>OZ038422.1:81161842-85961842 GCA_964036155.1 Diploscapter coronatus | reverse complement strand
TTGATGGAATGAATATATCAGAATTGCAATCCATATGATAATCAACATTACCTATTTTACTGAAATTTGAAATTATTTTGAAGTTGAAAGATTTAACAGAATGAATTCTGTTGAATGCCTTTTGCATTTATAGCTGATTTAGGTCCAGGTATTTCATTGAATAAACTAGTTGTTGTGAAGTGTGTGAACTCTAAAACTCATCCATCTGACTCTCTCTCTCTCTCTCTCTCTCTCTCTCTCTCTCTCTCTCTCTCTCTCTCTCTCTCTCTCTCTCTGTTATATAATCTGACAGGAGGATAACAGTGCAAGATTATGTAAATTTCCTAGACGTCTGCATGAATTTTGGGTTATTCGTCAGATATGTAAGATTCATTTATACACGAAATGATAAAGCGAATTTCTTTTTTCGAAAATCGAGCCGCGAATCTACAAGTGAGAGACAGCTGAAATTAGAGAGGAAATAAGTAGGGAGAGAAGAGATAGTGTCATTCAACATTACTGCGGGCGATGCACGGTTTTCGGCAAAGTGTCCACTTTATCATTTCGTGCAGATTTATCGAAATCAAGAGGCATGTTCATGATATTCTTATGCTACACAATGGAGATGCAGTGTTAAAGGCGTTGCTAATTGTAGTGCACTATTATACTGCATCGCAAACAGTCCTACTGGTGACTGAATAGTCAGGAGCGAACCAGCGGATCTCTCGCATCCAAAGACGAATCACGCCTAGACAGAACTCAATAACCTCTACAAAACACATCCACTTCTCACTTATCTCAAAACCCGTATAAAATGGCAAAACACATACACATTTTCTATAAACCATAATTAGAACATATTTATTGTTGCAAAAATCTGACAAACGAGCATGCTCAGCGTGATTTTGTACCTGAACAGAAAGGTTACTCCGGCAGAGGATAGCCTTCTGTGGGTTAGTGAGCTGTAAGGCGGAATTAACGAGAACACAGTTCCTGATCAAAAATTTATTTTAGCACAAACAGAGACCGCTCAATCGCGATACAATTCTTAACCCAAAGAAAGGAGGGAAAAACGGGCACTAGAGATAAACTAGATAAAAAAGAGGAAAGCCGCCCATAAAAATAGCGAAAGAAAGAAATAGAGTAAAGATGTATTGCCATTTTGGCATAGCATCCTTCGATTCATATTTCACGTCTCCGTGTCCCATCGCTTGCTTTCTAATTACATCATCGGACACAATTCTGAATATTTAGGTAAGTTTATAGGAATTTCAAAATGAAACATACTTTCGGTCATAAACAAGCCCCATCTTCGCGAAGAGATCGATGAGTTTTCCGGTAGAATTTGCAGCCCAAGGAGATTCAGAAGCTCTGTAATCTTGTGGGAAAACGTGATGATAGTTGTGGTGACTGAAAATAGAACTTATTTGCATTTTATGATATCATGCATCGAAAGTTATTCTTTAAAACTTACCCCTCTCCCTGCGCAATGACATTGAATATGTCAGCTTGCACAGCACTAACCGTCGAATCATAGGGTTTGTAGCCAAACCTAAACTTATAACTCTATGATATTTTTTGGATTTATTTGTGTAATTATATTTTCTCCATTGCGACGTAACGTAATGCCCTGATGATTTATTGTTTAGTTAGGGCTGCCTAGTGTTGAGCTCCGTGAATGATAAGAAAAATACATTCTCCTTCACCTTACAATGGTATCGAGAAGTGTAAGGTAAAGTTTCTAAAGATTTTGATAAACTCGGTGATTTCTCTGATTTTGGTTTGTAGTTTTACCCTTCAGGATTTGTTTGACAGAGTTTACCACACCGTTGAAGTTTCTATTGTTTATGCAGAAAAAGGGTGGATTTTTGGACAACTTATTAGTTATAGACCGTTTGAGCCGAGAGTGATATTGATAATTTCTGCATAAAATTATAAGGCCGGCCAGGTTTGCGACACTCTGAAGAGAAGAATTTTCAAACCGATCGATCGCCCGATGTGGTGTTTGCAATAAAACAAAACTCTGATCAAGTCTTTATTCAGTCTGTTCCACTCCTCATCAATGGTCTGCTTCTAGACTGGAAGGTCTGATTTACTGTTTCCAGTCTGGATAAAGACCTAGTCGGTAGGGATGATCGATCAGACGAAAATTTTACTCGACAGAGTGCCACAAACACCTTATCGGCCTTATAATTTTGTGTAGAGAATGATTGAGATCGAGTGGCGTTGCTAATGATATGCTCGAGTAAATGAACTTATTCAAATGTTGCATTGCAGTTTTGTGTCAATATTTCGACAAATTTCAATAAGCTCAATATTGATTGACTGCATAATAACTCTTACCAATGAGAAACGCTATTGACACACCATGTTGCATGTAGAGTAAAAAGGAGCCGGTAAAGCGCACAAACCGGGAATGCGACGAAGACCGATTCGTTCCAGAAATAGACAGGGACGAACGTTGGTAGCACAAATGCGAAAAGAATAACTGAGGGAATGTAATTACTAAATTTGATGAACTGAATAGTTGATAAACGATGATTCATACTGTCGTTGCCACACGCAGACAGGATCTTCGTACAAATCGGACAGATCCAACTTGGCGCCTTGGATTTTAATCTGAGGATGCTTCTTTACCAGGAGCCATCCTATGTGAGCGAAGAAGAAACCTCGTTTCGTGCTGTGGGGGTCGGCATTCGTATCTGAGAGTTTATAGTTTCAGAAGAAATACATTCATTCCAATTCCATTTTCCTTCAGGATTTATGATCTCCACACATGCTCTTATTCCATTTTCAAAATTGAACAATAGAACGTTCTTCAAACATCATTTGCATGAGAGTTTGTCCCTTCATTTTAATGTTCACTTTCAGTAAATAAATCTTTTCCCTCGCATCAGTGAGCCTTACCAGTCCACTTGTGATGACATCGATGATCACGCACCCACTCGATGATATCGTTCTAAAAATTAAACAGTTAGATTTCTGTCCTCAATCTATCAAAGTATTACTTGAACAGCGATGCAATTACCGATCATAAGGAAAATACGCAGCGGCAGAGTTGCTTTGTAAGACCGATGGCACCAAAGTCTGTGTGCTCCTGCGGCAACTCCGAAATTACTGTAGTACATCAGGATAAATACTGAAATGTTTAAACTTTATAGAAATTATCTTGCATTCAAGTTTGACGAATTGATCTTTTCAGCGAATGTTTATCATCAAAAATTTGCAACATTCTCATTGGTTATGGCAAAACTGCATCTGCCAGCACGGCCGCGTTCAGCTTTGATAGAGTCCGTGGAATTGTAGAGAATAATTGAAATTAACTGAGCACAGACATTCTCACAAGGAAGTGTACGGGTAGGAAATCGCCAATCTTGATGAAACCTTCCAAATAGGGATTTTCTATGACGTTAAAAAGTGCTAACATTAAGCCGTTTATCTCATACAAATTTGCCATTGTTGGGGAATTCTCAATTTTGCAATAACGCAAAGAATGCAACTCGTCTAAAAATGTTTACTTACACCAAACACACGTCTGCCATTTTGGATATCCTGCGATTAATAAATATAGTCCGAAAAGACCTCCGATATGCCAGCCGATAAACATTAGCACATTCTTCCAAACAATGACCGTTTTGAACGGTATCTAAAATTTGGTGTATTATTTAAAATTGAAGTTCTCAAGAAAAGTCTGAATTTTCGACCTGTTTAGCTTCTTCGTCTAGTTTAGCCACCTCATCTTCTTCCAGCGCTAAGAATTGATCTCCGCCTATTTTCTTGATGGACATTCCGGTAGACAATTTCGTTCGAACAGTCATTTCAGGCATATAAAATTGTGAGTGAATAAAACTCAGAATTCGAATGTATCAGTCAATCTTTCAAGTAAACCCTTTAAAATATTCGAATCGAATATAAAGGTGCAAATATTCGTCAATAAAATTTGCATAATAAGATTCATAGTCTAAACTAGTTGGATGTCTGCTCGGAGTTTATAACGATAATGACTATTCAACTGGTTGAAACCTGCAGATTATGGCGTCTGCGATTCTCTCACATCAACGACTATCATTTGCATTATTTTGATGGTCTATTTAGACGTGTCTAAATTTCTCTCGTTTCATATAGAGAATGCAACTAAAGCTCAAAAAACAATGTTTTAAAGCACCGAGTTTAAATGGGAAACTTAGAAAAGACGTTTCAAAAAGAAATAATACTAAAATGCGAAGAGCAAGATGCTCTACCTAACCTCGCTTACCTTATCTTTTCCTTGATATGCCGAAATGTTGGAATGCCTTCGATTAGGGATAGGATTGCAGACTTTGCCCTTCTCGATTTGGAAAACAGTTTTCAGACGAAGTCTGTTTCCTTGCATATTCGCAGAGGAGCATTCATCAAACATCAAACTAAATAAAATTTGTGGTATCTGTCTGGTCATTTATTGAAAGGTAGTCATTACATTATCATGCTGCCATTTTACAACAATAGCTAAAAGAAGAATGATCAAAATTTGAAATATGACGAGAATTGGAATAATTTTATCGAGAAATATCTAACACTTTTCTGTTGTCAATTCAGAACGACTATTTTAACCAATACTTGGATGCTAAGAATTTTAATTTCGATCTCTATAATTAATTAAATTTAATATTTTAAAAAACCTTTGCAAAACGATATTTTATTCAACATTTCAATGCCATATTTAACCCCGCACAATGACAAATTCGTCCCATTCTATTCGATTTTTATTTCTTCTTTCGCAATGAACTTGGATAAGCATTTGGGGAGGAATTCGAATTCCTCCTTGCCACCTCGAAGGATATGTGTTTGTACGAAATAGTTGATATACTGAAGATTCAAATAAAGTATGAAAAAATCGCAAGTTTACCAAAAGAAGGAAGGTTAGATCTATGAGCACTGAAATATTCAGAACAGTCGTGTCGATTTCACATTTTATCTAAACGATTTCATAACTATTTAGACTAAATAAAAAAAATTGAAAATCAAAATCATAATCAGAATTGAAGATAATTTTTTTGGAATCGAAGTTTTTTCTCATAATTCCTGTTATTAAAGAGTTGACATTATGTCAAATTGATTTTTTACCTTGATTTTTAAAGGCGTCACCTTTTTTAGGTTTTTATGTTACTAACTTTACGAACATTTTTAAAATTAAATGACTATTTCACCTTTTGCCAATAAAGAACGTAGCAAACATTAATGAAGCCGTAGAACGCTGCCACAAATTGGATGATCTGGATAGATGTTAAAATAATCGACACTTTTACAGAAAGTCGAATTTTCAACGATCGAAAGAGATAGTAGCTGAAAAAAGAATTGCATTCTCAACTCGGAAGGCTATTCACACATACGTGTACATAACGGAATGAATGGCTGCGTTGACGAACACAATATATGGAACAAATGCTGGCTGATGGAGATAAATGTAGTGACCTTGAACTACCGTCATAATATGATGATACCTAGGGAATAGCTGATCGCAAGAAGCTGTTCAAGGAAATCGGTTCGTCGTTAAAGAAACATCAAGCGATGATTTTTGTCATTAGGTTTTTTTTTTTTAATTTATCCTCATTAATTTTCTTGCGCTTGAATCATCGGTTTATGAATGTCAACAATTTTGCTATCAGATTCACATCTGACGAATTAAATCTGATGCTGAAATCTAGTTCAGAAGTATTAAAGAAATTTGTACTTATACTCATTATTTTTACTATTGTCAATCATTAATAACGATTTTACCAGTGCAAAAAAATGAGCGGTCGTTTTCGTAGAACTATGAAAATAGTGTCGATGAATTCAAAGAGCTTCGACATCGCATATATCCAAATCCAATAACCGGATTCTCCTTTATAGGACTCATATCTATAGCAGAAGGAATCTAAAGACATATTTTTATGAAATACAAATTATGATAATATTTTTAAAATGAAATCTATCGCTACAATATCACAAGTTATTCGTTTTCCCAATTAATTTTCAAATTTCTATTCTTTTACCCTCCGAATATCTTCAATTGAAGAGTTGTGAAGTCTATTCTCAATAAATTTAGAAATAATTGACGAATATCAAATATTCCGAAATTGTGATACAAGATATTTGGGCAATTGATTTACTCACTGACATATCCATGGTTAATGATCTTGAAGAAGAGTTCAGGGAGGATGTTGAGCGCAGCAATAATCGAAAATCCGGCCATTAAGAAGTTCCATATGCTAAGTGGAATGAGCAGGGAAAATGGCTCTCGATTGCGCATGATGTATCTGATCCCGAAGATGACAATCAGATAAATTATTGAAGCCTGAATTTAGATAGATTATCTTAGAATAAAACGATCGTGTTTACACAATTTGGGTTATTTGAAAACCGTGAGATACCGAGACACGAAACAAGCGAAATAGTATACAGTTAGGAGGGGTATGGAATACTAGGCAAGAAGTCTCTCCCTACTATTTCTTAATATCAGGCTTGGTGGATTGGATTGAGCATTTTGAAAATATTGTCAGATCGAATCGCAAATTTTTCGATCCGCCAACAAGCCTGCTCAATATCTCATGTCTCGTGACTTCGCGGTTTCCAAGCTGTCCAATTTGAAAATATAATATTCTATGAATGCGTAAAGAATATTTCATCTGGGTTTTCAGATATTTTTTTTTATCAAAATTTGAAGTGTCCAATTAATAAGTGAAATTATTTTACTTGTAATGCAAATACAAAATGGTCAGATGTGAATTGCACCGCGTCCTCTACTTGAAAATACTTAGTGCCATTGAAGACGATGGTGAAGAATTTACTAGCGTCAAATTTGAACTGCTTTAATTGATCGAATGATAATGAAGTATAACTTGGTCGGCTCATGTTTACCTAAAATTTCATCACTAAATTAAGATTTCAAATTGCGAGATCGTGTTCACACATAAAAATAATTATGATAAGATTTTAATTATTTTCTTATTTGAATGATCATAATGAGTATAATAGATATTTTTGGAAAAAAAAACCAGGCAAATCAATATGTAACGCGAATGTGCATTCGTTCGTAAGTAAAATGAATCAGAGGAACCAATGGCTGGAGTACTTTGGAATATGTAAATTGTCTGCTCTCGATTATTAAAACGAATTTTCCAATAGTGTGCATAAAGTTTATTTCGAGATTATTTAAGAGTACCTGTAATAATTGATTTTATATTCATCGTTGATATATAAATTCCAATATTTGCAAAATCCATTCCAGATGGTAATTTGGACAAAAACATAATTGGTGAGAATTCTTATGCAGTTTAAATAAAGCCAACGTCAAAATTCATAACACAACGTTTTAATTTGAATATATTTTAGCTTCATTATATTTCTGAAAAAAGCGATTTTCTAAAATTTTCAAACTCTTATATATTACGAGCTTCGACCACGCACTTCACGCGTTCCCTTGGGCTTACCTTTTCAAACATGTATAACACATAGGGATCAGACAAATCTATCACAGTGAGCACAGAAAGGCAGGCAAAAAACAAAATACTAATTGTTTTAATTACAGTCCGATTACTTAATTAAGATTAAAGACGAAATTTTACACGTGAATAGTAGGCAAGTTCTCAGAGAATTTTTGGTTTCGTCTGAGCGCCGAAACTGTATTGGCGCAAGCGTCGGAGTCAGAGCGAAGCTAGTTTTTCTCCTAGCTGCGCATCGCTGACTTGCACTGTTAAAGCAGATCGATTTTTACATTTGCATAGATGTTTCATCAGTGATATTTTTCAAGTGGAAAAAATTATAATTGCACCACAATGTTGTTTCGTTCGTCCAGACTGCTTAGGCAAGTTGATGTAATTTTTGAACTGGTTTCTGCATGAATTTACGTTAATCCTAACTTTTCCCATTCCAAAAGTGAGAAATATCATAGAATAATAGTTCAAATGGGCATCTATTTCAAAGTCCAGGGACTGATTATATCCAATATCTCAGAGTAGCATATCAATATCATTAAGAAATATCTATCATCTTCTATCTGAACTACTATATTATGTTAAGCAATCGTGCTTACTGAAATTGGTATAATTTTATCATTTTTGGTCTGCGATGATATTTGTAGACTAAGCTTGGGAAATTTCAATTATTGAATTTTATTCTCTGCAACAAAACAAATTAGAAATCATAAAACTACTAGAATCATGTTATGAGAAATGCGACTTTAGGGAAACAATAATAAAGGTATAGTTAGAGTCTCCAAATGGGTTGCAGGAATCACTCCTAGAAGGGGAATACAGTATAGTTGATTGTGAGTAAATGAATATTGCATACATTCTGCAACTTCGTTCGCTCAGGCCCCGCCTCTATTTCTCTATACTTTTCCGGAGAGGCTAAGAGAAAAGCGAGCTGCAAAGAGTATGCAATATTCACTTACTCAGAGTCGACAATAACATAGTGAATGATTTAGTATACCTATCAATATTTATTAACATATTAGCATATACATATATACATATATAATACAAGCTCGAAATGTTTGATTTTGGAATGACAACTTTTAAAAAGATTTACATCAATGCTAACCATTAAACAAAAAACAACGTCAACAATAGAATTTCAACAGATAAATTTAAGCGTGTATTGCATACTCCATCAGTGATAACTATAATTTAAGAATTGCACTTTCATTCATGAAGGGAAGTGAGGGATAACGAGTTTCGCCATATTTAGCAATAAATCAACTCCGGTCGGGAGGGATACCTTAAATTAAATATTTTAATTTGAGCATCCAAAATAATATGTCTAGCTTGCTTTCAAATATTTCCATCGAATATTTTTAAAGGTAAACCGTTTAAACCTACCAATTCGTTAAGGCTAGATTCACCGGTAAAATCGCTGGCGGTTTTTCGCAAATATGTAAATACCTAATAATTCAGATATTAAAATATTAAATATGAGATATTTACCTTCGCAAATAGGTACTGTATACCGACTTCCTTCATGTTTGAATGACATGAGGCTAACATATCATTCACAATTATCTTTCCATTATTTGTTAATGGAGCATAAATTCCCATTCTTTGAGTTATAAAGATATTTTCGATCTTTTGTTGACGGAAACGGCCCTGAAAATTAGATTATTCAATAATAAAATATCTGCTTTTTAAATAGGAGACTTAGATCCTATATCGTATTTAATGATATTGAAAGATCAAATTACCTTGTGAATAACAATGACACATTGCCCAATCCTTAACTCATCGGCGTAAACTGGATTTTTTGGGGCGAAATCGATGTATTCATCGTAATAATCTTATGATTTATTATTGTTATTTTAAAATTTTGTTATTTAAATACCGTCACACTTATTGATGTACATTAAATGTTTATCCGTGAGCCTTAGCGCTTTGCCAAACTCAGTTACGATTGTGATGAAGCTAGCATTGGCTTCGGGTTCTTTGTGCAGCCACATTATAATTGGTGTGAAGTATATCTAGAATATAAGGTTAAAGATTCAAATCAGTTAAATAGAAATTTTAGTTTGGCAAATTGAAAATGCACGACTATAGTAGTAAGAAACCTATGCTTTCTCAGGGTTGCATTATTTTTTCTTCCTTTCTAACTACTTTCTAAGGTTCTGCATTCTTTAAATTGGTTAAAATAATTCGAACAAAAGCAACAATTAAAATAACTTAATAATATTGAATATAAATTAATATATAAAAAATAATAATTGAAATATTTACGTGAGTCTGATTGGCGGTCAAAACGAAGTCCCCGATATCGATCTCGTCCATGCTCTTCTTGCCACTTGGAGTCGTCACCCAGGTGTCCGATGAGAAGCACGACGCCCCCGAACCGGTCGCAGGGTCTTGACTACTGCCGCCTCCACCCCCTATGGGTGCAACTGAAATATATGGCCTACAATTTCGAAAAAAAAAACATTTCAGATATTCTTATATATTATGAATATTCAGATTTTGAGGGTTCATTTGACAAAGATCAA
This sequence comes from Diploscapter coronatus, assembly GCA_964036155.1. Lineage (NCBI taxonomy): Eukaryota > Metazoa > Nematoda > Chromadorea > Rhabditida > Rhabditidae > Diploscapter > Diploscapter coronatus. The sequence goes on along the minus strand of OZ038422.1, from coordinate 85,951,878 downwards.
TTTTGCATTGAGATATATCTACTATCTCACATCACTACTAGATTAATTTCACAAAACCATGTTCATTAACAGTCGATGCGCTAAACTCAGCAGGCGAGAGGAGACTAGCAAAGAAAAAGGATAGAAATACTGTGCTCTTTCTTTCTTTTCGAAGGAGAAAGAGCAGAGCGCAAAGAGGACAGACGATAAATTGCGCTGTTTTTCAGTTAATAAGCATGATTCTGTGAGTTTATCAAAATTTGTTTAATATATTTAATGATGAAGATCGCCTTTTCCTTCAACATTTTTTTCAAAACCAAAAATCGCCCTTACTGAACGGCGGTTGTGGGGGTGGAACTGCGGCGAAAGCGTTGGCCTGTGCAAACGCGTTTCCTTGACCAAAACCCTGTCCTTGTCCCTGGCCTTGACCTTGGCCCTGGCCTTGACCTTGGCCCTGTCCTTGGCCTTGGCCTTGGCCTTGACCCTGGCCCTGTCCTTGTCCTTGACCCTGGCCCTGTCCTTGGCCTTGACCTAAAATTTAATTGTTGCTAAATTACTTGTTTCGGAATATTTCAATAGTTGGTAATTTTGAGGTAAGAGTTAGGAAACTTTATCTGAAATATTATGAAAAATATTTATAATTTAGAAATAGGAAATTCAGGGCTATCTTTGACATAAAATTCAATTTTTTTGCAAACCTTGCCCTTGGCCCTGTCCTTGACCTTGTCCGCCTCCTTGTCCGCCTCCTTGTCCGCCTCCTTGGCCTAAAATAATTCGATTAATTAAAAAAGTCAAAAATAAAATTAGAGTACCGCCAGCCTGAGCAGCTGCGGCTGCCGCGGCCTCTTGTTGAGCGTGAAGTGCAGCAGTAGCAGCAGCCAATTGCTCGGCCGTAGGCGGGAAGTCCGAAGGAGGAGGAGGCTATTAAATAGATAATTAAGGCAACTATTAATTAAATGAATATAATTGAGTTATTAAATGAGGATAATTGGAATAGTTAACTCACTAAATATGATGTTTGGTAAGTCAGGACGTTATACATTCCAGCGTCGATCTTACAAGCCCTATCACTGAATCTACCCGTTTGCCAAATGAAATCGGCCGGAGTTAGAATTGACTCGAATGTAGTGTTAAATCTTCTCTGCACTTTACGCAATATCGCCTGAAATAAAAATAAGTAAACCTATTTGGAATATTTCATTACAGTAGCCATAAATTGAGTCTGATGCCGATTAAAGCCCTCCTTCTGTTTCTCAACGTCGATAGTTTTGAACATATCATATTGCATAGTGCGGTCGCAACATATAACTCCTGAATTTTATTTATTAAAATATTCAATTATTAAGACTTATGGTTTAGATATTTTAAAGAAGTTGAGAAGAGTAATATTTAATTGAATTAAATACCATTTAACTTCTCCAAGTCCGGAGGGCAATTCATAGGTTTAGCCTCTCCCAGGTCGACTTCTACAGGCCAATGTAAAGGATACTGTAATTACACATTCTTATTTTAACCGTAACTTTCGTAAATCGCGTACCGTAACATTCGAATTCGTCGTATAGGCAAAGATGTAATACTTATCCACTCGGAATTTACAGATGGAATTGTTAGCATGGTTGACATTAAAGATAAAGTCATCATAAGAGACGAAAACCTCCATAGAGTGTTTAAATAGCTCCTCGGCGTCCCATTGGAGCCTCTTAATTAGCATAATTGGAACTTAATTACCCTAGTTATCTTTTTATTACCCTCGAAAATTGCCGTAGATTGTATTGATGGAAGTTGGGCAACCTAACTACATGTCGATAAGCCTGAAGAAGCGAGTTGAATAACTCAACATTGCAACAATATGAACCTAAATAGGACAAGTAGTGATTTAGTTAGGATAATTAACCACTTAATTACCCCTATGATCTTGATCGCAGTGGGAATTCACGGGGAACCCAGCTCTAGGGCCTTCAGCTTCGATAGCCAACGGAGTATGGAAGTCCTTCATTTCAGGCAGTGTGATTTCGGTTGAACCCAAATTCTCTCTCTCAGCGAAATTAAAGAAGTACTCCTCAGCTTCTTTATAGTCAATATCATACTTAATTAGGGCTATTATTTAATTAGCCTAAGTAAATATTAAATTACTTGTCTAGGAGTTGCGTAGATCAAAATGTAGAACTCCTTGTAGAACTGATGACAAATAGCGTTTCCCACGTGATATGTCGCAAATGCGAAGTCGTGTCTGGACACGAAAACTTCGTATGACCGCTCGAACCGCAGTTGGGCCATTCTTTGGATTCTCTGAAGTTAATTGCCCAATTAAAATAGTTAACCACAGAAATTATTTATTTAATTACCCCCGCAATAACAGCTTCACTTCCGGCTCCATACCAGGGGGAGGTCGATAATTCGGTTACAGCGTCTCGCACTGTCTGCGTTAACGCGCGATCACAGCATTTGTGGCCTTAATTAATTCAATTATGTACCGAACGAGACTGCATCTCATGAACTATCATATTTTCGTAAACAAGGAAGCCTGTGCATAATGTCGCATGAAAAATGGTCTGGGCCTATTATTTCTCTCTTTTTGAAAAGGGAAAGCAAGACTACGCCCACAAAACCATGCGATTTTGTAAATAGTCATTTTTATTGAAAGAAAGTATACATCTTTGTAAATAAATTACCCGATCTTCGTCCTTTTATACAATGCGACTCTTTCGGGAACCGTAAATTCCATCGATAATTATCGTTATCTTCCTGTTCTGCATCAGGACCTTTGACCTCATTTGTCGCTAGGATTTCGGTGGCTACAACTGGGACCTAAAATACAGTATCTCTAATGAAATACACCAGTTTTTACCTGTAAATTAGCATCCACAGGACTTTGTGATCTATCGAAACTAATCGTATTGGCTGCGAAATCAGTGTCAAATAGTCGGGTTTCGGTTCCTATAGACGAATCTATGTGGACTGAAATTTAAATATATCGATTATTTTAGAATAATAGATGAAATTATTTTCATTTCGATACCAGCAGCCGTTGGTGCACGTGTAGTAGTGTTGCTTTTTCTCGTTGCTGGGGTCACCGGTGCCGGGGTTGAAACTGGCAAAGGCTCTTCGGTGACTTCCTGAAATTATATTTAGTAGTCAAAACTCTGAATTAGCCTAAACCATGTATCTAAAATTTCAAAGATAGTTTGCATTTAAATTTAACTTAGCAATTATTTTAGGATTTCATTTTTAATGAACTCAGCACCTGTAACTCTTCTGGGGCATCAGTTAGCGGAGCCTCCAGCGTCGAAGTCAAATTCGTGCCTTCAGCTTGCCGTTTTTCTCGTCGATTTTTCGAGTTCTTCTTTCTGGGCTGAGTCCTTTTTTTAGGCTTCTTCGTAAGAGCTTCTCCATCATCATCATCAACTTTGTCTGGTATCTTATCATTTACCAAGGATTTAGGCTTTAGGTGGTTTTTCGCGCCTGAAATTAGAACTTTTCGGCTTGTTCAAAATATTTATCTTAAGTTTGAACTGTTCAACTAAATTTTTTATTTATTTAAAAAATGAAATTATTACGATTATCCGGCAATTTGAAGAGGTTTTTACTGTTATCGAGATTTTGAATCGGCGGCTGGTGGGTTAAGTCTTCTGTAAAAATGAATAATAATATGATGAAGGAAATACATGACGCAATAATAGATATGCCCAAGGATATATGGGATATGAAATCCCGTTTTCCAAACTATATTTTAGAAAAATAATTATATTTAACAAAAATGGTGCCCTTTACCTCCAGCCATGGGGTCTTCTCGCCTGTCAGGGAAATATCCTCTGACTCCCAGGGCTTTGGTACTGCCTAAGTCCTCCTGAGCGTCCAAAGCAGCGAACCACTCTTCGAATTTGAGGTTAAATGGGTCGTACTAAATGTAAAATATGAATAAAAAAGCTGATTTGAATTACTTTCTTAACAATTATGAATATTTTGATATAAAATATGTATAAATATGAAAAATAAGAAATGATCTTCATTATTTAATATCATCGAAAATGACAAAATTATTGAGTTTCATATATAAAATTTGACATCTGCCCATACCCGATTAGGCGTTTGGTAGATCAAGATATGATATTTATCGGTCATGATCTTGCATGTCATGCACCCATGATAATAGGAGGCGATTGCGAAGTTTCTCTCAGTGATGATAACCTCGAAAGTCGTTTGGAATTCCAATTGAGCTCTTCTCTGGATGAACTGGAATTTAAAACTATCGATTATTCTTCAAATTTATTTATTTACTTTAGCCGCATCGCCCAACTTTTCAGCGTTAATTCCGAGTTTTATTGATTCTTTCAAGTTCACTTCAAGGTCGGAATCACAACATCGAATTCTTATTGTATGGTAGGGTTCATCGGGACCTGAATTCGGAAAATAGAAAAATAGGAACTCAATTAAAAATTGAAGTCAAATAGAGTATTATTGAAATTAAATTGACATTGATGGAAGTTAAATGAGACTAGATTAAGGTTAAATTTGATTTTGTAAGACTTTCAAATATATCTTTCACTGAGAGGAGCGCACCCGCGAAGCACCCCGGAGTGGCGCGCGCCACTCCGGGGTGCATCCGGGGTGCATCCGTGGTGCGTCCGAGGTGCATCCGTGGTGCGTCCGAGGTGCGTCCGGGGTGCTTCGCGGATTCGCTCCTCTCAGTGTTGGAAAGGTATCTATTTTGTCATGCGATCAATTTTCTTTTCGAATTCTTAATACTGGCCAATTTTTCAGTGAAACGGACCTCAGCATTGATTTTTTTTTTCCATTCTTAACTTTTTGTTCATTTTTTGCAGAAAACTTACCCAGCAACTTCTCTTCGTTCGTATCAGAGACGTTCCAAGCGCATAGCGGGGGTTTTCTGAAAATTTAAAACCGGTTTTAGGTCTCCTCGAAAGTCTTATCTTTTCATTGAGAGATAAAAATGTTCATATTATTATCAGAAATTAGTTCTTTTTTCATTTTCCATTAAACTCCATACTATCAAAATCTTAATCTTACATTATTGGGTAAAAATCCAAGTTCGGGCCTTCTTTATAAGTTGGAGGACCTTCTCGGTACACAGGTTGAGGGATGGAATTTTGGACGTAGGCTACCGGTGGTCCGAGGATCAGACTTTGGAATTGATTAAATGGAGAGAGCAGGGTCGGGGATTGAGCCTGAGCCGGAACCGGGATCGCGTAATTCACGACCTGTGGATGACGATCAGCTTGAATAATCCCGATAAAATGTAGCGAGAGATTCAGAATTACCCAGGTAATTCGCATCTGAAACTTGATAATTTTTAAAAGTTCGAGATTTTGCCGGATTTTTCAAGTTTTTCAATTACTGAAGACGATAAAAGATAGTGTGACGAGAGAAAAGATTCTTATGGAAATTCTTTTCTAGCCGAATCGTAAGTTTGAGAGAAAATCATCCGAAAAAGAAAAATTAGATCCATAAATCTTTGTCATGAGAAATAGAAAAACAAACGTTTGTAATACCTTTTAAAATATGATAATCAAATATAAAAGAAAATAAAAACTACATCCTAAACTCCATTCACAATCAATTCTTCGAGATCAACGTTAAAGGTCAAAACAGCTTCATTTCTCCTTTATAAAAAAGAAAGAAAGGTATAGCTTATACCTGGAAGATGTGTCATCAATTGAACTGAGGAAGGGAAGCGTGGCCGAGTGGGCTAGGGAAGCGAATTAGCCTTCTTTTTCATACCTTCTCCCGCTTCTGAATCTAAATCTGCCGATACAGGTCTCCCATTGGCAAGAATTTTCACCCTTTATCAGTCTCGTTTTTCTCTGATCACCCTCTTCTTATCACCTTATCTATCATTCGGATACGCCATTTATGGCCGTCTTCTTTCAGCAGAGATACGTAAGATCCTCGAATTTAACCGAGAGAAATAGAAGAGAACTAGACTTCGGTCGGCCGCTTCGCGGCCTCCCTCATCCTAGGACTTTTGCTTCGCAAAAGTGCAAAACAAAACAATACCAAACTAAAGATAATATCAAACCAAAACAACACCAACACCACAACAACTCCAGCACCATAAAAAAATTTTAAATTAGCATGCATTGCATTTCTCGTTTTCATGCTCATACTCTCTGGGCGCGTTCATACTTAGTTGCATGCAACTTGCAATTCGCGTGCAACTCGGCGAAATAGTATGAGAAACGCGGAGAGTGGCCAAATTGCAGCAAGTTGCATGCAATTTTGTCCATTCATTCTCTCTTCATTTTCCGCGCTATTTTGAGCGAGTTGCAAGTTGCATGCAACTGCAACTAAGTATGAACGGGCCCTCTCACATCATCACAAATTTTAATTTTATAGCTCTCCTCTCCTGAAAATCCATCAAATCGTAAAACTAAAATAGTGATTTTCTTTATTTTTATATTCAATTTTGCATTCCGCCAATTTGTATCAAATTCGAGAGTAAAAATTACAAATTGCCTGTTCATTGATTGAAGAAAAATGTCAATGATAATCGCGCAATTCAATGCAACACATAGCAATGCAAAATATCTCCTAACAATCAATACAAATCTCGTTCATCATATCTCGCATCAATCAATACTGTATCTTCATATTAATATTTTCTATCCAATTTAAAAACTCAATTATCCCATTGATGTCATTTTCTAAAATTCTTTTTAAGTTTTGCAGAAAATTTCAAGTTCCTTTTCATTCATAAAATGGATGAAAATCGATCCACTAAAGGAGAAATCATTTCTAATAAGAACAATTGCCCAATTATCTGATCAAACCCAAATAAAACCTATACGTTGCACACCGCCGGAAAATTACGCATCTTTTGGTGCAAACCCCATCTCAATTGGATGATCACATCTCTAGACATAAGCGTGGGCAAGCAGACACACTTTACAAAAAATACTAGTACTTTTGATTTGATTTGATTTTACAAGGCATCGAAAAAATTACAAAAGAAGAAAAAATCGCGAGAATGTTTTCAAATGCAAACCTTGATGCCGGATTTGGTGCAACAACACAAGTCAAATTAAAAAGGAATTACTAAGAGTGAGTAAGCTTTCTGAAAGGGGACACTTCCTACTGAGAACTGATCAATTCGGAACTCCCCGATTCAGAACGACTAAATTCGGAAGCGATAAAATCAAACGCAAGATGAAAGAGAGCAGCGGAATTTGCCTGACGGTGAGGGATATCATCTGATAACAGTTTTTTTTTTTTTATATAATGATAAAGGTAGCCATGATTACAGGGTGCGGAATAATTATGGAGGCACCTATTCGTGTGCTAATTGCCGGCGAACTATAAGCTCAGATAATTTTCTACATTGATTTTAGCATTATGTTGCCATAATTACACTAGAAATTTCTTTAGAAACTATTTTTTATAAACTGAGAGGAAAACTTTTTGAAAAATAGTATGTTATGCTTGGTGAATCAAGCTATCTTAGGGATGAAAAAAGTTTAAATTTTGCTTACTATATGCCCATATTTGATTTTTTCGCTCCAGTTATACAGCGTGCCTTATGGACCTTTAACAATCATATATCATGGCCCCGAAAAATTCATACTTCACAATTATAAAAAAAAAAAATTTCTTGTGAATTTATGATCTGCAGGCTCCAAAGATTCTATAAAAAATTATTTGGGATAGTTGGTGCCAGATTATACGCATCTATCAGCAAATAATAAGTGTCTTCATAATTTTCTCAGAAAAATTCACGAAAAAACGAAGAAAAATCACGAAATGAAACAAAACTAAAGTGTATATCTGTAATTATGTCTTAATTATCTGTTAATTATAGATAATTACCGAATAGTTATAAAAAGCCATGAGTTAAAGCGTCGAAAAAAGAAATGAAAGTGAAAATCCAGTTTGAATAATGAAATTCGCAATGCATGTCGCGACGCAAGGCGGCGCGATACGTTCATAACGCCCCCTTGAACAAAGGGCATTGGCAACTCCCCACTCTATTATAATGGAGGATAATTGACTATATTGATATTATAAATGGTTAAGATTGTTATGAATAAATTTTTAAAAATTTTAATAGCCCAGTGGAATTGATTTCTTTCCTTCAATATCTTTTTCAATTCTTTCTTTTTCTATTTCACGAACCTAAATTGATGCGCGTGACTGTCCTTTATCCATCTACTAAACATTTTTACTAAACTGGTGATTTTTTCAACCTAATCTAAATCTAAGTCTTTTTCTGACAGCCATTGCACGAAAATCAATTCCCCTTTTCTGATGCTGGTATCTGTCGCTTTCCTTCCCTTGGCCAGTAGACATCTTTCTCTATCATCCTGTTAGCGAGACGCGAATTCGTCATCAATCGATGTCGTTGTTTCGATGGTCAGCATCTTTCAAAGTTACTTGTAAATTTTTACTATTTCAAAAACTGTTCATTTGGAAAGAGTGGTTAAATTTCTCTGGAAAAAACTATTTCCTGTCTTTTTAGAAGGCTTCTGCTGCCATTTTCCGAATCAAAGCGAAAAAAAAAGCAATGGAAGCGGAATTTGCGATGTCTATTTAGGCTTAACAGATAAGAATTAGAAAAATCTGTCATGATCTAGGCTTGTACATACAGACAAACTCAACAAAAATATAAATTGCTCAAATGGCTATGAAAGTTCTGAGTAAACTCACTCTGCTGTTGTAATGGCTGAGGGTGCATTTGAAATTGTACCATTTCCCATCGGTGCTGTGAGACAGAAATTTAAATAAATAACCGTAAAATCGAGATTAGATCATCAGAAATGTGCATGATGAAATTGGGAAAAATATTGCTTTTACAACATTTAACGACATGTAATCCTAAGATCAAGCAAACCTCACCTGAATCTCGTGTGGACTGGCTTAGTTCATGTGAGGGGGGACTTTAGTACAAGCCCTAGTCCTGAAATTGGTTCAGCTTTCGAGCATTTCTAAATGAAAATTAGACAGGATATGATGAGAGAAGTTTTCCCATAATGAGTAGCCAATGTCTTTGTCACTCACTTTTATATACGCATATCTCTCAGCATATAGTGTTATTTCAATCTGATTTTCCCTCTTTCTTCAATTTAATTTCAAATCTATCATTATTTTCTTTTTATTCTGCTATTATTTTCCTTTTTCTGATAAAGGCAGAGGAATAAGAAAGAATGGATTCGTGTCTTCTTCGACAGATTATCAGCCCATAAAATTCGAAAGTGAAACTGCAGACAGCCCTTTCCGCAAGAATGCAGCGGCAACTTGAAAATGCCGCAACGTCACAATATGAACATGTCGTAACTTTCATTTGAAAATGTTGTACCTTTTACGAATCTGCAAAATCAGCCATTTGGATTTTTCATCATTTCGTCATATGGCTTGTATAGTCAGGGAAGGGGATCTTTTCTCCACGCTATTTCGTAGGATGCGACGAAGTATCGTTGGATGCAATTACCGCAAAATTTACAATATTTCCAATTTTATATAATGATGCGACTTCAACATTAAACCTATTGATCCATATTAGGCAATATGCGGATCTGTATATTACCTTACACGAATCGGCAATTCACGACTGCTGATCCTTGTCGATCCATTCAGACTGGTGGTTTGAACACTAGGGCGTATTCACTTTGCGACATTATGCCATTCAAAGCTTCTGACAAAGATGTAATTCTCCTGATTAGAAGAAAATATCAGTTTTTATTCTCTCTTCAATCGTCTGTGTTTTGACTTGTGATTGCCCATCGGCTAATTTGATGAGAGATTTAGGGAAAAAGAATGACAAAAGGGTGATAGGAATTAGAAGAGAGAATTGAAAGGCGAAAGATGAAGAACGAAGGAGATGCCTTCTTTGCCAGGAAAAGGCAGCCAAATAAAAAGAAATCCTGTCTAAAAGGCGATGGTCGACTTATAACCTCCTGCAAATGTTCTTATAAGCATGAAAGGCATCTTTTGGCAGGGTTAGTTGAAATGAAATAGTGGGATATTGAACATTTACACCTGTGCAAGACTTGTCTGCTCATTATTTGCATCGTCGCAAATATATTTTTTGAAATGACAAAAAATATACCTGTGCCCAGATCCATAAAGCGACTGGAAGATGACTGGGCTTTTATCATTTTTATGGATCTGAGAAGTTTGTACGGAGTTATTCAAGAAATAAGTTTCTAATAGTTGTCCTGGTCCGTTTTAGACAGGGCCGCTGGCAGTGAGATACAGTTTTAATTTCTTCTTGACTATGAAAAGGACAAAGTATGCAGATACGAACAAATTTACCCTTCTTGTTAAGATGGGTACAAAGCATAATATAAATAAAAATGTTAGAATACCAAAATTATAGATTAGAAATTTTCGATCACTTTTTTTCGATCCATTTGGTCGGTTTCCTAGTTGATAATCATGGCGAATTGTTTTTGTATGACATACTTTGGACTTCTTCCTCAAACTTTGCAGTTGGAAACTTTCCCCAAAACCTTCCAAAAATCTCCATATAAGACTCTGAAAGTAAGATATCGATTTGCCTACCATCTGTTTCAGCGTTTTTCATTTAAAAAATACGCACAAATGTGCAAACCAGGACTAAAAAAATTGTGAAAAAATAGTATCCTATGCTTGGCGAATCAGGCTATCTTAGGGATGAAAAAAGTTTAATTTTGCTTACTATATGCCCATATTTGACTTTTTCGCTCCAGTTATACAGCGTGCCTTGTGGACCTTTAACAATCATATATCATGGCCCCGAAAAATTCATACTTCACAATTATAAAAAAAAAATTTCTTGTGAATTTATGATCTGCAGGCTCCAAAGATTCTATAAAAATTATTTGGGATAGTTGGTGCCAGATTATGCGCACCTAGCAGCAAATAATAAGTGCCTCCATAATTTTTCCGCACCCTGTACTATGACTACTCTGCATTATTCTTTATGATCAATAGCTATCATTTTTTCCGTTTTATTGGCCGTTATTCGTAATCTCTGGCAAAAATGTAAATAATAAACAATTCTACATACATTTTAACTGAAATAATAAATTAAACTAGAATTCAGAATAGTAGAACTAGACTTCACCATATTAAAAAATAATCGAATTTCTCATCGTGACCACAAGTTATATGACACCAGAATCGTTATACAAATTTGATTTAGGAATCATAGAATCCCAAAATAACTAGAAATTCTAAACAAATAAAGCGATACAAAATCTGCAATATAAAATTTAGTTTCAAATTCATATGGCCACTTTGTCAAAATTATGCACCAATATCCCAACGTTTGTGAACGTAAAAATTCAATTTGCCAAGCCTGGTTAAGAATCACTTACATAGAAAGAAGAAATTTTTAAAATTATCATTCTGAAGGCATTGTGTTTTTTCGGAGAATGCACACAATAATAATAATTATTATTTCATATGATCTGATAGTTGGGAATTGCTGTATCACGGCATGTGAGAATGTAGATACTGTATTGTATGCTCTTAGCAACTCGATTTTGCACACACATATACTCGGCCTTTTCCCTCGTTATTCCCTTTCTCCTCGCTCTGGCTCTTTTCGCCTCTCAGGGAAGGCAAAGAAAAATAGTGGACGAAGCATGGAAGAGGCAAGTTGCGAAGAGTATGCAGTATCTATCTCCTCTCATTGGACCACATCAAATCACCTAACAAATGGAATGCATGATATTCCTCTTCTCATCAGCTCATCAGTGTTTACGTAAGCAGAACATCGCGAACCAACGAGTCGAATGTCATCAAATTGAACAGATCCGACACTCGCGTCTGGTTCGACAGCGATTTTATTGCACACTGAAACACTATTTAGTATTCTGATAGCTGGAATTTATTTCAAATCTGGAACATTTTTATCGCAGTCAACTTCATTTTTCCTTATGATTTCAGAAGGAGGTTCTATTTAAAGTCGACTATCAGGAGATGATCTACTAATTTAGCTTAGAAAATCGTTTGCCTACTATGTTACGATTTTGGATAAATCCGAATAATTTGACTCACTCTTATACTCGTTATCTGTAGCAGTATGATCCCCAGTCTTTCAGGGGCATTGTCTGGACCAACTTTGGTTATGCAATAGTCCATGGCTTCTTGGATCACTTTTGATTGAAGCGTTTCAAGCATGAATCGATTATCGCCGAAGTAGTTTTTAACTGAAATAAAGTTCTGACATAGTTGAGATAATTGAGAAAAAGAATTTCTTACATCCTAGCAGGATGATCGTCTTTATCACTGCGCATTCGAACAAATCGATTTGATTGAGCTTCATCGGATATCCGACAGAAGTGAGCGCATCTTGGACGAACAATGGGTGCAGCCTAGGGAGTATTATTGATGCATAGATATTATGATGAATGCGCGCAATCAGGTCAAGAAGAACGATTTTAGAGGATAGATAATATCATCCCTATCTTCCTTTCTTTATTCCTGACTCATCATTAATTCTTATTTCTCAAATCCAAGAATTTCAATAACAAAATGAAGAACGCGTCTCTTTAGAAGTTAGTTTCTTTAATTCACCATTTTATTCATACACAAAATAAAGAGTACCTTCAGTGGTTTTTTAAAGGAAACTAACTCACTTGGCCTTCGTGGGAACCTCTTTCAGATGTACGTCTTCTTCTGGCAGGCCACGATAATAATCTGGACTCATGAACGTGTTATTTTGCAGAATCCATAGATCCTAAGTTTCCTCGAATGTTAGCGTTATTAGAACAATTACATACATCATCCGGCCTTTGCGCAGTCAAATATCCTTGATCAATAAGAATGAAGGAGAAACTGTATTCTTTCAGTAGTGCTTTCTAAACAAATCATTATTTGAATAAGGCAATTCTACTAACTTTATTCTGGTGCGACATTGTTCGAAAAGGAACGAATTGGTTGGCCCATTCAGTCGCGTTGAGAATCCCCATGCGCAGCATCGAATTCACGTCTATTTTTCGCGCTCTTCGAAATGGCGCATTGTAGATCTGAAAACAGCACTTTCTTTAGTTCAAAAATCCGCTATTGTAGACGCGTGGCGGAAGAATTATTCGCATATAGGGTATGCAAGTCGGCGCCAATTTGCACGGAACCAATCCTTCCTTCTCTCCTCAACGCTTTTTCTTTTCTCCCTTCTCTTTCGCTCTCGGCACTGATGTCGTGCAAATTGACGATGGCAACTTGCACACTTTGTATGTGAATAATTCTTCCGCTGTGCGTCTACAATATTTACCTTCCGCTAATCAGATGGTATTAGATGTGAGATTATGTCTTCATTGACAATTTTAGCACAACTTAATGAATTTACGTGAAAAAAGTGGGTGTGGAATAAAGATGAATTTGCACAACTCTCATCTCTTCCAAATTGTAATTAGTAAATTTATATCGTTGATCTAGTGAATCAGTAAATTATTCTCACTCTTTGCCGGATATCATCGAACATATCCAACCCTTGAGAAAACTGTTCGTCCATGCAAAAGCTTGACATGTATTCACTTCGTTGTCTATCTTGTAATCGAACGAGACAGTCCATAAGATTGACTATGGTGCGAGCTAAATCATGGAATCATCATTTCCGATACAAGTTCTTCAAATTTAACCATAATTAGATAGTCTATAAGTGAATATTTGATGGGAAGAATTGTGCGTCATTTTGAAAAGCAAAAGAATAATATCGATGAAATCCAAAGCTTAAAATGTTCAATTCAAAGGAGAAGAAAAGATGAATCATAGGCAAAGATCATAAACCAATTATTTCATAATTATATTTGAAAAGATCACACTATTGTTGAAATTGATTTGAAATAAGGACCAGGGTTGCGCGAAGCCTCGACTTCGAATTTTTAAAACTTTTGACTTTGCGCAGTCCTGATAAGGACCCTATTAATCTACCCTTTCTTGCTTCAAATCCTAAAACATATCAGTAGTTTCCCTATGTCTGGTTAAAATTTAAAATTGTGAATCTTATTCTAATTAACTAAACCCAAGAAAAATGAACAATTTGATAATTTTGGTCCATAAAAAATTATAGTAACTTGGATTCTTCGCGAATTAGCGATCCATAAATTTCACAACTCTTTTTTTGATAATTTCATCAGGAATAGCGATCATTTCATATTCAAAATTTCCTATAATTGATCGCAAAATCGCATTGAATCTAAATTTTCAAAACATAACAAACGCTTACCGGAGGAATTGGGTTCATTTGCAGTCCCTGGGCAACTCATTTCGTTCGATTCGCCAGATTTCTCATTCATTTTCTCGATCTTGATTCGATCCTTTCTCCATTTCGGACTATTTCGCGTTCGTGTTTTGACGGAATCCTGCTTGCATGGTTTTCGTGGTCCCATAATGTCTCGGATTTGGATCGCTAAAATATTTATTCTGTTGCAAAGTCCCAAATTTAGGAAGATTTGTAAATTTTTATCGATGTTTATCATTTTGAATGATTAATGATAGCATTGCGCGAGCAAATTATCACACCTCAAAAATTAAGGGAGAGCATGGCGAACCATCTCTTGACATGAATTTCTGCAATTCTCAAATTTGATTTCGCTTTTTTTATTAGTTTTTTGGTAAACTTTTATATCAAAATTAGAATTAATTCAGAAGGAGATTACGTTTTATAGTGATAAGTGAAAGTGATAGTGATTGTAATTAGTTGTAAAGAGAATACCGCTGCAAGTAGATAACATAATTGAACTTTGATATTTTAAATGATAGTAACTAAAGTTGCAATGGAAGATTTCATGTCCATTTTTAGGTTCCCGATAGTTGTCTCATATTTCTGACAGCAATTCAAATATTTACCTGATGGATTCATCCCGACTTGGAGGCATTTATTCAGTCGACAAAATCGACAAATGCAGCGGGTTTCTGAAATCTCGCTATCGGACCAGGATAAACTTGGCAAATTAGCTTTATAGAATTTTTTCAATGCAAATTTTACCAAACATCTTGTGGTAGCTGAAATAATTTAAGAATATATAGATGGGGGGTATCCAAAAATGTCAGAATTTTTAACTTTTTTTTTTATAAATGTGTAAATTGCCGTAGATTTTAAAAATCTCAACACCATATTGCGGCATTTAAGTTTTCAGCTGAAACATGAAAACATGTTTCTATCTTTTTTGCATTTTCAGCACTATTTCATGTTACGATGTCGAATGATTTTCATGACTTCCAGTTTATAAAAATCAGTTTTATCTTTGCATTTTTGTAGTATAATTACTCACGGAAAGTTATGTCGCATCGTTGGTCCTTGAGGCATTTGTATTTGAGTCTTTTGGTGATGGCTCTTCGAAAAAATACAATGCATCCGAGACAGGCTGCCGCTCCATATCGACTAAAAATGTTAGCATTAAAAATCGTAAGAAGAGATAAATATTACTATCCGTTCACCAGGTCTCCACACACTGTGCATGTACTCTGAAATTAGATAAAATTTTAAAATCGTGATTTTGATAATGAAAAGTTATTGTAAAATTTTCAAGGAGAATAATTCTTTTGCTAAAATTAATTATTATGTTTTTTTACTTTCCCGTACCGTTCTCATGCTAAGGAGCATACCAGAACTGTAAAGTAGTTTTAAATAAAGAAATAGCAAAGCTAGAAAGATGAATCGAAGCAATATGCAAAACAAAACTGTTTCAAAAATTGAATCGAGGTTTTCAATCGTATATTATTTCTCTGACATGGAATTGTGCGACCACGCCCCTCGAAATATGCAAAACATAATCATACAATTGTTGAGAACCTCAAACACTGTTATTATGAGGCAAAAGAGGAAGATGAAAGAATCCCGAGGTAAAAATATGACTCGAAGTCAAATATTCTAATCAGTAGCGATAGCACAAATAATTGAAGTTAGTTAAAGATATCATGGCTTAACTGTTTTCCAAAGTTTTCTTCTAGTAAAACATTCGATAGCTCGAAAGAAAAAATGATTATAAGATAGACTTTTTTCGACGATAATGAGCTTTCCTTTGAGGCAAATCACAAATTTTAAGCCAAATTATTCAAGGCTTTTCTTGATTCTAAAATGATTACTCACTCTAGAGAAGACAGCCAGCAACAGTGCCGAAAGAGGTGGTAGTTCGAATTTCAACTGCATCTAGTGAAATCGTTTGATGTTTGATCGCATCAGTGTTCATACTTTCATACTTCACTTTTCGGAAGTTTCGTGGAAGTTTGGTTGTTTCTTTGAGGGCCTCAATCCGAAATAATTCCATCGACTCTATCGACAGATACTCGGATTTGCATCCAAAATCAGTTTATTTCAAAGTTGTCGAAGTCGCGGAATCATTATTTTTAATTCTCCCTCGAGCATTTCAAATAAGTGGCTAAAGTTCATCAGGAAGTTGATATAGTTCGGGAAATTAATTTGAATTTGTCTTTCGAAAAATAGACATAAGTGAATCAATTCAAAGTAGGATAAGAATCTTACCAGAAAACTTCAAAGACAATAAACCTGAATCTTCAATAAACACAATAAAATGCAAAATAAAAATCTTTATATTATGTTTCTTATTAACAATTTATTAAGCAATTTTCAGCTAGGGAAAAGTATCAATTTTGTTGGTAGTAATTAGTATTCTGAACGATTTCTAAATTGAAAATTATGCAATGATGAAACTGTAAGAAAATTGTAAGGGACATTTTTAAAATCTCTTGTAAAGTGAACAGTTTTTTAATAAGAAAGTTTGTAATTTATTATTCGTTTCATACTGTTAAAGAATTTCTGCAAGCCATAGAGTGAAAATAGAGAAAGCTGCCCTCATCTGTATATGTGCCGTTCAGACTTGGGACTTTTCCACCACAGCTGCGGTGCGGTGGCCAAATTTTAACAAAAGTCCCAAGTCTGGCGATGAGCCCATCTAGTGAGGAGTGAATGGACTTGCACCCATTATTCACGAAGAAAATCTCTAGCGCATCATAAAGTTCGCTAGAAACAATTTGCCCCCTAATGATGATAATAAAAAGTTTATTTCTTCCCTGCAATTATCTGCTGAAGGATACAGCTACAAAATCGAATATCATTTATGGACAGCGAAAATCTAACAATTAGTAGCGATTTATTGAAATTACAAAAGTTGGAAGAATCGAGAAATTTTTCAAAAGTCACAGATAAGACAGTCAATACTCTCTGGCGGTAGATATTTCATCAGAGTTCGAGATTATTTTGGACAGACGAGGTGATTTATTTGCCAGTCTCCTCCGGATGTCAAGTTCGATACTGCGTCCCATGAGTACATGAAGCAGTTGTCAGCACCGGTGGTGAAATCTGAAAAAAAAAGTTCGTAATTATCGTTGACTGGAGAGCAAAGTTGATATTCATGTAGCAATAATTAGAAATCAAATTTGGACGAGCGAAATAGAGTGAGTCGCGTCGAAGAGGAACGAAAGACGAATAGCGTGTAATGTTTGAATATCGGCGTGTTCTCTCCCAATCAATAATATCACTGGTCACATCTTCAGAATACCGATTGTTGGATTCCAGGCGTATGCGACGCAGCCTCCAGGCAGAAAGATCGGGTGGTTCATTGTGCAGAGACTGGCACATTGAGGGTCCTCGATCGTCAGTCCAATGGAAGCGTATCCATCGGGATATGAGAAGTCTGGTCCCGTGCTGGTTCCGACCGATTCCCATGTGCAGATACCGGTTTCCACAGTCGCTGAATTTTTGAGTCATTCAAAATTTTCCCTCGATTTTGCCTACAGTTTGCGACGCAGTCCATGTCTTGCAGGTAGTACTTGCTCTTGCGAAGGACGATGATCTGTCGATCGATTTCTCCATACAAGACGCAGGGTGTGCCTGGGCCAGAGGACAGATAGGCCCTGCAATTGAAGACCGTCTCGGCTTTGCATCGTGCCTCGCAGTCTTGTTGTGCTCCAACTGCCTGAAACAGATATTTTGAAGCATTGAAAATCGTTTTCAAACCTTGTATCCCTTCGAAGAAATGTCAGAGGCTGGGTCGACATTGTCGATTCTGCACCCGGTGGCTGATCCAGTGGAAGGTGGAGGCGTGTTTCCAGTGCCTCCCGACGAATTGCCGTTTCCACCACCAGTATTACCGTTGTCTAATTTAGTCAATTTCATGAAAAGACTGTTGAATTCTTCGCATACTGCAATCGCCACCTTCGCAGAGCATCGAGTTGGTCAGAGGTCCGTTCGTGGTTTCACAAGTAGCAGGATCGCCAGCCTGATTTGATGATTTTTTCCTTGGGAACTATTTTCCCACTCACAAGAAGACTTCGAGATCTGCTGGACTGGCAGCTCGCACTGCATGATGACCATTCAGTCCATGTTGAATACACACATGTATTCGTTTCACCTCCTCCATCCCCGCTTCCTGATCCGTCTCCAGATCCCGACCCGTCGCCGCTGCCTGATCCGTCTCCCGAACCAGAACCAGAACCGTCCCCTGAGCCCGATCCGTCACCGCTTCCAGAGCCACTTCCTGATCCCGAATTGTCTCCTCCCCCGGTTCCGCTTCCTTCATCGTCCCCGCACCCATCGGTCTTGACGCAGGTCTGAAAGACACTGATTTTGCACAAATTTAAGACATTCTTTAACCGTGGTATCCTCCAACGCTTCATTCTGACTGCAGGCTGAATCTCCTTGCGCCACACTTCTCGTTCTCGTCTTGTACCCGCTGTCCCCGCAAACGGTCGCATTGCACATCGAGTACGAGCCCCAATCGGTGTATATGCATTCGGCTGTGCAGGCCTATAAAGATTGCTAGCCTTTCTATCAAATAAATCAGCGAACTTGAGTTCCGCAAGAACCAGTTTCGGTCTTCTCACTATCCATGCACTGGACTCCATCTTCACTTGCTTGAGTGAGAATTTCTCGATTTCTTGTTCGAGTTCCTCCATCGCAAGTAACTGAGCACTCTGTCCACTCTGTCCATTGACTGTACTCGCAGTTCGCTGAAAACGTGACATTGAAAAGTGGTTAACTTCAAGGATTACTTGGTGGAGGTCGGCAATCTTTTGTGTACAAGTTCTGGCTTCCTGGCTGAAGATCGGCTGGTGCAGTTGGATAGAGTGTGCAGGTCGATGTTCTGAGTGATAATCAGCTCATAACGATTCGAAATGCTCCTCTCTTACTTATCCGCGGAAACAATGTAGGCATTGCAATCCTGGTTACGGTATCTGGAAAGGCAGAATTCGTGGCAAGAATCCTTCGTGGTTGCGCCTGGTGAAACACTTTGTACAGCGGTGGTCAGGGCGACATTTTCTTGCGTCAGCAGGAATTCGCAGTAACCGACTGCTGGTGTGGCTTGGCCTGGGCAGATCGTGATGTACAAAATGAAAGGTCGATCGTCGACGAACAGGTTTTGACTCAGATCAACCTAAACATTTTCGTTATTCACTAAAAAACTTCGATTTTCCTGGAACCTTGTCGAACAAGTAGCAATCGCCAGTTCCATCTTCAGTCGGCCAGAGAATCGCTGTGCAGGTAAACTCAGTCAAATCGGCACACGCTCGCTTACAATCTTGACAATTCGGAATGACCTACGAAGCAAAATAATTTTTGTAAAATTCTGCGGCCTAATTCATAGTTCACGGACGCTTTTTTGGAAAATAGTATGATCCAGACATAAAAAAAAAAACCCGCAAACTATGAACTAAGTCAAATTCTGTCTCAAACCTTCTTATTTGTAGCTCCAAGATTCTGAGAAACACTGACGCCACGTAGAATAGGTTTCAGAGAACCTGAAATGGGATGCATCAAATCCGAAGATCATTAGCAAGAGCTTCTCAAAAAACTTACAATCCTGTGCCTGTGTACATGATACTAGACAAATTAGTGCAAGTATTAGGAAATCGAGAGATCTCATCCTTGGGCTGAGTCTCTCTGCGTGTTGAAACGAGTAAGATCGAATCTACCCGAACTACAGCGTTGAAAATTTATCGATCGATTTCGATTTCGCCTGCCTGTGTCCAATGAGGTAAGAGGGGATAAACGATAAACGGATCAACGGCGATATGAGTTCACACCATCATTAAACGGGAATTTCGCACGAACCAAATAATGAAAACTAGATGGAAAAATTTGAGTTGAAAATATTGGATGGGCAAAAAACTACCAAAAGTACAATTAGGATACAAAGATTCAAACCATATGGCATTTAGTATATCAAAAATATTATCTTAAATTTTATTTTTTTTTTCAAATTTATAGCGCCTAGTTCTACTACTGTAGCAATAAGTTGAATACCAATTTTCGAAATCAAAACTCCTGAAACATTTCAAAATCCATCAACTTCATACAGCTAGCCAGAAAAATTTATTTCTTTACTTCTAAACCATAAAAACCAGCACTACATTTAGAAATTGATTAGTCTTATATATATAGACGAAGAAAAATGAACTGGAACTCTTGTTACATTACAAAGAAGCTTTTGTCATAATTATGTAACAATGGTTTATTTGCGTGTGAAGTTCTGGATTACTCGTAGGCAACGAAAACTTTAATTTTCTAGAATAAATACAAAATTTGTGAGAGAGCTTTAGTGTGATTCGAGTGCTGCTGTTGTGGTCGCTGGATGAGATGGTGATAGTTTGATAAATAGTTATCATCAGCATCGCTTTTTGACGAAACTGCCGCTTCCCGGTGTAGTTTCAAACGTGCCTAGTTCGTACTGGTAGATGGTACATTTTCCTGAAATCGTGAATATTTCACAAAAGCTGCAATCCTATTCTGAACCTCGGTTGTCCGGTTCATATCCGTATCCTATGCAAGGCAGAATTCCGTAGTCTCTGGCGCAAAGCTCAGCGCAAGATGATTCGTACGTGAAGTAACCACCGAATTTGCCTTGTCCGCTGCTCGTCGTGTCTGCGTCTTGTTGGTACATGGTGAAGCCGTCGGCGCATTCTGAAAACAAATAGTTCCTGTACATCTTCGAAGGCATTCATCCTACGTCCTGGAGCAAGCGTGGTCGTGACTTGACCTGGTGCAAGAGTCGTTGTTTGTCCGGGTGCAAGGGTAGTTGTCTGGCCAGGTGCGAGTGTGGTAGTTTGTCCTGGATAAGCAGTAGCCTTCGTTGTTGTCGTTCTTCCGGGCGCAGGTTTTTTCGTGGTAGTAGTTTCTCCAGGAGAGGGTTTTTTCGTGGTAGTGGTTTCTCCAGGAGCGGGCTTTTTCGTGGTAGTGGTTTCTCCAGGAGCGGGCTTTTTCGTTGTGGTCGTCTTGCTTCCTCCAGGCTGAGTCGGGACAGGCTAAATTTACCGCGAATAAGCCAATAAAGTGATTTTCCTTCACCGTTGTCTCCTGTGGTTCTGTTTCTCCGCCATTCGATGAGCCTGAGGGCTGAGTTCCTCCGCTTGGGCCTAAACTTGTTTAAATATGCTCAAGTTTTCTACTTTATTAACCGCTTGGTGATGATTCCCCTCCTGGCTGAGGACTTGAGCCTCCCGGTGATACTGATTCTCCTTTGATACAATCCTTTCAAAACATTGTTTACATGAAAACTTACCAGATGGACTTGAACCGCCTGGTGGCTGAGTCTCTTCGCTGGAACCTAAAGCTTCGATTTTTAATAATATGTTCAAATTTGTTAAATTACCTCCTGGGGAAGAGCCGTCGACTGGGGCGTCTGTCGCTCCGCTTGGACCACCTAAATTCAATAAAATATTCAATTTGTTATTTCAAATATTAATTACCTGGTGAAGATTCGCCTGAGGGCTGAGTCTCTCCGCTTGGACCTAAATTCATTTGAACATACTCAAGTTTTCTAATTTATTAACCGCTTGGTGATGATTCCCCTCCTGGCTGAGGACTTGAGCCTCCCGGTGATACTGATTCTCCTTTGATACAATTCTTGCACAAGCTTCAAAACCAAAAGAACTTACCTGATGGTGACGAGCCAACTGGTGGTTGAGTTGGTCCACTTTCGCCTTAAAAGTCATTCATAAGCTAGATTGATCATATCCCTTACCAGATGGACTGGATCCAGATCCTGAAGGGCTTGAACCGCCTGGTGGTTGAGTCTCTTCGCTGGCACCTAAAACTTCAACTTTGAATAATATGTTCAAATTAGTTAAACTACCTCCCGGGGATGTTCCGCCTGGAGCTTCTGTTGCGCCGCTTCCTCCTGGTGCTTCTTAATTTTTTTTTTGTTAAATTCTTTTACCTTTAATAAACTAGTAATATTCCAAAATATCCTCGATATAATAATGGCATATTTAATTGCGTGCATTTTTCACGTAAACCAGACCCGTGTTTTCAACTAACCACTCGATCCCGATGGACCTGGGGATTGTCCTGAAGGGCTGGATTCTCCAGAGGGTGGTTGAGTAGCGCCGCTGTTTCCGGAAGGAGACGATCCCGAATTCGAAGGACTGGTGTTTCCGCTGCCAGGCGAAGAGCCGGAGTCAGGACCCGCTGACGTGGCGCCATCAACCGAACTTCCGCCTTGACTATCAGTTTGGCCTGATGCAGGCATGGGCGAAGTCTCGGGATTGGCGCTGCCGCCATCGCTTTGGCCGGAAGTTGGACCCGAACCGGGCATCGGCGACGTCTGCTGATCCGTTGGGTTTGATGCGCCTGGGCTTTGCTCGCCTGTTGAGTCGCTTCCTTCTGGAGCGGCACTCGACCCGCTCGGACCGGAATCAGTTCCGGGAGCAGGACTGCCGTCACTTGAATCAGGCCCTGACGAGCTCGGCATCGGAGAAGTTGGAACATCTGATCCTTCTGCTGGGGAACTACTATCTGATGGAGCCTGAGAGCCACCTTCTAAATCATGAAAGCTCATGTTATGAAAATGTAAGTTTTTGAAAAAGAAGCATTCTCATGCAAGCCGATAGACGAAGAGCTTGCTATGAATCTCATGCAGGCAAATCAACAAATGTTCTTATACAGCGGTTACGTAATCTAGGAGACTACCATTGATAATTTCTCTTTGCAAGAAATTTACCTGACGATCCACCGGCTGGGCTGCTTCCGGATGGTTCTGGGCTACTTTCACCTAATTAAAAATGGACATAGAAGATCATGAGAAGAAATTTCAAACCAGGTGCGGGTGAGGACTCGCCAACGGCTGGGCTGCTTTCGCCTAAAGAGGAGTCAAAATGAAGTAATTTTTCAGAAATTTTTAACCAGCTGCAGGTGATGACTCTCCTCCAGCAGGACTGCTCTCAGCTGCAGGACTGCTACCAGCTATAATAAAATAATTTCGAAATTTTTTAAAAAAATATCAAAATGTCATCTACAAGCAGGCGATGTTTCAGATTCTGCAGGGCTACTTCCTGGTGCAGGGCTGCTTCCTCCTGAAATTGACTGAATATTTTTTTTAAAATTAATGTTTCTTACCTGCAGGACTACTCTCAGCTGCAGGACTGCTCTCAGCTGCAGGACTGCTCTCAGCTGCAGGACTGCTACCAGCTATAATAAAATAATTTCGAAATTTTTTTTTTAAATATCAAAATGTCATCTACAAGCAGGCGATGTTTCAGATTCTGCCGGGCTACTTCCTGGTGCAGGACTGCTCTCAACTGCGGGACTACTCTCAGCTGCAGGACTGCTACCAGCTATAATAAAATAATTTCGAAATTTTTTAAAAATATCAAAATGTCATTTACAGGCAGTTGATGTTTCGGATTCTGCAGGGCTACTTCCTGGTGCAGAGCTGCTACCGGCTATAATAAAATAATTTATCCGACTTTTTCAAAGGTGATAGAAATGTGATTTACCTGCAGGCGATGTTTCAGATTCTGCCGGGCTACTTCCTGATGCAGGACTGCTCTCAACTGCGGGACTACTCTCAGCTGCAGGACTGCTACCAGCTATAATAAAATAATTTCGAAATTTTTAAAAAATATCAAAATGTGATTTACAGGCAGTTGATGTTTCGGATTCTGCCGGGCTACTTCCTGGTGCAGAGCTGCTCTCAACTGCGGGACTACTCTCCGTTGGTGCGGGCGAGCTTGCATCTGATACTCCGCTGGTAGCCTCCGAGTTCTGCGACGATGCCCCATCTTCCGTCGTTCCTCCCAAAGTGGTCTCGTCGTTGGGCTCTGTCGAAGAGACGAGTCCAGTCGGGCCAAGAGTGGTGATGTCTTCAGAGGAAATTATTTTTATAAAGAAAATGAATACACATACCAGGGAATGTAACGAAGTCATGTGTCGCGGTTGTTTCGCTAGGTTGTGGGGAGCCAGACGTGAGCCCTTGAGTTCCACTTGTAGATGCGCTTGTCGATTCCTCCACAATTGTCGTCTCAGGACCGGATGTCGTGGGAACGCCAGTTGGACCAAGAGTTGTAATGTCTAAAAATTCAAATTGTCACAGAAACTATCACCTTATATCGTTGCTTGGAGAGAAAGTCGATATTCATGCAGCAGTAACTAGGAATCGATTTTAGACGCGAAATAGTGAATCGCATGGAAGAGAAACGAGAGACGAGCAGCGTGTGATTTTGGAATATCGACGTGTTCCCTCCCAATCAATAATACCAGGAACGGTAATTGGCTCTGTTGTCGATTTGGGCTCCTTTGACTCTGTTGTGGAGGCTGAAATCGAAAACTTACAATATAAGAATAGATCAAACTTACGCGTGGTTGCAACGTCCGTCGTGCTCCCTGCATCTTCAGTCGTGCTTCCTGCATCTTCAGTTGTGCTTTCTGCATCTTCAGTTGTGCTTCCTGCATCTTCAGTCGTGCTTCCTGCATCTTCAGTTGTGCTTTCTGCATCTTCAGTTGTGCTTCCTGCATCTTCAGTCGTGCTTCCTGCATCTTCAGTTGTGCTTTCTCCGGCAGTCGATGGCAACATAGTTGTGCCCCATTCGAATTGAACTGTAGTATCAGCATAGGTCGCGTCTAAGAAGAAGATAGTTCAAGGATGCTTCACAAATAACTCAGATTACCAGGGTCCTTAGTTGTTGTCGGTTTGGCAGCTGCGGTTGTTGTGGTGTCAGTGCTGCTAACGCTGTTCGTGCTCGTCGATGTTGCTGCAAAATGTTGCAAAAATTAGGTCTTTTGTAGTTTTTATCATATTTTCGTGAAATCCGTAATCTGGTAAAAACTACAAGAGGCTTCGGGAAAGGCGACATTGTTTATCGACGAAAAAGGGAAACTCTTTTCAATAACTCCGTTGAATAGTACATAAGCGCGTTGACTAACATTCATTTTGCCCTCAGTGGAGAGTTCGAAACTTGACAAAAATGAAGCCTTCTTCAAAATTGGTATGTGACTTTTGCGAAAAAATTCAAAATTAAATGTCAATATTGTGCAGCAAGATCACAATGCTTGCAAATAAAAACAGTAGATTACGCTGTTATGTAGGTGGAGTTGTTTTTGTTGGAGCAGATATTTCTGAGTATAAAATTGACATTTTCAAAATATCTGTCAACATATGATACTTCCTTTAAATCAAATACCTGGCACATAACAGCCAATTTCGTCCACAGCCTCCCACGCGCCAACTAGATTGTTAGTGATCCAGTCACCATTGTTGCAGTCCAGTCGCCACGTATTATTAGCATTAGCATTATATCCGCAATTATTAGAACTCTTATAGTGAACAAATGGTTTCGCACCTGGGTCATCACACAAAATGTTTCGACTGTAATTAACAACTTTTATATTGAAGAAAATATGTATTAAAAGCATTATTGCATACCGGCAGATGCCATCGTACGTTGTATTTATTACGTGATAATTGTTGCTAACCACGCCAGGTAGTGAAGAACATTGAGTTGTCTAAATCTCAATCCCATTATATCTTCGAACTACATATACCCTCTGCTTCAAACAACTTGCTAACTTAGCTAGCCAAACCGCAGTTTCTTTTATCTTCACTATTTCTCTTCATGTAAGACTATTTGTAAAAGTGATGAAAGTCGAACTCTTTAGCCAATTCCATCTATCGAAATGAATAGCACAATGCATTCGCGACTGAACTAGATGCTATATGAATATGAATGAGTATTGAATCGTTATGCCCCCTTCCTTCATAGATGGAATTTCTTCTCTCTAAATTGCAGGCTCCCTAGACTGACGATACGAGTTGCTTATATTAAAGAAATAAGAAACCATACGGTTTGGCAAGCTGCATATCAAGTCGCTTGGAATAACGAGTATAAATATAAAGGATTAATATTAGATTCAATTGTAATTTTACTCACTGATGACACCAGCGGAATTTCTTGGGGACATGATGAACAAGAGGCTGTAAATAGAATATTCAGGCATCTGCAGACTTTCAGTTAGAATTGAAAATTTTAAAGGTGGGTGTTCACAAAACCAATGATGGCATTTTTGCTCGCTAAGCTGCCACTTTCGAAGATATGAAAGCGCGAGTTCCAAAAATTAAGTTGTGAGCTACCTATTGAGCCTGTAGATGATATTTTTAGAATTTTTTAGCGTCATAGTGAATTTCTTGCAAATTTTACTACAGAAAGCAGGTACAATACGAGGTAAGTACTATTGGCGGTTAACTATTGTGCCCCTTACGCGGAATTCTCACATCGATGAAACGTATTCTGGCCTATTGTGGTTTTTACCCGATTTTTCACCTGGTAAAAACTACAAGAGGTCACAAATTGAGATATCATTCTTTCTAATTTTTACTAGCCGAACTTGTGCTTGCACTGCTGGTGCTGGTAGAAACTGCAGCTGAACTTGTCGATGCCGCTGAAAAAAATTTACTCTAGAAATTATTAGTTTCATGATTCATCGTACCGGCCGAACTTGTGCTTGCACTGCTGGAGCTGGCCGTGGTTGTTGGCTCTGAAAACATTATTCCGCTCAATTACTTTCTTAGCGAAATCACCGCTGCTCGTGCTCATTTCCGTCGTGGTAGCGTCTTCCGTCGTGGTGGAGCCGGTTGTCGTTTCCTGCTCGGTCGTTGGCATGAACGTTGTCCACCATTGGAAGGGAACTGTTGTGGCCGCGTACGTTGCAGCTAAAATTCACTTTTCTGACAAAAGCCACAATGGGCAATATTTCAACTAGGATCGCGTGTTGTTGTTGTCGTTGTCGTCTCCGTGCTTGTCGTTGTTGTTTCTGTGCTTGTGCTCGCAGGGGTGGTTGACGCTAAATCAACATAATTACTTTCGAAGCCTTTTAGCTTCATGATACTTGAAGGCTCAGTGCTTGTGGAGTCCGTCTGCGTCGTTGTGACCTGAGTGGACGTGGTATCGTCAGGGGTTGTCGTTGTTGATTCTAAGTAAAGTTTTCAATAGGCAACATTATGCATGAGTAAATGATAAGTACCAACAATTTAGGCAAAAATGACAAAGATCTGAATATGCAAAATTTGCATTGTATAATCTTTAGATTGGCATCCCAAAATATTCTGTCTGAATCGTTGTAAATGTTACCAAATTTATAGCTGTGATTGGTTCATTAAAGTCATCATCATTTATTTTGCCACAATTTATCGATCGCTATAGCATGAAAGGTGTACCTGATGTGCTCGTCACCGTCGTTGTTGAATCCTCTGTTGTGGTAGGCGCGTACGTGGTTGTCGTTGATTCTGTTGTCGTGGACCCTTAGAATGCCTTATTTAACAAAATTCCTGTTCCATCTTATCACTCACATTCAAATGATACTGTTGTGCTCTCAGATGTTGCTGAAAGTTAATTGTTATTTCATCAAGTTTATCGATTTTATGACATTCTCTAGTTTTCAATCTCATTATTAAACCAAAAATGCTACAGTAATCCGCTTTCGTTCGCTCGAGATGTGAGAATCTCATCATATATTGGATATTGGAAAAGGGATTAATTGAGAAATGTGAGCTCAATGGAAGTGTTTCAAAAAGGAAATCGCACGAAAATGAGATTACGAGATGGAAAATGATCGAATTGATTGTTTTTAAAGAAATTTACTCAAAGCAACTATGCTAATTGCATGAAACCCATACATGTCGGAACTGTCGTTTTCGTACAGTATTGTGCATTGCTGATCGGAATTATCACCAGCAGAAGGGCCGCTAACCATCGTAGCATAGCGACGCCCCGCCAGAAGACCACAAATTTTCTGAAACCCAAAATTCTCGGGTCCTAAATATGAAAATATCGTCAAAATTGTGTAAAAATTACGAATAAAATGTAATAGGAGAAAATAATTTAAATTCTAAGAAAAGTTCGGTGATTACGGTATTTAAAATGGACTTATATACGAAAATATCGAACAGTTGTGCAAAATGAGTTCGAAATTAGGAATCAAATGAAAGAGCGACGAATCTAATAATAATTGGTGGAAATTATGTGACGTATCTATAAAGAATTTAGTTCGATTCGATTAAATTCAATGCGCTGAAAATTATGGGAGAAAACGAGATACGGAAAAAAGTGGAAAAAGTGAGCGGCTCAACGTAGTGGCATCAAAATTTGAGTTCGCTGGTTCCTTCGCGCCCTGGGCTCTTGCAATTGCTTCAATCTCTTCTTTATGAGATTTTTTTCCTGTTACTCTCAAATCTATTCGCTATTTCGGGTCTATCTCACCAGTTACACACTATTTCACCCGTTAATTTTTCGTGCTGCGATATTAACTTGATAGATTTATAACTATTTCTGTGATTTTCCACATCTCTTAATGTAGATTCCAGCTCTATTTCAATGATTTGAGTATCTTTTGATACCTGTAAATCCGCTACTGGGTTTTTGTTTCGAACTGTCTATTCGTATCCCTTTATAGCCTCATATCCTCATCATCCTCTTTTCATTATCACTAATCCATTAGGCCCTCGATTCAAAGCGAGAGGGAATTTCGACAGTTTTCGCGCCACAAAATTGGCCCAATTTGAGGGGGGTTCGCAGCGAAAATTTGAAACTTCAAACTAAAATCAAATATGCGAAATTTTGTCAGAAATTCGTGCTAATTAAATATGACCTCGACTTTCAGAACATTACCCGGGAAGACTTCGTCAGGGAAAGAAACATCTTGAGGCTTCCCCGGCTCAAGCCAACAGCACCCAAGTCAAATATTAGATCTGAAAGCAAGAGCGTTTTTCAGGGGCAACTTGGAAACTATAAGCCTCCAAGTTATGCGAACTAGTCAATGTTGGAAAAGAAGCCCGTACCGTCTGACACCCTCCCCTAGCCATACACTATTTCGCAATGACTTAAGGGCGCTTATGGTTTCCAAATAGCCATTTCTCAAGTTATTTCAATTGAAAGATTTTTTGTGAGTTTTGTCGTTATTTCTGTTCTAGTTCGGAATAAATTTATCTTCAAAAAAGAAATATTGTCGATCCAAAGCACCAATAAGATTGGTCAGACTGTAAATTTGAGTGTGCAAGATTCGTCTTGAAGCACGGCGGAGTGCATCGTAAAATGGTGCCGATGGTCGTGTCTCGGTTAGTGATCGTTAGCCAGAAGGCAACAACTAGCTCGATAGCGACATTATCCAGAGATCCCAACAAGTTGCGGCTACTGGGTCGAGCTAATTTGTTCTTTCCCTCACTTTCACTTATTCATTTGTCCACTGTTCACATCGCTCTAAATTTCTATCGATCTACTGCTGCCATGGCTCGGGTTCTGAAGAGCGTCGTCGTCACTTCTGACTCCATCATTAAGGCAAGACGAATAACGAGTCAATGATCAAATAAAATGTTCAGAACTACACCAAACCCGGTGATATTGGCGAGTCGAAGATCACCGAAGCGTTCAAGAACCTGGTGCTTTCGATTGAGAGCCCGACTTTAGAGCAATTTCAGTATCTCAAGACTCTTGCCTTCGGAATCTCGAAGGACACGCGAAGATTCAGCGCTGAGATGGAATTTGCTATTTCCATTCTGCAAAAGGAGCCACTCCCATTGGAGAATGTAAGTGATCGCTAAATAAATCCCACTTTCAAATATAAATTCCAGGAACTCAACCGTCTTCTCGAGGGTGAAAGCGTGGGCTTGCAGAAGGCAATCAAGTCCATTCTGAAGGAGTCCAATTCTTTGAGTATATTAAGATTTCAAAATAAAAGGAATACGCCAGTTTTTTAGCTGAGATGTGCATGATGCTCTGGGATATTCGATTTGCATTCAAGCAGGCCAGAAACGCGAGATCGCTCACCAAAATCATCGAGCACTACGCGATGAAGGACGAGAACAGTTCCTACCCCGATTGGGAGAAGCCAAAGTAGGTTTAAAGGGGTTTTCGCGGAGAATGATCATTTCAGAAGCGTCGAGTGGGTGTACGCAACTGTGGATGAAAAAGGAGTTGTGTCGGATGAGACCTTCACACTGGCCGTCGCTCTCGTCGATTCGCCACTAACTGCGGAATTCATCAGCGTCATGACCGGCCAGAACAACTATGGCGAGAGCGGAGCGGCGATCAGCCTCGTGGACGCTATTTCCAAGTGCGTATTCACAGAAAAGTCCTTGAGACTTACTTGGTTGATTTGAGGGCTTCTGGTGGCAACGTCGCAGCTCACATCATCCTGGATCTGCCTAGCGATTCTCCGTTGATGCTCAAGAGCAGGGATACTGTCAACGAGTACACCGTTTCTCGCAAGGCGGGAGAACTTCTCTTCTCGATTTGCAATCACCAGAACATCCAGATGCTGGCTATGCAATTCGCGGTTTGTGCTTTACTCAAACAACTTTCAAAATCACTTTTCTTCTTTTATTTTCAGGGCAATTCCCGCACTGATTTCGTGAAGGTCGGCGAGTTCAACCTCGCAGAATCGGTGCCAGTTGAGGATCGCATCAAGCGAACGACGATCAAGATCCTCAATACAACCGTCCACTACCACGAGTTCAAGTCATATGGACAAAATGAGGAAGATGAGGACTTCAAGCCGACTGTCTTCATTCCCCGAAGCAAATAGGTCAATGTTGCCAGATTTTCTTTTAGTTTCGGTGTATTTTTTCTAATGTTTATTTTTTAAATTTGTTCAAGTTTATTGAATAAAATTATTAGAAAGTACAAACAATCAGTCAGTTTACTGGAGAGCATAGGTATTGTATGTGCATCTTTCGAAAGTCGCCAGAATGCCGATGCGATCTGCCTTTTCGATCAATCTAGCCATCGTGTTGTCGTAGAACATGGCGAATCTCATTGTCTGAAATAGTTTTTTTTTCTCTTTATTGTTAGAACAACATTTTCCACCTTAGCATCCGAGCATCTTGAATTATCCTTTCTGACTGACTTGGCGTCCTGCATATTCTCAATATCGACTGGTTGCCAAGCGAGACTCGAGAGGCTGTTGCTTAAAGGAAGACGAGCAACGCGAATTGGTTCAGGACGTTTGGGATACAGCTAAATGTCTACAATTTTGCTATCAAATTCACATCTGACGAATTAAATCTGATGCTGAAATCTAGTTCAGAAAGTATTTGAGAAATTTGTATTCATACTCATTATTTTTACTATTGCCAATAACTAATAACGATTTTACCAGTGCAAAAAAATGAGCGATCGTTTTCGTAGAACTATCAAAATAGTATCGATGAATTCAAAGAGCTTCGACACCGTGAATATCTAAATCCAATAGCCGGATTCCCCTTTATAGGATTCATATCTATAGCAGAAGGAATCTAAAAAGATATATTTTATGAAATACAAGTTTTTTTCTTTCTAGCCTTGTTCCACTAGGTGGGGTTGGTTACCCTCAGCCCGTAATGGGACAGTCGGCCTATCCTAGCCACACAAGACTAGTGTGTCCCGGCCCGAGGACAGACTTGTTGTGTGCAACAGCCGAAGGATTTTATGCTAATTTTCCGTGGTTTTATTCACTACCAACATTTCTTAACCTCCTTGGTTTGGGTGGAAGCAGGGGGCGAACTTGAGCCCTAGCTGTAGGCAGTAACACACAGCCATTGCGCTAGACCACCTTAAAATACTAAGCAAATGGCTGATGAAAATTCTTCAAAAATTCATATTTCCTGTGTATCAGACCAGGTTTCATGATTATTTTTTTATTTTGTAGATCTTGAGTAGTGGAACAATGTAAAAATAACAAGAGAACGTTTAAAATTATTTTGGTAGGTAAAATTATCCTAATTTACCTCATATACCCGTATTGTGCTTACAAGTGTAATGTGAATTAACGTTGGAGGTTTTCATGAGATCTTGTAGAACTCTCCAAGTTGAACAACTTTTGTTCCAGAACTTATTCTAGAATGTACACACACACATGGAGCTATGAATTTTTGAAAATAATGTATAAAAGGACATTATGCTGAAATTGGCCATCGTACTTCAAAAAATTCTATAACTCAAACGGTAATTAATCTGAGATCAGTCCTGGAACGAAAGTTGTTCACCATGTCCATCTACGCAACATACTGGAAGGACGAATTTTTCCAATGTCATTTACGCGTAAACGTAGTATGAGTATATAGGGTAACTTAGGCTAATTTTTTTTCGCCAAAAATAACTTTGAAAAATGCTCTTTATACTTTTACTTTATTCTCCTACTCACGATCTACAAAATAAAAAAAAGAATCATTTAATTTGGTCCAGAAATAAGAAAGTTGTGGGGAGTCAAAGTTGACGCTATGAAATAATTACCCTGATTTTATGCGTTCAGACGCATTTTTCGTGATTTCGAATACCTTTTTTCCAAAAATTTTTACATATTCAAATGTAAAATTTAATTCTCTACAAAATAAGCCAATTTCCAGCTTGGGTATCGGACTCTAACTTGGGTAAAAAAAATGAAAAACTGCAGTCGGCCAGGGCCACATTTTCGAAAATAAAATTTTTGGCGGAAAATCATTGATCGTAGCAGGTGGTCGTAGTTACATTATTTGTAGAGTTTTCATGGGCTATCCAATTCTGAAAACCCCATTTGATTTGGTCTACAAATGAGAAAGTCATGAATTTTTTCCGAGATCGGATCTGTCAAAACTTCAAGCTACCGTAATTCTGCATACGATAATTTTTTTAAAATGAAAAACAAACCACACCATGATGATCAGTAGCCAATGTCTTTGTCACTCACTTTTATATACGCATATCTCTCAGCATATAGCGTTATTTTAATCTGGTTTTCCCTCTTTCTTCAATTTGATTCAAATCTATCATTATTTTCTTTTTATTCTGCTATTATTTTCCTTTTTCTGATAAAGGCAGAGGAATAAGAAAGGATCGATTCTTGCCTTCTTGAGCGGGTTATCAACCCATCAAATTCGAAAGTGAAATTGCAGACAGCCCTTTCCGCAAGAATGCAGCGGCAACTTGAAAATGCCGCAACGTCACAATATGAACATGTCGTAACTTTCATTTGAAAATGTTTTACCTTTTACGAATCTGCAAAATCAGCCATTTGGATTGTTCGTCATTTCGCCATATGACTTGTATAGTCAGGGAAGGGAATCTTTTCTCCACGCTATTTCGTAGAATGTGACGAAGTAGCGTTAAATGCAATTACCGCAAAATCTACAATAATTTGTAACTTATTTAATGATGCGACTTCAACATTAAACCTATTGATCCATATTAGGCAATATACGGATCTGTATATTACCTTACACGAATCGGCAATTCACGACTGCTGATCCTTGTCGATCCATTCAGATTGGTGGTTTGAACACTAGGGCGTATTCACTTTGAGACATTATGCCATTCAAAGTTTCTGACAAAGATCTAATTCTTCTGGCTAGAAGAGAATATCAGCCTTTCTTCTCTTTTCAGTCGTCTGCAGTCTAACTTACGACTGCCCATCGGCTAATTTGATGAGAGATTTAGGGAAAAGGATAATGACAAAGAAGTGATAAGAATTTGAAGAGAGAATCGAAAGGCGAAAGATGAAGAACGAAGGAGATGCCTTCTTTGCCAGGAAAAGGCAGCCAAATAAAAAGAAATCCTGTCTGAAAAGGCTATAGTTTATAATCTCCCGTAAATATTCTTACAAGTATGAAAGGCATCCTTTCGTTATCTTTTGCCAGGGTTAGTTAGAATGGAATAGTGAGATATTAAAAATTTACTCTTCTTTTATTAAGATGGGTACAAAGCATAATATAAATAAAAATGTCAGAATGTCAAAATTATAGATTAGAAATTTTCGGTCACTTTTTTCTGACCCATCTGGTCGGTTTACTAATTGATAATCATGGTGAATTGTTTTTGTATGATATTCTTTGGATTTCTTCCTCAAACTTTGTAGTTGGAAACTTTTTCCCCAAACCCTCAAAAATCGCGATTTTTGAATATTGAGATCTCGGCATCTCGAAAATTAAGGACCCTCCAAAAATCTCGATATCAGATTCTGAAACTAGGATATTGATTGCCTATCACGTGTTTCAGCGTTTCTCATAAATGCCAGACACAACCGAGAACAAATGACTTGAAAAAAATTCGAAGTTACGAAGAAAGGTGCAACAGTCCACCATAAGTCGAAGTTGAATAATGAAATTAATCCACTGAACTATTTTCAGAAGTCTAAAGAATATTCTGCTCCGGTAAATACCACCAATCATGCTGGGATAAAATTATCCTATGATCATTAATTCCGAAAACTCATTTGTTCTTTCTAAACATAGGCGAGTGAATTAACTGTTTTTAATGATTCTGAAGATAATTTTGCGATCGAATTATTTTTTCTAAACGATTTTACAAATAAAGTAAATACGGGAATTTTGTATTGAAGAATTAGCTCATGCGAACTTACTCCAATCAATCTTCATTCTCATTTCAATTTCCAAATTTAACCTGAAATTTTGAATAACCAAAGCTGGGACATACTGTTTACTATCAAATAGTGGTGGGCGCAACTTCGTCTTCGAAGATTTTTAAATCCAAGACTTCGAACATGTCTTCATTATTAAATTTAAAAATTTGTACCTTCTCACACATCTCTGCTATCAGAAATTTCAGCACACAAAAATAAAGACTAATTACAAAAAAGTTTCGAATCTAAAGGTCTGTTGGGAAAGAAATCGTACGACCAGAACGCCTATTAAAATTATTAATGCGAAGGACATCCACTTTTTATATATTCAGTTTTTTAATAGCCCTCTAAGTGGGATCTCGCAACAAGCCTATCTAAATTAGATGCTACATAATCAAAGTGATCAGTTGTGTGACGCAGTTTTAAAAAAAAATATTATTGTCAATTTAATATTTGATTCATTTTATTCTTTTGATTGTTTCTCCGCTAGCAAGGATCTAGCGTATCTGCCTCCTGTCAGCTTTTGCTTCTCTCTCCTCTCTCTCTCTCTCTATCTCTCTCTCTATCTCTTCCAATCATATAAAAGGGAGAGGGAGTCAGGGAGAGTGGCAGGGAACGGGGCTTCTTCTTCTTCTTTTTATTTTTTTCTTTTTCTCACATATTGTTTTGATACTTCTCTAATACGGTCCTTCGATTCTAATTGGTTCTTCGATTCGACTCTTTCTTTCTACTGTTCCTTTTTGGCATTGTCCGAATACCGAATCAGATGAATAAAGCTTGTTGACTAATTCAACTTCTTGCATCCTGAACTCAATCCCACTAACACCCACGATTGAAAGCAAAAGGGCAAGAGCTAACGCGCTTGCCATACCAGTCATAGCGGAGATCTTTAGATCGAAATTTCATTCTCATGGATCTTGATATCTCTATAGGAAAATTATAAATATCTTCAAATTACAAATTACCACAAGTTCGAAGAATAAATCATCGATTTTAGGTCACTTCCCAACTGAATGATGAACTTTGTAATTTTTGTATTGCTCTTCAAATGGTCGAATGCCTGTCTACCAATGCCAGATATGGACCTACCTCCCGTGGAAACCACTACTGAACCAGGTAAATTATCACTGTGTATTAAATGAATTTGCTACTTGTGAAAAGGTCGGCTACATACGGCTTTTCCAAATTTTGTCCCTTCACGATGAATGTGGAATGGGGTTATAATCCAATTTGGCCTAGGTTTTTTGACAAGTCGACCATTACATTGCTTTGTAAAATCTCATAATCGTCGATTCAGGCTAATGATATTAAAATCTAAAGTAAAGCATAAAATTGCGCAAACTCAACAACAATAGATATAGATACGACAATCACAACGACTACATCCAGTCCATCGACATCTACAAGTACGACCACATCAACACCCACAAGCACGACCACATCAACGTCCACAAGCACGACCACATCAACATCCACAAGCACGACCACATCAACGTCCACAAGCACGACCACATCAACATCCACAAGCACGACCACATCGTCATGTTCAGTCTCGACTGCCCTGCCTCCTCCATGTAAGTCAACATTTATCTTCGTCTTTTTAAACCATGCCCAATAATGATTTTTGCCGATTCCCTCACATAGATATTATCGTTGTAGCTAGATCAAATTCTTCCTGAATCAGTCTTCCAAATCGCATAACGTCAAATAGGCAGTATCTAAGGAGGGAGAAGGAGGGCCCCACTTCATAATAACACGCAATAATGTCCAGAAAGATGAGATAGGGGTTTATCTTTTCGGCTGATACCGTTGTTGGGAATGTTTCATGACTATTTAGTCACCAGGGAGAAAAGCCTTAAGCCATTTCCGAGGGAATTCTTTTTTTCAAAAACTTTATCACACCATATCATGAAAATCTTGCTTGCCGCTCAAACCCTAATACCTTCAATGACAAATAGTATCGCCCTGTGTTCGAGAACTGTCCCCGGGGGAGAGCCATATAAAATTTCAGTCCCCTAATAATTAGGCTATGTCTAATATGCATTCTGCGCCTTTTTTCTTATTATCTTATGCCTCAGTTTACCCCAAAACTTATGTTTGATTTTGTTCAACTGTGTAGAAATTTGCCTTGAGGCTATGATGTCAGGAATGCAAATAATTGATTTATCGGGCCCGAAATTTGGGAGGCCGAAAATAGGGAGCGAAAGATTCTAGCAATAAAATACTTCTTTATCATGTATCATTTGTATTTTATGGAAAATTAAAAAATTTTAGCCCCCTGCCCTAGGTGTACGCAAATCATCGCGGACGATACCTACTGGAGTAGTCCTGAACCGACGAACCTGTGCTTGCAAAGACTAGGAATTAACATGAATACCATTCTGGCGGGCATTCACGGGCCTCCAACCATAACTCCCATGCCGGGCAGTAATCCATGCAGCGAGACTGTAACTTGCGACCCAGCTTGTTTTAATAGATTTATGGAAATCTCTCGTATTATAGGTGGATTTCGTTGTTTTTCAAATAGTATAAGTGTTCTCAATAGCGTAGGTCCTTTTCTATGCAGGCCGCTAAGGTCTGTCTTTTTCCAGAGTGCTACAGTTTTTAACCCAGTTAAAGCTTTTCTTTGCTATTTTGATCCGGCTGCTGGTTAAAATAACAAGGGAAAATTAAGTAATTTATTATTTATTTAACTTGTAAATGATTGATTATTTCGGTATTCTTATCAGCGAATAGTATTCCATAATTTTCCTATAAAAATAACGAAATATAATTATTAAGAACTCATTCTGTCATAGCTTTGATTACTGCATCTCAATTGTCTGTCAATTTTATTATACTTATTAAGAGAAATATTATGCAGGCGACAGGATAAGATTTATAACTTCCTGCCAGTATCTTTCTCGGGTGCTAGCGAATGCACTATTTCTGTCCATACGATTGACTTGAGCCCTTAGTCGAGTTGAAGATTTATTTCATTTTAGAAATGGGACAAAAATAACAGAGCAGCCGTGTTCTGCCCTGTCCGATAGAAAGAACAGTTTTCGAGGATTATGGAGAATCTGTTTTAGGAATGAATCCAAATGTGATTAGCTAAATATTCTACAGTGCCTCCAATGACTTATTCACTTTGATCAATTATAATTGTTATTGTCGTTTCTGGCCGGAAAACCATCCCTAACCTGCTCGAACCTTAGAGGGCGGAGTCACTCCATAGGCACAAGTCGCGTCTATAAATACGCCCCTTTCGTCGTTACTTTGTTTCTTCATAGTTTTACCCTCACCTCACTGTTCACTACTTTTGTATTTGGTATTACTGTGTTGAGCCAAGGCTAGTCAATAAAGAATTCGTAAAATATTCTGTGCAGTGCGATTTACTAGTAGAGAACTAAAACTAGGTCTTCATAACACCCAACCTTTCTAGCCTGTACATTTTACCTATGCATACTTCAATTAATTTTGATAAATTGAAGATTTTTTATTAATTTTTGGTTTCTAGAACTTCTATGATAAAAAATTAACTATTCTGCAGAATTGGTCTTCAATTTTATTTTATTTATAGCACTAAATTGATTTGCCTGATGGGACATTTGGAGAGAAATTGGACTAAATGTGAGTCAATAGTGAAAACGAATAAAACAATTTGCATATGGCAATTATCGATTTTCGATTAATGAATTTGAAAGACTCGATTTCAGTGCTGATTTTGATTGCTATTCGAATTTCTAGCGGACGATGCGGGTAAGTTTCTGAAGTATGTATGAAAAAAATTAATAAATTATGATATTTTAGTTTCAAAGTTTAATTCAAAACCAATTTTTGCATAAAATATTAATTTTAGGGAGTTACCAGATTATGGAGTCTCCGATTTCTCGTGCCCCGATGAGATAATGAGACCTAGTTCATCGATTCCGGAGAATGTCAACGCATTACGGCCTGCGGACATCAAAGTCGTTATGGCCATGGGAGATTCGTTGACAGTTAGTTATACTCCTTCTGTATTTGAAAAGCTTGAATTTTCATGCTGGAATGGGTGCGGGAGCGCCAACGATTATTGAGGTGCTTATGGCCTGGCCTGGATTAACGTTTCATGCTGGATGTGCTTACGATCTGGAGAAACATGTCACAATTCCCAGTAAGTGATACTCGAACGACTGATGAATTAACAGATTTATTTGATAATTGCGTCAGGAAATATCTTGAAACTTGTAATTTCTTCCGAAGAATATAATTGTTTAATCCTTTTGAATAAAGATGAATTTCAGACATTTTGAAGGTATTCAATCCAAACCTATTTGGATGCTCCGACACTACTGGTACATCAATGGGAATTTTCGATACCGATTTCAATGTAGCACGATCAGGCAATTAGTCAATCGTCTTCTCATCATTTCTTTTTTATTCTAGGAGCCAAAGCTGATGAACTGCCATTCCAAGCACGATCACTCGTTTCTACATTGAACGCACATCCAAAGGTAAATGTCACAGAAGACTGGAAGTTCCTGGGAATATTTATTGGAACAAATGATGTGTGTCAGTTATGTGTGGATCAGGTAAAAATAACTATTTGGAAATCTCGAACCATGCGAAATAGGATGAGGGATAGTAGGGGAAGTGATCCTTTTCTCACTCTATTTCGCATGGCTTGAAGTTTCCAAGCTACCGCAAAAATTCAGTAGCTCTTTTAAGAGAAATATCTTCAGCGCACTCCAGATTATTTCGTTAGTAAAATCGCAGAAGCGCTAGAAATACTCCGGGTGAGTTGCTTAAAGATGAGGATAGTAATTCTGCAATAGATCTTTTCACATTTCATCAAGAATTTCTTATTTCCAAGATTTATTTTAGCTATGAACTTGAAATTTCAGTCGAATCTACCCCGAACTATCGTATCAATTCTGTCGATCCCTCAATTGGACGTGATTCGCGAATCAGTGCAAAAACCTGGGTGTCGAATGGCACAGTCTATTCTCAATATCGCGTTAGTCATAGCTATTCGACAAAGGGGATTTTTTGATATTATGAAATTCGATGGAAAACCCCTCTGCTAACCTAGTCCACCGCTTTGTGAATCCAGTTGTCCTTTCATATAATCAGAAATTATGACACGTTAAAAATCGCTGATCGTCGGTCCGATGCTAAATTTATGCTAATCCCTGCTACAATATCACTGTTGAATGAAAATGGTGATGAAGAATTATTTCAGGTGTCCGTGTTTGCCCAATAATCGAGCAAGTCAGGAGAAAATTGATAATGTCACAATATTTTTAAAATTTAGAAATAATAGCGAAAATTTTTCAGTTCACTTCCGATTACTTCAATCTGCAGATGAACCTGCAGAATTCTGGAAGATTTGATGCTGACGATTTCACTGTTGTTGTGCAGCCATTTATCACAGAGGTTCATGAACTTCCAAAGGTAAAAAAAAACACTGACAGAATCGTTTTCTCATCAATTTCTTTAGAATCTCTCATTCTTCGCCCCAGACTGCTTTCACTATTCCAAACTCGGCCATTCGCTAATGTCGACATTTCTCTGGCAGAATCTTTTACAGCCTGTGAATTTCAAAACTGCTCCCGAGTCATTGGATAATCCGGCAAAGTTGTCATGTCCTGATGAGGTAAGCATGATAGAGCACTTCCTGATAGGCATAATTCCCGTTTTCATCGATTAAACTTCCATAACCTTTGAGACCCAATTTTGCGATTTTCTGCTAACTAAAGTGGCTGAAGAAATTGTGGAGGTTAACTCATTTTTGAAGTTTGAAAGTCTCGGGCGGAAATATGTGAGTAGAGTCGGTTTGATAGAATTTATAGATTTATCAAAAATGAAAGATAGAAACGTAAACATGAAGGATGCAGAATTGTGCTGATTTGTATAATTGTCTGGTTTTCAGAAATGCCCTTTCATCCGGACAGTCAAGAATAGCATCGACTGCTTGCAGTTCCTAGCACCAGCAATGGAAATAAGGAGATTTGGGATTTAGACTGAGCCAATTTATCCAGTCAATCGATGGCCTTAGAGTGCCGAAATTTTATTTCAAACTAATGTATAATAAATCGTGAAAAATGCGATATTTCATTTAAAATCTATTTTTAGTTTCAATTTATCAAAGATAAATGCCAGAATAGGTTAAATTTGGAGGAAATTGTTTAAGAAATCGAAGATTTTATCGGATTTACTAATCTCTAATCATTTCATTTTAAATTTTCATGCAATTGAAATACAAATTGTTGAACATTAATCTGTTAAACATTTTGAATCAAAATCCTATTCTTGATTCTATCAGTGACAGAAATTTTATATTTATCTTTTCTTATTTCATAAAAAATTAGTTAGTTTCAATTTAATTATGAATCAAACCATTTTAAAAATGAGTTAAAATCGACGAAAATGTTTGCATAATTTAGCTATTGCAAGCTCTAATGTTGATCATTAGTCTTCCATAGATTTTTTTAAATTTAATGCAAATAGCGTGATCTAGCATGATTGGCTTTAATCGAGTTGTGGCATAACACAATTTTAGTAAAATATTCCTGTTTTATCATCTTTCATAAGCAACGCTACGTACCCTAGAAACATGTCGAAGTTTTCCCAAAACAATAGTTATGATTGGATTTCTATCCCTCTCTTTCTCCACACTATTCCCGGAGTAGACAGATAAAGTAGAATTATTCAAGTGCATTATGCATGTCTGTTTCGATTTTCATAGAACTTTAAGTTGATCCAATCAAACAAGCAATGTCGATCATTGTACAGTCAGTGCGTGAGTCCAACAATGTAAAGTGCGCATGACCATGCAGATATTTTGACAGTTTAACAGCGACCGTTCCACTCTCCTCATTCATAACAATAAGTAGATTGCTGTTGTTACTTATATGATCTCGGTTCATCTGTTGCAACCAGCAACTTGATAATTGCTTGTTATTTATAATTTTATATTTATCAATAAACTTCAATTGTCACCTTTGGAAAATTGTTCGAATTTTCTATAATCCGATAAGTGTCGCCGATGTTAGTTGATTTTGTGAATACTAATTTGCATTTATACTCAGACACTTTTATCTGTCTAGGATTCTTTCATGAACGATTATGCTTCTCTAGCTTATTCACTATTTCTCATGAGCTCAGTTCACATAGATAGGTAGACACAACAGAGGTAGTGGTTCTTATTCTTTTTTTATCAGTACGCTACTGTACTAAAGACTTTCTGTTGCTACTTAAACAGGATATTCGATAAAAGATATTTCACCACTTGGATACAGCACTTCATCCAAAGGCATGACAGTCGCCACTCAACTCAATCATAAGAAGGAACTCAGATCCGTTGTAAGCTCAAAGATAAAGAATGATTTTGAGTTAATGAATTCAGCCTCCTCCCAAATTACCTTCTGTTGTCGACATAAAAAATGCTATTCCGGCGCACTGCTTCATCAGTGATACATTTACTTCAGTCAGATATCTCATCCAGGTCTTTCAAATGTCCTTTCCTCAACATACCTTTAATTCTTAGGATCTTCTTCTGATGGCGGCTCTCTATTTGATTCTTTCTCCAGTCGAACGTTATTTCGGATGGGTCGGTTTGTTTGCCTGGTAAGTTGTTGATGCGAAAGATCAAACAGGATCAATCATTTACTCGTTTGAACTTGCTTATTATTTGCACTATTAAAATTGGGCGAAGATAGTGAAATTCGTATTCGTTTTTAGTAGATAGCGAACAATTGAAGCAAATTGCATGGTCCATAAATTTGAAAATTCAAAAATACTGCGTTTTTTTTTCGATCTAATGCAAAATAAAGCTCTAAATGTGTGTTATCTATTTTATTATTCCGGTCAAATTAAGTGCAAGTTCGCGTGTTAAAAAAATAACGAGAAAAGGTGAGAGAGGCAGAGGAAATTGCGTACCCCACACTTTTTCCATTGTCCCCCGCTAACTCTCCTTTCTCTGCGCATGGTCGTAACGCGCAATGAATACGCGCATTTTTAGCACACGAACTATTACTTCATTTGACCGATACAGCGTTTCAATTGTCGATAGTCGAAATTATTCTGTTGCATCGCATTTCATACATTTCTACTGTTTACAGCATGTTCATTTTTCCCATTTACTGAATGATTTTATAGGTATTGGGCCTATGGTTTTGTTGGCTTTGCTCTGTTCGTCGTAGGCCATGATGCCGGCCATGGCTCTTTCTCTGACTACGAATGGTTGAATGACATCTGCGGCCACATTGCCCATGCTCCTCTTCTGGCTCCTTACTGGCCCTGGCAAAAAAGTCACCGACAGCACCATCAGGTTTGTCGAATTATAATTTGAACTTTAGGTCCATGTATGCAGGGTTGCAAATTTGAGACCCGATCGGGCATTGAAATCCAACATGATATAAGTGAGAGGCAGAAAATGACGAAATAGTATAGGGAACATAAAGTACAGAAGAAGCATGAGGGAGGAAGAGAAAGGTCTGATCGGGGGGTTTTTTCAGGAATAAGTTTCCAACCCTACATGCACGAGTTTTTTTTCTAAATCTAATGAGCATTGCATTTCTACATAAAATACCGCAAGATGAATCAAAGAAAGAGTGAACACTCCATATCATACTAAATTCATTGCAAACCTATCATTCCAATACAATGTGTAGCACATATTGCAACAAAGTTTATTATCGTAATTTATCAAGGAAGAATCTGGATCCTTATTTCATGAAAGTGCATATTTGAATTATTTTGAAATTTAGTAACAGTAAAAATCGAATTGCACATGATTTTTGTCGTATCCGTTATGAGGGCAACTTGGAAACCACAAGCCCTCAAGCTATGTGAAATAGTTTGGGAGAAATAATCTTTTCCCTATCATCCCCCGTCCTGTTTCGCATGATTTGAATGCTTGGGGTTTCTAAATAGCCGTTATGAGAAGTTATTCTTGAAAAGCATTTCGAGCATACTACGCGTTCAATATCAAATAAGTCTCATTAATTACACTGACAAATTTCATCAGATTATTTACCTTATCAGTAGAAAAATGAAAACTGAGCGTCGTATGATTAAAGCTCAGTCAAAGTTAATGTCAAAGAACAATTGCACACGTACTACTTTATCATAAATAGAGAACACTTGTTAGCGTTTATCCAAAGATTAATATGAACTATATTTTCATTATTTAAATAATTTTTTTCCAGTTCACATCTCATTTGGAAAAAGATAGGGGACATTCCTGGGTGACTGAAAAGGACTACAACGATAGAAACTGGCTGCAAAACGGTTTTGCTACTTTCTTCTTGTCTGGATGGCTCAAGTAAGTTAACCCTATCTTTTCTTTGATTCCCGATCGATTATTCTTGCTCTCCTGATAATTTAATTTTCAATTATTACTTTTTATGTTAATCTTCTTTTAAACTTTTTTTTTTCTTCATAAAATTCCTATCGATTTCAATCAGCGATAACGATGCAATGTTCTTTGGTATTCACATGAACTCAATCGAAAGACGATTTTCGATTTTTAAAGAATATCCGGCATTTTTGAACATAACGCGGAAGAGTGAAAATTTATGATGTAAGCTAGTCTTTGAAAAACAAATCAATAATTTGACACCACTTGCGCCCTTTAAGTATGCTTTCGAAATGCTCTACATTTATTTCCGAAGAAGGGAAATCGGAATAAAAATCGAAGAAAGTGAATGAGCGTGCTCAATTGCCAAAACAGCGGTAAGTATTTGCACGATTGAGAACGGTGCACAACGCCGTAGCAAGGTTGCAGATGGGCGGGACCAAGACCCAACTATAAAGAACATAAGGCCGTGAGTTTTAAAAGGGGAAAAATCAATTGATTATCATCTAACTTTCACTATCTAAAGTCATGAGATTATGGTTTTAATAAATAAACTCGTCTCCAACAGTCTACAAAATCATTCTTACTCGATTATTATCAGCTAACTAATTAACTGATGTCCTGCTCTTAATTAATTTTCTTAACATTAACTAAGTTTCTACACTGAATAGTGATACAATAATCAGTCTGTAGCAAAAAATCCAATTTGGATAACTTTAAGAAATATTTACGATGGGAACAAATGTATCGACCAAGATAGTAGCGAGATATACTCGTAAACATTTATTTCAGATGGAACCCGGCCTATATCGTTATCGGATTGCATGATGGATCTCACTATTGGCCATTCTCTCGTCTCTTTGACAACAACATTGACCGTTTGAAGTGTGCCTTTTCTGTGGCCTGTTGCCTCATCTGTGGATATGTCAGTTTCTTCAGTCGGCATT
Source organism: Diploscapter coronatus (assembly GCA_964036155.1). Taxonomy (NCBI): domain Eukaryota; kingdom Metazoa; phylum Nematoda; class Chromadorea; order Rhabditida; family Rhabditidae; genus Diploscapter; species Diploscapter coronatus. The sequence goes on along the minus strand of OZ038422.1, from coordinate 85,907,096 downwards.
ATTCAATCTCAAACATTTATAGACGGCCTATGCTCTGTTGGGGTATTCTGTATACAATTGGTTCAAGTACTACTACATTCCGCTCTCTTTCCAAGGCCTCGTTCTTGTCATGGTCACCTATTTGCAACATCAGGACGTCGACATTGAGGTAAGCCGTTAGAATTAACCTAAATTATAATCCTGAAAATTCAAAATCGTAATCGTAACTAAAATTACATAATTTTTCATGTATCACCCATCTCCGGCAAAAATAGACTAAAATCATTTTTTAATTGGAATTTCAGTAAACAAGGGGCAAATTTCACAATTAGTCGTGAAATTTGCTTATTAGCGAAACTCCTTTCCACTCGTTCGTTCTACTTTGTAAAGCAACCACTAATCATTTCTATCAAGAAAATCGAGAGTGAAATCCCGCATAATGGCGCACGAGGCTAACGCAATTTCAATAATTAGCAGAAAACTTACGACAATTCGTGCGCATCCATCGCTTATTCATCGAATTCTAATTTTTGCAACTTTTCTGAAAATTTTGATTTTAGTTTATAATTGCGATCATCTGTCATCAATTGGTTAATGAGTTTTTGTTTACTCTCAAATTCAGGTCTACGAGCCGGAAGAGTGGCAATTTGTGCGCGGACAGACTCAGACAGTCGACAGAAAATACGGATTTGGGCTCGACACACTAATGCACCATATTACCGATGGTGCAGCCTAAATAATTGTGAAACCATTCAATAGGAAATTATTTCAGGCCACGTTGCTCATCACTTCTTCTTCACTAAAATCCCTCATTACCACTTGATGGATGCAACTGAAGAAATTAAAAAGGTATTCAATGAAAATTTTTTTGAATACCATTTTTATCTTTATGAAATGAAAATTAGAATTTCAATAAGATATTATTCGAGCAGTCTGAATGAATTGGCTGAAAGCGATTATCCTTATTCTTAATTTTCACCAATTTATAAGCTACAAAATATCACAATTCCTTCACAAATGAATTATATAGATTGTTACCATTATGAATTATTCTTCAGGTTCTGAAGCCCTACGAAAACACTCCATATGGCTACAAGTCTGAATCGAATTATGACTTCTTCTTCAAATTCCTGCACTACAACGTCAAATTGGACTACTTGATCAACAAGTCCAAAGGAGTTCTGCAGTACCGCGTTGGTGTGGAGGGAGAAAGAGCAGCAAGGAAGAATCACTAAACTATTGATCAAATGAAAATCTGCATGCACACTAAAGTTGAGGACACTGAACATGTTTTAGGACGGGTGAATTCCTATGTTTTATATTGTTGCCAGTCATTGTTCAAATGCTAGACATTTCATATTATTTTGACATAAATAAATATTTTTCAGTGGATTTAAGAGTGAATGTCAGGAAAAACAAAAGTCTTAGCAAAGGGGTTGTTTCCAGGGGTCCGTCGATTTGGCTGATTTTCACATATATTGTTTAGTTTTTCACGCTGATCATCATGGTGTGGTTTGTTTTTCATAAAATTATCGTATGCAGAATTACGGTAGCTTAAAGTTTTGACAGACCCGACCTCGGGAAAAAATCATAACCTTCTTATTTTCGTACCAAATTTCATGGCTATCTTTTTATTTTGTAGATCTTGAGTAGTGGAACAATGTAAAAATAACAAGAGAACGTTTAAAATTATTTTGGTAGGTAAAATTATCCTAATTTACCTTATATACCCGTACTGTGCTTACAAGTGTAATGTGAGTTAACGTCGGAATTTTTCATGAAATCTTGTAGAACTCTCCAAGTTGAACAACTTTTGCTCCAGAACTTATCTAGAATGTGTACACACAGTGAAATATGAATTTTTGAAAATTTTCTTAGATATCAAAAATTAGCTTTTCAAAAACAGATGGTTTCATGGGTAGGAGTAATTAGTTTCGACTCAAAAGTTATACCAAACAAAACCACAACGTAAGGGGAGTACAATGAAAAAACCGTACTCAATTTGGATCAAAAATAAAAAAAGCTATTCAAAAAGTAAAATGGGAAGGTAAACTTGAAGCAGTCTGTATGCGGTTTTTGGTTAGTGATCGTGATCCCGCCACGATTTTCTGACATGACCCATAGATGGCATATGGACGTCTATGGGCCCATATGGGGGACATTATGGCCTATGACCAATTATGCTGGTTCAATGTTGACAGATTTTCTTTTAGTTTCGTTGTTTTTTCTAATGTTTATTTAAACGATTTGTCTAAGTTTATTGAATAAAATTATTAGAAAGTGCAAACAATCAGACAGTTTATTGGAGAGCATAGGTATTGTATGTGCATCTTTCGAAAGTCGCCAGAATGCCGATGCGATCTGCCTTTTCGATCAATCTAGCCATCGTGTTGTCGTAGAACATGGCGAATCTCATTGTCTGAAATAGGTTTTTTTTTTTTTTAAATTTTATTTTTAGAACAAAATTTCCCACCTCAGCATTCAAGCATCTTGAGTTATCCCTTTTGACTGACTTGGTTCCTGCATTTTCTTGGAATTTCTTTTCCTCTTCGGTCATTTGCCCGTCTTCGTTTTTCACCGTTTCGTCGGTGTTCGTCCTTTCCTGAAGTACGAGTCTTCCTAAGAAAGTGTGCAATTAGACAGTTTACTATCATGGCGACGGAATGCAGAACTCCGACTTGGATCCACTCGCCCTCAACCGAGAGCATGCATTCCAGAGGGAGTCCAGTGTCGTCCCAGCAAGCCGTCCTTCCCTGATCGACGTCAGCCTTCATGATGCCATCACCGTCATTGACCAGCTTCACCTCGATCTGCATCGATTTATTGTTTCTGGTGAAGTCTTCCGGATCTGAGATATTCACTTTGATCGTTTTATGGCCAAAGATGGATACTTTCAACGCTTTTGAAGCCGATGATCCGGCACTTGGCCTCGTGCATATTCTCAATATCGACTGGCTGCCAAGTGGAACTCGAGAGACTGTTGCTTAAAGGAAGACGAGCAACGCGAATTGGTTCAGGACGTTTGGGGCACAACTGAATGCCTACAATTTTGAAGAGGTTTTTTTTTTTGTATTTCATACATTAACGCTCTTGATAGCGTGAATCCTGACAATGGCAAAGTCGCCCTCAGTAAAAAGTTCGAGCGCACCACGCTTCATCTCTTCCCCATTCGGTCCCATTATAATGACGACGGCTCGGTACTTTCTCAAAAATCATTGATCGAATTCGACTGTTTTTCTAGAAATGGACGAACCCTCCTTCGTGGAAACATCGACTGGACGTGAGAACAGAGCTGGGCGAAATGAGTGAACCAGTGCAGGCCGCTATCGAGTTGTCAGACATGTCTTGGATCAGGATCTGAAATTTTTCCCGTTGGAAAATGAAGTTCAGCAAGACTACCTTGGTGAGATAGCCATTTCGATGCCAATCTATCAGATCGCCTCTGTGGATGCCAGCTACTAGAGGTAGCAAAGTAGCTAGCAGAAGCATGGAATGAAGCATCTTAAGCTAGCAAAAAACGTATGATCAAAGAATAATCAAAACACGATAACTCGAAAGACTTTATTGACGAATATCTGAGAGAACGAGCAGCTAATGAAATGGGTATTTAAGGTGGACTACATAAGACTCTAAAGATTCAATGATTCTTCATAGGGATGAACGATGATTTCTTGAGTGGTAACATGAGTTTTAGGAGGAGTCTGATGAATGAAAATGGCGGGTTGTGAGAGACGACGTTGATCAACGAGAAGAGGCTCTACCATAAGAGAAGATGAGTTTTGAGAGCTGGGAGGAGAGATTGAGCGGGAAATCGTAGCGGCTTCTTCTAGAAATCTCGGATAAGATAAAGGTTTCGAAAGAATGCGGAAAAAACTAACGATTTTCTCGAACGAGCAACGGCATTGAAGCTCTGTCTCTGCTGTCTCTCGCCGTGAAATGCACGCTGCCCGGAGGAGGCATAAACAACGATTGTTTTCGATCCTAAATTCGATAAGATAAGCGAATTCTTTCAAGCTTCATCATCTCGAAAATCACCCTGTGCGTGGGAAACGCAGAAATTCGAAAAATGTGTTATCTTTATCAAAATCACTCACAATCGCCTGAATTTCATCGAGTTTTGACTCGATGCGGGACAATTTGTTAAAAATATCATCGTGTTTCATCTCCATCTGGTTAATCTGAAAGTAAGAATGTAACGAGCTTCTGCAATCTAGTCATACCTTTATTCTCAATTGTTCAAGTCCTTCCTCATGATGGCGTCGAGAATTGGCGATTTTCTCTTCCAGGTCGTTGATGACGTTCTGCGATAATTGCAAACTTTATTTACTTCCAGAAATATTACATACCAAGATATCGCTGATCTCCTGGCCCTCAGCCTTCATGCCGTCTTTGATTCTGTGTTCGTCATCATTTGACTTGGATCTCAGCTCTAGTATGGCCTTCTTCATGTCCTCCTTCAGGATCGTCATCTCTTTCATAACAGCTTCATAGTCTTTTGAGTGACGGATTTTATCCGGTGCGTGCTGAAGAATCATTTTCATTGGTTAATTCTATTTTAAACTAACTGAAGAAGTTCGCTCAACTATGGAGTTTGCATCTGATTCAGGCCGCTTCTTTTCATAAGCTGCTACTTGCTTCTCCAAATTCTCCCATCTTTCATCGTGCCTGTTCAACGTCTGCTTGATATCTAACAGAGACGTCTCAACTCTCCTCCATCTTCGTTCCTTCAGCGACTGTCGCTCGAAGGAGTGATCGCTTCTGCGGAAGTGATTTGGTGCGCAATAGATTTCCTGAAATAAAATGTGGAATTTTGAAATAACACAGCTTCATCAACCTCTTTTCTTCGACTCGGCCACATGGCCGCGTAATCACCTTCGGCCTGACGAAATTGAGATGGCTGAGTATTTCGGGAGAGCTAAAAAGAAACTAAAACAAAGTTTTAAAAAATACTGCATACATGATCAGTAATTCCACCACTAGAGCTCCTCTTGGTGATTCGATAGAATTCCGTCATAGTCTTCGACTCGACAGGAATCATTCCAACGTAGTGAGTGTGTGTCGACTGAACACAGCCGCCGAAACTCGACCAGAAAAGCATTTCCCTTTTCTTCCTCTTTCTCGCTAGCTTTGCCCTTTCCAAACGCTTCACAATTCTGCTGTGATTGGGGTTGTTTTGTTTCACACGCGTGCCGCTTCCTTTTCGTCGTAGCGGTCTTTATTTTCAGTGTGTCATGTCGAATGACATTTCCGCGTTGTATTCAAAGAGCAGCATTATATTTCTGCTATATTAAATTTTTATTTACTACAATTGTCTGAAACTAAACGCAAACAATCTTGTATTTGACAGTGATTGCTGAATAATTTCATAAGTTCAAGCAGATCGAGAGCAAACTGGAAGAAGTGATTTGCTGTGGATCAAATATCTAATCAAATCATCGCAGATGCGCAGAAACCTGACCACATAGGCATAATTTGGGACGCCTATCATCTTTTATCAGTCATTTCCTTTCACCTAAATGATAACTCCTTTCATGGTATCTGCCAAACTGGAGCAATGAAAGAGGCGGAGAAGGTCCACTTACTTGCGATTGACATTAATATTTTGGAATGAAGTACTGCCTTTATCTCATTTCTTTATCAAATTTGTGCATTCTTGTTCAAACCTGTGCAAGAACAGCGAATTCTGACATGACGGTACTTGAACCTATAACTGAAATACTTCCTTCCATGATGAAGTCTTGACAAGCGAAGATGTACCAACCCACTGAAGTTTTGACAGCCCAAGCACCACCAACTATTGCTATAGCCAACCGTAAGTCAAATTAATCCTGTTCCAGTTTTTATCAAATCAATTTGAATTCAGGCTGCAATGAATGTCTTGATACGCTGGTCATAGAAGTCTCTGCAGGAACTTAAACTGACATAATTGATTTCGCAGAAGTTGTTACGGGGAACACAGGAGAAAGCGTGGCAAGAATTGGCACTTCTTGGCAAGACATGTGTGTTCTGGTGCAGGTCAGTTTGTTAGAATTCTGGCGAATTTCGAAAAGTTATTTCAGTTCAATGGCCTTGGAAGAACACAGTCGATCCAGTAGAAGAGAACTTCTTCTTGGCCATAGCAGCATTGACGTGCAATCAAAACGGACAATTTGAGCATAACCTTCGTGGAGACATCATGAGCGTCACATCGATGCATGCCGTATCAATTTGAATAAACTATTGACATTTTCAAAACTTTATTTCTAAACCTTCACGCACGCAGGATAATATGAACAAGCAAAGATAGGAGGAATCGATAAAGTAGAAGTTTGATACTCAATGAAATATGATAAAGTATGACGTTTACAAAAATTGGAAATTCACACACCGACTAGCAACAATTCATAGAAAAATACAGAATCGGAAATAGACGAATTCAGCTCTACATTTTCATGTGTAGATAATAATGAAAAGGTTAGCAGTTTGGTGGGGCAGTGAAAATATGGAAATTCATTATAAAAGAAAATCTATCAAACCTCGCCCCCTCTAACAAGATCTTACAAACGAAAATCAATCGAATAAATGATTCAAAATAAAAGCAATAGAGGGATCAAATACGAAAAAGCCCAATTCAAAGACGAATTGAGCTAGAATGGAGAAAACTGCACTTGGATAGGGTTTTAGCACGTAGAAGTTGCGAAATTTGGGGCCTCGGAAGGAGAAGGGAATGTTGATTCCGGATTCCGGAGCACTAGGTTGGAATTGATTCCTGGCTTAGTATCCGGATCTCGACATATGGACGCTTCTCATTGAGCTCTGCAACGATGTAACGATAGACCGTTCAAAGAGAGTCTACCAGCGATGTTAAGCTACCCAGTGTGATACCGGCGGACTTCTTCTAAATTGGGAACACATCTCTATTTCGCGAACCATTTAGAAAGTCACAAAAGGCAATAACGAGCTTTTTTTTTCCAAAATGTTGCGCTGATCATGCACTTCAAGAGACCTATTGTTGAGCTTTCTGATAGAAAGAAGGCGCTTCACTTGTCCAAAAGCCACCCGATTCAGTGAGCACAGAAACAGGACAGTTATTAGTTCGGATATCACACTAGTCGATAGCTTATCGTTGCTGCTAGCCAGCCAAATTGTTTACCGATTGCATGGCAGCTCTGCGGCTGCTCTCAGCGCCGCCGCTGAAGGCCCCTTCGCTGTAGGCGGCCTGACCACCACTGTAGCCTCCTCCGTTTCTGAGGATGCCGCCGCTGGTAGCCGACATTGGAGAGTCTACGCGGTAATCTGAATTTGCCGTATGATTGTGCACAAATTCGTAACGTTGCCTACCGCGTCTGTCTCTGTCGTCGTCGCCAAAGCCGCGGTTGCGCGACTCGCTTCTCTCGTATTCACGAGACTCGGCTCCACGAGATGCGGAACGGTATCCTGAAATCAGATCCTTCAATTCCTGCAGACAAGTCTATTTTGAAAGCTCAAACTCGAACATTGGAACTGTTTTCCACACAAATTTGCCGTTCCAATCTTCGAATTCCTGGTGCCAAATGCAAAAATCGGGTTATTTCATCAAGTGACATGCAGGTAATCGTGTTAGCGATAAATGTTAGGCAACAGAGGAGGGAACGGGTCTAGGATAGAGGTAACGAACTCCTTGGCAGAGTGGAACTGGCCCAGCGACCTTTCTCGAATCCTCGCTCGAACCTCTCCCGAATGGTCTCGAACACGCCAGGGGCGGGTGAACGCTGCTCTGGGGGATAATCTGCAACACCAGTGGACATTTGACAAAGGAAGGGTATACGGAGAGGGTTCCGATAGAAATTATATTACGTATCAAATTGTCAAACAATCAGAAATTCTTGGAAGAACACATAGACTAGCGTTTTCGAACAATTTGTTATCACAACACCAAAACACAAAATTCAGTCCATGTTCCAGTCTATACAAACAGCCACCGACAAAGGTAAGATTCACAAATTCGCAGCGGCACTCCCAAACCTAGCACCCAAATCATTCACGAAATTAAAGAACTAACCTTGGGCCTCTCTTCTGCCGTCGAACGAAGCTCTGCGGGAGGAGGAGCTGTATTGGCCTCCGGCATTGAGATTCTGCTGAGATCCAGCGTTATATTGTCCTCCGGCACTGAGATGTTGCTGAGATCCAGCATTGTATTGTCCTCCGGCGTTGTATTGACCACCGGCGCTCAATTGGCTTCCAGCGTTGTACTGGCTTCCGGCGTTGTAGGCTCCACGCTCGGTCTGAGCGTTATAAGCAGATCCGCGTTCCGCTTGAGAGTTGTAGGCTCCGCGCTCAGCTTGAGCGTTGTAGGCAGATCCACGGTCGGCCTGAGAGTTGTATGCAGCTCCGCGCTCTTGCGTGATCGGGATATCACGAGCACCGCGCATGTCGCGATCATCGCCGCGAGGAGAGTCTCCCGTGCGAGTGCGGCTGGCACTGCGGTGGTAGCTAAAAATCTTGTTCACAAATGTGTGCTTTCAGAGGTTTTGCTCACCTGTAGGAGCGGCTAGAGTAGCCGTCATTGGATGGCATATCCTTGTACTCAGGGCGGCTCTCACGGCCGTTGTTGCCGAAGCTGGTATCCACGCGGATGTCGCGGGAGCGGTCTTTCTCGCGATCACGGTCTGCGTAGCTCGTATCAATGCGGATGTCGCGAGCACGGTCGCGTTCCCGATCGCGATCGCTCGTCTCGATATGCAAAGGCGAATCGCGAGAGCGATAGCCATCTAAAATGTTGTTTTAGAAGTTTCGGAAGACTGCCAAATGTTTAGTTTTCTCCACCAACTCCAACCAAGTGCTAGGATTATCGCTATTTCGATGCAGAATGAGGGCTACATTTAGAGGCGCATGGATTCATCATTATCATCATCAACCCAACTAATTTTGGTTATGGGGGACGAAAAGTTATGGTTTGGCAGCTACCAGGAAATGTGTGCGAGCTCGAGGAAGCTTTGGAAAGGTACTGGATAGAAAGGGAATAAGCGAAGCTAAAGGTTCGTTCGCATGTTGCTCAAATGATTCAAAAACCACTTTCGAACTTAGATTTATTACAGAAGTGTTGCAAGATAACATATGATAATCGAATTTACAAGTATCAAACGCTCTTGAAGAGCACAAGCGCTGGGGCTAAAGTGGAAATATACAAGAGTCGTCGCCCCGCTTTAAAATCGATACTCTCAGAAATAGTGCCCTCTTTTGTCATTGTTCAACTGACTGGAAAAGCCGGAGTCGTGGCGGGTTCTTGGCGAGGCGGATGGAGTGCGTCTGCCGCTCGGACCCTCGATCGGGATGACTCGCTCGCGACCGGTCAGTTGGTTGTTGTTGAACTTCGGCGCCTCGATGGTCAGTCTTCCCTAAATTCGAACTTTCAGTCATTTTTCTGATGCTCCATCAATGTCTGCCTTGGCATCGATGCTGCTCTGAACCGCGCCCATGTCGACGTCTCTGGGCAGTTGGTACTTGCGGACGAAGTACATCTTCGTGAAGTTCTCGTTGTCCTTCATGTCCTCGTGACGACCCTCGATCATCAGGGTGTCGTCCATGGTTTTCACCTGAACTTTTCGAATTAGCCCAGCTTTTTTGTTGTTTTTAAGCACCTGGATCTCCTCAGGCTTGAACTGATACGCATCAATGTCGACGGCGAAGCGGTCCGAGTCGTTCCGTATGTTGGATTGAACGTCGATGCCCTCCTTGAAGACGGGCTCGGCCCATTTCGGGTAGAGGTCCATCCAGAACGGATCATTACGCCAGTTGCGATCCAGACGATCGAGATGGTTCGTAAACTAAATTACAAACTCATTTCAATGTCGCTTTCAATATATCGTCGACGTGAATACACTCTCATTCATAAATCGTGACAAATCGATTCACGAAATTCTTTTGTAAAAACGTTCATATTTTTCCCGAAATTTGTGTGCGATTTTATTGTTGTTTTCGCTGGAAGAAAAAAATACTTCAAGTCCTCTTCTTCTCTCGCACCTCTTTTCGGCTTACCCTCATCGTCGACGAGAATTATTCAGCAGAAAATAGTGTCGGTTGAAGTTTTGGGGGTGGGAATTGGCTGGCGGTCGAGAAAAAGTAAAGAAATGAAAGAATTTTGATCCAGCAAAGTTCGATGCTTGTTCATTCTTGACACTTTCCGAGGTCTTTAACTTGCTCGATTCAAGAAAGATACGAGTGAAATCGAGGTTTTGTGACTATTGGGACTGTGTACACAATAATCTGCCAAACGCACGAATACTCAGTTTGTATGGCTTACAAAGGCAGTGTGGAAAATCTTACGTGGGCCATATGCTGATCCATGCTGCGTCTCTAACCTATTGCCATTCGAAAGAATAGTCCGAATAAGAGTGACAAGTTGTTCAAATTGACACGGCCGACTCTGCTAGTCGTTTGTTAGCTCGAACGAAATTTCGAAAAAGGCAAATCACAACGCGTATGAAATGATGGCAAATAGTCCCGGGCCCAGCAAAGGTGCGCATGAAAAATGAAAATTGACGACAAAAACCCCGGCCGGCAGAAGAGGACTAAGCTATGCAAACACCAAGTCTCCTCTACAAGGAAAGGAGAAACGGAGTATCGTCAAACTCTTTGAGGGGGTTTGAGAAAGAAAAGTTGAAACCTCATGACTAATGCTTGAAAGTGCAAAGAATTGGGTTTTTTTAAGTTAAATTTAGCTAAATTCGTTTTGGCTTGCGAAAAAATATTTCTCAACGTTCATTCACAGATATAAGTTGCAATGTGTTGAAGGTTTTGTTATTTCATCAAATTTTACCCAAATTTTCGAAATCTATCGATTATCATTTCCTGTTTTGGTCAAGGGGGGCCTATGGCAGCGAGAGAATCTGGCGTTCGATCAATAGCAATTTCGCGCGATATTCTCTGTTTCACTTTCTTTCCGCACTCAACTTTCCCTCCTATTTTTCTAGTTTTGTGATGTTTTTGTCAAGGTTGAACATATTTGGGTATTATTGTTCATGCGTGAAAATCATCGCGAGTAATTTCCGATGACTTATAAGAATTGCAAGAAAAATGCTTGACGTAGATTGAACGTTTCTCGAATTTGTTGAACGAGCTTACCCTCGGCATGATGGAATGCATCCGAGGCCAGTCCGAAGGCCAATCGCGCCACCAGTTGTCCGTGTCGCGCCAGAACTGAAAGTCAAATTCAATAAATATGAATTATTCGTCAAAATAGGAAGGGGTTCTAAGTAAATTACTCATTTTCAAGAGAAAATAAAATTGGAAAGCCAAGGAAATGACTAATTGAACAGGAAAGCTTTTTTAAAAGGTTTTTGAATTAAAATAAAAAACAATAAATCGATTTAAATTAACGGATATTATTCAGAGGATTAAAACAGTTCAAAAGCAGATGATCAATCGAATCGCGAATTGAAACTGTGTGATTCATTCATTCATTCATTCAGATATGAAATGTCATAGAGACAAAGTGAGCGAATGAGAGACGGTGTGTGGTGGAAAAGTGAGGCAATAGAGAGGCAAAGATGTGGGGAAATAGAGGAAGAGAGCCAGTGCATAACCAGATCGCCGACTGGATTGTCTATTGTGAATAATGGCTAGAGATGTATGCGTGAATCTCTTTTCCGCTTAAAGGCCACTTACATCCGACTTCCCTTTCTCCAAAGGGAGTATCCCCTCTATGCCGTCGTCTCACTTTCTTCCACAAACAAACGATTCAGTGGATGATGATGATTGTTGACGCGCATTGTTTTGGTGAGAGCGGGTCAAACACTTGGAGGATGTAAAAAGAACTATGATACAAGAAAGGGAGATTGAATGTTTATGCGCTATCAATGGGCTAATCTTGGAACTATTTCGAGGATTCTAGTTTTAACAGGTAAAGGAAGAAAAAACTTACTCTCGACATCACTTCTCTGGGATTGGGCCAGTCCTTGGGCCAATCATTCCAGTCTGTCAGCCAGTTGTCATTGCCCCAGAGGGAATCACGATGACGCTTTGAGATCTAAAGTTTACTATTGGCTTGAAAGGTCAAAACCAAATTTGAAACGATATATAACGACTTTTCAGAAGGTTAGACTAACTTGAAAGAGAAAATGTGGGCGAATTTTTATCAAGGCATTTTTTAAAATTACCTGATTGTCCCAATCGTCGAACCAACGTCTGGTCGCCAGAGTCATTTTGTTCGCCTCTTTCAACAGGAAAAGTTGAAAGCCTAGAAAGTGAAGCTGCTTAAAAAGTAAATCGGATTCAGATAATTTCGAACGATGATTAAAAAAATGGCAGGATAAAGAAGAATAAAGGATTTGGTCTAGATCTGAAATTCTGCAAAAAATTTTCCTCTTCTTTCGATGTTCAAAGTGTAGATTTCAACAAAATGATGTTGTGGTAATAAAATTCTAGCATCAAGACTTTCTAAAAAATTTCAGTAATGAGAAACGGAAGAAGAAGAATTTGTTTATAACCAGTTAATCAGCCGGAAAGGAAGCGTTCAAAATATTTGCAAATCGGATTTGAAATTTCGAGTTTCGTCAGGGGAAATTAGAGAAAAGTTACCGAATGACTTGGACCAAATCAGCAAAACGAAAGGGAATGGCTGATAAAAGTGATTGAAAAGGCCGAGGGAAAGGGGAATGATCAAAAAATACTGATAAGACACGATAAAAATGGCTGACCGATCCAAACTCAACGCGATTTTTCTCGAAGGCAAAATTTTAGGGGCCATAACTCAGAGCGCAAAATTACAGGAAGAATAAATCAAATGGTGAAATTCGAATGAAACCAGAAAAATAGATTTAAAAAATACAAATAAACGAATAAAAATAAATGCGTTGGTTTGGGGAGTTGAGAATTTGGGTTTTGTGAGTTGAATGAGGCTGATGACGCGTTTAGGATCCTTATATGCTGGGGAAATTTAGGGAGGTAAGGAACAGGGCGGCGCCCCACACGCCCAAAAACTCCCTTGCTCCCTTGATCAGTCATCACCATGCATTAGTCCAGGTTCTTGGTTCTTCTTCAACTTACCCCTTCTATTTCTCCCAGACTCACTTTCTCTTTATCATATCTCTACGCCATTTTCTAACCTCCTAACCAATGTATTTTCAAGTATTTTCCGCCTTTTGTCCCCGCCCACTTTTCAATTCAAAAGACTTTGCGCAATTGTGAAATAACCCAATGGAACTAAAAGGAAATGCGGTATATCGATAAAAAGATGTTGAAAAATCGCTCAATAATCGATTTTCTCGCCCGAAATAAATTTTGAAAGGATGGGTCCGAAACGCGGGCATTCAAAGGCGAAAAAAGCGAGTCCAGAAATGGTGACTCATATAGGCAAAACATAGCTCGGTGTAATTGAAATTTTTGAAATATTTTGAAATTGTGCTCCATTTCGGGATATTTTTTCGTTCAGCAATAATCCCAAGAATTTTCAAGGAAATATTTTGAAATAAATTTAGTTACTGTAGGAGTTATGGGTGTTTCTCCATTTTCTAATTTTTCCAATTTCAACAAATTAAAATTGAAATAACGAAACTTTAGTCTGTCGGAAAAAGGTTTTGAACATCTTTCATGTGATTTCGCCTTGTCGCGTCTTATTTTGCAGGACTCTAGCCCTGTAAAAACCTAGCAAATTTCATAGGTAAATATACGCCCAAGCGGTCTTGTCAATGAAATTCTGTACTCCCATTCAAAAGAACGAAACGAGATAGAATCCTCGAGAAAATGCCCAAGAAATTTTCTAAGACCCTAGTAAACATGTATGGTTTAGACAATTCTCTGTTGCTCTTTGGCTTGTTTTATTTGACTCAGGCCAAAATGGTATCTCTAATCATTGAACATGGTTAGAGATGCAGAATTTTCGATATTTCCTCCAGAAAGACTCTATGGTCTCTAAAATTGAAAACTTCGCCGGTCGGTGATTTTTCGAATTGTTCGGTTCTGTTTGCAGAAGCGATGAAATCGCGCGACATGGCATTGCATGAAAACAGGCAAATTTCGAGAAAAATTCCCCGACGAAATGGGGTTGAAGTAATAAAAATGGGACATGTTTGCCAAATCTTGAAAGGCAATTGCTGGAAAAAGTGAGGATTAATTCAAGTGCCCTGAATATTTGACTTAGGCCCACACAAATCTAAACTCGCGGGGTTTGAAAAGGTTACTAATCCGCAAATTGAGAGCTCCAAAAGTTTCCTTGGATATTTGAGTTGAGGCTATCTTTAAGTTTTATCTAAAAAGCTGAAGTTACGGATCCAGAAATGTTTTCTGGGTTATTCGATTTTAGATCGTATCTTTGGTGATCGTGGATTTTTGCAAAACTGTTTTGATGGCCCTGACAACGCCCTTTTCCGAACTAATTGGAGTTTGAAATTCGAAGTGCGAATGTTTGTGTCTGAATTTCCTATGCAGTTTTTTGTCAATTAACAAAAACATTTCGGTTTTAAAAAAAATCACGCCGAACCTCAAAAATTTTAATGCACAATAATGCATCTTCGGAAATAACTTGCAAACTGTTTTCGGTTTATCAATGAGTCATGTTCACTTCGATCAGTTAACCAGTACTGATGGTTAAGAGAATTGTACAAATTTTGCTAGAAATTCAAAAATATCGTACTTTTCTCAAGTTTCACTAACCAAGGAATAAAATTGCAAATGTAAAGGCCATTATTTAGTCATGTTATGTAAAATTACTTCATTTTGTCAAAATAATTTGAAAAACTTCAAAAATTCACGCTATCTGATGAATCATCATCTAATCAATTGGATTTACGCAACATTTTCTCGTCGTATCTTACTGAAACCGATTTCTGGTCGAACCTAAGCGATTTGCAGAAACCGACGTGATTTCCGAGGGAATCTTACTAATTCTAGACTAATTTGCTAATTTGATGATGTATTAATGGAATACCGGGCAGGAGGCAATTTTGAATTTCGACAGCCTTGCGCCTCAAAGCCCTGGGTACTTTGAGACCATCGACCAAGTTGGGTGTGGTCTTCCTCGTGTTCGTTTATTTCCGAATTGCGCGCCCCTTTCAACCCCTTGTCGGGACGCCTTTTCATTATTTCAAAAATCGCGAAAAAAAACGCTTGAAAATCAATCGTCTAACACTTTTTCAACTGGTAAAAATCGAAGTTACGAAATTCAGGGAAAGTCGGCGAAATTTGGAACGAATCTGGGATGTTTTTGTAGTTTGGTTGATAAAACGATTCAGGTACAGTCAACGGATAATCACTTGAAGCTTTTTCATGCAAAATCCGGAGAAAATTAGGAACATCCATGGATTTTTCTTGTAATTTGATGAGATTGATAGTTTTTTTGTCGAATAATCTATCCCCAATTTGCATTAGATTGTTTTTATTGCAAATTAAGTGAAAGTCCAGGAAATTAGGAACACACGACGATAATTCTTTTAGAGTAACGATAAAATCTTTGCTCAAAGCAAACCAATAAATATCACTTCAAAATAAAGTCTTTGAAAAATTAGAAGGATATCTGATTCAAATCCGGATGATTCGAGTCTCGATCGCTGACGATTAGACCGTCCTTCAATGGCCATTCCACGTTGATATCTTTGTCGAATGGATTGACTCCTGAAAATTGGATTTATTTCAAAATTCTCGGTAAAAATAACCGTATTCAGTCTTTGGGTCATAAACCGCTGTGCATTTATAAGTGACGTGAGCTCCTTGGGGTGAGAGACACTGAAATTTTCTTGTCAACTAGAGACGATGAAGCAATTGATCTTCGAAATCCTGTCATTTTCATAAGGGAACTTTTGAAGTTTATTTAAAAATTTGAATTTGAAATTTGATAGAAATAATATCGTGCTCGCCGAATACTAGTGGCGCGAGTACGTAATCTATTTGGTGAGAAATAAAAACCTGAAATCCGTGCAAGAACCCAGGTGGAATCCAGAAAGCGTGCTTGTTGACGTCGTTCAAAACCACTCCATGCCACTGTCCGAAAGTCGGACTGCCCTTCCGGACGTCAACCGCGACATCGAAAATTTCACCGCTAACCTGAATTTCCAAAATATTAGCATTTTTAATCCTCCAATCGACTATTCGGAAACCGCGCGACATCAAGGTCTCAAGACATACGAAATAGTGTATGGCTAGGGTAGGGTATTGGCTGATAGCGATTTCTTTTCTCCTACACTATTTCGCATGTCGTGAGGTCTTGAATATCGTGCGGTCTACAACGTTGCCTCTCCAATCAAATTCACCCCAGAAATAAACGTAATTCCCGCTGATTTCTACTCATTGAATTTTGAAGTATCATTTTGATGAAACCTTTGATGAAAATGATAAATTGACGATTTCGATAGCTGCACCATTTTTGCAAAAGGCTTCAGCGTTAAAAAGCTCTTGACCGTCACAGAATATCTGGAGTCAAATGTTTCGTCATCATTAGCCAAAATCTCTAACATCGTGCTAACGCACTACCACTCGACCACAGTGCAGCATTTGCCGGGGAGGAAAATGCTCTTGTAAAACTCGAAAGAAGAATATTTTCCCAAAAATTTACCAACTGTCAATCATAAATCAACAGTTATTATTTTAAATTTCAGTTTATCTTGAAAAAATACCCACCACAGAAACCAATTTGCCCATTTCTGGTTGAGTGTGCAGACCACGTAAAACGCCGTACTTCGAAAATGAATGATTGTCCTGAAATTACACGGAGCATCGAAATCTATGGTCCGGAAAATTTACAACAATACTTGTTTGAATTCTTCCTTGAAGTCCAATTCCGAAGCCCATTCGGTTTTATTGTAAGTTTCCGAGAAAAATCCTCGATTGTCTGGGAAAACCTGAGAACATTGAAAAATTCAGATAGGTTTTACAAAATTTCAAATAGATTATGAAACAAATATATTGACTATGAGGCGGCTTTGTTATATTATTATAGAAATGAAAATTTTAAATTATATTAACCTTGGGCTTGATAACTTTCAAGTCAGGAATATTCTCAACGGGTTCAATAGTAACTTTAGCCCTAAGTTCCACAGGTCTTTCAGAAGACATAATTCAAACGAAAAAATAGTCGAAAAATTCAGAAATATAATTTGCTAGTCAGTAAAAAACCAGATACTAAATACTAGGAAAATGGAAGAAGAGAAAAGGCCTTGACCGGGATCTTGAAAATAATTCGACTCTATCACATTCTGCAATCTGTAGCCGTCTACTGGTAAACAAGATAGAACTTGATCTTCAGCGAATATCTCTTCATCACACATTTACATAATTTATTTAATTCAAATTCAAACAATAAATAATCTTAAATTTGGTCATGCCCTGGCATTTGTGGATTGGAATAGCCAAAAATAATAAATTTCACATAAAAGGATAACGAGTGTGCATATTTTGCTGATTAATTCATAAAAAATACAACAACTAATTCTATATAAACTAGATACAATTTTATACAATAACAGATTAGAGGCAGAAAATAAATAAATGTATATTGAAGCTATAAAACATCATATTTTCATGTATACGAATTTTACTTTGTCTTTTAATAAAAATTTCAAAATTTATATTTTTCTCATTCTTAGAGTTCCCTTTACGTGATTTTCGTATATTCTAGAACCTAATTCGATTGTCACCCTCTCGAATAATATATCTGCTTTTTCGTTTGATCAACATAAATTCCCAACAGTTGAAGCTAAAATAGGCAATTATGTTCCATAATTTCTGCATCCATTTAATTTTAGCGTCAGCACGAAGTAATTTTATATTTCTGAAATATTTTGCTTGTCAGAAGATTTGTGGTCGATTTCTTTCCAAAACATACCTGAGTCGCAAAACCTACAGAATGCGCAGTTGCACACCTCATTATATCGGCACTTTTAGACGTTTAATTGCACCAATCGTTAAATCTAAACTTAATGTCGATAAGGCTTCTAGCTTCTAAATAGAACTATTTTAATTAAATCATCTAATTGCTATCTAATAATCTGCAGTTTTATTCCTTTCTAATTGCACAAGTTAGTACGTCATTCAACATCAAAATTTCTCAACGTATTCTTATGGTAAAGTTTTTCCTTTTAAATTTCATTAAAATCAAATTTCTGACTCTTTTGAAGTCATTTCGTTCACATACCTGGGCCTTTTCAGAGCGAACACTATTTAATTTCTTTCGAAATTCGCAAAATTTCATTCGAATCGCCAATTTATACGGTCGAATAGTCTGATTTAGACAGACATAACTGCGTTGAGATAAAATCTGAAATCCAAACTTATCATATTTTAAAACAATTTGTTAGAGAAAAGAAAGGTGTGCAATAAATTTTCTCATAAAAAGAGAAAGAACTTAGAAAAATCGATAAGCGAGGGTAGAAAATGTTGGGAAATAAACGAAAAATGCGATAAAAATAACGCCAATCAATAGGACGGTCCACTTTTGAGCGCAATGGGAGAATACGTTAAATATAAGACAAGTAACCTTCATAATGTATTTGAGCTAAACGCAACTAGCTGATTCAAAATATTCAATTTAAGTTCATAAAAATATGGAGATTAAATATAGTTGCAAATCTCAAATGCCATTTTATAATTCGAAGAACCTCCTGAATTCATCAAGTCATATAACTTTAGAACTCGGTTTTCTGCTTATAATATCGATTCAGTCTTTAAGTTTCAAATACCATATTACAAAAAATATTGATTTCAATCTGACAATAGTCTACTCACGAAATTAATTCTAAATATGCATTATAAATTTAATTCCAATTCTAAAAAATCAACTAATTCAAACTCAATTGCTTCCGTGATACTATTTTATAGAATTGATTCGCCTTCGATGGTAGCATCGGACTGTATGGAGCTCTTTTAGAGAGAAAGGGCTCATAGAAAAAGATAGATAGGCAAAAGCGATCTTTTTTTTTTTCTAAAAGAACTCCGTACAGCCCCGCTCAAATAGCATCATCTAGTCAAGTGTTAATAATTTTATTCTTTTTCAAATGTTTTAACCAAGCTAGAAAGTTAGAATTGGTGATGTACCATTGAACAAATACTCGTATTTTCAGAACCGTCAAAATCGGATAAATTTCAAAGAAAAAAATAATAAACAAATTATGAAATCAAGCTGTTTCTGTAAAAATTGAATAAATATTGTTAGAAAAACTCAGCTTTGTCAAATACCTGTATGAAAATGGAAAAAAAATTATAGTTTAGGAATGAACGGAAAAATAAGGAAAATTTTAGATTTTCAAAAATATCGACCAAATTCGCGTCAAATGTCGTCAACGTCTAGGTTCATTTGATCGGCCACGAATTTACGAATCATCTGAAAAATACAAAGTAAACTAAGTTTCAAGAAAATAAGCACCAAAATAGTTTTTTGAAAATAGAAAGCCAGTATGTATTGGTTGATCATTTACAGAAAAAAAAACTTAAATATTTCATAGCTTTAGAAAGACTGAAGAAATAAATTATGTTTCAAGAACTATTCCGTCAATGAGTTTCTTGACAAATTAATTCTTCTCTTCGCGAAAATAAATAACTAAACTAAAAATGAAATGTTAAAAATCGACCTGATAGACTTCCTGCTTGGTCTCGTTGCTGACGAGCCGTCTGGACGGCGTTTTGAGCTCCTCGAAAATCGCCTCTGCGGTCGCGCCGTCTTTGCCGATGCCCTAAAAATTTAAACAGACTAAAATGATGTTTTTTTCAAATTTTTCAAAAATCGATCTTTTGAAAAGAAAAATTCAATATGGTGTCGGTTATCTTTTCCAACAAAGCATACATTTGACTTGAAATATTGTACGTTTCCGAAATGTTCAAATTCAATTAGCTTGAAGAATTTTCAATAGTTGCTGAGAATCAGGCTAAAATAAAGATGACTTATTGTTGGAAAGACCCACTTTTTCCTTGATGATTTTGTGGACCATCTTCTTGACCTCGTCCTCCCAGCCGCTCTCCTTCAGACGCTTCATGAGAGTGTCCTGAAAATCGCATTTTATGCGAAAATTCAAGTTTTTCGACATAACCTTCTTCAAATTTTGCATGGAAATGTAGAGAACTTGCATGGCGAACCTTTTGACATAAAATTTGAAAAAAGAAATAAAGTAAATTTAGAAAACTCGAATATTATGAGAAAAATTAGGCAAAAATCTCACGACAATTCTCTGCTGTTCCCCAGACTCGACGAATTGCTTCTCGACAGATTGCGTCAAACGATCTTTCGACATGTTTGCTGCAGTTTTTAAAAATTATGATCGAAAATAAAAATAAGCGAAAATTCGAAATAAAATTAAAACGCTACGACATATGTTAAAAAGATGCGTTGTGAACGGTGTAAACACCAACGCTTATTCATTCATTCCCAATTTTTTAGTTTCAGTTTGTTTGCTATTTTTTTAAAGCACTTTCTTATCATTTTAGCGGATTTTATGCAACGTTTAGGTATTTTCAATGCATTTTGTAAATAATGAAATCTTTTATTTTCGTTCAAACTGAAAATTGGAAATATTTCTTTCGTAGTACCTGTAAGTGATCAGATTTTTGTAAGTCACTAAACGATATACCGTAAAACCTCTAACAGAAGCCCATGGACTTCTATTTTCAGTGATCCATTTTCGGAAAAATCGAAAATTTCAAACCATCATTTGATCTGATGATCGTAGAAATTTAGAATCAAAGGTAAATGCACTGTGCACTCCAAAAATGCATAGAAACACTTCACAAGATGATTTGAGTTGGGCATTGGTATTGGATAGTTTTGGCATTTTGGGGAGTGGGCTTCAATTAGAGGTTTTACGGTAATTGTTTTAAATGTCATATAACATAAATTATTTTCGAGAATATACTGGCATTTCAGTGGAAAATTTGTCGTCTAGAGGATAATGTCTAAAAATATCGAGAAATTTTGGACCCGAATTAAGATAATTGAGCATTGGGAGGGCATTTTTACAGGAAACTGAGGAGCTATACACAAAATGTCGCAAGTTGTAAACACAGGACAAAATCGATGTTTTCGAACGTATTTCTTCACAAATTACGACATAAATCATGATCATCTGCATGAAATTTAACTGATAAGTGCTGGCCTAAGTCATAGAGAATCTGGACCTTCCTAAAGTAAACGAATATGGTCATTATATATCGCAATTTCGTTGGATTTTCGCCTATTCGTAAAATAAAATACCCTAAACAGACGAACGTTTGATAAGACTTGTGACTAAATTACATACGGCGAATCAAAATAGAAATTTAAAATAAAATAGAAAGTGAACTGCAAAAGTGCAAATGCATAATGAGATCGAATATGACGAGATGATAGAAAGCGAAATGATAAGAATTTTCCAAAGTCAGGCAAAATTTGTGCAATTCGAAAATATGACGATGAAGCTTGTCAATCTCCTAACGGTTCCATGTAACTCAAGGGGGCGAATCCGACCTGAAGTTTGAATGTTTTCAATTTTTTCAGACTGTCTTAAAAATTACCTTGTTATTCAACATGATTTTCCACCAACCCCGTTCTTCACCAATAGTGTCCACCAACGTCACCAAATCGCCTTTTCGAATCGTCAAAAATTTCGCCTCAGAACCCTCGAAATCGTGAATCACCTTGTAAATCTGCAAAAATCCCATTTTTAAGAAAAGAAAATAGTCAGGGCATGATTTAATGATCTCATCTTACCAAATTGCATATCTCATTGTCGCCAACGACTTGTTCATTTTGATAATCATATTTGTTATTGTCATTTCTGGCTGGAGAGCCATCTCTAGAACTATCCCTAATCTGCCCAAACCTTAAAGAGCGGAGTTGCTTACTAGGCGCAACTCGCGCCTATAAATACGCCCACTTCGTTGTTATTTTGCCTCCTCATAGTTTTATCCTCATCCTCACTGTTCGTTACTTTTGTATTTGGTATTACCGTATTGAACCAGGGCTAGTCAATAAAGAATTCGTAAGTATATTTCGTGCAGTGCGAGTTACTAGTAGAGAACTACCATCTAAGGCCTTTTTAACATCCCAACCATCTGCCCTATTCCCCCTCGCTTGCACACTCATCTTAGATATCTCATCCTCGATCTCTATAAATAGCTCACTCCAGGGCCGGGCGGAATCCCGATTTCCGAGGGTTTTAGCGTTCCGAATTCCGAAAAAATAAAAACCATTCCGAATTCCAAAAAGCAAAATTCCGCCCGGCCCTGGCTCACTCTATCAGTTAATACATGTTTTCGCTCGCATCTTTGGTCTACCTTCTAGCCCCTCTACGCAACATCCCTACTTCGTCTACATCTTTATGAGTAGCAGTAAAAAATTAAAAGGTGTGTTAACAAACCTTGCAATCCCTATAAGCACTTTTCAACGTCGTATTTAGAGTGTTGAATATTTCAATGAGATTATGTACACGATAGTAATTGATCAGTTCCTAGAATTTTCAAATTTACAACTAATTTAACTCTAAAATGCTTACAACTATGCTATTGAAATTATAGCCATCATCAAGATAGAATTGCTTGCCATCGTTTTGCTCGATGGCCATGTGCTTGACCTCGTCTTGGTAGCTAAAAATTGTTCAAAAAATGAAAAACCTCGCTAATTTTAAAAGTACCTTATGCTAATAGCATATGTTCCCCGATTAGGCGAATATCTGACGAGGAAAGTTCCATTGGGAGTTCCTTTCAACTTCGATTCAGCATCGGACCTCTCCATCTGACCCATAAACCAAGATTGAGAGCCGATTTCCGTGTTCACGTATTCTTGGAAGGACTGTTGGCTTGACAAAATGCTAAAAATCGACCTAATTGATTTGTTTTCGAATCCTGACGTACCCAGATTCCCGATTCGGCCTTCTAGGCAAAACCGTGGACTCTTTCCGCTCGATATTCGAGGATAGGTTGCAAATTGAGTTCTGTCGAAGTTTCTTCACACAATCCATAGGCACGATGCCCGTCCTAGAGGAGTTAGTCGATAAGGAGCCCTGAAATTAGGACATTTAAATATTCGAAATCAATAATAGAGATGTTTCGTAATGATGATGATAAGTAACTTAGTTAGTGTGAGAAGGAAGCTTTAAGATTTGAAAACTGATACGAGAAGTCCGATGGAGTGTAAGAAAAAAAATTTCAAAACAAATGATATCGTGGTAGAAAAAATTCTGAACGAATTCCGAAGCGGACCTTATTGATTAGAGGAGATATCATGATTTATGAATGACATTAAAATTGTTGTTAAATTAGACAAGTTTGACTCATCAAGTGCAAATTAAAATTGCGGCATACTTCGAACGAGATTGCAAGGGCCATATGTCAGACTGACTGAGTGAGTGACTTACAATGAATGTTGAATCAGCAAGTGGCTCTTCCACGAGGATGACGTCATCTTTGTCGAAAGGCAAATGTTGAATCGTCGAAGGGGTTACAGTACGCAGTGCAATGACCATATCGCCTTTCGAAACTGGAATTGAGAAAATTCTATTAGGCTTAAAAATCCCTATTCTCCAAGATTTGTGAAAATACTGTGAAGGTAGTGATAGAAAGACTCAGGGATAGTCGCATAAAATATTTTGGATTTATGAATAATTTTTAACCCACACATTATTCAGTACACTATCTTAGCAATTATAGACATAGCTAAAAATAAAATCTTTCAAATTTAGCCAATTTTAAAGCGCTAGAAAGAAACGTGTTGTCGAATGAATAATGCTTGGTTTCGCCGAATGTTTGTGAAAGCATTCACGCATTTTAACGGATTCTAGACATTTAGAAAAATCTTTTACAATATGGTTAAGGATAGGAAAAGAAAACAGGCCGATGTAAGTTTTCGAGATATGACTTTAAACGATGTCACCATTTAATAAGTGACAAATCTATTTGATCATGTCACACATTTTCGTGGAATTCATAAACCATGACTCACTCCTTCTAATAGTATCTATTTTACGACATTTTTAGAATGCAACGTATCAAATATCGCAGCTAATCATAAAATAGGAAATTGATAATTCACGACTTTGCAATTACGCTTCAAAAGTACTCATCTAAAATGAACAATATAGCTTCAAATATTGTGATGCCTCAAACATCTAACCGAAATTATATGTATATATATGTAAATAAATAACTTCTCGAGTCTCGATCCTAAAGCGAAGAGATTTTTAAGATAGAGAAATAATGATTTTTGATTTCCTTACATTCTCTACTAATCTCGACAAAATCGTCGATTCGAATCGTCCTCTTCCTCCTCGTTGGTCCCTCGTATTCGCTCCAATACGTTTGTCCGTTCAGCTCCGTTTGCATCATGTTTGTTATCGTCGATTCGCCAAGTGGTTGTATAATTTGACAATTCATTGCAGGCTGTGATACGGCATTCGGAGCGGCGGTGCTCAAAAGAGACTGAGACAAGGCGCTGGAATTCATCTCGGTCAGCGCCATTGGAATGGGTGTGTTGAATAGGGAATTTACGTGTCTGGCGAAGATATGAATACTAATTTACAAGGTGTAATAAATCAATAAATAATCCTATAAAGTTAAGGCGAATGAATATATTAGTAAAAATAGGAATCTTAACAGGTAGATATTATTAGTAAGAAACTTGCGTCCTCCCACGTTTTTTCCCGTAAGAATTACTAATGGGAGTGACCAAATACGACAATATATTTGAATGAATCAAGCGGTTATGCTCAATTTGAAGCGAAGTTCGAGAAATTGTGTCTTTGGGTTAGAGAAAAGGAAGAGAGAAAGAGGAAAAAGGAGGGAAAGATTAGAAGGGCTTGGTATGATTCATCCGCCCAGAGAGTGGGAAAAAGGAGAACGGGAGAACCTAAAACATGAAGGCGAAATAGTAGGGAATGTTAAAGAGAGTAGAAAGATGGGGAAAAGTGTAAAAAATGAGGAAGAGAAAGAAAGCTAGATAGAGAGGAGAAGAAGAAAAGAGGAGAAAGAAAGGCTGATAAATATACGCTGAATGAGAGAAGCTAGCTGGATTTCAAAGATGAGATGCGGAAATAGTGTTGGGAAATAATAGAGTCAGAGAAAATTTGCCCAGCTGCAAAAATTACTCACCGCAGCAGGAAAATTGAGGAAATGCTCTGCAGACGAGAAAATGGGGAACCTAACGGACAATAAATTAGAAGTGACTCATTCGCGTTTGAAGGCTCTATTTTTCTGAACTCTGGTCTAGCCTTAACTATAGGAAAAGGTAGGAATGCAGAGCAAATACTCTAGCCTTTGGACTCTCTTTAGTTATGAGAAACGTCAATGACGCAGAGTAGGCAATTTTTTCATCGAAGTTTCCTCGCAATTCAGATGTGTGTCAAATGTCGGTCCATTCAACACATTTTATGGGTTGAGGTCTGGCAGAAATTCGAGAAAACGGGAGTTTTTCATTGGATCCTTCAGTTTGAAACCATATTTTAAAGGAATGGAATAAAGAAGTATGGTAGTTTGAGGTCAATAAGTTGAAAAATTATTAAAAAAAAAGATGAATATATCAATACGCAAAGAATGATCACTAATTTCTAGCTTCGATGGATAATTCTTTAACTTTTTTGAAACAGCTTATTTTATAGCATTCTTATAACTATGACTTCACTTTCCTGTGTTTGGTTTATGAATTCCATGAACGTCTCTCTGCGAGGAAAGAACCGTGTCAGTTTGAAACCCAACAGGAAGTATTTACTTGACTAAATGATATCCCGGCCTGTGTTTCTTTCCATATGCTTAGCATATGACTAGAGAATTTCGAATTCTCGAACTTTTCTCGTTTGACTTTCGAAAAGTCGAGGTAGCCCCGATGAATCATCGCTTTTTCAGGAAAACCTTTCTCAAAGAACAACCTGCAGAAATGCATGAATGAAAACGAACAACAAAGAAAAATGCCCATTCGAAAATATAAAACTTCAAAATATAACCTACAATTTAAGAGGGGCGATGATTTCGGTCGGTTGAAACTATGACCGTTGGAGAGTATGCTTTTCCTGGCGTTGCACTTTTCGAGGGTCAGGCATTGTCGGTGAAGGAGTTTGTGGCAATCTTAAAGCGAACAATTGCAACTCTCCTCATAGGTCAGATTTTTCGAGCTTTTGACGAGTGTTGATAAAATTGAAGGCAATTTCTCACTCAAACATTCGTATCCTTGGAAGAAAAGTCCTTTGAACAACTTATGACAGACATGACAATGCAGAGGCTCGTGGGGACTGAAGCTCATATAATGAAGATTGTGACCGGACATTCGGACTGCTTCAATCGGGTTCACGTTTGATCTGCAAATTGAATATGCCTAATTAAAATAGAAGATATGGATCACATTGAATTGGATAATGTTGCGGGGATAATTTCTCACGGGAAGCTAATTGAACAACAATATATGCTTCGGGACTAGGGTTGTCGGCGAAGAACTCGCTGACGAATGTTTATAAACACTCATCACATGATAAGAAATGGGAAGGGCAAAAGCGGCTATGATATTGGATATTGCGCATCCTATACTAAATAAGGATTTACACCCTGTCGACAGCTCTGTTCACGATATAATTGGATCAAATAAGGGTCTTACACTGGTGATCGAATGTGTTGAATGTTTCGAATTTAAAATCAATTATATTTCATTAAAGAGCTTAGTATAGACACAATTTTAAGCTAACTTGCTTGTAGACTATATCCTCCTATTCTTTACAAACAAGATATTACAATATCATATAATAAGTATCCTACTTTGAAAGTTCGAACTGCTGCATCCATTTTTGTTTCTGGGGTTCAGATTTGAACGCCATCGCGATTTGGGTGACTGGATCTCTGTCCTTTTCATTCGGCGCTTTCGCTCGATGAAAATGCAGAATATGCTGGTGGTTTCCCGCTAAGAGCTTTCTAAAATGTGCTTTTATAAAATTCTTAAGCATTAAAAATACTTTGTAATCGTTCCTCCAGCGGGTATCGAGGGGTCTTGACTAGTTGAAAATTCACACAGGATATGAGCGTTCTGAAAAAAAAAAGTTTTAAAAATCTAAAAATAAGAAGAAACACTCCACAAGATGGCTCACTTTGTACTTGTAGGTGTTGTTCTGAAAATATAAAGTTATAATAATTTTTGGAACAGTTCGAAATACCCTGTTAGCCTGGCAAATAATGATGACTTTATCGAATATGAACACGTATCGTTGCTTCATTTTGCCGCTATGAGAGGAGTAGGTTTCGAGCAGCTTCACCTCACCGTCCAGGTTCAATCGGCCGTAGTCGGACAATTTGACATTTGTTGGCTGAAATCACATAGCAATTTCCTATAATTTGAAAATGATATTTCAGCATTTTAAAAGGAGTACTAGAAAGATATTAGAAACATTGAATTCGGCTATTAAAGCATAACTATAAAGAAATATTTCAAGTCAAATGAGGCAAGATTATAAATTTTCATTTTATTAGTTGTAGAATTACGTTTAAAAATTTCATCCACCCCAATAGAGAAGTTATTTCAAATGTTAGGACTATTGACTGACAAGAATAATTTAAATTTTATGATAATTAAAAAAACATATTTTCATACCATCGTCAAATCCGAGATCGACTTTTCGACTTCATCGATGAACTGCATCATCTCGTGATCTCTCTTCATTTCATTAATGTAGGAATTGATGTCATCCATCGCTTCTTTAGCCAGATCCAACGATTTCCGATCAGGCGATTCGATTGGAGTGTGTTTGAGGAGTTCCTTGATTTTTATCGTGAAAAATAGCGAATCTTTCAAAATATTTTACCTGCAGAAGTAACGAGTATTTTAGGATCCTCTGCATTGGTAGACATAGTAGATCTTGAAGTTTGAATTGGTTGTCGTTCGCCGAGGTGCATTCCTGAATTAATTAATTTGTTTGTTTGTTTGTTTTTTTTTTTTTAAATATGTTTCACAAAAATAATTAAGTACGAAATAAATTGATAGTGTTAAGTTGACAGCTTTGTGTGCAAAAATGAATGACGAAATCAACATATCATATAAATTCTCAATTCTAACCAGAATTCTGGCCTTGGCGTTCGAATCGGATTTTTCTAGCTGCAGAATTCGCTCTCTAGATTCATCCAACTTCGTACAATAAGGCCCATAGGCGACGAATTTGTCTTTGTACCTGAAATTTAAAAAATACGTCCAAGTTTAAGGGGGAATATTTACATTAAGAAAATTTCTCCGATATTCCTGCTCATCGAGATCGGTCGACCATTGGATGATTCGTTCAGACCAAGGGTTCGAAGGACGGATTGCCGTAAATCGTTATGGAATTTTTGATGAAGTTCGTAGAGCTCCTAAATACTATGGCATGTGAGGAGGTAGATACTGCATACTCTTTGCAATTCCCTTTTGCATGAGCCACGCCCCTCATTCTCCTTTTTCTTTTCTTTTCTATCTCTTCAGCGTACCGACTATTTCGCAATGGCTTGAGGGCTTCTGGTTTTAAAATAGCCTACTTACACTGATATTAATGAAAATCGCTTTGTGGTCATCCTCTTTCAAGTGCAGTCTCAACGGGGAGTATAACCGACTCATGATCATCTGCAGGGCTTTATCCACGTAATTCGTCTCGGTATCCAGCAATTCTTTGATGCTGTATTCCCTCTTTGTGGTCGGAACGAATTTGTACCATTCCTTTAATAATTTCGAATTTTAAATGAAATATTTAAAGGAAATATATTACATCTCTCTCCTTCCGTTGACTATCTCTTCGGTTGACTAGATGCTCGTAGATAATGTGGGTCTCGGCTTCTCTGAACATTGTGTTTATCATCTCATAAAAATAATAGTGCTCACAATCGGTCATCACAATAAGATTATTTTATGCTACAAAGCTTTCCTTATCTTGAAAATTTACTTTAGAGATAATCGAGAGTCAGATAGTTGTAGTTTAATACATTAAAGAGATTTTATTTATCTTTCTAAATGTAAACTCTTACTTTTTATTAATATCTCCATATATAGCTTGATCAACGCCTTCCACGTCTTCGACTTCTTCGTTGAGATTCCGATAGATTTCTTCCTCAACGACGTTTGCGCGAAGTGGACAGCAGGGAAGGGCAGCTTCACTTAACGCCTTTTCGGGGAACGGTCTGAAATTTAGCCATGTTACACAAAATGAATATATGCAATAGAGGAAAGTTATTCGATGTTCGATGGCTGAAGGCAAGCTATCTTACAAAATTTGAAATTATTGAATCAAAGCTTACTGAATATCCCTGCACTTGGAATAGTTCGTATGCGACAGAATTGAAAGCGTCTGAAGCACCTTGACGAAATCATTGTAATGGTACAGATCCAGCGGCTCGAATAGAAACTCCTCGGGGATGTTGAACGTGTTCCGGCAGGCGTTCAGGAATAACACGATGTTTTTCGAGCTGATGAACTAAACATTTCCATAATGTCAATGGTAGTTTGTTTTGAAATTCGCAAGTCTCTCAATCTCGCAACTTGAGCAGAGCCCCTTGTATTCCACACCCACCCACTTTTTCCTTTTCTCCTACCTCCCTCCCTCCCTTCCTTCCCTACTCTCTTCTTAAAAAGTGAGTGTGGAATACAAAAGGCCCTTGAACAGAGTAGACAAAAGTGAGAGAATATTTCTCTATCCTCCACTAATTATGAACACGATTCCATCGAGTTGCGAGATTGTGGAATTAACAAATATCGGCTATTTGGAAATCCCAAGCCTTGAAGCCATGAGAAATAGGGTAAAAGGGATGGTAGAAAACGATTCTTTTCTCACACTATTTCGCATGACTCGAGGTCTCCAAGTTACCACAAATATCCTGTGTTTACCTGAGACAGAAGTTGGGTGTTTTTCTGAATTTCTGGTGGCGTCGGAATGCACCCGGGACACAACATTTCGGCAGTTTTACAAAGAAGGACGCCATCTCTGAAATGACAATAAACATAAACACTACGTCATGAGTCAGTATGTCATCATTTTATAAACTTTAAATCGTTAGCTAATGAAATCATAAACAATAGAGTAAAATACATGATTCAGAGCTATTTGGTCATCCTACGAGTTCAAGAACTTAAAGGATGTCATTCTTTAACTTCTGCGTATTTTAGTCGCGATAACGAAAAATAATATGCAAAAATTATCATCATGATTTAACTTTAACTTCAATAACTTTCTAAATAACTATAAAGATTTTTTTCCGAATTAAAAATTTCAGCTCTGGGAATATTTGATGTTTGTCTACTACTAGTTTTGAAGAACCTAGGATAAGAGGAGTTTCAGGTTACGCGCAAACTTTTCGCTCCTTTGAAACAATAAGAATAGGCTAGAACGTGAACGCAGATATCTTATGTTTCACTCATTCATATGATGTCGTTTTCATAATGAAAAACAATTCTTTTTTCTTACCTATGATTTTATATTAGAATAAAGATCATCATAGGTCATAAGATGATATGATAGTTCATCTTTAATGTATGAAGTTTCATAGCTCATTTGAAGGTCGACATTTTCTATGAATGACGAAAAAGTTATATCAAAAGAAAACGCGTGGAAAAGAGACCAACTTGGAAACCGCGGGACCATGATACATTGAGAAATAGCGTGGAAAAAGAAAATCTATCATCCCATACCCTGCCCTAACCATACATTATTTCGCCTATGTCTCGTGTCTCGTGGTTTCGCAGTTTCCAAATAGACTAAGGAGAATAAGATAATGTAGAGATAAAAGTAATAGTAGTAGATTATAAAAAATATTTTGAAAATAAATTTTACCTTAAAATAGAGGCGAATTGCTTGACCTTCAACTCATTTGTGGGTAAATGACTTCGGTCGATGACGCCTAAGTCCAAAAGCCATCGCACGCAGCTCCGCCAGAGCTCCTCGGAGTCCGAGGTCATCTGAAAACTTTTTTTTTTTTGATAAATTGGAATTTCTTATCAATGGGATTAAAATATCGATATTTATTTTCAAATGATTGTTTTGTGAATCGACAATCGCAGGAGAAGTCCATTAGAAATTTCAATAATTCAACGAGTCAGCTTGTTAAACCTAGATCATTTTTGAGAAGTTGGGACCCCAGATACACAAAATCAATTGAAATTCATGTAGAATTCAATGATACGCTGGATTTTCTGAAACATAAATGAAGATGAGGAAATTTTTAATAAGATTGAAGATAATTTTTCCAAAATTCGGCAGACATCAAAAGATGACTATTCCGGAAATTTTAGAAGAAAAAAACTAAAAATGAGAAGGAGGTCGTATTTTTAGCCATTGGCAAATTGTCAAGGGTATCGAATAGCAGATGGACGCTTGAGAAAAGAATATTTTGAAATTCTTTAACTCTAGATCTTTGTCAAAGCATATGGAAAAGAAAAGCGTCTGAAATAAACTTGAGGACATTTGGAAATTCAAATGTTACTTGGCTCGTGGTAAAAATAACTTGCACAAAAGCTGGGAATACTTTTTCAGAAAAAGCAAGGAGCAATATGAAAGGTTATGAAATCGCTATACTTCCTAGTTTCTAATAAAAACAAATTACGAATAAATTTTGGGGAATGATTAATAAGATCAATACAAAAATGTACGGAACGTTCAAAATATAACGCTTTTTCAAGGCGACAATAATGAAATCCTTTCAAAAAGTGCAACTGGACGTTAATATTAATTTAAATTTTTTGTGGAAAAATGATAGATTAACTTGAAAGTGTTCTGTGATTGACAAAATGATAGTGATGGGGAAATGGTCGAAATCTGCCCTCTGTGGAGCGAGAGAGTGTGCCAAATCGAGAGAGACAAGAAATCAATCGATAAGAGGAAGCGATCGAGTAGCAGAGACAGAGAGGATGTAAGTGAGAGGGCGACGAGGCGAGGACAGAAAAGCGAGAAGGAACGCGGGAAAGGAACGAAAACGAGAGAAATAGCGAAGGGAAATAGGCGCAAAAGAAGCAGAACAAGGGAAAACATAAGACCATTGTCAGTGAATCTATAAGCAGACTAGAAGGGAAAAGCTAAGAATATGGGAAATATAAGGAGTGAAAGATAGAGGAATAAGCAACAAGTCCTTATGCCACCCTCGCTATGAGAGAGGGAGAACTCTATGCAAATAGTAAACAGGCCCCACAGGCAAAAATAACCACCAAATATGGCGTATAATAATAAATTACCCCCTCATAAAAGGAAAATGATGAAGGAAGAGCGAGTCAAGGGGTTGTCATTTATATGCATAATTTTCTTTGTAGCGCTAAGAAACTATTGGTTTCAGACTAACGAAATGATATATTATAGTTTTCTTCTATAAATTGTAGAAAATACTGCATAAATCTGTCTGAGATCGTAAAATTTGTGCACTGTGAAAAGAATTCGGAATTATTTCTCAAAAACGGCCTAGGAAAAGAGCGCAGAAAAGTGAAGAATGAAATGATAACAAAAAATAAAGCGGCTGATAAGAATGGCTTGGAAATGATCTGTGAGAAACACACTGGGAAAGAGACTCGTCCATATAAAGTTATGTAGGTTTGTAGGGAAACTAAAATAGCGTGTTTTATAAAAAATACCTTACAAAGTTGGTAAAAATCGTAAATATTTGGTAATTCCAACATTTCGTTCTCTATTCAAAACGCAGTAAACAGTAAAGCAAACTACACATTCACACTTAACCAAAATATCGAATGTTTTCTTAAAATTCAGACAGAAGAAACCATATGGCAGCACCATTCAGTATAAAAATAAACCAGAAAACTAATTTTAAAATTCCTTTTAATTTTTGATTTTCGATAAATTAAGATAAATATTTCCGCAATTAGAAATTAATTTTAGTAGAGGGAATTTCAATTTCCGAGACAAAGAAGCGTTAAATTTGTCCTTTTTCGTCAATAAAGCGCATCAGGTTTCTGGGGCCGCAGGCGCTAAATTATATTTAGAAAAACTCGCGCAATTTGTGGAGAGCGAGATAATTTAGATAATGCATTGCAGAATCAGTTTCTATAAATTTCAAACATTTTGGAATCAAAATAACCGGCGATGGAAAAGCACCAATCATGCCATGATAGTAGCATAAAATCATATGAAACTTTGAAGCTTAATGATTATGTTCAGGCTGTCGACAAAGTGTAAATCCTTATTTAGTATAGCATGCGCAATATCCAATATCATAGCCGCTTTTGCCCTTCCCATTTCTTATCATGTGATGAGTGTTTATAAACATTCGTCGGCTAGTTCTTTGCCACACAACGCTGATTGTATTGTGCTAAAGGAAAACTTTAGACATATCTTACTCACCCAACTGTACCCAAAATGATCATCATATCTTCGCAGGCCTTTCTGCTTCCGTTTCGGTCGTTTTCCAGGACCCGGAGGCCACACAGCGTCGTTCCAGCCGACGAGCATTAAATTCATCTCGGATAAGCCTCGCAGAAAATCCTCCTGAAACTATTTTCACAATTTGATATGATATTTGAGCATATTTTCGGGCTATAATAATGAGTATATAGCATTCGCTATGATTGGTTCCATGAATTTACTACCTGTATCAATCTTCTAGTGTTTTGATATCTTAGGTTCCTCAAAATAAAACATTTAAGATATTCAATCTTATCATTTTATCGCTGTAACATTTGAAAGCTTTACCCTTTCCGAATTCTCCTCGAAATCCTGGAATCCAAAGTCAACTGATCGACCGAAACCTTTTCTTCTTCTTCACTTCGAGAGCGTCTCAATCTGAAATCATCCCATTAGTCGAAAAAGTTAAATGTAGAGGCTTGGCGCCACATTAGAAAAGTCTCGCAGCTTGACTCCTTCAGAAGGATTTGTTAAAAACCGTCTCCTCCCCTGCGTCCTTGACACTTTTTAATGGAGAAATAGAGAGCACTTCAATCGCGAAATCAAGAGTTAAAAGAGATCAGAGAAAAATGTGGGGGATTAAGGTTCTGATGTCAGGGAATCTCCAAATCCGGGGCGTGGATCGGGGAAAAAATCGAACGCATCCGGAGAAAATCTTCATTTTCCAAGATTTTGCGATCGAGAAGTTCGGGATGGAGAACGGGATTTTCGAGGTTTTGACATGATATATGGGAGATTAGATAATCGGCTAATGCGAAATGATAACGATGCGGGGGTGATTGATAGCAATCGTAAGAGTGATAGAGAAAACTTTGGATAAGCTTCAAGAATTTGGGCATAAGAACGATTTTTACATTGGCTATTGCTTTTATCCGTTTTCTCCATTATATGAACGATACAAATCACGTAGATTTAATGTTGAACATAAAAATAAACTTTTGATAATAGGTTATAAGATTTGAAGGACTAACTACTACTTCGTTATTTCGATGATACGCTGTCATTACGACCAAATTTGATAAACATAAAGTCAAAATAAAGATTACCGTATGACGTAAAATAAAATCGCATTTCACTCGTAAAGCCAGGATCTCATGTCTTCGTAATAATAAAAACTTGTAAACGGCTATGGTAAAGCCTCATTTTCAATGAAAGTGAACGACTTCTAAAAGAAGTGTTTTGGAAGGGAAACGATTTGGGAGAGACAGCGTGACTTTGGATCCGAAAAAGGTAAGATTTCTGGAGGGAAATAGCACGGAAATGCCCTACATCGAAAGAAGACTGAGAGAAAAATAGCCTTTGAAAACAAGAGATTTAGAGAAACAAAAGGATAGAAAGGCATAAAATAATAAGTATCTATGGAATTACCGTTTGAAAAAATGCAATAATGGGTTGGCGCATCAAACGCGCGCCACACTGCATAAATGGGTGAAGACGTTTTGTGTTGCCAACCTTCTCGCAGAAAGTGAAAAATTTCTGCGACAATGCTAAAGCATAGAAACGGAAACGCATCTCGGATGTCGGAATTTTATTTTTGAAAAAGGCAAAAGTGAAAGCCCGGCTTTCTTTTTCTCGCGTCTTTAAGCAGCATTTTCGAAGCGGCGTTCAACCAGTTTCACGCATGCTTTCGCACTTCATACACACACCTTGTAAGGGATCGGTGAGAATTTTGAGGAAGAGACGCAGAGGGCGAAAACGTCGAGCTTCTCTTTCGTTCTCGAATCTTAATGTTACTCCTAGAAAAATAAATATGAGAACCTTATGATATGCAATATATTTTTGCCATGTCATGAGGTTTTCAGAGGATAGTGGGAAAAAATATTTGCCAACTCCTTCACCCAGGACAGGTTCGTGTAAAAATTGTGTCACTCCAGGGAGGAGGGCGTTTTTGAATGAAACATACGCGAACTTCTCTGGCGTTGACTATTACACACAATATTTCACCGCTTGCAAAGCATTATATTGCCCTTGTCACTATATTTACACGCCCAACTTTGCCGGCTGTTGCTACTCGATAATTATTGTTCGAGAGAGAGAGAGAGACTGTATATGCAGAATGAAAGGAAGAAATCAAACAAATCATAAAATAATAAAGCTTCCCAATGGCTGTATAAAGGACGTCCATTAGCAGGGCACCACATGCTAACTATATATTAATAAATTATTCAAGGCGAATAAATTGATAATGGACAGTACGCGTGCAGTGAAAAGTAACAATGACAAATGTAGGGTTTTAGAAAATGTGGGTATTCATTTTGTTTGTTTATCAAAGTACACTTGTCTTTAGGTAGTCGTAATTCCAATAAACATTGTCTACGATAGAAAAAGATTGGATATGAATTACGACAAAAATATTTAATATTGCTATGAATATGTTCGAAACATACTTATCAGGAATTTCTTTTCAAAGACAATTACTACATGGCGAATTTCTATAATTAGAGATAAACAAGAGAATGAAATTTAAAAGAAATAATGTGGAAAAGACACTCCGCCCTATAGTAATTGTCCTTTTCAAGCCGCATAATTATGCTGTTGATTACTACAAAATCATCGAAATTCGTCGTTAATTTCCCAGAACATCAAATATGGCTTCCCCAAAACTCATGTGTAATTCGTGCAATTTTCCATAATTTCATGCACTGTAATTATCTGACACAGCGAAATTTGACCTGTTTTCGTTTCAATCTTTCTGCAAGATGAGCCATGCGGCGCAATTGCAACGTGACCGCTCCTCTCGCCTTGCTTCTCCCTTCGCTGCTGCTTGCTTTGCTGCCTGCACGATTAGACAGTGGTGTGTTGAGTTTTGGTGATTGAAAAAGTTGTATATTCGTGAAGAATCCTCGACTTAATTTCTCGGTATCCTCATCTTGAATCAAATATACGTCTTCTAACGCGTACTTTGATCATCATCATACTCAATTCCACAAACTTCCCATCAAAATTATCGTCATCATCCAGCAACTTCCTGCTATCACTTTATTTTTCCTATCATTTTTGAAATCCTGCAACGTTTTTTATCTTTGAAATTATAGGATGCACAATGGGTGTTCGAATGTGAAACGAAAGAGTGAAGAAGCGACGAAGTCAGCGATCTCAGAAACGACGCCAACATCGAATGCAACAACGCCGTCCTCGCCCCAACCAGACACCGACAACATCTTCATGGCGGAACGACATCAGAACGGAAATGGACATTCGGTTTCTGTATGTTTATTTTAAAGCTATTCTACAATCAATAACATAATCGAACCAGTGTGCATTTCGAAAAGTTACACAACGTCAGATATCGATTTTGGTCAGACTTGGAAGCTTTCGATCCGATATAAGATTCGTCATTGCCGAATGTTCTCTTATTCATAATGGACGAAAAATGAATTGAAAGTCGACTACGATATTCAAATATATCGGATCGACAAACTTGCAACGTCTGATTTTGGTGT
This sequence comes from Diploscapter coronatus, assembly GCA_964036155.1. NCBI lineage: Eukaryota > Metazoa > Nematoda > Chromadorea > Rhabditida > Rhabditidae > Diploscapter > Diploscapter coronatus. The sequence continues at coordinate 85,870,441 of OZ038422.1, read as the reverse complement.
TGGGTAGCATTGAGATCACTGAATAACAGTGAAAAGTTAATTAAACTGTTTCAGAAATTCTTAAGTAGAAAATATTTATTATTTGATAAAGGTTGATAAAGACATGAAATAATTCATTTTATAATTTATAAAAGAATAATTTAGCCTCCAATCCATCCCCAACCATGGTGCGGTCAGAATGGGAGCGGCCAAGATTTGTCGAAGCACGTTTATAACTATGGGGGATACGTAGAAAAGGAAAGAACGGCGATGTGCAGAATTGCTGAATTGGCTAGACACCATAAATTAAAACACGAGTACAAGCTGATGGACGAGAGCGGCCCGGCGCATCGAAAGATGTTCACAGTGCAGTTGGTCTTGACGCCTACACAGGTGAAAGACGAAATCTCTGAAAATTGGGGCTAATTTTGTCGAATTAGGTCTTCGAAGGCAGCGGACCCTCGATCAAGAAAGCTCAGCAAGCTGCAGCGGCAGTTGCAGTGAAGGAAACAACCTTCTCAGAGCCACCAGACAGGAACAGCAAGAAGAAGAAACGTAAGAAATATCATGGTTCTTGATGATACGAAGGCTACTCGGAAGCCGCACGACATCAACACCTCAAGACACATGCGAAATAGTGTATGGTTAGGGTAGGGTACTGACTGATAGCGATTTCTTTTCTCCCACGCTATTTCGCGTGTCGTGTGGTGTTCATAACGTTGCCGATACAAATCGCAAATCATCGACAATCAATCCTATCGATGTCACTTCTTGGATAAGTCATTTTTGTCTGAAACGTACACCACTTCAAGCAGCTCAGTGAACTAGTTTCTTGCGCACAAACGACTTGTATCATAAAATTTCAAATGTTTCAAATTTTCTAGGAAAAACGGTCAACATATTTAAAAGTAGTGTCTGTCTGATCCATAAAATAAACTAAAATATTTTAGCCGACTCAACGTCGCCTGTGCTTCTTCTTGCCCACGTTTGTAGACGGCTAGCGGTTCCTGAGCCAAAGTATCGACATCCATATATCGGGCCGAGGAAACCTGCGCCAATAATGCCCCCGCCATTCCAGTTCTCAGCGTCGCCCCCGTTACCGGTTAAATTGTAAGCTAGGATTTTTTAAATTTTAAATATAACACGAACAACTCATAATTTCGATCCGTCACAAGTAAATAGATTGATCGTGAGGATGAATTTCTATGAGAGATATTTTCAGCCCGATGATGAACGATCCGTTTTCTGTCCCAATGGCGCCGCCACCACCTCCTCCTCCTCCCCCGTTTCACCAACATAATCCGATTCGACTCGACGAATTTTCACCACAATGTATAAATTCGATAAAGTTCGCTCTCGACGCGTTCATTCAAAATTTCAGCACCAGGAACACCGCAATCACCCAGACGCATTTGTCCCAATTCTCCATTTCCGCCACCTTTGTTCCCCGGTCCTGTTCCGCAGTCTCCAATTATGCCCCCCGGCGCATTTCCAATGCCCATTCCAGCGCCCCCGCCTCAGCAGCCTCGTCCTCTGCCAATGAACAACGTTCCTGCCGTACACGCTGTCACAGTCATTCTACCGGGACTGTCCGCTTTCACCGGATACGGAAACAACTATAATAAGGCCAAGGCGAATGCGGCTACTCAGGTCGAATAAGCCTGGAAAATTGAAGCCAGAAGTTGAATTTTAGGCCCTAACGTACCTCGGTCCAGCTATCCAGGAGCTGGAAAGAAACATCAAGGAAGAGGAAGGGAGACTGAGGATGATGAAGCTGACTGCAGCGAAGAGACACCATTCTACCGAACAGTCAAATGGGGACGATGAGAACAACGAAAACGACAACGATGATGAGGAGACAGATACGCCTGGAAAGGTTCGACGCCTTGAAACTTCTTGGTTCTCAATGCGTAAGTTGATTTTAGGATTGTGATATACACGAGGAGCAAAACGACGAGGCCCATGTTCCATCACATCGTCAGAAGAGCGTCATTAGCCATATCCATGAGTATGCACTGCAGATGAAGCTGAATGTTGAGTTCGAGGTTTCTAGATTATCTATACAACTGATTTAGAGAACTCTAAGTTTCAGGTGCTCGTCGAGAAAGGCCCACCACATGATCGTTCATACGTCGTCAGATGCAGTTTGAGGAATAATAAGGGAGATGTGAGAAGTTGAAGAGTGCTGCAAAAAGCTATGCGGGATGATTTCAGATCGTGACCTCAGCAGACGGGCACGGCAGGAAGAAAAAAGACGCGACGAAGCAGGCGTGTGCCCAACTTCTGGGTCAACTCAACTACTACAAGTCGTCCCCGTTGTTTCTAGCATCCTCAATCTACAAGGCGCAGAAGAAAATGGCGAATCCTCCAAGAGAGGCCAAGAGAAAGACGATCGTCAAGGACAAGAAGATGGATCCTTCTTACGGGCATCAGATTAACCCGGTTTCGAGATTGATTCAGGTATCGGCAAAAAACAAACAATTCCACGACTAATACAAGGTTCAGGTGTTACAAGCCAAGAACGAGGGAAGCGCATCTTTCGATCTGATTGGGGAGCACGGCCAGAGTCGTTACAAGGAGTTCGTCGTCCAGGTGAAATGCGGTGACCGGATCTGCGAAGGGAAGGGTCCAAACAAGCGATTGGCCAAGAGGGCTGCTGCTGAGGCGATGCTGGAGATGATCGGATACGTCAAACCTTTGCCGCCTCCTGGAAAGAGTCTGTTGAAGAAGAAAAACGAACCGTCGTCGGTGGATGATATGGCCATCGGTGCGCATTTGTCAACATCATGAAAATTACCTTGACTCTTCAGGCGTCTTTGACATTAACGAAACGAAGAAGGTCTTGGAAAGATCGAACTCTGACGACGACGAGGAGGAGGACGGCGGCGACGACGACGACGACGACGACGATGACGGCGACGACGACAAGCAAATCGATATGGGCGACATGGCCAAGCAGCTCAATGAGATGGAAGAGAAGCAGAATAATTTGTACGACAATTTTAAGGTTTTGATTTAAACAAAATCTTCATCAGGCTCCTTCGAGTCGAAACCCCATCCTCAAACAGCGTGACCAGTTCGAGCTCTTCCCCAATGGGGGGAGAGTCAGCGGCCAACAACAATGGAGATGGAGCTGCTGGAGATGAGCCGGCAGGTGGCATTACCAAGAGACGAGTGACGTTCAGCAACCAAGTCAAAGCTTGTCCGCCACCGGGTATGAGACCTTTCAGTATTCCACGCATTTATTTATCACTCATATACGGTACCACTAATAACTGTTGATTTTGCTGAATTGATTTGTGAAAGCTTGAAACATGCTCCACAATTTCCAGACGACGATAACTATCCGCAAGCCGAAATGGCTCCTTTGAAAGCAGAGGTGGTGTTCGAAGGCAAAACCAAGCGTATGAAGAGGAGCAAGGAGGGAAAAAAGTAAATATTAAAAGACATAGGAGAAACTGATGAAGAAATTTCCAGAACCCTGGACTCGGTACAAGCCCAGAAGGTGCGTGACGCGACTCAAACGTTCGTCAACGCTTACTGTCCATCGAAGAGGGTTGCGATGTTGCCGAATGAGACAGGTTCGACAGTCTTTGTCACATTTTACAATCTTCATCGGATAAGAATAAACTATTTTCTACTAAAATAATGCAACGTTTACTTCGAAACCCATTGCGTTTTCAGAATCCTCCGAACTCCGCCTTGAACCAGCACGTCGCTATTTGGACGCGATCGCTGAATCGTTCGAGTTCACAGTGCAATACACGAACTTTCCGAAATCGCCTGATGGCTGTGATCAGATGTACTTTGCGCTTGTATCACTGGGACTGACTCAGCCAGTTGTAAGAACGGTTTTATTATTGAATTTGGACACGAAAACTATCGAAGAATTAAAACTAGTAGACATTACGCCTATTCACATTAAATTTTGAAACACACATACCAGTCCTTTACGGATAATTAACCAGACGTCGGAAGAAGTGTCGTCGATCCGATATAAGATTCGTCATTGCCGAATGTTCTCTTATTCATAATGGGCGAAAAATGAATTGAAAGTCGACTACGATATTTCTCAGCAACATTCAAATGTCTCGGATCGACTAACTTGCAACATCTGTAATTAATTATTCCTAGGTCCGTCACGGTTCGGGTGAAACCACTGAAGCGGCCATGGAGAACGCGGCCTATAACGCGCTATGCGTCCTTACCGACTATCCGAATAGCATCATGGCCGTGGAAACTCGGTAAACTTCCAGAAATGTATTCTTTTTACCACTTTTATTCGTAGATGTACTCTAGAAGTTTCATAGATTTATTTCTATTTGAATTTTGAGATTCTTTAAACCAAAATGGAAACCTAATAGCTGTGCTCGTTGTACACTCTTCCAAATGTAATAATGGTGGATTCTTGGGAATTTTCGTGTTTCAAGATTCCACACATTCAAAATGATGATAATGATATCTATTCTCGGTATATTTGATTGTTCGTTGCGATCGAGCTACTCTCGCATATCTTCTTTCTTTCACAAGTTTTATTGTCCAATTAGTCAACTTCGATTATCTCTTATGGGTAAGTCCCGTTAACGTGGTCATAATAGCAAAGTATAAAACGAAATTTTTATCTACTATTCTAAAAATCGGCTCCATAGCTAAGTATTAGTAAACGCCATACTATTACTTAGCACTAGAGCAGACTTTCAGATAGAATATATTTTCATATTATTACCGCTTTTCCGCGACCCACCGCCTGAATTGAATCGAGTCCTTATTTCTTCCGCATTGCAATTACCGTATCAATGGTGAATTTTAGCCAGCTCAGTTTTCATTCATGTCATCACTTAACATTCACTGACACACACATACGATGCATTAATACCTTACGTCCAATTGCTCTTCAATGATTTTAAACAACGTCATTTTACAGATTACGGTTAAATCCAGTCTTTTAGATTAGTAAAGTGACCACATTACCCTTGTCTTCTATTAAAACGTGCATATATATTTTTCGAAATTAGCGGCATATACAAACCTGTATAATTTATTGATGATATTATCCGAATCGATTCACATTGCTATTTTCGGCATTTTAGACGCAGATTGTTTCGCTTTGTCTTTAAATTGTGTCTTACAAGAAATTTCCTTCTTGCATCATAATTCCCATACAAACACAATTGCAGATTGCTTTTATCTTTGTCGCCAAAAATCTTCGTGTATTTTTACCTTACAATTGCCTTTTATGGAAGTCAGTTTGTATATTGCGTGGTGGTTACGCGCTCTTAATTTACATAGTATACTATGAGTGTAAACACCTTGCAAATGGCATTATATATTCGGTTATATTGCAGTTTTAGGCCTAATAACTTTGTAGCTTCCAATTTCTGCTTTCTTCCCGTGACATATTCTAGATTCTGATGGCTTTTCTTCCTTGATTTACTTTTTCGGTGCTCGTCACACTCAGCTTGATTGAACATCTACTACACAGATTACATTTTACATACTTTTCACATTTCCTGTGTTGTTTTAAGGATTATTGATATCTTTATCGATCTTATATCAATAATCTTCACCTTTTTATCTGTGAATTATATTTGTCGACTAGTACACCGTTCACTTTTCGATTTCTCTTGAAATTCTCCACTCATTTTTCAAAAAGTGGGCGGAGCCTATTTCAAACGTGAAATCGTCAAACTTGAACTGTAATTTGTGCCATTCAGTGCACATCCCGATTCTTTACATTGCCTTTCCAAACCATGAACTTGCGCAATACACTTCACAAACATTGTGCTCTAGCGTTATCCTTCATAGGCCATATGACCTGTAGGTACGTAAAAATGCGCTCCAATGCAAATCAACTAGCAATGGAGCATATTTCAGTGCCTGCAGGTCTAATGGAGCTTGAGGATGACGCCCCTTGAAATCTCTTATCGATTTCCAAATATCGTCTCGAGTCTCTTTCGCTTTTTACCCATTCGTTGTATCAGCGGCTTTATCATCGAAAATCCGTGTCTCTCGGAATTGCTCTATTCCGACAAATTTGCCCACATCCGATTTCCTTTGTGATTGATTCGTTCCCCTACCCGAAATTCGTTTTCTTTTAAACCAGTATTTTCCCGGGACTCATGATCACTCAAATAGGTTTTTTGTTCATTCGATCATGAATTTCGATTCTATACCCTGATTTTACAGTGTCTTCATCGTAATCACTCAATCTATCATTATCTAGCTCGGTTCCATACTTTTAACGTGAGATCCAAAGGCCTTTAGTCATTCGTCAACATCTTATTCAGCTAGTATTTTATTATTAAAGACAAGTAATGAAATAGCATTCTATAGTCATAATTTTTGAAAATACAGAGTAGTGCAATGCTGCAGATTTTAGCGGGCGTAGTTTTCTTCCTCGCTTTTCAGAAGGCGAGAAAGAATAGGCTCCGCTCATCGTTTTCTGCGACATTGCAGAACTCCATAAAATGGAAAATTGAGACTATTTCATTACTTTTTGAAGCTATTTCAATTATCATGTATCACTTTATCGTATAATCAGTGTCAAAATTGCCAATATATACACGCGATTGTGCCTGTCTGTGCCGGTATAGAGCGACAAAATCAACAAGCAGAGGAATTCCGAAGATTCGAAAATATTGCATTAAAAATTCAAACACGAATTTTTCAAATTCGAATGCAATATTTTTTTTATCAAACACTCAAAAATCACAAAACTATATTCAAACCCTTTGGTATTGTCCCATAATATCGTGCCAATGGCTGTGTATTATCTAATATATTCATCTTATATTGTATATTGATGTGTATGTGTAGGGTAGAAATAAAGTTTATTGTTCAAAAATGTTCAAGTTCCAAATTACTCTTCTTCATCGTCGACCTCTTCAGATTCTTCTTGAATATCGTCATGTTTCAGAATTTCTGGCTGACTATTTCTTCTCTCTTCTTCCAACCTTTTGCGAACCTCCTAAAATGTAATCTCTGATAGAAAAACGTGTTGGATCAAGTTTTACATGAATGTCAAACTGCGGTCCCCTGCTCATTTTCTCGTAATAGTCGTTCGACACGACATCTCGAGTCTTTTGGAAGCCACCGGTACGAGCTTGAGATTGGAGAGTAACCTGAGTCAATTCAAATTATTTTTTACCATTTCGAACTGTATGAATATGATAAGTCTAGTAAGGTTTTACAACCAGTCAAGTCAAATTGATACCTTTATTATCTCGGACGCTTTTCATAGATATGGTAATGAAAGTGCATTTTGGATTACTTTTTTTATCAAATGCTATAAAATCAAATAGATCGATGATTCTCCTTACCTGTCCCCCGATCCATGCCATATATCGGTTGGTCTCCAGTTGATCGTACGTCGTTCTGTTCAAGCCCTCTATCTGCATCGTTGCTTGCCGTGTCTTGGGCAGTCGGCATTGGAACGTCGAAAATGCTTTCAATTGTCATAAAAAATAGTCAATCTTACCTCTCCATTCTTCTTATCTTTCCCTGCTATGGTTTCGCTGGGGTTCTGAATTTTTCTGAATAGTTTTCAGAAAGAAAATATATTGTTGATGACCGAAATCTGAGAAGCCGAAAATGAGGAGGGAAAGAATGATTTTAGGCTCCAGTCTCTCTTCTTTTCGTGTGCTATTTCTCGATTTTCTATCCATTAAAAATAACTGCACTACTTTGCACGCGCCTCCCAAATTTGGACGTCAAGAATAAATGAAATTTAAAAACCTGGAATCTCGGTATCGCCGCTCGACACTTCTGCATATCTTCTCGGGACATCCGTTTTCCACCGATGCTTTCAGAAATGTTGTTCCGTCTTTTTCCTGTACATTTTAGGATAATTCTTTTTCCAATTTCTGCCAACCGATGTCAGAATTTTTCGCCTCGTAATTGGGTCGATTCCATTTCTTCAGGATTGTCTCCGTCATTTTGTCGTCGACGATTTTCGAGATCATGATTTTCTCTTCTCCATCCTGAATTTGAGGATTTATTATTTTTTGTTAATTTTTTTTACTTTATCATAAACTTTGGTCACTTGTTCACGAATCGCTCCGATCGGGGTTGTGCCGGCCTGAAATATGAGAAGCTATTATTTCTTTACATTCATTGAATTAATTTATGCTCTTGCAAAATATGTCAATATCAATATTTTTCGAGCATGATGTGCTCCTCAAATTAATTATCATCAGATCTTGAAGTTGTATCTTCATTTTTCACTTATTAGATAAATTTAATACAAAGAAACACGAATTGAAAATTCCTTAAAATAAGCGTCTTCATCGAAAGATGGAGAATATATAAAGCAACTTTTTGAATTAAAATTATCCAATTGCCAACAATAGAAAGTTCTTCATTATTGCTATTATTTATTGGGGAGAACGTCGATATTCAAAAATTGCGCTATTCGTCTCGTTTCTCTTCTACACAATTCACTATTTCGCTCCAAATTCGATTTCTAATTTCTGCATGAATATCGACTTTGCTCTCCAATCAACGATAACTTGAATATCGCGCAGTTTAATAGACATTCTAGCTAATTAATTTATACGAAACTAAATTTCAGGACCCTGAAGCAGCCTTTAGCGAACGCATGAGTGAATTCAACAGCGAGCTGTGTGAATACAAAAAAACTTCAAAGAAGAAATCGCAGTTTTGGCTGCTTTGCGACGCATTGTGAGAATATTCTACCTAAAAGAATAATGGCACTTGAATGATTTTCTTGCAGTGAATAACCACTACACGCATACTACTAATGGCCAATTTTGACAAAAGCTCACGAAAGAGGTAAACAATGCACAGCCATGCCATCATGAATAGTTGAATAAATAAATAACTCTTGGGTAATCTTGATTGTCATTTTTTAATAAAAATGTCATGCCTGACTAGGAGTTTTCCAGTGTAATGGCGGACATGTGATATGAGGAACGACGCCGTCATTGCTCTCCGACAAGGGTTTGCTGGATTTGATTGCGAGTGCTGAAAACTTTCGAGATTAAACACAAAATGAAAGCCAAAAAATCACGAGTACTATTATTCCGATTCGTTCCGAAAGAGGCTGACCCCTTCTGCGAGGCGTATTTATTCGAGCCGTACTCCCAGGTAATAACGCATGGAAGAATGATTTTCCGTTTATGCTTTTCTTCCTGCTCTTTGGCGTATTCCTGAAAGAACAAATCTTAAAGACACAAACTCTGGAAAGTTTCCTTGTTTTCAAGGATTTTGTTCATAAAATCATCTTTGAAAAGCTATAATGACACTTATGGACAGGTTTGCCGGAAAAATAGCTTATTTCTAAATATTTCGGGGAAAAATCAATTGCGACATACCGTTTTGAATTCCATGCTCGAGCCGCAGCGAGAAGGTAAGGAGACTGACAAAGGAGATACGAAAAATCTCGGTAAACACAGAGAGCCGTGCACGATGAATGGTAAATAGATGAAGAGAATGACTAGTGGGATTTCCGCAGCAAGTGGGAGGAAAGAAAAAGAGAATGACGAAACACAAAACCGTCTCTATTTCGTGAAACTTCCAGGAAGATGTCAATATCAATATTTTGCAAAGATTTATGGTACATTCACTGGAAAATATTCACTAGGGCACTTTTCCGCCGCCTTTACTAGGTTTGTGCCTGATGCGAAGTTCTGAGATCTACTTTGTCAATCTGGAATTGGTTATTTGGAAACCTCAAGCCATGCGAAATAGGATGAGAGATGGTAGGAAAAACGGTTCTTTTCTCGCACTATTTCGCGTGGTTTGGAGTTTCCAAGTTGCCACCTGGATGATCCTAGACAACTAACTTCATTTTTCCCTTTTCTCTAACCTCTCTGCGAAGCGAAGAGGTATTCCTCCCTCTATTCTCAAGAATAGCGTTTCCTACTCAATTGTTATCTTTAGAAACGAGAGAGTTGAAATAAGGATTGAATAGCAAAGCATATTGCATAGACGAATGACCGCATTACACACCTTCAAAGAAATGTTCAGATGTCAAAATTTGTGTAAAGGCGATAGACAAAGGTGTATGGCTATATGGAGGATCTTTAAAATAGTAAATTTATTAATTTCTTTATTCGATATCCTAATCAACAACAATTCAGTAACTTTTCTTCTATCATAAGTAAAAAAATTACTTTAGAAGGCAAGAGATGAGAGAATTGGATGCTAGACGGAATTGACGTTTGGGGCAATTCGGGGAGAGATCAGCGATAGAGATCCGCAAAAAGCGATATTTTGAAACTTGAAAACATTGAAATAAAATTAGATACTATATGGAACAACCTGAATTTATCTCTACATCAATTAGTGACGTAGAAAAAAGCGATAAACTCAAATCGCCATTGAAAGATGCTGAAAGTAGAACAATCTAAGTTTTGAAATGGTACTTTGAACCCGAATGTGAAAGATTACGATAACTGGGGCGCGTGTGCTGATGATAAGATCTGATAAGGTTTTCAAGGAAATTATCAAATATTTATCACGAACTCGGGGGATTAGACTAGAGTTGAAGTGTGCTAGAACTGGACCCTCGGACTGTCGTCCTCTCCGAACTCGACTCGAGGCGCTCTGGGCGACAGCAGCGCCTCTGCCGGAGGAGTTGGTGCCTTTGAAGCAGCCGATGTGGAAGGCATTTGGGCCGGTGAAACTGGGTTCTCATTCTGATCACGACCAGCCAGATTCTGGGTGGACGGAGCCAATGACGATGCTGCGGAACTTTGCCGGACCATCGTGATGCGATCCCTGCAAAATCGTAGCTTTCAAAATATCCGAAATCTTCAAGATTCGATTCGACTTCAATCGATTAAATACATGCCGCCGAAAAATAAGTTTACTTACATAGTCCTATCAGTAGACTTTACAGTTTTCGTCGGAGAGACGGAGATCCTGAACCGTTTCGTAGGCGAGTCTTCCCTGATGAAGGATTCCGTCATGTTATCAGTTGTCTGGAAACAAAATGTTTCTTTAGTGGGGGTTTTTTAATGATAGACCTCAATCTTCCTATGCACCGGCACTGGTGGCCTATACTCATGAACATCGACTTTTGTTGGTTGTATTGGAGAAGGTGATGGTTTCTTGACTGGGTTCTGCGTCGTGTCGCTGGGTGGCTTTCCAAGCGGTAGAGGTTCACGCTTCTGCATTCGTTCACGGCGCTCTTTGACCTGAAACCGGAGATTCGCTGAAATCAGAAGCTCTCAAGGATATTCCTCGTACCTCCTCCAGAGACGGCCACGGCTGGAAATCTGGGTGGATACCAGAAGTGTCGAATTTGGGTACACTATCCTTCTTTGCTCTCAGCGTTTTGTCGGGATCGTCCTGGGACCTCGCGGGTCGATTACCGTTCACAGCGTTAGTGCTTTCGATGAGTTGTCTAAATCGATTTCTACGCTATAGTTCTCTATTTGCAAAGTGATCATAAATTTTTGAAAGTTCGAAAACTGATCGCGAACTAAGGGTTAACTTAGGTCAAATTTCGGTAAGATAGTGAGTTTATGTACAGGCAATCGTAAACAGAGTTAGTTGTCGGAAGACGCTGCAGATCGTGGAGTGAGTGGTGAGAGGACGAGGATGACTGAGACTGGGACGAGCCGTTGCAGGTGAACGTGACTGGAAAACGGCGTGGCAAGTGCACGGAGGGTGCATCGTTGCTGGGGGAGGTGAAAGGACGCAGAAAGGCACTGCAAAACGCGGTTATGAACCAAAACTAAGGTAGTATCGAGTTTAAATGTTCCGTATTTAAATTCGCTATATCCTTCATGCTATTATAACCAAGAATGAGGGTTATATCGATTATTTACTGATTTTAGTGCTATTGAGTGCAATGAGTATGGCTCTTCTAATGATTTGCTAAACTCTAAACTCGTGAATTTGGTGAATGGAGGAAGCGTGAAGAATTCGTCCAACAGCGTCTACTAAATTCATTAGTAGTTAGTATAGAATCAACATCATTTATTGAAAATGAAAGAAAAAATCAAATTCAAAGAAGGTTCATTGCACTCAATTTCGAAGGTCATGCAGTTTGGTAGGTTTGACACAAAAGTATTGGAAACTCATCAATCAATCAATCGGTATACCGTATTTCTTCAGGTGTGGCGATTTCGATGACACCGCTGTTGATGTCGCTAGGCATTTTCTCAGAGATGACTGACGACGAGGCTGGTGACATGTGAATTGGCACTTGGACACTCGCCACAGGCTGTTCCACAAGCTCCTCTTCCTCCTCGTTCTCCATCAGGGAACTAAAGTAAAGGGTAGTTGGTGTTGGGTTATCATTGATCCATCCTTTTAATACTTTTAATTTGGGATTCAAATGCTAGTTTGATCAAATTCATATTTCTATAAAAAGTATCCGAAAATAATGAAACACTAAAAAAAAACTATTGATGATGGATCAATGACAACAATGATGAGTAAATCTCAATTAGTTCAAGGATGTGCATCTTCTTCTAGCCCTCTACCTTGCAGAAATCTCGCACTTGCACAACATTGCCCAAAATCTCAATCTTTCACACGCATAGCCAATGCAATTTCAGGAAGACGACTTGCCCTAGGCTCGGATGGAAGTTCATGCCCTTTAGCGTGTTTTCACTCGGAATCTGCTGGGGTGGTTGTTGTTGAGGACTGGGAACTGCAGGAGACTGGCTGGTGGTTGGATGATGCACGAGCACAGGTGACTGGGGCTCGTCGTCATCGTCGCTTTCTGAGGAGGAGTCGGACGCCTTCGTATCGTCTGGCTCCATCTAGAGTTTTTTTTTTTTTTAAATAAGGACTTGTAAATAAATCACACAAACCTCGTTATAGACTCTCCAGGGTTCCCTTCGTCTCTGCTCGATAAGGGGTACGTACTGGACGGCCTTCCGCTTATCCTTGTCCTTCTCCCGTTCGTTCTCTTTCCGTTTGCCACCACCAGCCAACTCGAAGATCTTCTTCTTTTCTTCAGTTCGTTCCTGAAAATTGCTCAAATGTTTCAACGCCACTCATTCCTGAAATGACGAACATGTATCAACTGCTGCTGAAGGTCGGAATTGGCTTCTCGAAGCCCTCTCACCAGCGAGACGAGGAAGTAGATGATTAGAATGAGAAAGATCAGAATCGGAATGACGACACCTGGAGACGCGACGTGCTTGATGTACTCCCAAACCGTCTCATCAACGTGAGATTTCGCTATTGAATAGAAGAACTTGTGCTTACTAAAATTAGTTCTGAGTTATTGATGGAAGCAATTATAATATCTTACGCGAAAGGCCCGCAGTTTCTCGAGGGATTCGTGGATGATATGACGTATCCGACAGGTAAGGTACATAGAAGCAACCATAACAGCAGAATCATCAGGTAGAAGTTGGAAGACCTGAGAACTTATGCCTGCTTTGAAGAACGCTTTCCTCCAATCAACTTACCGACTAGCTCGAAATATTTCTCGCGCAGGAACATTGCAAGTTAATACCGCCCAGCCGCGAATGTACATCAATATGACGAGCTTGATATTGTTCAGCAGTGGTAGCAGAGGAGCGAAGAAAAGTCCCAGCCAGATCATGCCTTGATTATTGATGATGTGAATCACATTCTCAGCGACTTTGAATTCTCCGTATTCGGGCTGAAGATAGAAATTTTCAAATATTATGCTTCACAATAAAATGGAACAATTAAAAAAAGATATCGAGGCAATTCCACGGTTAAAGTCTCAAATATAATAATGTTATAAATTCTTACAAAAGTCGTTTCGATATCCCAGCACCACCACGACGAGCAATGCCGGATCCACAAGCCTCTCAGGAAGTCGATCACCATAATCGAACAGATCGTGAAAACCAAGTCCATGGTGACCAATTTGACTATTTCCTGCCCAATAATGGTCTCCCAGCAAATATCAGGGCCATAGTTTCCGTCAGAGTCGCTTTTTCTCGGGGATTGTTCTCCCATTTTTACGGTTTGATTGCTCGGCATGGATCCTTCGATGACAATATCGTCAGTTTTCGGTGAGCCTGTAGCTGGAAGTAGGGCTGTGGTCGGATCAGGCTGAATTTGGACGGTTATCCATGATATGTGGAATTTTCAAACCTCCACTATTGTAGGGTATTCCCAAGGTGGCTTCGTCCGAACTCTACTAGGCGTGGTTGGCTTCGTAAAAATCTTCGTTGTCTTGTCGAAATCAGGCCCTCCGTACTCTTGCTTCACCCCATTGAACGGTGTCGATGTTTTCCGCCTCGGAGGCGGTGTGAAAATTGGCAGATTTTCCTGAGGTCCAACCCGCTGGCTCTCGAAATTGTTGTTGAAGGTTCCATTTCTCAAGATCGCATTCGGATTATTGATGTTGACTGGTCCGAATTGTGGAGCCACTTGCTGAAACTGCTTTTGCCTTAAAATAGGGGTTAGAACATGAATAATTAGGAAATTAGCATGCAATACACAACCACCTGCTATCTCCCCTCAAATATCTCAAATCTCTATAACTAGTGATCTCAAGTCATTAATAAACGCTTCTCTCGTCTTCACTTGCTTCTCTACACACAAAATATTCTTCTTCGTCCTCTGGTCTTCAGGATTACAACTATAGGTTTCATATTATTTCAAGGTTATTCTATTTTTTAAAAATTGGTCAATTGGTGGAATCGTTCGTTATCGAAAAATTTTGCAAGCTATAAAAATACCGTATAAGGCGTGGTTGGCACTTTCCTAGTCGTACGGCTGATTTCAAACCGTTGTGTGGACCGTCCGATGAATTCCAGCAATTGAGATCGATTCTCGAAGGTCCGACTAGCAAATGGTGGAGGACGATTGAGGTTCTGAAATGTTTTTATTGCAAAAGAAGAATTTTTCAAACAAAATACCGGATTCCACCCTCCCAGCTGTCGCTTCGTTCTGTGATGGTCGGAATGACTGGCGACGTTCTTCCGGAGGGTGTTCATCTTTTCAAATAGGGCTGTGATGAGGGTTAAGTAGTTTAATACGTAGAGAATAAGAACTCTAAATTTTAAATTAAGTGACACTCCCCATTATCTCTGAGATGAGCCCTTGCAAGGAAAGAGGGCAAAGGGTGACCGCGCGAGTCTTAGCTATGTTCCTGCTCGTTTTTGCCCTTATTTCCCTCTAATCTCGATGCATCGCGCTCACAGGCTATAGACGCAGAGTACATATGAAAGACTCATCTCGGGGATAATGGGGAGCATATGTTTCAAGAAAATTGATGATAATTTAAACATTTAAAGACGCTGCTATTCTTCCGTTGACTAATGTAGGTAATACTTTCAGCTAAACATTATTTTTGGTATTACCTCCCTAAGTGAGCTCTGAGTGCATTTCTCGGATGATAATTCTCCATCCTTCCGATTAAATCGAATATCATCGGAAATACATGGGTAATCGTCGATACGACGGATGGGACCTAAAATGGTAGGTTGATGAGAAGAAGGAAACAAAAATCCTTGCCTGATTCTTCGTGAATAGGTTCCCCTCTTGTTCTACTGGGGTCTGCGAGGACCTCACTGCGAAAGAGATGCAGTAAATTGAAAACGCCAACATTGCGCATATCAATAGGTTCGCTATCACCCTAAATTTAATATATATTTTAAAATAAAGTAAGCTTTTAAATCCCTTTCGGAAAATTTCCAATTTATTGTGTATTGATTATCTTAACCAATATGTAGGCGAGATTTTAATAAAATTTCAAAATAATCAACGTTTCAATGATGCCCAAGTCTATATGCAATTTTTAAGATTGATCCAGTTACTCGCTACCTATAGAAACTGATATTACCTCAGCGTAAATTGAAGAAATTGAAATTTGCCATGTCCGGTAACTCTCGTGTCCGCTATCGATTCTCTCAATTTGATCACCACGGCCATGACAGCGTTGCTAGCGGTTTCCGAATTTCCGATGGTGTAGTCCCACCCGGTGAAGACTTTCCAATTATAGACGTACTGCTCCGTCTTACTGCCTGTCAATTTTGAAGACCGGGCATTGGATGCCATCCTAAAGCGATTCATTTCTAAAATATAAACTATACAACTTACTTCCTCAAAATCGCGAAGAAACTATAGGCGAATATGAATATGGTAACGAGAAAGTACGCTAGCGGCAAGGAGTAACGTATTCGTTCCCCTAAGTATGGAGCATCGGAGTACCAACCGTAAAATAGTGGAGAATATTGGAGATAGCCCTGAATTACAAATATAGTTAAATGAATAAAGTTTCCTATCAAATGACTACATACCCCATAATGCCAGACCACCGCAATTTTGTCAGCGTGAATTTTCTCGTGAGGCGGAATGATCTTTCTCGAAGCGGTAGCATTTCTCCGCCTAAAGTCACCTGTGGAATCGGCTATCATCTGAAATAGGCATTTGAGAACTATTTGCAACTTTTCCAACCTCAGGCATAACAACAAACGCAACAATGAGAAGTGTGATAATAATATTAACGAAAACAATCCATCTAAGAAATGTGAAGTACGATGAGACTACGGATCCATAATGACCTGAAGTTAATATTTAAAAATAAATTTATGATAAGTTTCAAGATAATGCAAGTATTACAATCAATCAGTAGGTTCTGATTTTAGTTCAGAATAGGTTCTTAAAGATAGACAATCATTTCAAATAAAATACTCACTCTCGATTTTCTTGATTTTGCCTTCCCATGGTATGAGATAGGTTTTGAAGTTGGAAAATGACCGCTTGAACAGCCGCATGCGCTTCTTGAGTTCCTCCATGTAAAGATGACTCCGTGACACTTTCGACTCGTTTTGCTCGAGGTATTTTTGAGCCAATCTGAAAAAGATACAATTATACAAATATTGATAAACTTGTGGACAACAGCGTTCCATTTTATCTTTGAGTTAAAAGGAACTAATGCAACATGCATTCGTCCGGAAAATCGGGTATTCTTCCTGCTCATGCATATTTTTTCTTTCATATTTTAGGTTGACTCATAGATTGAGCATTAAGATTATTCGGTGCAAAGTATAGAAATTTAAGGCACTTAACAGATCTAAATATCAAAAGAACAGTTTTTCCGTAAATTAAAATTAAATTACGATTTATTTGATATAATCCAATATAAATACGCTAGTTTAAATAAATTAAAAATAAATGTTCCAAAATATTACTTGAGCGTCCTGCGCTTCCTGGCCATGCTCCATGCTTGACATCGCAATTTTCCAATAACCTCCTTCTTCTGCCGAATTCGCTCCAACAGAGCTGAAACATCGCATAAAAAGCCACTTATAAATAATTTACTATATCATTTCAGATTTGCAATATTGAGTAGTGCATTATTCTACCCTATCGGTCATTTAGTGATAAAGTCAGGAAATAACACCTTGAAATGCAATGTTGCAAGATTTTTTTTTTATAAATACGTTATCATAAAGTAAGTTTTAATGCTTCTATTGCTGTTGCGCGGAGGGAAATAAAATTGTTACCAGTTTTTGTGAGCGGCTGACCATCTTCGTCAACTTCGCGTTCACGATTTTCGACCTTCCCGATGAAAGCATCAGATTCACTGAAATTACGTTAATTTCTAGACTCATTAATTTTGCATCAATGCACAGCTTGCCCTATTTTTGAACCCTTTAAAACTGATCCCCATTCTTCAGGAATTAACTTGTTCGTTTTTGCTATAGGAGAAAGTCTGTGAAAAATAAAAAGAAAAAAGAAAGGGTCCAAATAATGATAAATGAGTTATGATTGATCTTTGCAGAAACCCTTTTCTTCCGCATTTTTTCCTATCATTTTTCTATCATCTCTTGATCCCAGTGATATTTCTAAGTTTCTCCCAGTCAAATTCCGCCATTGTCGCTGTTGTAATGAGTTGCATGTTTGTCTGGATTTCTTTTATAAATCTAAAGAGAAAAACTTTGCAGACCCATGTAATTTAGTATTGCGATATGAGAATGTTCAATAAGACAAAGTGCAAGGTTTTATAGCGAAAATTGGGGCCAGAAAAATGGTGTTCTCTTAAAAATTCGCGCAATTTTGGTTCGGCTTACATCTTCAAGATAAAAAAAAATGCTGCTGCAAAAATTCGCCATGATAAATCGAAATCCTTATTTTGAATAATGGATAACCCTGAGTCCTTTGAAGTTTCAATCTTGAATAAATCAACCTTAAAAGGGACCGCTTTCAACGAAAAAAACCTGGTTAAAAGCTAATTCCGGTAGTCTAAGAGAGCTGTTCAAGCGATGCAGAAGTTCTAAAGAGTCATTCATTCTTCTAGAAATCGGTCAAACATTACAAATTCCGCGAATAATTCATGGATTTGAGCAAAGGTTAGAGCAAATGCGTTCAAAATGATGCGGAAATATGTCATTGGTAAAAATATCAATATTCATTTTTTTGGAGCTCGATCCACTGATTTAATAGAATATTTTAAAACCTCTGAAACTATCCAAAAATTTGAAACATGTCAATTTTCAATTAGAAACCGTGGATTTAGTCTGAATTTTCTTCATTTTTTCCAGAAAAATCAAGCTTTATCTCTCCTCTTTGAACCAGATATCACAAATATTTCTTCCTGCCTGCAGCAATTTGATTGGACCCCTAATTACATCGTGCGATTCGACTATATCAAAGAGCAGTTGGTTGGCTTGAGCCGGAAGATAAAAATAAATGACAAGCGGACATCAAAAATACGTTTTTATCAGTATAATAAACCTATATGTTTGCGAATCAAGGCCCACACACTATGACGCCAGCTTTACAATGATGAAGTTTGTAAATCAATCAAGTTGATTGGGTAAAAATAGGTTAGTTTTGATTTGTAGCTTTCAAAATAATTCATAACATCTTCGACTTATTTTGGAAGTAGTCTATTCGAGGAAAGCATTCTATCGAAATGATGTTTTAACGAATCTAGACTCCATAATAAAAATGATAAAATCAATTCCGTAGACCTTAGTATGGATAATTATTTAAAAAAAAAAAAAAAAACTCATACGGTTTCGGCCTATCGGGTTGCTTTCTTTTCGGTGCCGGGTCCCTCCTGGGTGATAATTGGATGGAATCCCTGGGAGTTTCTCGTAGGATGTAATCTATGGACGTTCGACTCGAGGAGCTTCGTCTGCTCGTGTTCCTTCGGAATACGGTGATGAGATCGTGAAAGACGGACGACCTCCTCTGGACCAGAGGGTTGCTTTGGAGTTCTTCTGGTAGATATTCCAGGCCATTCATTTGACCTCTAGAGAATATCCAAGGGGAAAAACTCGCTGCGAAATTGGAGTTTCGAGTTTCGAGAGGTCAAAATTGGGTTATCCAAATGCAATCTTCTGAAGTCCACACACGAAGTTGATGTGATTACTATGTCCTCAAAATCAATGAATATTCCCCTAAGTCCTAGCTAATAATCGTTGAATTAGAGCAGAGGAAGACAAGGAAAAAATGGCGATGGAGAGAGAAAGCAGAACTCGGGTCGATTGGGGCACATTTCACAGTCCGATGAGCATCATCTCTTGGTTATAGTCGGGACGAGGACCAACAATTGAGCTCCAGAGTGCTGGTGGAATCTAGAGTGGACGAGGAATCAATTGGTGCAAAATTCCTCCAGAGAGATGAGAAAACGACGGAAACCCGAGAGAAATTGGGAGAATTAGAAAATTTCGACGCGTTTTTCTCTGGATCAATTAATTTTGGCACTATTTTGCCTGATATTTTCATCTTTATAGTGATTGAAGCGCGCTTTTTCCCTAGATCTGATTGGAGCCCTGACTATTTCGTCTATTTTCTCATGTCTAACCCATCGCTCATTATCGTTCTCTAATCAGCCTTTTTCAAAGATTTCCCAGCTATCTCTGGACGCTCTGCAAAATCAGTGATATTTCCGTCTAGCTGATTCTCAAACCAAGTCTGAGACTCCAATCATTCGCCATTAAACAAAACGTCAAGATGCAGCGGTGAGCAAGAGCGATAACAAATGATAGCCGTCGGGCAGAGAATGAGAGCGAAGCTGGTTTTGGGGATAACCAGAAGATGAAGGAGACTGGTAACTATCAAGCTCATGTAGAGCCTGCTCTACTGCTAAACGAGAGTATTTTGAGGTTGAAGAAAGAAAGAAAACCTGAACCAGAGCTATTGAAATTAACAGGAATGAATTGTTACTTCGGGATATAACGCCTAGATCCGTTTTCTCTGATTTCCAAAATTCTATGATGTGTAGTTTTTCGAAATAATAATAGGACTACAAACGAATTCTAGGCTAACTTCAGAACGTCATAAAAGATGCAACATTAGGTATTCATTGCCAAAGATGATATTGCAACATTTGAGGCCAAGGAATTAGCGAGTGCTTAAAATATCCGTACAAACTAAGAATGACTAAAATAAAACTTTGCTAGGAAAAACGACCACCCTGAATCCTTTAGAATTGCATTAAAATCGAGAAATCCTGAAAATATTTAAGAGAATCTGGCCGAAACTTCGGCGCTTGCCTCTAGTAAGACAAATCGCGTTAAGTATGGGATTCGTTGGGATTTCTCCGGGATTTTTGGCATCCTTATTCCCGTCCGTCTCAGGCTCATTCGGAATTCCTGTTACACACATGTTTTGTCTTGTTTTCTGGCTGCTTCAGGGCTGCTGAGTTGTGCCTCGCGATTTCGTCCGGGGGGATTTCAGCCCCATGCCCTTTAACATCGATGCGAATTTCCTTGTTTCGTCGGTTTTTCTTGCGAGTTTTTCACTGCGTCATTTACATAAGTCAAAAATCGTCAGGCTTTTATGGATTCTAAACCTTTACGACATTGGAGAATCAATTTGCAATTTGTGCAATATTATTGGGGATGCTCCAGGAAAATTTCAATTGAGTGATTCAAATTTTAAACTTTCTTGTTTTCCTTGCTAAGTCTATGCTTTGTGTCCCCGATATTTTTATTTTTTGCTCCTGATTTGATTGTGCAGATTCTTGAAGGCGTTGTTTTTCTAGACGTTTCGAATTTTGGGCGTTAATGAAAATGAGACAGGAAATTGAAAGGCTTAGATTTCGATAGATACCGAGGGGTGGCAGGGAAAAAATGGTGGACAATTTTGATAGACGGGACCAAGCCAACAGGCCTCAGCTAATGTACCAAAATGTTCTAAAAATAGCAAAAATGGACATATTTCAAAAATTTTCCTAAATTCTCATAATTCTGGCTGGCTCTTTTCTACGAATTTTGCTCTAAAGGAACGCCGAAACTTCTTCATATTGACCAAATGAAGATATGAAGATATCCGAGGAAGATATTCCAGAATTTTAATGGAGCCATATAAACTATGCTGTCACAAAGGTCAGGAATCTGCATGCTATCTTTGACGCATCTCACTATTCCTTATAATTGAATGCCGCAGATTTCAAACGCGATAAGCTCGGCAGGCTTGAAGGAACGCGCGAAAGGAGGCTGGTTAATTACGGGAATTGGAAGCGGTTGACTGAAAATCGAGAATATGTGAAGGTATTAGGTGACAAAATATGGTCAAATATTACCGAAAGATAATATGTTGTCGGTCAAAATTGCATTTCTAGTAAATATAACATAGTTTTGTCATATTATATATTACTTAAAACCCAATTTTTGGACTTAAAGAACCTTTAGATATCATTTTTTCCCATAGGAACGCTCTAACTCCCCAAATGTGCATTTTCAGACGTATCGGAACGGAAATCCGTCGATTCCAACGTGCCGGATTTTAGATATTTATCCCCAGCAAAAAGTGTCCCTCGCATCGAAATTCATCTTTGAAATGCGACTGAAATGATCGAATTCCGGTGAAAATAAAACAATGGCCGAAAGGAGCAGAGTAGCAATTTATATCGAAGGATAGTTATTTGTGAATGAGAACTTTATGAAATTTCGAAAAAAAAAATAATTTTAGTACAATTTTGAATCCCCGATTGTAAAAATCGGATCAAAATCCAAAGGAACCCCCGAAAAAAAAGCTTGGTCACCATTTGTATAATTAATGTGAGTACGCAATGCATAAATATACATATGGCGCATAAAGTTGAGTCAGAAGTTACAACAAAATGAATTGGTTCTTGCAGAAGTTTGCTCAGATAATGTCAAAAGTGTTTGTTATTACGGAAAAATTATGCAAAAATACTGACCTATCAAAGATGCATGATAATATCGATAGATTTAGGGTTGAATACGAGCCGAATTGGTTGTGCATTCGTTAGAATAACAAGTGTCGTCAGGTTACATGTTTTGGCTTAGAAATACGTAATGTACAGAATCTCACAGTAAATGCGTATTTAGCCGTAAGAATTTGCACTTTATAAGGGATTTATCGAATTGACATGAGTATCAAAGGCAATGTTAGCGATGACATTTGTCTGGAAATGAAGAGTCGCTCCGAAAAAGGAGGCAGCAGAAATGAAAAAGTGGGGAAGTGAGAAATGACTGGTGGAGGCAAAATTTGATAAGATACTGGGGGATTTCGAGAGGGTCGGGAGGAAAATGTCTGGCGTCCCCCGAGGGACGCCGATGAATGAAGCCGAGGCGATAGACACGAGGGCGCGGTTAAACGAGGAACAGATTGGCCGAAAATGGGCCTGGATGCGCACATTTAAAAGTGCCGAAAGCAGACGTTCGAGAGTTATCAGATTATTAGCGATGAAGAAAAAGACGGGGAATTTCAAAGTTTAGAGGAATTTTCAAAAGTGTTTCATGTTTATCCCTGAAGAATGGCATGTTTGTCATTTGATCCATTAGCATTCAGAATTGTGTTATAATCGGGTCGACAAAAAAGCCAAATTTCAAAGTTTAAAGGGATTTTAATTTAAGAACACGTTTCAAGTTAATCCTTGAAGAATGAAAACTTCCATAGCCAATTATGGACGCATTATTTTTCCAGATAAAATGAAAAGTAAATCGACTAACCCAAACGCATAGAGAATATCGTAGAGTTCATCTTCCAAGGTTAGCTTCGACGATGCTCGATCACCCAACGAACTCTGTAATTCGTCTCGGTAATGGACCTGGGTCATTTAATCTTCAGGACGATATAATTAGTGCCATGTCGTGATTTCGTTTTTAGAGCGTGTAGCAACAAGCCCAGAATAATAGAAGCTTTAGACTAATATTTGATTCTTCATGTTTGGAATTGCAAATTTAGCGAGCTCATCCTGTTCAGGTAGCAATTTCCAATGAAAGAAATGAAAGGTTGACTTCCGGGTCAAAATGAGCGATAATTAACGGAATGTGGATTCTTGTGTTGGAATGAATTGTCGGAGGCTTTAGATGGATTCAAAATAGGCTCCGCCCACTTTAGGAGCAGACGACAAAATGCATAAAATAGCCAAAGGAGGTGTCGCTAACATAGCATGCAAGGCTACATAGAGAAAAGGACCGAACGGAAGGGCCACAAAATGTTTCCACAGGGGAAAATAAAAGACGACGACGAAAGACTAATGTAACAAAGAGTAAATAAACTGGCGGCTTAATGAAAAATGTTGCAAGGATTTTATTCATTACATGATTCACCTTTATGATTTTAAATCAGCTATTTTAAAATTTTAGCTAGATATATGCCAGAAAATATTTTCGATATTTTTCTCTAAAATCATATGCTCTCGAAAAGTATTTTTATCGAATAGGTAGCTTTTTACCGAACATTTTTCCTACTTTTTCCCAGTTGTAATTTGCGAGCGATTCGGGGTAAAATTCATACGACTTTGAATAATCAATTCGCTAAGCTAAGTTTATTCGAAGCCAGTTCGCCAAGAAACTTACATTATCCGAAAATTTTGCGAACAAAGAACGCGACTTTTTGGGATTGACTTCCTCATACTAATAATCGCTTATGATGCAAGGTCTAATAGGCTATTCGAGATTAATCATGCACTTTGAAGAGAACGTATGGACATTAATAAAGCATATAAGGTCAAGATGTTCTTGGACTTTGAAATTATTGAGGAAAATCAGAGAGCTAATTTTTGAGTGTTCCTTTCTTTCCTTTGAATAAAAAGATTTTCAATATTCAATTTAAGATCCCCAAGCTCCGCCCTTTGCAAAAATGCGTTTGTGATAGAAATGTGGTAGTTCGAAATCAAAAACTGGAAAGGAAGTACCTTTAAACTCAAAATGCCACAAAAGACCTGGTCTAAATTGATAATAAATTTGATAAGATGGCTCTGTGCAAAAAAAATTAGGACAAAATACTCGTACACAATCACGCACGAGCATAAATTCGTTTGTTAAAATGTGTTTATTTTGGGTAACGGATTTTTGCGACCTTTCGGCCAGGGAATTTTCTTTTTTTTTTTTTTTTATTTTCTCTTCACAGAAGTCTTATTTGCAACCCAAATCGTCTTTTATGTACAGAAGTTTGCCCAAGAATGAGATTTGACATATCTACTTGGCGGTCCTAATTTAACTTTATTACCATGTAAGAAAACCATATGAAAGAATTTTAAAAATGAATATTCAAAATTAGCACAATTTCAGACTTTTCCCTCTCGAAAAGAAATCAACTCTGACACTAATTATGTGATTATCCAAAATGAAGTTAAAAATCACCTTTGTCGAGTGGAGATCCTGTTTGTCCTGTATGGTTTGAGACAGTGCGAGTTGAGAGTTCCTCTGGGCGGAGGCCCTTCGGCTGCCGACCGACATGCCAGCCGCAGTCGGGGAAAGGGCGGGTGCGAGCGCTCGCGCGATGTGCACCACCGAGTGAGACATCTGAACGAACAAAGTCACGCCCTAAGCAGGAAAAAGGTGCTGAATCACAGCCGGCTTTCATTCCCTATGCCTTATCGTAGAGCTAAGTTTTCACGAATGGAAACCACAAAGAATGACCATATATGATGAATATGGTGATTAATGATCGGATATCAGTCATTCGCAGTCCTATGGAAGAATGAACGAACCTACAGTTTGATCTAGGACGACTTAGCGAGAAATCTGTATCGTAGTCTGCTTTGAATTTCTGTACATCTTCATAGAAAACGAGGATTTTGAGAAAAAATCAAAGTAGACTAAAAACAAAAATATCGCGACCAAGAATTATCACCCCAAACTGCACAAATAAAAATTCTCACTTTCTTATAAAAATTTGGATAAAAATCAGGCTTGAAAAAGTAAGGAAACCTGGAGACTGCCCTGGAAATACTAGATTTTGAGACGAAAGAAAAGTCGGTCGAGGGGGCTGCAGGGATTGAGTCAGGTACGGGGCTGGGTCCTGGAGGTCTGAATGTAAGACGGCAAGGCTAAAGGTGCACCCAACCGAATTCAAAGACGCCAAGTTCAGCGAGGCGCAAAAATGAAATGAAAATGCAAAACTTGACCCCTCGAAAATTTTGTGCTTTGCTTTTAGTAAAAAAATGTTTCGAAATAAAGATGCTCAAATTTTAGGAGATGGCCAGCAATTTGGGTAAAATATTCGGCAAGAACGGAGGTAATTCGATTCGAACTCGGTCAGAAAAGAAACATGATGCGCTCGGTTTTGACAAATTGAATGGGGCGAAATGACCATTAAATGCTATGCATTTTTGTTTAATCGTTCTAAACAGGGCGTTTGCGGTGTGGTGTAAGACTTTTGAAGAGGCCTTGCGGTGCGGTGCAGCACGCGAAATTCGAAAATTGAGAAATTTCTACACGCGACTTTTGATGAAAAACTGCATATTTTGGGCTAAAAACACCGTATTTGTTTCTTACAAGCTAAATCTATGCTAATTGATCACTTCAGATAATTTTTCTCCTCGAATTTGATTTTTGAAAATTTTTCTTGCGGTGCGCCATTTTACTGCACCGCAAACAGCCCTGGTTCTGGAAATTGATTAATTTGCCATTCATACTATTTTTTATAATTTAAAAAAGTCTCAATAATTCTAGTCCAGTTTCTTTCGGATTTCAGCAAATTTGTCAGATATGAGTGTTCGCGCATTTGGTGTGTTGATTCCGAGAGCCAATCATTTTCTTTCCGTCTTTCAGCAGCACGGATTTGCGCGTCCCAGTGGGCCCTTCAACACGTGTAAACGGCCTCCAAATTTCGTCTGGCCTTTCAGAGCCACCGACCTAGGGGCCGGGCGGAGTGAGCAATGTGCCTCTAGGGACAAATGCAACAAAACGAGGCCCCAAATCTCCTCGAATCAAATCAGAACCAGGAGCACGCAGGAAAATCCCCCTATATCCATTCACAAATTGCATTTCAGGACAAAATCCAAAGAACCCGTATTTTATTGGAGACGCAAAAATCGCGCGCGCATTTTTTGCTGAAATTAGATCTCAAATGTCTTGATGAAGAGTGTGTAATTTTCAGAATTGCATGTTCAAGGTATCGTGAAAAATAAAATATAGGAGAAAACTGAAGAGAATAAAATTGAACTCACGTCTTTTTTCTTCTTGCCCATGGTCGTTTGTCGTTCGTCAAAATATCCACTCAAGTCTCAGCTGATAAAAATGCGTCTGATGATGATAGAGTCGATCAATCAATCAATTTATGTTTCGTATAGCACGAAATCCGAAATTCGGAGGCGATTCTTCAAAGTACAGATGAATTCCAAAGCGGCTCAATTGTAATGCAAGGAGTTGTTGAATTTCAGGTGTTTGGCCGGAAAATCTATACCTGAATATCGATTGAAATTCTAGATTAACGGCTCGAAAACCAGGAATAATTTGTTGAAACAATTTTTGAAGCAAAACTTTACAGAGAGAGAAAGAGAAAGAAATGGAACGGAACTAACAATAGGGTAGAATAAAGATTACGGAAAATTAGATCACCAATGAAAAACTTTAGTGGAATGGGCTAAATAACAAAGTTATCCTATTTATCATGGGTGCAAAATGATGTTAGGTAAAACATATTTATTTCATAATTTAAAATGAATTGATTTAAGTTCAATATTTTAGCTCAAACCAATGAAGGTGCGAAATTCACAATAAGTTCGGTTGGTGGGCATTATCTTAGCAGAAAATCATAAATTTCTGGATAATAGTAGGTTTTTGAGTAAAACCTTAGTTTTGAGTGATAAAGTTATGATTCCACAGATTTGCAGAACTTAAAAATAGATTTGATGGTTTATTTTTTTCAAGAAGAGAATCTCTGAATCAATTTTGAATCCGAGCGCTAGTCGGCTCTTCAAAACTAGCCATTCTCTAAAATCTACCTATCTTACGAATTTCAGTCTCCCTTGTCAGTCTCTGCTTCTCCAGCCTTGTCATATGTATATCAGTATCTATCATATCTTTATCACTTTCATTCGTGATATTTCAACTCTTTGCTCTTCTTATCGGCGATTTATCATATATCTTTAACAATCTTTCCTATCTCTGATCCACGTTGTCTCGAGTTTTTTCACACATCCTATATCATTTCTCTCGTTTTTGTGGCCGATTGTTAGCTCTTCGCACAATTTCACTCATTTCTTACACACTCGAGTTGAAAAATGCCGACAACAAGAGCGTGCATTCGTGCAATGCGTAGTCTTTTTGATGCACAGAAGTATGAAAATGTCGTGTAGAACAATTATTCAAATATTTTTGGTATTGCTGTATAAAGATGAAATTCGTAATAAATATTTCGATATTTGACTTTTTTGCAAAATATTTATACATATTAATATGTGACTGAATTTTGCTACATTGAAAATTCGCAGAACAACCACCTATATCTGAGATAATCCAGATTCCTTTATGTTGAGCTACATCTTATCTCCAGATTTGAATAAAAACATGAAACAGATAAAATTCAAATTCCAGTAAGCTATAACACATATCTTAGGCTTGTATCTGCATACTTTTTCTATTAATTGATACAAATCTCGTGATACATTTTGTTTTAACAAAACAGTTTCATTTCATTTTCTAAGTAATTTAATTTTTGAAGCAATCACCTTGACATCTACAAATTAGACTGATTCGGTTGATGATATTTTCTATTTAAGAAATTGGATCTGAACGATAAGCTTATGAGAAGGCTTCCAATTAAAAATTACAGCCAACAGGATTTTTAATACAATTTATCTTAATCGATATCATTACATTTTTATATTTTAGCTAGATTATTCTAAGTGATTATATGAAATTTATATGAATTTACTTAGAATGTAGTTGTGTATAAAATTGTTAGTTTCATTTCGTTTTATGAATACCTTTCTTTGAGGTATACTAATAACATGTTCTGAATTTTAGTCTATCTACTATATTCACATTTCAAATATCACCTTCTCAGAATGCGATACAACTTTAATACCATTTTAGAAATGCAAATAAAGCATATGACTAATCAGCTTGTTAACCCAAAAACATATGACTTATAATCTTACATGGTCTTTCTCAGTCTCCAAATTTTAAATTACCTCTCGAATATCAATGCTATATACAGAATAGGCTTGTTTTTTGTTTCTAGAAAAATGGAAGGTATAAATAGGGTCCTCAAGCTTTGCCCTCTTGCAAAAATGTGTTTTTGGTAGAAGCATGATAGCTTGAAGCAGAAAACTTGGGAAGAAAGTACCCTTCAAAGCAAAAATGTAAAAAAAAAAATCAATCTAGGTCGACGATACGCCTGATAAAATGGCTCTGTGCAAAAAATCAAAACAAAATAGCCGCACGTGCAAGCAACATTTCGTTTACGAAAATGTGTTTATTTTGGGTAACGGATTTTTGCGACTTTTCGGCTAGGGAATTTTCTTTTTTATTTTCTCTTCACAGAAGTCTTATTTGCAACCCAAATCATCTTTTATGTACAGAAATTTACCCAAGAATGAGATTTGGCGTATCTACTTAGGGACCTTAGGTATAAAATGTCAAATATTTTCTATTTTTCGTTTCGCATTATTTTTAGCTCCAAATATTCATCATTAGTGTTAATCTAAGATAGCGATAAAGTGTTTTAATAAAAGAATATTATTTGAAAAAAAAATTTTCTAAATAAAGGTAAATATAGAATAGTCGATCATTTATTTTTCGAATTTAACATCTTTATTAAATTTATTTAACGATATAAATAGAATAGAACGAGATCATTGTTCATTTTCATTTTTTCGTCTTTAATATCGACTTTTCTTTTCTCGAATTCCTTCCACTTTCACTTTTTTCATTCACCCTGCCTTCTCGTTCAGTCATTTAGTATACGGTTTTTATAAGCGGAGTTCGTTTCGTACTCGCTCTATTCGAATCATTTCATCAGAAGGTCAGACATTTTTTGCGAATAGCTTGACAATTTTGGTATTGCCTTATCAAAGACGACTCGCAAATTCACTGTTATGCAAAATTTGCTCCAATGATACATTTTTATAGATGTCTCAATTCTCTTCGATTTTTCGCGTCTTTCGTCACTGTGCAACCTTTGTATTCGTTCAACTTGGCATTAAACCAGCCACGATTTTTTTCTTTCTGATTCAATTTTTCAACAATAATTCATTAATGTATTTCCACTATCGGTATAAATCATTCGGCGATTTGTTGATGTTTTTTGGAAACAATTTTAACGAAGTTGCTTATGCTTTTATTTTGGAAACTCAAAATTACGTAGAAACGTTTCCCCCTTAATAGCATATGCTGAAATTGCATTTTGCGATAAGCCTGATTAGGTATTTCAAACAATGATAAGAATAGTGTTCCATTTCTTCAAAAGAATTTTCCGTCCTTTGTTAAACCGCGTGTTGAACTTTTTAAATTTTATTTTCTGGAAAAATTCAAATTCAGAAAATTGCCATGTCTTCAAGCGATGCTGAAGCTCAATCCCTTAATCCTAGAAGCGGTTCCAATCAGACCTACAGTCTCGACCAGCAAGGAGTCGAAATTAAGGTTAGTTCAAAAAGGCCTTTTGTATTCCACACTCACTTTTTGAAGAGAAACTAGGGAAGGGGAGTAGAGAAAAGGAAAAAAGCAAATTTTTCAGAGCGGCTCCGAAATTTGGAAGAGTTCATTTCTGAAGAATTCCCCAGGCCTAACAATCAGCCAGTGTTTCTACACGAAAGCTGGCAATAAAGCGATCGAAACGCTGTATGACGTCTTTGAACGAGGAAAGGAGGTCGGTTCAACATTTTCACATAAAGTTAAAATTTTTCCGTTCTTCTGTATTTACCTCTACCTCGCTTTCCCTTCCCTATACCCCCCCCCCCCCCCCCCCATAGCGCCTAAATTTGGCGGGAAAATTCAGAAAACTCGTTTTTTTTTCCTATTTAAAATTTCAAATATCTTTTACTTTTCTTTAGAATTTTGAATTTCAGATTTCCCTCGGCACGGGCGACTGTCTGGGCGTTCGACGCGATGAGAAATCTCCCTACAGATTTCTGAGCTACGATGAAGTCGACGAGAAATCGAAACGGCTTGCGGCAGGACTCGGAAAAATCGTGGATCCGCTGACAACGAGTCATAGGAACAATCTGAAGAATGGGCCCGATAAGAATTTTAATGGTCAGTATTTTGTATTTTAGATATTATTCAAATTAACACAAAATTGACTCTTGAATCTTCTTTTTGTAAAAAAATAATTGAAAAATCGAATGATAAGTTTTTTGTCTACTTTCTTTCGAAAAGTTTATTGAAAAGATCATATGGCTTGAATTTTCTAAAAAGTTTTTTCTTCAGCTCGTCGCAAGCCAAAAATCGGCATTATGAGCTCGAACCGGCCGGAATTTTTCATGACCTGTCTGGCCTGCGTTCAACAGAACTACGTCCTCGTCCCCATTTCGTCGAGGTTCTACTCCACCATGCAATATATCATCAGCAAATGCGAGTTGAGGTACGGTTTTTTTTTTTTTTAAATCTTTTATAAATTTATATTTAGTTTTTTTTTTCAAAATGTTAGAGCAGTTTTAGATGAAGTAGTGTTGAGAAAAAAGAAAACATTCCGAATTTTTCACGAGTCACAAAATCCCTAAATCATGTCAAATCTCAGCCTATTTTAAAGTTTTATCTTTTTTATCATTTCTAGTTCGACAAATTCTTAGCATCATAGCAGATTTTCTCTATTTCAGCCTAATTATCGCCGAGAAGGCTTCCGACGTGGAGAGACTGCTTTTGGGGATGAAGGGTGACTGTGAAGACAGACGGAAAGCGGGTAAAATAGTCAAAAATCAAATTTTCAAAAATCACTTGAAAATTAGGAATCTCGGGAGAAATGCCAAAAATCACCGGGCTGAA
This sequence comes from Diploscapter coronatus, assembly GCA_964036155.1. Taxonomy (NCBI): domain Eukaryota; kingdom Metazoa; phylum Nematoda; class Chromadorea; order Rhabditida; family Rhabditidae; genus Diploscapter; species Diploscapter coronatus. The sequence goes on along the minus strand of OZ038422.1, from coordinate 85,839,410 downwards.
AAACATTATTATCATCAATGCTGAGGATATAACCGGGCAGATTCGTGCTATGGTATTTTAGAGAAAAACAAAACTTCTTTTACTTCTTAAAAATCTAGCCTTTTAGTGTTCGTTAGTTAAGAAGAAAAAATACTGAACTCTCTAAAAACTCAACTTTTTTGTTATTTTCAGGCCTCAAAATCTGACGTGACTCTGCACATTTTCGACGACATCCTTTCGAAGGGCAGGAAAATCCTCGAAAATCGGAGCCAGCCACCTCCTGTTAAGGTGAATCCTGACGACGTCTATATTATCTGGTATGATTTTTCAAAGGCTAGCTTTTGAACATTCCAAATTTCAGCTTCACAAGCGGAACAACGGGCCTTCCAAAAGGAGTGCAGATCACTCATAGGGGCATCATAATGAGCATTTCCGCCGCTGCCACGATCATTCAGAACAGAATGCCGAAACTTTTGATGAGTGGAAGTGAAAAGGTTAGATGTTACTTTTTTTTTTTAGAAATATTTAAATAGCCAAATCTGATTATTTGGATTTTTTTTATATAAACTTCGTAAAGAGTCTTAATTCAGGTCCACTTCTCGTTCGTCCCGATGGCCCATATGAGTGAACAGATCGGATCCTGGGACGCAATCATGGCTGGGGGCAAGATCGGATATATCAAATCTCCTTTTGAAGTTAGTTCATTTTATCTTCCGACAAATTTTCTATTTTTTTTTTAGATTTTATTCCATTTTTCTTATCTTTTTTCCAAATATTTCATTTTTCAGAAAATGCACGAAGACATGAGAATCCTACATCCGACGACATTTTTTGGCCCTCCCATAATGCTTCAAGCGATGAAAAACAATGCCGAGGTGGGTTCATTCGAACTTTATGTTAATTCGAAAATTTACGGTCTTTTCACGCAAAGTTTTCCCTGCGAAAGTACCAATTTAGTAGAACGTAAATTTCAGAATCCGTCGAATTCTCGAGAAAGAATTCTATCTTTGCTTTTGTACTCTCACATAAGTGGAAGATGTGGCAATTTGCTCCAGAGGATTGCGGCAAAATTCATCGACTTCATATTTCTTCGGCTCTTTCGGGTAATTTTATGTGTTTTTTCTTTTCATTATTTATTCATAGCTCCGCTGTAGAGTTGCCTATCTTTCGTGGCAATTTTGAAATAACAAGGTAACGTGAGGACGTGCGCGCTATAACTAGGGATAGGCGAGGGTGAGAAAGTGGGGAGAAATAGTGTGGAAAAAATAGCTCATGGCATCACAGGTTGTCTCTTTTATCATAGATATTTTTCCCCATCCTCCATCGAGGTTTCTACTTCTTCATGATATCGTTGATTGAAGAGAAAGTCTATATTAATGCAGCAGTTATAGGTCGAATTTGAAACGAAATGATGAGTCGCGTAGAGGAAAAACGAGAGACAAATAGCATAATTTTTGAATATTGACGCGTCCTCTCCAAGCAATAATATCATGTTGCAGCTCGGCTTCGGAGGCAGAATCCGTATGATTTCCACTGGATCAACAACACTTCACGCGGACACCCTTTCCTTTGCTCGGTACTTGTTTGGCTGCCCGATTATTCAAGGATACGGTCAGACCGAGGCCACTTCTCTGATTTCCATGACTTGGCCTGATGATGGTATGAAAATTCACAATATTTTGTTTGAAAGTGAACTACTTTTTTGTTTCCTTTAAAATGGGGAGCTTTTCTTCAAAATATTCGACTTTTCAGATACTTCAAGCGACCACGTAGGCGGGCCCGCTCCTTGTTGCATCGTGAAGCTAGAGGACGTTCCGGAATATGGCATGAGAGCTGCGAATGGGATTGGACAGCTCCTGGTCAAAGGCCCCTCGATTACTCTTGGCTATTACGATGAAGATCGCCTGACGAGGGAGCTGTTCACGAAAGATGGTATCCATTTTTCCTGATCTATAAGATTCGAATTATACATTTAGCTTTACTCACTTTTTAGCAAATTCAAAATTAACTTTGAGGGTCCCCTGTATTCACAGACGGATGATAAATAGACTATTCTTTTTCTTATTTCTCCGCTTTTCCTACATCCTCTACCCTCTCTGTCCGTCTGTAAGTACAGGGAGCCAACTTGATGAGATATCTTTATTCGACTGAACAAAGTATTATTTGTATCAAATTTCTTTTTTTTCGAAAATTAGAACTTTATAAAGATTTTTCAGGATTTCTAAGGACTGGAGACATAGCAACAATCGACCAAAATGACGGTACGATTCGCATTGTTGAGCGATTGAAAGATCTCTTCAAAATCGCGACGGTAAGTCGATTTATCAAAATTTGTGCAAAAAACTTGTTTTATTAAAATTTCAAGCCATTTAACACGAAATGTATTTTTTATTCAATTGGAAACAAGATTTAATATTTGTTTGTGTTATTTCCAGTGTAAGAAAGTGCTGACAGTGATGCTATTTAACAGAAATGATTTATTATTGGAATATGTCGGATAATAGGTGTTAGATGGTTGGCTTAGGTCACCTTGGGGTGAGTTCCGTAGCCCAAAAGACTTTGGTCTTAGTTAGAATCTACGCTATCAGATTCGCTTCCAGGGTGATTCATATTTTTCGCTAATAAACCCCTAGCATTTATGGAACAATTGATAAAATTCTTATTGACGAAATAAGGAAGATATAAATGGGAAAGGAGAGCTGTTTCGATGATTTTAAGAAAAAAGAGAATTAAAGAAAGTATTTGCTTACATCCAGAACTTATTTTCAGGGTCGCTACGTGCCGCCCTTCTACTACGAGCAATACTTCTCCAGATGTCCCATCGTCAGTGAGATTATCATCGAGGGCAGGAAAACGGAGAGGTGTAATATCATTTCAAATACCATATTCTCTCTAATTGAGGGGCATCTCCATTTGAAAGACATCCTGAAATACCAGAATTACTCATTGCTCAACCCAAATCATATCGGAAAGTGTTTTATTTTGTTTTTGGAGTGCATAGATTGATTGAATTTAGTTTTGATTTGGAATGATTACGATTATTAGATAAGAAGTTATGGCGATTTGAATAATTAGAATTTTTCGGAAACTAGGGGGTTGAAAAATGGAAGGGGGTATGCTCTTCAATTAGAATACGGTATTTTTTTTTTTTAGAAAACTGATTTTTCAGACATCTCTGCGCTATTGTTGTTCCGAAGACCGATCAGGTACAGGATTCTAAAATTCTGAATCCTAAGATGAAGTTTAACTTCGTGGTTGAATTTTAACATCTTGTAAAAATTTAACACAGAATTAAATTTCACTTTGAGTTCGAAATAACGAAATTTACAGATGATCGAATGGGCGAAAAATTATCCACGAAATGAGTTTTCTCGACCTTATACTTTGAAAGAAATTTGTAGAGTGAAAGATGTTAATGAGAAAGTTTTTATCAAAGCAAAACTTTGATTCTCAGGCTGCTGACTTCGTTCTGCGAGAGCTGATCAGGTTTGAGATGGCGGATGTTTCCAGAGGAGAAGATGATCCGAAGGTTTGAAATGTCTTTTTTTTTCTTTTAAAAAATACGAAATATTTGAAAAATATGCAACTTTCAAATTACCAAAATAAGATAGGAGATTAATTTTCAGGTCCGTGCAATCGTCCTGCTTCACCAGCCCCTTCTAAAATTCGAGGGCCTGCTTACCGAAACCAGGAAAATCAAGCGGTTGGCTGTCAGGCAAATGTTCGAGAAGCAAATTGACAGCGCTTATGAAAGGCAACTCCCCGCTGTTATTGACAACTTGTAAATCGCAATACATCATGGCACGAGATATACTAAAATAGTTTAAGAAGATACCGTATCCCACTCTTTTTATACTATTTGGTCTATTTGTTCTGTAAAATGATGTCATCCGCGATTTACAAACTACCTCATTTCTTCAAATCGATGATAATTTGAAATATGGCTCAATCAAACATTTCAATAATCGCTAACGTCATAATATTCAAATTAGATGCCTAGCCATGATATCTGCTCAAAAAATTTCTCTCCAAGAATATTCTCCTCTGAGCTTGTGAAGCTAATTTTCTAGATACTGATTTATGGAACTTACCCTAACTTTAAATTAGCTTTGCCAACCTTAATTCCTGCTCATGAGCCTAATTTTAAAATGGCGTTAATCTGTGATATATATGAGCATTTGGTGCAACATAATTCATATCAATCAACCTTAACCTAATTTGAGATATTTTATACCTTGTAACAATTGATTTAAAAATTTTATCATCATTACCATACATTGGGGTGTTTTCCATCGCAAAAACTCTGTCATCATCTCTCGTCGCCATTATTAAGAATAGTAGTTGCAAAGCTGACTGGAAACTTCACGCATAATTCACACCACATAAGGGATATTTGCGATGGAAAACGTCCCAAGTCTGATCGTTATATGTTGAATAAATAAAAATAAGTTTATTTCAAAATTCGAAGAAAAGTGAGTAGAAATGCGATAACCCGTTGAGAATTGTAAGCAGCAATTGAGAGAAAGAGAATAGACTTCGTTGAGATTTCAGAGATTGACTTTCTGCACTAGCTGCCCTTAAGTTACTCTCAACACTCGTAGAAGTTACCCTTCTTCTTTCTTTTCCACATGCTATTTTCCAGAAAAGGGGACGGACTTTTACAAAAGGGTACGAGTAACTTGAGGGTAACTGGTGCAAGAGGCCTTCCTTCAGATTCAAGCCAACAAATCTAGGCAAATTTGATGGTCTCTTGGAAAATTCGTATCTTTATCCTTTACCAATCAATTTTATTGGGCGAACTTTCCAAGATGCCAAAATTAACAGTAATTTACACAAAAACACCCTAAATGCATCGAGTAACTAGAAAAACGATAAGACGATAGAAAACTGATGATGACCTTAAAAATTTCGTGAACTGAAAATGTACAAGTAGGCGAGGAATCATGGCAAAGTGGTGCTGAATAAAGTGATAAAAATGATATTTAATTTCAAATAAGCCGCTCTTCCGGAGGCAGTTTTATAATGTTGCACATCTGAAGTAGATAAAATAGTGAAAATTCCGACACTTACGTCGTGCAAAATCATGCAAACCAATAATTAGCATAACCTTGACTTCTGAACATAAAAAAAACTTAAAATGTGCGTATATAGCGAAATTATCCCACCTGTAATCGTGCCCCGTGCATCTCCTGGTTGCTTGGACTGTAGTGTCCGTGCAAGGCGCGCTTGCCTCTCATCACGAAGACCAACAGACAGCAGCCCAGAAGCACGATAACGACTAAAATAGCCGCGACAGGGCCCAGCACATAACTTAGAGCGAGAACTCGGCGGTCTTCCATCTAAAATGAATCCATATATTTCCGCTCTCCGGAAGATGTGAAGTAAAAAATCGACTCAAAATAATTACCCGATTCTGGCAAAGTGGACCATTGTAGCCTTTGCTGCATGAACATTCGTGGACAGCCACTTCGCGACCGTTTTCGATCTGAGAAAGTTTTTGTTACTTACTTTGTGAAACACATTTTTCGACCTACCCTAACAGAAGGATTGATGCAGACGCCGTGCAAACAGTTGTGGACCGTTTGGTTGTGTGAGTTTGGAAGACAGGGATCTCGTAACGAGCAGCGGCGACCAATGAATCCTGAGTTTTCTTCGATTTATCAACAAAAAGGCCCTAGAATCATCATACCTTGTCTACAGGTGCACTTATAACTGCCATGCGTATTTTTGCATGCGCCATTCAGACAATTCTTTGGACTCAAGCATTCGTCAATGTCATCCGTGCAATTTTTGCCTAAATTTTTGGAAGTCATATGAAGAAAGCGCATGGTTTCCGCTTACCCGTATAACCCGTCCCCTCACAGTCGCATTCGTAATCGTTGATTCGGTCTTTGCAGACCGATCCATTGGTACAATAGCCGAGTGCGCACTCATCAGTGTCGATTTCACAGTTCTTGCCTAGAATTTCAGGCTTAAAACCCTTCAAATTTTCTATTTCGAAGCAGACCTGAGAATCCAGGAATGCAATGACACTTGTAATCTCCGATAATAGCTTCACAAGAGGCTCCATTCTTGCAGGGATTATGGTTCCTCTTACAGTAATCGATTTTTATGTCACACTTGTCGCCCTCATAGCCCTAAGAGTGCATTTTTAAGAAGATTTTTTTCTCGATCTTGCCTTATGACAGCTACAAGAGTGCTTGTCAAACGCGAGCTGAAGACATTCTCCATGGACGCAGGGTTTCTTCAGACAGGATCCTTCGACTTCGCATCTGTCGCCTGAAAAATTCAATTGGTTAATTTTTAATTTTTTGTTTTCTATACTGACCCAAATAATATTTTCTGCAGTTGCACTTGTAGCCCAGCTCCGTCTGTAGACATTCGGCGTCGTTTTCACAAGGCAAATCAGCACATTCGTCAACTCGCGCTGAGCAAGTCGCTCCACGATAGTGCTAAATTTCCTTGTTTTTCAAATTCAGAAATTTTTTCGATCTTACCTTTCCACATTCACACATCGTTCCGTTCCAGATCGGGGAGCATTTTCCATTCAGAGAGCATGAGTCTGCTTGACAATGATCAACCATTTGAGAACATGTGGGACCAGTATAGCCTAAAGAAAGTTAGAAATTAAAATAATAATAATTTTGTTTACCTAATTCACACTTGCACTTGAACTGATTCGTCTCCGTGGGTCTGCAGATTCCATGCAAGCATGGTCTGGAGGCACAGGAATCATTCGCTCTGATCGTCTTACACTCTTCAGAATCCGAATCTTGGCATTCTTCTGTCGGCTGATCACACCGACTTCCTTGCCAACCCTGGTCACATTCGCAGCTGAATTATAATAAGATGTGTTTTCTGCAATTACTTGGGATGATAAGTGGAATTTGTACCTAGCCTCCCCAATTCCGTCTACGCAGTGTCCATGAAGACACTCTGTCTGGTCACATTCATTGATGTTCGTCTCACAGAACGCCCCCGTGAAGCCCTCGCGGCATGCGCATTTGACTTTGTTCCACAAATCGATACAATCAGAGCCATGTAAGCAGGGAGAAGCTTTTCCGCACTGAAGAGTCGAATGACAGGTTGTGGCAATCTACAAAAGTACTTTTCTTCCTGAAGAAATATTCGTTTTCCCAACCTTCTTCCTGCTAGTCACCACCAGATACGTCAGATTACCAGGGATTTCGAAATCTTCTTTACGGTAGAAGGACAATTTCGGGAGATTTCCGATCTTCACGTCTTTCAGGCAACCTAAAAGTTTAACTTTTTCAAGAAGGTAAAGTCGAATTTACCCTCTATCGAGTTGAATGATTGTGAGGCTCCAATGAGCAAGGTTGCTGCACTGGTTGCTAGAGCTGACAAAGGTCTTGGCAGTCCATAACTTCCATTGTCGATCTTCATGATCTTATTATCGATGCGAACATGATGCCATCTTCCGTCGGCAACAGTTCGTCGGACCGTGTAAGGGGATGGAGCTGATACGACCAGTTGACCGTGAGCCAGAGACAAACTCAAGGAGACTCGCGGAGTGATCAGAGTCATCAAGTGTCCATCCTCGGTGTGAGTACGAAGGTTGAATTCCAAGGAATCGATGTCGACTCCAGAAACGTTCTGCAGACCCGTCAACTCGTATTCGAGTTCACTCTTGCTAACCAACGTAACTGGGGAAGTACCTGAAAGAAAATAATTAGCGGCGGTATTTGCATGATAAGATTACAGATATATCCTCCGTCAACATTCTGGCAGTCACCGCCTTTGGGGCAAGGATCATCTACGCAAAAGTCCTTCAGACCACAGTTCCGACCATAATAGCTAAATTGGCCGAATGAAAGAAAATCCAATAATATTTCAAATAAAGCTGATACCCCTTCTCACAAATGCATTCGTAATCGTTAAATGTGTTCCGACAGAAACCCCGTTTGCACAGGGACTTCTCCGACTTTCCACAGACATCATCAGATATCGAGCCTTCCAGCACATTGTCCAGTTTCTGCACACTTCCAGCTGCCTCAACTTCAAATTTGGGATGGTGCAGGACAACGGATTCTCCGTTGATTTGGATATCTTGCAAAGATCCTAAAATATTCTTAAGGTCAGTTTTCTTCCTCCCTTCGAGAAATACCCTTGAAGAACTGCTCAGTGTCGAACGCTCCATCTGGGCTCATCTCAGTGCTCCCGATGCGGATTCTCTCGATGAATAAGGGATGATCGAATCTCTGCTGGATTTCGCCTTCAGCTTCCAGAATTCCGTCCACAAACAACTGAAGGAGTTTTTTCTGCAAAAAATAGCGAAAATTCTAGACAAACCTTGACATGTCTTTGTCTTCTTTCTACTTTCAGAAGGTGATCCGCATTGTCGTTCAACCGTCTTGAGGAGAACAACTCATTCACCGCTCGTGCGCCAGCTTTGGATTTGACTGAAATTGTCTTTTCGTGAAAATTCCCCCATAAAAACTCAAAGTTATACCCTTGACTTTTCCATCGAGCATTTGGATTGTCGTGTAGGTCGTCACGTCGTCATGGCCCTCTTCACCCAGGTAGATCACAGCTCCGTCAGCCTTGTTGGTTCGCATGATCATTTGAATATCAGTTGAAAAGCGCAGATGCTGGGAGACGTCAACTGGGATGCTGAAATGAGTGAAATGCAGTTTTGCTCAAACCTAAATAATAGAATAATAAATTGTTTACCTAACATCGGCCAAACTTGTCATGTTGCCATGACCAAACGTGCTCGGGGGAAGCGAGTGGAGGCAGATTGGAGGAAGAAATGGGGGTAGACAAGAGCATGACGCCTTCGACCATTCATCGACACAGGTTCCACCATTATGACAGTGATTCTTGAGACATTGTCTTTCTCGGATACAGCCTTGCTGGATTTGGATCCCTCGACTGGAGCCGAACAAATTTATCGGGTTGCTGTCGATGCTCACATCCGCTATACAACCAACGTAGTGCTGATTGTCGGAAATCTGAAAAAAGTGCGATTAAAAGTGTCAGTTTTCAGGCACACCTTTCCGATTCTGGTGGAAAAGATTTCAAAGGCCGACATTCGTGGTAACGTCCTGTTGAGCAACAAATGTCCAGACTCTTCAGTTAATGTTACTAAGAGGTCCTGAAAACATAAAATAGGTTTTTTGTTCAAATAAAGGCTATCCTACATTGTGAGTCTTGACTATCTGCAGTCTATGCCATCTCCCATCGTTGATTTTGAGATTGAGCAGCTTCGCATAGGCAGTTCCTGACACGTTCAGCCAGATCAATCCTCCATTCAGACCGGCTGTGAAGAGCTTCTGACCGAAGATGTTTTCACCAGAGACGATGTGCACTTGAGGAACTGTGGTCTTGAAGGTGACGTCCAAGGAGTAGGGCAAAGGGCCAGTAGCCATTCCAATCATGATACCGGCTGACTGATGGATGTAGAGAGAGTTCTCGCCAAACGTGGCAGCAGTGATGTTGGAACATTCCACACCTCCGAAGCCTATCGAGCACCCGCAGAGAATGTTGGTGTCTGTGGAACGAATCAGAGGTCGGCAGATTTGCGTGGCTGGACAGAGTACTCCTTCGCAGGCGTTTCCCTTCATGTCACATTTTGCCCCAATGAACTCGCTTTCGCATAGGCAAATGGCACCCGCATCCGTTTCGGCACACTTGAAGGAGTTCTCGCACTCGCTGCAGGACGACACTCCAGTCTCGAAGTCTTCTTCTTCAATGGCGTTCTCTGGTATAGTCGATTCGCCGCCAATCTCGTTGATCGCAGTCACTGTTACAGGAGGCTTTCTGGACGTCGTTGTCGATTTCGTGGATGTTACTTCTGGGGTCGGTTTCCTCGTTCGAAACGTCACTTGGACTTCGTCGACTTGGGACTCCCAGTCCAGCACCGTCTCACAGAAGTTTCCCGTTGTATCTTCGGGGCAGTCGCAAACGAAGCCCGCTTCATTTGAGTCTGAAAATTCAATTTTCAAGGTGTCTCAGGAAGATCAGGCATACCCCCAACTGGTTTGCACACTCCGCTGTTATAGCAGGGATTGGGCTGACAAGCGGCAGCAATAGAACTGGCCGTGGTGTGCTTTGTGGTCGTAGAAGAGGTAGAGGTCGAAGTGGTAGTGCTGCTTATCTGTTGGACCTCACAATTCGGCCCTCCGAAGCCAGCGGAGCACTTGCAACGAGTCACTGCTAGTCCACGGATGCATTTACCTTCGTTCAAACACCCTTTTCCTGAATAGGAGAAAGTCAGGGTTGTCACAGAGAGATGTTCTCGATTACCATTGACGAGACAGGGCCGCTTCTCTCCACAATCGTGTCCCGTGAAGTCCGGCAAACATGAACATTCGTACCCAAGAGGATCGGTGTCGCTTTCTGTGCATAGTCCTGAAGTTCTCAAAATTGCAGCCAAAAACCAATTTACAACTCACCTCCATTCAAGCAAGGTCGGACGGTTTCACAAGGATCGGCTTGTGCCTTGATTGAGCAGGTAGCGCCCTAAATCAATCAATCAATTGTGTTTCAGGAGAAGAATTTCAAACCTTGTATCCTTTCGGACAATCACAGTGCGGTCCGGAGAGCTTCCAGGTGCAGACGTGGTACGGATTCGGACAAGAGCAGAGGTATTTCGTCGCGATCTCGCAACTTTTTCCCGTGAACCCAGTTGAACAGAGACAATGGTATCCGTTCTTCATCTCCACGCATTTTCCCGCATTATGGCACGGCTCCGTTGCACAGTAGGACACGATCTCGGTGCAGTTTCGTCCTGAAGACACCTTCTTTCTTCAGAAATCGAAGTTCTCCTACCTTTGTGAGAATCGGGACACAGACATTCGTAAGAGCCCTCCACATTGATGCAGGTTCCTCCATTTTGGCACGGTGAGAGCTCGCACTCGTTGATGTCGTTGTCGCAGAACTTTCCTGCGAAGCCGGATCCTGGGACGCATTCGCAGACAAAATCATCCTGAACTTGCACGTTCCTTTGAAAATTAGCGAGAGAAATTGCGCTTACGTCTTTGGAAACACATTTTCCGTCGTTCTCACACCGAACTCGTTCACACGGATCACCTACGCATATCCTCTGTCCCCGCTCGTTCTCAATGCAACTGAAGACAAACTGCTTGAAAAACTTGTATTTTCATGCTTACCGTTCATTCGGTTGACAGTCGGAATTCCGATTGCATCCTTCAACGGAGTTGTCAGACACGTCACACAGAAATCCGGACCAGCCTAAAATTTGTCCCTCCTTTTAAAACTATCCTCAAAATTACCGTCGTGACAGTGACAATATTCCCTTCCCAAATCGCCCTTTATGCAATCTCCATTTATGCACTCTAACGAGCAAACGTCCTAAAATGTTCGCATAGATTTCAACAGGTCAGGAATGTTGCTAACCTGACAAACGGTTCCGGAAAACCCTGGTCGGCAGTAACATTGGTACCGTCTCGTTGCGTCATCAACCTTACAGATTCCCTCATTCAGACAAATATTATGTGTGCAAAGTCGTTCCACAGAAAATACTGAAATTCCATTTTATAACAAATAAACCAAGCTATGTTTGCATATTTTCATCCAAACTGTATCCATAATTCATATCGTCATCAACTCTATAAACACACGCCATATGGTCGTATTATGTGTGCGGTTCAAACTTTGTTATTTTGTAAACTCAAAGAAGGAAGAAACTATAAAATACGGGTGGTGATACGAATCGCATTGATATCATCGTATTTTGCATTTTTAAAAATTCACTTCATATGCAAAATGTCATTTTCAGACGGCATTTGTATTCTAATGTGTGCGTTTGGCTTAGATACAATTAATCCGGGGATAATATAAAGCACCGTATTATGATTCGGATGATATTGTTTACTTGAGTCGCTTTATTTTGAGCATATCCTACTTTTCGCTGCTTTGAAGTTTTTGAAACCTCATGCATTTTAATCAGAACTATTTAATCTTGAATGGAATTTAAAACACACATGAAGTTGAGATGTTTCGTGTGCGCTCTTCTTAAACCAAAATGCTCGCTAAAATATTTTTACGGGCTACAAATCTTCTATAAAATTTCTTTGCTTAGATCTATTGAATACCATTTTCATGTTCTCTTTAAACGTTTTCATTGTTCATCATCTTCCATTTTATATTAGCACCCCACAAATTGCTTGAATGTCTAGATCGATCAATATGTGATGGGTAAAATATGGATGTGAGGGGATGAGTGTCTCTGTGACTATTATTGCTTTGTTATGAATGACGATATGAGAGGGCGGAGGAAAGGCAGGCAGGCAGATAGGTAATTTGATCGGTATTAACCTCGGATGAAGGGCTAAAGGGGAAGGGATGTATGCAACCTTTGATACAAGAGATTCCTAAATCCATAAATCTTCCGCTCTATAAACTGCCAATAGATCAAATCGAATCGATACCCAACATCCGATCCAGAAAAACACGATTTTTCAGAAAAAAAAACTAGTCAAGTTCAAGAGGCAATCAAATTGTTCCATTTTTCAGGAAGAATTCTTAAAACTCAAATATTCAACCTAAAACCTTCATATTAGCTCTTTTCAACTTCTCAATCTGGAAAGTGTTTTTCCCTTTCAATTAGCCATTTTCAACTGTTTCGTCCTTTTAAATTCTCGACCCTGACCCCCAATCGCAGCATTGCATAATACGCATCGCTTTTTCTGTTAAAATTTAAAACTTCTCTTTCATTTTTTGAACCGCGTGAATCGTTTTCATTCATCTCGAATAAAATGGCGCTTTCGTGCCAATTTGCCTATTTTCTATTCAACCGAGTCCCAGATTTCGAAAAATGTAGCTAATCATTCATACTTGAAGTCAGGGTTTCAGGATCCTGACATATCTTAGGAAAAACGAAGCTAAATTTATTCTTCAATGACTTAAAATATGATGAAGAAACTATAGTTACGCTATTATGGTTTCACGGAATCCATCCAAGACACTTAAGAGATAATTAACTACAGCTGTCAGATTTGAGTCATACAATTTGCATCAGTTCCAGATAATCCATCTCTGAGCATCGTCTCTTGCAAGGTTCTAGCACATGTCAAATTCAGAAGTATTACATTAACTATTGCTCGTTAATCAAAGTGACAAAACGCACAGATTATTAAGCAAATGGATTGTTTGATTTGATTATTCAAATTACTAAATTTGTTCAATTCCTTGAAAAATTGAACGCTTTTTGGGAAGTTCTCCATTTAAGGATAGCGGAAAACTACCGATCCGACTTGTTAAAAGATAAATCCGTAAGAAGTGAGCGCGTCGAACAGCCTAGCGTTTGCATGCCTCATAACACAAAAAGGCCACTAGCCATTATCCTCATCCATTCCTATATGAAAAGTCGATTTCTAGATTTCTACAGTTCTCTTCCAGAAAAATAAGATAACCTTACATGCCTATTTTTGGCGCAAGCGATTTTTGAATTGTGACGTGCAGCGTGAAATTAATTTGTGCCTCTCGATAACGTCTAATATTTCAATTATCCGGAGGTTGCTGACCCGTAAAATTATAGAGTTCTAAATAAGATGATGAAATTAGTCTTGGAAAATGAAGATGAAGGAAATAATAAGGAATCGCGTACCCAGTAAACATGCAATTTTTAGCCTTTTTATTTTCTTGGATCGTTAAAAATGTTTCTTTTCAATATTTCCGATCAAAGGTTATGAAAATGCTCTAAATTTATTTTAATAGTCAATGGTTTATATTCGGCGACCTAATATGTGGGTAGTAATAAATTCAGATGTTGTAGTATTCGAGAATTTTAATGGACCACTTGAGAACGAATCAATTTGTATGTTCCCGAGTGTCGCCCAAAGCACGCAACAATTTTCCATGTATATGTTTTCATCTAGCATGTATTTTTATAAGCCAATGTTTCTGCGCATTTGTCTCAGATCCACTTAACCAAATACTGAATGACTTGTAAGCTAGCTTTCCTCCATCCCTCCCTCATCCACGGATTTTCCCTTCGCCTACTTCCCTTATTAGCAAGAGGTAGATTTCTGGGAACTAGAAACTGTTCGATCGCATTGTCAAAACGTACTCGATTATTATATCCTTGCTCTACGAATTACAATATTTAGTATGGACAAAAATAGCCTGAAATTAAACTATCGACAAGTAGTCGATACAGTTTAGAATATACAAGTGGAAAATAGCTCAATTTTGTCATTTTGTACCAAAATATTCGGTTTTTTGTACCAACAAAGAAGTTCGCATTCCAATTTCAAGTAGAAAATTGATACTCGAGTAAAATTTTCTTCCTCATTTCAAAAACCTTCCAGTCTCGAGTTTTCTGATCGAATCTTTTTGTTAGGTTTGTGTGCATTTGTAAGCGAGACTGGTCACCACAGAATGATGCATAAAAGAGTTTGCAGAGCCGGGCGGCGGTTCTTTTCAAAGCACACAACTTTGCGTAAATGTTCTGCATTTACGATAATGGAAACAAGCTGGACGGGAGAACAAGTTGCAAAACTAATGCAAATCCCGTTTATACCCTCTTGTATCTTTCGCCGAAATCCCGCTGAGATCCGACTTTTTCGGATCGCATCGTTGTTCTAGTCAAATGCAAAATAAGGAACATACAAAAAGTAGCTGATATTTAACATTTTTACAAGTTTTTGAAAATGATTCCTTTTTTATCCCATGAACTTTTCCCTGGAAGCCACTAACCATCGCTCTTAAACAATATGAATTTCAGAAAGATTTTTTTTAAATGGAGCCTCAAAGTCGCAAAAAAAAATGTTTTTTTTTCCTTTTTACATAGCCGTTAACACATGCGAACGGATAGGTATGGACTGTCAAATGTGCTTGTTCACTTTCGCCTTTTGCGGCGCGCAAGCTTTGAAGGTCTGCGCGGGAAGGGATATAAATTGTCAAATAATGATGGGAAAGGCAAAGGCGTCATCAAATGCCAACGAACCTCAGAAACGAGACAGGGGAGATATTTCTGTCTTAACTGGATTAGATTTTACGACTAAAGGAATTTGAGAGTGCTCCTCAACAGGTTGCGGCTTTTCGTCTAGAACCCCGCACAACTCCTCTAGCCCTCCTAGGCCTTGTTTGTCGAACCTTTCAAGGGTCGCGGTGCTCTCCCCCTCATGCAGCGAAGAGTGATTTCTACTGGAGCACGTCTGATGGCTGTAGATAAAAACAGACACACAGTGAGAGGAACAAAGGTTATCAGGTCAAGAAGCCTCATTCGAAAGAATAAGGAAGCCAATCGTCGCTACAAGCCAATCTGCTCCTGTCGTCAAGTGCCTTCGACAAATATTATTGCAGAGAATAATCGGGGAGATTATCGATTAGAGGGATGCGCTTTGACTCTAAATTTAACTTCAAATCAACTTCAAACTTTATCATCTCTGAAACTTCAAACTAACTTTCACCTCCACTTCCCAGTTTTAGCACAACTCCGATCCACTTGGATCTGAAGTTGAAGTACCAATTTTTTCACCTCTTCTCAATTTTCCGGCCAGCATTATTCAAAGGGAAAGACAATGAACAATCGAGACTGTCTTTGATTCGATCGGCAGGTTCTCCTGACAATTCCATGACAGCTCAAAATTAGCTGCAACTAGCTGCAAGAGTAAAGCTTCACAGCCCCCATACTTTCGCTAATTCATCAATTCGTCAATCACGGACAAAGGAATAAAGGCAAACTGCCGAGAATAAGCAAACGTTGCGTCTGGTTTGGAAACTACACATTCCGACAATAGCCGATTAAATTGGCAAAACTGTCAGATTCGTACATCACTTTGAAATTAATGCGTAAAATAAACGGCTCATACCGCAATAGGCTTCTGATATATTGGATCAGAAATTACGATAGTCTTATAGCAGAAAATGCCTGATTTTTGCTCAAAATAGCTACATTTTTCGGGTAGTCATAAGGCAAATAATACCGTTCATTCGCAAGATTTCTGGCAGTGATCGTTTTCTCTACAAATATTGACCGATGTTTTGTTCGTTTGGAAGAGGAAATGGTTTTCCGTTGGAGATTTTCGGCATTGTTGCTTGACCGCTGTTTGGGGCTACCATTCATCCAATTTACCAACGGCAGGCAGGCAAAAAAGAGATTGAATAGAGATACACAACAACAGCAGGTTTGCGTAGGTAAAATACAGAGAAAAATAGAGGGAAAATCGGAAAATTCGCCCCCTCTAACCCATTAATTGACTAGTGTTTTTGTTACCGTCGCGCTCACTCGCACAAAAGAGGTTGAATACCCCAAAATGGAGAGAAAGATACACAACAATGGGCGAAATAGTTTAGGGCAGAGAAATACCTAAAGAGGCCAAATGGAGGCCCAGTTTGGCATTCAACCGTTCACATACATTGAGCAGGTGCGCATCGATCTGATGGAATACAAATTTTGCCAAAAGTCGGCTTAAAGTGCTTATTTTTGGCAAAAATCGAACCAAGTCACACCAAAATATAAGCTCCCTACCAACTGAGCCACAGGCTAACGCTATAGTTAGGAGATGAACGCTGCATGAATAGTAATGCTCAGATCAAACCAAGTAACCGAATATCTTGCAAAGGAAGAGCCCCCTTTCCGCTTCGCTGTGCTTGCTTTGGTTAACTCAAGTCCATCCCGCTCTTTGTTCTGATTTCGCTTTACTATGTGTGTGTAATTCAAGACGGGAAAATTTTCAAGATCTACAAAAGTGCGCTTTTTTCTAACACAGTAAATACCGATTTAGCAATCATTTTGGGGGAAAATCAATCATTTGATTCCAATTATCAATGAAGCGCGTAAAACTTGAGCTAATCCCGGATATAGGGTTTTTTGTGCATACGACCGCAAATATTCATTCCATTCATATGGATTGGCTAGAGATATGGGATATGTTAGGGAAGAGGAAAGAATGAGACAAGGAACTGCAGAAATGAAAGAAGCGGAAAGGAAAGGAAGGGAAGAATATGATTGACCCCGTTAGGAAATGAAACCGATATGAATATGCAGCTGGGTGAAAATATCCAAAATAACAACACGAAATGAAAAGAAAGTAGTAAAGCGTACCGTAACAGACTTGTAGAACCCATAGTAAAATACTTCGTAGAATCATCTTTCTCGGACGAATTTATGGATCCAGAAGCATCGTATAAAAGAATAAATTTGGGTTTAATCGCATAGGAAGCACCAGGAACGGATTATAGATTAGCTAATAGATCTCAGGAGGCTCGTCCTGTGTTTCGAATTTTCAAGCGATGTTTTCGTAAAAATGAACACAAACGAGAGGAGGACAGGGACTTGGCTTGAGAAGGATAGGCAGTCGGCTCGTGTGCGCGCGCGCGGGGATTCTTCACGGCTCTATTTTCTCTGCTCAGGCGAGGGTAGTGACCGGTTCCGCGGATATCCGAAAGACGAGCGGAGCTTTGGCAGAAAACGAAATCGCGCCGATGATCAGTCCAAGCTCTGAACGATTGGATGAGCGGTACAAAATCCTGGAAATAAGAAGAAAAACTACCTTGTCCTTTTGGTCCGGTAAGCTGTTTCCCCAGGGACAGGTGCTTGCTGCCAGAAAAGAGGGTAGGAGTAGGGTGCGAAGCAAATCCAGAGGGTCCAGACAGTAACCTGCCAAAACCAGCGGTCGCTTAGGAAACCTTGAAAGAGATGCTCATAAAAAATGAAAAGATAATAATTGTTCGGTAAAAGGGCGAAAATCGCAAAAAAAAAAAAAAAAAAAAAAAAACAGGTAAAAGGCGGATAAAACGGGCAGATGACCAAATCAAAGCTCGATTCCCTCTCCTTCCCTTCCCTTCTCTTTCTCTCTCCACCTCTCTAACTCACGCCTGCGCAAAACCCCAAAAAGTGGGCGGGGCTTTGAAGGAGGAGGAAGGGGAGGGAAAGAATGAAAGGATGAGAACGATTATAAAGGGAAAAGGTTGTGTGATTGATGATAAGGTAAGCATGGAACGCGGGTCAGGTTATGCAAATTAAGAACCAAACGTAGATAAGGATGGGTCGCAAGATTGAACAATCATCCGTAAATGGTATGAATAAAGTTGGGATCAGATTTACGTGCATTTAGAATAGAAAGTACGCAAAAGATTATATTTCTTTCAGCAAAAATTACTCTATATATGACAAATTCTACCATAATAGTTTGAAATTTTTTTTAATTAAAAAGAGTATTAAGATTTTGTTAAGTAAAGCGCAAATGTAGACTACGAAAGTAAAATTTTGAACCAAAAATACCATACACTATGCCTAAATTAGCATAAATGGCAGAACGAAGAAACTTTGCCACGTAATTTTCTTGCCCGAAATGTCCTCGATCGGGCTGACACTCGGCTGGACATAGTCCAGGGCAGAAGAATTGCGTAACAAATTTTTTTTCGTTCCTCCATCCCACTCCTTCAATTTGTTTTCGTTTTTCTAACATTTTCTCCACCTTTCGTATTCATGAAATTAGCCCTTCTCCAAGTAAAAAATGAAATGATTTGCAAAAAAAGTTCATCAGAATGAACTAATTGCCATATTACTCCCACCAAATCCGTTTTATTAGCCATTTGCAGTATAACATTGATGGCTACTTTACAGAATTTAAATTTGGTCGTGAATTTATCTCAACTTGACACATACTTCACAAAATTTTCATATGATACAATTTGCATTTATTTATAACTTTCCTTTTACTAATATTGCATTATTATCTTATCATATTTTTAAACCAAATAAATGACAACTTAAGAAAAAAACCAGCCGAAAGCTGGCACCTAGAGAAACAAGCGAGTGGCCGCGAGCACGAAGCTCTAGTATTATTATAAAAATTTTCCAGTTATCTTCACTAATTTTTCAATTTTTGAGATTTGCATTCAATCATCCACAGATCGGTATTCATTACGGATTGCATATTCGCATGCGCATATAATTATTAGAAGGGGATTTAGATTAAATTTAATCTCGATACGTTTAAGACCAGGATCAGCCTAAAACCAACAAAAACCTGAAAACACAGATTTAATCCCGGTTCAAATTAAAATTTGCACGTTAAACGAAGAACAATTTTAATTGGATATCACATAAATTTGACACATGGAAGATCCGAAAAATCACCGTTTTTAGCAGCACGAAACCACATAAAATATTTGTTTATCGATGGAATAAGTGCAGATGCAAAAGGCGAAGAGGAATAAGGCAAATGAGAGACGAGGAATATTTGGATATCCTCAAGATGTGAGCTTTCGTCCGAAGATAAATCTATTATGGTCATCCCCCATTCCATAAACTAATCAACTAATAATCCCTTCTTTTGTGCGTGTTTTTCACTGTTCTATTCTTAGCAGGGCTGGAAGAAGTTGGGATTTTGAAAATTCGATAGTTGGACTTTATACTTATTTTAAAAACTTTTTTAATAATTGGAAAGTTTAACTATGCATGTTTTTATGCTAAAATTAGAAAAACAATCCTGAGCGTGTTGAAGTCTTTTTTAACGTTCAAAGTAAGAGTTCAGAACTATCCCCAGAAAAATTAATCCCTAAATTTCGTTCAACTTTTGTGTGTTTTCTGTGTTTCCTAAGAATATCTATTTGCATCAAAGCTGCACTCTGATAAGACAATGCCTTAATAAGAAACTTGTTCTGATAATGATGATACTTTGCAGGGGGTTTTTATGCATTGCCCTAGGTATATTTTCGGTATTTGAAGGATTATGCTCCGATTTAAAATCCTTTTGTTCGATCTTATTAGTGGGGCTTGAAATATGCGCGAAGTGACATGGTTGAATAGAATATGAGTTTATCAAGTCAGTCCTTATAAAATGCATCGCTTCCAATGACACGTATATTCATTTCTCCTGAATATTCGCAGAATGAAGTCTGTTAGGCCATTTATGGCAAAATGCTGCTTCTTGTTAGGATCGAACTTCTTCTAAAAAGAATCGAATTTTCTACCAACTGAGTCACTTTACACCCCTATTTGGGAGATTTCTTACTGCTTGACCGACTTGTTGCGTAATTCTCGTAACCTCTAAAAATACATGTGTTTTCCTGAGTTACCATCTTTGGGTATCATTCGAGTAATCGTTTTATTTTAGCGAATATTATTCAACGCTTTCTGCAAAAATAGGTGCATAGGTTGGAGAGAAGATGCTAGCAAGACAAGAAGATCCGCCTAATATTGCCACATTTGAATTTGTAATCAGCTTGCTAGCAATGTTAATGAGAAACTGCGGGTCTGCAGTAAGAGAAATTATCATGCACATTAGGGCTCTCAAAACTCAGAGACATAGGTTACCAAGTCTCTTTAGCTGCTTGTCCAGACATTATATTATTTATAGTCACCTTGCTCTACTAAACTCCATTTCAGCATTTTATCTTCGACTTTTGAGTAAGGCCCGCTAGACTTGGGACTTTTTGAAATTTAGCCACTGCACCGCAGTTGCGATGGAAAAGTCCAGTCTGTTTGAACCTACGCGTTTGTTTTTTGATGAAAAAATTTTGAACCTTTGCTCTCGAATTCTACTAAAATGAATGCTTTTGATCTCGCGAAATCTGATTCCTGTGCGTAATTTATTATTCATGATATTTCGCGGACACATTTTACTAGTATTTTTAGTTCACAATGCATAAAGGGCAGGGTTGGGTGTGCAGAGTGTGTGTGTGCTTTTGACACATTTATAAATACGAAAAGCGAAAAATGAGGCTGAATACGTAAAATAATTGGTAAATTTTGTGGAAAACATCTGCATGAATTCAACTGGATTCGCAGGGTTAATGGATTATAAAAGTTGTCAAATTCAGATTAGTCTGCTCGTTTAAAAAATCAAAGAGCTTTCTCAGGAACAATACTCAAACGCTACATAAAACCTGGGATGAGTTTGAACTTTAAAATTCAGAATATTTTCTAAAATTTGAGATTTCTACAGCTGTTTTGCTTTGGCTCAAATTTTCAAAAATCTATCCTAAATTTTATTTTATACAATAATGTGTTCCAAGAATGCCGGAACTAAAAATCAGCGATATTTGCTCTATGACTACAATGCTTGTAAGCAATTTTTTCAACTCGTTATTTTCTTTTATTAAATGTGAGAGTTCGACAGTCTTTCTGATCGTGTAGGGAGTATTTGAAGTATGCAGGTGCTAAGTGGCAAAGACTGCGGCGAAAAATACGAAACTTATATAATTCATGATCTTTCGTATGATCGTGTAATCATAGAATAGTGGCTCACTATAAAATTTATAATACTTCGCATTCTAGAGGCTAAATTTTCCCAGCAATCTGATTATTTCCAAAAATAATCCCGATTATTTTGAAATAATAAATAAGTTTGGCATCATATTTTGCGCACATAGGCTAGAAATCATTTGTAAGATTTCCATACGCCGATAATTAGGCTACACAAATTCATATTTCGAACTGAGCTAGTCTGATTTTAACTCTCGGATTAGCGTTACCAACCCCCATTCGAAATGGCTTCCTTAGCCTACTTCATTCCAGTAGTTATTTTCAGAAATTCATGAAATTTGTTTCGCTCTCAATATAAAAGTTTCTTAAATTGTCCATTTATCATTTTTCCCGTGATTTTCAGTAAAATTATGAGATTCCTAGCCTTGTATCGCATAATTAATATTCAAAGTTATTCAACCCCTCCTATCCCACCTCCGTCATATATCTATGATTCTTGTAGCCACTTTACCTAGTATGGGGTTAGGTTTAGGATTGGGTTCACATCTGTCCTATTTTTCGCTATAATTTATATCTTGTTATGAACAAAAAAATTTCGCTCGTGCGGCGGTATTTATCGTATATTTTTAAAAAATTTTATTCGATTTTTCCGGTGGTTTTTAATAATTTCGTCAATTTTTAGGTCGTTTTTCATTTGCATTTTCATTTTCCCCGCTCAGCTCTCACCGCCATGCATTTCATTTGGTTCATCTCCAGCTTTCTCCTTATCCTGATCAGTCTATCTTCGTTCGTCAAATGCAGTCTGAGGGAAAATAATTTCGTCAACCCTGTAAGTGAATCATTTTTATTTAAAAATAAAGAATAAGTCAATTTTGAGTTCATCCTTGATCTTTTAAATTTAAACCTTCATCTATCTTCCATATAAATTTGATTTCCAACTCCTTTAAACCTACACCTTCACCCACTTATTATCCAACAAGCTAATAACGTGAAATGTCATAATTTATAAGCGATATATCAACGAGAGGGGAGACCTTCCAATGTTATTTCCTCACTTATATATAATAATTTGACATTTGGACATCAGTTTATAAAAAATATTTATCATTGAACTTCAGATAACTGCCTCATCATATGAAGATACTGACGTGGGTACTGACGAAATGGAGCGATCGAGGAGGGCTGAGTGAGTGATTTTTATTATTAGCAAATCGTGCGGCATTGTAAAATCGTATTTTGAAATATTTATTCAAATTTTAAAATTCCAGACTAGCGAAATGGAAGCGAACGTTCGGTCGAAATTGTATGTTGGGCATTTCTGGCTGCTTCACTTCACGACAACAGGAGCGACTAAGGAAATACCTGGAAAACGTCTACACTCCAAACTGATTTATTATTCGATTAATAAAGACAACGCAATTGACACAGAATACGCGTCTCCTCCTTTCGACCACTTGCAAACTACGGTAAACAAAGTACACGAATCTCAACGTTTCAATTGATACATATTTCATTTTTGCATCCTGTTCCTTAATTATAGGAGATGTCCCCATTTTTCATAACACCCCAAAATAATGGGAGAAGGTGGAGAAGAAAAATTCTCCTGCCATTAGGGTACAAGGCATGCGTTGGTAGTTTTCATGTTCTATTTATTTTCACACACATAGTTTGTCTCACAAATTGTCATACTGAAATGTAGTTATAATACATCATCATGAAATATAAATATATTTCTATTTTGTTGTTCATGATACTACGTCTTAAATACGCATCTAATAATTTATTTTGTAATGCATCATAATGAGCTTTACGATATTTGATATGCAAAATAAATCGTTCACTTTGTTTTCACTCGGTTTTTACGTCAATAAACTACACGCTCTAAGAAGATTAGTGAAATTGCAACTCTGTGAACTGTTAACGCTGAACATGCGTAATCGGATAATTTGCTTGTGCTTTATTATGCGTACCAGTGGACAAGAAATTATTCAAACTAGTCTAATTAGCACCAATTACTTAATGAATGAGGTCAAAGGTACATAGAATGTGGACAGGTTATGGTTTGATCTTTTCGAAGTGATACTGGAGTTTGAGGAGACTGATATTTTCCACTTTATCAGTATTGTTCGTCGCTTTCCTGAAATAGCCACTTGAAAGAAGATGAAAACAACGTATTATTTACTTGAAAGCAGCATCGAATTCAGCTAGAACGAAATCGTAAAATTCCTTCTCCATTTCGTAGATTTTGTTCCGTTTGATGACCGACAGAGTTTGATCGTTCGGAGGGATCTTCTTGATTGTGTACCGCAGATGGGAGCGTTTTTCTGCAAAATCCTAGATTAGATTGGTATTTTGTCGGAAAATTACTTTAAATTCATTGCCTCAGAACAAAGGTGAAAATATTAGGCGAATTTGGAACATACAAATATTTTTGAAGAAGAAAAAGAATTACCATCCAATTTGTCAAAATGGTTGAGTGCTCCCTTGAAGAAGCGAGGAACGAGATGTTCGAGCAGTCCGATGAAATCCCGCATCCTTTCAGTTACGCCAACCAGCAAATAATTCTCCAGCAGGTTCCGCTTCGCCTGCTCCAGAGCCAATTGAGAACCAATCTCCGAGCAGAAATGATGCTGACCGCAGAAATATGGAATCTGCATCCACATCTGCTTCATGTCGCAGTCCTTACCCTGACGAGCTACGCAATCGTCGAATGTCTGAACTTAATAGTAATTATATTGTTGTTTCACTAAGCCGACGAAGTCTATTTAAAGCAGTACGAACGCATTTAGAGAGCACTTGCTTCAGACGAAAAGAAACTATAGGGGATAGGTAGAGTCCCCAAGCTCCGCCCCCTTTGCAGAATTTGAAAATGTTAAGAAAAGCGTGGTAGTCGGGCTTATCTCGAGTTCTGGGTTATTTTTTATCATTTTTTTTTGCTGGCCATATGGATTGTCGATAAAAAATTATATTTGTAGTTGGAAGTTACCCAAGAAGTTCGCGGAAATAGGGTGAAATCCCAAAAATAAACAAAAAACTTTCGTATTTCTGCTCCTGTACTGTCCACAGGCGGAATGTCACGAAAAACCTAGGTTAATTCGATGAGGATTTTGTCAATCTTGATCCTTAAAAAGAAATGAATCAATAATTTTTGCCTACACGCGCCTTCGCGGCGATTTTCCGATCGACGTCAAATCGTTCAGTCTGTCCTGTGTTTACGCCTCTGAAAGTGAATATTTACGTCCAATTTTTTTCATAATTGACTTAATTATCGTTATTTTTCGCTGATTCGTGCTTGTATTTTTTTCTGAAATCATCTCTAACGCTCCAGGATGACGTCTACAGGCAGCGGCGGCAGCAGAAAGTCGGCATCAATCGAAGTAGAACGAACAACTGACAACTCCCTTCACCGTCCTGCCTTCATTTCACGAGGTGAGCCGCTTTTCCATGTTCTAGGTTGATTCGAGGCGACTAGTTCGTGTATTTTCAGGATCTTCGGCAACGTCAACGACACCTTGGACCGGATGATGGAGCGCGATAACTGACTTGGGCAAGCAGCAGGCAGAAAGGATCGATGGTGAGTCAAGAAAATCAAATTGGAATTCACTAGACTTTTTTTTATTATTTAAATAATAATCAGCTGATAGAATGCTGTAGTTTATCAGTATCATGACGTGACGCTCTAGGCTGATTTTTGTACGTCATTATCTGTGAAATTCGTGAACTTTTGAAGCATCAATTTCTGATAAAATACAGCTAAATATCAGCTGAAATGAGATGTGATAAATTTAAATTTTCTGTACAGATAATAAAATAAAGGAAAATTCTGAACGAATAGATTCTGGAGAATGACGTAGAGACGTCAACATGTAGATGAAATTGGTGATTTTTGGAAGAGATGAATTTTTGACTAATTGCAACACTCATTTGAAATGAATGAATTAGGGAACATTTGCTTTGTTTGTAGGAATATTTTCAGACTCATGAACGTCTCCAAGCCAAGAAGATCCTCCACACCACAGCCGGCAAAACGTTTAAAGAGACTTTTCTTCAAAAATAATGTTTATTTTTTTCTGTATAAATAAAGTACTTTCATATTGTAAGGTGCTGTTTCGATAACTTCGTTGTTGAATTTAAACAATCAAAAGGATTTCCTGACTAAGAAATTTATTAAAAAGAAAATGACATATAGAAATATTTACATTAGAATAGAAAAATGTCGTTGTGGCCCCCTTTCATCTCCTTGTCGATCCGCTGCCACTTCCGCTGTTGCTGCTCTGAAGATAATCCTTGAAAATTGACAAAATTTCATCAGTGAACTAAAAAAATCGTTAAATCCCATTTCAAGTGTAAAATCATGCATTTACGTTGAAAAATTGAACGACTTGATAAGGGTGCAAGTGCATGCTCTAGCTCGTGGTTCGAAATAATTATTTTAAGCAGAAAGAATTTCTCGAAATAAAAAAATGAAATTTTAAAAATCATTTTTAAGTGAATTATTTACTGACCTTTTCCGAGCAGGTGGCCGCAATTCCGTGGTCGTCGTCACGGCATCTGAAGACCTGAAATTCGAGGGATGATTATCGAGGATTTAGAAGTCGGAAAAACAAAAATACATAGAAAAATTAACCTGAAAATCGACGAAATCCCTTTGAAATGCGAAGTTGCAATGCCCCCGCACGCTTATGCATTGAGACGCATTAGGCCCCGCCCCTCCACGCGTTTCCTTACAAACTCTGTTCATTTTGACTGTTACAAATTAGCATTTTTCGGGTTTTAAAGATTTTTTTGATTTTTTAAATTATTGCCATCGTCTAAGGTACTTTGCCATGGACATTTTCATACCCAACTCGACTACCATACTTTTAATCCCGAAACCCACTTGGGGACTCTAGGGATAGGTCACAAGAGCAAAATCAAAGCTATGACACCAGGTCGCAAAAGGTTTCGGATGATCGTTCTCCCTATGACTGAGCACGACTTTAACATGCGTATCCCAGTTTAGGTTATATTTAATTTTGAAATCGAACCTCATTATTCCCTGCTCTCGATCGTTTCAGCCCAACTCGATAGGTATCTCCGTATCGAAGAAAATAATAATGGGACAGAAGTCGTTCGAGCGGCTCCCGTACCAGATTGATGTAAATTGGATTTGGCTGTCCGAATCTGAGAAATGCATGAATCACTCTCATGTGCTCTAGTCATTTGAACAATTTGAAAAATTGCTGACCTCTGGAAATCGACAAAGGCGACATGACCGTGATAGAAAGCGGGCAGGCGGTCGTTCCAACTTGTGATATTGGAAATAAACTCGTATTGATCTGGGAGACTCATTATCTGAAATATTGTCAATGGCCGATAACTTGAGACAAAATAACGGTGAAGAAACTTTGCATGCATGAAAATTGACGCGTTGTTTGCAAATGAATAGACGCCATTTCATTGATTCTCAAGAAATGACTTTGACAACTATGTGTGCATACGCAATGCACACTTCGCATATTCGAATTGTGCACATCGTTTATTTGGTCTCAAGTTATCAGTCATTGACAATATGAAAATCAACTTTTCAAGTATAAAAGTTCACTTGCCTGACGATTTTTGGTCATATTCAAGTGCAAGACGTTGAAATCGTTGATTTTATAGAGATCATAGGCTATGGCGTTCGTCAAAGTGGTTGAACCCGTTTTTGGTACCTGAAGTATTAAATACGCTTAATATTTATTATATTTTAAATATAGCGTATATATAGAAGATAGTAATTACCCGATTATAAATAACTATCAATCGATCATTATTTATCCTGGAATACGACTTTATCAGGTGTAATCCATTACTTCTGCTAGGTGATGGCAAATACGCGTAAAATAATAGCAGAGTCAGGACGAATATGATAATTTGCAATTTTCCTTTGGATAGTGATATCATTCATCCGTTTATGAATAATAATATACACAAAATAATTCAAAATTCAAGGCATGGAATATTTATCAACCGAACACGCTACGATGTAGTGTTTTGAACGCGTTTTATTTACGGCGTCACTTACAGAAGTAGCGTTTGACGAAAATCATGCATATTCATAAAGAAATGAATAAATACGACTTAAATTTTAGTTAAATATAGATGAAAAAATTAAGTCCAAGGTACAAATGCACAAACATAAGGCATCGGTATGACGAGATCGATAATTTTCGACACCGAAACCCATTTCCTGGTTTTCATTTCTATATACGCATAGGCCTCGGTTTGGTTGACTTCATCTGCCAGGACAAAAAATTAGATTTTAAAAATATTTGCAAAAATTACTCGGTGTCTCCCAATTCGAATAACTCATGGGTTGATTTCCGTCAGTGAACAGCCAAGTCCCATTGTAGTTGTCCAGTCCCAGAAAGGTTCGGTCGACGGTTATATTCGGCATATAAGCTTAACGAAAGTAAATGAATAGATTAATAGAAATGTTGAATTTAAACAGATTCTTACAAGTTATAAAATCGCAAAGCGCATTATTCTGGAATGCGCTGAACACTGCCGGAAGATGGCCTCCAACTGAAGCACAGTTTTTCTCGGCTCCGTCGAACGAAGCCCCAGTTGTTACAGGCATCAGGCAACGATTCAGGGTCTAAAAATGTTTTAAAATACAAAAATCGATTAAAAAGAGATTATTGCCGATAAATAAGACGATCCTTGAGGGCATTGTTGGTTTGACGGCGGAGAAAGTGGAGGCTGCGTAATATAGCAGGCGAATGGTAATTGATCCGATTTTGTTCCTGAATTGATATATTTAGAAATAGAAGAAAATATCGATAAATTTTACCGAATTCCCAAATTCCTGGATCATGCTCCGTGGCGCTCATGGTAAATTGCGCAGTGTACTCACCATAATTTTGGTATTCTAAAAAATGAATGATTTAAAGAAATTTCGAACTAATTACTCCAGAAATTGTTATAATCGAAGCTGGAATTGTCGTACCACATCCAGGTATTATTCGGTAGATCGACCCCGTAAAATTGAATATAGCCTCCGATCATCCACAGAGGCGCATCTTGGAAATGTAAGTTTCAAAAATAACTTGGCACTAAATTTACCAGTCAAAGCCGTGACGAGAAAATTATTCTCGTCATCGCTATGGATTGAGACTAAATTTCCTCCAGCGTAATTGCAAGCACCTTGAGCTGAACTAATGTTCACAGGTAATTGCGACTAAATTTATGCATACACACTTTGGTTTTAAGAATTGCATACTTTTAAGAGACAGTAATTTCCAAACGGAACGGCAACTGTATTGGCAGGGCATGCAGAATTTACCAATATTATCGAGTTTGCCAAAATGGCCAGACAAATCAATATCGAAGCCATGCTTCGAGTGTATCTTTCTGACAAGAATCGATATTTCGCGACTTCCTTATCACAGTTCACTTGCAGCTTAAATGAGGACTAACTTCCAGAATGACTCTTGATTTCTGGTGCAAATTTCTTCTCTTGTTGAAAACATACGATTTTCTCAAAATATTCCAGAAAAAATTGAGCAAGATATTTTGTTCCCAAAACATTACGAATTTCATTTTAAAATATTTAATTCGATGAAAGTTAGCATATTAGCATATTTGAAGACAATCTTATAGGTCAAATCATGAATCATTAATCATTTGAAATTTTAAATCAAGTCTGGCATTATTTGTATAAAGATTTAAAGCTTTCACAATTCACCGAATTTGCTTTTTTTCATTATTAACAAAAGGTTTAATTACCCAAGTTTGAAAAACAACTACCAATACACTACTGTGAATCATTGTCTGACAACCCTTATATCTATTTTCAACAAGAGTTTTAACCGTATTTCAGCATGCATTTTTCAGTTTTAGAATTCTTAAATGATAAACCATGTTTAGGAATCGATTTTTAGTCTGATAAAAATTGCGACGTATCAATTTAGTTATTTCATTCTCCTTTCTTCAATAATCAATTTCAAACTCGTTAATTGCAGACTTTCTCATTCAAGCAATACTCCGTTACTATTTCCATTTTGAAATAATACTATGCTGATTGTTTAGGTCTCTTGACAAGGATGTTAGCCAATTTACCAGTCGAAATTATATTGTTGATCTGCGAATATCCCGAATTCAAAGACCTGGGACAATTGGCTTGGACTAATAAACAGATGATGCAGATAATCAAGAAACATCTGCCGGTAGCGCTCGAGATAGCGTTCGAGAAGAAAATTTTATTCTATCGTAAGAAATTCTGTCGAAAACTAAGTAAGAGACTGAAACGACTTATAATAATTTAGTATATTGTCCAAATGATAATGCTGAAGATGAAGATGAAATTAGAGGAAGAATATGTTTGTTCAACCCATATACCTGCTCAGCAGAAAAGATTGCCAAATTCCATAATTATTATGCGTCATGTCGAGTAGCAACTACACAGAATAAAGTAAACTCTTGTGTTCGTTATTTTGAATGATTTCTTAAGCTTCAGATTTTTGGAATTAGTAACGAAAACAAATCATTTGAAATATATGACTTGAATACTCAACGAATTTCAAGAGGTCTGCTCAACAAATCCATGAATGATCGATTCAAAGAATCTTACAGGCCCAGTTCCTCCTGGATGGTGTCAATGGGCATCTGTCGCTTATTTCAAAAATAAATTATATTATTTGGGTGCACGAAACCCTATAACAAGAGATACGAAGCGAGTTGATGTAAGAAGATCGAATGAAAGTTCATGAAATAATTAATTCAGGTTTTAATAGATGGAAAATGGGAAGCAGGACCTACATTTCCTCTTTCAATTGTATTTTTTCAAATAATAATATGCGATGAAATTTTATACGGTCGCATTATAACATATTCATTATTGTAATTATGGATATTCAGTTATTGATGGATACGATAGTAAAAAGATATATCGATTATCAGACGATGAGCGGGAATGGGTTGAAATCAGCAAACTTCCAGAACGACATTATTTCAGAGCTGCATCGTTAAATGGAAAAATTTACATAACTGGAGGACGATAGTCGTTCTTTTTGTATGATAAATAATGTATCATTATATATTTAGTCGTAAAATATTAAAATCCTGTCTATGTTTCGACCCCTCAGCCCCAGTTGACAGTCGAATTTCTCAAATCGCTGATATGAATTATAAAAGAGAGGAACATTCGCTCATTGTCGTTAACGGGAAATTGTATGCAATCGGAGGGTGAGCTGAGATTTTGCATATTTTTATACGAAGGATTGTTAACTTAGATTTCAAAACTATAACGATATAAATTTTTGCAACTCAATCGAGGAATACGATCCAAATGTAGATAAATGGACAGTTGTTGGTAAAATTGATTTAGAGAAACTGAAATAAATTATTCAGAGATTATTTCCTTTTTAAATTTAAACATTTTTCCTTTATCTTGTTTCCAGGGTTGTTCGGAGTTATGATTTTTAAACATTCGAAATCGAAGTTGGAGTCGAAATTTTTCACAACCTCTTATCCAATAACATTTTGTTCATTATTGATCCCTCAATAAACACTCTTATCAATTAATTTGCACCAGACCTATGGAGGACGATCGTTAGAAAAATTGTTAGAAACCCTTTGCGATCTACCCCTTATAGTTTGTTTTCGTCTGACGAAAATGCTCCCTAGGTCTGCTTCAGAGAAAAATTGAGCAAGATATTTTGTTGATAAAATATTACGAATTTCATTAAAAATATTAAATTCGGCGAAAATTAGCGTATTTGCACATTCAAAGACAACATTATAGGCCAAATCATAAATTATTTGAAATTTCAAATAAACCAGATTATTTTGAGTTACAGTGGAGATTTGTGCATGAATCTGTGTAGAGGGTTTGGAAGCTTTTGCATGCGAATAGCGCGTCCTGAAATGGGAATTTATTGATTTCATTTCGAAACATTTATTCTTACTTTCTTACTTTGGCATCTCTCTCTGGCCAGGTCATTCACACAATCACCGGTGGTTTGAACCGCTCTAGAATTATTTTAATATAGGTTCTTTAGTTTAATCGGTGATATTATTTTCTCACGGGCAAAATTGTGTATTCGGTTGAGTCGCATTTGCAAGTGTAAAACATTCTTGATAAGCCAACGTTGTCGTAAGACTCGACAAGCAAGGACGATCTTTCGTTATTGCTGAAAATATCGATTGATCATATAATTAACAATGAATTGGTCTACTCTCATGTCCTGATCCACAAACGTAGTCGAGACTTCGGAACGTGCGATAGTAGTCGAATACTGAATTTAATGGATTTCGAATTTAGCTAGATGATTTTAAAATAACTATCTTGCAATGATGTTGAACCGGAATAACTAACAAGTTGGTATAGATCAACACATCCTTGGTAATTTTTCCCAATGCATTCCTTAAACTGGTTGTTTCCACTAAAATTGTCAAATGAAATTTTTAAGGCTATTTTTAAATACTCGCAAACCATATCCAATTCACTAGAACTATGTGCCATTTTATTTTGAATGAAATTCCAGAATAAGGTTCCACTTCTCCAAGTTATGGTTGGATCTATACCATAATAGTCGTTTAATCTTGCCTAAAAGTCATGATATTTCGAATAAAATTAACTAAATTTTAAATTGAAATAAATTTCATACCTGACAATAATTCAATATTACCATATTGCAGGGCGGGAGGCTATCCTAGAAAATTTGAAAATAATAAAATAGAAAGATAAATAAATGTAACCTTATTCTGCTCAGAATTTGCGACAAAATTTATTTCATCGTCGGTTAAATTGTAATTCGGTAAAATTTGGCCATTAATGACGATCGATAATGTTAAAAATCCAAAAATTAGGTAATAAAACATTCCTAAATAGTTTTATTAGTAAAAATTGATACATAAATCAGTTTAGGATTTTTCCGTAAAGTAATGATAATGAATTTTATCACAAGAAAATGGAATGACACCATATTCAAGAAAGAAAAGATTATCTGATAGTATTAATTGATAAGTGATCAATTTTAATTCCCTATTCTAGAAATTTTAGATTTATAAATATCTAAGAGCTAATACGAGAAACTTACAATTGAATAAGTTATAGAAATGCATATTAATTTAGCTTCATACCCCAGGGCTGTCTGTCGGCATAGTTAAACCCTTATCTAGGACAATATGCGCCATATCCAGTATCATAACCACTTGTGTCCTTCCCATGCTTTATCACGCGATGGGTGTTTATAAACATTCGTCAGCGAGTTTTCTGTCGACAGTCCTGCTTATTGTGGTAATTAATCATTTCGAAAATTATTCATAATTGGTCTATTGTTCCTAAGCTGCATGAGATGTCGTCGTTTGTGTATATTTGCCTGTAAGACGCGGGATCTGTATCTCTCCCCCGGATTCTTTTCATCCAGAAGGCGTTCTCGTTTTCATATCTCTAGCGATTTCATTTCTTCTTCGTCTTTTTCTCTCGATTTGCATCCCTTTTTCGGGGTTTCTTTGTCTCTTCTGGGCATTTTCACTGGCAAAGGCGCAATGGATATCGGGGATATTTCATCGATGCTTATCTCGATTACGGCATATTTTTCTTGCCAGATTAATAAATCTGTCAAAGAGGATTTCGATTATTCCTGTGATATATTTTAGCGTTTTTCCTTATTTTAATGAGAATTTGATTATAATTTTATATACATTTCTTTGATTTTTGCAGATTTTGTCTAAATTGTAAAAACTCACTAAAATTTTATTCATTTTGCACGAAATTCCAGCCGGACGATTTCTTTATGCAGAGGGTCAATGAGGAAATGCAAACAGTGTGGAACGAAAGCGAATCGCGCGCTGTTCGTGTAAAGTACAATATTCCTGGACAGGATTAGGCCTCCAAATCGGATGTGTAGAAACTTTGCGCAGCGGCCTGTTTTTGGAGCTGTTTTCCGCACGCGTCGAGATTTCTCGTGCGAGTTTCGGGCTTGTAATCCGGATCTGTCGGAAATATGCTCCATTACTAAGTATTAGCGAAATAGCTCTTTTGGATCATCAATGGAGCACATTTTATATGGAAGTAATATTTTTCGGTATCTTATAGAGATGTTCCAGAGTTGGGCTATTTTTCATGCGCCGCAATAATTCTGGAACGCATTTTCCAGATATTGCTGGTAAATTCTCGTCGTTTCGTTTCGATTTCCTTTTTCGCGCACGTCCTTCCTTTCTTCCTCTTGAAGAATATGCTTCCTTTTGAATTCTCCTTTTCTTATTATTCTTTTTCTAGACTCTGGGCACTCCTTCGTTCTTGCTTGCATAATATTTGACCTTTATTTATTGCCTTTGTAAAGTCATATTTGAGAATCACTGTTGTGCAGAGTATTTATTGAATATTTGACATAAATTACTCTTTCACAATTCATATATTGATCTTCGATGATTGCAACGTGGTTTGGAATACTCTATTTTCACTCTTCTGATTTTTTGAACCGTTCTGGCCTTGCTATTTTCGTCTTCTCAATACCTAGTTAACCTGTAGATGAGGGGTGTGTGTGTGTGTCTGTGTCGTTTTTGAATTTAAACCGGCTTTTCTCGGCTTTCTCAAATACTATCCCTCCTGGGTTTTCGCGTCGCCAGTGAAATTGGTTGATTGCTTGTTGGATAGATTCGAGAAGCAAATGGGCAAATCGAGAGTTGACTTGTGGGGAGAGGGGGCTTAGGGCGCAATCCCTTTGACATCCAATTCCAAGCACGCAAATTAGCATACGAAAAGGGAATCGGGCGATTGTTCGACGACGAAGACGTGAACCTGAATAGCTGAGAAAGACGACGGGCAAATATTAGATGGCGCTGCAGAAAGTGGTCGTAGTCTAGGCGGACTTGAACTTGCACAGAACGTTTTATGACGAATTTTTTCCTATACAGTTCGATTTTTTAGCTTTTCATCATTCGAATAGATCTAATATGGACATTTTTGGAGTAAAAATTTACCTGCTCCTGCTTGTCATGATGTTTAGAAAATCAGGAAAATTTCTAAGAAGCTTCGCAATTTTTCATCCTCCCGCATATTCTCATCTGCGAAAGCAAACGCGATAAATTCCTGATTGTGACACCCCTCTCGTTTTCGGGAATTTATTCAGGGGAAACGAGGCCAAATGAGGTTGTGGTTTGGAGATATGAAGAAGGCGCTGTTGGAATTGAACAGGGCAATTCGAGAGGGCTGAGAGAAATTCGAAGGAAGGCGAAAAAACGGTTAGGAAAAGTGAAAAGTGAGGAAATGCAAGAGATTAGATGTGTGAAAAGAAGGAAAGTCGCTCATTAATCCGATTCCCTTTTATCTGTAACATTTCATTTCTCGATGATCATTATAACTATTCAAAATCATTCTCTTGTTTTTTTTTTTATTTTATTATTTTTCTTCAGTAAATTCTTTCAGGAAGCGACACACAAATACACGGAAAATAGAGACTGGCCAATAGAATAAGGGCATTTCTACCAGAAATGCCGATATTTCTGCTATTCATACTATTATTTTCAGAGAGCAGCTATGGTAGGTCAAATTTTCAAGTTTTGTAATTTCAACGAGAAACTCAGGCTCTACCGCAAAATGCATTCGGGAATATTTCGCGCAACCTGTCATCTATGATAAGGCTACCTCGATAGATTTTTATTTCACAAGGTAGGGTTTTCCCTTAAAGAAATATTTTCGTTTCAAAAATAGCCCTAGTTGTTCTTTATTATTAATTTGATCCGTGATCTTCATCCCTAAAAAGGCGTTTATGATCGAGCGTGTTTATGAGAAAGGATCGAATATTTCCGGATGTTAGGGAAGAAGAGACGAAAATGTGACAAAGCGCTGCGGGATTTGAGAAGGAAAGGGGAAGAAGGCGCTAGATGCCCAACGGCCGGCCAGTGACTAATCCTCTTCTTTTGCCACCAGATTTGTCTCGATCAGCTATAGCGCGACGTTTCACGCTTTCATCCGATCACTCGATAACATTGCGTGACGTCAGCAAAAAATAATCGATTCATTTGGAAATCAAGGGATAAACGTAGAAAAGAATAAGTATCTGTACAAAAATGTTCAGCATAAATATCAACACGATCCACGACTGCGTGGAGTTTTGTGCAGGACGTCAATTTTGCCGAACAGCAGTTTACAACACGCTGACGAGGACTTGTGCAATCTCCTACGAATTCACGCAGAATTGCAGGTAGAGAAAATCGCTTAAAACGATCGATCATAGTTTCACGTATTCCACATTTCAGATACAGTCATCCTCGGTACACCGACTACGAGCTTCCGGCGAATTCCGACTCCAACCTCGTTCAACTGGCCTGCATCACCAAATGCGAAAACGACGATCTAAAGAGACGTATGAATGGATCGTTTTCTCGACTCTGTTAAGAGCGAAGAATTTGCAGAACAACAGCACGATAAGGTTCCGATCAAGCTGATCACTGGAGTTCCACAAGGGCCGCTGCACGTCTTCGACAAGGCTAAGCATTCTCATGATGCTCCAACGCCTTCGCCAAACCAAAAGGTAACTTTGTTTCTTTCAAAGACAGAAGAACAACTCGAAAATTCAGGTTCAAATCATCACTGGCATTCCTCACGACGGCTTTGACCTTCCTACAGTCTACCCGTCTACTACTACTATGGGCAAGTCTGCAAACGTGAATCACCTGGCTCGAGACGATCCTACCCAACACCGAGTTATCGGTCCTTACAAGAGCAGAAGCCAATACTTGAACCAGCTGACGATCGACAATATTTCTCTACCTGGTCAGGGAGTGCCTTACATCGAGACTCTTCCCGTCAGGGATAATGCCAATGAAGTTTCCAAGACTGGAGGTGGGTT
The DNA here is from genome assembly GCA_964036155.1 of Diploscapter coronatus. Lineage (NCBI taxonomy): Eukaryota > Metazoa > Nematoda > Chromadorea > Rhabditida > Rhabditidae > Diploscapter > Diploscapter coronatus. The sequence goes on along the minus strand of OZ038422.1, from coordinate 85,803,464 downwards.
TTAAATATTACTGATTGGAAGAGAATACGCCGATATTCAAACATTACACGCTATTCGTCTCTCGTTTCTCTTCGACACGACTCACTCTATTTTGCTCCCCCAAATTCGATTTCTAATTGTTGCTGCATGAATATCGACTTTCTCTCCAGTCAACAATATCGTAAAGCACATATTAGAAGTTCATGGCCTTCGCCGTTTCTTTCATTTAATGGTTATTAGTAACAAAAGTAGGTGAAGTTCGCCATATTAGGAACTCTTAGGGAAGCGAGCGTGACGCTTTAGAAGGATAACAATAGAGCAATGAGGATAACGCGGCTCGATTTATTATCGTTTTTCTTTGTGAATTATTGCGATCGGGGTGAATGGGCGAGGAAGGAGGAAAACGGAAATGACATTTTATTGGGACTGAGCTGAACTATTTACTGTCCAAGAAATTCTCTTGGGAAATTTTACGCATAAAAAGAAACTAGTTGTCTTTTAGCACCTCGAATCGTTTATTTTCAATCAATCATAAATAAATGTATATAAATCATGGCGTTGTGAGAGAAGACCCTGGGATGAAGCAGTGGAAATGGCATAAACATATGGACATCGAATCAGAAATTTCACTATTAGAGAAAAAAGGTTTGCTCTAATTGATGCAGTCGGTGGTCTGTCCGGTGAATTGAGAAGCCAGATTGATCTGTCCGATGTCGAACACCTTTGAGGGGTTTCTGCCGGAGCTGACGTACTGATCGGGAATGGTCATGCCGATCTTCTTGTAGCACAGGCCGTTGTAGTTGCCTAAAATTTCCTTTGCTTAAAAACGCTTCTCCAAACTTACATTTATGGTAGATGTTGAGCTTCGGATCAATGGTGCTGATTTCAGTTTTGTAGCCCTGGAGTTGGAAGTATCCGTTATTGTCGGTCACTCCCTCAGCCATTTTGACGTCGAACGCTGAAAATTCAGATTTTTTTAAAGAGTTTTCAAACGATAATAACTTACTGGCTTCCTTTTCGTAGAGTTTGACCTTGACACCACTAGCTGGCCGGCCATTGCACATCAGTTGACCGCGGACTGCGGTGGATTGAGTCCGTCCGACTCCGAGCAGAGCATAGGCGGTGGAAGCGAGGCACACCAAGAGGACGGCGAATTGGTATTGCATTTTCTTCTGAAACCTCTCAATTAAATTTCTAAATATCTAAGCCAAGCAAGATTTAAAACAATGTAACGTCTTGTCAGAAATTGAAAATATAACAAGTAGTGTGGGAATAGTAGTGAGAAGTGATGAAGGCATGACGCTATTTATGCGACTGGCATTATTTGACTATGTCGAAAGAACATGTAAAAATCGAGAACTAATTTTGAGCCCGACAAATTCAGTCAAACTACTGTCGCTACGAATCTATGTACACAAAAAATGAGTTTCATGAGCATAAACACCTCCCCTTTCAGAGGACTAAATTGACTAAATTGTAGATAGATGTTAGGTCGACGGTAGTTTGGTTTGCCCCAGTAGTATGTTAGAGGGAAAACGTTTGAATAAAGACGGAAGAGCAAATTGCCAACAGTAAATAGTCGTCTTCGCTTCGAAAAGACAAATATTTACCGGCGAGAAAAATGTATTTCATGAGTGGGGAAGAGTTAAAGGTTGGGATTGGCAGAGGTTTGAAATAATAACTGAGAAGTTAAAGACGAATGGGTCGCTTGATAGAGCCTGACAGGTCTGAGCTCGGTTTAAATACCGAGCTCTCTAGATAAACTCATGATGCGAAAAGCAATTATCGATGAAGTTTTGCTAGAAGAACAGAGGCTGACAAACTGTTTTTGCCAAGAAACTTTTCGTGATTCATTAAAAATGATGAATTACTACGTTTCGGAGATGCTTAGAGTGCTAAAAGTGACGCTGATCAGATGAAATCACCCCCATTACTCAGTTCGGTTTTTAATAATTTAGCAGAACTTTCTGAACAAAAATGAAATTAAAAATTGCAAAAAGCAATATCGATTAGCTAGTAAAAATAGCAAAAAATAAAGGTTAGCTGTAAAGTGATAATATAGTGAAAACAACTCGCGGGCGCTTATTTATAGTGAAGAGATTTGCCGCGCTATGTTTATATAGTGATGCGAGGTAAACGGGTTACCTGACGACCGGTAAATAGGCGAATTGAATGATTTTTATGATTTGTCGATCTTTCCCGAGGGTCGGTGACTCACCCTCCCCATAACATCATCATCAAAATTCATATTCACAATACGCAATTCCTTTACAGACAAGTTTCCCCCTGCTCTATGTTTATTGCGAAATAGTACTATTATTTTTACGACAAAAATAACAACGCTTCGAATGAGTAAGCGCGCGAATATTGAACTTTCCCAGAAATGATAGAATTCTTTGTAAAATTGTTTGTTGCTCTAACGATGAATGCAACATTCACTGATTATTCATCGGAAATCGGTTGTGATTGACAAAAATGGTTTCAGTGGTGTCTTCCAAAGTCTGCTACAGGACTGTGAGAAGGCATTATCTTCTTGGGGCTGAATTTGAGAAGCATGACAGTAAGAGCATCAATGAATGCAGGTGAAGCTATTACTTCTGGAAAAATAACGACATTTGATTATTTTAGATGCCTGTGCGCAGCAACATACGGTTCGAATAGTCTGAACAAATGTAGGTCGTTCCAATATTATGCCATCGGCGGCAAATGCATACTCAACAAGGATAGTCATTTGTGAGTTTGGAGATTTTAGTCAGCAAAATAATCCTATACATTTCAGTGGCAAATACGATCTGATCGAGGATATCGAGTCGATTTATCAATATGTCAGCTGCGAGCCAGGAAGTAAGTTGTTGTTTTCTTTCTGTAAACAACTCAAAAAGCAACTTGAAAACAACGAGATCACGAGACACGAGAAATTGAGAAATAGTGTGGAAAAATAAAGCCTATCATTCTCCATATTCTGCCCTAACCCCTTATACTATTTCGTCTATGTCTTGTGTCTCGTGGTCTCGCGCGGTTTCCAAATAGTCATTCAAAAGGGAATTATCGTTTCAGTCCTCCAAGCCGTTGCGTCGAATATGTGTGATGGATACGGGAAGTTGGAATTGATTGCAACCACCACAGAACTGCCAACGACGGATGGAAAGCAGGAAGAAACCACGACGACCTCAGCTGCTACGGAGGCTTCTTCCGAATGGCCGACAACAGTTCTGAGCACGCTTCCTTCTACAGCCACGTTCACCACTCCACAAGCCTCTGAGACGACCACGAAGAACGCCACTACTGATGGACCAATTTCTGAAGCCATCATTGTGTTCTCGAAGAAATTCTCCACAACGACTGAGGGTAGCAACAAGGTCTCCTTCGTTACGGAGCCCCCGTCATCGGAATTCCCCGACGATCCATTTGAAGGCGATAAGGAGACCACCGATGAAGACGGTGACCTAGATGAAAACTTGGAGACTTCTGGGTCAGGATCTGGTGACGAGGATGACGAACTCGACATGGGTCTTGACGACAACGAGATTACGGCCTCTGATGAGCAAAAGAACGACGAAGAACTGGAATTGGAAGCTGAATCGGGAAGCGGATCGGATGGAGCACATGCAGATGGAGTGAGAAACCACAGAGGAAACAGAGTCGCCTGGCAGAGAGCTCAGAGGCTGAGACGATTACAAGCAGCAAGAAGAAAAAATGCAAGACTAAAGGCTCAACAGAGGCAAAAGGCTTTACAGAAGAAGAGGGTTGGCGTTTTTTTTTTATGGAATTCTAAAAGTATTTTCAATTCTGCATACATCCCTCATGCCCAATCTTCGACAAACTACACTGGTTTAGTGTTAAAACAGGCTTTGCATAATAGTCCTAGAAATTCAAGCACCTCAAAACCTGCTTCCAAATACGCATTCAAATCCGAAAAAAAGGATTTCAAAAATGATATTCCGGAAAGGCAATTTTATATATTTTAGTTGCAAAGAGCCCGTGAACGTCAACGCAAGCGTCTGGCAATGCAACGAAGAAAGCAACAACTCAGAAGAGAAGCCAAGAGATTGGAGAGAATCAAAAAGCAGATTGAGCGGGAGAAGAGGCAGAAGGAGCTGGAGCTGAAGAGAAAGAAGATTCAGGAAGAAGAGCTGAAGAAGGCTACTGCTTTCATAGATACAACAACGAAGCCTAGCACCACTGCGGAAGTAACTACTGAGAAAGTTACAGGTATCAAAACTGATTTTTCTTCAAATCAAAACTCCATTTTTCTAGAAACGACCACAATTTCAACTTCCCCTGCGACAGAAGCTTCTAGCTCCAAACCTTCTCATTCTCCAGAGGATTCTGGATCTAGTCGAGGTTTTGTGCATTTTTCGTAAAAACAAAACCGTGAAATTTGAGAAAAGCAGCGCCTTGAGCCTTCCATTATCCAAGAATCAACGACTGAGAGACCAGTGACGACGACCACAGCATACTTGTCGCCTGACGTGAAGGCGGCTATCCAGCGACAGAAAGAGTTCGAAGAAGCTGAAAACAAGCGATTGAATGTGGAGAAACATGGGTGCTTCGAGAGAATTTATGGTTTGAGAGTAGTTTCGAAAAATCAATATATCCATTAATTTGGGTCACATGATGGTCTCCGTAGCGGGTGGTCTGGAGCACGATGTGTCGATTGAGGAGTGCGAATGCCACTGCGCTACGAGCAGGTAGAGTTTATTTTATACGAGTCGCATCGAAATGAGCTATTTTTGCAGACACTCCGGTAGATATGGCTTCCAATGCACCTCAACGACGTACTATCACAACGAGCGGGATTGCATTCTGAACCTTGAGGATCGCGTCATGCGACCGAGTCTTTTCGAACCGCAAATCGCCAACTTCAATGCGACATACATCGGGATGATTTGCGATCACGCGACTGCCATTCTGAAACTTCCGCCATATTTGAATAGTGAAACGTGCAAAGCTCCTCAACAATCAACGACAACAACAACTCCAACCACGACGACCACCACAAAAGCCAAGGCCAAATCAGAGACGAAGAAAAAGAAGAAGAAGAGCGATAAAGCCGATTCCTGCTTCCTCGAATTGACAGACTTTGTTTTGGAAGGGGTAGCGCTCGCTGTGGAGAGTAACGTTAATCCTCAGGTATGCACTTTTGATTTTCAGAAAGAATATGTTTTCAAACACTTAGGACTGCAAATGTCGTTGCTTGGAAGGCGAGAAGAAGTACGGTGAACCATGCCAGTCGTTCCAGTACTACTACGAGAGCGAGACTTGTCTCATCAACCGTCATAATCGGTACCTTCTGATTCGGTATAATTTCGAAAATTGTCCTTTCAGATTCAACAACCCCGAAAAATTTAATTATGTTCCCGGTCCGCCTGCAAGAGGGTACTTTGAGAACACCTGCGTTGGAAAGGATGATATGAGGGAAGCTTACCTTCGAGAGATCTGCAAAATCGACGACGACGAAATTGTGCAGGGGAATCTGTTAAACAAGGAAGGAGAGCATAAAGAGGTGACTTTCATCATATCTTGAAACAAAATGACCAATTTCCTGCAGCTGAAACGCGACATCGAACAAACCCTGAAAAATACGACTGAACCTTCTTCCGAAACGACGACCACAACTGAAGCCTCCAAATTGCCCGAAGGCAAAGCAGAATCGGTGAAAATGAAAAAGATGGAGAAGGACAAAGGAAATGAGAAAGATGAAGAAGGCAAGCTGATTTCATCAATTTGTTGTGATACAAATTAAATTGTAGAAGAGGAAGGAGATGAGGAAGAAGAAGAAGAAGAAGGTTCTGAAGAAGAAGTTACGGAGGCATCCGGAAGCGACGAAGAATACGGTAAGTGGAAAACGTTTTGAAGTAAAAACACTATTTGTGGATTTTAGAAGAAGACGACAAGACTCTGACATCGAAGGAAGAAAAAGAAGAATACGACGACAGTGCCAAGACGAAGCACGATGAGCCCACTCCTGCTGCTCCGAAAAAGACCGACTCGTTCAAAGACCTGCTCAGGAAAGTCAGCAAGGAGTTGCCTGAGGAGGTGGAGGAAGAACAACAACAGACAGAGGAAGACGATGAGGACGAAGAGGACGAGCCCGAAGACAAAATTAATCAAAAAGTCGAGGTCCTAGGAAGCGATCAAGTCAAACTACGAAAGAAAAAGCCGACGGTATTTGAAAGGTGTAAAAGTTTTTGAGGGAAACTCTCATCATTTAAATGATTTTAGCAAGAAAGGGCACCATGTGAAACGGATACAACATAAGAGGAGGAAAGTCATGAAGCCCGAGAACATGAAAAACAAGCTTGTCGTCACAAATCCCGAATCGGAAACCTCGACTACCGATCCTCTTAATCCATTGAATCTGCCAAGATATTCGGTTAAATCCAAAAAATCCAGCAGCAGGAAGACGACGGTTTGAAAAACTAATATGCAATTAACAATAACGAAAATTCAATTTAGCCCAAGCCCAGTGGAATTCCGGAAGCCGAAGGCATGGATAGTCTGGAGTCAACCCTAGAATCTGAGATTGAAACAACATTGGTAACGAAATTGCTTCCAGGAAAGATGGACGTCTTTGAAATTTAGGATACTGAACTGGAAGATCACACGAAGACAACTACACATGAAACGACGCCTGAATCTACGAGAACGACAACGTCTGATCCGGAGACCACGACCGAGCCGAAGAAGAGACGAAGGTTACTTTTGATGATCATTTTCAACATATAACCCCGCTTACAGAAAGGACAAAGAGACGAACCGAGTGCATGGAGTGAAAACTCGCAAGTTCGACGAGAAATTTATCAAGTCGCTTCCTGAAAAACCGGAATCAGTATATCCAAAATAGCCGATTGAAATTTTCCGAATAATAAATTTCAGACCACAGGTCGTCCGATAATAACCTCAGCACCACCCTCGTATCCGCCTGCCGGAAGATGTACCTATAGCGCATTGTATCAAACTACTTTCCTTGGTATGAAATATAAATTTAAAAACAAAAAAACAAATGAGCTAAATTTCAGGTCGAAAATTGTTAAAATCCGTTCAAGTGAAAGAGGCTTCGGATTGCTTTGCTGCGTGTTACGCGTTGAGATGTCGGTCGGCGAATTTTGTTGCTAGTGGTAAGAGAATGTTCGTAGATTTGAAAGAAAGCGGAACTTTAGGCAAACTAAATACCTGCGAATTATACCGAGATTCGTTAATCGACTATCGACGGCCAGATATCCTTGAATTTGCCGCAGACACAGTCTACTTCGATGGCATTAATTGTGATGGAACACGACCTTAGTTATATTTTGTTTTCATTTAAAGAACAGTCTTATAACTAGAGGTTGCTAATGTTTTTCTTTCATATCATTTAGTCTTTCATTCTAAATTGTGATGTAGCAATGATGCTCCAAATCTGCAAGTACGGGTTAAATAGCTTACATAACTTTGCCTTTCGATAGCAATATGTTAAATCAAGCAATATGTCTGTTAATAGTTGTCTCAGGATTAAAGATAAAGTTAAATTATTTATTTTCTCGGTTATTATTATTTTCTTTATCGGTTTCATCTTGAATGAGCTGCTTGAACATTCGAATTTGGTAGGCAGCAATGTTTCTAATGACGATGCATCCAAAGAATAGCTGGAAATAACTAATTTTAAGACATACACTTAGAGTTGTTTTACCTGAATACACAGAAAAATGAGCAAAATGGATAACATAGCGATTTCTAAAGGTTGTTGTTGAAGGGCGAAGTTGACTAGGAGAAATATAGACATCGGAAGTTGGATGACCAAAGTTGTGATCCAGAACCCCGACAAAGCCGGCATCTAATAATAAGTTTCCCAAAGGAATATTAATTAGCTTACCTTTTCCGACAAATTTCCATAATAGCCTAGAACTAATCTTACGATTTCTACGATGCTATGAACGATAATCGCCGGAATTATTAGCACTTGGTAAATCGCTGATAGACAATAGTACTGAAGTTTATCTCAACCATGAAGATTTTATACGAAACACATATAAGTTACCTTCAAATAAAGGCACAGACAGACTGATAGAAGATGGAAAGGCGTTAAACATGCGTTGAAATGAAGGGCTATTTGAAGAGGTAGACTTGTATGGCATTCTAAAATTTATTATTTTCCCAAAAACACATAACTTCAAACTACCAGTTTTTGGCAAATTAACCGTCGCCGACGACTTGAGTTTTTCAGGCAAAATAGCCTGCAGAGATGCGTCTAATTGGCTCATTCGAAAATTTTATAATATCTAGGAAAATTGCAAAATAGGGGAATATTGGTGTGAGATCTATATTTGGCGTTGTTACCATAGAAACAAAATCGCTTCCCGCTTTCTCAATTTTGCACCACTCATTCAAATTCTTCCTATTATAGTCTAGAAAAGGAAGGTATAATCCCTTTTTAATCTGAATTACTTTCATTTGCATCTTAGGTGGTCGAAAATCTATTTCTAAATTCTATTGCATCTCATTTGTTCTAAGAAATGACGTTTACAATTTTCTATAAATTTTTAGATTTTCCTCTTCATGTTCAATTTATTTTCATTAACATCCTAGAGTGGATATTTTCATTTTCAATTTACTACATTTCTGTATAGAATTCAAAAGAACGCATCTGAAATGGAATTGTGTAAGAATAAGAATTCCCTGAATGCGTTCCATTTTCTCATTCATTTCGCTGGCTCTTCAAAAAGGAAGTCCATTTCTACATTTTCCTCTGCGGTCCGAGGCTCAGAGTGTTCGATTTTCCGATTCTCTGTTCGCTTCCATCTCCTCTCTTGCCTTCTCTGCATTTTGTTTTTCTGTTAAATTCCGCTCTTAACTCTTGCCTTTGGGAGCTTTTCACGAAGTTTCCAGACCCTTTTTGGTCAGATGCTGTCGTTTTTTCCCGCAAATCCAAGCAATTTATCTAATCTCTTGGGATTATTCTTATCTTTGAAGTTTTGAGCGAAATTTGAAATATCATATTTTCATAGTCAGTAAAATCTGTTAATCGAGTGCTACTTTTTTCCTTTTCAGGAAAATTTGCTGCCCGAGACATTTGCGCAATCGATTTGCGTCGAGTTTTTCACCGAGAGTAGCTGCCTATTTTGTATGCCCAACGAAGCAATGCTTTTTGTGCCCAACACGCAGTCTGAAGTGAGCTGAAAAGGCTGTGTTTTTTGCTGCAAATAAGTGGGAAGAATAGGGCGAGAAAGAAAGAGGAGAATGAAAAAGGGAAAGAAAGAACGAAAACGGAGAGAAAGAATTTGTATAAAAAAAGCGTGCGATCGGATTGCAGTGCATTTTCCCCCCTTCGATTCTTCCCTTTCTGCCAACCAGCTGATTGCACTCGTGCATCGTGCAGCCTCGTCTGGACACTTAGAGAGCACGTCGAATTGAGAGATCCCAGAAACGAAAAGGGAGCGATTCGCTTCTTTTCTCGTCTCGTTTGCCCCAAACACACTTCGGTTGTTGTTTTTTGTTGTCTTCGTCTCTCTTCAATTGCCACACTCTCGCAATCTTCTTATGACCTCTTTTATTTTGCTCCCATCTAGTTCAGCAGTTCAGTATCTCTGTGGCGGAGATTGAGATTCGCTCCGTATCAATCCCAGATATCATTCGGTAAGCGTTCCCGTTCCAAGCCCTATCTCCTCGGTTGACTCGCCGCCCTGATCATCATCTCCAGGCCCGTCCCGCTTCGTCTCATCCTCACTCTGATTCGCTTCCTGATCGCCATCATTATCATCCCGCTCTATTCAGCCATCTCCCGAATGATCGGATTGTAAGTCGGTCGATTTTCCATTTTGTTCGCTTTTTAGCTTCCATCAAGCCATTTGATCCGATTCCATAAATTCTCCATTTTAATTTCGCTTTTGAATCTAATGAAAATGCGAACCGGTTTGGGCGCGCGCGCGATATATTCTGCCAGGCGTACGCGCAATTTATTCTTTTTGAAATTTCCTTTTTTCAAGCAAAAAAGTTGTAACTTTTACAAGAGTCCCCAATATTTGCTCAGTACCACCACTCTGTCGGCCTTGTGGCCATTCAACGCTCGTGTCAGCGGGTGTCTGTGCCTGGTCATCCGCATCCCCCATTTCGCATCGTCGTTCCCTCATTCATTTCTTTTATGCCCTGCTTTATCTCCATTTCTGCCTTTTATTCGTTTTACGATTCCAACCATTCGTGTTCTTCGTACAGCTGTCAGCCGCGTCTAGAATGATGCAATTCTCCTGCATGAAATGTCTTCTGGTTCACAAATTGGCTCGTTTTTCCTGGTAGAATTCAAGGATTTATCTATGGCTATGAGTTTGTATCTTTTTGACTTATTTTCGCTCAATATTTAAAACTTTTGTTCGATGATTTGGCGGCATTTTTAAATTCGCCTGCAAAACACAGATCGAGGTCATCCCCTTTGTGTGTCAGTCTGTCACACACAGAGACCTTCGTCCGCTGATTGCCAGCTGCCTTGTAGACTCGTTTCGTCTTATCCCCGACCGAGACCCTAGCCGTTCGTCCGCTCATTTCTAGGTCATTTCGCTGATTTCGATGTACGCAGATGATTTATCTCTTGTCCACCTCTTCTGTTTGTCAATTAATCCAACACCCCCAAAAATACAACCTCTGCAGTAGCGCATGGTTTTGTGGTCGTGGTCTTCTCTCGCTTCTTCCCTAAGGCGAGAAAGAAGCTCCTCCCATTCTTCTCTGCATCGTCATTACAGAATTCGCATTTCTTGAAAAGGCGTGATATCTGTAATTCCCCTCTAATTAGATTGTCTCTGTCACACAAAGGCATCATGTGCTTTGCGCGCTTCAATTTGTGTTCGAACATTTTTCCTCAGCCCCAGGCAATTTCCTTCTGTCTACTCTAATTGCCCGCATTCGCTCTATTTGTCCAAATTAGTCTGGAGCGTCTTTCACGTGAGGCGCCTCCTTTCTGCCCGTCTTTCCTCAGCTTCCTTGCAACTTGCGTTTCTTTGCTCTCAGCTGACATAGTTGCAGCTAAAAATACGTCCTGCAAATAAATATTCGCATTGCAGAATACTCGACGCCTTATGGCTCTCTTCTTATCGTTTATCATGCATGCAAAATATTTGCTATGTGTTGAAAATTGCATTTTAACTTCGATAAATCTCATAAATCTACTTCAACCTCATTTTTCAGTTGTAGAATTGAGTTGGAACTTTTTGAACAACAAGTTTTTTTTTCCATTTATAGCTCTGACCAATTATGGCCGATTGCAGGGCTCTTTATGTATTTATTAAAGTAGCAAAAAAGGTTTCTGCGCGCCGGGGCATTTTTTTTTTATAAATAGCGCTTGGCAAAAGTGACAGCTGGCTGAGAATGCACACTGCGTGGCACATTGAAGAGAGGAAGTCCCCTCGGTTTTTCTGCAGCAGCACATCAGCATCCAGCCATCCTGCTCCTGACCCGATCATCCTCAGCCCTATATCCGCTATCCTAATCCCTGATCACATTTTATCCCTATATCTTCGAAGCTTGATCAACAACCTCATATACAAAAAGCTATCTTTCCTTTGGCTATTGATTTTATCTCCTCCGCAGAAACTGGGATCTTCGAAATGTTTCACGCATGAAATTTAGGTCATAACGAGTCTGATTTTTTGCTGCTTATATCATTTCTCAAGTATTTTCAGAAAATTAGCATATTTTAGAATTATACAGCTGATATACATTTCGCTCTGGTAAATGAAAGATTATGCATGCATGCATCCCATTCTGTAAATACTCGCGAATGCAAAAGCCGCAATTTGAGATTTCCTTTTTCTGCTGAAGGCGGACTATTTATGCGTCCTCAATTATTCAGTAAGAGTGAATGCAAATTGTAATCAAATACACACTGAAACGCCCTCTATTTGTGTTCCAAATTTCTGGAATAACCTTTATATTTAATAGACAGAATGTGACTCTGTGCACTCACATCTGGCAATTCCATGAGTTCATTCAAGAGGCGTGACTTTCAGAACTGACTACCCGGAGAGTTGTTTACCTTTTCTCGTCGCTGCCCCAATCGATTTTTCCCGCATTTTAAATTTAACGGATCATTTTAAACAAAACAAAAAAAATAATAATCGGTTTGTGTTGTGGTGAGCAAGTCCTAAGCATATCGCGAGAGGGGAGGGAAACAGTTTAGAGAGCAAAATTGACAGACGGCTAGAAAAACATCACATGTTTTGCTCCTGGAACATGAGAACATCCAGACAAACTCTTTATCATAGTTTCCATTTTCAAAAAGTCGTTCGGAATTCATAGTTAACTCTTCCATATTTTAGCACCACGGCTTAGTTCTTCTATGTGAAACTTCAGCATAGTTTTTGTGTATCTCATTTTCTCTCTCTCTCTATTCTACTATCGACTTGGTAGTTTTTTTACCCCTAAAAACAATCTGATGAGTGCAAAGTTTTTCGGCAAAACTTGATCAGAAAGATAACAATCATATAAAGGAAGAAAATATTATTTTATTTTTTTGTTATCTCAATAAGCGATCATTTTCTCACATTGTCTTCTGTTTCTTAGCACATTTTGATAGTTATGCAATTGATCATATGTTAGAGCGGATGTTTATTGCAAAATTCCCCGTATTTTTCATGTTTCTTGTCATGAGTCCCTCCTCTCGCGTGCTTGCTTCGTTGGAATTACCGATTTTCTAGTCTGATAAGAGGAACATTTTCTTTCATCAAATATTTTCTCTTCCACTTTCAACTAAATGCTGCTGCATCTGTGTGGTCCAGTCGGTAGAGAGTCCTATTTTTGGAGTAACACGAGTTTGAATCAGACTTGGATTAGAACTTTTGCCGAAAATAGCAGCAAATTGCGAGTTGATGATTTTCTAAGCATCTACGTAGGTTGTTGACCATCCTTGAATTGCCCTGATGCTTCGTAATCTCTTATCTTTTCCCTTTTGCTTTTTTCCACAGCCGCAAGCCTTTTTATCGTCAGCTGTCTTCTGCCTAATATGACTTGATTTTATAGTTGTAAAATTATAAGTCTTCTTATCATCAATGATCACCAAGTAGAAGTATGCAAGTTCTGTTTGAGTATTTGAATTTTGATCGAAAACTCCGATTTTGGCTTGATTAGCATAGATTAGTCGGAATTTCGTTTATTCCCGAGCATCTAAAAGATTATTTTTGCACTGAAATCTTCCTTCGGATCGAAATCGAAAAGATCTCGTGGGCAAAATATCCGCTCCTCTCTTTCGGCTTCAAGCTTTTCGCATAATCTCGATCCCCGCCTCTTTTCGCATTCCGTTCTATTTTTGGCGTGCGCTCTTGAAGCTAGAGTCGCATTAGTTAGTCGTCGCACTGCGGTGGTGCGGCGGCCAAAATAATCAGTCAGATCTCTTGAGAAGCGTCTGTTTTTTTTTTCCTATTTACAAGTGTACAGAAGGAAAATAATTGTATATCTCTCTTTATTCTATTCACATTGACATTATTTTCGTATAGTCCAATTGAAATCTGCTCGAATTTTAAATCATTGGAAATTCCTCCTTTATAATTAGCAATGAAACAGATTTTCCGAAAAATTGATTTGCGAATATTTTTCGTATAGTCTACTTCATATTATGCCATTCGTGCATATGTGCAGACTCGTATAATATTTACTATCAGTGCCCCTGGATCGGAGAGAAATGTGAATAATTTCCTCTCTGTCTCTTTTTCGGCTCTCAATTTTCCGACCTATTTCCCGGCAGTTCTCCATCTCAAATAGCCTCAGGGGCTGTGTTTGTTTTTTGTTCGCTAGGTCTGTTGTGTGCATTTACCAGCGCTGAAAGAATGAGAGAGTGATAGCGTTATGGGGGGAAAAGTCAGTAATCAGATAATCAGCAGGAAATCTGAGGCTGAGATTATTTTCCATCCGTCCGAGTAGAGTTACGATCTCCGAAATTTCTGAGGTTGCTCTAAACTTGGAATTTCAAATTTTAACTCTATCCATATCCCTTCTAAGACAGCAAATCATCTCGTATAAATACCAAAATCGCTGAGAGAATTCGGAAGCCCTTCCTCATAGAAACGAGAAGTGAATTTGCAACCGTTTGGGGAGTATTTTTCGGCTGCAGAAATATGGAAGGCTCTCCGGGCTCTTTGCGGTGTTCTTTCGATGTAAACAGGATCAGAGGGGCGCATGTGCATACACTCGCTCACTCCCCTGGGGAAGGGACAGAGAAACGAGAGTTGTTCGACCTCCGTGTCTTGTATCGATATTTACTTGCCTTCTCTTTGCATGACTATGTGTTTGATTCTGGCCTTTGTTCTGACAACATCTGACCATTCTTTGACTTCGACACACCGACCTTAGATTCGTTCCAACACTAATTTTGTCTCGAATTCCGACCCTGATTCTGACTCTGATTCCTATTTTCCGACCCCATTCTGACTTATCTTTCGCATTATCTTCTAATTCCAGTGTTTTTGTCAACGCCGCCTCGACACGACTCCAGTTGAGTTGTGTGTGCCTGGAACGGCAGCAGCGGGAGAATAGAAGGAAGGCGAACTGGAACAAAGAGCGCAAAAAGACGGAAGGAAAAGACATAGACAGGCGGAGGGAGGTGAGAGCTGCGCGTGACCAAAGAAATCGAGAATCGAGAGATGAAGCGTAAGAAAGCGAATTTGACCCTTCAAACGAAGAAAGTGAACGCTTCCCGCTTCTGAAGAAGCTTCATCTCAACTTCATCTTTCTTCCTCAAGAACTTTGATCCTCAAAGTGTCTTCTCAAGAAATTATGCAGTGATTAAATCTTTAACGGAATAATGTCGCCTTTCTATGTGAGAACCAATAGCTTTTTTCATTATTAATATTCACTTGATCTCCTCTCACCCCGCCGCGTGAGTGCATCAGCCTCTTTCCCTGCTGACCGGCCACCACTTCGTGTCAGCCTTTCTTTCTCTCCTTTCTCTTTTCTTTCTCCCCTTTTCGTCTTTCTTTCTATCACTTTTCCCTTCTCTAACCTTTTCCCCTGTGGCAAATAGAAAATTCGGCTGCGATACGCCACAATGTCAGCTGATTGAAGTGGAATAGAACCGAGCTCGCTTTTTTCCATCTTTATCAACATTTATTTTGTCGTTTATGCTTTTGCTGCTACAGAAAAATGACTTTCCACTTCCCTTCTTGCCTCTGCTGTCCCGTTTCCCATTTATTCTTCATACTCAAACCTAATAACTTCCTCGTTTTCTCTCACTCATATAGGGGCTCTTTTTATACGGATTGCAATAAGTATTCGAGTGTAGAGCATGTGATTTGCCATTGCAACTGCTGATGTGAGGAGGGGAAATTTCCTGTTCTTCTGTAATTGTAACTTATTTTCGCCTAATTCTTAGCCGCCGTTTTCTGTTCGTTTCGAAAGATGCGAACGACTGGCTGAAAGAGGGTGCACATAACGTGTGACGCACTTCTTTAAAAGGGGCTGCTAAGGAAAAGCTGAAAAATATGCGAGGAATCTGAGAGAATCTAGAGAAAACGCAGACACTCAATCACCGCTGCTTTGCCTTCTCAGATAGAGAAGGGAACGATTCCTTCTTTAGCCCACAGCTTCATCCCCCTCTTCATTTCTTCCCCAGTCATGTTCGTCTTCTTCTCAGCGAATATCCCCTCCCCAGTTCATATGACCAGCCATGCGCTTTTCTCTTTGCCTCCTTTCTCCCCGAGTAGTAGGCTTTGCAAAGGAGACGTGCACTTTTAGTGCATTCGATAGAACGAATGGAGTTCATCTTTGCCGCGCGTTTGGGACTAGTAGTGAATTTTCAAGTTTTCAGTCATCACTACTCCCCTAGCGCATTTGCTCCCTCTTCCTCCTCGTCCCTGGCGCTTGCCCTCTAGGTGAATAGGTTGGTACGGAGGTCAGCAGCCGAATGGGAGGAGAGCGAAATCGCCGATATTGCATACTTCCCCTTTCTCGCGCTCAAGTGCAGATGAAAATCCCCATTCTTTTCGCCGTATAACTTCCTCCCCCTTCCATCGTGATTTCCCATATAATCCTGAGATCCTCCAAAATCCATGTTGATTTCTTGCATTTCTCAGCCGGCTTTCGTCGTCTATTTGGTCTGATGTGATTAGCTGAAGAACGAGTGTTTTGCAGGCTGGCGCCAAAGTATCGGAACTGGTTGTTCCCCACCACAAAGATGAAAGTCCTCGAGCCGTCGCAGAAGGAAAACACGCCCAAAATGAAGGCCAAGACGTTCCAGGTAGGAGGATATGATCAGGAAATTGACATGCTTATTGATCAATTCCAGCACTATCTGCCCGAAGGTGACCGCTGTTACAGTTGCATCCACTGTCGAGCCAACCTCGCCTCCCATAATGATCTCATCTCCAAATCCTTCCAAGGCAGTCAGGGCAAAGCCTACCTCTTCAATTCCGTGTATGTACATTTCTGGCTCCTTGTAGTTACACCACCCTCTTCTCTATACTGTTTCCCAGAAAAGAGGATGGTAACTACAGTGTGAGTCCATATTTCTTCCCAACAATCTAGTGGACTAATGGACATGTCTTTCTTTTTATTTCGTCCAAATTCCTATTCCATTAAATTCGATAGAATAGAAAGAACTACTTTCCTGAATCTTGAATGGTGTCTATTCTTCAGTGTGAACGTTGGTTGTGGTCCCGCTGAAGAGCGAATCCTTCTGACTGGCGCCCACACTGTAGCCGATATTTATTGCGAATGCTGCAAGACAACACTCGGTTGGAAATATGTAAGCACGTTTTCTTCGATATTTGAAGTGAGCTACAGAAATGTAGACATAGTCAACAGTATTGATTTTCTTTTGCTGGATTTTACATTGGCTAGATGTTTATTGACTTTTCTCAAGTTACCACCACCTCACTTCCTGCCTCTAATTTATTCCGAGATTCATAGATCCAAATTCGACGTTCAAGAATCACATCCCGCCTGACTTTAATCCGAGTTGCTGGATTGAAATTAGCCCTATTTTTGACCAAAGTCGTCTCGTGAGAACTCTTAGAATATTCAAAGCGCAATAAGACCGGCTCGCCGCACACAAACATTCGGAAATGGGATCATCAAAAATGCGCTCGCACGAAATATGGAGAGAAAATGAGGTCCGAGTTGGAAACGCTTGCGAATGAATATCGAATTAATTGAATCATTTTGGAGAATATAATCAGAACTAGGCGGACCTAGGCGGACTTTCAGTCAAAATGAAAAGACAACTGTATGGAAAGAGTGTTCTGTAAGAAATATGTTCTAAAAATGTATAAAGAGGTCCAAACAAAATGTTGACTAATGAAGGTGCACACCAAGAATCTGGCTTAAGCCGCCGTGTCTACGACTTAGAATAATTCGAACATTTTCAGGAGCATGCCTATGAATCGTCACAAAAATACAAGGAAGGTAAATTCATCATCGAGCTGGCGCATATGGTCAAGGACAACGGCTGGGAGGGCAGTGACGAGAAGAGGAAAAGCATCAGCTGAGGATCGTGGTTATTCGAATTCGAATTCCCACGTTATCGCCTGATCTGCTGACATCCCACAGTACATCGGGCATGTAAATTGCACCTTCATTCCTTCCATCTCGGAGGTCGGAATTTTTATTCGAAATCCCGAACTCCACGACTTGTTTCCTTCACGCTTTCATCCAAACCTTCCTTCATATTTATTCATGTTTATCGCATTCCATCAATCATCAATTTATCGTTTCGATTCACACGCTTGATTTGACTTTTCTGTTTCCAAAGACAAGTCTCATTACTCCTGTTTTCTATTCCCGGTTTTTGGTTTCCGTTTCTGTTTTACTTTTACGTTTGGTCGAACCCCCGTTTGTTCCTGCTGTCTTTCGCTTTTATCCTTTATCAACAGGATAAACATTTTATCGGTTAGATTTGAGGCGTATTTTGTCGAAAGCAAACAAGGTGGATATCAAAAATCTGCAAAATGCGACTTAGTTCTAATTAATTTTGATGTAATATTTCGTTGTAAATAGTTCCAAAGTACCGACGTTTTTCTCGAGAATTAGGCAATGAATTCTTTGTTCACAAGGCGCTTTTCATCTTTCTTATACTTTTTTGTCCAAAGTTGCTCGATTTCCGACGTTTCTCAATGATTTATTTTGGTAAGATTAGCGGAGGTCCGAATTTTTCAAATTTGAAGCTCCGACCCCCAATCAGCCCTGTATCCGACATTTCCTGGGCTCAAAGCCCTATGATATAACCCATTAACAATTATCGATATTCCTCGCAACCTCATGTAAAATAACCATATTTAGCATTTCACGTTCGTTATTTTCATGCAATTTAGCCTTGATTTTCCTTGTTTGATCCACGAAAATCATCTCCTTCTACCTACCACAATCTACTGATCCATTCATTATACTGGTGTATTTTATCCGAAAATTGACCGATGCCAGAAAATACCTAAATTATTTTCGAATCTAAAGCATCGATCAATTTTGATAAGTCTGACTGATTTGCCTATGTACATAAATCCTATCGGTGTGGTGTTCTATTTTCCCCGTACCCTTTCAAGTCCAGCTTTATTTTATCTAATCACCACTGCTGAAAGAAGTCTAACTTCCTTTCAGAAAATCATTCCTTCTAAATAAATTACAATTTTTCAAACTTTTCTCTTCGAGCGAGATCAACATCTTTGTTCTCATCTGAAAATCAAATGTTCCCATTTTTTCCTGCTTACCTATGGTTTTTTTTCTATTTGCGTCTCCCTACCAACGCTTCTTTCCCAACCCATATATTTTCATATTCACAAGACCATAAAATATTTTTCACTGAAAACTCTGTATTTCTGTTCGAAGAACAAAAGCATAACTAACGCATGCAAAACAGGAGAATGTAAAACAGTTGTCAGAGAAAACAATAAAATCATCGGAATGAAAACAAAAAGGATTTTATTATGCAGCTTATCAAAAAGAAATCTGCAGTCACAAAAAATACTCATTTTGCTAAAAATGCACGAGGATGGAGTTTTACGAAATAAATTGGAATTGATGTAAATTTTCGGAGAAATGACATTATTTATTGACAATGAAGTTCGCCGTCTGGTACTCTTAGCAGAAAAAAAAACAAAAACGAGATTTTGCAGCGTCTTGTCCATTTTCTGCTGGCTGCAATTGTCACTGTTAATTGGTGTCCTGATCAGTCAGCGATCGACGTTTCCATTCTGCTATAGGCAGCATCAAGTGCAAGTAGACCTAGGGAGGATGATCGTCAGAAATTTCTTGCGACTTATCCTCCTATAGTTCTTTTCGCCTGACGAAAGTGCTCTCTAGATCTGAACGTGAGACATTTCAATAAAAATGATTGGAGCCGGAGTTTTTTTTATTGAGGCTGTAGGTAGAATTATTATTTTTTCGTAGATCAGAAAGCAGTTCTTTTTCCTATCTGAAATCAGAGACAATTTTTTAAGATCGTCCCAAATTTGCTACCAGCAGAATGCCTCTGGTTGTATCGAAGTGGGTTTCATCGATCGGATCAAATGTTCACTGTCGGATGGGAAGCAGAATCGGGCAAAGTTTCAAGATAAGTAAGCTCAAATCGAAGTGTTTGCCAAAAGTCGACATAGTTATCGTTAAAACTCGATGCTTCATTGAATCAGGCCGTTCTGCCACGACAACTATAATTCGCTGATCGAGTTTATTTCGCTCGCCGAAATCGGCGTCACGATCTGCATCATCGGAACGGCACTGGCTCTCAATCAAGTCACTCCCAACATTTGCGGACTCGTCTTCTTCAATTTTGCCTGTAATATATTTTTTCTTTGCAGAAAATAAATTCATGCCTTCAATTTTCCAGCTTCAATCGCCGTCAGCCTTGAAGTGTCGTATTATCTGCATGATTGGAGGGAATTTTGGAAGGGTCAGCAGACTTTGGTGAGATTATTTTCCAGTAAAAATTAATGATAATATCGCTTCACGCAATTTCTTTAAAAAGTGATCAATTTTAAAAATCTGCATTTCTTTACTATTTTTTCAGTTCGTGTCATCTCCTCTTCGTCTCGACTTCCTGTCTTCCGTTCTCTGGCTGCTTCTTTTCAATTCGACCGCCACTTTCACCGTCGTCTTCTTCGTGAACTTTCTTCAGAGTTTCGGATTCCCTCGTCTCTCGAAACGTTAGTTAGAGGAAAAATGGTTCCTTTAGAAATTTCAATCGAAAATCTAATAAAATCTTTTATTTTAAACTTATATGGAGGTTAAGAGTTATTCGGTGTTCCATTGTCAATTGCATACAGTAGTTCATCAACTTCGTCGGGGATATAATAAAGATAAGCTATAAGATAGGCGATATTAAAGAGAATGAATAATGAGGGGAAGACGATTTTCGAGAAATTGTCGATCCGATTCACGACCTAGAATATTTCTTTGAAGTTTTAACAAGGCGAAGTTCAACCTTTGCCGGATCCCTCATACGTAACTTCTTCCTTGCTTTCGCAGCTTTTACCGCCATCCGATAGAACACTGAATTTTCCGTTTCCCTTCTTAAATTTTTGCAAAAAGAGAAAGTTCTAACTGGAGGTATTCTGGTTCTTGAAGAAGATCCGCTTGTACCAGGGCAGCGCCTCGAGTCGGGCTTTTTCTTCGGCTAGTTTGACGTCATCGTCGTCCTGAAAATTGAAACATCAACCTGTCAACTATCCCTATATTTCGCACCAGTTGCAAAGTGTTCTTCCTTGCGCTGATCAGACCCGCCGTAAATATGTTGATGTTGCCCATCTAAAAAAGAATAGGAGCAACTTGGAAACCGCGTGAAACCACGAGACATTGAGAAATAGTGTGGGAAAAACGCCTATCATCCCTCATACTCTACCCTAACCCATACTATTTTACGCTATGTCTCTCGCATCTCGTGGTCCGCGGTTTCCAAATAACCGAAATAGGCCTACAATGTTCTTTGTCCCTGAAAAGGTACACTTACCGCAGCATTTGAGTCCAGTCCCTGCAAATCGTGGATCTGCTTCCTGATGTACACAATCTGAGCGTAATTGATCACCGCATACTCGATCATGGCGCAGAAGACGAAGCCGAAACATGATCTGGAAAGCTCGTATCTTCGCCGAAAATGAAGCGATTTTAACCAACAAAATATAAATGTCCAAAGCTGTGTGATGCGAGACTTTCGGTAGATCCGTCCTCAGGCCAAAGCCCAAAGTTGACATACTCAAAACGGTCATGATCCCTAGAGCCACTCTAGCTGGAGAAGCTTCCTTGTTGATCTTCATCAAAATCAAAAATTATTCCGAATTTTGCTTTTGGAGCTTACCCAGAAGGAAACCCAACTCATGACGACTAATAGTGTGCAGGGAGTGTAGATTTGGAGTACGTAATATCTGAATGTCAAAACATCTCAATTTAGCAAAATTCTACACACCCTCAGACCTAGGGAGCATTTGAGTCAAATTCAACAAGGATATATACGGGAAGATATAGGTCACACGAGCAAAATTTAGGTTATGATTTCATCATGAATGGAGAAATTTTGTGACAATTTAATGTTAGAGATACCAAATTTTTATGAAGAAAATTATATAGAGGGTAGGTCGCACGATCATCCTAACAACTTAAGTCCTCCCTAGGTCTGCACATACACACACACCCTTGTTGTCTCTGCAGCTTGAAGTAGACTTTGAGCACGGATAAATCTGAAAACGATCAAATATCAATGGTCTAGAAATGATTTGCATACTGCGATTCGGATATCTCGAATCTGTCAAATTCATCGCTGTTTTATGCTTTGTTAGAATTTTATACTGCGACAACATATTGCCCATGGTGGCCTCATACTCAACATCCTTCCATTTATAGACCATATCGTCGGTAAAATAACCCAAAGAGCCTATTTCTATCGGACAGGCCTAAAATGTATTCGAATTCATTTTTAAAATATTTTTTTACTTGAATGTCCATAGGAAACTTCCTTAAATACATAGGACATCTGGATCGAATCGTCAGTCTAAAGTCATAAAAAAGTACTCATGATCTGATTTTTCTGGTTTAAGTCAGATGGGTCGAGATATTTTCGGATTCAATTTATTTTTGATTGCTTCAATATCGGGGACTAGATTTTTTGTTCTTTGCAGAAATCACATAGCATTTTTTTTATCAAGTTCACCTCTGTGAGACGTGGACCTGACCATCGTATCGAACTCGAAATAGAATATTTGGGACCGTTAAAGTGTGCAAGTAGGATTTCCGCCCATTTCGTATGAAAGTATCCGGAACTAAATTAATTTTTCTGTGCATTGGTCCCTTCATAATTTCAATTTACCCCAAATATCCTTCAGCATTTTTGAGGCAAGTGGGATTTCGGGCTTGGACGAATAGGCCTGATTGAAAGCCAGGCGTTTGTCCAACCATTTCTGTCGGAAGTAACAGTCCAATGAAAATTCCTAAATTTCCTTCCAATAAAACTTCGTTTTTGAACTAGTTTTTCTAAATTTGGAATAACTTTTATTGGAGGACCCTAATAAATAAAACTCGCATAAAAATATCATCAGCAAGTTTTATGGTACTATTTGGAAGCTCTAGACCCTAATAAAACGCGATCAGAGTAAATCTAAGGACTCGAATTAACAATTGGATACCATATTCTGTTCAGAAATTGGCCCCATGCTACGTATCAGAATATCGATTTCAACAACGAGTGGTGATCCATCTGAAATCAGCTTTAGATATTTTTCTGGATTTAAAGAAAAAATCGTCGAATCCATCAACAAAAATAGGCTTTTTTCGGCTAACGAGGCATTTTTATTGTCGCTAACTTCTCAGCCAAATGAGATTTCCGTAGAAGGGATTTTCGTTGTTGGTGAGCTTTCTGGCATCCCGCGAAAACACGTGAAATCTTCCCCGATTTTTTAACGTAAGCTTTGATCTCTCGGCTTTTATTCACTACTCTGTTTCGTCAATTTCCCCCAGAATTTGCGAAAGTTTGGAGACCAAAAAGCGTGTGCAAATTTGGTTTCGGAGCTTCTCAAAATCACTTTTGAAAAGACGTTTTTTCGCTATTTGTGATGCAAACTCACCATCATTCTGCGGTCGAAGTTTCTTGTCTTGGTTCAACAAAATTGTGTCCAATAGCTTCGTTGTGTAACGTATCAATGTCGTGTTGTAAGTTGTCCTGAGCAAAGCATAACCTCAGAGAGTTAAGTTTACTTACTTTTTATTGACTTGGGCAGGTCTGATCGTGGTGAATGCATTGATGAATAGAAGGATCATAAACATCCTGTATCAAATTATGAAAACGTCATTTGATCCTAAAAGTTGAGATTTTTGTGTTATGATTTCTGATCAATTAAGTTTCAACACAGACAAAATGTTTGTTCATGATGATACCCTTGTTTCTAAACACTCATTCCCAGGATTCAATTTACCTGGATTCAAAATTGTTCCAAGAACAGACCAATTGGCTTGTCTTGAATTTTTTATCTGAAGCCCCTCCCTCAGCTCTAAGCGTCCGCGTAATTCAGTTACAGGAAGGCTGCTCGCGAGGCTGAGCTACAACTCAGAAATTTTTCTCAATTGAAATCCCGAAAAACAATTGGCCGAAAAGGATGTCACTTCGCAAGAGAAGAAAGGGAGATACGATTGAAGATAAATTGTGGATATTCACGAAAAGAACTAGAACTTCGAAAGGAGCCGGACTAAAGTTGGACACCCTGACTGATGGATGTGACGCTATTATTTAGATAACAGATCCAGGAATCTCTGAAATTCCCCATTTGGGACGCCACCAGTCATTAAGTATCCAGTCAGGAAAAGTAAAGCCCCGAATAATTCATCAAAATGATGTGATCAAGGGGCATCAATTTTGAGCAGGATGGGGCATTTTTATGTGATTTCAAAGAATTCGATCCGACAAAATGTCACACAGATACTTAGAAACTGAAACGAGCTGCTAAAAGTGACGAAAAATCCCCCAAAGGACTAGAAATATGACTAGAGGGTCGGTGACACATCACCATTTGACGAGAGCAGAAATGTGAGGTCAACTAACAAATAGAATTAAGAAAAATCGTATGTGGAAACAATAGTTTTGTAGGGAAAGTCAAGAATAGTCAAATCTTCCTCAATCCTATCAGAAGAACAGTATGAATCGTAAAAATTACAGTATAATCGTATTTTCAAGATCTTACAGAAGAACTTTGAAATGAGCAATAACGACCCCAAAATTCCAAGAAATGTAACAACAATGATGCGCCAAACAAATCAAGAAAAAGCTCGAAATAAAGACATGCAAATATGGAAATGTGAAATGTCGCACATCGACCCCTGGGGACATGGTAAAAAGAGGACACGAAAAAGCAGCGACGAGAAAAAGCGGAAGAGGAATGAGTTAGAAGGTCTTCTATTTAAAAAGTAGCTCTTGTCAATTGTCATCCTCATACTTTATCGATAAAGACTTGAAAATCTGCTCGATTGCTAAACTTTAGCAGCTTCCCCTACAATTTAATAATGGAACAGCTTTTCGGAAAGGTAAAATTTCTCAACTTTCTCGATATTCTATCACACGGCGGCATCATTACCAGTCAGTGCGTTTTTCCAAATTCTCCGACTTTATCCACTTGCTCCGCCTCCTTGCATCCATGTACCCCTGCGGCGCTCGTCTAGCCCCACCCCCCTCATTCCTCGATTTTCTTCTTCTTCTTCTTCTTCTTCGATTCTTGGCCCTCCTTTTCCTGTTTCATCTCCCAATTTCTACACTTGCGTCGTGAATTTTTGCGCATATTTTTCGTCAAATCACATGGAAATTGTTTTTACGCATTTCAACTGATTTTTCTTGTGAGTGCAATTTTTAAGAAAAAAACATGGTTTTCAGAATCTGCATGAAAGTGAGATGCGATGAAACGACGCCGTCTGCTGTTGACCAGAATCGTCTTTTTCGCCTCGACAATCTTGTTCATTTGCTCTACTGACATCAATAAGTAAATCAATTGTTTGCAATCAAACTCTTGTTTTTTTCCTTTTAAGGATCGACATTGCTAAATCGACGGATCTGAAGAAGAGCAACAGCAACGGGACTGGGAGATATCGGAATGCAAGTGCCCTGCTCAATCAGCTTCTCACTGATTACGATATTCGACTACGTCCTGCTTTTGGAGGTTTTTTTTTTCATATTCAAAAAATAATTTTATTCTCGAAATCGGTTAAACATCTGAGAATGTCATAGATTTTCAACTCTAAAAAATGTCATAATAGCAGCGCATTATCGCTAAAATATCCCAATCTGAATTCAGCGCTATATCTTGAGATATTTGTCATGTGTCAAAATAGCGAATGTCTGGTCAACTTCGGATTTAGATTCGGAGAGATAAGAGGTGGATCTCATATGACATAAAAAATCTGTGTCTGCGTTCTTCAAATTCTATACTTGTTCAAAATATGAATATCAGTCTGTGAAGATCAGCTTTATTATCACTCTTTGCAAGGCATAATTATTTTAGGATAGTCAAACGTAGGCGCTCATTTATGCTACTACTTTCAGGATTTTCGAATCAAATGAAAACTAGACCAACATATTTTATTTTATGAATCCTATCCTTTCTAGAGCGTTCCTGAATTTTCTTTTTCACATGATTTTTTGCTTCAATTCTAAATTTCTTCCTCGTTCCTTTACTCGATGCTCCTCTTGCATCAGCAAACGACTTTATTCGAGTCACAAAGTCAATTGTCTTTACTTTTTCTTCGACAGGAAATCAAAATTTGTGCACTCCAAATTCTTTTGTCTGGTGAATTTGCCACATGCTCAGGAAATTTCGGAATTCGATTCGAGTTTTAGAACAGAATGATAAGAATTTGTATCAGTAAAAATGACTATATAGAGCAGAATTTAGTGGAGTTTTGCTAAAACCTGGCTGATAACAGTGTCGTCTGTGTTCGATAGTTTCACCAAGACATGAATTGTTTCATTAGTGCAACTAGATTTTCTGGAATAATTTCTAGAGTCTGAATGGCACCTCTATGGACAGATTTATCGCGTCCTACAACTTACAATTCGTAGATTTTTGAAGCGGTTTTCCCAGTCATATGATGATTTCTCGTGTTTTTCATTCCTTCGTAGTGATGACAGAGCTTCGGAATTCATTGATCAATATAGCAAGGGCCTTGGCATGGCGGCAACGAGCGCAGAAATCTATGCGGACATCGTATCCCTTGGGGGCGGTGAATAGATCTTCTATTCTTGTGCATGTGTGTGTGCGTCTGCCTTGTCTTTGTTCCTCTTCCTTGGCTTCTTTTCTGAAGTTTTTTTTTTTCAATTTCCTTCATGGAAATGCCATTTAAGACGAATGAAAATTGCTACAAATTGTTTCAACTGTTCCAATTATACTTGGCAAATTGGAAAGTGGACAAAAATCTCTAAATCGAAAGAAAATATCTCGAAAAAGCCATAAATTCAGGTGATGCTCTTCTGCTCACTATGGATATCATCATAGCTTCATTCGATGCGATCTCAGAAGTCGACATGGTACAAACAATCTTTAAAGAAAACCACCCAAAAATTCTCCTTCAGGACTACACTCTGACCATGTACCTGCACCAGTATTGGAGAGACGAGCGACTCTCATTTCAAAGCGACGACTTTTCAGAGATCACATTGAGCGGCGAGTTTGCGCAGTAAAATCTCTTCATGATAATTGTATTCTGATGATGTCTTCTCAGACATATTTGGGTTCCGGACACATTCCTGGCGAACGACAAGCATTCTTTTCTGCACGAAGTTACCGAGCAGAACAAAATGTTGAGGATCAGTTCAGACGGAAAGATCGCCTATGGGATGAGGTGGTTTCACAAGATTCTGTTATCATTTTTGACCAACAAAATGCTAGACTTACCTCGACTTTATCTTGCTCAATGGACTTGCACAACTTCCCTCTGGACTCACAGAATTGCACCGTCGAAATTGAGTCATGTAAGCGTTCGGAGAAACTTTCTCTCATCATACGAAATTAAAAGATGGCTACACGACATCCGAGGTTCTGATGAAATGGAATCAGCCTCTTGCTGTACACGGAGTCGAAGAGGCTGATGTGCCTCAATTCTCGATCGACCGATATCAGACTTTGGACAGGATCGTCACCACTGCCACTGGATCATATCAACGATTATCCCTGGTGTTCCAATTGAAACGAGCCGTTGGGTACTTCGTCTTTCAAACCTATCTTCCCTGTATACTCATCGTAGCTCTATCGTGGGTCAGCTTTTGGTAGGTAAATTTCTTAAAATCCGATGAAAATTTTACGATTCCAGGATTAATCACGAGGCCACCTCGGCACGTGTGGCACTAGGAATCACGACCGTTCTCACCATGGTACGATAGCTGCGTTATTTTGATATTTATCATTTATCGCCTGTAAATAACAATGGTTCCAGACTACAATTTCCACTGGAGTCCGACAGTCGTTGCCCCGAATTTCCTACGTCAAATCTATCGATATCTACCTCGTGATGTGCTTCTTCTTCGTGTTCATGGCTCTTTTGGAATATGCTGCGGGTAGAAATAGCATTGCTTTCGCCATAAAGTGGTTTATTTCAGTGAATTACAATTATTGGGGAAGAAAATCCAAACGGATAAGCGAAGAAGGCTGGCCTGTGCTGAATGGTGAGAACAAGGAGGACCGAGAGGGACAAATCAATGTTCGGGATTTCGGAGTCTCTTCAGCATTCATCAATGTAGGCTGGGTTCATTCATAATTTTATCTTTATTCATTTCTTTTTAGGGCCCGTCCGATCCCAGGGCTCCAGATCCAGAAATGGCGACTAGTCAAGGAGGGTCCCCTTTGGAAATCAACGAGTGCATCATTACGCACGGGTATTGCATCTTGAAATATGGCGTATAAAGTTGGACCTTCAAGGTTAACGTTCAGAAAACGAGCCTCATCTCCAATAGCGCAACTCTACACGTCAACGTATGAAAACAACAACGAAATGGCCGAATACCCCCGATACACGAAGACTTCGTTCGAGTTGGGAGCCCGAACCAGGATTGCTAGCATGCCGACGAGGAGTTGCAAGTAGGGAATCATCATTAGAAAAAGAGAAAAAAACACTTCATCTGAACTATGTCCGTATTCACAAACGTACTGGGAGGCCCATTCGATGTGTTTATGAATACGAGCACTGGTCTCCTGACACGTAGTTCCATCTAGTGAATTTTGAAATCCAAATTCTCTCAAGACTTTTATCGAAATAATGCTCGAAGGTTTCGCAAAGGGGAGAATCATTTTTGCAGAGCCCGAATCCGGTCGAAGAAGGGCCGAATACGCGGTATGAGCGTGAAGCAAACCGTTAGCAATATTCGCAAGAAAGCGAAAAAGGTCATTCCGACGATAAAAGACATCAACGTCATCGATCAATACTCGAGGATTATATTCCCACTTTGTTTCATCATTTTCAACATCCTATACTGGGGGTACTATTCGTTATTGGTGCACAGATTATCATGATACTTATGTGTTTTTTTTTTTTTTTTTTTTTTAAATAGAATAGCATTTTGTTCTCATAATCAGTTATTTAACAAAATTTTTACTCAAACTGGTATTTCTATTAGATTGATGAGCTTATCTGTCTATGTATCATTTTTATATTCTACTTATAACTGGCAAAAACTTCCACGAGAATCGAAGTTTTTGCTAACCAAAAAATCTCTAAAATATTCTCCTGCAAGTTCTTTCATGTATGCAGTTTTTTCTAAGGATTGCTAAAATTGGAAGTGTATGATACATTTTTCATGTGCAATGCGAATCCGCGCTCGCGCGCTGATTTTTTCTCTTAAATTGCTCACCCTGTGATTTTCGAGATGTTGTTTATTTTTTGCCTATTTGTCTTCAGCTGTGGCGAATTGGATCCATGGAAACGACGAAGAGACGATTGGTTTCTGGATTATTCATAGTTAGAAAATGACAAAAGGAAGTGCAAAATATGAACATATGAAGTTTGAAATTGATGAGCCGTTTCTTCCTCCTCTAATTTACAACTTTTTTCTTCACATGTCTAATTTCAATGTGGGATCCACAAGTTATTGCAATCAAGATCCTGAAGAAAAGTCCTCTGAAATTGCAATGTTTTATGGCCCAAAATATCATTCAAGTCGATTTCATTGAATAATAAAGTATCTTCGTACGAAATCAGGACGAAAACGTGTTCGAATTTGGCTTGAAATGGCAGACTTCCTCCCCCTTTTCCGGTCGAAGGTTTTGCACGGGACCAGTTTATTGAGCCATTCTTCCAGCGTGCTTCTCCTTTCCCTCACCATTTTTGTCCCTGGTTACCACAAACAAGCGCTGCTCTCTAGGTTCCAAGCTTCTTTCGCCCAAATCCAGGCGCGCACTTCATCTCCACCCATATATTTGTTATGCTCCGAGAATTTCCCTTCCCCGAGAACATTTCAGCCCGCACCTTCAAAACACGACTTCGATAATTTGTCCTTATAGAGGATTTTAGATCTTACAAGATGGCGTTAATTGCCGTTGATTATCTGAAGACGCCTACGGGACTCGTCAATATTCTAGCCATTCTAATCAATATCGCAGACTTAATAGCTTGTGGACTACGATGGACGAGTCACGGAGACATTTACATCCAAATTATATTCTCAGTAAGTACCACCACAATTTACAGCCCTGACCATCTAGTTCCTTGCAGGACCACGGATGGCAAACTCTCGTCATGTTGTTCCTTTTCTGTGTTTTGATCCTATTATGCGGACTGTTGCTCTTTCGACTCTCAGCTGGGAAGGAAACTGCTGCCAGATTGACCAAAGGAGGAGTAAGCTGAAATCGGTGAATATGAGTTGGGGGATTTTGGAAAGTTTAGACCATCTTTCTTCTCCTAGTAGCACTTACTTTATGCGTGCTTGCAACGGCCATTGATATCTGGTACACAATCGTGGATGACAAGGCCAATAGACAGATGTTCAACAGGATAATTGCAGTCATGGTGATCGATTTTCTGAAAATACAACAAAAAATGGCAACTTGTAAACCATATAAACCCTCAAGTCACGCGAAATAGTATGGGAGAAAGAAACCCGTACCTTCCAATACCCTCTCCTAACCATACACTATTTCGTAGTGGCCTGAGGGCTTATGGTTTCCAAACAGCCAAAAAATGAATTTTTATCAGATTCTGACGATCATTCTGGATCTACTCCTGCTTCTTATGATCGCTCTGGTTGGCATGTACTACGAGCAATTCTATCGAGTGACTGACATCCATACCGTGCCTGGTCCATCGCTGTCTGACGTGCCTCGTCCCAACACCAACGCCTTTTTCCGAACAACCTCTTCCTCGGGATATGTTCCGCAGGCACCACCGACGTACCAGAGTTCCGCCCACCCGAATGCACATTTGTCGAAGGCCCATGAGATTTCACCTGGTAGTCGAAAAATTAGAGTAAATACAACGTGAAGAATAAGAAACTTTGTAGAAACGTCTTTCAGCCTTAAGAGTTGTTTATTTATCAAGCTAAATGCGAAATTACAACTCTTAAAATTGACTTTTCCAGCTCCAGCAGCCAGTCCTAGCGGCGTGATCCCAAGAGTTGATGGAACGCAACGGCCAAGAAATCTGGTGATGGCAAGTGAACTTGTCCCTGCAATCGATAGAGTTGATCGAGATAAGGAAATCGTGAGAAGGGCATCACATGGGCACCATGAGCACCATGAACATCATGAACATCATGGAGGCGAACCTGATGTGGTGGATCCCGTGGCTCATGAAGCCGAAGACAGAGCTGAAAGCAGGCGATCAAGGCAGCTGATCGAATTAGAAAGACGACTGAGTGCCGAACTCGATCCACATCATCATTCAAACGAAATCGTCGTCCAGCCACATAGTGCTCCTGCTTAAATTTCCGATCTTTCATGTATTTTTATACAGTTCACGGAAGTAGAAAATTTGAAATAAACTTTTTCTCTATCATCTTTTCTAAATTTGAATACATTAGATGACTTGTGTGAAATGCGGTGTTCAGTTCATATAAATCTAAATCTAAACAAGATAGTATTTTTGTAAAATGTGTTTGTTTAAGCTTATATCTAGAGATGTGATCATCCAATTGAGATGTGGTTTGCACAAAAAGATGCGCAATTTTCCTGCGGTGTGCAACGTATAGATTTTATTTGGGTTTGATCAGATAATTGGGCAATTGTTCTTATTAGAAATGATTTCTCCTTTGATGAGTCGATTCTTTTTTCCATTTTTATGGATGAAAAGGAACTTGAAGTTTTTTGAAAAATCTTTGAAGAACTTTCGAAAATGACATCAATGGGATAGTTGTATGATGACAAAGAAATATTTTAAATGGTTGATTGAATTTTTTAATTGGATAGAAAATATGAATATGAAGAATACAGTATTGATTGGTAAGATAGATTTTATTGATAGGGGATATTTGGCATTGTTTTTGGTTTGGTTTAGTATTGTTTTGTTTTTGTTTGAACTTTTGCGAAGCAAAAGTCCTAGACGAGGGGGGAGGGTGCGAAGCGGCCGACCGAAGTCTAGTTCACTCTTAATGATCTTTGAATTTTTACAGATTTTTGATTGTTAATTGTGCGGATTTAAATTATACAGCTCGTGAGAGCTAGTGATAGTTGCAATCTTCTAAATTAATGATAACAATGCCGCACGCGAAAATTGATCACTGATACGAAATTATAAGCCATTGTAATGTAACCAAAAGCTACTAATTCGGTATTAGGTTCGAAAATTCACTTTTCTTTCCTTTCTTTACTAGTAATTATTATCAGGCGATTGAGAATATATATCAAAGACTATTATGAGAACATATCATATTAATTGATTTTGAAGGTACTATTATGACATTATTAACTCTATTTTGTGATATTGCACTTATCACTCTCAATATTTCCGATTTTGCGAATTGTTAAAATAGCTGAAAGTGTTTGATTTCGATCGCTATTTTATTGAAATATTTTAAAACCCTTTATTTCAGAATGGGTTGGATAACAGAGCCTACAACTTGGAACGTAATTCAGTTGGGACTTGGATTTTTCTGCAATTTCTTCGCTTTCAATGGTCAAGGATTCATCGAAGAAGCTGTGGTCAATTCGCAGAGTTCACATGGAAAACTTAACAAACATGCCGGATATTACAGGTTAGGTTAGTGCTATTCATAATGGTCGGAATTCGTTGTTTGAAAATACAAGGTGCTTAGATTTCGATCATTCTTGCTTCTAAATGAGTTTAATTTTTAAACGAAATGTGTAATTTCAGTCTGGCAATCATTTATTTGACAGTCACCTTCGGAAACTTCGCCGCCGCACCAATCATCGATATCTTGAGACCGAAATTTGCCATGGTGGCAGGCATTCTTTGCTATGCCTGTTTCCAGGTTGCCATTTATCACGAAAATCATCTAGACTATCAGTATTAGGCTGGATTTCTACTCCTGAATGAGGTCTACCTCTATATTACAAGCGTATTACTTGGATTTGGAGCGGCAATTCTATGGACTGGCCAAGGAACGTATCTTTCTCAAAATTGCACAGAACAAACGACTAGTCGAAACAGCGCTTTATTATGGGGCCTTCAGCAGACTTGGTATTTTATTATTCAATATTTTAAGAATAATACTATTATGCATTTTAGTCTAATCGGAGCGGGAATTTTCCTCTACATCGTATTCCATTCATCAGATACGACGGATGAAATATCGATGAAAACGGTAAGTCATCATTTATGTATAGAGTTCATATTCAACGATACATTATTGCAGGTACGTATCTTATATGGAACATTCACCGGTATGGCGATTGTAGCAGCGTTAATTTTGCTGTTCCTCAGGAGACCTCCATATGAAAAGAAGAAAATGAACCAGAGCTATGGAGAACTTTTGGGTATAATATTTTTTTTATGTTTATTTGCATAAAGAAAAATTTTAGGCTCGACGTTCCGGATGTTGATAACACAGGAAATGCTCCTGTTGGCCGTCGTCTTCGCCTATACCGGGATTGAACAAAGCTACTGGACTGGTAAGTAACGACAAAGCAAAATTTCGTACATATAAACACTGCCATCTAAATTTGTACAAATTACGTAAATCTATAAAAAAAAAAATGCTAATTATAAGTGGAATTTTCTTTAGGCATCTATCCCACTTGTATATCATTTACGACACAATTGGGTAACCATACAAACTCGTATTTGGCTTTGAATTCGGTCGCCTCTGGGCTCGGCCAAATGATAGGTAAGTATTGTTGATTGGAGAGAGTAAAATCGATATTCATGCAACAACAATTAGAAACCGAATTTGAAGGAGCGAAATAGAGTGGATCGTGTCGAAGAGAAACGAGGGACGAATAGCGTGTAATGTTTGAATATCGACGTGTTCTCTCCCAACAAATAATATAAGTTGGAAATAATTCTTCAAATTCGTACTTTCTAGCGGGCCTAATCTTTGGCATTCTTGGCGATTATACTCGGCGTATTGGTCGTGAGAAAATTGTCCTCCTGGGAGCGATCGTACACCTGGCCTGCTTCGTTCTGTCCTACATGAACTTCCCTTCGAGAGCTTCAATCGAAAAGACCGACAGCTCAGGACACTTGTGGACGCCGAATTTGCCCGTTACCTATGCAATTGGATTTCTTCTTGGATTTGGAGATGCTTGTAGGGAATTTTTTAATAATGATTTTCTTAGAATTACATATTTTAGGCTGGAATACCCAAATCTACTCCCTCCTCTGTGATGCATTTTCTCATAAAAGTAGTCAAACCTTTGCTATATTTAAGTTCTGGCAGGTACACTATTATCATTTTAATTTAGAAATGGGAAAATTTTAAATTCAGTGCGGTCTATCGAGTGCGGCCTTCTTCTATTCACCATATTTAGAACTTCAATGGTATTTGCTAATTCTAATCATTTTCTCCGTCTTCGCTGCAGCGTCATTTGTGATATTCGAACAATTTTGGCTCAAACCATACAAACGGAAAGTCGCCCCGATGCAGAATAAAGGTATTTATATAAATCTTAAGGAGGTTCAAAATTATTTCAGATACAGAACTGCCCAGCTCACCACCACCTTCATACTCATTTGTCTCAGGAAGTTGCTCAGAACATATGTAAATAAATACGTGTATAAAAATAAATAGAATAAAAGATTATATAAATAATACTGAAGAATTATTAAAGCTCCACAAATCTCCTTTTTAGTATTTTTGTAAAGTGTGCTTTTCTGTTTGTGTGTCCGAGCTCATTTCTAACCACTTGTCTATCATACCCCCATGTATGATACACCGCTTGATAGGTCTCATTGTTAGAAAAGAGCCTGCTAGCTACAAGAGGGTAACAATTTTTCAGATGGACAGATGGGACAATCAGCTGCTCAATCAGGACTTTCTCACCTGCATGAACATCTACTTCGCGCTACTCTTTTTCCCTCCCCCATCTCCAATTAAATCGTCACCTCGTCATCATATAGTAATTGCCAACAGCAACTTCTAATAGGCAAAAAAGTCCCTGATTTTGATATGATTTTTTCAGTTAGCGTTACTGCCCGGATCGCTCGCCTTCGCTCAGATGCTCTACTCAGCAAGGTCCCGCAGAAGTGATCCAGTTACAGCAAGGGTAAGAAAAGCTACAGATGATTCGTCACGTCGGCAAAGCGGTCCTGTTCCTACCGTTCCTGACAATCCTCGTCTTCCCCATCTACCATATCATCAACACTATCATCGCTATCGGTCGAAAGATGGAAATGTCGAGGTTGGAAAATCACATTTTAAGAATTGTTCTTTCTTAAAATTTTCAAAATTCATCGAAAACAAAGCCGTTTATTCGGTAATCGATTTCTTAGGGAGCGTTCATACTTAGTTGCATTGCAACTCGCTCGAAATAGCATAAGAAGTGAAGAGAACGCGATTGTATTTCTCATACTCTCTTGATTTTCAATGCTATTTCGAGCGAGTTGCAAGTTACAGGTTGTAAATGGCATTGGCAACTAACGTCTGGACAGACTCTTACAATAAAATTGAAAAAAATCGAATCTTCAAGTGAAAGACAATCTCGGAAAGACGTATGACGTATGGCACAGAACGAAATTAGAAGTTAGACCTTCTTACAGCATAGCGCGTTCTGGATCTTCGCAGATGTTCCCTGCAAAGAAATATGAAAATTGAACAATAAATCAGTTAGTGTTGATGACCGCGATCAATTGAGACAAAAGGATGCATTTTTATGCAAATTTTAGTTCGTGGTTTGCAATCACATTGACGGAAATTGAGCGCTTCAGGAATGATTTTGATGGAAAACTCAGCAAAAACGCATAAATATATTGGTTATTCAATTTTGTACGTTAATTATTTCGCCTCAGTTTATCAAACCCCTGACAATGGGGAAAATACCTTTGTGAATTGAGTAACACTGTTGAGACATGTCTCTCCGGTTGGACAAGATTCGCTGAGGGAATTTGGGTTAGCTGCTGGGTTGCACAGAATAGGCATCGAAGTCGACTTATAGCCGGACGGACATTCTGAGAAATTCAAAAAATAGTCGTTGAAACTCTTTTCCTATTATGAGAATGAACTTGTCATGTAATTTATGGAAGAAGAAAAACGAGATTTTCTGTATTTGTCACAGACTGGTCATAATCAAAATTTGCATTGCCACAAGCTATTCAGTCCGGCCCTCTATATTTCATACCCACACCCATTTGTATTCCACATTATGCACTTTTTGGGGGAAGAGTAGGAGAGTTGGAGGTAGGAGAAAAGAAAAAGTGGGTGTGGGTGTGGAATACAAGAGGTCATTCAGTCCATACACCCCAGCTCGGAAATTTAGTGGCAACTACAAACGGTGATGGAGAGCAGCTCGTGACAACCATAGGAAGTCGGAAAATTGGTGTATAAGTCGATAATCGTCATCATAGAATAAAGCTCCTTCGCTATCAGGGATAGAAATTTGAAAAGTAAATCATGTCATCTGAATATTTTACGTGGCTGAACGGTCCCAGGCTTTGGTTGGCAGCACACATGGGCATTCTTGAAAATGCTCATAATACAGAACCCCTTTGAAGAAGCACAATCGGCGTCCGACTTGCATGGCTTTCCAGTCGATTCCAAGAATGGGTGGTAGCATTCACTTTGTGCTAAATTCGATATTCTTCCATATATAAAGATAAAATCAAATAATATTCTTTATTACCATTTACGAGATAGATCATCGAAATTGTCACGAATACTGCTGATAAATATGCGTGCATTTTTAAACTATGAATTTAGGTGATATTTTTGGTTCCTGAGCCCAAAAATAGGTGGGGTCTGATCGAGCAGCGATGACTGGAATACGCCAGCAGCCAAAAATGAGAAAAGTCGGATGGCAAAAGGTGCGGCTTTTATAGACGAAGAGCAATAAAGGAATAGAGCAATTGCCCCTAGGCAGCAGCAGCCACTTTTGTTTGCACATACGTGCACCAACCATCAGCAAACCGCTAACTATCCATCCCATTCAAATCAATTTTTTGTGAATTAAGAACTTGAGCATCACATCAAAGATGCTCATCATCTTATCTTATCAGGATTATCAATACATGTCATTTGTAGGTTCGCCAAGAGTGCAAAAGCTTGTCAAAGTTCTGATTGATTTATCATACATAAATTTCACAATCTAGAATTTGAATTACAGCAAAATGTTGAGAAACTTTCACATAAAATATTCGTCGTTAACTTTTCGCACGTTTTTTGCTGTCATGATCTGATCAATTAATTTTTATCTCACACTTTCCATTTTCATATCCACAAATTTTGTGCAAACAAGTACACTAAATATCCATTGTGACGTGGCGAGCAAAAGCAGCACAAAACCGTTAGCGTA
The DNA here is from genome assembly GCA_964036155.1 of Diploscapter coronatus. Taxonomy (NCBI): domain Eukaryota; kingdom Metazoa; phylum Nematoda; class Chromadorea; order Rhabditida; family Rhabditidae; genus Diploscapter; species Diploscapter coronatus. The sequence goes on along the minus strand of OZ038422.1, from coordinate 85,766,691 downwards.
TTTTTGCGAAGTGAAAATGCGAAAATTTCGTCACAAAACCAGCGACAAAATTCTTCTCCAAAACTTATGAAAGAACAAAAATTACAGGATACAAACTTTATTATTAATCTAAAATCTCATTAAATTTACAACGCTCTAAATACGTAACAAGAAATTTGTCCTCGTGATGCCATACAGTAATGCTCGGTGTGGACGACATATCTGAAAAATAAAACAAAATTGGGGAAGAAAAAATGAAATTTTTACCCAAATTCTCCCCTAGCGCAAATTACGTTCACTTCGTAGCCCATCATTTCTTCTGCGGCCGATTGTATCAATCGCTTCGAATCAGACACATCATCATTCACATACTGAAAAATGGCATTTCAGGAAATTACCCGCAAAAATTCGACCTGAATAATGATTTCCCTAAACTCCTCAGAATTGCAAGCAGGATCCATGGTTTTCGAAGAGTAAGCCTTTCTTCGGCTTCGGTATTTGCATGGTGACGAACACCCTGAGCAGCAGTCGTTCTGAATATATCGCCATAATTTTTTCCTACCGTTGATTGGAGAGCAAAGTCGATATATTATATCTATGCAGCAATTAGAAATCGAATTTGGTAGCGCAATTTTTGAATATCGACGTTCACTTCCAATCTATAATATCATAAATTGTAAACCTGAGATCCGGTTTTTGCAGCAACAGCATAACCAGAAGAAGGAGCTACTTGAGTTTGCTGCGCAGAAGAACCCCCAGAGCAACCACTTGAACATCCACCGCCTTGAGAGCAGCCTCCTAAATGAATACTCATTAGCAAATTCGGAGTTTTAACAGTCCTCCTATTCGTCAGTATTGATTATATCTGAGCTGAAGGACTCGCGCTCAAATGAATGTTTTTTTCAGTTTTATAAATCTTCAATCTTATCGATACTACTTCAGCTTCCAAAAACAATTTAATACTGTAAAGTAATCAAAAATGACTCATACCACCACATCCCGATGAAGTCTGTCCACCGCATCCTCCAGAGGCACTCATTCCACCACTCGACTGGTACGATGATCCATAGAATGGAGCCATCGGCGCTTGCTGCATTTGCATCGGCATCTGCGCCATTCGATAGCCGTAGTAGGGTTGCATATGAAATCAGGCAATTCGAGAATGTAAAAAAGACAATCTTCACAACTTGAAGAAAAAGTCGGCCCCCTGTATTTACAGACGGATGACAGACACAGACAGCTTTTTCTTATTTCTCCACTTTTCCCACATTCTCTATCCTCTCCCACCTGCCTGTAAATACAGCCGCCTATAAATACGGGAAGCCGAAAAAGTATGTAAAAGTAAGAGATCGCCTCTATACCCTCTCCCGACCGTCATACCACTTCAAATTGCGCGGCGTAGCGATGTTTTCGAATGATTAAATCTCCGACAATAAAATATTTGGAAGCATTAAATTTAAAAAAAAAAAAAAAAAAAAAACCTACAATATAACCGCTATAACTGGAACTAGCTCCTGAGCACGGGCACGGAGGAGGCTGAGGGCACATCTGAGGAGGCGGAGGTGGGGGGATAAAATCGGATCCATTATTTTACTGAAAACACTCGGATAAAGCTACATACCAAATTGGCGGCGGCGGACAGAATCTAAAAAAGTCGGATAATTTCTCGAAGCTTCCGAAATAACTTACTGAGGAGGACAGGGGGCAGGAGGTGGGCAGACCTGCACTTGCATGACGCAGGGTCGAGGAATGCACATCACAGGAGCCGCACAACCACACGCATCAATCGTGTCGATAAATAATTGATACTAAAATGAAAATGAAAATAACTCAGAATCATCGAAATAACGATGAGCTTGCATACATACCAAAACTATCGTGAAAGGTAGCGATTTTCGCCATTTGAACATAGTTAGAATTAGTTAATAAATGACTGTAACTGAACTTCAGCAGGTCCAATTTCCTCAGACCTAAAGAAATGGCCTTCGGTGAAGAATGAACAAAACTTCGCCTTCCTTTAGAATATTTCCGCGATTCTCATCGTTATTTTTTTCTACACTTCATCCATTTCGCTACAGGCGATGAGAAGAAAGACGAGTAAAATCGCCTACGTTTGTTTGTTTTTGTTGCAACAACATTGTTTCCTTCCTATGGATTTGAGAGGATAGCCTTGAGCTTGAAGATTTCCTCACCGTCCAATGTTGTGGACGAAATAATTTCATAAGTATTCGAATAAAACACACGTTTGATTGACTCAATTAAACATTTAGGTATATTTAGATATTCAAATTATCAAAAACTCTAAAGTAGTAGTCCACCTCTTCCAAAACGTCGAAACTACCTTTTACCAGCTCGAATCATTTAGCTATGTTTTTATGCTATTTTGGAGTGTGTAGAGCATATTCACTTTTGATTTTAACATTCTTCGATAATCAGACGAAAAGTTATGAAAGATTGCAAAATTCTGATTGTTTGAAAATTAAGGGGTTGAACAAGAGGATCCTCGAGGCTTCTATTAGAGAAAACACGGTACCTAATATTTCACATAATCCCTATTTTCTTGCTTTTTCAGGGTTGATCTATGGCTAAGGGACCCTATTATTTTGGTATGTATTGTGCCTCATGCTTCAATAATTGAAATTTCATCATTTTCAAGACGATTTATTTAATAGAACTGGTAAAAAAAACGTTTCAATCAACAGTAGTGACAGGTCTTGGGGCATTGATCTTTCATCAGTGCAACATAAGGGCCATAATTGCAGTAAGCAGCCATTGAGGGGCAATCTGTAATTTACAGTCTAGCAGAACATTCTATGTCAAACAGAGGCTGCAATGTTTTCGAACCGCATGATGAAACGAGCTAGTGTGTGCGTTATCGAGAGACGGAAAAAGGGCACGCCTTCTTTCCGTCTCTCGAAAATATTCACTATCTCGCTTATGTGGTTCAAAAACACTGCAACGTCTGATGTCAAAATTCACCGCTAACGCCAGTATTTGGATTGAGTTTATCGAAACAATTGGGGGCTGGAGTAGGAGCAGGAGCGGTAGTAGCTGAAATTTGAATATTCGACTAATAAAATGCTCAAAAATAAATAATCACGTTGATCCTTGTTGATGATGTCGCCATAATTGCAGCAGACAGAGTTATTATCGACACATCCCTGGTTATTCGGGCAGATATTCATTCCGTTCAGAGCCATGCATGCTGAAATCGATATTTTCAAGGAAAAATATCCAAATCTCACGTCCTTGTGGAACTGAGCAGCCATAATTTTGAGCGCTGACAGCGACAATCAGGCAAAGGGCGAGAATTATCATGGATTGCATGATGTAGATTCAAGAAGGTTTGACAGAAAATGTGCCGTTTACACTTTTCTCGAACCTTTTATAGCTGGCTATGGGTAATCTGATCAAATAAAAACTTGACTCCGATCCTTGTCCATGCGCATAGTCGGGTAATTGAAATTCAATTAGTTTTGCAAATCTATATGGGATGTTGACAGTTGCGTGGCCATGGATTTAGATTTATCTCATGTGGATTTACCACCATGGCATTTCAAAAACTTTATAAATCATCCTGCTAAAATTATTTGCCGTTATGAAATTTTAGATTTTACCTTTCAATAATTGTTCTAAAAGTAATAAATTTTGTATTATAGAATTTTCCCAGATTATTGTTCAAACTTTGAACTAAATTCACAGATAAAAAACAATTTGGAAACCTCAAGCCATGCGAATAGTGTGAGAAAAGATTCGTTTTCCCTATCATTCCTTACCCTATTTCGCGTGGCTTTAGAACGGTCTCTAAATAGCTCGCTGAATTATATAATTTTGAAAAATAAAAAATCCTATAGAAATGGGTAAATGTATGATATAAATATCAGAGAAAATGTGTAATTCAATCAACAAAACTTTTAAATTTTTACCATTCGGATATATACAGTGCGTCACAAAAGTATAGAAACAAAATAAGTAAAACAAGTAAATCCACGAAAAATACTAATGAAAGTCATGTTTCTATACTTTTGTGACACATTGCATAGCCTCATGCTTCAATAATTGAAATTTCATCATTTTCAAGACGATTTATTCAAAAGAGCCGGTAAAACGTTTCAATCAACAGTAGTGGCAGGTCTTGGGGCATTGATCCTTCATCAGTGCAACGTAAGGACCGTAAGTGCAGTAGGAAGCCATTGAGGGGCAATCTGTAATTTACAGACTAGCAGAACATTCTATATCACAGAGATTGCAGCGTTTTCGAACCGTGCGTGGTTCGAAAGTTGCAGATCTAATGTCAAAATTCACCGCTAACGCCAGTTTTTGGATTGATTTTATCGACACAATCGCAGCCTGGAGCAGCTAAAACTTTCATATTAAAATAATAAAATGCTTGAAAATAAATGATCACGATCATCCTTGGGAAACATGTCGCCATAAATGCAGCAGACAGAGTTATTATCGACACATCCTTGGCCATACGGGCAGGCAGACATGCCGCCGCCCATAGGGACGCAATCTGAAATCGATCTTTTCAAGAAAATAATAATCAAAAATCTCACTTCCTTGTGGAACTCGGCAGCCATAATCTTCAGCGCTGACAGCGACAATCAGGCAAAGGGCGAGAATTATCATGGATTGCATGATGTAGATTCAAGAAGGTTTGACAGGAAATGTCCCGTTTACTTTTTTCGAACCTTTTTTATAGCTGGCTATGGGTAGATCTGACCAAATAAAAACTTGTCTCTGACCTTATCCATGCGCATAATCGGGTAATTCAAATTCAATTAGTTTCACAAACCTATTGTACAACACTATAGTGGGATGTTGACAGAGCTGCGTGGTCAAATGGACTTATCTCATGTGGCATTTCAAGAACTTTATAAAATCATCCTGCTAAAACCATTTTCCATAATGACATTTAGATTTTACCTCTCAATCATTAAAATTCATAAATTTTGTATTATGGGATTTTTAGATTTTTCCCAAATTATGATTGTTCAAACTTTGAACTAAACTTCATAGATAAAAAAACTTGGAAAAGCCTTTTGGGGATGCTATCATAGAGCGAATTAAGAGTTACTAACGACACTATGCGAATGAGCACTTTTTATGTTTTGATCTGCATCTTTTTACCATGCTGTACCATCTCTGCAGCATAATTTTCTTTTCTCCTTCACATTTTACCTCTCGCTTTCGAAGAGAAAAGAAAGCTCAGCCTCTTGGCTGGCTTGGGGTTTATTTTGCTCTTGATAATTCTTTAATAAATCCTTGGTATCTTACCGGAAACTCTAGTTTATGGGACTTCAGTCCTTGAAATTTTTCCAGAATCGCAAATAACCGGCTGGGTTTAGATTTTATAAGATTGCTAGTCTTTTCTAACTACAGTCGCAGACTCTTCGAGCGGCCGACGCGAGTTGCGATCACGCAGACGTTGATGCCAGACTCATGCAAAGCTAGAATCCGCACAATTTCTGTTTCCGACAATTGCTTGGAATGCTATAATAAGCTCAATTGAGCAAAATCACAGAAACAAGATAAGTAAAACAAGTAAATCCACGAAAAATACTAATCAAAGTAATGTTTCTATACTTTTGTGACACATTGCATAGTCTCATGCTTCAATAATTGAAATTTCATCATTTTCAAGAAGATTTATTCAAAAGAGCCGGTAAAACATTTCAATTAACAGTAGTGACAGGTCTTGGGGCATTGATCCTTCATCAGTGCAACGTAAGGACCGTAAGTGCAGTAGGAAGCCATTGAGGGGCAATCTGTAATTTACAGACTAGCAGAACATTCTATATCACAGAGGTTGCAGCGCTTTCGAACCGTGCGTGGTTCGAAAGTTGCAGATCTAATGTCTAAATTCACCGCTAACGCCAGTTTTTGGATTGATTTTATCGACACAATCGCAGCCTGGAGCAGCTAAAACTTTCATATTAAAATAATAAAATGCTTGAAAATAAATGATCACGGTCATCCTTGGGAAACATGTCGCCATAATTGCAGCAGACAGTGTTATCCTCGACGCATCCTTGGCCATTCGGGCAAACATACATGTCGCTGCCCATAGGCAAGCAATCTGAAATCGATCTTTTCAAGAAGCACAAAATACGCGTTCATTCTTTCAGATTTGCCGAACAGTGACTGATCGGAATTTTCAGTTCCATAGATACTGGAATTCTGGAACTTTTGGGAGATGCGTTTCAATATCGATTCTACTCGAAGAAAAATTTAATTCCTGGTTCGAGATTTTTTTCAAAAATCAGTTCCGACCGACTCCTAATGCTAAATATCTTTTCAAAAATAAAAATAAATCTCACCTGTTGTTGAAGGAATTCGGCAGCCATAATCTTCAGCGCTGACAGCGACAATCAGGCAAAGGGCGAGAATTATCATGGATTGCATTATGTAGATTCAAGAAGGTTTGACAGGAAATGTGCCGTTTACTTTTTTCGAACCTTTTTTATAGTTGGCTATGGGTAAATCTGACCTTACCCATGCGCATAATCGGGTAATTCAGATTCAATTAGTTTCGCAAACCTATTGTACAACACTATAGTGGGATATTGACAGAGCTGCGTGGTCAAATGGACTTATCTCATGCGGCATTTCAAGAACTTTATAAAACCATTTTCCATAATGACATTTAGATTTTACCTCTCAATCATTAAAATTCATAAATTTTGTATTATGGGATTTTTAGATTTTCCCAAATTATGATTGTTCAAACTTTGAACTAAACTTCATAGATAAAAAAAAAACAACTTGGAAACCTCAAGCCATGCGAAATAATGTGAGAAAAGAATCGTTTTCCCCCTATCATTCTTCGCCCTATTTCGCATAGCTTCAGAGCTCGAGATTTCCAAATAGTCGATAAAATGAGAGATTTCAGCTCATTCAGTTTCATTATCTTGATAAAGTTCTTTCAACACAACCATTTCAAACAAAATCAACCATTTTTGAAATGAGAAATAAAGATAAGGGAGAAGTAATATTTCATTAACTTTGAAGGTTAGGCTTTGCCTCAAATAGGAGCGAAAAGAAGATGATTCAACCAATTGGCTATTTTGGAAGATACGATTTTTGAAGATAAAGGCCATGAAAAATGAAGGTTTAAAAAAGTTTTGCACTTTCCCAAATTTACCAATTCAACAACCCATTTTTTGGAAAATACAAAATCCATAAAATATGAAAAATCGAATAGGTTTGGAAAAGGTAAGAGTTGGGTATTTTCCAAATCGTCCAACGGTGAATCCATCGGTTCATTCGATCATTCGCTGTGCTTACGCTCCTCATCCTTGTCCTGTCCAGGCTGCTGCTTCGGATTTTGGTTCTCCTGGTCTTTTTTGCTCTCCTTCCCATCGTCGACGACCTCACAGGGAAAGGATAGCTTCGCGAATTCCTCCTCTGACATTATTCGCATCGGACGCAGGTAGCTGATTACCGTCAGGAACAGTGAGGTTTTGATTTGCTCTGAAAATTGAAGCTTTTTTTCTTAATTTTTTCGCAATTTGAGTCTTTTCGTAAAATTATTCAATTTTAACAAAAAAAACTCACCTCGAGCTCTCTCAATGCACTCACTAGGAGAAGGGGGACGAGGTGCGAAGCCAGAGCTGCAAGAAAAAAATATAAAAATCCAAATTTTGCGACTCATAAATTCACCAAGTAGTACATCTTCATCATTTTTCCAACAAATAACTTCAAAACAAATCTTTACTAGATTGCATTTTCAAATTAAAATTTCGAAATTAAAGTTAATTATGCAAAAGCACTGCAAATCAAAGAAGCATTTGGGGTCAGACTCAAAGGCCTCATGTATTTACATAGGTCTTATTATATCGGTCAAGAGGTGACGGGATCAACGCAGTGATTGTGTATCGCTGTCTAGTCTAGAGCATAGAGCCGAGTTCCAAGTTTTCGTTCCCGCCTCAACCCAAACCAAGGGGCTTAAGAAATGTTGATGGTAGTGGGTAAAACCACGAAAAATTTGACTCAAATTCCCCTTATATCGGACAAAATTGGGCGAATATCGACGATCGAGACATTTTCCTACCGAAGCGCATTGAGAACTGCGGGACCAGCCATCGGGTCGACGTCCGGATCTTCGAACTCAGAGAGCGACGAGTAGTTGGACCAACGCGAGCTGCTTTCAATCGAAGACGATTCCCAGGATTCGAGGATCATGTCCGATTCGGGCGGAGAAAACGACGGCGACGACGCCAGAGAAGAGGACGTAGAGCTGGAGCAAGAGGAATCTGAAACACTCGATTTTATTGACTTTTTATTTCTAAAAATTTAAGAATTCTTCAAATCTAATTTGATTTTATTCGAAAAAAAATCTCAGATCAAAATTTCTAGAACGTCGTTTTTCCCTCATTTCAAAAAAGAAAAATCGAATTCTTAAAAATATATATATTTTTTAAAAGAATCTCTTTTATTTTCATTCTGGAAAATTGACATTAATGACTCAGGTACAAGATTTTCTTGAAAATTTAACAAGCAAAATTTCCTTTTAAAATTTAATAAACCTCATTCAAATATTAAATCAGTTTGATATTTTCTAAAAAAAAAAACGAACCACTGTTAGAGATGAGGTTACCATTGAGACGGTCGTCGTTGTCATTCGAAATCGAGCTCGAACTGCGCAGGAAGTCGGACGATTCGGTCGATTCCGGTGGCGTCACGGGATGAATCGGTTTTCTAGAATTTGAAAAAAAATCAATAAAATTGAACAACTAATTTTTAAAATAAATATTTTTCTCTTAAATTTATTCTCCTCAACTTGAAATTGCATTTTTCTCTAAAAAATTTGTAAACATTTTGAAAAAACGATGCAAATAAGCATGTTTTTGACCCAATTTTGTCCAACATGCATAAGCTTGGGGTGACAAATCTCATAAATTGTTACAGAAAGTTTTTGTTTTCTTAATTTCCGATATTTTTACTTCCCCCACCTTTCTTCCCTGCTGCGATTCGCGACGGCCTGTTCGTTAGATGCCAGGCTCCGGGTTCTCGTCTCGCGCAATCTCTGCCCCACCACTGCCACTTCGGGCTCCTCACCCCAATTGTCAAAGCCGGGGCACGATTGCATTTTTTTCCTGAAAATAAAAATCAGTAATTTTAAGCCTCCTGTAAAATTCATTAGAAAAAACAGCCGAAATTATAAACCTTTTTTTGCAATTTTGAAGTCTTTTGCTGATGAATTCTACAGAGAGTGAAAATGTTTGTTTGCGAAGAAAACGCAAAATTCGAAGAGAAGTTAAGTGAAATTTTTAGAAAATGCGCGAAAGCTGAGAAATAGCACAAGAAATGAAGAGCAAACGCGTGTTTTCATCATTCGTCGTTCACCCATTTTTTTAACGGTTTTCATCAATTTTTCATTTTTTCGAGTAAGTCGACGTAATTCTTATGGCGCCTTTCTATGTTTTATGTTTCACCTTCAGATATCTCTGTTTTTGCCTTTTATCTCTTTCTTCCACCCCCAGGTCTTCTCCTTTCTGCTTTCAAAACCTGTCCTGTCCCCCAGGCATCGGTGAAAAGGCTTTAGCCCCCCAAAAGGCGTTCGTCGACAAAAACTGAAAAAAATCGGAGAAATTGGATAAAAAATTAACGCTTCATCATGAGATCGGCGGCAAATGCCTGTCGTCTCTATAAAAGGACAGACTCGTGACGAAGTCAAGAATGCGAAGATGAAGCTGCGATGTCGTATTTTTTAAATATTATTTTCTTTTATTTTTATAATTTGAAGAGTACTGTAACGTCGTAGAATATGAAATACCGCGCCTTTGACAAATTCTTCTTCGAAATTTCCCAACTTTATCATTCCTTTCCAGAAAATTTATCTAGCAGTTACATGCTAACTCTACAATCCCAATGACTTATTAAAATGAGTCAATAAACGGAAAATTGATATTCTACGATGCTACAATTTTCCAAATTGTCATTTGTGAGCATTTTTAAAGAACGTATTCCTTCAGATGCTGAAGTTGGCGGTCGGCTTCGGCGCCGTGTGTGGCATCACAGCCATCCTGGCTTGCCTCTGGGCTGGAATCGTCATCACCAGCGACATCAATGAGATGTACGATGATGTCATGTCCGAGCTCGGGGATTTTCGTGATGTTTCCGACGATTCTTGGCAGAACATGATGGTCATGCGCAGAGGATCCGAGTCCGCTGACGAATACATCAGAGGAATCTTCGGCAGAAACAAGAGATCTTCCGGACAATGCAGTGAGTAGATCAAATTGATGTTCTGAAGTACTTCTTTTTCCTTTTTAAACTAGTCCAATTAATTTTTTTCTCAATCCAAAAATCAAAGAAAATAACATAAGTCTCCAAAACGGAATCTTTCACATTTTCTTTTAATTTAAGGATACTTCACAGATAAAAATCATTAAATCATAAACATGCAATATCTTTGGTCGTCTTTCCTTCCAAACTCAATTTAGACCTGAATAGCACCCGATCGGGTCTTTCTCTCCTTCGCGCTTCTTTTGCACTTTATGTTCCCTATGCTATTTCGTCGCTTTCTGCCTCTCTCTTATGTCATGTTGGGTCTCAAATTTGCAAGCCTGCTTACCAATGTCAAGCGGATCTTCATCATTCCCCGATTTCAGGCTGCGGTCTGCCAGCCAACAACTGCCCCGAAGGCCCACCTGGACGTAAGATTATTAGGCTTCAAATATTTCAATAATTTCAACAAATTTCAGCACCCGGACCACCAGTTGAGTACCTTCATCCATTAGTTTTAAAACTAGCCTTAAATTCGTGTTTGAAATTTCACAAATTTCCGTTTTAGGAGAGGCAGGACCATCAGGCACAGATGGAAAGACGTAAGAAAGTCTCTAAAATGGCCTGCAATAACTGCTTTCATTTCAGTGGACCACCAGGACCGCCCGGCCTCCCACTCCCAGTCAACTTCGACTTCCCGAAGGGATGCATCAAGGCAAGTTATTTGTGAGAAACGAATTCATCAACAAACGAGCTGAAACAAAATTTCATTCTGAAAAGGACGGAGTTTTGTTTCACGCCAAATTTGTTTCTTACAAATAACGCATGTCTTCTTCTTCAGTGTCCACCAGGGGTAAGAAGCTTTAAAGCATCATAAAAGCAATAAATAATTCGTATTTTCAGCCACCAGGTGTGCCAGGAAACGAGGGACTGCCAGGACACCCCGGCAAGTTGCACATATTTTTGGACTTAAATTTGGAATAATACCGTATCTTCAATTGCTTTACCTAACCATCAATTTACATGAAAATTCGGTTTAGGCGAGCCAGGCCCGAAAGGAAAACCAGGAAGACCAGGTTTCTAGCACTCATAAGTTCCTCGTTCAGCAATTCAATTTAGGACTCGATGGAACCCCAGGCCACATCGGCGAACCCGGAGAGCAAGGCCAGCCAGGCTTGCCTGGACAGGTACCATAATTGTCTTTATTTTCAAATTTCCGACACTTAAAATTGAATTTTCTTCTAAAATAATATTATCTCAATACTCGAATTCGAAAATCTATTTGATTTGCTTTAGAATGGAACCCCAGGAAACAAGGGAATGGACTGCGTTACCGGACGCGGTGCCCCCGGAATGCCCGGAAGGTAACTTTCAAATATTGTGATGTTCAAATTATAACGCGCTCTTTCAGACCAGGAATGCTCGGACCTCGTGGTTTGCCAGGACAGAACGGAAATCCCGGAGAAAATGGTTCGGCCGGAGCTCAGGTTGAAATCAACTTTCGGAATTTAAAAACTAATTTCGCAAATTTCAGGGACCACCAGGTAATCTATTATGGATCGGAAATTACATGAAAGTAGATGTAATTTTGTGTGAGATTGAGATACTCTTATTGTGTGTTTGTTTGCGAGGAAGTGTTGATTTTATCTGGATTAAATGGCCATTAAAAACTATCTAATCTGGTTGGTTTAAAGGAGCCAATGGCAAGGAGGGATTCCCCGGCATGGACGGCAATATTGGCCAGCCCGGTGTCGCTGGTGCCAATGGCGTCGACGCCGAGTACTGCGAGGTTCGATAAATTCATTCAAACAGTTTTCGAACTTGAAAAGAGAAATACTGAGTTGGATGGTAATTTCTGTTACATATTTGCGAAAGAAATTATCATTTATTTAAATCAAACAATCTATTGTGCTGGTCAAATGAAGTGAAAGTTTATGTGCTGGAAAAATAGGGAGAAAAGGTGAGAGAGGCAGAGGAAATTGCGTACCCCACACTCTTTCCATTGTCCCTCGCTGGCTCTCCCTTCTTCAGTGCTCTAGCCTCCATCTTTGCGCACATAGGCGTGACGTGCAATATACGCGCATTTTTCGCAAGGCGCTCTTTAACACACGAACTGTCACTTCATTTGATCGATACAATAACAAGTATACAGATTAGGTTGTCGTAATTATTTTTCAACTGATATCTTTAGTGCCCAGCCCGCAGAAGAAGACACCGCAAGCTCTAAGCTTTGCGACTTTGTGGAGAGCTGCAGAAATGCGCTTGCGAGTTGCATCAGCACCCCAACACGTAATTACCTCATTCTTCTTTTCTATCGATTTTATATATCATCGATTGAATAAATAGTTTCATCTAGAAATTGTCTTAATATTAGTGCATGCTCATTCTTTGCATGATGATGCAAATTTGTTCTCTCACACACATACACACACACGTTGTAGACTTGAAGATAAATAATGCTATGTTATGGTTCATTAAAGTTAACGACTTGTTGATAGTGAATAATTATGGAGCTTAATACAGAGATCACTTTTTATAGTGCATACTTCGGAAAAGAATAGCCAAAATCATCAAATGGAAACGCATTTTTGTTGGTAGTCAAATTTTCAAGCTTGGTCTTCGTGCAATGAAAATTTTTTGGATGACAGACGAATGTTTGCGTGATTTTATTTAGTTGGTTTTTAATTATTCATTCATTCACTCTGTTATTCTTCAAGCATAATTACAAATGCATAAATGACCTTTTGAGCATTAATTTTTGCCAAAGAGATATTTAACGAGCCATTAATCGAGAAAGCGGGTCGTCTCTGCAGGCCTTATCATAATATCACTATTCCGAGTTATCAGCACACCGATTTAACGACTTCGTAGCTTTGAGACATCCACCCGCTCTCTTCCTCCTTCCCCTTTTGGATTCATCACCTTGTCATTCTAGACAGTTCAATCGAATCAAACCACGTTTTAATTACTCTTCCGATAGATTTTAAACCCATTTTCAGCTTCATTCTTCTACTCCTAAAAGATGCTCACCCGTAGGTTAGCGACACTAAGACAGGGTATGATCATAGTGGAATAGGTGGCGGTCGAAGGGAAATAAAGCTGCTTTCAGTCCGCCTGAGTTCTTCGATTGCCAATCATGAGCCCGCTGGGCCATCTGTCAAGGCTCCTTTGCCAGGACCAAATGAGCAGGCTCTTCGGAAGCGAATGGACAACCACTTCCAAACGATTTCCATGAACATGTTCGTGGATTTTGAGAAGTCGTTCGGAAACTACATGGTCGACATTGACGGTATGTGCACTTTTAAAAATGTTTGTCTTTATTTCTGTTTACAAGCGTTGATTTTTGAAAGTGGATATTTTGAGGCAACGTCTTCCTGGATGTCTACCAACAGATCTCTACTTTGCCCCTGGGTTACAATCACCCCGAACTCGTCGAATTTGCCAGAAGCGATCCCATGATCGTAATCCTTGACATCCTCGCTGGATCAATTTTGATCGATTATCTTAGACATCGACCGTGTCTCGAGCTGCCCTCGGAGCTTTCCCCAGATCCGATTTCCCCGATGCGATTGAGAAGGCTCTGGTCTCTATTGCTCCGAAAGGACTCAAGAACTGCCAGACTATGCTCTGTGGAGCCTCAGCCAATGAGCATGCGATCAAGCAGGCCTTCATTTGGTAATTGTTTCGTTCATATCATCGATAATTCGAGCACATTTTAGGTACCAAACGCAGAAGAGAGGCGGCAAACCGCCGGATGACGAATACCTCACTTCCTGCATGGAGCAGAAACTGCCTGGCACTCCCAATCTGACCGTGCTTGGTTTCCAAGGGGGATATCACGGCAGGACGATGGCCACATTGTCGGTGACGAGATGCAAGACCTATCAGAAGGTAAAAATATCCATGTTCCCCACGTATTCGAAGAAAACGTATCAACGCGTTTCAGGTCGACATTCCTGCCTTCCAATGGCCGATCGCCAAGTACCCTCGGTACAAGTATCCCCTCGCCGAAAACAAGGCATACAATGACGCACAGGACAAGGAATGTCTGGAAGACGTCGAACTGAAAATAAAGGAGCAGAAGGAGAAAGTAATTTCAGATCTGTAAAGGAAAATTCATTTTCTTCCTTTCTTCAGGGTCACGATGTCGCCGTCGTCATCGCCGAGCCAATTCAATCCGAAGGTGGTGACAAGTATTGCAGTCCCCAATTCGCTCAAGGTCTTCGAGACATCACGAAGAAAAACGGCATCGTCTTCCTCGTCGACGAAGTCCAGACTGGTGGGGGCGCTACTGGCGACTTCTGGTGCCACACTCACTGGAACCTGTCCACACCTCCCGACATCGTGACCTTCTCGAAGCGCATGCTGACAGGAGGGTACTACTATGCCGATCACCTCAGAATGACTGAAGTAAGATAATTATGCCACCCAGGGCTGAGGAAAAATTTCGATTTCGAAAATTTTTGAAAGTCAATTTCGATTTCGATTTTGAAAATTGAATTTTTTTCTCAGCTTCTGATATCATATGAAAATGTCAACCCCTCAGGGCATGAGGATATTTAATACCTGGGTAGGGGACCCTGCGAAGCTTCTGTTGCTCACGAAGGTCGTCGAGATCATCAAGCGCGATCACCTCCTGGAGAAGAACCGCGAAGTCGGGAAGCATTTCCAATCGGAACTCGCGAAATTGGTGGTATTTTGAGCTCTCACGATCGTACAATGAGTTAAATCGCAATTTTAGGCACACCACCCAAATCTGCTGTCGACTCCCAGAGGAATCAACACCTTCGCAGCTATAGACTTGCCAAATACCGAAATGCAGGGAAAATTCACTAAAGCTGTAGGATTTTTTCATGAAAAAAATCAATTCAATTCAATTGTAGTGTCATCTGAACGGTCTTCACGTCGAACGCTGTGGCGCTCAGTCCCTTCGCTTCCGTCCTAGTCTCGTCTACGAAAAGAAGCATGCTGACTTGACGATTGAATTGCTCGACAAAACCGCCAAGCAATTCGAGAAATAATCCATTTTTAGTTCTAATCAGCTAATTGTAGTAATTTTTCATGTATAATTCCTTAACATCATTGACTTCACTTCAAAAGGATTTTTCTTCCATAAACCCATACTCATTTTCAAGCAGTCATGGCTTTATTTTAGGTGAATTCATTCTTTGTGCTTTCATCAACTATAGCTTCCTAAATTATAAATTAGATGAAACTTCATACTTGCAAAATATGTTTTGAGCAAAAGTAATCATTATCAATGAAAATGAATAAGAATAGCATTTTCGACTTTCACGTAATATGGCAACCGCGCTAGGGGTGCAAAGAGTTTGAGTTATCCAACAAGTTTTATTCACCTGATTGATCTTCAGACAATGCCAAATGGATGGAGTAAAGCAGTAGAAAGCCAGAGTAGAGTCCAAGAACAAGATAGATGAAAGAACAATAATATAATCATATCACAACCGTACTTAGAACAATATCTTAGCAGAACTTGAGAGGAGCTCAATGTGCCAGATTGATGCTGGCAGAAATGAAAAGCAACCAAAATGATAAGTGGATTGAATATGAGGACAATCATTTTAAAGACTCTTTCGCACAACGTGGTATATAACTCGGACTTTAATTCGATTTTTTGTTTCGAACTCCGTACAGCCCTGCTAATGTTACACTTAGAGAAAATGAAACGTGAAAATATAGATGTTTGAATGGGGTTAAAAGCGAGGAGGCGGATTGCATAAGAACGACACACCCTCTCGCCTTTTTCCGTCTTTTCTGTTCTTTAACTTTTCATTTTCTCTAGGTGCAACATTAGTATATTCTAGTATATACTACTACGTACAAGCCTGATGAATAATGTTGAACCTAAAAATGGGAGGAGAACTGACGTAGTCATTTAATTCAAAAGTTGACTTTAAAAATCGAACGTGAAATAAGTTTTATTCTAAGAACATGGAAACTGAATACGTTTTAAATTACACCAGCTTTTGGAGAAATGGATATCTGGTGGCTTTTACACTGAGTGGAGATGTGATTTTACTATAAATTGGCACAACAGAATCGAGTTTGATTTCATGAGTTATGAATTATGATGCACCAAAATAGTGTGATATGCAAGAGTGTGGGGGGTGGAGGGGAATTTTCGAAGACAAGCACCCTTCCCAGCCCCTAATCATGTCTTCTTCTTGGCATCGTCTTTCTTCCTTCTGTTCGCCTGAAAAATAATTTTCATCATTTTATTAGCTATGGTAATTAACTCGATTAAAACTAAATTAAATATGTGTGGTTAACTCCAACATTGGAAACACATTCTATATGCATCTTTCATTCGAGTTGTTAATGTGAAAATACCTTGAATTTCGAGGTCAGCTCAAATTCGATAAAAATGTTTGATCAACTTCAAGTTTAATTCAGGTGCGATTTTTTTAAACAATGTACATTTCTGCACTTCACTAACCTTGTACGCATTTTGTAAATCTTTCAATCTCTTGCGAACCACCTCGCAATCGAGTCCTTGATCCTTCAATTGTTCGCGCAGCTCATCATCCTTTTCGGCCAATTGCACCAGTTGCTCGATTCTATCTTCGGAGTACTTGTTCAGTTCAAATTCGAATTTTTTTCGTCTCGAACTACGGCAATTTAGATGTCGAAAATGTCTGATTTAGGCAGACAATACGTTGAGATACGATATCTGAAATTAAACTTTTTAGTTGGAGAAAAAACGATTTTTGAAGAAAGGCATAGGAAAAATCGCTGCTCTGTGAGAAATATTTCGAGTAAATGGCTGTAAAATGAGAAATTGCACGAAGAAAAGAGGTCACGGGAAAGAAAAAAAGATTTAAATGGCAAAAAGTAGGGCAGCTGGATGATTTCTGTAAGGAGGAAGTTTTTAGGAAAAAGGCAATAAATCAGGGATGTGCGGAAATTCTCCGTTTTTTCTCGCTTATTCACTGTTTTCAATGTCGAATGAATAGCAGATGAAATCGACATCGATCTGGCACATAATATTCAAAAAAAAAAAAATAAATGGAGCAAATCGCATAATATCCTCGAAATTAAAAAAAAAAAAATCTGCCTCACGTAGGGACCGCCAGTCATTTTGTCAAATTCACTCTGGCACTATGTTTCCTACATTTTTCAGGGGCTGAGATGCTCCTCTAACCATCCTCACCGAAAAAAAACGCGAAAAAATACGTCACTAACAAAAAAAATGATCAAATTTAATGCGAAAAATCGCTCCTTTTCGTGGACAGGGGAAAGGGGCGTGGCCTATCTGCAAAAGGCACTGTGCCGCTCGCTCCCTCTTTCTTTCCCTGCCTTTGGGAATCTTTTTCTGCACTCTCTTTCATTTTAGCATTGGCTCCTTTTATATTTTCGCGGATTATCAGGATTTCAGTTGCTCTACGCAGGATTTTTCTAGTTTTTACATATGTTGTACATGTCAACTAGATGTGCCGATTCATCAAAAAAATTTTATGTGCCTTTTATAGCTCGAAATATTAGCATTGTCGTAATTTGACGCGCATTTGCGGACTTCTTTCGCACCCAATCAATAAATCGATATCACCACGTGAAAGAGCGGTATCGAATTGTATGGTAGGTACCGATCAATTATTAAAAACAAAAAGAAAAGAAGAGAAATCGGCGATAATCGAAAGGATTATCGGCTATGGACAATATTGAATCCAGTGAAAGGGGCGGGGCTTGGCGGTTCCTAGGTACTTATCGAAACTTGAGCATTAACAATTTTCTGAGAATTTATTGACGTTTCATTTACATTGTATTAATAAAGATAAATAAAGGAGTATAAATGAGAATTTTACTACAATTAGCTAAGATTAGAGCTAAAATTAATGATTATTTCTCAAATTGCTTGGCGATTTTCGCAAGGAGAAAAGCGTGCTCTGCCTTTAAATACAACAGCAAGAGCTATTTCAAAGAGAGAACGACTTTGTAAAGATGTTTATTTGAATTTATGTGCTTGTTCGTGGAACATTTTGAAGTTTCTATGGGTTTTTATCATTCCCCAAATGATAGGCCACGTCCACTTTGCAATTCGAGCGCAAAACCATTAAACAAGTGTCAAATAACTTCGTGTTGCGTTATTTCAGCAAGAAATGATTTTTTTATACTGTAAACTAAATATATCTGAATTCATTGAAAACATGGAAAATTTAAATTAATTTGTTCCTTAATTTTATAGCAAAAAAGTTTTCTTTGTACCCCCGAAATCGACAAAATCGTCAAAATTACGACTTTCGATCCCACCTAGCCCCGCCCACTTTAGAGGATGTGGCCTAATTTTCATTTTTCTGTGATTAGGCCTCTAGGGGGTATCCAGCGATATTACCCATATCAAGCTTGATCGACTTTTCTGCCCTGTGCCAAGCTTTCTGTCCGTCTTACAAATAATATCCCTTAAAAAAGGTTTTCTTGTTACATTGGTGACGAATTTATGATTTTCCGTTAATATTAGAAAATAGCTAAAGGAAAGTTGGGCGAGATATGTCATATAATTGCTTGTTATTTATAATTTTATATTTATCAATCGATAATCAATAACTTCAATTGTTACTTTTGAGAAATTGTTTAAACTTTCTATAATCCGATAAGTGTCGCCGATGTTAGTTGATTTTGTGAATACTAATTTGCATTTATATTCAGATACTTTTATCCGTCTAGGATTCTTTCATGAACGATTATGTTTCTCTAGCTTATTCACTATTTCTCATGAGCTCAGTTCACATAGGTAGGTAAACACAACAGACAGTTGTTCTTATTCAGTATCTTACCCTGATACACTGCTGTACCAAGAAAGCTCTATTATATAATTATTTTAAAATAAATCTTCAATAAAGTTATATCTGTTCCACTTGGACACGACAGCGTTCCTCGATAAGTCCATTGACTGGATCATTGACGTTTCTTTAATCGCTCGCGACAATGTGCTCCTTAGCTCCTTACGACCTCATCCTTATCATTCGTTATGAGCATTACATTTTGATCATTTTTGGCCACTCTGTATATTAATGAAAACTTCACATTATCATTTACTGGTCTTGCTCAACTCTATTTATTGCGATATAATTTCCCTATGTAGCTTAAGTTATTGCAATATCTGAAGGAATATGTTGTGGATTGTGAGGAAATAGACCTTGCACGAGCCACGCCTCTTCTTCCCTCTTTCCTTCTTCCTTTTCTTTGTTATCTCTTCCGTTTCCTCAGAGCACATGCTATTTCGAGGGGGTTGATTCTAGGAGGGGAGGGATGCAAAAAGTGTGCAATATCTACTTCCTCACCAGGAGTGGGCCGGAAGTTCCAGCGTTTTTGGCGACCCCGGTCCCGGTCTCGTTCCGGTGGTCCGAAAAATTTTTAATCTCGATCCCGATACCGATTTCGGATCTCGGAAAATTTAAATCCCGGTCTTGCGAAAAATTTTGGTTTCGATGCCAATCCCGGTTCCGGCCCACCCTTGTTCCTCACAGTCCATAATAATATGTAAATATTTTATCATGCGATAAATGAATTGATGTTAGTCGATGTTTGAATATATGTTTAGTAAGGATAGCAGACTTCACGAATTTTACAGATATTTCCACGTATCTCTGAGTCGACAGATTCACTTTAAATGCAAATCTACGCCGTATTGTTAGAAGATTGATACAGATTTAGTCTATTGAAATTGATCGAGGACTCGTCGAAACTGTTAGAGAGTTGACATAAATGTTGAGTTAGAAAAAAACGCAGCCAATTCATTTACTCCCATAAGCGAATGAGGCGAACATGCCATATTATTTATATTTTCATTGCTTACATATTGTACTCACTGTTGCGAAGTTGGAATCTTTTTTCACCAAACATCATCGATCAATCCTTTTAGAAAATCATTTTGTATCAAATAAATCGTTCATTTTACACATCTTTGCAAAAGATTTTTTTCAATGTTGTATGGACGATTTTATAAATAGAAAAAAATCCACTCCGACAAACTCCGTCTCACCCCTGTTCAGCATCAGCCAATTTTGTATGGTGTTTCGTTACTTATCAAAAGTTATTCAATGCGAGTGTTCATATATCCCAATTTTGTCGTATCTTCTCTGGTTGATCGATATTGCGTAATTTCTAGAATCGACAAATATTTTCTTTAAAAAGTTTTAGGGCATGCTAATTGCGATATTAACGGCAACTCTGATTTTCATAGTTCATCAAATGTTTTGGAGAAGGCGAAAGTTACCTCCAGGTAATGCGATTTAATAAAGGCATTTTAAATTCATCATCGAATTATCGAAAATGTTCAAACCGACAGTGATATTAGATGTCTCATACCAGTGGAAAACTGACATGCAAATTGGGCATTTGGCCTGAAGGGAAATCAAGTGTTATTTTGTGCAATGCACAAATAGATTTGATCAAATGCACAAATTGCTCGTCAGCTTTGCACTGGTAAGAGACAACTAATATTCTGAAAGTAGGTTGATGTTTGCAGGCCCAATCCCATTGCCCATAATAGGCAACGTACCGCAACTATTGGCAATTGAAAAGCCCGGCTATAAATTCTTTAGTCAACTGAAGTGAGTAATCATTGAGTGCATCGGCATTAAATAATGATAAATTACGTGTTAAGGGAAAAATATGGTGGTATTTCCACTATCACATGCATGTTTCTCGACATAGTGTATATATTGGATTGGGATGTAATAAAAAAGACAATTATCCACGATGGCGATTCCTACACAGAAAGAAAAATACTGCCATTAGTTCAAGAACTGAGAGGTTGGACATTTATAAAATTATAAATATCGAATAGCACTGGAAAAACTTCACCGGAGGTGTAACGAAATGGGATCCTGAATTCTTTCGAAGCGAAGCGAAATGACTGAAAAAGCACGAAATTTCGTTAACCTTTGACTTGCACTTACGTAAAGCACGCTCAAAATTTCCACCTTTATTTTCCTCGTCCTTCTATTTTATATAAATTTTTCACGATTTTCCTTTTATACTTTCATGTTAACCAGCGATATCGAATTGACTGTTTAACATGCAAACCTCCGCAATATTTGCGCGCTTTAGTCGAATTAAAATTGGAACGAATTTTACGGAAGTGCAAACTTCCTAGACTTCATTGATAATGCTAGTGATTTTCTAGGAGGCAAATACGGAATCGCTGAAACTGACGGTGATCGCTGGAAAATTCATCGACGTTTCTTTCTTCAATTCCTTAGAAATTTTGGCATGGGCAAATCTCTTATGGAACAAAGAGTGAGAATCACTTATCGACGATCATCCAGAGGATAGTTTAGGTTCTTGCCGAAGTGCGTTGTATGATCGGTAAATTGAAGCGAAGAAACGCTTATGAACCAGTTGATATATGCAATCATATCGACTTTGCAGTGGGATCGATTACATATCAAATTCTATTTGGAAGTGATTCTGATGAGGTAATCCGACTTTACCACTTAGTAGCCAATCTTCGAGAAAAAAACGAGTTTTAAAAATATTAAAAACTAATTACATTTTGGAAAGTTTTCGAAATCTATAAAGCGGTTCGTTATAAAGCAAAGGTTTGGCAATTGCATACTTTGATAGTGAGAAAACTCGTGGATAGATTGGTGGCAAATGGCCTAACCTTTTTCAGAAATGAATCCCATTTGGAAAAAAATTTAATAAAGAAAAGAGTAATATTTTCAAAGAAAATAATTTGCAAAAACTATTTGGCTAAAATCGCTTATATTGCAGGAAAAGGTTCAAAAATTTTTGCGGCTACGTCACTCGCTGGGTCATATATTGAAAGAAGTGGGCGAAGTCGGCGGTTTAATTCTAGCATCATTTCCAGCACTTCGCCATCTGCCTTATTTTCACCAAAAATATCAAAGTAAGACAAATGAATAAATGTTATTTATGATATTATAAATGACAATATTTAGGAATGGCAAATGATCGTGATAAAATAATGGATTTCTTCGATGATCAAATTTCGGAGCATCAGCGCAAAATCGATTTTGAGTCTAGGGATAGTTCTTATTATGTTGAACTTTATCTCAAAGAGATGAAAAAATTCGATGATCAGCCCGATTTTGGCGGATTTGAGTAAGTGAATCGAAAATCAATCCTTTGAAATGGCTACTTACGACGTGAGCACTCTTCTGTTCTCACATGTGAGGGTGGGGGAAAACGTCCATCCACATATTACTAGAGCAATGAGAAGATCGTTTTGATCCTAAATTCGATCCATATTTGATTGGTCTGCAAATATAGGCGTGATAAATATGGGCTTTATTTGGTATCGAAACAATCCTCTCACAGCCCTCGCAAGGAAAATTCACGAGGTATCACTCTGAAATGTGGATAAATTCGATTGATGTAGGGCTAATCGAATGCACTAATTCCGAATCTGTTACTCCTGCTACCTTTCAAGATCTTATCATGCCGGGAATCCGGATATTACTCATTTTCATTACTAAAACTGGTCATAGAGAATCGATCGCAGAAATTCCATGCAGTGAACATTTTCCATGGGTATTTTTTCTGCGAAAATTACTCCAATAACCTCCTTTGGCTGGTATATACTTTAATTTTTCGATAAAATTGAAAAATTTTTTCTTCTAAATAATCAACTACGGATGTTTTAAACTTCGCCTTCATTAAAGGCATGAAATGCATAAATTTCCATGAAGATATCAGTTTGAAAAACAAATTCAAACGGCTCAATCCATCCTAAGCAAGCCCATCTCAGTGATGTAGGATTCAAAACGACTTGCAAACCTTTCTCTACTCTTATTGTTAACATGTGAAAACAAACGAATGCCCAATGTAAATATAAGTTCGTAGGTGCGCACATCGTAAGTAGTCATTGAAATTTGTTAATTTTAAATATATACAATTTGATCAAAAACCGTATTTAGAATCATACAGCTGAAAAACTCATGTATCGATATTGCAATTGCTGGAATAGACACGACCACGGGGACAATTATGTGGGCCGTTCTTTATATTTTGCATCATCCTGAAGTTGCTAAAAAGATGCAAGAAGAATTGGATAAGCAAATTGGAGGAGATAGAATGGTGACCATGGATGATAAGCCTCAATTGGCCTACATTAATGCAGTCATAAATGTTATCAAAAATAACCGAGATATTATTCTGATTGACGATGATTAAGGAGACACAACGACTGGGAAATGTTGGTGTTCAAAATACCCCACGCATGAACAACGTGGACGTCGATATCAACGGATATCACATTCCTGCTCACACAGTCATCATCCCGCAAATTTCCACAGTCATGTATGATGAGAAAGTGGGTGATGTGACGTATATAAGTTTTAATTTAGAAAGATTTCAGATATTTCCCGAGCCGTATAAGTTCAAACCAGAGAGACATCTAAATCCTGATGGTAGCTTAAGGAAAATTGAAGAGGCAAAGTTTGAAATTGAGAAATTCTTCTGAGTGGAATTTTAGTTGTGTCCATTTTCCATAGGAAAAAGGAAGTGTCCGGGAGAAGGAATGGCTCAAGTGGCACTATTCCTAATCATAGCCAACTTATATAATCAGTTTGAGGTACAGAGCGGTCTTTTATAGTTTTACACATATTTTTCTTGATAAATTTTCTCAAAAAACAATTTTTGAAAGCAACCAACGGATTCTCATTGTCCGCGATGGGGGAATAATGAAAACTTACATTCAATATTCATATTATCATAATTTACTAATTTTATCACCAAAATATTACAAACCTTAATCCATGACAGTTTTCGGGGTATAAGCACATCAAATTTTATCGAATTTTTTACGTCACATTTTGCATTTATCTAAAAAAAAATCATCAGCTTTAAAATTCGAATTTTTTACGGTTAAGTCCAGCAAGGTGCCTTCGCATCGTATATTAGAAGGCTTACTGCAAATGGAAGGTCGGAAAAACCATGTTTAAATGATCTCTTCTCCGAATAGGACTGAGATCCGTTGATCGATTCAAAAAGTATTTATATTTTAGGATAACAGTTATTCAAGAAAATAGGTGTAAAATATTTAAAAGAAAAAAAAAAAGTATTTTCAAGAATAACTAATGCTGAGCGGTGGAAACAGCGTAGATCCTGCAAATTGTCTTTTTTAACATTCCGAGACCACGCCTATCGTTTCTGGTCTATTTTCCCGCTATTTTCATTAATATTTTGTCATTCACTTCATAATTTCTATAAAATCAGCTGGATAATTAATCAATTAATTTGCCCAGATCGAAGATTCGACGAATTTGTCAGTTTCTACAAAATTTTACCCTAAATTGCTTTCATCATGAAGAACAATAATAATAATAATAATATTGAAATCGGTCAAGTCGTCGGGTTTTAGGTCCAGATAAGTTAATTGTCAATTATTTTGCTAATCTGATGAAAATAATGAAACGAAGGTGGGAAAACATCAATAAAAGCTAAAAAAGAAAAAAAACAAGAAGAATAGACCAGTGACGATGGCCGTCGTCTCGGAGTATTGAAAAAATCAATTTATAGAATGTATGCAGGATCCACGTTGTTTCCATCGTCCAATACTAATATCAAATGTTTAGATTTTACCTGTTGATCCAGAGAACTTGCCGACCACGGAGAAAGATTTTTCTATTGTTGAGAAGCCAAAATATTTTAGTGTGTTTACGAAAGCAAGATTTGAATAATTGATATTTCGATTGTTTACAACAATAAAATGAAGTTTCAAGAAAATACTGCATAAAATATGAATGCCAAAGATTTTTACGCATGTGTGACAACATTCAGCATACATATAAGTAGAGAGCGCAAGTCTCGTCCACTCTGAAGGCAAAGTCAAAGAAAGGAATTTCTAGAAAATTTGCAAGGTGATTTTTTTCTTATTTTTCTTTTTCACTATTAGATATAGGCCTAGGGTACATTTTTGCTTCGGGAACATGCTTCCGAAACACGAATTGGGCCGATCAAAACGCTCAGCAAAGTTTTCAAATCGTTCGTTTGAGCCTTGCAGATCTCATTCACCATTTCCTCAAGCTGAATATGAAAGAGCAGTCCTTTCTGGCTATTTTGAACAAAAAATTCCATAAATTCGGTCAAGACGCCAGAAGACGTGCCCAAAAATCATTTCTTGCTGAAATAACGCAACACGAAGTTATTTGACACTTGTTTAATGGATTTTTGCGCTCAAATTGCAAAGTGGACGTGGCCTATCATTTTGGGAATAATAAAAATCCACAGAAACTTTGGAATGCTCCCGAAATAACTAAAACAAATCCAGAAAACGCCCTTACAAAGCCGTTCTCTTTGAAATGGCCCTTGCTGTTGTATTTAAAGGCGGGGCACGCCTTTCTCTTTGCGAATATCATCTTCAAAAATTCATATCTTTGGTTATGCTGATTCGCTTTTCATGCTGTTTTTGCTATAAGCTTGGTTAGTCTATCAGAGTTTGAGAAAAATACTTTCATAACTCTGCCTTCAGATCGGGAATATCACTTGTGTCCTCTACTTATGTTTATTTTCCAAAAAAATTCAAATTAATTTCTCGAACTATATCAACTTCCTGATGAACTTTAACCACTTATTTGAAATGTTCGAGGAAGAATTAAAAATAATGATTCCGCGACTCCGACAACTCTGAAGTAAACTGATTTTGGATGCAAATCCGAGTGTCTGTCGATGGAGTCGATGGAACTAGTTCGGATTGAATTCCTCAAAAAACAACCAAACTTCCACGAAACCAGACATTCAAGATGATCCCACTTTTGCGACACTGGACACTGGTGGTGTCAAACTCTTTAATGTCTGCACGAAACTTCCGAAAAGTGAAGTATGAAAATACGAACACTGATGTGATCAAGCATCAAACGATTTCATTAGATGCAGTTGAGATTCGGACTACCACTTCTTTCGGCATTGTTGCTGGCTGTTTTCTCTAGAGTGAGTAATCATTTTAGAATCAAGAAAAGCCTTGAATAATTTGGCTTAAAATTTGTGATTTCCCATAAAGGAAAGCTCATTGTCGTCGAAGAAAGTCTATCTTCAAATCATTTTTCCATAATTTGTAATTTCGATATGAAAGAACAGTATTATAGACTGAGGAAGTAGATATCACACACTTTTTGCATCTTTCCTCTCCTATGCTCAACCTTTGAGAAATAACATGCGTCTTGAAGAGGCGGAAAAGATAACAAAGAAAAGGAAGAAGAAAATAGCGAGAGGAAGGAGAGACGAGGCGCGTGTAAAAGCGAGTTACAAAAAGTTCAATATCTACAGGGTGTTTCAAGTTTATCTCCCTATTTTATTTTTTGAATAGCTTTCTTATTTCTGAACCAAATTACATAATTCTTTTTTTTATTTTGTGGATCTTGAGTAGCAGAACAATATAAAAATAATAAGGAAATTTTTAAAAAATTATTTTTGGCGGGAAAAAGCTATCCACAGCCAAATCAAAGAATTATTTGAATAACCTGAGAATTTGAAATTCCTGGAGCGATTAGTACAATTTTTAAAGAATAGGAAATAACAAAAAGAGAAGGTAATATCAAAAGTCTCATGGGAATTTATTGAGTATCAGGTGAGAATACTTATTTCGGCTAAATAGGTAGTAAATTTTACTCTTAAATCTGGTTTTCTTACGCCACGTGCTTTATAAAGTCCGGAGCCATTTTATTCAACGTGTACTTCGTGATTTTTCAATTAACTCAAGATCAAATCATTTGTCGCATTTCTTCTGATGCAATGCACTGTCTTGTAGTCCATAGTTCGATTGAATCAGTGATAGGAAGGATGAGGAGAAGAGAAGAAGACGTTGCAAAAGAAACAAAGAACAGTCACATCTCTGAAACGTGTACTAACCTGGACTCTCAATTTGACCCAGAATTGAACGACATCGAATGAACAGTAATTGACACTAGATTTCGAAATATTAGAGGGAATTTCGGAATTAGCATCATTGAAGTTAGCTTGAAATAGTGCAATAAAAACAGATATAATTTATTCATCATTATTTTGGGTAAAGTACCCGTAAACACATAAAACGTGTATTGCATTGCAATTTGAATAGATTAGCTCATTGAAAAAATCAGCTTAAATACCCCTATTCCATTAATAATTCACATATTCTAGAGAATCCTTTGGTGCAAAAATGTTTGGATTTGTTGAATAATATCTTTGGAATTTTCAGAAAATCGAGGACCATAATTCCTGAATCACTGCGATGATGAGTCTCTTCACTCGTTGATTGATCGTTTTGTTCCCTGGAAAAAATTTGAAAAAAATACGGAAACTGAAAGCATACTGCTTGGAAGTTTCTGCCAGAGTGTGAAACACATCTTCAAGTGTCGCCTGGGATAATGCAAAGTCTTCTATCGTCCATCTTTGCTTCATCTGAACTTTCTATGAGATGGAAATTTGCAAACTAGATTTCACTTCATAGACTACGTGAAGAATCTGGGCAATTGAAGACTTTGATCGATGCATTCGAACGAAGATCTGAGAGTTTTTGTTGTTATTATTGAAAGACTATGATGATGCATTATTCTCACATTGCAACAATGAATCAACTGGATTCCATCTATTTTGTTGCTCAAGTAGTCAGCAGCATGTTGAACATCTGATAGGTTACGAAGTTTCACTGTCAATGAATAACCCTCGCCGAATCTGAACATTGACTTTTGCTAGTGGAATTATTCGATTAGGCGCTCATTTGAAAATAACAATAACTTGTTTTTGAGATGCTGTTTCGATCCAATACAGCGGATCTTGCCCTGATCCATGATGGCAATTCTCGTGCATAACGCTTCGCATTCCTCCATTGAGTGAGAAGTGATCACCTTGAAATAACACTTTTTCATTTCAAGACTAAAATTCTCACGATAGTCTTCCCATTTCTCCGTAGCTGCTCAATGACCTTCCACAAAAACTGTTGTGAACCTGGATCCATTCCAGCCGACGCTTCATCCTAGATGTTTCAGCTTTTTCCCAAAAGTTTTCTTGATGCTCACTAAAAGAAGAATCTTGGGTTGGTTGATCAACGCAATAGCGACGGAGAGTTTCCTTCGATTTCCTCCAGACAACTCACTAGTGATGGTGTTTGCGTATGTATTCAGATTTAGTGAAACGAGAAGTTGTGTGACCAGCTAAAATTGCTCTGTTGAGATCTGATCATACAAGTAGTAATGCTGAGCTTGTTCGAGAGGATGAGTGGTTATTTTTTTTGGAAACGTTTCACTTTTTCTGAAAGAATAAAAATCGACTGTCATTATCAAAAGATCCTAACTTTGCGAGTAAATGGAAGAAATAAGATTCAATGATGTTTCCTATATCTTCTGAAATTTTTACCGGCTCAATTTCGTCTGGTAAAAACCCTCGAATATTAGCGTAGAAAATCATGTTCTCTTTGGCAGTCAGTTTCATATTCAGGGCATCAAATTGAGGACAATAGCCGATTTGGCTGAGTGCTGGTGAATTATCCGAAGCCACACTAAATCGAAATTTATATAAAGAATGAAAAATATCATATTACCTGCATCCATCGATGTAAACCGATCCAGTTCCAGGGGAAACTTTTCCAGTCAGCATTCCGAAGCAAGTCGTCTTGCCGGCTCCATTCAACCCCAACAACCCGAAACATTCTCCTTCTCCGACTGCGAAGGAAACCCCTTTGACTGCTAACTTCTTTTCGTCATAAGCCTGAGAGTGGTTTGAAAAATGTTTTCTCATAGCAAAAATGCAATACTTTAGCGAGATCCTTGACCATCAGAATTGGATTCATTTCAGTCTCGTTCATCTTTGCCTCCAATCGATTGACCTTTTTCTGCTCTTTGATTACATCCACGTCATCTTCATCCATGATTAAAGAAGATTGCTCACAATGATGATTTGCTGAGATTGGTCTTCTTTCTCGAGTGAGGAGTTTCCTTGTAGTCAACATTTCCCACTTTCTGAAAACGTATGAACTTGGTATGAAACTAATTTCAGTAGTCGAACGCAAAATTATGTCTTGGTGATAAACTTGACAAATGTTATGAATTCTATTTGTTCATCATCAAAAAGTGTCTTCAAGTTTTAGCAATGAACATTCACATAGTTCTGCTTACCTTTTCAATCCACTGCCAGCATTTGATTCGAGTAGTACGAGCAAGATGAAAGCAACGCAAATATGCACCATCTGAGTAGTGAGGTACATTCCCAAAATCTCCCATTTTAGGACGTGAGGTAAAGGTAGATCATCATATAAATCAGTGCGATGCAGGTCTTCTGAAGAATAACATGAAATGTAAAATGAATATGACAACAAAATTACTTACTCAAGTAGCTCTTTCCGACATCGTAAATATGGTAATTAGATCCCCCTCTAATGAATGCCATTCCTAAGCAATACTGTGGGAAAATTTGAAAGGCTCTAGATGTGAATTGGTTGATTGGGTATAAACTTACGTCCTAAAATCATAATTTTGAATAATAATTATAAAAAAAAATAATTCAAAAACTAGGAAATAACAGGTTCTTTGTGGTAGGATAGTAAATTGAGATGAAAACTTTTTTCATAGCTAGAGATACTCTCAACTTATTCGATATGCCCTTGTCATGTTTTTTTGTTTCATTTAAAAAAATGTAGATTTTCCTATGTGCAAATATCCTTACCGTCTTCATATAGATTTCAAGGATGATGGTAGTTGCTGTCAGAATGATTCCAAAGAAGAACATAACAGCATAAATTACGATGACTGCCAGAACGGAAATGTTGAAGAAGCGCTGCAGAACGTATGCATACAGGATTGCAGCTATTCCATAGGTCAAAAATAATGTGAGATAGGCACTGAATATCGGTACATTATATGTGTAGTCCTTGACGTCGAATGAAAAATAGATAAACATTAGTGCCATTATCGACATTGTGTAAACACCCTGGAATAGAAATTTAAAAACAATATAGTTGGTTTGAAAAAAAATTCTGTAAATTTCAAACTCAAAGAGGGTGAGATATTTTGTCAGTATTCTTCTATTTTAAACTTAAAATAGAATTTGTTTCGATTAGTTTTCAAAAATTGGAAACTGTCTGCCATTCACCGTTACAAGTGAGTTTATTCTTGATCCTATTTGAAGGTATAAGACAAATTAGCGCATTTTTCAATGTCTTTAATTGAATAAATGAAAACTCTTCATAAGTACCATGTCGTAGGTGAACTGAGCGATCCAATATGTCTTCTTCTTCAACCCACTGATGATTTGAAGATGTAGTGATTCAGAGACCCGATCGTCAATGATGATTTGGATGAACGCAGCTGGGATCATGCACAATGTCGAAATCAGCACGAACGATCTCATAGTAACGATCTTTTGTCTGTTATAATTTTGCATGAACATCACTTTGATCAGGAGTAAATGCAGTTTTAAAGTTGGCAAATGATGTTAATTTGTAGGGAAAAACTTACATAGCAGTGGAGTCAAGAGCATCTTTGACAGTGACGTTCATCGGATTGTTGTATGTGAAAATTCCGATTTTAGATGGATCTACAAGATATTTTTCACAAATTCGTTATATGCTCAGTAAAATCTCAATACCTTCTGATGAGATCGTTCTAAGCAGTGCATTTGTGATCTCGTTATTTTGAATGGCTATTGCAGGCCAAATTTTGTTGTTGAACCAGATCTGTAAAACACCTGCTAAACCAATCAAGCGATTTTGAAAAACCTTGATATTCTCTTTTGTTTCCATTTTCTCAAGGAGTGCATCAATGAGCATATTCAGGTCGATTCCTGATGTGAACGAATCATCCGAGTTTGTCATGTTGCTATTTTCATCATCGAAGTTGATCTGTAAGATTTCAGCGGAGCTCTTCAGCGACTGCTTCAAATATCTCCATCCCTTCTTCTCAGCTGGCAAATCCATTGGTTCCGCTCGAAGACTGGTATGGCCCAGAGAAAATCCACCAAGACTGAAATTGAACATTTGAATAGAATTCAAACTGTTTGTCGATGTTTAAAAAAAATTGTCACATTGGTCAGACAGATTACTATTTTGAGAACAATGATTTTTAAATATCTTGCATTGAGTTAACTTTTATATAAAATTTTTATGTTTATCTCAAACTAACAAGAATAGATCGCCTTTTCGTCCATGCACCACATTCTTCTTGTTCCACCTAGTGGTCATCCTCAACTGGGATATGTTTCGATAGCTCATATCCCAGACACGGTCAGTTGTGTTCAGCATCAATATTGGAATTGTGTCCAGTGGAAAATCATCCTGAAGAATACTACCAAATAAATTTTGACTGCATCAGTATGGTAGTACAAAAGACATGTCTCCCAATAATATGACGTGACAACTTTTGTAAAATGATGGCACTCTTTTGTAGAAATCAATCCATCATTTTGTAAGTAATGTAGTGATGTTGAAAAAAATTGTGCCATTCGTACAGTCATTTTGGGTCTATTTATTTTCCACGATTCTAAAATAACTTATGATACCGATGTGCAGTTCCATCCAAATATCAGCAACGAGTCGCAATACACACTTCCCTCATTGTAATCAATTTTACTAGTATTCTTTCCAAAGGCGAATTTTGAATGTTCTGATGAAGTATAGTCACAAGACAAGCTTTCCAATTGTCTTAATTATGGAAGATTAATCAGATGAAACGATTTCATTTGATGAACCTGCTTATGTGAATTCGTTTTCTAAAGTGCTCTTGAACGGAGTCAATATTTAGATTGACCTTTCTAAAATATATTATCATGTTAGAAATGTGTAAGATTCGTTATTTAGGAGATTGCAAGACTTACCGAAGTAACTGTTCATCTATGCATCGCATCCCAATTCCAGGTGGTTTGATCAAATTTTCGGCTAAACGGTACGACATTGACAATTGATTACGATCCCATAAACTGAAATTTTAATTTCGCGTATAAAAGGAAGGACTGATTTTCTAATCAAATATCACTTGGAAAATAAGTATTTGTCAAATAGCAAATGAAACTAAATGCAATAATTAGGAATGGGTTAAGAAGTGGAATTAGATGAAATAGTGTGGTAAAATGCGTTTCGCCATTCCATCACATCTTCAAATATTCGTTGCCAACAGATCCTGACAGGGCTTAAGCGCTATCTGCGATGAGGACTACCTTTAGCTAAAACATTACTCTAAAGTATTGTTGGGGACTTTCCTATGGATCATTTTTCGATAGAAAAAGTATTATATCTCCCCTTCCATATAATTGTTCATTTTGAATTAAAATCTGCGTCTGGCTGCCAACCAAGTCCATTTACCTAACATAGATATCAGTCGAGTTTCCGAGTAGAGATCGTACGAGAGGTAGATTGTTCTGTGCAGCAGTGAGACCCTCAGGAGGTGCACCAGCTAAGTGCATCACAGAGATGTAGATTTCACACCACAAAATCGTACCGATAGGAACTATTATCTGAAACGAAATCACGTTAATAAAATTATGAAAAAGTCTGGCAAAATCAGAATTATGGTATTGTTCAGATACATTGAATAATTGTGAGAAGGTTCGACTAATATCAAGCACACATATTCCATTCATTCAATTTTAAACTGTTGTTATCTTCAATGAGAATAGTTTACAAAAATTCATCTTCATTCATATTTTACGACCATTTCACTTATTTTTTCTTTGCTGTATTTTTGAAGATTGGATACTCACTTGACTCAAGATATGGAACATATTCCGTCTCGACATTGTGAATCGGCAGGATAGAAGAGCAAAGAAGTGAGACCAGAACAGAGGCCAACCAGTCAGACGTGATGATGATTTGATTTCTGTAGAATAGTGAATATAAAATAGTTTCTCTACAAATATTTGCCTCGAAGTTCAGGAAGTGCATCCAAATTTCCGTTCGAACCAGATTTCGGCGAGTCTTCTCTAGATGATGGTTCGATTGATGTTCTGGTAGAAGATGGTTCTTTTCTTTTTGAATGGATAGAATCATTTTCTTCATCAGAACTAAATAATTTTTACCAGTATAACAATTTTATTACAGAAAACAATGAAACCTTTTTTCGACTTTGGTCCTCAATCCCGAAATCCAACCTAAATTTTCTCCATTCTTGACTTGAGATTCGTACTGTGGTGCCAAACGAATGAAAATCTAAACTTATAGTTTCAAGATAAAATCGGAATACGATTACATCGTGCAATTTTGGAGCCGAAATTCCGTAATCGCCTAATTTCAGCTGCTTGCAACGATTATCCAACCAAATGAAGAATTTTTCCATGACTTCAGATTCACTGTTGATTGGAATTCTGAAAAAAGAAGGCATAGAGTTGAAATAAAATAATAATTACTGAAGAATGAGCTCCTCATCGTTTTCGTCATACAGACGAACAGGCAAGATGGATTGCGAAAGTACTTCTCTAATAGCTCTAGAGTAATTTGCTGATCGTTCCTAAAACTCCGCAATGTAATTATTATTGACTCGTTTTTTTTTTACATTTTTGCAGATGATGAGGTTTAGATTTTGTCCGAAACGATTTTTAAGAAAAACAGATGATCCAAGAGAAACAAGTTTTCCTTCAGAAAGAATGGCGATGCGATCCGACAGAATGTCTGCTTCATCCATGTGATGAGTCGAGAGCAAGATTGTTCTGCCTGCAATCATTAGTGGAATCAGAGAAGAACGATATGAAATATTCAACCAACCAATTTTATTCCTTTGCAGTAAGGTCCAAATATCCTTCCTTGCGGTGACGTCAACGCCAGCAGAAGGTTCGTCCAAAATCACGAACTTCGATCCCCCAATCATCGCTATTCCTATAGATAGACGTCGCTTCATACCACCTATAATTTGATTTTCTTCAGAAATATCAAAATAAAATGTTTGTACCTGACAAGGCTCCTGCCTGAGCATCTCTTTTATCAGTCAGACCGACGCTTTCCAAAATTTCATCGACTTGCTAAATCAAATCACTTTGAGACTTCGTTAAAAGATTCATACATGATCAACATCGATGTCTTGGACGCCTTTGATGACGGCAAAGAACTTTAGCTGCTCAGCGACTGTCAAACTGGAAATAATTTTGCGATATACTAATTGAAATTCACGATTCTAACTGAGTAAAGAGAATGTTATGCTGTGGACAGAATCCGAGATCGTCTCTAATGTTGTGCATATCTTTCCGAATATCGTTTCCATAAACTGTTGCAGTGCCTGACGAGGGCTTGTAGAAGCCACAGAGAATGGACCTATGATGAAATCCGAGTGAAAAATAATCCAATAGCTATTTTCTCAAAAACTCACATGGTTGTAGTCTTGCCAGCTCCGTTATGCCCTAGCAATGAAGTGATACTCGATTCATACAGCTTCAGGTTCAAGTTTTCAAGAGCCTTTGCTCCACTGGGGTAGATCTTCGACAATCCAGAAACTTGCACCGTCATCTTTTGACCAATTGGTTCAGATTCAAAGAAGTCGTTTGCTAAAATTTTATTAAAAATGGATTTGATAAGTTGAAATTCTACTTGGTGACTCATCACGATCTTCGAATATCTCATAGCTCTCTTCATCTTGAGACTTTGGAAACCAATACGACAACGTAAACGGGAAATACCACTTGCGACCAACACTATATTCGCCTAAACTGAATGCCTTCAAATTTCCAACCATTGCTTTCAGATACCTGGGAAAATGTTGCTCATATACCATGAGCCGATGGCGAAGAGCACAGTTTGGCAAATCAATGATATGAATACATCGGTTATGCCAAATTCGAAGTCTACAATGTTGTGATCTTTCCTATCATTATGTTGCAGAATGGGTTTCAGATAACTACTGACCTTGGTGATAAATTTTATGGAGCTTGTCCCAGCGTGCTTCGTCAATTTCGTTAGCTTTTGAGATCAATGTAGATCCGAAACCGAGACAACTCGAAGGCAACATCAGCTAAAAATCCGATATCATTTTTTTCCTAAAAATCCTCTTCTAACTGAAAGTTTAATGAAGAATGGACTCCGATGCTTCCTGGCAAAGTGATATGGGTAGCCGAAGGAAAATGTGCAGAAGCAGCTCAAATCATCAAATTTATATAAATTAGAAGAATATCATGTTTAAAAGTTTGCCTTACGATGCAATTCCTGCATGATTAGCATTGTTGTAGAAAGTGGTGAGGAATGAAGAGAAAGAAATCCAGGAGAACATATAAAGGACGTAGAGTGTCATTAAAAGACTGTAATCCGTATACTGGAGAATACGACCGTACTGAAAAATATTCAATTTATTTTCAAGAATTTAATAAGAAATTTGAAATTATGGATTAGTTGTGAAGTTGAAATCGATAAAATATAATATATGGCTAGGAGAGATTAGATAAACGGCAATCACTTTTCACACAATTTCCCAAGTAGAAACGTTGAAATTACTTCTAATTTCATTCATTCGAATGGGTTTGATTGTTTTAAATTGACCTACCACCAAGAGCATGGCAACAATGGATATGCTGATGAAATTGATTACAAATGAGACTGTCGCCCAAGAGATGAAATGGATTGAATCGCCCAAACCCATGATTCGCATGTGCTCCTAAAATGATGTAATTAGCAGCCATCAAAAGTTGGATAGAATTTACACTTCAATTATCTTGAACAAAATTTTAATCATTATACCGATTTTTATTTTCAAAATTTATTTCGATTCAATTTCATGAATATCACATCTTCAATGTTTCCTACCTTCAACTTCATTTCCTTTTCGTGCACGATATTCTTGACCAGCATCATCCCAGGTACAATGAAAGACATCAACACAAAGAATCCGAGGAAATTCTCTACTGCGAAGCTGTAATGTAAAAAATAGATATTGCTTTGTTCTGAAAGTTAATTAGTCTCAATTTTTCAATTTAATTTGGAACAAAATCTTACACATCTTTAATCGAGCTTGGAAATGGTTCCTGTTGAACATAGACTCCCAAATCGGGTTTAGCACCAGTTATCAGTTGGATAATAGCGCGATCCACTGCTTCTGAAGCCAAACAAATGTTTTTCTTTTCTTTCAAAACACAAGGAAACCTTGCAAGAAAGAGAACCCATATGTCAGATACCGCAGGCCATAAAAAGGTGAATTTCTGTCGAAAACAAACCGAGGATGATCTTCCATATCCATCGTCGCTGGATTTATCACATTCGTAAAATAAAGTTTAAAAAAAAACTACTCACAATCGACCATCTGCGTTACGTGTCGAATCTGATAACTCGTGTTCATCGAAAACTTTTCCCCGTCAGAATTGTCGAAATCGAAGACCAGTCCAGAGTAGTAGAGATTGTACTGCTGCAGGCAAACAGCTGTTTCTTCCATTTCATGTGCTGTTGAAACGAATCGAAAACGGTCCAAAGACATGCACTAAAATTATATTGGCATTCAAAGACAGTTTTCTAAATTTTAATTTGAAAAAAGCTTGTGTTGGGCAGTCTCTCCTATATAATCTCAATTCCAAGCCTAATCCAAACTATCATACATTATGTGCATCAATCCCCAGTTATCTCACTCCCCCACAATCCTCATTACTTGATTCGTCTTCTCCTCGATCGGTCATCCTCCACCTCTTCTCAACTCAATCCCGACTCAATAAAATGCTTAACCCAACTTCGAGATTGCCCTTATTAGACCACTCGCGCGTGGCACAACAACTCGAATGGTCATTTATTTGAGTTTAATTCAGTTAGGTTACATCCAAATATGGTGCCACTTGCTCGACTGCTGTCATAGTCAAATTGCCGAAAGAATTTGGATCGGATATGTCAGAGAATGCATGCTCGAGAAACGATCTGAGTTGACTGAATCGGGAAATAGACTGTTGAGACAAGATTGCTGTTGAGTCCAAAAATATCAACAAGTTCTGAACATTTTTTTTTTATTAAATCAGGAAATTAAATTATTTCGGAAAAAAGATACTTCTGCAGCCTTTGATAGCTGACTCTGATGAAGTGCTTTCTGAAAATCTGTCGCTTTTCCGGGATACCCCAATAACAGTTCTTTCAGGTAGGCAAACTGGCGGAATGGCTCATTTAGCTGAAAGTTCATGCAATATTTCTTTAGTGAATATTTTAAAAATCTCAACTTCTAAGCTTTTCAAAATCGATTGTAAAGTTAGGAGAAATTAGGTAAAATTTTTCCTATATTTTACCTACTATTCCCGAATTGTAAAACTAAAAATTCTTCAACCTACACTTCTTTATCATAATCTAGCGTACCTACCAAATCGACGAGCTGTCTCGTAGCCGGTACATCAGGAGTGACGAGAATATATCCTTGTATCATCGGTTTGAGGTGTTGCATGAAATACGAATCAACTGATGTGCAATCCTCTGAAGAACTAAAACAGTAACTTAGCTTCAATAAATTTTACGATATTGGATTTGAACGTTGAGACAGGCCTTATTTTTGCCACCATCATCTCCTGGAACAACCTGCTTGATGTATCTGAAACACTCTTGGTGCAAATTTGTTTTCACAATATAATTCGAATATACGATATGGTGGATTGACTGATGTTCAGTATTTTTTTTTTCGAATAATGACCAGTTCAATACTAAGAATTTGACTGAACTCTCATCTCTTATTCAAACCAGTTATACTTTCATATAATCTATGAAATATCCTACTCGATGAGCCTATTCTTTAGGTGATCGTAAGGCGTGCCAACTTTTCCTTTGTCGCCATCATCCATTGAAATAAAGTCACTGATAAGCAAGTCTAAAGTTCAATATAATTTGCATAATTATTTAAGCATTTTCTAACTAGCAACTAACCTTTTCCGTTGACTCCACCGAGGATGTGATCGTAAATGTTTTCCATTCCAATATTCGACCATTTTTGAATTCCTCTGAATAACGGCTGTTCTTGTAGCCGCATCAAATTGAGGAATTTTGTAGCGAGATAACTGTACGAAATAGAAGTGCCATTCAATAATAACATGCCCTGAAATGTGAATAAGAATAAACTTTTAAAATGTCAAATGGAAGTTACAAAATGACGAATGACGGCATGCTATTTCTAGGAAATAGGCAAAAGTAGTTTATGAAGAATGATATGATTTGATAGGAATTGTACTGTGATAATGAAGAAAACGCGTGTCGACTATGCCATCAGAGTCATCATACTCATGTTGCTTTTCCAAATTACTTTTTATTCTTACCGCTTGATTATTCGTATCTCCTTGTAACTTCATCACAATATTGATCCAATCATTTACTTTGATTTTGCAGAGTTTGTTGAGTTCTTGATTTGAAATTTCGATACTAAAATTCGGCAGATTTTATAGAAAAATGGGAATTCTCCTAACCCATCGGGAAAAGATAAACTTTTCTCGAATAGTGAGCGACTACACATCATCGGCAGAGTCTCATCAGAACTGCCAAACAACATATTCATCGTGTTGTAATTCTAAAGTCACTGTTAAGATGACAGAAAAAACTACGTTATTTCAAAAGTTGAAATTTCAAACTATTCCGCTTATTTTATCTATCTTAACTTCTAACTTCACTTCATTTTTTGGTGAGTGAATAGAAGTTCAAACTAAGCCTCTAGAAATGAGCTTGTAATACTCAACTGGGGACTTCACTAATTAACTGATAAATTTTCTTACGATATGAGATATTTGGTTGAAGAATTCTGGCTGAGGAGATGCACTCAGCAATTTGGCCGTCAAATCTGAAGACAACTTCAGGGATGACGCTGACCGATGGGCTGCTCGACTTGAATTTAGAAACAGCTGAATTTTTAATTTATGGATTTATTCTAATAATAGCTTTTTTCACTGAACACTCTACATTATCTATTAGGTGAATGTTTGTATTGGAATGGGAATACGTATTTGAGAGCTTGACGCATTGGCAGTTACCTGACTAAATTGCTTTGGCATCGCAAAATTGGTCATATTTAATTCAGCAGTAATGTTGATAAAATCCGTGATTTCCGTCATCAATCTTCGAAATTGTCTCGGATGTTTGCCGATCCATTTTAGCTGGAGGGTTGAATAGTGAAAGAATTCTACCATTCTGAAAAGGTAAAGGTTTGCATCAAAAATAATTTGATTATTGTATTCTGCAGGAATTTAAATTACTTATTTTGATTAAGAATTACACTAAACAACAAAAGGATTTACAGGGATTCATCCTCCTTTCCGGTGACGTTGTTGATATATCGCATTTCGTCTCCAGTAGAAGGCGACAACTTGCATTCATTCGAGATGGAGCAGAGCATCGAATGCATAAACGGCAGCAGGCCTGCTGACGGAAGAGCCTTCGAATCGTAATGACCTGAATTATCGAATTTTTCGAAAGCTTCTCATGTGAATGAAATTTTTAAGGCTGTCAGTAAGACATTTTCCTAAGCACAGGAATGTTTCTTGAGTCGACAAGAATTTCATATTTCTTTGAATTTCCATTAGAAACATGCTCACATTGTGGAAAGATGACGGTGAAATCCTTCGTCCGGATGAGAGCCAAAATGATGAAAAATGTAATCGGACCAAATACTTCGATTGTCAGCCAGACCTGAAAAATATGTAACTAGCAAAAAACTCTGTTTCATATGATTTTCTGCCAATTTAATACTGAGATGAAAGGATATAATTTATTTCTTGACCCTATTTATCAAACTATCATGTCGAAGATTTATAACTTTTTTTCAAACCTCTGATGCTGATATTTCACCAACTAATCTATTTTGTATACTGCAGACGGATTTAAAGTGGTTGATAAATTATTCAAACTCAGTTCAAACGACTCTAATCCAACGAAAGTTTAAGCAGAAATCGATTTTTACTGAGGAAAGTGTTCAATAGAATTTCTCACTTTCTGTCGCTTCTTGACGAGAATATTCTTCCAAAGCAGCCAACGGAATTGTCGCCAGAAAGTCGGCTTCACTCTTGTTATTCGATGTGAAGTTGCTTGATCTTTTTCAGACTCGGGGATCACATTTGATGGTTCACTGCTATTCTGGAAAATATCTTTGAATAAATATATAATGGAAAATAATTTAACATCAAGTATAGATTTTTTCTTCCTGTTTCGCAAATTTGTTGCACCCTTCGAGGTTCCGTCATCACTTTTCGATTTTGCTTTTTTATGACCCATTACCTAAAATGCTATAATAAAAATTGCATAAAGCGAAGATAGAGTAACAAGTACAGTGGCGAGCAAAACTTTTGCTCGCCATTGTATGCTCCTACAATAATATGGAAAAATCCGTCGTTAATTTTTATCATAGACTTTCTTGTCACATCACAACTAATAATACAAAAATAAAATAAAATAACTAAATCTAAAAAATAAAGTAGCTCTATGTCCTCGTTTGCACATTTATATAGTCAGCAACTACTGAAATTATCAATGTAACATAGCCCATCAGACATTCCATCCAAGCAGAAAAGGTTTCTGACTTCATGCAATTCTCCTTTTCATCGATCTGGTGTTGAATATTTTGAAAATCGGATTAGAGTTAGTTTAGGTTAACTTTGTATGTGAAGATGAAAAGTTGTTATTGATTAAAGATAGATTGGGTCCAAAATAGTTGAAACTGTTTCCAAATTATCAATTTATTTAAACGTGTCAATTTTTGTTAAGTAATTTTAATGACGGTTAAAATGAATCTCGATTTATTGAACAACAACTGTGATGTCATTTCGTGTGGATGCAATGATTTCGACATTTTGAGCTTACTGGTTGTTTCTAAAAATACAATTTGCCTTTAAATGCCAAATAAGTAAATTTCACTTGCGGTAAAAAAAATCCTTCACACCTTTTCTTCACTTTTCCGAGCTCAGCAAAGTTTTCAAATCGTTCGTTTGAGCCTTGCAGATCTCATTCACCATTTCCTCGAGCTGAATATGAAAAAGCAGTCTTTTTCTGGTTATTTTGAACAAAAAATTCCATAAATTCGGTCAAGACGCCAGAAGACGTGCCCAAAAATCATTTCTTGCTGAAATAACGCAACACGAAGTTATTTGACACTTGTTTTATGGATTTTTACGCTCAAATTGCAAAGTGGACGTGGCCTATCATTTTGGGAATGATAAAAACCCATAGAAACTTCAAAATGTTCCACGAACAAGCACATAAATTCAAATAAACATCCTTACAAAGCCGTTCTCTCTTTGAAATAGACCTTACTGTTGTATTTAAAGGCGGGGCAGGCTTTTCTGCTTGCGAAAATCGCCAAGCAATTTGAGAAATAATCATTAATTTCAGCTCTAATCTTAGCTAATTGTAGTAAAATTCTCATTTATACTCCTTTATTTATCTTTATTAATACAATGTAAATGAAACGTCAATAAATTCTCAGAAAATTGTTAATGCTCAAGTTTCGATAAGTACCTAGGAACCGCCAAGCCCCGTCCCTTTCACTGGGTTCAATATTATTCATAGCTGATAACCCTTTCGATTATCGCCGATTTTTTTTGTTTTTAATAATTGATCGGTACCTATCATACAATTCGATACCGCTCTTTCACGTGGTGATATCGATTTATTGATTGGGTGCGAAAGAAGTCCGCAAATGCGCGTCAAATTACGACAATGCTAATATTTCGAGCTATAAAAGGCACATAAAAATTTTTTGATGAATCGGCACATCTAGTTGACATGTACAACATATGTAAAAACTAGAAAAATCCTGCGTAGAGCGACTGAGATCCTGATAATCCGCGAAAATATAAAAGAAGCCAATGCTGAAATGTAGGAGAGTGCAGAGAAAAAGATTCCCAAAGGCAGGGAAAGAAAGAGGAAGCGAGCGGCACAGTGCCTTTTGCAGATAGGCCACGCCCCTTTCCCCTGTCCACGAAAAGGAGCGATTTTTCGCATTAAATTTTATCATTTTTTTTATAAGTGACGTATTTTTTCGCGGTTTTTTTCGGTGAGGATGTTTAGAGGGGCACTTCAGCCCCTGAAAAATGTAGAAAACATAGTGCCAGAGTGAATTTGGCAAAATGGCTGGCGGTCCCTACGTGAGGCCGATTTTTTTTAATTTCGAGGATATTATGCGATTTGCCCCATTTAATTTTTTTTGAATATTATGTGCCAGATCGATTTCGATTTCATCTGCTATTCATTCGACATTGAAAACAGTGAATAAGCGAGAAAAAACGGAGAATTTCCGCACATCCCTGATTTATTGCCTTTTTCCTAAAAACTTCCTCCTTACAGAAATCATCCGGCTGCCCTGCGTTTCGCCATTTAAATCTTTTCTTTTTCTTTCCTGTGACCTCTCTTTTCTTCGTGCAATTTCTCATTTTACAGCCATTTACTCGAAATATTTCTCACAGAGCAGCGATTTTTCCTATGCTTTTCTTCAAAAATCGTTTTTTCTCCAACTAAAAAGTTTAATTTCAGATATCGTATCTCAACGTATTGTCTGCCTAAATCAGACATTTTCGACATCTAAATTGCCGTAGTTCGAGACGAAAAAAATTCGAATTTGAACTGAACAAGTACTTCCTTTGAAATAGAAAAAAAATAAGTTCCTGCTTATTTCAGGCTCAATATGCCGAAGATCTCGACCTTGTCGAACGGTTCTTCGAGGAAAGAAGCGACTTGAACAAGAAACTCCACACCAAACTGGATTCCTGGGAGGACTACCTGAACTACATGAGCCGCGACAAATCCTGAGGCGGCCTGCCGGAACTGAAGGTGCTAGCACGGATGATGAACCGGCGGATAAACGTGTACTAGGAAAACTCGCGTAGGTTATTGAAACATTATTGGCAGGAATGTAAGCGCTCCACTAAGAATTTATAATCATTAGCTAGGGACCGCCAAGCCCCGCCCCTTTCACTGGATTCAAAAGTGTCCATAGTTGATAACCCTTTCGATTATCGCCGATTTTTTTTGTTTTACTTTTGTTTTTAATAATTTATCGATACCTACTATACAATTCGATACCGCTCTTTCACGTGGTGATATCGATTTATTGATCGGGGTGCGAAAAAAGTCCGTAATTGCGCGTCAAATGCACACCAAATTACGAAAATGCTAATATTTCGAGTTATAAAAAAGGCACATTTCATTTTTTTTGATGAATCGGTACACCTAGTTGAAATGTACAACATATGTAAAAATTAGAAAAATCCTGCGGCGCCAAACTTTTCCCGAGGCAATAATAGATGCTCGCCTTTGGGGTACTGTATCTTTACAAGGGATCGGTAAAATCGTCTGAAAACTTGACTAAAATAAAATTTAATACTCCCTAATTATAATAGTCAAAAGAAAAAAGTGGAATTTTATCAAAAAATATTTTTAAAATTCATTTCAAAATGACCACTTTTTTGTCTTTACTAATTTGGATCGCCCTAGTCATATTTTTAAAGGCACATGTGTTTTTATTTGATATTTTGATTAGTTGGTCAATTGTCTATCTTCAGTGAAAAAATGAGAAAAATCCTGCGGCGCCGAGCTGAGATCCTGATAATTCGCGAAAATATAAAAGAAGCCAATGCTAAAATGAAAGAGAGTGCAGAGAAAAAAGATCCCCAAAGGCAGGGAAAGAAAGGGGAAACGAGCGGCATAGTGCCTTTTGCAGACAAACCACGCCCCTTTCCCTTGTCCACGAAAAGGAGCGATTTTCTCGATTTTTCGCGTTAAATTTTATCATTTTTTTAATCAATGACGTATTTTTTCGCGGTTTTTTCGGTGGGGATGTTTAGAGGGGCACCTCAGACCCTGAAAAATGTAGAAAACATGGTACCAGAGTGAATCTGGCAAAATGGCTGGCGGTCTCTATCATTAGCACTTGCTTTCTAGTGGAGTTAAATAACGACTAAAATGATGAATACCGTTTCTGAATATTATTTGATTTCTATTAGGAAATTTTTATGATTTATAGTACGTAGAGTTCAAGTTTGTCGATGTTAATGAAAAACTTGACTTCGCCTGAAAATGTTAAGATCGTGTAAAATGAATATTCTCATGAATAAGCTAATGACTGAACTATTACTTTTCAGCGCCACTTCGTATCGAGCCCGCGGACTCTGCAGTCGGATTCCCTGATCTGAACCTTTGGTGGAATGGTTCAAACCACTTTGAAGCTAGTAAGCGGAAATTAGATTATGTAACAACGAGAAGATGAATGCAAATATTAAAAATTAAATAACTATTTTGGACTGCATAACCTTTCCTCCCAAACACTTTCTCGATCTAGGCTTTCTTTTCCGCACTTTCACATCCACTTTTCTTTTTCGATATTTGAGAGAAAGATCACGCTTTTGGGAAGAGTGATTACAGTCATTTTTGATCTGAAGGAAATACTTCGAAATCGAGATAAGAATGCCTTTCTATTTCAGTTGTGCATCGCAGCCAAATTATGCTCTCCATTTATCTTTATTAATACAATGTGAATAAAACGTTAATAAACTCGGAAAAATTGTTAATCTCAAGTTTTGATATAAATGCCTTGCAATTCAGGTATTCTGAAGCATGAGAACTGTAACTACCCGTAATTCCAGAAGTTGGGCACGATATAAAAGCACTTGATGGCTTGACTAGCACTTTAAAGCCGAAATATATGGCTTAAAAATCTCTAAATAGAATCTCTAGACACTTACTAATTGATATGGTATAGAACAAATGTAGCGCGGTGATTATTTTATCAGCAATGAATTTGCAAAGTGGGGCACTCCTAACGCATGAGCAAGCTTCACGACGCGCTTCCGGTAGAATTCCATCATTGAGCTGGGTTCTTTTATGCCGAGTTTTGTACAAGCGAGCACCA
The DNA here is from genome assembly GCA_964036155.1 of Diploscapter coronatus. Taxonomy (NCBI): domain Eukaryota; kingdom Metazoa; phylum Nematoda; class Chromadorea; order Rhabditida; family Rhabditidae; genus Diploscapter; species Diploscapter coronatus. The sequence continues at coordinate 85,721,779 of OZ038422.1, read as the reverse complement.
CATTGACCTCTCTAGCTAGCCGGAATTTCAAACACGACGGAAAAGTATCGGTAAACACCTTCATTGCACTCTGAAAAGGTTGGATCAATTTTAAATCTTTTGAATTTGATACCTCCAACTGTTCCTCGTCATCCTTCATCGGAAGCATATTTACAATTAGAACTCCTCAAATAAGATTTTCAAAGTCGATTATTTTCAGGGGAAAATACCTGTATTGGTAAGAAGATTCTTCATGGTCTTGACGATCTCAGGATTTCGGAAATTCTTCGCTGGACATGGCACAAATTGGTCCAAATCGCATGCGTCAAGGAATATCACGTCGTAAGATAGGCCTAAATTAATTGAACTATTTTTAACTATGAGTAAAAATTTCGATACCATTTTGTCCAGCTTCTTCGACGAATTTCAGACCATCTCTGATGAGTGTCTGCCTACTAGTGTCATTCTTCACTCCAAACCACTTCTCAGCCAGTTCAGCGACCACCTGCTCTAATTCGATCGCCGTGATTTGCATCTGAAAGATTATTATCTTAGAAATGCATTTAAAAAAAATTATACCAGTGGAAAATGTGTGTGCAGAAACATATCCAGTGATCCGCCGCCCAAGCCCAGCTCAAGAACCTTCTTTCCCTCGTTGGATTTCGTCTCCGATATGGAAGAAACCAGAAATGGCGATATGGCGAGGCAATAGATCTAGATAATTGGTTTTATTTTGAAGAAAAAACCCTTACATATTCAGTCATCAGGTATTTGTGGTTGATCTGCCAGATCCTCGTATCAGAATTCTCGAATGTCGCCCCTTTTGGTGGAACCAATCTGGCAATCGACTCGCTTTCATCCTCGAATCCGTCGACGATTAAGTGACGTTCGATGAAATCCGGATCTGTTTTAGCTCTCATGTCCTTGACTGTGTAGCATCTTGACGTAGTTTTGGAGCACACTCTTTCAAGAATTGTGGAATCAAAGTCATTCCTCCAAAAGCGAACATTTTCTAAAGCTATTGTAGAAATATTACCGCTGTTGAACGACATGTTTCGGTACCATAGTGACCACGGTATCGTCGATTAGAATAGTTGACGTGAGCATCATAGTATAAATGAAAATCTGCAAAGATTAGTAATATTTCAAAGGTAACCAAACACATGTATTTACCGCTAAATAGACGAATATGCCGATGATAATGAAGTAGACGAATATCCTCGCTCTCGTAGGATTCTGGAAGCATCTATTCATACATTTCCCTGCATCATTTTGGCGTCTCATTAGACTAAAATAGAAACTATTTTAATTTAAAAATCCCTTCCTTACATGGCATAAGACGTCGCTGAATCATCTGATATGAGTCCTTGTGGCATTTTGATTTTCTTCTTCGGCACGCTGCCGGAACCTCGTCAGTTTATTACACTATTTACAGGAATAAATTATCATTTATCTGAAAATTCATATTAAAAACGATAATATGTGAATTAGAAGAAAAACATTCCACACATATAATATTTGCTAGTGGCACTGAGTCAAGTACATTATAAACTCAGGACGGAACACATGCATTTATAATAACAACTTCTTCGTACTTTATATTTATTCTTATGTACAACGCATTTCCAATAGCAATAATTTACCCCACCGAAAATATGATTCACACGTTATGTTATGCTGAGGTTATTTTACAATCGAGACGGGATGTTTAGAAAATCATGATTTATTGAGCAGCAGTTGTCTGAGGCAGAGCGGTGAAACCTTGGAGGCACTCGGGGGAGCAGAATTGATAACCGTCTTGGGAGGGGAATTGACCGATCTAAATTCTCCTCTTGAAAGAACTCAAAAAGATGAACGTGTGTGTGTGATCTTACCTGTTGCTCAATCATTCCGCAGTACGAGCACAATTTCATGCCTTCTCTTTGCTTCTTTTGCACGAACCGATCTCCGAAAATAATGGTGGCTCCTTGAGGACGCCATTGAGTTAGGATGTACCGGTCGAAGTCGCACAGAACCCAGGTTCGATTTCCATGGAAGAATTGCTGGAATAGCACCACGCGGTCATCTGGTTGCCATTCTGGGTCGGTTTCGAAGCGAATGCTTCGTCGCTCCTTGTTCTTCGACTTCCATCGCTGCTGGAGCACGTACAGAATCTTCATGAACACGACGTACGCGTATTTCTGGCCGTTTGCGATTCTGTAATGATCAATTTAAAAAACTACCATTGACGGTTTGGAAATGATGAAGTGACGTAACAAGAAATAACAAATTTTGTCATTTTCTAGTAGAATTTATACCAATATTATTACGCTTTGTCATTTAGCCCAAATTCGCAGAAAGCATTTGTTCCATTTTGAGTCACGTTATTATGCGAAACCCAGGTTGCTCTATCACTCAGATCTAGGGAGCACTTTCGCCAGGCGAAAATAAACTATAGGAGGTAGGTCGCAGGAGAGAATTCATGGCTGTGATGCCAGATCGCAGTGGTGAACATTTTAGCTAATTAAGATTTTAAAGAGGAGTTTGTTAAGGAAAAATATACTGGGAGTAGATCGCAAGGGTTTTCTGACGATTATCTTTCCTAGATCTGCTACCATTACATTTGATTCCCAGCTTAACTGTTTTCAAATCCAAAATACTAGACCTGTAAGTGATTCGGTTCGAGACGCCGAAGACTCTTTCGAATGATTCCTTGGTCTGCGGATTTGCGAAGGGGTCGGCTGCAATCCGCTTTCCAGCGTCTAGGGCAAGAAGGGTCTCGGAAATCAGTGGGAAGGTGACAATCACTTGCAAATCAGAAATGAACCTGAAGAACGGTTTAGAAAGAAATCATATAAAGGTGCTCATAAAAATCGATTTAAAAATAATCGAAAACCACTAACCGTAGTCCTTCCTGTTTATCGCTAGTGGACTCGGCCAGATATCGATGGATCGCGATGAAGGCGTCGTCGCAATGGAACAGAGTCTGCTCGTCCGATTGCACGTAATTGATAACATATCCACGCACGGAAATCACCAATCGGGACCACCAGAGGCGAGCCAATGAGGTTTGCATCGAAAAGAAAACACCTTGTCTGATGAAAGAATTATTGATCTGTCAAACCTGCGAGATGGCATCCAGATCGATTTCAATCTTTCCTGGATTTGAGTTGAGTCGATCGTCGTGCGGGAAGAGCTCAGTATCTTCCATCGACACTGGCAGGGCCATTTTTAGATTAAAAAATCCTGAAAAAATAAAGGAAAAAACGAGTATGAAAACAAAATTGAAAGAAAAGGCGCGGAAACCAACCAAAATAACAATGCGCACGTGTAATTTATTCTTGAGTAAAGTAGTTATGTTGTGGGTGGACGAAGTGACATGAAGGTCGTTTCGGATCGAAACTTATTGAAGACAGAGGGTAGAGAAGTTAGAAATCGAAGGGTAAGGAGGGAAAGGGAAGAAAAGAGGCACGCCTTACAAGGCGGTGATTGCGCAGTTGCAGCAGCAATCAGCCACACACAACCGGTCTGCCTCGGCGCTTTTCTCGACCACGCAAATCTCCGTCTTTCTTAGGTTTTTCATGCCTTGTTGAGATGTGACTTATTATTATATCACTTCAAAGCATGATAGATAGACATTATCAATCAATCATATTTTACTATTTTTAGCGTATCTTTATGCATCGTTCGATATCTTCCTCTCTAATACCCTGAAGTGTCAATGCGGCGGCATCGAATTTACTTGGCACATTTTAGATCAAGGCAATAACTTCATTCACTATCATTTAAAGATCTAAACATAACTTCTAATAAAGTACAAAAGTAACGATTATGAAAACCTAGAACCCATTAATGATTGGCAGATTCGAACAACTTAGAGCGTCTAGATAATATGTGCCATTATTTACAGCCCTGTTTACACAACAATTGAGCATCCTATGTTTGTTTGATGATATTGTAGAGCTCGTCGACTAATCGCTTCCAGGGAATCACGAAATCTGCATCGGCGATTTTCAGCTCGTTAGTGACGTACGCATATGACAAGCCATTGTGGACGTCTACTCGAACGTTCTGACCCCCATAGCCAGAGTGACCAAAAACCCATTGATCCTGAAATAATAAAAAAAAGATATCGTATCGCTTCAAAATTATATCTATTATATGTAATAAAATAATTGGACTAACCAATGGGTTCTTTGTCATTTGATATCCATACGCTTTGCTTTCTTCATATTGATTCACGACATCCATTTCTTCGAGAAGGACTGGTTCCTAAAGTGCCATTTATCACCTATTTAAAGGATTCATTTTTTTAAATGAAAATTTACCTTAAGCAAATCGTAAAATGACTGATTAAAGACACTTTTCGTGGCGAGCAAAGAGTGAAATTGAGCTAGAGATCGCGCATTGCCGATCCCCATATTCGAAGGCATCGGAAGCAATCGGTTTTCATACAAGTTATACTGAATATAAAATATTAGATTAGAAATTTATGGGAAAAATCCATACATGTTCAATTTTGATCCAATCCCAAGTCTCATATAGCTTCTGATTGTGAATGTTATCCGATAGGGAATATCTTTCAAAAGCGATAGGTTGGGCAGCTCCGTCTTTCTGGATCTCGTCCTCAGTAGGCAGCCTCAATCTAGCAACGCGGTAGTTATCGCAGGGCTTCTTTAGTCCAATCGATAGATCTTCGATATCTTAAAAGTACAATTTTCGAAGATAATAACCCAATAATGGCTCACCATATTTATCAATATAGTCTTCGTTTAGAATCTGGACGAGCCCTCTCTTTTGCGGATCAATCCTTCTAACTATTTGATCGAATAAGAACCCAATTGTTAGAGCATGATATCCAGACGCTGTTCCGGGCGTCCAAACAGGTGTGGCTTTTTCGAAATATTCGCTCATTTTTCGCCAGTCTTTTACATATTCCTGTGTAACTTTCTCGTCAGAGTAAGTTAGTCCCGCCTGCAAATACAGGGTTTCATTTATAATTCTTTTTCCATTTATTGTTTGGATACAAATTTTCCTAATAACTATTTCGGGAAACAATCAATGAGAATCAATTCTTGAGAGTGGAAGGAATGTGAAAATGTCTGGCTTCATCCACTTTCTAGCTGCAATACACCTTCGGCATATTGGTGGTCGGGTAAGTTTCTAGGTTTTTTCTTGACATTGGCCAGCGATTTTTCGAGCACAAAAAGCTTCGGATCGAAGAAAATTAAAGACGGTTTTCAGATTCGAAATCAGCATAAAATTCTGCATATTTTTCATCTGAGTTTGTAAAAATTATTAGAAGTTTTTTTTTTTTTGATTTTTTGCGACCAAGTCAGGAAAAATGCCCGTTACCGGTATGCTCGAATTTACCCTAAAATGGAAACTGATGAAATCATAAATTTTCACGTTTCTCCCACTCTCGAGAATTGATTCCCATTAACCGTTTTTGGAATAATTATTAGGAAAATTTTTGTTCAAAAAATAAATGGGAAAATTATAAATGAACACCCCGCATGATGTGGCTGATGAAACTACACATAAACAAACTGTAAACTACGAGTGTAACTGAAGAGATTATTTGCCTGATGAAGAGAGACTTGTTTGATTGTAATCTCTTGTTTGCCATGTTGGGCGAATTCCGGCCAGATCGATGCAACCTTTGTGTCGTAGGAGACTTTATTCGCATTGAGCACTCCGGCCAGGACTGTCGCAGAAATCGACTGAAGTTGATGTTTGAAGTTGGAGAAATTATTTTGATTATTGTTTATGCCGAAATTTGGGAGGTCTAAAATGAGAGGAGAAATAAGCGATTTAGGCGCCAGTCTCTCTCCTTTTCGCGTGATATTTCCCGATTTTCTAACCACTAAAAATAACTGCATCACTTTGCACGCCTCCCAGATTTCGGCATCAACAATATTTACCTTCGTAGTGGAAAAGAGCACACTCATGGACTTCTTCGTCCACTTCTGTCCGTTGGTTTCGTTGGCTGTTCCTCCGTACAAGTCACACACCAGCTTTCCATCTTTGAACACGGCAAAAGCTGCACCCGCTCTTTCAAGGCCCAATTCGAAGTTTTCTCTGACAACAATCTAACTAGTATCATACTTGAAAGATAATGAAAACATTTGCACTGCCATAGACTCATAGATTCTAATAGGCGCGATTTTTTCCTAAGGCGTGAAAAGATAAGAATATGATCGGCCCAATATTTTGTTTTTTTTTTCTAGATTTGCCGGAAACCTTTTTCTTACCTGAAAACATTTTGCAGGGAAGCGTATTTGTCATCAGCCGCACCAGCTAGGTACAAATCGTCTGCCACGGTTGACACAGTCATTGGGAGAAGAAAAACGATGAATGCAATGGCGAGAGGAGTCGAGCGAAATGGAAATGATGGTTGGCTGCACATGCGAAATAGAGATAGGGAGACGGAGACAGGCTAGAGACGGCGACCTGTCACTTCCAGCGCTCAGACTTTTTTTCTACCCCCGATGTTACCGAACTCGGACAAGTTGATCCTATCTGAAGCGGTTTTTTTTTTCTTATATCATTTCCCGTTTGAATTCATAATTATTCAGCCCATAGCGAGCACTCTTACTTTTGACCTTATCAATCAGTAAGACAAACCACACAAGCTATAAAGTAAAAGGTTTACCTTGAAATCTTAAAGTAGTAGAATAGCAGAATAAAGAGTTCTCTAACAGCGTAGTAACATGAATCGGGGCTTAAAATTTGTATACGCGAAAGGAAGTGAAGCAGAAAATAGGTGAGCCTGCTGGTAGTGGTGGTTAGGCCTGGGCTTTATCGGTCTCGGCCCATTTATGACATTATAGGGCAAATAGAGCAATAAATGCACGCAGCAGTCCTTTAGTAGCTAGTGCTTAGAGCATGCCAGAATATATATATATATATATATGTCGAAGCACATTTGATACGCATCATGACCGAATGAATTCTGCATTTATGGAAAAGGACACAACTTCGTCTCTGAAATAAAGCCCCACTTTTCACATTGACACACAAATTCAAGCGAAATTCTATACATACGTACTTAATGCAAGACGCCGAACCAAAAACAAACATGTCAGAAGAATTTTAAACGGATTAAAAATTCGGGATAGCGTGAACAAACGGCACCGAACTAGATACCAATTTTCGGTTTACTGGTTTTTGTATCCAAGGAAACCAAGCGCTGTTGGGGTAAAGTGTAAGTAAATACTAACGGTCAGATACTAAAGTAAAGATATTGTTTATTGACAAAAATGATACGAGTATGATAATGACTATTATTATTGATAGAAAATAATATGTTAAATATCGTGATAAAGTAGTAAATGATATTGACCAACAGCTTCTTAGAGCAAGAAGGAAGAAGTTGAACTTGAATGGGAAAGCAGAGAAAAAATAGAAGGGTCCGAGAGAAAACAAGGGCATAAAATTGTGCTGAAAGTCGAAAGCTCGACGCTAGAAAAAAAAGTTGGGGCAAAAATGCGCGAAGAGAAAGGGTTCCTTAGGGAGAAGATATATGAAAGAAACATAAAAGCAAAGCAGAGAGAGAGAGAGGGAGGATAAATAACTTAATATCGACAAATAGATATGTTAAATGTGCTCTATTCTAACATACTATTGTTAAAGGACCTTTTCAATGGTCTAGCATTGAAGCTCATTTTTGGAAATGTTGAATTTTGTGTCTTCGTCAATAAAGAGACTCGACAAGGATGTGTAGATTATTGAATCTGCTAGTCTTCAAATCCACACATTTATATCCGCCGAATATCCGTTCCGCCTTCCCTTCCCCTTCTCCTTACACATTCCTATAAAATTTTATTCAATCTCATCTCGGCCCATAAATTCTCGATCAGCACTCTCGCAACACAGAGAAGTGAGAATCGAGAATTGATGTGAGAATTCTACTTTATCTTTCACAAACCAACAATTTCGCGGGGATAATTACAAAATTCTTGCGTGGCGGAGAAGAATTTGGAAGAACGTCGAAACAAAAAACGAATTTTTGTTGCCTTGATCGAGAAAATTCTTTCTTTTTTGTTTTCTTCGTCTAGTCAGGGATATTTTCGAAATTAGTGAATAGTGAAGCTACAGAAAAATTTTAAATATCTTTATTGAAATGCTCTGCTAGAGTCTTAACAAATCGATCTATATGGGAACGCTGTTCGTAAATTTGGGGAATTGTGTGAAGGGAGCGGATAGTTCTCGTTCAAGTTCGATAATTCGTTCGTCGTCTATTTCCGTCTTGTAGAATTCGCTTATTCTTCCAACAGATGACACGTCGATTCTCTGAATTCAATTTTGTTTTCAGAAAAATAACAATTTTTCAACTTTGACGGATTATAGATCATGAAAATTTGCAATATCGCGACCTTATGAACCTTATGGTTTCGAAACGTCCTACGTTTATTCCCGAAGAAAGGAAATCGGAGTAAAAATCGAATACCTGAAGACGAGTGCCATAGAAAGGTGAGCCACAATAATACAGGCCGAGAAGAGGACAATTCGACGAAAGGCTGCAGAGAAATCAGAGGGTTGAACGAAAGAAGTGGGACTTGGTACGGGAGCTGAAGTCGCGCACCAGAATTGAGACGTTGCTGCGAGCTTCGATATCTGAAATCGGGTTGGCTATTTCGGCGTGATTTTAAAGTTCGTCAAAAGTAGACATATTTACGGTAAGAAAAACGTTGTCTATTCAAGCTGATGAGGAACGTCTGATCAGTGCGATTTTGAATAGATCAGCTGAATGGAAACGTTTTCTTTCAGGAGTTTTTTACTGCTTTCTTCGATAACCAGAACTAAGAAAATCTTGCAGCAACTTCCTTCTGCTCGCGAGTTTTGCGAATGACGGCAATCGCTTCGAGCACTTCGTCTTTCGAAATGTCGGAGGGAATCTCGACCGACTGCGAAGAAGATGTCGTCATTTCGAGATTTCGAGTGGTCGAGAGCAACACAGCCGAGTCAATGGGTTATCGTTTTCTCAAACTTCAAATATTCTAAAACGTTTCCATTCTAATTTCTACAAGTTGTGTATTATGTCCGTTTGTTTTCTATGTGTAACTTTCGAAGAATCGGATTTGATTACTTTCAATCTAGGTATGTTAAGGCCAGATTTAATAAAGTTCTAAAATGCGTTCTTCAACGTGAATTACTAGAAAATTGATGTATGCTCATATGTATGTATATGAATTTGAAGGTTCGAACAATTTTCAGCAAAAACTTCAGTTGTCTCGTTTATTCATCCCGGAAATAAATTCTTTGAGGTCGATCTTCATCATAATTATTATTTTTCATCGCAGTTTATAATTTTTCGTTAATGAAAAAAATGGATGTGCCTGACTGGAATGCGTAACTATACAATTATTTCGATGCCTTGTTAAATTTTTAGTCACTTGACTCTGAGCTTTTGTCCTTTCTAGTCATTATAGCTATTCTTGAAGTTGCTCTGATATGACTGGGGCAGATGCTTTCATATGAAAAGATCAAACTCTAAATGCTAAATTAAAGTCATCTTGTACGTTTTTAATAAAAAAAACTGAATATCGATCCATTTGAAATCGTGCTCTATTGCTAGATCGACAATTTTGAAATGACGGTATGATGTGAGGAGTTCGCTATAGTTAGAGATAGGCGAGGAAAGGAAAGTAGGGAGAAATAGTTTGGGAAAAGATAGTTCACGTCCTCACGTTGTTCCCGACCATTTCTCAGTTGCCGTTAAACTCTGAATGGATCGTTTCATTTCATTTAGCATTCGAGCATACTTCGCATGTTGACATTTGAAGCTATTTGACTAGTTTTTGTTCGCTTAGATTTCCATAATTTTTTTTTTTAAATTTTACCTAGTCTGTTAGTTTATATTCGAAGCGCCAAGCGCGAGACAAGAGGAGAGCGAGAATGTCTGCGGGAAACACACCCCCACCTGACTGCTCTGTGCTAGTCTTCTTCAATACACTCCCCCTCCCCCTTTCGCCGTTCCATTCAATCCATCTATCGCTGCTATTGCACTTATCGATTGCTCGCGCTCGTTCCCCTTTCCACCGCTCATTTGAGAGCGGTCCAGCCCAGTCGCTTGCAGTCCTCTCTCCGTTCCGCTCCCCTTTCATCAATTTTTTCTCCGCTTGACCCTGAACACTCGCTAAAACGCAAGCTCCTCCTTCGATCGTTTTGCACCCTGCGTTTCACCGAATTATCGATCGATTCATTGTTGTTTGCCGCGTTGTTTTCTCTGTCAAGTGTACCTCCTTGTAAAGTTCACCTTTTCCTCAAATCTTCCTATTTTATAACAGGATGTCTTTTCAATAAGCCTATTTTTCTGCGTTCTAATTGGATTATCTTGCAGACAATCTCGCCAAAAATCGATAATCCAGTCGAGACAGCCGCTTGAGGCCGGCCTTTCTGCCATCTGCCTTCTGAATTGTCAGCGTCAACCAAATCGATCGTCATGGCATCTGAACCCAAACTCATCGTCAACAGGGAGGACGAGACGCTGCCAGGTAAATTTTAATTGCCATTCAATTATCACTTCAACAACAACACTATTTGCCCACTTATCGTCATTATCTCGATCAAGAGAAATCGATACTTTCGAACATTTCTTACAAATAGAAAAATACCAAATTCGGACTCTGACGAGAGCGCGTTATTACTCCACTCACGTGAGCAGAAAAATAGCACATAAGAGCGAGATACACAAAGAAGACATGCTCTTTTTCTCGTTCACCTTCGCATACTATTTCTTTATGTCTTTATGTTCACTTAAGCGTGAGCGGAGCATGAACGTGCTCTTAAACCATCAATATTTTTCAGCAGCAATAGACAAAGACAGTTCTCTCGTTGCCTGTTCCTCGCCAACCCCATCCAACAGCTCTTTTCTCAGCGAGCAGGAGCCTGTCGATACGAACAGCGCGAGCAGACAGTCACCGTAAATTTTCATTTGTGCGAGAATCAAGTGTAAATTGAAAATCATTCCAGATTCCTCTCGATCAGCCAGGCATCTCCCTGTTCGAGCCTCACTGGGTTCTTTCAAAGACCTGAATTTCTGAATCTGCCGGACTCAGAGACGTCGTCTCGCTCTTCTTTGGACGGCTCTTTCATGACGACGGCCGAGAGACGGGAGAAATTTCGGTTAGTTTTCTGAATTTAGTCAAAATCCTGACGTTATTTGAGAATGACGGGTTTTCAGAAACAATATCTTAAGTTAGAAATGTCTATAAAATCCAGAGGCCAGAACTATTTTCTGGGAGTTGGACTTAACGCTTTAGAGTTCTAAACTCAGTTCAGCCAATTAATTGGCAACTGAGAAATAACGTGTAGATCCTAACATTTATGTTCTCGAAATAAAATACAGAACGGACAGGAAACGCCGCGTCTCGTCCGACTCGTCCTCGTCTGAAGAGTCCGTGCTCACGACCGGAGCCGAATCCATTGACGGAGAGGATGGACTGAGCAGGAAGAGCAGCAGGGGAGCGAGGGTGAGAATTGTTTAGATTTTCGTGAAAATTAAATTGAACTTTCTAAAAGATAGTTAATTTTTAATCAAATCGAATTGTTGATTTATTCAAATCTATTGCTTCTTTAATGATTTCTGTGCAAATTATAGTTTATTTAGAAGTCTATGTTTTCCGAAGAAATATTAAAAACCGCTAAAGATTGAAAATTTTGACATTTTCAATATTAAATTTCCAGAGCGACGATCGCCCTCCGTCTATCGGGCCTGGTGCCCGCCCGATCGACGCACCTCGAAGTATCATCGAGAAAATCCGAAGAGAGTCCAATTGCTCGCTGGATAATGAAGTCACACACGAACGGCTCGTTCAGGTAGTTTATGTGAATTTTCAAAACTGGTATTTTTAAAAGGAAATAGACATTGACAGAGAAGTGATTTTCTTCAGAATTATTTCATTTTTGAAATGGCATTACTTTGTCATATTTTATTCAGACTTCTTATTTCGACTTATTTCAGGCCTCTCAAAAAGTGTCCTCTGGATTCGACGACATTTTCATTGAAGGCTCGCCGGTTGGATCGGGGGTGAGAGATTTCAGAATTCCAACAACTAGAAATTAAACATTTCAGGAGCACCGTCACCGCGCGCGCTCTTTCGGAGTCGGTGAGCCGATCTCCATCGTCACTAACAACATGTTCATGCCGCACTCCTGCTCGCCTTCTCCTACTAGAAACCCGGACACGCACAAGGTCTAGTTTACTCAAAACTTGAAAAATTATGATTTTACGTTCAATTTTCGAAATATTTATTTTCTGGAAAAAAACCCTAAAGCTATTCTTATTATGAAAATAAAAAGGACTCGCATGAGGTTCACTTTACCCGAAACTTCGAAAGAAGATGCTCTTATGCTAATTTTTAGCAATATTTTCTTTTTTGGAAAAGTGTATAGGCTTTCCATCCATACATAGAAACAATTTAGCAATGCTACTCCCCCTCAACTCAACAAGTCGTCCGCCCGAATATTCCCTACTCGCCCAGCCCGAGCCCCACTGCTAGCCCAAAAAGGCCCACTCTCATTAGGTTCAATTTTTATGCTGATTTCTTTTAAAAAAAATGTCCTTTTAGTCGCAGTGCCTCCCCGATCACCTCCAGGAAAAGAGCGCTTCCTTCTGCTGTCGTTTTGGGAGACCTGGAAATAAAGAGGTTGAAAAATTCTTTAATTTAAAAAAAAAAAAAAAAAAAAAACCACTTCAAACTTGGATTTTATATCAACGTTCAAAATTGAATTTTAATTTCCATTTGTAATAAGAATTTTTTTCAAATCAGATAATTTATTCGAGTCTTTCTAAACCAAAATCTAGCTTTACTGCTCACTGGCAAATATTTGCAAAAGATAGGTAGTCTAGGGAAACTATTCAAAATTTCAATAACATTATTATAAGCTCTTGAAATTCCAGAGCTTGCGGCCCCTCAGCTCTGGCCCGTACGAACTCGACATCTCCTCTGGTGACGGACCGTTCCTTCCCCTATCCCACAGCCGTGACGGTCACTTCGGGTTCGTCGACTTTGACGAGCGCCGCCACCACGAGCAGCACCGCGTTCAGTGCGCCCAGTCCACAACACCAGCCATTCGCTCATCCAAATAATGCGTTAGTTTTTTTTCTTTTAAGTTTATCAAACAATATAAAGAAAATGTTGGAAAACGTTTTGATGGCAACTGAGAAATGACGCGAGCTATCTTTGTCCACACTATTCTCCCTACTTTCTCATCCTCGTTTATCCCTAACTTTAGCGCGCACATCCTCACGTCATCACGTCATTTCAACAATTGCCTGTTTTGGTCGTGTAAAATATTGTCGTTTGATAAATGTAGAGAATTTGTTTTCTCTCCTTTTATAACGCACTTCAGTTAGAAAATATCTAAAAATTCGAGAAAATCATTTCATTATTAAAATTTCTAATTTTCAGATAATGGAAACTATTAGTCTAGAACTAGAAATAGCAAATTTAAAAAAATGCAATTTTTGAGATTTTAATTTTTAAACTTTAGTTCGGAAATAGGAGTACGTCCTCTGGCGCTTTGCAGACCGCGTCGCTCGCAGCCGGACTTCGACGACCCTCTGCGTCGCTCGAGTGTCGACTCGTCCTGCGACGAGCTGCCTTCCACTCCGCATCTTTCTACCAGTACGATTCAAGTTTGAAAACTTTACGCTAATACTCCTTTAGAAAACATTTTATACCCCTTTCAGATCAAATAATTTGGCACTTTATTTCGTTTTTCTTTTCACATATATTTCATGTGATAGCGCTATAATTCTGAAAATATTAATTAAAACGATTAAAATATAAATTTACTTTATTTTTTTAATTTTAAATTTTAGGCGATGACCCCATGGATGCAGATGATTTGGCGGAAAGACTGAAAGCCGCTGAAGAGGCTCCGCTCCGCGAGGACGGAGAGGAATTGTGAGTTATTAAAGGCAAGCTCGATAAAAAAAAACTGGACAAAATCAAGGCAGTCTTTTAAATTGTCAATTCCACTAACAAATGTTTCTACGATTTGGCAAAGTATTAACATTTCAGTATAGTTGAATATGAAATATTATGGGAGATTCTTCTCATTATTTTATATGATACCGTTCTATCATGGCACTACTTGTTTAGATTACCATTTTTCAAGCCAAAATTTAAATTTCATTCTCCAACTTTCAAGTTCAAAAATTATTGAATTCCTGAGAAATCTGAATGTTCCCCTAACTCTATTTCTTTCAATCCTTCGGGCCAAACTTGGACCTCCAAAGATTGCTGTTGTTGTTGTTGTTTTTCCATTCTTAACTTCCTTAAGCCAATTCCGGATGTATCTTCGAATTTTTCAATATTCTACATGCACACTTGGGTAAACTCTACCGGTTCTACTATATCATCTTCTATCATTTGAATTAAAACTTAGATTCTTTTACCATAACTCCAAAATAATTCAAACTGATGAATTGTCCTAGGTAATATGAAATAACGATAGCATATTCATACTCCCTGTCAAACATTGATGATAATTTTGGCATAGATTGGATTTATGACGGATTACCGTCTAGTTTAATTTCTACCGGTATGACTCTCGAAAATGTCCTATTTTGTATTTGTAGTTCTGAATTCGGTCCTTAGATTGTTGTTGCAAGTGTTGGTAGTATATACTAAAATATACTAATGGTACGGTTAGAGAGAACGAAAGGAGAGACAAATTGCATAAGAATGACACGCCCTCTCGCTTTTTTGTCACTTATTCAATTCTCTTGATTTCTTTCTTTTCATTTTTCTAAGTGTGTCATTAGTGTATATACATACTATCAACAACAACCCTGGTTGTTAATCGCTTTGTGAATTAATTAAGTTTTAGTAGTTATTAATTAAGACGATGATTTTCAAGTACAGTAGAATTCTTCATTCATCAGACTGGTTTAAATCGAATAAACTAATTTATTAATACAGATTTATAGGAAACTTGGAAACCACGAGATCATGAGACACGAGACATTGAGAAATAGTGCGTAAAAAGAAAGTCATATCATCCTCCATATCCTACTCTAACCTTGTACTATTTCGCACTATGTCTCGTAGTTTCCAAATAGCCGATTTATAAAATATAGAAATATGATTTTTTGAGAATAATTCATTTCTCTGTTTACAATATTTCTTCAAACTGCACGAACTTCTCAAGAAAATAGGTAAAACGTTCATGTCCCCATAGGCTATAGCTAAGTTGATAGAAAATCTATTATTTTTGGAGTAAAGTAAGCTCAATCTACACTAGTTAAGGGATGTTTTTTTTCCAATATTCGCTTACCTTCTTAATTGCTATGTGCTTTATACCTAAGGCTATTCAAAATACAAGTTAGGTTATGTTCCCATTAGGTGCTGTAATTTTCTGTAGTTGGAAAGCCACAGTTCGCATACCACAAGAAACCCAGCCATTTCCACCTTTCCCCTACAATGGATAATTCGCATGTTATCATTGTATGCCCAAAATGCACAAGTACTCTGCGATCTCATTCCATCTCCGTTTTCGGTTTTCGAACGAGCTTGGCCTGATCTCCAAAATAGCATAACAAAAGCATCGAAACCTTCAGTAACTTCGTTACGAAGGTGTGTTGAGACGTCATGGAAAAGATCACAGTTGAATGAGAAACAGACAAACCAAGAGACAACCGTTGTCAGAAACCACAGCTGAGTACAGGAAAAGAGTTGGCGACCGAATCTAACCAGGGCCGGTCAAAGACTCAAATTTTAAAAGCTCAAAGTCAAAGACAGTTTCAAAAGAAATTTCTCGCAAAGTCAAAGTTTCCAAAACCCCTCAAGGACAAAGACGAAGCTTTGTCTGGCCCTGAATCTAACCACTATATATCATATTATACATCTATTCTGTGCTCCGTATTCATGATAAACGCTTCGGAAGGCTCCCGATGCGTTTATGAATACACGAGCACTGAATCTCGCCAACATTTTGCCCTTAGTCATGACCACTATCCTCACTTTCATTTCAAATTCGCCTTCGACGCAACTATCCCAAATTCATTTGCTCTCTCCCACCGACCACCCTGATTCTGTCACTTTCGCTCAGCAACTTGCCAGCCCAGCGTCCTATATAAGGCGACCATTTTGAGCAGAGATCATTCAATTCATCCATTCAATCCATTCCATCTACTAATCTAATATTCTTCTCAAAATCGAAATGCCGCAATCCTAACTAAATCTGAATTTCCCGTTCAGGCTACACACCCTTTCCACCATTATCATAGAGCCTTGATAGTCGCCTATGATAAGAAATGGAAAGCGGGGCGGAGTCAAGAACACATGTTCTCAAATTGTTGGTTTTCAAAATGGCAAACCTTCATACAAATTTCAACAGTTCTTTCTAGAACGAGTTGTGCATTGTACAACAAATTTAGTTCTAGAAGAGCTTCGAACAGCTTAAAACAGCCTTCTCGGCATGTCTTTACAAATAGATCAAAGCGTTTGATTTTCAAAAATTACTGGAATTTCAAACAAAATATCGTGTAGGGTGATATCGCTGATTGGGGAGCAAAGTCGATATTCATGCAGCAACAATTAGAAACCGAATTTGGCCGCGAAATAGTGATTCGCGCAGGAGGGACGAATAACGTAGTTTTTGAATATCGATGTTCTCTCCGATCTATCTAATCTCTTTCCCAGATTTCATTCATGATTCTCATCGTGCTCGATTTGTCCGAAGTTAGAGTCTCGATTCTCTTGATTCGTTTTTCATCGATTCTCTTCAAAGCGTAGATCAGCACAAGTGGCAGCAGAAACGTGTAGTAGGGAATCGTCTAAAACCTCAATTTTGAACTAGTCGGGAAGAAATGAATAGATCCCCCACTTGCAGAAATATGAGCAGAGTAAGAAAAGATGGGCCCCTGTACTAGTAACCGGCTCTTTTTCCTATTTCTCCCCTTTGCCCACAGTCTCGCACCCTAAAATTCGGTTACAAAGTATAGGAAGCCGAAAAGATGATTATCATGAGATTTCCGATAAGCCAACTCAATCGAACAATCAGTCACCTGCATATAAACTCACATAAGATGACGCCCATAAGATCATCGTTGTGACTTGATCAAATTGCGATTCTCTTGTCTTCAACAAATAGGCCAGGGTGCTGTATCTAAATCGAAATAACGACTTCTAAAATTAAATATAAAAAAAACTTACACAATGAGAAATGCGGATTGAATGAAGCTGATGATTCCGATCCATTTGGTCGTGGTGAAATTCTCGAAATTCTGATATCTCCTGCTAATGATAAATCGTGATTTCTTTTCGCGACATTTGTTCCACAGGCATAAAATTCCATTCGATAAAACAGCGAATAAATTGAAGCAGGTGAACAAATAGGCGAAGTTCGTGAAGATTGCATTCTTGTTATCGGGAGTCTGCAGGCAATTTGCGACTTTGTCATCCCTGGATAAGTCCAGGTACATGACGAGAGTCGCAACTGTGGAAATGGTGGCCTGAAAATGTTCAAATAAAACATTCTATGGATAAGCACTCCCTAGCATTTCCAGAAACGTCTACTTCTTCCGAGCTTCTCTGCGCTCTTATGCATTTTAGTCAACTTCTAGATCTTACCGTGACTATGGCCAGAATTATTCCAGGCTTTCCGCCCCAATTTTCGTATTTCGTGAGAAATATCGAAGCTAAAAGTCGCTCAACCCACAATGCTTGTTGTGTTGACCCAAGTCCGATTCCAGAAGTGACTACGGGTATCTAAAATGAAGCGAAGGAAAATTTGTAGGCTCTGAACTTCAAACCAGTATGAATAGGCAGAGTTTTGTCGAATATCCTGGCTCACATTTAAAATCGAGAACGTAACTTCTTAGTATATGATTTGGCTAAAGTGCACCATTTTCGAAAATTGCACAAATTGCATACCTGACTTAGAATGAGCATTAACGAGTGAAGGTTGGCGTAGAATAGCATTAGATAAAGCAAAATCTTGGTGGACTGATGAAATATCGTATTACGTTGTTTCAAGCGGAGATATAGCCTGAGTTTTCAGAGTCACGATAAGATTATTAGAATAATATTCACCAATAAGTCGAAATTAAAGTTAGACTTGAAAATATCGCATGCACTAATTCAAGAAGACGAAATCTATTGTCCGTTGAAAGCTCATAGATCTGAAATTTTCAAAGTTCGTATCCAAAATTTAGTGTGAATTACGAATGTAGAATTGCAATAAGCTGTGCGATTTATCATCAATTCACGATATTTGAGATGTTCTAAATTGAATTTCCAATAAAAGTTATGACAATGATATCTTATTGTTATTTATAACTTAAGTTAAGAAATTTTCTATCTCAAATAATATATCAACAATCCTTATCTTTAAAAAAATAATTTCAAATATTGCTTACCTTGGCATCCAGCATTGCATCTTAACCCGAACCCCATTTTACCAGTGTAAAGTAGTAATAGTGAGTTTAGACAAAATATGACAGGAATAATTATAAAATTTTGAGCATAAAATTACGCTATTCAGATAATGACAGTGGTTCCTTAAATGTGCAATTCGGCAAAGCAATGCTATCACGCTTTACGCGAAAATCTAATTTTCCCAGGTAATTTATGCGTCTCAATTACGAATCCCTTATTTCAATAAAAAATTGGCGACTTATTCTAAAAATCTCGAGAGAAGAATATTTGCGATAACTTAAAATAATATTTTAGACGTAATTCACATTTAAGACTATACTTAATCCGATTAAAATACATTTAACTAGTGTGAACTTAATGCAGGACGTACTAGAGAACTTTCGTCAGACGAAAATACGCTATAGAGAGATTATGCGCGAGCGAACTCAGTTATGATGCCACGTCACACAAGTAAAATTTTTGCTAGTGAAAAGTTAAACATAGAAAATATACAGGGGTAGCTCGCAAGAGGTTTCGGACGATCGTCCTCCCTAGGTCTAGTGCACGATGATATGGTTGAGAGAATAAGCGGCGGTCAAATGTCATAGCATCTGTGCATATTTCTTTTTCTCAAATGCCCTTTGGCTATTACACAATGATCCATACGATCAATCATGATCGGAAAGTTCGTTATTTTAACAAAAACACGCTTACATTCACCAGGCACAAAGTTATTAGTTGCAAGTTTAAATTTCAAATTATACTTTATTTGTACCTTTTATAATCAACATAAACCTATAATAAAATATTTAAATCAAAATTTGTCCCTTTCGCGGTTAACTTTGTTCCAAGTGCTTTGTAGAACTCGCATATGGTCTGTCGATTTCTCATTGGTCAGAGCGTTGATGGCCTTGGCTCGATTTTGACCGACCGACTTCAATGAGAACATCAATAACAGAGGCAGAAGGAACGTGAAGTAAGGCACTGTCTGGAAAAATTAATCGATCGATATTTATTGATTTTTAGCATAACTATGATTAGATTTATCATTTAGACTATTCTTCAAGTCTGACTAATACTAATATAAAATCTGAATCTATACAGAATTTACATATGCTTAATTTGGCTCATTTTTTATATTCCCAACTTTAGAATTGAATTTCAAAACGACATGCTTATACTGATTTTACTTAGCTTACATAAGATGAAGCGAACATAACCGTCAGCTTAACCATATCAGATCGGTCTCCTTTCGTTCTCAGCAAATATAATAATGTGGAATACCTGAGCGTAGAAAAATAAATTGAAGATCAGAAAATTAATGGCATACCCAGTCATAAAGCAGAATTGGACTAGAACAATAACACCGACCCATTTCGTAGTGGTAAAATTCTCGAATAGTTGAAATCTTTCCTTGATAAGAAACCGTAATCTGAATGACAAAATATTTGAATGATGAGATCACTTTAAATCGATATATCTTACTTTCTTTCCCTGGTCTTATTACATAGGAATAGTATGCAATTTGACAAAATCGCTAATAGATTAAGGAAAATAAATGAATAGAGCAGATTATTGACTTCTCCCGCCGAATGATGCGTTATGCCCAAACAATTATTGACTGTATCTTCAAAAGTATCATCGTGAAATATGTAATATGGAATAAATATCGAAATTAGAGCCTGAAAAATTAGGTTGATTATAAAATGTTGTCATATTCCATCTTCTTTTTCGGCAAGTTTAAAATATGTTTAAATTGAAGCAAAATTATTTCATACTAGTAGTTTTGATATGGTGGGAAAAATATTACTTATGACAGATTTTTGGCTAACTATGACAAGTTATAAATATCTGGCAATTAATAAAAGTAGTAAGCAGGAATTTAATGAAATAAACCATTAGAAATGATGATTTATAACTTCAGGATTTATGAAGATTATTTTAGTCTTTCTATACAAAATCAATCGCATCTTACTATCAGTTTAATCCACAATACCCTTACCCTATATCTTGTCATTTTCAACACATTTTTACAATTTTCAAACTGATTACTTTTATTAATCACTTAACTATCTCTTCATATTTCTTATTCCTATTATCTGGGCATACATATTTGTTGCTAGAGATTTCCCAGGCTAATAAATTTGCCATTAATCATAGCCTAATCTTTGTGACGTAGCCTCATATTTCGCGATGAATATAATGCGATTTTGATGCGTCAAGTTGTTTTTATGTTCATCAAAAATTACCGTTATAGAGGCGAGAATTATCCCAGGCATTCGACCCCATGTTTCGTATTTCGTAAGAAAAATTGAGGCTAAAGATCGTTCGATCCATAGAGCTTGTTGGGTGGCTACTAAACCGACCAAACATACAAATACCGGTATCTAAAGTATGGTTTAATAATTTCACTAGTTATCATAATCATTTTTATATTGCGTAGACTTCAAATAACACAATTTTAGTCATTATATCATTTCGTTTAGCATAACTTTAGCATACCAAATTTAAGATTATGCAAGTAGATTTTCATAAAATACGATCAAATTATTTTTATCTGATCAAACTAGATTTTGACTCTGCACGCCTTATTCAGACGCTATTTTTCACATTTACGGGTCAGAGAAAATTAATTTGGAGATAAGCTAGGGAATTAAATTGAAATTTTTTGAGAATATAGACTAACCAATACTAAAGAGCAGTTCTTCGCTGAATATCCCGCGTCACATCCATTTTTAACTAGGAAACTTCGTATCACATGAAGAGGCTAAATGAAAACGATTATCAATTATTAATTTGAGGCATTTCTGTGCTTTGGTTAAGTCCTTCATCATCAGATCCACACACTTATGCAATTTGCACTAATTTCAACGTTCACGTAATTTTATTAGTGTCAACAACAACCTTTTAAGATGATTAATAATTTCATACTGTCGACTTAAGTTACAATCGTTTAAAAATTCTAGTTAAAGGATAAACTTCCGTTCGCAAAACTTCATCCTCAAATCTAAATCCCTAGATGTGATTAGGGACTTCCGCACGTTCTACTTTCAGCAGAGCGCATCCCTGCACTTTTTATTGCACATGGACTTTAGTCAAATGTCTCTTTTAGCACGGATATGATTTGATTTATGCAATAAATGCCGACCTGAGATGCTATCAATAGGATTCCGTGAACATTCGCATAGAATAGCATTAAATATAGCAAAATCAGCGTCGACTGATGAAATATCGTGTCGCTTTGTTTTAGCCGCAAAAACAACCTAAATTTTTTCTATAACTGAAAATTGGAAAATATCCAAACTTCGCAGCGTCGCAATATACGAAATAGCATAGGCTAGATAAGACAAGAGATAGGATAGGTATATTATTCTCTTGTATCATTTCGTATGTTACGATGCTACAGCTTTTCCAGGCTACTAAATAATTCAACCTACCTATAAGTTACGTATAAGGTCAATGCCGAAAATAGAAAATGAATAAGCTCAACAGCCCTATAAATGTTGTTGATGACAATATGATAGGTCTAAAACCAAAATTGCAGGTATCAACTAAAATTCGACGAAATAACACAGACCTCATCATTAGCACAGCCCAATTTATTATTATCCACCACAGACATTAGTTACAATTATCTGAAAAGGAATTATAAGGATAAGGTCGAATTTCAGTTCGTAAGCAAAATATGCCTCTATCAACGAATAATTCCAATTTTCTCAAATGAAAATTGCCTTGAAATGGGTAGAAAATATGTGTAACTTCATTAGGTAACGAACTTAAGCACCAGACTATACTCGTAGCAAATGATCTAATGTGCTTTAAGCGAGAAACAATTTCAATGGAGTTCGGCTCAAAGATAATGGAATTTAGCTCACTTTGAAAATTATTACCGGAGGAAAGGAGGAAAAAAATTTCGAAATTCACGAACCAAAAATGGATGTGGAAACCGGGGAGTTTGAAAGATAAATCTGCAAGAAACTTGAGAGTGGGACAGACGAATTCTGTGGCGAGATTCAAGAAGATTCAAGCTCTCTTGATGCCTTGCGTGAGGGCCTCTCTCCTCTACTCCGAATTTCTGCGCTCTGGCAGATTCGTAACAACAAAGAAGCCGATGCCAATCGAATTAGATGCAGGAATCAGAAATTCGGCGGAGTTTCGAGTCAGAATAGAGGAAGTTAGAGGACAGCAAGAATCCGAATGCACGTCCCCGTCTGAGATTCCTTAGTAAAAGTTATCCTGAAGAAAGAAATTGACTTTTACAACTTAATGAAGATGACTTCAGGGTGGTCTTTCGAAATAATATATACGAATCTGAAGATGAAGGGTGCAATTTTCGGCAAAATACACCTGAGCATGAGGACCATTAATAAAATTTGCCCCGAAAAAAGAAGAGGTTGACTTTTACCAAAATCAGCGCTTGAGAACGAGTCTGCTCCTGCCCAGGCACCAATTCTCAAAGAACGCCTCCTTCATTATTTACATTCCCGCGCGCATTTCCTCCTCTTTGCATCATCACAAACCGCTCCTTTTCGTTGAAAATATCCATTCTCTCGATTTCATTAACGCACCACCCATCCCGATTTTATCCCAACTAGACTCTGCTGAGCTTCAGGATAAATAAGGAAAAACGATTCCACAAAAATTAGATCTCATAAACTCGTGAAAAAGAATTAGAATACAGACCCTTCAACGGTAAAAATCGCGATTTTATCCCAACTAGACTCTATGTATGGGCTAGGAGAAAATACGGAAGAGGGTGGGCCCTCATAAATTCATGGAAAGTTGTCTCGAGCAGATGTGAGGGCGAAGCTTATTCTCCGAATATAAAAGAATATCATTCATAAAGCGAAGCAAAACAACCCAAATTGGCAGATTTGAACGGATAGAAGACGAAAATATGCGGTGGGGCGAATGCCGAAGGCAATTTGCTCGAGACCTTCGCACGCTTCGTAGTGACATCGGATGAGGATTGAGAAAAGGCGGAATGTGATGCCGAAAAAGACGAAGTGAGAAAGGCCTGCGGATAGCTCTAACGAGCTTGGACATGCAATCGAGGGAAAGCGCATTGCGTGCCCGAAAAATCTGCCAAATTTGCAGGCGTCGACGAGTTCTATTGGGGGTAGCCTCCCCGATTCCTGCGCTATTTCTCATCCTCTCTACGATTGCCAAAATTAGCCATATGAATAGAGGGGGTGCTGGCCGAGTTTGAAGCGGAATGGAAATGAATAGGGGAATGAGTAGAATGAGGGGGGTTCATGCTCTTCCTCCTCGACTCAGCAGGGCTCTCTGTGGCACTCCAAACTTCCCCAGCGGGTTCTCCTCCTTCTCGTCCTTTTCATTAGTTCTTCTCGCATTCAGGGCCTTTCTGCTTCAATGCCGAGCATTCACCGGTAGCACAGGGCGAAATGAAAGCCGAAAAAAGTTGAAAATAGAAAAAAAAAAAAAAAAAAAAAACGAGCTGAACGAGCAAAAACAGAAACAAAGAAGGGAAATGCCATTTGCAAGCTGTCAGATACACGAAGGTAAGAAGATATCCTAAATCCATTTTCTGTTTATCCTCTAAACCCCCTTAATGCGAGGGGAGGCAATCTCCAAGAAATTCAAAATGATGCATCACAAATTCCGAAATCAGACTTACTATTCAGCAAATGTCATACAGGAAGGCTAAATTTCACCTTATCGATTTAAAAACTTATCATATACACAAGCCTACACAGACCACAAGAATAAAATGATCTCATTTGTAGAAATCAGTATGAGTAATTTGAGTTTCTGCTTTTGCACGGAAAATTAACTTGCTTCCAGACTAATTGCAGTTAGATCTAATTAGACTTCAGGAGCGGAAAAGATGATGGTGATATCTGGAGAACTTGTAAATGAGTAATCATAAAGTTAAAAACTCTGAAAATGATGAGATTGGGGGTTGGGCGCGTCAAATAAATACATAGTTTGCAAGGAAAAATATGGAGATGATGAAAGATGCAATTTGCGCGTGGCTCGTTTACATGTGCTTATTTAAAGCTCTTTTAGAGGAAACTCTGTCATAGAATAAAACCGAATGAATGTAGGCATCAATCATCGACGCGAAATGAGTTGAAACAGCGAAAATGGGCTATGACAGCTTAGGTATTCATTGCCGATCGAAAGACGCGGATTCTGCATCCTGACATCGGAAAAATTCGAATTCTAAAACACTCTTTGAGGGATCCGACTTTAACTCCAAGGGTTTTTAGGAGATTTTTAGGAATCTGATTCGAACAAAATCTGGCCTTGTACGATTTTGATAAGATCTGATTCTGACTCCACAAATCTGTTAACGAGAGCAAAATAGATGAAAATGGTCCAGACAGATAATTGGTAGATTTTTTGAAGTTTCAATTACGTTTACCTCCAGGGAGTCTATTTGGAGGCCTCTTTCTCGCGGCATTTGCGTGCTAATTGATTTTGAAATATTAACGTGAATCCCATAGTAAACAGCGCTCAAATATCAGGTAAAAAGTCGAATGGAAGATTTCCTGAAAGGATTTAGTTGGGGAAAATTGTGAGGATGAGATCAGTAAATGAAATTCGAAGAACGAAGTAAATCTGAGCTGTTGATTGTAGCAATTGAAAGCTTGAAAAGCGGAAAAGTGAAATGAGTGAGAAGCGATTTGTGCAAACAAACTCTGACAAATAGTCTTTTGTCCTTTATCTGCCAAATACACGAGGTCTACACTATGAAATGTATCCAATAAACCCTAAGCCAAATATCTCAATTATAACCCTTGATCTACGCTAAATTTAGTACACTATTCTTGTGAAGAGGAAGACCCATATGTAAACCATAAACCTTAAATCATGTAAAACTATCGAGTATAGGTAGGAAGGAGATTCTTCTACGATGCTAATTCACATGTATTTAGGTACCAAAGTTTCCTATGGGACGAATGATAACATTCTCCTGATACAACTTTTTGTTACCAAAATAATGAAGTCAATTTGATAACTCCATTTCAGTTGAGTCGAATCCCGTCATGATCTGGTTCTACTATCTTTCCTCTCGAATTCCCTCTCTTCTGCTTCGTTTTTCGGACCAGTCGCCGGTTGGGTGCGGGTTTTCTGCAGTGCGGTGTGGCTGTGGACATCGTGCTGTGCGAGCTCCGAAAGCAGCCGGTTTGGAGGGAAGCAGAGGAGAGGCATTGAGGGAAGTGAGGAGTGCGAAAAGAGACAGGGGAAGAACGGAAAGGACCGATGAGAGCTGCATATGCACAGTGCAACGGTATCTAGACATAGAGATTCTCCCCAGTTTATCGAATGATTCCCTCAGTTCTTCCTCAAATGTTATTTTAGAATCCTTAAAATCTTTATCTGGAACAAAAATCTTTTCCGTCCCATTTTAAAACTTGTTCCAAATCAAATTGGTTTGCGGGAAAAATTGTCAAAATTCTTCAAATTTAATGCTTCCTCACGCTTTTGGACCATCTTTTCAAGGTTTTTTGTTTGTTTGTTTTTTTTTTTTAAATAACTCTAAATATTTCACTTAAATTTTCCCGAGTAAATATTTTCGATATGCATTTTTGCATTTGTATTCTCATCATAATTACCCTCCCTCGTCACTCAGCTGGTTGTGTATCTACAATCTGAAGCTGGCAGCAATTCCTCTCTGTGCCTTTGCCTGTTGGCTATCTCAAACTTGTTTTGCCTCTTTATCGTCGACATTCTCTTCCATTCGCCCAGTATCTTCCCGTCCAAACTCGTTCATTTCATCTCAATTCTCTCATCGGCCAAAACTTGAATCGAATCCCTCCCCGCGCTCCTCTCTGACTGCCCTGAATGCATCGCGTTTTTGTATCGCTGAAGCATCGAGCGCGACCTGCCTTTACATGCCTTTTGAATGTTTTTATCAGAGTTTTCCTACTTGCAATTCTGATTCGTTCAATATTAGATCACCGATATCCTATTTTTCTAGCTTTATTTTTTCCGAAAAGAGTTCGCTCACTTTTTTACAGCAATATTTTGTCTCAAATATTTGCGAAATTCCCAATACGTCTATTTTCCCGACCATTTGAGAATGCTTGCACACCAAAAACCGAAATAAAAATTATAGAACCAGAAGATGAAAGTGAAAACGGAAGTAATCGACTTGTCGTACGAGGATTCCGTCGAAGTGAGCAGGTCGTCCGAAGTGGACTCAGACTCCGAGGCCATGCTCGTCGCGCAAAGGATCAAGGAAGAGTTCGGCGAGGAAAAGCAGCAGTCCGAAAATGGAAGGAACCGACCGAAAGCAGCTGCCTCATCAGAACAGAGGTGAGGTGAACAACGCGTCATTAATATTCATGGGGTTAATTGGGTTATGCATAGCAAAAATTCGCTTTTTGTTTTCGTGTAGTGATCTCTTGCGCGTTTTTGCATCCAGCCCTCTGTTGACTCTGATCCGTCTTTCCTCACTCCTTCTCCAGCTGCTGGCCGGTTTCAACCGGTTCCTTTCGCTCGTCCCTCTCTGGACCATTGTCCTTCCACTGCACAACATTAGCGCTGTCCGGTTCCGAAAAGGCGCAAAGAAAAGAGCAGAAGAAATTTTATCAAGGACAAAAATACATCAATAATCTAGAATAAAATGCCTCTTTGGGATAGAAAACTTTGAACTATTGAAATTTTCCTTCACGCATCAAAAATTGCACTCTGCGACGAGAACAAATAAACATTATTAGTGAAAAGCCTCTTTTGTAGTCATATTTGTACCCAGATACACACAATACAAAATTGTAATAATAACATTTGCAGGCATTATGAATCACAATTTTCCCGTTATCACCCGCACTCCTCGTCATCTCGTTCTCAAACACCGCAGCATACGAGTCAGTCATCTGGGCAGAGATCGAATGGGCACGATCAGAAACCGCCTCTGGTATTCGACCACTTCATTTGCATGCGGATTGGACTCAATTCGCATAACAATGTCCAGAGGCTCATGGCTTTATTGGTAAGCCGATTTGTTTTTTATATGCAAAAAGGGTAATTTTGAAAATACCACAAACGAAATGAAGAAAAAAACCTCTATGCAATATTCTTTGCTTTGTGACGAAAGATTGATAAATTGTGATCTAATTCATACCGTTTCTGTGGTTCTTTTCTAGGCTATCAGAAAGTGATATTTAGACTTTCAGGCAGCCCACGATTTCGTTGACCTCACCGTCCTCCCCTCTCCAGCGCCTTCTCTGGCACCAGTAATTCAAGCGCCTCCTGCTCTACCCCTGCCATTTCATCAAGCCTTATCTTTTCCATTGATTTGTTAGTGTAAAATTTGTTTTCGATTTTGAGCTCTAAATTTCAGGGTAACCGCTATTTCATGCGGCACGATTTTATAGTATATGAAGCAAGAAAGACTTTCAAATCTATTGAAAATCGTGCCGCCATATAATACAAATATTATCATGCCGTTGCGTCGTTTTTTAAAAATTGCAAAATTTCAGCGCTGACTCGCCCTGCCTCGTTTCCTACGACGTCGAAGCCTCCAGACGTTGTGGCTCTGGATTCCTCTCCAACCTCGTCAGTTTCGGCTTCAGCAACTGCGACCGTGACTGCTACACCAACTCCCTTGACTTCCAAGCAACTCCATCCTCCTCAAAGCAAGAAACATTCAAAACGTATCACTAAAGTTCATGTAAGAAATTGATTGAAACTCAAATAATTTCATTTTTGAATTTTCAGCACCTCGGAGGCGACGGTCACACTCTGCCCGTATCTGTCAAGTGCAAGAAATGCGGTGAGTCCATCCAGAAAGGGCTATCAGCAAGCATCGCACTGAACCACGTCCAGAAGGCTCACCTGAAAATGGCCGCGTTCCAATGCCGAATTTGCAAGCACTACAGGACTACTCTTGATAGGGCAAGACATTTAGTAATCAATTTGAATTTCTCTTCCAGTTTTCAGATTCAATCTCACGTGACGACCGTCCACAAAGCGAGGTCAAGTAAATTCGACGACACTTTAGCGGGTCCTCTGTCTGCAGCTGACATGCGTAAAATGGAGCAAATGATCACAAAGTGCTTCCCTGCGCTCGAAATGGAATTGGAAATCACCGATAAACTTGTCGTCAGAAAAGTCTCTGTCACTTCGTTTAGTCAGGATTAACTTTCAAAAAACTATTTTCAAGAACATGTCTAAAGCTTTATTATAAGTGACTTATATGTAGTCTTTTAACTTTA
Organism: Diploscapter coronatus; assembly: GCA_964036155.1. NCBI lineage: Eukaryota > Metazoa > Nematoda > Chromadorea > Rhabditida > Rhabditidae > Diploscapter > Diploscapter coronatus. Next base: position 85,693,260 of record OZ038422.1, on the reverse strand, counting down.
CGTGTATGTATATAGCTTTCAAAATAAACGCTTTGAACGTCGGAAATCGAATGATTAGTAAAATTGTTTGTTTCGAGAGAATTCAAGGACAAGTGAACCCGCACATCATATTTATCAGAGGGTCAACTGTCCGTTGAGTGGACATCGCGAGTGACACGGGTCGTCCACTTTAGATTTTCGAACAATCACCATCCGGTGCATGGTGTCTTTCCGTATCACCTCAATTAGCTATTTCCTGAAATTTCGGTACACCTCGCACTTAATGTTTCTATTTTTAATCCATGCCATGTATATTTACCCTAACTATTGTGTAATCATGGGTTTTTTTTCTGTAGATACACGAGATTAGCCGAACTATACGAAAAATAATGCACCAAATAAACAATCACGTTTCTGTAAAACTATCAATCATTATTTCTCCAATTGATTTCTCTTCGCTTCGTTTCTCATTTCTCTGTAGAATAACTGTCATCGCTGATGATCATTAACAAGCAGACTAAAGTCTTACAACAATTCATCGAATTCTACTATAAACATTTTCTTTAGAATTTTTGCTTGACAACGTGAATCATTATCAGACCTAGAGAAGACAATCGTCAGAAACCCCTTGCGTCCTACCCCTATATATTTTCTTAAGAGTTTTGTATCTCTAATCAATCAATAATGCAAATTTTTTCTCTGCAACCTACCCCCATAATTTTGTTTCGTTTGACGAAAGTGCTCCCTAGAACTGATTATTATCGATTTCGTTCATGTGTTCCTTTGTACATACATCGCAATCGGACTATTGTAAAAGTTTCAATAGCGTCTTCTTGCGCACCTTATTATTGTTTGCTTCTTAGAATATTGAACATATGAACGCTCCTTCTTGCTGAAATTTTAATGATCTTTGAATTTTTATAGATTTTTTATTGGTAATTGGTGCGAATGTAAATTATACAGCTTGTGAGAGTTAGTGATAGTTGGAATCTTCTAAACCAATGATAGCAGATTATGCTGCATGCAAAACTGATTACTGATACGAAATGATAAGGCATTGCAATGTGACCAAGAGCTACTAATTCAGTATTAGGGCTGAAAGTCCACTTTCTTTTCCTTTCTTTACTAGTAATTATTATCAGGCGATTGAGAAATATCAAAGACTATTATGAGAACATATCATATTAATTGATTTTGAAGGTACTATTATGACATTATTAACTCTATTTTGTGATATTGCACTTATCACTCTCAATATTTCCGATTTTGCGAATTGTTAAAATAGCTGAAAGTGTTTGATTTCGATCGCTATTTTATTGAAATATTTTAAAACCCTTTATTTCAGAATGGGTTGGATAACAGAGCCTACAACTTGGAACGTAATTCAGTTGGGACTTGGATTTTTCTGCAATTTCTTCGCTTTCAATGGTCAAGGATTCATCGAAGAAGCTGTGGTCAATTCGCAGAGTTCACATGGAAAACTTAACAAACATGCCGGATATTACAGGTTAGGTTAGTGCTATTCATAATGGTCGGAATTCGTTGTTTGAAAATACAAGGTGCTTAGATTTCGATCATTCTTGCTTCTAAATGAGTTTAATTTTTAAACGAAATGTGTAATTTCAGTCTGGCAATCATTTATTTTACATTCACCTTCGGAAACTTCGTCGCCGCACCCATCGTCGATATCCTGAGACCGAAATTTGCCATGGTGGCAGGCATTCTTTGCTATGCCTGTTTCCAGGTTGCCATTTATCACGAAAATCATCCATTTTGACAATATTAGGCTGGATTTCTATTCCTGAATGAGATTTACCTCTTCATCACAAGCGCATTGCTTGGACTTGGAGCGGCAATTCTATGGACTGGCCAAGGAACGTATCTTTCTCAAAATTGCACAGAACAAACGACTAGTCGAAACAGCGCTTTATTATGGGGCCTTCAGCAGACTTGGTATTTTATTATCAGTATTTTAAGAATAATAATATTATGCATTTTAGCCTAATCGGAGCGGGAATTTTCCTCTACATCGTATTCCATTCATCAGATACGACGGATGAAATATCGATGAAAACGGTAAGTCACCATTTATGTATAGAGTTCATATTCAACGATACATTATTGCAGGTACGTATCTTATATGGAACATTCACCGGTATGGCGGCTGTAGCAGCGTTAATTTTGCTGTTCCTCAGAAGGCCTCCATATGAAAAGAAAAAAATGAACCAGAGCTATGGAGAACTTTTGGGTATAATATTTTTTTTATGTTTATTTGCATAAAGAAAAATTTTAGGCTCGACGTTCCGAATGTTGATAACACAGGAAATGCTCCTGTTGGCCGTCGTCTTCGCCTATACCGGGATTGAACAAAGCTACTGGACTGGTAAGTAACGACAAAGCAAAATTTCGTACATATAAACACTGCCATCTAAATTTGTACAAATTACGTAAATCTATAAAAATGCTAAGTGAAATTTTCTTTAGGCATCTATCCCACTTGTATATCATTTACGACACAATTGGGTAACCATACAAACTCGTATTTGGCTTTGAATTCGGTCGCCTCTGGGCTCGGCCAAATGATAGGTAAGTATTGTTGATTGGGGAGAGTAAAATCGATATTCATGCAACAACAATTAGAAACCGAATTTGAAGGAGCAAAATAGAGTGAGCCGTGTCGAAGAGAAACGAGAGACGAATAGCGTGTAATGTTTGAATATCGACGTGTTTTCTTCCAACCAATAATATAAGTTGGAAATAATTCTTCAAATTCGTACTTTCTAGCGGGCCTAATCTTTGGCATTCTTGGCGATTATACTCGGCGTATTGGTCGTGAGAAAATTGTCCTCCTGGGAGCGATCGTACACCTGGCCTGCTTCGTTCTGTCCTACATGAACTTCCCTTCGAGAGCTTCAATCGAAAAGACCGACAGCTCAGGACACTTGTGGACGCCGAATTTGCCCGTTACCTATGCAATTGGATTTCTTCTTGGATTTGGAGATGCTTGTAGGGAATTTTTTAATGATTTTCTTAGAATTACATATTTTAGGCTGGAATACCCAAATCTACTCCCTCCTCTGTGATGCATTTTCTCATAAGAGTAGTGAAGCCTTTGCTTTATTTAAGTTTTGGCAGGTATACTATTGTAATTTTAATTTAGAAATAGGGAATTTCAAATTCAGTCCGGTCTATCGAGTGCGGCTTTCTTCTATTCACCATATTTAGAAATTCAATGGCACTTGCTAATTCTAATCATTTTCTCCGTCTTCGCTACAGCGTCATTCGTGTTATTCGAGAAGTTTTTGCTCAAACCATACAAACGGAAAGTCGCCCCGATGCAGAATAAAGGTATTTATATAAATCTTAAGAAGGTTCAAAACTATTTCAGGTACAGAACTGCCCAACTCACCACCTTCATACTCATCATGTGCTTCAGGAAGTTGCTCAGAACATATGTAAATAAATACGTGTATAACAATAAATGGAATAAAAGATTATAAATAATACTGAAGGATTATTAAAGCTTCACAAATGAATGAATAAAGATATGCAACGGTTGTCGCTAGGAGATATCTCTTGCACAAGGCTCATTTCTATTCTTTTTCTCTCTTCCATTTTCCATTTTAGTGCAACTCTCTATTCATTTCATGTTTCAATATACGTGGCATTCCCTTCCCTCTGTCCCCGAGTTTTATTTCAACAGTTCAATGCTGTTTTGTTTTAATAGTTATTTATAAATTGAAAGGCTAAACTATTCTATTAGCACATTATTAGACTAACAGCAACAACATGAAGAATACAACTAAGAATGCGAAACGTGAGTCTTATTTGTGTTATCGCAGTTTTATATTTTTGAAAGAAAATATTTTAAATATATTTTTGCAAACTAATTTCAAATTAAACTCCATGAAATTCCCCAGTTATCCAATTAATCTCTTCAAAGTGAGTGACATTTCGAAAAATCACAATTGGACTCTCCCGTCTGTAAAATAATTGGAATAATCGACCTTGAAATTTCGTCGAGAATGTAGAAAATCGAACATGAAATAATTCATCCATTCTTATTTAGCATTGGAGCGCGTTTACAGCATGCTAATTCAAATATCTAATGCATAGCGATAAGGCATCGTCTGAGTGCAACGTTGCTCTTTTGTCTATACTATCATTTTGGCGCAACACATTGGCTTATTTAAGTTTATTTATCGATTTTTTCAAGTATATTTAAATTAAATTAATTTGCTTGCTTGTAAAGTTTAAACACCATCTATTTTTCAAGTTTATTCCTTGATTTCAGCTACTCAGGATTGGGCCAAAATGCTGGGGAGTCTGCAGATCGGGTTGGAAGGACAGAAGGCGATTTTGAAATGGACAATTCTCTCGTTTGCCTGTTTCGCAGCGTTCTTTTCGCGTCTCTTCGCCGTGATTCGATATGAGTCCGTGATTCACGAGTTCGACCCGTATTTTAACTACCGGTAAATTAAATAAAAATAATTTAACCTATTCAGTCTTCTTGAAAGTTTCATCAAATCATACTTACTATTTTAGCAATGAAATAGTTTTGTTCAAAGAGAAGGTTAATGAACCTTCCTAAAATTCATCATTTCTAAGTTTTCAAACTCAATAGATTTTTTTAAAGAATTTATTGAAATTGGACAAATTCAGAACGACGCGCTACCTGCAAGAGAAGGGCTACTACAGTTTCCACAACTGGTTCGATGACCGTGCCTGGTATCCACTCGGTCGAATTGTGGGAGGCACGATCTACCCTGGGCTGATGGCCACTTCAACTGGTATAATCTATTTTCATCTTCACTTTTCATTGAATTTTATGGACTCTTGTATGTTTACCTCTAAGTTATCCTTACCTTCTTGAACTTTTACCTCCTTTTTCTCTTCCTCTTGCTACGTTCCAGAACACGGGGAATAAAAATTACAACAAGAGGCCAATTTGATTTATATCTTCATTTTCAGCCCTTCACTGGCTCCTCCATCATCTGCATTTCACGGTCCACATTCGGGACGTTTGCGTCTTTCTGGCCCCTTTGTTTTCTTCGCTGACAGTGCTAGCGACTTATCTGCTCACTAGTGAACTTGCGGTAATTTTTCTTATTTTAAAGAGTGCGTGCTTCTAAAATTACTCAGAGATTCGATAATTTGTGTATATTTTCTTGTTTTGAAATTTTCTTTTCTAAAACAAAGAATTAAAATTGATTCAAAACTGCCTTGACAATTTGTGCAGAATCTTTTTTCCTTTCGAATCTAAAACTAGCATTTTTTTCGAAAAAATATTTGATTTTTCCAGGACACTGGCGCCGGCCTTGTCGCTGCGTGTTTCGTGGCCATCGTTCCCGGCTACACTTCTCGCTCGGTCGCAGGGTCCTACGACAATGAAGGCATCGCGATTTTCGCGATGATTTTCACCTATTATTTCTGGATCAAAGCGGTAAAAACGGGCAGCATTGGTTGGTCTGCTATTTGTTCGTTAGGTAGTCTTTTTTAACTCCTCAATTTTTAGTTGTTCGAATTCAAACCCACAAGATTTCGAAAGTTTTAGCCTCTTTAGAAATGGTATGGCGCCGATATAAAATGAAAAATTTCGAAAATTTTCAAAGGACCATTTTATCTTTTGGTTTTATGCAAATGTTTTCAGCCTACTTCTACATGGTTTCATCCTGGGGCGGCTACGTGTTTCTGATCAATCTGATGCCGATCCACATTCTGATCCTCATCATCACAGGCAGATTCAAGCATTCGCACTATGTCGCGTGGAGCACGGTACATCTTCATTTTCCTGAAGGTTCAATTTGACAAGTTTTTTTTTTGCTATTTCAGGTCTACGCGATCGGCACCATTCTCTCGATGCAAATTCCTTTCGTTGGATTTCAGCCTGTTCAGACTTCGGAGCATATGGGGGTAAACATTTTTTATTATCAAAATTGTTTCTTCGAAAATCATAGCAACATTTGATTTTCAAATAGTTTTCTATTGGACGAATTGATGAATATTTTTCGTTTTTTAATGTAATTCAATTTTCAGGCCCTCGGGGTGTTCGGTCTTTGCCAATTGATCGCGTTTTCCCGCTGGCTACAGTCCAAACTGTCTTCGGAGTCGTTCGACCTCCTGTTCCGCTCAGTGATCACTGCGATTGGAGCCGCGATGTTCTTGGCGATCGCTTTGGCATCGTTTTTCGAAAGTACGACTTTTTAAAATAGCAATTTCGTTTTTCTTATCTTTGATTGTCTAAGCTTACTTTATTACCTAGTAGTTTTCATTGGATTTATTTTCAAATCTGTATATCTTTCAGAAGTGGCTCCCTGGACGGGAAGATTCTACTCGTTGCTCGACCCGTCATATGCGAAGAATCACATTCCTATCATTGCTTCAGGTAAAATTGAAAATATTTATTGATTTTTTTTCCAAACAAACTTCAAAATTCAATCCGCAGAAAAAGTGTTGTGTTTAGAGAGAGGAAAAGAGCATGTCGTCTTTTTCGTTCTCGAAATGATGTGCTATTTTTTCTGCGGGTTTTTGCGAGTCGAATTTTGGAGAGATCTTGTTTTCAAATGTTCAATTCAGTCTCTGAACATCAACCCACCGCGTGGGCATCGTATTTCTTCGACCTGCACATGCTCGTTTTCACCTTTCCCCTCGGACTCTACTACGTGTTCTCGAAGCTGACCGATCACAGCATCTTCATTATCATGTACTCCGTGACGAGCATCTATTTTTCGGTGGGGCTATCTTTCAGTTTTATCGATTTTAATCTCTTACAGAATTATTCGTTTCAAAGTTCCTACACAAAAAAATGACAATATTACGATTGATTGTCTATTTTTTCGTGATTTTTTAAAAATAAAATGACCGAATTTTTAATGAAAGTATTCGATATGACTACTCTAAAAATCTGATGAAATATCAGGTTTTCTATAAGTTTATGATAGCTGATTTTCCAGGGCGTGATGGTGCGTCTGATGCTCACGCTGGCTCCATGTATGTGCATTTTGGGCGGAATTGGCGTGTCTGGAATCCTGCAAACATTCGTTCCAAATTTGGACGCTTCTTCAAGCTCAAAAGAGGAAGCTCAAGCCCACGGAAAATCGACTACTTCTGGACAGGCTGCAGGACAAGCGAAGAAGGACAAGAAACAGGACAGCAATTATCCGTTCAAAAGCGAGGTACAATTTTTAATCAAATTTTGTCTTCTGAGAAAGTTTTAAGGCTTGGAGATGAGAGTATTAAAAACTATGATATTTAAACATATCACTATTTCTTGTTCGTTGGTTTTTTTTAAAGTTATTTTCCAGTTTGCTTGCGCCGTGGTTTTCATCGTGATCTACATGTTCATTTCGTACGCGATGCACTGCACCTGGGTGACTTCAGAAGCCTATTCTTCCCCGTCCATCGTTCTTAGTGCTAGGTGAATGATCATTCATTATTAAAATACTTTCGCCTTTTTTTTCTATATTCTTACTTACAGGTTATTTTAAACTTCAAATTATTACTAGTCGTATTTTTAATCAAGATTTTCAATGTTCTTTTTTCAATTCCTAACTTTTCCACTTACTATTTGTAAGCTAATTTTAAAAATGGTATTTCAGAACCCGTCACGGCAACATTATCTTCGACGACTTCAGAGAGGCATACTCGTGGCTGAGACACAATACGAAAGAGGTCAGAAAAATCATGTTTGCTAAAAGTAAACATTTTTTAAATTTCAGGACGCCCGGGTGATGTCCTGGTGGGATTACGGCTATCAGCTATCGGCGATGGCAAATCGAACGACCTTGGTGGACAATGCAACATGGAATTTCACGCATATTTCTAGAGTGAGACTTTTACTGAAATTTTTATTTTACGCAGATCTCTACGGTAAGAATTAGTTTATTTTTACTAAGTTATTAAACTCTGAAAAATGTATCTTTGATTTTTGCTTTGATTTCAGGTCGGCCAAGCAATGGCATCTAACGAGAGTCACGCCTATGAAATATTGCGAGAGCTCGACGTCGACTATGTGCTGGTCATTTTCGGGGGGTTGATCGGGTAATTTTTTTAATTTGATGATGGAATCCTAAATTTAAGGAGCGCTCATACTTTTTGACATCGTGTCAATGTCAAGCGATTTTGCGCGTAAATTCATGACATCAATGTCAAGCGTGTCAAAAGCTTACACGCAAAATCGCTTGACATTGAAACATGATGTCAAAAAGCATGAACGCGCTCTACAGAAGATATGTTAATTTTATGTTTTGATTTTTCTTCAGCTATTCTTCCGACGACATCAACAAGTTCTTGTGGATGGTCCGAATCGGTGCCAGTACGCCTGAGGGGAAGCATATTGTGGTCAGTATATTTTCGACAAATTGAATCCGAAAAGCTCAAAAATTATGTGGACTGATATGATGAGGAAGGAATATTTCGTCTAATTTTTTCATATACATCCTTATGCGACTTGAAAGCGGAAATGTGCGGAATTACGATTCTGAGTTTTTGCAATATTCAAATTCTGCACATATTTGTTTGACATCTCGTGATTTCTAAATAACGTCGACTGTTAAAAATGGACTTCTAAATAATAGCAAAATAAAATCAGGAATCCGACTATTTCACTCCGACCGGCGAGTACCGAGTCGACAAGGAGGCCTCGAAAACGATGCTCAACTGTCTGATGTACAAATTGTCCTATTACCGATTCGGAGCCATGTATACGGAGCAGGTAATGAAATATGATTTATTCCCGATTTTGATTGTTACCTTTACATTTTGTGGTAAAATCACTCTCACAGCATAATTTAAGATGATAGATTCTTCAAAGTTTATTATTTAATTTGAGAGAAAATTATGATTTTCTTCAGGGCCGCCCTGTCGGATTCGACCGCGTTCGGAATGCGGAAATCGGCAACAAAGATTTCGAATTGGAGCACCTCGAAGAGGCCTTCACGTCGGAACACTGGATGGTCAGAATCTACAGAGTCAAGCCGCCAACAAATAGAGGAAATTAAATAGCGAGTATTTTTACTTTTCTAAATCGGCGAATCATCAATACATGAAATATATTGGAAACTATTAGGTGAGCTCAAACTTTTAAATATTCCTCACTGTCTTGATGTCCAAAAATTCATTTATTTTCTCTATTGAAAATGCCTTTTACTGGTCCCATCTTCAATTTTTCTTCTATAACTCAAGAAAATAGGGTTCATTTGCTTCATTTGAACAGATCCAAATGTGATAGTTGCTAATTTATTCTTCTCTGCTTTAAAATTGATTTTTTAAAATTTTACTGCCATTAGATAAGTAGGCTGTTGAAAAATGAGACATCAATTTTTGATGATTTTGAGTTCTGTTGACTTTCTTGTTAATCAGATCTAGGGAGCACTTTCGTCAGACGAAGATAAATTATGGGAGGCAGGTCGCATAAGCGAACTTTTTAGCTAACTACAGACCAGAGAGAAAGTTGATAGGAAAATATACAGAAAGCAAGTCACAAGGGCTTTCTGACGATCGTCCTCCCTAAGTCTGTTGTTAATTTAAATTTTAATGATTGATATTTTCAAGCGGGATTTTCATTCTTCCATTTATTAAACCAGGGCTATTATTCCTCTCTTTATCCTTCTTTGTTTCGATCGATTCATATTTCATGCTCATCATTTTGGTGATAATCTTAAAAATTATTTATTTAAATTTGAAATATCCTTTATATAAGATTGAGATTATTGCTAAATCATAATCATGAAATACTCTATTCCTCATAGTCAACCTGCAGTATGCCATCTTTTATATGTCGAAGTTGAAATAAACTATTCCCATAAAGATATAAACGAGGATTACAATTAGCATTTCAATCTCTCATATTCGATATATTTCATAGGACGACCATCCTAAAATAGCTTACAGAAAATATTCTTAAATCTAAGTGTTCGACCTTGAATATGAGTTCCACTTTGGATTCCTTATTAACCGCGAGGTGCCTTTGTGGTTGATCGATCGTCACTGGCTCCCATTTAGCACCATGCAGCAATGGTTCTTCCCCATCAGGTCCATTTGGATCACTTAATTATAATAATTTTCGAAAAAAGGCTAAAGTTACCTATATTTAACGAAGTTCGTAATTAATGTCGACCACAAGTCAGTGATTTTCTGGTCCAACTCAGTGAATTTGAAATCGGCCAAGATGCGAGTGCCAAGAGCATAAGTTATATCGCAACAATGTGTGCTACCTACAAAAATGAATCGATGTATTTTAATCTAATGATAAAAAACCTTTATATGCCATTTCTTCACCCAACGGCCCAAACATATCGGGATTGTAGTAATCGAACGAGTAGAAATAACAAGGTTCACGACCCATCTCGGCACACTCGAGAACATGCTTTTGGGTGTCAATATAGCAGAACACATCTCCATTGGACTAATTCATTTGTATTTTAGTTTTAATGTAATAATGTATGCAATTTTACCTGAACCAAAGCTCTACACCATGCATCTAAACTTTCTTCCTTCTTGATGTCGACTAGCATTTTTATGATATCATTTCTAGTCTTTCTGACTTTTGTGGGAGATACTTGTTCTTTAATTAGTCCAGCTATATTCGATTGAACTAGAGTTCGGCAGCTCTCAACGGTCCAAGGTGGCACTGAAATAGATAAATAAATCATTCATTTTCCTCGGATGCCCGTGAAAATCATTGTTAAGAAATGGAACGTTTAAATAAAAACATTTTTTATTATTTTAGTAAAATAATTTTATACTAACTTGACGTTAACAGGCCTTCCTCTCCAGCCATTCCAACGATGTGCGGTTTTCCTTTCGTCTCGTTCCTTAACTCCGCCAGCGGTTTCGGGAAGAACTTTCCATCGATTCTCGGGCCAACGGACAGTTGCACCCTGCCATTGGGTCTATCCAATTTCATTGGCGCAGGAATATTAAAAACATCTACCGGAAGCCTTCTCAGCTCTTCAATGAACTGAAATATTGGGAGTGTCTCTCTCTACCACATCGTCTTTTTCATTCACTTCTATTTCGACGCGTATCTTTCCCCCACTCACACATTTTTGGGAAGTCTTTCTTGAGAGGACAAATGGGGGAAAAGACACGCGTCGAAATATTCTATAAAACAGAAAATAAAGTATTTTTGCTAGTGTAAACCTCTTTACTATCGCCCTTATAGATAACACCACGCTCTTCCATCTTCAACCGACACTCTTCAATCATGTATTCATGAATCGAAAATTCGCAGGTAGCGTTTCCAGCCATTGCAATGTATTTGGTAAATAGGTCTAAATAATTTATTTAGACTAAAAAGTAGGTTCAACTTTTACCTCTCGAATGAGGAGACAACGATAGTAGATCCACTGCGGCACCCCCTAAAAATTATGATTTGAATAATTTTACCAATCAATATCACACCCGCCGATTGACCCATAATCGTGACATTATCTGGGTCACCATTAAATTGTGCAATATTTTCCTTAAATAATTTTTTTAATCGTTGATCAACATGCAGAAACAATGCGCAACCTTAACCCATTTCAAAGCCTCAGTCATGTCCCACAATGCCAAGTTATCGGGACAAGCGTCGTCTCCAGTTGCCATAAATCCGAGCAAACCGAGACGGTATTGAATCGTTACGCAGACCACATCTTTTCGGCACTAGAATGAATTGTAAAGAGAATTTCAATAATAAGAAAACGCATACAATATTCCTGCAGATGCAAATGTCGCCATATTTGATAGAGCTATCAATCATAAAAGCTCCACCATGAATGTAGCTAAAGTGCGCATTTTTAAAGGCCCGCATTAAATTACACCTACACCAAAACGGGGAACCCCTTCTCCGACTCTGACTTCCAGCAGGGAGTGAAGACGTTCAGATAAAGGCTATCCTCGGATACGGGGTACTTCTTGGTGAACTCCGGATCTTCATAGGGGAAAATGTCTTGCTGACTTCTGAACGCGAACGCTTTCGTCGCTTTAACCCCTTCCCAAGGCTCGGGTGGTTGGGGAAGCTCAAATTGATGATCAATTGTTAACTTTATTTTCCAGGCTAAACAACCTCGAATCGCAGTTTTCCGACGGGCGGCTTTGCGAACGGAATGCCTTGAAAAGCGTCAACCTGAAATTGTCGCTTTTAAAAAGTAAATTTCAAGATCCAACCTCCTTTTCTACGCCATGAATAAGTCTGCGTCCCTCAACGACACCATACTTGGTCTTCACTTGACGGGACGATGGAAAATCGCCTTCGGCAATCACGTCTGGGTTGGTCATTTCTGAGATTGCGGTTTAAATAAGCTGTGATAAATTTTAACCGAATCTAAAATCAAGGAATATTACAAGTCTAGTTTGCTTTTAAATCAAAACTTTTGTTTTCTCATTGAAGAAATCAAATTTCGAAAATGAAATAAACACGAGATGATCAAAAATTGTACATTTTGAACTGATATGAACATTTAGAGCTTTAAGTTTAACCAAGAAAATCAAAGATAAGGAACGAAGAAATTTTGCAGAAAATTAAAACGCAGCACAAGTAGGCAACAGTAAATGGAAAGATAAGGCTTGTGAATAGATAGGGCCTCTCAAAGAGTAGTATTTGTGGGTTAATTGTTTATTGGTTAGTATTTAGTCGACAAAGAACAGACAACTGAACTACTAACAGTATATTTACTCGAGACAGGAATACCGCTCGACCGCGATGATATCTCAACATAAAGAAAGGGAGGGAAAGCGGACACAGAGATAGAAGAAAAGAAAGAAAATCGCCCTATCATTAGAAAAGAAAGAAATGTTGCCATTTTGGTACAGTTTGATTGACTCTAAAATGCAGCTTAATTGATAGAACACAAAGTATAATTGGTACTCCATTGTAAATGAGAAGTTCCCTCTCTCCCTGGCAGGAAAAAGGAGAAGTGCGAGTCTTTCGTTGGTTCTGGTCTCTGACTCTCTTGCTGCACTATTTTCACTCGCGGCTTGCACCATCGTCTCCGCCTTGAACAGTAAGCGACGGCTTTATCATTTAAAATGGGCAATAAAAGAAAATTGATGGACGCTGAATGAAAGTTTATCGCAAAAAATGGCTCTCTTGAAGTATTCACATTTGAACTGGCACTATCAATTTAGCTTTATTCACTCAAAGGCGAGGAACTGATAAAGAAGTTACATATTTTTGAAGAGGAGAAATTGTATGGCGAAATTAGCTTACACAATAAATAGTTGGGATTTCTGGCATTGTGAAATATGGATATCTCATTACTCAACAACTCCATATCGCCAACAGTAAACCGATTCAATTGTCTTGAAGGCGGCAGTCTAGAAAGTGGTTAGTTCATCGCTTGAAAAGTTACCACCAAAATGGGTCGAAGGGAGTTCGTACCAAAACGTAAGGTCTCTCCGTCATTCTCGCTCAATCGTCTTCAGCCTACCAAAATTACAGCTTGGTATTGCGCAACAATGCGCGAAAAAATGCCCAACTCATGGAAGATATCGTCTAAATGAAACTACTAATGAAGTCTAACTTTTTCAGCACGAAAATGCCAGATGGAGGTGTTGAATATCTGAAAACTCCGCGCGGCATCATCCGATGCGTCCTGATTTTAATTGGTCTAACGCTAATTATAATGCTTAGCATTAGCTGGTAAGAGATAAATCGAGAGAATTTCACAATGACTTCATGGGTACTTAGTGATTACAAAGAGGATTCGTGCACGAATTCACAAGCGATGGGAACGCTCCCAGTGTGAGGTTCTCTCTTTCTCATTTTGGCAAAATATGTAGCCTACACTACGAATGTTGATCTGGACCCAACCCACCGGGGTCCATGTCGTTTTTCGATTGCATCACGGGTCGGGTCGGGTCGGTTGGGTCCGGATCGCAAAATTTTGACCCATCAGCATCCCTGGATCACACTGGGAACAACCTCAAGCGCTCCTCGCCTTTCGTAGATTCGGACACTATATAGCAAAATTCAGATTAGAGCTGAAACTTTCGACATGATATTGTCTAGCATTTTCTTATAAATCAGCTTTCACTTGGCAACAATTATCCTTTCAGGTCCTACTTGTGGTCGGTTTGGGTGGTGTACGCGTCGGTGTTAAACTTCTTCGTGTTCGTACTCAACTGCGTCCAACTTGCGCTCATTCTCTTCGGCCTCATCGAAAGCATTTGGTGGGAGAAGTTCGTCTCTTGTGTATTCGGTAGGTGTTGTGCCATCGATGCTTACACAGACAGCGCTGATAAGTTGGATTTCGCTAGCGACAAAATAAGGTGCATGGTTAGGATTAGGTTGGGTTGAATTATTTCTCTTTGTAAACCAGTTTACATTCGCGTAACATCGTGATGAATTCAAAGGCCTTTTGTATTCCACGTCCACTTTTTGAGGAGATAGTGGAGGAGGAAGGTAAGGGAAAAGAAAAAAGTGGGTGTGGGTGTGGAATACAAGAGACCGAATTAAAATCATCGGAAATCGTGCAGATACTCCTCAATTTGAAGCTGAAGTTTCTTTCGAAAAATCTTTATGAAGCTATAATATGATTTAGTCATCCGGTATGATATTGAGGATTGGCCAGACGGCATCTTTTAATTTCAGCTGTCCTGTTCGCCATCGCTTGGATTGTGATGGTTATCAGCGGATTTCTGTGGCCATATTATCGTAGTGGAGTTGCGTCAGCGTGGGTCTCCGCTGTAAGTGACGACTATTATTCGCATATATATAAAATATTTTTCGATTAGTTTTCACAAAACATCTCAAATTTAGGCGTTTCTTTTCATCATGGCGATTCTCTATCTCGTGGATGCACTCATCGTTCATCGCTCGGTGGAACGCTATGGAGGCGGCGCAACGCCGCAGGGGAATATTAGTTCGACATCTCCCGAGACCGAAAATTCCAAGCGTTGCCCCACGTGAATTACAGAAAATCTTCAATGACATCTAGTCACACTGACGAATAAACATCGAAACGGATCGTGTTGGGCAGTCTCTTATAAATAACCACAATTTCAAGCCTAGCCCAAATTAGCATACATTATGCTCATCAGTCCTCACACGACCTCTCAACATAGCTAGAATTTGTGCATGCAATTTGACGAAATTAGCAGAGTTGATTACTCGTTTTGATCTGCCAGGGAATCCCTGCTTTTCATTTTTTACTGAAATTTTAAAAACTAAAAGATAGCTTTATCCAGCCCTGCTTCCATATCATTTACAAGAGTCTAAGTTTACATATTCCTTGATTTGATAATTTCATGATGCGACATTTTTAAACCCACAAATTGAATAATCTTTTCAGACAGAAACCTTTAAATAATGTCTGATCCACTACGAAACTACACAAGATGCGGAAGTTAAAGTTTTCAATCGAAAAATGCAACCGGAAGATGAAGCCAAAAAGTACAAAACCCACAAAATGATTGGACACCTGAGACGCATGCTAGTAAACAAATAACAAGCAAAACGAAATACCAAGTTTTCCAGATTTGTTTAGAAAATGGAAAGTTCAAGTGAAAACATGCACTTTGCGTTGATTGAGAAGTAAATCGGTTTTTGGTCATTGAAATGGCGATTAGAAGAAGGAAAAATGACGAGAAACTTCTGAAAGATACTGTAAAGAGTTTGCTCCTGAACTTTATCCGTTTTACTTTCTGTTTCTAATTTTATCAATTTTTCTTTCTGCTTCAAAGCTGTCGTCTTTCACCCGTTTCGCCCCTCCTACTGTGTTAATGTAGCCACTCCCCTCCTTTCTCCGCCTCCCCTGTTCGCTTTCCTGTACTTTTGAGCCCGTCCTACTGTGCTATAAAAGATCCCGAAAATGTTCAAAGCTGCATTTCAAATTCAACTTGACCCTCAATCAGTA
This sequence comes from Diploscapter coronatus, assembly GCA_964036155.1. NCBI lineage: Eukaryota > Metazoa > Nematoda > Chromadorea > Rhabditida > Rhabditidae > Diploscapter > Diploscapter coronatus. Next base: position 85,677,442 of record OZ038422.1, on the reverse strand, counting down.
GCCGGATCCAGAAAACTCTCAGAACCGTCCGAAATCTTGTAGGAAGGGTTCCGGGAGTTTCGCGGGTCCGGGCACAGGTCGTAATTACAGAAGCACACGCACAATACCCAATGCTTTCAATGCTGATAATTCTCGGACTTCTGGCTCTCAACGCTCTGGCCAAACACTTGCACAATCACCACGACGTGGCTGACCTGACGGTGGGAGATTTAGTTGTGTTTATCAATTTGATTGTTTCCTTGCCAGTAATTTCAGCTATTAGAATAAAAAATAAGCCGCAAGAAAACTCAATTCGAAATTTAAATTCGAGAAAACGCCTATGTCATAATTCTCAACTAAACATGCATAAATCTGAAGTGTTGCAGATTAAAATTTTACTATAAACGTAAAATTAAAAAAAAAATCGTGAAAAATTTGCCGTTCAAAAATTAAGGAGTGAATTCTAAAAATTGTGGGACGGAACGATGTAAATAATTATAGGAAAAATAATAGCTTTGGAAAAATATTCAGGCAAAATTCTAAGGTCTACATTTCAGCATTCTCCTCCCTGTCAACCCAACGAGAATGCCACATCTCCCTGCTGCCATTTAGAAGAACACTGGGTAAAATTTAGTTTAAAAAATCATAATAATCTCATTTTCTTGAAATAAACCTTGTATATATAATTGCTGAATAACTTGTTTTCATAAAATCCAATATTTATTCTTCTTCAGTTAGACCTCCATGAGTTCGGCCACACAAACATCATTCTCCCCAGAATAGTACGGGTAAAAACATGCGTTGGAAGGTGCGCCAGCGAGGTATAAATAGTATATCTTCTTCAAAACTGAAATGTGATAATTTAGAATCCAACGTATACGCCCACGTGCCGACCAGCATCGTAAGCAAATTACTATTGCTAACTGTTGTTTTGAAAGTATTGTATTCTTTTTAATCACGTTTTTCCAAATTCTTATTCTGAAAATAACGTCTGAACTGTTTTGAAACATATTGAAAAGTTCAGAGATAATCGAATTTCATGCTTAAACGCTCAAAGAGAAGGTTCAAATAACAAAATCACATTAAAGTAAAGTACGATATTTCATGCGATATAGTTTGTGTACTATAAAGCCTATACAGTTATCATTATTAAATTAAATTTGTGCAATTCCAATGTTCGAAGCTAAACATAAAATGCTATTTTTCCTAAACTAAAATTTAATCATAATCACATTTTCGAGATTATCATTCGCTTGAAATGTTCAAAATCCACTTAACTTGATTATATTTTAAATTGAAAATTGTAATCTCACGCTTTTCGGATTTAAAGTCTCGTGGCGCGAGTTTTTCAACTTACTTAGTTTACTGATTCGAATGTAAATCGTATTAATTTCTATTAAAATACGATTTAAGGCAACAATAAGAATGTTTTCATACATAAAGATAAAAAATTCCCTTTCAACCACTTTCGGATAAAAATTGTTCAAAAATAAATTTTTCAATTTCAAGAGGATTTTGGGAATTGTTGAATATGAAATCCTAATTAATACCTCCGAGCTTTTGTTCAATGGAATATAACAAAAATAAGCCGTGATTTAATAGCAGCCTTCACAAAATATTATAAGTTCCATAGAGATTTTGAGAAAGAGTAAACTTCTGTCTGAAAAATCTCAAAATTAATTAATATAAAATAAATTTTAAAATTTTTATTCAAAAAATTTCAGATACGAAGACGATCCACTATTGTTACTAGTCGAGGACAAAGATGGGGGGACTAGAGAGAAATTTATTAAAAATTATATTATAACTTCATGTAAATGTGAATAAATTCTTTTCGATAAATAAAGTAAAAATAAAAAAAGAAAATATATTTCAGCATGTTTTGGCTACTTTGTGTTTCAGCTTCACTTCCTCGTTAAAATAAATTTTGATGAGAATCACAACCGTTCCTTCACTATATGCTACTTTTTAATTATTTAATTATCATAGAATATTTTTTCCAAATGATGCAATTTCACAAAGTACTTATGAATTCTATTCTGGTTTAGTGCCAATTTTATGATCAGCCTTAATTAAATGCCATTTCGCCGAACGCAATATGCCTCGAGCTCGAAGCGCCTACATTTTACTGAGAAACATCACCAAACACATATGGAGCTGCAACTTTAAATCAATAAACAGTGTTCTTTGGAATAGGTTTACCATAAGAATTCAAAGGAATACAAGTTGCTCTTTGGTTTATTCGCAAGAAAATGAAAAATTAGTGACTAGGTTCTAATGACTATAATTGTAGGGATAATAAAAAATGCATTCAACAATTCAACATTTCTAGAAAAAGTACTTGCTGAAAAATTAAGGATACCAAAAATTTTCTAAAACTTTTAAGGATATTTTTTAGATGCTCAAATTATAGTGGTTAGATAAACTTTGGCTTTTTGTGCAAATTTATTTCGACGAAACTTGAAATTTGTCGCTTTAAAGAGCGTACTCCATTGAAAATATGAAAAAAGCACCGTTTTCTTTCATATTTGGAAATGGAAGCATTACTGACGTTTAGTAACGGAGAATATTTTGTACTCGGTTAATTTGCTAAACATTCGCGACTTTTGTAATCTGTGCAAGCTTATGTCTTCAGATATATTTTGAGTTAATTTGAGCAAATTCGAGATTTAAATACAGTCGGGGATTTCCCAAATTTCGATTACGCATTGTGGAATTAAATTAAAATCTGATTTTAAATCTAGACAGAATAATTTGTTATGAGATTAAAATTTAAAAATAGTTAAGATTTAGTTTCAGCGGTTTTTAGCAAAATTGTGTACGAGTGGAAGTGTCTGTCTGCATTTCGAAATAAACAATTTCAAGGAAACTGAAAAAAGCAGACAGTCTTCAGAAGAATACTGCTGAATTGGATTTAATTAATCTCCAAATAGAAGTGATGTCTAGCGATTCAGTTGAAATGGATATACGGTTTCTGTTTATTAAAAAATTCAATCTTGGAAGTAAAATGTAGAACTTCCTGTGGTTTTAGATCATTAAGGGATTAAAATTTGTCAATACCCTGTAATCATTTTTTGATTCAAAAATTCTGAAATCTTTCTTTTTTCGATAAAAAGAACATTTACTTGGCAGGATAATGATACGATAAATTCCGAAAAGATGATCACATATAACATGTATGTTTCAGCGTCATAAGACTTGTGCTCGTCAGATAAAAATGAGTCAACCGCAAAAATTAGTTCATACACATTTTTGAAATTTTTTTATCACAAATGAAGCATGATTTAAATTCAACAGATCGTAGTTAATTCAAACAAAATAATTCGAGTTTTAATACATTTATAAAACTCAATCAAGCGTTTTAAAATCTTGCTTAATTTTTAAAATGTGATCTAAGACATAAGCGGCTAAATTGCGCTTTGGATTCAAAATTTGATCTTAATGATGGCATGATAAATATGATAAAGTTTATTTACGTGATTTTTGAAAATTTCCATGAAATTTTTATACAATGTAGGAGTATAACGACTTTTCTAGAATTCGTTGCAACAATCTCTGTATAAGATTATCACTTCTAAAAGCCCATCCTACATTCATATCATATATTTTGCACCTAACACAATTCTAAAATCGTAATAAAGGAGAAAAATTTAATCCTAAGATGGCATTTGTGGGGGCGACTTACTAAAATATCTTTGCATAACATATTTAACAAAACGACATTTTATTGTTTAAAAAGTGGAAAATAATCTTCTAAAGTATTGCTTTTTGTTCAATAATCCCTCCGTCTATTTAAGTTATGAGTTGTTGTATATTATCACCAAAATTCACATTCTTGCATCATTGTTCGAGAACGTATTTATGATATTCTGTGAAATCAAATAGGTGCATAATAAGTTAGGTTTATTTTAGAAGAGCAAATAATTGAACGCAGAAAACGGACTTGATTGAATCAGTAATAAAAATTTGAACGTAAATAACGATTGAAGGTGAAGACAAAATGCAAATACAATACCGAATCAAATTATTTAGGCGAACAGCTTTAGCTCAATCTTTGCCTAGTCTCTGAAAAAAATTATTCTCATCATTTACGCAATACCATTCCCTATTTTAAGGACTAACCCAAATACTTTCTGGATCTGAATTTTATAAAATTGGTTCGTAAAGCGAAAAAATTTGATTCATCTAAGATTAACTTTCATATTTGTAGTCTAAAAGAAGATCGATATAGCACATTTGGTGCGTTAACTTGATGAGATTATGGTTTTATCGTGAATCTTGATTTCTGAGTGAAATAACACGATATGTCACAAAGAAATTTCGAGAATGAGCTTTCAAACATCTATGTCGACTAAAGTAATTCACTTTTCTGATGAAGCTGATTTTGGAATAAGCGATTTTGCTAGCTTATCGTTGATTTGATTATGACGAAATAAGATATCTCAATTTTCTACTTTCATCTGTCTGAAATCAGAAAATAAGATAAACTTTCAAAATCTCGTCTTGGTCAAAGTCTTTAGATTAGCAGTGTCATAAGATAACGAAGAACAACAAAATTCGAAACTTTTCGAAATACGATTGGACTAATAAATATTAGAGAAGTTTATTGGTTTGCTTTATTCAAAAAGTGAAGCGATATTCACATGTACAGTTTTCTTTGTACGAAAATATCGGATTTTTCATCTGTATTTTGTATCAGAACAAAATTGGGGGTTCAAAAATTTCCGATAGTTGAATCATAAATTCTTCCACAATATCATGTAGGCAAATACTGTAAAAATAGCTATTTCAGATTATATGAGCATAGTAAAAACATTTTAAACACAACATTTTCAAAATAACGCTTATTATGCGTTTTCAAATATATTATCCTACACTTTATAGTTTTATTTGGATTAAATGGCCGAAAATATACGGTCGTAGGTTCTATCAAAATCTTTTACGTTTGAAGTTTTAATTTTTTTTAATTCAATAATGACGCTTTTACTTGTTCTCTAAAATAAACTGTAGTTCGGCAAAGGAAGTGAAATTCGTTAAATGTCTTGTCAAATCGTGGTTACTTATTGTAGCACATGATCAGCTAGATTATAGTAGTCCTTCTCGTTTAACTGGTGAGATGAAATTATCGGAGCTATCGTGTTGCAGATTATCGAGGAGTTCGTCCATTAGCTAGATGAGAAATTTATGAACTTCCAAGCAAAATACTCTTCTCAAGAACTTAAGCACTCCAAAATATCACTTTTATGTTAACCTTGGGGCTTTGTTCCTACAATTCCATTATATACTTAACAAATGTGAATAGCGAATAAAACTGAATAACTAAGTGCTTTCATCATCACGAAGCAATGAATTACCATTTTCTTATTGTAACTTCAAAGTAACACTAAATATGGACATATAGCTTCAAAAACCTGAAAAAAAGCGTAATCTTCATGATTCAAAATGAAGAAATGGATATTTTTGATTGTTATGTAGACAATTTTTTCAGATAACCGTGTTGTTATTGCTTTTTAATTCGCTAAGTTTTTAAAGCTGGATAATTTTTAGTATTTTTGCACGTTTTGCATTGCTACAGTATTTAGCGATCAAAAGTCTAACATTTCAAACTTGCATAAAGCATGACGCAAGCACTCTTTTTCAATGTCTATTTCCTTTTTAGCACTTCTTGTATTTAACGTACCATGAATTTTGATTTTTGAAAATGAACAAGTTAGCAAATGAAAAACTAGACAAAAGTAATTTCTTAGCTAAAGGCTACAAACAAAAAGAAAAATGGAACATTTGAATGAAAATATCAAAAAATAAAAAGTAAAAATCCTAGACAAATGTTGAAATTCAGGAGCAAAATTTAGCTGTTTACTGGTTAGAATGACTACAATAATTGTGCTTTGAAAATGCTCGAATTAAACTTGTTTAAAAATATCCTTAAATTAATAATTGAAAACTTTGATCGGAATGCAGCTTTGTATGCCACGTGCTACCTCATTTCTAGCCTGCAAAGTCTTTGAATACTGTTAAAAATGTCTTATTCTTTCTGATTCACGTCCTCTATCAGGGAAGTTAATGTTTGAAAAATGCTCGTAAAGAATGAAGGTGTAAAGGGAATTCTAGAAAGGAAGTCATTACAAAGGCTCGAAAGCGAGTAATCAAAAGTCAATTCTAAAGAACATTTTCAACCCTTACGCTACAACTCCACGAACTGATAAAGGAAGCGCTGTAGTTTCCGGCACCAAATCAACCTTTGAAACACATCAAACGCGTTTATGCAAACAAAGGAAAAATGTAAAAATCGGGGATAAATCGTAAAGTTTTGAAATTATTTACAAGATTGTAGATAATTTTGCGAAAAATATAGGGCTTTTAGAATTTATATTGTTTAGTTTTCTTTAGGCTAGGATCAAATAATTTCATAATCGATCATTTTTTATACTCTTTGATAGTAAGTGGGTTAAAATATTCCTCTTTAGATATAGCTTATTTCATACTGTATCAGAATCTCTCAAAGGATTAGTTGACAACAATCCAAATAAATATTGGGTTTAGTTACAGAATTTTTAAAATTAAATATTTATTTCAGCTACAATTATCCCTCATCACTTTCGAATGTCTTCGAGAGTTGTCTGTATCATGGGCATTGAAGTCAAATCATTATTTCACATTTATTGAATCAAATTTCTACATGAAATCTGAGATTATTGTAATCAAGCTTTATTTTATGTTAATTTTTTCAACTTCTCGCCATTTGTTCGTTTGTGGATCGTATTCTTCAATGACATCACAAAAATTTTGAATAGAGTTTTCTTGAAATCTAGGTTAACAAATATTTCGTATAGAGATATGCAAAGCCTCAGCTCACCCTCCTATTGCAAACAATTTTCTATTCGCAGTAGTGTATTGGTAGTTGCTTCTCAAACTTGGATAATTAAATCCCTTATTAATAAAAGAGAAATAGAAAATTTCTAATAAATCAATGTGCAGCTGCCTTGGTGGCTATATCGTAAGAATAGGTAGAGAAGGATATGTTTTTATTTTAAAGAAAAAAAAGGAAAAGAAGATACAGGCCTATCTCCTATGATTAAAGACGCAGAGCAAAAACAAAGAAAAGCTTCCCTTTTCTCTACTACAAAAGTAGTCGTGACCTTCATGATGTAAAGATCGATTTAACGACAAATTCTACGTCATGATTAGTGTAGTCTGGTTAGAGTATTGAATCGTTGTAATTAATTTATTGTTATCGCTATGGCATTCAATGAGGCGTTAAAATCGGTTTCGGTTTTATTATCGTCAGTCATTTATAATTCTCTTTCAATTGATATTGAATATTCGACTTTATCGTCTTATCAATGAAGCTCAAATATTGATTGAAATTGTCGCGAATTGCGACCTTCGCTTTTCCCATTTCGTAGAAAAGTTACGATTTTGTTTATGTTATCGATTGAGTCTATCCTCTATGCAAGAAAATGTTTGCTTTTTCTTTCCTCGCACTTTTGCCTCCATATAAAGGGCAGCTGGTCTAGCTGCCCAACACATTTCACCAAATGCCTAACCCCGATCTTTTTATATTTGATTTGAATTTTCTTTTCTTTTATAATAAAGGTTTAATTACCCAAGTTTGAGGTGTACCGTTTTCTACTGCTGCCTGTCCCGATTAACCCCTAACTACTTTCACCACGTGCAATTGGAACGGACTGATCACCCTATTCTAATTATTTATAGAAATCATATAGATTAATGATAATTTTTACAAATAATAAATTATTATTATTATTATAGAAATAATAGTTTAAATTAGCTAATGTAAGCAATGGTTTATATCGGCATTGATTTGGGAACGACGTATTCGTGCGTTGCAATTATAGAAAATGGAAGGCCTAGAATCATTTTCAATGAAGAAGGTAAATCAATTATGAAACCCTATCTATTCCTTCCATTGTAATTTACGCTCAGGGAGCAATTTTACGCCATCGATTGTATCATATGGCGATAATAAAGAAATATTAGTTGGTAATCATGCACTGAACTATCCTGATCTCTCACGAGTTCTATACGGTTTGTATTCTTTAGTCCGTATCCGGGAGGCGAAAAGTGGTGCGCAGCTATTTTTGAGAACTAGTATTTGACGAAATGATTTTTGTCAAGAAACTCAGTGTTTCGATCGAAAATATGAGAGACTCAATAATTTGACAGAAAATCACTCCGTCCTTTACTAATCACCCTATTTTATATGTTAAAAAAGTAAAATATCATTAGAAAAGGAGAGATCGGTCTAAAATCATTCTTTCTCTCTTCATTTTCGACCTTCCAGATTTCGGACTCAATAATATCTAAAGTGCTACCTTATTTTCGGATTGATTTTGTAGATTCAAAAAGACTTCTCGGCTGGGGATTTATGTATCGTCTACCGATTGCCGAGAATCGCTTATTATGGACATTCGATTTGGATACAAGAAATGTGCTGCATTTATTTTTCATCGTAACGAAATAGTATTTTAGGAATCAGTAGGCTATGTTCTGAATAAAGGTACTGCGGAAGAGCGATTTATTCCGCCGGAAGAGGTGTCAGCTGATATTCTACGAAAGCTTAAATTAATCGCAGAAGTTCGATATTTAAATAATACCTATTTAGCAATTTAACATTTATCTCTTAGAGATACACGGGAAACCCAATAACAGAGGCTGTTGTCGCGATTCCGGCTTTCTTTCAGACAGCTCAAATAGAGGCTACGAAAAGAGCTGTTCAAATGGCTGGACTTGAGTTAAAGATGCTAGTTAAAGAGCCTACAGCCGCTGCAATCGCATACAATGGAGACAGGAATTTAGAGAATTCAAAGATAATGATATTCGACTTCGGCGGAGGTAGGTGCATAATCATTATTTGAAGACAAACAATCGAACAATTGCATCGACGAAATTTCAGGCACACTTGATATTAACATTTGTGAAATTAAAAACGGAAAACTCGCTATAAAGGCAGTTCATGGAGATGAGCATTTAGGTACGATCATATTTAATATTCTTTTCATAATATGCCTGAATTGTCATTTTAATAGGTGGCCAGGATTTCGATGGAATAATTATGAACTATGTATTACAAGAATATATGAGAATATCAACTTATGATATTCGTGGAAATAAACGTTTGGTTAAACGGCTAAGAGCCGAATGCAGATTGGCAAAAGAAGCGCTCTCCTTCGATGTTTCTTCTTATGATATTCATGTTAGCATTATTAAAAATAATTGAAGTAGTGAATTATGAAATTCAGTTGGACATCGATCTAAATGCCCATTCGGATTTAGATGTACAATTAACGAAGATAAAGTTTAATGAATTATGCGAGAAGCTTTACGCAAGAACATTCAATCTAATTGATGATGCGCTTAGAATGGCTAAACTTAGGACAGATGACATCGATCACGTAGTAAATAATCGCGAAAAGCCTTCCACTCTGATCGAAAATGTCCTCCTTAAACTATTTATTCAGATACTCGTCGGTGGGTCGACAAGAATTCCCGCCATAAAGTTTGTTTTGGAAGCGAACTTTGGAGAGAAGAAATTAAAATTCAACATCAACCCTGATGAAGCCGTCGTATTTGGGGCAGCTATTTTGGCTGATGCTATTGAAGTAAAAATTATCATACTGTGAATTTTAAACAAAATATTCTAGAAAAAAAAGCAAATTCCATTGATTAACAATACAATGGTTGAATTATCCTGGAATATCAATAATTTGCAAATCGGCGGAGACAATTCATCCAATAATTCGCATAAAATTTTAATTTATGGTAAGAAATTATGTTGAAAGCTAAGTAAGAGACTTTGAAACGATTTTTAATAATTTAGTTATTTATCCAAATACTTATAAAAATGAAGGAAGAATATGCTTGTTCAATTCATTTACCTGCTCAGTCGAAAAGATTGAGAAATTCCACCATTGGTATGCGTCATATAAAATAGCAACTGCACAAAATAAAGTAAATTCTTATGTTTGTTATTTTGAATAATTTCTTCGATTTCAGATTTTTGGAATTAGCGGCATACAAAAATCATTTGAAATTTTTGACTTGAATACCCGACAGATTTCAAGAGGCCTGCTCAGAGAATGCATGAATGATCGATTCAAATAATTTTATAGGTCCAATTCCTCTTGGATGGCGTGACTTTGCATCTGTCGCTTATTTCAAAGGAAAATTGTATTATTTGGGTGGAGAGACGAATCGCGTTGATGTAAGAAGATCGAATGAAACCCATGAAATAATTAATTCAGGTTTTAATAGATGGAAAATGGCAAAGGGGACCTGCATTTTCTCATCCAATTAGTTGTGTTCGAACAATAACATGCGATGAAATTTTATACGGTCAGATTATAGTATATTCATTATTGTAATTATGGATATTCAGTTATTGATGGTGATAAAAGTAGAAAGGTATATCGATTATCAGACGATGAGCGGGAATGGATTGAAATAGGAAAAATTAATAAAAAATGTTATGATTGTGCAATCGCATCGTTAAATGGAAGAATTTACATAACTGGAGGAGAAAAGTCGTTAATTTTGTATGCTAAATAATACATCATTATATATTTAGTAATGAAGTATATAAATCCTGTCTGTGTTTCGATCCCTCAGCTCCAGTTGGCAGTCAAATTTCTCAAATCGCAGATATGAATTATGCAAGATATCATCATTCGCTTGTCGCTGCGAATGGAAAATTGTTTGCAATAGGAGGGTGAGCTGAGGCTTTGCATATCTCTATACGAAATATTTGTTAACCTAGATTTCAACAAAACTCTATTCAAAATTTTTGTAATTCAATCGAGGAATACGATCCACAAACGAACAAATGGCGAGAAGTTGGAAAAATTAACATCAAATAAAACTTGATTATAATAATCTCAGATTTCATGTAGAAATTTTATTCAATAAATGTGAAATAATGATTTAATTTGAATCCACATAATGCAGATAGCTCTCGAAGATATCCAAGAGTGATGAGGGATAATTGTAGCTGAAATAAATATTTTATTTTAAAAATTCTGTAGCCAAATCCAATATTTATTTTATAGTAATTTCAAAGTAACTTTTTCAAAATATATAGTAGAAATAGTTAATCGATTTCTTGTGAGCAGTTGTTTAATGTATTCAAAACATAACATCGCTCCGTCAGCAGTCTGAATTGATTGTTTTCGTTTTATTATTATTTTTTTTTTAAAATTATGGCCTAAAAAAGTTTAATAAACGATCCTAAAAGGCACTATACAAAATGTGTTGTTTTGTATATTTAATGCAAAACCCTATCGAATTTTGTCAGAAAATACGATTTTTATGGTATGATCACATAGAGTTCGATTCCTTGAAGCACTCGGTACTTGGGGTCTCTATCCAAAGGCTTGTTTTCCAAATTAATGGCTTAAGGTTTCCAGATAGCCCCTTGCAACTTGGTATAAATCCCTTGCAACCTATAGTCTATCGATGATCACTTGCACGTTTATCTATGACAAGTTGTCTAATCATTCAATCGTCATATTGCATATCGATTTATCCCATCTCTAGCCATATATTCTCAATTTGTCGCGCAATCCGCAATGAATTTCCCTCGCAAATTCGTCAACATCTTCGGCAACCTATTCAGTTTCTGGCTCAATATCTGCTTCGGCTGCTTACAGCTATTCCTTCTAACAACTCTCTGGATTTTGCTGATCGGCGCCGCGTACACCTACAATTTTAAGCTCGGACCAAGCCCGTATCATGAAGGAGCGAATCGGCTAGTCGTTTTTCAATTAGTCTTTTCTAAATAATCAAATTTTAGGGTAAACGTGATCAATGACGTGCTGAATTTCGAAAGACGGGATCGCTACTGGGGACGGAATGCGATTGCAGCATAATCAAGGCCAACCATCATTTTTTAAATCTAATTTCCTACGAGTCTTAACATTTTACGATCTCAATTTGTACAATTTTGAAAATAGTATAAATCTTATAAAAATTCCATTCGGCTTTTAATCATCAAAGTTTCGCTTTTCTAGTTCGCTTTCACTTGCCCTAATTATCTCAAATCCTTCATCTCTCCGCATGAAATTTATTTCTAACACCTAAACTTTCATCAGCATGCTATATTATTTTGACTTTTTATTCTTTTCGATCGAAGTTATGCGTGCCATTGAGAATTTCTTCTCGAGCGACGAAGACGACTTTGGCAATAATGGTCTTCAAATTTCTTTGTCAGAGAAATACTACGATTCGGATTCTTGGAGAGTAGTTTTACGATAAAAATTTGCTGTTGAATAAATTTATTATTAAGAGAAAAGTTGTTATGATTTGATTTCCGTTGCTCTTTCTCTAGCTTCTTCCAGGCTTTTCACAATTTGTCTTCCTATCACGATTCTCATCGATTTTTCCCTTGTTTCATAGCGAACTCCTTCAGCTTCGTCTATCCTAAAACTTCTGCCGTTTATTTCAACTTTTATCAGTTTTCAAAATACTTTAAATCTCTATAATATGCAGAGCTTAGTGGGCGGAGCCTATTCTTTCTCCTCTTTTGAAAGTGGGCAAGAAAGAAAGTGATATTATTGATTGGGAGAGAGCGTCGATATCCAAAAATTGCTCTATTCGTCTCGCTTTTTTTCCATGAGAACTCATTATTTCGCTTCAAACTCGATTTCTAATTGCTGAATGAATATCGACTTTGCTCTCCAATCAACAATGCCATGCTTATTAGATTCTGCGACATTGCATCGACTTCTAAAATCTCAATAAAATTTGAAACTAGCCTCAAAGGAGTGCCCGGATGAGATCCGGCCAATATCGCCAGCAGAAATCGGTGATAGTGCTTGAAAATCGGGAGGCAAAGATTGTCATGCTCGTTTTTCGAGGCGGAATAGCGAAGTTCTAGCTGAATTTGAAAGTTATTACTACTTATTTCTCCAAAAATCTAGCATAATTAGGCTGATCCTGAACAAACTGCAGAATTTTCCGAAACGAATGCTCGTAATCGCGCATATCTGTGTATTTATAGCTGAAAATTGGATCTTGTATTTTTATCATCTGTTATTTTTTGCTGACGTAAACATAATATCGTCGAATCGATAGAATAAGTCTCCAATGAAAAGACGCTTATCGTGAGGATACCACAATACTAAACTATCCGGAGTGTGGCCTGGAGTCCATAGTACCTAAAATCAATGTATTAAAATTGAAAATAAAGTTACCTTACCTGTATAACGTTTCTCGAGTCAGTATCAGGACCAAGTAAAATCATTTCGCCATCTTTTAGCCACCGAGTTATTTTGTAGGTTTCAATCTAAACTATGAATTCCAAATTTTTAAATATAGCTTGGAAATACCGTCCAATGCCAATTGCTCTCCAGCAGTCGTGTATAGTATTTATGTCTTCTGCTGGCACATAAATCATCAACAGCATGAGCCAAGCCAAATCGGCCGGTCGTGGAAAATCTCCAGTTTCCACCGATCTAAATTACTTGTGTTTTTAAAATAATAAATTTTAAATATTTAAATAAAACGCTAACCTGTTCCGGATGATTATGCGTGTTAACCACGATGAATCGTTTATCCTTTAATATCGCCTGATTTTTCAGGTAAAAATACAGATTTCCACAGCCACATCCAGTATCGACTAGTAAAACTAAATAAGAAATTTAAAAAGTGAAAATAATTAGACTAGCCTTTATTTTCCGACCCAAAAATTAGATAGCATAGTGGATTGCACCCTAGGGTGTCTTTTTCGACGATGTAATAGACGTTCGAAGAAATTTGCGTCATTTCGTAGATGGAAATTGAATTTGCGGATGGCAGATATGACATTTTACAAAATAATCGATAAAAATGGCCAAGATTGGATTTCTGAACCTTCGAATAGGGTCCGAAATTGGTGGGATGTGCAGTGGCCCGCTGCAGGCGAGGAAAGCAAATTAGTTATGCATTGAGAATTCGATATTTAGCTATCCACACACATGCAAAAACTATCAACGATTCACGAAAATACACACTCTCATTTGTATGCTATATTTTAAAATTCATGTATATCAAGATAATTTATGCATTCTAAAATACAAACAAATCGTTCATAAACTTCGAAAAGAAAAGATTATTTATTTCCGTTTCCTCTCCACCTGCACTACCGTGCCAATCAAGACTATTGCTCCGACTAGGAAAAACAGCACTGAAATTGAAATTTTTTTTTTTTTTTTTTTTTTTAAATTATTGCTTTAAAAATTCTACCTCCTAACCCAAAAACGCACCAACAGACGATTGTAACTATTTTCTTTGGAACGTAAATTTGATTCAGCTGACTTTTCGTTCCTTGATCCATATAAAATGATTCATTCGACCAGACCAACGGATATGCTCCTGGCCGAAGGACTGTGTAGGCACTAAATCATAATATGTTATGAATAGATATGCAATAATATGAATTAAATTTAAAGTAGCAACGAATTAATCGTTGATCGAGTTGAGATATAAATAAGTTAGGTAGTGAAAACATTACTTGATATGAGTCAATTGATTCACAAGTACGTTAATTTGACTTCGTTTCTGTGCCGCTAGAACTGTGCCCGTATACTAAAGTATATGGATATAGTTAAACTAAAATATAAATTAATAGTAATACTGGTTCAATGTCGATCATCGTCTCGTCCGCATCATAATTCGGTTTAAATCGTGGAACAAATCTGGAAACTACTGGCTCAGCTTGGTAAAAGTGAGGTTTGGATAGCATTATTGGGGCTCCTTAATCATAGAAATAGTAAACATCAAATTAACTTAAAATTACCGTTCTGACAATTCGACAAATCTAGTAATCCAGTGGGCATACATCGAGCATCTTTAGGGGTTTCGTAGGCTCCATATTTTAGAGGATTACAAAAGCTAAAAATAAAGTTATTTATACTCTCCACTATCTATGAGATGCGAACGTTGCCTCTTTCTCTGAGCTCTACTAAAGTCGGTGCGAAGCTTTTCCTCTTTGTTCGTCTGTGTCCTCGCCACACTCTCCTCTCCTCGTCTCTCCCTTTCTCACACTATTTTCACTCCGCGGTTTGCACGAGCGTGTCTCTACCCTTCCCGCTAGGCAACACTCATCACATAGTTAGTCGAAAGTAAACAAATAGGGAGTTTCATTTTTACCCGCAGTTATCAGGATTCGTCATATCAAATTCGTCTGCTGGTAGGACGAATCTATAACCAGGAATGCCTTCAACAGTCACGTCCCTATCATAGGCCAAATACGACGTCCTGAAAAATATAGGTAGCCTAAACGCAAAATAGAGCAAAATGACCTGCATAAATCGTAAATAAACACTGGCAACCGATCCGTTCTCTTAATAAAGTTTTGGAAATAATCTCCATCTGAAATTGAAAGTCTTAAATTATTTATTAGAATGAAATTTTTTGACTTGTTCCATCCAATTTCAGCGCACTTTTTCCCTTTCCGCACCATGTTGCGTTGAAACCTGGCCACCTGAAGCATCGATATAAATTAAATATGAGCTCATTAATTACCAAGATTCTGGCAAAGAATTGCCTTCACTTGGTAAAGAGGCGTTCGTCATATTGTCCCATCTTAGGATGAATCCCGTTTTCTGCCGATTGGATTTTCCCGTCCAGACATGGTACAATTGATCGGTCGTGGCATTTTCCGACTATATTATATTTAAAACTCATTTTTTTAATTATTAGTATGGCCCACATTCAGTAGAACATATTGAGGTGCCGTTTCATTTAGAAGTTTCATTCCGATCAAGTTATTCACGAACCATACAAGTTTGTTAACAGCCTTAATTTTAATTCATCAAGTTCATATTTTAAATATATACTTACCTTATTTATCATCGGTGCCTGATAGCCAGAGAATATTAATTGGTCGACTGTCTGAAATAGTTATGTTTTTCAATTTAAGGAATAATTGGCCATTTTTAGATTCAATGGCATACCACATTAACAAATGGTGAGACGTCAAATACGTCCATCATAGTGCCGAGCTCCTCAATAATCAAGTTTCGTAATTTTATACATTCAGCTGTGGCGTTTACGTTTGGAAGCTATTAAATTTTTATCATACTTAATAATTAAATAGTATTTTACATACAATTCCACCCATCAGAACCTCGCAAGCCTCTGCCACTTTCGAATTATTAAATAAAGTCTCTAATTGTTGGTCTAATGCATCCATTCCTATCTATATTTCATTTTTTTAATTTTTATAAAACTGAAATAAAATATGCTTACCATAAAGCTAACATCTGGAACTATAACCGTATCATTAATTGGGTCGCACCCTAAAATATGCATATCATTCAAAAATCTAAAACAAAAAATCGATTATGTTTACCTTTGCAAGATTTAGAAGGGTTGAATTTATAAATTATCCTTTGTGAGAAAGTCATTTTCTCCCCATCATTTGAGAAATCGATATTTTCATTTTTAATTATTTCACTAAATTGTATTGTTCGAAGTTGTAATTCAATATTTCTTACTCGTAAGCATAAGGACCCCGCTCTTCTACATCCGGATAAATTGCCCGATTCAAAATTCCGATCGGATTTTTATAATCGTACACCCAGTATTGTATCGTGGATATGTATTGAGGGTTCGACCATGTTTTCGTAAAATCGTTATATGAACCATCATTATTCAACCCCAGTAGTTTTTGCTAAAATATAATAATATCTTAACAATAAACCAGATCCGAGTCGGATTTTGCAAATTTAAAGCTAATAAAGTCAGAAACTTCCTAGAGTTTGGAAAATGAAATTTAGGCATCATTTCAGTCAGTATCAAATAAATTCGTCTAAATTTACTTACATCGCTAACCCCATTATTAACCAAGGTCGGGAAAATCGCGAATAAAAATACCATCGACAAAACTATCGCCGCAGTGCCCAAAACGAGGAAGCATAACGAGACGCAACCAGACAGTTTTTCCTTTTTCATATTTTTAAATAAATTCTGAAACAAAATAATATAGTTCAATAAAATAATTAAAATATAATATTAAAAATCATTAATTGGATGCCATCGTCAAACTATGGCCTCGATTTTATGTCCTGCCAATGCTCAGAGAGCTGCTGGCCTTATCGATAAAATTCCGTCTTCATAGACCGCTGCTCCCATTTTCCACTTTATCAATTGTCACTTGTATTTCAGGTGCATATCTAATCAGTCGTCCTTAACTATAACATTTTTCTGGATATTTTTTTTTTTTTTTTTATATAATTCTGTTTTCATTGATTATTTTATCAAATACTAAATAACATTTCTTTGATTTTGAAACTGAACTATCTGATTATGGACTTTGAAAATATGATGATCAGAGTCAGATTCAAATTATTCGAGCTCGGGGATTTTAGAATCCGATATGTTGGCAATTCGAATTTGTTTTGTTCTCTGTGCACTTACCTCTTAGCACAGCGATGTGATTGTCCACTTTAGCATCTCTGCGTCTTTCTTCTTATCTCTCATTCTTTATCTTCAAACACTTTATCTCATCGTTAGCTTTACCTTCAGGGGACATTTTGAATCACTATTAATAATTTATATCACAATGTAACTCGAGTTTTATCTCTTATCCACGTCATTTTTAATCATAATCTTATCCGAGTTTGAATTTTTAAGGTCGCAGTTCAGTATTAGAATTTCTTTTTGTCTCTGAGTTCGGAGTTCGGAATTCAACTTGTTTTCGTTTAATTCCGGATATAAATTGACATATCCTGGATGGAAATCAAATTTCCTTGTTCCTCTCGCTGCTTTTCTCCATTTGTCGTGACCTCTTGACATGTGTTTGAATGTGTGTTCTCTGCGCACTTTCTCTTCCTTAAGGACCATGCTCCGAGCGATCGAGATTTGGCTCGATTCGCGCGCGCAGGAGATTTCAAGAAAACACCGAGGGAGGAGCTTCGGCATCGGCCGAAATCCTAAATTTGTCTCCGCCCGCCGCTTTTTCCAACTATGTTTATCCACATTTGTTTCCAAATGTTGTCCATTTCCTGTTTCCGGGAACATTTTTTCCCTCAAAATATCTACGGCATCCGTCAATGAGTTTCAATTTTAGAACGGACCATATTTGACATTCTTGATCATAGCCTCTATCGAGCTTAATGATCATTTTCTAAATTCGTCAATCTATCGATTTCTTGCCTCAAGCTTCAATTTCGCTCTTCAATTCACCTCTCTCTTTCTCTCCTCCTTTTGTCTTTCTTTCCTAATCCGTCCACAGCTCGCTTTCACGGAACGGTCGCTTTTACGCTTTTTTTAAATTCGATTTCCATTTTTCGAATCTAATCGATTCAATGAAAATTTTCATATTCCATTCTCAGCTGCAATTTTTAACTGCACTATTTTCCTAATTCATTGCTTCAGGGTGTTTTTTTTAGATTTCATTAGGAAATCGCACATTCATGCACATATTTTCATCTTATTTCTAGTTAAGTTTCGAGATTTCCAGACGAATTTCCCCAATTCTCGAGTTTTCACACCCTTTTACCTGCGTTTCTTTTCGAAATCTCACGTTGAATTTGTTTACAAGGCGAAAGTCGTCGGGGATGCTCCTCACAAACAATGCGGTTTGAGCATCGTTGAAACGTGAAAGTGAAAGGGGGAAAGTAGGGCGGAAAATGACGGAAATTAAGTGGAAATTAGGCGGAAGACAAGTCAATTTTCCGGCCATTATTCCAGGTAAAAGCTAAGAGGAAAATGGTAAGGATTGAGTGGAATTTAGTTGGAACAATGCTAAAATTAAGGAGGAAAGTTGGGGAAAAACTGCAGGAACAAAGTGGAAATTAAAGGGTAAATATGGGGAAAACAAGTAAGTGTCCTGGTCAATAGCGGTGTGCTCGGAGACTGTTGAGAACAAGAGGAACGACGACGAGACAGTCGTCGATTTAAAGATTCAAAGCAAAAACGTCCGACGATTTGAGGGCCTCCCTTCTTCCTCTTCTCCTTCTTCGAGAATTTTGATGTAACACGATCCGATTTGAAGTGGAATCTGATGGAAAAATCGCTGCGCTCCATCACTTTAACCGAGTTGGATCGAGATTTCTTTTAGGTTCATTCAGAGGATATATCGATTCGATTTAGTCAATTTTCATTTATATTTATTATTTATCAAGCTATCATAACCATCTGATATAAAGATTCTCCTTACAGTTATGCCTATATCCATCATCCGTCTCCGGCGAAAATAGACTAAAATCAAAATTTTCAAAAAAAGTTATAAAAATTGAAATTCAATAAATGACCGACGAATGCGCACGAATTGCCATAAGTTTTCAGCTCTTTATTCAAACTGCGCTAACCCCATGCGTCATTATGGGAGACTTCTCCTGCGATTTTCTTGAAAGAAATGAGCAGTTGCTTCCTAAAATGAAAGAAATGAATGGAGAAAAGTTTCGGTAATGAATGAGCAAGTTTCACGACTAATCGCGACATTTGTCTCTTGTTGTTGAAATTCCAATTTTTACAAATGTTCTAAAAATTTGTATTTAGTCTATTTTCGCTGGAGATGGGTGATATCATCGAATTTTGAAAAAAAAAAATACGTCAATTCAACTATCTTTCTTTGTGATCTTAAGATTATGATTCAAGCGTTTGATAATCGTATGATTTCCCTGCAAAAATCCACTGACGTACATCGAAAGCGCAAATCGGCTTGACCGGAAGTGTTTGCCCTTCGTTGTCATTGTCTTTTCGTTGTTCTTTCAAGCCTCTGTCCGACAACACCCTCTTCCTCTGCATATTTATTTTTGCACTTTTCTTCATTTCGCTTGTTTTCTTGTATTTCGGCGGCCGACGGCATTGGATTGGAAAATCAGCTCAAGGGCCAATGCTTTGTAAGATTGTCGACAAATAGCTGAAGATGCTTTGGCAAAACGAATTGACCCACTTCTAATCAGACATCAGTCACTTTGCAAATTTTTAAAATTTAGCTTGAGATTTTCTTATAGTATTCGTATAGTCAATCTAATGGGAGATATTTTCTTTCATTAGCACTGCTCACAGTTATTGAAAAGTCATACCTGTGAGCAGCCCTACCTTCTTGATAAGATCTCTAAATTAGTTTAGAATTGTTGTTTTCTTTCAAAACTCATGAAAATAAAGACCAGCATCTAAATTTCAGCTTTAGTCACTCGGAACTGATATTCGAACGAACTTATCAATCTCTCGAATCATATAAATTTCTACTTGAGAGTCTGAGCAAAAGAACACAGAAAGTTGACGAGAGAGGCAAAGAGTATGAGACTATGCGCTTCTGTACAAATACGCACTGAAGAAGTGTGCGTCTTTGCTCCTCTCACCTCGTTTCCCTTTTGCGGTCGCCGTCTCTCTCTCTCTCTCTCTTACCATATTGAGTAATCTCGAACCTGAAGCTCAGTCAAATATTATTACTTTTTGATCTTCGCGATTGCGCAATCTTGTATCCTTCAGTACGAGGTTCTGAGCTTCACATTTTCAAAACCCAGACTCTGTCCATTCATCTTACCAGCTTTCGGTAGATTAGAAATGACGAGGATGGTAGAATAACGAGACCTACCTTTTTTCCATACTATTTCTTATAGGTTGTAGACTCGAAGAATCGTGGGTTTCTTGTTGACATTTTCCTTCGGAAAAAATGCTCTAAGCTAAATCCCGACATAATATAATTCCTAGATTTGAAAGTTTAGTTCAAATCCACTTGCACTAATTATATGACCCGCCCTCTTCCACCCCTCGTTCATCTTTCGTTCTCTGCTTGTCTTCCTGTTCGGGTCCTGGCTGCCGATTGTGCACTTGTCAAGAGTTGCGGTGGACTTTCCTTGGGGGTATTTTCTCTTTGTCTTCGAAATCCCCCAGTCTCTCGCAGATATCCGTGAATGTTTGTTAGCTTCTTTATAGCTAGTGGCTTTTTTTTCTCTAGCTCTCTTCTTTGAAAATACGGTCGCTTACCGGAGTCCACTCGAGGCGCGTTTTTGCCCCTAGCCTGGTGGACTATGCGGATGCTTGCGGAACTTCGTTCCCCCTTCCTGAACCGGTTAGATTTTTCGAATTTTTCTGCACACAAGTGTGCACTTTCCTCATAACATCATCCTCTTTCCGTGCAAAAACATTGCAATTTGCAAAAAACAAATGCCGAGATAGGCGTGGTAAACAACGCTAGGCAAAATAAGTGGAGATCGCGTTGCTTGATGCTGTTGACAAAGCAGTGAGATTAGTTATCATGTTGGGCATACGAACAAGACAAACATTTTTGTCTTTGCAAATATGTTGATGGAGCTCGAGTGGACTCTGGAAGGGGTATTTTGCAGCTTATTTTCTTGACTTTTTACGTCATAGACCTGATATCCCTATGAATCATTCTCCAGTCAATAGCTCCACGGCTAGGTTCTGATTTGTCTAGTTCTACTGAATCAACCCTGATGCGATCATACATATTTTAGCATCATTAATTGTCCAAATTTTCTTCATCAGCAATTGTTTAATTTTTATCACGCTCGATTTTTACCCTTGGAATGTCTATATCTCCAAGCATCTTCAAGATGATAATTGAGCTGTTTGATATGCACTCACTCGTGCGTTCGTTTTTTACCACCTATATTCTCAACCACTAAAGATGGCACGTTTTTTCCATCTAAGTGTTTGTATCAGCATCATTCATCAGTCCGGTTGCTTACAACCGGGCTGCTCTCCCATCCCCCCTTCTCCTTCACTGACTTCACCGCAACTGACCAGCTTTTCCGTGATCTTCTTTTCTCTCGTCCAACAGCAGCAGCAGCCTCTTCTAACCGAAAGTATCAGTGTCCGTCTTACCGGAAGAGAATAGCGCAAAGTCCTTGTTTTTCGTTTCCGAATTCTTTTGTATCCATTTCGGAAAGGAGGAAGAATCTTCGTTCTTTTCGAATTTCAGGCCCGAACATTTGGCCCAAAACCTACTTAACCTGGTTTTCTAGGAACTTTTTGTTATTATTTTTTCAAATTTTTACACATTGATTCCTATTTTTATATAAATCTTCCATCGAACCACTCTTTCTTGATCATGTTGTCCAAGTCAAGTGCTTCTGCTGGTCAGTCTCCTCGACAGAGACTCATTCCAATGCTCCCTGTTTCGTCCTTTCTCTGATCTTATCTCTGTTTATCTTCTCGTCTCTTCGTGTTCCATTTATCGACATTTCGCTTGAGCTTTGAAAGCTATTTTTATGATTTTTTATCCGTCTTCTTGGAAAATTCGCTCAATTCATTTACCATCCATCTGGAGAGTTACCAATTTTTTAGAATGAAATTGTTTGCAAAAGGAAAAATGGGTGATTATCCAGATGGATGATGAAAAATTGCGTGAACTCTTCATGAAGCCGAACGTTTTTTTTTTTTTTATGAATACGTTTATTTTCATTTTTCAAATTTTCAGTAGATTATCGCCAATCTCCAGACACTGGTCTAAAAGGAGCACGCGTTCTGCGTTTCCCGATTTCATCTGGAATTTACTCGAATTTTCAGCTGAAGAATTCACAGCACGGAGAAGCAGGAACCAGAAGACCAGTTTGTGACGACGAACCCCTAGGGGATTAATTAAATCTGGAGATATTGATCTAATTACAATCGTCTTAATAAATGCGACATCGGAAGATATTCTTCCAGTTTATTTATCTATTATCTATATGCGTCTATATTCAAGGTTTGCAATTTCTAATTGCTCTCAAAGATACAATTTTTTCAGCCAAAAATGTCGGAATAAACCTTCCGTGTAACAAAGAGTTGGACGGTCTCTTGGCACAGGATCCAGATGGCAATGAAAGCGCCTTCATGTCGTGTCAAGGAGTTGGAGTCGGGTAAGTTCCTGAATTTTTTGCTATTAAGTATAGAAAACTTTCTAGAACGATTGGATTCTGGGAACGAAAGATCTGTCCTGATGGTATGGTGTTTGACTTCATCAACCAGGAATGTCGGGTTAAGACGAAGAAGGCTCGCAAGCAGCAAGTTTTGAATATCGGTTGGTTAAGTGGATGTTTTTCAAAGAAGAACTTTGTTCAGCGATCCTGAACAACTCCTGCGCGAAGGGCGAGACTTGCATTGGAGGAACCGTCTGCGATCTAGACACCTTGAAATGTCTCTGTCCATACGGAACCACTCCGCACCTGGGAACGCTTTCCTGTGAGTCCAGCGAACCCGCGTATATCGCAGCCGAGCTACCCGCTCATTACGTCAACGGTGCTGACAATTCTGATAAATCGGTAACTTAGCCACTATTCGAAAATAATGGGGACCTAAAAATGATGGAGTATCGTGTTAGAGAGTAAGAGAAGAGATAAATAGTATGGAAAAAGGCCATTTCCGTCATTTCGTCAACTATAAGAAAGCGTTTCGTCATTTATAAACTGTCGAAAATAGTGAATCCGTGCGATGCCACGAAGTCTTATTGAGAGTTCTCTATTTTCCTTAGTCGTTTGGAAAAAGGAAAAGAAGAGCACGCCCATAAAAATGTGGCATTGCAGCAACTTCAATTATTTCGAAGATTCAATAAATGAGGACAATTTGTTCGCATTCCAGGGTGTTGGGTTCCTGCCCAATTCCAATAGCAACATTATGAATGCTGCTAGCTCGCTGTTCAACAGCTTCCAATCGTCTGCCCAGATGCAGCCCTTCAAATTCTCCAACTTCCCCTCCACGGGTAGCAATCTGGCGAATAACGGACCATTCAACTTCAACTGGAACCAAAACCAGCAGAACCAAAATGGCTATCAGGTTAATTTTTAAACTATTCAGAGAAGAAGCAAACTCAAAAGCCTTCCTTTCAGAATCCCGGATTCTTGCCCTCACCTGGAAACAGCAACTCGAATAATTTTACACCAAAACCGGCAAACCCTTTCGCTTCAAACAACGGACAACAGGTTCCATCGTCGTCAAAGAAAATTCCAATCTTGGGTGAGTCAATCGTTGTTTTTCATTCTTCTTTATTTCTTCTAGAGTTGTTCATTACATTTCTGCGCGTTTTTTTTAGCTTCTTCCTGCACCTTTTTCCATTTTAACGTGAATTTGAAACTTATCTTTGCCGTGTGTAGGAATTTTCCACGAGCTCGCCCATATTTATCTTATCTTCAGTCTATTTTTGTCGATTTCATCATTCGCCCTGCACTTTTTCACTTCATCTCTGCTGCTTTCGCTGCTCTCTTCCACTTTCTCGTATACTCCACTTGCTCTCATCTCCGTCCAGTGTCACGGCGTCCTTTCTACGTCCAGCGATGAGTCAATAGTCCTTTCAAGGAGTGTTAGGCTCATTTCAAAATGCCCGAGGAAAATCAAACACAAATCCGTTCTTAATCTCAAAAGTAGCTTTAAAAATAACCGAAATACAGCTCCTCCTGGAAAGAGTTGCCGAAACAACGAGGTCTGCATAGGCGGTAGCATCTGTACCCTCCCAATCGGTCTTTGCTTATGTCCAGGCGAACTTGAGGTTCCTATTCTGGCGTAGTTTAAAGAAAAAAAATCAATATTATTTAAAGGAAAGAGACGGAGAGTGCGTTTTGCCACCTCGTCATGGTCCGGCCATTCATAAAGGTAGCCTGCGAAATCAACAAGGCTAACCACACAAAATAACTCGCTTATCAAGCTCAACCATAATAGTTCCTATATAGCTTCAATCTAATGCATCAGTACATCTAATCACAATTATTATATAATATTAGATAGTTCTTGCTGCACACCCTTCAATATTGTGTACCACATTCATACAACCGTTTTAATAGTTAACTGGGAATCGTAATTAATCTCATATAGTATATCAAGCAAGTAATCCAAATAATAATTGCTCAAGAACTAATTGACCGCTTCGACTAGCTAACTATGAATGGCAGAAAGTCCAACACATATTCGTATTATAGTTCACGTAAAAATTTTCAGTCGGAATCGGAGCCGTCTGTAATGAGATGGCAGAATGCGACGATGGATCGACATGCGTTTTGGGCAGATGCACTTGTGTGGCACCGCTGGTGCAACACGAGGGCAAATGCGTCCTCAAGGCGACAAGAAAGGAAGTCGGTAAGAAAGCCGTACCAATTCTTATCACATCATATCAATCACCACATTCCACTATTATTGCCCACAAACCCACATCGGAATCTATCCGAACTCTCTTGCCATCTGTCGTCGCTATCTATTGTCCTATCACCAATCTGTCATAATCCACGCAAATCAGACTGTCTCCATCTTGGAATAGCCGAATAACAATACATATACTAATCCATGCAGTGAAAACCCACACATTCAGGACCCGGCGAACTCTGTGATCAGGGTGAACTTTGCGTGAAGGGGTCGGTTTGCGATTCCGTCATCCCGGTCTGCGTCTGCCCTGTCGATCACGACCTGCACAATGGAGAGTGTGTCCGAATAGTTCCTGCTCTTCCTCCTCCTCCTCCTCCTCCTCCTATCAACCCACATCCTCTCCCCGCTCATCCCATGCCAGTGCATTCTTCCAACCAAATCCCCGGTCTTTTGCCTGAGCCGGGGGCGTCGAGGAGACCTAGTAAGAAAGTCACCACCCAACACACAATCCTTTAGATACGCCACGTTGACGTGAACTATCTTGCCACTCCTATCCACGTTAGACAAATGTAGACATAGAAATTTTGAACATTTCAAATAACTTGTCACCATTGCCGAGAATTGCTTCTTCAAACCAAGTTCACCGTTTCCAAATAGCTCCACATCAATCTAAAAATCCCACAAATCAACCCCATTCAGATCCTCCGTATATCGCTCCAACTGCCAACACTCATGTACCATCTCCTCGTCCTCAAACTTACACCTACAGACCACCGGTAGTGATCACGAATGCAAGGAATCAAGGAAATCCGTAAATTTAGGCCCAAACTGCTGCTCCGCAATCGAACAACATCAATAACTACAACTCTTACATCAATGCCGGAAACTATCAGCCAGAAGCATTCTTGCCAGCGAGCAGAACCACAGAGAGGCCAACTCCTTCCTTGCCAAGAACCACTCAAACTCCTTACCGACCACCTCAGCCTCCCACTGTTAAGCCTATGGTCAAGCCAAATCCTCTCAAAATGGGTAAATTTATCAGTCATTTCAAAAATTTGTGGAAATTCGATCAAACTATCCTTCAAAGGATTCTTATAATACCCCGAAGAGCAGAGCGTGTTAAAAATGGATAAAAATGAATATGGAGAGGGTAGGGTAAATTTCGTATCAAAATGATCAGCACATCGAACTGCACATTTTAATACCAAAGTTAGCCTATCCGATTCTACCCCTAGTCATATTGCAATTTTCTCGGCCTTCGGGGTATTATAAGAGCCCTTCAAAAAGCCCAAACGAGTTGAATTTCCACAGATCTTTCCCAAAATGGCGAATAATTTAGCTTTAGTTGCTCATCTCGATTTTTTCTTCTATTTTCCGCTTCAGAGTGATTGCATGTGCAAACAAAGTTAATTTTAGCCATTTTTTATTTCGCTATTTAAAAAAAATAATAATGCCTAAGCGAATAATCTGTGTGAATATTAACAGGAGGCTCTAAGCAAGCCGGCGTCGGAGTGCGATGCAGTCTCAACACGGACTGTATGATTGGGGCTTATTGTAATGGAAACACGAATCCGCCATCTTGCCAATGCCTGTCGACTCACGTTAACATCGAAGGCAGATGCGAGAAAGGTAAGCTCGTTTCAGAAAATCACTTCCTGAAGTCCACACAGATTAATATTTCGTTCTACCAATTGTGTTTCACCTCCATCATACAACCATCTCACTTTATTATTAGGAAATTCACTTCGTCAAAGATCAATGATTCAGTTCTCTCGATATCCACGAAATTCCACTTTACGATGTGTTTCGATATTTCAACGCCTTCTTGTGATAGAAATGCAGTGAATCTTTTCTTCTGGCATGAATATCAGTCTCATCTTTCGGACCATCTCTCATAAATCCTTCAATTTCACTTTATTTGAGCTATCATTTCCAGCGATATTCCCTGGACAGGTAGGATGCAAGTCGGATGAGCAATGCCGCGCCACCGACGTGAACACGTCTTGCATCGACAGAATTTGCGTGTGTGAAGAGGGAAAGAAAGCGGTGGATTCCGTTTGTGTAAATGGTACGGTATTCACGCAAAGGAATGAGCATTGCATGATGTGAGCCAAAGCACTTCCCCAATCCAGCCTCACCAGCCGCATGGGTGCGCTGTAAACCTGACAGACGTTTGCCGTGTTCTAATCACCTAATCGTTTCAGACCCATCTGTTACTCCAACCACTAACTCGTCCTCATCATCGCTCAAACAACGCAAACTGACTCATATTCCCTGTTATCCCGCATGTCGAAAACCTTACATTTGCGTCCAAAGGCAATGTGTCTTGAGGCGGTTGATTAGTACTGGAGAACTCGTGAGAGAAGACGACAACGACGAATCAGCAAGACCTCGTCGCAGCAAGCGAATTCGAAGAAAGGCTGATGATCTCATGACTTGTTGGCCTGGAGCTGCATCCTGCAGCGAGGGGAACGGCGTCTGCATTGACAGTCAATGCAATTGCCTGAGAGGCTGGAGAGAGCGCGATGGAAGATGCCAGCCCCCAATCTCCAAGCAAATTCCCCTTGACGGCTCTTGCGACGTATTCGATCGAGAGTCGGTCTGCATCAATGGCACCCTTTGCATCGAAGGCAGATGCCAATGCGCTTTCCCGAAAGGATGCCAATTTCTGCCGAGAAGAACGGATGAAAAGTGCTCCACAAATGCAGACTGCACTGGAGGAAGGGCCTGTGTGGAAGAAAGATGTCAATGCAATCCGGGCTCTGAGTTTGTGGTAACCCTTCATCGAATTTACAGATCCAATTTCGTGATGCTTTTTAGAACGACACTTGTGTGGCTGTGATGGGAGCTTTCAAGAACATCAACAGTCAATGCTCAGCCTTGGATCGGTGTGCCGGGGGTGCCGTATGCAAGGATCACGTCTGCTCTTGTACCGATGGAAGTTACGAGCAACAAGGGAAATGCAGAACTGCTCCTGGTGGTAGGCTATCCGAAATCTTGATCGGCTTTTACCTTGAAAAATCACAGGGCACTGTTCGAATGGTCAAGCCTGTGATTCCGGCAGCTTCTGCGAACTTGGACTCTGTCGATGCCCAGACGGCCAAAGCATTGTTTCTGGCAGATGTCTGCCCGCAACTGCAGAGCCTGGACAGTCCTGTCAGAACAATGAAAGATGCCTACACGGATCAGCATGTCGATTTGGAATCTGCATGTGCTTCGGCAGCTACGTTACGGTCAACAATCGTTGCATCAGGTTTGTTAGGTTTGCAATTTCATGTTCACGATCAAAATTTCAAATTTTTAGAAAAGAAAACCTCGTCGTGACGAAGCCTGACGAGAAAGAAAGGTCCAGAAAGCCGATCAACACAGTGCCGAAAATCACCAAAGAGACTGTATTGGACAAATCTGCCACACCGACTTCAGCCATCCAAGTAAACCAATGGCTTTGACTTAGATATCGTTATATTAAACTTTAGACTGGGAATATACGGGTTCCTGGGACACGATGTGAGACGCTGGACAAATGCACTGGAAATTCGATATGCAAAGATGGCTACTGCACTTGTTCATCAGAATTTGAAGTCATCATTGGCGATCATTGCGTTGGAAACCAAGATCAAGCACACGAGGTATGTTCGGATAAAACTCTCGCGAAAAATCAGCCCAAACTATTCCAGGTCATCCGTCATATTGCGGTAGCTGCTCCTGGTCAGGAATGCGATCCGAAGACCAACTGTACTGGAGGAGCGAAGTGCGTCAACCATCAGTGCGTATGCGAAGAAACTGGAATTATTCCTCTACCGGGCGCTATTGGATGTCAGCCCGATCAGTCTATAGCCAATCAGCTGCCTGAGCCAGATTTAACGTCGGAATCGGCTCCACCTAATGCCATCCAGAAGGGTCTATTGCCCGGCAGTCTATGTCGTCTAACCCTTGAGTGCCCATATCGAACCGAGTGTATAAGAGGCGTCTGCCGATGCAAGAAGGACGAGACGATAGTGGACGGGACTTGCCGACAAGCCATTCATTCGGTAAGCAGCAACCGATTGAGTCAAAATTCCTTATGAACATCTTTTAGGTCATGCCTGGCGGAAAATGCAATCCGAAGAACGGACAAGACTGCGTCGGCGAGTCACATTGTGTCTACGGAGTCTGCACCTGTCAGAGACACTTGGTTCCCAACGGCAAGGAATGTTCTTCGTTGGATGAGATGGAAATGGTCAATCCTGGCAAATCGTGCAAGCATGGACAGTTGTGCAACTATGGTTAGTTGCTAATTTTGCTAAAAAAAGATAAAAATTACGAATTTACAGGATCTTCTTGTGTCAATAACATCTGCCGTTGTGAACCTGGCGAAGTCATCGACGTGAATGGCAAGTGTGTGTCCAAGAAGAACGTCTACCCAGTTTTCAATCGACTGCCAAGACCAGATGACGGCAAATTCGAGGGACGAGTCAAGCAAGTCATCGAAATGGAGAAGGCCGCTGGAAATCAACTTGCCATGTCCAGCTTCCCAAATAAGCCAATCGCAATTGAAATTACCATTTCCGGCATCACTTGCGACGACATCAGAGACTGTCCAGTCAACTCCTACTGCCAAGATGCGTCATGCCGCTGTACTGGAGGCTTCCGAGCAGTCGACGACGGTTGTGAGATGATGAAGGATCTGCCGAAGGATTTGCTGGCGAAGCCTGGTGACGAGTGCATGAAGCGTGGGCAAATCTGCTCATTCAACAGCTACTGCAGCATCATGTCTGGCGTCTGCGAATGCCCATCAGGAATGGCAACAAATCAAGGCCGGTGCGAATTGACTTTCGAAAGGCCTGGAAACGCTTGCGTCACGTCGCGGAATTGCCACAAGTTCAGCTATTGCGACAATGGAAGGTGTCTTTGCAAATCGGGCTACATGCTGATCAACAACTTCTGCCTCCCACCTGCCACTCTACTCACAGAGGAGCATGCCAAAGCTGGAGAAGGCCTACTTGACGGTGACAACTTTCTGATGCCACCCAATCGCAATTTCGGCCCCAACCCCATTGAGTCACAACTCCGCAAAGGCCTCCTTCCTGGAACACTACCGAACATTTCGCCTTCTGTAGTTAGTCCACTTCAGCCTCGCCCAACAATCAGCACCACGATTCAGCACGAGACCACAACCTTCTTTGGACCTCCTCCTCCTCCTCCTCCTCCTCCAGCAAACTCAGTCTCGCTTCCGGTGCCAATGGGTTGCAGAATGGGCTACGCTTGTCGACCTCAACAGAATCCGCAAGGCAACTTCAAGGTCGAAACTGCCACGCCTGGGTTTCAATTCAAACCCTACCCTGGTTCTCCATTAACAGCTACTACAGCAGTTTGGCCCATAGAAAGTCCCTCACCAACGTTGATTCCACATCAGCCAAATGATAACTCGATCTTCGTCCCAGAACAGCCGATGCGAGTTGTATCCAAAGCATCGCCTACTATCAAAATCGACCCAATGATCAAGAATTTCGTTGATAACAACATAAAGTTCGCCATGCCAGGCGAATACTGCTCGAATGGCGCAATAATTTGCCTTGGCAACTCCGTCTGCGGACTTCAATTCTGTCGGTGCTCGTTCAACGCTCCAGCAGAAAATGGGATTTGTACGCCACGAACCATGGAAGAGCTCAAGTTGAGACAGAAGTACAGCCCAAATCAGCCGAAGAACTTCGAGCAAATCATGATGAATCCCTCGGGAATGCAGCACGCTGACACTCACATCAACAGTCACAGTGAACGACAAATTGCCAAGCCGCTCGAAAATTGCGAAAACAACGAGTTCTGCACCGGAGGAAGCACGTGTGAAACCATCAATGGACTCGGACGGATCTGTCAATGCCCAACGTCCATGGTTTTTCTTGACGATGAGTGCATTTATCCACCAAGCTCCGCCGATCTGGCAGGCATTTTGGAGCCTTGTACTCCGAATACTATCTGCCTTGGAGCATCCGTGTGCTCAACAGCGAGCCAGTGCATCTGCCCTCCACTTCATCGCCAAGTTCTCGGCATCTGCATTCGTACCGCTGAGCCTGGAGACGATTGCAGTAATGGAGCGGTGTGCGTGGATGGAGCGGTCTGTTCCGGAAGTGAACGAATTTGCATATGCCCAACAGGAACTCGCTCTCAAGCTGGCAAATGCGTAGGGGTGGATGAAGGCGAAGAGGAGAATTTTGAACCGGAAGAAAAATTCGAAGAAGAGCAAGAAAACTTCATGCAATTCGCACCAATAAAGAAGAAAATGGCATCTGCAAAGACCTTCAAAGTCGATCCACAAGTGAACAGCGCCAATTCGAGCAATGAGATCTGGCACAATGGACATAAACATCGTACTGCCCAACCTGGAGAAGCATGTGATAGCTCGATTCTGTGCGTAGACAACTCATTCTGCAATTCTGGTGGGTTCTGCGAGTGCCTGGAGAAATTCGGCAACGTCCAAGGTCATTGTGTTCCATCCAACATGATTAGAAAACCCAGCGAGCCATGTCATCCAGGCAACATTTGCTCTTCTGGATCTGTCTGCCAGGAAAACTATTGTCGATGTCCACAAGGAAAAATTCTCATCGAGAATCACTGCCTGAGCATCTCCAGACGATTTCGCAAGAAAGATGACGTCATTCCCGAAGAAGAAACTAGGCTCTCAAAGAGGAAACACCATACCAGTTCGAACATGAAGTGCTCAATCGACGCAGACTGTCCAGCGCATTTTGCCTGCCAAGAAAGCCTCTGCATTTGTTATGGGAATTCATCAGTCTGTCTGAATTTGAAGAGCTCAGTCCTCGCTCGCGACGATTCTTGCAATGTGGATGGGCATTGCCCTGAAAACTCCATCTGTGATGAGGGGATTTGCATCTGTGAGGACGAATACAAAATGGAGGATGGAGAGTGCGTGCTACGGACGAGAGAAACTGACAGCGAATCATTCGAATACACAACAAAGCCAGTACCAGAGGAGTCTGAAGAAGCTGAGCCAGTAGTAACGGAAAATGGAGTCGAAGAAGAAGAAGAAGATCATGATCGAGAAGAGGACAGTCAAGAGGAAGACACCGACATTGAATACGTCGCTCCTGGCTCAAACTGTTCCGATAATTCGACCAGGCAGTGCGGAAATGACTCTATTTGCTTCCTCGGAGCATGCGTCTGCTCGTACGAAGATATGCCTCTCGACGATGTCTGCGTAGTCAGAGACGGTCATGTACGTTTCGGTCACCGCTGCTCGCCCTCAAGCCGTTGCGCGTCTGGGCTTATTTGTTTGGCTAACAAATGCATGTGCGCGTTCGGAAATGTCGAGTGTAACCGTGAGTGTGTTTGCTTGTTTATTAACCAATTTTTCCCTCAACAACCTCGTCCTCAATTTTGTAACCTCCCCATAAACTTGATCGATTCTGAGCCTACCTGAATAATGTCTGTCCGCTACCTTAATCAACGACACCTCTATTTTGATCTTCTTCGGAAAGTTGAAATACCAAAATGATTTTTAGCTAATGACCCTGTCACTTCGCCACCAGGAGGAAGCTGCAGCGAGGCTAGAGAATGTACTGGAGGATCGGTTTGTAGGGAAGGTAAAGAGAGTAACTGATTTTCTGGAGAAAGCAGGAGAATTTCAGGGTGGTGTATCTGTCCTGATCCACACATGATCGTCCAGAAGGGAATCTGCATTCAGTCAGGAATCAGGCCGACATTGCCTCCAAAACAGCCAAGTCATCCAGCCACACCTACTCTCCCAGCCTACCAAACTGCCGCTCCAATCCCTACTTATAGGCCGAAGGTAGCTTGAAGTAAAGTCTAATTTTTCAAAGTAACTTTTCAGCCGATCCACAAACCTACAGTCTCCCAACCCAGCTACAACTCTCATTCCACCAGTGGACGTAAAGCCGTTCCAGGATCTAGCTGCGGTAAGCCAAATCTTCACAGTCTCTTGAAAGCCGACTTTTATTTAGGCCCTCTTGATACTTGCGTTGGCGGCTCCACCTGTATCGACAACGTTTGCATCTGTCCCCTTGGAATGGAGCCTACCCAATCAGGCCGCTGCGAGAAGTCCTCGTCACATCAGAACCATCACCCACACCAGACCGTCAGCTCGGCCGGCTCTCATAAGTCGAACAACAAGGACAAACAGAAGATATTCCCAGCCTCAGGTATATATAGTTCGGATTGAAAGTAACTATAACCAAATCATAACTTCCTCGTGTTCCAATCAACCAATCAATAACATTTTCGAGTTTTTTGAACATTTTATAAGGATAACTATCTGATTCCCAAGAAAACGCTGTTAATTTTCTTAAGTGCAGTGAACTTATCAACATATTTCACACGCTCTAATCACAGAATCAGTTTTGTTTTCGTTTCCAAGAGAATTTTCACATGCAGGCAGCTACGAAGAGCCTCTGTACACCAGAAGACCGCCTCCGTTTATAGCACTGCCCACGCACGTGCCTCTCACCACGTCTGCTGTCAAGGAGAAGAGACCTACTCAAGCAACTTCAGGAGGGGAATACGATGAATGCCTTGCCAGAGGACTTATCTGCAAGGGGAATACGATTTGCAAGAATAAGAGCTGCCAATGTCCCGACGGATACATTTTGCACCACGATGGATGCATCCCGCCAGATGAACTCGACTCAAATACAGTAGGAGGTGAAGCAGCACAAGCTCAAGCATCTTTAGTTAACGCCGGAGGAAAGAGAATCATCCGCACCAAATCCAGGCATCAAGGTAATCGCACAACAAATAGTGACCAAAGTAATATGTTGTTCTCACATTAAATACCTTTGTTATCGAACTCATGGTTTCGCAAAATACAATTCACGCTTTTGATTTTCATTGAGTGAGTGGACTAAATGTGTACATTTTGAAGTGGCTTTACTAAATGACCCCAAGTAATCAGTATTTACGAATAAACAAACGCAAATTTGAGGTATGAAAATTTAGCCAGTAAACCTACCGTCTATTCTCAGCCTGGAGGCGAGTGTGGTAACGGACAAGTTTGCACTGGAGGCAGTTCTTGCAACTCGAGAAATGTAATTTGCTTTTTTCTAAAGGAAGAAAGGTTGCAAGAACATGTTTTAGATCTGCATGTGCCCTGCTGACAGACCGAAAGTTAGAGATGAGGAATGCGTTCGCCCTGAGAAACCTGAAAAGAAGGAGTCGGCTCCTGGTCAGGCGTGCGATGACAATTCCGTCTGCATTCGGGGAAGCACGTAAGTTCTCCAATCGAGTTACTTTTCAAGGTTAACCAAATTTCAGTTGCATCAATGGATATTGTCGGTGTGGATCAGGCTACGTAGCTGTCGCTGGATATTGCGCATCTGTGCCTCAGACTACGACGAATAAGGCATTGAAGAAAGCCAAGCCCCTGGAGAGCTGCGATGGCGGAGAAGCTTGCGAGGGCGGATCGGAGTAAGACCACATTGCCCATGTTTCAAAAAGCGATTTGCATTTCAGCTGCGATGATGATACCGGAATCTGCATGTGTCCTCGAGGTCAGATCGTGTTTGGCAGCCAGTGCATGGACCCTCCAACCAAAACGACTTCCCCCGTTATCACTTCTGAAACCAAGAAACCTTCCACATATCAAACTGAACAGCCACCTATTGGTAAAATGAACTTTTATAAAATCCTTGAAATAAGATTTTTGCCAGGTTCGACCGAATGTGAATCCGACGCTAATTGTGGTGATAACAAGATCTGCTTGTCTGGCCGATGCAAATGTATGCCAGGGTTCATCGACAATCTGGGGCTTTGTGAACCACTAGAAAGTAAGACTTGTGGATTTTTGCCAAACTAATGAAGTTGATTTTTGCTAATCAACACGTTGAGAAATTAATCTTTAACGAAGTTTCTTACTCCGAATTCTTGTGTTTTGAAAAATATAATTATTTTGAAATTAATTAATTGAAGACTAACGGGTTAAGTTGTTGACTAAAATTTTAGAAATCGGCGAGGCCGAACGCCCTGTGCCCGTCTCATACGCAAGACACAAAGCGATAACGTTGAATGAGCGGATGCGAGAAGACGACGAGGAAGAAGCGGAAGTCGTCGTGAGAACTGAGCGTCCTGCGTCCGCTGAAGAAGAGGTCGAAGAAATGACGACTTCGGCTGAGACCGAACCGCCCACGACAACTCGAAGGACGACGACGCGACCTCCGAAGAAATCCGAAGTAACACAACGACCCAGAGTGGTTGGACCACCGATTCGGCGGCCGAAGCCTAAGAAGAACAAGGGTTCGGGAGGACGAAGTGGTGGCGGATCGAGCCGAGCCGGCGGTACTGGTCCTGGTAGCTACAAGACTGGTTCAGGCAACGGGAACTGCCCACCAGGAAATGAGGCTACGATGGACGAGGACGGACGACTGATTGTGTGCAACGGTCTTGAGCCAAATTGTCCCCCGAGGTCATACTGTTACATCACATCGGGTGGTTTCGCTACTGAAGAATACAACTGTTGTAAATCTTGGTAATCGTTCATTTACGCTATAATTTTGTTCGAATTATGGCTCTATCTTCACATACGTCATTCAGTCATTTTGTTAATCATCGTCATAGCATTTTATTAGGTTACTACTTTGTTAACATAATCCGCTACAAATTACGGTGTGCTAATCATTGTGTACAGTTAATTGAGCTTTCAATGCCGTTGTTGAAAGTCTGAGATCAAACCATTCTTTTCGGAACTATATTCTAAACTCTATGATCTCTTGCTTTCTGTCGAAATACTCAACGAAAATTACTAGTAACTTCAGCTGGAAGTGTCGAAGTGTCTTTGCATGCGTATTTTCGTGACAAAATCGTTTTTTATTTCAAGATTTTCACATCAAAGTGTCTTTCGTCACACAAATCTCCTCAAGAAAATGACCAATCCCGTGCTTTCTTCTAATTTTTATAATTTTAACTGTCATAAAATAATAATTGTATCTAATTCGATATTTTCGCATAATCATAATGCTTCGATATAATCTCGAAATTGCCATGTCTTCACAAGTTTCTAAAACTTTAATGCCGTTTATTTCCGCTAATAAACGTGATGTATAATAAACGATTATTAACTTGAAAAATGAAGATTACTATTGAAATTGGATGCAAATTTATGCAGGTCTGCGACCTCGGCTTCTGAAGTACGGACAGCCATGTGACCGGTATTCTGACAGATGCACGAATGGAGCCAAGTGTATTGACGCCGTTTGCAAATGTCCTTCCGGGTTTGCCCTATCGCCAAGCGGATGGTGCGAGCGGTATGATGCCAGAAAGGTAAATTGATCAGAATAGCAAATCGTACTCTAAAGAACCTTTAACAGGGCGTTTTCAACTCACTTGCCACATCTCTGAATGGAAAGCCGTTCTTCCCAAATCAGGGTCAAGGTCCATCATCATCATCAGCTGATAAATGTATGACTATCTGACCTTTCTAAATTTAAAGTCAACTCCATAGCTTTTCCAACTCCAACCCAACTAGCCTACGTGGTCGCTTCGAAAATGCAGCAGCAGTTGGAGGAACTCGCCGAGCAGTACGGCTACAAACCCCACGAACTGCCTAAGATCGGTGGTGGGGTCGAAATCAAGACCAAACGGCCATCCCCCACGCCGATGGCAGGATTCGTGCAGCCGAGCGGGAAGTCGATCACGAAAGCAGTCGAAGTCGATCATGTGGATGAAGAGGAGCCGAACTCGGAATTCCCAAATCCCCAGGGTTATGGACGTTTCGTTAATGCTCAGCCTATCCAGACACGGCCTACGACCAGATACCACTCTACGCAAAGGTCAACTCGGAGACCGAGTACCCGAATTGTAAGGATCGAATAAGTTTGTATGAACAAAATGAATCTCATATATTAGACGTCTGTGGAGCCTCAAACAACAGGGCCACCACCATCATCTGGCAGAAGAAAGATCCCGATCGGATACGGCTGTGACCCCGAAGATGAGTGCCAAAATGGGTCTGAATGTAGATTCGGATTCTGTAGGTGCCCAGATGGGAAAATAGAAGAAAGCGGGAGCTGCATAGAAGGTTATCATAATAAAGTTGGTATTGTAATTCCACGATATCTTCAAATTTAGCAAATCAAGAGCAAATGAACCTCCGCCATGCTGGAGAGTCCTGTGACAGCGGAGCTATTTGTATTGGAGGTGCAATTTGTGACTCCGATTCAAGAAAATGCATCTGTGGAGCGGGTCATGTAGCTATCAACGGAGTTTGCAAGAACAAGAACGCACGGACCTTCGTTTTGCCTGGCGACTCTTGCAGGAACGGTGAAGGATGCAGCGGTAACTCGTTCTGTAAGGATGGAATGTGTGAATGCGAGCACGATCATTTCGTGCAAGATGGATATTGCCGGCATATTGGTAAGGAAAATATTGAGAAAGTTAGAAAGGGGGAACTCTTCAGCTTCCCACTCCTCTCAAATCCAATACGTCTCGGGAGCTGGGTTGAGATTCTCGTCGAAGATTGAAGCTCGTCCGTTTGCAACCTCCTGCAACGAAGATACCTGTCATTTGCCCGATTGCTTCTGCTCTCAGACTGGTGAGATTTCGCCGAAAGAGCTTTTGTAGATACTCTTTTCATTCAGGGAAAACACCGCCTGGAGACTTGCCACCGTCGCAAACTCCTCAGTTCATCGTTCTTACCTTTGACGATGCAGTCAACGGAAAGACGTTCCCAGATTATCTTCACCTATTCCAGCAGACCAAATACAGGTTGAAAGGTTGTCAGTTTCAAAACATCGAGGTCTCTTTCAGAAATCCCAATGGCTGCCCGATCAAAGCCACGTTCTTCATCTCGCACGAGTGGACCAACTACGATTCGGTCCAATGGATTTCCGCCCAGGGAATGGAGTTGGCGTCGAACTCCATCTCGCATGTTTCTCTGGCAGATGAAGATTCGGGCAGATGGTTGAACGAAATGGACGGCCAACGAAGGATAATGGCAAAGTTCGCCGGGGTGCCAGAGGAGTCGATCGTGGGGATGAGAGCTCCGCAACTCGCTGCTGGTGCTGATTCGCAATTCGAGATGATGACTAGAGCTGGCTTCATCTGGGACAACACTCTGTCAGCCAACCCCGGCATTAATTCCGATCCGTTTTGGCCACAGACGTTGGACCATCGAGTACCTTGGAACTGCCATGAACAGGGATGCCCTCAAAGGTATGGACTTTTTATCCTGATAACCCATCGCATTTCTTTTTCCAGCGCATTCCCTGGCATCTGGGAGATTCCATTGAACCAATTCTACGGATCCTACATGAAGCAGATCGACAGCTATCGAAGATCGAGCATGATCAGAGCTGCTGTTGACCTGAACAACACCGTTGAAGAATTGGTATACAAATTATTGCAGTTGAAATCGAACGAAGCATCTTTAGACTGCAATGCTGGTCTCCAACTTCGATCGGGCGTACTCGTCGAACAAAGCCCCATTCGTCCTGTCGCTCAACGCAGATTTCCTCCAACTGAATGGCAAGCATTGGGGCATGCAGGCTCTGGAAAGGTACGAGAACTATGAAGACGTTCTTATTAAATGGCGAAGAATTCAGATTCCTGAACGAAGTGATGGCCAACAAAGACGTCTATGTCGTGACGATGAAACAGCTGGTTGATTGGATGAAGAATCCTACGCCCTTGTCCAAAATCGATGAGGTAAAATGGCTAGATCATTTCAAGGTTCATTCAAAAGTTTTAGTCCGAAGCTCTACGATGTCCAATTTCGTTCCGTCATCATAACAACGATACTCCGCTGACCTGTGAGACCCCGAACAAGTGCATGTATCGCACTCCTGGTCTGAACAGTCCAGAGCATCAGTTCCTCACCTGCGCGCCTTGCCCTGACCTTTACCCTTGGATAGAGAACCCATCTGGAACAACCTCAATTCTCCGATGATTCCTCTTATTCTAAATCATAGAATCACTTTCTCTCTTTTTGGTCTCGTTGCGAACTCAGTTAAATGTTTATTTTATTTTAATTTTAGGTTTATTTATCGAACGAACGATGCATCATCCTCTGTTATTTGAGTTTAGTACTCTATCTTCTCTGAATTTAGATATTGTTAGGACTTCATTTTAGACGCTAGAATCATTGTTATGCGCGGTATACTATTCTATCTGAATGCGAATTTATGCCCGATTTCACTCATTTTGTTCCTATGAGAATTACATCTTTTCTCACCAAAATACGTGTAAGATTTTGCCTGAAATTGCATCACACAAGGTTCAATTTTATTAGACTTATTTACTATCATCCCCCGTGTTAGAACGTTCCGAATCTGAACTAAAGTGGTGCTAAATGTTTGTATAAATTTGATATTTTATTTTTATATCATTTATTTCATGACAATAAATTATCTATAAACTACGAGATCTTGGCAAATAGTTTGAAATAATGTCATTTTTGAATAATAAGTTACCCATCTGCGAATATTATGGTCCCCGTATAACTAACAAATTCAGTCGAAATTATAAAAGTCACACTTTTTCTATAGCAGACTCTTCAGGGTTAACCGTTCCATATTTAGTCGTGTTATCGGAACTATTCTGTTCAATATTTTCATCCTCCTTCGTTTCTTGAGCAACTTTTGCAGATTTCTTGAACTTGTTGAAGACCAGCTCATATGGGAAGACGATCAGAACGAACGAAATCATAATTAATCCCGTGCCCAGAAGGTAGAGGAAAGTAAGCGGTGTATGACGGAAAATAACATCGATTGCTGGAATAGAATTCGGAATAAAATCGGAAACAATTTAAAATTCTTACCTGCATTCAACGGTATTCCCATGAGCATTCCAATCGAAATTATCAACGGATTTAGCAACGCAATGCCGAAATTGATCAGGAAGTTGAAGAGCAGTGACAGACAGGCGCCGATAGCCATTGGCGCCCAGGGAATGTAGTTGAATTCGATATGCTCCACATCCGTCAAACCGAGAACCAAAGGTGGGATCCAGTTAACACATAGGTCGAGCATGCCAAGAGAAGACATGAACAGCGAGACTTGACCCAAACTTGCTGAGCCGATTTGACGCTTAAATAGGACCTGAATTTTGAAATTTATAATTTGCATCATTTCTAAGAGAACTTTGTAAATGGCAGCCGAAGTAGCTGAAACGATGGCCAGAATAATTCCGACGAAGTGGACAGAGAGTTTCGAATGGTCCACGGAAATGACGACGACTCCGGCGATTGCGAATAGAATTGAAAAAATCTGGAAGAATCGAGGAGAAATATTGACAATGTGTGTTTGACTCTCATGAGCTAACCTTAAAAATGTTGAATCGGTCTCCCAAAATGAGTATCGATAGCACATAGACAATGGCAGTGTTTGTTGCTGAAATCGATGTTGCAATACTGGGTGTGATCGACATCAAAGAACGAGTGTATGAGTAATTCGCACAAATCTAAAGAAAGTTATTTCACATTTCCCTTAAAGAATGAATTTTACCCATAAAAATAGGAAAGGCCCAACAGTCTTCAGCCAACTCAGAATCGTCCATCCTTTTGAACCGAATATTCCTTGGGCTGCCCTGAAAAAAGCGAAAACTTTTCTAGATAAAATATATGACTGGATTCTTACACATGTGCGACTCTTACGTTGTGTCGACTAAAGAACTCATAAAGCATATAAACTGGATAGCACATAGACATGAAAGATGTGCTAAAGAACATCATGAAATACGGAGCACTGAATTTGTCCTGGAAATCAAGCATCAGAAAATTAAGGAAAAACTGAACAGGTTTTACCGGATTAGTTTTGATCGCTGTTTTACTGAATTGCGTCGAGAGAGCCCATGTGATTGAAACACCTATGATCACGACAATGGATACGATCGTCTGAAATATAAATCAATTTGTTGTAAACAATTTTGAGAGGAATCAACCTTACTCTAATTAGAATGCTCCGTTCACTGATCACGGTTGATATTGAAGGAGATCTTCGACGAGCCATTCTAGCGTAATTCTGAAAATCACAATGATAAGAAAATGCTGGAAAGCCTTAAGGAAAATATCACCGATTGAACGATATCATCATCATGATAAAACGCTTAATGATTCGGTCAAACAATCTAAGAAAATCAATCAATGCATTACAATTCGTAAGTAAATTGAAGGAAGATGATCGAACAATTTCGAAAATTTT
Source organism: Diploscapter coronatus (assembly GCA_964036155.1). Lineage (NCBI taxonomy): Eukaryota > Metazoa > Nematoda > Chromadorea > Rhabditida > Rhabditidae > Diploscapter > Diploscapter coronatus. The sequence continues at coordinate 85,636,301 of OZ038422.1, read as the reverse complement.
ATCAGTCAATAGAATTGAAACTTGCACACAATAATGGCGTGAGATAACATTCCTACTGGAAACGGTGACTTTTCAAATATTCAGTAAAATATTCGGCGTATTTTCGCCAAGTAAACAGAAAGATTTGCAGGCCAAAACAATGCGTTCAGGTTTGATAAGCCGATAGACGAAATGCGTAAATCGAAAAAAAAGACGAATTTGATGCGGAAATTTGGCTGGTGGAATGAAACTTTGCAACCGGACAGGGGCAAAATGCGTGTGATTTGTGTAGCAAGAGGGAGAAAATAGTTGAATAGAACAGAAGCAGAAGTAGAAATGACAGAATAAGCTGATTGTGAATTGCAAAGCGGTCGATAGGGAAAAAAGAAAGCAGAAAGAGCGAATGACACCACGCGTTCGAATGAAAGTCGAATGACTTTTGCCCGATTTTCGCAGATTTTATATTTCATTGCAAAACATTTTGATGATTCGAATTTTCACTTACTATCGCTATGCCGTAGCTTAGATTCTTTCATTAGTCTGCATATTATGCAATACTTTTTGCCATTGTATCATTTTGAAATAAATTTATTGCAAAACAGCTTATCATTTTAATTTGGATAAACATTTTCAGGTGTTAAACATGGCCACTGCGAACTGATGAACTTCCGTTGAGCAGAGGCATTCGTAAAGCATTGAATCCGTTTGGTTGATTGTCGACATTTGATAGAAGGAATCCGCCAAAATCGGGAGTAGCTTTGCGAAAGGCGCTGAAGGAGGAAGATCCTGAAGATAAATTTTCTAATTTTATACGGATTATTGATTGTTTGCTAAGAAATTGTGTTAGAGAAGAACAGTTGAATATGTCGCGATCGATAAAATGAGATTTCGGATTAGGAAAGGATAGAAAAAAAAACCCTATATCTTTGCATACCATTCGATCAGATGATCATGACAAATCCAAATTCGTATTTTTTTCAAATGGGAAAAACGCTTGCCTTATAAACCGCTGTGATGAAGAATTTCGCCAGCTGATGCACAGTATTAGTTGTCTTCTCCGAGTCGATGTTATTTTTGAGTTTGTGCAAAAGTTGCATGACTTTATCCTCTGTCAATCCATTGGATTCTTCCATCGGAGCGACATAATCAGACAATTTTCCCGTGATGACCTGATCACTCACTCGTTCCAACAATTCTTCAACAGATTTCCGGGGCATTTCGTCCTAATTTTGAAATTTAATTATTGCAAATTCCTATTTTCTTATTTCTACCTTCAGATTCAAGACTGCACACTCTTCCTTCACCAAATCCTCAATCCTCGACATTAATTGGAGAATGCCTAAATATTTTTTATTTCAATACAAGTTTGAATATACCTTTCGTAGTAAAGTATTGAATGCACTGAAGAAAGATTTGCTTATTCATCACATCGTCTAGAGATGAAGAGGTACTTTGCTGAGCAACGGTAGGCGATAAGTAGTTCGACATAAATTTCGGAAGGTAATCTGTCCTGAAATAGTTCTTCTGGGGAGTAAATGAAATCCAAGCTTACCATCCACTGGATTTTGGCGTTTCAAATTGATTGCAAATGTCTCTGGCCATGAGCGAAATTTGCGTCTTCAGAGTAACAATCAGAAGACTATATCCATAGGCAGTCACTATTAATCGTGTGATAGTTGAGTGCTAAATCAGAATGTTTGAATTGATATTTCAAATTATGATTGCCTTAATCATGTCCCACAACTGCAAACGATTTTCATGAGTCAAATTCGGAAGAAACTTCAACTCATCTTTCAATAAATCCACGTCGTGCTTCGACTAAATTCAATACTTGTCAATGAAAACCACGCAATTTCATACCTTAATTAAAGCGACGAGAGAAACAGCCAGAGTCAGAATAGATTCGTCACAGGATCGTTGATTTGTGTCGAAAACGTAATGTCTTCTGGCCTAAATGATTTAACTCATAGTAATATGGTAAAAAATCAGTTATAGAAAGATCTAGGGAGAACTTTCGTCAGACGAAAATACACTATAGAGGGATAATGCGCGAGCGAATTCAGTTATGATACCACGTCGCACAAGTAAAACTTTGGCTAGTGAAAAGTTAAACATAGAAAATATACTGGAGGCAGGTCGCAAAGGATTTCTACCGATCGTCCTTCCTAGGTCTGGCTATAGGCAAAAGTTTCACTCATTTTCCAGGGAAAAATAGGGACATCGATTTTTACCTCATTTCGCAGTGCTGTATTCGTGTTGACTTCTTCCCTAACATGACCATTTGAATATTTGTTCGCTTCTTCAGACGACTGCCATATTTTTTCGGCTAAAGCGACGGCACCACCCACAGCAATCCCTCCGACGATTATTTTGTATTTGTTACGACGCACGAAATTTACAACGGACGACATCCCTGTCTGAAACAATTATATAAACGAAAAGAAGCAATGGATACAGGAGAAAGCGATAATAAGTCATGATATAAAATATTAATAACACATGAAAAAATCATTCGATAAATTGCAGAATAATTGATTACGAAGAACACTTTCCTCACATTCATAGCACTATCAATAGTGTTAGCAACTCGACTACAACGTAGCCACTTTCATTAGTCAGTTTGTATATAGAATTTATAAAATTCTCGTTCATTGAACTATTTTATAAATCAAAAATTTATTCTCAAAAATGAAAAAATGAAAATCTCAACAAAAGAAAGAAGATAAAATAGGCGATTAGCAAAACATGCCAAGTACCAGTAGCGATAGCAATTCGATAATACAAAGGATACTTATAAAACCCTATAAGTTAAACTATGACAGGATCAGTTTCAATTACACTTGAACATTGTCTTACTTCAACTTGAGTCTAAAGCTAGCTTAAAGTTAACTTGAAGTGATCATTTTAACTGCTCCTTAAGTCATGACTACATGACTCTAAGATGACTATTTTTCATAGGTAGCTAAAAACCCTAACAACTCGTCAAAGTGCTCATGTGGTTTGGTAGCAGGTAGCTGTGATTTGTCATTGTCTGTCTATGCAGTATATGGATATGTACAGGAATTTGTACAGCAGCATGGTCGAATCACAATTTGCTTGCGTCTTCTTTCCTTCCCTTCATACAGACCGTAATCATGTCATTTAGAGCTTTTTCCAGTTCCTTGGAGAATTTCCTTCCCGAAGTCGAGAAGTTGTGCCTGAAGGTGCTGATCGTGAAGTGGAGTTGTTCTTCCTGAAATTATCATCTTCAATCATCTAAAGCTCAATTTATTTCAAAGCCGAATTTCAATGATTTATGATATAGTAGGCCATTTGGAAACCATAAACCCTCAAGCCCTTAAGCTATTGTGGAATAGTGTATGGTTGGGGAGGGTATTGGAAGGTACGAGTTTCTTTTTCCCATACTATTTCGCATTGGATTGAGGGCTTATGGTTTCCAAGTTGCCTATGATATCTCACCTGAGGATTGTAACAAATTCCGTAGCAATCTGGATGCGATGGGCCGAAGCACATTTGAATGAAATGTTTGGTTGGAACCTGAATAATCAAATTCACAATTCGATTTTATTATGAGAAATAAAATTACCTGGCTAGTGGAAACCTGGAAATGCTGCAAGGCCTGATATGCATCTGTGGCACAAATGGATGGAGTCGGAAGCGAATTCTCAGAAGCCAGCATTCGCCAAGCTAGTAGATGACGGTCCATTCCCCTTCCGCTCATGCAATCCACCTGAGAAGTTGAACAAAAAATGTTATGATCCTTTCGTGAAAATCAACCCACCGAATACTTCTTGTGTTGTTCGCAAGCATTCCTGATCGCTTGATACACCTCATTGATGGGCTTATCTCCTTCTGTCATGCATTTGACGAAGTAAGCAGCCGCTGTGTTTGGGGATCGAATATTTTCGGTCCTTCCCTCGGCAAATCGACGCAAAGATGCCGTTTCATATGTTGGTGGGACTGGAAATTGAAGTTAACCAAATGAAGAAAGCTAACAATCCTCCTCACATGTATGGTGCAGCCTGTAGAACGCTAACTGGAAGGCCATTTGAATGAACGAATCTGGCGACAATTTGACGGATTTTGGCAGGTTCTTTCCGAATCGCTTGAAAGTGTACGCGATCACATCAACATTACCAGATTCCCTGAATCACAATCTTTCTTCTCCTTGAATAACCAAATTTCCTTACAAATCAAAAGCTTCAATGCTCGATCGAACCCTCTTTTTGAGTGCGTCATCCAAAGTGAAATCCAGTCTCTTGATATCTCCTGTTCCTGAGTCCGAATGATCGAATTGGCCGTGTCTGAAATAAGATCCTATAAAGTTATCGCTATTTTAAATGTCTTACATCTGATCACAAACATAGTCCATAAGTCTGGCGACAGGCGGGCCTTCAGCGGGTGTGTGCTCATAGGTCATTCCACAATAGCCATTCGTGCTGATAACGTACTGAATGTTTGAAGTGAATTAAAAATATCATAGCTTCTTCCAAGTGTCGTGATACTTTTAGGTGAAGCTCTCTTAGTTAGGGACCGCAAACGGCTTTGCAAAATTCGTGAAGAAAACGATTAAACAAAAATCATTTTTGATCGAGTGAACTGGCCAAAACCGATCAGCTGAACGAGCAGAGTTTTTATCCCCCACCAGTAACTATCCTGTGTGTACGCGCATTTTTTGATATAATTTTCTGGACAAAGTTCATTTTTATGTTTGGCTCATCGAATTTGATAATGACTTTTCGTGACCCTCCGCTTTGAAGGGTACTTGCTTCCCACTTTTGGGATTCCCTCACTACCCTTTTTTGTTACATGCCGTGCATTTGCAGAGGAGCGGAGCTTGCGCTCTCTAGATAAAAGATAAAATCTACCTGAACAGTCTTATCGAACCACCGATTGAGCGAGTTCTTCTTGGATCCTCCTCCAGTCAACGTCATCGTGCACAACTCGTCCTGTGGAGTGTATCCAGTTGGTGGTTCGGTGTGTTCGTCTAGACACACGAGGAATAAGGCATCTTCGACAGACTGCAGGTTTGATGCGTTCGTGGAATCGGCTGAAACGCTTCACTAGTAGAGAAGAATAAATCTTTCGAAACCATGAACATTTCACAAAGTCGAATTCATTCTTAAGGATCAATATTTTACCTTTCAGTTTCTCGTAGATCGTTGCCCATTTGTCCCTCGCGCCAGCAGAAACAATGCCCACCGGAGTCTCGTTTCTCGGCTGACTCATCGAAACCACTTTCCGAAGCGAATTGCAGAGATTGTCGTATGAAATCGGGTTGCCAGATGAATCGAGAACAGGTACATGGAATACCTGAAAAATATGCATATAATGAGAAAGAAATGAATATTTTAAGGAAGGATTTCATCAATACTATTTCTCTAACTATAGGAATGTCTTACATGTCCCTTCTTCAGAACAGCGATATGTTTCGCGTTTGGAGCGTGTTCGACTCCATATCGAATTTGATCGCAGCCCTTCTTCGGAATTCGCGTCGTTCCAAACAGAAACGCGTACTGGCTCATGTCCAACTCTTCCTTGCCCATTCGATCTGGCTCAATCGTACCACTAGAAGAATTTATTACCGAGCTTATTCTTATCAGAAGACTTACGTTTGGACAAGATTGTAGAATCTGAGCGTAGACAGAATGATGCGTGCAGCCAAATCAACTTGATCCGTGAACTCGAACTTCGGAAACATCACGCCAGGCGAGGTGACGATCGGCAGAGGTGTGCGGGCAGCCAAATATGCAGCGTTCAGCCACCAAGGGGTTAGCTTAATTCATAAAATCGTGCTTTCAATAGAGCTAGAGAAAAATACCCAATTATTCATGGTTTTCGCCCGTTTTTCAAGAAGCTCCTGAAGTCGAGGCATCTCGTTCTTGACGAACTCTTGGACAGCCTAAAAATAATATCGTAATTCCTTCAAAATTAACTGATAGGCTTCAGGATCAAATAATGGTCTTCCTTGAAAGCAATGAAAATAATCTATTGATACCTGCGCAGTCTTTGCATATTCGTGTTTGGACTGGATCGCCTGTGAGAAGTCGAGGAACCGGCTTAAGGTATTCTTTGGATCTGGGACGGGAAGATTCGGCAGTGAGGCTGGCATCTGAGAGAGGAGACGATACAGGTGACGGTGCTTGACGGTCTGAAAAAAATAACTTGGTTGATTGGATAATTTCTGGATTTAGAAATTAACATATTAAAAATATATGTGTAAAAAAGTACTGATGCCAGGGAATACTAATCTTAAAAATTAATGCAAAGGTAAAATGTGTACCATGTGACTAATTGAGAGGTGCACAAAATAATTTTAAGGATAAAAACGACTTTGATGCCAGCTACAGCGACTACGTTGTAGCGTATGGAGTGTGGAGTCGAGCGGGGTGCAAAACTCGAAGCCATTTCCTTATCACACGGAATTTTTGAGTGGAATCGTGCGCACACGATCAACAGAGAGAACGACTAATTTGACGTTTGCGGGAAAAATGAAATTGATTCGGATGAAAATTCACTGATTCAACTTCAATGTTTATGGGTTTCAAACGAGAAATACCACGAAATTGATATCGATTTTTGATCACTTTGATTATTTTTATTTAAGAAAAGTACTTACCGTCCCAATTAGGCGATTGGCCCACATATTTATTTCGAACTGACAGATGAATTTACAACTTCGGAACCGCTAGAACAAAAAACACAAATCGACTGGAAACTAGGAAATGAACGAGAGCAGAGAAAAAGGATGTAGGGAATGGCAGTGGACTAGCGAAGAGCGAAGAGAGAGAACGGAAGGAAGAGAGGTAAAAAGAGAAAGGGGGTACTGAACAACAAAAGAAGAGAAAACTCCTGCTTTAGCTGAAAATGAGTGCCATTTATGGAAGCAAGACAAATGATGCAACCGGGGAAAAGTATGTTATCGATAAGAGAGTAAAAATCTGAAACTCTTAAAAATATGCCCCTAAGATAACCTTAAAGACGAGGCTAGTAAGTTCAATAACGGAACAAAATTAGAAACCTTTATTATCTTATATATCTATTTTTATTTTTATTTATATAAAATAGGAAAAAGTAAAAAATAATATTATTCTTCCGATCTGACTGATAACACAATTTGTTCAGTTATTTCCTCTTTGAGTTCTCGAACGTAAACAACAATAACCCTCGCAAATTTACAGCCGTGCAATTTTATTTTTCACAACAAAATTTCGCATTTCATAAGCCCATCTCCATCTCCCTCGAGCCCAGAGGCAATCTGTTGGTGTTGATTAACTACAAAGGGACGAAAACATCTCCAGCTCGAAAAGATAGGCTTTGAAAGCGATAAATCAAGTGCTTGCCCATTGGAATTTGAGATGACATAACAGAAAGGGCACAGGGATGCAGACGTGAAGTCATTGTGGCATCTTGTCTTTATAATTTGACGCAATGAGACGAAGTTACTCAGCATTTTTAGTTCAATATCCGCCTATATTAAACCACGAGTTGAGCTATTTCGTCAGTTTTACGCGATTCCCATCTTTCCTGATCACTTGATGCTTCGATTTCGACCTATTTCGAAATCGTCTATATATTGTTAAGGCTACCTATTCTTTATCACATCGCATTGATATATCCTAAAATAATTGGACAATTTTTACACCTAAAAATTAAGATAAATCGGTGACCTTCACTACATAGTACGGATATTTCGGGTTAAAGGGCAGAGGAACGGGAATCCCTCCAGATCTCTCTAAATCTTCTATGACTTGCAGCTCAGCACTCGCGATTACACCAGACTGGCTATTCACCAGACCTTTCTCCCTTCCTCTTTTTGCCTGTCTTTCTTACAGGCCAAATCTCCCAATCGACTATAGAGGATATAGCTTCCGTTTATCCCAACGCACCAGTTGTCCCTTGGACTTATCGTCTTTTCCATAACTTTATGGCTTAGCGGCTTTCTTCGAATTATTTCTGCCAGCAATTTACTTTCACAGCTACGTGCCTTTATTGACTGACCAGTTTATATCAAAATATTATTTCAATACTATTATTACATCTAATCACGAAATAATACTTATTAGTTCTATTTCAAATGTATTAGCCAAAATAATTAGCCTCAATTCCCGATTTCGCGCAGATCTGTGAACTGTACGAGAGTTTGTTTACTCTCTCCTCTCAACTCGGCTGCCCCTCTACGCAATTGTCCCATATATTTATTTCTCACTGCCCTAGTGGATTTAAGCCCCTTTCAACTATTTGAGTTATCGCTTTCTTCATACTAAACTGCTCCATTTCGCGCATGAAGTAGTACAGTTTAATGACCATACCTTGAACTAATCATTTACTAAAATCGCTAAAGTAAAAAATCCAAACGTTAAAATTCTTATGGTAAAATTGTTGTGGTACAATTTTTTTTGAGAATTTTCTGTGGTAAAATCTTTATGGTAATGTTTCGTGGTAAAATACCTGTAGCAAGTACAGAAGTTCGAGGGAATGTTCTCTGTTCATTTGTTTTGAAATTGAAAAGCTCACTCCCCAGTTCGTTCTCATTTATCCCTCCCCAAATTCCGTCCTTGCTAAGCCTCATTGCGCATTACCCGAGTTAATCGATGTTGTCTCGACATTTCCAGGACATTTTTGTGCAATGTTCACTCTATTCATGCTTTTTCTTCTTCTTCTTCATTCTTTGTCCTGAAATTGGCAGCCACCTTCATCCAGTCATTTCCGAATGTTCAAAACTGCCCATGTGTACTTTTTACTAATTCTGAGAGAATCGTAGACCATATTCTGCAATTAGTTTATGCATGCACATTATCCATAGATCTCAAATTTGCTCCATTGCTAGATTTGATCAAGTTCTTCTCCCTAGAATATATCAATAGGGCATGCTTTCAGGATGGTCGATTTTTAGGTTCATTCCTCTATTTCGCCCCGGTCATTCTACTGAATTTCCACTCCGCTTCATCATATTTCATTCTCGTATTCATTTCAGCTTCATCGTCTCACACCTAGACTTTGCGCTTCATTTCTTCATTTCGTCCGCCCAAATTTTCTTCCCTTGTGGGTCTTCCTTATGTACTCCCGAGTCCCAAAGTCCTTCATCTCATTTCATTTTCGTTTCCCTCTGCGCGGGTTCCCTTCCCCAATTTCTTTGCCTCTTTGCGCCGTTCTCTCGAACTTTTCACTTTGATGCACTAAAATGAATAATTGTTGCAAGTCCAGTCACTACTCGGAATATAAGAGTTCTTTCTCTATGGTCCATTTAGGTAATAAATTTTACTCGATAATTCGCGTCATAGTTTTGGACGAATTTCCATACTCGAAAAAATCGACTTTGAATTTTCGCAACTCAACTTCACCAGATAATTTTTTCACACTTTATTCACAGACTTCGTTTTGTTTATTTCGACAACTTTTCAAACATCTACAAATGTGTTTGTTTTCCCCCTCTTCATTTTGACACGAAACTTCTGAAAAAGGATTAGAACACTTCGCTTAAATGTCATTCATTTTTGGACTCGTTCGAGAAAATCGATGAATTACATTTGTTAGGGACTTTTTCAGATGCTTTTCGCTGCAGATGTTTTGAAATCATTCATAACATATCGAATTTCAAATTTTAAAACAAGCGTCCTCGAAACGTTCAAAAGCTTGGCCTTTTCGTCATAAATCAAAGTCCAATTTGGTTATTTCCTAATTCAGATGCCATACATTTTTATCCCTACATGATGCGCTTACCGACTAATTTATTCGTTTTTCTATGGATTCTCCCATTTTGTCTGGCTGGAGAGGAGTCAGTTCGGGTTGAGGAGGTAGGTTTCTCCCTTTAAATTAAATGTACTTTTAAATTAAACCTAAGCGCTTTCAGGAACTAATATCTCAGTTTGAAGAGCAGGGTGAAATTTCGACCCTTGAACAGCTGAAGGCGAAGATCGGACCTATCAAGGAGCCTCCAAGACTGCACCATTACAATTATTCACATCTAACGTCGCATATCTTCGTATGTTGGAGAAAAATGAATTAGAATTATCGCTAATGACCGATAACTTGAAATAAAAGCGATAAGATTTTGATGCATAAAAATTGACGCGTTGTTTGCAAACGAATAGACGCCATTTCATTGATCCTCAAGAAATGACTTTGACGACTATGTGTGCATACACAATACACACTTCGCATATTCGAATTTGTGCGCATCGTTTATTTTGTCTCAAGTTATCGATCATTGACAATAATAATGATTTTAGCATTTGAACACGAAATTCCCAAATCTAACGCATGTCTACTCAATCGGTCAGTCGGTTGAAGGGAGGCAATTGTGGGTGTTGGTCGTCTCCAAACATGCCGCCAAGCACCACAAACTCATTCCGGAGTTCAAATATGTCGGAAATATGCATGGAAACGAGGTTAATCTTGCAAAATTGCCAACAAAAATATGCTTGAAATAATTTTAAGGCAGTCGGTCGATCCTTACTCGTAGCCTTAGCGTGGTCCTTGCTTCACTCGTACAATTCGAATTTATGGATTCGTCGGCTGGTCGATACGACGCGAATTCACATTTTATTCTCCATGAATCCTGACGGGTACATATAAAAATTCGAACTTATGAAACTTTGCTTAATTTTTAGGTATGAAGAATCTCGAGAAGGCGATCATTCAAGTGTCATCGGCCGATATAACGCTAATGGGAAGGATTTGAATCGAAATTTTCCGAGCAGGTTGTCTAAATTTAATATTGCTCTTCATAAATGACGAATTCTAGGTTCCCAAATTATTTTCCCTCTGGTGAGTTGCAGCCGGAAACGATAGCTGTGATGAATTGGTCAAGACAAGTGCCATTTGTTCTATCGGCGAATCTACATGGTGGAACTACTCTCGGTATACATCTTTAAATATATGGAATTTGGATTTTTATTTTTATCTTAAAATAATCTAAATCCAGTAAACTATCCATTCGACGATTACCCAACCCGAGGTCGCGATAGTCGATATTCACCTACTCCCGACAATGAACTATTCGTTAGACTTGCATATTCGTATGCTCGAGCCCATACGCGAATGTGGAAGAAAGGACCTCGTTGCATAAATGACGATCTAAACATGGTTATCGATCCTCAACATGGAATTATTAATGGAGCTGATTGGTGAGATTGAATTCAGATGTTTTTTTTCCAAATACTGTTTCTTTCAGGTATATAGTGCCAGGAGGCATGCAAGACTGGAATTATCTTGCGACGAATTGCTTCGAAATCACGATCGAAATCAACTGTTACAAATATCCGTACGAGAAGGATCTACCGTTTCTGTGGAACGAAAATAAATACGCACTTTTGCATTTCATAGATCAAACCCACAAGTAAGAATCGTTTTATAGTTCGTACTGTTTTTATAAAATACTGCGCAAAAAGCCCTCTTGCACGGCCTTACAAGTTTTATTCTTTGAAAACGTCCTAAATTTGCCTCATAACTGCAAAGAGAAAAAGAGAACTGTCTGTCTTTCGCTTCCCCTTACCATTTTTTACTTTCCTCATCTTTTCCCAAGGCTAAGGTTTGTGAGGCCGTGCTTTCTGAAAATTTGCCCATTTTTTAAAATCATATTTTCTTAGCTTTATTTTAAAATTTGATTGACTTCAGCGCAGTTCACGGCTTCGTGGTGGATTCGGAAACTGGTGAGGGCATTCCAAATGCGACTGTCTCAATCGACAACAAGGCCAAAATAATCGTCACTGATGCGCACGGTGAATATTGGAGGCTCATTAACCAGGGAGAATATGAGGTTGATTTGGACTTTCTTTCTGAATAAATCCAAATGACTACTTTTCAGCTAACAGTCGACGCGAACCATTATCAGCCTGTTACGAAGAGGGTTCACGTTCATTCAACGAATCGGTCGCCTCATGTCGATGTAGGCATTTTTATTCACCCACGAAGTGGCTCAATGTATTGTTGATACCGAAATCTGGGAGGTGCGCAAAGTGGTGCACGGCTATTTTAGTGGTTAGAAAATCGGGAAATATCACGCGAAAAGGAGAGAGACTGACCCTAAAATCCCCATTCTTTTTCCCCTCATTTTCGATCTCCCACATTTCAACCATCAACAAGATTGAGTTTATGCATCCCTCGACTTTTGAATGTTGCTTTTTTCAAAAAACCATTATTTTCAATTACAATATTTGTGCAAATTTTATTTTTTCCAGATTTACCTGCACCGACTGTCAACAACCCCAACGCCTCGACCTCGAAGCAGAGTCGACTCTCCCAGGGAATTCATCGTGGCTCGATCGTTTTCTTCAACCACCTCGCCAGTTTCTTCTGCTCAAGACCTCAACTCAGTCAATGTCACCTGTTCATTTTTAATTTCAATTTTGATTTCCCGCATATTTTCATAACTTATCCTCTCACAACCGTGCAATTCGCATTCACTTACTGCAGGTCTGGTATACGTTTGCATCAAAGCCTCCCAATTTTCGATCTCGTTCCACCTCTTTCTTTTATGACAAGTCGCCTTATTTTCCGGAATAAAATATTTAAAAATAATTAAACTTAGAAAATGCGATAGAATCCACATCATCCAGGAACTTTCATTTATGATAGATTGATCCGCTCAAATATGCATCGTGTTGCTCATAGATGGGCATAAACCTGGGCACTTTCGAATTGTCTTTTTTCTTTCATCCAAAGAAAAGCGGTATGTCATTTGTCAAGGCACTCAGAAATCAGTTTATTTGGCTGGTTTTTCCCGGAATCGGAATGCCAATTTCCTGAAGGACTGATCCCCTCTCCTTCACATATTCTCTTCATTATAATCCCTCGGTATTTTGTCCTCTCCTTCGCAACTGACAACCGCTTTCAGAAGCACGTTTCATACCACGAACACCATCAATATTTCCGAAAAGTTATCATGTGACAAAGTTTTTCTTTCGATTTTTGCACTTTTTTCGGCAGCAAAGATAAAAACAAAAACTTCCGACAAATGTATTATATGTTATCTCTAATTTCTTAAACCTTCTCAAAATCTCAATGCAGCTTATCAAATTAGTGCCACACAGCGTGAGTTTATGGAATTTTGTTATTTATTAGGCTCTTCAAGCGGAAATTATCGAACGTCTGCAGATAAATTCCCATTATCTCTGCACCTCAGACATTTTTGGACGTTTTTGGAATTTGTCAGAAGAAGAAGCAGAGAACAATTATAATTGCACTTTGTGAAAGTCTTTCGGCAGATTTCGATTAGAGGGCCTCTTTTGAAGTTTTCTGCCGAGTTATTCTAAAGAAATTAAGGTCAAATGAAAGTTCGTGATTCTTCAAAGCTTTTCAGGTTAACCTTATAAACTTTCAAGAGTCTTTTAAAATTACTTGACGTCATTTCAAATCAATTACTCTTTCATCTTCAGAAATAATCGTGTACGATTCCGTCGTATGATATGTGTGCTGATTCATTAATCATCCGCAGTTTTGCTGAGCTCTCCTTCATTCGTTCTATCATGAATCTCCCAAGCTTTAATAGTCCGATAAATCACATCGCCAGCTTATTTATATGCCTGATGATGGGCCGGCGCGATTCAATTATCGACAAGGACTAGTAAATGAGAAGCCCGTGTAAAATATGCTCCACTTCTAAATGTTAATAGTTTCCTCTTTCGAAATTAATAGTGGAGCATATTTCAAATAAGGTGACTATTTATTGGATTTAAATGATAAGATTACCCATTTGCACTACTTTATTGCCTTGTTCTGATTTTTTAAATCTTTCCGTGCTTTCCCAGCTTTCTTCTTCAACTTCAACCTCTATTCTTTCTGGAGTGCTTCAAATTCGTCGATGCTCACTTATGATAGAGCGTCGTGAAAAATGGCTAAAAATCATCAAAGGACATGCACTCATACGAAATCTTTACGTCGAAAAATTCCCGTCAATCTTTCGAATTCCAGCTCATTTTCAGGATTATGTTCTGCTCTATTGCTTATTTTTTCTAAGTTTTTGCATTAACTATGATTCTTTCAGAATTTTCTTTTCAGGTTTCATTTTTTCATAGAAATATTTCTCACACATCTGCACTTCCTTCTCTCCGACCTTCAGCTCGTCAAATGTTGTACCAATGATCGAAAAACGGCTCAATCGTCTGGACTCAGATCCGTTTTCACGAAAATCCTAATGAAGACTGACTTACTTCTCCTCATGTTGATTCTAATCATCACCTCATCATCATATTCAAATTCTCAGTCGTTTTCCAAATCAGATGAGGATGAATTGAGAGAACAAGAAAGTATCGAACCGATCAAACCTCCGAATATTCAAAATCGCGAACCGAATTCCAAGGAGATTGAGGTAAATTTTAAAAATTGTTCAATTTTTTGACATTTTTGGATGATTCTGCAAGCTTCTTATCCTTCCAAATATCTCTATATCATTTCAGAAGTACTACTGGAAATTGTATTTACAAAATCAGCGTATTCTCAGCGAATTGCGTGAGCAGTACAAAGAGGTTGCATTGAGGAAGAGTTCTTCTAACAAAGTACTAAACTCGCTTGCTTCCAATCGTGTGCTGCTAAAGTGTGTTCATTTTACCTGAAAAGCTATTTTTTTAATTCTTTTACTGCACCGCTAGATCAACTTGTAGCACATAAATTACCGCCAACCCTTAGAGTGCTGAAACAAAATGTAACTTTTCCTTTAATCCTAGCAAACAGTTTTAGTTTTCAAATGCTTATGATAACTTTTCAGGATAACATCTATGTTCCCCAAAAGAGTGACTTCAGCGTCTTCCGAACAGCGACGACTCAACATCCTGGAGAGCATGGAGTTGAAACAACAGTAGGTTTTCTAGAGTCTTTCAAACTTTAATCCATAAAAATTCAGGATGAAGCCAGTCGAAAAATGGATGAAGATCAATTTTGCACCCCCGACAAGGTTATTCTTGACAAACTCAGGGCCGGATACAAAAATTACCGTACTCCCTCTGAAACTGGAGTGATTGTATGGTTAGAGGTGGGAGAATGTATTTTGAAAGCAAAGATCGAAGAAGGGCAAATTAGGTCTGGGTTCAAGAAGTGAATTCGCTGAATGAGATGACGTCGGATTTCGATTTGGATATCTACATAACCGAACTTTGGGCCGATGCAGCTTTGAGATATGATCATCTCAATCCGTGCAAGTACAATTTGTCACTCAATTCGGATGTAATCATAATAGCTCCTTCTTCATTTGATAAAACTCAAATGTCTAGATCCTCGACGAAATCTGGAAGCCCAATACCGTGTTCATCAACAGCAAATTCGCTCAGATTCACAGTTCTCCGTTCAAGAATGTGTTTTTGATGATTTACCCGAATGGAACGGTCTGGGTCAATTATCGGGTTCAAGTCAAGGGGCCGTGCTCGATGGATTTTAGGTAAGAAACTCGATTTTCTACAATTGTTCACAATTTCAGTGCCTTTCCAATGGATACCCAATTTTGCTACTTGACTCTCGAGAGCTTCAGCTACAATAATAAGGAGGTTGGTTTTGCCCGATATTTATTTTCGTCAATTTTTTTTACTTCGAGGTTGACATGCGATGGATTAACTGGACGGAAAAGCCTTTATCGTTGCTAAAACCCGAAATCGTCTTGCCAGACTTCATTCTCACAAACTATTCGACTTCTCTGAAGTATGAACTCTATCCAGCAGGTATGTTTCAAACTAAAACATTGTCCTTTATCTAGAATTTTAGGCATTTGGAACGAGCTAACCATGAAGTTTGTCTTCTCTCGGCGTTATGGATGGTACATCTTCCAGGCGTATATTCCGACTTACCTCACGATATTTATCAGGTGCATTGTACCTTTTTTAGTCTGAAAAGTTCAAGTTCTTGTAGTTGGATAAGCTTTTGTCTCGGGCCACGAATGATTCCTGCTAGGACGATGCTGGGCGTTAATAGTCTTCTGGCGCTAACTTTTCAGGTTAGGATTGAAATTGCTACAGTAATTTTTCAATCGCAATGTTTGCAGTTCGGTAATATCATGCGGAATCTACCCAGGGTTAGTTACATCAAAGCGCTGGATGTATGGATGTTAGCTTGCTTGATTCTCGTCTTTGGGTCACTCATTGAGTTGGCACTAATCGGTATGATCGGCGCTAATTTGGAGAAGGTAGGAATTAACTTGGAATTCGTTGCCTCGGAACCAGAACAATTTCGGCTTTAGGCAAGCGCAACTGGCCGACGTCGTTCAGGAAGTCTACCGACTGCAAATCTATCTCCCTCTCCCCCTCGGATCTGCAGGAATCATGTACCACCAACTGCGGACAATCCGCATGGTTTCAAGAGCTATGGGGCAATAGGCATATCCCGAAAGTTTTTCAAAAATCAAAAGCAAAACAATTAGATCCCCGAATGAGGAAAAACCTACAACTTTGTCCAAGGGGTGACAGTATTACGAGACAGGAAAAGATGCTTCTAATGGAAGGGTGCGAAGAGACTTCCTTCATCGAACAGCAATCGTTCAAAACCGAGAAACCCTACAAGCCGGTAACAGTTTTCATTCTTCCCTTTCAAGATCTCATTTTAGCGACTAACAAGCGATGAAATCGACTATATTTCAATGCTTCTATTTCCATCCATATTCACTATATTCAACATCATCTACTGGAGTTACTACCTAAGTTTTGGCGATTCCAACATTTTATTCTAACACACATTATCTCAATCAAATCTACTCATATCCCGGTGCTTTATTTTATTTGCTCAATATTTCCTGAAAAGATAAATTTATTGCATAATAACCGAAAAACAGATAAATGGCCTTGGAATTGACGAATATGCAATGATATCATGCAATGAGATGCTTGAGGATAAATATAATACAAATCAGTGTCTCTTGATCTTCGAGCAAGGGTCTCTGAGATGCTGGAGTCGTTCGTCCAGGTGATGGAAGGCAAGTTTCTGCTGCCGTTCGTAGAATGCACTGCAAGGATCCTGAGTAGTCACCGTTTGAATGTCCATGCCACGGTCTTCGTCAATCTCGTTGTCCTGTAATTCCGAAATTCCCCTCGACCATTCCTTCTATTTTGTGGTTTTATCTTTGCTCAGGAAATGTGGTTTAGCTTTTAAGATGAAAAGTTCAAAGTAATCCCTAGCGATAAAACCCAGAACTGAACGTTGAGTAGAGTTTGGACAAGAAAGGAAGCCTACGTACTTCGAGTTCGACACTCTCCGACCCATCTGGCAATTGGGTCAGGTCGCTCTTCTGGGACTGATATGCCCACGCAGCATCCAGTTTCGCTCGTTCCTCAGCCTCAACTCGTTTCCGTTCTTCTTTTCGCCTGGCTGCTTCTTGTAGTTGACGCTCCTTCTCACGACGCCAATACTCTTCGACTCTGAAGAAATTATTTAAAAAAAGAAAAAAGGAAAGAATAAGCTCTATGCCTCTTCTGGTACTCGATTCGTCGTTTTTCCTCTTCCACTTTTCGCTGGGCTTCTTGCTCCAGCCTGAATTTTCTAGATGTTTTTTTTTTTTTTTTTAATTTCAAATCGAAGGAATACCGCTTTAGTTCTTGGATTCTTACTGCTTCCACTTTCTGAGCAGTTTCCTGTTCAAGTTGTCGTTCCCTTTCTTCTTCTTCTTTCATCTTCCTCAGATCCATTACTTCTTGTCTTCGTCGGTTTTCTTCTTCTTCTTCCTCCAATTTTTGTTGTTCTGAAGCATTCGAGAAGATAGATAAGAAATTTCATTCACACCTTTTTCTCTTATCTCGAGCTGTTCCTTTTCATGTCTATGTTTATTCTCTCCGACTTCTTGCTGCTCGGTTCGAGTTTTCGTTTGAATGGTCGATGCACTCAAGATGGCTGATTGAGAAGACGATGGGAATGATGTTGGTTTTGGTTGCAGCTCTGATAATTCTGTTGTTGGTTCTGTCGGGTCCTGAGGAAGAACATAGGCGACTTCTTGACTGGCGTCGACAGCTTTCTGAAGAAAAAAATTCCATTTGAAAGTAACAATTCGCCTAAAATCTAACCGCCCCCAATCTCATAGTCTTCTGGTACTGGATGTAGACTGGAATGCACTCTTTCATCCTCACATCTAGCTCTTGAACGCCAGTTGGTTTCAGCATACCGATACGATTATGTTCACGTACCGGGGCCTCTGAAACGACTAATATTCAAAGTAGAATTTTTAAATGACTACCTGGCGCTAGAAGCTCGATATCACCCAAATGATAAATCTTATGCGATCGATTCCCAGCAACGATGAACTCCGAGGGCACGTAGTGGTGGTAGACGGACTGCAGTTTCAGCCGAATATTTAAAATGTCAAAAGAACACAATCTTGCCTTTTCATTCAAACCCTCGTACCCACAATTATGCTCGATGAGAATGAACGGTTCGATTTTGGAGATCTACAAAATACTCTAGAAGAAAGCTTTCGGAGATAGGTTTACTTCATCCGTGAATCCTCGGACGCAGAAGACTCCACGAAAGTCGGCGTTCGTCGAGCCCATCAGATCGTCGGCATCGAATACTGTAAACATTTGCCTGAACTTAAAAAAAATTGCCTTTCCGAATCCTACGACTGTCTTCTTCCATTAATTGAACGAACATTCCAGGCATCCGTTGACCTCGACAGTTTATGATTCCCTTGACAACGACGGCTTGCTCGTAGGAAGACGCTATTCTGACAGCCGATAGCAGAAGAGCCCAAATTAGCAACGAACTCCATGCCTCGCGCATGACAACCTAACAATTACGGTCAGACAAGTTTATGGAAATGGGCTACTTGGAAACCCCAAGCCCTGAAGCCATGCGAAATAGGGTGAAAGGAGTGGTAGGGAAAACGACTCTTTTCTCACACTATTTCGCATCGCTTGAGGTTTCTAAGTTGTCATGAAAATGTATCTTTACCTGATACCTGGTAAACTTCTCGAGTCAATCGATAGAAAGAATATCAATGAATTCTCCTAGAATAGTAAAAATGCTATAGATTCTTATGCTAATAGTGAAAAATCAGCTTCTTCCTTTTTTCTAGGAAACATTCAACAGTCATTTTTCTCTATCTTTTCACTCTAATATTTTCAAAATGTTATTTCTCGAATTTTCGTCCTTCTCTGTTTCTATCTACAGTCTGACATTTGAATTCGAGCATTGCCTTCAAGCGCTTCCTCAAAATAGTCATTCCCTCGAAAAGACAACGTTATTTTGAAAGTCAACGAAATGATTGTTACATATTGATATCAAAGAATCATAAGATCCTGAAAAGCAAGGATAATTTAAACTTTCTTCGATAACAGCAATATGGCGGCAGTATGAAATGAAGGGCACGTGTTTTTCTACATATATGACGAGCGAATGCTACCAAATCGTATATTTCTTCTATAGAAAATCGTGTCGCCATATATTGTAGAAGGAACGCGATGTCCATGCCGTAATTTTGTAACTGTCGTTTTCTTTGATTCTGCAATTTACTCAAGATATCCAGAGGTATTTGCTTTCTTCTGTTATGACGATAGATCGGCGATCCTGACAATAGAGACGAAAGCGAGGAAAACGCATGTCATATTGCAAGCGTTGTCCGCGTTCAGATTCACCTTTTTATTTATCATATGTAATCGCCGCACGCCCGGAGTTGACTTGTTCAAATTCGTCGGTCTTTTGCTCACCTGTTTCTGACGAGTTCAAACGATAATAATGGAGGTTAGGGAGAAAATTCACATCAGCGCTAATTCGAAAATTAATTAATTTGTGCAGAAGAAAATCAATGAATATCCTATGCATATATATTTATGACTTCACATGAAAAGCATGAGCTGATGTTTTTGTTCTTTTTTATTAGTGAATGAAAAGAATGGAAAAACAATACAAAATTGAGATGTGATTATGCGTAAATTTCATATAGAAATGAATAAAAATAACGTTTACGTATTAAAAATGCTCAATTTAAAAAAAAAAAAATTAAGAAACTTTAAAAATAAGAATAATATAATTTGGGAGCTAATTGATTCAAGGTACATGGGTCTGATGCTGCATAAAATGCAATAGTAGTTTTGAAAATTACACTAAATCATAGTTAGGGCAAGTAGATAATGACATTAACCAAATGAACAACAAGAAGGTAGATCAATTTCGATAAACTCAATATTAGTTGTCTAAGTAGTTTGGAAGTGTTTGGAATAGATATAAGTTGAGAATACTATCGTTGATTTATTTATAGGACTCATTAGAAAACGAGATGACCTGTAGTAGCGCACGTAGCATATTGTCGTCAAACAATTTGCTATAAACTGCTACACGTTATCTCGTTTTAATGAGAAAAAAAAACATGTCGAGTTTAGGTTGGCCTGGGAAAATTTTTGGTCTAATTGATCTGAGAGTTGATGAATTTAGTTTGAGGCTTCTCCTTGGAGGATCTTGACGTCCCACAGGTACAAGAGGAACTCGACGATGACCAGGACAGTGGTGGTGATTGGCCAGCCGCGAGAGCGGGTGTCGATCACGTACCTGAAATATTCATTGTTTGAACCAATATATTGATTTCCTCATCATTGAAATACTTTGGAAATATTTCGTCAATAACATGAAAAAATCTTACCAGACCATAATACCGGAGGCAATCAGGAAGAGCACGGTAGCCACGATCGAGTAGATCTTCTCCAGGCCCCAGCAGTTAATATTCAGGAAGTTGAGAATCTAAATCGCCATTTATAGATTTATTTCAAATCGTAAAGTCAGAAATTGAACACGCGCCACTACTTAGTTATTTGTATCCTATTATAATTCAAATTACATTCAATATCATGATAGTAATCAAATATGCTAGTTACCAGAAGAACAATGTTGATGATCACGCAGACGAAGTTCAGGCCCGAGACGAAGCCGGTTCTGCCGCTCGTGAAGCATTGCTCACCTCCGTACCTGAAAACCCAATCATTATTTGATGATCTCTGATAATTCAATGTCTTTTATTTCGCCAAAATTTTCGCCGATTTCAGATAGCAGCAAAAACGTATTTTCCAATCAAATGTTTGCGTCCCAAACCAAAATTGCTCAAGTGGAAATTTCCGCGTTAGAGGATAATTGCCGTTCTCGCAAAAATCAGTATTTTTGATTTCGTAATGCGTTTTTTACTAAACCTGTTATTGACCAAAATTTACGATATAAAATGAGCATATTTTGGGTTCAGTTTCTTAAATGAACGTCGAGAAAAAGGCAACTCAATTAACGTAATAGCAGTTGTTTATGCGCACGCTATTCAAAGACACTGGCAAATCTTATTCTATTCATAGCATTTTGGAACGCTCTTCTTTGAACTCATGAAAAGGAACTCTTAGTATTTATCAATGGAGCGAATTATATATGTGTGCAAATTTATGTTGTTCGTATTCATAAATACGTCTTGTATCTCGATGGATTTCTTCTCGGGATTTGCGAGCGGAAAAGAGCGGTGACAGCTGTTGGCATGCATTTGTGCTCGTTTCTGAATCACCCCCGGTTGCATTTATATCTGCTCATTCCCCTTTCTCTCCGCCTTCAGGCTTTCCGATTGCACACAATATACGATACTAAGTCTGCTCTGGCAGAAGAGAGATCGGACAAAACAACACGTGCCTGATTCGAAAGAGATCTGAGCTAGAGAACTGGTGATATCTGGGCGGATCGAGGATTTTATCTCTTGCAGAAAATGCGCTATTGTGAAATCCAAGCCCAAAATACAAACGCAGAAATCAATGGGTCCTCTAAGAAAGTTCAACCGGCTGATTTATCGCTAGACTGAAAACTAATTGTTTATTTCCTGATCAAACTACTTCGCTGTCAAATAAGCCGAGTCGATCGATATCTAATATCGAAAGTTGTTTACATATTATTTCAACATAACGTCATAATATTTTCAGAGTTTTTATAATTATAAATCCTTTGTTTCAAGTGTCTTAAAAGTTCAAAGATCTTCAATTTCTAGCAAGCGATCGTATATCGAAATCAAGACTGTATCCGTCTTTTCTTTCTATCAAAATTGTTATTGCGGGCGCGTGAAGGTGGAAAATAAAGACGGAAATCGAAAAATAGCGGGTCTTTTTCTGTTTGCTTGCCAGCCGCAGCGATCTTCTGACTTTCCCTTTTCTTATTTTGCTTTTTTTCCCTATCATTTCAATAGTTATTGCTAGCCATAGGAGCTGCTAATTGGAATGATTCAACCAAAATGTCTAAATGTTTAAACAAAAAGCAACGCTGGAGTTTTGAACATGGTCTAACTTTTAACCTATAGAAACTGAAATCGTCGCAGTAATTTGTGGTTTATGGATCAAAAATAGGGTAAAGATCGCTGTAATTAAATTTTAGTGGAAAATATCTGACTATAATCAAAGCCCAAACGAATAATTTGATAAAGCTACAAGAAAAATGCGTATTTTTCGGATTTTCGAGAGAAAATATTACCAGTTGCCGCAAAGAACCGAGCAGATGACGAATCCGCAGATGATTTGGATGATCTTGATGATTCCACGGTTGGAGGTGAGATAGCGGGTGTTAAGAGAGATGTCGCCCATTTTCAAAAGTTTGGAAGAAGTAGCTGAAAAATTACAAATTAAACGAGTGTTTAAAAAATCAGCAAAAATGAACGAAATGATAAAAAGCAAATAACTGATTTTAAAAAATGGATAAAACGAGCACAAAGCAAAGGAGAATGAATATATCTAAAAAGAAACAAATAATGAGTACGAACCGGAAAAAATCGCGAGAAAGAGTGGAATGAGAGAATGATGAGAGACGAAGAGACTGATGCCTAAGCGCTCGTTTGCTAGGTGATATGGTGAATAACAGCCGCTGCTGCTGCGCCGCGAGGATGTAAATAACACTGATGCAAGCCTCGGGCTGGGGGAGAAGACATGTGAGTCAAAGCGATGAGGAGAGGGAGAGTGGGAAAGAGCTTTACAATCAACAATAAATTATCATATGATGGTGAACTGCCACCGACCAAGGCTCTAAATATTGTGTCGGATGAGTGGATGGGAAATGAGTCGCAAAATATTGATTAGAGGATTTGAATCAGCCAATCAAAAATTCATCGAATTCCGAGATTTCTAGATGGTGACTCAGAATTTGTTAAGTCGTTAGAATTTCGAAATCCGAAATCCGAATAGCCATGATCCAATCAATGAAAAGTCTGATAAACATGAAGTTCAATGAGCCGAAAATAACAGTTTCGCAATATTTCATCGAAATGCTAGAGAAAGAGACATTCAGCATGCAATGAAACTTATCTATGCGACTTATCAACGCGAAAAAATGTGGTCTGATATAACTAGAAAACAACGGGGGTCCGGGGTGCGGGCAAGAAAGTCACGAAAATTTGAGATAAAGCGCGAATGAGAGAAAAAGGAGAAAAAACGGCAGCAAAAATAACTCTCACTAACTGCCAGCTGACTGCAAATAGCCACATACACACGCAGCAATGAAAAATAGCCCCAAATGGGAGGGAGGGGAGGAAAATACGACGATCGACTGCCACAATAATTGTCCTGCATGGAAATAGGAAGAAGAAAGAGGGGGGATGGAAATGAACATAATGAACAGCCCCCACTTGTTATTGCCAGAAGGAGCACAAAACATCGCAACAAACAGAGCTGCAGAGATGTGCAAGGAAATTTAGTTGGCTATGCAAGAGAGCGTCGAAAAATGATCTGGAATTACGGCAAAAATGCAGCTTTTAACACTTTTTCATCTATAAGTATGCATAGCAATGTGTATTCTCAACATTATGAAATTGATCGAATACTCAAAACACGTCGATTTTCGAGTATTCATCCATAACAATAACCTATAGAATGACATTGCGACAGGCTAAAGAGCTCCTTTCTTATGCTCTTATGCGTGACTCTCATAGAAATGCATATGTGTCGATTGAGTTGTTGAAGAGATCGGTAAAGTTCGCGTTTCAAACTGCTCACAGATCTTTATTTCGGTAGTTCGGCTATATTTTCGCTTCAAACACACATGTGCGTGATATGCTCTCCTAGGCGAAATGGAGAACGAACGAATTGCTGCTGCGGCGGACGCGATGTGCTTTGGATTCGAATGTCGCTCTTTTCCTCCCCGCCCTTACTTTCAGCGCTCAGCAAAAAGCACTTCTCAAAAGTAAAACCACACAATAAACGCGAAGAAAGTTCTGCTCGACATGACTGCGAAGAAGTGATTCACGATGACAGTACGAATTCTCGAATTGCGAAGAGAGGAAAGAGCAGAATTGTCAGAAGAATGGAAGCGACGAAAAGAAATTAGCCAACAACTGCCTGCGCGCCAAAATCAAAGGCGTGGCTTCCAAAATGCGCCGTCAACAAGTTTGGGGAGGGTGAGTTTTGAAATGATAAATAAATTGCGACATCAAGTGGCCTTTCCATTGAAAAGACTAGTTCGAGAGAAAGTTATTACATCGATAAAGTTACGATACAGTAAATTTGGATACATTCGAAATAAGATAAAACGTGCAATTTCGCGATTTTTCGAGGCATTTTGGGTAAATTCCTAGCGGATGAAATATCGAGGAAGTATATCGGACAAATATCGTCTTCGACAATATATTTCTTGTTACTACGATACCAAAATGTTATTTTCAGGTTGCCTAGAATTTAAAAAATGGATGGATCAGACTAAATTCTTGCGTTTTCTGAGATGTTAACGTTGCAGAGCATAAAATACATCAATAATTATGGGTCTCAGGTATTTTTGTCGGGCGATGAAATCAAGCCCGATGTGAACTGGTGGTAACCTAGTAGCAGGGCAATTTTCCGAGCGAAAACTCTCCTCTGGCAGCTATTTCCGATCTCTTTCCGCCTCTCGCTCTGAAGATTTTCAAAATATCTGCGCCCAAGCAGCTGGAGGAATTCGTGACACAACCACACATAAACAATCCGTTCATGCGCGAATCATCCACTTTGAGTCGGGAGAACTAAGGTTGATTTTGAAATTCGAAAATTGAGATCCATTGTAAGTTTGACTCATTTTCCAGAAGAAAAATGGAGGAAAAGTAGGCGATTTTTCGTGCGCTCGAGTTAGAAGATTCTGAAGAGAACAAATATTCATCTTCAAAAATGTAACCATTCGCAGAAGCCATCATCACACTTCAGGGAAAGATGAAAAGATAATGATGGCTTGATGACTTTTGCAATACTTTGAGGATGACTCTTGGAGAACTTTAGAAATATCCTAGAATAGACTTGAAAACAGCTAAACTGGGGAGCAATTTTGTTTACTCGCAGAAAAACGCGATTATCCCTTGCAGTCAAATGCAGAGGCAGAAGCAGCAGCAGCAGCAGCTAGAATATCTGAAGGGAAATGTGACAGAGAAATGACACGCGCAGCCTGATTGCAGAGCCAATTTCCCTAGGGGAATAATGTACATGGGTCCGAGATTTCCGCTCTATGACCATGAATCTGATTTTTTAGTCATAGTAAAGCTCAAAAGTAAGCTAAATCGAAAATTTTTGACTGAATACTAAGAAACCTTAATCTGAATTTAACTTTTCGTAGAATGACTTTCCAAGAAAATCCAGAAAAGTAAATGTTGCAGGGGCAAAACCTTCATACCCCCTGAAAAATGAATGTGGTTGCAAACGGCAATCATACATGCAATTGAAATGACTCCAAATTCTGCCAAAAGCCATGAATTATTCAATGAAAAATAACGTGTAAAGGGACGACTGCTAACACAGCACAGAATGTACGACTTATGACTTTTCGAGGACCAGCCTTGCAAAGAAGTCGGCTGGAAAGGGTGCCTGTGGCCCTGGGGGCGTGGCCTTTCCAACTCAGATCGTTTACATTTTGCCAGCCAGATGAGGGTAGAGGCAGGGTAAGACCTTTCTCCTCCATGTGACCGTCAAAACCGCGGTGCAAGGACGCAAAGAGTGAAAACAGATGAGAGATAGAAGGGCAGGAAAGACGAAAATTTCTGCTCTCTACCTCCTTTCTCCTTTCTCCCTTCTTCCTTCTTCTTTCTCCCTCTCTCCTTTCCCTTACAAAACATCCAAACAACGGCAGAGGAGGGAACATAAAAGAAGACATATAAAAATGCCGAGAGAGCAGCGGCGCAAAGATGTGAAATCGGGCAATTTCACAATTTCTTCCAACAGGTTTTGGTTCCTCCCAAAATTTTCCCTCCCAGGTTCAATCATCACAAGGCCTCTATACTCGAGCAGTACACAGGCAATCAGTCGTCAAAATCGTGAAAGTCTTCAATTTTGGTCATCGCGAAAAATGCGCTGATCGAACTGAAAAACAAGACATTAGTAAATTCTGCTGATTCACTAATTCGAGGGCCTTTTGGCCGGCCAAATGTGACATTCGAGAAGATACGACAATTCTTTTAGTCCTTTCCCTGGGAATTCTGTTCGTCCGTTTGTGGTCGTGATTTGACTGATTACCTTCCGAGAAAGTGGTATCGTTTGATGATAATGAAAAAGGGAATGATGATCATATCAATTACTGACAATCAGAGTAATTTCTATATCTAATTTGGAAAAAGTAGAATTTAACACCATTTAGAAGGCTAAAAGTCACCAAAATAATAAAAATCCGAAGTTTCGATCATTTGATCTCGTTGAAAATGAAAGACTAGTTTGAACCATCATTGAAAAACCCTCATTTCGGCCGTTTATGATCAATTTCGACACAAATCGAGATCCTAAGCACTAACCACAAACTGTTCAAAGGAACAATATGCATATCGGACCACTTTTAATTCAATCTTTTTTGCAAAATAATCTGTCTTTTTCCATGAATGTCAAAAACGCACATCTTCACATATCGTTTTCAGAGTTTCCCTATTTCAACGATTACAGGAAATGCCCATCTGTCATGTTGCTAACATTACTGGCAATGCTAGACTGTCACATGGCTTCAATGCGAATTCCAATCTACACGTGGAAAAAAATCGAAATGCCAAACTTGACAAAAAATTATCATCAATTCTCACATTTTAGAAAAAAATCAGAATCAAAACCAGAAATGGGAAAAATCATACGCATTGCTTGCAACATATTCTTCTCATTTTGACCTCCAAAAATTTCTGAGCTAAAGATACTCAAGAAAAGGTAGAAAATTTGCATCTTTAAAAAACCCATAATTATTTCATAATAGCAGGAAACTCGTGGTTATTACGAAAGTAGAAAAAAGCGAAGGAAACAACTGGTTTCGAGGTGCATCGTTGTTTTTACGTAATCCTGCACACTTTCTCCTTTCCACTCAATTCATCCAGATCTGAATGAAGGTGAATATGCAATCTATCCACAATATAACCATATCCAGTTATTCATAAAGTATCATTCATAGGGAATAGTTTATGAGATTCGATATGGGAATAATATGGACTCTAGTTTAATTTCAAAATATCAGTAGAGAACCTTAAATTCCATATTACTCATCAGATGAAATTGGCCCCTAGAAAAAGACACCGGTTAGAAAAACACCCGTTTAAAAAAACGGGTGCTTTTTCTGAGCCAACGAAATTCCAAAGCTCCGTATATTTTGACTGCATCCAGTCAGTATGGCTATTATTTTGATTCTCACGTTAATGATCATTTGGAATTTATTGAAAATCTGTTATGATTTGATTGTTTTTCCCAGTGCAAATTTGTTATTCATTAAAAGCGCCAATGATAAGCAAAAGCGAAGGGTCAGATTTGAAATCTGAGTGTGAAGAAAAAGAAAAATGGATTTCGAAATTCGCTTGTTTTAATCTTCGATTTGCAGCAGCAGCAGTTTCTGGTCGCTCTTTCAGACTCTGCCTTTGTCTTTGTCCAGGGGCCATTTGGATTGGTGGGGTTGTAGTAAACAAGCCAAAGAGGAATGGCTGCTTGGTCTGGAAGACTGGAGATAAAATGGGGAAAAATACACGGGCAGAAGAGCAGCAGAAAAGTCGGATGGGGCTGATATACAAAACAATAGACACATTGGCCGATGGGCGCTGTTTTTTGCTGAGGCTGCATTGTCAAAGGCATTCTTTTTAACTGCTACAGGGCTGAATCAGCACCACTCAGAAATGAAATGAAATGAAAATAGACAATAGAATGAACGAAAAGCGCTATGAAAAATGAACATTTGTATAGACAATCGATTATTTTTCTCTTAAAATCAGTGACTTTTATCACAATATATGTAAGTGATTTTAAATGGACTCGAAAAAGCTCGCAAATCCGATGAGAAAACTTTGCATAAAAAATTTATCACATAAATTTACAAAATTCTGCAACAAAAACTTTCAATCTTCTATAAAATCTTCCACAAGAAATTTTCCCTAAAAATTTTCATGAAAAAGTTGTTACAAAAAGCCTTCCACAAAAATCTCTCGCAAAATTCTCTCCAAACCTAATTTTTAGCCAAGTGCTATAAAATAAACTCAAATTGTGGTCATATCTTTGAAGGTGTAAATCTTCTTTCGATTTTATGGCGATTTTTACAATATGCCCAAAAATATGCACTATGAACAGGCAGGTAGAGATTAGTCACAACCCATTACCTACCCACACATCTTCTATTTTTCATCTTCTCCTTGCCAACCAATCCAAGGACATATTCAGACCTATTTCGAAATAAATCTGTCTCAATTTGAGATTTGAGATGAAAACTTGAACCAAAATAGGGGTTTGCAAGATTTACGCACGAATAAATTATGTTTATGTCATGTCATAAGAAGCGATAAAGGAAGGTTATCAAATAAGATATCTCAAGATAAGAAACTTATTTGGAAAGTTCTATAGGATATTGTCAATGACCGATTACTTAAGGCAAAGTAAATGACACTGACTTTTGATGTGTAGGAAATTGGCGCGTTGTATGTAGCCCACTTTACGCTATTACATCATATTCAGAAAAATCGTTAGGCGAGTATTTGTAAGTACCTAACGCATATTTTGCATATTCGAATTTTGTGCACTATTTGTTTTGTTCCAAGTTATCAGTCATTGACAATAAAACGATTATAGCAAAATTCAATAATTTAGTGAAAAATATGTTATTTGAAGGTGGAAAATAATCTGTTCATATCGCTTTTAGGCAAATAAGGACTGCCATAGCGTCATTGAAACGCCAAGGATAAATAAATAATCATGTGTTTTTAATTTATCAGTTATTCAATCGTAGAATATCACTATTTTCCAATAAAAGCATGCCGAAATTTTCAGATTATGATGTGCTCATCAAATTAGCGACGCAGATACTTGAGTGTTTCGCATCAACAAAAATCATTGAATGCTACTGTATGCGTCAAACATCTTTCTAAAATTCGTGATGTGTGCATTTTTACCACAAGGAACTTATTCTGGGTCCAAAAATTTTAGCACTTCAAAAATTTCAAAAATCAGCTGTAAATGCCAATTTTGGTGGGAATTATTTTATTTCTCTTTCTAAATTCGAAACATATATAAACTCAAATTGCACATTTTGTTCAGCGAATTTGTGCAATTCCGGGTCAAATTCGGCGGAAAAAAGCGGTTCCATTTGGATTCGGAACGTTTGAGTTAAATTTGGTGATTTTTTCTTGCATTTTTGCGCGCGAGGGGCCTGATGGTATGAATTTCGGCCAATTCGTTAGTAAGCGGGGTGAATAGGAAGACGACGGAGAGGTAATGAGATGAGTAATTCGACAATTTGACTTGTTGTCTCGAGTTGTTCACTTTTCCACCCGATTCCATTCAACTCTCAGCCATTTTCTTCAGTCGACCTGCAGAAGTGACCAATTTCCCTTCAGCAAACTGGTTAGCCTCGCACATTTTTATTCCGTTTTACCCGTTTTTACGTCCCCAGGGCTTCTCATTTCCACCGTGTTGACTCATTCTCAGCTTCACTATTTAATTGGTATTTCCCGTACAGATTCGTGAATTTCAATCTTTTCCAATCATTTTCCACTTTGCGATTTTGACGAAAATTGATCAGTTCCTGATCATTTGATGACCCTGTTACAATGATAGGCGATATTTTGCTATTGATCGTGTCTTCTCAAATATGCCAACTCGCCACCGCGCAGTTCTTCGGCGGCCCTGGTCCCGGTAAAATTTCAATTATACAAAATAGAATACTTAGAAAGTTAGATATAATCTAGAATAGATATAGGTTGCAGTCGTGTTTTTAATTTTGTAAAATAGGTTTCGGAATGGGTTTTGGTCCGCCAATGGGCCCACCTCCGTTCGGTATGTAACGTGCTCAAGTAGATGATGTGCATGAGTCCTAGCAAAAATTACGCCAGATTTAGATGTCTCGTGCGTTCAGACTAAACCTAGATAATCCCAGCAGACAAAAACGCTTTAATTGTTGTTATAGTGAAATCGCGTTGAGTATATGAGCTTTGAAGACAACGTTTTCCAGGCATGGGACGTATGGGTCGTATGATGCGTCGTCAGCAGATGGCCGCCATGATGGGCGGCGGAGGTCCGCCGATGGGCCCAATGGATATGGGCCCACCTCCGATGGGGCCGGGATTTGGTAGAAGACATAGACATAGAATTATGCAAATTTGTTAGATTTAATTTCTCATCTTACCATTTTAGGACCTCCATTCGGCAGGCCACCATGGATGAGAGGGATGGGCATGCGAAGACGAATGGAGATGATGGGCATGGATATTCCGCCCCCGGGTAAGAAATAGTAATTTTAAGATGTTTGAATTTTCAAAATAACTCAAACGAGTGTGGGTACCAATTCCTATTTCGATCGGAAAACTGATTCCATTGGCGTTGGATCATCGATCCAAATCCCAACTTCGGCTTTCAAGCTTCAATTCCCTCTCTCAACCCTGATCCAACATACCTGAGGCGTCACTCTAGATCCAGGAATTATTTGATTTTAGTCCCTCCTCCACCTCCAGTCGACGATATCCCACCTCCAATGCCACCACCTCAGCCAATGCCGATGATATTCTACACGCCCCAGATGCAAAAGGCAAATCTAAGTGAAGGATGTGCGGAGACCCTTCACTCCAAGTACCAGTTTCGTGGAGTTTCGAGATAGCCACACAATTTCAGTTTATGAATGAACGAACGAGAATGGGTCATTTTGAGTTATCAAGGGTAGTGGACTGGGTACAGTTTATCTTGCATGGTTTCATTTCCGCACATCCTTATTTTCAAATCGAATACGTTGAAATTGAATCTCCGGTGTTTCAGTGTGTCACTAGCATTAACACGCACACGACAGCCTTCCAAGGACAGGGAAATGGATACGATCAAGTCGTTAACATCCTCAAGCAGTTCTATGGACAGCGGTCTAGAATGACTTATGATGTCCGCTCCGTCCAATTCAACTCCTTCGGCGATCGTACTGAGCTATCTGCAAATTCCAAAATTGCTCCGGTACTCTATGAGATGGACATGGTTCTGACCGTGAAACAGGCCAGACAGCTGCTTGGAGGCAGACAACGATTCAAGAGGAAGATGTCGACGAATGATCGGTAAGTCTTCCAAAAATCAGCAAGTTATGAAGCTTTTCTTGCAGATGGTCCACTCGAGTGCCGTATAAATTCGCCGTCACGAACGATGGTTTGTCAGCAAAAATTGGCACAAATTAGGTATTTCCGCTTTAGTCCCTTGGCAAAACACGATCCGCAAAGCCATCAACCTCTACGAACAGAACACTTGCATTCGCTTCCAAGAGAACGGAGCTGGAAATGACTACATTTACTTCAACCAAGGCGAGGGATGCTATTCGAGCGTGGGACGTCTTGGGGGAGCTCAGGAAATCTCGATCGGATACGGATGTGAAACGATCGGTGTTATCTGTCATGAAATCGGTCATTCGCTGGGCTTCTGGCACGAGCAAGCACGTTCTGATAGAGACACTTATGTGAAGTAAGTGTTTTGGAATGAACCCTTATCATTTCTAGACCGCAATCAATCGATTGTTCATTTGCTGAACTTGCTATCTTGATGAAAAACGCTATACCGAACATGCACGCCAGTCGACCAAATTAGCTAAACTCTTCTAATTGAATCATTTGAAAATTGCAGCGTCAATCTTGGAAATGTAATGAAGGGAGGCGAAGGTCAGTTTGAGAAGAAATCCTTTTCCGAAGTCAATAATTATGGGATATCATACGACTACGGCTCATTGATGCACTATTCTCGAAATGTATGGGAAAAGTTATGTAAAAGGGCATTTTTGAATCAATTTTAGGCGTTTGCCAAGGAAGCCCGACTGAATACTATCGAACCTCGAGATCCGTCGTATCTTCAGACAATCGGAACCCGACTTGAGCCTTCATTTTTGGACTACAAACTCCTCAATTTGGCTATGTGCTCAGGTTTTCTTCCCAATCGCGATCCTTTGTTCGATATGTTTTTGTTTGAATTCAGGAATATGCTCCAATTCTTTGCCATGTCAACATTCTGGATACCCCGATCCAAACAACTGTGGAATATGCAAATGCCCGGGTTAGTTTCTTTTATGATTCGGCAAAAAATGAGAGTTGGCTTCAGAAGGTCTTGGCGGAGTATACTGTGACCAATTGAAGCCTTCAAGTAAGTGTTTTCGGCTTCCTATTTTCTATCTGTGGTGCAAATTTCCAGATTGTGGGCGAGAAATCGTCGCTACAGGCGAATGGCAAGAGCTGCGATATTCTGGCGCACAAGATTGCTACTGGAGAATCAGACACGTAAGAAGGAAATGAGATGTTTCCTAAAAGAACGAGTTTTAGCCCTCAAACGGCAAGCTCCGCTTCGAATATACATCCGTCAGCTACAAGTGTTCCCAAATCTGCGATGAGTTCGTTGAGGTTGGAAAGTTCTCGTTTTTCGAAGAGGAATGTTTCCTTTTCTTCGCAGACCAAATACGACCAACTCCACGACAAAACTGGGTATCGTCAGTGCTGTGTGGTGGTGCCTGGGCAGAAGTTGAGCCAAGGATCGGACATTCTGATCATTTCCAGAGCAAGACAGCAGTCTCAGTTTGTCTTGAGATATCGAGCTGGTAATCAACATTTCGTTTTAAAAATGATAAACGTCATTTCAGAAGGACTGTCAAGCCAGCAGCCAAGAAGCCTTCCTGCGCCAGAGCCTCAAACTGGACCTTCTTCAGCTAACGGGGCAGTTTATCTTCATTGGAGCGAATGGTCTGGCTGCTCAGAACTTTGTGGTGCCTGTGGAACGAGGACGAGAAGTCGAACTTGTGCCGGAGGTATTTGTAGGTATGAAACATTTATAATTTTTCAAAAGTGTCAAAGTATTTGAAAAGTTCTCTTTTTCAAATAGCACTGACATATGAGTCAAAATAGGGTCTGTACGCTCGACAAAACTCACTTGTCCTTGATTCTTGAACCTTAAGGATTTTAATCGAAGATCGGAGATGAAATGTTTCCCTAATAAATATCTCTTTCTCAAGCATGGAATAGTTCTCAAATGTTAATTTTCATATTTCAGCGGCCCTGCGACGGAGACCCAAGTCTGCAACCAAGCAGCTTGCTCGCAAGGAACGACTTTGAGGGGAAAGCGCAGTGCCGTTCGAGACTTCGGTAAATCACTTCAAGTCAGGGCTGTTGGTGGTGCAGTAAGACGACGCCCTGCACTAAGGCGTACTGTACCGCACCGCAGACCCCCTTGCATCGTACCACACCGCACCGCAAGCACCCATGTTTTGCAACACACACAACCTCTCCACAGGAGAAAGATTCCAACCCCTCATTTTCGAAGAAGGACGTTTTCTACCCATGTTTTGCAACACACACAACCTCCCCACAGGAAAAAGGTTCCAACCACTCATTTTCGAAGAAGGACGTTTTCTACCCATGTTTTGCAACACACACAACCTCCCCACAGGAAAAAGGTTCCAACCACTCATTTTCGAAGAAGAACGTTTTCTACCCATGTTTTGCAACACACACAACCTTTCCACAGGAGAAAGATTCCAACCACTCATTTTCGTAGGAGAACGTTTTCTAAAAGAATACATTAGGGTTTAGTTATCTAGTACAAACCATATGTGATGATTCTAAGTTCAAATATCCGTGAGTTTTCATTTCGAGATTGTTTAAAAATTTCGATATTCGGAATTTTGAGCACCGCACCCCACTGTAAGATCCTTTCACAAATCTTACACACCGCACTGCACTGCAATACAAATTTACTGCACCGCCAGGGTTGTTCGCGGTTCGGTTTAAGTCGTTATTCGTTTCGGTTTCGGTTCAAAGACTATGGTCCTGTTTAGTTCGGTTTAGGGTATTTAAATAACTCTGCGGTTCGGTTCGGTTTGCAAAAAAAGAAATTGAACTGCGAACGCCCCATGCACTGCACGGCAAACAGTCCTGCTTTAAATACTATAATTTTACCTGAAATTAAATTCAGATAGTGTAGTTTTGCGTCGAACGAAACGCGCTGGACCGTGGTGCTGTGCGAATTTCGTTCTCTCCAACGGACTCTATTGCACTGAAGCGAACCGCAGAAGACGGCGTTCGAAATTACCGAAATTATTACCCAGAAAAACCTCGATATTAAAACATCGCCAAGCCTAGTGTACAAAAGTTAAACAATTTCCACGAGAGAATTTGAGTGCCATCCCATTTTTGCCAAGGCCAGAGGAAGGAGAGATTGCGGTAAAGTGAGAAAAATGATACGACAGAAACGGTTGGAAGTAAGAAGAAAAGCCAGTTGTGGCCCTTTTCACATTATTCTTTTCCGCTATGTTTCCCGCGCAGTTCAGTCATTATTTTGACACCGGCAAACATTGAACCTCATATTAGTTAATGGCGAACTGCAATTAGTCGAGAATGAACTTTACGCTATGAGGCAAACATCTCTGCTCATATTCAACGACTTGTTAAAATTAAAACGCCTTTCCAATATTGTGTTGCTCTTTAGTCTAAATTATAATGAGCATATTATCTCTGTCCGTATTTCCCCTTTGTGTTGGTTTGCTCTCTTCGGCCCTATTTGCCACTGTGAAAACGAACCCAAAGAGTCATCTCAAACGCACCTGCCGGTACTGTACACAGACTGTCCAAAGCTGCTGCCCTCAGCCTTTGTCTTCACCTTTCTTTCTCCCCCTTTCCAGCTGCCGTTCCTTCTTCCCATTCTCATATAGACAGCCTTAACCAGCATAGAGTGAGCGGCATGCTCACGTAGTTAAGTTGGTAGAGAGCCCTACCCTTTTAGAGTAGCTTCGTGAGGTTCGCTTCACTTCGAGTAGATTTTTTGCCTGCTAAAATTGCCCAACAACAATAGAACCCTAATATGGTCATTTCTGCGCGAACGCTTCCGTTCCTTTCCTCCTTTCTACAGGTGTTTCGAGCTATTCACCGACGCGCTCGGACGTTTGACATCGATATTTAGGCCTCTTCCTCTTCCCATCCCATTCCCTAATATGAGACACGGTCTCAGACTCAGCAGCCTTGACATTGACAATTTATAAGTCGTGGTATATGTGTGCGTCAGAAATTAGATCGACTCGAAAAAAAAAGTGCTCCACATCATAAAGCGGAAGGGAAGCTTTTTCGGACAATAGAAGCGCATTTCTGTGCGATGATGTTGGTTTAGCCGATTTTTCTTCTCATATTCGTTTCGGAATTTAGCAGCTTGCAAAAATGTTACAGATGCTAGAGAGTTTGCACGAAATGTTGTCGCATAAATAGGATGTGAGTGCGAAACTTTGTTTATGTTTCCCAGATGGGGCACCTTCGCGCCTAATAGTTTTAATGGGTGATGGGTAAGGTCAGGGAACCTGAGCAGTCTTGTTACTTCTACCTTATTCATTTCATCCGCGCGTCTTCTCATGCCTAAATGCGTGTCTAATGGGTGTGTGATTGTGTGAGCACAGGCATATTGTGCGGATTACAAATGGGGATCTGACAGTGTGCAAAGGACCTTGAAAGCGCGGGACGACGGCGTGAAAAAACGAGGAGAGAGCCTGGGGCAATAGCCAATTATTACCTCTTTGCGAGTACTAGCACTGTCGTTTTTCTCCTTCTTCAGGCCAGGCAACATTTGGTGGACACCACCATTCGGGTCATTTTCTTAAGAAAAGTCGTGTATTTTCGCTTGTGATTCATTCAAATTTCATATCGATTTGTGTAGTATTGATGTTTCAATAATTATCTCGTGTTCACCTGCACGTCCTCCCCTGTGGTTCATTTGTATCGTTCCTCTTCCTTTTCCTGCTTACCTTGAGACTGTCATTCTCCCTTTCTCGCTCTCTCAATTATGAGTTCTTCTACTTTGTTTCGAGCTGTCAATATTTTTTCATCTATGTTCAAGAATATCTCAACTTTGGTCGTAATCCTTTGAATATAATATAGTTTACATTTGGCAGTCGTGAACGCCTAAAATGTCTATAAATAATGTATAATTCTAGATTTTGACATTCATATGGCGAATTTGAATAAATAATTGTTTAATTTGAATGAAACCTGTTTCTGTTGCAAATTTTCGAATTCACGCCTATTATTTCCTGTTTCATCTTATGTAGCCTGGAGCAGGATTTTCAGAGTTTCTGCTTACGTTGTGTGTTCCTTGTCGCCAGATCACGTTCGTTCCGTATTGCGGATATGTCGTGGATCTCTGGCCGAGCATTTTCCACCCAATATCCACACATTGCCCTTCAATGACCAAGTACTTCCCCTTCTCTATTTACTTTCATATATATGCATCTCCACAATAATATGCAACTATCTCAAACTATTTCTTCGCGCTCGTTGCATCGAGAACATCAAATGAATGAGAAGAGATTCGCCTCGTTTTCGATTTTCATAACCCGCATTCATCAGGCGCACTTAACTATTCAAAGCTTTACCCAATTTCCCACATTTCACTCATTTTTTTCGCCTCGTCTGAAAACGGTAAGTGGAATAGTGATAGTCGTGCTCCATTTTCCCACATTTCCCATATAAAAGGGTCATCGAACTCTCAGATCCAGGCGTTTTAGTTCATTTTACCGTATTTTGCAAATTGCATGTTCTCATATAGCATAGAAGGTCATCATTAATTCATTAATATGAGGTTTCAAATCCTTGGCACAATTTTATAGGCTCTAGTTTCGTTTTTTCCTAGGATGCTCTGAATATTTACTGAGAATTGGGATAAGTCACGAATCATTTGAATTTACGATCCGACATTCGTTCACACTCTGCCTATTTTTGACCATGAACTGTATCATGATTCATTGAGCCTGAAGAATCTTATTGTGAGTATTCCTAAACAATTTCCCTATTTCATCTTTTCCATGTCTGTCCAAACTCTAAATTTCTGAAATAATTACATTTTTTCTTAATTTTTACTGTTATTTCACGGAACTTCTGTATATTTTCGCACTTTTCAAAATTCTCAATGTCACTTTCCATGAATCTTGTTTTGAAAATTGCGTTCGTTCGGTTTGCAAACCGTCGATCGAAATACGCTAGCTTTCGGTTGGCATTGAGCAAATTGAAAGGCAAGGCGAAAAGACGGTGTGTGAATGTCAAAACGAAGACGAATCGGACATAATCATCTCGAAAAATTCGAATTTCCCCTAACTTCCCCATATTTCCTCCAAAATTTACCTATCCTTGGCCGTTCTTTTCCAATTCTTTTCCCTTTTGACTTTCATTCGTATTCTCTTCGGTTTTTATAAGCCGCGGTGAGCGTAAAAAGTAGCAAATTGCGATGGGAAATGGAATGAGGAAGAGTGAGGAAAAATTCCATTCTTCGGGCAAAATGCCCTGTGGAGAGAAAAATGGATGTCACTCTTCGAGATCATGTCAAGCTTGTCTAATGTAACAAAATGAACAGCCAACTCACGACAGAGGCCATTTTCACAGTTCAATTATTCACTAAAGCATTGTTCAAGTAATCGACAAATTTCGGCCTCCTGTATTCTACACCCACGTCCACGTTTTTTCTTCTTTTCCTCTACCTCCCATCCTATCCTCTCCTCAAAAAGTGGGTGTGGAATACAAAAGGTCACAAATTTTCAATATTTATTTTTGATAGGTCAGAGACTAAGCTCGATAATTTTTATGCCACGAACCGGATTGTTTGCATAGAATTTTTGTTGGCTTAGACCAGATGTTTAAACCTGAATTAGGCTAACTGGATTTTGACAATCTAGTCCCGACTCAAAATCGAATGCGGGATTCGTGATTTTAGGGCGGGACTATTCAAGCTCACATTCGAATAAGCAACTATTAGCGTTGCTTGGAATTATTTCAGGGCATTGTATTCATTCGTAGTGATTCCATAGCTAAATCTTATACTTCCGAGACTTATGTAAGCCTCTTTCTTGAGACTCGCTTTTAATTGGCAGCTTTCATTGAACCACAACGTCTTCTTTCTTACTCTACTATGCAAATAACAATAACGTTGTCTTGCTTCTTCATTCTTTAGATCATTAGTCATTTCGTTGCGCAATTACTTAACGTTCGATATTAATATAGTTCCTTTAGGCTATTTGGAAACCGCGAGACCACGAGACACGAGACATAGGCGAAATAGTATAGGGCTAGGGTAGGGTGTGGAGATGATAGGCCTTCTTTGTCCACACTATTTCCCAATGTTTCGTGTCTCGTGGTCTCGCGGTTTTCAAGTTGCCCCTATTCCTTTAAATCATTTCAATGAACTTCAGATCCCATGAGATTGCACCAGTACCTCCAACAATTCGAATGCCTCAATATATTTTTAGCTCTATTAGTTCTAAATCTGAAACGAGTAAGTTATAAAAGAAAAATACCTAATTTTGACAAACTAACTGACCTTGTATGCCTTTTAGGTAAATGCTTTAATGGATGACGCTAATGAAGTTATCGGGCAACCGAATATTCTCTGCAACGCCGACACAATTGATATGCAATTTAGGACAAAGCGACAATTCGCCGGTCAGAAGAAATATAAAATAGCAAACAAACAAATAAAATATTCCAGGTAAAGTCTACGTGAAAGGCAGTTACAACAAGCCAGAATGTCGCGTGGACTACAGTTCAAAAACCGCCGACGGTAGACCAAAGGGAGGAATTCGATTGAATCATGGAGCTTGCAACATGGACAGGCAGAGAATGGTAAGCTTTCCATCACAGGGTTGAACTTAGAAGATTCTGAACCACTCGACAAGTCGGACTAGCCACAAACATAAATTATAGTTCTCATACACACATACACACAAAACATTTTGATTTGCCACAAAAATCGGCTCCACTACAACAAATCGAACTGACCACAAAACATTTCGGACTTAAGACGATAAGACAATTTCTCACTTTTCCACAGAAATTCTAACTAATCACAACCATGAAATATCGTTTCACCACGACAAAATGAGAATTCTAAAATTTATTTAATCCTATGCTTCAATAATCCACTTTCTTATTTAGATCACCCCCGACGGTATGATGTTCTCGACGGTGTTGATCATCTCTTTCCATCCCCTGTTCGTCACTCGAATGGATAAAGCTTACCACATCAAGTGCATGTACCGCGAGGCCGCCAGAACTGTTACTGCGGCTTTGGATGTTAGGTAAATTAATGAAAAGAGTTTCCAAAGAAAGAGAAAAACGTTCAAGCAACTTGCCAACCGAAGCCGTGCAATCTGATCTGCCAATGCCGACCTGCTCTTACACGATAAGGAGTGATCAATTGGACGGATCGGTTCTCAAATATGCTCGGGTCGGAGACCAAGTCGTTCACCGATGGGAGTGTAATTCGGGTATATATACTTGAAATGTTCTCGTTTAATTTAATGCCAGGGATGTTGACTCGGACCCGATCCGCCGGGTCGAGTTTTCATATTCCATCACGGATAGGGTCGAGTTAGGTCCGGGTCGTAAACTCCTGACCCATCGACATCCCTGTGTTAACATCCTGAACATGATTTTCAGACGAATATGGTCTGTTAGTGCACAGCTGCTACGTCGAAGATGGTCAAGGCGAGAAACAGATGATCATCGATGAAAATGGGTTGGAGAACAATCTGATAAAATCTCATCATTTTTGCAGGAAGAAGCAAATCTTGAAACCTCAATTTAGTTGCCACACTGACCATCTCCTTCTGGGCGACCCAACCTACGTCGAAGCGCTGAACATGGCTTATCGCGAATCGTTCGTCTTCAAATTCGCCGACCGAGTTGCCGTCAGATTCCAATGCGAGATTCGGCTGTGCCTGAAGGACGAGGGAGGCTGCGAAGGGATTACTGTAGGATAATACCTTAGAACCTCGAATAGAGAAGCCCCCCTTCTCAGAGTAGAAGATCTTGCGCTTCTATTAGGGGCTTACTGTTCTATGAACAATGACGTAGACTCATAAGCCGGAATTCTTACTTTGCATACTTGCGGAAAACCTGATTTTGCTTAAAGAATTCCGGTTTCATCTCGAATAGCTAAGTACGTTGTGATTCCGGTTTTGACAGCAAAAACGGGGCAAATATTTGAATGCTCATGCTCAGAGTGAATTTGTAGCCTCCCATGTGTAGCCGAAAAGCGCCGCCGACTGAAACGAACAGCATCAGCGATGTGAATCCGTATAGGATGCATGATCAGGTACGATAACGATGATCGCTTGAACCCTATCGCCAACGTTAATTATACTCGGCATTAGAAAAAAAAAAAAAAACGTTGAGATAATGGACTTCAAAACCGAGATTCAGACAACTATGAGCATCATTTTAGGACCCTCTTATGGACGGAAACAACACCTATACCATCTCCAACTCCACAACCAATTCCGTATGATCCTCATTCAGTATCTTAGACAACTCAAACCGTCCTAGACATTGCCTATCAAGAGGACAAAACGTTCCAACGCCATCTTCCGACCGAAGGATGCTGATCTGTACTCGCAGACGGTCTACGTTCTCGATGGATCCCAGGAAGGCGAGTCGAACAAGGATGAAGCTGGTTTGTTATCATTGAACTATAAGTTAAACCCAATAAAATAACTTGAACCATCCAGCTCTTCCACTGACTCACGAATACGTTCCGCAAAATGGAGTCTGTCTTGGTCCGACCGGATTGGCTTGGATGGCTACGCTCATGTCACTAGCGCTAATTTCAATCATTTCCGTAGCTATCTTTGTCTTTTACAGGAAGGTTTCAAGGTAACATTTGTATCCTTATTAATCTTCAAATCCAATTTCAGCATAACAATTCCAATCGATAAAAGGTCAAACCGAAGTCTATTCTGCTAGAAAGTGTTCCTCAAAGTACAACAGCAAAAACAAAATTCCACAAAGTTTCGGGTCGATTTATGGCTATATGATATCCACAAGATTGCTCTGCTGTTAATTCAGCCTTTCTCTTTCAGATACTACAAAATACTGCCTTCTATTTTATAAATTCGAAAATTTGAGACTTTTTAATTTAAACTTGTGAATAGTATTTTCTAACTTTCTCAATTTTTCGATTTAGATGTATTTTATCATACATATCGTACAATGATGACAAAATGATTATTAGCGATTTTTTTTTTTAGATATCTTACGATGTGTATGCATTTATATGTGATTTTTGAATTGTACGTCCGTTGAAATCTACTTACCGAGTGTTTGCCTATTATTACTTTATTGCAATTACTTTCAAAACTGCCCATAAAAGAATCTCTATCTGATCATGAATCTCATATTTTATCGCCCAAATATATATCTTTTTCGCGGATAATTTGTGTATCTATATTTTTGAGGGTGGATTTTTCTCTCCATTTTCTTCCATTACATTCCATTAGTTGATCATTCAACCTCAATGGATGACAATAAATGTTTATTTATAATAATTCAAAAATATACAAACAAAGTAATATCTGTGAATGTCATAGTATATCCGTCATCAATGAAAGTATGCGTGATAAATTATATAGAAAAATTTCAAATATGTCTACCTACAAAATCAAATTTATCCGACAATTCATAAGTGGCGAGATCTATCTTTTCCGCACACTATTTCTCTCTACTTCCTTCCCTATCTCTAACTATAGCGTCTCGTCATTTACGAATTGCC
This sequence comes from Diploscapter coronatus, assembly GCA_964036155.1. Classification (NCBI taxonomy): domain Eukaryota; kingdom Metazoa; phylum Nematoda; class Chromadorea; order Rhabditida; family Rhabditidae; genus Diploscapter; species Diploscapter coronatus. The sequence goes on along the minus strand of OZ038422.1, from coordinate 85,594,452 downwards.
AATTTATCTTTATTCTGCAAGCATGTTCCTGTACGTTGATCACCGGGAATTGTACTTTAATAGTATTTTCTGAATCAGTAAATTTATCGAAATAGCAATAATTCAGCAGCAACTCACATTTTACTATCATAACCGTCGATTAGATTCCGAATCAGCTCCACTGGGAATGGGAAGATCACCTATGAAAGAATCAATTTTATCGTCAGAGTAATAATTTATGCAACTAAAGATATAGCTCACCGTTTTATTCTTCTCAGCGCTGAAATTTAAAAAATTGTCTTTAAATAATACTTTTAAAAAATCCACCTGATACTGTTCAATGTCTGTAGGTATCTCAATTGTAGAGCAATTGGACTTGAAGCGATAACATCCGCGGCCTCGTAGAGTGCCATTGACGCTTTCTGCTCTCCTTCTGCAGCGATTACCTAAATCATCCATCCAGCATTAGGCAATTACTATATGACGAGACGCTATAGTTAGTGATAGGGGAGGATGAGAAAGTAGGGCGAAATACTGTGGGAAAAGATAGTGTCTCGTTATCATGTCATCTCGTAAAATAGCAACTGATCTAGCATTATTGAAGTCAGAGTAGATCACTTGGAAAAAATCCCGATACTGAGGAATGAAAAATTTGAATAAGACGAAGATAAGATTACGTGTCAAGCTTTCTTTCGCAAAAATATTTTATATCATGATGCAACATTTTACCAGCTTGAACTATAATGTTTTTTTATCATAATTATCGTTATTTTGACCTTAGCCCGGGCTTCTCTTGCTGCTTCGGCCTCAGCTGCCATGGCCCTCTGCAGCTGAATCGGCAGCCGAACGTCCTTCACTTCGACTCGTTCGACCTTGACGCCCCAAGGATCTGTGACTTCATCGAGAGCTGCCTGAGAATTCGAAAAGAAAATCAACCAAAATAGAAGAAAATACCTGCATTTGCTGCGATATTTCGTCTCGACTGCTCAACATTTCGGCAAGTGTTCGCATACCGAGGAAATTACGCAAAGTGGTTTGAGCAAGAAGCTTCGTAGACCTTGTGGCATCTTGAATAAAATAAGCCATATTCTAATTTCAAAGAAGAAATAAAATACCTTCGACATTTAAAACTGAAACTGTAGCATTGGAAATTCGAAAATAGACGACAGCGTCCACTGCAACTGTCACTGAATCTTTCGAGAGAATCTAAAATCGATATTTTAAATCAATTTTTATTTGATACTTTACCTCCTGCGGAGGAACATCGAATGATACAACCCGTAAATCGATTTTCTTGAAGCTGTCGATACAAGGAATAATGAAAAATATGCCGGGTCCTCTCGCAACCGCGTTTTTCAATCGACCCAATCGGAATATCACAACTCTTTCATATTCTTGAACGACCTAATAAAGATTTAGCGGTTTCTCGAAAATAAAGACGACAAAAACTCACCTTAATGCACATGAACACTGAAATTGGCAAAGTTACGAAGCATATGATATAACTCAAAACCATGAGAATATAAGCACAAACGCTGAACTCGACTTTCTTGGTATCTAAATTGTTTTTTTCTACAATTTTGAAAACACATTTTACTTACGATCTACCACACGAGATGGCGGTGCTCTGATAGTGCCTTGTCGGGGCAACATCTTTAACTAGTAGAGAAATTTAATCAAATAGCTAGAATGTCGTCAATCTTCAATTGAGATATAATTTCAGCTTCAATCCGAATTACCGCATAAAATATGGCTGGCTAATCTGAAAAATCATACTTCAGAAAATTGGGGGGTCTACAGCGAATTTTTAATGGAGCATCAAATAAGACGATGCGAAAATGTCTCTGGATTTGGGAGAATCCTGAGAAATTCGAAAATGCAAATGGGAACGGACCGATAAGGTCTGAAATGGATAAAGAAAATGGCCAGAAAATGGAAGATTGATGGAGGAAGCTCGAATCTAATTGGAAAAAGGCCAATAATTGGGCCAAAGAGCAGGTCCTATCAAGCGTGAGCAAAATTTCTTCGTCCCAGATTTCCGATGGTTTTTCCGTCCTCTTTCGTCTACGTCCTAAACTTGAAACAAACGACCCGTCTCCGTCTTCGAAGCAATGAATTTTACTCATGCCTAGACCCTACTCAGGTCGCAAAATTCATCTTTAGAATGCCGTATATCGGTTTGGTTTCCTTATTCCCTTCTTCATTCCTTTCAATTCCCAAAATGCCAATTCCAACATGACAATGCCCAAAAGTGAACGAAGAGGGAAAATAAGTTTAAATCCGAAAAAAATAAAATTGGAAAGAGAACTTGAAGATTCTCGGAAAGTATGAGGATGGGCTAGGAATCTCACTTGAACTTTATTCAACATAGGATGGCTAACTTTAAAAGTCTAACTGCAGCTTCAAATTTAATTGAAGCTTGAACTTATCTATAGCAGACATGAAAAATCGATTTTACTTATATTCCAAATTTGCAATAGATGTAAAAATAAATCGATATTTCACGAGTTTCGAATGAATGAAAGAAGACAAAAAGACGATTGAATGCGCGAGGAGAATTGCTCGAAGAAAGAGGAAAAATAAAAACGACTGCTCCTGAAATGGAAGTGCGGGAAAAAGAGGGAAGAAGAGAAATGTTAGGGAAGGTAGGGGAGGGGCTCGAATTAGATGGCATCTGCTGTAGCTTCTGACTGACTGGATGGCTCGTGACCACAACGCCATTTCAAATTCCGACAACATTTCGATTTTGGCATTTCAAATTCTGGAACTCGCTCAAACGCGCACATACTCAATTCTATCCCACATAAACTATATGGCAATTTCATATTTCATGGGCATCAATTATTCAAAATTAGGCATTTTAATAATCTATTGCCCTCGAATTATATTTTTAAGGAAAAATCGTCACCCAATTTTCTCTCATCAAACAAAACTGAGAAATTTCATTTCAGAAAAAAATATTTTGTTCTAAAATTCGAAAATACGCATAAAAATCATCAATATGACTGACACATGAAAATGGAAATTACGTCTTCTGCCAGAAAAGCCATACATATTCCTAAATAGCTACACATATATTATTTTCCATCTTATTTCATGTCTCTTTCCAACAACAATAAGTGCAAAAGAGGGCATCTTTAAGTTGCACCGTCTTTTTCTTCTCCTTACTACTCACTAAATAGTTGAAGAGCACGCTCCTTCAAAAGGTCTCGAAGGTCTGCTCACGAGTCTTTGAAGGCTTGAAAATATCCGTAAAAAGCGCGGATAAACGGAATAAAAAGGGGCTAAAAGATGCAGAGGAAATCTCGCCGGGATAAAAAAGGCTCCGAAAATTTATGCAGATAAAATAATAAGTCAGTCAACGGGATCGTAAAGGCGAAGGCGAAAGATGAATTCACCGCGAGAGAGCAATTGCTGCAAATTGAAGTCGTCTAATATGGAAAAAGAGGAGAATTTGCTCACTGGAAAGAGCGGAGAAGAGGCAATTAAAAATGGAAAAGAGTAGCGAAAAGATCGAAAAGATAGAGCCGGAACGACCAGAAGGGTGAAAATGAAAATGCAAACTCCCGAAGTTGAAGGAATGAAGTCTTGAAAGAATATCCAGAAAATGTCTGATCAAACTCTACTCCATAAAAATTCCACTGCGGGATGAGAGTAGGATAAAGTTGGAACAATCCTGAGCAAATGAATAAAATATCTTATGAAGAATGGTGTGTCAGAAATAGTCGTAAGATTAATTAAATAAAAAAATAGGAAACAATGGCAAGATATGTATATCCATTTCTGGATAAGATAATTCGCACCCAAGACACAAGACAAGCCTGAAAATGGCAAGGGAACAAGGAGAATTCATCTGCAATTTTGTGCTCATTTCCAAAAATGTCTCTTGTTGGTGGAGTAGGCAACTTTTCTCCTAAAATAATAATTACTTTCCTCCTCGCGTTTTCGGCTGCCCCTGCCACACACAAAAACGATTACTTTGACGGGCATATTTCCTAAAGAGATGATGAAGTAGCAGTCGAAATAGTATGGAAAATACAGATGGAGGAAAAGAAAAAGGAGTAAGCCGAGAAGAGCTCAAAAGAGAAAGGAGAAGGGGATAATTGTGGAGGCTCAAATTCTCGTGTAAACGTTGAATTTTGCCTCGGCAAGAAAGTGTAAAGATTGCAATTCTATGCGCGAAATTTTAACGAAAAATATCACTTTTCCTTTAAAATAGGCTATTGCCGATTAAATTTACGAAAATACCCTTACGAAACTTGCAAAAAATATCATTTTCTGGCGAAAGATACGATGAAAGTGTCTGCTGAACTCGGTAGGGAATATAGGAATTATTTTGGTGGTAGTCGTCGTCGTCGGTGGAAGTAAATCTATTTCCTGGTGTAACGATCGAAGAAGAAGAAGAAGAAGAAGAAGCGTGCGCACGCTATTTCAGGAGAAAAGTGGCCACGCGTTCAAATATGAGAGGACCATTTCAGAGCGTTATAAACCGGAAAAAGCCCAGTAGTAGATATTGTAACAAAAATTCTGGCCTATGACTTTTTTATTTACAAATCAAACTCGGATTTCTGAATTTTTAGACCTAAAAAATAAGAAAAGTCAAAAAGCGATAGAATATGTTCTTATTCTCGACTAACATTGTTTCCCTTAGAGAATTGTCTCTTCTTCTTTCTTTGAATCCATTTTCGGTAAACAAACCCTGCCTTCGTCCAAAATTCTCTTGCCTTTGGCAAAATGTGACTCTTCTCAGTGTACATACTCATCGCATAAATTATTCATCACCGCAAGAATCTTGGGCATTTCTAATTTTTGAAGCCGAAATCTCGAGAAATATTATTTTATTTATCTCTGTATATCTTAGCTTATATATAATAGAATTTTGCAATGTAAACAAGTAGTAAAAGTGTTATTGAGTAGCAAAAATATCTATAGTAAATATATAATTCAAAGAGTTCCGACGTTTGCCACTCAACGACTAGATAGCAATATTTAAAGTCATCGTCATCGAGCAATATTTACCGGTTTTATGAGTTCAATAAATCAGATCGGATAAATTACTGTTATCTGAAAGAATGAAAGAAAGAAGATGGAGTATAAAACATCAAAAATGAGACAAGAAACCAAAGTGGAATTTAGGTGTGAAAAGGTAGCGAACTGATGAATAGAAAATTTGCAAATAAATGATTTACTCACGTGGAACATGCTCTATTGCCAATTTATAAAGTCTAAATTCCTAGAATTTGGATTTAACAAAGTATTCTACATGAGCGCGAAGCTATTTTCGTGTCTTTGTGTATCGACTAAAAGGTGGAATATGTTAATAAATTTGAGGAAAGAAGTACGAACGAAAATTCTGACAAATGCGACACGGAATCAAAAATGCGAGTGCAATTTTTTGACATAAAGGTAGCGCGGTGGATATAAAAATGACAGGCTTTCATTGAGATTTGTGATTTGAGATGGATAATGAAATCTGAGGGGGAATGGAGAAAGGCGAGGGAAGGAAAGGAGAAGGAGACAAAGTGATAGATGATGGCCAATGCAGGCAGAAGCTTAGAAGTGAAGAAAGAGACAACTCAACACAATTTCCTGACAGCCTGCACATGCAACTCAAGGGCAGGATGGCGACAAGAAGAAATGATCATCATCATCAAAAAGGGGCGGAGTCAGGAATTCCTTATAAAAGAAACATTTCGAATTATCCAGAGACAATACCATTAAGTCGATTATTTGAGAAAAGAGAAATCTCGAAAATTTCTGAAACCTAACAGAGCACCATTCAACTGAAAGAAGCAACATGTAAAGAAGAAATGAAAATATCGTTAAAAAGGGCGGAATCGAAGGAATTCGTTCCCTTTTATAGAAGTGGGGAGAGCCATAAAATGCAAATAATTTCCAAGGAAATCGCAGAACGAATCGTTAATTATGTAGTCCGCTCCATTCTCTCGCAAGGGAGTCCTCATTTCAGTGATACTTTATGGCCGGCTTCCTGAAAATGTACTAATTGAGATACGACGAAACATTGAAGTCGATGCTACAATTTGGTCTATAAAAATTCTAATTACACTCCTAAAATGTTTCAAATAAGCCAGATAGAAATCTTTGCGCATGTATAAAATTTGAAATGGACCCTAGAAATTTTATCATGGGAAAATCTAATTTTCACTCCGCTAAATTAAAAAAAAAAAAAACAATCTAAAATCCCAGCGTAGCAATTTCGATTTGAAAGCGATAGCAAGGCTTTATTCTATTTTCAAAAGTAGAAAAAGCCAATCTTTCACTCTTAAATACGATCTAATTATTGTCGGTGACCGACAACTTGAGGCGGAATAAATGATGCACAGATTCGAATATGCAAAGTGTGCATTGCGTATTTATAAATAGTCGTCGGACTTATTCCTTGAAAATTATTTAGCATTGTAAAGTATGACGCAAATAGCGCGCATCGTATATCCGTGCAATTTATTTCGTCTCAAGTAATCAGTCATTGACAATAACCAAATCCTCTAATTTCTGAACAGTTGTCTGGATTTCTAAACCAAGTGTCATGCTTTTCTACTAAACTTACTCAATGAAGTCAACCCTCATAACTTTAGTGCGTAACTTTATAGTTTCCGTTTTTCTTTAATTAATGAAAGATAGTACTTATAATTTGCAAATAGTGCAATATTTTTTAAAGAAAAGGTCCTACTTATTCCCGTAGAAGAATCGTTTCACCAAATCCAACGGATAAGGAAATATCACCGTATTGTTCTTCTCTGATGATATGGAGTTGAGGGTTTGAAGGTACCTGAAAAATATCAATTTATTTTTTCGAAAACCTATAATCTTTTCATCCCATCAATTGGTCGAAATCAAACTTTGGAATTGCGACACACAATTTGGAAAAAAGAATTAGCGCAAGACATGGAAGATTCTGGTGATAAGTATACACTTGTGATAACAATCTGTCGATATCAGGTGGTAATTACTAAATGGCGGAGTTCTATAGTTAGAGCTAAACGAGAGGATAACATTTGAATGAAATAGTGTGGAAAAGGCACGCACTCCGCTATATAGTAATTGTCATATCAAGTACAAAATACGAAATTAATCCTCGCCTAAGTTGAATAGCGCATGGACTTTGAGCGATCACGTCCGCAGCATCCGCTAGCGCCTTCGATGCCTTCTGCTCTCCTTCAGCTGCAATGATTTTCGCACGAGCTTCTCGAGCCGCTTCGGCTTCGGCTGCCATCGCTCGTTGTAGCTAAATTTGAATTTTTGGAAATGTATTTTATGCTAAAATTATATGTCTTCTCTAATCCTACAATCTAGTATAATATATTCGAACAAAATCAGCTGTGTATGTAATCGAGAAGCTTGCATATCCATTCGTAATTTGAGTAATGTGAGTAAGTCCGAGGAATGATCGCTTGCCTGATGAGGAAGTCGCACGTCCTTCACCTCGACACGTTCCACTTTTACGCCCCAGGGCTCAGTTGTTTCGTCGAGTGTGGACTGAAAATTTGCGATTACTTCATGAAAATTAGAACTTTTCCGGGATATATTTAAACTTATGTTTTTAACTGCCAAAAATATTTCCAAAACAATGAAAGTAATAGCAATGCTTTTGTTGTAAAGTTTCATTTTTACCTGCATTTGTAACGAAATTGCTTCTCGATCAGATAGCATTTCTGCTAGAGTCTTTGTTCCGAGGATATTTCTCAGAGTTGTTTGAGCTAGCAGTTTTGTAGATCGTGAAGCGTCTTCCACATTTATCACCTAAAAAATACCAATAATTAATTAAATACTACTAATAAGTAGTACGACAATCTCGCAACCTAGGGGTACAGTATGCAAAAGAGAATTTCTCTACTCTCCTTTTATCCTACATATTGTCAGTGACTGACTACTTGAGACGAAATAAATTGCACGAATATACGATGCGCGCTATTTGCGTCATACTTTACAATGCTAAATAATTTTCAAGGAATAAGTCCGACGACTATTTATAAATACGCAATGCACACACTGCATATTCGAATCTGTGCATCATTTATTCCGCCTCAAGTTGTCGGTCACTGACAATACTATTTCGTCAAACTGTGAGATTGCAAGAGTTCAGAGAATATCCTACCGAAATTGTAGCGTTCGAAATTCGGAAGTAGACGACGGCATCGACGGCGACTGTCACGGAATCCTTCGAAAGCAGCTCTTGTGGAGGCACTTCAAAGGACACGACCCGAAGGTCGATCTTCTTGAAAGAATCGATGCAAGGAATGACGAAGAAGAGGCCCGGCCCTCGGGCACCGCCGCGCTTCACTCGACCCAGCCGGAAGATCACGGCTCTTTCGTACTCTTGAACGACCTAAATTCGGAAATTTTGTGAGCGCAGTACATAATTTAAAATTCAATTTCAACAACTTCTTTTTATCTTTGAGCAACAACGAAAATTAGAAATATTTTGAATCATTGAATAATTTTCAGATATTTGTTTCATCGCAATCAATTTTCTACAACTTGTTCTTCTGGCTGAAAGAGAAGAATTGCTAATGGTCGAGTTAGGAAAATTGATTATCATTGTGTGCCCATGCATATATACTCGAAGGCACTCCTTTCTATTGTCGAAAAAACAAGGTTTTTTTTTCAGAAATAGAAATTTAGTGCAGATCTTAAATAAAAAATACCTTGATGCATAGCCAAATTGAAATTGGAAGTGTAAGGAATGCAAAAATGAAGGCGATGATCGTGACCAACCAAGAGCACACCGAGAAGTCCGCATCAGATGTTACTGAAAATAAGGACATCAGTAAAAATTAAAAAGAAGAAAAAACTACTCGCGGCTACTAAATGACGGAACCGACGGAATGATGGAATCCAATATTCGAAAAAAGAGTGCGAAAAAGTGTCAGAAGAAAAGAGCTCCGTTATTCCGACATTCCACCTAGTTCAGTCATATTGTAGTTGCTAATTCTGCTCCATTACTAAAAATTGGCATTGGAGCAGACTTTATGCTTTTTCTTGTAATGCACTTTTCCACGTACGATCAAGTATTCTTTTCGGAGGTGCTCTTCCACTCGTCGTCTTTCGTGGCTGTTGGGGCATCCACTCGACGTGGGGTGACAAGTGCTCGAGGTCAAACTCCTAAAGTTACTCATTGAAGAAAGACGGTTTTAGACGATACTGTATCCATGTGTTTAGAAAATTAGCATATTACCATTTCGCGAAAATCGAATACGAACGAGAATGGAACGGCTATGTGTGTGTGTGTGTGTGTGTGTGTGTGTGTGTGTAATTGGGCTTTAGCCCGAAGTGTTGAAAATAGATTGACAAGTACAAAACGAATACAAAGTGGGGCTCTGTGGCTGTGGCCAGTGGAATGGATGCAAACGAGGGCGAGAAACCAAAAGGGGAAACCAAGAAGTCGAAAAGAGCGTGACACAGAGATGCAAAGACTGGCTACCAAGTCAGAGAGTCGGACAATAGATAATGAGACAGACGGAGAGGGAAATTCGCACGCTAGAATGAAAGGGAGCTGGAGGCCAGAGCTGTGAATGAGTCGAATGCGATTGGGTTGGAAGAGTAAAGTAGCCGGAAGATTAGCTGGATAAGCTGATAATTGGTAGTTCTTCCTGGGGGTTTGTTTGAAAAGTTCTTTTCACGGCTGTATTTTTTAAACTTGTTTTCTGAAGGATATCAGCGAGGGTGTCGTTATCAAACATTTTACAACCTTTCAAACAAGCCTTTCTTGGGAAAATCTTCTCTTTTCCTTTTTTATTGAAACTATTCCGTTCCAAATCCGTACGAACTTCAACAAAACTCAATGATCTAAAATCGCGGATTGGATAAGTAAAGTAGAGCTGAACGAAAAATGATAGTTGATGGGTTTGATGATAAACGGCTCAAAGAGCCACTTACCTGGGGAGATAGCAAATGTCACAACATTTGGTCTAAAGAAGATCATATTACTTTTACAAGCGCAAAATCTTAGGAATGGCGTTTATTAACTAGCGGCCTTGTATGATTTTAGATGCATTGAAATCTATCCAAGTTTTGCAAGAAAATATTATTTTCAGGAAAAAACATGGCAAAGGTATATGTGTCGGTGAAGGTTGAATTTGTTCACTTCCTGGCAAAATGCCTTCCTCCTCTTTGTCACTTGGTTTGCGCGTTTAAAAAATGTTCAGGCCAAAGCGTATAAATTGTAGGAATTTCATTGGAGTATTATCGAAATAGAAAGAAGTTTGTGGATCGATTAAAAGCTAAAAATATAACTATAGCTATTCTGCTATTTTATTTTCATTAGTAGCGCTAGTTGTTTCTCGGATATCACCTTTTCTGCCATTTCTAGCCTTCCTCTTGCCTCTTGTCTCTCAGCTCCAAATTAATTTCATCTATTTGGTGGTTTGTCGCCTTAGGCCTTAGGCTTCTGCTCAACAGCAGCATTCCCCCTTCCCCTCTCCATACTCCCTTTCTCTTACCCAATTTGGTCAGTAGCGCTCTAACTCTCAAAGCCTAACCAGTTTACTTGCATGAAGTCAACAGACAAAGCACACAATACATAAAGGACGTTTTCAAATACAAATAATATATCCTTGGGCAATTGGCTAAAATTCAGTAGGTGAGTGAAAAATTTGAATTCAATGATTGTCTACTAAAATATGATATAGAATAAATGAAATCGAATGGCAGTTTAGTAAATAATGAGAAAATTTCGACCGAGATTGATGATATTTATCACAAATTTCCCATCTATTACGACTCTCGATTTTTCAAGCTAAAATGAACATTTTCCGCTTCAACTGAAAATAAAAAATGCCGTTTAATTACGATGAAATGCGGATAAATGAGGGGCGATTAACGCTTCAGCGCAGTCCTAGAGAACACGATCGTCGGAAGACCCTTGCAGCCTCTTACCCCCAGTATATTTTATTAACAAATTTTCATCTTCGACTCTTTATTAGCCAAAAAATTCATTCTTGCAACCTGGCATTGCAACTATAATATAATATCGCTCCTGCGACCTACCACACTCTATAGTTTATTTTCGTCAAACGAAAGTGCTCCCTAGATCTGTTTTCGAGTAAAAAAGAAATTACAACTTATGGCAAAATAGTAGGACGGATCTCTGGACACATTTGTTGATAGAGACTGGCCATTCTGGGAGCATTTCTGGGGACCCTTTTGAGGGGGCATTCGTTAGTATGTAGATGAGCTATTGACAAGCAAGGCGACGATTAATGAGAAATGACAGAATTAGGGAAAGAGGCAGCAATGTCGAGAATACACAAAACTAGTGATGGATACTGAATAACGAAGCCACTCGGGAGGGGGTAAAAAGGAATCTGGAAGGCCTAACTTAAACCCTAATCCATAAGGATTACTTTCATCTGAACCACAATGCACACAAAATTCCCCCTGTCCCACACACACTCAAAAACAGCTCTATCAACTGAATATATGTACATTTTGGACATATTGTCAGTTTTCAAAGAGAATCGAGTTCTGAGAGGTATATACAAACCTATGAATTTCTGGTAAAGCACGACTTATTTACTCAAATCCAGCAGAAATGAGCCTTGATAAATTGCTGGACTAATTAAGTAAAGGTCCAAAGGCAAGTGAAAGACGTCAGTGTTTTCATTAAAAAAACTTGGTTAGAATAAAAGCGTGCTTGGCATGCTAAAGCGAATTGGCAAGAAACTTATTCCTGCGGGAATATTCAGAGCTGTTTCGCGAAGATCTATGCGCGTTACTTTTAAACAAACAAGATGTTAAGGAAGTCTCTGATAGACTTCTCGAAACGCGCGACCCGCAGAAAAATCGTATGGGGGTATCGAGAGAGGAAAAGAGGATACCTTCTTAATCTCTCTCGATAAGATATCCTATTTTTTCTCCGGGTCGCGTGTTTTGAAAAGTCTGATCTCTGAAAGGCCGAAAGAAAAAGTGTATACAAGTTTTCTTGGTAAAATGAGTTAATCAACTGCGAGTTGCACGTTGCATTAGAATTGAAAGTGAGTGCTTGAAATGAGCAAAAACGAGTGCGCCGGGAAACGCGAAATTCGGCGCAAACTGACAGCCATTTTCAAGCGCTCTTGGGACTTCCCCTGCTCTTCACAACTAGGGGTCGGCTTCGAGGCCCAAGACTCAGGGGAGCCATCTCTTTTGCCAAGGCACAGCTTCCCTTTATAAGCACTGCTCAAGCAGAGGAAATAGCGTAATTACCCAGTTGAATGGCAGGTTAAAGTTGAATGCCCCAACATAGTAGAATGGGAATATAAACAGGCTCGAAAATCGACTCCAATGCAAAAATTTAGCAACGGAGCAGACTTTTATATCGACATAATAATTTATCCAAATAATGTGAAATCTGAGAGCGAAATATTTTGAGAGGCTGCAAGCCAGGCAATGAAGACTACGAAGGAATGACAAAGACAGGGATAGAGATAGGACCTGGATGCAGAGAAGGAGGGGGCTTGAGGATCCGATTACCGCTACATCATATTTTAAACAACAACACTTCTTGAGGACAGGCTTGTTTAGATCAGAAACGATAAGGAGACTATCAATATTGAGAATTTTCGGGCGTCGATCCTCATGTAGGAAATTTGCTGGAATCTTGAACCACTCCGTGACTTCACGGTAATATCAACAGATAAAGCTAAAAATGATACATAAAAATAAAACCTACTGAAAAAGTCTGAGAGATGATGATGATGCAAGAAAACTACTGAAATCACTATCTCTAACCTCATCAGAACCCGAATCCCCGCGAACTCTTTGCACATTACAGCCCCTTCTTCCTCGTCTACTTTCACAATCCTCTCCGCCCTTCCCCCATTTGATTCAATTCCCTTTGTCGGTAGCCTTCAATTCTCATTCTGTTTCGATGAAAGGAGAAGGGAACGAGAATAAAGTCGATTTTCTCGCCTTAGACTCAGGATGAGCTTTTAGTTGACACGACGAATGATGCTGAATGATAACTAGTCTACCCATAGATATACCGAAAGTGTTACCTTTACCACACCTTAGATAAAAAAGAGAAAACCGTTCCCTACCGATGAACGTCTGCAATAGTAAAAGAGAAAAATGGATTAACTCAGTTTCATCACACCAGCTAAAATCTTTATTTCCCAATATTATGATACTCCGTTTTGAACTGATCGTATTTTATTCGAATTCCTGTCAATACGCCGGATCCTTTCTGAGAGTCTCAAGACTTTTCCTGAACGTCTGACTATCAAAATCTTCGCATCGCATACTTTCTGCAGGTCGTTGGCTATACGGTGGGTCGCATCTGAAGTGAGAAAATTAAAAACAAAAAAAAAACGAAAGATAACTTACCTCTGATAAGTGCAAACCGCCGGCTTATTGGCGTCATTCTGCTCCTTCTTCATCCGACTGCAGGCTCCTGTCATCGAGAAGATTTCGCAGGTTTCGAGCAACTGAAACGCTTTAGAAAATGCTCCCAATCATTATCATAAAGAAAAAAACCAAAGCAGATGCTCTCGGAGCTCAGATTTATGGGCAATTTGTATTTGTCGTGATGTCATGCCCTATTCTAGTTAATGTTATGAGTCTTTTTAACGAATGTCGTGATGACATGGCCTACTCTTTCTACACTATTTCCTCTTACCTTCACCCTTACCCTATATTACCTATAGCTCACGTCATCACGGCAAATACAGGCTTCCAGCCAGATTTATGTAGTTGTTTAAAACTCACATGAAACGAACTATGAGAAGTACTGTAGCTCTGCACCATAGGCTGGGATTGTCGCTGCATTTGATAGGAAGTCTGATATTGGCGATGGCTAACGGCCGGAGCTGGCTGGACCTGCGTTTGCGCCATCGGCATTGATTGAGGCTGGTGGTTGAATTCCTGCTGAAAGTGGCACCAAATAAATTCATTCATTTAATTCTTGAGCTTCAAAAATTAGCATACGTTTTTTTTTTGTTTTGTCTGGTAAAAGAGATAGTGAAGGAGCATCGAATTCGAATGATGCTAATTTTGGAGATTCTCAAGTAAACATTGGATGGTAAAGTGTTTTAATTTATCATCCACCTTGAACGAATGCTGAAAATTGTGCTCGAACTTGGTGTTACTCGACATTTCCGACTTGAATTCGAAGTTCTGTGGTGAGGGCGAAGAAAATACGGCGAAAATCAGGCAGAAAATGGTCGTTGTAGATAAGAGTGATGGCATTCTGAAGCAGAGCTGGTATTGGTAGGTATCCTGGAATCTGCTCGATCTGAAAATTTACCCGATTTTTAAAGTGGCAAGTGGGCGTGTTAAAGTGAGGAGATGCTCGTCATTCATTTCATTAAAAACTGTTCAACTATGAGCAGGAAACAGCATGCGAAACGAAATAAAACAGAAACGGGAACAAATGCTCAGTCATTTTCCGAAAAAAAACTCGTAGTCTGAAGATAAAATTTGCAGGAAAAAATAGTTGGAAATTATGTGAACGGGAAGCGCGAAATAGTCGAATGGAGCAGAAACAGCTGAAAATTGTGTCCGATCTGAAATGATTGATTGAAATAAATCACAAGAGCAGAGGGCATAAGGTTAGGGGTTAACGGACGGAGCAAAAGGGGGGAAAAGTGGAAGTGTAATAGATTTTTATCAATGCACGCATCATCAAGCAGATGGATGAATACTATTTGAAAAACCACTTCACTTCTCATTCATCTGCACCTTTCGCGCTGTGATAATAGCAAAAAACCATCTAGCAGACACAAAATACAACATAAATTATCAAACATCTGGTCGAATCATTCAATAGCATTTATTCGGACAAGCAAAATCAATTATTTCAGGTTCAGAAATCTCATTAAAGTAACCTTGAATAAATCAATTAGCGATGAAGAGTAAGGGGATTTATGCCGAGTAATGACACAGGAAGTGCTCATGATCGAATAGGTTAGTTTGACAAAGCGAGATGCTTTCACAAAAGTGCAGTCTGCAAAGATAAAACTCGACTCTATTTCATTTCATCAACTGTGTTATTTCTTTGAAGCTTGGAGCTCATGATTTTGTGCTGACTTGAATGTAATATTCAAAAAATGATTGTCACACGAAGCACTGAGGTAATGTATAAATTGGGGAAAAGATTTTAAAAAGTGAACACAAATACTGCGAAGGCAATTAATTTTCGAAATTCATATGAATGGAAATGAGCAATTCTGATAAACCATGCAATTGGAATGCTGATTCACAATTTTTCAACTTCAACACAAGCAATTTCTCCCCTTGCGTACTACATATGGAAAAATGGCATACTATTCCTGAAAGTAAAAGTCCTGGGCTATATTTTGCTTCTTTCAAAACTCGTGGACTAATTGCCCAAAGAAAAATAAAAAATTCGTGCATCCAAAATTCATTTCTCGAAAAAAATCGATTTTTCATAACAGCAGGTGGTTGTTCCGATTATATTTTGGTACCAAGATGTAGAGGAGATCCAAGTGAGTCGATTGATACCATATTTTTGACGTTTCCGATGCATTTGATTGAATAACATTCCGAACTTTACAAAATTGCATTACGAACTCTTGCATTACTGCCTTACGAAATATACAAATCACCCCAGATTTATTTAATAGACCTTTCATTTGTAACTTTTCACCAATCTGTAACAAATTTGGTATCTAAAAAAATAACTTTATTTTAGACAGCTAAGAAAATCAGAAAGAATAATGAATGTAATATCTACTGGATGAAGCTGCTGATATGAGAATTTCTAATATCCGATTCATCTTCTCGAAGCTGTAAACAAATGAATCAATTTCTTCAAAAAAATTTACTTACCACGATGAAGTTGAGATCCAGGGTATTGTTAAGGTATCCCCTCGCCGATATCGCTGATCCAGGCAATAAACCCGAGAACTATGGAGCCTAAACGATTTTTAATCATTACCAGGGATCGAAAGGTAAGAAACAAGTGTGATTTTCGTTTTATCTGTGCATTCCTATTTATAATATAAATAACTTATTTATGCTTCAAAAATGCTATACCTCCGACACTCAGAAGTATCCAAAGCCATGTTGGGACTTGGCAGCAGCAGCAGCAGCGCCGAGGCTTGGTGCAACACGAGCGTTTTCTCGAATCCTCTTTATTTTTTCCTTCCTCAATTTGAAGGAGCTGAGACTCGTCAAACTTGCTAGCCATCTGAAAATATAACATGAACTCTTTGAGAAAATGGAGAATAGTTGGAACAGAAAATTCGTCTATGGGGAATGTAGCCCTACTAGTACTTTCGAGTATGGAGAATCCGAATATCGGGATTCCGACCTGCGTTTATGCTAACTTCATAGAGAAAATCCAGAAAAACTAAGAATATGGATTCTTGAAAAATGATTTTTATGAGACAATCAACTCGTCTCGTCGAGTTGTTTACGAATATCCAAAAATAAGCTGAAAATTTTCGCTAACTACCCTAATTAACTTGAAAATGTGCCAAAAATCATCGATTTTCAACCTTAACGCGCTATAAAACACGTAAAGCGAAAAACGTGCATTCAATTTTTTATATATTGCACCCATAGCGTCAGGGAATGACTCTGTTTTGTCCGTTTTTCAAAAAGCGGCGTCTTTGGTAGATATTATCAATTTGGTGAGAAACATTAAGGACATTCGCGAAGAGCGACGCAGCGGGTTTGCCGGTTTTGAAGGTAATGATATTTTTCGAGTGCATTTTCGCTGCGTAATTTTGCATTCAAAATTTGCGAACGAAATAATTGAATGAAAATGCGCTCGGTTTAATATCATTACTCGCAAAACCGGCAAACCCGCTGCGTCGCTCTTCGCGAATTTCTGTAATATTTCTCACCAAACTGATAATATCTACCAAAGACGCCGCTTTTTGAAACTGAAGATTTCAGTCGGTCATCTTTCCTAAAACTTCGCGCTTCTTTACTCATAAACTATTATGAAAATGCACGTTGTCGTGATCAATGCTTCTAACGAAATAAAATGGCAACACAAAATTCGAGAAAGATCAACTAATCTAAATACAATCACGTGATTCATCAATTCCATCAGAAAATAATGACGATTCAATAGGTCACTGTGTAAGCAAAATTACCTTGAATTCAGACGCTAAATCTGTCTTTCTTCAACTCGTACTTTTCAGCTCCTCTCTCCCAAACCGTTAATATGCCTGAGGCGTGATCTGAAAGAAATCGATAAAGCCGAGTTGTGAAATAAAGAATATTGAATTGTTCTGATACCCACGCCGGGGACGTTTTCCTTCCCGTGAATAGTAAATTGACTGTTTCCGATAAAAATTATATGCAAATCCTATGGAAATTGTTGGCATCAGTTCAATGATGACAAGGCAAGCGTTCTTTTGCAATATTTATATTTATTGAGTTTTCAAGTAACTTTTGCTCTAACCTTTCTCTTAATAATTTTTAATTTAAATAAATATTTTGTTAATTTTTAAATCAAACGTTAAAATATACTCCATTGCAAATGATAAAGCCGTTGCCTGTGCCCTTCGCGAAAATGGGAATTTCGTGTGAAAATGCTCCTCGCAATGAAAACGCGATATGTTTCGCACCTCCTCTTTTCGCAAAGAACAGGCAACGGCTTTGTCATTTACAATGGAGAGTATGAGAGTGGAGCTTAGAAAAATTAATTAGTGCAAGTTGTTTCTGGGCCTAATAGAAGCCTATCCATCAAGTTTCGACTCTATGTGAAATTTTTATTTTTGTAACACCCCTCTTTGAGAAATTCGTTTCTTATAAATAACGTGTCCATAAATTATCAAACATCTTATCGGATCATTCAATAGCATTTATTCGAACAAAGAAAATAAATTATTTCAGGCTCAGAAATCTCATTATTTTAAAGTAACTTGGAATAAATTACCCATGAGTTAGCTCTATGTATTTAAAAATTTGATATAAAAAGAAGAAAAAGTTCTGCTTCTGGGACTAGCGACTAGAAATTCGGTACAGAATTGTCGCTGTCAAATTCGTTCATCAAATCAAAGATATGTCAGGTTGATTCAGTTCTGTAAGTAAAAATAACACATGTACCTATCGATAGATCCAGATAAAATGGCGATATCACATAATTATTATCATTGCTGCTTCAATAACATTGAAAATAAGAAGGAAAGTCTTGAAAGCGTGGATAATGAGATAAACTCGGAACCCTCGATGATATTCCCATTATTTTGAAGATGGAAATTTCAATTCGGAAATAGCAGGACTCTTTGGCAAAGGGCGTTGAGAAATAAGTTTATATAAATTTTCAAAATCGAATCTACTCCTCATCTTCAGTTTTTATATGCATCTTTATCAAAAAGCCATGTGATTTTCGAATCATCAAATAGCCTCTACAGCTTGATTACGAATAATGCGACGAGGAGCCTGTGGATCCCTTCCACCAGGACCAGAAGCAGTAGATGAAGAGCAGTGTGAGCAGCATGCCGACCAGCATCAGCACCCAGTCCTCACGCACTCGCCTATCGATCATCGAGATCGTTGTGTTCGAGAGGCCCAACTGAAAATTGCTCGACCATTTCTTTGCCAGCTATTAGATTTCTAACTTTCAGCCACAAAAGACGTAAAATTTTGGAATGTTTATTGTGGAAAGTTTTAGCGCGGCTTTTAAGAGAAATAGAACTGGTAAAAATTGATGTTTTTTTTCAAGACGACGACGAATCATAAATTCAGATAATATAAAGATCAATAAGTAAAAATAATTGAATTTCATCAAAAAGGAAAATTGTAAACAGTACCGTCGATCCGATGTCCATGATTTTGCGTCTGACGCCTCGAAGATTCAGGTGCTGCGATCGGAGATTCTCGAGGACTGCCGCGCCTTGGCCGATCAAATCGTCCATCTAAAATTCAAATATTCGGCTTCTTGTAGTTTTCACCCTCATTTCTGCGAAATAGTGCAAGGAATCTAAAGATTCAGACGACAAGATTTTAGTTTAAATAATAAACAATTACAAAAAAAATGATATTTTAATTTCTCCAACCTGTCGATGGGAGTTGTGTAACCGGTCGTTCATCTGGAGCTGGTGGTCGTCGAACGAAATCGCCGTCGAGGAATCGTTTGGCCGCATTCTGAGACGTATCCATTTTTAATTTTAAAAAATTCAAATTTACGCATTATAAAAACCGGTATGAAAATGTAGTTTATCAATCACTCTTTCATTTTAATTCATACATTTTAGGTCTCTTGTATTCCACACCCACTTTTTCTTTTCCCTACCTTCCTCCCCTACTCTTTTCTAGAAAAAAATGGATGTGGACTATAAAAGGTCATTTTTTGTTTATATCTTCAAATAAAAAATAGCAACCTTTGTGTGAGCAGCTCTTCCCGTTCACTAGCGGCCCTCCATTTAGTCGTCAGCCTCGCGTACATTGCAGTCAGCGCGACGGACACGCTCTGCTGGTCGTGCTTCAGTTGGTCCACTTTCATTCGGGCCTGAAATTTATTTTTAAAAAATATATTATTCCTTAGCTAAAATAAAATGCTTCCTTTTTTTTAGAAGTTTTGTAATTATTTTTCAGTTAAATTTTTTTTTTTATAAATTCCATTATTTTTGTTAATTTTAAAATATACCGTCTGTCTCCTTCCTGGCGGCTCCTTTCCGACGAACAAATCCAGTTGGCAGATATTCGATTCAACGTCTCTGAAAATCTTTATATGAAAAATAAGAAAAGAAAAATCAGACCGTATTTGTGCGTGAATCGACTGGGAAATGACTTGTGCGTCGCGTTCATCGCGAGCCTCAAAATAAAAATATAATATTCAACGTTCAATTATAATCATCAGAGAATTACTAAAAGATTTGAAAAATCAAATAAAAAGCCTTTTCCTGGAATTTATTTATTCTTATCAGAAAATGACTTTAAAATCTCTAAATTAAAAATACTCAAAATAAAAGGAATCAATTGCAAAATTTGTACCTGCTCTAGTCGACCCAAGTCGAGTTGAGCCCGTTGCAAAATGGCGTTCGTCTGCACGTAGAGTTGCTCCATGGAACTCTAAATTTAAAGATATAAAAATAATAACAGAAAATTCGAAAATAAAAGAAACTTGGAGGCGAAAATGAAAATGAAAAATGGTTTATGATTAGTTGTCCTTGTTGTAAACGCAGGACGAATTAAAGAAACATGAGAACGCCAAAAGCATGACTTCCTTCGAACTAGCTCTTCGTTATTTCCCGCTTGGATATTTCATTTTCAAATAGGAAATAGATGTTTTGAAAATCATAATGTGCTATTGAAAGATTAAAAATGATAAAATAACCTAAAGACCATTATATTCAGATCAAAAAGCATTTTTGCTACGAATTAGAAATAGATGGTCGGAAGTTCAGACTAAAATTACAGATCACATTTCTGATGATAGGGGAATCAGCTAGATTGTGCCTTGTTATCGTCACCTGGGATACATGTGATGCTAAGCCCGTTAAAATAAAGATAAAGCTTACAATAACAACTAATTAGACATCTCTAACTCGAGCTCCCCCGCTAATAGTTATATTTCTAGTGGTTATATGAATTTCAGAAGCGCAACATTTTTAACTTCATATCTTAATTTTGGAACCAAAATTCTACAATTTTAGTCATAGCCTTTAAGCTTACTATTTCTCGAATTAAAGTTCCAAATCTTCTTTTCTCATACTTTTGAAGTGTTTTTAACGTCCAAAATTCCGTATATACCCACAAACAATGCCTAGCGCTATCTGGGATTAGATTTTAAATTTCCTGGTTTTAGCTTGAAGTAAAATTAACACATTTGCAAAACTTTCGCACCTTCATAGAATATCTTCCATTTCTAGGACTTAGACATTCATTATCCTCTAAGTACACCGGATATGTTCTTCTAAGTATAGATATTATATATCCGTCTGAATCCATTGTTCATCATATCCCGTTTTACCCGTGTACCTTTTTCTTAAGGACTTCAGAAGATGAAGATAGATGTCTCTTCAAAATCACCCGGGTAACACTGCTGCATCAAGCTGAGTTGTCTGAAAAGAGCCCCATCCTTCCCCTTTCCTTTATCACTTATTATCATATCCTCTTCTCATCCTATTCTTCTTTTGAAATGCGAGGATCGAAAAGAGTTATCCTTACCTTAGGGATTGAATAGACTGCATTAGCCTAGTGAAATCGATTCCTACTGTAGCTTCATCTTCTCCTAGAGCTTTATCCTCACCTATTCATTTAGATCCACTTTTATCCCGTGTATTTACATTTTTAGTTGTCTGTACTTTCTGATGAGAATATTCATTTATTGTAAAAACTTTACTTTATCGATTAGTTATCGATATAAATCAAATTTCAGGATTGAATTTTATTGGACCCAAATTTCGAGATCTCCTGATATATTGCATTCTGCAGTTCTCAAGCCACCGGGGCTTTCGGCCCCCTGGCTTTCAGCCGATTTTATTCCTATAATATGCTCTAGAGCAATTTCATCGATAATTTATTTACTATCCTGTTCCTTGTCTAGTATGTTCTATTTTATGCTTGCATTCATTTACTCGCTAATTGCTCAATTGAATCGCTGCCAAAATGCCTTGATTATTTTGCTTTTACTTGTAAGTCTGAATACGGGTCCGATCGATGCTCAAAAAGCGACATATAATATAGGTAAACTATATATCGCGAATTTTTTCACTATTTTCACCTGATGTAAAGTGCGCTCTAATGCTAAAATAAAAAACGGGCAATAATCAGTATGTCAATGACCGAGTACTTGCGACAAAATAAATAACATGGATTTTGATACAATAAATTAACACGTTGCTTGCTGCACAAATAGCCACATTTCATCGATTCAACGAATAGTTTTGGCGACTATTTGTAACTAGGCAAAGAGTATTTAACATTTTGAATTTGTGCATGAATTAGTTTGTCTCAGGTCATCGGTCATTGACAGTAAGTGGACACTTCGCCTTTCTTCATTTGCCCTATTCAAATGTGTACCTTTTTACTGATTATTACATGTGTGTTTAGATTGTGAACATTGGAGCAAGCTCTCCATCAGGTGAAATTATGAATGAGATTCGTGATATTCACTTAATTTTAATAAACTGAAGTGATACATTCAGCTCTACTAACCGATACTTCCTACAGTCGTGCTGCGACAATTCTAGAACACGCTATTAATAAATTGGGCAGCAAAGGCAATATCGAATACAAGTACTCTATCGGATTATACATATTTTCGAAAATTAGTGTAATTTCCAGAATATCCGACACTACGGATATGACATCGATTTGTGACGTGAATTCGAAAGACGCTCAAGCCGATTATCAGAAAGACATCGCAAAACTCATGCAGTTCTATTTTAGTCCTGGGAACTTAGACGCTGCTTTTGGGCCCACTTGTTGGGGAGGTATTGCGTCATTATTGTATTATGGAGTGCGAGGAGGTAGATATTGCACACTACTTGCAACTCTCCTCTCCTAGGCCCGACCCTCCAAGAAAAATAGCATGCGCCTTGAAGAGACGAAATAGATAACAAGGGAAGAAGGGGGCGTGACTCATGCAGAAACGAGTTGCAAAGATAATGCAGTATCTACCTTCTCACAACGCCATAGTTTCATGGGCGTCGTCTTTTTCTTATCCAAAATTGAGAATGGATAATAACATAGGCTCCGCCGTCGCCTATTCCAACTCTTCTTGAACTTATGAGTTCAATTCACTTACGAAAACTTGTCAATAGCACACGTATTTGTGCTGCTAATCAAAGATTATTCTGATTCTTAATTAATCGAATTATCAACTGTTTTGTAATCAACAGTAATGCGTAATTACAGACATCGCTTTAATTGGACGAATTACTAATGAATGGGGCAAAATGCAATTCAACTTCTGGGGAGATCATCCGAATTCAGTCATCATGGAGAACATCGTTCAGGTTAAATTATTATCAACTTACAAAAAAATTAGTCGAGCAGAGGAGCATGTAGGCATTTGAAACCTTCTTTCATCTATTCGACTAAATAGCGTATGCCTAATGAAGAGCTAGAGCATTTCTTCTGCGCTCTTTAGCTCTCAATCATCGCTTTTTCCTTGTTGTAAATATTAATTTCTTGGATAAATAATCCATTTTTATCTTTTGCACTATTCTCTCTCCAAGCTGATGAAATTTCAAAACTGATATTGGTTGAACTTGAAATCAACTTTTCAAGCTGCCTTAATTAACGAAATACTAATCCATAAATCCTTCATGCAAGCTTGTGTCTTTTTTGTTAAATTAGGTGTGAAATTTGCAAACCGTTGAAGCGTAGCCTCAATATTTCAATGATTATGAAATATCAGCACAAATGAATACTTTAGATGACAATATCATCAACTATTAATGTTGCTGAAAACATATTCGGAGCGTTGCAAGCGTTCAATTGGGTCAAGGTATTGAATTAAATTTAAAAAAAAAAAAAAAAAAACAATGTTTTATCATTAAGATGAAATTTAGGTCGGATTCATCTATTGTAGTGATTGCTATGATAGCGATGAAGGGCATGCATCACAAAAGTATAATCGATAATTTATAATTCGAATAATGATAACCAATTTCTATATTTAGCATGAGAAACATCACTTCGTTTCTGGAAAAACGCGATATTGAAATAACGATTAGTCGAGATCTAAGCGGCCATAAGAACGGTCCTATCAATTTCACCGCTGAACTGGAAAATTTCTCCTTGAAAACTCGGAGTACAATAACCTTTTTCGCGAACTCAAAAGCATTTCATATTTCAGTAATCGTCGCATTACTGGGTAATAACTTGGCTGACTATACTGATTACCTTCAAGCGATGAATAATCTGGGATATAAGACTGATGAATACTGCTCGATTTTGATACTCAGTCAATACAATGTGAGATTTCCAAACTAATTTGTATGCTAATTAGCTAAAAATGCAAAGTAGTTAGAGGCAAGCAGAAAAAGAAAGGGACAATAAATGAAAAATAGGTATGGTAGGATAGGATAGAATAAGGAATAGGGGACAAGGGTGATCATTGTTCCAAAATTAATTGGAATACCTAACGTAAGATGGCTAGCCATCTTATACCTAATAGCTCATATTTCAGTATAACAATGTGTCACTACCATGGACCAATCAAGAAGGAGAAAATCAGAATGAACTGGTTAAATTGTTTCATGGAAATGTCGTTGTGAGTTTTTTCTTTCTTGTTTTAATATCATTTAAATGATCATTTAGCTATACAATAACTATTATGCGCGAGATGATGATAAGCAAATTGACAAATTAACCGAGTTTTTAACTGACGAAGGGTTGCCTTATAATTTAGTAAGTTATAGTTTTTTCATTAATCCATTAATTGAGCAGAATATAATCTAATCTCCATTTAAGAACACAATGGTGTACATTCATCTCTATGAATCAATGTGGATGTATAATGCGTATAAAATCTATGCATTTGACAATGAAGACCTCAGTATTGCAAATCTTACAAAGGCCGTTGATGATACTCCAGGTTTATATATATATATATTTTATAGTTGAATTTTAAAGTATAAAATATTTAGGTCCATTTGGTCTGTACATTCAACTGAATAATAACACACAGCGTATAGCGGAATTTTCTGTAGCCATTATTAATGCATCGCTACCTGAAGTGCAATACTTCAAAAAGCTCGGCAATCTAAACCTTTCACCGGCTTGTAAAGACGGTTCCACCTGTTTGGTATATAAATATAGCAAATTATTTTATTGGAATAAATAGTTAAATTTAGACATTTCAATTGGACAAATCGAGCTACCAACCGATCGAACAGATGCCGGTTTGTGGGTTTCATGGAGAACACTGTGATCAAATGACGTAAAGACTTGTTTTTATGTATATATTTTAATATATATTTATATTAGAACCGTCATGGTCATAGCTATTTTGGTTGCAGTCGCTTTAGTAGCTGCCACGCTATTTTATGTTTGCAGAAAGATGTAACCATTTTCAATAATTAAAAAATCATAAACATATCCAGGAGAAGCGCCGAAACAGCCGCAATGCCTTGGGCTATCGCTTACGATAAGATCAAATTCATCCACTTAGATAATTCTGCCATCGGATCGGTAGGTCGAAAGAAAATTAGTTTTAAAAGTCGACTTTGCAAATATCATGAAGGGCAACAGCTATATGACGAAGGGCTTAACTAGGCGACACTCCATTAGGTTTTGAAACGCCCTCCGTCCTTTGTCATATAGTAGCTGTCCTGATAAAGGTCATACGCAAAAAATTGATGCAAAAAACGAGGCATATCAATAAGTCGGAGTCAATGATATTTCAGAGCCAAAATATCTCCATACAAAGCCTGCAAAGACATATCGATGATACAAAAGTATTTTTATTTATCATTAGTTTTGTAAAATAATAATTATCGATTAGGTAAAACCAGAATCCGACGACAGCGGGACCCGAGAACTTGCGTCACTCGACCAGAATATCGTCTATGCCGAGAAATACCACCTAAGGGAAAGACTCACGTTCGATAAAACTGAATGGAATATTCTGTTTGAGGTATTTTATTTTATTCGACTAAACAATAAATTAGTCACTTGAATTTAGATGAAGCAAAGCCAACACGACAATATCAACACCTTTTTTGGGTTGTGTTTTGAGAAAAGCAACGATATTTTATTCACTATTTGGTCTCAATGCTTTAGGTTTGTAAGGCTAAAATGGTTGGTTAAACGTACTTTTCAGAGGTACATTAGAAGAAGTGATATTTACTAAACAACAGGAATCAGGCATTTCTTTCGATGAAAACTTTCGCGGTGCATTTGTTAGAGATATTTTAAAGGTAAACGTTTTTTTCTGCAATTAATTTTCCCAGATTTTTTTCAGGGTCTTGAATACTTGCACTCTTCAAATGTTTATTATCATGGCTCGCTAACTCCTAATCAATGCTTAATCGATTCGCACTGGATTTTGAAGCTAACCGGATTTGGTACTTTTGAATCTAATAGCTTCATGCATTTTTAAAAACTATTTAGGGATGACCCGACTTCTTTGTCGATGGAGAAACAACAGTATAATTTCGACGTTTGGGGGGAAACCTTTAATTCCTAATAGGGGTAAATCAATCTATTTATTATTTTAATCTAATTAAACTCGATTTAGATCTTCATTATTACGCTCCAGAATTACGAAAACAATTGAGGACCCTGGTTTATGGGAATCGATCAGATGCATTTTTATTGCCACCTAGATTAGGACAGGTATCTTTGATATCTGAATATATGTCTGAGTTCATTTAAATTTAGCACGCCGACATGTATTCTTTCGGGGTGATTTTATACGAAATTCTCTTCCGAGAGAGGACTTTCGTTGAGTTGCCCGATGTGCCTGTTGGTATGGAATTTTTATTTAAAAAAAATAAAATCTTGACGGAATTTTAGGCGAAGACGAAAATGCCATCGTCTGTGAACAAGCCGAGGACCTTATTCCACCGCATCCGGAATTTTCGAAAGATACGAGCAAAGCGCATCCAGATACTATAAGCTTAATACAAAAGTGCTTTAGTGAGCAGGTTAGTAGAAAATAAAAATCTTCTGTGAAAATGATCACTTTTATAATGTTTTCCCCCTAAATCTGCTGTCGCCTGTACAGATGATAGAAAATGCGTCTTCTAATATTCAATTTTAGCCCGAGTTGCGACCAGACGCTGGCTTAGCGAGAAAAATCACCGATGCCACCTTGAAAATGTAATTCTTTCAGTTCAAGAAAATTCGCTTAAAATGAATTTTAGGACCGGCTCTCTCGTGGATCAAATGATGAAGAACATGGAGCAGTACACTACGGGATTGGAGAAATTAGTCGAAGAGCGAACAAGCCAATTGGATGAGGAGCAGAAGAGGGCTGATGGGTTACTCATGGAATTGTTACCGAGGTAATAAAAACGTTGATGATATTTTTTAAATATCATGAAATTTCATTCATAGTTGTAGATATCGAGTTTTTTTTTAATCAATTTTCAATGAAGATTCGCTAGAAGAAATTAGTTAATGATTGAAAAATACGATAATTTTAGATCAGTAGCAGAGGAATTAAAAGTCGGTCGAAGAGTGAATGCGAAAAACTACAAGTCTTGCACAGTTCTATATTCGGATATCGTCGGTTTCACTGCCCTATGTTCAGAATCTAAACCTATGGAGGTGTATTCATATCATAATTCTGCAAACTAATCATTCGTTTAGGTCGTCGCCTTGTTAAGCGGAATGTACCAGAATTTCGACTTGATTATCGGTGAGCACGAAGGATATAAGGTAAATATGAAATCGAAAAAAGATAAATGTTTGAATTTTTTTAGATCGAAACCATTGGTGATGCATATTGCGTGGCTTCGGGAATACCTTTGCCCTCAAAAGCTGAGCACGTTAAGAATATCGCAACTATTGCATTGCTGCAAAGAGAGGTCCATATATAAATTTCGAAGATAATCAAAATTTCTCATTTTTAGTTTCTCTACGATTTCGAAATCCCGCATCGTGAAGGACGATATTTGCATTGTCGATGGGGGTTCAACACAGGGCCCGTTTTCACGGGCGTTGTCGGAATTAAAGCGCCAAGATATTGTGTATTTGGTCCTACTGTAAGTGCTATTTCCAGAGCCTCTTTGAAAGTTCTTCAACTTTTCCTTTTATCACACGCCTATTTTTTAATTCAACCGATCAACTTTCTAGATTTATTAAACAAAATTTGAATCTTTTTAGGTCTCAATCGCCGCAAAAATGGAAAGTTCGGGTCAGCCGGATAAGATTCAAATGGGTTTGAGAAGTCACCAGGTTAAAATTTCATGTTTATTTTTAAAAATTATATATACTATTTTTAGATGTTATCTTCAAAATTCCCCGAGTTTCGCTGCATTGCGAGAGGGAGCGTGAAAATTGATGTAATTTTTAAACGGTTCTTCGGAAACCACACGACATTAAGACCTCAAGACATGCGAAGTAGTGTGCATGGGCTAGGATAGGCTATTGGACTGATGATAGGGATTTCTCCTCCCCCACATCATTTCGCATGTCGTGAGGTGTTGAATATCGTGCGCGGCGTTTATAACGCTGCCATTTAAACGTTCAATAATTAATTTTCCCAATTGATAATTTAGGGTATCGGAACTTTGCTCACGTATTGGTTGGACGGTGTCGAGGATTTGCTTAAATCCGATAGATCCGTTTATGCCAAGGCTCTATCCACTATAGAGGTAAAATATTTTTAAAAAAAATTCTTTTTGAATTTCTCCTATTTAAAACTATTCTCACTTTTCAAGCATGGATAGTGACAATATGAATGGCAAAATTTAGTGGCAATTACTATTTGGCGGAGTCTTTTCCACACTATTTCCTTCAAATTTCACTCTCTCGTATATCTCTAACTAGATCATTCCGCCATTTAGTACTTGCCAAAATCAGTTAGCCCCTATTAAATTATCAGTTTAACCGATACTTCCCATTGTATATTTTAGCCTGTTGTGCCTTACTGCAACTTTAATAAATCACTGTACGCCAATTAATTACCTTAATTTTAGGCCGCAGATCCCTTGAGCTTCTCCAAAGAGGTTACAAATCCAAATTCGGAAAGCTCACCCCAGCTCCAGTTTCTGTTAGAAGAAAATAGCGAAAGTGCTATTAGTGGCGTGGAAGAAGGCGGTCATCGAGAGCTAGAGCATGCAGAGGAAGCGCTATGACTCTGTCTCTAGCCCTCTTCATTGAATGCGCTATTTCGTCGTAGGGTTGCCCGAGTCTGCTTCCTCCTCTCTATGCTCCAATTACCTCTTTTTTGCGCGTTGATAATCATCCCTTAGATTTCATTTATTTTTGTTTTCAAACTATTTTTGATAAAACTTTATTTTCTATTTTCATTTCAACACATTATTTGTCATATGTCTCTAGTTAACTACTATTAAAATTTTGTCAATTTAGAAGTTTTCAAATACCTGTAATAAAATAAAAATGTCTTCAAAATTCAAGATTTTAAGGGTGTATCCACTTTTTAGCACCGTGTCTCAATGTCAAGCGAGTTTATTTGCAAATTTTTGACGTCGATATTAAGATTATAAAAAAATTACATATAAAACCGTTTGACATTGGCACGGAATCAAAGAAAGTATGAACTCGCCTCAACAAAACTATCTAATCACGTCTAATCATTCAATAATTGCTTGGACTTATTACTCATTTTGCAGTTTAGCTGTCGTATTTCTTCAAGAACTCCATTGCCTCTTCGACGTCCTGTTTCGAGCCGAGAATGATCGGAGCTCTCTGGTGGATCTGAACATTTAGCAATTTATCAACCAGACCATAAATTTTATCAATGTATCAGTTGAGAATCACAAGCGAGAAATTTTTTTTTATAAGTTTTATTATATCCGAATCGTAAGAGTTGTACACTATCACTGTTTTATTATATAACTTAACAGTCAAATAGTAATCCAGAATAACTTTATCAGATTCAAACATAGAAAAGGCCCTCCATTGTCCTTGAGATGAACCTTCCGTATACACACTCTGCGTCTATAACCTGCGAGACGCACGCATCGAGACTAGGGAGAAATAAGAGGGGGCAGAGAGTAAAAACGAGCAGGCACTCCTTCTTCCCCCTTTCTTTGCAAGGGTTCATCTCGGAGACAATAAAGAGTGCCTTCCCCATTTTTATGATGACTGATACTGATAATAGAAGAGTGGAACAATAAAATAAGTTTCAATTTTCTAGAACGTTTAAATTATCCTACCTTAGTCGGCTGAATGTCCAAGACTCTCTCCTTGCCGGTCGTCGCCAAACCGCCTGCCTGTTCCATGATGTAGGCCATCGGATTGCACTCATAGAGAAGACGGAGCTAAAGTAAAAAGGTAATCAATAAAAGTAGTACTGTCATTAATAAAAGCGGTAGCACAAAAATTTAACGAATATACATATTTTGAGCTAATTAAAAAATAATAGCGTATCCATAAGATATAAAGTAGGAATTTAATAGAATGCTGGATATCAACCTTTTC
Source organism: Diploscapter coronatus (assembly GCA_964036155.1). Taxonomy (NCBI): domain Eukaryota; kingdom Metazoa; phylum Nematoda; class Chromadorea; order Rhabditida; family Rhabditidae; genus Diploscapter; species Diploscapter coronatus. Next base: position 85,564,488 of record OZ038422.1, on the reverse strand, counting down.
AGCTCAGAAAACTCATCATATGATGATAATTTAATAGATTTTTCGGCATTACTTTTATGAATTGCCATTAAAAATGAAAAAAAAACTACCTTTCCAGTGGGAGCGCTTTCAGTGGGCGGATAGAGGAAGATGCCTCCATTCAGCAGCGTGCGGTGCACATCAGCAACCATCGAGCCTACATAGCGCTGGCCCATTCCCTAAATTTATAAACTACTATTATCGACTTTATCATTTTCAATTTTTCCGCTATCTGTAGATAAAAATGCCAATTTCATTATCCACAAGTAATAAAATGAGTCAAAATAGGGTAAACTATAGTTAGCTTTGTCCTTAATTTGCTGGTCGCCTATATTTACAGACGGCTATTTTTCTTATTTTCCCGCTTTTCCTATCCTTACTGTCCGCCTCAGGGCTTAAAATTTTTGACGCTTTTATGACACTGGAGTGTTAGTGTCAAACACTTTAAGCCCTGGTTCGTCTGTAAATATAGGGAGCCCAGTTTGCTTGCCTTCTTGCCAGGCTCGGGATCTTTTCTGGTTCTGATGTACTCGGCCAATCCCTTGGACCAAGTCTTGGCATATCCTTCATTCAGTGAGTAGATCGATCCCTTTGGCTTGCATCTCATGTTCGGATGAGTGAGGATGAATTCTCCGATTGACTAAATTAATTTTTCAGGCTTAAACAAAATTTTCGGTTTAAAAAATAACCAAATATCAAATCACGAATGAGCAGCAAAAAAACTAATTCTCTTCTAGTAGTTTAAAACATTTTCTTAAAAAAATCGCTAAAAATATTTACCGGATCCAGAGTAAATCCATTGACTCCATTTCCAGTGGAGAGAACGACCATGGTTGCCGAGCCGTACAGAGCATAGCCGGCCGCAACCATTTCTCTGCCAGGTCTCAACACATCAGAAATGTCGGGGGCGTTCTCCGATTTCTGCAATTTTCATTTTTATATTGTTTTTGTTTAATTTTGAACCAGGGCTGTAATTGCTTAGACATGCGGGTATACACGTATAATGAGATGGTGTGCATTTTCGAGAGAGCATAAGGAGAGAATGCTCTTTTCTCTTAGAAATACATACTACCTCATGCGTGTATACCCCGCGTGTCTAAAAATAAGCATTTACACCCGCTTTGAACCTTCTTGTAAATTCCGAAAATGGTTCCGATCGACACCAGACAGTCGATGTTGGAAGAGCCATCCAACGGATCGAAGCAGACGATGTAATTGCCACGCTTCTTCTCTTCCACCTGAAAAGAAAAGCTACTTCTTGAACCATGTTAATTTTTCACAATAAACATGATGAAACTAATGACCTCGTGCAAAAATAGATATCTAGTTATCTATTTCATAGACAATTCCTTACAAAATTTGAGAGTTCTTCTTTCAGGTTTAGGAGAAAAGTGAGCTTTTAAAAAGAAATCAAAAGTTTATCGTTGAAATAGTAACCACAAAAAATCGAATTTGTCGGCTATTTGGAAACCTCAAGCCATACGAAATGGGATAAGGGGTGCTAGGGAAACGATTATTTTTTCACATTATTTCGCATGGATTGAGGTCTCCAAGTTGCCAATTTTTCAAAAATAGATTTTAACAAATCTAGAAAATCACCTCAATCAGCTGTTCATTCTCCTCGGACACGAGCATGCAAGTGGTGTAGCTGCTCTTGAGCATATTGATCATCAGCTCGTTGCTCAGCACGTCCAACTTCTTCACCTCCTCGCCCTGCACGTTCGTCTCGCCAGCGATACCGTACCTTTAATTTCGCATATTCATTTATTTTCTCCTATTCAAAAATGTAGGGGTCGAACAATTGTTACTTTTACTCGTTTTTCCCTCCTATTTTTCGACACTTCAACTTCTTAAACTTTTTTTTCACTTTTATCGTAATTTTACTGAAGAACTGGTAAACTAAAATAATAAGCGTGATTTCAGGGGTACTTTTAGGATTATTTTTTCCAAGGATATAAATCTTTACAATTTAGCGAGTCCTGCTTTTTGAGTCGCAGAAGAGATAGCTTTGACCGCGACCAGCATCGAAGTCAGCAGATTGGTGAAGTCTCCAGAGGCGTGAGGGTGGTTCTTTTGCTCCTGAAAAAATTCAGGATAGTAAAATCGAACTTTTCTTCTTAAAAATGATGATTCGAAATAGTCTAACTTTTAGATACCGTATTTTTCGAAAACCAACCTGAAGAACGAATCTCTGCAGAGTCATGCTATCAGTCTCCACGCCATATTGCTGGCTGTGTCCATCCTGAGCTGCTTCCGGCATTTTCCCACGTCTTTTTTCGAAAAGTTTTACCTGAAACATCAAAAATAACTCTTTAGAACGTGCGCCTACATTTTAGATGAAGATATCGATAAAAATGGAAGAAAAAATTGTTCAAATAAATGCTGATGAAATGAGTGAAAATAAGTGATCTCGGAAACTTCATCCTGATCAATGGTCAACTATCTGAAAAGTTCATGCACTCTTGGATCTCAAAAGTGGATAAACTTCCCAAATAAGAAATAATGGAATAAATATAGGTAAAATTTCAAGATGCCCAAAAACAAGACCAGTTGATTGTTCGAGAAACGCGAAATGTGAACTGGGAATCAAATAATCGAATGAGAGGAAGAATATCGGCAGAAACAGAGGAGAAAATAGAAAGAGAGAAAGAAAATGGCCTTTCCCCTTCGTAAACAGGCCCAGCACATCGAGCGATCAAGGGTGAAACGTGCGAAAGACCACTAGAAATGAGTAGAGCAAAGCACAAAAAAGTAATGCAGCAGGTGATTGTCAAAATATCGATTTTAATGTCAAAAACCAATTAATTTCAGCTTATCTTTCAAACAAACAAAAAAAAATAAAATCAAAAACTACTAAAAAAAGAAAATTTTCAAATGTCCTTTTCCCTCTTCTTTCTCTCTCTTTTTTCCTCTTTCTCTCTTTCTCCGTCTCACCAAAGCATTGGCGCAGCGCACCACTTTTCGCTCTTGTGAATATCGCAAAGTTGTGCAAGCCACTTTATTTTCTATCGCTTGAATTTTTCCATTTGGTTTTTTTTCCAGAAAAATGGCCAGGGACCGGAAACGTAAATCGAAAACCTCCGAGGGCGAGTCGGACGAGGTGATGGCTGTGCAGTTGGCAGCTGAACCTGCAACTCCCCAGTCAACTAACGGAGTCGTTCCTACTCCCAAGGTTTTTCATTTTGTTTTAATTTTATGCATTTCAAATATTTTTTCCCATTTTGCATTTGACTAGCTTCTGTAAAGTTCCCCAGATCTTCCATAAAATCAGGCATAAATATAAAAGATAGAAACTGAAATTGATCATTTCAAAGTTTGGATCTATTTTGAACCTGAATTCTTCAGGTTCAGCCTAAAATTGTCAATATTTTTTTTAATTTGAAATTTATTTTACTTTTTTTTTATTTTAGAAAGGCCGGACCCCCCGTCACGCGAACGGTCTGCCGAATGGAAATTCGACGAAGAAAGCCGTGCAGGAAACCCCGATGAAGGTCGAAAAAGTCGCCCCTGAAGTGAAGGCAACTCCGAGTCAGAAGAAAAAGAAGGAAATGACTCTCGGCGAGAAGCTAGCCGCTCAGAATCGGTATCTAAAAAATTCTTATCAGAGCATTTAAGATTTGCAGAAAACATGAGCATTTTTATTATCATCATCAGGATTTTTATCAATCCTATATTATGCCATTTTCATTTGGAATGAGAAAGTTTTGTATTTTGATCAGAGCAGAGCTGAAAATTTTTTGGTCATTTTCGTTTAAAAAAATCCTGAAAAATAATTTGTATATGAGCTAAAATTTTCTTCTTATTTTTAATGGGAAGAATAATAGGAGTTTAAATTTCAGCGAAAAAGGCAAACCTGCCTCCGCAGCCAAATTGGCGACGGGAGAGGGCTCGATGGCGATGCTGCTCACTCAAGGGTTGATTGCTAGGGACGATGAGAAGATCGATGCAGTGCTCAGGGAGGAGAGACCCGAAATTATATTCGTTAGTTTTTTGTATTATTTTAAATGTAATTTTTCTCCAAAAATATCTATGCAATTTTTACCTCAAACCGCGTAGTAGACATCATGATAAATATTTACGCTATAATTTCTGTCATGTTTAGCCTAATTTTAATGATTGTATTATTTTCTGAAAATGACAAAGTGATTTTCAGAAAACCATCCACGACCTCCAATCCATCCACATCATTCCCATCCTGAAGCTACTCGACCAGAGACTCAGGACCAGATCTGCTACCAAGTAAGGAGAAAATCGATAAAATTAAGCAAATGGAAAATCAATATTTCCAGCATTACCCCCTGGCTGAAATGGATCCGTAGCATTTTCAACGTCCACATGGGATATTTGACATCGGTAATTTTTAAAAATATTTTATTTTTGGGTAATACTTTTCAGAAAATTCAAAATTTGAATTCTATTTCGTATTGACCTTTAAAAAGAGCAATGCCAAGTCAAAAGATATTTTTATCGTGAAGTCTTGTGTTTCCAGGTTTCTACAGTGGAAAGTGAAATCGCCTCTCTGCTGGACTGGCTCAAGTCCCGTGTTGCGCATCAGACCAAAATCTTCGAAATCAACGAGAAACTCAACGTCATTTTGGACCAGGTCATTTTCATTTGTATTTCTGTAAAATTTTAATTTAAAATTGATTTTCAGATAGAAAGGCGAAACAAGAAGTCGTTCGACACTCAGCAGCCGCTGGTCATTTTTGGCAATGGTAAAATTTAAATATATTTTTAAAAATAAGTTTTTTTCCATGCTCAGGGACACGCTCACACTTCTTGATATCTTGTCAATGTCAAACAACTTTAGATGTGAATTTCTGACACGTTTATTATCGCTATCAAAAAGAATGCGCTCACCCTAAATTTTGCAAGAAACATAAGTCATTTTCTCTGAACGACTTTGGAAAGAATACCCTTTTTCAATTAATTTTCTAAAGTGAAATTATCTTTATTAATTTGTACAGAGGACTCGGACGGCTCGGAGGACGATCTGGAGAGTCTGGTCTCCGAGGGCTCGGGTGAAGGCAGCGAGGCCGAATGGTGGAATGACGAAGACGGGGATGGCGCCTCGAGCGATGACGATTCGGAGTCCGATGATCAGCTTGGTCGGTTTTTTTTCTATCTCTAGAAATAATTGATTTTCTTCTTCCAGAAGACGATTCGGACGCGGACTTGGACGCAGTCATCAGCAAGCGACGCCGATTGGGCGACGAGGACAATGAAAGTGAAAGTGGCGAGGATGAAAATGAAGAAGAAGGCGATGTGCAGATGGAGAGCGATGATAGTGGGGTAGGTTGATTTTCTCTCAATTTTTTAAAACATATCTTGATGTTTTGATTATGCTTTAGAAAAAAAACCTTGATTTCTACATTTTTCCGAAAATTTCAACTTTGAAAGAAATAGTCGAATTAGTTTTTTATTTTAGAACTCCGACGAATAAGAAAAGAATGGATAGACGGATAGATCCAGACCCAGGCCGTTTCGTTGTTGATTTGTTATTTTTTCTTTTTCTACAGGTTAATATCTAATTTTTATATCGAGAAGGACCTGTAAAAATTTAACTCATAAAACGTGCTCCAATGCTAAATTTTGCCTATTCTTCACTTCTGTATTTAGCATGGAGCATATTTTACCTGAGCGAACTATTTACAGGATCTTTCCGATAATTGTTGTTTTCCACTGCAAATTCTACAAAATGTTCCGAGTAGAATGAGAATAGAACATTCAGAAAAACCTGTTATTTTCCCTGAAATTTTAATATTCTATTAGAAATTCTATGCTGTTTTCAACATTGGTTTAATTCACACAAATGCCTTTCCCATCATATATCAGTATTTGATAAAAGCGAGTTTTTAGGGGGAAGTAGAAAATTTCTTGGTTTTTGAAAAATTAGAGTTTTCCTTAAACTTCGTTTTCCAATAACAGGTCTAGAAGCTGACCGACTTTCCAAGAAATCCAAATATCCTACTTTTCAAGCTTTTACAAATAACTGATGCTCATCTTAGACATGCTATCGGTATTATTACGATTGCTCCCCGAAAATTAAAAATGCCGATGCATCGTTTTTTTCTAAATTCACTTGTTGATTTTGTTCGTTCAAAAATTTTATTCTTTTAAAGGATTTTAGTTTTTTCGGACGTTTCGAAATAAAGTTATGAAAATGAAGAGACTTTACTTTAAAAATGGCTTAAAATAGCAGTAAAACACTGGGAGTAAATATGATGGGTATCGATAGGAAGTAAATGTACTTTTAGTCATAAAACGAGGTCTTTAAAATTATGCATTGAAGCTTAGATTTTTACAGATATTTTTAAAATTTAGAAGGAAAAAGAAGCAATAAGAGCTTGGAAAGTCCACTGAATTTAGATATGAAATGTTTTAGAAAAAAAATGGTTGAACTTCCAAGAAACATTGGAATTTTCAAAGCTAAAAGGAAAAGGTAGAAAAAGAATAAGAATGAACTTAAAAGAGGTTTTATGAAATTTTCAAACAAATTAGAAATTAAATTGTAGAAAAATGAACTTTCCAAGACAATTAAAAAAAGGTGAAGAATTTACTTCCTGAACTTTTTCGCGGCCTTGGCGAGCAGCTTAGTCTTCTCCTCCTTCAGAGTGCGAATTTCCGACTCCATTTTGAGCAGCTCTCTCGGGTAGTAGCTATCGATGCTGCGATCACGCTCAGCCAACTGGAAATTTTAAAAATTAACCTAAAATCTTTGGGAGATTCTACCTTAGCGAAGTTTGTGAAAATTTCTTTTGAAAACGTTAAAAATGATGCGTAGGTTTGAAATTTTTAAGTTCACAATTCAAAGTCAGAACTTGAAATTTGAAAATTGAAAGTTCAAAGATCAGGGGCAGAAATTTTTGGGTGTCGATTTTCCAAAAAAAAAAAATCAAACCTGCTCTTCTTTGTTCCTCAGTTCGTGTTCCTTTTTCTCGAGTTCCTTGTGGAAATGCTCTCTCAACTCCATCTCCCTCTGCGCGTAGTCGTCATTGAACTCTTTCTGCAACAAATCAAATATCTCGACTATCGCATACCTGCCCCTCAAATCTTCCCCATCCTCGAAACATGCTCCATCGCTAAATGCTAGTGACTCTTCTCCTTGTCTCTTTCATCTTTGTTATGATTGAATAAAGGGAGAATCGCTATTCGCTATCATTTAGTATTAGAGCATGCTTTTAGAAAGGCAAGATTTGAGGGAAGTAACGATATACTAATTTTGAACTTTAAGCCATTATTTTTTTTATTTATTTATCTTTTAATTTCCACCTGTTTAGCAGCAATCGACTCGATCAGCTTGGGCCCTTCGCCGTCCATCAGACGCATCGAACGCAGTCTTTCTTTGCGGTAGTTCTCGTACAGCACCTGAAAATGCTCAATAATCATAGAATTTTAATTTTTTCTCACACTTAAAAATAACATGATCAAGAAGATATTTTGGATAATTACACCTAAAGAATTTTTTTGGAATTTCTGATAAGATACAATTATGAGGAAAAGTCTAAAATGATCCATTTTTTTGCAACTTTCAGGTTAGATATTTGACGAGGAAAATTTCCGCGTGTTATTTTTCGATGAAAAAACTTGCATTATGAGTCTTCTCCCTCATGGCATCGACGTTGGTGCGGAGGAGAGCCTCTCTGAGTTTGACGAAATCGCAGTGGTCCTCGTTTTCCACCTCCACGATGCCCCAAGGATATCTCCTGGCTCGGACCATCTGAAATCAGATGTGAAACCACTCTAAATCCTCAATTCATTGAAACATCCATTTTTGAACTTTGTGATCTATGAGAATATTTGTTCAATTATTCGAGAATTCTTATTCTACTACCTGCCCGTTGTCTTTGCGAATGAAATCGCAGCTGCCGATCACTGCGAAAGGCACCGCTCTGTTCATCTCAGCGTTTGTCTGAGCCACCTAAAAATTAGCGTTATTCATCTATTTTTTAAAAATAATTTTTGCAAATAGAACCCGAATATTGGGGAAAATGGGAAGATAGAAATTTAAGTTTACTCCACAAAATTTTCAATCTCAACAAATTTACCGTCTCATCGTCAGTGGGGAACTGGTAAATGTTGATGTTGTTGGAACGCAGTTCGCTCATGATCTGAAAAAAAAAAAGTTTAAAAAATAACAAAAAAACCAAGGTTTAAAGAAAAAAAACCTTATTCTTGAATCTGGCCAGCTCGTCCTTGCAAGTAGTGTCGGCCTTGGCGATCACGGGGATCACGTTCACTCGCTTCGACAACTCGCGCAGAGTCACTATGTCCAGAGCCTTCAGGCTGCAATTTCAAATCACTTTTCTCAACGGCTCGCAGAAAAAAAAACATTGTCTTCTTCATCTCTCTCTCGAAAAGATGCACTCTCTTTTTCTTTCTCGATATGACATGCTATCTTTTTTGCGAGTTTTTTGAAAGTCAAGCCTTGAGAAGTCTGTCTCAAATTTTGATAAAGAATTTGAACTTTAAGACACTTCTGAATCTCATCTTTAAAGATTCGAAGAAAAGGTACCAAAAATGAGAAAAAAAAATGATGTCTTGCATTCAGAATATCAATTTTTAAATCAAAATTCAATATTTTTTGTGCTATTTCTATTTTATGATGACCCTTTTTGAAACCTACCCATGTCCGGTGGGAGAGATGAAGTAGAGACAGGCATGAATGCGAGTGTCATCCATGTAGGCCAGCATGCGACGCACCTTCAACTCCTCCTGCAGGTAGCGCTCGAACTGCGCCTCCAGATAGTCCACGATCACTTGGGCGCTGAAAAATCATTAATTTTTTATTGTTCTGGTCAGACGAGGTAACAGACGATCGTGTATTGAAAAATGGGGAGAAAAGATGAGAGGAAATTGCGTACCATTCTATTGTCTCCTGTTCACTCTTCTTTCTCTGCACTCGAGCCTCCCTCTTTGCGCATAGTTCATACGCGCATTTCTCGCAAGGCGCTCTTTAACACACGAACTGTCACTTCATTTGATCGACACAATAATTTTATATTTCTCCCATTTTCTACGCTTCCAAAAAATTCTCTCAATGCCTATTGTATTTTGCAGAAAATAAATTGAAACATTTTTACTTCCACGAGTAATTTTCAAAAATATAATACCTCTTATCCTTATCCAACTGATCGCCAAATCCGGCAGTCTCAACCAGACGCAACTTCACGCGAACTCCGCCTTCCGCCACGTCTGAAGGTAAAAATTAAAAAGAAAAAGGCTAATTTTTGAATTTTTACGAGAAACCAACATTTTTTTAAATTTACCATAAGTCTTGGTTCTCAACTCGACCGTCTTCAACTCGTTGTTGCAGGGCTGGAAGTCGAGTTTCATGTTGAAGAGGGACTCGATCAGCGTGGTCTTGCCCATTCCCGTCTCGCCCACGCACATCAGATTGAATTGAAAACTGCAAATTCAAAAATTCAACTTTGTCATTTCCTTTTGTAATTTACGATGTTTAACTTCTTTTTGGTCTTTTCCCTTTATTTTAATTTCCGATTTTTACGAAATTCAATTTTCCGACGTTTTCTTACCCAGCCTCGACGCATTTCTTGACGAGTTGATGAGGTAGCGAGTCGAATCCGACATGGCCGTTCAACTCGACGGTGCGACCCGGCTCGGACTTCTTGGAAGGAATCGAGACGGTTGAGGGGGTCTGACTGAAAACGAAAATCGTCATCTATTTTTTCCGGCTCAACCTTACCTCAAAATGATGATTTCTTTTAGAAGTGACTATTTTAAAATGAACAATTTTGAATTATCTTTCTCAACAAAATGAGTAAACTATTGAAAAAAAAATCTTCATTATTTTATTATACCTGAGAGACGGAGGCACAACGGGATGGCTGGGAGGATGAGCGGCATGGAGGTGCTGCTGCAAACCAGAGTGCGAATGGCCTGGGATCGGAGGAGGCTTGGGAGGCGCCTGGAAAAAAAACCAGATTTAAAGTGAAGGAACAGCTAAAATTATGACCCCAATTTCAGTTTAAGGGGTCAAGTTAATTGAGGCTAAATCTAAAACAACTAATAATAAGACCTACGTTGTGAGGCTTCTTCAGATCATCAGTAATCGCCATGGTTGCCTGAAAATTAAAATTAAAAATAAAAATATAAAAATCAATAGTCGAACTATAACGAGCAGGAAAGGAAGGGATGAACTGTTTGCTTACGGCGATCTGTCAAATGACAGAATTCGGGCGGATATGAGTTCAATTCAAACTTATCAAATAGGGAAGAAAAAGGGAAAGAACCTTACGAAAATAAATCATTTTGAGAGAAATGGAAAAACAATCGAGCAACAATAACAACAACCAAAAAACGAAACAAATTTCAAATGCATCGCTTTCGCGCCAATTTTAGTTCATCGAAAATCAACTCGACATTGATGTTTTATCATGCAACCACAATAAAAGTAAAGCTTTATTTCATTTTTAAAGTCAAAAATTACTATTAAGATAAATTGCTAAATTATTATTATTTTGTCATGTAGAAGTATGACCCAGCGACGGGGTTTCCTAAAAATTTGCCAGTTTCCGAAGTGAGAAATTCCGCGAACGAAGTGTAGTTTGCATGTAGATCGTGCCACATTTGTGGGTGCCGTCGGGTTAGAGGAACTTTGGTTTTGAATACCAAGACGATGTACAATTTCCGAGCTGAATAAGAAAGAAAATAACTCCTTGGAGATTTCAGCTACTTCCAGACCTAGAGAGCACTTTCGTCAGACAAAAATAGATTAAGGGGGTAGGTTGCGCAAGCGAACGTTTAGCTATGATACCACGTCGCACAGATAAAACTTTGGCTGGTGAAAAGTTAAAGATAGAAAATTTGCTAAGAAAATATACTCGGGGGTAGGTCGTAGGAGCTATCTTTGACGATCGTCCCCCCTAGGTCTGACTACTCTTCCTCAAGTTTCTCTAAACTTTTCAGGAAAATCGGAAACTTACTCGTTTTTGTTGAAGTCTGATCGTTCTGAATTGTGAGGACTCGGTTGATGTTTCTGAAGAAGACCCCCTCGTCCCAAGCAGGGACAGCTAGCTCGATTTCTCTGCTCAACGACGACGGTCGATTGTAGTAGAAGTTCATCGATTCGGGATTTCCGTGGGGATCTAATGGGTATCATTTTTCCCACATTTATCTGCGCTGAATAGCCTTACTGAATAGCAATAGAACGTGATGGTAGTATCCCGGAAATTGTTCGTGCAGAAGTACGACTTTGGACAGATACGTCGGCTCCCTCAACTTGTAAGGCAACATCGAGAAATGATCGCCTGTTCGGATTTCCGGAAGCGGACCTTTCGTGGCTATGAACTCGTTCAGAACGATCTATAAGAGACGTGTTCTCGAATATTCTTAACGTTTGACTCTAATCTTACATAATCCACTCCACTGCTTGGCGCGACAGGAATAATCGACGGCGACAGTGACGTGACGTAGAAAACCGGCATCGAGAGATTTGATGACATCTTGTTGATACCGACTTTCGTCTCGTAGAACACTAAAACCACTCACTTAATTCTTCAGCCAACAATTTAGATCAAACCATTCTCAAAGCTATCCAAAGTTGATGTCTTGCAGCACAAATGCATGTTGTATGTCGTCAGCATTTGATGGTTGACTGCCTGAAGAGTTCAAAGTCGAAAGCTTTGGAGCTAAAGGAATAAAAGAATCCCCGAACCTGTTCACACGTGTACTCCTGAGGGCAAGCATTTTCTTCCGTGGGATCGCAAAGCATCACCGATGGAATATCGTAAGACGAAGCGCCATAAGGACAAACTTAAGTTCTGCGCCTGAGTAAACAAAACGACCAATGAACAACTGACTTGGCTTGACTTGTTCTGGAATGCCGGGTGGATTCGATAGGTCTTGTGGAACGTCCGAACAACATCGATAATCGCCGGTATGCTTTGAGAAGACGCAGACGGGGTTTCTTCCGGTGCACTCGATTGGGTCACTCAACGTACACCGCACTCCTGAAGTCACTCTCGTTCATTTCTCGGCGATTCGTTCGTTCAGATCATTTTCAGCATTTCGTACCGACGTTGTCGACTTTAACGAAAGATAGGTGCACGCACGACCATCTTCGTAAAGATATATAAAATTATATAGCTGACCTTCATTTTCGAACTCGTTGCACTGCGCATACTGTGAAAGGATGTTCTGTTCATGCGTCTGCCACGGGAATGGACAGATATCCTCGTAGTCTTCTTCGTCAAGTCCACTCAGCTTCTTGGCCTCTAGAATCGTCCCGAGAAGGGCCACAATTAGCCAATCGAATAGGTTCATCTATTGACCGAATTTCATAGAGAATAGATTCTGATAGTGCAACGTCGACGACAAAAATAGCTGTGTTGTTGATGGCTGAAGATAGGGGGTGACAAGGACAAGCACTGGATCGAAATCGTTGAATCGACAAAGTTTCCCTAATGCTTGACCCTTTCCTTCTCTCGGTCCATTGCCTTATTCAGCGCTCTCTTCTCGTTCTATTCTCGATTGCTGCAAGTTTTTCTTCTTGGTCACGAAAGTGTACACACTAATCTGTCAACAAGAGCATGATCCAAGCACAATCAGAGAGCAGCAGGCTTTTCCTCTCCTTTTTCCGTCCTCTCTCCACTTTTGCATCAAACTACGCTTATCAGCAAAAATCGCTCCAGCTCAAAATATCAGTCGGGATGATAAGCTATTATTGGGTAACTCCGTTATTGCTACTGTACCATAGAGTTATCGCTCAACCTCCTATACCTCCTCCAGGTTAGATAGACTTCGTCTGATGATAATAGCCGAAATGTGCTCTTTCAGAAATTCCCGACTGCTCGAATGGATGGCAATCACCAGGTTGGATATGATTCTCCTAGTTAGAAAATTGAGAAAAAATACTTAGATCTAACGTATGTGCCTTCAATTACCCTCTGCACCGATTATCAGGAAGGTTTCTTTTGCTTACGATATATCACATATCAAGCAGATTGTTTTTAGGAAATGGTGTGCCATGTACGCCCAACAATCCGACAATCTGCACTGGAAGGAATCCGTTTTGCTCACAGGATAGTGATAGGTCGTTCAAGTGTTGCAGCGATGTCATTCAGGCAAGATGAACACCGTCTTTCTTTGAAAATATCGAACTCTATAGGATTCGACCGAAATCTCTAAATTGAAAGCAGAAGAAGTGAAACCGATCTGTCCGGCTGGGGCTATTCCCTACAAGATGCCGATGGTGATGCTTTGCGATCCTGCGATAGTCAATATTTGTCCATACGATTACAAAGTAAGTAGAGTCTGCCAGCAGAAGTTGTCCAACTTCAATGTCCATTTGAAGTGGAGTGTAGTCCACCGCTAACTTCAATCTTCTTTTCCAGTGCGTCGAGGCTGTCAACGGCCATCTTCTACCACCAGATGGTCGTTCTCTCTGTTGCAAGACGTCAACCCTCTACTCTTTCGCGTCCGTCTTCCAGGAAGCCAAAATCTCTCCTAGGATCGTGCCGAACCCTCCTTTGTCGGCTATTGAATACGTGGGCTTTGATCACCGAATTCCATTACTCGAATTTTTCCTCCTCAGGTAACGCTGAACGTGCATACATCGGCCACGATGCATGCTCCTGAGATCCGAATTGGGGATCACTTCGTGCTGACGCCCTATCGACTTCTTGAGCCAGCATATCTCAAGGCTGTCAGGCTATACTCTGAACAAGCCCAAGGAAGCTATCTTCATATCCTCATGTTCGGTAGAAAAAAAAAGTCATATTTCTTTTAAAGTGCTGAAGCTCAGATCCACTATCACCGACAGAAACCATGCAACTATACTACGACAGACCGTCCAAAGAGGGCAAGACAATTGCGTTGGATGAGCCAATACCCGATGGTGGTTTCATTGCGAAGAGGATATTCAACGCTTCACCGATGACCAACATTGAAAATCCCCAGAGGCCTGGACCGGTTAAAGAATGTTCGTTGGATTATTCTCAAACGTACTATTGTTGGCTACTTCAGACAGAAAACTCTGGGTAGTCCTGGTCTTCAAGACGGTCACACCGTTAACTCGACTTTACGTGTCAGTTACTGTTGATCTGCACAGCAAATACAAAACTGTGACGGACTTCTTGAAATCCGATACTGGAAGAATACTGGGAACACCCGTAGCTGGGACTTATTTCTACTTGACAGCGGACTAGTGTGTGTTACGATGAAGTCATTATTGCAATATGTGTTAGGGGTACTTGACAACGTATTCTTTATAAGAAAATTGATTTTAATAAACAATTTTTGACACATGAATAAATAATTGTGTTACATCTTTTGATAGTCTTTGGATGGGTAGTCGTCTCTCGCTTCAACGTCTTGTATCGCTTCATCCTCATTGACAAGAGAGATTCCAGGTCGATGAACTGTGGTGATTGAAGGTAGCACGATCACGTCTGACATTAAAAGTGGTTTTTTTTTTTTTTTTTTTAAATTTTATCCGTGATTTTTTCAGGGCTGTCGAAACTCCACTCTGAATGGAGCTCGGAGTGGAGTGAAGTTCAAAAATTTTTCCACTTCCGACAGCTCTGGATTTTTTGTACCTAATTTCCCTATCCGCAAACTCATCGCATCCATAAGTTGCGTTTGTCTCGGTATGTAAACTTCTGACAAGGCATTTCGTCGGTAGTATGCTGATATCTGAATGAATCAGTTGTTTAATTTTATTAGGCAACTTCATTAATAAGTAAGTATATTTTAAGCACAAATTTATGCAAATGAATAGCCGAGTTTAAATACTAACCGTGATATTTTGATATTGTGATATCTGTGGTTGTAAGGCTGTCAGCGCGAATGTGAATTGAGAGGGTTGTTGAGGTGATGAAGTTACAATGAAGGATTGGGACTGAAGCTCGGTCCTTAAAACAAAGTCACGACACTTGAAATTACTGTAACCATACATTTGTACAGTGATAGGACTGTAGTTGCTGAGTACTCGTAGAGTAGAGCTATGAAGGATTACTGCCGACAGCAACGCTGGGTAATCTCGCGTGTCAAGGCAAGGGAACACATATCGTAGCCCTTTCTGGTAAATCTTTTGATTTCCAAATGATATGGCATATCTGTAAGCTTTGTTCATGTTTAAATTTGGAAATCTATTAATCGCCCTAGGCTCAGTCTAGCTTTTATGAAAATCACGGACCTATTATCACTATTTTCATCGTCATATTTCACTTGTCTCAATCCATTGTCATTCAGTCTACCAATAAATTCCATTCCTAACGTGTAATTTTGCTGCATCGTCAAGTTGAACGGACATATAAAGGCTTGAATCTCATACTAAAGGAAAGATTAGTTTTAAAAGTCTGAACATTATCTTACATTTGCATCATACGCAGCTATCTTCACGGGATATCTTTTCATTGGATCTATGAGATAAGCCTGAATCGAATATATATATTTTAATTCCATAAAAAATCCTGCGTATACCATAGTAACCTTCAATTGAGACCCTTTGTTAACGAATAGCCTGTCGACTTGTGTAATGGGCGTGAAGTGCATTAGAACTATTCCGGTATAAGTCTTGAGCAAATTCATTCAAAGCATGGCGATAACGTTTAATTTATTACCAAATTCCCCCTGGTTGCAGTTGTATTGAAATTCAGAGTGACATTATACAGTGAAGGAATCGCGATATAAGGAATGGCTGATGGTATCGTATCATTCGGAAGAATTTCCTTATTAGCTAAAGCTAGAAATACGATAAGAGCATAGAATAAGCTGAATGAAATTAAGCTTGATCTTCAATTTTGGATAAAAATGTCATACCTACAAACAGCCGTACACGCTAACCAGGTGAAGTAGAACCTCGCATTGCAACAAGCCTGCTGTTGCATTCAGACGGTAATAGCGTAAAATATGAAAACTTCAAAGCTAATCCAAGAAAAACTGTGAAAGCTTCATAACGTGACTTTTGATTTCAATATTCTATATCCAAGACGTCATGCAGGCTCAAGACAATTCAGTAAAATACCATAACGAATTGACCAAGCTGGTAATCAATAAGCTAGTGATAAGAGGAAGGAAGAAAGATATGATAAGAGATAAAAAGATGAAGAATGATTGTTTGTTTGAGCAACTAGACAGGAAAGAAAGCCACTTCAGGCAAATCATCCAGGCAGGCAAAATTATATCAACGTATCGTCTTATTAAAATCAGTAACTTTATCACTTTACTAGTCTTTTCATAGATAATTTACTAATATTTCGATGAGCGAACATTATCACTTTTGATTGAGATTTTGTAATGAAAATCGTAAGTAGGATTCTAGAAAACTACATGAAAGTGCGTAATCTTGAAAGTAGTAGCGTAGTAATTAGTAACTCACGAAATAGAGCATGAAAAACGATCCAAAATAGTTCCTCTTCCTTATCCTACCTACACTATTTCAGATTACTGTATTACTACGTTAGCACTTTTCCAGATCGCCGCCAATGAAAGTCGTATTTGGTTGTACTTTTCGATCTACTGTTTCTTCTTTTCGGGCTCAGTGCCGAGAACCTTTTTGCGTTGAGAGAACATGTAGAAGTAGAGTTGAGGGAAGCCTAATTTTAAAATTATAAGATCCCGTAGTCTTAAAATAAAAGTCATCATAAAGTATAAGCACCGAACTTCTATTTTAGGTTTCAAGTCATTTTTAAAAATTTACCTGGAATGTAAGTGAAGGAGGCGAGGAACAGCAGCCACCAGAGCGAAATGCCCATGTTTGCTGGATTCGGCATCTCCAGAGTATAGTACTTTTCGCGTCCAATCTAAAAATATAAGAAAAAAACTATTAGTATTAAGATTTTTATGATGGATATCCATAAATAAAAATTAAAAGAAAGTTGAATTTTCTCGTTTTTCGTAAAAAAAAAAAATGATTTTCTTTTAGATATATTGATCACTAACAAAATAAATAATTTAAACAATACTAAAAAGTCGAATTTAACCTCCGGCAATCCCGCAAACAGCGTTAGCAATTCGCCGGTGACTCCAGTCGGATAGAGCACGATGAAAGTGGTGTATCTGAGCCAGATGATGAAATACGGCACTGAATTGAACAGCGACAGGGCGTAGAAGGAATAGCGGATCACTTCGGTAATCGACCAGGCCAACAGAAGCAGGGGAACGCCCAGAGAATGGCGGGACTGAAATTTTGAAATAGCATAAAATACAAGCCCCATAGCTAAAAGTAAAAAAAACATTCAAGCTACAGTAAATTAAAAGTACTCCAATAGCAGAGTCTATTGTTTTAAGGGGGTATTCTATTTTTAATTCCAAGAAAATTAAAAAAAAAAAAAAAAAAATACCGATGAAGCAACATGGAGAACCGGCCAAACGAGAGCCAATCTGCTGCTGACTTGCATGAGCGTCGTGCCGAGCGGAGAGCGCACAAGGCCTAGCATGGAATGAAGAACCTCAAAATAGGGGTCATTTATTTTTGAATATAAGATCCTCCTATATTTTTTCTACTTAATTTTTAAAAAAATCTTGCCTTAAAATTGCACTCAGACTTGCAACGTTTTCGAAATTTCGACACTTGCACCCGACTCGATTCACATTCTTTCTAGATTTTGGACCCACGCCCGTACTTTTTCCAAAAATTAAACAAAATCACGCACCCACACCTGCGGGTTTTTATTTGCAAGTCTGATTGCACTAAATTTTAAAGAAATAGCGAAAAAACATTTAAATCCTACCTCAAGAATAGCGGCGGTCTGGAAAATTTCAACCTCCAGTTGAACAGATTCATAGAGGTCCTTCCATTTCAAGCCCTCCATCAGACCGAATACGGTCTTGATCAGAATTATTGACCATCTGAAAAAGATAATAAAAGATGTTTTTGAAGAGAAAAATTTGAAATAAGCTAATTTAAAAAAGAACATCTTTTTACCCCAGAACTTGAGCAGCATTGTAAACGAACAAGTAGAGTTTGGCGTTACTCATTTTGCTGAAAATCTAATTTTTTATAAAAAAAAAATCCGGAAAAGTTCCAAGTATTCAGAATAAACGACAAAAATCGACTGATCTGGTCGTTATCAAAAAGGGTCATTTGGAACGAGAAAAGAGTCGGAGAAATGCAAAAATATCACACCACCGAAACATCACAAAAGCATAAATTATGAAACGAGCAAAAAAATCGAGAATTTGTCAAAACTAGAAAAATCGATCATTTTAAATATTCAAATTCACTCAGTTGGTGGCAAACCACTCAATGAAATGGCAGCACGAAAGTTCGTATGCTTCATTCGTTTTTTGCCCATTCGCCCCACTTGCTTACTCATTTTCTCGTCACACAAACAGTATCGATTTTCCAAATCATACATGAAATTTAGAAAATTCGTGAAAAATTTGTATCAAGAACTTCTCCTAACTTTGAGCTCCATCGTCACCTATCCTTCCTTTTCTTGCTCCATTTCTAAACCAATTGCATTATGTTTCCTTGCTCCTTACGAAATTTTCGTCAATTTTATTTCGGTTTTTGGCAAATTCGCTTAGCTCATGCCATATATATTTGGAAAACTTATCCTTTTTCGAATCAAACTTTAATATTGGGGAAAATTTAATAAAATTTTCAAATTCGTAGTTTTGAACCGAATTTTTCAAGAACGAACTATTTTTATTTTTTCCAGAAAAATGGCGGACATCCCAATTCGACCTTCGAGCGAGGTTGAGCCAATCTCGCTGCCCCTGACGGCCGTCTGCATTGTCGGAGACAAGTCCAGAACTCCCAAGGGTTTCGTGCCGGTAAGTCGATGTTTGTAATCATGTGATCTTCTAAAATTTGATCATTTTTCGTCGAATTTAAGCAATTCCGGAATTTATTAGGAATCTTTGTAAGTATAGAAAAAAGAGTAAGTTTGCTGAAAAAAAAGAATAAAATCTACAAATGTGGTTGCCTCTTTCTAAATTTCACTTTCTTCCTGAAACTACAGAAATATGAACAAAGAGTTCAAAATAAAGCTATTTTTCCTTAAAAAACTGAATCGATATGTCTTTCAGATCGCGAAATGTTTCGACGATGGCTCTGACGCAGACTTGTGGAGGGACGGAGTTTTCACATTCCAGCGACAAATCCGGTACTTGTGCGTGAGCAGAGAGTTGCCTGACTCCAATATTCGGGTAGGTTTTATTCTAGTTTTCGAAAAGTTCGATCATTCTCAACTTCTGAGCTTTAAAATATTTTTGATTAGGAAATAAGTTTACCAACTCTTCTACTCATGATATTTCAAAATTTTCTAGTCTTCATGATTCAGGCCCCGATAAGCGTGATCACGGATATGACGATTGTCAAGGAATCCGACCCTATTCCGCACGGATTCATCGCCTTGGATTACACTGCTGATAGTCGTAAGTATTGTTTTCTTATTTGCATTTCTGGGAAGGAAAAACTACTTCCCTGTATAATTCACCAGCTCACCGTGATCACATGACCGCCATTTGTGAACTCCACCAGTTATTGCTCTTTTCCCTACACTCCCTAGCCCTAAAGCCTGATGGATTTTACAAATGGTGGCCATTATGAACTGCTGAATTATACAGGGAGCCAAAGATATATTTTTTCATAGAGAAATTTCTGCATTTTGCACAAAATCATCGACGTTCCCAGGAAGAATATGTTAAAATTCAGGCGAAAAATCGCTGCGGAAAAGATACATCTGCATCAAGTCGGAGCATCGCGATCGTGTCGTCGATGCAATCGGAGATGTGATCGTCACCAGCAAGTCCAAAAAAACACCCAAAGACTACACTCATGCTGGGTGGGAATCAAAATAATAACTTCTTGACAAATGTCTTTATCAGCCATTTTTGGAAAGTTCATAGATGCTGAAAATACAATGACTTTGATAAAGAAAGATTGTTGAGTTTTTGTATGAGCTCGTTCAGATTTATTTGCATTGCAACTAACGTCTGAGCGGGCCCTAAGAATTTTGAATGAAAACTGGCGTTTTCAGAGAAGTCGACGGCCTGAACATCTACTTCAAAGCGATCAGTATTCCTCCGACCTACAATCTGACTCATAGCTCGAGGTACAAATTCTATTTTCACAAATTCAACGTTTTTTTTCTCGAAAATATAGAAATTCATTAAACGCACAGATGCTGTGACGTTTTCCGCCGCAAATGTTCCTTATGCGGTGGATTATCTCAATCAGTTTTACATTATTATTCCTAATAATGAGACTAGAGATGATGACCGAATTTTTATGGCGGAAAACGTTCCAACGTCTGGAGACACAATATTTTAGTGCCTCCCAAATCAACCGCAATCCCTCAACCCTGTACCCCGGCCTGCCAACTACGTCTACAGCTAATTCCGTGCCTTCTGATATGAACGCCGCCAGAGTAGACGTTTTCACAATTAAGGTCTGCCGTGACTTTGGCTTCTTCATAATTCACTTTTCTTTTTATATGCTATTTATAAATCACATCATGCAAAAATAAGGTGTTGAAGTAATCATCGTCTAGTTATTCCTGTCGTATTTCAATGAATTGTGGATTTGAGGTTTATATTTAGCACTTTTCTTGCACAATCTGTCTAACTTTTTCTCGACATTCTTTAATTTTCACGTGGGATAATCAGCTAAAAGGTGATATTTTTATATTATGACTTTTCAGAACCCAATGATCCAAAAGATGAAAGGCGTTGATGGCGTCCCGTTCAAACTCAACTCCCAACTCGAGGCCTCGCTCGGAAAGAAACAGGTAAAGAATAATTTTACACTATATTTCATGATTCTTACAACAATTTACAATGCTACGATATTTTTAATCAATTTAGACCTTTTCGAACATTTTTATAATTTCCTGGAAAAATGATTGAAAACAATTATCAGATCGACTCCCTGCCTCCGCTCGCGAACTTCGACATTCGCCGATTGAACTCTGACGAATTCGCGTACAGTTTCACACTCGAAAAGGCCACACTCGCAAATTAAACCAAAAATCTTAACATTTGTATAATTTATTTCAAAACCTGTCAAAGTGTAAAAACGTGATTCTAATGACGACATTTTGTGCCCATATTCTTGTCTTTGAAAATAAACTTTTACTTTTTAAACCTGGAAAGTCACAGAAGCCGAGAAATTTTTATAGATGTGAACATGATAGACTGCTTGGAAAGCTCACCACTTTTGAAATGAAGGTGTTGGCAAAAATTGAGTGAACTTTCTAGATGCGTGGCAGAGCTGAGACGAAGCTTAAACCTTCAAATTCGAAGTCGAAGTCGAAATTGAATTGCCAAAATTTTCGAAATCGAAATGGCTCGAAAATTCTCGAAATTTCGTCGTCGGCTCTGATGGATGGAAAATGAATCTGATGAGTTTCCCAAGAAGACAGCATGATATCATAATTTAAAAGAAAACTATCTTGAAATTTTCATAAGAAGAGGCTATCTGAAAATAGTCTAAAGATCGAGATCTATTCGTAACTGTAAGAAGACCGACACATTCTAGACCAAGATACGATTTCGTCTCTCAAAAAATCGTTTTCGTATCGTTTCAAGACCATTTAGCCGCTAGAGGGCCGGCCTATAGATTGGCTGATTTGCTGGCAGAGCCGCGGCGCACAGCCCACGCGTCGCGGCGTTGCGAAGCGGTTCTCCCAGTCAGGGTCGCTGCGAACACCTCGCCCTTGTCAGCCTTTTTCTCCTCGTCCATGCTATTTCCTTTTTCCTCTGCGTCTTGCTCCGTGTCCCCTCGCATTCCCCACTTGCTCATCTCTCCGCTCTCCATTTCAAGAAGAGATTCCGCTCTTCTCGATCGATATAAATTCTAGTATCTATCGATAACTAATTTTCCTAGTCTTACTTCCAGACACCCTTGGTCATCTTCAGGACAGGGGCGTTTGTTGGTGGTGCTGTGCGGTGAAATCGACGCGAACTTTGTGGAATTTTTTGTCGAACGCGCAAAAAATCCACCCCAAAGTCGACTCGGTTTTTGCCTCGCCGTGCCGATTTCTAACCACTCACCCATTTATGGCCGTCTAGCTGCGGTATGTCTACAGGCTTAGTCAATACAGACGCGATCAACGACGCCCTGCTACGCGCTAGAGAGGTGAGAATCCCACAAACACTAAAATTACCTAAAATGGCCTATAAAAGTCGCCATTTTGTAAACATCATCCCATTTTGTTCCATTCAAAACCGATTTTCATGAAAAAGGATGAAATTTACAAAATTTCGGCGACTTTCATATCAGGCCACCTAAATTTCCCCTAACTGTATTGATTGAGCAAACCTTTAACACGATGACCTACATTTCAAATGTCGAATTTCACAATCGCCACAACCAAATCGGCACTACAAAATCGCATTGAATACACATAAAACTACAGACAAATATTGATTTTTCTGCAATTTGTTTACAAAAACAAACAACAGACATTTGACGAAGCTATTATTGTTGATGATTGAATTTTACACGAAATTTGCCATAATTATTCATTGCCAATTGCCATTATCGATTTTTCCCAAATTATGCCATTAGTTTCGCATTAATTGCCGGTATCTTTGATGATTGATGTCCATTTAATGATGATGATAGTTGCATTTGCGTAGGTATTATTTATTTTTCGCAGTTACATTGATGATTTTGCAATTGATATATATTGATTTTGCGTATTGAATTTTCAAAATTTGCCCAAAATTTTTTGATGATGATTTTACCTTTGTTGATGAAAAATTTATTTGACAAGTATTATTTATTGGGTTAGGTTACATTTATCGGCGTTAATTTGATGAGTTGATCTAGGTACTTTTCAAGGGTTATTTTATTTCGCCCGTGCCTTCTTCCCCTTCAAATTTCAATCTATCCGCGCTGACATTTATCAACTTTTCAACGATTGTTTTGAAAACATTAAAAATCGCTAAAAATGAGGTGAAGATTAAAAAAACGCACTTTGAGCTTTTCCTACTTTTTGCGCTCCATTTACAAAATCACCCTGTAATTTGCAAATTTCCGATTCATTTCTCGAAATTTCTTTCGAAAAATCGATATTTTTGGGATTTCTTGATTTTTCATTGATTTCTCGTAGTTTTGATCGTTATTGGTTTCTTTTCTCGATTCTATTTGTATTTTTTGATAGGCAAACCAGTGGAAATTCACGCGCGATTTCTTCGTGAAAAGGGACAAGTAAGGGAGAATGAGCAGCAGCAACCCCAGTCCGAATAGGGAGTCGGGAGTCGCTCCAGCTGTAAAATTTCACATGTTTATCGACAAAGATTCGAAACATCTGAATTTCACAAAAGACGGCGCTCCACTGCTAAATTTGATGAGAAAATCAGCAATGGAGCACATTTTCTGTGGGCTCCAGATTTTCGAGTCTTGGTCAAATTCAATTAATTATGGCATAGCTAATTATGAATCACCTGTAATTATCAGTTAACTATTGATCAATTATTATTGACGTTTTATAATGATCCTAGGAGTTATTGATTTATTTATCTGTTTTATTTGATTTAGCTGACGACTGACGTATCCACTGTGATCAACACGACTTCGAACCTGAAACGCCAACTTGACGACTATTCTGATCGTACGCATTTCACAGTTGCCATTTTTTGTCGTCGTCATTTTCTTTGCGAGTGATGGCGAATTTTTGCCAGAGAATTATCCGTAATTTTGCTTCATTGCAGTCGCGGTTACCCATTTTACATTTATGCATTTTATCGATTATTATTGATTTTCGAATTTTATTGATTTATTGATTGATCACATTTCATTCAATTTCAATTTCAATTTTGCATTTCAAATTCATTGATTTTCACAGTTTTACGCTAACTGCTAGGTTAAAATAATTACATTTTAGGCGGAATTGAGTTCACTGAAAGCTCGCTTATTTTAAACTTCATTCAATGCCTTTTTTTTTTTTTTTAAGGATTCCTCTTGGGTGTGATCGGCTCGGAATTTTGATTCCTAACTCGCGAAAAATCGATTTCGATTCCGAAATTTCAAAATTCAAATTTCGAGCAACCCTGAGTTCCATTTTCAAAGCGACTGAAGTTTGCAAATGAGTCGAGTTTGCAGCGAGTTCAATTCAAGAAAAACTAGTGAGCTTTTAAAAAGATTGATTATGCTAATTTCAGAGAACCCCGCGAAGAGGGCCAACATGCAGGGTATGGGAATGGAAGCGGGTATGGTACCATTCGGGATGATGGGTGGCGGAGCGCCTAACGATCAGGTCTCCGACATCATCCAGGTTCCCGACAACTCGGTCGGACTCGGTAAGATCGGGGGAAAAAATCGAGAGAAATACCAATTATTGTGGCTCTTCTTCTGCATCATAGTTCATCTCAAAACTAGCAACTTTCCAGGGGTCCCAAAAATAAGCTTGATTTATGAGGAACTTTGAAACGTACTTTCTTCAAACCACATAGATTTCTGTTTTCAGGAGAAATTTCAAGTTTTTAACCCTAAAAAAGATTATGAATTTTAGTGATCGGCCGCGGCGGTTCGGAGATCCAGAACATCCAGACGCAGTCGGGCGCGCGCGTGCAGATGGCGCAGGAGAGCGATCCCGGCACGGGTGTCCGAAATTGCACCATTCAAGGAAGCAGGGTAGGAAAAGGCGATAGCTGATCGAAACCTCAGAGAATCTCGAATTTTCTAAAAATCCATCTTTTCTGATTTTTGGTTCAAAGTTCCTTCGGGTAACTTCCTGAAAACTTTCAAAATAAATCTAGAAAATCTTTGAAAAAAACAACAACAACCAATAAATTTTCATTTTTCAGCTGTCGGTGGACCGCGCTCGCCAGCTGATTCAGAACGTGATCGATCGAGCGAATCAGCGCCAGATGCAGGGCGGACAGGGCGGCGGAAACCAGTCGATGGGCGGGGGTATGATGAGTGGAGCTGGGGATGGACGATCCATCACCTACGACTACATGATCCCCGCTGCCAAGTGCGGACTCGTCATTGGCAAGCAGGGAGAGACCATCAAGCTGCTTCAGGTATTAAAAGAAATATATTTCAAATATGGGTTCTCTTGGAAGTTTCATCGACTTTTGAAAAAAAGAAACAGTAATATCAATAAGGAGAAAATCGTTTTCCGATAAACTTATAAGAAGGCGAAAAGTTACGAAGCGAGCGTACTTTTGGAAGAAAAAAAGAATGTTCAATTTTCAGGAACAATCGGGCGCCAAAATGCAGATGATCCAAGACACGCAGGAAGTCACCGGACAGCCCAAGCCGCTCAGAATTCAGGGAGATCCCGATAAGGTGAGAATCAGCACAGATTGACGCTAAAAAACCACTCCATTTATCCTCAGAATCTAGATTTTCTTCGATTTAAGAAAGAGGATTGATTCAATTTCCAGGTCGAACTCGGCAAGCGTCTGATCACGGAGTTGTTGGCCAGAGAGGAAGGGGCGGGGATGAATGCGGGCGGTGGCGGCGGCCATCGGTTCCACCACGAGGGAGGCGGCGGCGGCGGCGGTCAGGTATATCAGATTAAAAAATTCTGGACCTAGCTTTGGGGCTTTTGACTATTAAAAGAAAATCGAGTCGACTTTTACAGGGAGGCCCGACCGCGAAGGGAGAGGTGGTGGTGCCCAGAGCCAGCGTCGGAATGATCATCGGCAAGGGCGGCGAGATGATCAAACGACTCGCCCAGGAGACCGGCACCAAGATCCAGTTCAAACCGGATGGTAGATATTTGAACATTTGAAAACGGGAAATGCAACTTTTCGAGGGTTTCAAGTCATTTCGAGTTTTAAGAGAAAAACACATCACGAGAAATTTAAGCAAAAAAATGGGTTTTTATGGAATTTTAGAAAAACAAAACATTTAATTTTATCGTATTCTGAAAGTTGAATCGAAAAGTCGTGAAAATCAAAAGATTTCTTTATGGATCTGAACAGCAGCATTCCTTTATTGAGAAACTTGGAAAGAAAAAAGTGGCCAAAGTAAAAGAAAAAATCTCCTTTTGTATTTGAAATTAACAATTACCACTTAGAAGATCAGAGCTCAGCGGACCGCACGGCAATCATCATGGGTACGCGCGAGCAGATCTACAAGGCCACGGAGCTCATCACCGAGCTCGTCCACAAATCCCTGTCCGGAGGCGGCACGGGAGGTGGCAACGCAGGCGGAGGACCCATGCACAATACCGGAAATCAACAGGTAAAACGATGTGTCTCAGATGGTTTTTGCCACATCTCCATCGAACAATCATGCTTTGAAATTTCAATTGTTGATAAAAAAACAAGGGGACTATGCGGTTTTCAAGAAGATGGCTTTATCCTTGGGATTAAGTTTTGGCTAACTTAAAATTCGAAAACAAAACTAAAAATGGCGCTGTGAAATTCGTCAAGTTGTTATTGCAGGAGGTCTTCTACATGCACGTACCCGCCAACAAGACCGGATTGGTTATTGGAAAGGGAGGGGAAACTATCAAACAGGTCAGAAATGAAAAAAAAATCAAAATTTTATAAATCCAAGGAAAAATGAAATTTTTCAAATTCTAAATCTCTGAAATATTCGAGTTTGAACTAGAGCTTTAAAAATTCACAGTTTGAGAAAATGCAGTGCACGTGCTCATAAACGCATCGGGAGCCTCGCGATGCGTTTATATGAGCACGAGCACAGGAAAACGACTATAATTTACAGAACTTTGATTGAAATAAAGGCAATTTTGCAAAACTCGAAAGTCCGGAAAATGGAAATTTAAAATTGTTGTTCAGATCAACAGCGAATCGGGCGCCTATTGCGAGTTGTCGCGTGAGCCGCCGCCCAATGCGCAAGAGAAGGTGTTCATCATCAAGGGCACACCCTACCAGATCCATCACGCGCAGCACATCATTCGCATTAAGGTTGGACAAATTTTGAAATTCTGAAGAATAGAAAATTTCAAAAGTACACGAAAGGGGGGATGGCTTCATATAATGGAAAGTGTCCAGATCGGTTGAAATCTTATTCTTTTTCTTGTGATGTAATCAAGAGACTTTATTTGATGTACGAGTTTCAGTTTTAAAATTGAAAGAGGAGGAAGAAGCTATAAGAAAAAGTAAAAATAGTACAAATTTGCAGGTAGGAGACATCGCACCCGGCACTCCAGTACCATTCTTCGCGGGCCCCGGCGGTCCCATGGCCAATGCCTCTTTTGGTGCCGCACCAGCGCAGTTCAATGGGGGATACGGTGCTCAGCAAGTCCCTCAGTGGAATGCCGGATATGGTTAGAAAATTGATTTATCCTTTGTTGTTATATTTTTGACAAATTAGAAATAACCATTTTTTCCAGAATTTATAAACTAACATTTCTCTAATAATATGAGTATTGCAAACGTTTTTAAATCGATTTTGTGGGAATGTTTGTAGGTTTCAGAGCTTATTATAGGAGACTTTTAGGACATCAGCCGGACACAGGCAATGGATGGGCCCAACAACCTGCAGCGGCACCCGCACAGCCCTACTACGGCGCTCAGCCCGCGGCCGCCGCGCAACCTCAGGTAGGAAACGTTTTTTTTTTTTTTTTTTAATGAAAAAGTCTAATTTTTACATCCTCAACTTATCCTTCTCAGAAAATATATTTTGAAATGTTCAAATTCTACATCGGAACTTTGCGTTTTTTTAAACCAACTTCTCTGTAGAAATTGTGGAATAAAGTGTCAAGTCTTATAAAATACTTGATTCAAAGCAAAATTTAGTCGTCTAGAAAAAAAAAACGTTGACATTTCCATAAGAAGTGGTGTTTTTTGTTGTTTTTAAATTGTAAATTTGCAGGCCACATTCGCCCCGCACCAGTACCAGACGCCCGCAGCGCAGCAGTACGCGGCTCAGCCGCAGCCTGCTCAGGCAGCTCAGCCCGCACAGCCTGCAGCTGCAAACACCCAGCAGGCCGCACCCTCCATCAACCCCCAGACCGGACAGCCCGACTACTCCGCGCAATGGGCCGAGTATTATAGGTACGAGGAACTTGTTTGTTTTATTTTGTGAAAAAAAAAACATTTTTGGATTATTCATTTTTATCCGTTCAAAGCTACCTTTTAAAGAATGTTTCCCAACTTAATCTTCTAACCTTCTGAAAACGAACATTTTTAAAATAGTCAACTTGTTCCACTGAACACCAGACTCGGAACTTTTAATCCGGTCCGACTTCCAAGTTGGTTGAAAATGCTTATTTTGAGCCGAATAATAATCACAAGAATGAAACACTGAAATAGCGTTTTGCAGATCGATGGGAATGCACGACCAGGCCGCCGTCATCGAGGCCCAGATGAAACAGCAGCGCGGCGCGACAGCCACCGCCCAGCCGGCACAGGCCACCTACCCGCAGGCCGCTGGAACTCAGCCCGGTATGGCATTCTATTATACTAGGCACTTTTCGAATCGTGTTTGTTATCCGTATGAAAGAAGATAATGTTTTATTGAGATACAAAAAGAAGACATGCTCTTTTTCTCTTTCAGGAGAAAAACACGCACTTACTATATTGTTTTTGTGATAAATTGCGGCTCAAAAGTCATAAGTGTCTACGCTAATCAAAATTAATTCAAATGAGAGATTATATTACTGAATATTACTATTTTATATGGGTATAATTTTATTTGGGCCTTGAAACATATTTATGTTTTATTTTAGGCGCCGCCCCCGCGCAAGCCCAACAGCCCTACGCCGCCTACACTCAGCCGGGGCAGCCTGTGGCTCAGCAGTACAACAATGGTACGGAACGAAATTAACATAAAATTAAAAAAAAAAAAACAAATTTCAGGAGCTGCTCGCTGGTAAAGCCCCCGCCGACATGATCCGTGGTCGTTTCGAGAATTCCATCCCCCCCTTACGTTCTTGTATTTTGTTAGGTTCTGGTTCCTTTTCTCGTTCTTTTTCATTCGTTTTTTTCTTCTTCGTCGTCGTGTTTTTCCTTTGATTTTTCCATTGGGTTTGTGTCCTCTCAATTTCCATTTTATTCATTATTTTATTCTTGTGTTGAGGTTCATTTCTTACCATTTTATTTTTATCATTGTTTTTGGACGCGCGATTAAATGTTGTTCTGAAATTTGATTTGTTCCTTTTTCTGACAAAAGTCAGATTTTCCCTTTTCTTATTCTATTTTCCCCCACTATAATCATTTCATTTTAGACCTTTTCTTTTTTATTTTTCTCTTTGTCTGCGTTATTTGAATATTTTATTTTCGTGTTGTTTTTTTTATTTTCTAAGATATTTCCCCGTAATTTACTACTTTTCTTCAATAAAATGTTTATGAAATTATTGAATTCTAGGTTTTGGAGCGAGAAAGTTGCTTTCTTTCTAGAAAATATCGTGTAGTGAGAATGGGAGCCGACTTTTTAGGGTTTGAATTTTCAGTACAAATGAACCTGCCCAGGCTCTGCTTTGCCATCCACAAGGAGTTCCTTCTCTCTAGTAAGTTCAACAATTTTAAAAATAAAAGAAATGAACTTATTTTCTGAAAATTTGCTCAATTAGCATGATTTTGCCAAAGCTTGAAAAGTTAGAACATTAAAAAATGCTGTTAAAAGGACAATTACTATATGGTAGAGTGCGAGTCTTTTCCACACTATTTCTTTCAGATTTCATTCGCCTATCTCTAACTATAGGACTCCACCATTTAGTAATTGTCCAGAAGTCCAAAAAGAGTCATTTTTGCAATTTGGAGTTTTTCAGGCGCAGGTCCTAGCGTCGACGTGTATGAGATTGGAGATGATTTGAAGCGCATCAGCCGGATTCGAGTTTTCGAAAAAGGCGGGAACGACATCTACGGAATGGAAGGAACTTTAGGTAAATTAAAAAAAATCTAAAAATAAAAATGGCAGTTTTTCAAATTTCCAGACGGCGTTTTCGTGTTCGGTGAACGGTGCATCGCACTGATCGGCGATGCTCAAATCAGCCAAAGCCAGGAACTGCCAATTCAATTTGTCAAGTGCACAGGAGACTTTGTGACTGCGCTCAGACCGTTCGACAATGGACAGGTATAAAAATAACAAAAAGTCTAACTTATTATTTTCCCGGCTCCCTGTAGCTTTCAGTTTTTCGAAAAATAGCATGAGAAAAAAGAATATTTGAAATTAAAAGGACTTTTTTTTTCAAAAATTTCGGAAATGAAATGAGAATTTCTTGAGTTTTAGGTCGCTATTCTGTACGGCTCAAACAACGTCCTTCTCGCCAACTACTCTACTAAATCGGGCGGTCTGGAATTCACCGCGAACAAGGAGATTCACTGCAATCATCAGGGTGGAATGTGGGTTTTTTAATCGTTTTTGTTCAAGCTCAAGCATTTTATGAAGAAAAGTGAATGAAATTCTTAAGAATATCCATTAATTCCTTCCCTTTTGAAAGTTCAGGCAATTTCATAGAAGAATGAAAAGAGGAAAAATAGCTAAATTTTTCAAATGTTTCCTCCGTTCAGCTCTTGCGGTTTAATTTCTGGCACGAGTTGGGCGGACTGCTGCTGCATCGTTGGCACGGCTCTGGGAGAGATTTTGGC
The DNA here is from genome assembly GCA_964036155.1 of Diploscapter coronatus. NCBI lineage: Eukaryota > Metazoa > Nematoda > Chromadorea > Rhabditida > Rhabditidae > Diploscapter > Diploscapter coronatus. The sequence continues at coordinate 85,534,038 of OZ038422.1, read as the reverse complement.
CTGGCATCCAGCGTTCGGCCCGGACATTCGAATCAGGATGAGCAAGCATCACGTAATTTTCAAGACGTTTTTTTGTCTTAAGATTTGACAGACCTAGGGAGGACGATCGCCAGAAACCATTTGCGACCTACCCCCGAGTATATTTTCTTAACAAATTTCTCTCTATGGCATGTGGTTGTCAAAATTTTCACTGTTGCGATCTGACATCGTAATTATGAATTCGCTCGTGCGACCTATCTCACCCCATAGTTTATTGTCATCTGACGAAAGTGCTCCCTGAGTCTGGATTTGAAGTCTTTTATTAAGTTTGCATTTTTACGAATAAAGAAAGAAATTCAGGGCATGATTTTCAAACTGTTCCAATCTGACCACTTCCTCTACTCGATTTCTGACGATCGCTCTCTCCGTGTCTGGCCAAAAATTGGCATTTCTGCGGAAAATGGCAATGTGTTAGTTTTTTCTTAGGAAACTTAAGAAATTTGATTTGTTCAGAAAGTTTTCCGAAATTCCCCAGGAAATAGATTCCGTCAAAGACGTGATGGTCCATCAAACCCGTCCCTGGGCTCTGTTTGCAGTTCCTGGCAGTCCTATGGAAGATCTCGTTTACACGGGGTCGACGGACGGGGTTTGTCATACTCTTTTTCACATTTAAGAAAAGTCCTATTTTTATCTACAAAACATGTTTTACCGTAAAATTTTTCTTATGTATTTTTATTCGAATTTTCAGCTTCTCTACACCTTCCAAATGAAACAGAAGAAGCACGATGATTCTGGCTCGGAACAAACGAAATGGGACTTACAACTGAGCAGCAATAGACAAATGGGCCATGGCGAGATCAGAGCTATCACTAGAGTGGACAAATTTTTGGTTAGCCTCTTTATTTTAGAAACTTAAAGATGTCGATTTTTGCTAAATATCAGAGATAATAAAAATGATGAAATTCGCAATAATAATTTTTAGAAAATAAATAGGAAACATCATTGATGAAAACTTAATTCAGCTGATTGGCTCAAAGTGCGGTTCTCTGCTTCAAATTTGCGCGGTTCCTGACGAGAGGCAAATGAGCAAACCTCAATTCGGATCGCCGAATTGCCTCAGCTACGCCTATATGGGAGATTTCCAGTATCTGCATCTCGACGACAAAAAGTTCTTTTTTCGTTTTCTTCAATTTCTTCAAACTTTCAAAATATTTTTTATTGATTCTCGATTTTCTAAAATAATTATCATGAGCTGCAACTTAGTAGAATTTATACTATATTCTATCTAATTGAAGGGCACACCTTTTAATTAGAGGGAATACAGTATTTTGCCATGCTTGATAAGGTAGCTTACTTAGATTCATTTCTTCAAATTATAAGTTCCCTTTTCGACAATAATAACCTTCTTTTTTCAAACAAAAAAGTGAAAAGCCTTAAAATTTCAGAATTCTGATGTACGGAACTCAAGTCGTGTGCGAGGGCTACGAATTCAAAGGTCTAAAGTCGAGTTCCCGCAGCAATGCATATGGGAGTCGGGTTGCGGTCGCTTGGTCGGGGAGGCATTACGCCATTGTCTCCAATCAATGCAGACTCCGTCAGTTTTCTTTTTATCTTAATTTTTGTCGAATTTTATTCTCAATTTTTCAGAGGCTCCGCTGGACGTGAAGCTTTTCGAGTCTGAGTCTGAAGAAGGGTACTATGTGAGAGATGCGCTAGTGGCCGGCGACTACGTCCTTATCGTCACAATTGGAAACATGCTGGTATAAATTTTAAAATGTTAAAAATGAATTTGTTCGTTTTTATGAAAACTAAAAAAAGTCTGGAAAACTGTTGTCAATTTTCCAGTTCCTTCATCGTGCTAACGGTCAATTATCTGCGAAAATCGAGACGACAAAAGTCGTGAAGAAATCGGGAAAATTCGTTCCCTACACTTCTTTCCATGTCTTTGATGACTACGCTGAAAGTGAAGGTGAGCTGAGTATTCTTTTCTTTATTTTTGCATAAAAATCCCCTAAGAATAAAATTGTCTAAATGCTTTCGTTGCAGAAGGTATTTCCCAATGCCTACTCTTCGTGGGTACGAGAGAAGGCGGACTTTTCACCGCTCTGGTGCCAATGCAAAACCAGGAAGGCGTAATTCATGAATTTCTCGAGAGCAGCGTTCAGGTAAAATTGGATTTTTTTGCCAAATTTTCGTTTGGGTGTTCATTTTTTAAAAGAATTATCCATTCTTCAAGCTTTGAAATATTTGATAATTTCAAAATTTTAGCTCCAAAGAAAGCTGTGCCGTGAGCCAATTTGTGACATGGCTACTTGGCTCGACCGTGGTGACAAGAAACTTCTCGCATTGCTCCATGAAACTCGGAAATTCATCACTATCATCGATTTTCCCAATAATGGTAGTAAATTTGAAAATAATTTCAAAAAATTAATTTTCAAATTTTCTTCCTAAAATAATTTGTAAACATTTTTAAAAACGATTTGTATGTTTCTCTCAAACTCAATTTGCTTTAAAAATAGGTTTTAGTCGATTTTTTCAACCAGACTTCTCAAAACTCGATTCGCAAATCGGCCCGCAGAAAAATAGTACGACATATTGAGAAGAAAAGGACATATCTTCTTTTTCTCTCTCGATAAGATATGCTATTTTGCTTTGCGGGTCGCGCGTTTTGAGAAGTCTGTTTTCGAGTAAGTTGTCCATTCGAATACTCTTTATTTTCTTCCAGGAATATAATTCGGTAATTGTTTCAGTGAAATCGAGAATTTCAGAAGTCCTGAGTCCTGACCGCAGCTGGCACTGGCAAATTCCGATTTGCTTCTCCTCCGATGGTCCCTTCCCCGCCCTTTTCTTGAACAACCCCCTGGCTCCCCCAGGCAAATTGAAGAGCCCGGAATTCGTCTGTGGATTTTCTTCAGTTAGTTTTCCCTCAGAGTTTACCTTATTTTGAAGAATTCAAATATTTTTTCTATAGAAAATATAATAATCTGAAGTAATTTTTGGAAAAAAGCACTCGAGGTTTTCATCAATTCGGTATTATTTTTAACAGAAAAAATATTTGAATTTTTTTCTCAGAACAAATTCTGTGCCGTGAATATCACGTCGGGCGAAATCGTGTGGTCGCTGGATAGAAGCACAATCGACAAGATGTGGTCGTTCGAAATCGTCAAAACCAAGGACTGCAAATTGATGGGCAAATACAGGTTCCTACAGAACGAAGTAGGTGAATTTCTATAAGAGGATAAAATTTGAACTTTTCTTCTCTTTTTTTCCAAAGTACTTTTCAATCCTAGCAGACTGCAAATTTCCATCTACTTGGCAATTCTTACTTTTTTCCAGGAACTTCACGAAATCAGCTCTCAACTTCAAGCGATCACAGTCAAAGAACAATCTATTCACACGAGACATATTTTCGCTGCAGAAGAGGTGAAAGAATTATAAATGTTGGAAGCCCACTTCTCAAAACGCGACCCGTAAAGACCTGTAATCGCTCCGCAGAAATAATTGTCATATTGAGAGAGTAAAAAAGCATGTCTTCTTTTCTTCTCTTGAAAATATTCACTTTTTTGCGGGTCTGTTTTTGCAGTTCGAGTTTTGAGAAGTCTGGGAAAATTTATCTTCCTGTTTCTAAGGAATAAGATTTTTATAATTTAAACAAATTATTCGTTTATTGCGTATTCAGCTCCACACATCGTCCGACCCGAAACGCCCCTCTTCTACCATTTTCCTCTCTGTGTCCATCGACAATTCCTTCGCCATTTCCAGATACGATTCTGAGACTCGAAGTGAGTCTTTTCAAAAGCCAACTTTTTCCTTCAAATAAATTTCGAAAATAATTTGAAAATAGTCAACATTTCAACTCGTTTGAAAAATTGAGGTGGAAAACTCATTTATGTGAATTTCAAAATGATTTCCGAAATGGAATTTCGTTGTCAGATTTGCAAGTGTGTCACCGAGAATCGGGTGGTGAGCCGGAACTGCTGACTCTGCACGTGGTACTCGATGCGGATAGCTCATTTAACCCTTCGCACTTCGTATTTGTCGGCAGAGGCAAGTCCGCGGTCGAGTTGTGGAGCATCGACAGCACGGACAAGCAAATTCTCTCGGATCAGCGTTAGTTTTTCGAATATCTTTTTGATAAAATTATCAAAGTTCTTGCCTTTTGAACATTATTAGTTGCATAAAATTGCTAAAAGTAACGCATTTACAGAAATAACGAATTTCCTTAATTTTCTATATTGAAAGCAAAACTTAAACCATGCTATCTCTCCTTTTTTCTCGCTGTCATGTTTAACGCACGAGTGTCAAAAACTTTAAGATCTGATTGAAAGGAACTTTTTCAGCGATCAGCCGTTGTGCTATCTACCCTCCATCGCCTATTTCGAACAGACTGGAAGTGATTCAAACAGGAAGCTTCAAAACTGTGGCAATTTCGTCCATTATGGTATCTTGATTTGTTTGTTATTGGCTGTTTCATTTTATTTTTATTTTCAGAAGAACAATATCATCTTGTTCGGAATTATTACTGGCGACGGGAGAATCGAGCAAGTTTTAATCATTTTTAAATTTTGTTTTTTTTTTATAAGAAATGTAATTTTTGAATAATTTTTAACGAGTCACAATTTTGAGAAAAACTCCATCTTTATTTACTTATTCCAGGGTATTTCGATACTCAGAAAAGCTGGCTCAGAATAACAACGCTCTCCAATTCCTAGCTGAATTAACTTCCAGCGATCTCTCGATGTTTACACAGGTATCATCGCCAATCCCGTTTATATTTTCACCGGATGGGAAATTTGCTCCGAAGCTAAAATCGAAAACAAAACAGTAACAGAGGAAACACACGTGGACGGGGGCGAAATAGAAAAATCAGGTGTTCATCCACTGGTTATTACTTGTTTTCGGTTTTAGTTTTGGGGCAGATTCGTCATCCGGTGAAAATATATAAATGGAATTACGCGATCATGTTTATCAAATCACAAATCTACCTGAAAATCCGATTCTTTTTCAAATTTTGCTCTTCGTTTATTTTCGTGGAACATATAAACTTTTGCAAAACTTTGGATTGCTAATTTTCACCCAAAAATTACCAATGCATAGATTCAAATTTGTGCCTTTTCAAGTGAATTCAAATTCCAGATTTCTCTTCAACTTTCGAATGGGGCGAATTGTGGAAGTAAGGTATCCGTTTTCGCGACGACGACGAGTAGTCATTTGAGATGCTGGACTTCACTCTTTTGCCCATGGGGAGCAGTTCCCAACGAATCAATCGATAAATGGACAAATTCCGCTGACGTGGGAATGTTTTTTTTGTAATTTAAAAGTTTGAAAGTTACAAATTTATCTCAGGTTTATTTGATAAACATTCCAAATGTATAGAATCTGATGATAAACATATTTTTTTTCGCAATAGTTAATTTCAGGGTTGTAAATGTTTAGACACGCGCGCGTGTCCTGAACATTACAGGCCTGATTAGAAGATAGAAACTCGGAATTTCAATTGCAGGTCTTCGTGGAACGAGCCGGTCTCTCATCTCTGGCCGTGGACAGCTCAGTCTGGCGTCGATGCTGTTTCCTGGGCAGTGAGGCAGGGATCATCCACGCTGTAAGCGAACGACAGGAAGCGTGGGCTGTCGATGCGTCTGCACGCGTTCATTCATCGACGATTACAAGTGAGATTTCAGGAGTTTTTCCTTTTAGATTTTTAATAATTCTCAAATCATTAAATCAAAAATGAAATCTCTTGGCCAATGATCAGATGTGTTGGTGTTGATCTAAAAATTTGTAAAAATGACCAAATTTTGCGCTTTTTCAGGAATCGTGACAGCGAAGCGTTCCTCGGATGCATTTCTTCTGACCTCCATCTCCATCGATTCCACACTCTGCCTAACTGAATTTCGTTTGGCGAAATCGGAAGTGAGATTTAGCTTCATTTAAAATTTGACTGATGCGAAATTATCGTAATTTTGTTCAAAGCATATGCAATGATATTTTTAGGTATCTTTTCATAAAATCGTACATTATTAACATGTTTTTACGGAATATGACGGTATTTGTGGATCTCTTGAATTTCTCGAAGATCACAAATTGTCGATGTTTCAGATGATCGTTCTTCGCTGTTTGCTCCTTTCCGTCCAAGATCCGACGTCGATCGTCCCTCTCCAGAAGCTGCCTTCACCTCATCAGGAGCTCAGTTGCCTGCCGGAAATGCACAAATCACTGAAATTCTTGGTTTTGGGATCGGGAACTCAAGCAGTGCAAATCGATATTTGATAATGATGGTCAAGTGCAGGTCATTTCCAGATTTATCTCAAAACTCAACATCCGCAGAAAAAATAACACATCGTTTCGAGAAAGAGAAAGACGACATGCTCCTTTCCTCTCTCAGTACGACGTTTTTTTTCTGCAGATCGGGTTTTGAGAAGTCGGGTAATTTCTAGTCTCTTCTCCGTGTTCTTGAGGTTCACGGGAATTTTTCCATTCTTTTTCGCTACTCTAAATTTGAAATCCTCAGTCTTTGATCAAACTTGAAATTCATGCCATTCCCTAGAATTTGAAAATTCAAATCATCCCAAGTTTTCCATGAATCACGACTATCTCCATTGAGTCGGGCGAAATGGAACAACGGGACATTCGCTAATTTTTAGTCGATTCTGTCATTTTTGCCCACAAGAGTTTTTCTTCGCTATTTTAGAAGTTAAGTCTTTGTTCATTCGAATGTGGTTCATTTAAGGGCTTGAATCTGATAGATGATCACTTCTATAGAAATGCCAAAATCAAGCCCTCTCAAATTTCTCAATTCCTGTCCCCATCCTGTTATTTTTCATTCCCCGATCCATTTCTATGCTTATCATTTACGGCTCTTTCTCGTCTCACAAAATTTGAATATTGAGAGCTTGTTTTTCAAAATTGTGTCATAGTTTTGCTTGCTAGATTTTTATGGATACTTTAAGCTTGCCACTGATACAATTCTAGTTTTCACTTTTTCGTTGTTGATTTGTTCTCTTCTTTGTTGAAATCGTATATTGTTTTGTCTGGCTTTCAACAAGTAATTATTTATACCTAGTAAACGGGTTTTTCTTCAGTTTTTTCCTTTAGAACTTTACACAAAATGTTCGAGGCATTTTGATATATTTTTCATTTTCTATAGGTCTTTGAAAACTAGAATTTTCAGGTAAAATGAGTTTCCCCTCGAAACCGACAAGCTTCACGGGCCAGAAGTTGAACAAACAGGGAAAGTTGGCGGCTCAGGCAAAAACTCGGCTTAGCGATGAGGAGGTCTATGAAGCGGTGGTCGAGTCCATTCAAGGTTGGTAAACAACTTTTTTATTACATCAAATTTAACGCACCTAAAAATTTGCATTTTAACTGTAAATCCTCCTAGCATTTTAAATTTCCTACAGTAGCAACCGATCTTTTCTTCAACGTTTACAATAGTTTTCTAGTTTTTAACTGACAAAAATCCCTTAAAAATCATAACTTCAGAAGCCCATGAAGCGAATTCGATCGTGCAATCTCTCGCCCGACTGAGGGATGTGTGCAGCGAGCAACAGTTATTTCACGCGGTCAATCTGGTCTTCGCTAAGGCTGATGTGATGGTTGGTTCAAGTTTAAATTTTAAAATTTGTATAGCTAAAATATGTGACCGATTCAAATTATACCTGAAAAACTATATCTGAGGAAAATGATTAAAATGAAAGCTATTAAATGAAAACATTGATGATTTCATTTTCCAGGGCCTCCACGTTCAAATGAACGCGCGAATTCTGCAATTCTTCAAGCCCTATGTCTCCACGCTCGGAGTCGAAATGGCCATTCGATGGTTCGAGACGCTGCACGAGCAAATCATCAAGGGGGAAGCGTAAGATTTTCACCTTTTTCAAAATTTTTAGAAAATTCCATTTTCAATCTGTCAAATTGCTGACTTTCTGCTAGGAAAATAACATTCTGGCCAATATTAAGGTTCTTACCTTCCCTAAAAGAATGAATTTCGGAAAGCTAGAAATTTAGCTTTTCTTCATTTTCAGCCACCTCGACAATACTGTTGCCCTGCTGAACTTTGTTTTCGAGACCGTGCCCTCCCTCTCGCCTGCATTCACTCGATTCCGAACCACATTTCGGCAGCTCATTCCACAACTCATCGCTTTTCTGGTTCAGAGGAGTTCGCTTCGTGAGATTTTCTCATAATATCTTTCGTTTTCTTCATCATTTTTTGGGAAGTAAGACTTTTGATTCGAAATTTAACGCATTCTTAAAATTTCAGAAAACGCCTTTCTTCTCTGTGAAAACACGGAGCTCTACATGGAGGCGACGGCACTCTATTTGGACGAGCCCGATAACGGATGCTCCTCCGGGTGGATTCCGGTTCTTATCAGTCAGGGGGTGGGTTTATTAATTTATCAGAATTTTCTAAAATTATTGAGATATTTTTTTGTTGTTTCAGAGCCAAAGCGTGAATTCGATCGATACGCGGCAGTCCGAGGGCGTACAATTCCTGAAGAGAATCGTCGATTTTGCCACGAGCAGCAGAAAGGAGGCGGATCAGGCAAAAATAGCAAACTTTATACAAATCGAATTGAAATTTTTCCTCTGAATATTATGATGAATGATGAACTTTTTACGAGTTATGATTAGCATTGAGAAAAATGAATTCCAGAAGGACAAGTCCAAGCTGAATGCCGCTCTGCATAATTGGAATACGCTCGCGAAACTGGCACAATTCGGCTTGGCTGAGAAGGTCATTGAGAGAATCAATCCGAAAGCGGTAAATTTCGAAAAATCAATAATTTTCTACGAAATCATCTTTTTTTTAAAGATTATAATGTTTGGGAGAGATATTTGAAGCTGGTGTAATTTTCTAGAATTTCAATCGAAAGAGTGAATAAATGAAGATCAACTTTCTAACAACGTCTAAATTTTTAATTCAGATGCTGAACCTCCTGACCGAACTACCAGAGGACATCAAAAATGGAATTGTGGATGCGCACTGGTCACTTCGTACCGCGACACTGTTCCTCGCAATCACTCCGCAACTCAAGAGCGAATCGGAGACTGTTCTCAAAGGTTAGCGTGAAACCAACACACTGACAAAATTAGAATAAAATTGCATAGATTTTAATGGGGAGTGCTACAAAATTTAGGGCAATCTGGATAATTCGTTACTTACGAAACAGTATGAGAGAAGATTTATTCCCACCTTATCCTCCTATCCTTAACTATGGGCAATGAAGTAACGAATTATCCGAATTGTCTTAATTCAGGGACGCCTAATTTTAGTCATTCTATTTTCATTAAAGGTGAATCTTCAGAAGTCCTCCTCCCAATCGCCTTCGATCCAGATCTATCTAATGAGTGGAGTGGCGTCGAGTTGATTTCTGCTGCTCTTAAAGTGAGCAAATTTTTCTATTTCCGAAATTAATTGAAAAGGGTTATCGATTATAGATTTAAAAATTTCAGGCCTTCTCCGATACAAAACATCTGAAATCGGTGGTGAATTTGGCGTTTGCGGTCGGAAATAAAATGGTTTCGAATATGCTCGACGAGATGAAACTCGATGAACCGACGCATTTTAGCAGGCTAGATTTTCCGAAAACACTTTCCTGATCACACAACCTTCTGCTCCTTAACGACAAAGAATTTTTCTTCCGCTACTTCCCCAGCTCTTTCTCATTCCAACTAGGGACAGTGCAGAAAATAAGAACGAAAAATTCTCCTACAACTATTAGGTTGAACCATAATTTCTGTTACACTTTTTCTTTTTTCTTGGGGAAAACTGGAAGCTTCTGGAATATTTGGTCGTGGGGGGTATATAAAGCGAGTGAAAAGGACTACTCATTAACACATTCATATTCTCTATGGCTTCAACTAGCAGTGAATCTACGACAATTTCGCGAGAGGGTCTCCGGCTCCTTCTACTTCACGAACACCGCCTCGGCTCCTCAGCACGCAAGGCCGCTGACCGAATCAACCAGTCGATGGGCCCAGGTACTGTCTCTCATATGACGGCCACCCGATGGTTCGATCGTTTCAAACACGGAGACTACGACCTCGAAGACAAACAGCACCCTGGACGCCTCCGGTCTTCGATCTTGACGTCCTGAAAGCTGCCGTTGAAGAGGATCCCCGTCAGTCGAGCTGGTGCCTGGCAGAGCGGCTCGGACACTCTCAAACCACGGTGCTTCGCCACCTCCACGACCTCGGGTATGTCTGGAAAATGCCCGTTTGGATCCCACACGAACTTTCGGCTACGCAGCTCCAAATGCGGTCCGACATCGCGGTCTCTCTTCTCTCGTTCAAACGCACGACGACATGGCTCGGCAACCTGGTCACTGGCGATGAGAAGTGGACTCTCTACGTCAACTACCACCATGGTCGGCAATGGCTGAAACCGGGCGATTCTGGAGATCCGACGCCGAAAAGCGATCTGCACCCGAAGAAGGTCCTTCTGTGCGTCTGGTGGTGCGCAACGGGCGTTATTCACTGGGAGCTGTTGCCATCCAACACGACAGTCACTGCCGATCTCTACTGCAGGCAATTGGACACCGTAGCTGCAAAACTTACCGGAAAAATGGACCGAGTCTTCTTCCTCCACGACAACGCTCGTCCACATGTGGCAAAGTTGACGCGTCAAAAGATCCAGGACCTTGGTTGGACGACGCTCCCCCACCCACCGTATTCTCCGGACATGGCCCCAACTGACTACCACCTATTCCGGTCTCTGAGCCACTTCCTCGACGGACGGCAGTTCAAAGACGACGATGACCTCAAAAGCGGCCTCCAGACTTTCTTCGACCAGAAATCTCCAGACTTCTACAAGCAAGGCATCTATGATCTCCCTATTCGCTGGCAATACATTGTTGATCACAATGGTACATATTTTGTTGACTGAAGTTAGACACAAATAAAGAAAAATAAATTTGAAATTTTTTGTCATTGTGTAACAGAAATTATGGTTCAACCTAATAATAAGGACAGAACGCGGTGTGCTGGATAAATGCTTTTGTTCACTTCAAACGATTATATGACTTTGATTTCAGAAGTGAAGACCGGATTGGAGAGAAACTCTTGATTCTGCAGGGCCTCATTCTCCAGCTGATGCAGAACGGAGGCAGGCACGTGCACAATGACCAAACTGTAAATTTGTTGTGAGTTATTATTTTCATTTTTAACTTTGTGTTTGTTTTACCTTCTAAAATTTGAATTATCGATTTTCAGTGAGCTCATCAAGAAGCATTTCCAAATGGTGCAGAAAGCGTCGAAGAGGAAGCAAATCGAGGGTAGGGAAGCGGACAAACTCACCTACGGCTGCACGCGCATTGCCGACCAATTGGCACATCACGAAATTCACTATAGTCGAGTAAATAAATAAATTTAAAAATCTCACAAAATTTGAATATTCCGAAAAAAAAATCTGGATTTTATTTGAGGAAAAATTGGCAATAGTGCGATTTTTTAACGATAAGAGAAATTTAGCTGATTCCCCTCCTGATAGCTGAAACGATCTACGAAGGCGCCTACATCAGTTCGGCCCTCACCGCCCTCCATCAGCAATGCGACAAACATGGAAGGGCGTATTTGGCCACCAACTTGCCGGCTAATCAGGTTACTCATTTTTCTTTTAAATTAGGACTACATTTTCTTCTGAAAATTAGGATCAGTAAAATTTATAGCCTTTCCATTTTTTCTTTTTAGAACGATTTATTTCAGAGAGTCGCCTATAGTAGAATGTTCCCGAAACTCAAGGAGACCGAGGCGAAGGTTTTCTGATTCGACGAAGATTTTTGCCAAGAACGAAAAATGGATAGATCAGGCTAGTTTTTCGTTGCTATGTTATGCATTTTTGTGGACTCGTCATGAATTTTTCTATGATATACTCATCATTCAATAGAAAACAGATGAGATTATTAAAAAATATTGTGGCAATCTATTTTTGTGAACTTGTCTGAATAGCTAAAAATGCATAACAAGCCTGCATAAAGATTGTTGATTTTTCTTGTTATCAAGATGAGTTTTATCCAAATAGTTGTTGAATCATCATTGTTCTTGTTTTTCTTTACGAAATAATTTATATTCAACGACAATAAACCCAGTGACAGAAATAAGCAGCAGCATTTTAACCCGACTTAAGAAAATCGTTGTCATTTGAATGAAATCAAAGCGAAAAGATACCACGTTATGAGTGACATTTTGATAACAGAATTAACGAATGGCAGAGACTTTAACAATGGCAAGTCAATAATAAATGAAGTCGAATACGGCTGAAATTAGCTCCCAGAATAGTGTGCAAAGAGTTAACGAGTTGTTAGAAATTTAAATATTACCCTTTTAATAGAAGTTCTGAAGATTTATATTTTAGATATTTACAAAGAATGATTTCGACTATTAGGGAGAGTAAGTAGCTTTTCCTCTCACGAATTTTAATATCAAGTTGAAAATTGGTGAAATACTAAGAAAAAGATTGAAATACCGTGCTCCTCGGATAGAAGTTGCAGCTCTTTTATTTTTATCTTTCCTCTCTAAGAGGGGTTTCTATTAGAAGATATGATATTTTTAAGAATCTTTACTTACACGTCGAAACAGCAGGTATTCTTGAATATCGGTGACCGGGTAGACGACGGAAGAGATAACGAAAACCAGCAAGAAGGCGAACGTGAACACGCAGAAGTGGATATACAGTACTTCACTAGTGTCGCTCCCCGCGATCATTCTGTGCAGACGGTTCAGCGGGCACAGGTAACGATGCTTTTCGTCTTTCTGAAAAAAAATCGATTTTTCAAAGATATTCAACGACGTTTCTTACTTATTTAAATTCAAGAATAGCTGTTGAATAGAATTGGAAATGAATTTACTGGACTAGGATTGAGTAAAATGAAACACGTATCTGGCTTGGATTGAATTGAGTAGATTTTTTTTGAATAATGGTTTTCCTTGAAATTTCACATATTTTAGGGAAAAGAATAGTCGAATATTTGAATCAGGTAGATTTCTAGTAGAAAATTCCTTTGATGGCGGCGAGAAAAGTGTAGGAAATGACGACGATGACGAATAGAGAATAGACCTTTTCCCTCTTCTCGCGTTTCCCCAACTCGTCCTGGAGTTTGTTGACCTGCTGCTCCAATTCCTTGTTTCTGCCTTCTAAACGCTTCCTCTGAAAGTTTATCTGTTCTTTTAATTTCAATTTTTTCATTTTAAAACTCACAATAATTCTGGCTCCCTCATCTGAAACTCGCTTCAGATCTTCCACGTTCTGAGGTACTTCTTGAATGCTCTCAAATTAAAATGTTAAAAAAATCAAATTTTTTAAATCCTGAAAAATAAAAATACCTGTAGCAAATCCTCAACCAGATAATTCTTGGTCAGATTGGAGTAGGTGCACTGTTCCCTGCACAGCGGACAGTGGAAGACCAACTCGTATCGCTCGTTCAGAGTGGGTGTCTCGTTGCGGATCATCGTCTGTGAAAGAATAAGATTGTTCAATTATTGTATCGGTCAAATGAAGTGAGTTCGTGTGTTGAAAAAGTAGCGAGACACAGGAAGTTGTGTACCTCTGTTCACTGTCCCTTGCTCTTTCTCTGACACCCTGATTCCTTCTTTGCGCATAGTTCATACGCGCATTCTCGCAAGGCGCTCTTTAACACAAATCTTCGCTTAATTTGACCGACTCAATAAGAACTGATTTATCGAGAGGTTCAAATAATTTATGAATGAATTTTGTACCTGCAGACAGGCCGTGCAGAACGTGTGGCCGCATTTAAGAATGCTCGGAACAGAGGCGTAGACGTTGTAGCAGATCTGGAAAAAAACATTTCAGAATAAATTCAAATTTAGAAAAATCGCTCTTTTTGCAGTGAAAAACTCGCGATTCAAGCAAGATATTTCGATTTTTGAACCCCTACCGGACAGCAAAGAATACTGGAATCGATGACGATGTTGTCACATCCTTCAACGTGTTTGACTGGGTACTGTAACAGAATATCATCATGAATTTGTTTTTCTTTTCAAATTATAAGACTTTTACAAAGCTCAGCCACTATTATTTTTCGGCAATACTTTGCTTAAAAGTGTTAAATATTGCCACGAAACCAATGAAAAACTAAAATCTTTAAAAAATAGCAAACTTAAATAATTTACCTTATTCTTGACTCCCTTCACAGAGCCGATCACCTTGTCGAACAGCGTTCGGAGCATTCTAACCATCGAAATTCCTTCTGAAAATGAAAAAAAAATTGACGACCATCAAAAATGAATAGAAATGGAGCGAAATTCCCTTGCTGCGCCAAAATGAGCGTTTTTTGTTTGGTGTATTTTGGTGCAACTTCCATTTGAAATCGGGGCTTTTTTTATTGTTTTTATTTATTTTCACGGTTTTTAAGTTGCTTTTTTATGTTCAGTTTATCAACGGCGCCAGCACCAAATATTCGATTTGCTCTCTCCGGAAGTCAAATTTTCGCCCGACGATTTTTGAATAGAAGCAGATTTCATCAAGGATTTAGGACGATTCAAAATTCAGCCAGAATGACCTCGAACACTCATCCTCCCATAAACTGCGAACAGATATATGAACGGGTAAGAAAAGTAGATGAAATTTATTTAAGAGAAAAATGGAGAGATGATACATCTTATTTTACCAGGTAGAGAAATTTTCAGTGATTTAAAAAATAAAAGTGATAAAGTTCAAATAAAAATACAAAATTAAGGCTGAGGAATACTGGGCACACCAGAGTCAGGATATTGACGGCATGCTGGGCGGTTTTGCGCATCTCCACAGCCCTGATATTCAGGTCTCCAAGAAGTTCCTCTCCAATCTCAAGCAGAAGGTGTGCCATTTTTTGTTTTTTCTTACTTTTTCAGAACATTAGCTTGAAATTAAATTTTATAGAACAATACTTAATTTTAAAGATTATTTCTAGAATATTTCTGATTCAAATAAAAACTCCTTCGAGAAAATTCAACTCATGACTGAAATCTACTTTTTCGAGGGGACTCTAGAATTTTTATAATACTCCTTGCAGAACATGCTGATGAATTTCGGCTACGCACTGGATTGTGGTGCGGGTATCGGTCGAGTGACTAAGAATCTGCTGTTGCCCTTGTTTGAGAAGGTCGACATGGTCGATGTGGTTCCTGAGCTGATCAACAAGAGCGATGAATATATCGGTACAAAAAAGATTTTTTCGGCCCCTTCTATTTTTATTCCCTTTTCTGGAGAATAGCAAGGGTAAGGGTAGCTTGGTAAAAAATACAAAACCTTCTTCCTCAGAAATTACAAGCTTTCCTTCCTATTCAGAGTTTAGTTTTTTTCCACCGCATAATTTTTAAATACACGTTAAAAGTGAAAATAAGTTATTTTTCAGGAGAAGAGCCTCGGGTCGGTGACAAATTTGTCGAGGGATTGCAGACGTTTTCACCGCAGGAGGGAAGGTTGGAATTTGCTCAAAAATTAATTTTTCATACCGATTTTTTAAAAGAAATAACAGAAAAATTATTAAATTTTTATTTTTCATAGATCACACATTTTGATTCAGGTACGACCTGATCTGGGTTCAATGGGTCTCGGGCTACTTGACGGACGAGGACTTCATCGACTTCTTCAAGCGATGCGCGGTAATTTTCTAACTTTTAAATTTCGATTGTTTTTCTGTTATTTTCAGTCCGCCATTCGATCTGGCGGAGTGATCGTGTTGAAGGACAATCTGACGAGCGGAAACAAGGCCGAATTCGACTCGGAGGACAATTCCTGGACCAGGCCTGAGGTTGGAAAATTTGAAAGTCATCAGACTTCTCAAGACTCAACCCGCAAAAATGATTTCATATCGAGAGAGAAAGTGCACTATTTTTTCTGTGGGTCGAGTTTTGAGAAACCTGAAAAGCATTTCATCATTTTGAATTTTTAAGCCTCTAAATTGTCGGATTTGAATAATTTTAAAAAATAAATAATAGCTTTCGTCATTACTTTCTTGAAAATTTTCTATTTATGTTATTTTGTGTAGTAAAATGAGAATTCCAGGAAATGCTCCTGGATCTGCTGAACAAAGCCGGTCTTCGACTGGTATCTCGAAGTCTGCAGACCGGATTCCCGAAAGGCATGTATCGAGTGAAGATGTTCGCCCTCAAGCCCCAGGAGGAGTCGGGGAACAACGAGAATGAGGAGGAGTGAAAAGGTTATCCAAATCGGCAACTTGGGAAAAACGACGACAAGACGTACGAAATGGTATGGGGTAGAGTAGGAAAAGGTTTGTATGTGTTCTTCTCCAATACTATTTCGTCGTCTTGTTGTGTTTTTCCAGGTTGCCATCAAAATCACCAATGTTTGAATGCGAGCACAATATTTCCAAAAATAACCGCTTTGCCCCCAAAAGCTTTTCTTTTCTTTTTTTGATATGAGAAAAGATAAAATCGTAGCAATTGTTCTTTGAGAGGGGCAAGGTACTCATTTTTTGACAGTTTTTACTCGCACTCTAAAATTTCAGAAATTCGATCGAGAACGTGAAAATCGGCATAATTATCGCCAAATCGAGTTTATCATTCCTTCGAATTCATTGAACATCTTTCTTGGTTCTTGTACAAAATGGTTATGTTTTACCCTCCAAAACCGATTCTATTTTTCATCCAAAAAACGTGTATCTAAACATTCTTTTGGCTTTTATCTCTGGACGAATGCAGCCTGGTATATCCATTCAGTTCATCTAATCACGACGTTTTATCATGGCACTCCAAATTTATTCATATGGTGTTTTATCTTTAACTGCTTTTTAGTTATAATCTAGAATTTCAGTATAAATTCATTTTAGAGGGCACAAAAATATGCAAATTATTTATCCTTTTTTTTACGTATTGTAAACGTATTTTATCGAACGTAACATAATAATCATGAATAAACAAATACAAAAATTTTAAATTGAAAAAAAATCAAATCAGATCGAGTTTGATCTCTAAAAATATCTTATCCGTTTTTTCGGATTCAAGTGAAATTCTTTTAATTCAAATTTGTACTCTTTTTTACCTGTTTGCTCACTCTCAATATCCTTTATCTTTTTGTGCCTTATTTGGTCGGAAAAATAACGCCCCTCAGGGTAGGAAAGAGGATAGAATCGACGTTATGAAGAGAGCGCAGAAAATAAGAGGGTGAAAAGAAAGGAAACACTCGCAACCGCGGGAGGGAAGGCGGCATAAGCAGGACAGGGAAGGGGGGGGGAGGCGACCTATCTTTATCTCAGAAGTCCTTTCACCTTATTTTCACCTTTTTATCTGTTCTTTTTTTCGGACTTTCCTTCGAAATATTTGATTTTTCATTCAAAACCATCATTTCGTTCCTCCAAAACACTTCCCATCAGAGTTAGTGAAAGTTTCCTATTGAATTTCGAAAATTCAAGATCTTATCGAATATTCCAAATTTGGATTTATTTTTCAAATTTTTCGAGAATAAAATGTTTGATCTTTCAGATGATAACCGCTCTTCGACGAAAATTAGCCGGTGACAAGGATGGTCCCTCGCAAAGCGGACCGAATGCAGGACATCTGCCATCCGGATTCGCGAACCATCAGCAGAACTCCGGATCAATGCCTAGGGGCGTACAACGATGCGACCAGGAACTGCAGAGGAAATATGCTAGAGGGGTTCAGTATAATAGTGAGTTTTAAGGGTTTTTTTTTTCTATATTAAAGCTATTTAATTATAAAAGATACTTTCGAAAATGCATTTTTTTTCTGTAATTTTTTATTAAGAAAGCTGATCTGATTAAAATAAATTTTAAAATCTTCAGTGAAAATCGTGATCAGAGGCGACAGAAACGTTGGAAAGTCCTGTCTGCTGAAACGGCTGCAAGGATTTCCATTTCAAGAAGAATATGTCGCTACGGATGAGATTCAGGTGCTTTTTTTTAAATCATTTTCTATACGTAGGCTTACAGTTTTTGTCAAGATTTGACACTCGACCCGCGGGTGCAGGTTTTTATTTGCAAGTCTGTGTACGTAAACTTAGAAAAGTCATTTAATCGTAACATACAAAAATAAAAGGATTCGATTAGAAAAAGCATCTTTTCTTTTCTTACCATTTTCGTAAATTATTGATTTTTTCAAAATTTTATCTTTTCAGGTAGCGAATATCCACTGGAATTATAAGGCTACAGATGACGTTGTGAAGGTCGATGTTTGGGACATAGTGGACCAGTCTACGAAAAAGAGAATCAAGAACGATAAATTGAAACTCAGCAACACGGTCGCGAAAACTGATGGTGAAGAGGTAAAAACTCGATTTTTATGATTTGAAATAAGATGTGATAGGAACTATCTTTATGGAATAATATATTTATACTTTTCGTTATGGTTTTTTTCTTAAAAAATAATTCTAGAAGACACATTATTTTGATTGATTTTTTCAAAGATTTATTTCATTCAGTGGGAAGACGCTGCGTGCGACGCTCGTTTCGTGGATGTCTATAAGGGCGCTCACGGTGCGATTTTCATGTTGGACATCACGAAGCAGTGGACCTGGGACTACGTGCAGAAGGAGATCAACACCGTCCCTGAGCATATTCCGGTAGAATATTATTATCTCTATTATTTTTGCATTTTTGGTTTTAATTTGACATACAGAAATTTCAAATTGAGATTAATTCTAGAAGATTTATTTTTTAATTTTATTTCTTAGAATTTTTATCCTTTTTAATATGACATACAGAAATTCAAGAGTTGGATTCTAATTGACTTTCACATTTTATTTCATAGCCTGTAACAGGTTTAAAGTTTACTAAAATGTCGATTTTTTCCCGAAATTTCAAAATTTTCCAGGTTCTAATCGTCGCGAATCACCGGGACATGGGCCACCACCGTCAGGTCACCGACTTGCAAATCAGCTCTTTTGTGGACTTGTTCAATAAGTAGGCAATTTTTAATTATTTTTTAGATTTTAGAGAGTTTTATTCGAATTCAAGACGTTTTGAATTCAAATTCGACGTTATTTTGATTTTCGTATTTTTTCATTGATTATTATCTAGTGTTTTTATTTATCTCTTATTATTATTCCCTTATCAGAATCAAGTGGGCCTCACTTGTTTGATCGGGAAGAAATAGATAGCATCTATTCCTTGACATGCATTCTTTGGCTATCGATTTCCTCCCGCTCTATTCAATTTGATAATTACTCACTACAATTCGACTTGTTAATTGCATAATTCGATTACATGTCAATGGCACAGTCTTCTTATTGGATTCCCCAGGTAGAGTTCAATTTCACTCCGAGTGTTCCCCATACCGATTTTGATTTTTATTTCGAGTGTTCACCCGTACCAATTCCAATTTCTAGTACCTGTCTCTCCCCGTACCATTTCTGAATTCCACTACCTGTTCTCTTTCGTACCCTCGGTTTAAGCCAAGCGTTCCCTTGGTTTCCCATTTTCGTATGGCTTCTATGCCTCTATCTCTTCAAAACACGTGTTTATAAAGGCAAATACGTCAAAGATTATTGCAGAAGAGAGATTCGAAATTGTCATCGATAGTGACATATCTCCAACTCTCTACCATTACGGTACAATCGCTTGCATCAGCTCGCTCTCCAAATCTAGATACCTCGGGGCAAGAAAGGCAAGAGTAGTGTGTATGATAGAGAGACGAGAGAAGCCATACCAAATGGGAAAGCCATGGGTATATTTGGCGGAAATTAGGTATACCATTATTCATTTGCACTGCAAGTCTTCTTCTCCTAGCACCTTTCAACTTTTAGATGGCAATATTCGACCAAAACGGGGTGAACGTCTTCTGCACGGGCATCCCCTGGTCAGCTCTCTGCAGACATTTCTCGGCCTTTGTGCTTTACGGTTACGCCTTGTATCAGTGGCCAGGTAATTTTTATCGTCTAAAATTTTCAGAAAGTCTTTATTTTACTTATTGCTAGGCAACATCGTAACCCACGACTGGGCGGGAGACGATACGGTGTTCGCCTTCAGCCTGACTTCTCTGATGTTCACCATGACAATGTGGAGCACCATGCTTTTTCATTATCTCGTTAGCGCCGGGAGAGTAGAAGTAGGGTTTTCTTTAAAAAAAAATGTCTTAAAATTTCAAAAATAGCTTTCTCTTCATCTCTAACCAAAATCCGCGATGGAAGAAGCGACTCGAATCGTTGACTTACCTAATCTTTCGTTTACATTTTAGATCGATTGGACCTCCGGTCGAGTGCGAGCCAAGGGCTGGATGGTGAAATTCTCCCGGAGGGCTCATCGCGTTATGCTATCCCTTTCCCTAGCCATTTCAGGTAAGTTAAATAATGCATCCATTCTTCATTTCCTTAGTTCCCCATTTTCGTCATCTAATGTCCAAATGATCCTATTCCAGCGATGGCAATCATCCAATCGACCACAACTTCAATGGTGATCACCCACTTCTACCTCAAAACGGATCAACCCCCTACAAACGAGCAACATCTCATTCTGATCATGCTGAAGGTCGACCAGACCCTGGCATTCTTCCTTTTCGTATATGTTCTGGGCAGGTTGGTCTTCGAACCAGTCAGTATCAGAAAAAGACGTACGCCGGTTAGTGGCCAGAACGACGGAGAAAATGGACGCAGGAAGGAGGTAAGAATGGCTATCTTGTAGGCAGACTTTCAGTCCGAACGAAAAACTATTGTAGGGGAGGGGCTATGCGAATATTATTTTAATAGAAAGCTAATACATAGAGTACTCATGAAGATTTCGACAATATTTTGCCTTATGGGGATACACTAGGAGAATTTGGCTTAAGCTCTGCTGCTTGTAGATAAAAAGACTTGAGGTTAAGAATTTCTAGGTAACAACTCGATCAGGAAAATTTGAACTGCCCGATTTCTGTGACGAATGCTCGATTTGCATCGAGAGATGGGCGAATCGACAGCTCGGTTGTGGACATGTGATTTGTTGCTGTTGTTTGGGCGAGATTTGGAGAACTGAAATGGGAGGCGAGATGAAGTAGGGCCGGGTTCATCCACATATTTTCCCTCAAGCACTAAGAAAAGCTATAAATTTGCGGCTGTCGACCCTTTGTCTAAGCGTTGATCTATATCTTGTTGGATGCTAAAATTTCGTCTCATTAAAGATGCCCCTTCTGCCGAAGTCCGATCACCGTCGTCCGACGTCTTCTCATAACTGACGGTGGGAACGTCGAAAGGAACGATTGTTGCGGAACAATGTTGAGTCTCAAGGTCACTCCTGCGTCGAGTAGCGATGGAGTCGAATGGGAGGAATTGGTAGAAAGACGCCAGGTATTGCATTCATAAATGAAATTGTTTCCTTCATTTTCATATACGGCTGTATTTGTCTGGGGATAAGAAGTTAGGATGTGTAGGAAAAGCGGAGAATTAATAGTAGAACAAAAGAACAGCCGTATATGAAAATACAGAGGGCCATAAACGATTTAATCCTCGGGGTTAAATTTGGCTCTAAATTTAAAGCGACAATGAATTGATTATAGGAGACCCAGAATCGCGATCGACTTTCTACTGTGAATGAAGAAGAAAGTGAAGATCAGCCTGGCACTTCTCATGACTAACCTAATTTCTGATTTGAACATTGTACAAAAATAGCCATGACATAAAATTTCATGCATATTCAGTTGTAAAATTGTTAAATGATTGCTTTAATAAATCTTTTTATCTTTTAGACTTTGGAATTATATGGTTTTTAAATTTCGCATGCGTCCGAGCTTTAAAAATCGAATTTTTCAGCTCCCATCCATCCCCCGATGGTCACCCGAGGTGTCGATGGACTCCTGCCTCTATGCGTAATGCGTTCGGACTTAAGTTCGTCTACCTATTCTTCAATATTCCATTTTTATGTCTTCAGGTAAAATTTCGATCATTTTATTTTCAAGAAAGACAAATTTAGCGTGAAACCCTGAAAAGACAGTTGCAAACGAACAAGAAGGAAATCATATCGAGTTATTCTGAATTGGACTGCTACTCGGAAACACCTGAAGCTGATTACGAAACGTAAGAAATAGTTTTAAGAACTAAAATATGAAGTTGAAAAGAAATCTAAAGAATGGCTAAAATAATAACTTAATTTAAGAGAGGCTAAAAGAGCATTTTAGAAAGGAACATTGTTTTTTCCCAGATTCATCGAAACCATCACCCAAAGACGTCGTCAAATCGCCGAAAACCAGGGTGCGGGCAAACAATTTCCAGCTGCCGCTGCGAGTGGCCGAGTTATGGGTGGAGGTCAACCAATTCCCGGACAGAATATATCACCGACTAAGTAGGAAATAAATCCGAATTAGGGAAATTGAATGATGAGTTTTTCAGAGGTTCAAAGGCACATTCAGCGACATCTAGTCATTCTCCGAGTAAGACTTTTCCTGTTTCTAAATACTAATTTCTATTTGTTATTTCAAAAATTTCTTCCTCTTAATTTTCAGAATAATGCCGCCTTTTTGCTTTACTTTTACAATTCTAACTAAAAACCTGGAAACTAGTATGAGGGAAAATCGTTCGAATACTGAAAATTCAGAAACAAGAAGCATATTGTATCACCATTTCTAATTCAGCAGCCGCCTCCGACTCCTCGCAAGGTTGTGCGGGAACGAATTCGTTCGTGATGGTGGACGGCTCTGGGGATGACATCGACGATTTTCTGGCTGAAGAGGCAACCACTCAAACTGGACAGAGAATGCAGCGACCCAGCAATTTGGCTCTGTCGAATCAGAGGTCGATTGGCAGTGATGAGTGGGTTTTTTTCAATTTTTTCTTTAATTTTTCGAATAAAAAACGATTTTAACATTTGTAGAAAGTTGCACGTGGAAAATTCTATTACCATGTGATTTTAAGGAAAGAAGATGGTTTAAAACTTCTAATTTTGAAAGTTCTAAAAAAGCGATGAAGAGGATTTATTAACCAGGACAACAATTTTCATGGAATAATTTTAAAATATTTTCGAAAATCTAACAAAAAATCAGTATTTTCAATCTTCAGTGACTCGCAAAACACGATGGTCCGCACTACCGAGGACGATTTCATGGAGGACGACGATTTGAGCGCGAAAATGGCGAAATTGGCGCAGGAGCGAAAGGGCAGCGAACTGGTGAAGCCGAAGAACTTACATCTGAGCAGCGCTGTTAAGCAAGAGGAACGATCTGCGTCTGTTACTCCTTTAGGTAGGAATTTTATTGGCTTTTTACGAATGTATTTTTTTTTAAAATCAAATATGCTGCTTAAACTTAAAATTGAAATATTCTAGCTCGAATGTTATTTCAATATTTTTGGCAGGAATTACAATTAAAATAGTGTTAAAAGTTCATGCCAATTTAATAAATTTAAAAAAATCTATTCTTCAATTGTTGATTTTTCAGCCTACAAAGTCAAACTCTCCGACAATGATCATGGAAGTTCTTCCGGCGATGAATTCGACACGCCCGAGGGCGATCTGCCCCTGCAGATGGAGGACAGCCCGTCGAATTCGATGAGGAACAAAGTTCCCGAACGAATCTCCCCAGCTTCTTCCCTCCAGTCCCCGTCCAGTGAAAATGCCGAGCCAGAGGGGAAGTTACAATTGCAACTCGCTCCTTCTGCCTTAGAACCAGTGAAGTTGCCAAGTCCAAGCTCGAATGTGAACCAGGCACAAAATCCAGAAGCTTCAGCGGCGCTAGCAGGTATTTTTGAATTTAATAATTTCGAGAAAAAAACTTTACCAAAACTCTAAAAGTACAAGAATCTTGCCTGTACTTTATTGTCAAATACTCGTTCTATGAAGAGCTCTAAATTAGTATAAGAAAGATGGATGAAAATTTCTTCGACTTAAACCTTGAATCAGTTGATTTTCAGCGGCAGATTTTGATGCCTGGCTAGCGGATGATTCCTCTCACGGATCGTCAAACCCAACAAATCTTTCTCAACCAAAATGGGCAGAAAACGACTCGTCCGATGAAGAAATCGGAATCAAACTGCCGCAGAAAAGCGAAGATGAAGAGAGGCAGGTCAAAACGGAATCGAGCAAGACGAAGGCAGATAATGTCAAATTGGATTGGTTGATTGAAAATACGCAACAGGTTGGATTTTACAAAATGGTATCTTGAAAAAATTTAATTTGAGAAAATGTGGAAAAGAAGTCTATATTTCATTTTATCTTTCACTTGTTTCTTTCAAAACTGATTCGAATATTCAGCATTATCTCTTATTTTCAGGAACCTTCAAAAGAAACGAAGATTAAAGCAAAGAAATCCAAGAAAAATACTGAAGATGGAACAGGAGAGGAAAAGAAAAAGAAAAAATCCGGCAAAAAGAAGGAAGAATTCGATGAGGAAGGTGCCGAAAAAGGCAAGAAAGTGAAGAAAACGAAACGGAAAGAGGACAAATCTCCCAGGGCTGCATTGGAGGATTTTCTTGGGGGTGAATTGGAAGGTAATGAACCAGTGGATAGGGATTACGACCCTTTGTAAACAGTTTTCAAAATTTGTACCGCTTCTATCTTAAATTTTGTGATTTTCATTTCCAAATTCTATTTTTGTATATTTTGTGTTTTATTTGTGATAATTTATCGATTTTCAAGAATACTTATCAGATCGGTGGAAATAAAAAGGTTATTTATTACTTCTTCCTGAAAATGATTGAAAATTTACGTTGTATTCGTTGAAATATCTTGGCATTTTAACGTTTTTTTCCTAAATCTTTATTTTTTTCAGAAAATGACGGAATTTTGGGTGTCCCAAGGCAAGAAGTTCTGCGAGATTTGCAAGGTTCGATTTTCTGATTATCTTAGCCTGCAAATTTATTTTTAAAGATATCATTTCCGCTCTCGAACGTGATTATTATTTGAAGAAAATATCATTTTTAAAGTTATATTTCAAAATTATTTTTCTGTTTTAACAAACCTTTTCAGTGCTACTTCGGTAACAACCGAGCCTCGATTGAGCATCATGAAAACGGTCAGCGACACAAAGCCGCCCTCGCTGCGAAGATTCGAGACCTCGGCAAGGCTAGGACAGATAAAGATCTGCAGGTTGAAAATTTTTGTTTTAACTTAAGAAAGCTTTCATCATTTGGAATATTCTAAATCCACTTAAATTTGAGGTTTTTGGAAATAACTTGATTCAACTTTAAGTTTAGGAGAAAACTAACATAATTTTGGGCGGCTTATGAAAAAGAAATTAAGAAAAACCTTTTTCAGACCGCA
This sequence comes from Diploscapter coronatus, assembly GCA_964036155.1. Classification (NCBI taxonomy): domain Eukaryota; kingdom Metazoa; phylum Nematoda; class Chromadorea; order Rhabditida; family Rhabditidae; genus Diploscapter; species Diploscapter coronatus. The sequence continues at coordinate 85,508,926 of OZ038422.1, read as the reverse complement.
AAAATGATGTCGACCATCGCACACATGGAGTCTGCTGCGCTCGCTTCGATGAAAGAGCACGGAGAGGGAATAACTCACGGACCTGAATTGCCTGGTAAACATTTAAAAGTTAAAGAGCTTGTAATTTTTATTTCAGAAACTGGAATCCGTCCCCCTGCTTTCGACCCAAAGCAATACAAGGACGTAGGCTCGATGTCGAAGGCAATGGCGAATTTGCGGGAAGGTGGCATTTCGGCTGGAACGGTATTTTTCGCTTTTCGCATTTTAGAACTAAATTTGAAATGCCAGGTGTCAAGAGGCGGTCTGTCAAATTCTCTGAAAACCGCCTTGAAGAGCGAGATTTCTACGAAGGGTAGGCCAAATGTTAACACAACTTCCTTCAAAAAATTATATCTTCCAAGTTTTCTTTTCCTAGTTATACCTCTTCTAGCTAAAATAATTCATCTAAATTTGTATTTTCATTAAAGAACACTATTTCGTAGGAAAAATTAAAAAAGAAAACACACATGATTTTTCAGCAATGTCTGTAAACCTGACTGATGGCACATCATTCGGACCTCGTTTGTCAGGAGTCGGTGGGCCTCAGGTGTGATATCTATAATCAACATTTTCCCTCTTCAAGTTTTAACATAGCTAGATTTTGAAATGTGAAGGATTATAGGGCATTTTAAATTCAGTTAGAGCATAGTCCGACCTTGAAGATGAGTGAATAATGATTTCAGATCGACCCATTCATGGCTGCCGCGGCCGCAGGACCAGCCCTTCCTTTCGCACCTCCAACTGAGGAGGCCGTGCTGTGGGTGCGAGCTGAAGCCGAAGATGGAAGACCGTATTATTGGCACATTTATGATGGATGTAGGTTTTTTTTTTAAATTATTTTTCACACCATATTGATTCAAGACTTTCTCTCGTAAATAAAATATAAAAATTAATGACGGAAGTAGGATTTCTTCTTTAACTTTATTTCATTTCATAATTCAAATACCAAATTTAGGATGGAATTAATAGTCTAAAGATAATTCGACTTTCTCGAAAATTTCTCATCGTATTTCTCGCGAAGATAGCATTTTTATAATAGATTTCTTATGAAAAGTTCTTGAGTCTACAGGAGAACATTTTCTTTCTAAAGTTCGATATTTTCAGCAACCACGTGGGAGCGACCGGGCAAATTCCTGACTGCGGAGGCTTATCAACAGCAGCTTGCCGAATTGGAGAAGAACAAGAAGCAGAACTACAAGGGCAAACGGGCCACCGAGAGCGAGATTCAGAAGATGGAGCGGGATAGTAAGATATTTTTTGTAATATTTAAAAAAAGATAATTTTAATTTCCATCGAATTCGAAAAAAACTCATAAATATTTTTATTTTTATCCTAAAATTCCGAATTAAAAATATATTTTCAGCGATCAAAGACTTCCTGAAGTCCAAAATCACTTCGGAAGGACTTGCCGTGCCTAAGGATGCTGAGATTTTGAAGGACGATCATGGAAAGAAGCGGAAGAAGAAGTGGGAAGATAGAGGGCCTAAAGTCAAGGCTGAGAGGACCGAGAAGGAACCGAAAAAGGAGAAAACTGCAGGTAAAATAATCATAAAATTATCCCTTCATTTAAAAAAAAAAAAAACTCTAAAATTTATCTATGGTTTCTTTAAATGCTCACCTGTTTTTGCTACTTTACCATGACTATTTATTCCTCAAAAGGAGTAAAAACTCTGAAGGTCACTCTATTTATACATTTTTAATTTTGACTTAACCTCGAACTTAAACAAAGAAAAATATAATTTTATTACAGAAGAAGACTCTGGCATTCCACTTCCTTCCGATGAATTGCCTACTTCGTCAAACGTCTTCTACTCTGGCGATGTGATGATCACCGGGTTGAAAGATGCGAATGAACGAGAACAGGAATATTCTGAGATTAAACAGGCAAAAATGCTTTTTTTTTTTTTAAATAAAATAATGTAATCGAAATTTCAGGAAGCCCCAAGCGTGGAAGACATAATAACTCAGCAGACTGGAAATAGCAAATCCGGGCCGTTCGGACCTTGGATCAGAATTACTCAAGAGGAGAAGGAAAGGTAAAAATTCGAAAAAGACTACTTTAAAATTTTCTATTAAGAATATTTTCTAAGCTTAAATTTAGAAAAAATGGAATATACAACATATTTTGAGTGGAAATTTGATTTGTTCGAAAACGCGAACAATTTTAGAAGTGCCAGTTTCGAATCTCCTTTGACCGCAAGATATCGCGAATTGGAAGAACAGAAGAAACAGAGAGAGGAGGAATTGGCAAAGGCCGAGGCCGCTGAGCCGAAAATCGAGTTCGAGGAGAAAACTGCTGCCGTGCTGACCAAAAAGGTGAATTTCGATCATCCTATCAGAAAATGTATTTCTATCAATGATACCCCCGATATTATTGAAAAATCGTGCCTGTATTATTGATTGGGAGAGAACATGTCGATACTCCAAAATCACACGCTATTCGTCTCTCGTTTCTCTTCTACGCGGCTCACTACTTCGCGTCCAAATTCGATTTCTAATTGTTACATGTAAATATCGATTTTCAGGTGAAAGGTCCCATCGAGTTCAAGAAAAAATCAGCGACGAAGAACATTCGAAAGAGAACTGATATTTGAAGGGACGACAATCATCTTTATTCCTTTTAAAGTCCCTTTATTTTAATTTATTCGTTAACTTCAAAATTTACAATTTCTTTATTCAGGTTTGTTTTAAAAACTTCTAAATTTCTTCCATTTCTATTCATTCATTGTCAATTTCATCAGATCCGTTTTGTTAATTTTCCCAGAATGATTTCTGGGCAGTGATTCAACAATGAATATGCCGCCTCTTAGGTGTTTGAAGTTGACACAGTTCCCTGAATAAATTATATTTTTAAAATCAACAATAATAAAATAATAATGACCAACTTTGAATAATATCATGTAGTTCATTAATTAGATCTTCATTTGGTATATTATCCTCATTTTTCCGAACTACAAAAGCAGCCGGAACTTGACCGGATCGGTCATCCTCCAAGCCAATAACTACACATTCGTTAACTTCGGAATTAGTTAATAATAATTCTTCCTAAATTTAAATTTGTCATTTAGATTTAAAGGACGAAAAATAAATTCAAACCAATTCTACAGGAAAAACTTGTAGTCCGTTAACTTTGATCATATCCTTAATCCTTCCATTGACATAGTAAAATCCATCAGAGTCGACTTTTAGAATGTCTCCTAAAGTTTTAAAAAATCAGAATTTCAATTTAAATGTAAAAAAAACCTGTATGATACCACCCATTTTCATCTAGAGCATCATGATCTTTGTATGACTTCATAATTGCATCGGATTTTAGCCACAATTCACCAGATTCGTCATCTTCAGAATCATCATTTTCAGAATTATTAACCCGCTAAATTGAATTCTTTTCGCTTAAAAAATCTCAAATTATATACCTTAACTTCAAACCCAGGCAGTGGTTTTCCACAACTTCCAATTTTCGAATCTTTAAAAGAACTAATATGACTGAGACATACAGCTTCAGTCATTCCATATCCTCGTAGGATGTGGGTTATGCTTGGGAAAGCGGATAGAGATGAATCCATCAGATCCTCGGACAAGTGACTAGCACCACATAGCATTATTCTAATTGAAGATAAGGGCTTCTTATCTGGTAGTCGAATTAAAACTGATAGTATCGATGGGACGACATTTAGAATGTCCACCTAAAATATATTGTATTAGAAACGAATTTAAAGTCATAAGAATAGACACTTCGCTGCTGAATTTCTAGTCATAATATCAAACCTTTTTAAATTCTAACAAGGATACCTTAACGAAACTTTAGAAACGAATCCCCAGATTTTATGATAAAACTGTCCGACCTTATACTCCTCAACAGCCCGAATAACTTCTATCGGATTGAACTTCTCTAGAATCACTGTCAAACAGCCCTCCGTTAACGAATATAACAAGGCCCATAAACCGGAAGCGTGACAAAAAGGAAGGAAAGCTAGGTTGCATTTGGAAGTCGAATTTTCCAGGAGTTCGTTGAATAGACCACTAAAAATGAACTGGATTACCGTAGGCAATTTGGAAATGGCGTAACGTGAAATGATGAAACGCGTTTTAGCATTTCACGAAATGCTTCCGTTTTTCTGCACAAATTCTGTCATTTCTGTTGCGCGTTCAGTCATTTTTATGTTTCGCCAAATATATACTAAAAGGCGCTGCACCATTACAGAGTTGCCATTATCGTAATATTGAAATTCCACTTACATTTTTAAGCTCTGCGTAGCCGCAGAGAAATTTCTATGAGTTAACAGACAGCATTTCGGCAATCCCGTGGTACCAGAAGAAAAAGAAGCTAGGAAAACATCATCCATAGATAGTTGAATACCATTTTCAGAAAACTCATTAATATTAAATAATTTATCTGACCACGAATCTATCGTTTCTCTTATCGTATCGCCTATGAATAATATTTGGATCTAAAATTTATACTACGATATTGTAAGCAGTGAAAAAGGACGTTATTAGGAATTTTCTGTTGACAACCAAATTGCGATTTAGACTGTAGAATGATAACTTTAGGTTGAACAATTCCGATAAAATATTCAAGTTCTTCTGAAAACAATCATTTTAAATTTCACTAGCTGAACTATTTCATACTTTGAGTTGAGCAAGGATTGATCCCCGAAAGAATTACGCCACTTTTAGCCGCTGCCAATAGTAAAATTGGATATTGACAGCTGTTTGGAATACAGACCAATATAAAGTCACCTGAATATAATGTAGCTTGGATTCAGGTAAAAACATAAAATTAAGCCACCTTTTCTTAGATCCAACTTCCTCAAAATAAGTTCCATTTCAATCACGAGAAGCTTGACTTCGTTAAATTTTAGGCGCTCTTTCTGGTCTTTCTGAGTTTCAAAATAAAATTTGGAGTGATATGTAAATTACCAGGGCTAACTTATCACCATAATCATCGAAATTTCGAAGAATTTGGTCATGAAATGGAATTTCTGGATATTTGAATGAAGACATTTTTGAATGAATGCAAATTTTTTCTTCTCAATATCATTCTAAGCAATAATTGGTTACAATTTCATGTGATCTTTTACCCTATCGTCATCCTAATTGGCTTCATTTTTGAAATTCTTCCCCCAATATTTTATCTCTGAATTCTTGATTTATTAGCAAGCGATAAAACTTTCGAATACTTCCTTACAAAAATAAAGCGTGATAAAATAAATATATTTAGAGAACGAGTAAACTAGAACATATTTCATCATTAAAGGAATGCTGATAAAACATTCCGTTGAATCGGTTTGAAATATTTTCAATTTTTTATTTAGTGAATTCCGTGGTTTTATCAATGCTAATTTCTAGATGATTGTTCCATTTTGTCTGATTCAGATCTTTTTCTAGTCCATTTTAATCTCATTAACACCTTTATTTATGATATGCGATAATCAAAATTTTACGAGAACCCAAAGAAGAGTTCAGATCCATAAATTTGTGAAGTTATTCATGGGGAGATAGCGTGAAAATGTCCATAAATTGAGTGAGTGCGTTTCGAGACTAGGAAAGTACGAAAACATTAGCAAAAAGCTGAAAATATTGATCTGACGTAGAGGCTATGTCAGAAACCAGGTTTATTCCTTCAGTATTTTTGAATAAATTTATCGGGTATTGATTGTGCTAAAGTTCATTTGGTTATGTCCTTATGATATGATTCGAAAATTTTTTTAATCAACCTATTATTTTGATAAAGCGTGTAAAGCTTATTGTGGAGTGCAAACGATTTTACGAACAAAGAGAAATGAATCAGGTCCAACAATTAAAGCTCGAAGTTAGAATTCTGAAACAGACCCAGCTTTGTTACGTGCAGCACAAAAGAATAACAATAGTCCGTTGTTAAATGGGGGGTGCATTGACAATGAAATTATAGTTAGTGAAAAAGCGAAAATAAACAGTTCATTTAACAACAAAGATTGCAACTAGCTCACTCACGTGAAATATGTTCCGTTTACAAGTGCTAATAAAATTCAACAATAGAGCATATTATTTTGCATGAACTTTTATTTATGGTTATTATCAATTGTCACATGTAAAATTTCAACACTTCCAATCTGCGTCATTTGTTCATTTATTCATCGTAAATTGACAATTTTCTACACTATCAAATCGTAAAGTAACCCTTCTTCGTCATTGTCCTCATTTGTAGGCGTAAAATGCTCAAATATATGAATGACAAATTCAAACCAAACACCCTGTAGGCTCTAATATTTAGTTATCTTCAAATTGCAACTGATAAATAGATAAATATACACGCTTATTTACTCATTTACTCTCCACTTTAAACTAATTGCCGATTAGTTACTATTTTAGTAGCACAAAACCTGTTATCATTGCTTTACGGTAAATATATCCGACATATCGTTGAACTCTGCAAAAGCTTTGCACTTTGTGCAAAGTTGGCTTGTTTATTTTCACTTCTCACTCAAACTTAACCCCTATATCATTAGGTCAGAAAAATACGACTCACGTCAAATTTAGCATGTGATTAATCGTTACCTTTTTCTTATCATGGAACATCTTAATTAAAATTTTGAAGTTAATAATGGGATTAAATGAGTAAAGTGGGAGTTATAATTCCGCTTTGAAAAGATTTTGATGTCGTATTTTTGAACAAAGAAACCGAGTTCCGAGAGTATTAACTAGAAAATTTTGTGAAAAAACAATGATAATTGATGATATTTTATTCATTCTAAATAATTGCACATGAAGATATTGATCGCACATCATAATGCTATTCCTATCATACTAATATTTTGATTTAAATGCTTAGTAATTTCTATTAAAATCTCGGAATTTGAGCTGAATCATCCCTTCTTCGATCTGTTTTTCCAGCCCTTTCCTCACTCTCCGTTGTATAAAGTTAGATTGAATGGCGTTTCGAGCCGAAACGTTCCTTTTTATTTATAGTAGAGGGATATAAAGCTCGAAAAATGGCAACGTACAACTGCAAAATGTTTGTCTGAAGAACAATTTTCTACCTCTCCCAATCTAGCACAAAGCCTCAATTTCAACTTCATTTAACTTGAATTTTAATTCAATTCCTGTTTTAAAATTACTGAAGTTAATTAAGGCTAGTTTGATAATTTTATCCACTTTTTACCCCCTGCTAATAATCTCATAAGCTCTTGTTCGAATGTAAACACTTCTGGTCTAGGTATAATTTCAGTTTGATCGCTTGAACTTTTGACTTTCAAACTCGAGAGTTATTATTTATCGTCGTGATATGGTTGATTTTCTACGGTCTTAACTTCCGAAATCTATCCTCCCCCACTATTTCTTCGGACCATTGCCCGAAGGTGGGTTTTTCACTCGAGTTCAGTCTGTTTTCTGTTTGCATTCAGCTTCTTCCTCATTTTCAGCCTATTCAGACTTACTTTGTCTTTGTTTTTGTTTGGCTAAAGCTCTAAACTCTTAGTCAAAATCGACCGAAATGACTAATTGGTTTTAGTTCCTTCCTAAGGAGCAAAGCAAACTACAGCCAAATCTTCGCGATTTTACAGGTCACTCGTACATTTGTTTACTTTTGTAGTCGGGACTCTGAGTAGGCACTACATAGTTTTTCTAACTTCTGCACACTTTGTCTTTATATTTTCTCTAGTAGCTTGTACTGAAATGGTTCTCGCTGATTTGATAAATTGTGTAAAGATCCGCACGTTCAATGAATATGGTTCATAGTAATTGAGAATAATCTTTATTTTTACGGTTTCGTTCAAGATCTGAAGTCTAGTTGAAATATTGTAGACCATATTCATTTCATTTATGAATTAATTTAAAAAATACCCTTTGTTTTTCTTCTTGGACAGCTATTTTCCGCACCAATCAATCACCAACTTCACTACCTATGGCTCGTGCAAGGATGCGAAATTACCCTAGGGCTAATCTGATTAAATCGACGACTCAAATCAGGCTGATAAACGAGCGATAACGAGCAACGCAGGCAACGTAAACTCACCGATTAACTCATTAACTCTGCTCCCTTCCACTTTTCGGTGCTTAATCCTCGGAGAGACAGTTTTGTAATGTTATTAATTAGGCATTTGTCAAAGAAATCGTGCTGATCGCTTGATGGTCGTCACATTTCGTGCTGGAATTGGGCACCAATTTTGCATTTCTCATATTTGAGCCTTTGTCCTTTGCTCTGAGGGCTTCTTCTGTTTTGATACCATCCAACTCTTTCTTATTTCGAATTTCTATTAGCTTGTCGGGTGTTTGGAATTCCCTACCTCTGAAATAAAGTGTAGTGCAGATAGGAAAATGTTGCATATTTTTCATAATATTTCACAAGTTTCGATTTTTCCATGTAGCCTAGAACGCACGAAACATTCTGTTATCTTCTTCCCTATATTCAAATGCCTAGACATTGCGTAAGAAATTGCTATTCAATTCAATATCTGACGCGAATTTAATTTTGTTTATTTTATCTGAATGATTAACATGCGCGATTCGAAATTGTAAATATAATGATTTGAGTCTGTATCATAACCTGTCGCTCTTTCTCTGTGTACCTATTTTCTCATTGACACCGACAGAGATACCTGAAGTGAGAGTATTTGAGCGAGCTTCATTTTCGCCCCAGGCTAAGTCAATTTTGCATCATCACAAACAAGCAATCACATAAAGCTGTCCTTTAACCCGAGTAGTTGACTTTTCACAAGCAATTTTCGAGTGTAGCTAAAAATTCCTGTATTTAAGATAAAACTTTCCCAGAGATCTGTTTCATCGAGTATTTTTTCAGACACTGATGCAATTGTTCTAAATTTCGAAATCGTTTATTTTTGTGATTCAAACTTAACCGCTTTTATTCATTCATTCAGTTAAAAAACATGTTCTCTTTGCTCTTAAATTTATATTCTCACGTTTCATTTGAAAATTCTCGATTACAGACTTCTCAAGCGCGATTTGTAGAAAAATAGTATATCTTATTTATCGAGAATGAAAAAGAAGATGTTTTTTTTCCTTTCTCGATATGACATTATTTTTCTGCGGGTCGAGTTTGGAGAATCTGCTCGATTAATTGATTCAATTTAATCCGTTATTGCTATAAATGATGACTAAATTTTCTGTTTTAGTCGATAATTTTCGAAATCTTCCCCCGAACAGATAGGCGTTTTTCAACATCCATCTCTTATCAGCTATTTTGGTGCTATTCTGCAATCAGTAAATTCAGCTATTTATCAGTCATATTTACCGCTTTCTCTTGCTTTTCTCATATGACCTGTCATTCTTATTTCCAATTCAGTACCGCTTTTCTTGCATCGACACCGTAGTCCCGCAAATCGGTCTATTTTTGTCGAGTAATCCGCCTATTTATAGGATCTGTTTACGAAATTTTCCATTTGCTAGGAGAGTTTTGGAATTTCGTGCCGATGGTTATTGCAGCGGTGCCTCGGTTGAGCATTAAGGATGAGGACGGTGAAAGGAAAAATCGTATGTGTTTTGTTTTAGTATCATTCCTGTAAATGACGTCACATTCTCCCCGATTACGATGACACTAACGGAATGCCATGCTTTCAGTATTCTTTCTTTATAATAATAAAAAAGTTTAGCCGTAGTATTTATCGGAGACGACGATGGAACGACATACATGGACTCACCTCAGGTGATGATGACGTCAGCGGACAGGGTCGCCGAACGATTCAAGCCTTGGATCCACGACACGAAAGCAACGTTAGTCATAAGTTTTAGAAATCTTTTGGTTTAATATTGTATGCATTTATATTGGGGGTGACAATTGTAGCTATTTTCTGATCTAAGCATGAATTGCTTTAGCGATTTCTTCGTTGGTCTGCTAACCTGTATGTATGCCCTGATCATCACGATTGGCTCTGTCGTCGTTGAAGTTTCCCCGACCTGGAGCGAAACGTCATCCATTGACACCGTAAATTCCAATTCGGACTATTTTATGCGTATTGAGATTTTCAGACCTTCTACCTGTACATGTACATAACAGGCATTCTCTTCATCCTCTACTGCTATTTCTTCAGCATCTATCCTGAGACGTACAATAATCTGATCGATCTACTAAATCGGGCTAGAATCATTGCGTATCCAAAGGTTACTGATCGATCCTCTTGGAGAAAAATCATTGAATTTTCTATTTAGAGTTGGTATGCCACAAGGATCATCCGAGTTGGAGAGGGATCGGGCACTTTGTATCTCAGATTGGGAGCTGTTTGTAGGTTTTCCTCGTCAATTTGGAAACTTCATGTTGTATTCCACCAATAACTTACTTTTCATTTTAGTATTCGGAAGCGTCGGTTGCGTTCTCTTCGGGTTGGAACTCTTCTTGTGCCTTGAGAGCAGCTATTGCAAGCGGCCAGAAACGACCATTCTGAAATGGGTCTGCGCTATCGTCTTTACATTCCTGCAGATGCACTTCATCTTCTGCAATTCGAAAGTAACCACTTTCGCTTTAACATCAACCATTATTCCCATTTTCCCAGGTATCCCTTGACAATTCAAGGAAAATCGCCAAATTTGGAATGATGCACTTGGTGTCTGTTAACTTGTGGACCTGGTTCAGATTTGTTCTGGCTAAGCAGGTTCACTGAATGTGAATTTCGGGAAGAAACTAAGGAGAAAGTTTTAGCAAGCCAAAGTCGCGAAGAAACACAAGAGATCGATTGGGTATGCGCATGTCGCAGCGAATTACAGCAAAAACTCTTCAGGAAGCAGTGAAAATGTAAGATTCTTGAGCTTTTCCTTAGGAAATCGATGAGTTTTCAGTTCACATTCGACGACGATCTAATCAACATGACGATCAACGCAATTCTGAATTTCAATTCGACCGGAGACGTTCAGGCTCCTCCAACAAAGCCTACTTACAATGTAAGTATTCTTGACAATCTAGAATCCTCACGATATACAAGATACCCTTCTAATACCATCCTTAAATCATCTATCATCTTCTGCTTCATGAAGTTTCGCGATGATTTTTTCTTCAAAGTTATTGAAAATCTTCAAATTCACACTTACAGGGCGATATTCGCAGCTCGATTATCGCGAACGGTCGCATCTTCGCGTTGGATCACTTCGGCGATGTGGCTACCTTCCTGACGACTTGTCTGATCGAATACAGTCTGATCTCTGCGGCCGTAATGTTCGTCCAGTGGAAGTCCATCGGAGAGGAGCACGTCATCAAGGTCTCCAAGAGGAAGAGCAAGATGAGAATTGATTGCAGGTATGGCCTTTAGCTCTATGATAAGATCTTTAAATTCTCAAGATAATCACCATCAAACTTCAAAATCATGTTCATTAGCCCTGATCAGCAATAGCACGAAGAAATCCTTCTATTTTTCATCTTCTAGGACTTATTGAAGGGTCATCTAAATAGTCAATTGCCCCGTTTCCAGTTCATCCTCAAGCGGCATGTTCGCCGGAATCATGTTTCTGATCACGACGTTCGTCTCAATGGGCATGTACACGATCTTCGAAACTCTGCGCAACAACAGCTCCGCAATGATGGTGTTTGGCGTCGTCGATTTGCTCATGTTCTCCACGGCTCTGATTGCCTGTATTATTGGACTTTGGAGGTTGGAAAATCGTGCAAAATCATCACTCTCAACTATTAATGATCGTTCAGAGTTCGGAAGCTGCAATATCGACCTCACATTCGGAGTGAAGCGATAGATGAAATATTGCTTGTCATGGGAGTCATCGGAGAAATCATCTACTGCAGCGTCGGTAAGCTAACTAAACATTTACATTCTCCTCCACCAAACAACGATTCTCAAGGCATGGACTCGTTCGTGGCCGAGAAGGGCATCCGGAACGAAACTGGGAAGATTCTTCCAGCGATCGTCTTCTGCTTCCGATTCGCTCAAGTCATATTCCAGGCTGCTTTCATTTTAATTCTCTCAAGGTTAGAGTCAGAATTGTGTGTTTTAATGGCTTACCTCTAAGAATTCAGATTGCGCTGTATCTCTCCGTACGCAATGAAGAACAAGCCTGGGAAGCAGATCATTACATTCCTGCTCGTTACCAACGTCACTTTATTCATTTTCGTGAGTGGTAAATTTGAAGAAAATTTTTGAGCCTCGCTAATTCCAGCAAACCTACGAAGGCATGAAGCCGACGTTTGGAATGTCGCCGAATCTGAGTCTGACCTACACCTACATAATCTATTCCGTCGCGCCACTTCTCGTATTCTACCGCTTCCACAGCTCAGTCTGTTTCGCGGAGATCTGGAAACTGACCTATTCGGGCAAGGAGATCTCATCGGGTATGAGTGTGGACGGCCGAAGTGACTCACTAACCACGATAGGGTGCGTTATGCCTTTCTTTCCCCCGATTGATAGCACTTACTAATCAAAGATAGACAAAGTGAGTACATTTTTACCAAAGTTGAGCATGTTTCTTACCAAATTTTTGATTTGTGGAAATGTACTCATTTCAAGTCCCTGGTAAGAAAGTGCTCAATTGTGGTGAAAGGGTGTTCGCGCAACCACAAAAACTATAAGCGTTTCTTGGAGTGTGAATTTAAAAATTGACGGCAACCTGGGTATAGTTCGTTACTTCGATATCTAGGAAATAGTATGGGAAAAGATTTATTCCCACCTTGCGCCATTCTCTTAACTATAAATTACGAAATAACGAACTATCCAAATTGCCAAACTGATCACTCCACGTCTAATACGATCTTGAGAAGTAATCTACTTCAAGAAACTCTTTTATCGAACCATTTCTGATCGCATTATTCCCGGACTAGAATGATTTTCACGGCCTCTTGTATTTTTTACCCCTAAGTTACCCTTACCCTCTCTTTCTGAAAAATAGCAAGGCAAAGAGAAGAGGAGAATAGAAGCTACAAACGGGTAAGGGTAGCTTAAACATAAAAATACAAGAGACCATTTTTACGGCTTAAATTCAGGACATGCTACGATACCCGGCCTGTTTGCAGCAATCCCCTATCTACGGAGCCCCCTGCCGAGTCTACCTGTCACTCCGCAAACGGCTTCCTCCTGTCACCTCCACGACACGTCCGACATCAACCCGCTGGGACTTCCGCTCCCGTTTCATTCGAACTTCGGCTCTCAAATGACGATGAAATAACCGACGCCGATTCATATCTCTGATTTCCATGAAAGAGGGCTAACGGAGTTCAGTACTTAAGAATCGTGAAAACGACTCAAAATTCGAAACTTTTTAAATTCAAATTCTCCAGTCTATTTCTTTGTCACTCTTAAAATGCTAGATATGCATATTTATCTTTCTTTGAATTAGACTTTCATTTTTATCCATTTCTTTCTGATTAATTGTTTAGGCAACATTTCTCATGATAACCGGTATTATTTTCACTTTTGTCGACGCAAATTTCCATGTCACTTCATTATTTCACTTGTTGCATTGAGTTTCTGCTCAAATTATATCGTCATTCGATTTTGGGAATGATAGTTTAAAAATAGCTTTAATTTTTATGGTTTTTATCGATATTGTGCCATTTCAATGGCTGTATATTTACGAGTTTATTAAAAAAATTGACCGATGATCCTTTGACTTGTAATTGCTCATTAAATTGTCAGGATTTTCATGTTGTACATAACTGAACTTTTCTATGTTTTATCCGTTATTTGATAGCTTTTAGACCAGTGTTATTAACGAGGTAAATAAATCGAGTTACTCATGATTTACCAGTCCACGTTCCAGTTCGTCACAGTCCCGGAATTAAAAATTCTCATTGGAAGAGAAAAAATCACCTAAAAATGATGGGAGCGATCATTTAAATTTGATCAGTCTTTCAATTTAAAAAATAGTATGAAGGAAATATTTCCGGCGTTCCTTGGGGCGATCATAGCATATTTTTCACTTTGGAATAAGATTACTGATCAAAATTCTTTTTTTTTTTCAAAATATGCTAATTTCATCAGAATGTTGAACCGCTCGTAAGAGAACTTTTTGAAGCAAAACTCGGGGAAGGTGGTGAATCAAAAATTATAGAAAATAATGAAAATGACTGAAATATAAATTACTCGGTGAAAAAATAGATCAATTTTAAATTACGAGTAAATATTGGAAGCAGTTTGGTGATTCAATAATTTGAATAATGACGCAATCGTAAACAAACTTACACCAACCAGGAAAAAGAAGAATGCTTGACCTCGAGAACTTGCTGTTGCCATTAGAAGCAACGACAGAAGAAGTGAAGCAATGACATTGCATTCTTCTTTCCTATTCCATTTCAAATTACATTAACCTCATTTTTTCTTTTTTTCCAGGAAAGTTTATAACTTCTTCCTGAAATTGTGAGTTCTGAATGTATATTTTAGGAAACTTCAAATTAACATCCATTGAAATTTAGGACAACTTTAGAAACCTGACATGATTCCTGAACTGAGTTCGCCCTATAAAAGCCCTGTCGTTGGTCAGTCAAACCAAGCAACTCTTCGAGTTCCAACCGTTCTCTTCTCGTCCTTCCAGTCCTTCCTCCAAACTCTCGAAAATGGCCAAAATATTCAACTCGATCATTCTCATCGCCTGCCTCGTGGCTATGCTCGCTCTCTGCGTCGAAGCTGGAGGATATTATTACGTGAGTTTTGATTTGGATTTTCAACAATAAAATAACTATTTAATTGCAGAAGGACTATTATCACAAGAAATATTATTATAAGGTGAGTGCATTTGTAATTCCATCCTTTCTAAAATAGCTATGAGGTTGTTTTCTTGCAGAAGTACTACAAGAGTTATGGCAAGAAATACTATTACAAGTCATATGGCAAGGACTATTACAGGTACGTCTCGGGCAATTTATCAATTTTACACCAAATTAAATATCAAAGATTTTCGAAATTTGATCTAAAAGTAGCAGTTTTCAAATTTCAACATTGAACAAATTTATTTTCAGCAAGCCCTATTACGGATATGACTCATATGGCCACGGGCACAAGAAATATGATGATTATTACGGGTACTATTGATTCTCTGCATCGATCGGGTCGAGTCAGTGACAAGCCATCATCCTCTAGTCTAGTCTTCCTCGTTGTTAGATTTGAATGAAATAAACATTTCATTTGTTATACAATTGTCCAGTTATTTTATATTTCTTGCAATGAAAAACGTAATAGGAAAATGACAAGAAAGAAACTCTGGTCCTGAATGATCCCAAAAATTAAAATTTTTTCTATCAAAAATTTATGCATAACAATTCTACTATTATAACTCAGCGGAGACTGATCGGGTTCCAATGAAAGTTTTAGGAAATGCTAGCCACATATGAGGCTCAACAATGGTCAAATATTAGAATTTTTCGACACTTGTGTGCGGAGCTAATTTCAAAAATGTGCAAAAAGTGCGCATATTCATTGTAACAGTTAAGCTTTTTCCATTATAGATCAACCAATGATGGATCAATTTTTACCTAGTGGGGGTTTTCGACTACGCTGATGATAAATATGGCGGTTAAAACCTGACTCGGCCATTTGTTTCGTCTGTTCTAGAACGTCCGAATTCGGTCGTCCCGGAAATTCCTATTGTCGTTATTTTGCATGTCAAATATTTAAATTTGGTATCAAAATTATACAGAAAAGAAGATATAAAAAAAGAACTGATGGAAGAGTAAATCATTTTGCAATCCATACTTGGTCGTCTATGTGTGCCTAAAAATTTCTTTTTTGTTTTCATCAAGTAATCGGGTGTCCGCAATATAAGCTTGTGAGTTTATCAAAGATTCAAGATAAAAATCTAAGTTTTATTTTTCATAAAATTTATAGATATTTGATAGCAAGTTTATGTTGTGAGAAATATCAATTGGATGCTTAGATCTATTCGGGACCAGGAATATGCTAATTTATAGCTGGTCAGTTGTTCGCCATTGATCCGCTGCAATCGCAATCGTAAAATGTTTTATTTATTGGAGAGAATGCGCCAGTTGCTGGCAATATTGCGTCCGCTGACTGATATTATGCTCTACGAGGAGAGGAAAACCAATCACAACATTGCTAAAGGCCCGTTCATACTTAGTTGCAATGCAACTTGCAACGCTCAGCGTACGAACTGCCTATCCGCAACGGTCGGTATTTGTCGGCACTTACTATAAAACCGCCGATCGGCAGTTTGCAATTAGCATTCGTCCGAATTCATCGACAATTTTCGCGAGAAATTGCTGATGAATTCGGACAGTTGCCGATCCGTTCCAGTCGGCAACCGTCGGTGCGGATGGGTAGTTCGTATTAGGGCTGTTGCGGAAGTTCCGACTCCGACTTCGATTTTTTTTTTAAATTCGATTCCGCAACAGCCCTGGTTCGCATGCTGAGTAAGTATAAACGGGCCCTAAAGGACGCCAAAGCCAAATATCAATTTGATTTTTACTTTCTAAAATCTAATTATTTTTATTCAAATGGAACTCTCTTCGCTAAAACTATTTCACAATATTTATTTGCGGGTGTATAAAGAAGGATCAAGAGGACAAATGGATAATTCTCTAATTATTGTCACGCAAAGTCTATTCTAGGATTCCCCTAAAATGGTAAGATGTCTTTTTTACTATCTTGAAGGTAACAATAGATCGCAATTGAACAGAATGAGAGTGAGGGGCAAGATAAGGTGTGAAGAAGCTAAACAGGAAGTCAAAATACTACTTTCTTTTTGAAGCATTTTGCAGGCAGATTTAAAGGCACCACAACCAAAAATCTTTATTAGAACTTCGTTATTTGTCCGGAAAGCAAAGTCCTGAAACACTGATTTACTGATCTTCATTGTTTCTCATCTTTCTTACTTGAAACGTTTTTCACGACAAACCGATATACGAAATATTGAGTGAAAAGGAGAGATTGGAGATAAACAACGATGTGTTCTATTAGAATGGGGAAAACATAGAGGACTAAGGAAGCGCTTTCCCTGCCCCTAACAGTGGACGCAAAAATAAAAATAAAAAAAGAGTCGTGTAAATAATTAGAAAGGGTGATCAGTCCGTCCCAATTACACTTGGTGAAAGTAGTTAGGGGTTAGTCGAGACAGTCAGCAATAGAAAACGGTTTGTCTCAAAGTTGGGTAATTAAACCTTTTATTTATAATAAAGGAAAATCAATATAAAAAAGTAAATCTGGTGAGGAGCTCTAAACAGCAAAGAATGTAGTTTTCTATTTTGATAGAAAGATAGAAGAATGAGAGAAAAGGAAAAATATTTAAAGGCTGCGAATTTCGACACCTTCCTACAGCTATGCTGAGTCATCTTTAGCGAGAGTCGATAATTGATCAACAAGTCGAAGGCAAAACCAGTTCATTTGACCTAATTCAACGCTCTAAGCGGCTGCCTTCTGATCTTTATTGATTTTTTATCGAAAAGCTTAAATTTGTGAGTTTTGCTAATCGTTTATGACTACGCACTTTGTCACTAGCCCTATTTTTATTCCAGAATATGATAAATTTCGTTAATTGAGCAGCGAAGCATGATAGTAATTTTCTCGAATTTAGTACTTTCTCTCTATCGATTCCCTCATATCGTTGTGCATTTTGATTGGGAAATCCGTGTGTGAAGGTCGAGCTCATAAGTGACGAGTGAGAAATGCTATTTTTATGCAGTTTCTTAGCTTTTGGCTATTTGCTCTGAAAATCGGTTTCCTCTCACAAGGTTTTGCGCATTTTGATTATGGAACTCTGAAGATATGAGAGTCGGCTTCATAAATAAGAAACAGCCAGTGACGTCATTTTGCATACGGTTTTGGCTATGTGCTACTCATTGTCAAATATCGATTCTCGAGCGTTCTTCCGTGTGATTGGGCGAGTTATCATTCTGCCCAAAGGCGCGCTCTGATGAAACATTGCTTCTCGCCAGGGCTGTAACGGAATTCCGTTCCGTATTCCGTAAGCGATTTGAAATTTCCCATTCCGCGGAATTCCGTTCCGTTTGAAAATTTAAAATTTTTTAAATTCCGTTCCGAAATTTTAAAAAATTTGATTCCGTTACAGCCCTGCTTACCAGCAATCAGGACTTTCGCAATTCCGGGTTTTCTCTCTCTCTCTCCTATGTGCTCTTTCTCTCTTTCTGCTCGTCTCTTCAAGCCTCCAAATCGATCGAACCAATTTTGCCAGCAGCGATCTGGCACATTTGACCCAGACGGGAAATTTCGAGATGTCATACATTTTGGCGCACTTTTCGAAGATCGAGCCAGCCCGTATTAAAACCTCTTGGTTTTCTCGCCATTGCCCTATGAATATAAAAGAAAAAGCGGCTTGCATTCTTCTACCCCCTTCTCGTAATTTCATAATGCTCTCCTGTTTTTCTCATTTCTTTCTCCTTTCTTGATTTCCCTCCACTCATCCCGTGGTATTTATTGATTTCTGAAAGATGTGAACGATCGGTTTCATGAATAAAGGGGTGGTCAGTGACGAGTTTCATTTTGCACGCAAATTGTTTCCTTGGCGTCAGACATGGATTCTTCCGAGTGGTTGATCATTTTTCTGTCACGAAATCGGGTCCATTAACAGGATTTTTTAAACGTAGGAAAAGGGCGCCGCATGGAAATGAGCAAAGTGGATGGGGTCTAAAACTATCGTATTGCTATGTTAGCAGTTTCTCCTTATTTTCTTTCTTTTCTAATTTCGCCTTTTTGTCGATTATTTTTACTGTTCCTTTTTCCAGAGGTTATTTCCTCTCGCTCAAGATCTCCAATGTCTTCTGTCTACCCGGAACCTGCCCAAGACACGGCAAGGTAATTCCAAAATTGTTTAGATCTTAGGTTAACTTATTCGAAATTGATCATATTTGATCGATTTTTAAAATATATTTCATAATTTAGACCAAATAAAGAACGACTAGCGGAGGAAGCGGAGGTGTCCCCCGTACTCGCCCACGACGGTCTCTCGTCCTGGGAGAAGCTCAAGGGACAGCTCTCTAGACCCAGAGTCTACATTCCGGGTAGATCTCATTAAATAATCAGAACGAATCAAATAAAACTATTTTTCACAATAGTTCGGTCAAATTTCAATATTATTGTATTATTTGCCGCTTAAAGTATGACTTCCTCAAAATATATGCTAATTGAGCATTACCAACTATATCAAATTTTAGCTATCGTGGTGATACTCATCCTCATCCTCATCTTCATCGCCGTCACCGTATACTGCAATCTTACGGAGACTGTTTCCCAGATTCCCAAGAGTTTTTAGGTATCACGACATCTGTATTTTTCAAACATTTATTATCAGACGAAACAAAAATCGTATCATAGTGGGTTATAATAACTAAACTCTTTCTAAGGAAAAAAAACTCGATGGATGGTTGATAAGTGATGATGACCATTGGATCCATTAACATTCACCGACCAAATATTTTTGAGGTCTTGATGAATCCTCAAAATTTTTGTAGTTTGTTATGCAACTGTAGAATGACGTTTAATTGATTTTACAAAATCTATACTCATCGTCCTTATTTCAGATTGTCCATGCCTCGCTATCATTGTGAAGTTCCCCCTCCATTCGAATGAGACCACGAGCCCATAAAAACCTAACAATAAGTACGACATATTGGACGAGATCGAGATCGATAAAGCCAATGGCAAATAGACTTCCATCATCGTGCAAACTCGTATTTTTCAAAACGTTTATTCTTGTTACAAACATCTTCCTTGATTTACAAACGCAAATTTCCCACATTCACTTCACATTTACAAATGAAATGATATTTATTTTCCATTATCCCAGATTCAGAACATCTTGTTGAGAAGAGTGGTAAGCTAGTCGACCGTTGCAGATTATTGTGTTATTTTTCCCTGTAGATTTTATAGATTTATAAGTTTTTGTACCTTTTAATTTTACTCCCCTCATATTTACCGTTTAAACTGTCATATTCTTGAACCGATTCTAACTTTCACCAATTTGTCGTGGGTTTTGTGGTCTTTCACTAGACAACCAAATTTTAAG
Organism: Diploscapter coronatus; assembly: GCA_964036155.1. NCBI lineage: Eukaryota > Metazoa > Nematoda > Chromadorea > Rhabditida > Rhabditidae > Diploscapter > Diploscapter coronatus. The sequence goes on along the minus strand of OZ038422.1, from coordinate 85,488,988 downwards.
TGTCGCTTGCTTTTTAATCCGCTTTTTTCGCATTTTATCCGATCTAAAATATCAAATTTCCCTTATGAAACATTCGAATTTATTCATTCCCAGGTATCCTTCACTCGATGGCAGGGCTTTGATTTTTTCTGATTAGTTCATTCACTTTTCCCTTTAGAGATTGACCTTATAGATTTCGATCAATAAACTTATTGTGTTATATTTCATCATGTGTTAATCCATTTCTTTGTGGCCTGTAAATTCTATTATAGATCGACATCCATGCATCATCAGAAAGAGAATTAGAGATTGAGAAAATGATGAGAACAGTTACTCTTTCTCTGCATCTCAGATTTCTCTTTTTGGTTAGACCGTGGAAGGCTCCGCCCATAATTTTTTGTTCATCTATAGTTAGAGGTAGAGATGAAAAACGATTGACCGCCCGTGGCAGGCGAAAAGAAATGTGGACGGGAAATTTCTACAAGAATTAGTCAGCCTAGCAGAAATGTTCGAGATGCGTCAACATTGCACTTGCCAGAACGAATTTGTAACTGCAAAAAGTCATCACAGAAGAATCAACATCATTCTCTGGTCACAATTATATTCTTTCGGACAATACGCCAGTGCTATGCAAAAGCAAATTGCATAACAATCGATCTGATGAATCATACGATCTCTCTATCTCTGGCCTTATCGACTGACATCACTGTCTGTCTCTGGAAGCACCTCCCATTCGAACCAAGGAGAGGGTGGAAGGAGATGCAACCTGACGTAGAAAAAGTTATGTTGTCTCTGAAAGCCATAGCAATTTCATAATTATACAACTATAAGAGTGTAATACTTACGAACATTTCATTGGTGACTAAATTAGTCATGATTGTCTCGATCAAATCGCATAAAATTCTGGGCGTGCAAACAAAAATGCAAAAAGGAGTTAATTGATAAGCGATAGATGCGAGGGAAAATAATAAAATTTTGTTTCGACTCCGAAATTGATAAAGAACTACACCCTTCCTGGGCAGGGAAATGACGAATGGATGAGATGTTTTTCCTTCCTAGTCAGCCACAAATCATATTAGATTTTGCATGATCTAAACACTCTGATGGCAACCTGTAAATGACGGAACGACGAAATACTTCCTTATACTTGACGAAATGCAAAAATGGCGGAATATCGTGTTAGAGATAAATGAGGGGAGAAATAATATGGAAAAAAAAGATAGTTCATTTCATCAATTACAAGAAAATTAGTCATTCCGTTATTTACAAACTGCCCTTTCAAATATACATCCCTCAAACCTTTGTGTGAGCACATATCGACACAAATGTCATATTTTCTCTTGTTCATTCATTTCTTTAAACTTGAATTTTGATTGGTTAGGTATGAAATTGAGAAACCATGCAAGATCAACCTTTTTGAACTCATAACAGTCTTACAAATGTTAGTTTTTACAATTATTCTATTTTTCCTGTTTGCTTTTATTTCGTCATATTTGGCAAGGAAAGGCATTCGTTCTTTTAGTAGTTCAACAATTCAATATTCTTTATTTTGCAAATCGGCTTTATCAGTTTCTTTCAGACCATGCCCTAGGCATTACGAACGGTTTGGGAGTGGGGCGGCTGGAAAATAAGGGTTTGAGAAAGACAGACAATGGCGAGAGATAAAAGGGAAAAGCACCTAATCAATTACTCATCAAACAAGCTCATTTGAATTCGCGGTTTTTCTCCATGTTCTCATTTTATTTCTTTCATAATTTCCTTCGTACCTTGTCATCATATCTCAATTTTCATTTGTCTATATCTATCCATACACGTCAATCAATACGAATGCTTCTCGAAATCCCTTTAGTTGTTGATCATTTACTGAAGCAGTCATAACTTCATAGCTTTTCACAATAACGGGAGTCAGCTCTTTTCTCCTGATCGATTTATTCCTTGATCACTCTTTCATTTCATGAAAGGCAGATTTAGCGTCTGAATTCAAAAGTAGTTTTGCTTCCACAGTGACCTATTGAATCGTCATTATTTCTCGCATTCAATTCAGTCAATTTGTTCGTTACTTCTGCGTTAATTTGGACGTCTCTATGATTCACCCCTCTTATCTAACTGTTAGCTATAATAGCGTTTTCTAGAATACGCGATTCCTTGCAAATAAAGAGGATAGGAAACCCAGAGAAGCCGCAATTAATTATGTTGATAAGGGCTTACTTGAAATCTGAGACGAACATTTCGAAAGTAATTGACCTTAATGATACACTATTAAATTTTATCATCATTCTTCATATAGCTGATGTTTTTAGAGTCATCTTATTTTCCACAAGCATTTGTCTATATTTATGCAGAGAATCTTTCGCTTATTTATTCTTATGAATTTGAAATTCTTCAAAAATGAATGATTTCAGTTCTCAACCTTATCACTAAACACATTTAGCAGTATGGCCGACATTCAGGAAATATTTCCGCTGGCGAACAATAATCCTCCTCCTGCGAGGAATGAGGAAACCTCAATCTGCTGCACCATCCTGAAATGGATAGCGGGGATTCTCATGCTAGTGCTAGTAGCTTACGGTTTGTGTATTCATCATTAATAGCCCGAATATAATTTTCTTTCATTTAAATTTAGGAATTGATCCCGTACATCTTCTATACAGACTAATAATGACTGTAGGAGGATGGATTTCTGATGTGATAAGAGCGGAGAAGCTGGATCTTGATTTCTCGGGTACGATATTAAATGCTCTACTCTTAAATTAACAATTTCTAATTTTAAAAAAAATTTTCGTTTAATTTTAGATCAGGCTACTGCTGCTACCGCTGCTGGAACACTCACCATTGTCGTTGTTTCTCTTTTAGTGCTCATTCGTTATATCGGCAATTAAAAGGACCTGTTTTCACCTCAAAACTTTATCTGTTTGTTGTACACTAGTCTCATTCATACAATTCAATTTTTAAGAGAATAAATTCGGTCTGAAATTTATATTTTAAACAAATTATCTGCTTGCTATTTGCATGAAACTAGTCACATTAGAGAAGAAATGCAAAATGATCGATGAAATTGCTTGCGCTGAAGTTGAAAAATTATGAATCAGCATTCCAATTGGATGGTTTATCAGACTTGCTCATTTCCATTCACGTGAATCATGAAAACTTAATTGCCTTCGCAGTATTTATGTTCACCTTTTTTAATCTTTTCCCCAATTTACACACAATCTCAGCACTTCGTATGATAATCATCTTTGAATATTACATTCAATTCGGAACAAAATCATAAGCTCCAAGCTTCAAAGAAATAAAATAGAGTCGAGAGTTTTATCTTTGCAGACTACACTTTTGTGAAAGCATCTCGCTTTGCCAAACTAACCTATTCGCTCATGAGCATCTCCTGTGTCATTACTCTTCATAAATTCCCTTACTCTTCACCGCTAATTGATTTATTCAAGGTTACTTTAATGAAACTTCTAAACCTGAAATAATTGATTTTGCTTGTTCGAATAAATGCTATTGAATGATCCGATCAGATGTGTTGATAATTTATGGACACGTTATTTGTAAGAAATGAGTTTCTCAAAGAGGTGTTAAAAAATTAAAATTTCACATAGGGAGTAAATTCGTGTAACTTTTTCCCAACAACAATAATTTCCAATAAGTTTCTTTTTATTTTTGCCATACTTTCCCCACTGAGATCTACAAAATTTAAAAAAATCATGGAATTTAGTTCAGAAATAAGGAAGTTGAGAATTTTCCCCGATATCAAGTCTGGAAAACCTACGAGCTACGGTAATCGATTTTCGAAAAACGGTTATCACCGTGAGAATCAGCGTAAAAACTGTAAGATATGTGAAAATCAGCCAAATCAACGGACTCCTGTTCCTAACCACTTTGAATAATCCTAATATTTACTCTTAAATCAAATCTAAATTACGAAAAATTTACATTGCAGTTCAATGATTTGAAAAATGTAGCAAACTAAACAGGCGGACACCAAAAAGAGTGCTTGACCTCGAGAACTTGCTGTTGCCATTAGAAGCAACGACAGAAGAAGTGAAGCGATGACATTGCATTCTTCTTCCCTATTCCATTTCAAATTACATTAACCTCATTTTCTCTTTTTTCCAGGAAAGTTTATAACTTCTTCCTGGAATTGTGAGTTCGGAATGTATATTTTAGGAAACTTCAAATTAACATCCATTGAAATTTAGGACAACTTTAGAAACCTGACATGATTCCTGAACTGAGTTCGCCCTATAAAAGCCCTGTCGTTGGTCAGTCAAACCAAGCAACTCTTCGAGTTCCAACCGTCCTCTTCTCGTCCTTCCAGTCCTTCCTCCAAACTCCCTAAAATGGCCAAAATATTCAACTCGATCATTCTCATCGCCTGCCTCGTGGCTATGCTCGCTCTCTGCGTCGAAGCTGGAGGATATTATTACGTGAGTTTTGATTTGGATTTTCAACAATAAAATAACTATTTAATTGCAGAAGGACTACTATCACAAGAAATATTATTATAAGGTGAGTAAATGAATGATGCATTTGAAATTCCATCCTTTCTAAAATAGCTATGAGGTTGTTTTCTTGCAGAAGTACTACAAGAGCTACGGCAAGAAATACTATTACAAGTCATATGGCAAGGACTATTACAGGTACGTCTCGGGCAATTTATCAATTTTACACCAAAATAGACATTGAAGATTTTCGAAATTTGATCTAGAAGTAGCAGTTTTTAAAATTCCAAATTCAAATGAAATGTTTTCAGCAAGCCCTATTACGGCTATGATTCGTACGGACACGGACACAAGAAATATGATGATTATTACGGGTACTATTGATTCTCTGCATCGATCGGGTCGAGCCAGTGACAAGCCATCGTCCTCTAGTCTAGTCTAGTCTTTCTCGTTGTTAGATTTGAATGAAATAAACATTTCATTTGTTATACAATTGTCCAGTTATTTTATACTTCTTGCAATGAAAATCGCACTAGAAGAGTGACAGAAAAGAAATTCCGGTCCTGAATGATCCCAAAAATTTGAATCTGAGTTCGACTTTCCAATTCTACTTCGCTTCGCTTTATGTAGACCGCAAACTTGCAATTGCTGGTGAAGTCTCATCTCTTTCCAATAGTTTTGTTCACCTCCAAATATTCAAATTATTTCATTGTTGACATTTACTACATTTCAATGTTTTGAAATATTCACGAGAGTTTAGAACATCAGAGAAATTATACTCGTTTTCAGATCAATTTTCCCAATTCATTTTACGAAATGTGTTTTGATTGGACACAGATAAATCTTATTTTTATTGCATAGATGATAGAGAATAAAAATTACCATGTCACTCTCATTTAGGCATCGATTTCCCGAAAGATGGGGGATGAAAAACGGAATGGACACAGGAATTCTAGACCTTAAAACGATTTTTGGTCAAGTAATTTGTCAGCCAGTTAGTAAAAAACTTCAACTGGTCATTAATTTCGTTCAGAAAAATTATCGTGATTTACCTTCAGCGAATAAAATCTCAATTGTTTTGACATTTCATGGAAAAAACATAAAATAGAACCTATAAAATTGACTGTGATAACTTGAGACAAACGGAATTGTAACGATGCACTAAACTTCCGAATTTCCTTAAATTTAATTATTAATCGATGTTAAATTTAGAGGATGAATAAAATTTTTGCAATTCTTCTCATCGCCTTCACGATTTCGTGTTTAATCTCCGGCACTTTCTCATTAGGTAAATTTAAAATAAACCTATCGTAACATTAGTAAATTTTTGTCTACTACAATAAATCGATGCAATATTTATTTTTTTTATAGTTCAGTTACTCAATTGCTCTCTGATAATTGAAAAATTACTCTCTTCTTTCATGATCAAGATTAATAATCGATTTAAAAATTGATTTTCATTGGGCCCATCGTGGACTTGGCCTGAAAATCAGCGACGTCCTGGAGATGATTCGCATTCATGGGGACCTCAGAATGACAAACCTAAGCCGATTGGAGGTGACCCACAGACTTGGGGACCTGGACATGACGAGCCAAGGCCAGGAAGTGATCCGCGATCTTGGGGACCAGGAAGTAGCGGTCGGAGATGAGATGAAGTTAAATAACTTCATTAATTAAATTAAACAGAAAATTTTAATGAAGATCACCACTGTTTCTCACCATAGTCAGAAAGTAGCTCAAAATTATTTTATTTCGCTGATTATTGCATGTCTTCTAGAGTCTCAATAGATTTGTCGTTTTGCACTATCCAAATAACGTTTTCAAATAAACATTTAACAATGCTAAAAATGAATCTTTGAATGAATTCATACAATAAAAACTAAAGAACAAAATGGGGGAGATAAACTTTTAAAAATCTTTCTCTACTTATTTTTATCTAATTACGCCTTAATTGGATCAAAAATGCACATTTTGAACATCGTCATCTTCATTTAAATGATTGGCTCATAGAAAGAGACCGGGATACCGGTGTCTTTTTCTAGGAGCCAGAAAGAATAGCGTGGAAAATGTTAGGTCTCATAATCTCTTCATCGCATCATTTCCTCCATAATTGTCATCTAATAATTTATAATCAAAAACTCTCGTTTCAGTAAAATATCGACCTTATGGCAGCAATTTCAGCAGTCATGCTCTTTTGGCAAATCAGCTTTGATCTATTATCAATTTTTACGCAATAATTATAAATTCTAAGTGAAATAGTGCAGGATAATAAACTATTTTTTCTCGAAAATGATTTAATTTACTTTAAAAAACTATGTTTGCATAATTGAAAAACATCAAACATCCGATAAGTCAATTCAGCTTATCAGCTTCAAGGTGCTACAGGCTGCAGAAAATATTAATATCTTCTAAAACTAAAAAACTGCAAAAATGAAATTTTCATTCAGAAAAAAATTTATATGAGATTTCATTAGAAAGTCGAAGTTTGTGATCTGCCTAAGGTCAAAAGAAGTTGGAATTGAACATTTCCGAACAAATTTTTGAATCAAGTTAAAGTTTTGGAATTTGATCCATGATCAGAAGTCGGTTTCCGTTACTCTTCTAGTGCGATTTTCATTGCAAGAAGTATAAAATTGAACATTTTATAACAAATGAAATATTTATTTCATTCAAATCTAACAACGAGAAGACTAGACTAGATTAGAGGATGATGGCTTGTCACTGACTCGACCCGATCGATGCAGAGAATCAATAGTACCCGTAATAATCATCATATTTCTTGTGTCCGTGTCCGTACGAATCATAGCCGTAATAGGGCTTGCTGAAAACATTTCATTTGAATTTGGAATTTTAAAAACTGCTACTTCTAGATCAAATTTCGAAAATCTTCAATGTCTATTTTGGTGTAAAATTGATAAATTGCCCGAGACGTACCTGTAATAGTCCTTGCCATATGACTTGTAATAGTATTTCTTGCCGTAGCTCTTGTAGTACTTCTGCAAGAAAACAACCTCATAGCTATTTTAGAAAGGATGGAATTTCAAATGCATCATTAATGTACTCACCTTATAATAATATTTCTTGTGATAGTAGTCCTTCTGCAATTAAATAGTTATTTTATTGTTGAAAATCCAAATCAAAACTCACGTAATAATATCCTCCAGCTTCGACGCAGAGAGCGAGCATAGCCACGAGGCAGGCGATGAGAATGATCGAGTTGAATATTTTGGCCATTTTAGGGAGTTTGGAGGAAGGACTGGAAGGACGAGAAGAGGACGGTTGGAACTCGAAGAGTTGCTTGGTTTGACTGACCAACGACAGGGCTTTTATAGGGCGAACTCAGTTCAGGAATCATGTCAGGTTTCTAAAGTTGTCCTAAATTTCAATGGATGTTAATTTGAAGTTTCCTAAAATATACATTCCGAACTCACAATTCCAGGAAGAAGTTATAAACTTTCCTGGAAAAAAAGAAAAACGAGGTTAATGTAATTTGAAATGGAATAGGAAAGAAGAATGCAATGTCATCGCTTCACTTCTTCTGTCGTTGCTTCTAATGGCAACAGCAAGTTCTCGAGGTCAAGCACTCTTTTTGGTGTCTGCTTGTTTACGATTGCGACATTATTCAAATTATTGAACTGCAATGTAAATTTTTCGTAATTTAGATTTGATCTTAATTAAATTTGTAATATTTTTAGTGAAATGATTTTGATATTACAATTCGTTAACTTTCATTTCTTTTACACACATTCTTGATTCGAGCACTTTTCTTTATCGATAATCGTCAAATATTATTTGAAATTAGATAGGAGTTATATTTTTATCTCGGTTCAGATTTTCTTCATTGTTATAATTTTATAAACTTCTTTTCTTTCGATACAATAAACGTAAGTTTGGTTTGCATTTGCTTCGGATAATAAGCTGTTCAAATCAGTGATTTTTCATAAATGATGTCCAATTGTGAATATTGAAAATTTTCATAACTTGAACCAGATCGATTTAAAATTTAACATTTCAATTGCTACGCTTCACGAATGAAAGATATTTGTTAAGTTCATAGGTTGTCACTCTCTATTTTATCAAATCATCATTGACGTATTTCTATTCTTCAGGAAAATGCTACATAATTTTAGCTAAAACGTGATACACTTAACAACAATAATTTTGTATCGCTGCCTCTCTTCTCTTGCCATGTTTTTCGAGGTCAAACACGAGGAAGTGACGTCGGTGTTGCATTTTCTATAACGCAATGATTCAGACAGTTCTAATTTTAGGAGTTCCATGAAAATTCAGGAAGAATATTAAAAATAGGTCATGTGCATTTTCCTCATACTAGTGTGCAGATCTCTTTTACTATTTGCAATATCCCGCCTTGAAAAAGGCGAGAAACCTGCATAGGAGTGGGAGAAAAGTGGACTTACTCCAAAACTGTCATTTTTTCTAAATATTGTCATTTCTTGAGATTTTTTGACAAATTTCAGTTTTTAGCATCTCAATTATTCCAGCAATTCAACTACGCTCATCTTTACGGCGTTCCGAATGAAATAACGCAAAAAGGGAACATCGGTGCTCTCGATCCGTAAGTATGATTGAGCGCAGTGTGACAATGACTTGATAAAACCAGACATTCTGTACGCTGAATTCGCTATCTTTCTTTTTTTCATTTTTTTATTCGATAAAAACATTTATTACAACAAAGTAACCATAACAGTTTATTTCTCATGATCAATGCTTGTTGAGTTCGAACTGCGCTTTCGGTGGAGTGTGGATGGCACTCCACGAAATGTTGAATCCTTGATTCGGATTGCCGAAGCTACTCATGAAGCGAAGCAGAATGGCTGACTTCGGGATGACCCTTGGTGAGTAGCCAGAGCCGCCCCAACTTAATTCGAATAACTATGAAATGTTACTGATTGAGAGCGAGAAATTTACGAAATCGTAAGTGAGCTTAACAATTAGACTTGGGTAGTTTTCATTCATTCTAATCTTTGTGTAAATTGGAATATAAATGCTTCAGATTTATTCTTCCTATTTTGTCTGAAGAATTGTTCAATGCATAAAAATAGAATAATAATTATGGAAAACTTACTAGTTAAACCATTTGTTGTCATCGTCTAATGGGCCGGGATTGAAGAAGTAAAGGTAAGCATTAAAATATGTGAGATTGACAACCTTCGGATCGAGGAAGATCTAAAATGATTGACTTTTTTACTCTAAAAGGATATTTCATACCTGATATTCACTAGATGGAACTTCGATGTAATAATCTTGCCAGGCGTATTTTGGGTAGAAATTCGGAAAATCTGGGGATTGAATAACTCCCGACATTCCGGTTTGATTGATAAGTGGTGCAATATAGTCTCTGGAAAAGAACGATGATTTGATTATATCATCTCATCAGGCAAATTCTTGAAATTTTTAAAATTATAATTTTTGCAATTCATTGCTGTTTCCAGTATCTCAAATAATAAAAAAATGTATGAAACAGATACTAATAATTGTAGTTTTTGAATTCCAAGAACTTATTTGAAAATAAAATATCTATCATTATTACCCCTGCGTTATACGTGCATTGAGCCAAACGTAAATATTGACGGGTCTCCAACTGTTTTGTGGGCTGTGAATAAATAAATATTGCATACTTTTTGCATCTCTCCCCTCCTAGGCTCAACCCCTTCGAAGTAGCACGCGCCCTGAAGAGACAGAAGAGATAACAAAGAAAAGCGAGGGGAAAAGAATGGCGGGGCGCGTGCAAAACCAATTTGCAAAAAGTATGCAATATCCACTTTCTCACATTTCACAGTAGCTCGAGTAGATATTCTCCGGTAGTACTTCCAAAGAGTATTGATTAAATCTGTACAGCGTCAGGCGGTTCGTAATGACTAGTGGAACAAATCCCTGAAGAGCTCCATTTTTATCTTCAGAACTCGAAGAATAAATACAACTCACGTGATTTTTCAACTTCTCAACCGCATTCAGGAGATTGTTGATGCCATTGGTAGTGCTAAAATTATTCGATGAATGTAGATTATTTTATCTTCAAATATAAATACTTTTATACAATGCTAAGAACATAAATTGAACGAGCCTCGGTCGCGTGCTCCCTCGGTTTGGCTTTTGCTTCGCAAAGGCTCCAAAACAAGCCAATATCAAAACAATCACAGAAAAAAAACAAAACAACAAACAATAAAAACAGCAGCTTGCTATTTCATTCTTTTCGATAATGATCAATTCACTTGTAAAACTAACTTGCTAATTTTGTATCCAAAGTTATCATTTTTTTCTAAAGAAAACAGTTTCTACCCCCAAATTAGCATATTATCAATACAAAATTGATCTAATTTTTCTACATTGCACACATACAACAAACTACCGGGGTCAGACAAGCCTATCATAGAGATTTAAGTTTGGACAGACACAAACTCAACAAAAATATTAATTGCGTAGATCTAGATTTCGTAGAGAGTTCATTTCAAGCTTAGGAAAGAAAATATGTTTTAAGGAAGAATGCATTCATTTTTTCTTATTTTTAGAAAACTTACTCGCTGTATTGCCAGATGATGGCAAAGGGAGATTCCGTATTATCGTAATGCGAATAGGTCTTATCGTTCAGAAATTCATTGACGGACCTGAATTCTCGAATTATACAGTATCTTGACGGAATTTATCTTGCGTATCCAGATCAAAAATCCCCTTGTATGAAATATTTCCTCCAATGAAGTAATTATAAGCACCAAGTTCTTCTGATGAAGTATTCACAATCACAGGATAAGGGTAGAAGTGATCACCGGCAACTGAGTTTTGACGTAAATAATACTTTTAAAGATATGAGAATTTGCTAAATAACGAAATGATAATTGTTAAATTTGCTTTAAAATAATAATGCGATTTCATGGAATGTTTAGCGAATTCACTTTTCTTTATCAGTATTATTTCATTTCAAAATTTATGATACGGGTAAATTTTTCAAGAATTTGATTGGAAAAACTAGTGTTTGATCTAATTACCTGCCAAGACGTGTCGACGTGCAACATAATCACCGAAGTTGTCGAAATAGATACTTCGAATTGTGCTAAGTGTCTGCAAAAAATTATTTTTTTCCCGAAATTAAAGTAAAAAGTTTGAGAAAAAGATACATCAGAGGTAGCACCTTGATACTCCCCACTTCCATCGATGAAGTTCACCGTGAATAGATTCGCGTTTTTGCTGAAGCGATGTTTAAGTGCTGTTATTAATTCTGTAAATTAATAAATCTATTCAGAATAACTCATTAATGCAGAATATGAATCCACATTTTAGGTCTCTACTTACCTTTGCGGTCAGACTTTAGAACGAAAGCATCAGAATAGTGCGCACTTATGAATACAGCGAGAAGTAACAATTTGAAATTCATGATTTTTGAGATCTGGAAAAGATGAAATGATTATTTGGATTTTACGAAATGACAAATGATGGGACGCAATAGTAAAGAAGAAAAGTCGTGTGGGATATAAAAGCTTCCCGCTATTTTGTCATTTCATCAAATTCAAACTCCCAATAATGTGCAAGTTTGACAAATTTGAGTTCTATTCATTGTAGAAGCAACGATCTTTTCTAGTAAGAAAATCTACAATACACCATAAAAAAAAATCAGCACTAACAAGCTTAGTAGATTAAGAAATCACTACTTCTTTTCGTAAAAATTAGCATATTTCTTAATGATCTGTGTTATCAGTGCAAACAAATGGGTACGAGTCAATTTCTCCTACTTGCTATCCACTTTTTAACGTTATTTCTTTCAAACAGTGGAGGGAATTGATTCGCACCCTTTTACATAAAATTAAAGGTTTAAGAGTGAATGTTAGTAAAAATCGAATTTTTAGCAAAGTGGGTATAAACGAGTTCCAAATCGGGCTGATTTTCACATATATTGTTGTTCAGTCTTTCACGCTGATTCTCATGGTGATAACCGATTTTCGAAAAAAAAAAAAAAAAAAACGGACTACAACATAAGAATCAGCGTAAAAAACTGAACAACATATGTGAAAATCAGCCAAATCGACGGGCCCCTGTTCCGCACCTTTTCCTTGAGACTTTAGCTTTTACTGATATTTACTTTCAAACCCATTGTAATTGTTTACAACTTCTTTATCTAGCACTGCTTTTCGAAGGAATTTAGCTGCTTATCAATATAAATGGAATAATTGCCTGTCGATTCAATTATAAAATCATTTCCCAAATAAGGTCAAATTCCATGATTTACGCAAGTCTACAATTGTATCAGGAATCGAATTTTTATAAGTATTAACGCGATAAAATCGTAAAACTAATTTATTTTATCGTTTAATAATAGTTATATGTAAAAATGCTAACTACAGGTTTTTTTTTATCTGAGTGTGCCATCTTATAATATCATATTTTTCTCGATTTTCTAGCCACTAAAAATAACCGTGCACCACTTTGCACGCCTCCCAGATTTGGATATCAACAGTACACTTCCTATTAAATTGTTTCAATATCACTTATTTGAGTGCCCAATAAAACTTTGAAATGAAGGAAAAATCTTTATTTGTACAAATATTTAAATCAATGAAACTTCTGGGTCTAATTCAGGCGTAGGTAGCCAGGCCACTCTTAAGAATATCGCCAGGGCTGCTAAATTCAGGAGTTCAAATAATGACAGGAAAAAGTAGTCGAATCTAGCGAACACCCGGTTCCACTCTTTTTCGACCTAAAAATTATAACTTAAAAAGATGAAAAAACAAATGACTAATTAAATAACTCATACATTACTATTTTAGAATAAATACTAAAATAAATTAAATTATTATTTAAAAAATAAAAATAATTTAAAAATGAAAATACCAATTTCTTATGCGCTTTCTGTTCCAGTTTTCTTCGCATGGATCTATGAGACTCGGCGATCTCCTCGATTGTTTGATAGATCATATTTAGTTCGGGGATTTTCGAGATTGTCGGGATGCTAAAATATCTCTTTAATTTTATTTTGTTTAAATTAATTAATTTTTTTCTTGATTTCCAAAATGTATTTTGTATTTCTATTTCTAAATTTATATTTTTTAAATTCTTAACTCTACCAATTGCTATCCTCCGAATACGGAAAATACGCTCCTCTGTTCAACGTACTTCGCCTCTTTCTATACTCATCCATAAACAAAGCTCGGAACAATTTTTTCGAGGGCATTTGTTCTAAAATTTTTGGCCTCGTTGAAATGGAGAGGGTTATGAAATTTTTAGAAATTTACCCCGGTGAATATAATACCGACTAACGCTCAAGAATATCATGGAAACGGTCACTGCTATAGCGCACAATAGAATCACAATTAGGATGTAGTAGCCTAAATTAAAAACTCTTGAAAATATAAAATTTAAGCATGAAAGAGCTGATCTTCATCGGGTAAACATTCAAAAGTCTTACCCAAAAGTGGAATGGAGTTACTTTTCGGCATCGCACCGGCTACTATTCCCAATAAAACCGACATGGCTAACAGCGATCCTAGTCCCAAGGACACCTAAGATAAAGAAACAATCTTGGTAAGTTAAGAAAATCGAATTTTTCTGCATAGACCAAGCAACAAAACAGTGAAATTAAGGCTAAAAATATTAGAGGTTAATTCTAAATTGGTAAAATTATGCTATCAGGAAAAGCTACACTTACATGGTCACTGTCTTCTTGCTAAAAGGGAAGATTTGAAAAGTTTAGAAAATGCGATTTTCGACCCACCTTTTCGCCTCTCGGGCCTTCGTTGCTGCTGGATGAGAAAATGCCTAAAATTGATAGAGCCGAGATTAGAAAAGTCGGAGCAACGATGACAGTTAGGTAATAAGTCGGTTTTCGTTTCAGGTGGAATATGTAGTGGATCTAAAAATTTTTTTAAATTCTATCTTTTCAAGTAACGCATATTTTAATGATAATTTACTATAATAAATCATTTTCTATGGTAATTCTAAGAGATCAATTTTTCTTCAGGAAAGTATTGTCGATGACCGATTACTTAAGATGAAATAAATTGCACGGATTTTTGATTTGCGGTTATTTCCGCGTTATTTGCACCATACTTTACAAATATTATATCATCTTCAAAAAATGAAACTAGGACTATTTTCAAATACGCAATGCACACTTTGCATATTCGAACGTGTGCACCATTTATTTGGTCTCAAGTTATTGGTCATTGAGAGCATTATTTTTAAGGGAATAGATAAATTTGAAACAAAATTCAGAAACGTACCTCTACCCTCTCTTCACCCTCTTCTTGAAATCGCATATGTCTAACTGAGACATTAAACAACGACCATTCAGCGTTACCAGTAAAATACGAATCAACTGAAATGAAATTAATTTTCCTTTTAGTTAAATTTAACTTTAACCCTAATTACTGTTTTCATCCTAATCTGGCCCTGGCCCTCATTTTTCTCGTTTCTCATTGTCTCTCTCGATTCCAACTCCTTCTAGCCTCCTGAGGCAAAAAATTATTGCAAAGGAGAAAGTCATGGCCGTGTTGCCAAATGATTTTACTAAACTCAACATCCTGCCACTGCACTAGTCGCCTTACTTTTCATAACATCTAAAGCTAGATGCGTCGAGACAAGGAAAGCAAAAGAACGTTTGAAAGTAGGAAAGCGAATGAGACGCTAGAAATTTGAAGGCCAGAGCTAGAGTTGGATGAAAAACAGTACAAGTCTGAGTTCTAAATACCAATAAATTCTAACAGTTTGAAATAGAGCTTACTTTAACCTAATGTTAAATCATTTATCATTATTGTACTCTATATATTTTTAAATCATAACTAACACTTGCTAGGTCTAATCTAACTGCTAGATTATTTATGAATATGATAAGTACCTGGTGGGCTTGTAGCGTTAACCACCATCTCCTTAACGTTAAGCAAGGGCGAAGCTAACGCGACTGCGCAAAATTGACAATCAAATGGGAAGGATTCCTAGAAATTCCATTTTTAAAGTTTTTTTTTTCGAAAATTTTCATTTTCACTCACCGTCTGAATCCTACAAATCGCTTCAACATACTGAGGGATATTGATCTGAATTTCACCGTAACTTATACAAACTTTAAGAAAATAATCGTCAAACTTTAATTTTCCCGTTGTGATAGATCCTCACGTCAGCCCTGTTATCGCTCAGCATTTCTCGAGATTCGAGGCTGAAAATTTCGATCTTCAAAATTTTTCACAAACTTCAGAATCTCCTTTCGACTTGCCTGTTATAAACGAAAAGTTTGGGTATCCAAACCATACTCTGAGGGGCTATGACTTCGGTCTGGCCTCCGTACTTGTCTGGGTTCCATTTTAACCTGATTTTTATTATTGATGCCGAAATCTTGGAGGTCGAAAATGAGGAAAGAAAGAAGCGATTTTAACCCAGTCTCTCTTCTTTTTGCGTGCTATTTCTCACCAAGAACGAGACGGGACTTCCGGTTCCGAAAAATTGTAGAGGTTCAGTTCCGGTTCCGATTTCGAAAATTTCAATTCCGTCTCGTCCCTATTTCTCGTTTTTCTAATCCACTAAAAATAACTGCATCACTTTGCACACGCCTCCCAGATTTTGGCATCAACGATATTTAGGTTCAATGTTTTAGATCCGAAATTTTCACCTATGGTCATCCCATCTTTGAGTGTGGCTTATCACATAGGCTGCTAGCTGCTGGTTTTCTTTCTGAAATTTGCTCATCTCTCCTCAAGAAATTTTTATCGCTATTTTAAGAACCTTAGTATTTTGACCTTCCCAAAACATCTTGAGTTAAGTTTAGAAAGGCTGGTATATTCTGATCGCCAAATTAGGTTATCTGACCAAACCTATTTTGGCCAGTTAATAACTTTTCAAAGATCTTTGAAGTTAGGGCTAAAATCGTACCAGTTCTATAAGTATGCCCAACACGATGGATGTAGTGATAAGTACGGGTCCATGGGTGAAAGGGATCACTCTTTTATCGTAGTTATTGAAAATCTCAGTTAGGATTGACGTAGTGGTGTTATCTGAGAGTATATACGTTTAAAATTTTTTTCATAACCCTGAAAATATTTTCAGTTTATAATTTTTCGAGGCTGATCTTCATTGACAATTCACATATATTAGGTTAAAATCCCTCGTTTCCGAAACGCGGCAAATAATTAACGATCACATCTTCGCACATTATTTAGATTTACATTTCATCAAAACAAGCGTACTTTGAAAATATTACGTTTCAGAGCATTTAAACCTACCCATATTTGGTCTGAGAATTAGAAATCATATAATTTGGAAGAAAACTTAGGCGAGCTGAAAATACTTAAAAATTCTCGCGTAAAATAGGATTATAAATTTTGCGTAGGGGATCGAAAATTCGTTCAACAAAAAGAATAAGTTTGGGTGAAATCAACTTATTTTCATAGAGAAAAAACTGGTCTTCAAAAATTTTCCCATTAAGGAGAAAACATGAAAAAGAAACGAGAAGAAAACGCTTGGAAATAATAATTTTTCAGCTCACTGGTTAAGTAGCAAATACTCTCAAATAGGCGAAATGCTTTTGAGCCGAAAAAGTAAGATATTTGGTCGAATTCTTAGAGATAGAGCTCTTTCTGAATGGAGCCAAATTTTCGGTAATCAAATTATGGACCACTAAAAAGGCTAGTTTGGCCACTAGAATACTAACCTTACTAACGATTTCAAAAATCATCATATACTTTTAAAGAAGTTAAACATAGGATTTATGATATCTGAATTTAATTTTATTCAACTCATTACCCAATTATTTAGGTAACTATCGAATTTCCTTAAGAAAAATAATTTAAAATCCATTGAACTGAAAATTAAATTCATTTTAAGCACTATATCATAAATTCCCACGCTCAGACGCAAAAAGTTCAAATAAAAATGCAAAATTTCAGGGTTAAATGGGGAAATTATACATTTTTCTATCAGACAAAATTTAACAAACTTCAAACTATTATCTTTTCTATCAGCGTGAAAATAATTATTTACAAATCTAAAATTCGGATTCAATTTAAATTATATCTTATCTTTCAAAAATCAAGGAACTTGAAAAATATGTAAAGAAAAAAGAAAAACAACCAGACGTTCAAAATATCTAGCGTATAAAATATGAATAATACTTTGTGCCTTTTCAGATAATGGGCCGGAAATACGAACTTCCCAATCATAATTAGGGACCGCAAACTCCTCTCCCTTCTACAAAATGCGACTGGGAATAAAAAGTGGCTATATGAGAGATCCGAAAGCGGGAAGCAAGTACCATTCAAAATGGATGTTCACGAAAGATCACCATCAGAGTCGATGCGCACCACCCATAAAAATGGTGGTTATTCACCGGAAAATCTTGTCACAGGAAGTGCGTGTCCGCAGGTTCTCGCGGGCGTTTTATTATATTGAAAAAGCGTACTCATTTCGCAAGCTACTTCTGTTGGCTTCTTCAGTCAAAAATTATTATCTTGTTTTATTTTTTCGGCATGAATATCCTAGTCACATCAAAAGCCATAAGATTGGGTAGGAACTTCCAGAAAATTATAAATTGTGTAACACTATTTGCGGTCTCTAATCATAATTGAGCCATCTCCCTTGCCGTACTCAAATTGCTTGACAAAATAAGTTAGAGCGCAAGTTACTCTGCGTCTCTATATCCTGACATGTTTAAACATATGTGGTTAGAGTAAATAAAATGAGGAAATTCAGCAACTTTCTTCTGCAATAAAATCGAGTTCAATCGTGCGGGGTTAAGTTCCTTTTTTGAAGAAAAAGTCTAACTTTCACACTTCCGCAAACAATTTTAGACCACGTGTTTTGAATCCCTTCCAAAATATTCAAATTTTAAGTTTTTTTCTAAATCAGATAATTAAAATAACTTACAGTACGCATTAATCAAAGTAGGCAATAGAATTAGATATAGTAGCATACGGAAGTTCTTCGAACCTGGAAATGTGATATGAAGCTAAGTTTCCGAATTCTCACGATTAAAAATCGACATATGATATGGGTTGTTAGCATAAATAGAATATTCCAAAATTTTATAAACATATTTTAAAAATCGAAAATTTGTGCAAAAATTCGACTATGTCACGAATATCCACCAGGCTATCTATCGCCTAAAAACCGAGTAGCTAGCAAAAAGAGCGTTTGAACTTAAACAGTTGAATATTCTGCTATCGTTTAAAACGCCTAAAACTAAAACAATGCGTGAAAGCGCTTAAGAATGCGTTCCTTATTTGACAAATGGGGGTAATCACATCTTCCCCGAATCTCAGCAGAAAGTAGGCGGAGCTTATTCAAATCTTATATGTTAGAGCATAGGGGGTATAAACCCTTTTAAATACGGCGCTCGGTATATGATCTATGAAAATTCAGAACACAAGTTCGCATAATAGCCACTTAAAAATTCTAATCTTTGAACATCCGGAGAATCTCAATAATTAACTAAATCTTGGATTTTTCGTGAGAAAAAAACACGTCTCAAATAAATCTTTATTCTCAGAAAACAACAACAACGGAAGAGAACAACAACAATAGAATAACGTATTTCATATATCCCCCAGCAAAGCTGAACTTAGGAAGAATAAAACGTCTCTGCTCAGAAAAGAAAGATAAATATTTTGAAAAAAATGAGATCAAAGAATTTTTCTAATAATAATAAAAAGGATAGCGAGAGTAAATGATAAGAAAAGATTTAAAAAAAAAAAAGTTATAAAAGTAAAGAAGTAGAAAAGGCTAACCTTCTGATTTTGTAAAAAAAAAGGCGGGGCTAATAAAAATTTCGGAGTGGGAAAAAGTCGAAAGTGAGAGTGGCAAAAGCGATCAAATAGAGCGCGGTTAAATCAAAAAAGTGGGAGTGGCCTAATTAAGAAAGCGGGCGGGGCTTAGAGATAGAGACTGGCGGCGAAGACGATGTCACGTTTGAGTTTAGTCCGACACTCCTCGAACTTTTTCTGCAGCTCATCATTGTCCATAGCTTTGGCGGCACTGGAAGAAAAAATTGATAAATCAATGGATTACTGTAATTGCGAAAGCATAAAGATCGAATAATTCTTGAGGAGGCATAGATTATTATATTTTCTACCTGATCATTTCCCTGAGAACTTCCTCCAGTCGTCTGAGGGTACGGATGATCGATCCTAAAATTTTAAGTTTAAAAAAATCTAGTTAAAACATTCTAAAAATAAAGATTTGATAAAATAATTAAAATAAAAAAAATAGACGAACCTTCGAAAACGTCGGTGGATTTGATGATTTCAGAAAACGCTTCTCCCTGGACCCATCGCATTACAACCATCATCAGACCGGGTTTGAACTAGAAAATCATCATTTTTTTTTTTAAATAATAAAAAAATAAAACAAGAAGTTAAAAAAATGACCTGCTCGACATAAGTCTCTTCGTTCATGGACTCCAGCTTGCATTCGATCGAGATTTTTGCGATGCGTCTTGCATAGTCCTGAAACATGTTACAGATTCATCTTTTCTGAAAATAACAACTAATTCCACTTTTCTTTTATCAAGATTTTTTCGGTTTCAAAAAATAGAAAATATTAGGACTAAGATTTACGTGAAGAGTCCTCAAAAATCCCGAAGTGGTATCATCCATTCTGGTTTGGGCGTTTTCCTGGAACACGAAACAGGACAAAAGTGCTCCAATTTCAGCCGGATTCATATTGTTGAACACTCCTCCATAGAGCATTTCCGTCAGAAGGATTTCGTCCGAAGCAGAAAGTTCGCAAGCCACTCTGCCCTGCAAACAAGTTCCATTTAAACTAATTTAATTCGAAATTTTAGCATTTTCTAACTAAAAATATTAAAGTACCATATTCTTCCTGATTTTCAAAAATTCGCACACATTTCTCATCACGCTTTCTTTTTACTTCATAACAAAACATACTGATTGGGAGAGGACGTCGATATTCAAAAATTACACACTTCGTCTCTCGCTTCTCTTCTATGCGATTTACTATTTCGTGTCCAAATTCGAACTCTTATTGCTGCATGAATATCGTTTTTCTCTCCAATGAGCAATACCTTGGCCTCGATTGTTTCATCCTGAGTACAATATTGGAGTCGTTTGAGGACGCGTTTTCGTTGCGCCAGCTCGTCCATTTGGAGGATCGACTGCGCTCGCCTTCGCTGGTCGGACAAAGACTCGATCTCTTGACGCAGAGCGTTCTCGAAACAAAATCAATAAATCGATCAAATTGACTACTTGGAAGCCGCGAGACCACGAGACATAGCGCGAAGTCTAGGATAAGGGTAGAGAGTGGGAGATGATAGGCCTTCTTTTTCCACACTATTTCTCAATGTGGTGTCTTGTGGTCTCGCGGTTTCCAAGTCGCCATAAAATTACAGTAATCCTTCAATTTTCTTCGATAAGAATTTTTTTCAAGGAAAAATTTAAGTTATCCTCCATTTTTTTTTCGAAACTATCAACAAAATGTTTCAAATCTTAAAGTTGTCCTCAATTTGAATAAAACGCCTTGTTTTGAAATGAAAAAAGAACAATTATAATAATCCAAAATTAAAATACAAAAAAACATCAATAACTTCAAAATGTGCTCACCTTCGCCTCCCATTCATTTTTCAATTTCTCGAAGTCCCGTCTCTTTCTCATATCGTGCTCCTCCCATCTTCGCTCCATCTGGCTCTTCTTGTTGACCGCGTTCACGAGTGCTTCATCTTTGATTTTCATGTCTTTGACTGGGTCGAGTAGGGGAATTTCGGACTTTAAACGATCAAGGGTGGCCTAAAAATGCTTTTTTTATCAATGATAACATTTATATTATTTATCAGTCATAGAAGTAAAGCGGTAATTTTGTCTTTCTTACCAGTAACTATTATTAGTGATAAAATGATGAGTTTATCTCATCATTGATAAAGTTTTGAAGATCGTTTTATCAAATGATAAGTCAGTTTTATACAAAAAACATGATATGAAAATATACTTTTACAAAAAATCCAAGCCCACTTTCCTATTCACTAGACTTCTCAAAACGCGATCCGAAAAAAAAATAGTACACCTTTTAAAGAGAAAAAGAAAGTACGTTTTTTCCTCTCTCGATATGCCATACCGTTTTTCTGCGAGTCGAGTTTTGAGAAGTCTGCTATTCCTACCTTGATGATGTTTGCCAGAACGTGTTTTCCGCTGCTCGTCGAAATATCCTGGGGCATTTTGACTCTGACCACGGAGATTTTGTCGATACACTCCACCGTCATTGGTATTACTTCCCAGGCGGGCTGAAAATGGTAATCATTACCAGAAAATAGTAGAAAAGTATCCATTTTGATACCAAATAAAATGTTAACATCTCCCAAGATGGTAGGTAAAGACCCACTTTTAGTAACTTTGGGTATTTCTTACCTTCTCCCCATTCTCCGGCGGTTTCAGAGCGTTGGAGTTCTGAGCGTTAGTCTCCGTCAAACTTGACGGGGAAACGGGAATGAAGACCTAAACATTTTAAAAATAAAAATCAATTAAAAACACATACCTCAATGATATAAAGATGCTGACTAGCGTCATCGGGATTGATCTTTCTCTTGTAGTTTACCACGACGCCCCAACCGAACTCTCTCGTGCCTGCCTTGATCTGAAATTTTTTTTAAAAATAAATTTAAATTAAAAACAACAAAATCGTACACAAATCATTCTTCCAGACTGCAGGAAAGGTACCACATGCACTGGTTGCCTGACGATTTTCTTGATCGTCAATTCGTGGATGTCCATCTAAAAATATTTTTTAAAATACAAATAAAAAAAGATTTCACTTGTTTCTTCATATCAAACAGGGCCGTCAGATTTGATTCCTCTTCGACTTGCCAGTTGGCGAGTTGCTCGGTTTTTTGGTTGATTTCTGAAAATTCAAATTTTCAACATTTCCACCCCGTATTCTTTTATCAAGCTCAAATCGCCTACTTTCATTTAAAGAAGGAATCAAGCCCATGTTCTGGAACTGGTAGAAACTTCGCTCCAACATGAATTCCGGTGCAATGCCCTCGACTCTGAAAATGGAGGATATATGAAATCCTTTTTGATCCGAATATATTGCATTTTGAATATATAAAATCCCCTCACCTTATCAAGTTCAGGACCATATTGTAAGTCAGTCGGAATTGCGAGTTAAGAGGGTCAGTTTCTCCCTGAAAATTTAGAAATTAAACAAATTTTTAAAGTAGAAAAAAACCTTGATGATATGCTTAGCATCATCCGAGCTCATTTTGGAGTCCATCATGAGGATCACCAGACCGCGATCATCTTTGCCTCTTCTTCCCGCTCTTCCCGACATTTGGATGTACTCGCCCGAGGTGATCCATCTAAAATTCGGTGTAATTATCTCTTAACTACCATCATTAATTGCCTATTATCTTCTAATAATTATCTAATCGTCAATAGTAATCGATGATCATTCATGAAAATCGAAGTTTTAATTTTACCCCCAATTAGCTGCCTAATTAACTCTGAACTATCCCAATTTACTTACCTATGATTCTTTCCATCGTACTTTCGTGCAGAAGTGAAAAGCACCGTCCTTGCTGGCATGTTCAGACCCATCGAGAAGGTTTCCGTCGCGAAAAGGGTCTGAAAATCAACTTTTGCAAAGTCTGCCGCACGTCACAAACATTCGTGAGTTTGCAAAATTGGCCAGGGTTATTAAATGACGATCTGACGATCCCTATAGTTAGAGAGAGGAAAGGGGAATAGAACAAAGTGAAATAGTGTAGAAAAAAAGGGTTTTCAAAGTCGTCATTTAGCTATTGCCGCAAAATTAACATTTTTTGTTTTTTAAATTCACAATAATCTTACTTTGATAAGTCCTTCGCCGAATAGGATCTCGATGGTTTCTTTGAGAATTGGCAGGAGACCAGAATGATGCACGCCGATACCCCTCTTGAGCAGGGGAAGAATCTGCAAGCATTATATATATATATATTTTAAAAGGTTTTATATATCCCTACCTCTCCAATCTGGGGTAGCTTTCTATCATTATCCGAAAGGAGATCTATCGCGTTACGGTAGATTTCGTCCACGCATTTCTTTTCATTTGCTGAAAATAGGAAAAATATATTGATTGGGGGAGAACGTCGATATTCAAAAATTATACACTATTCGTATCTCGCTTCTCTTCTACACAATTCACTACTTCGCGTCCAAATTTTATTTCTAATTGCTGTTGCATGAATATCGGTTTTCTCTCCGATCAACGATACCATCATTGAAGTCCATCTCCTTCAGACTGGTCGCATAGGCCTCGCACTCCTTCCGCGAGAACGAGAAAATGATGCACGGCAGCATGTCCCTCTCCTTTATCGTCCGGATGATTTTGACCACATTCGAATCGGCTGAAATTGGACATATTCTATCTCTATATTAATTGAAGGGGAGGTAAGCAATTCCAGCCGGTATATTCAAACTGCCTCTAACGTTAAAGCTTAGGGCCTTAAATCCGGCTGATATATCACTTTTCTTACGTTTGGCTCCCCCTTTTCTTCCTCGTTGAGCTCCCTGATCACCAGCGGTAGCCAGACCACTCATCGCCTGATTGAACTTGTCCTCGCGGAACTCGCCCTGAAAATACCGTAACTCTTCAAATTCATGGATGACGTCACAACGCCATCTTACAGCATACCTTCATGTTGACGACTTCATAGAGTCCGTCTCCACCCGCGGGGAAAATGAAGTGTTGCAGAGGGGTGGGGCGATAGTCGGTATAAACCACGTGACAGGGCTGATTGTGAAGCCAGCAGACCCATTCTGAAAGTTGACGTCATGAATTCCGAATTTGGTGACGTTAAAAATTAGAATAACGTCAAAACTCACGAGCGAATTGCCTAGCGTTCGGAATCGTCGCGGAGAGAAAGACATGGTGGACTTCGTGAGGCATGAGGATAATGGTCTCCTCCCAGACCACGCCTCTTTCTGGAATATATATAAGAGATTTAATATATCCGGATCTCATAGATCCTACCTTTATCCCTCATGTAGTGGATCTCGTCGAAAATCACCCATCCGATTTCCTTCAGCAACTCAGCGCCTCTGTAAGAAAATTCAGTTTTAACTAAACCTGGATTTTTCAAGCTTTCTGAATCCTAATATTTTTAGTGTCAAAAAGTTTAACCCTTGGATGAAAGGCATCATTGAAGAATCTGTACCTGTAGAGCATAGAACGAAGAATTTCGGTAGTCATGACGAGCACCGAAGCGTCTTTATTCAGAGTGACGTCGCCCGTCAACAGGCCCACATCTTCAAACTCCTCCGCCAATTCTCTGTATTTCTGATTCGACAGAGCTTTGATGGGCGAAGTGTAGATGACGCGCTGGTTGTTCTTCAGGCATTGGGCGATGGCGTATCTGAAAAATAAATTTAATTTTTTCAAATTTACTTCTTCAATTTTTTAAAAACAATTTTCACTTTTTTTTAAAATAAAAGATAGTTCTTACAGAGCAACGACCGTTTTTCCTGCAGATGTGTGAGCAGAGACCAAGACCGACTGGTCATTTTCAATACAAGCAATCGCTTCGTTCTGAAATTAGTAAAAGGAAAATAAAAAATAATAAATAAATAACCTGAAAAGGATCCAGCGTGAATGGGTAGGTCTTGGCTGGTTTGGCTGGCTTTTTCGGGAGGCCGTGGTACTCAATGCCGGGTGGAACGGCGACCTTAAAAAATAAAAAAAAAATCATTTCTTAATCAGAAGTAAACAAAATAAATTTGAAAAAAAATCTTCAACCTCATGCGTGCAATTCTCGTTCTGGGTTTTCAACGTATGAACGATGCAGGTACGATCGAAAACGGGAGGCGGCAGCAATTCAACGGGCTCTTCGTCGACGCGTTTCTGAAGTTTGACTATTTTTTAAATTTTGGACTTTTTGTTCCCGTAACATTTTATTAAAGACCTTAAAAGTTTATTTTTAAATAAAAAAAATCCCCACTCGTTTATAGGCTGGCTCAGCGGATTCCAAATTGCCGGACATGATGTCTTCCAGCAATTTGTTGGCCTGTCTTCTCGCGTCTTCGCGGCGCTCGTCTTCTGCCTAAAATGATTTTATTTAAAATTTCTATTAAATATTTTATTAAAAGATCTTTTCATAAAGAATATTATTTCCTAGATAGTTTTTCTAAAAATAAAAAAATATAATAATAATAGTTTTTACCCGCTTCATAGGATTACTCTGGACTTCAGCGACCATTTGCACATCTCCATCGTCGTCCTCAACGTCAAATCCATCGAACAGACCTTCATCGTCACTCATTTTTCTAAAAAAAATTCAAAATCAGAATCTTTGTTAAATCTTGGAAGTTCGCAAATCCTCTTTTTTATCAAAATTATTTTTTCTTATGAAGAATAGGTAAACTCTCCATCAATAATAAATTCGATAAAAAAGAATAAAAAATAAAAGTCGGAAATAAAGAAAGTCGCTTCAAAACGAAAATGAAAAATGAAATAGAAAAGTGCGCGATGGCATTGCAAAATGAAGAATTAGGCGGGTCTTTCTATTTCTCTCTCTCTCTTTGAAAATCGATTGATATTTTGCTCTTTTGAATCCTCTTTCTTTTTCTCGCTGTGTAATTTTCACATCATTATTTTTCCACGTTGCCTGAATTTTACCCAAACATTACCACCAACTAAATCGGAGTAATTTCGTCTGAAATTCGCTATACATTCTTCTTTGAAGTCAAACTTTGCTCCTTTTTATAAACCGCGAAGATATTCCTATTTTACACCGAAAATCCATCCGGTTTTACTTCGACAGATCTTGAAAATCTTGAGCCAGAATATCTTCTTTTTCTCTTTTCAAAATACACTTTTTCATATTTTTATTTCTCTCCATACTATTTACCCTCTAGCTATATTTTTATTCTTTCCTCTTTTCGCTTTCCCCGTTATCTTTTTATCTGTATATTTTGACCGATTGCGTTTTCCCTCGTTGACTATAGTTCAAACTCTATTTCTGTTTTCTTGTGCCGTCTCTCAAGCGGTTTTACATTTGTTTTCCGCCTTGCCTGGGGCAATCGATGCCAATAGGCATTGCAGTGTGTGGGGAAAGGAGAGAAAGAAAGAAAGATAAAAGAGAAATGATTCTTTCTCCGAAGCTATTATTTTTCTTTTCCCTCTTTAAAATTCACTATCCATCATTCTCTCTTGTTCATTTTTCTTTGACTTGTTTTAAAATTCCTCGCTCGCATTTCTTATTTCTCTCGGCACGCCCAAAATTTCTCTAATTTAGCACTCTGATGATAGAGTTTCGAATTCAATATTTTTTTTTGTAACCTAGGAGATATAAAACGCAATTTTCTGAAACTACACTAGACTTATTTTTAGATTCGAAAGGCTTAGCAATCTTTACACTTATCTTAGAAACCGATATTTATATTCGCCGGTTTGATAATTCATTGATTAATTGCCCGCTGTCATATCGATTCTAACCGGTTCCTAATTGCTACAATTTCCCATCCTTTCTGACTAATTTTCCAATCGAATTTTTAAATCTTTTTTTCTCTCTTCTATTTTTCTCTATGATTCATCCAATGTCAACACATTTATTTTGCTCCATCATTTTGGGGAACTCATGGTCTTTACTTTTTAAATTTCTAGTCGTCAAAATTATATATCATCTTCCTCAACAATTTCTCTAGAATTCTTGACTATCTAAATCTTACCTTATTTTTCGCTAAACCTTTTTTTTTTTTCTTTTTTTTTTTTCGAATTTTCAGTTTCAGGGGTAACTCGCCTCGGGAAATCGACCTATTCGGGACCTGATCCAGGATTTTCCGAAGGGCTGAAAAAGGCCTGAAAGATACCTGAAAATACCCGAATGATGGCGACGCGTGTCTCCGAAGAGCCTGATTATTCGGCGACAATTCCGATTTCCAGGGTCATATGTGACTTCATCATCGTTCTAGCTATGGGTAGGTTGATCTTCATCGAAATTTGCCTCAAAATTCGGTTGTTTTCCGATTTTCCTTCATGACTAACCCTTGATCTTTGGGTAAACTCCAATACGGGTGTTGATTTTTGAAGGTGGATGTTTACCTCCACTTTTTATTTTCCATGACTCAGATGAGTCAAAGTCACATAACAATCGTAGAAAATATCGATTCTCCTAAAATTGCAGCAATGCATTTTTTCTCACTAAACTAAACTTTTCATTCTTCTCACTTTCTCTAAAGTCGAAAAGTAAACATGTAAACAAAATCGTGATTCTATGGTCAAGTTGTACAGGGGATGGGTCTAAAAATAGCAAAAGTCAAGGAAACATAAAGATTTTTGAAAAAATTCAAAGTTCGAAGCTAAGTAAAAATTAAAATTTTACAAAAATGAAAAAATAAAGTGAGGATAAAAGTGCTGGCCAAAATTCCAAAAATCACCAATTTTACCATTCAGCCGTCCCGCTGGCGATATTCCACGAGTTCGTCAAGCCCTATAAGCGAGGCTTCTATTGCGACGATGAGACGATTCGGTATCCCTATCAGGACTCGACCGTTCCCACGCCGATGCTCGTCGTCATTGGGCTGTCGGTGCCTATTTTCATCGTGAGAATGTTTTTGTTTATTTTAATTTTTATTTTAAACTTTTTTCTGTAAAAACGTAGAAAATCATGCTTTCTGAAAGTTTTCCTGAAAAAATAAATGAAATTTGAAACTTTGAAAATTTTCAGATCATCGCCGTCGAGGTCTACCGAGCGCTGGCCTGGGAGCGCAAATGCCAGGACCAATTCAAAACGTACCACCTCAGACGCTTCAACGTCCATCGGATGGCCGTCAGGCTTTACTGCTTTTTGGGTAAGGAGAGACTTTTCTTCTATTTTTCTTATTGTATCGGTCAAATGAAGTGTCAGTTCGTGTGTTAAAAAGAGCGCCTTGCGAGAAATGCGCGTATGAACTATGCACAAAGAGGGAGGCAGAATGCCAGAAAAAGGAGAGTCAGCAAGGGGTAATAAAAAGAGAGTGGGGTACGCAATTTCCTCTGCCTCTCGCCTTTTCTCCCTATATTTTCAACACGATCTATCACTTCATTTGATCAGAATAATATATTTTTTAAAAATTCGTTTAGGATATTTCTTGCTCGGCGCTCTATTCAACCAATGGATTATCGATATCACGAAATATACGATTGGAAGACAGAGACCGCACTTTATGGAGGTCTGCAAACCCACCGTCGGTTATGATTCTGTAAGTAGCTGGTTGAAACGTTGTTTTATGAAGATAATATCTTTTCATCTTCTTCTTTCTTTCTATACATTTTTGTTTCTAGTGCCGCCTCTAATAAAATTGGCAAAAGATGATGATATTCTTCGAGATTTTTGTTGGCGAATTAACCCTAAAAGAGCGGAATTATGCGCATTTGATTTGCAGTGCCTCAACCCGGACAAATACATTACGGACTTCGAATGCCGAGGCACGCAGCAGAGGCTCGTCAAGGAATCCATGCTCTCCTTCTACTCGGGACACTCGGCGTTCTCGTTCTATGCCGCTTGGTTTACCGTGGTAAGTCTATTGAAGCTTTGTTGTTTAGAAAAATCAATACTCTTTTCTTGTTTAATTTCTTGAAAGGTGATCTTCATAAAAAAAAGGGCAGATTTAGAATTTTAAAGGGTACCTTTCATTTTTTCAATTTTTTTAGCTCTACCTTCAAGCCCGTCTGTTCCGTCCACTGGTTTCCCGGCTCTTCCTGCCTTTCATTCAATTCATTCTCTTGGCTGGCGCCACTTACATTTCACTGACTAGAGTAAGTTTCGAGAGTTCTCGAACCTTCGTAAAAGTTTACAGAAATTTATCTAAAATTGAAAAAGTATCGATTTTTATTGGAAAAGAAGCTGATCTTCACACAAATCTTGCTTTTTTTTTTTTTAAATAAAACTAAAAGATTTTAAAAATACCGTAACCCTAATATTCGAATTTTCCAGATCTCCGACTACAAGCACCATTGGTCGGACGTGCTGGTGGGAGCGATTATGGGCACTCTGATCGGCAATTTCGTCGCGCTGTTCGTCGCCGAGGTCTTCAAGCGAAGAGAGATTCCCCCGTGCGAGTTGGAGCCCAGCTATGGGCTGATTAGGTAAACGTTTCAATATATATATTTTTTTATATCTTTAAAATTTCTCTTTAACCTACCACTTTTTCTTAATTTTGCATGCGATTTTTACAGGAAAAGATCTTCAACTTGTCATTTTTAATTGAAGAAAATCATGTAAAGTCTATATGATTTTTAATGTTTTTGTTTTTTTCTGCTATATTATCAGTGAAAAACTGAATTGAAAAAGGATTTTAAAAATTAAAATCAAATTTTCCAGAGCCGAGAAAGGCGAGAGCATCCCGGTGCAGTTGGTCAGTCATCAGCAATCCTCCTCTGTTACTGGACCCCACAAAATTCGAATCGCCAACGAGGAGAATGACGACTCTGGAAACCAAAGACTGTGAGTTAACTATCCTAATTATCGAGCTTTAATTACCTAATTGAGTCATTTAATTACTTTAATTGGGGGGCAATTTGTAAAATTTATTACGGATTAATAAGATGATGCTTTGGAAGAAGGGATGTCTTATTAAGGCCATGATTATTATAGACGAATTTTACAAATTGTCCTAGTTAAGTAATTTAATTTCCCCAATTGTCTCTTTAAAATGGCACAAAATTTTATGTTTTCTCAAAAGTTTAGCGCGTAGAATTCTAATTTAGGTATTTAGAAACGTATATTTGAGGTAGAATTATAGAAATTTTTGAAATGGGACTTCTAGAAAATCTTCTATTCTAAAAACGGTATCCTCTATCTCTCGGTACTATAGGGAGAATATAAGCCCGCTTCGCTTGCTTCAAAGGTCTTGTGAGTATTATGCAGAATATTTGTGTTTTAATTTAAATTTGCATGATAAGGCTTGATATGAAAACGCAATTTCTCCATAAACCGCACAAATTTCATCAGCCATTTTCTAAAATAGTATTTTTATGTTTCACAAAGTCGTCCGACCTGAATGATATATTTCAAAAAGAAAAATATCTTCGATATTCTAAGAAAAAGTAAGTCATTTTGGTTGGATTTTATAGTTATAGGGTATCCAGGGAAATTTTCTCAAAAAATCATCATAAAAAATAATATTTTTCATCAATGTTTCTGGATGCCTACCATTATTTCCAAATTTTTTTAACGATTTTTTTTTCCGAATCCTTACCTTTTTCTAGGGGAGGTTCGGGTACGAATGGTGGTGGGAGCAGACCCGGAACGGTCGGTTCCGGACCCGGCAAACATCGGACCGCACCGGACTCGTATGATCAAGCCGCCTACTCGATCCCTATGACCACTATGAGAAAGGAGTTCTAGATAGTTCAGAAAGTCGATAAAAATAGGCGGGGCTATTTTTCCCGCTAAAAAAAAAATCGTTCTTTTCCGGACAGTTCATATATGTTGTGTTATTGATAGGGAAAATTTGATAAGTGTTAAAATCGATGATGTTTGAAGTAGTTAAGGTTTCAAGTTCCGCCTATTTTTATTTAACAAGTTCAAATAATGTCCCCTATCTTGCCTCTAGTAGCATAATATTTTCGAATATCTCAGATTGACCTAATTTTCTTTTCAAAATTTAAGCTTTTGTAACGTTGTAATGCCCATTTCTAAATATCGAAAAAAACGAAGCTTTGGCCTAATGTAATTTTGTTATGAAATCATCAATGTTGTTCCATGACTCGGAAAAAAGTGGGTGGAGCTAAAAGCTCGGATTTTTGCAAGATCTTCGCACACTTTTTACCTTAATTTTAGTAGATCTAATCCTATAATCCCCAAGCTTTGCTCAATCCCAGATTATAAATTCTAAGTCCAGGTTACAATAGCTTTAAAGTTGCTAAACTTTTTCAAAACTTTGTAATTTTTTTCACCCTACTTATTTTCTAGGACTGTTGCGGGTACGTCTTACTATTTTCTCTCTGTTGTTAAAGTTTAGTAGATGAAGTATTTTTCGAAAATTTCTAATTTCTCTAAATTTAAATTTTTTCACTACTTATTTTGCACAATATTGCATGCTAAATAGGTAAATAGCGACATTTAGTGGTGTGGTCTAAGATCAGAATTTTATGGCTTTATAATTAAAAAAACGCATAATTATGATTAACATCATAAATTTCTGAAAGCCAAGCCCTTGCATCTGATTTATTGTGATGTCCATTTTTCGTTCGGTGCATATATTTAGTGGCTGATTTCAGCAGCACCTACTCCCTGCTCTCGTACCTGACGGCGCCAAACGAGTGGTACGGGTCTGAACCCGTAGTGCAAAATATTCTAGTACCTGGTCGGGCCCTAGGCGCGGCGAATTCCGATGCAGCGAGTTCGTCGTGGAGTGAATATCTATCGCTACGATCTTCCCTTCGCTCCTTTGATTGTCCAGAATCTGAGACGTCATTTCAAAAATCTACACAAATAAGATCGCCAAATAATGGGAACCTGGTGAAGGGACGGTTTTTATAAGCTCCTCTTTTAAATATTTTATCTATAAATCAGACAAATAGGCTCAGGTGATTTATTGTAATTTTCGATATTCTTTTGTAAATTAAGGAGGAGTAAAATATGCTATGATAGGTAAAAAGTTTAAGGTTTATATTTTGGAAGAGAATAGTTTTGTTAGTGCATATATTTAAATCTGAACCTTGCCATGACAGTCTCTATCCTTCACCGTTATATGTCTAGAGACGAAGAGCGTGGTTAGATTTATCTAAATAGCCAATAAAAATTGAGCAGCTTTTGTCATGTGATCTTGGGTATTAGCACGAGCTAGTGAATTCCCCCTCAAGTCATTTTACCAGAGAACGGCTAAAACGTGTAAAAATCGGTAAAATGATCTATTCATATGTAAAAAAGTCATTTCTTATAGCACCGTATATCAACCTTAGCTACTTATCTTAGAGTTTAGGGTAATCTAGTCTAAATTTTGCGCTACATATAATATGAGAAAATCAGGGTTACATTTATTCTCACTCAAAATTTTGTGCCATATAATAATAACTAATAAAAATTTTAAACCTAAAAATTCAAAATATCCAAATTTTCAGAGTACATTCGTCAATTTCAACACAGGAGGCGAGAAGAAACTATTTCCAAGCCTATTAAATTGGAAATTTGATCTAATTTATGAAACTTCATTTATTAGTTCTGCTAAGTATAAACCTTGCATAACGATGGTTTTATACTAATAATTTAATTGCTATCAGCATTTTTTCAGCTAAGATATTCCAATATTTTCGATTCTTTTTATAAGTTTGCTTCTTGATTAATTAACGCGGCATTTCATACGGTATAAAATCAACTCCATTGATCTTCAAAATTTCCAAATAGTCTTGAAAACTACCACCTTTTTGCTCTTTGATAATAAAGTCGTTTTTGCTTAATATTTTTTAATCTGACAAATTAAGCCCAGATTTAAGATATTATCCCGAATGTATAAAATCTCAGTTCAATCCCTTAAAATCTTAGATATCTTTTCCCATACTCATTTAGGAAGACAAAAAAGAGATCACAACGGTGCGCCGCTTAATGTTTTCCTTCTCCCTATTTCCCACACTATTTTTCTTGTTCTATATCTTTTGCCTTCTGATTATTCCTTACTTTTTCCCCTTATTGACAGCTATGTGACCATACAGGGTCAATGGGGTTTTTGCGGTTTTCTCAGAGAAAGAGCGTGATTTTTAGGAGATAGAAAAGATATGGAAAAATGTGAAATAGTATGAAGAACTCAGAGAAGGAGAGAAAATTTACTGACAGACGATTTGACGCCTGCTGGGATAAAGGATATCCGATTTTAGCCCCGAAAGCTGTTTGACCTCCGAAAAAAAAACCGCATGTTTTTCATCATCATTGAAATTTGCTCCCCGCTGAGAATGACCCTATTTAGAAAATGACATGAGGTCTTTGGCAAAATGCCTTTCGATAAAGGCTTTGATCTAGCCGGATTTTACATATTCTTCCGTGCTATTAATATAGGATATAGGATTCCTTATATCCTTGAATCGGGTTTAGTGAAGATCATCACAACTTTAATAAATGATATCTTGATCAGATGTTGAGAGTTTGTCGATCCGATATATTTGGATGCTGCCGAGAAATATCGTAGTCGACTTTTCAATTCGCTATTCGTCATTAGGAATAAGAGCATTAGACAATGACGAATACTATATCATCGGATCGATAAACTTCCAACGTCGGATCTTGATAAAGATGTTTAATTAACAATATTTTAGAGTTTATCGGTAAAATCCGGATTTCATACATCTTCTTTAGATCAATCATATTTTATCACCTCTCTAGGGTTGTCTGAATCTCGATCAAGTTTTCTTAGGGCTTCGTCATATATCTCATGATATGAAATCTCGTCATCATAAGTCGATTTTTTCACTTTCATTTATTCTTATACTTATCATCGAATTTTCTGAACCTCAAAGTTTATCTGGTAAAATATATTATATTTTAAAGATAAGTTTAAGAGTAAAATCTTGCAGATAGTTTAATCGATGAATTAGAGCCTTTTGATGTTCCTTTAACCGAGTTGGAAAAAGATTCAAAGCCAGTCACCACACTCGACGAGCAGTGTACACGATTTCTGAACACTTACAGGTAAAATTTAAACACATGCAAATACGCTAATTTTTAGAATTTCAGATACTATTGTCGGACCTCAAACATTGCAGTTTACAATGAGGAGGTCCGAATTTTATGTGAGAGATATCGCACTTATTGCTCAAATCGTATATATCCTGCTATAAATCATGTAAATTTCAGCCATTCCGGCTAAATTTAAACTCTAATCTTCTCTAGATTCGCCGACAGTTAAAATTCTGGGAAGTTTCCGGTCTGCCTGCCGGTGCTAAGAGAAATCTTCAAAGCTGCTATTCGGGATGTAAAGAGACTGATCCTGAGTAAGGAAGCTTATCTTGGGCCTACCCAAAATTCATACCTCTTCAATTATCTTGCGTCGTATAAAATCCGGTTTAATCCCTACGCTTTATCATATGAACTGCACTTTTAGATGTGTCAATGCTTGCGAATGCATTCACCTTCAGTGGGTGATGAATTATGAATGTTACCCAGGAATGAGAGCCCCAGCTGGACCTAATTGTCAAAGGTATGCTGTGGCTACATCAATCCCTAATATTCTGATTTCATGTGGGCCGCGAAGTGTCATGGTATCTGGAAGCCTCGGTTGAATTTGAATCCTGCTTATAGTCGCGATGGCTACGCTCCTCCACCTTTGGTTAGAGGCGTATTCTATGGATATGATGCCTTGGGTGAGATTTTGGATTTCATATATTCAAAGACTTCGTATATCTAAGGATTTCTTATATTATCAAGGATCTTGTATATCGCTAAATCTTTAAATATCCCATAATTTTACACATATATATATCCAAATATTCCACATATCCTGAATTAGGAACCCACACAACGTTCGATAGACCTCGAGATCACGGAGTTTCATTCTGGCGTGGAACGAATACCGTACTGGTGGATTGGCCTGAAGGTAAATTCAGATGATATTATAATATAAATTATTACCAATGACCGATAACCTGAGACGAAATAAGCGACGCGCAAATTCGAATATGCAGGGTGTGCATTGCGTATGCACAAATAGTCCTCAACTTCATTCCTTGAAGATGATATAATATTGTAAAGTATGATGCAAATAACGCGGCAATAACCGCGAATCAAAAGTCCGTATAATTTATTTTGTCTCAAGTAATCGGTCATTGATAATATAGTAAAGCTGATCTTCACCAGTAAAATGCAATGACAACCTAAATCATAGTAAAAACTAACAAATTTGGCAGTCTTGTAGCACTCTTCAAGCCAAATATAATAGAACAAACTGTTGAAATTTCATCTTAGATATTCAAACTTGCTTTAAGTAAATGTTGATTAAATCAAATATCGGATATTCAGGAAAAGTCCGTTCCGGCACAACCTTCGATGTACCGTTTGCCGGAGTCAACGGAATTTATAACGCCGTGGATATCGGTTTTCCAAATTTGCAAAGAGCGCTGAACGAGTTTACCAAGGATAATCCAGATAGACTGAATCCCGGTACTGGAAGACTATGAGAATATTCATCTTAAAATTGATAATTAAGAAATTTTGATGAGATGACCTTTTTATATCAAATAAAAAGCTTATCTTCATAAAAAAAATAGTTATTTTTTACTTAATTGTTACTTTCTTGCACTTTGCAAACAATATGCCAACATGTGTGTCCATCTTAGATCTCATATAGCGACACTAATTTGTGCGGTAATAAACTCATAAACTCGATCTCCGTGAAAGTCCGTAAAATGATGTGCATGTCAGCAGCCATCTGTTGCATACTTTTCTTCGGGTCTCTTAAATTTTCTTAATATTTCTTCCTTCTTTCTCTAATTGCCTTATTCTTCCATGCTATTTCTCAACTTTCTCGGTCTTTAATTATCCATACTCTTGCATATTATTCGACTTTTTTTTCTCTTTTCTATCCTATTTTCTCATACTATCTTCATGTTCTCGTTTCTTTTCCCACCATATTTCCCCCAATTGTTACCAATTGGTTTACTTTTCGCTATATTGCTAATTCGCTCCCTGGACTTCGTGCTCCAATGTCAATTTTAACGACAGAGTAAAACTCATCCTTCTCCAGGCTAATTATTTTCCTTAACCCTTCTTCACTAATCTAACTTGTGTAATTCGAAAGGACAACCATGGAAAAATAAAATCACTTTAGTATGTAATGCTGAAGCATATGCTATTTTCCCTGAAAAACGGTTGACATATCTAAGTTCCATTTTGATTAAATTGGCCTTATTTTCCTTGTATAACGACTAAATTAATCGCCTCTTCGAAGTGACTTTAAATGAAAACGGAGACTAATATTTTCACAGCGGCAAATTGCTCTGGGAAAGCTACCGTAGTTCTTTCATTTTATACCCAAATAATTTTTCATCCTATTCTTTATCACATAGGCACAAATTGTATTTAAAGGGGACGTGGCTAAAAATACCGTAATCCTTTTGTTTAGAAAGTCGGCTTTTCCAAAGTTTCCTGACAATCGGGTATAAATTGAGAGACACTAAAGAGTCGATAAGAAAAGAAAGAGAAAAAGAAAAATAATATGAGAAAATAGGTGAAAAGAAGCATAGAAAAGAGAAATTACATCGAAAAAGTAAAAAGAAAAAAATCTGAATGAACATGACTAATGCTCTTCAATGAGGCATGATGCAATATTGCTAATTTCTCACTTTTTTCTTTTCCTCTCTAATCTTCCTTTATCTTTCACTTTCCCTTAATCTGACCGTATTTTGCAAATTCGTTACGTGTTAAGTGTCTTTGTGAAGATCAGCTTTTGAACTCCGTTGAGAAAATTTCGCCCTACAGCGAAAAAGCGGGAAGATCAAAGAAAATAAAGAAAGTAGGAAAGGGTTTATGAGTTGCCAAACTTTTAGATGATTTGCATTGAATGAAGGTTTTTCCTTCTGAGGTTTTCATGATAGTTTGGAAAAGTTTAATAAATTTCTTAGAAAGACAGTTATGAAATAGTAAATTCTCTGATTTTTAGTTATTTTTCTGAAACATTTTTTCCGAATTTCTTCATATTAAAGAAAACCAAAATAGCACGTCTTTTTAATTTGAATCACTTCAATTTATTTCGTTTCTCAATTATTATTAGCTAGCTGCTTGACATTTCCCCACCCTAATAAGAATAACATGACTTCTCACCTAAATGTAGAATCTCATAAATTATCGACATTCATATAATTTATGGATTACAGTAGCTTTAAAGGGAAGAAAATAGGAAAATCTGGCTATGCATAATTTAGCCACCAACATATACATAATTAGTTAGTTTGGGTATTCAGGTACGACTTTTTGCAGGTGACACCCGTGCCACATTTTATCTTCACATTTGTCTCACCACAAGGATTTTCTTTTCCCTTTCTTAATTTTAAACTATCTCTAACCACTCATTTCTCATTCTATGTAAGGGAATTCCTATGAAAACGAAATGCATTCGAGTTAAGAAAATTAAAAGATTGAATTTCTTTTTCTCTTGAACAATACTATTTCGAACTAGGAAAAGTAATGTGGTTTCGCACTCTCAGATAATAAGTCTTTTTTTTTTAATTTATTTAAATTAAGATACCAGAGTGAAGTCAAATTTCAGAAGTTCTACATATGATGAAACATAGGTATGCAAATCGCTTTTGATACGACGCAAAAATTTGGAATTACTCTTTCTCTACTTTCTCTCAACTTTATTAATGGCAGAGTATGATTCCTAATTGGGCAGGGACGCAGGGTCATCCTAATTGCAAAATGAGGTAACTCTCAGCGGGGTGCCTGAAATCGAAAGAATCGGAAAAATAAGCGAAATCCAGATTTTCCCACTCATCATATTAAAATGGTAAACAACAACAATAGTAACCTACTTTTATAGAATATATTTTCCTAAAACAATAAATCTCAATTTAGGAAAAATATTACAGTTACAGTATTCGAAAAATCTGAAATTATCTAATTATGGTTTTAAATTTACATTTTTCCATATAAATCATAAAATAAAAGGTTATGGTCTTCACCTAACAATTTAGGATATCATAAGCCATCTGATAATCACCCAATTAACCCTTCTAATGAAGATAATTACCTCCAATTAATCCTAATTAAGTAGACCAATTAAAAATCGATAATACAAGGGTTTAACTTAAAGTCAGACGCCAATACCCAGAAGGAAGTCGATATATCGTAAAGCTTACCGCAACTCCCTTTTATTCGTTAGCCCCGCCCACTCCGATCACGCCCTCTCGTTTTGAAATGGAGCTAGATAGTATGAGGAATAAAGAGAGTGACAGAGAAAAAGAAACAAATTGAAATTTACTCTTCTTGTGCGTGTGTCACAATCACTAACAACAGCTAACATTTTGACAAGCACAGGAGTATTTTATATCCCAGACGGTTTTCCCTGGATTCCCATATTTTATATCATTGGAGTTTTGAAGTTATTGGATATTTTCAGAATTTAGAAGGCTGAATAAGGTAAAATGCTGACTAGGTCGTTTCTTTAAAATTTCAATTTGTCTAAGATTTCTTCATTTTTTCAATCTAAAATATTTTGACCTTCATGAAGAGCAGCTTGTGAACCATAATAAACTGTTATTTTTCAATTTTACAAGCATTTCCTTAATCTTTATCTTTGAAAAACAATGGAAATCAGCTTCGTTCTCAGATAATAAAAAGCTAAATTTCATTTTTCGGCAAACGTTATTTCACGCGGCACGAAATGTTATGCTATATTACGACACGATTTTATAGTATGTGAAGAAAGAAGCGATTATTTCAAATATCTATTTAAAAAACTGCCCATTTTTCAAACAAAACACCCTTATTATTTTCAGCGTGTTCTGTCTCTCGCCCTGATAGTAGACCTCATTATGCATTGCGGCGATTTTGGGCGATAAATCGGTGATTAAGAGTCGGATTTTCGAATTTTTTGGATTTCGGAAAATGCCTCGGCCCGGTAAGGACTCTTATGATGAGCAGGTGAATCCAGAAATGTTTTTGATTTTATAAAATTCTAATTTTTAAATAGCAATTCTTTAGTAAAGAAGCTACGTGTTTCAATAGAAAACAAATTTAAAGATGCAGTTTTAGCTTTTTCTAATTTTTGAAAAACTTTTCAGAAGCCTCCCTACTCGTACATTTGGCTGACTTATATGGCGATCCAGAATTCCGAAGAGAAAATGCTGCCTCTAACCGAAATTTACAGATTCATCATGGACAAATTTCCGTTCTACCGGAAAAATACGCAACGGTATCCCTCTTCAAATTTTAGAATTTTCCAAAAATGCTCATTTTTAATTTTCAGGTGGCAAAATTCCTTACGACACAACCTATCATTCAATGACTGCTTCATAAAAATTCCACGGAGGCCTGACAAACCTGGGAAGGTAATTAAACTAACTGCCCTAATCAACTACTTAAGTATCTGAATTACTCCAATTAATTTAGGGCTCTTATTGGGCCGTTCACCCTAACGCACTTGGAATGTTCGAAAATGGTAGTTGTCTAAGGAGAAGGAAACGATTCAAGGTAATATTTCTAAATTTAAAAATTTTATGTTTTTCCTAAATTTCCCACTTCACCTAAAATTTACCGTCTTCTTCTAATATTTTTCATTTCCCCCAATTTTATCGCCGACAAAATTACATCTTTACCTTTCTATAATTCTTTCCATTTGCGGTATCGCCGCTTTTCGAAGCTAATTAATCATTTTTGTTGGGAGAGCGAGATTACGGTAGTTTAGAGAGCATTGGAGAGGCAAAACAAAAAATAGTGTTCCAAAATAAGAGAGTGGAAAAGATAATGGACAATCAAGACATTTTGATCACTTCCCACGCGTTGAAGCATCGAACTCGGAAACAGGCTGGCGTGTTTTTGCGGAAAAGACAAATTTCAAGAGATTATCGTTCTCACTAAATTGTCTTTGTCTTTGGTGGAATTCCTGATTCTTTTCGGTCTCTTAGATCTTCATGATATTTCCTCTTCTCTCCATCTTTTCCTCTCTCATTTTTCATACTATCTAACTCTATTTTTCCTCTAGTTTCATTATTTTGTTCATCTTTGTATGTCCAAAGCAAATCAACTTCTCTTTCTTTTTGTGGCCGAGAGATAATGAATTAGCGTGTGAATGCGAGCTGTCACGAAGGACATCTTTGCATTTCCCCCAAAAAGGCAAGCGAACATGGATTACGGTAGATGTCAAAATAAGGAAAAATGAGCGAAGATCACCATTGCCTTATGAAAGATAGTATTATTAACTAATATAGATT
Source organism: Diploscapter coronatus (assembly GCA_964036155.1). NCBI lineage: Eukaryota > Metazoa > Nematoda > Chromadorea > Rhabditida > Rhabditidae > Diploscapter > Diploscapter coronatus. The sequence continues at coordinate 85,448,756 of OZ038422.1, read as the reverse complement.
ATGATAACAGCTAGCATAATGTGAGGGACAGCTTTCTTTGTTCATTATGAAAGTTATGCTCATTAGAATCACTGTGCGACTACATACCCTTTTTATATTTTGATCTGCATCTTTTTACTATCCTGTATCATTTCTGCAGCATGGTTTTTTTCTCCTTTACATTTTATCTCTCGCTTTGGTTGAATGATAGAAAGCCCAGCTCCTTGGCTGGTTTGGGATTTATTTTTGCTCTACAATTCTTTAATAAATTCTTGATATCTTTCCAGAAATTCTTGTTTATGGGACTTCACAGTCCTTGGAATCTTTCCCAAATTTAAAATACCGACTAGGTTTAGATTTTATAAGATTTCTTATCTTCTCTTCTCCTGGTCGCACAATCACGATCTTTGACCTAATTAGGTTACTGTAAAATTTAAAATACGGTGAAGATCATCAACCCTTTGTTTACTCTTTTTCCATTGATTGATGGCTTATCCCAGTTTCTTTACTTGATTAAGAAGCCCGCCTTCAAAAATCGCTAACTCAATCATACTGTCTTCTTTTCCAAAATAATAAATTTCTAAAAAAAAATCTTCTTCAGCTCAAAGACTGTTCGGGCAACTCGATTCCGGACGACTATGCTTCATCTGACTTTGTCTCGAAACCCGGCCTGCTACCAACTGGACTACCTGGATGGCTGAGCTCGATCCCATCTCTTAACAACAATCATTCACCCCCACCTAATAGCCAAATAGAAAACCCCGAAGACACTCCCGCACCATTAATTTTCAATCCGTTTTCTGTATTTCTGATGCCACATCTCTTGGGCGGCGGAATTGATTTTATGGCGGCCGCAGCGAATTTGGCGAATATTTCAACCTCCCTTTGCAAGCCCTCACCCAGCGAGAGCCCAAATTTGGCGCAAATCGTCGCGCCAAATGGCGCAATAAACAACGTACACCATCATGGTAGATTTACCATCGAGTCTTTGCTAAGCTCGTGAGTTTTTAATTTTTTTAATTCTTGGATCTTTTATTTTGGAGAAAAATCATTGCTAAATCTGGGTGGTCGAAAATCTCACAATTTTGCGAAATAGTATATGTAGGGGAAGTCGCTCTATCACTTTTGCATACTGTCTTATAAAGCAGCGAGGTTGCGAGATTTGCAAATTATTATCCTAAACCTTAGAGTTTTCACTTTGCAAAATTTGGTAATTTTAAAGTAACTTTTAGATCCTTTTATCTTGAAAAACCAATCCTATTGCTAAGTCTTAAATTTTTCCTCCCTGAAAAGTCTCCCTTATCATTAATTTCTTTAGACTTTCGATTTTATCTTTTGAGCATAATATTGATTTATTAGACCGTCATTTTACTATACCCTATTTCTTCCGAGTTAAATTCAACCTGAAATAGTAAAATGATGTCAAAATTTCTCATTTTGGGGTATTTTAGCTGTTTTTTCTACTAACACCTCGTGACACTACTGTGATTTGCTAACCTATTCCATTTTTATATAAATATTGGGCTTAAAGTCATACTGTACTTTCTATCATAATATTTAGATTTAAACATTTTATTTCAAATAAAACTTTATTCTTCCAATTCCGACTTAAAACTCGATTTCTACTATTAAAAAACAATAGCAACAAGGCGTTATTATTTTACGCTAGTTATTTCGAAAAAAAAAGACACAATAACGCGAGATAAAACTACGCAAAAAGAGCAATTAAATAATGGGGATATAGGCTTGAAAACGTACAAGTATACACCTCAAACATGTCATAGTTGACGCCTAAAATAGGCGTACTCTAGTAAAAAAACGAACTAAAAAATTCGTTTTGAAAGTTTAGCGGGGAAAATCGACAATTTTGGCACCAAAATATGAAAACAAAAATGAAAGACGAAGGTAAATAATAGATTGTCAGTTTCAGGAAAAAGAAATCGAAGTTTCGTAAAACTACTAGCTTTTGATGCGAAACGCATAGTGAACTTAGAAGAAGGAAAATTTGAACAACAAAAAATAAACCGATAAAAAAGAATTTCAAAAATAGGAAAGAAGGGATAGGGTGAATTGATAGAATAGCGCGATGTCCTAAAGCAAAACCTGGATATGTGAAATCCGAAAAAAAAAATCAAAGAGAAAGAAGAAAAATAAAACAAGCCATTCTAAATATGGCAAACACGTAAAGTGATGAAGTTTGGTGATATTGATAGTGACCGATTACTTGAGACAAAAAGGACAAATTTTGATGCATGGAAATTAGCGTGTTGTTTTGCACATGAATAGTCGGCATTTCATCGACTCACGGAAGGGTTTTGACGGCTAGTTGATATTACGCAATGCGCACACTATTTGAATTTGTGCGTCGTTTATTTTGTCTTAAGTTATCGGTCTTCGGCAATAATTTTATTCAAAATGTCTGTAATTGAACTGCGAGCATTTTCTTTCTAAAGAAAAATGAGAATAAAATATCATTTTTGGTAAAAAAATATTTTCAGATTTCAAGGAAGAAAAAGCTTTCAATCAAAATATTGCCTGAGTTTGCGGTTAGAACCTCTTTCCGAAATACATAGAGGAGGGTCCGGGGTTCGTGGCGAACCCCAAGCCGCCGCCACCGCTGCTGAAACTTGTGTTGTGATCGCCACCGCCCACAGAGGACTGCAAAAAGATAAAACAATTCTTTTTTCAAAATCCGAGATTTTCTACCTGACTGTTGAAGGAAACATTACGTTGACGCGGTCCACTCCCGCCAGCGTTATGACGCGGATGATAGGTCCAGTGTTGCTTCTGAAAATTCAGGGATTGTTTTTTTCATTTGATCTCAAAAATATTTTAATGAACGTAAAGCGACAATTTTTCATAAAAATAGGTTAAATATTTCAACAAATTATTGCTAAACTAAAAATTCACCTTCTCCACGACATCTTCGTCCGGCATCAATTGAGTGAGGATGGCCTGATTGTTGGATCTGAAATTCGACAAGGGCTTCTGTAGTCTGCCAAATATCGTGATCTTTTATTCTTACCTTCCCAGGAGGAGTGTCTCGCCATTATTATTGATGAAGAAGCCACTGACGTAGAACATGTTGAAGCCCAACTTCACGCGGTACATGAAGTTCAGCTTGTCATCGAACAGCTGAAAATCGATACTTTTTGGATTATTGGATTTTACCGATTTAGAAAATTGTCTTCAAAAATCTTATACCTCTTCGGAAATTTTTTTTCAAGATTTGTATAATTTTCTTCAAAAATCTTCAAATTTGATAAAATTCCAAGCAATTTATCCCAAGAAAATAATTTGCTTCAAGACTACCGTAATTTCTCGCTTATGCTAATTTTTCAATTATCGTACCTGAATGGTTCTGCCCTGCGCGTCGCACACCATCACCCTGTAGTGACGGTCCATTTGGACGCCCGAGACGAACTGGAAACCACCCTCCTCGTACCTCTCGTGGATTACCTAGGGAAAATACCGTAATCTTGAAATCAAAGAATCTATTCATTAAAATAGAGACCCTTTCTTACAGAATAGGAACATCCAGAAATTCAAATAGAGCAAAAACTTGTGCAGGTTTCAAAGCCCTTTTCTTCGAAATCATTTCTAGCTTACTGACTGATAAAATTGATTTTTTTCATAATAACTTTTGCAAAAATGCCCATTTTTATTTTCGATCTTCTGAAAATTGGGGTTTTTTTTTCATCATTTGCCGTTTTTTTTTTTTTTAAGAAAACCGTACCTTCTTGTGGACGTATAACCTTTGGGCTTTGATGTTCTCGTAGTCGGTGTCATCGATACGGATGACCTGAAAATTAGCTAAAATTCACAACAAATGGGCACTGATTTTATTTCCTTAAGTTGAAATTCGTCATTATCAACGCATTCGCTCAGAAATTGAATTTTTCAGGTATCCCATTTCCGTACCTGAATCATCTGGGTGGCCAAATCGGTGAATACGACCCTGTCATTATAGGCAGCAATGAACGAGGGGTTTTCGGGACGCGACGAGGGGTCGAAGTCCAATTGCACCACCATGAACTTGTTCATATCATCGATCTGTAAACAAAACGAGTCAATAAATCGATCAAATTACAGTAATCTTCATTTAAAAATGTTGAAAAATTCAGTTTTTCTTTTAAGTTTCGAAGAAAAAAGATTAATAATCTTCCACAGTACTTTGATCATATTATCCGAACAAGATTCGAAAAAACAAGAGTTACTGTAATTACAATAATTCCAAAGAAAATAGGTGTACGATAACGACTTGCCCTGTAGAGTCTCATTACGGACTTGCAGAGCGTGATGAGATTGCCTCCTACAGACATGACCAGACCCCTACACTTGCCTCCCAGCTCCACACCGATTCGACGGATTTCGGCCGACTGAAAAAATCAATACAAAAAATTTCGAGTTAGACTTGAGACTTTTGTCGCCTTTGAAACTTGACAACCGCACTACAAATTTCAAAAATTTTTCCACAACAGACCTTTTATTACCAGACTTCTCAAAGCTCGACCTGCAGAAATAGTGTCATATTGAGAGAGTAAAGGAACATGTCTTCTTTATCTCTCCCGAAAAGACATTATTATTTTCTGTGAATCGAGTTTTGAGAAGCCTGCTTATTACACATTTTTGAATCAAGACTACACTGCACCGCAATACACCAGTTACACGGTGGACAAGTCCCAAGTCTGTATTAAATTCCTTTCTATCAAGTCCCTTCTATGGCTCCCTGTATTATACACCGTCGGAACACCGACACTGCTTGTAAGTCTTTTTCTTATTCTTTCCCTTTATCTACATTTCCTCACCCTAAAATCCGGTGTATAATACAGGAGGTCCCTTCTATAAATCAGAAAGTTTTAGATCGAGAACTCAAGGGGGAAGAACGAATAGCTGGTAAATTTTAGGAACGGGGGCTTTATTCTAAGCTTAACCTCTTATGAACTGTCATAAATGGACCGATGCGTTTTAACTAAAGGCTTATTTGAGCTTGAATTTTGAAATGAATTATGGATGCCTGATAATCGATGTGATCGATGGTGTCATTGTTGAGAATGGCACAACTCTTGCCGGGCTCGATGACGCAGATGGCCGAGGGGTTGCGGAAACCCACGTATTCCGTGATTTGATTGTCTGCCGCAATACACATCACCTGATAAAAGTAGTTTCTTTTAATTTAAAAAAAAAAAAATTTCTAAACAAATCTTCGAACTTTTCTTTTCGAAACTCATAACTTTTCATTCTCAGCAAAATATCATTTTAATTTGTTTTTTGAATCTAAGGAAAACAACTTTTCCTATACACAATTCTATAACTTACTCAAAAATAGAAAAAAAAAAATCGAATAAAAATTTCAAAAATACCCGATTATTGCTAGAATCAGCGATCAACCAAGTGCCACCCGCACCCAGTTTGGAATCGTAGCTGCAGCCGAGTGGACGGTTCAGTTTGAGGCCTTCCGAGAAGTTGTCCTGATGCGGTAGTTGACCAAGGGCGACGCCTGAAAAAAAAAACAAAATTATCATTTTTAATTTATTCTTTTATTAATTTTCTATTTTTCAATTTTTTCAACCTAACACATCTTTGAAGAACAACGAAATAAAACTTATTAAATTTGCTAAAAAAAATCGAACTTCAGTTTTCAGAAACAACAAAACCTCTGAAGATGAAAAAACATTAGAAGTTCCTAGAAGAAAGTGATTTTCAAAAGATTCAAATAAAATAACAAAAATCCCCCACGATATGTTAGCAGGTCCTCGATGCCAGTGCCATTGAAGTCCGCGAATGAGTAGTGATTGGCCGAGTCCAAAGTCGATGGCACAGCTGCCGAGGGCTTGCTGCCCAGATTTCCCTCCAAGAAATTAGTCGAAGTCTGCTGATCAGCCAGCGCAGTCCTTTCTTTTTCTTTCTGGAATTTATTATGTTTTTTTTTTTTTTTAAATTACTCATATTTTTATTCCTGAAAAGATCTTTATTTTTTCAAAAAATAACACATTGACAAGTGTCGATTTTGTGTTTTATTTTTAAAATAAAAATACCGATTTTCTAACCTGCTGCTTGAAGATTTTGGCCCGTTCGATTTTCGCCTCAGCGGACATGAGAATCTTGGGCTCTTCTGAAAATATTTGAATTTTAATAATTAAAAAAGAAAAAAACGCAAATTATATTTTAATTTTATCTTTACCGGGCCTTGCAAACGGCCTGAATGGTGCGTTTGGGGGAATGTCTTCTTTTTCTTCTTCAGATTTGGGTGCGGTCACTGAAGCTTTTCTTAAGTCGCAAATTTCCAATTTTATCCCATTTTCCTAGAAATTTAGCGTTTTCTTCGTTTTTCAAAATGCTATAATACCTAACCCTAGTTTTAAAAAAGTAATTTTCCACAGAAATCGATGAACATTTCAATCAAACCTAGAATAAAAACAAATACAGGAATTACTAAATGGAGCAGTTCTATAGCTAGAGATAGACAAGAAGATGAAATTTGAAAGAAATAGCGTGGAAAAGGCACGCGCTCCGCCATATAGTAATTGTCAAAATACCTGCAGATGGAGGCGGTGAATAGCTATGCTGGCTGGGTTTTTCGGTCTGTTTGAGCTGTTGGAATGCCTTGGTCATGAACCCAGTAGGCGTCAAAGTCACCCTCCTTCCGTCGATCATATCCGTGTCTACGCCTCCTCCTACAGGAATGGCAGGAGTAGGATTGGCCCCGGGAATATTCTCCTCCAATTTGATGCTCGACAACTTGTTAATCAGCGCTTCAGAAGCGTCTCCTAGAACTTTAAATTATATATGGATATATATAGATAGATAGATATATATATATATAGATATTTTTTTTCGAAATTTGACTTCTCTGACGGCTTTTTCCCTTCAGAATTTTTAATTTGAATCGGCAAAAAATTGCAAATTACAATATTTTAGGGCTAATAGAAAAACACCACTTTTTCTAAGAAATAGTATGAGGGACGAAAAAAAGATAGGCAAAAGTGGTGTCTTTTTCTAGGAGCCTATTTTAGCAGTTTTTCCTGACAATTTGTAAGCTTGTAAAAATTTGTTTACCAGAAGTTTCATTCTGATTGGTTTCGGTGTTGGACGTGGTGGCAGACGATGGGGCCGAATATAAGTATCTGTCAACCTAAAAATAAGAAAATTAAACAAAAATAAAAATTAAAAAAAAAAAAAAACCTTCTCCTTAAACTGAACCGATTTCGATGGAATGGTGCCTCTATTGTTCTGGACCTGTGAAATTGCCGCTTTGAGAACGGGCGACTGGATTTGCACGTTGGGGGGTGAGGCTGAACTTTTTTTTCTATAAATTTTCAAATCTTTATATCATGTCATCGAATTTTCCATTTTTTAAACTTTATGAATCAGACTAAAATCAATGTACCGATATAGCTATCCAGACATTGAACTTTTCTAAAATCTCGACCCCGCACCCTCAAAAATGACACTTGACTCATAGGTGTGGATTTGGCTTTTGCAAATCTGTAGTTACCTTGAATTTGAGTGGGCGTAGCTTGTTGCGCACCGGCGTTCTCCCCCTGTGATGCGATGGCCGAGAAGTATTGCTGCTTGATTTGGTCGGCGTCGAGTTTCGGCAGATCGCGCGCTCCGCGCCACTCGTTCAGCCTCATCGCGTGCACCTATTTTTGCCAAAATTAGGAAAAATAATTTCTAAAAAAAATATATTCCATTCGGTATCAACCCTTTCTTTCTATTCGATATTAGAAATTACAGTATACCTCCAGAAAGGCCTTGACCAGTTCCTCGTCGTTGGCGACGTTGCTCTGGTACACACGAGTCAGATACTGCATCTGGAAAATATTGACTATCTCGTTTCATCCGGTTAACCGCGCGGTTCGAAAGCGTTGCAATGTCTGATCATTTTCCTCACCACGTTATAGAGCAGAACCATGCCGGAACTGTTGAGTTTGGGCTCGACCCGCGAGGTCATCAGGAACGAGTAGAGCTCGTACAAATCATCTGAAAAGAGATTACAATCATTCCGCTACAGTAATCTCAAGATTCTACTGCATCTTGATATTTTTCTTTAAAAAATTCAATTTAAAAAAAAAACAATTGTTTTTCATCCACCAAGGATATAAATGTTGGACACGCACGCGCGTGTCTAAACATCTACAGTCCTGTCACTCACCCACGAAACCGTCGACGCTCATCGACTGTTCCCAAGTGTCCGCTGTTCCGTTGCCCCCATAACGAAAATAGCAGGGAATGGTTCCGTCTTTGAGACAATCCGGTTCAAAGTTCTGGAAATTCTTAAATTCCAATGCTTCAACATTTTGTTTGTTTTTTTTTCTAAAACTTATCATATTCCCGGACTTATGTCTTCTTCAAGAGAAAATAAAACTTAGTTTTGTTGCAAGAAAAATTATTTTTTTTATTCCGGAAAGTCGAATTTTTAAATTTGTTTCAAAACACTCACTCACCCCATCAGTAGATTTGTTCACGGGACGGTTGCCTGATGCCATGGCCATGGGGACCTTCGCATCCAACACCTCAAATCCGAATCCAACTTCAGCAAACTGTTCACGTTCAGAAATACTGAAAAATCACCTTTTATAAGTTTCAGAAAAGAAAAAATCAAACAGAACCAATGTCATACTCATTACACAATCAGAAACCAACGTCATTACTCTGATCATCTCATTTGCAAGAAATTAAAACGATATATCAACACGGCAATTTGATGCTAATGGAGCTGATAGTTACATTTAGAGCAGTTAAAATGTCAAAAGTTAGTGGCAGCAGTCTATATAGGGGTGATTTGACATCTGACATTCAGTAATTCCAATCAACCTCGAAATAATGGCCACTCATCCCTTACCTCGACCCTCTTCCATTACATACCTATTCTTTTCAAAAATTTCACTTGAAAAGTAAAAACGCCTTTTCTCCCTGGATTTACTCCTGCACCCTTTTCACTGCTGAAATAATACAGGGAGGTGACGGCGATTAAAGCCAGGGCGTAGAAGCGGGCTCTGCCTCTTTGAGAGGAATGAATTGGAAAGAGGATGGAAGCGTGGCTTTCATAGTTTCTCCTTTATTTCTAAGGCTTTGCAGATAAATAAGAATGGCAAAAAGTAAACGAGAAGGGACAGGAGGTTTTCAGCAACGCACGACCCTATGAACTTGATCCTTTCGAAACGTAAAGAGACCTGTAAAACGAGGAATGGGAGGTGAAGTAGATGATTTGAAGAAAAAACAAGGCATTTAATGAGATTTCATTCAAGGGCAATTATCTAAAGGTAATTTGAATAGTTGGCTAATTACTTGACATAAATTTTGGGCAATTTATCGAAATTCAGGGAATTTTAGGCCAAAATTGGAAAATTCGCGAAAAAAATGGGCAAGTTTCAACACATTTCGATGAAGATTGTATACAACAGAGTGCCAAGGGTAGTTATCCATAGATAATTATACTAATTAGATAGCTATCTAAAAGAAAATCCCGATAATACGCGAAATTCAAGAAGACCGAGGGAAGAAATTAATGATAAAAATTAAAATAGCAAGTGTGCGTAATGTCTCTCTTTTTCTTCCTCTCATTTCTCCACTATTTGTTCTTCTTTCTTTCCTTTTTCAAATTCTTTCGTTTATTTATTAAACTTATTGAATTTTTCAATTTTAGAATGCATTTGATAACCTTTGAATTAGCCAAACGTTTGCAAGGCATTCTTCGTAAATTCAGCACTTCTTGTCTATCTCTTTGGCCAGCGTTGGGAACATAGTAAAAATATCTAAGGGATCACTTTTAAAAGGGATTATAATAACGCCTTTTTGAAATTGACGTCCTTTTAAAATGAAGTTTCAGTTTTCTTATTACAATTTAAAAAATCTTTTGATGAAAATTAAATTTTTCCAATGATAAAATTAAAATTCTTATTGCATCTTTGAAGTTTGCAATTCGTCCAGATCTAGGGAGCACTTTCGTTAGACGAAAAAGTCGATGGCAGGTAGGTCGCAGAAGAAAAATTTTGTATGGCGAGATAGGTCGCAACACCGAAACTTACTTCATTGATCAACTGGAGATACGAGATTCTTAAGAAAATATGTAGGGGGTAGGTCGCAAGGGGTTTCTGACGATCGTCCTCCCTAGATCTGAATTTTTCGAGAAAGAAACGTCTTTTTTCAAAATTTTTAAATGGACGCTGACAACGCCATTTCGTTGGGTTCCTCTATTGAAATTTGGGGATTTTCGTTGCTTTTCCTTTTGATGACGCCATTTTTTGAATGTTTGCTCAACGACCTTCGTCGAAAGAACACGTAGGCACTCATTAGGACGTTGGAGATCAGAAGGAGGGCGCCTAAAATTTAGGGTTTCATGTATAAGAAAGCTCATTTTCACTGAACTTTCTAACTTTGACAAGTTTTGGGTTGAGATTAAAGTTGATCTTCACTGATATGAGATTTCTATCACTCGAAAACTTACACACTGCAAAGATGATGTAAGAAATCAGCTTGATCTTCGCCGTGATGTTCTTGACGACAATATCTGAATCCATTACCGTAATCCTTTAGCTTCTTAGTTGCAGTATACCTGTACAGTCATCTGGATAAATCGAGTTTTTCGCCTTTGAATCGCGCTCTTTCGTCTTGTCGTAGGTCACGACGTTCTGAGTTTTTAGGTAAGTCTTAAGAAATTTTCTTTTCAACATTAGTAACTTGAAATCTCTAAAAGTGCTATGTTCGACAAATTAGAAGAAAAACTTTAGGATAATTTATGCATTGAAGTAAAACTTCAGAAAGACCTAAATTTTTTCCTATCATTTGCGCTGCTAAGTGAATTTTTTTGCGATTTCCTTACCCAATCAATTTGTATCGCTTTGTCCTCCTCGGCAAAGAAGACGTCCTGTTTCCTGTCCCTCTGCAGGTAGCGCGACATGCCGATGTGCTCGCAGTCGGTCGTGGTCAGCTTCTTGCAGCACGAGTGCGGTAGGCCGTAGTACCATCTGGTGAGACTTAGGATAAGAAGTCTTTAAAAGTTAAAATTTGGCTCAAAGAAGACATTTTTGCCTAAGCCCAGAATTGTTTTTTTTTCTTCGAGATAAAATTATTATTATTATTCTGAAAATGCTCCAACTTACCTCATGATATACGGATAGTTCGCACCGAGAATTTGGTACCTGAACCACGAGTTCCATGGACTCGTCTCGCTTATCGTCGAATTTTCGTCCATCTTATCGTTGATGCTCACTCCGCAGCACTCGAAGTTGAACTGCATGTGGGAAATTTCCTGGGGTCGAAAAGATGACGTCATCAAAAATGAACGGCACCTAGACTTACCTGCATAGCCTTGACGTCGAAATGCGAAACTTCGAGGGTGTAGAGGAATTGCTGCTGGAAGGCTCGCTCGATGCCGGAGCGCATCAGCCCGACGATGGTCAGCGTTGACGCGCATACTGAACGAACGTTTAACTTCCATTCATTAGTTGAAACTAATTTCTACTGCTCATCAACGACCCCTTGCATTCCACACCCACACCCATTTTTTCTTTCCTCCTACTATCTTCGCAAAAAGTGGGTATGGGATACAAAAGGCGTTCATCATCAGCTTCAAAAACTCACACAAAAGCACTCCAGCCATAGCGTATCTACCAGTCAAGCACGCGTACGCCAAACCGAAAGTCCTCGATGTCGCATCGACAATGTCTTGGACGTCGCTGAGTGGCAGACTCGTGAAGATGTAGAATGCAGCGAAGAAGAACAGAAGCACGAACGGAGTCGTCAGGACGAGAATACATACGATGCCGAGGATCATTCTGGATGATCGACTTTTATTTCAACTTAAAACTGATTATTTTGAAGTTATCTTTTCTGATGAAATTAGACCTTGAAATGTTGTTTACCTGTAACCGAACAAAGGAAACACCGCGTAGAGTGCGAAGATGCTAGCACCGAAGAGCAGGAGGGGTTCGATGAATAGAACCAAGGAGACCAGGAAACGATGTTTCTGATTTTAAAAATTCTAGCAATTTTTTCAGCGCCTTTATCTCTACTTTACTCGACTTCATTTCCTTCGTCTCATTTTTACTCGATAGATTCGACTCGGTTGATGACGAGATCATCGTTTTGGAAATAATCGATTTTGCCAAATTTTCAAATTCTCAGGCTAATTTCTTTCTATTTTCTTCCAAGAGGAAAACTGATCTTCTCTGGCTTATCTCCCTGTTTTCGCTTTCGCGTCCGTTTTTTCAAGTGTCTCTTCCTTTTAGCGGCTTTTAACTCGCTCTACCACTTTTTCATGCAATACGGCTTTCTCTCCATCTAATGTGATTCAGTCGTTCATTTCCACAAAATGGTTACTTATAAAAACTCCGTTTTTCAGCGTCATCTCTTTTCCATATTGGAAGTTCTATAATGATGAAGAATAGACAATGTTCACCGGTTTGGATACCTTCATGACGACCAAGCCCTACCTCCGTCAGCGGAGTTTTTGCATATTTCATCATCGATTCAGACGCATCTCTTTCTCCATGCTGGAGAATGCCTCTTCTTTACCGTTTCAAATATCGTCCGTCCGATCAAGTTCTGCCGAGTTTTTGCTTCCACCCCTTCTATAAAAGGCCCGTTATCCAGTTCACTCTCAGATCCTCTGTCAGTTCGTCAGAAGCAGTCGAGGATGTCTCTGGCCGTGCCCATCGGGGCGTCAATCTGCCTCGTGGCAGTCATCTTTTCCTTCGGCGCGATGTACTCCATCGTCCAGGACATCGAGACGATGCGATTCGAAATCACTGATGGCGTTCAGGACATGAAGGTATTTTTAGCGTATTTGAAGAAGTAGTCGCTTAACAGAAGAAGTCATACCTTTGCTGAGAAAGTCTTAATAGCTAGATCTTCTGACACTAAAGGAGGTTGTAAGCATGGAAGAATCACAAGATGACGATCTAGACTTTTCAAGACGATGAGCGTCATAAAGTTGTTCGGATTAAATCAATTTTAATCTCGAAATCCCAATTTCTTATTTTTTGAGAGAAATTTAAGGCCATGTCCGACGACGCCTGGAACCGCATCCTGACCCTTCACCTCACCAAGGGCCGCGTCAACGCCCCACTCAACTTCGCCACTCTGTTCGCCAGATCCAAGAGAGGCGCCGGACCGTACGACGATGGATACTGTAACTGCAAGGAGTCTTCTCTCGGATGCCCAACTGGTACTTGCAAAACTCTCAGAAACCCCCCTAATTGAACAATTTCAGGACCTCCCGGACCACGTAAACCCTTTCTCACTTACCACCCTGGTTGTTCATTCGTTATTTTTCAATTTTTCAGCTGGAAAGGCAGGTCTCAGAGGAGAACAGGGTCATCCTGGTGAAGCGGGTAAAACCAGCCAACCAGTCGCAAAAATCTCCGTTGAAAATTTCAGGAAGACCCGGAGCTACTGGAATCTCTCTGTTGGCCGTCCACGACGTTCCAGGAGGCTGCATCCAATGCCCACCAGGAGTAAGACCGTTTAATTTGGCAACAAGTACCAATTCCTTCTAATTTTAGCCACCCGGACCCCCAGATGAGTTCTTTATACCAAGAAAGTTGATCTGGATCAGGACAATGCTCAATGTCTTGATCCTGATCAGGTTTCATCTTGGAATTCCAAGTCTAATGATCTAAATTTCACGAGGTCCCGGCCCGCTTGGAGACCAGGGATTGCCAGGTAACGCAGTTTTAGTTTATCCAAATTTAAATCAACTGAGAACAAACAAATTTTAGGCGCCCCTGGAGTCAACGGAGAGTGCGGAGTGAGACCACATCTTCAAATATTTATTTAGAATTCTGGGAAAATCGAATTTCAGAACGACGGTGGCGTCGGACCCGCAGGCAGAGGAGGAGACAAGGTAGGGTCCGATCCTAACCGACTGAGCTAAGTTTCCAATTTTCAGGGAACCCCCGGTATTCCAGGACACGACGGGTTGGAAATCTACAAAATTTTCGACCCGCTAGAACTTCAACGATTTGTTTCAGAGCCCCAGGTCAGCCAGGAAGAGACGGGTACTCGGGAAGCCCAGGACCGATCGGTAAATAATTCAACCCTCAAAAATCCCCTAATTTGATCAATTTCAGGACAACCTGGTATGGATCTTCCTTGTTTTCTTTGAGTTCCTATTAAAAATGCCATATTTTAGGTCAACCTGGATGGTGAATCTCTTTCTTCTTCATTTTAGGGAATTTTTTAAAACAATTTTTATCTAGGGCTGGAGAACCAGGACCGGCAGGCAAGAATGGAAGTGAGTCTGAAAATCCCGTTTAAAAATAACCCTTTCCCTTTTTAGACCCCGGACTCGACGGTCAGCCAGGAGATATTGGACCCCAAGGACCTGTTCGTCTTTTTCAGATCTTAGAAAACTCTAAATTTTGCTAATTTCAGCCAGGAGCCAAGGGACAGGACGCTTCGTCAGGTTTGTATCTCGAAAAGTTGGTCTAAAATAAGAAATGTATTTTCAGGATCCCCCGGAAAGGTATTTCCTCTATTTTCTGATCCAGGATTTTGCTTGGAACCGACGAATTTTGCAGCCGGGAACCAATGGAGGCCCAGGCGAACCTGCTGCCTACTGTCCTTGCCCGCCTAAGTCTGGAGGAGGACGTGCACCACCCCCATCGAGACCATCCCACTACAACCCAGCTCCGAGCAGACCCAGTCAGACTAGCTATCACCCACAGCCGCCAACAAGAACCGGTAAGCTTGAATTTCCGACAGAGTTAGGAACTCTGATTCTATGCAAACCTGGTAGGAACTTAGCATTCTCTCACTAGATCGATTCTTGAACTGATGTGGCCAATAATAATGATAATAATCCAATTTTGAATACAACATTCCCTGAAGACTAACTTTCCTGCTGAGCAAGAAGAATGAAGCTGAAAATATATTTTCCAGGAGGAGGAGGAGGAAGAAGCGAGGTCCCAGCCGGAGGTGGCTACAGCTCCAACCCCGAGCCGTACAACCCACCCGTTAGACGACCAGCCCCACCGGTGCCATCCTACAACCAGGAGCCGTCCAACCCATACCTCAGAAGAAGAAAGCACAAGATCTAAGCTCTTTTTGGCAGTGATCTTCTTGATTTTCATGCCGATGAAGCGAAATAAAGAGTTTTGAAGAAAAGAATTTACTTATTGAAACATCCTAGAAGTAGTTTGAGCACATAATACAATTATACCTGAATGCTAGAACCCAAGATATGGATATGATATAGATCATCCGTTTGGTTTTCTCGTGGTTTTCTTCGTGATTTTTTTCGTAACTTTATTCTTCAGACAGTAGCAGAATCGTTCGATTTCTTGTGGAGCGCAGTCGCCTGCCTTACCATACTTGCTAATCCGATCTATGGAGCCGACCACTTTGATCTCATTGTCGCATCTTCGCAGGGTCATCTGAAGTTTGTAAGACTCTAGGAATTTGATTATAACCTCTCTTTCAATCAGATGTTAGATTTCTCGATTTTTCCACTAACCTTGAACTCTCCCTCTTGGGGCTTCTTACTTCTCACCGAGAGAACGTAAGTTTTCGACTCGATTTCAGGTTCGTATGTTTCTAGTTTCAGAATCTGAAATTTCAACTTTCTTCTAAAAACTTGAATCTTCAAACTTTGTCGAACTCCAACTTCAAACAGAGTGAGGTATCGTTAGTAGAATCCGATATCTTCTGATTGATCGTGTCAACAGCTATTTTCCCGAAGTCGAAGGTCTTCATGGTCTCTCTAATATTCATTTTTGGCAAATAATAAAAAATAGCGTACTGTAGTACTGCCATTAATAAAAGTAGTACCGACAAAAAATCTAGAAAATTATCATTATCATATGAGTTTTCTTAGCTGAAAAGTTTGATATTCAGCATTCTAGTACTAAACCCCTACTTTATGAGTAAGCTATTACCTTTTTAATTGGCTCAAAATACGTATACTTATTAAATTTGCGTGGTACTATTTTTATTAATAGCCTTTTTCTTAAAATTAAGAAGAAAACCTACTCTTTAACCGGCACCAATTTGTAAGGGCATAGACAGTATTGGAATGGGATCGGCAATGTCTTGCAGGATCTTGGTTCTGGTTGTTCCCTTAGAAAAGAGGTTCCACGACCATCGGGTAAAATTTTCTTGAAATTAGTCACTTCGAAGTTCTCTTGAGGCTGATGCTAAACATTTTGGTTCTTCTTGATCCAATTTCATACACACTTTTAAAATATCTAGAAGAGTAGCCCTGGTATCAAAAATGGTCTGGAGGTTCCTGGAATTCATCTGAAGGAGCTTGTAAATCGGGGAGTTTCTCAATTCCTCCGGAACAGAAATAACGAAAAGTGGGTTGTTGGTTTCCACTGACCCAGTATAGGTCTTGGCCATCTAAAATTTGGATTTTTTTCGGAATTTTTTAATCAATTTACCTTCCCGAACCTCGGTCCATGATCAGCCATAAAGATCACGAAGGAGTTTTTCAACTAAACTCGAAAAATAATTTCTTCTCAAAAATTAGGGAAAAATCTTACTATCTTGCGATTCTTCTTGAGAAAATCAAGGAAGGTCATGTCTGCATGATTTATACCATTAGGCCTACTGTGAGATAGATCATTCAACCAAATTAAGGCGAATTTTGGGAAGTCTTGAAAATTTTCTACTTTCAATGAAAAACTCACTTCAACTTACCTGAATAAACCTCCAAGAATTCTCCGGTGTATTTCAGTATATCGACATACATTTCAATGCAGTTTTTGGTGGAATACGTATTCGAAAGGACTTTATCTCTTCCACTAGATAGGTGTACTTGAAATGGACTAAAAACTCAAATGATTTAAATTTTTAAGTAAAAATACCTCATACTATGTGTCCCAGGTTGTTTTTTGAACCCATAACAATTAGGCCAAATAAAGGTATTCCTTTGCCAATCCTCAATGAACATACTCTAAACTAAAATATTGAACTTAAAATTTAATTAAATTCAACTACCTTATACCCGTACTCATTAAACTCCTGAATCAAACTAGTATAACTATCTAGAAATTGGTAGCAAAATTTATCCCGTTTTAAATCTGCTGGAATATCTTTCATACCAAATGGTGATCGAATCACATCTTCTGTCGTTAAACCTAATTTTTTCTTTATTTTTTAAAACATTTTTTTAGTTACCAAACATAAAAGGGAACCCATTAGGCCTCGAATTTGCCCCAACTTTATTCATAAACGGAAAAGTTATGGCTTTGAATGATTCCTTTAGATAGGACATGGTATGCGGTATGGTCCTAAAATATTAAACTCCAAAACATAAGCTGATATAAAGAGACCTGATAAACTGAGTATTCGAAACAGAATCTAAGAGCATTATAATGACGTTATATTGTTTACCGTTAGGAGTTTTCGATGCTGTATTATTGTTGCTAAATGATAAATATGAAGAATATTTATATTTTAAAGTTACTTCTTAATAATTTGTGCATGTAACATGGCGTATACATCGTTGTTTGTCGAATTTTTCTCGATGACTTTCAAAATTTTCTGACCATTTTTCTGTGGTACGGTCAAATATTTGCCGTCCTTCAATTTAGCGTTATCAGGCTTGCATCTCGATTCGATTATGTCACAATCAAACGTTTGATCTTGAAAATATTACGAAGCTTGATTTAAGCACTGACAAGGGAATTACTTGATGACCCTTTCGGTGGCAAATCATACCATTCACCATAATCATTATGAGAGTCGTCCTTTCGGATTAAACATCTAAAATATAAATTTAAAATAAAATGCACCTTGTAAACATCTTTATATGTTAACTAATAAGTAAATATCGTGGCAATTCATATGTGCTAATTTAGTTTATATAATTTTATGTTATCTTGCGGAATAGGAGGAGGTAGATGCTGCATACTCTTTGTAACTCGTTTTTGCACGCACCCCGCCTTTCTTTTAGCTTCTCGGGAAAAGCGAAGAGAAATAGTGGGGCGGGACTCGTGCAAAAGCGAACTGCAAAGAATATGGAGTATCTATCTCCTCACATTCAGCAATAATATATGCTAGTTACAATTTACAATTTAACATATATAATATTATTAAGATTAATATAAATTACCTTGCCCTGCAAATATAATAATCTGAGGTTGTAACGACATGCCGTTTATTTAGATATGTCAAATATGAAAATTGAGCATCGCATGATTTAGTGGGCGAATAATCGTCATAGAATAACTTAAAGAATCGATGTTTAATTTAAAATATAAATATAGATTATTATTATTACGTCAGCCACATCGTCACTCCAAGCATTAAGTTCTTCTAAATTGCACCTATCAAAGGGACTATCGCTAAAATTGCCATAATCATCTGCAACTTTAACTTTAATCCATAAATCTCATTTGAAATTACTAGCCTAAAGACCTGAACTCTCCAGAATATGAATTTGCACTGTTTATTCGATATGCCTTATTACTATAGCCCCTCATTAAATTATAAGCCTGAAATATAAAATAAAAATTGAGTTCAAATTATAAATAAAAAATACCGTTCGTTTTATATCCTCGCACCATATGATGTATATCATAATGAAACTCGTAGCTAGTAAGTATACACATGACATACGTTTAATAGAACTATTATTCATATTTAAAATAAAAACATCTATGCTTGGTATCGAACCTGAATTTAAAAGAACAATTGGAAATGAAAGAAATTTTCTAGGCTACGCAATAACATATAATAAATATACGTAAACCGAGAAATAATTAAATATGAATGCTTTTCTTATATTTATGTCAATGGCGAAAATGGCATTCTTAAAAACTCTAGCTATTTTTATTGCATGCTATATATTCCCAGATAAATAAATGCTTACAAAAGTCGTAAATTCGTTTTTTCTTTGGAAGAATTAATAATTATAAGGTGCGGAAAAATTATGGAGGCACCTATTGAATACTGCGTATATAAAAAATTCTAAAGTTAAGGTTAAATCACAATATATTATCATAAAATTTTAAATATAAAAACAGCGTATTTAGCGTTTTGGCAACTCAAGCCATATTAAATTTCATATATCAGTCAGACTAGAGAGCAATGATAGTTTATAATAAATAAAGTCTTCCAGATGTGTGGGGACGCGCAAAATATAAACATGAATCAATTTCTGTAAAAATCCGCTTTTCTGGATTTAATTAAAATCGCGTTCTAAGCTCCAGGAATGAATATGAATGGATAAAAACTAGCCAGGTATCGAAAGGGTCACTTTCTATGTAATCCGCATAGCATTGTATCCAAGGAAACGGAATTTCATGTTTGAAATTTCCATGAATATATATTAATTTAAAATATTGACTAGAGAATCTATCAAAGTAGAATATTTTCGAAAGAAAAGAGCAAAATGCTTTGCTGATAGTACCATAGAGTTTAAATGATGAAGAGTCCTATCATATTTAGGGCTTAGGCTATCGCATTTAAGACGAAAATTTATAGATATTCTAATGGTGAATTGTATTTTTGACGATAGGTGACAAATATTTCTAATCAGCAAACTATACTAAATTTTAGTGCCCTTTTATGTTGTGTAAATAGAAGTTTACAACTTTTATGCTTTGACAAATCAAAAGTACATTGAAATCGTGACATTTTCGCACACGTATTAACAACACTTTTTAGAAAGACGCGAGATTTTGAAGGCAAAGTTTTAATTGGAAAATAATGTATAGTTCCAAGCATTCTCCTAAATTTAATTTAATTTCTAAAACCTGAAATTTATATTTAGGAACATGCTTAGACAAACAGCAATATGAAAGACCCTGAAAACAATTATATCGGAAAAATGAAAAATGGAGACTTTAGCAATATACACAGACACTTATAAATGAGCTATCATATTTGAGTTTTAAAATTGAAATTTGTAAAATTAAGGATTTTATCCGAACATATCAAATTCGGATAAAGCCTTAAAATCAGAAAAAATGACTAGAATTTCGAGGCAGAGGATTTGTCGAATCAAACTTTGAAAAAATCCTAGAATCTACCGAAAAAAGTTGAGATTTTGTCATCGTCAGGTAATGAATTTGATATGGCTTTAAAAATAAAAGAAGTGGGCTTTAATTTAAATCGAAAGTTCTTCCTTCCAGGCGTTTAGATCCATGCCATCTATTTCTTCGCATCTAAAATATAAATAATCTAATAAAGCTAAGAATTTTTGAAATATAAAATTTATAGAAGCCTATCTAAAAAGATATGATTTATATAGGAGATGGATTGTATAATTTATTATTAATGACTTTTTAAAAATATTACTTCAACAGCTCTTCATCGGGATTCGAATTTTTGAAGACGTTAAACGCGTTTTTGGGTATGAAGGCCATGTGCTCTCCTGCGTCGCAGAGAACTCGGGCCATCGAAATTTTGCGGAGCTCTTTCAGTTGCTCTCGAGAGAACGTCTTCTCGTTCTCATAGAAGAATCTTAATTTATTTAATTTACATTTGATATTTATAATTTCGATCTAAATTTATACTGTATTCTGAATCTAAACTGTTTTAAAAGTGATCCGAGAAAGTCCTAAATAATAGTTGAGATATTTCTATGTATAGTAATCGTCTAAAGGGCGGGTTATAAAATTTTAAATATAGCTTTATTATTATTTAACATGACAAATATAGTCTAATAAATTTAGACTACCTATCCCCATCCCTCGTCCTTCTGAATTGTTCGCCAATAATGCAGGCTAAGGTTGGTCCGACCAAAGCTCCCTTAACTGGATCTTCAAGCAATGAGCCGACGTACATGTCAATAGCATCTAAAATTCAGTTCAAATTAAATTGATACAAAAATAAGTTCAGTGCTTAAATTTATAGTTTATATAAAACCGCTCTTCTGCTAGAGTATTAATTCATTAACGTTCTGACAATGTAAATTTTAAAAATAATTTGATTTTTTAAAATTTCCTGATTCCATATTCAATTTTTTATAATAAGTTGAAGCGAAAAAAATTATCATTGATCCTAAAATCTGGGAAGTCGAAAATGAAGGGAGAAAGAAGCGATTTTAGGCCAATCTCTCTCCTTTTCGCGTACTATTTCTCGATTTTATAACCACTAAGAATAAATGTGCATCACTTTGCACGCGCCTCCCAGATTTGGGCATCAACAATAACCCTAAAAGTTGCGAGAACCTACCAACATGCTTATAGACCACTTTGAGATTGTCAATGACTACCGGATTTCCTATTGTCGAATTCAAATCGTCGAAATCTCGGACTTTCGGCAGATTGCAGAAATCTCGCCAGGACACGTATGAGGGAACACCGTGGTCTCTAAAGAATAATAATCTTTTTATTTTAATAGCGATTTTAACAAACCGCCCCCTTTGAATGTTAATAGAGCCGAGATCTGAGTTTCCGAAAATTCGTTCTGTTACGGCGGGAGTGAGTCTGAAAATTTTTAGGGGTCAAAGAATTTTTTGAAAAGTCAACTTACCTCTGGGGCATCTTAGCTGGAATAGTGATCAATCCCCTTAATAACGGATCGATTCCATTGTTAATGATATGTTGAGATTTGAACATTCCATCGTTGAAAGGAATGCCACCAATGTTATTGAATCGCTCGTCCAAGAATGGGTAGAATTCCTGGAATTAAATATCTTTAATTTAAAACAGATTCTCCGTAATCCTCGAAACTGTTCGGACCAGAAACTTAAAATTCGTTTTGAAGGTTTATTTGAGTGTTTTCTACCTATACTCGACCCGGAGAACACGATTTTGGGGCTTTTTCCCAGAATTTTAAAGTCCAGGTTCAGGTATCGGGTCCGGGGGTCAAAATTCAAAAGTCAGCCTAATACCCCGAAACTTATATCATATTGTTCAGTTCGATGATCTGAGTTGAATGGTGTCAATATTTTTCGAATCCGATCTTTCTATAACAAATTACGGCTAAAAGCAGTGCAAAAACGCCAAAAATATGGGGTCCTCAATAGGAAAGTCAACTTTTCTCATCTCTTTCTGGATATTACCTCCCAGTTTTTTCACACAATAATCTGCGAGTCCTGCTCATTCTAGTCGAATAAAAAAATCTAGAATTAAGATACACCGATTGACTGAAAAAACGGTCTGAAGTTAGATCAGAAAATTTCAATTTTTCAAATTTTTGAGTTATACCCCCAAATCATGTATCATTCGATAGAGCTCATCAAACTGAGCAACTTTTGTGAAGACACCTCATGGTTATCTCTTATGGTATTCATGGTATAGCAGTTTGAATGGGTCTAACTATGAAAATGACACAAATTTTCAAAAATTCATAACTTTTGTAAAATCAAACGAATTCGAAAAATCTTTTCAGAATATAGTAGTTGAAGGGCAATACTTCATTTTTGCTTCCTAGAGTATTGTGCTATCACTTTACCATGATACCATATGGCTCCATAGTATACCACCCATATGGTACCCGAGTAGTACTATACCAAAATGGATATCAATCGACTCGAAATCGACTGGAGAGTAATATTCGAGTCCACTTCTATCAATTTCAGCAAGTAGTTTCATTATATCATCATTGTAATTGGCTATAACCACTTGCCGAAAAAAGATCAAAAATGAAGTAACTTCAAATGACCATAGAAGGCGATGAATTAGTCTGTTTTTCAAATGGCTTTCAGAATATTACTCAGCTCGATAAGTGCTTTCGTTTGGTATATAACATGATGGGTCTTTGTTAAAATGATAACTTGACCCATATGAGCCGCGACCCCTAGGAGGTGAGTTACCATTTAGTAGAAAGGCCTATAATGTTGTATACCATTCGAAAGGCAGTGAAAAACTTAGTGTAATGCTGAAAACCGCTTGAAAAATGATCCAGTGTATCGATTTTTATGAGGAAATGAAGTATTGGTCAAATTGAAGAGTAAACTTGGGAACGTTTTTGATAATAAGTCTCGATGTATCAATCCGTTTTTCAAGCGGTTTTCGGCATTACATTTAGTTTTTTATTGGCTTTCGAATGATATACAACATGGATAGGTTTCCGAGAAATTTCAAATTCCAACCTGTACCCCTTCGGCCCTGCCAGGTCCGATACCCGAAGTTTCTCCAAATGACCCCAAAAAATTCTAGAATGTTCTACGAGGTCTGAGATTCATTATAGCACTAAATTTGACCCCACCTACTTGCGGAAATTTTCGAGATAAAAATTCCCGAATGTAAAGTACGATTTTCGGTTTTTCTTGTCTGGAGCCCTCAGGGATGAAAATTTTCCAGAGGTGTCTTCACAAAAGTTGTTCAGTTTGATGAGCTCTATCGAATGGTATATAATTTGGAGGTATAACTCAAAAATTCGAAAAAATTGAAATTTTCAAATCCAACTTCGGATCGCTTTTTCGGTCAATCGGTGTATCTCAATTCCGGATTTTTTTATTCGACTAGAATGAGCAGGACTCGCAGATTATTGTGTGAAAAAACTGGGAGGTAATATCCAGAAAGAGATGAGAAAAGTTGACTTTCCTATGAAGGACTCCGTATTTTTGACATTTTTGCACTGCTTTTAGCCGTAACTTGTTATAGAAAGATCGGATTCGAAAAATATTGACACCATTCAACTCAGATCATCGAACTGAACAATATGATATACAATTTAGGATATAAGAATGACTTTTGAAATTTGACCCCCGGACCCGATACCCGAACCTGGACTTGAAAATTCTGGGAAAAAGCCCCAAAATCGTGTTCTCCAGGTCGAATATAGGTAGAAAACACTCAAATACCCCTTCAAAACGCATTTTAAGCCTCTGGTCCGGTCTCTTCCTTGAGATCGTCGAATATTACAGAGAATCTGTTTTAAATAACAAATAAATTAGATATTCTCTAAACTTGTGCAATAATTATGAAATTGCATTTGGAAAGATTTTGAAGCATATTTATAAAAAAAAAAAATCAACCTGAATCATTCCATGCCCGAACCTAAATGCACAACTCGTGAACTCATTCGCCACTGAAGGGTCCTCTCTATCGTCGTAGTTCTCGTAATTGCCGATTCTTTCATCGTAGGCTTCTCCCAAAACTCGGGGTAAGAATTCCTAAAACGTTCAAAATCATAAATTAGAAATGCTATTTTTGGAAAGGTAGAAAATAGATGATATTTAAGAGTGAATTTCAGCAAAAACCCAAGTCTTAGCAAAGGGGGTGTTTCCAAGGGTCCGTCGATTTGGCTGATTTTCACATATATTGTTCAGTTTTTTACGCTGATTCTCGTGGTGCTATTCGTTTTTCATAGAAATTATCGTATGCAGGATTACGGTAGCTTCAAATTTCGACAGATCCGACCTCGGGAAAAAAATCATAACTTCCTTATTTCTGAACCAAATCGAACGCGGTTTTCAGTATTGAATAGCCCACGAAAAACTCTACAAATGATGTAACTACGACCACTTGCTAGGATCAATAACTTCTCGCCAAAAAATTAATTTTCAAAAATTTGACTATGGCCGACTGCAGTTTTTCGGTTTTTTACCCAGGTTAGAGTCCGATACCCCGGCTGGAAATAGGCTTATTTTGTAGATAATTAAATTTTACATTTGAATATGTAAAAATTTCTGAAAAAAAGCGTCGTCGAAACCACGAAAAATGCATAAAACCAGTGCATTCCTATATAGAATGTCAAGCTTTAACCCTCTGTAATTTTCTTACTTCTGAACTAAATCGAATGGGGTTTTCAGCATTAGATAGCCCACGAAAAACTCTACAAATAATGTAACTGTGACAACTTGCAAAAATTATAACTTTTGACGAGAAAATTAAAAATGTGAAAAAAATGTTAAAATGTGATCATTAACTGGTCGCCGTTTTTCGATTTTTTACCCAAACTAGAGTTCGATACCCCGGCTATAAATGGGCTTATTTTGTAGAGAATTCAATTCTGCATAGGAATATGCAAAAATTTTCAAAAAAAAGCGTCGTCGAAACCACGAAAAATGCGTCCGAACGCGTAAAAACAGGGTCATTATTTCATAGTATCAACTTTGACCCCCCATAACTTCCTTATTTCTGGATCAAATTGAATGATTCTTTTTTTATTTTGTAGATCTTGAGCAGGAGAATAAAGTAAAAATATAAAATGAATTTTTAGAAATTAATTTTGGCGGGAAAAAATTACCCGAAGTTACCATATATACCCGTACTGCGTTTACGCGTAAATGACGTTGGAAAAATTCGTACTTCCAGTATGTTGTGTAGGTTGAAATGCTGAACAACTTTTGTTCGAAGACTAACCTCGGATTCACATTCGTATGAGCTCTAGAAGTTTTTGAAATACGATAGCCAAATTCAACATAATGCCTTTTTATACACTATTTTTAAAAATTCATATCTCCCTGTGTGTGCATTTTCTAGAATAAGTTCTGGACAAAAGTTGATCAACTTGAACAGCTCTACAAGATTTTATGGAAAACTCCGAGGTTAATTCAAATTACACTTGTAAACACAGTACGGGTATATGAGTAACTTCTGGTAATTTTTCCCGCCAAAAATAATTTCTAAAAATTTTTCTTGTTATTTTTATTTTATTCTTCTACTCAAAATCTACAAAATAAAAAAATAATTATGAAATTTGGGTCAGAAATAAGAAAGTTGTGGGGGATCAAAATTGACACTATGGAATAATCACCTTGTTTTTACACGTTCGGACGCATTTTTCGTGGTTTCGACGACGCTTTTTTTCAGAAATTTTTACATATTCAAATGTAAAATTTAATTATCTACAAAATAAGCCTATTTCCAGCCGGGGTATCGGACTCTAACCTGGGTAAAAAACCGAAAAACTGCAGTCGGCCATAGTCAAATTTTTGAAAATTAATTTTTTGGCGAGAAGTTATTGATCCTAGCAAGTGGTCGTAGTTACATCATTTGTAGAGTTTTTCGTGGGCTATTCAATACTGAAAACCGCGTTCGATTTGGTTCAGAAATAAGGAAGTTATGATTTTTTTCCCGAGGTCGGATCTGTCAAAATTTGAAGCTACCGTAATCCTGCATACGATAATTTCTATGAAAAACGAATAGCACCACGAGAATCAGCGTAAAAAACTGAACAATATATGTGAAAATCAGCCAAATCGACGGACCCCTGGAAACACCGACTTTGGTCCTTACTGACATTCACTCTTAAATCTTCCTAATAATTTTATGGCATGAGGGTTAGGATTTCCGTTTTCAGGGTTAGAAATTTACATTACCTTATAAGTAATCTTCTGAATGATAGCCCCGATGATTTTCCGGGTTTCGTGGAAAATTCGCTCTTGGTCCCAGTGGACGTTCACCTTTTGGAGGGTGGCGGCAATTCTAAAATTAAAAATTGAAAAAAAAAAATCTAATTTAAAAATATCTGTTCTAAAATTGTGATTTGACCATTGAGTACATGATATTTTATTTTATTCTGTCTAATAATACCTCAAATAATTATTGTTTTGAGTTTGATTTCCTAATCTCGATTTCTTATCAACGACTCTACTAGGAGAAATGTGTTGATGCTTGCGTACCGGTTATGCTGCCTCAAAAATAGGGTATGAAGGGCGGCCAAACCCACGAAAATATTTGCTCGATCGTCACCGGCGACGACGTTCATATTCGTATCTGAAAATTGTTTAGATTCGAAAAAATTACATTTTTAAAATCATATCTTATTGTTAGATGAAAGAATCTAAATTTTCTTTGAAAAAAAAAACTTTTTTATTTCCTATTTTATTTTCTAAGTTTCTTTTTATTGCATTTAAAATTATTCTCCATCCATCTTTCCCCTCTCTCTTCATCATTAATTTATCCCTTTTCTTTTCTCATTTGCTTTATGTTTCTTCGATTTTCATCTGAAGCATACCGATTGGCGGGAAAACCCTATTTCTGACAAGTTTCGTCTTGAGGAAGGCTCCCTGCCTGAAGAGGAATTGATCTCTATCGGACGAGCCGTAGATCTGAAAAGAGATCAAAATTTGTTTAAAGGAGATCATTTTTCAAAATAGGTTTTAAAAGTCAGTGAAGATAAGCTGTTAAAGACTACTTCATCGTTTAATTTGAAAAGAAATCGTATTCTTTGTAATTTTTATACCTGTTACTCCACTTTATATAAAAGAGGCGGGGCTTAAAACTGTAATTTTGCAATTTTAGCGCAGATTTCCTTCATCGCTGAACTTGGCTTACTTCCAAACGACTTATCCTCGATTTCACTTCTTTGCCGACTGTGAGACTATGAAATTCACACTCGTTTTCAACCGGTTCCGAATTTGGGCGGGAGCCCGCTTTTCTCTCATTTTCAAATACTATTTCTTTATTTTTCGCTTCTTTTTCCCTTTATTTTTCAATACTATTTCTAATTTTCTGTATCTTTCGTTCTCCATTTTTCTATGCTATTTTCTGCTTTCTTTCTCTTCTCTCTCTCAAGGATGCCAAAGAAAGACGTTTTATTTCCTTCTCTTTTATACCTTCCGACTTTCCAAGTAACTATTTTACCCCCATTACCTATGATGCAATGTATAATTATTAGGTAACTGGTATTTTAAGATTTTCATAAATCATATTGAAATTTTCTAGAAAGTCGCATTTTTATCCTTTTTCTTAAAGATTCTTAGAAAGGTAAAGTTTTTTTAATACTATTTCTGAAGATCCTGTTTAAAAACCTTGATTTTTTGAAATCTTTTCGATTAGGTTTTAGGTAATTCAATTATTGAATTACTCTAGATTCACCTAACAAAACTATTGATTTTTCTCGAACTTCGATATAATCTTAGGTTAATAGGTAGGTTACATCCGAAAATAGTTCTTTTCGCATATTTTGAACGCAACTATTTAAGATACTTGAATATAGACATATTCTTTTCTGGGTGTAAATAATTGTTTATACAACGTTCTCGCGATTCTTTACAATTAATAATTCGATTATTATCGCCTTATAAGGCTATTTTTCTAGAGGAAGCTCATATTTTTCATGAACATAATCTTTTTCACGCTATTATATCGATATAATATAGTATTATTTCAAATGAACAGCTGGCCTTCATAAAAATATTTTTATCTTTAGTAAAGATCAACCTTTTCTAACTATTTTATGCTATTATTTTAGATAAAAAGCTGAGCTTCACCAAAAATCTGTTCATTTTTTGAACCGAGTGTTATTTTTCTCTTCGCTTTGTATTTGGATATGCTTAATCTTTTTCTTTTCCTTTCTCTCTCTCTCTCGTTTTCACATAATCTTTCGTTATCTCTCTTTAAATGGCCACACATTTGCTCACACGCCAATCAAAATCTTCATCTCTTTTCACAACAAACAATTTGTCGATATATGCCAGCCGTTTTATCCACCTATCTTTCGACGTCGAAAAAGCTGTCCCCAAATCTCATTTTAAATCTCCAAAAATCCCGTTTTGTTTATTTGAGGTTCAGGCGTTTGTTGGATAAATCGAACATTATGTTTTGGCCCGGAAATTGGCTCAAATCATGTTAAAAGTCGACGTCCAAACAAACATTTCTCTCAAAAATCATAAATTTCCTTATCTTCATAGAAAATGCCTTAATTGTCCCGAGTTTTGGCCGATACTTGAGAAGTTTTCAAAGCCTTCGACAAATTTCCCTACCCTGACTGCCCAAATCCTCTCTAATCTCGTAGTGCGGCGACTCCTTTATGCCCACAATTTCGCCCGTATTTTCACCCTATCCATTTCCAATTTCACTCACGTGTTTTGTCGTACTTTTTGCAATTCTCATCCTCTCTCATCTTTTTTCAGCTATGTTTCAAAAATGTTCCTGCAGAAGAAAAAAACAATAATAAAAACACTCGTCGTTTATCGAATTTTCATATCTTCATCGCATCAAATGCGCGGTTTTTTACGTCATTTATCTTCGTTTCACGTTTTCTTCTTCATAATTAGCCAAAAATATTCGATTTCCCCTTTTTTGATTTTCCAGCATTGCAAAACGTGAAAAGTTTCCATTGATTTATGCAAATCCTCTCATTTCTGTCGATTTTTCGTTTTTCCGCATTTTCCCCAAAAAGCATCACAAAAGTTTTATAATTTCTCGTTTTTCCCTGTAAATTTTTCAATTTGTTGCAGTTTTTTTCTCAAATTTCGCTCCATTTCCAGCTTTTCGACTTCAAGAAGTGTTCGCTCTGACAAATTCTCCCAATTTTTCCGCCAAAATGCCGAACTGCCCTCGTTGCGAGAAACCTGTGTACTTCGGTGAATTTTTAGCAATGTTCAAAATGCAAAAGCCAATAAAAAAATCATCGAGTTTTATCAGAAAAAAATTTCCAAACACTGATCTCAATTGTTTTCTTAAAAAATAAATAAAGATTATCGATTTTCACAAATTTGCTAACATTTTCCATTTTTTAGCTGAGCGCGTCACCTCCCTCGGCAAGGATTGGCACCGCCCGTGCCTGCGTTGCGAGAACTCCGTCTGCAACAAGGTGCTGACTGCGGGAGGACACTGCGAGGTAAATTCGCCGCAAAAAATTAACGTCGATAAACGGAGCGAAGTGGGGTTTGAAATACCGATTTTCTATTAGAATTGATATCATCTTTGCGAAAATGAAATTCGTTTTTAGTGATTATTAAATTCTTCCTTTTCTATGTAATAATGGAGTCTTGAAAAATTGCAGCACGACGGGAAGCCCTATTGCTCGCACTGCTATGCGGCGATGTTCGGTCCGCGCGGATACGGTACTCTCTTAACTTTACAAATAACCAACAGATTTTGAATCTTTGGCCGAAAATTGAAATTTATGGGGGCAGAATTGTTTAAATCCCGATATTTTGCAGGCCACGGCGGCACCGAGTCGCACACGTTCCACCAGGGCAGGACGGGTCGCGTCGACGGAGGAAGGGTAATTAATTTTGACTCAACTACTCTGACTAACCATAATTACCCTAACTATCTCTGGTTAATTAGCATGGATTGGTTAATTACCCTCGTTCTAATTTAATTGATTTCAGATTTAAGCGCTGCTCCATCCGGCGGGATCGTTTCAACGTTCCAAATCGGCACATTACCACCTATCTCTAACCTCACCTCCTCACCAAGTCTAGGCCACGCCCACTTTCCGCACAAATCTTATCCCAACTATCGGTCGATACTCAGCAATATCTATTGATTTTTTGAAGGGTGCAAATTTTTTAGACAAAAATTAAGCAAATATGCTCTGTCACTAAATTTTAGCGAGTCTCTTTGTCACTTGTTCCAAATTTGATTTTATTATACTTGCTGAAATTTAGCATTGGAACATATTTTAAAAGTATTTTAAAACCCGCTGAGAGTTGATTTGTTTCCAAATCCCGCCCTTAATTTATCGACCGATGGTTCATCATCTGTGATTCGCTGTGTTTATTTTGTATCTATATACGCTCGTAGTGTACAGTAAAATTTTTGAAAGATAAAGAAGGGTTTTGATGAAAGATTTTTGCAAAAGTCCAAAAATCAGCAATCTTACCATTGAGCCATCGATGTAGGCGGTATTTTCGTTGTATTGTTCTCTGAAAGAGGTCTGACCCGTACCGCAAACCGGCGTTGATCTGGCCACAGGAAGGCACATAAATCGACCAAATCTAAAATAATAACCCATGTGATAAAGGATAGACCACAAAATAGATTTTATACGGCACAACAATAATTTTGGAAAGGGTATATGAAATGCTACTTACGTTGGATCCGATCTCGATAAGAATACGGAGAAACATCTTCCTTGATTGCTCGTGCAAGCGGCGCACTCCTAAAAGCTGATCTTCATTGAGGATACATGAAATTCAAGTATATAAAATCCCTTGCCTGGTTGTTTAACATGGTCGTTTTTGCCATGTCATGGGCGATAAATTGACCCCACTGCATAAGAAGAGCATTAGAATGATGAGGGATCTAAATTCCGGATTTATGAAATCTGGGTATATAAGATTCATATTTTATTATCACTTTTACAGTTCTTTCAGACTTTCACTAGGTCTCGAAGTTTACAACGAGTTTTTTCTTTCATTCACTTTTATGGTGTTGCATAAACCGTACGCCGAAAATCGGCTTTGAGTCACATGTGGTCGAGCTTCAAAGGGATGTCGACCTGTTTTATTGCCCTATGTTTTAGCATGTGAAAGATATGCTATTTCCTAGTCAACTTTTTCATTGAAACAAGATTTTAGGGTTTGCAACATGGCGCAGGTATCAAATCTCATAGGGAAAAAGGGTGAAAATTTAGAAATTTCTAAACAAATTTGAACTTGCCGATGAAGAACTAGCTAATAGCAGTCTAGAAGCATCTCTGGATGAGGGTCGGGTCCTTGTAAATGAGGCTAAAATCATGTTAATTAAGGAGTTAGTTTGCTCCAATGAACTATGCTAATTGCTTACAAGTAGGTGCATTAATGCCGTTATCGTACATTGGTTTCTTCAACCGCATTAGAGGAGTGAAGGCCGAGCCTGACATAGGGTGTTGCAGGTTATTGCAGGTACCATCGAAGGTACGGAATCTAAATATGATATACGAAATCCGGATTTATAAACTTCTATGAAATATGGAGATATTAGAAACTTGATGAGGATCAGCTTTATTTCATTAAAACTAGAATAAAATTAATGTTAGAGCTCGAAACTTCATTACATTTGATGAAGATCAGTTTTTTATTCGAAAATCTCCTAACCTTAAATGATAGCACAAATTCCTGTTACAATTGGGCAACTGTTGGGTTGGTGCACAGTTAAAATTGGCGTTCGAATTTCGGACATCATTAATGGACAGAGTCTTTCTATGGGACGTATCTGAAAAATACTAATTTTACAAAAATCGCTTTAAAAACCAATAGTTTACAAATGTCACCTTCATGGGTCGTAACAAAAGTACAGTCTTCAGCTAGGAAGGTGCCTCCAGGTCCTGACCCACCACCGAAACTATTTATGGACTTTCCTGAAATAAAAATAGAATCAAAATATTTCGATATTCTATAAATTCTTCACAATTTTAGAAAAAATAAACTTATTTAAAATGATAGAATAGAATAAAGACATTCTAAGTTTAGGCTTTAGAGAAAAACAGAAAACTTGTGATATTTTTATCTTCAAACACTTTCTGGTGTATTAAAATGAATTTTAGAACTTACCCTTGCAGGCCTTACAACTCTTAGCGCAATTGGATAACATCCAGACTGCATTCGATTCGCATTCCTTAATCTGAGACCAGAACCCGCAGAGTCGATGTCTATCAATGCAGGTCATAGTACCTAACATTTTCGAATTTATCAAATTTTTTACGTTTCAGATAAAATAATATTTAGCAGGAAGGTACGGAGTTGTTCTGGAGGAAAAAGACGCGAGAAATAGCGTGTAGAGTTCGAGTTCTATGCATCATATTGCGAATGCTAACATACTATTTCGTCCGTTTTCTGCGTTCTCTTCCAGAGTTCTTCGGGAAAGAATGAAAAGGGAGATAGTAGGTTAACATTTGCAATATGATGCAATA
Source organism: Diploscapter coronatus (assembly GCA_964036155.1). Lineage (NCBI taxonomy): Eukaryota > Metazoa > Nematoda > Chromadorea > Rhabditida > Rhabditidae > Diploscapter > Diploscapter coronatus. The sequence goes on along the minus strand of OZ038422.1, from coordinate 85,416,353 downwards.
GGACTCGGACTCGATGCACTATTTATCGCATATCTTTTTCCCAAAACAACTCCGTACCTTCCTGATCTTTAGAACGAAGTAAGTAATTGATATTCGTCGTATTGTATGTAACAGATATAATTTTAAAATATATATGAAGATATGTTTGAAAGATGCTAATTAAATTGAAACTCTACCATTACAAACATCACACGAAACCGGACAATGGTCTTGCATCCACTCCTTATTCGACTGGCATTCCCCGATAGATGTCCAAAATTTGCAGAGATCATGTCTATCCTTGCATTTTCTAAAAATTGAATAATTTAAGACATCTCTCTAAAATGTGATATTATCATTCTAATAAATTATTTATTTCTAAAGTTCTATAATATGTTTGCGGTTTTTAGAAAATTTTCTTATAGTTTAAATTAAGTACTCACTCATCAATTTTAACATCATCATCTTCAGATTTTTCTTTAGCGCTATCTTCATTCTAAATTTAAAGAAATAATCAAAAATGATTATTCGGTCTAAAAACTACGTCATTGTTATTTTTCGCTTCCTCCTCTTCTCGTTTTCTCTGCTCTTCACTCGTTTCTTCGGCCGAAGGCATGCCGGGCTCTAAAATCTCTTAATTACCCTAATATTTCAATAAATTTATTGAACTACCTTTAGATGCACTCAAGTCATTATCTTCGTCGCTTTTCTCCGCGTTCAAACATATAATTAATCCTGAAAATTCCATTTAATTACCCTAATTAAGTTTTTCGTTTCTTAATTATTTTAATTAAGTCGTTTTAGATAATCATTATGTCATTCCTGCATAATTCTAATAGATTTATTATATGTTCCTTCTAGGAACGTCATAAATTCCCGCTATCAATTTTATCGCTCTAAGATTATCACTTTAACACGCCTTTCAGTCTCTTATCATGCAACTATCAGTTCGCGATAAAAAGCCGTCTTTGTCTTTCTGATAATCCGTAATATTTCTTCTATATCAAAAATGGTATATTCAATCTTTTTCCTCTCAAAATTTAACGTTATTCTCTGACATCTGCGTCTCTTAATGTCCTAAAACTTCATGCTATTTCCCATCTTTTTCTTTGATTCTCGAAAATTGAATGATATCCAGTCATATCAAAAATGGTATCATTATCTTTTTCTCTTCGAAACTCGTACTATTTCCCGATCGGTAGGGGATATGTGATATCCCGTTTGTTGGGGGAGAGGGGATTCGGTATATCCCTGGATTATCGCCTATGGCTTTCATGGATATCCATCGCTTTCATCGATTTCACTTTTTATCTTTCTTTCCGATTCGCGATTTTTCGTATAACGCGTGCGTGCGAAAATCGACCCCTTCGGGCGCCAGAAAGTCTTAACGATCAGGAAGCTTGAAGTTGATGCACAAATAAAGGATCAGATAACGTTATCTTAACTATGATAAGGAAGAAAGTTCGATTTCCTATTAATATTTAAATTCAGATTCAGAAAGATAATGTATGAATTTGGAACTTTAGCTTTCCCCAATTCTGTTGAGCAACAATTCATTTTTGAACAGAAATGGTAATCCTTTCAGAATTTGGAAAAACATAAGCTGGGGTAGCTAATTAAATCTGCGTCCTTTTATCTTTAATTTGACTCAAATTTTCTCAAATTCTAATCCCATCTGAGATGTAAATTCGAAAGATAATATTTTCCATAAAGTTCAAAATAAAAACATTTTCCATTCAAGAAAAATCTATTTTCCCTGAATAGCGTAGAGAATGATCTTAATGAAAATGCGACATTCTTGAATCTTAAGTGGTATTCTCTTTATAAAAGGCAAAATATTTGTATCATCTAAATGGAATTGGTCTATATGCCAGCCGATATTCTTTCCTATCCTCAACCATTAGGCGAACATCATTCCAAATCTCCAGAAAATTATTATGGCAGTCTATATTCTTCCATTACCCTTAAGCGTTAGACTAAAGTTGTCCAAAGATAAAGATTTTTCTGGATAAAAATGGCTTGCTAATGGCAATCTATCGAGGCTTTTCTGCCGGAGAGAAATATTGAGAGTTAAAGAAAAGCCGAATCCTTATCATTCTCAAGACATAAATATAATTGGATAAACCGTGAAAATCGGATATATGAAATCCTGAGGAAATAGTCTCCAATCCTGAAGAGAGTACAGTGAAATGCGAAACGGCTAGAGAAATAGTATTTGGGATGGAGAGAGAAAGGAAGTTAGAGAGAGAAAAAGATTTTGACCAGCGGAACGGAACGATAATCGGCCGATGGCAAAAGAAAAATAGTGCGGAAGAGAATAGAAAAAGAGAAATAGTACAGAAAAATGGAGATATCACGGGAAAAAGTTGGAAAGAAAAGGAAATAGTACAAGAATATGGGAGATAAAGAGAATCAAGCTGATAAGGAAAGGCGATAAATCTTCGAATCCAGCTTTTCCCAATGCATTTTTCCCGCCCGATTTGGCATATATCGTCATGACGCAACAACGCTATTTCATTTGATGCTATGCATAGATAATTTTACAGGAAATCGATGATGAAAATCGAGATTTTTGGAGATTTTCCAGCTTTAAACGGTCATAACTTTTTAGGATAAGTTTTAAGTTTCTGAATATTTAATATAGTTTTATAGAGTTCGACGAGAAGAGCAAAATGGTATAGAATTTTTGTCGAAAGTAATCTAAGAAAATATAGGAAAATTTTAGTAGGGAAAGGTGAAAGTTTTATGAAGATCGATTTTAAACACCTATAACTTTTCAAAATAAAATCGAAATTTCGACAAACTAGCGGTGTCAGGTTCAATGAAAAAATCTTTAAATAAAATAAAAATTTTACCTCCGAAAAACAGGAGCCAAAAAAATGTCCGCATCTAGTCAGTGGACCCACAGCTAACGGTAAATGTTTATTCTCTCGAATGCAATTAACCAACGGTTCAAGAATCTTGGTATTCTTTCAAAGAAGTTCTAGAAGAGACAAAAAGATGATTTCAAAGCCAGAAGAAATATAATTCCAAATTTAGAGAGTGCAAAGGAAACAAAGGTTAAGCGAGGTGATAATAATAAAATAAGTGTAACGACGATATATTATAATGCAATCTCTGAAATAAAGAAAGGCGGCTTGAATTTAGAGAAAGCTGACAATAGCATTGAAAATCAAGAGGTTCGGAAAGAAAACGAATGCGAAATAATATGGAAAGTGAGAGAGAAAAGAATCAGAAAGTCGTGAGAGATAAGATAAAGAGAGAAAAAGAGGCGGGACTTTTCTGTATTGAAGATGAAGGAAAAGCTTGAATGCCCATATAAAGAATTTCTCTGAATCAGACGGAGAACTAATGTGGGATTTCAAGAGAGTGAAAGAATCAGAAATTTTCTCTTAGGAGAAATAGTGAATAGTTTATCGAGAGAGGGGCAGAGAAACAGAGACAATAACGTAATAACAAACAATTTCAACGAATGGCAATAGAGGGGAATTGATAATGATAGCCGCCATTTTTCTATTGTTTATAAAAAAAATTATTAAATAGAATTGGATCAAGCCTACGAAAGAATTCGATTTTTGTGAAGATCAGCTTTTTAAAAATTAAATCTTATTAAAAATCTATTTTATATCAAATAAGAGCATATTTTTAATGAAGATCAACTTTTTCCGTTGAGATAATTATATTTTAAACATTATTTTATCTTTACCATCCCAGTTTTTGCTAACGTTTCGATAAAAGTTTTCATCTTTTTATTTCTATTTTCCCTAAATATATTGATGACGAAATGATAAGATATAAGCCTTTCAGAAAAACTGGTATTTTGCCATTTGACAATGGCATTGTGTTGGGCAACTGAAATCGGTCCAGTCTAGATGAGAATATAGCGGAACGTCTTCTTAATGATTAGGATGATGGCCCAAGAGCGATGAGTGATAATTGATAGTATCAGTATAATTAAGAAAGATCAATAGTAAAATGAAAATTCGAGAAAATTAGAGTTGAAAGCTGCTGATCTTCGCCTGAAACCTGCTGGGAGCCTATCTAAAATGATAAGCAGTGTGAAATTAAAGAAGTTTTGCTGCAGGAAAAAGCGCTCTACTTCGTGAAAATTTTCAGTTCTTTTACTAAACTGACCACCACCAATTCTGTCATTCTTTCTTCATAATTTGATATTAAAATCTACGCTTTCTTTTGGCCACATTCCAAGTTTTTGCTGAACGAAACTATATAGGAAAGCAGATCTTTAAAACTCTAAGATGAGTGAGTTTTATGGCATTCCTTTAAAGATCTCTAAGTATTGTTGGACCGGTTTACACTACAACACTTTTTCGTTATCTTCTCGACCATTCCTCTGCGTCTCTGACCATAAAGCCGGATTTTAACGATAAAAGGTAAAAAGCGAGCGAATAATAGAGGTCATTCATACTGGTTCTCACTGAAGCTAGAGAGAATTCTTCTTTTTTCTTTATACTTTGATAAAAAAAACGAGAATGTTGCGGATATTTTCTATTGTAACCCCGTGCAGAAATGTCAAAGGACTATAAAGATGGCTATCTGCGAAAATAAAACTAGAAAACTCAGATTCAGATGCACGCTATTGTTTAAACTCTGTATGATATTCATGCTTCAGACACTTAGAAACGAAATATTCATACATATTCATGAAGATCAGCTTTAATTCTTCATACTCCGATAGTTTTAGGGTCTCTGTGTACGTCATGCATGTACGCATCTGACCTTTACCAAAGCATAAAACAGTCCAGCCTACAATCAAATAAAGACCTTGTAAAATTATAATAATTACACGGTTGTAATTCATGAATTTCAGGCTTCTTTCATACGAACAATTGAATTCCTTTCTGCCTATTTCAGATGACAATCTGCAATCTCTGCAACTAATTAGCTAGCATTTCGAGAATGCCTCTTCAAGCAAAACGGCTTGTATTCCTCTAATTCGAGACGGCATTTTTACAGCTGAATGGCGATGTTTTCTGTCGAAAAACGAATAATGCCCTCCCTATAAGCATAAAAACGAGATTTTCACAACTTTCTTCAAAAAAAAGAAGCTAATTAAACAAATCTCGAATACTGTAGAGTAGTTCAAATTTCGAAGGGTCGAATCTCAAAAATTGATCTCTTTTGCATCAACTTTGACATATCTTACTTATCTTGAGAAGTATAGGACAGAATCGTGATATCCATGCTCGAAATTTTAACCCAGACCAAATGTTCTTACCAAATTTCAATTATACCAATTTTCTGCTGAAAAATCATTTCACGACAAAATAATTTACTCAAACATTTTATAGGAGGTCCAACGAAAAGAAAGATCAAAATCACACGTTTGATTTTCAAAACTCAAAATAGAGGCAGTTGTATCATGTGTGTGAATACAAAATAAACTAAAACACGATAATTTTAAAAGTTACGAAGTACAGAAACTTCAAGAAACTCCATAATTTAGAAAATTTATAAGACTTTAAAATTTGGCTCATCAGGTTAAAAGTGAAGGAGGTCGCAGAGAAATTTGGATGTCAAGATTCTGATATCATCAAAAATCGGATAAAAAGAACAAATTAGAAATAGTCGCTTAAAAAGTGCTGCCTAACTAAAAAGCTAGATACAAAATCTTAGGATATAGATAAAGTCAGTGTCTAGTAACGGGTTTTACCACTTTATCGGAGACTTTTCATTTTACAAAATAACAAGTAACCCCGAGAAGGCGTTTTAGTGCAAAGAAGAGTTATGAAGCGCTTTAAATTCGCGCTTAGAAATCAGGAAGATCAGCTTCTTGTCTGAAAATCCCAAATTAATCTCAAACATTTTTAGAAAGAGTTTCACTAAACACAAGAAAAGATCCACAACAATTAAAGAAGGAGAAAAATAAATAAATTAATGAAAGAAAAAAGCATGTTCACATTTTTGGTTTAGGGGTTGGTGGGGGGTGAATTGGAGGATATTTTTACATGAACTGAAGAATATGAGGGAAAAGATACGATTTTTGATAATTAGATAACTCCTCATCAAAAATCACTTCAAATTTGAAATGTGCGCAAATTTCCGTTTCTGCCCATTTTTGGATGATTTCCGTTGCGTTTTCGAAAATCTCAAGTCATTTTCGCACACTCCTGGTTCTGATTCTAAAGAAAGCGTAATTTGTGAAAATTCGAGTTCACTTCAAATTGACAGGTGGTTGTTTGACGAGTTTTGGCGCAAAATTTGAAAGATCTAGGGTGAGGGTAGGAGCGTAATTGACGCCATAGGAGCGTTCATTGCTTGAGGTTGGCGCAGACGCTGGCTTCAGATGCCTCCGTGGTTTTTGACCGTCACTGCCGAATCGAGGTCGTATCGCGGAATCAGGCTCCGAAGGTGTTCGGTTTCAGCCTGAAATTCGAAAGGGTTACGGTAATATGACGTCAAATTAGATGTTAGATGAAGTCCTTTTAAGGATTCAAAATAATACCTGGGACATTTTGGACGCCTCGTTGAACTTGCTCGACTGGTACTTGGTGCGTATGGCGGCCAGCTTCTGCTGGCTCTGCAATTACCGTAATCTTGGTGATATTAAAAATTCAGACGACGTCCTTACCATGACTCTAATGATGGCGCCTGCGCACAGCTCGGCGATCGTCTTCATCTCTTCGTCCGTCATTTTGGCGAGTTTTCTAGAATTTAATAATTGGCGTCAAAAATTAAGATGACGTTATGACGCCGCGAAAACTACAAAGCGTCACGACGACGTTCGACTTACGCCATTTGTTTGCTGACGTCATCTTCTTGAGCGACGTGGAGCGCCAGATGGAGCGACGCGGCGGACACCTGTGATGGGTAGAGATGCGCGAGCGAGGCATCCAATAAGCAGAGCTAAAAAATCGATTTTTAACCAAATTTAGGTCCTGTCCACGTTTTTATAAAGTCAGAAATTTTGGAATAATCAATATATCTTTCAAGTTTAAGTTCGCCCCTTTTCTATATAAAATCAAGTTGGTTGTTTTTTTTTTGGAAAACTCGCCTCATTGAAGTAGCGAGCCCTTTGGATGACGACCTTCTTCATGTCGACGCCGAGCGCGATGCAGTACCACTCGAGGAACTGCAGCGAGTTGGGTCGGCCCAGGTTGAAGCTGAAAGAAATTGTCCAGAGTTTGCAAATTACTACACCTTCTCGAACAATTCGAATTTTTTAGTTCTTTTAAAAAATCCAACAAGTTATACTATTCATGATCTGAAAAAATTGGGTAATCACAGTTTGAATAGATCTTTTCCTTCTTTTTCTTAGTAATAAAAACTTCTAAAAGGAATCCGTTTCTTTTCTCAGAACGAGATTATTATTTCCTGAAAAGATATCCCTTTCCCGAAAGAGATTAATATTTTTTGAAAGAGATCTTTTCCTAGAAGATAGATCATCAGCCCCCTACCCGACAGCATCCAGAATTCGCATCTCCATTCGGATAATGTCCCGCTTGGCGAACGCGTTGTCTGCCATGTACTCGAAGTCAGAAAGGACGGGCGGGTACATCTCCTCGAATTTCGATGCGATGAACCTGAAAGTTAGATATTTGAAGAAAAGATTATGGTAATTACAGTAATCCTTTAAAAAATTGATTTTTTCCCGTAGAATTTTCAGATATTTTATACCTTTTTCAGGGTTATTATTATTTTTTTTAAATTCGTCAACAAAAATCTCAGATATCAGGATTCTTTAAAAATTTTTCAATGAAATTTTTGGTAATACTATATGACGAGACGCTATAGTTAGATGTAGGGAAGGAAAGGAAAGTAGGACGAAACTGTGGGGAAAGATAGTCTCGCTATTTAATCAAATAGCAGTTGTCAAATGTTCCCGCCTTACATGCAAGTGGTGCCGACCAACTGGAGCTCGGTCTTGGTGACGTCGCGCGCGACGCTGAGGAACTTGTCCAACAGGAACACCGTCAGATGCAGCGTATCCGGCAGCAAACTGAAGCGCTGTTGCACCTGAAAGTTTGAACACTCATAACTTCTATATCATCTTATAGATCTTTCGAAGCTATATTTTCGTATCAAATTTCGTGATTTTTTTACATTTCATCGGTCCGCTATTTTCAGTAAATCCATGTATTCAGATATCGTTTCTCTATACCTGCACAATCCAATCTATGAGAATAGATCGCATTTTTGGCTGCAGTTGAGTGGAGAGGATGTACATGTTGTCGACGGCAAAGTCTTCAGACTTCTCGTAGGCCAGCAGGTAATTGAAGATGTCCACGTCGAAGCCCACCACGTCGACTACCGCCTAAAATCGATATTCTTATCGTACTCCCGAAATTTTACATATACAGTACATCTTCCTTTCAAAAATGTTTTTTTTTCAGATATTTTTCCTAATAATTTTCACTAAAGGAAAAGTTCTAGAAATGTTTTTTTTAGCTTTTTGGATCCGCTTTGGTAATTGTTCAAATGACGGGAAATGACGTGAGAACGTGCGTGATATATTTAGGGATAGGTGAGGGAAGGAAGATAATAATGTGGGGGAAAAGATGACGTCACGTCCTCACGTCATTCCCGGTCATTTTTCAGTTGTCTTAGTTTTCTATGAAAAGCGTAATAAAATAAAATTCGTGTTGTTGTCATTTTTGCCCACCTTCCTGTACTTTGGATTGGCGTACGCCTGGACGAGTGTGTGAGTCTGCTTGGCTGATGTTGTGGATTTGCCACTGATGGTCATCGACGCAGCGGCAGCCGACACCGAAGAAGCCGATTTGCCCGATTCTTTGACTTCTTTGGTTTTCTGGACAAAGATTTTATTTTCATTTTTTAGATCTATATTTTTCCTAGCTTCAAGAATTTGTAGATAAAGCCGCCTTAGAAATTTGGAGATATTCCAGATATTAAGAAAAATTCAGCCCTAAAGAGCTTTATATTTTCAAGCTTTATACAGATTTGATATTCGAGCTTCATATTCCTTTCCAAAAATGGGATTTTATATATGATGGCTTGTGAGAAGATAGATATTGTACACTATTTGCAGTTCTCCTCTCCTAGACCCAACCCCCAGAAATAGCATGCGTCCTGAAGAGAAGGAAGAGATAACAGAGTAAGAAGCGAGGCGAAAAGGCGGGACGCGTGCAAAAGCGAGTTGCAAAGAGCATGCAGTACCTATCTCCCCGCAGGCAATAACATGATATATCTCTTAAAAAGAATTTCATATATTCGACCTGATTCTGGATAGTCTTGTGTGTCTCGGCCGTGTTTTTGTTGTTAGGGTGCTCGCCGAGCGGTCGCCTCATCGCCAGCTTGTCCTTGACCGCGTCCACCTTGTTGCGGTTGTCCTGAAATGAAGGAATATACTAAATCTAGATTTCATATATCCCTTTTGGATAGGATTTTGGACCATATATGATATCTAGATCTGAGAACATGAATTTTTACTTGATCCTACTGCATCTTTTGGAATTTGATATGAGCGCGTTCACTTTTTGACATTGTGTCAATGTCAAGCGATTCTACATGTAAATCCATGACATCGATGTCAAGCGTATGCGAAAATTTACGCGTAAAATCGCTTGGGATTGACACGATGTCAAAAAGCATGAACGCATCCTGTTATTCCTTCCTTCAAAAAATGTTGTTGTATGAAACCAAGGTTTAGATCTATGAATTATCATTTGAGTCCAGAATTCGAGAAATCTTTTAAAAAAATTTTTTTTCAAAAATTCAATGTCGTACAAAATTCGATTTTGTCTTGTGCTTTATCATATCTCCCTTTTCCATACCTGAGAGGCGTCATTGGCCCTGGTGTTGGGATTGACGGTTTGGAGGCGAGTGGTGCGACGCTCCATGATTTGACTCGGTCACAAGGGATGCTCTGCCTCTAATCCGGAAGAGCTGCCGTAGTATCTAGCAGGTGGTTGTTGGGGGCCTTTCCTCGCACTCACTCTCGCTTCACACACAACGCCAGACGTCGTGCGCAACTTACCTGAAATTCTTGAAATTAGCGAGTATTTTAAGATCGAATTTTCCAGTAAAATAAATTTTAGGAAAAATTGAAAAAAAAAAAAAAGATTTGAACGGGAAAAATCTCAATATTGTTTAATTCCAAGCTAAGAATCCCTAAAAAGAGGGTAGAAGTAAATAAAATAATCCTAGAGATAAGATAACTTGATGAAGGTTCTCTTAGAAATTTTGAAAAATCGGGAAAATCTAAAAAAATCAATATAAAAAAGTCGGGAGAGGTCAAGAAATTCAAATCGGAATGATTGGCGGGCTTTCGCTAGGTCAAACACACTTGCCCTGGGCACGCTATTCTCTCTTTCTTTGCTCTCTTCTCATTTCCCCTTCTCTTTTCTCCTACTCTTTCTGTCCTCTCTCCCATTTTATGCTATTTCTATTCTACTGTCGAAAAATGCCATTTTTCATGTTCGAGAGAGTCACAGTAATCCTGAAAACATTTATTATTTTTCCACCATAAAATACAATTTCACAAAAACTGACCAAATAATTATGTAAGGCAAAATCCATGGCCTTAACTGTCAAAGTAATATGCTATTATTGATCGAAGAGAAAATCGATAATATGCTACTATTGAGGGAAAATCGATATTTGCGCAGCAATTAGAACTCAAGTTTGGAGGAGCGAAATAGTGAGTTGCGTAGAAGAGAAACGAGAGACGAATAGCGCAATTTTTGGATATCGACGTTCTCTCCAATCAGTAATATCTCAGAGTATGAGAAAAATTATAATTTTCCTTTCATCTCTGAGAATTTTCTATCGTAACTTTCGCGATAGAATTTCGACGAAATATAGCAACATCGACAAAACATATCAAACAAATTAGGGTACTCTTTAAAAATATCAACCTCAGAAGAAATTTCACCGTATTCATAAGTTTCAGACCGAACCATGGAACTTTCTAGGGAGCTATTGTTGATTTGATCATTCTTCAAATTATCTAAGCTAGACAAAACAATTATGGAATTATTATCAGGAAAAGAAGTTTGGCTTTCATGTAAATTACAAGATTCTGGAATTAAAATGCACTCCTCAGAATTGATATTACAAGATTCCTCACTTAGAGTAGAAGACTCAAGGCTTAAAATACAAGATCGAGCATTAAAATTACTGGAATGGCTAAAAATGACCTGTTGATGAGTTTCTTTAATTGACGGATTCAAGAAAAAACTCGGATGTATCTTCATCCGCTTGACTACTCGACTTTTTCCGAAATTCGTTTCCCGAATCAGGCCTCAAGCTGGGCGAATCATCCGTTGAACTGTTTTTCAGGGGATTGGGGTTGGAGCGCTAGAGCATTTTATTTAAATTTTAAAATGTTTTTCCCCCTTTAACTAACTTTTTGGCCATTCGTCGAATTTTCCGGCAATCTGCGAGAATAATACATCGGGCCTTTGCTCGATCTAAAATATTTCAATTTTTCAAGAAAATGGCTTTTCAGGGAAGCAGGACTAGCTAATTTTTGAAGATATAACGTTCGACGGATTTTCTAGTCTTCGAATTATCGTATTCTTGAAAAACTTCACATCACTTTGTAACTCTTTTCAAGCTCTATCTAACTATACTAATTATCTTCCCTACTTATCTATATAACTATTCTAATTAAGGGACTTAATTGGCCAATTACTTGCATTTCACTGTCGTCATCGCTCTCTGACATCGATAGTTCTGACGCTCCTTCATTTTCTTCGACTACCGTATTCCGCGCCATTTTATCGTGCATGTAGGGGATCATCTGTAACTATAAACTTAGCTGTTTAAAAATAAAATATAATTAACTTAGCTTAATTTTATGTTTAAATTCTTATATCTTCCAATATTTTATTTCAGATATATTCTAATTAATTCAATTATTTGAACCTACCAGAAGGTCGACACAATCATCGTGATGGAACATTTTTGCATCATCTAGGGGAGTTCTTCCCCACCTAAAATAACATTTTTATAATTCGCTAATCTTTTTCCAGATCAAAGACCATTTTCTAAGGCAACTGAAAATCTCGTTATTTTTCTCGAACCTACCGATCTCTCGGCTCATGGTAGACTTTCGCGACATTCAGGAAGAATTTGATCAAGTGGGCGTGGCCTTCGGAGGCAGCTATGTGAAGCGCGGTTCTACCATCGTAGTCAGCAATATCTAGGTCAGTGCCTTGCATGTAGAGCCTAAAATTTGAAACTTGTTTGCCAAAAACACAAACCAAGCATATCCTACCTCTTGACTACATCGATATCCCCATTTTTGGCTGCGAAGAGTAGACCGACAACCTGAAATAAAATTCATTAGCATTAGATATAAAAACCGAAATTTTTAATTAAAGCTAAAATGGTTCTTAGGTTTAATGTATTTATTATTAGAATTGCCTGTTCCGTTTCCCTATCTCCGACCCTCCGTCTTGGGTCAATTTTGTGAGAATCGGCATGCAGAAGAGAGTCGTAGTTATGGAAGTTGAATTTCTCGATGAGTTTCTGGAAATTTCGTCATGAGAATAACGATGACGATCAACTTTTCTTGGTTGAAACGTCAATTTTCTGATGGTCTTTGTGAAAATTGTAGCGGAGATCAGCTTTTAGCCTAAAAATCGATAACTAACCCTACAAAAGGCGACTCCTTTGCAGGAGTTTCCCATTTTGTCTAGAGGTGGAGCCCACAGCGCTATGCCCATTAGGTTGGGGATAACCACGATCATGACTCCAGACACGCCGGATTTCGCTGGTAGGCCGACCTGGAAAAAATCATTGAAAACTTTTGGGCAAGTCGAAGTTTTCTAGTGTGAATTTAAAAAAAAAAAATTACAGTAAGGTAAAAGGATCTTAGGTAGGTTGCTTAGAAAAACCCACCTGAAACGCGAACTTCCCCGATAAATCGTACATTCCACACGAATACATTAAAGATAGAACATCTCTGCAGGGCTGGGGACTTATGCACCGTTCTTCGGTTAAGGGGCAGACTCCTGAATTTTGGAAATTTGAAAATCAGCCATATGCCATCCCTATATAAAAAAAAATTCAACTACAGATTCTAACAAATTCATAAATATTAGAACATCCCGGAGTTTTTCACATAATAAAATCTCAAATGATGCTCAAAATGGCAATTCGTAAATGATGATACTTATAGCTAGAGGATAGAGGAGAGAAGGAAAGTAGAGAGAAGTAGTGCGAGAATAGATAGGTCTCATCATTTGCGAGTTGCCATTCAAAATAGTTTGAGTAGTTATTCAGTACTTATGAAATGATTTGAACCGTTTACTTCCTCTTTCACTTTAGGTTGATAAATGAAACTCACCTCCGTTCGCTAAGGTTGATGCCATAACAGCTAGAGTATCGCAGTTGGTTTCCAAAGAGCACAGTTGGAAGTACAGATCTAGTTCTTCCCTGAGACTCTGAAATTTTTTCAAGAATAAAAAACGACCTTGAAAATTCTGAAAGCTACCTTGGTTTTCGAAGGAAAGCAACCGTTTTCTTTCATATAATAGGACAAAGCGTAGTTCCTATCAGCGGAATCTCTTTCGGAGAGAAATCTGAAGAAAGGTCGATTTTTAAAAGAAGACCAAAACTTTAAAAAGTGGCTAATCATTAAATAGAGATCAAAATCTTACACAGCATTATTGAATCCCACGTGCTCCCCGCCGGCGATTTTTCTGTATTCATTCAGCACGAAATCGAATCGATCCGCCATGTTCAGTCCGTTTTTAATCAACGATGAAGTGATAATCGCTCCTGCGTTAATCATCGGGTTGTGTGGCTTTCCTAAGGATGGTTTGATTGTCGACTTCATTTTTTTGCAACGACTATGTAATTTCAATGAAGATTCGTTTTTTTCGGTCAACATATTGACTGAAAGGCTGATCTTCACTGATTTTTAAAATAAAATCTAAAGTTCGATTACCGTTTCCATCCAGGCAGATTTCATTGAACAGTCGTCCAGAAGGCTCGTGACCAATGAAGGAATGCACATAATCAGCACCCAAGTCGGAAGCTACGATTGAATAATTGAATGCCTGAAGTTAGAATAACTAAAATACCGTCATCCCTTAATTTTAGTTATAATGTAATTGCAGCATACCTAATTATGTCACAACAATAATTATATTCACTGTTTCAAGGAATGACTTAAATACAGTATCCTCCTAAGTTAAGTTTCAAAAGATGATGTAACCCATACTTTTATGTCTCAGGCGGTTTTTTTTGTCTATTTTTCTCAGAATTTACCGAACTCCTCCGATGAACTTTCATTTGTATCGTTGGAATTTCGAAGTTGAAAATAGAGACCTAATTTTTTAACAGACCCCTAAAATTTCGGTCTCAAAATTTGATCGCAAAATTTCGAGTGGAGAGAATTCGAATGCCATAAAAAGTTACGACGTTTCGTTCGACGAGATTTTTCTGATGGAAAGAAAATGATGAAAATAAAATAGATTGGACATCACTTTATGATGGGTACGTTTCCCACGAGATAGGAAACCCCCAAAGGGCTGTCTAGAAAAATCTCATTTCGAAAAAAACATTTAAAAATATTTTTAAAGGATCCCCTAAAAATCAGTAAAGTCTGCCACCACAAAAATATCTAATATATAATCGTTCTATGACAAATTAATTGTGACAGCTTTCAAATTAATTGATTTTACATCGGGTAGATCGAAAGATCGAAATCTAGTTAGTGAGTTTGGTTGATGAAATTTTTCTAATTTGCAATAAAAAATCATATTTCAACTTACCTTGCTGACACTTTGAATGCAGAAATTGTCTTTTGCATCGCCAAGGGAAAATCTCTGACCGTCAATCGTGCAAATTGACACGCCCCATCGATTCGGGTCTTGTCTGGAAATTTTTCACCTTTTTAGGTAACTCTTCGAAAAAATTAATTTTGTTTCAATTTCAGATAAGTACATAAGTACCCGAAAACGTTGGAATTTCGATTTTTACCTGGCTAACTGTGGTATGTAAGTCGCCACGTCACCAGCGTTAACTGTATCTCGGACCTAAAATAGGCAACTTGGAAACCGCGAGACCACGAAACACGAGACATTGAGAAATAGTGTGGGGAAAAAGAAAGCCTATCATCCCCCATACCCTACTCTAACCCCCTATACTATTGATACTATTTCGCGCTATGTCTCGTGCCTCATGGTCTCGCGGTTTCCAAATATCCATTCGAAATTATGACCAAGCGTTTAAATTATAAGTGAAAAAATTTCCACCTAGAGATCATGTTTGCTCTTCTTTATTTTAAATTTCACCTCTTCGAAAATCGTCTTGATAACCGCGCAAAAGTCGTGCCAACAGGGAATGATCAGCTGATTTCTCAGAGCTTGGGATATCAGGGTAACTGCTGGGTTGATGCATCTGAAATCGATGCATTCTTATATATGACCTCAAATTTGAAAATATTTAAAGATTAATGAAGATCGCCTTCTAAGAACGTCAGTTTGTTATTTTGCAAAACAATTAGATTAGTTTTTTTTCTTTTAAATAGCAAAAATATACTCACTCCTTGAATTGGTGTCGCGAAAGTTCATTGGAATTCGACGATTGCTCGTCGTCGGATTCCTCGAAAAATTTGATTTTCGCCATCATCGCTCGAAATCGGGGGTCTTTTTCTCGCAGGCCGAAGGATTTTAGGACCTAATATTTTGTTATCTTTAAACATTTTTCAACTAATTGAAAAAGTCAATTTTTCGAAAAATTTTCTCAAATTACCTTGATTAGTCGAGAGATACTGGCCTCTTCCCGATTAGGTAGCTTGAACAGCTCGAAAATCAGATCGGCGGGCGACCGTTCCGACGACATTTCGTAGGATTTTCTCAACCCCTCCGCGGTTTTCGTAAGAATCTGAGCCACAGATGCTTTTCGGTTCAAAATTTCACCAATCGAAGCCACTAAATTCATAACATTTAGGAAAAAAACGAACTAGGATAATTTACAAGTCTTCTCGGAGTGCTCATCAGGACCGGCTTGACCGTAATGTTTAACTTTCATCATCACCATTCGCTAAGTATCTGAAAATTTAGATTTAGGTAGGAAAAACGGTGAAGATCACCCACTAAAAATAATTGTTAAAAACCCGAATTTATTAAAAAGAATAGAAATTTTAATGAAGATCATCAGCTTCTTAATTTATGAAATTTAGACTTAGATACTTAAGACAGAAAAATCGTCTAAAGTATGACTTCTGAAGTCTAACCCAGAACCTGGAACCAATATATCGAACCTAAGTTTATATGGATCTTGTGCTGCCAATAAAATTGCGACGAAGCAAGTAAAAATTAGTGACAGAACGGTACCGTACGTGGTCACTTTCTGATTGTTTCCCTCTATAAAATTCATCATCTCTAACTCTTTCTCCATCTTTTACCCTCTATCATTCCCATTATCTATGATTCGATTTTTTTCGAGTAAAGTACGGGGAACCCTAAGCATTTCGAGGACGGAAAACCCTGTGACATATCAGAAAAAGTCTCCGTTTTATGGTGAAGCGAAAATTTGTCAGGAAACACCCATAAAATTGGGTACGTAGGCCGAAAAAATTATCTTTTTTCTTATTTTCTCTAACCTATGTTAAAGAATAGACCTGGAAAACACTCTGGGATAGCTTGAAAGCGAAGTTTAGATTCGTTGACGACTGAGAATTTTTCGGCGAAGAAATAAAAGATCTGTCCGCGAAATGGGAAGAACGACCGTATAGAGAGAATGAGTAAGGGAATTTAAAACTTGATTTAGATCTTCTAGGATTTTAGGATATCATAAATTCCTAGAAAACCTTAGGTTATCTGAAAATTAACATATAGAAATTTTTGATATAGACTATTTTTGCAAGAGTCTAAGAAAAGTGAATCGGATTAAATTTTTAGGCTTCTCTAAAGATATGTGAAATCTCTAAAAATCTCTTAAGTAAAGTCCGAATTTCAGATTTTTTGTCGAATTTTTATGCTTTGAACTTTATGCCGATCTCTCGACGAGTATATGGGGTCGACCGTTCTCGAAACCCATAACATTTTGGTCTGAAAATTGTCGTTAAGTTTTAAAACTCCATCAAAATTTCGGAGGGGAAGAGAAAATGGTAAGTCATAATTCCTGAAATCAGTCTATTTTTCAACGATAAAAAATCGTCAAAACCACGTGATACATGATAGTACAAAGATTGAAAATTTTAGATGCTCGAAAAAACCTAGGTAAGCTCCAAATTTTCTAAAACAAAATCAGATTGTTTTCATCGATAGCCATAAAATCTTGATAGAAATACTTTGAAATATCACATTTTTGGTGAACTTTAAAAAATCTGTGATCTATCACGAAGCCTCATGGCCTATGTAATTTGGAGGAATTCCGAGCTTTATAGATGGAGGGACAAACTCGAAGAAATCTTAGAGAAAAACGCCCGTTCTCACTCAGTACAAAGTGTAATCCCATGCAAAAACCATAGAGAAAGCATAAACTTCGAGCCGAAGGTCAATGGGAATATCTTCGAAAAGTTTTCACAAAAGCGCCTTTTTCCACTATAAAGATTCCAGAGTTCAAAATATTCTGCACATTCTAAAAACTTTCGTGCACCTAATATTTTGAAAAATAACCTTTAGAAATTCAATTTTTTAGACATGTTATGTTTTTCTTTATCATAGATTCCTAGGTTTAAAATTAGGTAAGTCCGAGTTAATGTTGATTTTTCATCAATAAGAAAGTTCAAGCACCGCTACCTTTGGTCGAACTTCTATCGTTGAACCGTAAAATTTACGGTTATGTCGGGTGCATTCAGGGGAAAACCAAGTTGATTTTTGTACCTTTTCATGATAATTTTTCGTCGACTAACCTTGAGAATTTTCTGGAACGAAGAATTTTACGGTAGTTTAGAATTTTTTGAATTAAAGTTTATAGGTTAGTCGAAACTTTTCATCCTCAAACTCCCTGAGTCACATGCACTTTATGATGCTCTTTGAGATTCTTGCCAAAAATATTTATCACTAAAATATCCCAGCCTGTTTTCTCTCCCTATGCTTCATCATAGGAGAGATTTTTTCTTGTCTCAATTTTTTCGAAAATCACTTCGTAAACCACGTGGGGCTCTAACGTTCCATCACACAGAATCTTTTTATCTCTAAAAATCAGTGATATTTCTCCTTTCTTAAAATTTCTTGTTTTCCAGGTGTAGTTTTGCCCAGACGGCTATAACTTTACCCATCGTTTTGATTCAAAATTTAGGTTCGTTGCCCCTTTTATGACCATTGTGATATTTCAACTTTCAAGTTTCAAAAATCACGACACAACTCAAGAAAACGACTTTATTCTCTAAACGGCAAATATTTAGGCAACATGACATCTTCTAAATTATAAATAAGGCTTAATTATTATCTAAATAATTTTGAATTAATAAAATTAGACCAGTAAGACATGAGTAAATCCTCGTAGATTTGGTATCAAAATGATCCTCAAGGCATAAACTATCTGATAAAATTACTCTAAGACTAAATTAAAATTCACATCAGATTACAGTAATTTCTAGTGAAATCCGTAAAAGTCGAATGTTCAGCTTCGGGAATTATCTTCGGGGAATCAGTATTGATGAAAAAACTCCTCGTCTTCATCGGCTTCTCTGGAAATGTTCAAAAATTAAAAAGGACATCAAAAGATTACGATTTTTTAAGCGAGAGTGAGAGAGAGAGGACATATATTTTCAAATAAGAGAAAGGAATGATATATCTAAAGATATTTTTAAATCATAAAAATTAAAAGGAGAATCCAAAAAAGTCGAATTTTTCGTCGACTTACTGAGGAGCGGATAGCCTCCGGCGATTACCAACCATCGGTTGCAATTGTTGTTGTTTCTGCTGAGTTGGTTGTTGCTGTTCCGTTAGACCAGCCGGTTTCGACTGAGATACCGCTGCTGCCGCCAGGCGACGCGCCCCTAAAATGGCATTCTTTTTAGGATTTTCAAGGAAAAAATAAATGATTAGCTTTTCTCTGTGTTCTAATCAAGTATTTTCTCGTTAATTATGGAGTTTATTTTAAAAGAAAATCTCTAGGGATGCTAAAATTTTTCTACGAATTTTATCGGATCTATTCTATATTCTTTCAAAAGAAATGTCCGAAAGAGATTGGGTAGGGTCGCTTCTCATGTGATTTTAACATTGAACTTATGATGTTAAAAGTGCGTGATATGATTGCAAAACAGCAGTTATTGCAAGCTGAAAGGGAGCTGGCCACGCCTACTCCGATCCCCGTTCGACAGGTGGTTGCCGTACTCCGTGGGGGCCGAGACGTCCCACATCCCGCAGACGCCGAATTCATCTTCCGACGAAGAGTCCTCGTCTTTGTCGCAATTGCTGAAAATTATGTCATTTTTTGAATTTGTGCACACTATCTTACGACATTTTAATTTTGCTTAAAAATATGCGTTTTTGATGAAAATGATTACATTTTGCGTTTTATTTTACGACACATCGTCAATTAGCATGAAAAGTTCGGCATTTTTGGTGAATATCAGCTTTTTTCGTGGTTTATTTATTTAGAGACATGGTATAAAAAGGTAAGAGAGTCAAGTTTCTGAAATTTTACCTCCAACTATGTTCGCTCCCTTCTTGTAGACTATTCCTTGCGCTTCGTTCAGTTTTCTTGGCCAGGAATCTAATGACTGCTTCATGATGGAACTCCTTCGCGTCGTCTAGCGGGGTTCTTTGCCATCTAAATACGTGAAACTCCCTTTCTTCAAAAAACAACTACATATTACTTTAAAATTCGTTTCTTCAAACTTTTCTCCAACTTACCTATCTCTCGGCTCCAAATGAACCTTGGCAACTTTGACCAAGAATTTCACGACTTTCAAATGACCTTCAGATGCCGCTATGTGAAGGGCTGTTCTTCCGTCATAGTCAACAATTTCCAAATCTGTTCCTTGCATGTACATCCTAAAATTGCCTAGCTTGGCAGAGGAAAACCCAAATAGGCGTGCCTTGGAATTGCGAAAAATTAATTATAAGCCCGCCCACCTTCGGATCATCTCATAATCGCCATTTTTAGCGGCAAAAAGCAGATTGACGATCATATCAGCATCTCTATGAGAGCGGGATCTTCGAGGGTCGAGCTTCTTAGAATCCGCGTGAAGTAAAGAGTCGTAGTTATGGAAGTTGAACTTTTCGATAAGTTTCTGAATGCTCTAGTTTATGATGAAGATCAGCATATATGGCCAATGACCGACTACTTGAGACAGCATAAAAGGGAAGACCAACTTGATTTTCGAGTTTCGAACTTCAGCTTACCTTACAAAACGCGACACCCTTGCAGGAATTGCCCATTTTATCGAGTGGTGGCGAGAAAAGTGCGATGCCCATTAAATTTGGCACCACGACAATCATTACGCCCGATACGCCAGATTTCGCTGGTAGGCCGACCTGACATAAGAAATATGACTAATTTTTGGGTAAAGTGAGAAAAACATGGATTTCCAAATTTTTTCAGATAAGTTGCCTGAAAATATGTACCTGAAACGCGAATTTTCCGCTGAAATCATACATGCCGCAGGAATACATCAGACTCAAAACATCTCTACAAGGCTGAGAATTGATGCACACTTCATCTGTTAGGGGACAGACTCCTAAAACGGGAATAGTATTGCAATTTCTGAGAAATAATGTGCTTTCACTTATGTTCCAAATTTTAATCGGATCAATTTGAGTTAACTAAAATATAATATCATCCCGACAAACTATCTATGTTCAAAAATCAACTCTAAAATGCGTCTCTATCCAAATAATATTGTTGATGATACCGAAGTCTGAGAGGCGTTTAAAGTGATGCAGTTATTTTTAGTGGGTAGAAAATTAAGAAATAGCACGCGAAAAGGAGAGACTGGCGCCTAAAATCGTTTTTTCTTCCCTCATTTTCGACTTCCCAGATTTCGGGATCAACAATAACTCAATACTCTGATTCCTTCCTATGTCTCTTATTATTTGAATTATATTAGAAGCACAGAGGTTACCTCCATTAGCCAAAGTAGCTGCCATTACAGCTGCAGATTCACAGGTGGCCTCAACCGAGCAAAGTTGAAAGTACAAATCGAGTTCATCCCTCAGAGCCCTAGTTCCGGGTGGGAAACACTTGTTTTCCTTCATGTAATAGCTCAGGGCGTAATTTCTGAAAATATCGGTTTTGTTGAAATTCTTGTTTATGAAAAAGTCTGAAAATAGCCTTTTCCATATAATAAAATGCGTAAAAATTAAGCAATTTGATGATAATATATATATTTTATGAAATCCTAAAAACAACTTGATTTCTTAAAATGTTTTTCCAACTTACCGATCAGCTGTAGCCCTTTCCGACACGAAGGTAGCATTATTGAATCCGATGAATTCCCCGCCAGCCATTTTCTTGTATTCGTTCAGAACAAATTCGAATCGATCCGCCATGTCTAAGTCGTTTCGAATCAACGAGGTCATTATAATCGCGCCAGCGTTGATCATCGGGTTGTGGGGCTTTCCTAAATTGAACCCCTTGTATTTACAGATGTATAGGGAGGGCAGGGAATATAGGAAAGTGGAGAAATAGTAAAAAAGGGCCGTTTGTAAATGCAGGAAGCCCTGAATTGTTATCATGGTCGAATGATAAGATCGTGGACTTTATTTTTTACAGAAAAAATCTCTAATTTTCTAGAAATACTTTTGTAGTTCATTAGCATAGAAGAGAATTTTTGCACAAATAATCGACTCTGTAATATGACTATCGGCCTTTTCTGTTCAACAAAAGCATATAAAAAGTTGATCTTCATGGATTTTTCTAATATTATGAAAAATGTACCGTTGCCATCCAGACAAATCTCGTTAAACAATCTTCCGGAAGGTTCATGTCCGACGTACTGATGCACCTTATCACTACCCACATCCGAAGACACGATTGCGTAGTTGAAAGCCTGCGATAATTTTCAGTGTATAAAAAATAAGCCCCGCCCACTCTTTCATATAAAACTTTCCGAGTATTGCAAAAATAAAATTAAATCTTGCTTCGCTCACCTTCGAAACCGACTGCACGCAGAAAGGAATATTCGAATCGCCGAGAGAAAACCGTTGACCGTCAATCGTGCAGATAGACATGCCCCAGATATTCGGGTTCACTCGGGCTAACTGAAAATTGAGCATTTCATATCTCCTTTTCAAAATCTATTGTGCCGAATAAAGTTTGAGTTTTAAGCCTATGCTATATAATATGATGATGATATGTGTTTGAGATTTCATATATCCCTTACCTGAGGAATATAGGTAGCCACCTTTCCATCGCTAATCGTTGAACATTCATTGTAGATCGTAGTCATCTGGCCACAAAATTCAGTCCAATTAGGGATAATCAGCCGATTTCGAAGGGTTTGTGAGAGGAGAGTCAGGCATGGCTGAATCACCCTGAACTCCACTTTTTAAAGCTGATCCTTATAAAATTTCAAATTTTCAAAATTTCCAAACCCTTACTCCTTAAATCGTTCCTTGTTCAGGGCTAAGTGCCTGATGTCGTCATCATCATCTTCTTCGATGTTCCTGATCTTCTCCATCATTACTCTGAGTCTGGGGTCATTTTCACGAATTCCAAAGGATCGCAGCACCTAAAAATCGATTCTTCTGGGCGATTTTTATGGGTTAGCTCTTATCAATCAGCCAACTTTTATGGAAGTATTAAATTTTGGGATTGTTTGAAAATTTCAACAACATTTCTAAATCTAGGTGAAGACATAAAGTGAGTCTAAAAGAAGAGATGAATATACGAATTTTCTGAATATTAAAGGAAGAAAAACCTGGCCATAAATGTTTAGCCGTAAAGAAATTTTGAAGCGTACCTTCAAAAGCTTGGTCAAACTGGCGACCTCCTTGTTTGTATTGGGGACTTTGAAGAGCTCGAAAATGACGTTCTCGGGATGGGAGCTGCGCAGCGAAAAGGACTGATTCAATCCACTTTCAGTGCGCGACATAATCTGTGCTACGGAGGTTTTTCTTTCCAGAATTTCGCCGATCGTTTGAACTAAATTCGCGAAATTTTCATCAAAACTGATTGACCTAACATTTGTCTCAAATTTATATCTCAAGTTGGAATTTATGTATCTGAATTTGACATGATTCGCTCGATTTTCTAGACATTCAAAAATCATCTAAACGTTTGATCTCACTTTCAAAGATTTCATAGATTTGATATGTTTAGAGTTCTGATTCTGAATGAAGCCTTCTAAATATACAATGTTTTGAGAAAATATCCAATGTTTTTAATTAGGATAAAAATTTGAAATAAATATTTCTTACGAGTGGCAGCCGAGGGTTTACTATCAGCCTGATTGTCAGTATCAATAACCAAATTGCCCAAATTCATCATCTAAAATTTTATATCTAACAATCGACTTACTAAAATTAAAAAGAAAACTATGAATAGCAAAAAGATACGCGATTATGTATAAAAAAAATCGAGTTATTAGCAAAGGAAAAACAACTCATAAGCTCTCCTATAAAATTACTATTCAAGTAAAGTTTAAGAATGAGTAAAGTTGATTTGTAATTATATGCAAAGGGAATATTTACGAAGATTTTCGTCGACTTTTCAAGAACTACGAAGGAAGCCTTAGGGGATAGTAATGCTATGAAAATATTTATCGGAAAGATCGAATCTTTAGAAAACGAATCTGACTCATGTGAATTCAGTCTATGAAGAAAAATCTTTAAAACCCTGTCGAAAATCAAGAAATTAAATTCTTTTTGCAAGTGATGTCATAGAAATTTCAAGGATAGAAACCCATGCACCTAACGGTTTGTTGATCTATCCTTAAGCATTGGAAGAGACGAACTTTCGAAGAACACGAAAATTCCTGTAAGTCTATAGAGTAAGTCCCTAAACCCAATAACAAACACAATTTTTCTTGGGTTTTATGCGTCAGGAGTTTAAGCTTTAATCTAAACCATCCCACACTAAATCGAAAGGTAAACTGATGGAACAATGGTTCCCGAGACTATCATTTCATAAATAATAACTAGATAAGTCGAAAAAGGTAAAAAGTTTGATCCCTTAGGAAACCCCTCTTATCACGAGGTTCAAACACCCCATAAAATATTGGACATTTTATGATTCGATGGAATTTTTAAAGACATAATATAGGGCTTGAAGTCATGAATGAGAGTGCACTAAAAGAGTGACGTTAGGTAATTTCATACCTGAGTTTACAATGATGCAAAAATGAATGCGAGTTTGCGTAACTGAAACTTAGAACTAATCATTCCTGAAGCTCTAGCACAAAATAGCATGAAAAAGCGCGAGGAAAAGAGTGCAAATCAAGCTTTCAAATATGTCAACCGGGTTTTCTGCCCTACCCTTAATTATAGGACGAAAGATAGAAAACTTTAGAGATAATGAGAAAAGGGCTATCCTGACCTCCGCAAGTCAGTCGAAGAAGCTTGATACGTTGTAAAGTAGCACGCGAAAATTATTGCCTAGACGCTTCCTTGAGGCACGACCAAAAATCTCTCTTCAACGTTTAAAATAGGAAAATTAAACCGGGTGAAATATATTTTCGGGAAAATTATTTTCAATTGAGATAAAACCAACTCTAAAGGAATCCATTGAAAGCTGATCTTCATTCTCTCATGAAATCGATAAAAGTTATGCAATTTCGAAGACAAAATGGAATTTTATGAGTAAGGGAAAATTTGAGATTTTTATTAAAAATTCTGAAAGAACCAATATCAGACCATGCACGTGTGGCTAGTTGTGTTGTAAAGGAACGTGAAAAAACCCGAAGAAAAACATAAACATTTCGAAAATGCTAGAAAAGCGATCATTTTTCCTATTTTCATAAAAATGGTAAGTTGGAAAATGTCTGAATTCTTTTGAAATTTTTGAAAATGAAAGGGGTAAGTTTCAAAAATTTTCAAAACTGCACGCAAAATTGTGAAAGGAATGTGGTGGGGTTTCCCTTTCTTTATGACCTCAAAAAATTCTGGGCGTTAATAAAATCGACTCGAATTGCCATAAAATCGTGCTGTCCGGAATTTTATCGTTCCACAAAGTTTTGCTATGGCTATTTATTTTATGATCTTTCGGGGGTTAAAATAGAAAAATCCACTTTCAACTTAATCACCCAAAGATTTTGATAATTAGTAAAGTTGCTGCTTATCAGTTTCGATTTGTTGCTAGCACACCTGAAATTATCCTAAAACATGTCTCGTTCCGTTGTAGCTAAATGGGAATCTCAAACCAAAACCCACTAGACCCACAAACAACACACCCACGCGTAGCGATCTTACTTCTCGAATTTTTAATGTGCAACAAAACATGTTATGGTCAGAAATTCCTAAATCTAACTAATTATTTCGAAGCATACAGTGCGAACAAAGTTTAGGAACATGATGATTTTCGATTTGGCGTGAACAGATCTGTTTGAAAATTGCCAAATTACTCCAATAAGATAAGACATACGTATTGCTTTATTACTCTAGTGTATAATGTATGTAGAATAAACGTCAGCTAGTCATGATAATTTAGTCTGGTGCGATGACAATCACGAAAATATTTTTAAAAAATCTTTCTAATTCTCTATTTGAACTTGATTAATTTGTTGTCCTGCTTGGTTAACCTTCGGTTGATTGGTTGACCTTTCGACCACCGATGAATTGACTGAAATTCCATCATTTAACGCTTTTATTTAAAAATAAAAAATCGCTCTTACCCACTCCAACTTGACTATTCGGTACGCAATTTAAAAATTGGATGAATTTATTCTTGACATAATCCCTATAATATTTTCCTGTAAGAATCATTGCTATTGTTCCGACAATCCCATGTTGACAGGCATAAACCTCGAATGCATTTGTTATTTCTAAATAAGTTTTTAGATAGGTAATAATTTTTGAGCAATTTTTCATCTGTCGATCATTCATATTTTTAAATTGAAAATTTTTGCCGAATTTATTAGAAAATATTCATTTGATGCTTTTATAATCTCACCTGGACGCAAGTCGTTAGTCATAAAAGTAATGATTAATGGAACTGATATAAAAATCAAAGGAATTGTTGTCTAAAAAGATTTTTTCATATTTGATTAGCCCACAAATTTCCTTACAGTAGCTCCTAGCACTTGAAAATACGATCTCTGCAAGCGAAGAGTTGCAGCCGAAAGCGAATGCCCATGACGAGTTAAATTTCGTATGATCAGGCCAACGAACATGAGATTTAGCTAAATTTTTTCATCAAAGAATCATCATTAGAAAAAGTAAAATTTAGTTTAAAATAATATACGATTTAATCCATTATCAAAACTAGTTTTATAATAGAATTACAGCACGACTTTGATAAGATCTATTTAAACATTTCGAAACCGAAATTTAGTTTTCGAAAGAAACGAAAATCATGTGGTCAAGTAATTGCGATATCTGCCCGTCTTCAGTTTCACAATATCCCCCATTTTGATAACAGATCAAATTTATTTTAAATTAATTTCTCAAATAATTGATTAAAATTACCGAAAGTAGAAATGAAAGTCCTAAAATTAGAGCAATGTGTATTTCACAGAATGTGCAAGTATCAACAACAATGGCTCGAGCATAGAACAGAGCATCAGGCACCTCTTTCATTTGCTGAAACTAAAATGTTTTGAAGTTCAATGTAAGATTAACCTTGGCGATTTCCAATTTTGCGATGTCCATATTGTCAAACGGATAATGAATTAGTGAAATCAAGGCGAGACTTGTGTAAGCCAATTCGAAAATAATCGTTGCCATCATTCGTTTCGTAGTTAATTTCGGGCTATTAACCACATTAATTCGAGAGCATTGATAACGATATTCATAGCATTCGAGTGAGGTCACTCCGTAATCTTAAAACAAAGTACGCTGCAAAATATCGTATTTTGGCTCCCTGAATAAGACAGAGGGATGATATCTTTGAAAAGGCGATGGGTTGATAAATGGAAATGCGGATATATAGAGCTAGGGTTAGGTTTTGGATAGGGTGATCATGGTCTTAAAGTGACTAGCACGATGGTAGGCGCATTTCCCGACAAGAATTAACTACCCTCAAGTTTCCCATTTTTCAACCCACCGTTCCTCTGTTCCACCGTCCTATTCAGGGAGTCGATATTTTCTATAAAGCCAAGACGAAATTTCCATTTCAATTTTGAGAAAAATTTAGTCTTTCAGTTTCTATTTTAATCTCGAAGTTGTGAAATCCAATTTCGCCTTAACACTAATTTGTTAGAAAACCAGTTAATGAGTAGAAGAATATCAGGAGTTGAATGACAGGTGGAACTCCGAAATGTTGAAATACACCATTTGCATAGCCTAAAATCATAAAAACCATAACTCAAAC
This sequence comes from Diploscapter coronatus, assembly GCA_964036155.1. Taxonomy (NCBI): domain Eukaryota; kingdom Metazoa; phylum Nematoda; class Chromadorea; order Rhabditida; family Rhabditidae; genus Diploscapter; species Diploscapter coronatus. Next base: position 85,389,074 of record OZ038422.1, on the reverse strand, counting down.
TATAAAAAGAGCTTCAAAATTAAATTAAAACACGTAAACTTAAAAAAATTTTGAACTTTTTTCCTTCGAGATTACAAGATCACAAATTTAGCCCGAATTCGGTATTCAAGCGTTATGAAAGTCTCATCATGTCGGATGTTCCGAAAGTAATGTCGCAATTTAAGTTGGAACAAAGATTGCAACATTACTTCGGGTCATCCAATATATCATTATTGATAAAGTTTTAATGATAATAACCCTTACCAGCAAGATGCGGTACAAAAACCATTGGCATAGATAACCAGGACATTTGTAGTTCAAGACAAATTATGCTAAATATCAAATAGGATGCATTTCCGACTCAAAATAATTAAAATTTGAAATGCTGTAGTCATTTAATTTTAAAACTTATTTATTTTTAAACCAATAGAAAAGGAATTAAATTTTATATTTTCTTAATTTACTTACTTGCATTGAAGTTTTGCTAGCAAGACTTTATAATAAGGAGTCATCGCTTTAGGCGAAACGAAAATTATGCAAAATAGACCGAAACAGTTAATTGGAAGCTGAACGAACGTAATTACTTAACAGGAAAAAATACCTTTTCAAAAATTGTTCAGTGTTACTATCAATTTACCTGAATAAACGCCATTAAGAATTGAATTTTGAAATAAATCCGATCATCAAAATGATATACTGTAATGTTTTCATAATCCATAGGCTAAAAAATGATCTTGGAATTGTAAGATTTTAGATAATTATTTCAAAGAAATAGGCAACCTGAAAAATGCATAACACCGCGACATTAAGACATGCGAAAATATCAAAAAGGAATCTCTAACCTACTCTATCCTCCTCTAACCCCATACTGCTTCGCACGTCTTAATGTCATGCATTTTCCAGGTGATCAAGAAACCACGTACTAGTGAACAATGTATGAAAAATGTCCAAAATACAATGAACTTCTTATACTCTAATATAAAATTCAATGGCATTTGATCCGTGTTAGAATTCAAGAATTATTTTTGGCGTTCCAGGTGAAACGTCTGTCTAGGATATTCAAAAATCACAATTTTACGTCACAAGAGCCGTTGAAACGCAATTGATTAACAATAGTTATTATCCAGCTTGAATTTTTTTCTTACAGTAATTTTTTTCCTAGCCTTATTATTCCCCCACTAGATGGGAGTTGGCTACCCTCAGCCCGTAACGAGACAGTCGGCCTATCCTAGCCATACAGGACTAGTGGCCCGTCCTGAGGACAGACTTGTTGTTGTACAATAGCCGAGGGATTTTAGGCAAATTTTAACATGATGCAAATGGCGAAACGTGATTTTTAATTTAACGTACATCATTCTTTATAAGTAGAGGGCTAAGTGAGATTCCCGTTGTGAAGATAAAGTCATGGAAGTATTTTTCCAGGATTCTGTAGAGCTAGACAGGGTTATAGAAAAAGAACCGCATGAAAAACGGATCAGTGTAACCAAAGATATGAATTTCTGAAGACGGCGACCTAGGCTTATATCTAATAGTGGGAAAAGAAAATTCAGAAAAAAAATCACTTCACAAAATTTCTAGAATTTTTTGAAGATTTTGGCGAAATTGCTTTGACTTTAACTCCACAGAGTGGACGGGACTTGCGCTGTCTAACTTTAGATCAAAATGTTCCCTTGTTAGTAGATTAATATTCTTGCTACTCATTTGATGTAGAAGTCTTTTTAAAGACTGAAAACGCAGGAGACCTTTCATTCATAAAAGAGAGTAACGATTTATATTTTCAGGTGCTTCTAAAGCGATGAATAATGTTTGACTATTACATTAGTTTGTAAGTAATTGAATAAAAATGAGAATAAGACCATGATTGATTTCATTTTGCATGAAATAGTGTGATATTTCATTATTTCATAATGATATTTTATTAAAGAGTTCTACAAATGCATCACAATTATAAATATTCTTCATCTTCGACTATTTTCTCGAATCGGCATTATGAAAACAACGGTATTGTTTTCAGTATTAACCGTATTCATAACTCGTTTTAGAAATCTTTTAAATAGAGCATAAATTTTATCCTTCATTGAATAGAGCATTAGCAAAGTTGTGAATGGATTGTGTAGAGCCACTAGCACTTCACATACATATATTATCACTGAAGAAACAAACATTATTTATGATCAACATTAATTTGGCTTACGATTATATTTCGAAAAGCTGAAGATTTCTTGAGGAATATAATATAGTGCTATAAATAAAACTGGCAAAGCTACTGTAATTCCAAAGGAAAGCAGCTAAAATTTAATCTCTTTAAGCTTTTTATAATTGTTCCAACGATCATTTTGTACTTGTATTCAGCTATCAAAATCATAAAATTAGCTTTTCCATAGATAGACAGCTCTTACACGAGTTTATTTATAAAAAAAAAAATAATAATTGGCCTGCCTGTCTCATAAGTGAGTACATCGTTTGTTTATGTAATTGCATGGTTTTAGTCGAAAATTGTCCGCTGGAATACTGTTTGTGCAGAGAACTCATCGTGTGTATTGTTAAAACTGGAACTGCGATTATGCCTTTCGTGACGTAGAGACCAAGATTGGTCATGAATACGTTGAATTGCCAATTTCCGAATTCAATGATTACGATTTGTTTATGAATTTCTGGTCCGAAACATGCCAGTTCCTGCTGATTCTGAAAGTATAGTGATAATAAGAGTTTCAAATGTTGTGCTAGAATCTACAAAGAATTTTAAATAGTAAACAATTAATTGAAAATAGCGATGCGTAATAGTTGAATCATATATGAAATTTAGATTTGATTATTTAACAGTTTCGAACTTCATACCTCATTGATAAATCGTAGAACTTCTTCTTGTTGTTTTGAAATAAAATAAGCAAAGATTGATATGAATATTGTCTCGCATAGGAAGAAGATGATAAATTTATTAACATGAAGTTGAAACCACCAAAATATCTAAAAAAAAATGCATTCAAATATATTCGAATAATCTCACTAACGGCAATCTGGAAAAGTAGCTGATTCGTTGCTTGAAGAAATAGTATTGGAAAAGAAAATTTCGCTGTTCTACTCTCTATCTTTCCCATGCTATTTCTCCAAGCAACGAAGCGACTACTTCTCCATATTCTCTCACTAACACATCCTTTAAGGCAAATCTTCCTATGCTTATATACCAAAGCATGAACTATTGTAAAACAGGATGAAGCGAAGCTCAGAAATAGTATACTCTGAAATTTCCTGATATCCTAATTTATGTTAATGGCAATCTGGAAACCTCATGACATCGTGATATGAAATATGATGGGGGAAAGAGAACTCGTGACATGATTCTTTTCAAATCTCATACTATTTTATGTCTCGATGTCACGAGGTTTCGAGATTGTCTATGTTAATGAAAACATACAATAGCTAAATCCGGCGAGAGATTCGGTATAAATGATGTTATCATAACCGCTGCACGCGGTGGAAAAATCCGAATATCAATTAAGACATTGAAAACGATCTCAGAAAATAACCCAGATATCTGTAAAAATGCCTAATAGATCCGAAATTTTAATGAACTCTACCTGAATTAATAATAAATATCTACGAAAACCCTTTGCCGTGTTTGAGAAATGAGCTACCAACATGTAAATTGAAAAGAGCGCTAGTAAAATGGTTACTGATGAGCCAATTTTCTTGCATATAAATAGGAGTTCATAGTTTATAAAGTTAAATATGGCTTCTTCATTACACATTTATTACTGAATATTTGATAAAAATTAATAACGAACTTTAATACATATGCCAAAAGTAAAGGCGTGTATTGTAAATGACTGACTACTTGAGACGAAATAAAAGGAGCGTCTTTCTTCCTTCCCTCCTGTGAGCCTCTCGGATGTGCGCTGACGACATTCGTTTATTTGACGATTCTTTTTTCTTCGTTCTTTCATCGAAATTAACGGGATTTTCGCAGCAATTATTTTCTTCTATCGATATTGGTAAAAAATCACTCGACTAATTATCGATAATTGCTCTTAAAACACACGAAAAAAAAACAAATAAATCGCCCAATGAACAAATGCTCGTCTCTCGCGCATCCGAGGCTCAGAGGAGGGGAGAGAAAGACGCTCCTTTTATCTCGTCTCAAGTAGTCAGTCATTTACAATATAACACTTCGTATGAAGATATATGCATGATCGATAAAGGGTAGCACAAAGTCAACCAAACATTCTTCATAATCGTTAATGAATTCTATGAACTTTCTTTATTAGGAGAAAAGCACCTGTTCTTTCAAATATTTGCCATATTTGACATTTGATTGTGAATTATAAAATGATATTTCAATTTGCAGAACTTTATATTTTATTATATATCACAAGATCTCTATATCAATAATCACGAATGGATAAAAAATAAAAATAAACGATCTACAATTTAATAGTTCTATCTAAACCCAATGATAAGAAATCCATGAACTTATTCTGCAATCTGGAAACCTCGTAAAATAAAATATAATAGAGATAAGAACAACTCGCTATTTGACCCATTCAAATCTCATATTCATTTAGCACGTCCAAATGTAACGAGGTTTCCAGATTTCCACTTATTATGCTTATAGCTATAAGACAGTTTATTCTCGTCGATTTTCTCGAATATGTACAACACCAACAGTGTTTATGTTATTATTATAAATAGGAATTTTCTTGAAACGTTTTACAATATTGTTTAATTATTTCGTTAATTTGAGACTTCATTGAATAGAACATCATCAATATAGATAAAGGATTGTGACGACTTACCGTAGTTCCACAAAGATATATCATAACTGTAGTTTGATGGATTTTAGGAACTATGAAGAAACACTTACCGTTATGTTTAGAAAAGTTGAAAAAATCTTGAGGAACGTAATATAGAGCCAGTGGCATATCTGGTACCGCTATAGTAATCGATTTCCGAAAAACGGTTATCACCATGAGAATCAGCGTGAAAAACTGAACAATATATATATATATATGCAAATCAGCCCGATTTGCGAACCCCTGTTTATACGGACTTTGGTCCTTGCTGACATTCACTCTTAAAATTCCAATAAAATTTATTGCCAACAACAAATGAAAAATTGCATCAGATAAAAGATTCATAGAAGGATATTCGTTATAAATAAAAGTTGGATAATGATTACTTAAGACGGAAAATTTTACCGTTTTACTATCATTTCTACCCAAACTTATCAAATTCAGGTAGATTTGGTACAAATTGATGTTTTGAACCAAAATATCTAAAAATGATAAAAGTGGGTATCGTATGGTAATAAAATGGTAGAGTTTGATATTACAACTGAGTTGAGACAATACAAATGACTTTGAAAATAACGACAATGTCAGATAAAAATAACGTTATATCGACAAAAATTAGGAAAAATGACTAATACCATAGATTCTCGAAGTCTCGCGTAAATTTCACAAAAATCAGTATGAGTTTTTCGATTTCTCAAATTTTTTGGGACAGAAATCCAAGTTTCTAGACAGTTTTTGGATAAAATATTTGAATTTAGAGAAAATTATAAGCAACTTTTGTTTTGAGCTGCCAAACCTCGTTTCTTCACGAGTAATTTTCGATGGAAGTTAGCTATTTTAATGGTGACTTAGAAACTCTCTGAACTATATCTAGGATCTAATATTTTGTTAGTGTCGAATTTTTCGGATCACAAAAATTGACGGGAACCTTAATAACTCGTCAGGTATACTAACTAAGCTAGAAGACGTTGGTGCGAGGTAACCACACAGGATCACCGTATACCGCTTGAATTACGGTATTTTGTGATGACGCCACGACGAATCTGAGGATTCTGAAGTCGTGATCGGCGTGCGCCTTTAATATCGGTGCAATGCCGTCCGAATATTGACAATCAAATTTTCCCGCCGAAATTTGAGACCCGAGAAAAATCGTCGGTTCTAATTTTCGACATCAATTTTCACTCAGAGAAATAGTGAAATTCTAGTCACTATTGAATAGGCTAACTTTCTAAGTGTTCAGTTTTATACTTTTAAAATATTTCGGTTTGGTCGTTCAAAATTCAATTAGAGCTTAGATGCACAGTGGTAATGAAAATGTTAACCGTTGAAGCAACACAACTTGTATATTTTGTTTTGGAGAAAATGCATACTTACCTAAACATCTCAATATGAAATAGGTAAGTAAACATTTTCAGGCTTTGAAGAAAAACAAAAAAAACAATCGAGTCATCACTAAAAACTAAGACATTCTGGACATATCCTTGGAAAATTAGGGGAAAACTTGGGAAAAGAAGTACCGGCAAGTTGCTGATGTAAAAATTGAAATCGGTCAGGGTCGGGTCTCGTACCGTCGATTCAAAGCTGAACGGCGAAAGCCTCGGGCGGTATCATGCTCCGCTTCTCTTGGAACACCTGACGGGCACGCTGAAAATTCCAAATAAAAATATAATTTTTCTATCAAAAACTATTTTTAAAACAATTCGAAAGTTAGCAGAAAGGTCGTTTTTAACATATAATTTCTTAGGGTTTTTCATCAAACTTGAACACCTCTGGTCACTTCTTTTAAGTTGACCAATTTCCAAATTTCCTTACGTCCATATTCCAGTCCTGATCGGATAGGCACTTCTCGCTCCACACCGGCAACATTCCCGTTTCCCTCGACAGCTGAAGTGCCATCTCTCGCTTCATCTCCAGCGACGGCTCATTGGTAAAGCCGGTGGCAGTGACTTCCTGAAATTAAAAAAAAAAAAGATTCAATTTATTTCTTTTATTTTTTAAACTTCGACTTTCTCATGATTTTTTTTGCAAAAATTTCCCTACATTTGTTCTGGAAGTAGTCGAGGTGCTGGCCAGCGGTTGTTCACAGGGCGGATTGGTGGCGGCCTGAATATTAAATAGGTCTCAAATTTCCCTGTATTCCGATGGAAATTCTCGTTTTTGACTTATAATCTCCCTTCAGTCGCTATATTTTATGAAGCTAATTCTTCAAAAAAAAGCCTTTTGCATCGTCAGAAGATTTCATTGTTTATTATTTGTTTAATAGATTTTTTCGTAGGCTACAAAATAAAGACTTACCTTATTGAGCATGACCTTGTATCTGGCCAGTCTCGCAGGCAAAATCGCGGAAATATAGAGCATGTCAGAGACTATCACCATGGCGCTGAAATAAAAGCTATGAAATTAGGATCACTGTAGAAATTAGAAGATCTGGATCTTCTATTCTATTATTTTCTAAAGAAAATACAAACCCTGAATCGATTTATTTCAATTTCCATGGGAAAATTTCCTTCAAACCCTAACATTCTTAAATATATAAGACAGGGGTCTTCTATTAAATTTCAGAGGGTCTTCTAATTTTCCTGCAAAACCCATCAGTGTAACTATGACATTTAGCGATCTCGGCCGCAGCTCACGCTATTCGGTAACATCACTTGGATTTTTGCTAATAATCGTTGAAGCTAACGGACTACCACTAGACTATCTTGCCTAGTAGGCGAAGTGGGTTGAAAGACCATTTATAAGGACTTTTAAAGGCTACTCGTACAAATTATGCTATTATTTAAAATTAAAAGATCTAGATCGTTCTGAAAAGAAAGAATTATTCGGACTTAACGAAAGTATATTTTTTAAAAATCCAGATTTTTTATCTTTCCAGAAGAGAAGAATGTCTTCAACGTTTTGCAATAGAGCATATTTGATGAAAAGCTGGATTTTAATATTTCAAAAAGTCGAAAATTCCTACCCCTCGCCTCTGGGGGCGACGACGAATGTTCTGGAGAAGAAATTGAGTGTCGGCACGTCCTCGGGGTTGACTTCGGGCTTGGCGATCGTGCCGTCCTCGAACAGACCCTGCACGGTGAACGCCATCAGCTGGGTCTGAAGAAGCGTTTAAACGGACTTCTCAAAGCTCGACCCGCAGCACAAATAGCACATCGTTTTGAGAGAGAAAAAGACTATATGCTCTTTTCCTCTCTCTTAATAAAACGCGCTATTTTTTCTGAGAGTCGAGTTTTGAGAAATCTACATTTTAAATCATGATTTTTTTTCCTTTTAAAATAAGAGATAAAAATCTACCGAGATAATAAAGTTGTACGATTTTTTTTGTAATTTAGACAAAGAATAATTACCGTAACCAACGAGACGTCGACCATGAACGACTCCTGGTAGTGTTTGGTAATGGGCAGTTTGGAGAGAGCGAAAGCGATCGCGGTTGCTCCTGAAAATACAATTTGCATTTTTTAAAACTAAATTTTAGAAAAGTAAAAATCGAAAAAAAAAAATACCCCTGACAGTCCGCTGACTCCTATACCGCGCCCAGACGTCCTCACGAAGTATGTTGTGCGACTGACGAATGTAGATGTCGTGCGAGGTTCTGGAATGTTTTTCAATTTTATTTATTTCAAAAATTAAAAATCTAAAACTTTCGATTTTTTCGTATTTTTCAAATTTACAAAAGGCAAAAATAAAGACTCACTGATCCTTGTACCGCACGTAGCCCACGTCCTTCAGGCTCATTATGGTCAGCGTGAATTGGGACTGAAAAACAGCCATTTAAAATAGGTTTCACAAATTATTCTGGCAAATAAAGAGATTTATCAATTACTTTTATAATTATGCATTAGCGAAATAGAAAATGGTAGATAAGTTTGAAAAATTATTTAGTCGAATTGAAAATTCAGATATTTTACTATCATTGACTTTCCCGTAATTAAAAAAATGCCAACCTTTTGTTCCTCATAAGCAGCCACCAAATTGCGCATCCTCGTGACAGCGCCGCCCTCGCCGTCGTAACTTTCAAAGTACTCCATCACGAAGCGCTCGATCATCTCTCGGGCACCACGAGGTCCGTAGTAGCCGGGCTGCAAAAAATTAATAGGTTTCAGAAAATGGATATTTCATTAGAAATTTGATATATTCAATGGAATACTTCTCCTTGTTCCCGAGATGAACCTTGCATATCTCTAGTCTCTACGAGTCGCGCTCGCAGATTATAGACGCAGAGTGGCGTATGCAAGGCTCATTTCGGGAACAATGGAGAGTATAGAGTTTCGCAATTTAAAACAAAAAATATATTTTTACCCTCAAAATGGGTTCCTTGTGGAGTTCAATTTCGTCCAAATCAGGAAGAGTGGCAACAGGTTGAACTGGGTTTCCGTCCTGAAAATTAAAATCTATTTTCTTTTATTTTTAATTTTTGTCTATCTTTAACTTCTCTTTAAAACTTTTTCAAAAATAAACAAAAAATCACTCACCAATGCCGAACACTTGGGGAAGACATCATGTACGATGCTGAAAATTATTGTTTTTAAAAGACCCCCCAAAGATGAAAAAAGCCAAATCTTAACATGAGAAATTAGAATAGTTCTCAGAAGTTACCTAGAAATTTAGAGCATAACGTGCAATATCAGGGCTACACTTTAAGACAAAATATAAGGGAACAAATCTAAAATGTAACACCAATATGTGAAGGAACCGACTTATAGAAAAAAATACTCGTCAAAATTTGAAGGTACTCGTAAAAATGGTGATTATCACAAGAGGTTCAAAGAGATCAAATTCAAAAATTATAAAATCCTAGAATCCTATTTACAAGCGCAGCAAAAATTTTAATATTCACAGGTGATATTTCCATCTTTTATAGTCTAACTTTCATATCAATCGTCTTCATAAAAGATGGAAATTTAACATCACATCTCCTAAAATCTGCTGTCTAAAGTACCTGAAATAGACTATTATTGCTCTTTTAGAAAAATTCCGAATTTTTCAGAAATTTTAGAAAAGATATACTTTAGAATGAAACAAATAAAATTCCTCCGGAGTTTTTCCTGAAGCTTCTGAGAAACTTTTCGAATAGGATCCAAAACTTTCGCGTCTTTAAATGCTCGAAAAATTTCAGAAGCTGCCGAAAGTTTCTAGAAGTTGCCTAAGTTGCTCTAGCAACTGCACCTGAGATACTGTGTGGCGGAGTTGACGGACTCGCAGATGGGGTTGCCTTCCAGGAATAGTGTCGAAACCGGCAAGCCGTGAAGTTTCCGAAGTTGCTCAACCGAGTCGATCTGGATACGTTTTTTTTACTATTTAAAGTTAATTTTTTAAGAAAAAAAGGTTTCAAAAATTATCTGGCTGAAAGTAAAAAAATGAAGTTCAATGCTTGATTCGATTCATAATTTAAAAATGTCTCATTTTGTAACTTTTCATAATTTTCAGAATAAACTAGAAATGAATGATAAGCAAGAAGTCCTTCATTTTTTCGAGTTATTGTTTGTGTGAATATGCATTTTTAAAATAAGTTTCAAAAGTTAATAAGAGAAATTTGTGAGGGGATTATTTAGTGCGCGGAGCCAAATAGGGAGGGCACTTTTAAATAGCATACCTGATTATGACTGATGTCGAGAACCTTGACAAATTTCGCGACCGAGGTCAGATGAGCGGCGTAGTCCAGGATTTTCAGACGGTTCCCCTAAAATCAAAATGTTTAGGCAGGAGTTGAAATTTTTCTCATCATCATCTAAAGAAAATTAGATATTTTAGACGTGGATCAAGATGAACTTTTCGATATGTTCAAGAATAATTCCGTCAGTTGGATAAAGATTAAAACCAGACTCTCAAAACACGACCCGCAGAAAAATAGCATATCTTATCTGGGGAGAAAAGAAAAACATGTTCTTTTCCTCTCTCAATGTCACGCCATTTTTCTGCGGATTGCGTGTCTTGAGAAAAGTCTGATTAGAATAAATTTAAAACAAAAATAATAAGAAGAAAATAAGTTACGCTGAGATTGAGTGCAGTGATGGCTCCATATTTCTCGTCAATCCGGTCGATGACAGTCAGCATCACGTTGTTCTTGTTCAACATCATGTGCATGTCCTGGTCTAGGAAGTCTGAAAAACCAGATGTTTCAAAATTATTGAAGATTTAGATTCGATTTTTGATAATCGGCGACAATTTGTGAGCATCCTTTTAAAAATGAAAACCCACATTTATCCATGGCAAACTCCTTCAAATCCAATGCGTGAATTTCCGGATTGTAGCGAGAATCGACGACTTTCTGAAAAAAGCAAAATGAAACAAAAAGATAAAAATTGGTTAAATCCTCAAAAGAAACCTTTTCTTACCATACTTTATGATTTTACTCAAAATAAGTTTAACTTTCCAAAAGTCATTTTAAAAAGTTGAATAATTTAAATAAAATTAAACTTTCAAATTCCCAGACTCAGTGAGGACGATCGTTAAAAACTCCCTGCGACCTACTCCCCTATAGTTTATTTTCGTCCGACGAAAGTGCCCCCTAGGTCTGAAAATTGCTCACATTGATAGCGTCAATCTCGTTGCGCTTCAGCTTCTGCCATGGCGCAGTTGCCCTTTCGACGTTGAAGACGATCCGGTCGCCCGAGCCCCGGTGGACGATTCGACGAGAGATGGTACGGATAGCATCAGCAGTGTCGCTGCTCTGAAAATTTTTGCCAAAATTCGAAACTCTCAATAAGTTGCAATGATTTTGAAAAGGATGCAAAAATCTCAAATAAAATTCCTTTTTCAAGTCGTTTAACAAATGCTACCTTGATAAAGAACTCCAAATCACCACGACCGTTGTACGTCGGGAGAAGGGGTTTGAAGTCTTCTATCTGAAAATAAAGATAAAGCTAGTCAGGATTTCAAAACTCCCTACCTGATGAGAAATCTGTTTGAAGAGCCAAGTCTGGTCGTACTTTTTGCCTTCTTTCACCTAAAAATCGATAACTGAATAAGCTTCGGATTTTTGCAGCTATTCATTTTAAAAAATCAGGCATCATAAAAAATCCATACCCGAATTTTGTTGATTACTTCGGCATTTTTTGCAAACCCAGAACCAGAATCCACAAGCTGACGATCACGGTGTTCGTTTCTCTGAAACTTTAGAAGTCAAGATTTTTTAAAGATAAAAAAAAACATTCTTACATCGAGTCTCCTGTTCAGCACTCCTCCAGTGATTCTGTCCAAGAAATTGCGACCTCCGTGGCCGCGACGGGGTGGGCCTGAAGTTTTCAAATTCTTAAAAGTGTTTCAAAAATGTTGAAATGTCAACAAACTTCATCTAGCTTTAATTCTATATTTTCATAGGTTGGAAATAAAATGAAACAATTCTAAAGATGACTAAAAATATATGCTTTAGTCTCGGAAATTTCGATAGTTCTAAACGAGTTCAATAGTTGCTATTCTGTCTCAAATTTTATGAAACGCTGAAAAATTCATTAGTTTAATTTCTGATAGAATCCAATTTCAAGGGTTACTATAATATCGTAATCTACCGTACCCCCGGTGGGAGGCTCATCGTCATCGTCGTAGTTGCTTCTGATGTCCGGATCGAGTGCCACATAGCGGTTCCCACGGTTTCGGGATATCTGAATTACTTTTTAGTTTTTAAAAGTTTTATTATTTTTTTAATTACCTGCTTAGCATCCATCCTTCCGCCGCCTTGCGGTCGATAATTGCGGGACATGGCTTTTCTGAAAAATAAAATTCTTAGGAGGAAAAATTCTATAAAATTGACCGAAATTGATGAAGAATCAACGGAATTTCGAAACAAAACGATGGAGAAATGGTTGAAGCGTGTTCGAATCGAACAATTACGAAATACTCATTCTTTCAAGAAAATCCATACTTGCCAGTCATAAAAGGTAGATTTTCAAGGAAATGATCAACTTTTGATAGGAAAAGTTGTAAAAAATGACTTAAAACGAAAATTTATACATTTTCTTCGAAAAGAAACAAAACTGGCATTTTCAAAAAGTGACGATTTCACTGTGTCTTCTGACTAGAATTACTAAGCAAGTGATAAGAGGAGATAAGAATACCTACAAATAAGAAAAAGATCGATAAAATAAGGAGAAAAATGGGAAAATGAGAAATCGGGCGAAAAATCAGTCAGAAATACGAATCACGCACTATCGACACCTGACGCTGCAATTCTACAAAAGCCACGCCCACTTTTCTCTGCACTCTAATGGAGGGAATTTTGAATGTGGATTTTTTCACCTTTTTACAGTTTCTGATTTTTTTTTAGAATGCTTCAAAGTTCTTGTGGCTTTTCTAACAAAATTCCAAATTGATTTCCCTATCATATATTTCTTGCAAATAAACCTTTTTCGTGAAAAATAATAAAATTTTAGTCTTTTTCCGATGAATTTTTAGAATTAGTTTCCAGAAAATAAGCGCCTCTCTAGAAATCGAAAAGAAAGCTTATCTTGTTACTTTCAGAAAATGAGCGACCCTCCCAAAGTGGGGTCGTTCGAGGACTGCCGCAAAGTGCTCGAATCGGCCCTCGAGAAGGTGATCGGGGAAGCGGCCGGCGCGGTCGAATTCAAATTCGACGAGAGTTTGAAGACTAAGCTTACTGGACTCCAGCTTCAGGTATCTTTATTTTAATAAGAAAATTATTATTTTTTTTAAATAAGGGTTTTTTTTCTATAAATAAAAACTCAGAACCTCTTCATACTGACACGACGCATCCACATCGGTTTGGTTGAGCTTGCTACTGACGCCGTCAAATTGAGGACTGAGCTAAAGGGGGCCATGCATAATTTTGTGAGAATTGTTTTATTATTATTATTTTTTTTTAATTTTCCTTATTTTTTGTTATTTTTAGACCTTCTACGACGAAGTCCTGACCAAAGTGACCGAGCTCTGGAACAAACTCAACGAGCTGAAGGAAAGGAGGAAAGGTAGGGGTTATTTATCTATTCTCAATTTCTTGAACAACATCGTCTCTGGTGCAAATATTTTTTGTCTGTTTGAAAATTTTCAAACATATTAAAGTCGAAATTTTGTTAGATTTGCATTCACCCAAAATCTGCTGATAGAACGTTAGAAATTGGTTGGATTCGTGAAATTTTTGAAACTTATCAAACGAGTGAGAAGATAATTATGATTGTTGTCGTACCAGATGTGGCGCATCAAAGAAGTGGCTAAATAATCGATTTAAAAAATTTTCAGCGATCCTCAACTCGCTGAAATCCTCGGATTTCGTGTTTCTCAACGAAAAGCAAGACGCTTCTGTAGCTTCTTTGGCGGACGGCTCTACTTCCGTGCAGGAAATTCCGAGCACAAATGCGGAACCTACGGAACCAGTTCCGGTTGCTTTCCTCAAACCGGATCCGGTTGAACGTAGGACTTATGAAAATCAGGCCTCAAAGTATTTTGAACGCTGTCTTATTAAAAATGACAGCGAGAAAAAGATCAGTTTTCTCGCTTTTTTCTTATTGTCTGTCACCGCGCACTCTCACGCTATTTCTCCTCTCTTCTCACTGCCATTTTTAGCAGGACCGTGTCCAAAACTTTGAGGTCTGATAAAAATATATATATAATTTTAGAAAAGAAAATTTAGCAATATATAATTTACTAGAAAATAATCTTAAAAAAGTAATTTACTATAGTTTTTATTTTTGTTCGTCTTGCTATTTCTAAAGTAGTGAAAAAATTATGGTAAAAATATCTGCTTTCTTTACAGTACCCAAATTCAAGTCGACCATCGTTCAGAAGCTGCTCGAGCAGAAGAAAACACATCAGTCGGTTGCTGAGCAGAAGTAGAATTTTTTAATCTAGAAATTTAGAAGGAAAACATAAAAAGGCTAGAATATTCTGAAATATAGCATTTCCCAGATCGGCAAAGAAGAGCGATGAGAATATCGGGCTGAGGAGAAAAAAGAGTAAGGTCACTGAGGCTTCCGAAATTGAAAAAGTCGCCGAAGTTCCGGAAGTCGCCCAACTGACTCGGACACTCGAGGAGATGAACAAGCCCAAAGTCACGCCGGAAACGATTACAATCGAGGACACTCCGCGTGATGAAAATGCTTCGCGTAGGTTTCACAATTTTCTAAAATTTGATAAGTTTAAAGTTTTCTTCGATTCGGAATTGTTTGGCGAAAGATAGAGAAGGGAAATAATTTAGGTTTGAAAAATTTTTGAATTTTATGAATGATTTGAACTTATTGACCTTCTTGTCAATGTAGTGTGAAGCAAATATCCGAATTGTTATGCTCTAACAAGTTGAATAAGTTTATAAGAATTTCACGTCTTGAATGCATGAGTATATCAGCTATTATTTCACCCAAAATGTTCAAAATAATAAAATAGGAAAATTGGGTCATTGAAAATGTTTCAGAATCCTCCGCCGTCCCCACGTTCTACCAGGGTCCTCCGAAGTTCAACCTCGACCTGAGTGGAATGGAGTCGCTCAATGAGCCGGTATTTTTTTTTTTCGATTTTTTCTTAATTTGAATTTTCATTCTTTTATTTTGAGTGAATTCTATCAGTTCTTTTATTTTCTACTCCTTTAAATATTTTATCTAAGAACCCTTTCGACCATACGAAGAAGCTGAATTTGAAGTCGGAAGCGGGGAAACAATTAGTCGAGAAAATGGAAAACAACCAGCAGAAGGAAAAGAAAACGGTATTTGTATTTTTTTTTTTTTTTTTTTTTAATTTTACATACTTTTCATTCTTATTATTTTATTGCTCTTTGACAATCAACGATTTTCGAATTTTTCTGAAGCTTACCCAAAAATTTGTTTAAATTTCAGGAAAAACCGACCGACCCCGAGGCAGTCATCAAACCGTTCATGCAACTCAAGCCCCGCCCCGTGTTTCGCTCGAACACCTTTAAGGATTACAAATAAGCCAATGTTCGGATGTTTTTCCCTAATTTTCTTGAAAAAGTACTCCATTTCAAAGAATACCTCGTGACTTTAAATACCTGGCAAATGACAACGTTTACTGTCGAAAGAACCCCGACTTTTGACCTGAAATTTCGAAATTTTGAGCGTTTGAATGTATCATTTCATTGAATCTATTGAAGAATATAAAATTCTTTTATTTTTCGGAAAAATTAGAAAATTTCTGAAAGCGTACAAAGCATGGCTAAAAGATTTATGGTAAATGGCAAGAAATGTTCAAATTTTTGGAAAGCCGAAAAAAAACTCGACGAAAATTTCAGATTTTTGTGCAATTTGTTCAAAAATTCCTGAAATTTCCGTCTATTTAGGAAAACAAACTCAAATCTATTCAAACTAGTACAAGTAAAATGCGGGCTAAAATCACGTAAAAATAAGAGCATTTAAAAAGGATATGCTTTTCAGGTAAATGATATATTGAAACTTGGAAATTATTGTTCTTGAAAGTCATGAATATCTTATAATACGTCTAAAATCTAACGTTTTTAGAGGAGCTAGGATTCTTTTAAATCAGGAAAAATCCTAGATCCTTATAAAATAGGTAAAAGCGAGATAAAGCTTAAATGACTAAACCTAGGTGGATAAATCTTCATTCAAACATAAATTTCAACAAATTATTGAATGGAAAGTCGAAAATGTAGCATTTTTGTAGAAACATAGGTGAAAGATTTTCTGTGTTCTTCATGAAAATGTACCCTTTAAATTGAACCAGTTTTGAAATGAAATTCAATAATAGGCAATGATAGTGGAATATTCTAGATTTCAAGTACTTTTCAACCAAAAATATGAAAAATACTCTAAATCCCAATTCTTTAATGTTTTATAGCTTAGAGATTTAGGCACAATGTTTAACCACTCATAATATCGATAAAAAGTTGATAGTTTTATATCAACGAAGCCCGTAAAAATGAGATATCAGACCTATAAAAATTATTACGCTTCTACTGAATATTATGCAAATTTTAAAAAAATCATAAAATCGCTAGCAAAACTCAAACATTTTGTACGACGTACGGAATTTGGAAATTCATACACACAAAGCTACGTTACCTGATCGGGGAATGGATATGAATGGGCTTTCTGCATTTTTTTCCTGGAGTTACAATTTTAGAACAAATGGCAGTCAAGCAATTATCAATTTTCCAAATCAAGCTGTACTTTGGCTGATTTGAAACATTTAAAATTTTTTCTGCACTCTAAAATTGCATTCTTTTATAAAAAAAAAGGCGTGGATACAAATCATCTCTAATAGAAGACCCCTCATGAATATATTTAGAAATAGAAGAATAAGCTTCTATTAGAGGATTACTCGAACTTTAAATAGCTATAGATGCGGAGTTACCGTGCCGAGTTCCTTCTTTCTTCTATTGCTCATTGTAGATGAGCTTAGCAAGTTGATCTTTGGCAGCGACGTTCTCTCGTTTGCTGGCAACACATCTAGAAGCGTCATCTTCGTCTATGTCCAGGTCACAGTTACGAGAGTGGTACCTGAATTTTAAGCGTAATTTGGGGAAATGAATTCGAAAATATTGATTTTTTTTGTAATATTTGAAAAATTGGCGTTTTAAGAAATTTCAAATCTAGAAAGCCTATAGCCATTCTAATAGTCACTCTTCTTCTTTGAAATTACAAAAATCAGATAAGCTTTTATAATTTAAATTAAATGAAAAAAATGTTCTCCAACTAACCTAAATCTGAGGGTGGGTTCAATCACACGCATGATGTGGATGTCGGACTGGGCGAGGAAGAGGGAGACCAAATCGATTCGTCTTCCGGATAGCCTGAATTTTTTGTTTTCAAATTAGAAAAAAGTTTAGAAAATATTTTTAAACTGAAAATCGATTTTTATTGATTTTTCAAAAGTTTACTTGCTCCTGGCAGTCAGATAGTCGACTCCGTAAACGCTGATGCACGAGAAGTCCAAAGAATCAAAGCGGCCATGATCCTGAATTTATTTATTTTTCGAAACGTTGGATTTTTAAAACTAAATGTGAAAGTCATAATTTGTCTTGTTTTCTAAACATAATGAACACCAGACGTTTGATACGTATTATTGTGAAGATCAGTCCTTTTCGAACAATTTCCGATGAAGATCAGCTTTCGACAAAACAAAACCGTGAAAATCAACCCTTTCTTCAATATTTCAAATAGCCGAACCTTCTGCACAATTAGCGGTCGCTTCCTCTTCGCGGGCGCTCCATCTCTAAGCATGGCAAGGGCGGCATCTCGTCTTTCGACAGGATTGACTTGTCCAGCCTCCTTCTCGTCCATGTCCATTCCAGCGATGGTCGGATGGAACTCCACGAACGGAATCGGGAAAAATACCTAAAAATTGGCATATTTGATTTGGAGAATTTCGTTCTCTTCGATATTAGTTATCTTTAGACTCAAGACTATGAGCTCTTCTAAAAGTTGAGATGACGATATTCAAGATAAATCGATAGTTTGATTTCATTTGCACACATACATACGTAGCAACTATTTGAAAATGAATCATAAAATCGCATTATCTTGAACTGTATACATAGAAGAAGCATGTATCATTTTTCTGTATGATTTCAGAATAACCACAAAAATGATGTAGGCTTCAGATTTTCTTAACTATTTTTAAATTTTGCAGTGATTAGTTGAGTTTTTGTTCAAATTTATGTCAACTAACAAAATTAAAACAAAACAAAAAATCCCGACCTGATAATGCTTGATGGTGTTGATTCGAACCCTGTCGAGGAACTCCTTCTGGACGTCCGCATAGGCTGGCAGAAGCAGGAACATCGTGTTCGGCCCGTATCGATCGATTGTTTCGTCTAGAGCTGCACTGGCGATTGCTGCAAATTTCAAATTTAAGGTGGGACTTCAAAATAGCATTTAAATTCTAGGTCAGCAGTAATCAGAAATAATAACTAAAATAAAGTTGACGTTGAACTTCAGAATTAGTTTTAGGTTCGAGTTCAAGTTTATTTTAAGTTTAAAAATTAATTAGAAAAGCAATTTCTACCTGCCGGAGTCAAAATGTCGTCCGGAGTTTTCGGAGCCTCATTTTGATTGGGAGGAGGCGGTGGTGCGGCCGGATCCCGTACTTGAGATGAAGGTCGCTTGATCGTCAGGACGTCGGCTTCCAGAAAAGAGCGTTTGCATCTAAAATTCTTATATTTCTAGTTTTTTTTCTAACAACAACTCGACTACTATTTTTAAATTTTCAATAGAGAAGTTCGGCCTTTTGAAGCTTATCAAATCTTGAGGCTAATCATCTCTATCCGCCCCACAGATTATTTCAAAAATTTCTCTATGGAAAATGTTAAACATGTTTGGGGCTTGTACAAATTTCAAAATCTACCGTCTCTTCAACTCCTCCAAATCATCAGCGATACTTTTCGTCGAGTGCGCTTCGACCGGCGAAAAGACGGCCACCACGATGCGGGTCTAAAACGAACACCAAAAATGAGATATATTACTACACACGAGAAGAAATCGCGCGCACCTTTCTGGTCTCCTCGGTGGCGGCGGTGCAGAGTCGAGCGTGTCGGGCGAGGAGTTTTCTGGCGGGCATCACTTCAGCCTCGTCGGCCACCGGCACGACGATCGTCAAGTCCGTATCTTCCTTGACGTAGGGCACCTGGAAAGGTAACACACATCTTATTTTTTACTAATTCAAATGGAGTTCTTCAAAATCTAACATAGCCTAAAATGTGCTCCTCATACACACATACAAGCACCAATATCTGTTGGTGAAATGAAATTCGAAAGATGCCATTTCGAAAGAAACTCCTCTCATAAGAGCGCATTCATACATTTGGTGTGATTAGGAAGGAATTCAAATTTTCACTCCCAACAAAATTCCGATGCATACTCGAATATTTTGCATTCTCAGAAGAGACATATCTTCTAAATTCTATTAGCTCAGATGAATAAAAATAAATTCGAATAACTCAGGCTCCTATGGAATTGAAGCATACTCGCGCAAATGTTTCAAAATGCCCCAACAGTAACTGTTTTTTTCAGGAAAAAATATGTTGGATATATCTGCCACACAGTAGTACAATAAGATAAAATCATACGATCCCCTTGAAATTTGAAACATGTCTAAAAGTAGCGTTTAATTTTTACCTGACTCAAAAGCTGCGTGCTAGCGATGAACCGATTCAGATGGACTCTGCGCTCGACAATTTCGTCGTCCGAATTTCGATAAGTCAAATCGATCATGTAGTCCATGCCTCGTCTTGGATCAAATACTCTAAAAATGAACGATTTTAGTTAAGTTGAAAAACGATCTAAAAGAGTAGATATTTTCTATTCGAAAAGTTGAAAATTTTTATGAAGGCCAGCTTTTTTCTTAAAAAATCACGAAAGTGAGCCCACCGATATCCATTCCTGAGCTGAACGAACTCCAGTTCCGGTTCTTTCGTCTCAACGTGCTTTCTGGCCGCATTTAGAACTTCCATAACATCATCCCGATCTTTCCCTTCTAGGGGACGGACGTTCTGGATCAAAATCATAATTTTAAAAAATCGTCCTAGCCCCGAGTTTAAATGTGAATGATTCAAATACTCCCCATTGTCCTCGGGATGAGCCTTTCATATGGACACTCTGCGTCTATAACCTGCGAGACGCACGCATCGAGACTAAAGCAAAATACGAGGGAGCAGAGCAGAGACACATAGCTGAGGCTCGCGGCTGCCTACTCCCCTCTTTCTTTGCAAGGGTTCATCTCGGAGATAATGGAGAGTAATCTTATTCATATCTAACTAAAATCTAGTTCTTTCTTTAAATGAACTATGGTACCTGATTAGGTTCACTTCGGAAGATGTCTTTCATCGTGAAGAATTCCCAAGTGGAGACCTGAAGATCATTTTTAAATCATAATTTTAACGACATCTTGTAGAATTTCAGAATCTGCTTTGCTTATGTGTGTGTGTATCGTTTCTTTGCACTCTTGCATTCATTAGTTTCAAGAAATAATGCAATAAATATAAACAAGAATTGTGTGCAATTCAGACGATTCATCGAATTTATTTTGAAAAAAGGCTCAGTAGTTGTTGCGAAATGAGAGAAGGTAGAGATATTGCATACCCTTTGCAACTTGCCTCCCCAATGCCCCCGTTTCTATTTCTCTACACTTTTCCGGAGAGACGAAAAGAAAATAAGAGCGAGGGAGAAGAAAGGCGGGGCGCGTGCAAAAGCGAGTCTTAAAGAGTATACGATATATATACCTCCTCACAAGCCATAAACCACCACCCTCTTTTCTGGAAAATCGTATGGAAAAAAGGTAGTTTCCCGACCTGATACCGATTTGGAGGCTTGCTGAATCCGGGCACTGCAGGAGGCCAGGAGGGAGACTCTTCGGTGTGCAGCGCGTCCGTCATCCTCACGTGCAGTTCTTCCATTTCATCGATCTCTTCATCCAACCTAAAAATTTTTGATAAGTTTAAAAAATTTATACAGAGAATAGGGTAATCTTCAATATGTTTTTTTTCTGTATTTAAACAAAAAAAGCGAAATTTTCACAAGTTTCAAATAAATTGATAGTCTTTTGAAATGAGATGAAGTTAATTTTCGGGATTTTGATTCATCAAGTAATGAACAATTCACAAGTTTCAGAAATTTTTGAAATCGATTTGGGTTTGCTAGTATATAAAAATTAGAAACAAAATATCGACTTTTATCTCACCTAGCCAATTCGACCCTAACGAAGTGGTCATGCAGAGAACGAGCGTCTGCGTCGGAAAGGAGCTGAAAATTAAGTTTTACAAGTTAAAACAAATAAATCTAAATAGAAAATTACCTGAGGCACCGCAACCGAATCATTGAATCCTGGAATCTCACTCCATTGACCGATGTAATCGTGAGCCGCCTTTCCAGAGGCCTCTCCCCAAACCGAGTAGGGATAATTCTGGAATTTTTAAAAATTATATTGAAAAATATAAACATAGATTTCTCTCCAAATTCGACTCGCAAAAACCCGCAGAAAAATAGTGCATCGCTTCTAGAAGGAAAAAGACGACATGCTCTTTTCGTCTCAATACGACACTTTTTCTACGGGTCGAGTTTTGAGAAGTCTGAATGTAAAAATGACCTGATACTCAGTCTGACAGGTGAGATTCGTCGCGACTTGGAGGCATTTTTCGAACGTCAACTGATCGGAATCAGTGGATCCAGATGCCAAAGTATTGCAAATGTGACGCTGACTGAAATTTCGAAGGTTAGAAAAATGAATGTTTTTAAAAAAAAAATTGAATATTTTTCGTATTTGAAAAGTTGGAGTAATAGATCTACAGAAGGCCCCTTCAAAATATTGACTGTACTTCGAAATAAAATAAGATTTCAACTCTTATCATAATGAGCAATGAAAGATTATGATCCTAAAAAATAATTTAAAAAAAAAAAAAAAAAAAAAAAAAACTTACTGAATCAGGGTTTGCAGAGCGGGGTTGGAAATGAGAATGCCCGTGTCAAGCCGACATCTGCCAGAACCATCAGAGGCAGGCAACCCGATCAGAACGGGGTTGTTCCAATTTACCTGCAATTTTTAGGTAAGTCAGAAACATTTTCCTATTTTTCTCTATACAAGACAAAAATAACGAGATCTTTCTACGAAATAAATGCTTGAAAACACATAGGAATAAGATTTTAGAGAGAATTGACAAAATGGGCATTCGGAAAGTTCGTAACTTCGCAGCTTGACGAACTAGTATGCGGAGTTAGGAGATGATAGAGGGGGAGGTAGGAAAATGCTCTCCTCCTTTCCCCATACTATTTCACAAGTTGCCAAAAACATAGAACTTACCGAATTGACATATCGCCAGATAGCAAATGGGTTGATATAAGCCGAGTCCATCATCAACAACATCCAGTCGTAGCTTTCATGGACCGTCTGAAAATGTTTGGTTTTCTAAAATGTTTGTCATATCTAATTGTTGAAAATTTCAATTTTTCCCGAGCTTACCAAATTGAATAGTGAACTAAGAATCAGGGCGTGTGGTTTTTGGCCGTTGAGCCTGAAAAAGTCGAAAGTTTAAAAATAAAAAAGAAATCAAATTTTACTTGTATGAAATCAGATTGGTCAAGGTAGCCAAATCGCCGTCTATCCTACTGGAGTCAGCGAACATTTGCAGGTTGGGAAAGTGTCTGAATTTTGTAAATTTTCAAAAATCGATTTTTTGCTTAAATTCTACCTCCCAAGAGTGGTATTCGTGGTGACAGCCAGCGAGCTCTCAGCTAACACAGCGACCATCAATTTCTCCCGAGTCCCAAGCTCGGTGGCGGCGAAGCGCGCTCGAATTACCTAAAAATTTTTAGGTAAATTGGTTTAAAAAATCTGTAGTCTAAAATTCTATAAAATATAGTTTAAAAATCCGCCTTTTTTCTAAAATAAAATAAAAAATTCAGACCTTAGGTGTGGCATCCTGATTAGGGGGTGGTGCGGGCATTGGGTCCTGATGCACGACCCAGTCACCGCTCACGTCCTTGTATTCTCGCATCGGAGCAGAAATATACGCTTCCGCGCACGGCGTGTCGAAATTTTCCACCTGAAATTTAGCTTGTTGTCGAAATTCCAAAAATTCATCTACTTTTCCAAAATTTTTCTATAAAAAATCTTAAAAAATAACAAAAAAAAACCTGTCTGGAAGTGACGAGTATGAGTGTGAGGGTCATGCCGACGAGAAAGCCGCAAATCAACGGCAACGAGGTGCGTGCCGAGCCCATCGCCGACGCCACGCAGCACACCGACCAGGCAAATCTGAGAAAAGTCGATCAAAATTCAATAGATCGATACGAAAACGAGAAAAGCCGATAAAAGCTGGGAAAATTCGATAATTTATTTCATGCGACGCTGGCGCTATAAGTAGCGTAAGTGTCCATTGTTTTTGTAAAAGGAAAAATTAGGAAGAAAACGAAAAGACACGGATGCATTCATCGGAATCGACGAATGGTTCGCAAACGCAGAGCAAGTATCGATTTTTCCACTTTTTATTGATTTTTTCCTTTTTTTCAATTTTCCCCACCTGCCCGCGCGACCGCGCCGCGAAACGATGAGTGGGGTCCTCAGAATGGAATCCTCCGTTGTTATTCGTCAAATCGTCAATTTTGTTGGCGGAATACGGTAGATCTAAAGTTTATCTGTTTTTCTGTCCAATGCAAAGGTCTACTTTCGAAGTCAAAAATTCTTCTTTTAAAGAATCCGAGTTGTCAACCTACCGAATAAAGATAAATCGTGGCTTGTGAGGATTTTCTCTATGATCTCGGGATTTCTGCGGAATCACGCCAATTCCTTTCGGGTCAATAGATATTTTCGGCGTGTTAGCGATTAAATTTATCCCGACTTTTTCTTTCCACTATCTTAGAATGAGATACCTAAAAAAGTGATTTTTAGAGAGACCAAATTTTCCCCTGAAATATAAAATGCGATAAAATTATGTATATGAAGATCAGAAAACACGAAGTATAGAAAAATAAAAGTATTTGATGTGGTTTTCGAAATCTATAGAATGAATAGAAAAATAGAGAAGTGGGTAAGAGTTATGATGATTTGAAAAAAGAAATCGTGAAAGTGCAAATTTGGGTCGATAGCGCACTTACTATTTGGCACATTTTTCGATTTCTCTTAAATAAACGGAAGCAAACTAGTGGAAAGTAAAACTTTACAGAAGTTCGAAAAATGTCTATAAAATAAAACTAATCTAAGAAAAGGCTGATCTTCATAAAATTCCTACAATTACAAGATTGATCTTCGCGACAATTTTCAAGAAAACTGATATTTACACGCTTTTCGGTAAGTACATGAATTCTCAGCGAAAAAGTTCAATTAGAAACATAATTCATTCGGACGCCAATGACAGGAGATTACGAAAATTTAGCAATCATAAAACGCGACAAATTTATTTCAAATTAAACATTTCTGATGACACTCGTCTCCTATCCTTCAATATGGGAAGAGAAAGTAATATTTCCTACAAAATCGATGTGATGTAACGTGATAAAACGGTAGAGAAACTACTACTACTACCTTTGTCCCCGAAAATTTATTTTAGTTTTTGTTTTGGGAAGAAAGTGGAGAACGATTTTTTGAAGAAAGGTAAGTCGATTTGTCCAATTTTCTTTGGTTTTCTCTCGACGCTAATGTGGTAAATCGCTGGGAAAGTCGTCCCGCCATCAAGAGTTCAAAAAAAAATCAACACATTTGACAAAAGATCGAGACGTTCTTTCGGAAATTCTGTGGTTGAAGTTTAATTTTGAGGATTGAGGTGAAAATTTATAGTTTGAAATTGAATTCGAAAACTAAGCTTCAGAAAAAAAAAACAAAGTTATTCTTCTAAGTTTGAACTACATTTTGATAGGTGGAATTCAAATTCAAACTCAAATAGAAGCTGAACTCAAAAAGCGCTCAAGATATTCCACAGCTTTGTCTCTAATTAAGTTTTAGGAACAAAGAATTTTACGCTATTTCACGCAGATTGATAGTGATTCATTCGAGATAAAGAAAAGATAAAAGAAGGTTTGAGATCGGGGAAATTTAAGAGGAATGAAGATGCCAGAGAAAATTAGAGACAATGGTAACGCGAGAGAGACGAAGACAATAAGACAACTGACGTCAGGAATGGAGAAAATCGATGATAGAGGTCGCGAGACAATTAATGAGGAGCAAAAAATCAGGAAAAATATTACAAGTTTAGGCATTTCGACGAAGATCAGCTTTTAACAGGAAGTTTTTGCAGAAAATTCAACTATTTTACGAAGATCGATTTATTTCTAGATCAAATTTTCTCAGACATCTGAGCGGTATGAAAATTATTAGAAAATCGAGAAAACTGCGGTTCAAATTAGAGTGGAAGGATCAAAATATAGGAATGTCTGCGGCTACATTAACAATGCATTTAAGTGAGTTGGTCAAAACGCCCCGCTTGGACTAAAACGGTAAGGTAAATAAACCAACCCGAACTAAACTTGAACGAGTGTTCGTTTTTATGGGTGTCACAATTGAATCGAAATTTCTACAGAGACGGAGGTTGCTAAAAATGCAATGATAGGGCCTGAGTAAAAATAGTTTAGGTAAGGAATGCCTGGAAACAAAAACACACATTTGGAACTTTAAAATAAAATATTCAGAAGAAATGGGTAAATTTCAAAAATTTGCAAGAACTTTTCAACGTTTGCGAAACCCAGAATATACGAGATTCCCAAGTCATAAGTCGTATTAATCAATGATGATGGATGATATGAAGGTTCATTAAGGGCTAGAGACGCGGCGAATAAAAATTGCAATTTGGAAAAGTGTTCGCGAGGTTTAGTTTGACCGTTCGTGCTCTATGCATTGCCTTGGGCGTTCTTTTTCTTTCTTTCTCTCCCCCTCCTTCCTTTTTTCTGCTTCTTTAATATCTCTCAATTTTAAATTCTATTTCCCCTCAGATCATATTAGTTTACATTAGACAATGGTTTAGACGCAAAATGCGAGTGCTAGTCACTGAATTCTAAAATTGACCTCACTTTTGGAAAACTGATAACCTTTCAGTAGAAAATGGATGTTTTTGAGTGACGGATGAGCAATTTTTGAAGTTTTAGCTTTCGAAAGATTGGACAGGAAAGATGGATGTAAACCAACAAGATAAATTTAATTTAGAAAATAATATGAAAATTTTTGAGATATATATTAAATTCCCATGAATGGTGGTATTTTTAACTATAAACTAAATAATATATGATATTAATGATCATAATATAGACAAGAAAAAATTGACAAAGAAACCAATGAAACAGTTTTTTATAGTGGAGATCAGCTGTTTAGTTTAAAAAAAAAGTCAGGTTTAAAGAAAAGGTTCCTCATAACTTAAAAGCGTGAAATAACTTGAATTCAATTCATTTTCTCCCGACTCACTTTCTTTTCCCATTCTCTGGCCCAATTTCATATCTTTCACTATATAGAAAAGGCGAGAGACGCAGAGTATTATTATAATAGCTCGCCGTTTACAGAGCGTTCTTTGGAACAAAAAACTACGCCACTCAATTATCCTGACCTCATTCTATGACTACATAGTAAAGATTCTTCGATTTAAAAAGTCTAGGAAGTGATCAATTTTACGATCTAGACAGTTATTATAGCAAGGTCTGAGAAAACGCTCAAGGATATCGGGAAATAACGCGAATTTAGCCATAATATTTTAGTACTAATTTAAGATAAAAGATTTCTAGATAGAATGAAATTAGCTCCGATTTTGGGGAATTTATAGGCAGGAGAAGGGAGAAAATGCACTCGACTAACCTTTGAAAAAGGTAAGCCAGGAAAATTTATGCAAAATAATTTCTATCATGATCGGTACACGTGATTTTGAATCAGATAATGAGAAAATTGTCTATCGTCACATGATAACAGATAGGATCTGAAAACCGGCTAGAATATTTGAGTTTGGATGTACTGAAATAGAAATTCATCATTTGGAAGAGATGAAGGGAACGATAAAAATATCTGGGAAGGTAATTTATGCAAAAATGGAGTGATTCTTTGGAAAATCCAATCGTTTTAAGCGATTTGAATATTTTGAAATTCTTTTGCGAGTCTCGATCAAATTGACTTAGAATAAAAGGATGTCTAAAGAAATTTTGAAACACATACTTGATTTTTCACCTCAAAATTCAGAGTTGTGAAAAAAATTTCGGAAGAAAAAATACCATTTACATTCCTTAAAACAACGTGACTTCCTATTTTTATCGGTAACTTTCGAGTACTATCCGTCAAAAATGTCGGTAAGAGTTGTCGTAAAATGGTTCGCGAAAAAGTGGAGTGAATTTTTGGCAAGTCATAAAAAGTCTATAATATCGATCTCTCGCACATGTGATGATAGTGAAAAATGATAAGCAAAGTTGATAAAAACTAGAAATACAAGCGAGGGCTGGAGATACAGCTATTTGATAAAATGATAAAGTTTCCAATTAAAATAGAAGTTTTGTTCCCAAGAATCACCGAAAATGTTCTCAAGTTCCCAACTTTTCACTTTGAACAGTTTTCAGTTCAATCGACGAACATTTTTTTGATATCTCCTCATTTCTCTCCCACATTTTTTCCTCTGCAAACGTTTTTTTCTCCCACTTTTTTCCATCCCAGCTGCTAAAATTTCTACGAGGGTACCATTGACATATTGCGGATTCGAAAATAAACCAAGTTTTTTTTTGCAAAAACCAAAGAAATCAACTGGTATTTTTGAAATAGTCTAACTTAAATTATCGATTATTTTAGGTGAAAAAGATTCGAGTAGCGAAATCATACATCAAAATAATCCACTAGATTAGTAGATCAACTTGGTACATGTCACGTAAAATTTAGTAAATTACATTTAAAATTTATAACAAAAACATGTATTTTCAATGATCGATAAATTGAGGCAAGATAAAAAGTAGAAAAATTTGATAAATGATAATTGAGCTGTTTGCAAAAGAATAGACAACATTCACCGATTTAAGAAATGACTTTGACGACTATTTGTACATACGCAACGCACTTTGCATATTTGAATTTGCGCGTCGTTTATTCTGTCTCAAATTGTCGGTCATTGACAATATCGCACTTTTGGGGAAAATGGTGTGACGTTCTATATTTTCAGCAAGAAACGTACGATATTTAGATGATCTAATTAATATTGATTCAGAAAATAGCGTAAAATTGATAAGAACTAAAAATATAAATGGAAATTTGATAAGAATGAGAAGTTAAGGAGAAATGCCCAGAATGGTTAGCGAACAATGGAGGGGGATGCTAAATTAAATCAAATTGTGAACGATTCAACGAACGGTAGAATGATTATGTATTGATTTTTAAGAATGGAAAAATAATCAGCGATATGATTTAAAGGAATTGTTACGATATAATTTAATTTGAACATATGAAATGCTAAAAATAGTATGGTTCAAAGGAGAAGAATGGACGTTGAAAAAATCGAGACAAAGAACTTTAAGGATAGAAAAAGATGGAGAAGAATGAGAGATGAATGAAAATGAAGAGATGAAAAAGACGGAAATAGTTAGAGATAAAAGAAGATAAAGAGAGCATCAGACGGCTAGAGATGAATTGTTTTGGCATCTGCACGACAATGTCACGCATATAGTTGTAAAGGGGCATCGCCATTCATCTCTCCTTATTTCTCTGACCTCTCCAGTAAACATCTTATCTCTAATCATTTTTATTTCTCCAGTTCTCTAATAAACATCCTATCTCTAATTCGATAAGTACAAGACGAATATCGATTGGATAGTTCATCCTGAAAGAAATACCAATCATAGAATTTTGAAGCACTACGAAAAATAACCAGATTTCGCGTTAGTCTAAAGTTCAATTTAGCTACTAGGCTTTGTAAATAATACAGAATACGTGTGCAAATTTTAGCAACTAGTAATTTCCGTATCGTAACAAGTTTGAAAGCAAAAAAAAACATGCTACAGGATTGCGGAATTTTATCCTACCAAATGTAGGAAAAAGAATTTTAAAATGAATTTAAAAGAAATTTCATCGTAATAGAGAATTCATGTTTAGATATCACAAGAAGATCTGAATAAAATGCACAGGAATTGAATTTCAATAAAATAAAAACTGTGAAAACTCAAAACTCAGATCTTCAGATATCACACGAAAAATTCCGAAATGTTCACCACCAGTGCGCAAAATAAACAAATCGTAGTAGGGACAAAAAGGTTTACGATTTGACGATAGCCCCTTAGCGCAAATCGCCCTGACTTGCACAATGCGTCAATATACGTGCGCGGTCAACAATATCATCAACAATACAAGGTCAGGTTTGAATCATGCAAGAGAAATATTTGAAATAAGAATCAGAACATAGATTTTTTTTTATAAATTGCGCAAAATTTTAATAAATCGAAGTTTATAGCTTTACTAGACGATTAAGATGAAAAGGGCTAGTATTTTGATAAGAACTCATATAAAAGTACTGAAAGCTCGTGCTTATTTATGGCAGCGTCTGTACCTTGTGATAAGAAAGGCCAAGATTAAATAAGCTTAAATCCGAAAAGATCAAGACAAGAGGATATCTTTTTATAGAAGAAAGGAAGGGATATTTTTCGAACCATATTTGTTCAATTTGACAACACAGGCCCTCAAAACAATAGGTCGCGGTCTGTGAAGAGCGAGGCGAGGAGGAGGAGGAGGAAGGTTCAAATTGAAGCCAAGAAATCGAAAGGTGTTTTGAAAACAGTGAGGTTTCTCAAATTGAATGAATCACTTCAATACTTTGTACCAAATCAAATTTCGAAATCATGTAGACTTTATCAACGAACCTTCTACGCAAGTTTCGGGGGTTAATTCATGCAAAACTATGCGTTCGCACCTACGTTGTCGCCTATTTTAGGCAGCGTTTTTCACGTGAATTATATGATTCTCACCTATGGAAAACAACGATCTAAAAGTTAGATTGGTGTATAGATAATCATTTTTATAATAAGATAGAAAAATACTGAGATTATTGATCTGTTGTTTTGTAAAGTTAGGGTTAAAAAGGTGTGGTATTGAGGATTTAGCAGATATATCGGATATATCGAATCAAGAATGAACGGTCTAATGGACTGTGTAAAATGGATGAGGATTTGATTTGAAAAGTCGAGAAGTTTATGCTATATGTTTTATACCCTTGAAATCCCATGATAACGTATAGCCAGATAAAACGGCTGGATTAAATTCTCCCATGTTCAAAGTGTTATTGGTTATGACTTACCCCCTCTTGTCAAGTGCGGCTTAAATTGGGTAAAGCAAATACACAAGCATATCCTCAGTGAACAAGAATAAACAAATGAAAGGAACGAAGTAAACATCTCAGTTCACACCACTTTGCAGGGTAGTCGCCAAATGAGTGTGCTGCATCGTATCGTAGCCGGTTCCGAGCGAACTATATCCTGTAACGCACAATGCAGGGTCCAGAGTTTAAAGGAAACTCAAAACAAATACAAAGGAAGAAAGTACACCTATCCTAACCCAGAAATAAGCATAATAGCCCAAAATAGGCTAGATTTACCGGATTAAGCGCCCCACGGTAATTAGAGTTCATGTGCGTCATTTGAAAGCGGCGAAAACCAGGGAAAGTCGGAAAAACGGCGACCGAAGGGCGCGTCCTAAGCCCTGCCATAATTAGGTAAAAGTGGCTAAAGAAGAATGCGCCTCTAAATAAGGAAGGAGACGGTTTTCCTCTACCTTTAAGTCTCTTAAAATTGCATGATCTCTGCGTTTCTCTAAAACCTCTTAGAAAACTGTGCTATTTGCGCTTTGCCATTCTAAAAAACTTTTACGTGGTTCGTTACGTAGAGTGGAACATGAATATAGTATAATAATATGAATATGAATATCGACTTTGAAATGGAAAGAAATGAGAGGTTCAGAAAAAATGAACGAAGATCAACTTTTAACCACGATAGAAATTGATACCTTGAAAAAATGTATGTTTCAAAAACACCTAATTCAACTATATTTCAGGCAATAATATCTTACTTTATGATAAACTAATAATTACTAAAGAATGCTTACTAACTAGTCAGGAAATTTCCATTTACTCGTAGAAAAAGTAAAATTTGATGAACTTATAAGAGGTGAGTAAGAAATTTCTCTCATTAAAACTCGGGTATTTGATTTCAACAACCGGTAATTGATGGAAAAAGAGAAGTATCTTGATGAAGACAAGCTAGTACCATTTGAAGTTATTCGGCCTCATAGAAAAAGTCGAATTTAGGAAAACATGTAATAGAGGCGAATTACTATATGTCGTGATATCGTGAGGACGTGCGCTATAGCTAGGAATAGGAGAGGTGAGAAAGTAGGGAGAAATAGTGTGGGGAAAAAGGTAGCTCACAACATCACGACAATCGCAGTTGCCGTAATAGGTAGTTTCTTAGGGGACGTTGGAACAGTTTCCATCGCAACCATCTCTCTGATGAGGTGAATTATTTCGGTCAACTTTGAATTAGAATTACTATCCTTAATAATGAGACGAGAGATGATGACCGAATTTTCGCAGTTGAAAACGTCCCAACTTCTGTTTCCTAGCAAAACCCCATATGTTTTCGTCTTGTAATTTCTAAATGATCAAAAAAGAATTCGATTTACTTTTCTTTTCACACGCGCGCACACACTTTTCCCGACGAAGTGAAATCATTCTTATTAAAAAAACGCGAAATTAGTCTATTTCCCTGAATTTCTGACGCAAAAAGATCCCATAAAGTCTGTTTCAGGTGAACTTCTCTGGTGTGAAAATAAAAATACTCGAAACTTCAAGAAAAATTAGGAAAGAATGCACTTTTTAAGCCAAGAATGGTGAAATTCGTAAGCCTTCAGTAAAAAAGATTTTTGGGCCAAGAGTAATGAAAAATGGTAAAACGACAACGTGTAAAAGCTGGAAAAAAAATGGTGTGAATGGCAAAATTTTCTGTATTGGCCGAAAATAGGGAATTGGGAAGGAAAAAACTGCCAGGAACGGCGCGCAAAAAGTACACGAATAGTGCGTCGCAACGCGCTGCTAGAACGAGATAGAGATCTAATTTGGAAATACCACAGAACATCGAGAGAGAAAAAGAACCAGACAAGGAAATAGCACGACGAATAAAGAGAGTGGAAAGACGCAGAGAAAATTCCTGAGAAATTCATGATTGAGGAAATAGCACTGGGAAAAGAACGAGATTTTGTCATAATAAGGAGGAAGACATTTCTCGATACACTGATAAAATATTTGGGAAGATATCAAAGAACAAAATGTACCGAAAGATAGTTTAGGTAAGCTTCAAAGCACGAGTAATTTTCAAGTAATCAAATTAGGAGAATTGAAAAACAACTAGAACTAAAAGTTTTGAGGAAAAAACGCTTAAGGCTAGTCTCAAAACACGGAAAATTCTGCAAGTACAGCAAATTTTGCGTTAGGTCAGTTGTTTGGGAAAATATCACCCGGACTTGCAGACGGAAAGAAAAAAGGAAATGTGACAAAATGATGAATGTCAAATGTGAAAATGAGACGAAGCGGAGAATTTGCACTTTCTGCAAAATTTTTGAAAAAAAACTATCTTGATAAAAAATCATGAAAATGTAGAAAGCCTTATCCCGAAGATCTGGAAATTCTATTTTTAGAGAAGGGTCTTGCATCCAAGTTTAGATAATTGGATAATTTTGAAAATCGCCTGAGATAATCCAATTGTTGGGGCGTAATTTGTTCTGCCTACGTGGATGGTTAAGGGCTAATCGTTTCACGGGATTTTCCGCGTCAGACGCGATTTTTTGACGATCAGTATGATTAGCGATATTAGCCAGTTAGTAGAGATGGATTTGATAAATCCCCGGATAAATTAGGCCGACGAAAAATACATGGGAAAAGATGAGAGCAAAGATATCCCATTGTCAAATTTGGATAGGGAGAAATAACATTGGAAAAGAGAAAATCGGGATATGATAAAGAAATAGTAAGGGGAAAGAAAAACACTCGAAGAACGCTTTGTAGAAAATATAGAGAAAGTGTCAATTGAAGGACGAGAGAGTGCAGAGATGGAGAGGAAGACTTTCCAGATCAAGAGAAACAGTACGAAAGATGAAGAGAGGAAAAGAAAGAGAAAGTAGAAAATAAGAACGCGACCTCCAAAGAAAAGAGACAGGGAAAGTAGCGATGATGCACATCTTTCCTTCTCACTGGAACATCCTAGATCCAGTACTATTCTCATTTTTCTACCATCTTTTCGCGCTCTAAAAATTCAGTGCTATTTTTTTTTAATTTTAATTTCTCAGATCCTCTTGAAAACCAGTTTTTTTTTCAAATTTATGATAGTCCAGAGTTTTGAAATTTCAAGGACAAATTTGTCTAAATCTCCAGATTAGGCCGCTTTTTTAGATCAGAAGAAAAATATTGGAGCGCGAAAAGAAGAAAATCTAGGAAAAAGTCAGGTAAAGAGAAAGAAAAACGTGTGAAAACAAGGTCACGGACTTTTGGTTCGCGAGAACTATCCAAGCGATTTCTCTAATCCTATAATGAAACATAGAAGAATGGAAACAGGGTTAGATATGCGAAACTCTTATCGGAATGTATCAAAACGAGAGATAAGGATTTGTAACGAATCTCGAAGGATTTTGCAAAATTGGAGGTCAATCAATTTGGAGAATTGCAAAGAAATGAAAATAAACTTTGAAAAAATGGAAGTTTGATGAAGATAACCAACTTTATGAAGCTATAAAACAAGAAGTTCAACTCCGAAACAACCTCCAATCAAATGAAGATCAATTTTGTCAATTTTCTGATCAAGATATTACTTCAGCTTTTTCCGTGCTTTTCAATGAACAAAACATGCCAATTACGAGGACTATACGACAAAATAAGGTGATTATTATCATCAAGTGAAAAATATTCGTTGAAAATGTCGCACATGAAATATGACATTTAAAATCTTTATCTTTCCACATGATATATCACAATTTCTATTATTTATTATCATGACATAAAAATATAAAGTTTTTAATATTAAGAGTGAATGTTAGCAAAAACCAAAGTTTTAGCAAAGGGGTATAAATAAGGATCTGCAAATCAGGTTGATTTTCACATATCTTGTTCAGTTTTTAACGCTGATCATCATGATGTGGTTTGTTTTTCATAAAAAAATTGTCGTATGCAAGATTATGGTAGCTCGTAAGTTTTGACAGATCCGACCTTGGGAAAAAATCATATCTCCCTGTGTATGCATATTCTAAAATAAGTTCTGGAACAAAGTTGTTCACCATGTCCATCTACACAACATACTGGAAGGACGAATTTTTTCAACGCCATTTACGCGTAAACGTAGTACGGGTATATAGGGTAACTACGGATAATTTTTTCCTATCAAAATTAATTTCTAAAAATTTTATTTTTATTTTTGTCATATTCTCCTCGACAAGATCTACAAAATAAAAAAAGAATCATGAAATTTGGTGTGATATACAAGGAGATATGAATTTTTGAAATTTTCTTTCATGAAAATCACCCCGATTTTACACATTCGAAGCATTTTTTGATCCCAGGATCTTCCGTATTTCTTCACAAAATCTATATTCTTTTACGCAGAATTTAATGGGCTTTCAAATAAGATGATTTCCAGCAGGCTTTTCTTCCTATCGATGGGGTCGAAATCACGAAAAACAAGTCGGCTAAGGTTGCATTTTTGCAAATTAATTTTTAGAGGAATATTGTTGACCCTAGCAAGTGGCCGTAGTTACATGATTTGTAGAGTTTTTCGTGGGCTATCCAATGCTGAAAACCGCGTTCGATTTGGTTCAGAAATAAGAAAGTTATGGATTTTCTCCCGAGGTCGGATCTGTCAAAACTTCAAGCTACCGTAATCCTGCATACGATAAGTTTTACAAAAAAAAAACGGATAGCACCATGAGAATCAGCGTGAAAAACCGAATAAAATATGTGAAAACCAGCCAAATCGGCGGACCCCTGTTCCGCGTCACTTTGAATAATACTGACATTCACTCTTAAATCAAAAGCAAAATAGGTTGCTTTAGGATTATATAGTCCTAAGATTAAGATAATTTCATTTATCAAATATTCCGATTGATAGAATATAGCTTGACTGATAAAACTGCACTTTTCCCGCCCTTGCCTTAGTTCTTTTCAGGAAATCGTATTTGCTCAATGTCTCATTGTGAATGTGCTAATATTTGAACGCAAGCAAGTCAGATCAAGAACTACTGTAGACCAGGGATGTATGCGGTCCGTAAAAATTGGGATCCGGACATCTAAAATTTTCTCGACACGGACCCGAACACTAATTAATCTCTGGGTCCGGGTCCGTATATTCTTGCTGTAGACTTTTTTAGGGTATGAAGAAATGAGTTCACATGACTCCCCTAAACTCGATTTATCACTGATTATATCTAAAATTTATGATTCCATCTAAAAATTAATCATCAATCGATATTCTATGACTCCTCTTATGAATTCCATCTTATCACTTATGCTTTGCTTATCTAATTTTAAAATACCTTATGGTTCGCGTCTATTTGCCGAGGAATTCGTAATATTGAAACTTAAAGAGGCATTAATTTTAAGACGAGCAGGAGGCTTGGTACAGGCTAAAAAGCCTATCACTCCTGATATAGATGATATGACTGGAGACCTCTTTAGGGTCCTAATCACAAAAAAAGTGAAAATTAGGCCACGTCCTCTAAAGTAGACGGGGTTATGTGGGTCGAAAGTCGTAATTTTGGCGATTTTGCTAATTTCGGGAGGTACAAAGAAAACTTTTACTATAAGAGATTTTCGAAAAATTCATAACTTTTGTAAAATAAAACCAAATTGAAAGATCTTTTCGGAATATAGTAGTTGGAGAGCAATACTTCATTTTTGCTTCCTAGAGTACTGTGCTACCATTTTACTATGGTACCATATGGGTCCATGGCATACCACCCATATGGTGCTCGAGTGGTATGTTATAAAATGGGTATCAATTGACTCGAAATTGACTGGAGAGTAATGTTCGAGGCAGTTTCTATCAATTTCAGCAAGTGGCTGATCCTCCAAAATCTATATATTTTTAGAAAATACATTCCACGTTTATGTTTATTCTTTTTAAATTTTTTGAAAATCTTTTATAGTAAAAAGTTTTCTTTGTACCTCCTGCTTACAATCAAATCGTTAAAACTTCCAACTTTGACCCCCACCTAGCCCCGCCCACTTTAAGGAGCGTGGCCTAATTTTCATTTTTTTTTGTGATTAGGACCCATGGGTGTATTCATCCATATGGGTTTGATTCAGATCCAAGACACTTTTGCAATTGTCCGGACCCTTGTTAGTTATTCGTAGAATGGCTCAACAATAATAGTACTCGATTCTGATTGTATTAAAAAGGGAATCTCAGCAAGAATCAAAGTCCTTACAAAGGGATTTAAACAAAGTTAGAGACTGATTAACATAAACTATTGACACATAATAATCTTTACTTTAAAGTATACACACATTCGCATATCTAATCCTAGGTACCTTTTCCCACTTTGATCCTAAACCTATAAATACTTTCTTACTCGTTAATAAGCGCTTACTCTCGTCTTCGTTTCTTAGTTAGTTTACAAACACATACATAGAGACCGCAAGCTCCGCCCACTTTGTGCGGACAAAGTCGAGGAAGAAAACTTCGTCAAAATTTTCAAAAAATTCTAGGATTTTTGCGAATTGATTTTTTAAAAATTTTTCTTTTCCCACTATTAGATATGAGCCTAGGGGGCATTTTTGCTTCCGGAACATGCCCCCGAAACTTGACTCGAGTCGGTCAAAACGTATAACAAAGTTTTCAAATAGTTCACAAAAAAGGGTTTCGAATCGTCATCTTCAAAAATTCATATCTTTGGTTACACTGATCCGTTTTTCATGCGGTTTTTTGCTACAACCCTGTCTAGCCCTACAGAATCCTAGAAAAATACTTCCATGACTCGATCTTCAAATCGGGAATATCACTTGCGGTCTGTACACATACACAGTTAATTGCACCGCTTCGTGATCTTAACAGTCACTCAACTGTTTGTGTTGTATGTATTTTCTTTGATTTGGAATTGGTTGGTTTGGATTGGCTTGGTTTTATTTGATTTTAAGCCTTTGCGAAACAAGGCCGAGCCAAGGGAGCGTGCGCGAACGAAATTCATTGAATCTACTAACAGTTCTTATCATTTCATATTCGAAAGCATTAAAGAAATTGATTAGGTTGTACTTTCGAACTTTAAATTCGTGAGCAAATATTCTTATCAACCGATTTTCGTAATGTTTAATGTTGAAATTGCATACATTTTCTGTTAAGCGGTATGAACATTTTGGAATAGGAATCGATTTTGTGAATATATTTAGGGAGGCCAAGTGGTTTTTCAAAATAGGTTAAATTGGGTAAATTTGATATCAGTGTGATGGCCGAGATCGGTACAAACTCAAAATTTTTTTTTAATTTCAAAAACGGTCCATCCTATCAAAAGTTCTGACCATTTTTGTGCGGCAATTCGTTCCTGCAGCGACCTTCCCAAATTTTTCCGACAAGGAAACTGCACTGTGTTTACATAAATTATCCTAATTAACCATGAAATCCCTTCCAAATGTTACCAAATGGTGCTTGAGTGATAGTAAAATCATGCATTCTTTCTCTCCCTCAAAAAGAGGACACTTGGCCTCCCTAAATATATTTTGATGTTATATTGCTTTTTCTATGAATAGTTTAGCGATCTTATTTTCAAATATTCTGAGAAGATAATATCATTCTAAAACTATAGTAGTCTCTTCGACTGTTAATCATCTGCCATAAACTATCTGCGGATAAGCAAATGGAATGAATCAATACTCTTGAAATTATTTCATTAGAGGTATGATTTTTAAAATTTACAGTAATTTACAGTTAATTCTAATTGATCGTTATAGATTCTAGACCTAAGAAGTGATGTATGTGAAAGTTTTTCGAACTAAACAGATCTGCATTACTATTGCAGTCATTTCCATCTTTTATTTACTTCTTGCTGGTAATATAAGCGATTTTATCTTAGTTTGTATATAATTTATTCAGTACTGACAAATGATGATATAGATTTGTATGAATCTGACTTTAATTCTCAAGAGCATAACGGATTAAAAAGAAGAGTATGCTGTCATTCAATAGACACTTGATTTTATTTATTTAGCATGCGGGTATAAATGTAATCATAGTAAATTCTGATAGTCAATTGAATGAAGGCAAGAATGTATCAAAAGCAACTTCATTTCACCAATTCAATCAAATGGTAGTATTTTAGATTTTTTATTGGTATGATAGATTATTTCAGAAGTGCAGAATACCTCAAATGCGAATAAACAGTCCTGAAGTTTCGCATTTTTTTCACCATTCTAAGCCATTAAATTGTCACAAATCCGCCGCAAATTGGGTCTTTTTAGATACAAATGGAAAGATTGTCTTTCATGAAGATAGGTAGTAATCAATAATAATTTGAATTACGTAACATTGTAATTTAAGAAAATCTGCAACATGTACAATATCATATTTTGAGAGAAAAAACGACTACACTAATTTCTATGAACCATATGTTGAATTACATGACGGTGATACAATGAAATTCGATTTCGCTCGAGTCAAGTGCAAACATGGATTTAGGAAATGGTATGTAATAAATCTATGAATGATTAGTTGGCACCATAGTAACGTTGTCTTTCTTCTTTAAAACTGCCAAATTTGGAAAAAGCATGTTGGTAAAATTTTTTGAAATTTCAGAAAAATAATTTTCGTTTAAGTTCAAATAAGTATATTCTAGGAATTCATTTTTGATGACCGTTGCTGAAGATAAAAATAGAAGAAAAGAACTCGAAGATAAAAATGCTAACAAAAATAATATTGACGTCTATTTTCTCGGATTTGATTCACTGAGTCACATGTCATTTCGAAGAAAATTAAAGAAAACTGTCAAGGTTCTCGAAGAAACGATTGGATCTTTTGTTCTGAACGGTATAATTTTATCTAAATCTTATCAAGAATAACTATTAAAAACAGGTTACAATATCGTTGGTGATGGAACTCCTCAGGCCTTTATTCCGATTCTCACTGCTAAAACTGAACTTGAACTGCCATTGACTAGGTAAATCTTTATGATTAGCAAAAATGTTTCTAAACTTTCTGGATGATATACCTGAACTCTTATATAATGTATGTATAATGGGTTGGAATACGATAGAGCAAGCATTTTACAATTTTGTTTCGAAACATGGTAAAATATTTTCATGAAAAAAATCAAGGTTGATGATAAAGACATTTTCTATGATTTATTAGGAAACGCTTCAAAGAGGCGAATTATGTAGATGATGTCTATCCTTTTATATGGAAGAATTTTTCCGATGCTGGATATGTAACTGCTTACGGCGAAGATGCTTTCAATATAGGTAGAAATATTCATTTACCATATATCAATGCACAATTTTTGAAGGAACTTTTACATATCGCCTTAAAGGATTCCGACATCAGCCTACAGATCACTACATTCGTCCATTCTTCAAAGATATAGAGGAATCAATCAGTTACAGTGCAAGATGTGTGGGATCAATTCCATTGCATAAAGTATGCTAATTTTAAACCGATTCAGACCTTTACGATTAAAACCTTTTAGATGTGGTTTGATTATGCATGCAATTTTATGCGAGTTTATGATGGTTCACCCAGATTTTTGCTAATGCATCAGGTATCATTTTATCGCATCACCTATTACTTCTTAATCATATTATTTAGAGCCTATTATCACACGATGACATAAATTTGGTTGAGGTAGAAGATGAAGATTTGGCTAATCATTTACTTCAAATGCATAACGAAGGTTTATTCGATAATGCACTGGTTATCGTGATGTCTGATCACGGAAATAGATTTGCGAAATTGAGACAAACACAGCAAGGACAATTGGAAGAAGTAAGAAGCAGAGGCGAGACGGAATTCCGGTTTCAGTTTCGAATTAGACTATCTTTAGCAGTTTCAGTTGAAGTTCCAACAACTTTTGGGAGATCAATTTTGATTCCGGTTACAAAATCTAGGGGAGAAAATCACCATTTCGATTCTTATTCTAATTTTCAAAACTCAATTTCGTCTCAGTCTTGGAAGCAATATCAATCAACGTACAACGGAAAATAGCTTCAATTCATTTCTGTACTTCAAATAAAAATTCTGTCACTTTAGTTATTTCAATTATTTCATTTTGAAATCGTAGTTTTATTATTTTGCATAATTTCAGCGATTGCCATTCTTTTCAATTTCACTACCGAAAAGATTTCGTGAATCAGATGAGATTGGCAAATTGATGCACGAAAATTTATTAAAAAATGTTGACAGGTAAATCAGAATATGCTTTGTCAGAAATACCGTTGTAAATGTAATCTAGATTGTCAACGCCCTTCGATATCCATGCAACATTAATGGATATTTTGCATTTGCCATCTGTAGAGAAACTAAAGAAAGTACAGGATTCAGCATATTTTCGGGCATTGTCTCTTTTCAGACCAATACCTGAGAATAGAACGTGCGAACAAGTAAATATAATTGATACAAAAATTGCGAATAAGTTGAATTTTCAGGCAGGCGTTGAAGCACATTGGTGCACATGCCTCGATTGGCAAAATGCTCTGAAAGAACCAGAAGATATCGAAATTTCAAGTAAACTTGCCGATGTAGTGGTTTATTCAATCAATCAACAGCTACAAAACGTTACTCATCTCTGCTCTCCTCTTCAATTAGATAAACTCATCTATGCTAGAAAGTACGGAATAATTTTCGTTTCTTTTACAAAAATGATAGTTCATCAAATTTCAGATTAGTTCCAAATAGCGGCGTTTTGAGCTATTCGAATGTGAAAGATACAGACGGTTTCGTGCCAGATTTTAGTGGATCTACAAAAGCAACATTTGCACATTTCCAGCTGAAATTGCAGACAAAACCAGGCAATGCTGTATATGAAGTGAGTCGAATTTAGACGATGCTCTTGACTTCGGTTTCTGAGCTAGATCCAAAGTATATATATCCAGAAAATTCTGTCAGAATCGGTTTGAAATTAGGTCTCGTTTAAATCCTTGATCAGCTTAAATCAAAATAAATTCAATGTCGTAAAATTAACTGCCATCAATATCTCTGAGTTAAACACAATGAAATCTGTTGGTTAATAACTTTCCAATTCAGATAACCCTGTTTTATGATTATGTTCTAAGGAAAGCTACAATCGATATGAATTCAATCAGTCATGTGAACAAATTCAATGATGCCCCTCATTGCATTATTGATAAGAACTATTTCCTTGCAACTTACTGCGTTTGTTACGACAAGTTGCATAATGCTTAATAAGTTATGGGGTTAAAACTAGATCGCATTTGTTTGTTTAAAGATCGAACTATTTCTTATTACGATCAATAAATTTTCATCATTTGAATACATATAACGATCTCGTGATAGTACATTTAAGGATGAATGTCAGAATTATTCAAAGTGGCGCGGAACAGGGATTTGGCTGATTTTCACATATTTTATACAGTTTCACGCTGATTTTCATGGTGTGGTTTGTTTTTCATAAAAAAAAATGATTGTATGCAGGATTACGGTAGTCTAAATTTTTGAGAAATCCGACCTCGGAAAAAATCCTAACTTTCTTATTTCTTTATTTCTGAACCAAATTGAATGATTCTTTTTTATTCGACAGCATTTAGTCTTTAGATTATCAAGTAATAAAATAAGAATTTTTTGAGGTTCAATGACCAATTTTAGTATGCCTTTTTATACATTATTTTCAAAAATTCATATCTCTCTGTGGGTGCACATTCTAGAATAAGTTCTGGAACAAGGGCTGTTATCTCATCGAGACGAAGCGTTTGATACCAAGCTTTATCCATTTATATACTTCTTAACGATTTTTGATTTTTTGAATTTTTCAGTATGTCATTTACTGTAGCGTAAACAACGCGCATCCGAGATTCGGGACCTCGATTTTAAGATTCTCCACCTTCGATTGCATTGTTTGGACCCATTTCCGAGAAAATAATTTTGGGGCTGTGCCAAGCCATTCTCAGCAATACTCATTTTTACATCGAATGGCTATTATGTGTAATCTTGACTTGTTGTTGATTTATCTTCAATTTTTCAGAAGCTTTCAGAAGCATTTTTAAAGAATAAAGTTAGTAAAAGTTTTATTTTTAAAGGGAAATTGGATTTACGAATCATGAATGGTCTCGATCTGAATATCTTTGATTTCGTTCTTGATTTTCTGAGCGATGGCCTTCTTGGTTTTAGCTTCCTCATCCGCGCGCATCGCCCCACGCACTGCTTTGGCCGTCCGCGGTCGCTCCGACACGATCTGCGACGTCAACTCCTGGAAATGTAAACAGGTAAAACATAAAAAAAAATGAAAATTAAATTTAGAAATTTTATGATATTGCTAATTTTTTGACATTTTTTCTTGGTTTTTTATTGTAAAAATCATGTGATTTTAAAATTAAAAGAGTGAAGAATGTCTTTCTGATGAATATTAGCTAAAGAAGGAGGGCATGCGTTGTCCAACAAAAATTTTGTTGGACAACGCTACGGACTCATTTATCGGTCCCTCGAATTGCGAAATGTGAAAATCGATTAAATTTTGTTGTGTAAAGTTTCGAAAATATTTCCTAAAATTCGAAATACTGACTCATATTAGTTATAAAAATAGAAAATTAGAGCAGTAAAGGGATGATAACACGATTACGGTGGAACTGACGCAACCCTGATGCTAAACAGAACTGATAGATAGGAAGTGACAGGTTTAACGAGCAAAAGAGAACCTATTTCACCTTTTTCTTGATTAGATAATTGAATTCATAGTTTGTAACAGGAAAAATCAAAGATATAATTTCAAAGGGTTATATTATACGAGAATTGCAGATGTGAATCAAACAGACAATACAGTATCGGAAGCGAAATCATGAAAGTGTATCCAATCAGATAAGATCTGAAAATGGAAAATTATACAACATAGGCATTTTTATTCGTTGGATTCAATTTTTAAATTTTCAAGGAAAATTATCTACTTCTACATATGACACGTTCTTCGTAAAAATCGAGTTTTTTATAGAGGGAGTGGTACCCAAGAAGTCGACTCCCAAATTTCGAGCTAATATTTTGTCCCTGGGGATTTTCGACAACGCTGATTACGAATCTGACGGTTAAAACCCGATCCGACCATTTGTTCCGGAAGGCCCGCATCCGGTAGTTCCGGAAAATTCTATTTTCGTTATTCGGCATGTAAAAAATTCAAATTTTATATCAAAATGCTCGCAGAGACCATCTGAGTACGATTCTGGAAAGATCTCGTCGAAATAACATTAAATAAGAAAGTTATGAGTTTTTAAAATCAGATTAGACAAAAATGAGCCATGAAAACTCTTCGAAGAAGTGGCATTTCTTCGCTAGCGAGCAGTTTATAGGAAAACGGTCAAGTATTTCAGAAACTAGAAGACCTGAGCTACTTCCCAGTATAAATAACTCATGGAATCTGGCACTTTAAAAAATAAAAAAGCGAAAAATCAATATGCTATTTTCCATATGTTTTATTACTTTCATCACAACTTCCTTATTCGGTGTCATTTCGACGAGATCTTTTTAGAGTCGTGCTCAGTTGGTCTCTGCGAGCATTTTGATACCAAACTTGAATTTTCCATGTAGAATAATGAAAATAGAATTTTCCGGAACTATCAGATGCGGACCTTCCGGAACAGGCGGAACAAGTGGTTGGATCGGGTTTTAACCGTCAAAATCGTAATCAGTGTAGTTGAAAACCCCCAGGGGCAAAAAATCAGCTCGAAATTTTAGGGTCAACTTCTTGGGTACCACCCCATACTCGATTTTTATAAATAACGTGTCATATACGATAATTTTTATGAAAAATAAACCACACCATGAGAATCAGTTTGAAAAACTAAACAAAATATATGAAAATCAGCTCGATTGGTGAGCCGCTATTTATATAGACTTGGGCTTTTACTGACACTCACTCTTAAATGATAACACATACTTCTATCTAAATCATTTATCTTTATAATAAAAAAAAACTTATTATTAGGTCTAGCATTCAACACTTATCTTTTTTCTCATAGACAGCATGAGAGAGCGTGCGGAAGGATACAGTAGAGAAATTTATTGAGGGAGTGTCTTGGATAACATTCGTCAGCGTGAGGAATGTCAGCCTATTGGTTGCATTTCATTCGCTTTTCTACAACTTTGGAGAGACGTCCTATAATTTTAGCCTGGTAAAGTATGTTCAATTTTATAATTTTCAAACTTACAACGTTCACTATGATGATCGATTTGGGAACCTTATGACATAAATGGATAATAGATATCGAAATATCAAGTAAAATTAATTTTAATTTTAATTAGAGGATGACTCATCATAAATACTATTTACACGTATCATTTAGTAACGTCACGAGGTTTCTAGATAGTTTTCGTGATTAAAGTTTAATTTATTTGTTGAAAACATGTTATGAAATAATCAATAATCTTATAAATGCGCGTTACTAGAATTGCTTACTTATTATCATATTTTTGTCACTTCATCTTTCATTCTTTGAAG
This sequence comes from Diploscapter coronatus, assembly GCA_964036155.1. Taxonomy (NCBI): domain Eukaryota; kingdom Metazoa; phylum Nematoda; class Chromadorea; order Rhabditida; family Rhabditidae; genus Diploscapter; species Diploscapter coronatus. Next base: position 85,344,294 of record OZ038422.1, on the reverse strand, counting down.
TTTTTATCATTAATATTTAAAATTTTTCTCTATATCTATCCGCCTCCCAAATAATACGTGATGACAATTAAAAATGAATTATTTTAGTTCTCGAGACAATCCACAGCGTTTCTGTTTCCTAGATATATCATAATTGCGTATTAGTGCAACTCAGAATCTAGTTCAATTTAGGAACGCCAATTTGTATTAATGGATTAAAATATCGTTTTTCTTATATTCTGTCTTTTATCAGAAATATATTAAAATAGTAGTTTTGACGTAAAACAAAGGGATTTTCAATTTACATCTATATATTGGATGTAGTTTGGATTAATCAATCAATAATCGATAGTTATTGATCCATTATAAAATTCGAATGACTGACGAATATTAAAAATTGCAATACCTTACAATCTTATCTCTTACAGACTCCCTTGCAGTTTTCGTTCATCAGCATTTCCTATATGATACGTTATTTATAAAAATCGAGTTTTTTTTTTTTTATAGAGGGGTGGTACCCAAGAAGTCGACCCTCAAATTTCGAGCTGATTTTTTGCCCCTGGGGGTTTTCAACTACGCTGATGACGAATCTGACGGTTAAAACCCGATCTAACCACTTGTTCCGCATGTTCCGGAAGGTCCGCATCCGGTAGTTTCGAAAAATTCTATTTTCATTATTCTACATGGAAAATTCAAGTTTGGTATCAAAATGATCGAAGAGACTAGCTGAACACGATTCTGAAAAGATCTCGTCGAAGTGACACCGAATAAGGAAGTTATGATGAAAGTAGTGAAACGTATGGAAAATGCCATATTGATTTTTCTCTTTTTAAAATTTTCTATTTTTTAAAAGTGCCAGATTCCATGAGTTATTTATACTGGGAAGTAGTCCAGGTCTTCTAGTTTCTGAAACGCTTGACCGTTTTCCTATAGACTGCCCGCTAACGAAGAAATGTCACTTCTTCGAAGTGTTGTCATGACTCACTTTTGCCTAGTTTGATTTTGAAAACTCATAACTCCCATAATTCTAGACCAAATTTTATAATTCTTTTTTTGTTTGATTACTATTGATATTCAGTTTATCAGACACTAAAAGATAATTTTTTTGAATATCAATTTCTGCAGAAATACGCATTTTTCGCATCTTGATTGCGTACTTTTCAACTCATACTGTGTTTATGCGTAAATGACGTTGGAAAAATTCGTCCTTCCAGTATGTTGCGTAGATGAACATGGTGAACAAATTTGTTCCAGAACCGACCTCGGATTCACATTCTTATGAACTCCAGAATTTTTTGAAGTTCAATGACCAATTATTGCAAAGTGCCTTTAGGGCAGTAAATTTCAAAAATTCATATCTCCCTGTGTGTACATATTCTAGAATAAGTTCTAGAATGAAAGTTGATCAACTTGAAGAGCTCTACAAGATTTCATGGAAAACTCCAACATTAACTCCTATTATCCTTGTAAACACAGTACGGGTATATAGGGTAACTTGGGCTAATTTCTCCTGCCAAAATTAATTTCTAAAAAATTTCTTTATACTTAGAATTTATTCTCCTACTCAAGATCTACAAAATAAAAAATAATCATGAAATTTAGTCTAATATATAGGAAGATATGAATTTTTCAAATCAAACTAGGCAAAAGTGAGTCATGACAACACTTCGAAGAAGTGACATTTCTTCGTTAGCGGGCAGTCTATAGGAAAACGGTCAAGCGTTTCAGAAACTAGAAGACCTGGACTACTTCCCAGTATAAATAACTCATGGAATCTGGCACTTTTAAAAAATAGAAAATTTTAAAAAGAGAAAAATCAATATGGCATTTTCCATACGTTTCACTACTTTCATCATAACTTCCTTATTCGGTGTCACTTCGACGAGATCTTTTCAGAATCGTGTTCAGCTAGTCTCTTCGATCATTTTGATACCAAACTTGAATTTTCCATATAGAATAATGAAAATAAAATTTTTCGGAAGTACCGAATGCGGACCTTCCGGAACATGCGGAACAAGTGGTTGGATCGGGTTTTAACCGTCAGATTCGTCATCAGCATAGTCGAAAACCCCCAGAAACAAAAAACCAACCCAAAAATTGAGGGCCAACTTCTTGGGTACCACCCCATACTCGATTCTTGCGAAGAACGTGTCATATAGTAAAAAAAATTATCATTAGGTCTAGCATTCGACACTCTTATCTTTTTTCTCATAGACAGCATGAGAGAGTGTGCGGAGGATACAGTAGAGAAATTTATTGAAGGAGTGTCTTGGATAACATTCGTCAGCGTGAGGAATGTCAGCCTATTGGTTGCATTTCATTCGCTTTTCTACAACTTTGGAGAGACGTCCTATAATTTTAGCCTGGTAAAGTATGTTCAATTTTATAATTTTCAAACTTATAACGTCCACTATGGTGATCGATTTGGAAACCTTATGACATAAATGAATAATACATGTCGAAGTAGCAAGTAAAATTAATTTTAATTTTAATTAGAGGATGAGTCATCATAAATACTATTTATATATGAGACGTTATTTATAAAAATCGAGTATGGGGTGGTACCCAAGAAATCGACCCTCAATATTCGAGCTAATATTTTGTTCCTGGGGGTTTTCGACTACGCTGATGACGAATCTGACGGTTAAAACCCGATCCGACCACTTGTTCCGCCTGTTCCGGAAGGTCCGCATCCGGTAGTTTCGAAAAATTCCATTTTCGTTATTCGGCATGGGAAAAATTCAAATTTGGTATTAAAATGCTCGCAGAGATCAGCTGAGCATGATTCTGAAAAGATCTCGTAGAAATGACACTGAATAAGGAAGTTACGATTAACATAGTGAAACATATGGAAAACGTCATATCGATTTTTCATTTCTTTTAATTTTTATTTTTTTAAAAGTGCCGAATTCCGTGAGTTATTTGTATTGGGAAGTAGCCCAGATCTTCTAGTTTCTGGAACACTTGACTGTTTTCCTATAGACTGCCCGCTAGCGAAGAAATGTCACTTCTTCGAAGAGTTGTCATGACTCATTTTTGGCTAATTTGACTTTAAAAATTCATAACTTCCACGATTCTCAACTAAATTTTATAATTCTTTTTTATTGAACAGCATTTAATCCATAGATTATTAGGCAATAAAATAAGAATTTTTTTTGAATACCGATTTTTGCAGAAATATGCACTTTTCGCGTCTTGATTGCGTACTTTTTATCATGTACTGTGTTTACGCGTAAATGACGTTGGAAAAATTCGTCCTTCCAGTATGTTGCATAGATGGATATGGTGAACAACTTTATTCCAAAATCGACCTCGGATTCACATTCTTATGAGTTCCAGAATTTTTTGAAGTTCAACGATCAATTATTGCAAAGTGCCTTTAGGGCAGTAAATTTCAAAAATTCATATCTCTCTGTGTATGCACATTCTAGAATAAGTTCTGGAACAAAGTTGATCAACTTGAAGAGCTCTACAAGATTTCATGGAAAACTCCGACGTTAACTCCCATTACCCTTGTAAACACAGTACGGGTATATAGGGTAACTTAGGCTAGTTTCTCCCGCCAAAATTAATTTCTAAAAATTTTCTTTATACTTAGAATTTATTCTCCTACTCAAGATCTACAAAATAAAAAAATAATCATGAGATTTTGTCAGAAATATAGGAAAATATCATTTTTTGAAAATAATGTATAAAAGGACATTATGCTGAATTTGACTGTCGCACTTCAAAAAATTCTAGAGCTCATACTAATGCGAATTCGAGATCGGTCCTGGAACAAAGTTGTTCAACATGTTCATCTACGCAAAATACTGGAAGGACGAATTTTTCCAACGTCGTTTACGCATAAACACAGTATGAGTTGAAAAGTACGCAATCAAGATGCGAAAAATGCGTATTTCTGCAGAAATTGATATTCAAAAAAATTATCTTTTAGTGTCTGATAAACTGAATATCAATAGTAATCAAACAAAAAAAGAATTATAAAATTTGGTCTAGAATTATGGGAGTTATGAATTTTTAAATCAAACTTAGACAAAAATGAGCCATGACAACTCTTCGAAGAAGTGGCATTTCTTCTCTAGCGGGCAGTCTATAGGAAAACAGTCAAGTGTTCCAGAAACTAGAAGATCTGGGCTACTTCCCAATACAAATAACTCACGGAATTCGGCACTTTTAAAAAAATAAAAATTAAAAGAAATGAAAAATCGATATGACGTTTTCCATATGTTTCACTATGTTAATCGTAACTTCCTTATTCAGTGTCATTTCTACGAGATCTTTTCAGAATCATGCTCAGCTGATCTCTGCGAGCATTTTAATACCAAATTTGAATTTTTCCCATGCCGAATAACGAAAATGGAATTTTTCGAAACTACCGGATGCGGACCTTCCGGAACATGCGGAACAAGTGGTCGGATTGGGTTTTAACCGTCATATTCGTCATCAGCGTAGTCGAAAACCCCCAGGGACGAAAAATTAACTCGAAATTTGAGGGTCAACTTCTTGGGTACCACCCCCCTCTATGAAAAACTCGATTTTTACGAATAACGTCTCATATGTGCCATTTAGTAATGTCATGAGATTTCTGGATTCTTCTCTAGACTTTGGACTTTTTTTTTTAATTTGACCACTGCACCGCGGCTGTGGTGAAAAAGTCCCAAGTTTGTTCTTCTCATAGGGGAAGTTGAGTTTATTTGTTGAAAACATGTTATGAAATAATCAATTATCTTATAAATGCGCGTTAATCAAACCTAGAGAGGACGATCGTCAAAAACCCTTGCGATCTACTCCCTATATATAGAGAGCGCAAGCTCTGCTCACCCTGTGAAGTCAAAGTCAAGGAAGGCAACTTTGTCCAATTTTTTTTAATTCTAGAAATTTTGCTCGCAAAAGGGGTTTTCGAATATCATCTTCAAAAATTCATCTTTGGTTACATTGATCCGCTTTTCATGCAGTTTTTTGCTATAAGCTTGATTAGATCATTGGATTTTAAGAAAAATACTTTCATATCTCCGCCTTCACATCGAGAATATCACTTGCGCTCTCTACCCAGAATCATATTTTTCAAGTCAAAAACTACTAAAAACCCGACCTGGGGTCTTTCTGAAATTTTTTGTCCGGCCTCTTCTTTGCTATCTCTCAAAATTAAGGGGGCAACGTTTTATTATCATTTTTTGCCATTTCATCTTCTTTATTCTTCCGAGTTTTTATCATTAATATTTTAAAATTTTCTCCATATCTATCCGCCTCCCAAATAATACGTGATGACAATTAAAAATGACTCATTTAAATTCTCGGGACAACCCACAGAGCGTCTCCGTTTCCTAGATATATCATAATTGTGTATTAGTGCAACTCAGAATCTAGTTCAATTTAAGAACGTCAATTTATATTAATGGATTAAAATACCGTTTTCTTTTCTTATATTCTATCTTTTATCAGAAATATGTTAAACTAGATATTACAAATCGTAGTTTTGACGTAAAACAAAGGGATTTTCAATTTACATCTATCTATTGGATGTAGTTTGGATGAATCAATCAATAATCGATAGTTATTGATTTACTATAAAGTTCGAACGACTGACAAACATTAGATTTTGAAATACCTTACTCTTATCTCTTACAGACTCCCTCCCAGTTTTCAATTGTCAGCATTTCCTCTATATATATTGATTTGTTTTCATTCGGTATGCTAGAAATTTTGTTTAGAGAATCCTAAATTTATAGTTAACTAAAAATCATACACAATTTTAAATTAAAGCTGCTAATTCATTCAATGAATCAAAATAACAACCATCTAAATATATCTAAGCAATCAACAATCGATAGTTCTTGATCCATTTCATATGCTTGTTGCCTTGTCACCAGAGTGTTTTATAATTGAAATCTTTGAGTGTATAAACGAATAGTTCCACACATTCTAGCATCTGCTTTTCAACCGTTATCCCAAAATCATCGTTTGATCTTTTTCAAATTTTTTTTTGTATAAATTCTTCTAAATTTTATATCAATTTAGGCCTGGCTACAAACTAACTGGAGTAAATTTTCCAATAGAGATTATTATTGAATCTAATAGATTGATATTGTCTAGCAACTAGGATTAACTGAATATCGAGCGGTTGTTTCAGCAATTTTAATACAAAGAGGTATTAATTTACTTGAATATGAGTGCTTATGTGGCCCTGGTTCACTTCAACAACTAATAAAGGTAAATTTTCGGATTCAATAAAAGTAAAATCATCGTTTTGGAAGTGAGCGAGAAAATAGTGCATTATAAGTATTTATTTATTAATGAAATGCTAACAATAAATGCCATCCGCCATTTAGTAATTTCTCGAGAATTATTATTGAAAAGCCCGCTCATACTTAGTTACATTGCAACTCGCTCGAAATAGCATGGGAAGTGAAGAGAGCGCGACTGCATCATTTCTTGCGCTCTCTTGATTTTTCATGCTATTTCAAACGAGTTGCAATAATATTGCGCATTTTTATATGCATACAATCTACTTACTGAAATTAATTCATCAAAAAGCACTTCATTTTTCTCGATTTAAAAAAAAATCTCTTCTATTTTCAGAAATAACGTTGTTGCTAAATTCACTAATTACCCGAATATACGAATCTATTTGTGTGAACATTTCACTGCGTACGCTACATTCGTATTTCCGACTTTACCATAAGAGACCTAAAACCTATGTGGCGCTGTTAACCAGGGCAAGAAGCCACAACAAAAGTTACGGGTACAAGAAGCGAAAAACGAAGAAAAATGACAAGTACATCCACACTGAACTGTACCATATGCTTCAATCCATACGGTGCGTTGAATTGAACCAGGAAAATAGCGAAATTCTGTTCTTTTTCATTTGAAACTGCTGAAAATCGAGCCGTTATCAGGGACTTACATTTGGCTGATTAGATGGGCGGGGTCAAGTTGATCGATTTAATTTTTCTCAAAGAAAAAGATACCAATTGAAAGTTTTTTTTGTAAATATAATTTTCATTTCATGACAACATGACATTGGAATTAGTATCGCTCTCGCCCATCAAATTGAACTGATAAAAAAGACTTCCTTTACTTGTCATCTAATTTAAATATTTGAAAGATCAGTAAAATAAAAAAAAAATGCTGACAAATACTGTTAGCCTTCTAAATTCGTCAATAATAATTATTATTATTGTGATTTGAGAATCGCGAGAAGATGGTCGACGTCCCTGCATCGGCACTTGTGGCCACACGCTCTGTCTCTCATGCAAATCGGCCATGCCGTCAGTTTCCTGTATTTTTTACTTGAAAAAAATAGCTTCAGAAATTCCACCTGCCCATTCTGTAAAGCAGACGAAGCCTTTGCTGTGACCACTTTCAATTATACTTTGTTGGGTAAGGATTCATTGTTTCTTTCTGAAATAAAAAGTTGTTAAATTTCAACATTTCTTCAAAAACTTTGCAATAAATTTCGAAAATCGTCGTAATTCCGAGCGAAAATATGTTTACTTTTCGAATTTAATAAACATCATCAAAGGAAAATCCGAAAATTTAGAAATTTCCTTTTCTGATGCAAAAATTATTAAATCTTTTATTAAAAATAAAAAAAAATACAAATTTTCAGATTTAATTCCTTCTCAACCAAAGTCGTCAACGCAGGGAGCAGGAGAGTGTCCCACTTGTCATAGTCCGAATAAGAAGTTGCGAGTCTGTGAACAATGTGGAACTACGGTATTATTTTTGTCAATTATGTTTAAAATTGAAAAATAACTCAATTGTTTTCTTGAAAAATAATAAATTTATTTTTAGAAACTCTATCTCGAAACGTTGGGAAAACACGTTCGAATAAAAATCGTCGAAAATGATCCACTCACTTCCAAGGAAAATCTAATCAGGGTACGGAAATTTTACCGGTCGATCTTGAAAATCGAATGAATTCAGGCAAAATCGGATGCACGGTGTGCAAGCTGCATTTTGGACGACGAGACGCATGTCGGGCACAAGACCATTGAACTGACCATTTTGGAGGTAAAAATGCCGATTTCCATTTTTTTGTCTGAATTTCTAACTTCTGTAACATTGATAATTTAGTGTTTTGTTTTCTGGAATATTATGTTCTATTATGAGAAATATTTCCTTAAAAATTAAAGGATTTTTCACTATTCATCAAATTTCAGGAGGAGTTCAATTTCATTCTAATGCAACGGGAAAATTCGGAACTTCACAAAGAAAGCATAAAACTGATTTCTACAAACATTGAAAGATTACCTGATCTTATTCAAAATGTAGGAATATTTTACGTTCTAAAAATGTTTATTTTCAGTTCAATATGATTATGCAGTCTTTTTTTTAATCTGTACAACTTTTCGAAAAAGCGTACTTTCAGGATAATCAAAGGGTGCTGCAGGGATTTACACAATTTGGTCCTCGAGAAACGAAGCAGTTACAGGCATACATTCAACAAAGTTTTAACAAATATAAGTGGGTTTTTTTTTTTAAAATAATTTTTTAAAAATAAAAATTTTGTTGGAAGCAATATTTTCAGGAGGCCAGATCTTTTTTCACCTTTGTCCCTAAAATTATGATTTTTTTTCAGAATGATTTCGAAGGAATTTGAAATTCTCAAACGGTCACTCTCTAATATTACAGTAAGTTCGCTGGAAATTTAAAAATGAATACATTTTCTAATTTTTATGAAACCTCATAGAACTATCAAAATCTGATTGATTATTTTTCATGATAAATAAATTGTCCCATCATATTCTTTAAAATTTCCATAGAACAATCCTTTTTCCAGCAATACTTGGGCGGAGAGGAGGTTTCAGTGCCGATGGACATCGACACGAGGCCGTCGCTGACTGTGCCTAGACAAGAACAGCTCTATGCAGGGCAGGTACGAAATTCATGAACTTTTTAATCTTAGGAAAACTTACCTCGGCTACCTGTATTTAAAGGCGGATGACAGACACAGCCGTCTGTGTCTGCCACACGTTTCTAAATCGTGGTTTCTTTCTCTTTTCAAATTTGCATGATTTTCTTTCCAACTAAAATAGATTGAAAAAAATCGAAGCATCATGTTGGATTTATCTATCGGAGGCGCATAGCATATGAAATTTATATATTAGGCTGTCAGGAAAGTCCTGCACCAAAAAAGAATCAATTTTCATTTATTCATAACTTTATTTAAAACCACCAAGAATCAATGATATATTGGCCATTGAGGTCAGTAGCCTTCGCCCATTTATTGGGCAAATCACTGATGCCCTGCGCCCAGAATTCAGGAGACTATGACGCGAAGAAGTTGTCAACTACTGTTTTGAGGTCGTCGCCTCTGTCGATTTTTTTCTCTCGTAGGTGGAGCTTCAAAGAACGGAACAAATGGTAGTCTGATAGAGCGAGGCCCGGCGAGTACGATGAGTGGATGACCGGATGTCAGCCGAGCTTTGTGGTCTTTTGGCGGGTGTCCGAAGCGACGTGTAGTCGCGCGTTGTCATGCAAGAGGTGGACAATTGAGCGTCTCGGCCGTTTTTCTCGAATTACGCCGACCAATTTTTGAAGCTGATCGATGTAGATGATAGCTGTGACAGTCCTGCTTGCAGGAAGCAACTCGTAGTATATCGGCCCTTTCGCGTTGCACCAAACGAAGAGGAAATGTTTGCGTCGGTGGGGTTCGATTTCGACTGCGTTGGTGGCTCTGCGTCGCGTGGGAGTCAGATGGCGTGTCGTGCATCGTTGTCGTAAAGGATCCAGCTCTCATCTCCAGTCACTAGATTTTTCAGAAATTCCTTTCGGTGCAGACGGAAGGGGAGAGACTGACGGATGTTAACACGCACTTTTTTATGGGTGTCGGTTAGCTGATGGGGGCTCATCTTAATTGAGTTTTTCGATAGCTGAAATCGTGGAAATAGGCAACGATGATGGCATTGGAGCACCCGAGTATCGTCTCCAATTCTCACGTGGTAGCTTCCGGATTGACCTTGATAGCGCTCTGCAATTCGTCGTTGTCGATGAAGGATGGTCGTTCATTGCTCTCATTTTCTTGGAGGTTCGTATCTCTTGTCACGAAGCGATAGAACCAGCGATTGACCATCCAACGGGAAGCAGTGCCCTCACCGAATGTGCTGTTGATGTTAGCGGTCGCTCTGCTTCGTGTTGCTGTTTTGGCGCCACTCGTAGTAGATGACGGTTCAAAGTTGGGGTTCCCTTATAATGGTCGGTAAGTTACAAAACCCTGAGCACGGACCCTTATATACCCATATGGTAATAGTTTCGAGAACATTCTACAAGGCTCTCACACTTATTAGGGCATTCGCCTCATTTTTAGAAAATTAGAGATTTTTAAAATTTTTGGTGCAGGACTTTCTTAACAACCTAATAAATGGAGATCGGAAAATGGAACATAGAGATTATTGATTCTAACAACATTAACAATGAAACTAAATTATTTGACTACTAATTTAAAAGTAGCAAATAGGAACAGATTCATGGCACATAAAAGTTGATAACATGCCATTTCTACGATTCTATCATTCTTAATGAAGAAAACTGAGCACTGAGAAAAGATAAATAGACAAGCATGATTCTGAATTGATACTTGAAAATATAAAAGAAATGATGCTATTTGAACTCCATATTTGAACAATCCGCAAAAATTCTGATAGACTATTGCAATTCTGAAAATAATAGAAATACCAAAGAAAATAGGAAAGAATGTTTTATTGAGCCTTTAACTTTCAGGGAGAAGTAATGGAGATCGACCCAGCACAGCAATCGACTTCAGCCGGACCTCCCGCAGTCCCGATCCAATTCGATTTCAAGAAAGAACACATGACCTTCGATACCAAAATTGTCATCGCAGGTAAAAAGTTGATTTTAAAATTTGAATTTTAGGTTTTCAGTGATTTTGAAAGGATTTAGAGGCGCATTGAAAACTTGCTGATTTCGTTTCTTAAAATTTGAATTTTGGCGCGTTATTCAGGATTGTTCTAAACTTAGCCAAAAATCCCAGAATATTACTAATCCTGTCGAATCCAAGTCTGACCACCCTTTATCTCGGTCAGGTCATGTTGAACATAAAAGTTTGCACTTTCCTATCACGTTTATTTACGTCTGGCCCTCTTTCATTTAATAGGACGTTGACCTCTTTTTGATTTGTGGTTAAGAAGTGGGTCATCAAATTTCAAAACCTTGATGATTTAATTTTGTCAGCATACTTGGAAGCTTCGAGACTTATCGGTTTGTAATTGTGACACGTTGCATAATTGCAGAATTTTCATGCAACCTATGAACAATGATAACAAATGAATCATGAAAAAAGCGTTAAAATATTAATTGAAAAAATGAAGATACGCAAATTTTCAGATCGGAAACAAAATAAGCCGACTGATCCTCTGCTGGTTGGAGTATTCGACATCGATGCGGAATCTTACAAAACGATCGGCAAGCTGCAGACCATGAGAGAGAATTATGCACTCGCCAGGTACCATAGTGTTTATTTATTTAAAAAAAATAAAACCTGAATATCAGAACACAGTTATGAATAGAGCATAGGGCGAAAGTGGAGTAAATAATGTGGGAAAGATACGTTCTAGCATTCAAACAATAATAGTTGCTCCAGATACGGTAGTTGTTATCTTTCAAGACGGCCATTGGATGCCTTATCGTTTTCCAAAAAGCAGCTAAAACTGTTAATGTTCTCCTTTAGTTATGCTGAAAGAAAAATTGTTTGAGTTGAAAAGAAATGAAAAGTTAAAAATGTAGAATTACGGTAATTATTATTTCAGGAAAGATTCGCTACTATTCATTGTCGGAGGAACGCACGGTGGAAATTGGCTTGCACTAGTGGAAGTTTACGATCGTGAAAGGAATTATCGAAGAGAGGTATGGGAAAATTGACAATTTCGGAATTTGTATCATTTTTTATTATCAAGACGACCATTTTTAAATGCCATTTTTTATCTACGTTCTGATAACGATCCCACAAACTCCCGGATTTTTCAAATAGTTCCTGTTTTATTATCTGATAAAAATGCCAAATCATAAACTCAAACAGAAAACCACACCCAAGATAATAAATCTCTATAAATAGTCGTTTGAATTTCAGGTGGCTCGTCTGATTACAGCCCGAACGCGCTGCTCTGCTCTAGTCTACAACAACAAGCTGTACGTGGCCGGAGGCTATTCGGGAGTTTATATGCGAAGTGTTGAAGTTTGGGACTTCACGGGGAGATGGAAGGAGACCAAACCACTCCACTATGCAAGGGCTAATGCCGTACTTATCGAATTCGGAGGAAAAATGTTTGGTAAGAAAGAAATTGGTATTTTGAAAAATAAAACTTTAGATTAAGCTACTAGGATTTTCGAGATAATGATCTGCGTTTATTTTTTTCTCCATTTGAATGTTATAAAATGGGAGATCGAATTTCAATTAATTACTTCTATAGTTTAATCCTAAATTTGATTTTTAAATGAAACATTTCAGCAATGGGAGGCTACAATGGAAAAGAATATGAAGAGAGGATAGAGGTCTATGACGAGGTGAACAACCAGTGGTCGGACTACGGCTATATGAGGGGAAGCAGAGCGGGATTCGCCGCGACCGTCTTCGAGAAACGCATCTACATCTCTGGTGGATGGAGGTTTGTTTGTTTGTTTACTCTTCTTTTTAGTGAAATTATGCCTATTTTTGTCTCGAAGTTCATTGTTTCAAGTTATTAAAAAACTTTTATCTTTAATTTTTTTATAAAATTCAGGATTAATGTTGGCAAGAAATTTCATTTTTTGCAAAATTCATCTATTTTTTCTATTTATATATATATATATATCTATGCAGACCACGGAAATATTGCTTCCTGTTGGTATCTTTCTCGGGATGCTAGAGAATGCACTATTTCTGTCCATGCGAATTGACTTAAGCTCGTAGTCGAGTTTGAAGATTTATTTCATTTTGGAGATGGGAGACAAATAACAGCAGCCGTGTTCTGCTTTGTCCAGCAGTGAGAAAGACAAAGTTTTAGAGGCACGGTAGATGAGGTCATCTCCTTATCGAGAAATGACAAGGAACAATAGAATAGAGAAAAAGGGTGATAAACAAAATCGTGGGGTCAGGCAAATGGGCAAAAGCTTTCTGACCAGCGATAAGATCGAAAGATCAACACCAAAAAATTAAAAATCGAAGAAAATGGTGCGATTGAGCATAATATATATTTTTTTTAATTTTTAGCAGCTCGAACAACACTCTGAAGACGATGAAGAGTTTCCACCCCGAGTCGAAGGAATGGAGAGAGGAGCCGTCGATGAATCTGCCCAGGAAATACCTCACTCTGGCCACTATCCAGAAAGAGGGCAAGGACGACCACATACTCGCGCTCAGAGGGTACGATTTATCGTGAATAAAAATTTCCAGGAAAAATAGGCATAGATATTTCCAAAGATACAGTACCACATTTTCTGTTTACTTTTCATGCCTGCTATCTCCCCATTCTGTGCTCACTCTGTTTTACCACTGATAAAGGTGTTAATGCAGAATTTGCGGGAAAATGATAAAATGCACTCACAGCTTAGTTTTGTTGATGTAATTTTTACCTTATGTTATCTGGAACGAAAAATGCTAATTGTAAAAGGCACTGAAAAATATCGTAGTTAGAAAAATTAAATTTCAAAACGTTGAATTTTAGGAATGAGGAAAATTGGGATGTGGTGCAGATGAACGAGAAGTTCGAGCCGCACGCGCAGTCGCCCAAGTGGAAGCCGCTCGTTCACCGGGCATAGTGAGGGAGGCAAATGGTCGACATTTGGTTAGTTACAATTTTAACGTGTCCTTTTTTTCTTGCTAAATACTAGAAAAGGGCAATTTGAATTATTCGCCATTTCGTCGCGTCCCATGTAAAATATAGTGTAGAGAAAGATCCCCTATCATTCCCTACCATAAACTGTTTTGATGAATTTTTCATTTAGCGAAATGGCGATGATTTCGAAAGGCCAAGAAGAGTCGTAAATTAAATTAATCTTATAACAGAAATACCAACGCCGATTTGAAATTTCTAAAAATCTGATTCCATTGTAGCTGACAAAAATATACGTATATCTGAGATTGGACGAATTATTGAGAGAAAGTCGTGCAAATTATTCACAATGTGTTTCAAACAAACACAGAATTTCAAATACTTTTTGATCTACCGACGACTGAATTTTGCATAATAATGAAATTTGAATATTCGTTTGTATACCTTGATAAATTCAGAGAAATAATACCTAAGTTTTTCAGGTACTCCTGTACTATTACCAATCTTGGGGATCGACCACCTTACTGCTACACGACTAATTTTCTAAGTACCCCCCTCCTTCCCTCTATCCAAAAGGTTGCAAGAAACAAGATCCCCCAACTTCGTCCATTGCTATTTCTCACCCAATTTATCGTTGCTCCTGGCTAAATTATTTCCCAATTTTATAGGTAAGGGAATTTGTGAAAAGGAGAAATACGTTCTTCTTATCATTTATTTCAAATTTTCTTATCCTCATTGATTTTTCAAAGATTTTGCAAAAGCGTTGAAAGAGGAGAATTATCCTCTCAAAAATCTTTTCAACTCGCAAAATCCTGAAAACGATGATTTTGTGAGCTGAAAATTTTCGATATTGTTCAATCAGTACAAGTTCAATGTTACCGTCATTATTTCTCAATTTCTTTCATTTTTCTAAAGCTGATGAAACGATTTTAGGATCATTTTCATATCGATTTTATCCAACACCAAAGACAACTCCAGTTCCAATTTACACAAGGTCGAAAAGATAGAATTTTCATGAAAATACGAATTTCACTTATTACAGAAAGACGATCAAAACTCCGCATTGAATTTTCAGTTATTTTTAAGCAGCCAAAATCTTATACTTTATGAAAGAAATTCTTGCTAAATTCATAGTCAATTCATCTATAAATTTTAACAAATTTTAATTTTATAAATAATCAGAAGTTTGACGATATAGAATGAATGAATAATTGGCGCCGAGTTTCGAGAATTTTTCGTGATAGGTAAAATTTCCTTCTCACTTGCATCCACTTTAATTCATATATTTATAACTTCTCAGGGGATTAGTTTGGGTTTAGGCTCTTTTTATTTTATTTTACTATCTTACCTATAAAATTAGTTAAGAGATTTTTCACTCGCTATTATATCAAATAAAAAATTAAGTGAAGTATCTTTTGTATGGTCGCGCGAAAGTCATTTTTCCTTATGTAAATCCCTTTCATGTAATAAATTGAATATTTTTCAGTGATTGAATGTTATTTTTACCACTGTGTTTTACCAGTGTAATTTAAGATATCTAATTGTTAATATATTATAGTCCAGTTTTCCTGCAAATCTTAGTTCAAATTTTTATTTCTTCGTACATCATTCTTTTGGGTTTTATGAGTTTAGTTCAGATATGTTGAAAATATAATACAGTAATTTTTGTACTGAAAACATCCCTATATATAACTTTCGATCGTATTTTTCAAGCTTTTTTATTTTTATCATAACACTTTTTGGCGTTGTTATTTATGAAAGAAATTATTTTTATTATGTTCAGTATTCAAGAAAGATCCTTTGTTTTCTTGTGTTACTTACGAAAAATAAAGAAAATTTGAAACAGCAAATTTACGCATCTAATAATTAGATTGTTATCGTTGATGACTGATTTTACAAACATTGCGAGGGCATGCAAGTTTTATAATGCAGCAAATAAAATCTATATCAGAATTAGTTTAGACACTATATGGTTTTCCTGCCTTTATGATGAATTTTATCTAATGGAGAAGTTGCCAAGAAAAGAAAACTAAAATGTGTAATTTCGAGTTGACTAGATATGAAATTCGTCAGACAATTCAGCAAACGAGTATCTAGAATACACTGGAAAAATTAGAATATGCATGCTACCATCCGCTATAAATATTTACAGCAGCACTTTCTCTCAGGTTTTGAGACGTTTTCCACCGTAAATATCCCTTACGCGGTGAATTATCCCATTCAGTTTTGCAATACTGTCTTTAATAATGAGACAAGATGATGATGAATTTTTGCGATTGAAAAGTTTCAAGCCTGCTTCCTCTAGAGAAAAAAGATGACTAATTTTATGGTGGTTTCAAAATGATCCCGATCACATTTTAAAGCTCACAAGATGATAAATATGTCTGTGTCACAAAGAATCAACATCAATCTTCTGATGTTCCAAACTATTGCAAATCTTATATTGAAAATAGTAGGAAAGGAAGAATTCAAGACTAAATAAAAACGGGGGTTATTCGTTTTTCTTCAGAAACGTCGTTTTTTTCAAGCTTTTCAAATACCATGACATTTATCAGATCGATAAATTAAAATGTCAAAAGTGTCATTGCAAATGAAATTATTTGCAACTGTATCTGAAAATTACTTGGAGAACTTTATCGTATATATAAAGTAGAATTCTAAAAATTTATTCTTCTGTAATAAATAAATTAGAATAATTTATATAATTTGAAAATTGCTGGAAAAGGAATGTTTATGTTTTTGCAAAGTGCCACACGAATTCGAGAGACCAGATTTGGACTGTAAGAGAAGAGGGAGGAAATTTGGATTTATCGTAACTTAAAGATAGATAGGAATTTTACTCGTCTACACTTTACAGTAAAGAATGGAACTGATAATGCGATTGATATTAGTCGATTATAATCTGGTTGGCATGATCGAAAACGACACGATAATGATCGTATCTCATGAAAATTTGAATGACTCTAATAACCGAATTATAGACCGTTTTTGTCATTTACTGAAATTTGGTTTGTTCTTTTAGAAGTTACGATAAATCAAGTTTGTCAAAGAGAAGAGATACTATAAAAAAAAATTAGCATAAAGCCACACACGAATATGAAAATGACTAGAAATTGGAGAGTTGAAGAAGCATATTGAAATCAATTCAATTCAGTAACGACATAAATGTTTGCTCAAATGGACCAAAAGTAAAATTTCAATAATATCATGATGGCTAGTTTATGCCACACTTTACTAGGGAATAGTTCAAAGGGAACTGACTCGAAAGCCTAGCCGTGAGTTTATGAAGATTTGCCTGTGTCTAGCAGATTATATGCCACAATGAAAATATTACCAATTTGAATATTGAATAGAAATCTAAATATCAATTTCAAGAACAAAAACCATCGGTTATTTTCAACAGCTTTAGAATATTGATTTAGAACTGCCGAAACTAGTCGATATTAGAAAAATGAAATAATAAATTATCTTGAATACGGTGTATCGATGTAGTGTGGATGCATAAATAATACTGGAAATCGACTGAGCGACTACTTGGTAATGAGATTTTTGGCTCTCTTGTTCGCCGATTCGACACGAACTTCGTTCGATTGAGTCTGAAATTTTGAATATCTATTGAAAGGAGGATAATTTTATCGCGATTTATCATCAATCCAAGATAAGCAAAAACAGAAGGGCTTGAAAATGACCTTCTCAATTTTTCGAAACGAAGTTTTGTTCAAAATATTTTCTAGCACCTGGATTTTTCAAAAGAAAGCTCAATGACGCTCATAATCCATACCTTATCGTGAATCCTGTCTAATTGCCTATTCTGATTCGAAACTTCAGTGCTCATATCGATAGCCATGTTCCGCAGATTGCCGACCATGGTTGCTACCTGTTGAACATTCTCATCCATCTCACCTTCTCTATCATCATTCGTGATCCTGAAAATACTTTCTGACTATCCAAATATCATTATTTTCGTTTCTTCCTTATCTCAAACAATTATAGCAAATACCAACGGTCAATACATTTGCAATTCCATGTATAACTCATTGAAGAAAAAGGGGTCTTTATGCGTTGACATTTGGACTTGAAGATCATCATCATAAAATAAGAATGAAGAGAATGAGTTCATTGGGACGAAGAATGGAGCAAGAAGAATTTCGTTGAAACTTCAGAGAAGAATCACGATTGAGAAGGGCTACAATTTATTTTCACATGAAAGTGTTCTTTTATGATTCTTCGTTGAGTTAATCTCGGAGATTTGACATTTATGACTCGAATATGAAGTTGAGCTGAACCAAGAATCAGTTTTGTTTCAGAACAAAACATAGCGCTAAATTGTATGGGAAAAATATAAAGATTTCAAGGGAAAATTATGATAATATTATTTCGCTAGATTAAACAAAAACTTACTTGGTGATGTAACCGCCTTGAGGACCCATTGTGGGGTCACCAACGGTGATTCTTGGCTGATCAGATATGACACCTCCATCGTCGTCCTTCTTCCACGCCTTCGCATAGTCAGATCCTTTTTCGAAGTCGTCTGTCCTGTAAATTACTCAATATTTTTCCCCCATGTCATTTTTCAGTTAGGAGATCTTGGAGTTCGAAAATAAATCAATATTCGTTCGTACTTTTATATAAAGTTATCTTATGAAGTTTCTTCAAGCTTATTGCATGTCAAAAAGCCATGTTTTCATATTTGTTTATATATTTTATTTTATTGCATATATAAAAGTAATTTATTATTTAAAGTCCGTTAGTAAAACTCATGATCATCAAGAAAGATTATTGACCATTCGAAATTTGGTCATTGAAATATTTACTATTTATAACGTCTCTTAAATTTGATTCAAAACACTTCAGAAATCCTTTTAAATGGCTATTTACATCGTGAATGAATGAATTTAGATTCAATATTAAACATGGAATTATTTGTAATTTACCAGAAATGTAAGTGTATTTGATCAGATATTTAGTAGGCATTTAGATTAAGATAGAATAAATTATATATTTCCAAAAAGGGCATTAATCGTTGTAAATAATCTTAATTATCGGAAGTTGTCATAAGATGCTCATTTATAATCGCTTGCCGAATATTCTAACCTAACAATTATAGCATATTTTGATAGACCAAAATCTAATTCGCATACAGGAATGACTTTTTGGTTCCAAAAGGAGTAAATTTTGAAGATCAGTCCTAGAACACGAAATCCTGAAATTTTATCAGTCTTCGATAACATTTTGCTCGAACAGTACATCTTTCTAGATATAAAAGCATGCTTGAAGTAAACAGCTTCATCATTTCATTCTCCTTTGATCCACCATCAACCTTGGACTTCATCACACAAAAAAACAACTAAATCAATGAAACAGCATTTAATTCAAATAAAAAGCTTCGAATTAGCTGGTTTAGACCTCAATTGGATGATGCAGCCTAATGTTTTATTTCAGCTTAGTAATAAATGGAACATTTTCGCTAACATAATTTGAACTTCGAAGTAGAGGAAAATATTATGAAATGAGTAAATGAAATAGATAACAATTAGTTAACATTTAAAAATGAAAATATCAATTTAAAATAATGATTCTGTCACTGAATACTGACAAGAATCGGATAGATACAGCATGGCTCAAGTGGAGACAGTGCAGTGGAGTGCTCTGCGACAAGAAGATGCCAGTCAAGTTCAAGTCAAGAATCTACAGAACAGTGATACGGCCCGTGGCTCTCTACGGATCGCAGACATGGCCAGTAACCAAGAAAGTCGAACAGAAGATGAGCGTGGCAGAAATGAAGATGGCACGATGGTCGCTGGGCGTCACGAGACTCGACAGGATCCCCAACACGGATATAAGGAAGAAACTCGGGATCGCACCAATAGCCGACAAGATGCGAGAGAACCGCCTGAGATGGTATGGTCACGTGCTGCGACAAGACTCGAACCAAGTGGCAAGGACAGCATGGGATCTGGAGTTGGATGGTACCCGACCCCGCGGAAGACCGAAGATACGGTACATCGACACCGTGAAGAAAGACATGACAGATGCGGGACTACAGGAGCGAGACGCAAGAGATAGAAAGGGATGGAAGGATAGGACTCATGTAGCAGACCTCTCCAAATAGGGAAGAATAGTAGGAGAAAAATTTTTAAATAATGATCCTAAGATCATAGAATTAGTTGATTTAGGATTGAATAACCTGATCTGATAAAGATGATATAATAGCTATGATCGTAACTATGATTGTATTCAACTATGAATTTCTCGTTATGTCGATTTGTTAGCATCCATTCTTTCCCATCTTGTCGAATTTGAATTACTGATCCCGATGGTAGAGATTTAAGGGAGTTTTCCAAATCAATTGGTTCAACAATTCCAAATGAATATTCCAATTTACCGACGTGTCCCTTACAATTCTCATAGAAATGCTGAAATAATAAAATTAAAATTAATTATAATGATAATTTAAAAGTGCCTAAAAAATTACCTTTAGCACAATTTTCAGACGGTTATTTGTCATTTTTATTTGTATAATCTGAAATGTTTCATATTTCATGTTAGCAAGAAGTGCATCATCAAGTTCGAAGCATTTCATTTCACCACCTTCGAAGGGTTCAACGGCCAAATTTTCAGCCTAAATGAACCAGATTGAAAAAATCTCGTGAATAGCACTTCTTTTACACTTACGTTTATCACAGTTTCGTGTCTGAATAATTCATAGTTCGGCTCAATTCCAACATCGTTGAGATATGAAATTGACAAAGATTTAACGCCTAAATTTGTAACTTTCATAATGTTTACTATCGGAATAAATATGATACCGTATTTTCTCTAATAGAAACTTTTCTTTGAGGGCCAAGAACTCCAAATTTTCGCTAGAAATGGGTTATAAAAGTACATGGATATTCGAGATATGGACTTGAAACTTGATAAAATATATATTTTATATATGTTTCTATGTTCCGATACGATCTTGGGGTCATATGACCGGCTAAATGCGAAAAGCTAGGGGGAGCTTCTATTAGAGAAAATAAGGTATAAATGAAATTAGCATAACTTTTGCACTAATCTTTACAGAATCTCGAAAATAATACATTTCTTCTCACCTTTAGAAAAGAATGGTGACGCAAAAAATTCACTAATGTCGGTAGGATAAAATTCGATACCAATTGAGGTTTTATTCCTAATCAAATAGCTATTAGTGTCAAAAAAATCTCTCATTTGTATCCATGTCTTCTGAGTTACTCCTTTCTAAATAATCGGTATTTCGAATTAAAAATCAATATAGCACTTGCCAATTCTAGTGAATCGACATAGCCATACTCATAGTAAATATAAAAAAGTAGATCTTTGAGATAATCGAAAGCTTCAGTTCTCGTCCAAAATGCCTAAATTTATTTTTCTGAAAATTACGCATACTTCTAGAATATTAAATTTATTACTTGCTCCACATGGAAAAAGGCAGTTTGCTCATTGTTGGACACATAATCGGGATTATCTTCGCGGGCTTCTTTAGCCTCATTTATTTGTACCTCAATTTCTGAAAAAAGCAAATGAATTATTTGATCGAGATTTTAGTGGTTTTTTTTTTCTAAATTCAACCTTCAAGGGATGATTTGAAAAATTCTTCGACTTTCATGATGGGCCATTTTTGACGCACGTTTCGAAGTTGCTCCTTAGTTGGTTGTGGATGTCTATCACAACATGGAGCTCGAATTGTCATGCGCGGATGAGGTCGATCTGCTAAACAATATTTGTTTCTCTGATATCAGGCTTAAATCAAATAATAAAAAATTATATTCAAAATACTTTTTTGTCGACCAAAAAAGATTTTTGCAGAGAAAGGAGCAAAGAGTACCAGCTAAATAAGTCATTGTGTTCTGCGTCCTTCGCGGATACGCGCCCCGTCCTCTCATCAAGTATTTTTCAAAAGCAATGAAGAGTATCAAAGAGGTATTTTTCTCAGTTATTTTTAAAAATCTGAGTCAAGATATAAATCACGAGAAAAATCACAAGAGAAATATCATTTATTTAAAATAATATATGTAGTGGCTGAATAAATTATTTCGTTATTGGCAATAAGATTATCTTACCTGTACCATTTTGATCAAAGATATCGATATCGACAATATCGTTGAATTGCTGAAAGAAATGTTATTTTATGGTAAATAGGTTGGCCCTTTAAAAATTTTCGATTTTTATTTATCACGATTACTGATTATTGAAACTAAAATCGATTACTTTCCAAGATAAAAATGGAAATACCAATTGGTGTTCGCCTTCAGGCACATGGCAATCGACGAACTGAACGGTTATCCTGATTCTGTTTTTGCAGGCCAATCGCTTTCCAGCTGGATTTCTTATTTCATTCGCAACGCCATGGAGATATTTATTAATTCTTAGGATTTGGCTCAAATCTCCAATCGACAGATGCGAGAAGATTAACTGGAGAATTTCAGGTGGGAAGTTTACCAACAACTTCTGAAATACATAGACAAATTATTGAGTATAAAAATTTGTACAAATCAAAGGCAGGTGTGACATTTGTATTATTTAGCGAAATAATTTTTCGAAGAATAGTTTTAATAAGTCTTAACTAGACAGACTACGCTCGTGGCCGCTCTCTTGTCTGTCTAGGGACTGCTGCGTAGCCCACTTTATTTTTTCCAAAAATGTTCAATTTCAAAAGTTCTAGTTTCTTATTATTTTCTTCTTTTAAAGAAATGTTCTTATCACTCAATTTAGTTTTAAAAATTCTTATAAATTAAAATTTTCTGCAAAAATATTAAATGCAATTAATGCGGAAATTTACGGCGGGAATGTTGTATGAGAATTCAAATTCAGAGTTCGAGTGAAATGAAGTTCAAAAATGTCCCCACTTCCGACAACCCTGTCCATATGGAATTTAGTTCGATAGAACGACTTTTGTCCCAATGCAAACCCTCTTTGACCGCTGTTTGGGTCTTATATTTAGAGAGTTTGTCTAAGAGTGAATGTCAAGGAGATTTAAAGTCTAACGGATCAGGGGTTACCCAATTTTGACAATTTTCATCTATGTTGTTCAATTTTGAAGGCTCTAATCTTCCCTGATACCCTTTCCTTTTATATTCCACTAACACAGAGCTTTGCTCTGTTTGCCTTGTCCGGCGAAGCCCTTTAAAGATTGACTCAAAAATCGATCTTTTCGAATTTTATATCAAATTTATTGAAAATGTTCTCCGTTTATACTGTCAGAGATATTTCTAAGAATTTTTCAATAAATAAATATTTTTTAAATAATAAATAAATAGAAATTTATAAGTTTTTCTTTTCTGAAAAAAAATGATGCTGGACAGCCCAAAGCACTGACTAAAGCCAGGTTTAAACAAAATTTTCTATTTCTCGAATGATATAAGATTTTGTAAATGGACGAATTACCTCTGAACTTTCTCTTGGGTTTATTTTCTTCAGTTGTGGATAGAGTTTATTTAATTTCCGCGGTTTTTCTATGTCAGATTCTATTGGTTCCACAAATCCTCTGACTTCTCGCCATTTATTCGTTTGTGGATCATATTCCTCGATTGAATTACAGAAACTTCCATTAAGAAATCTGTGAAATCCAAGTTAACAAATATTTCGTATAAAGACATGCAAAATCTCAGCTCACCCTCCGATTGCATACAACTTCCCATTCGTAGCAACAAGTGAATGATCCTCTCTTGCATGATTCATATCAGCGATCCAAGAAATTTGGCTGTCAACTGGAGCTGAGGGAACGACACACATGCAGGATTTGAATGTTTCATCACTAAATATATAATGGCGCATTATTTATCATACAAAATTAACGACTAGTATCCTCCAGCTATGTAAATTCTTCCATTTAGTGATGCAACTCCGAATGAATATCGTATTTCTGGAATCTCTCCAATTTCAGTCCATTCCCGTTCATCGTCTGATAATCGGTATACCTTTCTACTTTTATCACCATCGATAACTGAATATCCATAATTATAATAATGAGTATGCTATAATGTGACCGTATAAAATTTCATTGCATGTTATTGTTCGAACACGACTAATTGGAAGAGGAAAAGCAGGTCCTGTTTGCCATTTTCCATTTATTAAAACCTGAATAAAGTATTTCATGGACTTTCATTCGATCTTCTTACATCAACTCGATTCATATCTCCACCCAAATAATACAATTTGTCTTTGAAATAAGCGACTGATACACGTTTACGCCATTCAGGAGGATCTGGCCCTGTAAAATTCTTTGAATCGATCATTCATAGATTTGTTGATAAGACTTCTTGAAATTTGTCGAGTATTCAGGTCATATATTTCATCAAATGATTTTTCTATTCCAAGGAATTTACTTCCGCCGCTAATTCCAAAAATCTGAAATTAGAGATTATTCAAAATAATGAGCATAAGAATTTACTTTATTCTGTGTAGTTGCTACTTGAAATGGCGAATAACAATTGTGGAATCTTGCAATCCATTCTACTGAGCAGGCATATGAATTGAACAAACATATTCTTCCTTCATATTTATTACTATTTTGATAATAAACTAAATTATTACGAATCGTTTCAAAGTCTCTTACTTAGCTTTCAATATAATTTCTTACCATAAAATAGAATTCTATGCGAATTATTGAATGAATTGTCTCCACCAAATTGCAAGTTATTCCGGGGTAATTCAACCATTGTATTATTAACCAATGGAATTGGCTTTTTCTTCTAAAATATTTTATTTAAATATTCGCAGTATAATAATTTCTACTTCAATAGCATCAGCCAAAATAGCTGCTCCAAATACGACTGCTTCATCGGGGTTGATGTTGAATTTTAATTTCTTCTGTCCAAACTTCACTTCCAAAATATCCTTTATCGCAGGAATCCTTGTTGACCCACCAACCATTATCTGAATAAATAATTTAAGGAAAGTATTTTCGATCAGAATGGAAGGGTTTTTCGTGATTATTTACTACGTGATCGATGTCATCTGTCCTAAGATTAGCCATTCTAAGTGTATCATCAATTAGATTGGATGTTCTTGCGTAAAGCTCCTCGCATAATGCATTAAACTTTATCTTCGTCAATTGTACATTTAAATCCAAATGGTCATTTAGGTCGATGTAAAACTGAATTTTATAATTCGCTACTTCGATTATTTTTAATAATGCTAACATGAATATCATAAGAAGAAACATCGAAAGAGAGCGCTTCTTTTGCCGATCTGCATTCGGTCCTTAGCCGTTTAGTTAAAAGCTTACTTCCAAAACTATCATAAGTTGATGTTCTCATATATTCTTGTAATACATAGTTCATAATTATTCCATCGAAATCCTGACCCCCTATTAAAATGACAATTCAGGTATTGTCCATTGTAAAAAAAACTTGACAGTCGCAGTGCCCTTCGCACAAGGGGGCGGTGCGAACAGCACGCTTCCCGCTCGCGTCGCGGCATGCATTACGAATTCATTATTCAAACTGGATTTCCACTTTCATTTATTTTTTCAACGTTTTCATCCGTAATTTTTATAATTATTCGGTAATTATCGATAATTAGGATATAATTACAGAATTTTGCTGAGAAATTATACTCAAGAAATCATTTTATCGAGAAAAACGATAAAAAGTCACGAAAAAACACGAAATAAACAAAACTAAAACCTGTATCTGTAATTATGTTCTAATTATCGATAATTATCACAATTTTGAAGAAGAAATTCAAAAATCTATTAAAAAAATAATTTTCAAAAAAAAAATCACTGCAAAATACGAGAAAAATAAGTGAAAAGTGGCTGTTCATTGAATCACCTAAAGGTAATTATCGATAGTTACCGAATAATTATAAAAAATCACGGATGAAAACGTTGAAAAAATAAGTGAAAGTGGAAATCCAGTTTGAATAATGAATTCGCAATGCATGCCGCGACGTGAGCGGGAAGCGTGCTGTTCGCACCGCCCTCTTGTGCGAAGGGCACTACGACTGTCAAGTTTTTTACAATGGACAATATATTATGAAAAGAATATTAAATGTGGCCTTACCTAAATGCTCATCTCCATGAACTGCTTTTATAGCGAGTTTTCCGTTTCTAATTTCACAAATGCTAATGTCAAGTGTGCCTGAAAGTTCATTGATGCAACTGCTCTGTTGTTCGTGTTCAAATGATTATATATCTACCTCCGCCGAAATCGAATATCATTATGTTTGAATCCTCTAATTTCTTGTCTTCGTTGTACGCGATCGCAGCGGCTGTAGGCTCTTTAATTAGCATCTTTAACTCGAGCCCAGCCATTTTGATCGCTCGTTTCAACGCGTCTTTTTGGTTGTTTTGAAAGAATGCAGGAATCGCAACAACAGCTTCTGTTATTGTTTTTCCTATGTATTTCTAAAAGATAAATGATAAATTGCTAAATAGGTATTATTCAAATATCGAACTTCTGCGATTGATTTAAGTTTTCGTAGAATATCAGCTGACACCTCTTCTGGCGAAATAAATTGTTCTTTCTCAGTGCCTCTATTTAGAACATAGCCTACTGATTCCTAAAATATTATTATTCCGTTATAATGAAAAATAAAAATGCAGCACATTTCTTGTATCCAAATCTAATGTCCATAGTAAGCGATTTTCGACAATCGACAGATCATACATAAATTTCCAACCGAGAAGTCTTTTTGAATCTACAAAATCAGTTCAAAAAATAGGGTAGCATTTAGGATATTATTGAATCCGAAATCTGGGAGGTCGAAAATGAGAAGGGAAAGAATGATTTTAGGCCAGTCTCCTTTCGAATACTATTTCAGACTTTTTGACACAAGATAGGGTGGTTGGTAAAGGACGGAATGACGGAGTGATTTTATGTCAAATTATTGAGTGTATCTTATATTTTCTATAGAAACAGTGAACTTCTTGATAAAAACACTCCGTCAATTACAAGAAAGCATTCCATCAAATACTAATTGCCAAAAAAATAGCTGTGCACCACTTTTCGCCTCCCGAATACAGACTAAGGAGTGCAAACCGTATAGAACTCGTGAGAGATCAGGATAGTTGAGTGCATGATTACCAACTAATATTTCATCATTATCCCCATATGATACAATCGATGGTATAAAATTATTGCCTAAGCATAAATTATAATGGAAAGAATAGATAGGGATTTTATAATTGATTTACCTTCTTCATTGAAAATAATTTTAGGCCTTCCATTTTCAACGATAGCAACACATGAATAAGTCGTTCCAAAATCAATGCCGATATAGACCATTTTTTACTCTTTAATTTTCTTAAATAAAAAATTTGTACTGATTTAGAAAATAAATCCTGCATTCATGTGCAAATAAATAAAAAAAATCAATAATCATTAGGAGCAAGAAAGCAAACTTTTACACTGAATGAGAGTTGATAAGAGAAGTGATGTCGAATATTTCGCGAGAAAAAATCTTATCATAATATAAAATGAATAATTTTGACAAATGTTTAGGAATTAGAACTAAACAAATGAAGGAATTTTAATTGGATAAACAATAATCCCAACTCCACTCCACTCCAATTCAAAACTTTTCTCAAAATTCCAATTCCACTCCACTCCAGGGATTTTGGCGGTGCAGTAAAGTGGCGCGCCGCACCACAAATCATTTTGAAAAATGGCGCACCGCACCGCAACCAAAATTTACTGCACCGCACTGCAAACATCCCTGCTCCACTCCGAACTCCATTCAAAGCGGAGTTCCGACAGCCCTGATCCCAAGACTCAGATATTTTGATATTAAAGCATGGAGAGGACGTGAATTCTGCATATATTTTGCAAGTTACCTTTTTCAACCGACTATAGGCCATGCCCACTCTCTTTGGCCTATTTGTTTTTTTTCTTTTTAGTCTTTTTTATCAATATTCTCGATGTTTTCCTACGATAATTAACCATCCAATTAATTTGATAGTTGACCAAACCAAGTTCCTAATTAAAAGATCCGGCATATATTGCAGTTTTTGCTAATATTTTGTTCACTTTTTTTTACTTTTCAAGAGTAAAACTCAATTAAAACTGGTAAAAATGTTGGGTCTTTGACCTAAACAAGTTAATTTTTTAATTATCTAGCTAATTAGATGATCATTATAAGAAGGAAATGAGAAAAAAATATTAATAAAATAGGCTATGATGAGTGGACATGGCCCGTGATCAATTGAAAAAGTGATTTGCAAAGCATATGCAAGATCCGCGTCCTTTCCATACCTTAATAATGAAGCAATACTCATTAAAGGATCAATCGGATTCAGAGACTACCATATCGATTTACGTATCCCGCATTTCGCTGTTTTTTATCAACAAGTAGCGCACAATGTAGTACAAATGAGATTTAAAAAATTCTTCGGAAAAAAGTTTGAGAAAGTTGCCATATTATTTCATTGAAAGTCAGACTCAACCCGTAAAATGGTTAATGCTGACACATTTTAGAGAGAAATTGAAATAGTAAATAAGTAAAATTGTGAATACTCCAATATTTTAATTTTACATCCTTGCCAAGATAGCTCAGTTTTCCCTCTGAAAAATTTGAGAACTGACTGCAGAAAAGATAAGACGCAGAAGAATGGGCATGACTTTTCTCCCACTGAACAGTTTTCGGAGGTCTAAAAAGCATTATGTTCCAATCGACCTCCTCTACTACGCTACGACTAAAGATTCCCTGACTATCATTTTCTAATACTGACTTAGCATCTCTTTGCATAGTGTTGTACTCGCCTTATGGGCGTGCCAGTCAGAACTCGTTTATTACACAAGTTTTTATTAGTACAACTTCAATACGACAATCCAGGAGAATTAGGACCGACCGTCCTTGAGGAAGACAGGAGGGTAGACTGACTATTAAGAAGAGAATGGTCAATCAATAATTGTTAATGGTCAGGGAATAGAGATAACTACTAAAGAAGAGGGAGAAGAGTTGTAGAGGGAATGAGCAGTGTCGTTAGGCGGCACTGCTAGGAGAGAGAGAGATTAGGGGGAAAGGTGAGAGATGATAGAAATAGTGAATGGAATAGAGTGAGCCTCTAACACATAGTATATCATTTGAGTAATGACATCGCAATAAAGAATAAAAATCTGGATAAAATCTAATAGATATAGAGTTCGCGACTTGATTTAGGGTTTTATCACGAAAAGAATGAAGATGCGAAAATTTCACAATAATAACAAATTAGATTTTAAAAAATGAGAAGAATCAGAATGTTCTAAGACACTCTTTATAAGATCCGAGAAACGATCAAAGTGGGTTTGAATTAGGACAAAAGTACCTCCTAGAATAGCTTTTTTGCTACCTTCAAACGGCCGTGTCCCGTCCACGCAAAAGGGACGGGACAAATGGACCCCATTTTTGTAATCAGAACTCAAGGGTTTATCCATCCATATGAGTCATATTCGAGTTAAAAGACTTTTGTTTAAGTTTTACAAAGAGTAGGGACCGCCAGCCCTTTTGCCAAATTCACTCTGGCATTATGTTTCCTACATTTTTCAGAGGCTGAGGTGCCCCTCTAAACATCCCCATCGAAAAAACCGCGAAAAAATACGTCACTGATAAAAAATTTGATAATTTAACGTGGAAAATCGAGAAAATCGCTCCTTTTCGTGGACAAGGGAAAGGGGCGTGGCCTATCTGCAAAAGGCACTGTGCCTCTCGCTCCCCTCTTTCTTTTCCTGCCTTTGGGGATCTTTTTCTCTGCACTCTCTTCCATTCAGCATTAGCTTCTTTTATATTTTCGCGGATTATCAGGATCTCAGTTGCTCTACGCAGGATTTTTCTAATTTTTACATATGTTGTACATTTCAACTAAATGTACCGATTCATCAAAAAAAATTAAATGTACCTTTTTTATAACTCGAAATATTAGCATTGTCGTAATTTGATGTGCATTTGACGCGCATTTGCGGACTTTTTTGCACCCAATCAATAAATCGATATCACCACGTGAAAGAGCGGTGTCGAATTGTATAGTAGGCACTGATAAATTATGAAAAACAAAAATAAAATAAGAAAGATCGGCGATAATCGAAAGGATTATCGGCTATGGACAATATTGAACCGAGGCAAAGGGGCGGGGCTTGGGGGGCTTGGTGGTCCCTAACAAAGAGTCTATCTTAAAACAATTTATCTGAAATTATGAAATGGCATAATCGAAATAAAAATGAATTTATAAATTTTATGAAATGTTTAACAATGATACTGAAAACGCAGGCGAATATTTTTAGTTGGTGTAACACGCGCTTCGAAAGCGAAAGGCTTATTGCTGTTCTTAACGTAACTCAGCATTCCCAATGCTACTCAATCAATATTTCGTGTTCAAGCATTGAATTAAATGAAGTTGAATGATTGCCCCACTTTTATTATCGATAAAAGTTGAAAAGTTATTTCTCATATAATTTCAATTAAAATTCCTAGGTATATCGTCGTATTGCATTTAGAATTATTATTTAACCTGACAAAAATCATCTATCCAAAGGAATTAACATAGTGTGTTCTATTGCGAGTCCATATTTTAGTTAAGAATAATCATAAAGCAAAACATATTCATTAGAGCCATAAATATCCTTATATAAAAACAATTACATTATTGATTGAAGCGAACGGCCTGTCAAAACGAACATAGGCATAGAGGGAAAATGTGCCAAGTCGTGATTTCTTTGCGCTCCCTCCTCTCTGCGCACTATTTCTCTCCTTTGCCTGCAGAGAAGAAGATAGGGAAAAAGGTGTGCGAACACGGTTAGTAATCGCGTGACTTCCTCTGGGTGTAGATGTATACACTATTGCTGTCCAATACAGTTGTAGGCCAATTACAAGGGTTTTATTCCATCATTCAATCAAAGGACAGACAATAAACGAGCAGCCGTGCTCTGCTCGATCCGAAGAGAGAAGTGAAATTGTGATGCGGGGAAAAGATAGGAAAAGAACCCGATCACATGATAAAAGCCTGCAGTCAAAACATAGAAAGAATGCAGGAAATCTGTCCAAGAAAACCGTCGAGTTTCACGGAAATTACACAAACCCGCGGTTAGGATCCCTCAAATATTCGAAGATCAAATATCATTCGAAATTACCAAAATAGGGTAAAAAAGGGTGCGTATTTTCGCACAAAAGGGTCGCAGGCATGAAAAGAAAAAACCTTCAAGAAATAATTATTTTAGTTGTTAAAATTATCAAACATGATTTACACGAAGATTACTAAAAATTTCCTAGCCTTGTTCTCACTAGGTGAGGTCGGCTATCCTCAGTCTGTAATGAGACAGACGGCCTATCTCCTAGGCACACAGGACTAGTGGCCCGTCCCGAGGACAGACTTTTGTTGTGTGCAACAGCCGAGGGATTTTAGGCAGATTTTTTCGTGGTTTTATCCACTACCAACATTTCTTAATCCCCTTGGTTTGGGTCGAGGCGGGGGCGAATTTGAGACCCTGCTCTAGGCAATAATACATAACCACTCACAACCGCTATTCTACACCGCCCTTTTAAATTCGTCCGAATGATGCAATCAAATTAAAATGCCACCTTCAATAGATGCCTATAACAAGTGAGAAATTTAATTTCACCCTATGGTTTTTGATGATAAAATTAGAATTTGCCTTGGCATTCTGTAGCATCGTGATCGCCAGAGATACATACGAAGAGTCATGCATTCTCCTGCAAGCCAGCTTCGATTTACGCAGGTGAGTTTTGATAACTAATTCAATATGATAATATATCATTAGCAGGTGAAATTATGTGTCAATAGTCAATTCAAATATTTTACATCCTGCATTATTTTATAGTTCAACTCTTTACTTGTCTCGAAATTTATACTGTTTTGCGAAAATTCAACAATACGAATTCGTAGATGTGTCACAATTTTGATGAAAAAATCGGATGATAATAATAATAGTGCATCGAAAATTACTCTTTCAAACACATTCTATGAGCTGTCGAATATTTCTATAAAAAGAAGAAAGGTACTAATTATTTAATTGAATCAGAAAATTTTATTATTCTTTTGGGCAATTTCTAGTACAGAGATATTCGTTGAGCATTGGTGACTGTTCTGTTGCGAGCAACGTAGAAGAGAGTAGGTTGAGTTGAGCTGTGCAGGGCTTCGGTCCTTCGTTCATCGCTGCGTAGATGCAGGCTGAATCGTCGCTTTTGGTTCTCGAACAATTTCTTCGAAGTGTGGATGGCACCAATTCGAAGAGGTTTCAACAGAGCTATATACAATGCGCACGATAATAGAGGATAAATGAAGAGGTAGCTGATTCCCCACGATATTGGCCACCTAAATGGACTAAACTAATTCGATTGGAATTATGATAATCGCTCATTCGGAAAAAGAGGGGACAGAAAAGTGGAAAAATAGCATGTTCGTCTCTGCTCTATCTTATATGCATGCTATTTCTCCCTTTTGGCCTAAGACAATAAACCGTGCACCGCATTGCATCCACTCCCTTTCCGAATACACAATAGTCCTGGATTATACGACTTTTTGACAACATGGAAAGATAGCGCAAGACTCGTTTCTTCTTAGTCACCTAACCTAACCATCCATTCATCTTCTTAGCTTTATAGTATTTCTTCATTTGATATTGTCAAAACGTTTTTTTAATTGCTCGAATTTTATCAAAATTTGTAAGTATTTTCAATGGCTCAAAATAAATTGCAAACTTTGCTACATCCATAAACGAGTTGAGTCACGTTTGACTTTTCATGCGTCTCATAAATCTTGTCTTCGTCACTTCATACTTTTCAAGTCGTTGTAAAAGTGGAGAAAACAATCTATTTCTGTGCACACGAACCTTGAAACTCCTTCGAATTGTTTTTGATCGGCGAATAGAACGACGATAGTAAGCAACAGCAGAGGTACCCCGATGGAGAGCTCGAAAAAAGTCAGATATCCAACTATCCCTTTCAACACCATTTTCTGCTTCGCTATAGCATTATTCGATAATCGGGCATAGTTTTTGTTGATGATAAATCGGGTTCTGAAAGTGCAAACTTAGTCTATAAGATGATCAGATGAAAAAGCAATTTGGAAAAGTAGTGACCTCGAGACATTGAGAAATAGTATATAGGGATAGAGGGGGGTCTTTTCCATATACTATTTCTTACGTCTCGATGCCACTATTTTCCCATATTACCTACAAAATTATGTAAACGAGCTTACACAAAAGTTATCGCAATCGAGAAAACTGTGAGCAAAATAGCAACTCCCAGTCCTTGAAGCACAAAGAGATAGAACAGCGGGCGTTTTTGCATATTCAAAGTTATGACGCCGTGACTTGTTAGAAACTTTCGTTCTGATTGACTCAAGTCTTCGAGATCTTCACCGGTTAAGTCTGCGCTACGTATTAAAATATACGCATTGAAAGAAATGCCTAAATTTTTTTCTAATAATGAACGGCTAGAGTATGAACAATGGAATACCTATTGTTGCCAGTATCAAGAACGCGTTGACATAGACAAATGAGAAGCTTTTGAATAAATGAATCCGAACGACGGCAACGAAATTGAATAACAGCTGATAGAAAAAGCTGACGACCATCAGATACAAAAGCACCAATCCAATTCCTATCAAAACAATATTCGCCAACGTCGACCCAGTGCCAATTACTCCTTCGAGAGTTATTGCCTGTAATTTTGCAAAAAAAAAACTCGACGAGTTTCGGGAAGTTTTTACTTACGAGGTAAGGAAAGTGAAAATAAGGCACTCCTAATGCACCGGCTCCTGAGAAAACGCAACCAAACGAAATTTGAATAAACATGCCTCTTCTGTAAGTGGATTTTTCCTAATAAAAATTGCTGGATGGTGGCTAAATAGGCTGACCTGTAATTATTATCGAGCGTCTTGCCGAATTTTCTAATCAAATAAAGCGTAAAAAAGCCCAATCCATTTGATAAGATGGCAGCTAACCAGGCCAGAAGATTGGCTATTCGGATGTATCCCATTTCAGTGTGGTAATAATAGAGTTCTGGGAATTCGGAGAAGTTTCCGTCAGTAGCAAAAATCATCAATATTCGTTACAAGTCATATTGATCTAAATTTAGCTATTGATAGTCCATATCATACTAAAATTTAGAACGATTTGTGTAAACGCAAATGTGAAATATTTTCATAGGGTAGTTAAAAGCACCGTTTTTTTTCGAAAACATTCATTTGGAGGAGCGAAATCATCTGCCAGTCTCAATCTAGCTTCCAATTAGTTTTTTTCTGAGCATAATAACCTTTACAAGAAAATACCACTATATGCAGGCCAACAATACTTCTTTTTCGAAACTAAAGTTGCCAATAGTCATTTTTAAGCAAGATAAACTCAAGATAGGGTTTGAAAGGTAAAATTTACTGAAGTAGGTCATGCACAATATCCTAGCCCTAAAAATGATATGAGCTTTATTATTTTCGAAAAATGATCGTCTATTGTCGTCATAAATATTCGCCTCTTTTCACATGTTAGATCGTTAAACGACAAAAACTACGTAAAATACACGCTCAAATGAACACGTATGATTTAATGGATAACATTTTACAAATGGTTTTCTGACTCGACTAATTAAGACGGATCTTTGAACAACCCGAGCAAAGGCCGAGCAATTGCAAAGGTGTCTCGGATCTGAATCAAACCCATATGGATGAATATACCCATGGGTCCTAATCACAAAATGGAGATACTAGGCCCTGTCCCTTAAAGTGGGCGAGTCTACGAAGGGATCAAAGTTGAGAGTTTTGACGATTTGACTGACAATACGAGGTACAAAGAAAACTTTTGCTATAAAAGATTTTCGAAAAGTTATGTTTTTGAAAATTTTTGCCATTTTCGTGGGTCTGACCCCTTCAAACCTCTATACCACGTATACTATTATAGCTAGACCCAAAGTGTCTTCACAAAAGCTGTTCAGTTTTTCATTGCGCGTTGAATGGTATATGATTAGTGGGGGTTTGCATGAAATTTCAAAATTCGACCTCCTGACCGCACCCGCTTTGGGCGTTTTTCTCAAAATGAGTGCCTTTTTCTCAATTTTTTTTGTTGATTTCGATGAAGTTTTTCATGGGGGAATAAACCCTATGGTGTCCACTCATTTACACAAAAAACATTTTTTGTTCAGGGGAAGCGATTTTCTGCAAATTTGGGGGGTATTTTTATCTCCTATTTTGACATCAGGACAACCTACCGTACTAGCAAGTGATTGACATCCTTAAACCTATATATCAGAAGATGGGCTGCTTAATACATTTCAAATTTTTCGAAAATCTTTTTATAGCAAAAGTTTTATTTGTACCATCTGACGACCATTTTAGCGTCAAAATCGCGATTTTAAAATTAGCATAGCTCCGCCCACTTATGGGGGCGGGGCTGATCTTCCCATTTTTTGTGATTAGGTCCAAGGGGGTATCCACCCATATGGGTTGAATTCGGATTCGAAATACATTTGCAATTGCCCGATCACTCTTTATATTTTGCTTTGGTTACTCAAAGAATGCGTCTTAAAAAATTTATTCGAGAAAGATTTCTGATGGCAATCAAGACGAATGAGTTACATAAAGTTGAACTTTTTTTTTTTTTTTTTTTTAAATATTGAATATTTAAAGATTATAAAGCTTCTTCTATGATCCCATTAGCGTCTGATCGTAATTTAGTCCATTCTAGAAGTAGAACATCGATAAATCGAAATTTTTCTGTCTATTTATGCCTTTCAAAAGATCAACTTTGAAATGAGGAAAGTTTCATGCATTATTAAATTTTCTTCAATAAATATAACATTTTCAATTCACTTTATTACCTTTCGGAAAGTAATCATTAGTATTCATTTCAATTTGCACTTTGTCATTGGTTTGTGTTATGTCTCGGTAAAATATTCTCTCTCTGCCTTTTGCCATATATGCTAACCAGAATCCAAACGTGGATGATGGCGCTAAATTGAAAAAAGAATGAAATGATCGTTGAATGAAGATAAGAAATAAAAATCTAACCTGTGATAAGCATTGCATCACAAAATGCACTCGAAAATCCGAGATCGATTTCAGGTGAAAGTGTCGGATTTAGTATGACTTTGTATGATATGTTGCGAGTTGACTGATGCTTCGAATCGGAAATTCCCTTTTGCTCTATTCTTGGATGAATCACTTTGTCTAAAATTTAGTCGTTTTGATAATCTTGAGAAAGAAAATTATAAGTGCTGCAGAGCTCAATAACATTCGACGAGTGACAAGAGAAATTTCTTAATTATTGAATTTCAATGATTTAAGAGTAATTGTCAGGAAGGAGGAAAATTTTAACAAAGGGGTATAAACAGGGGTCCGCAAATCGGGGTGATTTTCACATGTTATTCAGTTTTTCGCGATTTTGACCCCATCGATAGGAAGAAAAGTCTGCTGGAAGTCATCTTATTTGAAAGCCCATTAAATTCTGCGTAAAAGGATATATATTTTGTGAAAAAAGATGGGGGATCCTGGGATCAAATAAATCGCCGAACGTGTAAAATCGGAGTGATTTCTATGAAAGAAGATGTTCAAAAACTCATATCTCCCTATGTACCAAACAGGTTTTTGTAATTATTTTTTTTATTTTGTAGATATTGAGTAGGAGAGTAAAGTAAAAATATAAAGAAAGCTTTTAGAAGTTAATTTTGACGGGAAATTATTGATCGCAGCAGGTGGTCGTAGTTTTTCGCGGGCTATCTAACGCAAAAAAATTCCATTCGATTTAGTTCAGAAATAAGAAATTTCTGATTTTTTCCCGAGGTCGGGTCTGGAAGACTTACGGGCTACAGTAATCGATTTTCGAAAAATAAACCACGCCATGATGGCCAACGTGAAAAACTGAACAAAGTATATAAAAATCAGTCCGATTTGCGGACCTCTATTTATACCAACTCTGGTCCTTACTGACATTCATTCTTAAACAGTATTAATGGGCTTACCACTAAAATGTCGAAACTTTGTTGTTCCATGTAAATATCAATGATAAGATTAATGAATTGAATGTGGTCGAATTGATAAAAAAAAAAAACGTTTGCAAATTTAGATTGCTGAATATGTCTAATTTAGGCAAATAATATCAAATTTGAGATTATGAGATCTGAAATTTTATAAGTAAAAAAGTAAAATATCGATTGAAAGTGTTGCTGAGTTTGGAGCGAAATGGCTCTATATATTGTAGAGCCCTAGTATTTCGTGACACTGATAAATATTGAATCAACACATGGGCAAATAAATGATGATAAGGACAATCTCAGTTGAATGGAACGGATAGAATATTTACACCCATAATGTCCGTCAGAAATTCGTTTACAAAAAATGCTTCGAGAGAAAAAATAATGAAACTGAACCTAAACGTTAAATAGAATAATTTTAAAAAGTAGTTGCATGCGAAAGGGGGGTGTGCGTTGCGCACCGAAATTTTTGGTGCGCAATGCCTCAGCTCGTCTAGGGCGTTGCGCACCACAATTATTCTGAGTAGGGCGTTGCGCACCAAACATATTTTGAGTAGGGCACTGCGCACCAAAACCATATTTCATCGTTTTTTCAAAGAAAATTTTGACCCTAGTACTCAAGTCAGCATTTTTTGACTTCATAATTGTGATAAATGTACCCTTATTTAGATCTTAGTCAAAAATGAACAGAAATTAGAGTAATAGATCGGAACATTCCCCTTTCGGATCCGTCATCTACGCACTGAAATACCCTTATAGTCAAGAAATAAGCCAAATAGAGGCGAACACTTCTAAAATTCCTTCCCAAGTTCTGGATCGGAAGTGTTCCGATAAATGCATATCAAACATCATTTTGCAAGCACACTAAAATGCATTGTAAAATATGTATGCATTAAAATAAATAAATGGAGCTCGTACAGATATTATAAATATTTTATGCCATAGATAGGGTATAAGCGACTAAATTTTAATCATTTCATATCCTTTTGATCCAAATATACTTCCAACAACGCAATTTTATGTAAACTTTTTTAATTCTATTCTTTGGTGCGCAGTGCCCTACTCAAAATATGTTTGGTGCGCAACGCCCTACTCAGAATAATATTTGGTGCGCAACGCCTCACTTGGAAAACTATGGTACGCAATGCCCTAGACAAACTGAGGCATTGCGCACCAAAGATTTTTGGTGCGCAACGCTACGTACCCCATGCGAAATAGTATAGATTTTTTAGGAAAGAGATTTCCTTCCTTTACTATTTCATATACAACGGAGCAACTATTGTAACTACTTTTCCAGAAAAGCAAAAACCCATTTTTAAGTTCGAATAAACAAATTATTTCAAGACTAATTGTTAATTGAAATAAATGCTCAAATTATGTGTACTATTTGATACGTCCTTTTATCGATTGTAGCTTTAGTGTTCAGGGGTCATAAAATCATTCCTCTGACAAGAAATTTATTTGCACACCCCCATGTTACAATATGATATTTTGACGAACCAAAGCCCTGAATAATTTGATAGAAGAATTATTTTTTATATTTTATTATATTTTTGCATTGATATTGATTAGTAAAGAGTTAATCAATGTAATTCGGATTTATATTCTCACCTATTGTGAAAAATGGAATACATTGTCCATTTATTATAGAATATGTTCGAAGCTACTACGGATCATTCAAACCAAAAACATATTGGGTCATCAAAAAAGTCAACAGAACTCAATTCAAAAGTAGTATTTTCTAAGTTCAATGCTATTTTCACTATTTCTGATAAGGGATAAATGTTAAGAAAATATATAAGACGTTATTTATAAAAAATCGTTTTTTTTATAGAGGAGTAGTGCCCAAGAAGTCGACCCTCAAATTTCGAGCTGATTGTTTCTCCCTGAGGGTTTTCGATTATGTTGATGATGAATCTGGCGGTTAAAACCCGATCCGACCAATTGCTTCACCTGTTCCGGAAGGTCCGGATTCGGTAGTTCTGAAAGTTTATATTTTCGTTATTCGGCATGAAAAAATTCAAACTTGATATCAAAATGCTCGCAGAGACTAACTGAGCACGACTCGAAAAAGATCTCGTCTAAATGATTGAGGTGTATCGACAATAATGTAGACCGTTCCAAATCAAATGAATTCTATTTTTGGATTTAAACTAAGACGAACTCATAATTATGAGACTAATTTTCTTCCTAAATCTGTCATTTTTGTGGGCATCGAATATTTGAACTTATACAAATATTTATTTTTATACTTAGATGCAATTAGTTGACTCAATGGTTCTCAATTTTTCCAGATGGCTTTTCTAGAGTAGTGTAATAATAAATTTATTGAGGCCTTGATTTAGAAAATTATTATCTTTTTTCCTATAATTTTCGTTCATTTTTTACATCTCATAAATTTGTTCAGTAGTTAATTCAGATTATAATTTTTCATGTGCATAAAAATCAATAACCTAAAATATATTACTAGATACATATTATCAAAGAAAACTGCCAAATGATCAATACTCCATATGCAAATTTGTTTTGCAATCTCTCAAATATGATAAAATGTGCTCAAGAGGTGTTAGAATGAATATTTAAATAAATAAAAAGGTCATTTTTGTTATCATTGTGAGATCCATCTTTCGACAAACGGACCGTTATCATCATCTTCACATTTTGCAGATACCCCGTATTGATACATCACATCAGCAATCTTAGAAATTACTTTAATTAACAGAAAGATAATAAATTTACCGTTTTTGGCGTTCTAGTTGGTTCCCACAATCGCTCACACAAATGACACAATCCGGTTCGATATCCAAGCTCATTGGCTACAGTCATTGTCCATTCGCTCTCTCTCCATTTCATGTGCTTTTTGTAAGCTGTCCTAAAATTCAAATTGATTAAAAATCACAAAATTTCAAGCTACATGTTAGTTTGAAGCATATTCAAATATTGAGCCAATTGTTTAGGGCCTTTGAAATCATCCATTGCGATGAACATTTCAGGCGGAATACCTCTAAAATATGAACTCTTCAAATTAGTTTACTTATTTTCACTAACAGGTCTTCATAGATTTTTCGTTTCATAACAATGGGAATACTTGGAATGTGAACTCGTGAAAATAATTTCTCTGTTACATAATCTGTACAGATCTGAAAGTTTTGTCGTTTCTCTGAAATATTTCAAAAGAAAATTGAAAATTTACCGAATTTTCAACTGCAACGTAGAATGGGTAACTTTCGAAAATATCATCGCATGAATCGCCTTGTGGGCATATTTTTCGATCTTCTGCTGTATTTGCACAGCCACCTGCTATTTTCACGTTTAAGTATCTGAAACAAGATATTACAGGGTGCGGACAAATTATGGAGGCACTTGCTAAAGCGTCGATTTTTCACGAAGTGCGCAGAGTTTACATGCTATTTTTATTTTTTCGTCATTACCATGCATTTCGTGATCATTTCCATATATTATTTACCATTGGTAGGTTTTCTATTCAGAATGGTAGCGCCGAGTTCAAAGCGATCTATTATCATCATATTGTATCAGGCTGGGAATCAAACGAAAGACATCGTCAAACTGATGAAAATCAGTCGAACGATGGTCCAGAAGACTGTAAAACGGTTCAAAGAGATTGGATCTGCTGCTGACCGTCCGGGAAGAGGCAGAAAACGGAGTGCAAGGACGGAACAGAACAAGACAAGCTTCGTGAGATGATTCGACGAAATTCCCGAAGATCCATACGAAAAATGAGCAAAAAATTGAAAATCAACGAAAAATCGGTCAGAACCATCATCAGGAAGGACTTGAGACTCAACTCCTACAGAATCCAAAAAAGTCCACGAACTCACGGACAAAATGATGTCAAACAGACTTGAAAGATACCAACAGTTTCCCAAGAGGCTTTCTTCGGCACGCTACAAAACGATTATTTTTTCGGATGAGGAAATATTCACAATGGAACTTTTCATGAATCGTCAAAATGATCACATCCTGTCCCCAAACGTCTCCTCTGCTAATTCCAATGGCAAACTGATCGGAAGACGTGCTCATCCTCAGTCAATCCCGGTTTGGGCGGCTACCGCCTATCATGGAAAGTCCTCCCTCGTGTTCGTCCCCCAGAACGCCAAGATCAACACCGAAACCTATCAAATCTTATTTAAAATAAAGCTCTTATTCCCTGGACCAAAATCCATTTTAAATCCTGTCCCTCCTGCTTTCAGCAGGATTCGGCTCCTTCCCACAAGTCAAAATCTACTCAATCCTTCTGCAAAATTCACTTCGCAGATTTCATCTCCTCTTCCGAATGACCCTCCAACAGCCCTGATTCGAACCCATTGAATTATTCCATTTGGTGATACTTTGAGACCAAGGCCTGCTCTACTCCCCACAAAAGTTTCGGCTTCTTGAAGTCTTTCCTTGTCGAAGCATGAGACAAAATGTCCAATGACTAGTTGCGTGCCGTCATCGATGCCTTCCTCGAGCGACTCAAGGCCTGTATCAACGCTAAAGGCGGCCATTTCGAAAACTCTTAGTTGATTTTTTATCGTTATGTTATCAATAAATTATTTTTAAAATTTGAACTCGATTACTTCAATATTTCGGGTTAAATCTCAATTTATCGGTGCCTCCATAATTTGTCCGCACCCTGTAGTAAATCAACTACTTCATGTGTAGATTATTGCAAAAGATCTTTCTTCAAATTAAGAAAAGTTCTTATCTTCGAATACATACTTTGATAATTCACCAATTGCCCGTTCCCTTTTGCTAGTCGTCTTACAATTTGACACGAGCCAAAATATTCCAGAACTCTTCTTTACATATCTCTTCTCATCAACAGAAAAATTCTAAAATTGAATTGCCTAATAGTTTATTGAACTGTTTATGTTACTTGAATTTGTAACCCTAGCGCTTTTGCTTCAGCAGTTTTCATAAAGTATGTTCCATATCTGGCTTGTACATCCGAGTCTCTTGTAAAAGTCATTGTCCAATTGAATAATTTCTCTACAAAATTTTTAGAATTTGATTATGTTGAAAATGACAACGTTGAAATCCATAAGCCCTCAAGCCCTTAAGTCATATGAAATAGTATGGGGAAAAGAAATCCGTGCATTGAAATATTCTTTTCTATCCATACATTATTTTGCAATGGCTTGAGGGCTTATGGTTTCCAAATAGTCGTGAAGATCTACTTGGAAATGTTGGACGTCCACTGTGCACAGGCGACTCCATGGCGAAAAATATGTATAATTGATTTGGCCTTCTGAAATCGATTATATTTTTCCAGAAATCATCATTTTATTTGTATTCCTCAAACGACTATCTGGAAATCTAGATTCAGAGAATGGCCAATAGTCCCATACTGAAAGTGGTATATCTCGTGAGTGAAAAACTACAGCATCGGCAGTGGAGGCCAGCGATCTGTTAGATCCTATGACGCACTTACTCTAAATCGCAATATTTTGATTTAAATTCATTTAGAAATTTACTTTAAATTCTGGGCATTTTGGGAAATCTTCTGGGAAATTATTAAATTCTTCCTTAACCTTGTTTCCGAATACTGTCGTCCAAAATAAAATACGTTTTCTTTCTAATATGCTAAATGTAATGTTTCGATTCCTATTGGAACGTTAGACACTGGAATAAATATCGCTTCAACAATTTTTACCCTTTCTTTGGAAACTCATAAATAATTGGATGGTTTTGTTCAGACGATAAAGTTGAATAAAGAATATAAAGCATTACAATAATAACGAATAAAATCAAGTAGCGAACATGATATATCTGGTGCCTGTCAATTGGTTTATATTATAATTTAATATATAAATGAGAAAAAACGAATTTAACTAAGCAGCATTGATAAAGTAAACTCTTTTTAGCATATTTAGGAATTTATTCTACAAAGTTCTGATCATTAACATCTAGCAATTTTAAAG
Source organism: Diploscapter coronatus (assembly GCA_964036155.1). Lineage (NCBI taxonomy): Eukaryota > Metazoa > Nematoda > Chromadorea > Rhabditida > Rhabditidae > Diploscapter > Diploscapter coronatus. The sequence continues at coordinate 85,301,699 of OZ038422.1, read as the reverse complement.
AGAAATGTATTATCCAGGGCTGTTGGCAAAGAACTTACTAACGAATGTTTATAAACACTTATCACATAATAAAACATGAGAAGAACAAAAGTGGTTATGACATTGCGCATACCATATTAGATAAAGGTTTAACTTTGCCGATAGCCCCGGGGTATTATCCTCTTCAAGCTAGTGTGGAATTATCAAAATTTCTTATTAAAAATACGATTTTACATCCTTCACATTAGTTTTAATGAACGTCTTGATCAAATAAATAATTCGCACCTCATTGAGTCAATATCGAAATAATTATATTATTTTTAGCATAATACTCGTATTTAATTTAAAAATGGCTTCCTAATACTTATTTATTAATGCAAGTATAAATGCCTCCAATAGTTTCAAATAATTGAAAATATTAGCTAAAATATAGAAATTATTATCAAGAAAAAATATTAAAACATAGAGAATTTATGTCGCTTTAGTTCAATAAGGCTTTATAAAATTGTATAATGAAATCTCAGACATTAGCCACAGAATGTTTTATATACAAAGCTTTACAATATTTCCCAAAGCTACAGCCGATTTAAATTCAATGATGCCCCTCACTGCATTATTGATAAGAATTATTTCCTTGCGACTTACTGCGTTTGCTACGACAAATTGCATAATGCTCAACAGTTACGGGGTTAAAATTAGACCGCATTTGTTTGTTTAAAGATAGAACTATTTCTCATTACGATCAATAAATTTTCATCGTTTGAATAGATATAACGATTCTCGTGATAGTACATTTAAGATCAATAAATTACAACATCAATTGAATAAAGTCAGCTTGTCGCCCAAAAGGCTATTACTATACAGATTTTATCGATAATATTCTTTTTTCATCTTTGAATTATTCATTATCATTATGCTAAATCGCACCTTTTTTCATCATTTAAAAATTTTTGGTGTCGATTTTCCTAATTTTTGTTGGACTCAAAACTTTGCCTTTGCCGAGCCAGATATCTTTATTTCTCAATCTCTGCATATTTATGCAATTATCTCTCGTTGGCCCCTATTAAAGGGTCATCCCTCCCCCTCTACCGTGCCTAAAATTTTTTCTTTCTCACTGGACAGAGCGGAACACGGCTGCTCTGTTATTTTCTGTCCCGATGAAACCTTAATAAATATGAATTTCTATTATTCCGGGCTCAGATCAACTGCATGGACTCAAAATAGTGCAATGCATCCGGAGAAAGTACCGGCTAGATATTCTTACATTTCTTTCCGTTCCTGCATAACCACATAAATCGTATTGAAAGTCTTGCACATTCAATTAAAAAAGTAGTAAAATAAAAATACATCAAATGTTTTACTTAATTTAGAATAAGAAAATTAGTCATGACATCTTATTTAATTTCATTATTCAACATGATTCTCAATTAATTAGTAAAAGACTTGTGACTAATTTCAGGGCATAGGAAACTGAAAGCTTATCAAAGAATGGAAGAAGATGCGACTATCGATTACTAAGCATAAATTCATGTTTAGGAATTCTAATTAGAAATTCCCATCTCTATTCCGATATTTATTATTGATTTTCTCCTATCCAAAATGAGATATTCTTCTCGAATAATTTTTTTGTGCATTTTCGCTGCATCTATTTTGGGTGTAATTTTGATGTTATATATTGTTATTTCAACAAGTTCAATGAGTTATAAAAGCAGAATTAAACATTTTGACGTCATATCTACATTTAGAAGGTAATCAATAATATATTAAATTCAAAATGCATTTACATTTCAGGAAATCAAAATCGAATATTAAAGTAGTAAGTATGCCATTTTCTTGAATTTGATTGATTTAGATTTATATTTAATTGTGTTTTAGTCATTATTAACAATTCGAAGATGTTTGGATCTGCTTCCTCAATCAAATTTCACATCGCTAATTATTGATACCGAAATTCTCCAAAATATTATTGAGAATAAATGTCGAAAAGTCAATCGGGCGATTAAAGTAATTTTTTAAGTATTCTGATCATGAGTTGTGAATTTAAACCGTTTTAGATTGCATTGCACGATAAAATATATCAAGAGTTGAAACGAAGTGATCAATTAGGTCGAAAATTCTCAATTGCCAACTTTTCATATCCCGAAGATACGGACTACATGAGATTTTACGATGATGAAGCTGGAGAATTTGCTCGGATTATACCGAGGTAAATAGTCCAGTAAAGATATTTTTAGATAAGACCGAGATTAAATTCAGATTTCAAAAAATGAAATCATAGCTGAAATTTCTTTAAATACAGAAGGAAAAAACAATAAAAATTAAAGAATAATAATATCATCCAGCTTTTTTAAATAGCAAATTGTAGGATAAAAATTCGAAGTTGTGGAGAATACCAGGTTCCAGCTGATATTCTTCTATTTCTGGAATATTGGAAGAGGTCTCGTTATATCGACTGTCTAAATCTAACCGTCGAGCGCAAACCAATGGAGCAGGTAAATTCATAATTCGATAATAATATGTAACCAAATTAAAGGTATTAGATCCAGTAATATCAGTCATGCATCTAGCAGAACTTCGAAATATGTTCGTTTCCTTTAACATGTATCCACTTCTAAATGGTGGAACATTGTTAGGTTCGTATTTTTTGTAAAATAAAGTAAATGCTACTCCAAAATTTTAGGATGGTATCGTGAATGTTCTGTAATCCCGCATACGAGAGATTTAGATCTCTCTGTAAAATATGACGAATTTGATATATCAATAATTGAAGAATTTTGGAAGCCGAATACTAGATTTCTTATGAATCGAAGATTAGGAATGGTATGCCACAATTATGACTTTTAGCTAAGTTCGAGAAATAAATATATATTAAAATATTCAAACATTATCACAAATTACCTTTAAAAAAACTACAAATAAGACACTTCTGGACTTCAAAGGATACAAATTTTGTTAGGAAATGTCAAAATGATATAAAATTACCACCACGATGATGCAGAAAATCAATCATCCATAATTTTATCAAATTTAGCCTAACGATAGCTTCGAAATAACCGTGTTTCCAGTTGACAATCCTGGTTATCTCATAGATGTATTTGTGATGTATGACGAAACGAATCACTCATATGTTGGTGGAACTAATAACATTGGAATGAAATTCCGATACAAATATCCGCTGTAGGATTCTTTCTTGAGATTTTTTCTATTGATATCAATTTTGTTACTTTAGATATGATCGCTATTGCTCTGCTGATCTGGAAGGAAAATTGTTTTGGATAACTTGCGACCCAGAGGAAGTTTTGAAAGTAAATGAATATTGAATCGTATGAAATTTCAAGATTATTTTTGATATAAAATCTTGAGTTATTAAAAGAAAAAATATTACAAAAATAATTTTTTTTAACTCAGAATACTTTTTTACATTAAAAAATTCATTGAAAAATTTCGTATGGTTATATATTGGTCAGTTAACATTGCACATTTCATCTTCAACAATCTATGCAATAATTTTTCAGTTCGAATATGGGCCGATGTGGATGAAAGACCATAATACGAAGAATTTTTCTTGGTTTTCATCTTCAAGCAACGTCGAGAGTAATGGACGTTGGGATGCTGCAGAATTGGACGACGTTATTCAGGCTAATTTTCAACCAATCAATTTAAAATAACTTCGCATTTTTAGGAATATGAAGATCACATTCTTGGAAATTCGACGAATCAATCAACAATAGATTTCACTTGAAAATTAATGAATATCGTTTTGCATATTTTCCATCAAATCACTATTTACGGTGTATATCAATAAATATTTAAAGAAAGAATAAATTTATTTTTTATTTGAAGTATCAGGAAATACTAAAAGTCAGAAATATAAAGTTTTACAAAGAAATGTAGAAAGTAGTTGAGTACTGAGCCACGAAGTGATGCAAAGGACTTTTGTAGCTGTTTAGAAGTGAAGACGAGTTAAATACGAAAACGTTTATTGACTGATAGAATAAGATATTTATAGAGATCGAGGATGAGATATCTAAGGTGAGATATGCAATTTGGGTAAGATGAGATTGTTATATTAAATCATGTTCTAACTTCAATGATCAATTTCAAACTCGCTAATTGCAGCGCATCTATCGGGGAACTACCGGGAAACGAGCAGGGAGCGAAAGAAATCGGTCATCGAAGAACTATTCGGGGTTTATCGATAAACGAACGGGAAATTAGCGGGAACAGGGAAGCACCAAGGACTAGCGTGGAAAACTCTTCGAGTAAGTATAGCTCTAATTTCCTATTTCCTATTCGCTATTCATTTGACAAATAATCAGTATTAGTTACTCTTTGCCATTTATAATTTTTAATTGTACACTACGATTTTCATTCGTTATGAAGCCCCCTACGAGCAGACTGATATAGAGTGATAAACTTGCAAAGAGTGCATAGACTTATCGCTTATCTCTTTCCTTCAATGGCAAACTTGCTCTTTACTTTTCCATCATACTTCTTCACTATTCCTTCCAATTTTACTGTCTTCCGTACCAAATTGAGTCATGGAATTTCGAGGGAAGAATGATCAAACTGCTCAAGGAACGATAAGAAATGGAAAAATTTGCCAGCATAAAACCACAACATCTCTGGCAGACTCGCACATTTTACTGCCTTTTGCATTTCTTAACTGTCTATCGCACAAACTTATCCTTTTCCTTTTCAGTTTGTTCTGTCAACAGACTTCATCTGCACTAAAATGCATACCGTCTACAGTCCGGTGAGGTTTATTTTATGCAAAAAAAATATCTTATAAAATATACTGAATAGAATATTGTTTAGCCATTATAAACTAAAAGATTATAGGCGGTCCCTGGGACTATTCCCATTCACGAGCAGTTGCGCGATGGCTGCAAGATCCGCGTGCTCGGCAACGTGACTAATGGCCATGACAAGACCTTCGTCATCGAACTCCTTTCTGGACCTCACATCGTGCTGCATATCAGCTTCCGGTTCCATAAAGAGCATCAGGTATAGATATAAAATGTTGAAGGAGGAAAATACGATAGTCTTTCTCCTTTCAGTAAAACGAATTGTTCTCAATTTACTGTAGAATGAACCATGCATCACTTTTTTACCTTAAGAATATTAGGATATCGAGGTTATGATAACTGAGGAAAATATCCAGCAATGCTCATTGCAGATCGTGATGAATTCCTCGAGCTTTGGCAATTGGGGGCCCGAGGTTCGCCATAAGAATCCTCTCCACCATGGGAACGCCTTCGATTTGTTGATCTCTGTTCACTCCGACCATTATTACATTTCTGTCAATGGACATCATGTTAGATGATCTTCATGATTTTTCATCGCAATATTCTTTCAGTTGGCTGACTACCATCATCGCTTCCCAGCTGCTTCTGTGCAGGCTATCGGTCTCAGAGGCGATATGGGCGCCAGTCAGGTCATCTTCGAAGGATTCAGCTTCCATCAGGACTGGAACCGACCTCATAACTTCGGCCACGGGGGGTTCCTTGGATATGGAACGGAACAATATCGCCCTCCTCAGGTTATTGATTTTTCTGTTCATAAAAAGTTATGTCTTGAAAATTTCCTTGAAACACGATAATAAGCACTTTTCTGATTATTTCCCATGTTGTTATCAGCTAAAATTCACCAGCCATAATATTAGTTGTTTGCCAACTCATAAACACGGAGAAAAACCGACACCAGCTAGTGTCATTTTCAGAATAAAATCAATATTTTGAAAGAAGAACTAAACTACTTTTTTTTGTTTTAGTTCCAACAAGGACATGCTTATAATGCCTATTGGAATAGATGAGCGTCAAAGATGTCGGAAGAAATAGTTTCAATGTGTATGAATGACAAGTTAAAATCTCCCAATAAACCTGCCTCTAATAAATATGTTACTGTTATTTTCGTAATATCGTAAAAAATGTTCGATGAATATTTCGAAAATTACGTGAATAGACATGTTCAATTTCATAATGATTCATTAGTTTTTCTCGTTTAAATTATGTTGTCTTGAATGGGGAATAACGATGAATCATAGAGACGCAAACTTCGCAAAAAAAAATCGACTTGCGCGGTAAGATTTATGGGTTATGACTCTTCTTCCTTAATGGTAGCCCATATTTGGCATCTACGTGAGATGCGTTAAATATGAATTTATTGGATAGAGAGCGCAAGCTCCATCCACCCTGTGAAATCAAAGTCAAGGAAGACAACCGTCAAAATTTCGCGAGGCGTTTTTCCTTTATTTTTTCCACTACTAGATATAAAGTCTAGGGAACATTTCTGCTTCCGGAACATGTCCCCGAAACACGAGTTGAGCCCGTGAAAATGGGCACTGAAATCTTAAAATCGCTCGTGTGAGTTTCATAGGCCGTGATCATCAACCTTCCACGCTGAATATGAAAGATTACATTTTACTTGTTATTTTATGATAGAAAACGTATCGCTTTTCAGCCGACCGAAGGTCGCCGCTGCAAGAAACGATTTCCCTAACTAGGGAAGCATCTGACCTCGTCCTGGCGATATGAAAAACGGATACTACCATCGTGTTCTTCATGAAATTCTGATTCGAAACATGTAAAAATTAGCTGCCATCGAAGACGGGTTTGAGTGCTAGGACCCGTCGAAAAATTAAAACGAACTTCATTGCTCACCTAGGCCGGTCTTGAGGGAAAGAAGACATGAGCAGCGCGGTGCAGTGGTAGTGAGATGAGGGCGAGAAGAAGGGATGCTATGCCTTGTGTTACTATATTTTTATTCTTTCAAAAATTGATACCCAAAATACTTTTGTAAAAATTATTCCGTCATATTTTTGCATAAATTAGCATATAATTGTCTAGTGCCTCGACTTATTATAATTATATGTCGTTATTAAATTATCACTAATTTTCTGTATTATTATTTTTCGCATGATTTAAGTGGTTTTTCTTTGTAAAAATTAACAAGTCGAGGCATTAGACAATTATATCATGCTAATTATGCAAAAAAAAATGATGGAATAATTTTTGCAAAAGTATTTGGGTATCAATTTTTGAAAGAATAAAAATATAGTAACACAAGGCATAGCATCCCTTCTTCTCGCCCTCATCTCACTACCACTGCACCGCGCTGCTCATGTCTTCTTTCCCTCAAGACCGGCCTAGGTGAGCAATGAAGTTCGTTTTAATTTTTCGACGGGTCCTAGCACTCAAACCCGTCTTCGATGGCAGCTAATTTTTACATGTTTCGAATCAGAATTTCATGAAGAACACGATGGTAGTATCCGTTTTTCATATCGCCAGGACGAGGTCAGATGCTTCCCTAGTAAATAAAAAGCCCATGCGCCCCGTTTAACAGCGTGCTGATTCGTTAGAGAGTTCCAAAATTATCGTTATTTCGATTTTTTTTCATTTTTCACCTAATTATTGCATCCAATGTGAAAAATTCTTCAACTTTCACTATTCTTTCGGAAGACAACGAACAACGACGCACAAATGAATAGGCCACGCCCACTAATAATGCACGGCAAAGTCGTCGCATGCTAGTGATTAAAATAAATGCTCGACTAATTGTAAGAAAATAGGAAGAAAAGGGGATTTTCGAATATCGTCTTCAAAAATTCATATCTTTGGTTACACTGATTCGTTTTTCATGCGGTTTTTTTTTGCTATAATCCTGTCTAGCCCTACAGAATCCTAGAAAACTACTTCCATGCCTCTGTCTTCAAATCGGGAATATCACTTGCGTTCTTTAATAAGTTATAACGTTAATAATTGCAGTATCGCATCAAAAAGTTTAATTCATTCACTCTAAGCGTTTTTAATCTATGATACATTAGGTCTAATGAACTCAAAATATACACAATTAATATAGGGCCTTGCATTATAAAATTACGTCTGCTTGAAAATGTGTTGCAGTAATTTTGAAACACCCTGTATATAATTTCATAAGAAAATTTTCCCCAAGTCATTTAAAAAAAAATCTGTTCCACTAGAATACTCGGTTAGAATGCGTAGAACACGAATCTGAAGTTCGTTAAAAACTACGATAAGCTCAGGTAAACACACAGACAAACACTCAAGAAGAATACTAAAAAAAGAAATTTGAGTAAATTCATGATAGAAAAATGTTGAAAATTTTAAAATTAAAAATTTTTATTTTTGAAAAAATAAAGTGGACTGCGCAACAGCCTTTAGGCAAACAAGCGGGCGACCGCGAGCGCAGTATGTCTCATAAAAATACTAATATCATAATTCCAAGTTAATTTTAAGGCAACTCATCCAAATCTGCTGTCGACTCCCGGAGGAATCAACACTTTCGCAACTATAGACTTCTCAGCATAAAAACTGCCTGTCGGCATCAGTAAACATGCCAATCGGCACTTTTTGCCGATGCCGACAGGCAGTTTTTATGCTGAGTTGCCAAATAACAAAATACAAAGAAAATTCACTAAAGCTGTAGGGTTTTTTTTTCACAAATAAACATGAAATTAAATTCAATTGTAGTGTTATCTAAATGATCTTCACGCGGAAAGATGTGGAGCTCAGTCCCTTCACTTCCGTCCTAGTCTCGTTTATGAAAAGAAACATGCTGATCTGACGATTGAATTGCTCGACAAAATTGCCAAGCAATTCGAGAAATAACTATAAATTTAGTTCTAATCTTAGCTAATTGCAATAAAATTTTCTCATTTATACTCCTTTATTTATCTTTATTAATAAAATGTAAATGAAACGCCAATAAATTCTCAGGAAATTGTTAATGCTCAAGTTTTGATATAAATGCCTTGCAATTCAGGTATTCTGAAGCATGAGAACTGTAACAACCCGTAATTCCAAAAGTTGGGCACGATATAAAAGCACTTGATGGCTTGACTAGCATTTTTAAAGCCGAAATGATTTTTAAAAAGTCTCAAAGTAGAATTTTTAGATATGATATAGAACAAATGTAGCGCAATAATTATTTTATCAGCAATGAATTTGCAAAGTGGGGCACTCCTAACGCATGAGCAAGTTTCACAACGCGCTTCCGGTAGAATTTCATCATTAAGTTGGGTTCTTTTATGCCGAGTTTTGTACAAGCGAGCACCACATTGACCTCTCTAGCTAGTCGGAATTTCAAACACGACGGAAAAGTATCGGTAAACACCTTCATTGCACTCTGAAGAGGTTGGATCAATTTTAAATCTTTTGAATTTGATACCTCCAACTGTTCCTCGTCATCCTTCATCGGAAGCATATTTACAATTAGAACTCCTCAAATAAGATTTTCAAAGTCGATTATTTTCAGGAGAAAATACCTGTATTGGTAAGAAGATTATTCATGGTCTTGACGATCTCAGGATTTCGGAAATTCTTCGCTGGACATGGCACAAATTGGTCCAAATCGCATGCGTCAAGGAATATCGCGTCGTAAGATAGACCTAAATTAATTGAACTATTTTTAACTGAATAAAAATTTCGATACCATTTTGTCCAGCTTCTTCGACGAATTTCAGACCATCTCTGATGAGTGTCTGCCTACTAGTGTCATTCTTCACTCCAAACCACTTCTCAGCCAGTTCAGCGACCACCTGCTCTAATTCGATCGCCGTGATTTGCATCTGAAAGATTATTATCTTAGAAATGCATTTTAAAAAAAATTATACCAGTGGAAAATGTGTGTGCAGAAACATATCCAGTGATCCGCCGCCCAAGCCCAGCTCAAGAACCTTCTTTCCCTCGTTGGATTCCGTTTCCGATATGGAAGAAACCAGAAATGGCGATATGGCGAGGCAATAGATCTAAATAATTGGTTTTATTTTGAAGAAAAAACCCTTACATATTCAGTCATCAGGTATTTGTGGTTGATCTGCCAGATCCTCGTGTCAGAATTCTCGAATGTCGCCCCTTTTGGTGGAATCAATCTGGCAATCGACTCGCTTTCATCCTCGAATCCGTCGACGATTAAGTGACGTTCGATGAAATTCGGATCTGCTTTAGCTCTCATGTCCTTGACTGTGTAGCATCTTGACGTCGTTTCGGAGCACACTCGTTCAAGAATTGTGGAATCAAAGTCATTCCTCCAAAAGCGAACATTTTCTAAAGCTATTGGAAAAGTATTACCGCTGTTGAACAATATGTTCCGGTATCATATTGACCACGGTATTATCGATTACAAAATATGACGTGAGTATCATAGTATAAATGGAAATCTGCAAAGATTCATATTTTAAAAGTAACCAAACACATGTATTTACTGCTAAATAGACGAATATGCCGATGGTAATCAAGCAAATGACTATCCTTGCTCTCGTAGGATTCTGGAAGCATCTATTCATACATTTTTCTGCATCATTTTGACGTTTCATTAGACTAAAATAGAAACTATTTTAATTTAAAAATCCCTTCCTTACATGGCATAAGGCGTCGCCGAATCGTCTGATATGAGTCCTTGTGGCATTTTGATTTTCTTCTTCGGCACGCTGCCGGAATCTCGTCAGTTTATTACACTATTTACAGGAATAAATTACCATTTATCTGAAAATTCATATTTAAAAACGATAATATGTGAATTTAAAAGTAATTAAGTTATTTTTATTAATTAGTTAAATTTAAATTATTTTATGAAGAAATTATAGAAACTATTGGCTCCTTTATTAAAGAGTTTAGGTTTATCATCGGGCCCTAATTGATTCTGATGGTGATAACGCCGTTGGGACGCAGATTTGGGATACGAACGCCGCGAGATAAACGCTGTGCGCATAATAAAAACGTGCCATGATATTATTAGCTGATATTGATAAACAATTAGTAAACACGTAGAAATGAGTGAGAATTGATCCAAATTATTAGTATTCAAGAAATTCAAGGCTGCTTTAGGTAATTAGTAAAATGAAGGTTCTCAAAGTCATTCCGTCTAGATATCATTGAGGTTATAGAATTTAAAATTGAAAAAAAAAACATAATTAGGTAAAATTGGTGATGAAAATCATAAGCATGGCTTAGTTAATGTAAGATAATCTATCATTGTTTCAAAGTTCTATTGATTTATATTGATTATTCAAATTTTAGGTAGGCGTTAAAATTATTAAAATGAAAAATTTGCGAATAATTTTGAGCACCAAAATTTTTAAAGTCAAAAGAAGATTGAAGATAATAGCAGAGTTTATTCGTTTTTTTTTTTTTTTTTTTTTTTTTTTTTTTTAATTTTTGCCACTATCTTACGACAATTTTTCACATTTCTAGTTGTTCTAGCTGAGAGAAATAAGAAAATGTCGTAGAATAGTGTGCATAATCAATAGTTGTGCAGTGCAAAACGAGAGAGATTAATTATCTGGTCATTTGATATGACAAAGACATAAAATAATGCAGAATGATAAACGTGTAAAATGACTAAATTCATCTAATCAATAGATACAAATAGTCGGCGTGCTAGGACTGGTATCTAAAATTGTGGGCCCTGCAATCAATGCATTGATCCTCATTCCTCTATTATCAATTTCCCCTCTGCATATAACCACGTTATTATCGTTTTTTTACGTTTCATTAAATTAACTTTTTTAAATTTATTTATAAAGAATACGAGGTATTTTGGTAGGCAACTTGAAAAACTCGAAAAGGCACTTTTCCTTCTTTCAACCCTTTCCAGAGAGATAGTTTCCAAAACTTTTGAGTTTTCATCATGACTTTCGATTATGCAACTTTTGGACATATTAGATTGTAGGTAAAATTTCGCGATTTCTATTCTTTTCAACATTTTTTCATATCAGACTTAAAATAGTTCCAGTTGTAAATATTTCCTTTATTTCATAAGTTTCAAAAAGTTCAAATAACATAAAAGGTTACACTCACCGATACCAAATTCTTATTACCTAGAAAATAACACCGAATTTTCAATATTATTCCTCTTCCTGTGATGGTGTGTTTTGGTTTCAAAATCTTCATAATTTCATCTGCATGAGCAATTCTATCGTAGCTTTTTGTTTGCTTTTTTCGAATACTTACATTTTCTAATCGATTGTCCATGAATCAATATTACTTTTCGGGAAAAAATTAAACCAGCTAGAGAGCGCAAACATATTTTTGACAATCATAGTGGGCTCAGGAAATCTATACTACATGAAAGAACTCATCGTTCAGATTTTGAATCTGTTTACATTTTTGAAAACGGTCCATTCCACGCAAAGTTACGATCATTTGGTGCGATCCTCATTTGTCCCCGTTTACTAAGAGTCCGTTCAGATTTAGTTGCAGTGCAACTTACTCGAAATAGCATGAAAAATGAAGAGAGCACGATCGCATAATTTCTTTTGCTCTCTTGATTTTCTATGCTATTATTGATTGAAAAGAATGTCGATATTTAAAAATTGCGCCATTTAGTGCATGAAAAGATACAGAAAATACCGAGTAAATGACCCAAAGATCCATTTGCAAATTCTTTATCCTTCTCATTCAGTTCTCAATTCTCATCTTCCATGAATAATCATTTTTCTTTTTTTCCTCACTTATTTTTAGCTTCAATTTGTATATTTTCGATACGAAATCTCAACTTGATATGTCATCTAAATAGGGTTATATTCACTTCTAAATCATTATTTTAAGAAGGAAAATTCTGTTTACTTTTCAATATTAATTTCTCAAATTCACATATTCCGATTTGATAGAAAATGATTGTTCATTGCCCTATTTTAACTCTTTTAAAATAATGTAATTCATTTTGAATAATGAATGTTTGCAATTTTTTCTGCTAGAAAATAAATTTTTAAAAAATAACTTTCTTCACAGAAGTTTATTTACATCCATAATTATCTATTTGTACGAAAATTTATCCCGAAGTGCTATTTGGCATATTTACTTGGGGACCCTTAATTATGCTCTAGAAAAATGGCCAGAATGAGGGGATTTTGTCCTTGCAGAAACAGATGTGCTCGTAGTCATATGGAGCACAATGACCATTCCCTCCATAGGAATCGGCCCGATCGATCTCCCACGACATCACAGGCACTTCCTTCTCGATGTGGATTCTCATCGGAAAAGTTATACGTTCAGATTTATTGAAAAGGAATGACATAAAATTGGGAGAAGTCAGTATGATCAAGAATAAAATGAGATTCTGTATTAAAAAAAAGTTTTGATTGAGCATTTTGATTCTGGATTTGAAATTTTTAAATTTCACTTGTATCATCTTTTTTTGAATAAATTTCTGCTCAAATGAAATAATCTACACGCGTTTGACTCGATTTATTCCAGAATCCTCATTACGAATTCGATGTATGATTTTTAGTATATGATTTTGTTTAGTCAGAACGATCAGATATCCGCTTGATCCGAAGCAAAAATGCGAAAGAACGAAATATTTGAAATTCCAAATTGTTCAAATACTCGCTTTCTCTCATTTCAACGCGCTATTCTCTCAGCAACTCAAATAGATATCGGATTATTGTGAGTATACGCAAAAGTGTTCGTTAAAAAATGGGCAATTGATTTACAAAGTGAAATGAGGCTTCTGGAATACAGGAACTTCAAAAATAAAATGAAAACTCAACCTACCTTGTAATGCCCACTTATGGGATATTTCGATTTGACTTCTAATTCGTAGGAACGTAGTTGCTCTTCAGGCTCGAAAGCTGAGAGGAAAGCGACCTAAAATTTAGATTTTTCCCGAAACCGCTTGATTATTTGCATGAAACTCTAATTTTAATATTTCACGGAAGCAGACCTAGAGAAAAGATGGTTAAATACAGAAAATATACAGTGGTAGATCGCACTAGTGAAAACATGCTATGCTGTTCCATGCATATAGCAAATTTTTTAATTACAGGCTAGAAATGCAAAAATGAAAGGAATATTATGGAGAGTAGATCGCAAGACAATACTGTCTTCCGTAGCAGGGCTGCGCGAAACTTCGATTTTGACTTCGAATTTTTCAAATTCTTGACTTCGCGCAGCTCTGGTCCATAACTTTGTTTGTAAGGAGAATCACTAACCTGTTCAAACTCGATCGGCACGCACAAATGGCTGAGGTTGACCTTCGCAAGCCGATGATTCATTTCCTCGATCGCGTATTTACCCAGGTTGATCGCCAATTTTGAATTCCTGAAAATTTCGTTTCAATCGAAAATTATTTCTAAACCTTACAAAATAAAATAGGAAAAATACTCTGAAAAGCATTTCTTGAAAGATTTGAGAATAAAAAATAATTTTATAAAGATAAGACTCACCCATCGATTTGCTTGGTGTTGTACTGACAGATGCAGTATACAGAAGGAATGGGCAAAGTTTGGCAAGTTCGAGGGAAATCCGGCTGCTGTCGGAGCAGAGAATTGCCATATTTGGTCGGTGGACGGGGGCCGTTGAATCCAGCCTTTTCAGAATACTGAAAAATAATCAAAGTCAATCATAACCAGATTCTAAGCTAGTTTTTTTTTTTTTTTTTTTTTTTTTAAATTCCGCACTCGATATCTTGTAATAATCCCAAAATCGAACGTAGAACATTGTATTTTTGTTGGGTTTTGAGTAATTTTCTACGAGAAACTAAAAATCGTCTTACCTCAGCGATGTCGAGCAGCGTTGCGTGAACGTCAAATTGTGTCTGGAGCTTCTTCGCATTCTGCCTCAAAACAGATGGCAATTTGGTTTGCCGCAAATCGCGCGGCACGGAAATCGATAGCATTGGATTGTTCGCTTCCAAACGTCCAGTATGAGTCCGGACTATCTAAAATTCTCAAAGATCAACATCATGGATTTTTCTGAATGTTCAAAAATTTCAGGCGATTTTTTAAATTTCAATCATGGCTGCAAATTTTTGATACGATAAGATTTCAAATCGTATCGTGTTGTGCCGTGTCATCAATCGTGTTAAAAATTTGCAGTCCTGATTAAAATACTATTTTCCATAAAAATTTAACAAGTACGTGATATTTCAAGTTTAGCTTTTCAAATTCAATTGAACAAAAATTTTAAGGAAAAACCATTACCATACCCTAGTGAATCGCATTCCGTGATCAGCCATAAAAACGACGAATGCATTGTCCAACTGAGAAAGCAAATTTAAGCAAAATTACTATATTCAAACCTGTTCTTTATGTTCCTTCAGAAATCGATAATAGATACTATCCAGAATGATACTGTTATCCGCGTTTTCATGCGAATCCTCCATCTGCCAAACGAAGCCGAATTTAGGAATATCTGAAGAAAAAATCTTAAAAAATATCATTTTTATTACATTGCCATTTTATAAATATTCTTGAAGATCAAAAGGAAAACATTTCTCACACTATAATTTTAGGTTGAGTAGATTTATTCCACTTTGTAAAAAGGGGATCATAATAAAAAGTAAGATAAATCGGACCCACTTTTTTTTTAGAAAATAGCATGGGAAAAGAAAAAAAGAGGATGGGAACTACAAGGGGCCAATAAATCTACACGCATCCATATTTTATATACCTTTCTTCCCAATAAAAATTATCAAATAAAGTTTACCTGGATAAGCCTGAATGAATTGTGAGGTATAGTTGAGGACATCGTCATACAGCTTGATGCAATTCCATGCATTGTGGTGTCTTCTGAGCGTCTTATCGCCAGATGATTTGTAGTAGTTCATAAATGGTCTGAAAATGAAAATTTTTAGTATAGCAAAATCTTACAAATAAAATTGATTGGAAGTTAAAAATTACAACATCTTTTGAAAAATTCATTAAACAAAAATCAAAAATTTGAAAAATCGCTAATAAAATACCTTGTTTCATGGTCCGCATCGGATGTCCTGTTTGTGTAGCCATGACATTCCAGCCAGAATGGAGCGGCTACGAGTTGATCGTCTGCATAAAGCGTCTGAAAATATATTCAGATAAATTCATCTCTTAACTGATCATATTCATCAAATCCTCAGAATGATAGAAAATAATGGCAAGTCAAAAGCTGGCTAATAAAAAAAGACACCGGTTTTTCTAAGAAATAGTATGGGAAGGCAAGATAGGAAAAGAAAAAAAAACCGGTGTCTTTTTCTAGGAGCCCAGAAGCTGCATACTTTTTCTCAAAACGCCAACCTTGTATCCATTTTGAGAGAATTCCCTGAAAATAGACTTCTTTTTTCCATGCCATGACTCCAGACACCACTCGTTGTAACCGTAATCCTGAGGAATGTTTGGAATGTTGAAAAGAGTTCGATCGATGACTTCATTTGACAGGCCTGAAAATTCATTTCATCTTTTTTTTTTTTTTTTTTTTTTTAAATTTTCAAGGGTCCAAAAACATTCAAAAAATTTAAAAATCGAGGAAAACTTCTTGAAACATTACTGTATTCGAAAACAATCGATAAAATTTACCGTATTGAATGGCCCAGGCATTTGGTCTGCTATTTTTTCCAACTTTGTTCAAATAAGGAAACCAAATAGCTTCAAATTCACGATCCAAAAATTGTAGAGTTTTGCGAAAAAGCCTGAAAAGACTCGATTGTTTCTAGAGCGTTATGAAATTGCGACCTTTTCGCCTGCCCAGCCGAAACGGAATCCGTCAGAATGACGTAGGTATCGAACTTCTTCCCGCTGGGCTTTCTCTTTGGCTTTGGTTGCCTGAAATCATTTTTCAAACGTGCTAATTTCTTTCAGAAAAAAGCAAAGAAATCCTAGAAAAATTTAAACATTTCTAGTCTTTTCTGCTAATAATTTCAAATTGATTATAGATATTTTTTCTCGAAATTTGAAATCACATGCGCCCTCTCTTTCCAAAGTCGATGAAAAAGAAATGCATAAATGGCATTGAACAAAATAGTAAATCGCGTTGCTTCTATTCATCGATTCGAAAAATAAACAGGAAAAATGAAGGAATCAGAAAATTGATCGAGCAGCGGTGAAATCAGCTAGAGCATCGATTCAATTAATTAGGCTCGGCATCTTTTCCGACTGCTGAACGACCGCACTTGCACGAGGCCCGCGATTCGCAGAGTAACCCCACTGCCTTTAGTCATTTTTTGAAAAGGGGTGCAAGTGGAGATAAATGCAATATTGTAAACTGACGGAATGAGACGGATATGAACCATGGAATATCCGGGCGGATTGAGTTTGTAGCCGATTCGATTGCATTGCGCCTGCACGACCTCACACTCGAATGTCGCGTTGTCGACAGGTACGAAATCAGTCATGGAAATTACTTTGTCCGATACGCGGTTCAGACATCTGTAAAGTGAAAACTTAGCAAATTTTTTTTAAAGGTTCGCTTTATTTTCAATGAATTTCAAAGTTTTGATCATCATTAGGCAAAGAATATTTTTTAATTTTGACAAAAATAATTAATTTATTCAATTTTCAGCTACAATAATACTTCGATGTATAATTGTACTTTCAATCGTACAGTAATCAAAAACTTAAGGAAAAGAAGAAAATCTAACCTAGCTTCGCAGTGAATGTCCGGCCTCGTGGCAACAATTCTTCCATCCGTGAAATTCGTCCATTTCTTGTAGTTTCTGTCGCAATTGGCGAGAGTGTCCTTGTGCAAATAAATCAGCTGAACAATTGAAAATTTTAAATCCCGGAGAAAAATCCTGACCGCGAAAATTTCAGGCGTTAGGGGGTCGTAGTCGGGCAGATCGCAAGTCTCAAACACGTTCCAAGACGATTTCCCATCAATTGTCAGGTTGGTATCCGCCAAATTGCCACTAAATTTTCGATTTTATTCGAATTTTAGAGTTGGAGGCAATTTGAACTACAAAGTGACAATTTTTATTGTATCGGTCAAATGAAATGACACTTCGTGTGTTAAAGAGCGCCTTGCGAGAAATGCGCGTCACGGCTATCCAAAAAGGGAGGCAGTTCCAAAAAAGAGTAAGCGAGGAACAGCGAGAAGAGGAGTACGCAATTTCCTGTGTCTCTCACCTCTTCTTATTATTTTTTCAACACACGAGCTGTCACTTCGTTTGACCAGAACAATACCAAAAATCGCTACTTTTCGTAATTTTTGGGCCCCTGGATTTGTCATCGACTTGTTTTTCTTATTTCTCCCCATTTTCATATTTTCTCAACCTAAAAGCCGGTGGACAAAACCAGGCTGTGACGATGACAAGTTCAAGAACTTAATTTTTGGTTTTAATCGCTTAAAATCCGGAATGTTTGCCATTTTCCTACCGTAGAACATCCCAATCAATCGGACCATCGTAGGACGTTTGGTAGAGGCTGATGAAAATGTAGAGCGCAGCGAACAATATCACGCTAAAATCCAAGATTAGTACGATGAGTTGAAACAAAATCGGAAAATGAAACAGTAAAGAAGTAAAGATCAGGTTTAAATTTTAGAAGGAAATCAACTGATTTTTTCGCAGCTCCAAGGTATGCTGTAAAATGTTGGTGATCAAGAAAGCCAAATTTGGATGAATATTTATTTGGACCCTAATCACATTCAATTGTCAATTCCCGCCCACTCCGTGGACGAAGCCATATAAGCTAAAAAATTTAAAACTTTCTACAGGAAGTATAATGAAAGCTTTTCTTCATGTAACTTGCCTATAGGAGAAATAACGCGGTATGCAGTATCGTCTGGTGGTGTTACTAAGCCAATCGCAGAAATGCTCGTAGTAGTCGTCGTATTCAACTCGATATCGATGTTGGTGGATGTTCGATTTGCTGACTCGACGTCGGGTGTCCATTGCAAATCACACTATTCCCCTTTCCAATTTATTTCACGTTTGAAAGAGAGAGAGAGTCCACATTTCACGTCCTGGCTGAAAGTCTGGAATTGTCACAACCGACGCAACGTCGAAATGATGTGTAAAAGCGAGAGAGCAATCCCTAACTTCTCCTATCCCTATATTCTATTTCACACGTTGCGTCGATTGCGTCGTTGCAACATTTGGAAATCGCCCCCTGGCTTTATTGTGAATGATCGATTACTTGAGACGAAATAAAAAGAGCGTCTTTCTTTCTCCCCTCCTGTGAGCCTTGGATGCGCGAGAGACGAGCATTTGTTCGCTATACGTCCATTTATTTTCTTTCGTTTTTCCTTGCTCTTTCATCGAATTTAACGAGATTTTCGTGACAGGCGTTTGGTAATTACTTTCCTCTATCGTTATTGATAGAAGTTATCCGATTACTTACCGATAATTATTCTTAAAATGCAAAAAGCGAAAATAAAATAAATAAATCGTCTAGTGAACAAATGCTCGCCTCTAGCGCACCCGAAGCTCACAGAGGGGGGAGGAAGAAGAAACGCTCCTTTTATCTCGTCTCACAATCAGGAGTGTGACTCAAACAAGTTTAACTACGATAGTTACACGAAAATTAAACTATCATAGTTCAAATTTGAACTACCCCATTTACTACCATGGTTAAACATTTGACTATCGTAATTTGTTAATTCTAAGTTTTACTATAGTAAAACTCATTTGGGCTTCACCCCAGATAGTCAGTTATTTACAGTACCTAATCAGTGTAATTAGCGCGTATCCACATGGATCCATGTGGATCCGCATTCATTCATATCGACTCGCAAACCAATTTTGCACTGCGGATCCGCATGTTGTCCCACATGGAACTGCATTTTGAACGCGGAGTGGAATTAGCCAAATAAATGGAAAATTCATGAAGAAATCATTGAAAATTTCGAGTTATTGATTCTAGAGCAATTGATAATGTATTCAAGGTACACCCCTATTCGGAACAGCCCAGCTCAAAAATTTTTGTGAATAGGCGTCCCTGAGTGGGCTAACAAAATGGTTCCGAATTGGGTTGTGTCCGAATAGGGACGTGCCGTATTCAAGTTTGCTGAGAAAGTAATAGCTGATTGTGAGAGCATGAAAAAGTGCAAGGGAGCTGATAAGGAAATTTACGAACTGGGCTTGGACTCAAGCTCAATTTACAAGGCTTGTAAGATATGTTGTAAATCGGCCAACTTACTATGGAAAATGAACAATTTTCTTTAATTTGGCTATTTTAATTAGGGTGCGTATAGATTTGGCTCGGCTTGGACAAACAGGAAAAAATAATATGCGAAAGTGAGAGACATGCTCTTTTCGTCTCACTTTCGCATACTATTTTTTCTGCTTGCCCGAGTCGAGACGACTCTGTACGCGTCTTTAGAAAAAATTAGATTTGAAAATTTTTACACAATCGAATTAAAGCTATTTAAAGCTTATTAATAGGAATGATTTAAAGTAGAATCTAAAAATTATTTAATACCGTTGCGGTTACCAATTTAAAACAGATTCTCCGTAACTCTCGAAACTGCTCGGACCAGAAACTTAAAATGCGCTTTGAAGGGGTACTTGAGTGTTTTCTACCTATACTCTACCCGGAGAACACGATTTTGGGACTTTTCCCCGGAGTTTTCAAGTCCAGGTTCGGGTATCGGACCTGGCAGGACCGGACGGGTACCAGTCGGAATTTGAAAATTTTCGGAAACCTATCCATATTATATATCATTCGAAAGTGGTTGTGAAGCTGATTATCATGCAGAAAGCCGCTTGAGAAATAATTCAGTGTATCGATTTTTATGAGGAAATGAAGTATCGGTCAGATCCAAGAGTAAACTTGGGAACGTTTTTGATCATAAATCTCGATCCATCAATCCGTTTTTCATGCGGTTTCTTGCTATAAAGCTTGATTAGTCCATCAGATTGTGAGAAAAATACTTTCATAACTCTGCCTTCATATCGGGAATATCACTTGTGCTCACTAATTTTAAACAATAAATCTTGCAGTTTTATAACATCGGTAACGATAAGAAGTCATGTCTTTGTTAAATTAAATCAATTAGAATTTTCAACTGTATTGCATTTGAAGTTTTGTGCTCTATAACTCTACTGATAAGTGCTCAAGTGCTATACTGATTTTATTATCTATCGATTTTTTCGTAAATATCGGGACTATACTATCAAAGTGTCTTGCTGTGATGCTGCCTGAATTGATAAGAACTAGAACTGAATCAAGTAGATTATTCTTTCGAAATTATGAATACAACAAGGAACTCGCAAGGAAAGGGATGATAAAAATAATTTATATATCAATTTTCGATAATGAAAACTTGCATTATGACATCAAATAATTCGAATCATTTTTCTTCTCAAATAAGTGCCATGAAAATTTCACAGATATTGTTTACTTTAGCAAATTGGTGGCATAAATTTTGGCTTCTATTCGAATTATGAGAACTGGAAGACGATTGTCGGAGTCGAATGGTTCAATCTAAATTCGACGCCTTTATGGTGGCCCTATTACAACAAGCCGTCGAATTTTGACGGTTTCAAGGGTAATAAATATAAAATTGCATTTTTTAAATCGTTTATTCACGATCTTTCAGAATTTGGATGAGTCCTTATTATTCACCAGTTTAATCAGAACATCGACGGTCCGTGTGGGTTCAAAATCGACCAAAATTACCTGGATATTTGATACCCAATCTTTGGTATTTGTATATTTTGTAAAATAAATGCATTTAAAATTCTTTCTGATATATGCGCACATCACTCATTTGTAATTTTTTTTTTTAATTTTCGATTCAAAGTTTTAATTTTGGGCGAAAAAGTATCAAAAAATGGTTAAAAAATC
The DNA here is from genome assembly GCA_964036155.1 of Diploscapter coronatus. Lineage (NCBI taxonomy): Eukaryota > Metazoa > Nematoda > Chromadorea > Rhabditida > Rhabditidae > Diploscapter > Diploscapter coronatus. The sequence goes on along the minus strand of OZ038422.1, from coordinate 85,280,218 downwards.
GATTTTATGTTAATTTCGATCATTTTTTGAAGTCAAAATTTTCTGAAACAATTTTTTTTAAATCTCCATAATCGATTTAGGTAGTTTATCTGAGAATCTGATCTTGAGATTAAAATTTGAAAATTGGCCTTCTTTGAAAAATGCTTACTAAATTATATAGTAGAGGTAATTCATTCTAACACATCTTGAGCACATTTTATCATATTTGAGAGATTGCAAAACAAATTTGCATATGGAGTATTGATCATTTGGCAGTTTTCTTTGATAATATGTATCTAGTAATATATTTTAGGTTATTGATTTTTATGCACATGAAAAATTATAATCTGAATTAACTACTGAACAAATTTATGAGATGTAAAAAATGAACGAAAATTATAGGAAAAAAGATAATAATTTTCTAAATCAAGGCCTCAATAAATTTATTATTACACTACTCTAGAAAAGCCATCTGGAAAAATTGAGAACCATTGAGTCAACTAATTGCATCTAAGTATAAAAATAAAAATTTGTATAAGTTCAAATATTCGATGCCCACAAAAATGACAGATTTAGGAAGAAAATTAGTCTCATAATTATGAGTTCGTCTCAGTTTAAATCCAAAAATAAAATTTATTTGATTTGGAATGGTCTACATTATTGTCGACACACCTCAATCATTTCGACGAGATTTTTTCAGAGCCGTGCTCAGCTCGTCCCCACTTCTAAGCAGCTACAAAAGTCCTCTACATCACTTCGTGGCTCAGTACACAACTACTTTCGACATTTCTTTACAAAACTTAATATTTTTGATTTTTAGTAGTTGCTGATGCTTCCAATAAAAAATAAATAATTTCTTGAAATATTTATTAAAAGCAACAATTTTAAGAATGAAATAAGTTACAAAGCTCATTAGCTTATTATGAAACATAGCGGTGAACATCAGTAGCTAAGAAAAGTTCAACGCTCGTTTACAATGTCCAAAATCCTCTGGCTAAAATGACAATTAGTACTCCAATAAATGATGCTGAAATTGTGATGAAAAAATAAACTTATGATAAAAGAATATTATAACCTGCTACTGCACCATTACAGTCAAAGCTAAACGTCATGAAGAATCCGGAAACAGCTCCCTGATCATCATTATAATCGATGTACAAAGTATCGCCAATTCCACTTATAATCATCGTTTGATTATTTTCAGAATGTCTCACACTAAACTGTCTTATGAATAATGAAATTATACGATTTCTTACTTATAACTTGTGACAATATTTGTGGAATTATTCTCTACGTCATGAGTCTGAATCTCAAAATCTAGATATCCCGTACTGTTTGATGACGAAGTGTGGTTAAAATAAACGCTGTTCGATGTAACGCTCATTTTGCAAATCATATTTTTGTCTAATTAAAGTGAAGGTTAGTTGATAGTTTGTCAAATGACTAACAAGGATTTTTGAAATTATATTGCATTGGTCCTGTACTTTGGAGTGGATAGTTTTGAGAGGTCAGAAATCCGTTTCGTTTTCCAGGAGCTGCAGTGAAGAACTGTTCTGAAAATGAATTTTAAACGTTTAATATAATCAAAACATGTTAATCAACTATAAATAACAAAGTAAACCTTCTGGTCCTTCTAGTCCTTTTATGCTTTTCTGAAAAGTAATATTTGCGGTTCCAGCACTAACGGTGTATGTTTGCAGTTGACTTGTGACAAGCTGTGGTAATGCAGTATTGATATTAGTCGTACTGAATTATTATTTATCAATTTATAATTTCACAAATTTCTGAATATTCATTCATATTAATCAATAAATGATAATTCAATTCATAAACTAAACAAGCAATTAATGAGTTACCTGTACCCAGATACCGTATTGACACTGTTATACGTCGGTCCACCCATATCGACTGTGAGAACTGCATCGCTCTATTGATAAAGTGCATATGCAATTGGCTAATATTATAAAAGAAATACCGAGAGTGTAATGTTAATTATATAAGCATATGAAAATTGTATGTCGTAAGCGAATTTAGTCATCGATCTAGGGCCCTTTGTCGAATCAAGAGTCAAATATTCAACTATGAGATCATTATTCCACATACTTGCTTGATATCTTTCATATATAAAATAAATATCTGAATTTTATATCCTTTTATCTTCAAATATCCTAAGTAGACATTTTTATACGGATAATTCGATAAATTTACTTGAGTATGAATTTACAACAACAGCTGAGCTCGAATTAAACTCGTGGATTTTGATTATTGTTACTTGCGTGCTATAATTGGACTTGAATATTTTGATATTATTCAAATAATCGTAATAGAAGAGTATACTGAAAGAAATTTGAATAATTACATGAAAACAGCGCATATCATTTTAAAACACAAGAACAGACTTATGGACCATTTAAGCTCGACTCAAAAAATATATTGAGGGAGGTCGTAAGGGCGAAATTTATGTTATAGTTCCATCGCAAATAAATAAAACTTTTTGAAAATTTAAGTCTAGAGATGCAAAAATACGAAGGAAATATTATGGGGGATAGATCGCAGAAGCGCCCTGACTTAAGTCCTCCTAGATCTGCACAGGAATTAAAAATTAAAAAAAAAAAAAAACACACATAAAATTACCTTCCTAATGGTTTTCCAGTTGTAATGTTATCTCCATCATAAACTAAATATGCTGCATGATCATTATAATCATCAGAAGAAATTGAGGCAATTATCTAAAATATTCTTATCATCATTGTTTAAAATTTCAGCTTTAAACTTACAGATGCGCCCGGATCATTATGTTGAAGTGTAAATGTATTAGGATAAATCTCAGATTTCTGAGGAATATCATATAGAACCACAGGTTGCTCATTCTTTCCAACCGTAAAATTTCGCTGATTTTTTGTTATTACTAAAAACTAATAATTTAACAGGTTATATATATATATATCTAATAAATAGACAACGACATGAAAATAGTTTTACGCTGATTAAATACTGCACTCATTCCGAATGTGGAGTTCGATACGTTTTTCCTCGATGCATACAAATTGAATACGTTGTTTCCAGCAGGCAAATAAAAGGCACGAAGTTTGTTCTTCAATGCCGAGCTAGAATTATGGTATAATTAGCATATGATTTTATTTGAAACATTGAGAAAATTTCATTTGAACAATCAGACTTCCTCAAGATTTGCCCGTCCCCATCCTAAGAAAAAGTTACTCAAAAATAATGGAAAAATTAGGTAATTTTTTCATGCCACAACGCTCTAAACATTCATTTAAACTTTCCACTCTTAGTATTTTTGATCGAATATTTAGAATTTCTGAGCGTTTATAAACGAAAAATTTTTGAATTCTGTTACATTCTCATTTCCATTCCCATCCCAGACTTTTCACATTCCCGTTCCAGAAAAATCAATTTTGAAGAAGCTTATGAGCAGCTATTCAACTACATTTTAGAAATCTATTTTACTTTTGTGAATTGTATGACAGTTTGCAAAGTGCGGCAAAATAGTACCTATGTATGATCTTTTAGAATCTGACAGTATTTTTGTTAGATGGTGAAAAAGAATGACACTTCAAAGCTATTATAATTTATAGTTTGTGAAAATCGTATTTTCATATTCGAAAGTGATCGAGTTGTAACTCTCGTCGTAACTTATTATTCAAACTGTCTAATTTTACTTGTCCGAAAATAGCATTCTTTTGACATTATCTTTACCTATATGTAGAGACGCGAGCACTATCTGTTATACTGTAATCGTCCCTGCCAAACATTGATCCATTTATATGTAAACTAACATATTGACCATTTGGAACAATTATCTAAATTTATTCAAATGAAAATGTCATAATCTATGGTAAGAAAATGGATTAAATTTAATATAGAAATTTCCTACGGTAAATTGGCAGCTTTTGTTGTTTGATGCTTGATAAACGGAAGGTTTGGATGGATCGCCAAAATTGAAGTTCTGCGTGATATTTTTCTTTGGATCACATTCTAAAAATTTGTATTAACTGAAAATTACAGAATTAGCTACTTAGTATATCAGCAGAAATAAATGTGAAGAGCAAAGCAGTTGCAATGGCGAGATGCAAAACTTCCATCTGAAATTTGAATAGCGATTATCAAGAATTAAATAATTCTAATTGAAAGTTGATTTGATATTGTCAATGACTGATAACTTGAGACAGAATAAATCATGCACAAAGTCGAATATGCTAAATGTGCATTGCGTATTCACAAATAATCGTCTAACTTTTCTTCTGAATATAATATAAAATAGCGTAAAGTGTACCGGCAAACAACGCACGAATTCCCGCGCACGCATAAAAACTGTTTCATTTATTTTGTTTCAAGTAATCAGCCAATTACAGTATCATTAACGAAAAAAGTATGAAGAGGAATAATCTACACATAATTTCGAAATTATAAGCAAAATTGAACTCTTCTACATGATAAACACTTTCTTAAATACTCCTTTGTAAAATGACAAGTGATGCCATTCTTATCGTCTTAGGATTCGCATTATTTTTTCTTTTCTTGACTTTCTTGATAAATTGCATTGAATTCGCTAATAACACTAGATTAGAATTCAAAGTGTACTTTCTATCAGTTGCTGCTCGAACTTTTGTGACAAAACTAAAAGTTTTCGAGGAAAATATTCTAGAAACGATATTGTTAATCTATTCGACAAAAACGTTTTCTTTCGACTTATTTAGGAAAATTCGAATTTTGGGAAAAGTTTTAAATTTGTAGAAGAACTTGCAAAAAAAACCTAAATTTAATATCGAGATAAACTCTATGATATCACAATCTCATATCAAAAAATAATTTTATCTTATGAAATGCATTTCGATTACAATGTGGTTTCAACCATTGTATAAACAAATTCTTATTATTTCATCATTCTATGTTGGCATTTACTAACTTGATGAACGAACTGATAACAAAAGCTAGTGTACGCAATTAGAAATGAAATTTTTGTGACTTATCAAATCAATATTAAAAAACTTTTTGCCATTAAAATAAATTCAATTTGATCATTTTCATTGTTCGTATTTTCATTCGCTTCAATGTATCCATACGCACTCGTGGTTGTCAGAATGCATTTAGAAATTTCTGTTCTCAACTGAAACGATGATCATTAGATTATTATTTATAGTGGAGTCCGAAAGTTTGGAACAAGTTTCGTCACAAATACAGTCTGATAAACCCATTTATCGTGGGCGAATTTGAACAAGTTTCGTAAAATTATTTTTTCCAATGAAATGTGAATACCTTCCGAGTTTTAGCTTGAATTCATTCATGCTAGTTACACATACATATCAGGCTGCATTCATAATGAGCATTTTCAAAATGTTGACTGCTAATATAATTGCATATTTTACTGTATCAAAAGAGGCTCGGCAACTTAGTTCAGAGCACCAGCATTCCCTTATTAGATGATATCTGAAGAGTATTTTCGCAATATCATAAAATCAATTCACATTAATGTGACAAAAGATAATTGTTGGATAGATTAAAACCGATCGAATATTTATTTTCGCTAGAACTGATCCCTTCTTGGAATACTGTAAAAATGAAAATAAAAAAGACTTTGAATAACTCGTATTTAGCTCAACGTATGATTGCACCGAAAAAATTTGGTAACTTGCCAGAATTTAGGTGACTTTTTAACTGGTAAACATAGAACGAGCAAAGTAGGGTGATATTATAAATTATAAAAGAATGCTAATCGCAGATAATCAAATACTTATGAATTATGAGGTGTAAAGAAAAAAATCACATAAAGTTAAAATTTGGTCAACTCGAAGATCGAATTTTCATCGATGTCGATTTCCGTCACCTGGTCGAATTCGGCGTTGAAGATCACGGCGCGTCTGCCACCATTCTCCCACTCGATATTTTCCTCAATTTTCGCCAAAACCTCTTTGATGGTGAAGGGCAGATCTTTGATCTTGATGTGAATCCCTTCATCAGGCTCGGAGTTTTCGACGATCACCTGAATTTTACAAGTAAAATACAGTGTTAGATTTGTCTATTAGAGAAAATAAAGGAATGAACTTTAGTTTCCACTAAATTTGGAGATGAAAATTTTATCATAAATAGAGCAAAACTTTCCTGTTCCACCATTGATGTAATTTTTATCAGCTAAATAGCTAATTAGGCAAGGTAATTAATTAATTCAAATATATTACTGTAGTTTCGTAAGTTAAAATATTGAATGACAAGAGAGGAGAAATTATGAGCATCCAAACCGTTGCCAAATTCCAAAAGAATTAGCTAATTTGATGAGAATAATTTTGAAAATTTGAATAGATAAACTAGAAAGTCATTCGAATTAACTAATGCTTTTTGAATTTTGGCGAGTTTTGAATGCTCCATCATTCATTTTCCCTCGTTAAGTTGCCGTTATGCTAAACTATGAAACTAGCAATATATTTGAATTAATTAATTACCTTGCCTAATTAGCTATTTAGCTGATAAAATTACATCAGTGGTGGAACAGGAAAGTTTTGCTCTATTTATGATAAAATTTTCATCTCCAAATTCAGTGGGAGCTAAAGTTCATTCCTTTGTTAGATTTGTCTATTAAAGAAAATTTGGGGATGGATCAGCTCTATAAGAAAAATTTTACCACGAAAAATCATGTGATAAGAAAATTACCATAATTTCACAATTTTTTTTGCGATTCTTCTTTGGAAAATAAAAGGGGAAAGAGTCGCGCGAAATTTATGAAGTATGTCTTCTCTAGATTTGGGAAAAAAACCAAAAAGATGCAAAAAAAAAAAAAGCGTAAACGTCGTACCATCAACTTGGTCCCACCTCTAACTCAATACTGAAGATTTAGTGAAACGACAATAATATATCACCTTAATCGCTTCGGCGATCCCAGAAGCAGTGAGCTGGTAGGACGTCTCCAGTTCGATGCAGGCCATTTCTAGTTCGATGAACCTCAGCAGGTGTGCATCGCCGAGCTGAATCAGAAGTCCTTCGACTGATAGCGAGTCAAGCTGCAAATAAATGAGTTATTTCATTCGCGTTGCAAGAATATATTACGCGGAGATGTGCAAAAGTATGTTCACAAAAATTTCTTAGACATTTTCAGATTCTCATACTACTTAATTAATATTTAGTGAAAATTTAATATTCCAACCGTTGCAAAAAATATTTTGTGTAGCAGACGTGCGACTGATATACCTTTTATACTTGATAGGTTTAATGAACTTTGGTGAATTAAAAGAAAAGCGTACTAATTTCTAGAGACCGTGAAAAATATTAATTTGCAAAGTCGACAGTAATTCGTCCGGAAGCGCTATTTTGCGACTGCACAACTTTGCGAGATAGTAACAACATCTTTAGCCAAATTGACAATGATTCGAAAATTGCAAATATCTTAGTTAGAAAATGCAAAAAAAGGCTGCGGAGTCTATACAAATCACAAGTTATTTAATACTTGATTCAATGACTTACCTTCTTCAATGAATCGTGCAGAAGAGGCTGAACCGATATGACCTTTTCATCCGTAAGATTTACGAATTCGATCGCATCGATGCCTAAAATAATCATAGTTCTTCTTTTTTCCACTTTTTGGTAACATAAACTTGATTAGAACACTTTTTCAAAATAACAATCACACTAACCTATGCAATCTCGATTAATCATCCACTAAGCAGTTTTAAAACATTTTCATTGATTTTTTTTTTTTTAAGTTTTCATTATCATTATTTTCCGAAAGGCTAGTAAAGATGATATTGTAAACAGCCGGTTGCTATGTGAAATTAAAATTTTCTTATCGATCTAACCATTCTTGAAGAATGGACTCGAGAAGAACCTCTCGGAATCGAAGTTTGGCGTATTGGACAGACTAAGGAGGCCCCAATCGAAGAGCGCTGGATAGTCATCAGCCGTGAACTGGTCCGACAGCCTGTAGAATATCTCAGGATAGCCGCTGACCATCTGAAATATCGTAATATTTTCTTCGGCTCTTAGAAAAAGACACCAGGACACCAGTTAGAAAAAGACACCACTTTTTTCTTTTTGTCTCTTGCTTTCTCATACTATTTCTTAGAAAAAGTGGTGTCTTTTTCTAACTGGTGTCCTGGTGTCTTCTTCTATGAGCCATTTTCTTCAATACACAAGCCTACCCCCAAAATTCCGAATTACTCTTTATTGAACTTGAATTGACTCGAAAATATGCTAAAATAAAAGAGAATAGTCGAATTATGTTCGTTTACATTCAATTCGAAATGATTGGGTTGTTAAAAACGCAAAAAAGTGGGGACTTGAAAATATCGAATTTGAAAATTTTTGGAGGTTTGAAAAATAGAAGCCCAGGGCTTCCTCTATTGAAGAAAAAATACGGTACTTCCGAACGAATAAAAGCTGCGATTATTTTCCCTTGCCGTTGTCACTTGACACCGCCGCCCACAAGGGGGTGGGTGTTGTCGGCGTTTATGCGTTTGAGTAATAGAAAGACAAAAAGACACAAATAAACGCATACACACCGAGTGGGGGGAGCAATCAGTTATGATTATATATTGCAGCTGCAAAGATTTCGGGCAAGGGTAATATATATAGAAAAAAAATCACTTACAATGGCTGATCGACAAGCCCTGAAGAAAGCGAAGAATTCGAGCACGAAGAGATGAGTAGTGCGGAGGGCTGCGTCGAGAGAATCGTGCATCACACGGGATTTTAGTTCGCACTTATTGCCACCTGTAAATTGTCTTTTAATTTGAATGAACTATATTTAGTTGAATGAACAGTATTTTTTTAATGCATTTTCTGTTTTTTTCCAAATGACCCATGATAAATATTTACATTCATTCATATTTCCTAAAGATATTCAAATTCGCAAATTTAGCATTGTACTTTTCAAATTTTACATATTCGATTATAATGAATGGCATTTACTTTTTAATGGCTAAAATGTTTGCGAAACAGCACGTAGAAATGTTACGAAATGCCATCGGGCTTAATTATGCGAGGAACACGTTGCTGAATCCGAGGCTAAGTATGGGGGTCCATAATAAGATGGGGTTATCTTATACTATTTTTGTTCGATGATCCTACATCTTTTCGTTGTTTCCATAATAATAGATTCACCCTTTTCCTTCATGAACTTGACGATTCTGGCCGGGCTCAGCTTGGCTGGCTCGAAAATGGCATCGACAGTTTCCTGGCGACAACTGCAGGCGTCCCAGAAGTGGAGTTCCAGCGCCGCCCAACCCTTCGTCGTCTTATTACAGATCTTGACTTCAACCCGCTCAATACGCTGAAAATGGTGGATATTCGTAATTAATCTATCAAAACAACAATGTTGAAAGATTGAATATTAAAAAGTGAGTATAATTTCGACAATTCGCAATCTCACCATGCCAAAATATCATCCGTTTTTGTAATGGTTTCTCCTATTTGACTCCGCGCATAATCTCACCTATCCCATACATATCAGTGTGCCAATAAATTTTGACGAGGAATATGGTGCGGCGGTGAGCTTTCGAAATGACCATTTCACGAGAAATTTGGTCCAGTTGATTCAATTGACGAACACCCACCTACCTTGCTTGTGCAGTCAAACGCATGTCCATCGTCAGGAGTCGGCCCGAAAGTGGTGATGTATACCTAGTTCGAGAATAAATTAGCATAATTAATAACCCACACTATCTATCTATCTATCTCTCTCTCTCTTATAATCCACCTATACAAGGACTTGACCAAGAGCTGATAAATGATTTGCTCGTCTTCGTATTCGAATCGGCCAAGTAAAATGAGCCCCCAATTCAGGAGTGTACGAATGTTTGGCATTAAAAGAGTTTAGAAACGAGGCTTCGGTTTCAAAAGATTTGTGAATAAAGGAAAATACGTTGAAATGTTCGACCTCAAAAGGTCATAAAAGTGGAGTTTTAATTTCGACAATTTTGAAACGATGCATTTCGACACAGCCGTTTTTTACTCCTCCGCTCACTCTCGCCTCTAGCTATCTCAAACCCAATTCCTAGCTCACCTCATAAAAGCCCTTGTATTCGAAGCGGTGGCGCAGCGGACTCCTCGGGTTGCTGGCGATTTTGTAGATGCGGCTGTTGGTCTTCATCATTCTGACCAGCTCCTTCAGCGGCAGGTCGAGTAGAACCTCTTCGAGAATTTCCGTTGGGAAATTTTTCAGCATTGTTTCTCTAAAACAATCGATTTAGAAATTTCCAATAAAATTGTGAAGATTAGGAATATTCGTTAACGTCCCAAGCGTCAGGATGAAGTCAATCAGTAGAGCATACTTTCAAGTTTATTTAGTTTGCGATATCGTAAAAAATGTAAGAAATTAATTTAGGGACCGCCAGTCATTCTGCCAAATTCACTCTGGCATTATGTTTCCTACATTTTTAAGGGGCTGGGGTGCTCCTCTAATCATCCTCACCGAAAAAAAACCGCGAAAAAATACGTTACTGATAAAAAATGATAAAAATTTAACGCGAAAAATAGGCAAAATCGCTTTTTCGTGTACAAGGAAGAGGGGCGTGGCTTATCTGCAAAATGCATAGTGCCTAGAGACCGCAAGCCCCGCCCACTTTGTGCGGACAAAGTCGAAGAAGAAAACTTCGTCAAAATCTTTGTAATAAAACGGTCAGTAGTTGATCAGTCCACCTCCGTTCGTGCAGTTAAAGGGATGTTTGGGGTTAGGACAATCGAGTTAGCAGTAGTTGGGGCACCTCAAACTTGGGTAATTAAACCTTTATTATAAAAAAAAAGAAAAATCAATATAAAAGAAATCTGGTGAGCAGCAAGAAGTGCTGGTTTTATCTTGAGGCAGAAAGGCGGGAGACAAGCGGAAAAAAAAACGTTTTTGCATCGGGGAGATTCAATCTGAAAACATAGAAATTGTGATTTTTCTACGAAATGTGAAAAAGGCGAAGGTCGCAGTTCGCGACAATTACACTGATCCGTTTTCATGTGGTTTTTTGCTATAATCCTGTCTAGTCCTACAGAATCCGAGAAAAATACTTTCATGACTCGGTCTTCAAACCGAGAATATCACTTGCAGTATCTAGTTATAATACTTGAAAAATTAGAAGAAAAAAACAAGCAGACATTTTTATTTTATTTTCTCGTTTTTAATTTAAATTAGCAAGTAAATATAGCTTCAATAAATTATCACTTTTTACTTTATTCTTTAAAATTTTAAACCTGCCGAAGGTTTGCACTAGGACGACGAGCGGATGGGCGCGAAGCAAGGAATTTCTAGTAAAATACATTATAATTTAAGAATTCGCATACCAGATTGTTATATATATTAGAAATTCTTTCCATATATCATCCTTTCCTTGAGTTATGGAAGGTGGGTTAACAACGAACTCTTTTATGCTCGCGCGCTCACTTTACACGTCTCTCTTGAAATATTCGTCGGGCTTTTTTCGACTTGGGCAGTGTTGTTCGTTGATTTTCTTGCATATATATTTTTTATTTTCCTCATTCTTTCTAGATTTATTGAAATTCGAGAAAAATCTTGATATCCTGACTTACCAAAAACGGTAGAACATGTTCTAGAACGCCATTTTCCTCGGATTTTTGCTAAAATGTTTTGATTGATCATTTTTAATTTTCTGATTTTCAGACCTGAAAGATGTTGGGTAGTCGGTTGGCGTCGACGGGTTGTGGCCGGTCGGCCGCCGCTCTGCTTGGCACCGCCGGAAAAGTGCCGAACATGCGAAACTCGGAAAAGAACCATCCTGCAGCAGGTGCGTTCAGATAAATATTGTTATACCCGCAAATGTTTTTCCCAGCCTGTTTCTAATCATATCCCTCATCACATACGCTTGGATATGATTAAAACTCTTTGAAATTTCACAGGTCGAAATGTTCAGGTGTCATCGGAAGAAGGCACGAGGGACATGGGAGCCACACCATTTGGTTTCCAGATGCGAAGTTCGAAAGGCAGTATAAGGTTGGTGATTTGTTTCTTCTTTTTTTTTATAAAGTCTTATGAGCACATCTTCGAAATTAGCTTTCACAGAACATTCAGCCAAGTTATTGAAGTTTCAATTTTCTGTTTTTCCATTTATAGATTCCTGAAACATAGTTTTGTGATAAATGTAAGAAGACAGCACGATCATCAATTGAAAAATTTCCACAGAGAAAATGTTGAATTTGTGAAACTATCAAATAATGCGACTTTGCAGCCCTCGACCCTGGGCATGGTGTGGTCGCCGGGCACTGCGTCGGCTCAGTACAAGGACGACCTCGGCATTTCCAAATTGGAGAAGTGGGTCGCTGAGTCGCCGCGACGCGACGATCAGGCCAGTGGCAAGTATCGGTGGGGCTCTTTAAGACCTTATATTTTTACCCCTAAGCTACTCTTACTTACCCTCTTGTACTTTTTACCTTCATGTTTTTCTCTTCCCCTTTCTATTTTCCAGAAAACGGGGGTAACAAATACAAGAGACTGCTTTTAATCTATTTTATTGTTCAAGTTTTTTTTTCCTTTTCAAGGGCAAAATTTTTCCTAATTTAAAAAAAATTTCTTTTCTAACCACAAGTCTGAGAGAATTGCTGATTTTGACGCCAACGTTGTCATTTATTTTTCTGAAACCTACTTTTCAGTGAAGAGTATGTGATTTGACTTTTATAAAAGTTAAATAAGGGCTACAGTATTCGAAAATTACAGTAATATTCTTGAGAGCTACAGTAAACTTTTATTTTTTCAATTTTAGTGAAGCCCGCTACGAGAACATGATGCTGAATTTCGGTCCGCAACACCCGGCCGCGCACGGCGTGCTTCGACTCATGTTGGAGCTGGAAGGAGAGGTGGGGTTACTGTAACGAATATTTCTAACGATATTTACGATCAGTATGTCCATTTTCGAGATTTCAACTGAATGAAAGATCGATAAACTCATTTTTCCAACGACGTTTGCTGAGAGTATGATTATTTCCAGGTTGTGATGCGCGCCATTCCCCACATCGGACTGCTGCATCGTGCTACCGAGAAACTCATCGAGTACAAGACCTATACGCAGGTACTTTTCTGGACATTTCTTGACCCCTTTTAAAAAGTCTTATTTTTTTGCATTTTTTCGATTAGAAACCGAAAACTGCCTAACTTATTTTCTATTCGAGGTTTTTCTTCTTGATCTTATAGAAGCCTTCCCAGAAACGTTTACTTTTTTTCGAGCCCCTTTAAATCTCCGTTTTAAATACTTTCGCTTCTAATGGCCAAGCCCATAGCGCAAAAATTAGTGTTTTCATTCATAGCAGTGTTATGTAGTGGATAGCGGATTAGATTTTTGCCTTTTCCTGAACGATATAAGCAAAAAAATTTAGAGAAGAAGGAGTAGAGAAACTCAAAAAAAGAAAATGTTCCTGGAAAAGCTAAGATGTTATATTTCGATTTTTGAAGCCGAACTTATTCTTGGTATATTCTCACTTTTTTTGTATTTCTCAGGCCCTGCCCTATTTCGATCGACTCGACTACGTCTCGATGATGGTGAATGAGCAGGCCTGGTCGCTGGCTGTGGAAAAGCTGCTCGGCATCGAGGTTCCGCCCAGAGCAAAGTGGATCCGAAGTTGGTGTTTTCTCCCAATTTAAAAAAATTTGAACCCATGATAAGCAATATCACTAGTTTTTTGAATGGTTGATTTTTAAACCTATAGATTTTTTCCAGCCCTGTTCGCCGAATTGACCCGAATCCAAAACCACATAATGGGCATCACCACTCACGCACTCGACATCGGAGCCATGACACCCTTCTTCTGGATGTTCGAAGGTAAAAATTATTATTTTTAGAGTTTTCTTTTCCAAGTTTATAGTTTTTTTTTTGTAATTCTACAAGTTGAATATTTTCTATCAAAAACTAAAAGAATAGTACCGTTTTAGATTTTTGCCTATTCTATAAGGGTTTCTTTGAAAGCTATCCAAATTTATATTAATTCCAGAAAAAGTCCAGGAGACTGAAAGCGTTTTGCAATGTTTATGGTTTTATCTGAGACATTATTTTTCAGAGCGTGAAAAGCTGTTCGAGTTCTCCGAGCGAGTGTCTGGCGCTCGGATGCATGCGAATTACGTTCGACCTGGCGGAGTGGCCTGGGACTTGCCCATCGGCATCATGGACGACATTTATGATTGGGCGACTAAGGTTTGATTTCACTTTTGCAACTTGGAAACCGCGAGACATTGAGAAATAGTGTAGGGAAAGGGGCCTATCACCCTCCACACTTTACCCTAACCCTATACTATTTCACCTATGTCTCATGTCTCACGATTTCCAAATAGCCTTTTATTTTTTAAATTTTTATCTCGAAAGTTATTCAGAAATGTCTTAATTTGAAGAATTATATATGAGAAAAAAGGAGTTAGAAATGACAAACTTTCGCTTTTTACATACTACTTTGAAGATTTAAATATTTAGAGCTTTTTATTCCTATTTTTATTGATTTATTTAGTTCCCCGCTCGTATCGACGAATTAGAAGACATGCTAACGGAGAACCGTATCTGGAAGGCAAGAACCATCGACATTGGTACGTAAAATGCTTGATTTTTGGACTACTGTAATTGTTATAACTCGACTTTCATATCCTCCACTAGCCATTTTTGAGTCCTCACTTGTTAATAGTTTATTGAACCTTGTATAAAATCAGCACTTTATTAAAACGCGAGATTTAGGCCTTGTGTCCGCTTCGGATGCACTGAATTGGGGCTTTAGTGGAGTGATGGTGCGCGGTTCGGGAATCAAACAGGACGTCAGACTCACGCAGCCCTATGATGCCTACGACCAGGTAAATTTGAATTAAAGATAACGAAAGCATATATAAAAGTAGAAAAAAATAATATCGCTATTATTTTAAAGAATTTTGATGATATTTATGATTTCAGGTGGAATTCGACGTTCCGGTCGGAACCAAGGGCGATTGCTATGATCGGTAAGTTTTTAGATTTTATTTTTCTCTGTTTAAGAACCCATGATATGACAGCTGTATTGAAAATTTTGAAGATAAAGTTGCATTTGAAGAATTCGGAAACACAATTAACTTGGTCGAATTTATAGGAGCGCGTTCAGACTTTGTTCGTGGTAGAGCGAGCATAGCGAATAGCGTTATTTGTGAAGAAAGTGCAGTGAAGCATTCGCAGCCGACGCTTTCTCCACGAACAACGCTATTTCTCAATGTTCGCGCTAGGACGAACAAAGTCTGAGCGCACTCATACCGATCACAAGATTAGTATATTAAAAAGACATTACGTCGAAGCATCAAAATAGCTCTTCTGATCTTTCATAAGCATCGTTTTTAAAGCCTAACTTTCCTTATTTAAGCTACTTGTGCCGTGTCGAGGAAATGCGACAGTCCCTGAACATCATCCACCAGTGCCTCAACAAAATGCCTTCAGGTACGAGTTTTCATGCCGGATTTGTTTGTTCTAATTCGACATTTTTCAGGAGAATACCGCGTCGACGATAATAAGGTCTCTCCACCGAGGAGGGCTGAGATGAAGGTCGGGATTTTTTTCCTTAAATTATAAGTCTATGAATAAAAGTTCAGTGTTAGTTTGTTAGAGCAAATTTTCGAGGTTCATATCTTTGAAGCGTATCTGGAGAGTTTGAATATTATTATTTGAAACTTCAACGAAAATTGGATTTGAACCCGAGTTTTCTTGAAACGAAAAAAGATTTCCAGGAATCCATGGAAGCCCTGATCCACCACTTCAAGTTCTTCACGGAAGGCTTCCAAGTCCCACCTGGGGCCACTTATGTGCCTGTCGAAGCTCCCAAAGGCGAATTCGGCGTCTACCTGGTGGCCGATGGAACCAGCAAACCTTATAGGTAAATTTTGCAATTTTGAATTTTAAGTCATAAGTTTGAAATGATTCGAAAGATACAAGGCCGATCGAATTATTTCCTAGACGTACTTCTTTCGAATAAGTTTTCTTGAAGCATATCCTTTCAATCTTCTTCGAATTCTTCTAAAAAGATATGCAATTATATGATATTTTAATAAATCTAAGAAAACACAAACAAAACTAAAAGATATGCTTCACAAAGCAATGACATCTTTGAAAGGGGTTAAATTTTCGATTTGTTAGCGGCATTGTTTTAATTAAACATGTTGAAATTGTATTATTGAGTGGTGGATAACGTCGATACTCAAAATTATACGCTATTCGTTTCTCTTCTATGCGCCTCATTATCTTGCTCGTCCAAATTCGGTCTCTAATTGCAAAACGAATGCCGATGTTCTCTTCAATCAAGGATATTTATTTCCAGATGCTATATCCGCGCACCTGGCTTCGCGCATCTGGCGATGGTCCACGACGTCGTATTCATGTCGTTGATTGCCGACGTCGTCGCTGTCATCGGAACCATGGACCTTGTCTTCGGCGAGGTCGATCGATAGACGTTCTTGAGAGGCGGTATTTTTCTTTTTTTTATTTTTTAAGAAAACATTAACGTTTTTTCCTGGTACCTGGAATTTTATAAGAGATTTTTTTCTCTCGGTGAGAAATCTTTTTTTTTTTTGAAAAAGTAAATTAAGAATGAGTCGTTGTTCGATGAAAATAAAAATTCTGCGTACCACCATAAGGAAAACTTCGATTTTTTGTTTGTAGAGTTCTAAGACAAGTATGTAAAAACCAGCGAGATTTGTTGTAATAGTAGAAGCCTAGTAGAGCTCAAGAAATTACGTCGTTTTTGTCATTTTTTGTAGAGGAATAAAGGTTTTTGAAAAATTCATTCATTTCTAAAAATATACAAATAAGGAATCTAAAATATCCAAGATTTATAAAATCTTGGATAGATCAAATAAATATGGGCTTCAGAAAATAGAAGATAGTCCAAATATATGAGGCATTGTTTATGAAAGTCAAATGTGAAGAACGCTTGAAGATGCTATTTAAGTCGGATACAAGAAATCCCGAAAATCTTCTTCAAATGTCTAAAATAGACAAATTAAAGCTTCGTTTTGGCACTTAGTTGAGCGACAAATGCGTGGAAAATACCTGAATTCGTACAAACATAATATTTGAGCGCAGATTTGCGAGGAGCGGGACTTAAAATAAAAGGGGGCGTGGCCTATGTCTTTGCAAAAATGAGGATTTTCAATGAAAGAATAAGCAGAGTTTATAATTTTTGAAGTCTGAATCTCGGCATATGATAAAGCATAGAGGAGAAAACAGGCTGGGGGTACGGCACAAGATATTTGAATTTAGGAAAAGAAATGACTTGCAACTAGCCTTTGCATGTAAAATATGCTCAAGTGCTAAATGTTAGGGTGAACGCTATTAACATTTAGCAACAGTGTATGTTTCAGTAGGGGGTATTTAGCAGAGTGTTGATAAAATTAGGACATCAGTAAGGATTTAACCGATTTTGACCCGTTCCGACCGGAATCTTGAGAATCAGTTTTCTCAGGTTTCGCCCTTTTCTTGGTATCTTCGAGAAGCGTGGTTAGAGCGTGTTCAGTAACCTTGATATCCAACATGCTCCATGTCTCTTCAACTCGTTTCTTCTAAAAATGTTTTAAATTTATTATTTTCGGGGTCATAAGTTGTTTTTTTCACACCGAGTCTGGAAAATTGAAATTTTTTCAATTATTTTTCCCAGGTTATAATCTTTGACAAAAATTAAAAAAAAAGAAGTCCAAAAACCATATTTTTAATTTTCGCAACTCCTGAGTAATAGTTATTCATCTGCACTTGCTATTTTTCGATTTTACTAATTTTAGTGAACATTCATGACTCACAATTTCTAAGTACATTAGTGGCAAGAGTGGTTTTGGGAAATTCTTCAAAAATCGATGTCTACGAGTTTTTACCTGGCGTTGTTTGGCGCATCTTTCGCATCCAAAATACAGGGCACACATGGGTATGAGAATTAGCGCACCAAAGGGTCCCATTAAAAATGCCTAAAATTACTTTCAGATGGTTTTTATGGCTATTCTTTATCATAGAGGATGACAATTCTTAGGTGTAGTAAAATCAGAGATTATTTTTATAAACTAAAAAAACTTTTTAAGTAATTCGCTAATAGACTTGCCTTCATATTATACATCAGGTAAACGTCCTTCGTGTCCAATTTGTCACAATGCTCGCCGGAAAACGGCTTACTACACTTGCATTTTATGGAGTACTATAATTTAGTATTAAAAATGGACCTTTTGTATTCCACAGCCACTTTTTGAGAAGAGAGTAGAGAAGGGAGGTAGGGAAAAAAGCAGAGTGGGTGTGGAATACAAGAGGCCTTACAAATGCCAACAATAAGTTTTTAAACTAACTCTAGTCGGTTCTCCATTTTTGCAGATGATATTCTCACAATAGTCTCCAGACCAACCCTCCTTACATTCTACGCAGCTAAATATAAATTGTATTGAATATAAAATTATTCTGAAAAATCTTACGTTCCATTCTTATACCGTCTATAACTATTGCAATGCTTTTCTTTCTCGCAATGCCTTCCGACAAAATCTAAATCGCATTCACATTGTCCGTTGATAAACTCCCCGTTTACGCATCTGAAGATGAATATTTAAAAACATTAAATCTTAAAAATTCGATCTAAATTATTTCATACTTCAGATTATTATTTATATACATACATATCTAAAAATAATTAATCTATGACCTAAAATTTAATTTCTATATTTTTAAATTTAGGATTATTTAATTAAAAAAAAAAACGCACACTAATCTCTGAGGTTTTCTCGAAATCGGAGCTGGGGTGGGAATGGATGAATTTAAATTTGAACTTGGACTAGTTAAATTCAAATCTCTTCGTTTATGATGTCGATGACGATGGTGCAGTTCTTTCGTATGTCTTTTGACCCTTGTATTTGTACTCTGAAGTTATAATTATATGCATTTTTAGCACAAGTTTTATTTTTAAAACCATGGACTTCAGATAATAGTGACCCTTAAATTTGATTATTTTAATTTAATACCTGTCCCTCCTCCTCCACGTCTATGTCATCGAAAACCGTAGATTTAGAATAATCGATAAAAATAACCAATAAAATTAGAGATAATATTGATATCCTTAGCGTAAACTCATTGTACATCTAAGAATATAAAATTTTAAAAATCATGATACATAAGCCTAAAATATGTATTATTTCGATATTCTAGGTCAGAAAATCTTATTTTGAACAGGATAGCGTAGGTGGAATGGTTTAAATAAAAATGGTTATGAGAAAAACTAGAAAAATTGAAAATACTAAAATCGTGCACCAACAAATCGAAAATGGCACGGCGGAAATTTACGAGGGACGAAAGTTTTTGTGTCGATTGAAAGAAAACGTTGAAAACAGGTAAAAAGTGATACTTGAGGAGAAATGAGCGCATTTATCGATGAATTAGGAGAAAAGATGAAAACCATAGATTAAATTGTTAAATGAAGATCTAGGTCTAGAATATGAAACTAAAGTAAAATATCTTGGACGACTTTATATTTAATGATAGTCTAATAAAGTGTTAAATTTTTGACGGAGATCGAGTTTTGAGTATGAAATGAAGTATTCAAGCGATTATTAGCATTTATATATGATGAAGATCATGACCTTAGATATAACATATCTCAACGGTTTTTAGTCTCTACACTTCACTATAGGATAGGAAAGCACAAAATGTCTGACGAAGATCAGCTATTTATCGAATTGAACAGTGATAAGATAAGGTAAAAATGTGCGCTACGATATAAATTTGCGAACTTTGATGCAAAAATTGGAAAATTCTAGAAAAGTAATCAGTTTAACAAGAAAAACGCAGAATTTTCCGAAGTCTCTGCGAAATTAATAAATTTTACGACAAAGTACCGAAAAATCGATCACGTTTCAGAAAGTCAAAAAAGTGTGACGATTTCGATCAACAATTAACAATTTTTATCAATTTTCCCTATCTCATCAGTCATTCTTGTCCCAAAAATTGACTGATAAAATAAAAACTGCCTAGAAGTGTCAATGTGAAGAAAAATCATAATTTCCGTGCCAAATTTTGAATCTTACCATTTTAAAATTTGAATTTTCATGTCAATTTTATATTCACCTATTTATAAAATTATAATTTCCGCCTTGAGTTTAAATTACCCAATTTTCAAAGAATAAGAACTAATCTACACACAGAATTGGTTCCTCAATTGGAAATAGTTTAGAAGTGAAAGGAAATCGTTAAATTAGCGCTATGACAAGTCACGTCTTTGTGAAGACGCATAAGTTTAAAATTAACACACTTAAAGTATAATTTTCTCTGGGTTCTAGACATGTGAAATTCGCGGCTAGAGATGTCGAAGAGGTCATGTCAAATTTAGTCGATTTCATTGATACAAATTGGCTAATTTCTCTGACTTATCACTACCAACACCAAGAAAAGAATTAGAAAATCAAAGTACAAAATACTTAAACAATAAACTTCTCAAGGGTTAACAGGATCAAACCAAAGTTTAGGCGAAGGCTGACAAACCTGAACACTTTCTATAATTCAGAGTTACCCTAAATTTTTTATATGGAAGTCCTAAATCTTCAGTATATCTTCACTTGAATCAGCCTTAATTGAAAACGATTGGAAAACATAAAAGAAATGAAATTTGAAAATACTCGCTTTTTTATATGGAAGTCCCAAATCTTTGATGCCTAATCTCGAATAAATCGATTCTAATTAAGAAAAATTGAACAAATCGAATTCTAAAAATGAAATAAATCGGAAATTCTAATTGGTTAATTAAATAAAGTTCATATTCATAATCATATCTTGCAAAACTCAATAAATAAAGTAAAATCTGATGTAAGAATCAGTTTATGAATGCTGAAGTACACCTTTCTTCTAATTGTATATCGACTGACTACGCGCGTTTCCGAGACAAACTTTCTCTTCACTCCAAATTTCTCCCATTTCTCATTTCACATGTTTTAGATGATCGAAACCGAGTTAGACGAATGCGCATTCCTCGCTGCGTAATGAGTCAATGACTGCGTGTTGACACGCCCATTCATGGAATATGTTTACTCTATCTCCTCCTATGTTTAAACATGGGATAGGCTAGAGATGCCGAGTGACTAAACTTTGAAATAAAAAGGCATATTCAATTACTTAACTGAATTTGCCTAAAATGAATAGCAACTATATATCGTCCCCAAATTAACGAACCTAATTTTTTTACCTAAAAAATCAGATCTTCAAATAAGTCAATCAAAGTTCGTCGAATAGTATGAGCTACTGTGACGCTGTAACCTTCAAAGGCGAAATTTTTGCGTCACTTGTGCATTTTTATTGACCAAGATGTTTCATGATCGAAAAATGATTGAAAAATCTTGTTTCAAAAAATCAAAGGTCAAATAAAATTTGAATACATTTGATTCTTCGCCATTACCACATTTCTCTGAGCGCGGATTTCAATGCGCTATATACACTGGACACTGTTATGTCGTTCGATGTAAGTCAGGCGACGATTCCATGCACCAATTTTCTTTCAGAAAATACAATGCGGAAGCGGTATTTCGCGGATCCGAATACATCTGGCACAGCTACACGACCAACTCTACCAATGGACCGCAAGTGAGATAAAGAAAAATACTAGACGGTTTTTAAAAGCTATCTTTAAACATGCGATGAAAAAGTAAAAAGAAAGAGAACTCAGGTGCTCGTCTCAGTTCTACTATTGTCAAACGTTTCGGTGCAGAAGCACTACCTCATAAGGGATCATATGAATGTAAAATGTTCAAAATCCATAGAATCACCTTTTAAGGAAAATCTAAATTTTTGAAGAAACTCGCTTTTGAAGCTTCTCAAAATATTTGCAATTCGTAAAATTGCGCCGTAGTTTTCTGAATGAAATGAAGGTTTTCGCGTACAATAGATGTGAGATCAGTGATCTTGAACCATGTAAATATTGCATTGCATGATTTTTTGATAGAACAAAATCGATAACTCTCTTAAAAGAACACCTTAAATTTAACAGAGTTCCAATGTCGTGCTCAAAAAGGGCAATAT
The DNA here is from genome assembly GCA_964036155.1 of Diploscapter coronatus. NCBI lineage: Eukaryota > Metazoa > Nematoda > Chromadorea > Rhabditida > Rhabditidae > Diploscapter > Diploscapter coronatus. Next base: position 85,258,277 of record OZ038422.1, on the reverse strand, counting down.
CACGTGGAATAATATCATTCCGGTGAAGTTGACGTTCTTCCAACTCGTCAATAAGTTCGATCCGAGCGACGGCGTCATTCTCGCTATCGCATGTACTCGCATTTTCAGGTATACTGTATAGAAAGTGCAATGCCATAATCTTGCATTTCTAATGCCAACGTCTTTGTCTATTCATGAATATCATAGCATTGCGCAGATGAGAAAATCATATGCCAAAGATGGGTTTGGAAAACATAAAGATTCACTACCTCCTAAAAATCCATCGTTATTTTTGATGATGATGATGATGTCAGAATAACTTTTGAATCCTCATTTTGCTGCAACTTTTTAAGGATAGTATGAATTTGGCACAATAATGATCTTCATCTTTTTTTCTGAAAGCTTCGTATAAAGGTGTATTTTCTCAAGAAGAGAGTTGGTCTTCACGCAGAATTTCTTCGAAAAACACTAATCTTCATTCATTTTGTGAATATTTTAGGCAGCCCAAAAGCTGTGGGAGCGCTACAACCGCACTCCGTCGGCTTACGTCGCGCTGATGCTGATGATCACTTTCACGAATGAAATGTCGGTGGGGCTCAGCCAAGAGAACATCGACGATTCGTTATTGAAGGTAAATCAAATTTTCAAAACTCCGAGAAATAGTATTAAAAGTGAGTTTAGAGAAAATGGGGAAGAAAGAAGAAAGGATTTTTAAAATACTAATTTTTGAAGCTCGTCCCGAAACGCCTCAAAATGATGACCATGGAGGAACTCAGAGTGCTCGATGAGCCTTGACAAAGAAGTCGAGAAATCCCGATTTAAGTTGAAATAATCTCTTCAGCGTGATATCTCAGGAAATAGAAAGACAAGTTAAATCAAATCTTGGATTTCAGTTTTATATTTATGAATAAATTTTATGCAAGAATATTCCTAGCCTCCTTGATATGATATAAGAGGTATGAAATTCGATAAAAAACTTAGATTATGAAAAAAAAAATAAATTTGATGAACATGAAGAATGTAATACGTAAAATCAATTGTGAAAGCCATTCAAAAACCTGTTTTAGTCAATCTTTTCAATCACCATCTGATTATTATTATTATTATGCATTCCCACCATCAAATTAGGCCATCCTCTCATTTGATTATCATTCGAGCAGGTTTTCCAATTCGTCGATTAGCATCAGGGCGTGTTTTCCACTTGATCTTTATTTTATCCCGATGAAAACCGCCCCGCAACTTTACAGAATTCGTAATTCTTGCAATGTGCGGCACATTTTTTATAAAGAATATTCTGGTTTTACATAGTATATTTGAAGTTATAACTGCACTTTCTGTTTATGTTTGAAATTGAATTATCGAATAAATTGCTGAAATTGAAAACAATTTATATGTCATGCTGACTGAATTAGGAAATTTACATCGTCAAAAGCAAATTAAAAAGTCTGATTTTTTTTTTAGAAAAATGGGCCAGTTTCACATGTGACATTCGGCTAAATTCTCAGATATCAGAAAAAGAATAAAATGCGTGTAGTTTCGAGATTTTTCTTCAAAAAATATGTTCAGAGAAAACGTGATTTTGCAAATGTTAAATTATATCACTTTAGAGAAAATATAAGGGTAGAGAAATGATCTTTCACAGCCAGATTTTCCAACAAAAAGAAGTCGTTTCAGAAAGAAATTTCCGGAAGTCGACAAATTGCTGCTACCTATCGAAATTGCGGAAAACATCCCTGGTTAGTGCCAATAGCAGACGCGCTTAATTTTGTCACCACTCAGTAAGCCAACTCCGGTGGGACACCACGATAGACATAGCACGGCGGACCTGAAATTTTTCGTGAATTTTAAAATACCATCTCGTCTAAAATTGTCGTTTTCGTTCAGCAATTTGTTCAAGTTCTCTACCAACTTTTACTGTACAATAGCCAAAAGAGCTTCCGGTATTTTTATCCGAAACATAGGGAAACTTACTCATGCCCGCCTTTCGTCAAGATCTTCTCAAGTCGGGTGGTTTGCGAATTCCATACATAAACATGACCATCGGCGGACCTTAATTAGCGCAATAACTACCCACTTAATTGGTCAGCTAACTAAAGACAATTAGGCTAATTGACGAAATAATTACCCTGCAGCCACATAGTCTTGTCCAGGTGAAATTACGCATCTCGCCAGGTCGCCGCTCGTTCGGTATTGCTCTGCACTGAAAATAGTTGGGGTAATTAAGTGGTTGGCTAGAGATAATGAGGATAGTTAACTAGTTAATTACCTGTAAATGTGGAGAATGTGGTAATTGCGGATATCGATCAGCGACAAAGTATCATCGCGAGTAGAAGCCAAGAGCTGAAGTCCATCTTCGGATAGCGCCAACGAAGTCACCTTCCCACTCATTTCGACGATTTTGAATGGCTCCTGGAATTGTTGAAATATAGGAAGATAAAGTGGTTTGGATATCAAGAAAAATCGTACCGAATTTCTTCCGTCCCAAAAGCGAATCTTCTTGTCGAAGTGGGCCGAGATGAACGCGGCGCCGCCCAGCGACTGTCGACCGATTATGTCCAGGACTATAGAGCCGGGGAAGTAGGATTTCGTGCCTGCAAGTTTCTATTGATTTTTTACAATTTTAATTTGTTTATAATTTTCATATCTCATGGTTCTATGGAATTCAATTTAATTTAGAAAAAATAAAACTAATAGAATGTGAAATCACAATGTTCAAATTTTCATGACCTCACATCTTTTTCTCGGAATAAGAAATAACGCAAGGTTGACTTTAAAAAAGTGCGTTTTTTTTCAAAAATTGGGACGTTTGGTTGTTTTATTAAATTAAAAAAAAAAACCCTCACATCTCTGATTATGGATATCCCATAGTTTGATGCATCGGTCGTACGAGCCGCTGACGATGTTGTGGCTCTGATGATAGCGTGCGCACGAGACCTTGTCCGTGTGGCCGGATAGTGTCGTCTCAAAATAACATTTTTTTTTTTCAGAAAAGATCAATTTTCGGGCTTGCTGTATTATACACCACCGGTACACTCGACACCCCGTCTGTATTATAGACACCGTGATTTTAGGGTGAGAGAATGTGGGCAAAAGGGAGAAATGAGAAAGAGACCGGTGTGTCTTTTACAGGCAGTGTTGATGTTCCGGCGGTATATATAGTACAGGAGACCCCAAATTTTGCAAATATTTTCTCCATGAAAATCGATTTTTAAGCTTACGATATGAAGCCCAAATCCAAACAAACCAAGGTAATTTTCACAACTACTTCAATTTCCTTTGTATGTTTCAAAGCTTTCCTTATAAAAATCAAATTTTCGCCTATTAATATAAAGAAAAATGCAAGTAAATTAAGGGGAAAAAAACTAAAATCCTCTAAGATAAAGAAGGATTTGAAAAATCTCACCAAAAGCCGCTGATTATCGATGTTCCAGAGACGGCACATGTTGTCGTTGCTGGAGCCCAAAAGAACGTGCTTGTCCTTATCGTAGTCCAGTCTGGTCACTGCCTGATTCGCCCCAGAGAGAGAGCATCTGGATTTTTTTAATTCAAAAATTTCGCAAATTTACCCCCTTATGAAAAATCTAAAGTCCTGTTAACGTTTTGTTTGTTGTCAAATTCTTCTTTCATTTATAAAAGAAGGCAAGTTTCGAAGTTTAGGTTTAGAAATGAAAGACAATAGCATTTTTTTTTTAAATAGTGGGGAAAAATTTGAATGATGAAGCTTAAGAATGGAGAAATGTGTTAAATTTGCATTTTTTGTTCTTATTTTAGAAGAAAAACTCACAATTTCTGATATCTGCCCTGGGAGTCGATGCGCCAAATTCGGATTCTTCGGTCTGAGCCGGTACTCGCGAACGTTTCTCCGCTCAACCACAGAACGTCATTGACTTCTCCGTCATTCGAGTCCTGATTTTTTTTTTGCATTTTTTTATCAATCAATATTTGAAGAAAAAAAAAGATATTGGAAAAGAAAGATGGAACTGTTTGAGCTCAGAGTCTGGGAGATTTTTATTTCAAATTTATAATATTTTATAATATATTTGAAAAAATTTCATTGAAAAGAAATATATCATTTTTGTTAATCTTGGAATTTAAAAAATAATTAAAAACCCACGAATTTGACGAGAGCTTGTGAAGGAACCATATCGCCTAGAAGTACGTCTCCAATTGGAATATTCTCTTGCTGTTGAAGTAGGGAGTTTCTGGAAAAAGCATTTAGAAAAAAAGGTAAATACAGCTTACTATAAACCTTGTTTAATTCAAAAGAAAGTTTTTTTTAACATTAAATGAGACTTAGTGATTCGAAAAATCCTTTCTTGAAATTTTCAATTTAATAAAAGATTATTAAAACAGAAAATTCAAAAATATCCTACGTCCGTTCGTCCCTCGACGTGTCCTGAATAGCCTTCGTGATTTCCTCCTGGATTTTCATTCGCCGCCGCTCCTCTTGGTCATCAACCTGAAGGTAGAAATCGAAATAAACAACTCATAGTCCATAATTCTAATTTTAGTAGCTAATAAAATTTGTGCGGAGAAAATGCTTTCTTGGAGATCAAATTTGAAATGTACAAAAAGGATTTCATATATTCGATTTTATGACCTAAAGATAAAATGAAATAATAGAGGATTCTAAGAAAACTCGTGCAGTTTTTCCACACTATTAAAACCATATTTTGCAAAAATGGTGAAATTTTCAAAATTCAAGAAAAAGTGAAAATGCTACCTCCCGGTTGAAAAACTCGGCGTATTTCTCGTTGAGCTCGCGAATTTTGTTGAGTAAGGCGATTCGCTCCTCCTCCCACTCCATTTTCCTTCTCGTTAGTGCGTCACAGGTGGTCTGAAAATATCGTAACCGTAAAATTGCAGTAATCTTCTAAAAAATTTGCAACCTGCAAGAAATCAATAGATAAACAAGTTAAGATTTTTCTCAAAAAAACGAAATTCGAAAATTCAAATAATCCCTTGCACCTTCAAGGCGATCATCTCATCGCGCATGTTCTGGTTGTCCTCCAGCGTCTGTTTGACCAGCAGTTCCTGTTGGGCGATCCGAGCGCACATTTTGTCGAGGTCAGATTTGAGTTTGTCGCGTCTGAAAATTTCAGAGTTTTCAGCAACGAAAAAGGTTTATTTAGTTTTAAGTGTAAAAAAATGAATAAAAACCCACTCCTCCGTGATAGCGTTCAAGTTTCGTTCGCACTCAGCGAGCCGTCGGTTTGCATCGATGAGTTCCTGAAAGTCGATTTTTAGGCATGAAACAGTTGAGTAATATAAAAGAAAAGATTCAATTTAAAAAAAAGAACTCGTTACCTGATCATTTTTGGACTTCTTCTTGTAGACCTCAGAGATCTCGTCGCGCAGCTTCCGTATCTCGTCCGAGCCGCCGCCAGTCTCGTCGAAACTCCTGTTTGATACCCGGGAAATTCGCGTCTTCGAGAGGGTGTCGATCATTTTCGAGTCTGAAAATTGTTTCCTTTTTTAAGTTTTTAGAAAATAATAAAAAATATTTTAATGATTTCTGACACAGACGATTTTTCCTTTATTTTTATCGATTTTTTCTCGAAAATATAGGAGATAGTGAAGAATTTCGATTAAAAATCTGAAAATTCACCTTTTCAAGATTGTTAAAGAGGAAAAAAACAAAAATAAGACGCACAGTTCCGAAAAATCCCCTCGATGAAGGCGTGTTTTTGATCGCGAACTTCTAGAAGCCGAAGGATTTCCATCCGATAATCGATCGAGCCGGAAATTCCAGAAGTCGTCGGTTGACATTCATCAGAGCTCATCTGAAAGTTCAAATTTAAGAAAAAAATTGATTTAAAAAATTACAGCGATAATCGTGTAAAAATTCGATAAATTTTAAAAGATATTTGGGGAAAGTTAAAGGCTTCTTTTTGGATATAAACACGAAGTTATGAAAACCCGAATTAAGTTGGAAGTAAAGTAAAAAGAAACAAGTGGGAATCGTTATCAAAATAACGAGCGATTTGAAAGTATTTTGAAACTGAACCGAAGAGAGGAAAGTAATGATTTTGCAGAGTGGCGATTTATTATCGTTGATCGATGAAACTGTTTTGTATTTGCAAGATCATCAACAAAAATGAATGAATGGAAAAAATAGGTCACAGATAAAAATAATGAATGTCACCCGCTCACATGAGTCGAAAATCAATAATGTGTACGGAAAAAATGCTCTAATACTAACAGACGACATTTTGCCTAAAGTTGAATGAAAAATTAAAATTAACAACGTAATGCGCATAATTGCACTGAAAGAGGTCGTAAAACCTCTATAAAATACCAATAATGCTCGAAATATTCCGTTAAAACTTTTATTTATCTTTTCAGAAAGCCGAAACTAATATACAAATAGAAAAATTAAAGAACTTTGGCATACCGTTCAAAAATGATCAGTCACAACATATTTCTCGGAAATAGAATAGTAAACGATAAATAGTGATATCGATATCGAAAAGATCGGGTTTCTTCAGGTTTGTAAGTTAATTTAAAAATTCAGTAATCCTTCTAGTGTTTTGCAAGCCTTGGATTATACAAATTCTGGTGACTTCATTTTGAAGTTTCAGAATCCCAGGGTCATCAAGGGATTTGTAATGAGCTTTATCTAAAGAAAAAAGCGACTCGATATGTGAAATAAAGAGAAAGGAAGAGGACAAGGCATCCAAATTCAATGAGCAAGTTCATATCAACTGATTACTTAAAGTTGAAACTAACGAATGTGAATACAAACGAATTATTTTTCACCGTTGAATTTTTGAAAAAAATGCATAGAGAATTTTTAAAAAATTATATAGTATTTTTATCAGAAAGTATTTTCGAAATTTTAAATTAAACGATGATAGTCTATGTATGAAATTTCATATAAAATATTTCTCTGGAATGAAAATCATTTTTCGCGTCATATTTACAGAGAAAATCGTCTACAGTAAGAGATTATACAAATCATAAAGATGAATGGCATTGATATTGAAAGACTAGGCAGACTAAGTAAATAATAACAAACAATGAGGTGAGACGACAGGAATTTTCATAGATGGCGATTAAAAGGAGCAATCCTATCATCATTGCTCTATTTTCCAATTAAAACCAGCAGCAATTATTCTTGAATGAGACTAACTTGACTAGCGACTTCGTTTCTGCATCTGCATTTGTATCAGCTCGTCAGCCTGCTGAGCATCTACATCGTCGTCAAAACTTTGTTCGACCCGTCGCATGCTACGATCTTCACCCGCCCAATCTTCAAAGTGATAAATTTTCCAAGGAAAATTTTTTTTGGCAATTCCGGGTAAACATGGCTTTCGACAAAAGTCATAGAATATCTTGTTTTTCAGTTCTTTTTTCTCGTTTCTTCTCTATTGCTTATTTTAATGTAGGCAAAAATATCTTCTTTTCAAATAATCAAGAGTAGTTTTTTTTTCTAGAAATCAAACCTTTCTGCTATCGAAGACCTCTTTGAAGTCGACCTGCTCCACGAGGAACGTCCACACGTTGTCGCAGTATCGATATGCCTTCAGTTTTTCGCCCTGAAAACTTTTTTAAAATCATTTTTTAAACAAATAAATCAGTAAATTAGCAAACCCTGAAAGTGACTTTGTTCTTGGACTTCGTCGAAATGACTTTGTTGAAGGATTTGTCGAACGTCGCCAGGAATTTCTCTGCCAGCGCCGAGGAAATTTGCTCTGAAAATTACTTATTTTAATTATTCTTCACAAATTCTAATTGATCAGAATTTTGAAAGAAAAATCATACTCTTGACATGTGAAAATTTTCAAGAGATTTTACATGTAATTTGTTGATAACTGCCATCGGCGTCAAAAAGTATAAAAGATATAAAAATTCTCGAAAGCTTTATGAAAAAAATGAATTTGACTCACGATCATGAACGAAATCGTCGAGCGTTTTCTGCAGCGCGTGGCCGAGCGTCGTGTTCCTGTACATCACATAGTTCGCCATTTTTGAGAGTCTGAAAATCAAATGAGTTAAAAATAGAGAAAATTGGAAATAAGTCAGATATCCAATCCGATTCAAACGGATCTTGAAAATAATAAAAAAGTTCAATTTTAAAAATCAAAATTCATTAACAACTGTCATAACAAACGATTGTTCAACAAGGAAAAACATGATAGAATTTGAAATTCGAAAACAGAAAAGTAACCAGTTTTGAGAAAAGGAATTTCTTCAGAGTGCAATTTCAAAGAGCCGGATCATTCCGTTCTCTCTCGCAGTTATGATTTGCAGAGGCTCCTTTGCAGCACGGTCATGTCCAGCACTGAATCACCACCGTTTCCAAATTTCTTAATTTTCTCAATAGTTACTTTTCAAAGAAAATATCTCTTCGTACCTTAACAAGCCCTTCATCCCCCGCATCCAGACTTAGGGAGCACTTTCGTCAGACGAAAAAGTAAATTAATAAAAAAATAAAGCTAGTAAATTTCTGAAAGTAGTTTGATCTAAAGCCATAAACTATAAGATTATTTCATTAACGCCGAACTTTACGTGATGTAATTTTCCAAAGTCTACAATTATCATTGAAAATTTCCTAGGATTGACACGTTTTAGATCTCAAATTCAGCTGTACTTCATTACTTGTTTAATTAAAATCATTTTTCCCGTATCTCTGACTTTTTCAGTGTTGAAGAATAGGCTAGAGTGCAGAGTCAGAGAAAGAAAAACTTGGCTATTCAAACTTAGATTTCTCTCGGTTAGAATGGGGTCAGAGAAAGCTGGCTTTAGGGAATATCGTGAAGGATAAATATTGATTTTTTAGATTTTTAGCTAGATCCGACGTTTTAAAAGATATTTTTAATCATTTTGTTTTATGTGTTTTTTTTTATAAACAATAATGATAGTCCCTACCCTAAAACGTCTATTTTTTATATTCATGAACTCTCGAAAATTTTGAAACACTTGCAATTATTTCATTATGTAAAAGGAGACATTTCTTATCAGTTGTCATTTTCGATTTTTCTCCTCTAGACAAAGAAATATTTGTAAATCTTCTGACTAGACTCTAGCCTTTAAAACTTGAAACAGATTATAACCTTAAATCATTCTTTTTAAACTTTCCCTTGAAATGGTTGATTTAATTAGAGTCCGTAACGTTGTTCAACAAAATTTTTGTTGAACATCGCACTCTCCATTTAATTATCCTTAATTGTCTAATGATCTAATTTCAGGTGATTATCTTTAATTATTGCTCTGAAAATGGCGAATAATAACGAGAACGGGAATACTTGTGAGTTCAAGGTTTCGAAAATTTCATAAGGTTTAAATTTTTAGTGGTATTAATTACTGGCTGTTCCGGATATATTGGATCTCACTGCGTGAAATTATTACTCAAAGAAGGCTACAGAGTTCGAGGGACCGTTAGAAGTTTGAAAAATTCGGCTAAAGTAGATTTTGTTTTTTTTTTTTTTTTTTAATTTTGCCTTAACTTCATTTCTTTCAAGGTTGACCCAGTGAGAATCCTAGACACCGATGGCAGACTTGAGTTGGTCGAAGCTGATTTATTAGAACCTTCAGGGTGGAAGAAGTAAATTTAAAACTTCGGACAAAACTTATCATTTTATGGAGCTATTCTCAAAAATCATAAGGAAAACCTAAAATAAACTTTACAAAAGTTGATCTTCATCAAAAATGAATCTTTAGAGCGGTGAAAGGATGTCAGTACGTACTCCACGTGGCTTCGCCGTTCCCTCTAGTAGCTGATGAAGGTTGCATTAAAACCGCTATTGAGGTGAAAATTTGTGCAACTTACCTTTTTTTTTGTAAAAGTTGAAAATTTAGGGAACTCTAAATGTGCTCAAAGCGGTCGCAGGGGACGGTAACATCAAAAAAGTCGTCTTAACGAGTAGCTGTGCTGCCGTTAATGGTAAGTTATCTAGTTTTTTGAAGCAAAAAAATTCCAAGACTACCCTCAACAATTTTTAGAAGGTCAGCCCCAGGACAAAATTTTCGATGAAACTAACTGGACGAATATTGAAACGAAAGGTGTGGATAACTACACGAAAAGTAAAACTCTGGCCGAGAGAGAAGCTTGGAACTTTCTGGAGTCGCTACCGAAAGAAAAACGGTAAGTTTAATTTTGTTTTGTTTTTTTTTTTCTAAATTTTAATTTTCTATCATGTCTAAGGTAAACTAACTTTCGATGATTAGAAAAGAATAGAAATCTTTTTTTTACATTTTGCTATCCAAATTTCTGTATTCCTGAAACGTATCTTTTCAGATTCGCCCTAACTGTAATCAACCCAACATTGGTTTTTGGACCGATGCTAATTACCGAGCAGGGTGCGAGTATTTCGTTGATTCGTCGCTTCATGGACTTCTGCCAAATGCCGGCTACGCCTCCTCTGAACATGGCCCTAGTGGACGTGAGGGACGTCGCTAGAGCTCATTTGGAAGCCATGAGAAGACCCGAAACTGACGGCGAGAGAATTTTGGTAGGGAGAATTATGATCTTCATCGAAAATAAGACTTACTGATACAGCCGATAGACGTCTACTTGAACTATGTCATTATGTTTAATGAGAAAACTAAGCTTAACCATAAAATAACACTGTTTCTGGAATGGGATGAAATAGTTGAAAAACGATTTGACATAATAAAAATTACATTTATCCAAAATTTTAGGTAGCCTCAACGCCCTCGATTTGGTTCAGGGACGTTGCTCGAACTTTGAGGAAAGAGTTTTCTTCCCAAGGATACAAGTATTTTAGAGCTTATTTATTTTTTAAAAGCAATTTTAAAAATAGGATTCCTCGAATACAAGCCCCGTACTTAATGGTTTGGATGTTTTCTTTCTTCGACGCTGAAGTGGCATCTTCACTCCCGAGACTAAATGTCGAAATCAGGTTTAATAATCGAAAGGTGGGATATAGGGAACTTTTGGGATATCTGAAATCCTGATATTGTTGACGTCGAAATTTGGGAGGTCTAAAATGAAGGGAGAAAGAAACGGTTTTAGGCGTCAGTCGCTCCTTTTCGCGTGCTATTTCTCAACTTTCTAACCACTAAAAATAACTGCGCACCACTTTGTACACGCCTCCCAGATTTCGACATTAACAATATATATGAGATGTTGAGTATGTAAAATTTCATAGATTTGGGATTTATTGAATATTTGAAATCCGGTTTTCAAAAAGATGAATACTTATCATGAACTTCGAATTTCAATTCAGTCCATCCAACTGCTAGGCCTGAAATATCACAACGTTGAAGACACGATTTTGGAAATGGCATATTCAGCGATCGAACAAGGAGTCATCAAAAAATCGGGTCAATATAAGGGCGTTCCGAAAAAGTACCAACAAGAAATTATTGAAGAAGACAAGGTAGAAAACTCACGAATGTGAGGGTTTTTTAATATTTCAAGACTAAACTTATTTTATATCGAAACAACAATGCATCGAATAAGCGTTTTATAAATTTAATCCATTTTTAATAAATTTTGGAAATTTTTCTACGATATCAGTTTTTTTATATCAAATTTTCAATTGTTTATCCCAAGTTTCATATAAAGGTTATTTAACGTAATTAAAATTATTTATTCTCAGATCGTTTATAAAAATCTTCTTCAACAAAAATCTCACTTTTCAACAAACATTCGAAGAAAAAATCTTCAATAAAATCAGATAAAATGTCATGATCCATAATTTTCTAAGGGTGCGGTCACTTTGTTCGTTCTATCACGAATATCGAAAAATAAAATTGCTCGTGAAGAGAGCGAAAAGGGCAGTTCTTCTCCGCGTTATCTTCACGCATAATGCTATTTATCAATACTCACGGTACGACGAACAAAATCTGAACGCGCCTTAATAAGTAGCTTAAGAGAACGTCGATTTGTGTTTATAGCGCCACTTTTTATGAAAGATTTGAGCAAACAATTTCAACTTGAAAAATAAAAAATAAAACTTGACTAGCCAAGATAAAATAACAATCTCTAGACAATACTGAATAAAAATCTAGTCAAACTACAAATTTGGGCAAATTATCAAAAATATTTTGAATTTCGGCAAAAGCCGGAAGCGGTACCATTCGGCTATGAGGCCTACTGCAGGGCACGATCCAAAGCGGCTTGAATGTTGGAAAACGCGTCGCGGCCCAAATAGTCCGGATTTCCCGACTCCCACTGGCGCATGCGCTCCTCGGAGGAAACGTCAGAACTCTGGAAATTGGGGAAAAATCGATGTTTCGGTAAAAGTTACCGCCTTCTTGGTAAAATTTACCATTTTTTGATGGAAAAGTTACCATTTTAGTAACTAAAACAAAATCAACCATTTGGTAGTTATCACTCCAAATAAAACCTAAATTTCCTGTAAGTATTCACCTCAACTGGGGGCCTATCAGTTTTTAAACGGTGTTCCAATTTTGGTTCCAAACCACTCAAAGTAGAGGTTACAGTTTCACTATCAGTCTGTAAGATTAAGTTCAACCCAAGGGTTATCGAAGGACAAAATAACTACTACATTTTGCTACCAAAGCGAAGCCAAGCAAGGGAAAACTACCGAAATCAAGGGCGTGAGAACTTTCCACCAAAATGGAATATTTTGAGGGAAAAGTACTCGCGGTCAAAATTAAGCCATCCTAGTGTTAAACTACCAAGTTAGATGTGCAAATTTCGTGCTTTTCCATTTTCAAAATCGCATTTTTAGGTGATATGACGTAAATGCGAGGATTCTACTGCATCTTTTTCAAAAATTATAGATTTCTAAAGGATTTTTAGAGTTTACGCCATTTCAGGTAAAAATGCTATTTTTTCAAGTGATCTATTTTACCGTAATTTTTCTCTCGGTGATTTTTCCAGACTGTTTTTCGTTTTCCTTTTCTTCTCGCTTCGGTTCCGGTCCGGTTCCGATTTGATCAGATAGGATGCCGACCCGTGCCGGTTCGAAATGTCTGACCGGCTCTCGGGCCTGCCACGCGGGAAGGACGACTTCCTGAGCGTGCGGCGGGATTGCAGAAATGACGTCTCTAGAGCCTTCAATGGGCGGGGCCTCCGTGCAAGCCACAACTTTTACGTAGCACTGTAAAATCATCACAAATGCACCGCATTTCACGACAAAATTCAGGATTACGCTAGTTTTTTGTGCATCTCTTCAAATGCTATTTTGTCTCAACTATATAGGGATTTTCAAAAATCCCTAAACTCACGAAAATTCGCACTCATTTGCACATCACTTCGCTTAGGAAAAAACTAAAGTTAAGAAAGATTCACTACAACCCAAAATGTAAAAACAGTCATGCAGAAGGATTTTTGTAAAAAATCAAAAATGAATAATTAATCGGGAGGCTAAGCAACAACCGCTCGGCTATTCGACCTACCGTGTGGGCGACGTGAGCATTGTAGATAGCCTTCCAGGTGTGGTAATGTTCGCCCTGAAATTAAATTCATAGGTAATTTGATCAACTTCGACTAGTTTTAATCTCAATCGAAAATTCTATTTAATCATCGGAAACTTTAATCCGATATTTAGGTTTAAAAGCTAAATTTAAGAAAATGGCACCTGATGAACTGCAGAGGATCCGTGCCATGGCTTCTGCGCGCCGATGAAGTGAACGATCTTCGTGTCCTTGCCGTATCTGAAAATCAATATTTTTGAGAAAAAATGATTTTCCGTAAACAATGTTAGACTAGATTTTCAAAGGGCGTAAGATTAAAACTAACGAAGCATTTATGCAGAAAAATGAAGATAAATCGAAAAATAGAACTTACCTCTTATAAGCAGCTGGGTAGGTGTAGAACGCGCCGGCAGTCATGTTGTAGATGAAAGGAAGTCTATGAGCCGAGGGCAGGTCGCGCCAATCCGGGTAGAACTCGTTCAGCAGGCCCTGAAGTTAATATTCTTAACTTTGAAGTTTAATTCTTAACTTCAGAGCTAATTTATTTGATTCTATGTACCTGATCACCACCGTCGAACGAGCCGTGCTCCACTGCGAATTCCACGAGTCTGTCTGGAAAATATGTTTATAGTTGAAAAAATGAGGTATTTGCTTCTTCAAAAATATCTAGATTAGAGAGCACTATAAAAAGGCACAATATTTTAGCATTTCAGACAAGAATAGGCCTATTAAAAACTGGGAAACGATTCTTCGTTGCAATAAAAAAAATAAAAATCTTACGGTAAGTCTCCAGACTGGGCGCGTAGACGAACACTCCAGAATTGAAGGTATCGGGCCAGCCGATGTCCGCTGCGGCAGAGAAGTCGGGTCTGTCGAAGAGCTCGTCGGCATTTTGGACTACCTGGAATTTTCAGTTTTTTCCTTAATTTTTCAACAGATTTCCCAAAACGCAACCTGCAGATCGCCCCCCACAGAAAAATTGTATATCTTATCGAGAGAAAAGAAGATGTGCTCTTTTACTCTCCCAATATGAGACATTATTATCTCTGCGGGCCGGATTTTGATCTTTTAATTTTGTTCCTTTTTCACTTTATTTTTCCTATAAAAATTTCTACCTTTTTTCTTCTACTTTCTAAGAATTTTTTCCGAAAATTTTCTTTTCAGTTTTTACCTTTTCGTTGGAATTTTTAGGTTGCTTTCAACAAATTTTAACGCTTTTACCAAAGTGTCGGCGTCCAGGAAGACGCATTTCGTGTACTGCGTCAGCCTCCAGCAATTGAGCTTCGTGAACGTGCAGCCGAGGTCAGGACGCGAGATGAGGGCCAGGTTTTCCTAAAATTGGAAAAATGGTATTTAGAAAATTACTTGAAGACTCAACAGATACGAAAAATGATTTTTGATTTACAAAAGTCTATCTTTCAAACAAAGTAATTATGCAATTTTAGAGCCAGAAGAAAAAAATCGAGGCTTCCCATTTTTTCTCGAATTTTTTACCAACTTACCGGATCATTGCTGTCCATGACGTCGACCACGGACACGGCATCGAACACCGCCTCGAGCTCTTGACGCAGGCGGACCGAGACCTGCGAAAATTTGGGGATAAGTTTGGTTTTTTTCTTCAATTTAAAAATTAGTTTCCTAGATAAGTTAAAGGTAAATTTTGATCTGATTACTGCTCATTGCAGAAAATGTGTTAATAAAACTGCATTTTCAGGAAGAATAACAAATAATTTTGCAGGGAATTTTAAATGTTTGCCTGATTTGTAATCATGACGTGCAGCTTCCTTGTGGTGTTGACGCGACGAAGCGAGTGGGCCAGAACGAGCGCGCCCCTGAAATTTTTTAGTGAAAATATTTAATCAAGGATTTCAAATTTTTAAATTTAAGAAGTGACCCTTGACCCTAGTTTTTGTTTAAATGGTACCTCGCGTAGTCGTCATTCGTTGCCAACGTAACCCAAGCCTCTGTCATTTTTGAGCTGATTGAAGTTGGACCGCAAGTTTTCAATGAGTACAACTGAAATCGCGATTTTTTTTTGCGAAAATTTTTCAAATTCACGAAGGAAACATTATAACGTTCTAGATGCTTACGAATGTTTTTTGATTAAATTTGAGAGGAAAAATGTTATCATCTCGAAAAGCTTACAAAAATGAGCATGAATTTTTCAAGAAGAGGTCAAAAATTCATAAAGTCGAGAAATTCTGGGAATTTTTATTCGCTGAAACCTAGGAAATGAAGGATGAAAAATTCAAAGCTTCAGGCAAAAACTACAAGAAAAAATCTTTGGTTGTAAAGATCAGTTTCAAAAATTCAATAAATTTAGGGAAATCGAGTTTTCAATGTCTGAAGCTTGTCTGTTTACCAAGGCGTTCGGTAAACTCTAGGCGTTCATGAAATTTTGAGATTACACGAAGAATCAAAAACTGGTAAAATCGATAAATTTTCACTTGAAAAGTCCGGATTTTTGAAAAGTCACGGAGTGATATACAAGACGGATAAAAAGATATAGGATATACCAAGAAGTTTGGGAAATAAGGCATAATCTCGTTTACTAGCCTGTTTTAGAGGCCTATACTTTATCATTAGACGAGAAAGTGCTGAAATTTCTGGTACAAGACCAGGAAAAATTCAGACACTTGCAAAAACAAGCAACGCCTAAAATTTTCCACCCATCCACAAAACAACAGTTGTTGTCGAATTTCATAGGTCCCTTGGAAATCTAGGACAATGTTAAAACATAGATCCGGAAAACCGGCTGAAACAATTTGAGACCACTGGAGATCAATCGGAAGGCCGCTTTAAATTTTGCAGATGTGTCAAATCTGGCCCAAAATTTTGCCGATTTTCGAATGATGAAAGAGTTTTATAGCGACTGCGAAGACTATAAAATTAGTTATGTTTTAGGAAAATTTCACAGAAATGCACTATGGAATTTCGTGAACCGTTTCGACTATTTTTCAATTTTTCGTTAAAAATCTACAAAAAACGATTTTTTTGTTCTGAAAGAACATTTTTGTCCCTCGAATTTTTGGGCGAAAAGGTGAATTTTTCGGGATTTTTCAAGAATCCGGATTCCAAAAGTCGCTAATATTTGCCCAGACTTCGCGTGACGGGTTGTTAGCAAAGAAAATTAAGCGCAAAAATTGATTGTTGAAGTTAGTTCCGCGAAAATTGGATATTTTCAGCGAAAATCTCCGCTTTTATTATTTTTGTTTATCGCTTTTGCAAAAGACTGGAGGGGAGTAAGCGGAGAAAAATCGATATGTGCCGCTAGTATGAAAAAGTACCCCTTAATAAGTCTAAAATGAAAAAAGATTAGTTGGACAAGTTTTCATGAAAAAATAAATTCAATTTTTAAAACTAAAAAACAAGGTTAAAATGCGTGGTTTGGCCGGCTAAACTGATGGGCACTTGTGTACAATTGCTCGGTTAGAAAATGAGAAAAGAATGCCGAGAGAAATAGCGCGAAAATTGGAGAGAGCGAAAAGAGCGCAGAGAAGAAAGTGATATAAATAAAAACGGAGTAACTTGTGATATCAGAAGAAGAATTTCGAAAAAAGAAAAATGTAACCACGTTGCAACTATTTTATGGTTTGTCACATGCGATATTGATTAAAAACGCCAAAAAATTAACTAAAACTAAATTAAAACTGAAAAATGGACAATAAAGACCGGCTGGCATAATTTTAAAACTTGCAAAATAACATCAATGAGGGGCTTCTTATGAGAGCTTAGCAAATAAAATCGAGATGGGATTTATGATATCCTCTATTTGCATTAATCCTTTCTTTCTAAGATCAAAAACTTTACTTTTCATTGTTTAATCCCAAACAGTTTTTAATGGTACACTCTATCATAGGTTAAAGATTCTGAACTAGTTTTAGATAAAAATACCATTTTTTTTCTAAAGACTAACAAACCTAAATACGGGCACAAAATGAAGTTTTTTTTTCAGGCAAAATAGAGTGTCGGAAAGGAGCGCTAAATATGGGAAAATAGCGCGTGAGTTCGAGAGAGGAAAAGAAAGCGACTTTCCAGAAAGGAGGGTAGGCGGCCATTTTCCACAGCATTTTTGCAACCGAGACAAGCGTTTTGTTGAGCTCCCTGGAATTTCATGCATTTTTTGGAAAATATTTAAACTTTTCAATATCTTATCGTTTTTAATAAGAAAAAACTGATCTTCATCACAAGTCTTCATTTAAGAGCGGGCAAAAACTTGATTTTCAAGATCAAATTGCTCTAAAATGCAAGGAATAAGCTTGATCTTCACCGAAATTATTCTATTTGTCTGAAAAGTATTCTATTTTTTTCTATTTTGCATTTATATTTCCATCCCACACACGTGCGAGTTTGTTTTGATTCGCATTTTTTACAATTTCAATTTGCCCGTCTCAAAACATACAGAGAGTTCCGATTTCGCGTCTGAAGATTTTCAGTCGGAAATTGAAATTTTAATGCTATTTTGAAAGGAGTTATTTGAAATTGTGCTTTCTGTAGCGTAGCCGATAAAGGCATTCGTTTAATTTTCATAAATGCAGATATTGATATCTCAAGTTCGGCTCGGGGTTTATTTCTAATTATGTTTCAGCACATGTAGCACTTATCGAATTTTCTCATGAGAGTTTCAATTCTTTGGAAATTCGAAGTTTTTCCACATGCTTCGCAGACCTAGGGAGGACTTAAGTCAGGATGGTCGTGCGACCACCACCATCTATAATTTTCTTCACAATTTTGTACTTTCTCTAGTCTTGAATGTTCAAAAAATGTTTTCAACTTCTGATAAAGTCAGAATGTAAATTTCGCTTCTGCGATCTACCCTCCCTATATTTTTTGAGTCTGGCTTAAATGCTCCCTAGGTCCGTATGTTTCACAAAGATTTGAGTAAATGTTGAAATTTATCAAGTTAATGTTCCGTAGACAGCGCGCTTTGTTAGATATCCTAAACCTAAATTTAATTTGAAATTAAATAATTCCCTAATTAAATTAAAGGTTATTTTTAAAATTCATTTCTCGAGATGACATTTCCATAATACAGACTATGGACTTTATTCCGCATAGATGGCCTAATTTTTCCCGATTTTCACTCATTTTTCCTCCTGTAATTTTCGAAATTTCCAACCCCAAAAACATTCACCTATTTCGCGCACTTTTAGATTCAAAATATCCATTTGTAACTGTTCCTCCTTAAGAGATTTTAAATTTCAAAAATTCAAAGTTCGATTCCAGCCGTCTTACTTTTCTATTCTTCATCATCTCATGAATATTTCGTGACGTCACCACTTCCGAAAGTTCCTAGAAGAAATTCGGACAACTACTTTGCGTCTCTAACCTTTTATAGACTATTGCATATTGAGAGAGTGTAGAGAAATAGAACATGCGTAGAGTGAAAAAGAGAAACAAATTTGTCATTTTACATCATCAAAAAGCCACAATTTTGATAGTAGGTCTGATTCATAATGGTTCGAAAAATGTTTTTCCTTTTTCCTATATTTTTCACTTTCTATTTCTTTTCCCTCTCAAATCTACTTGCTATTTCTCGTCAAGACATAGAAAATCAGCAATATTTGCTTGCAGAGGCGTGGAAAAACGCGTCCTCCATAAGTTGGAGAGCAGGGAAATAGCGTATGAAAAGGAGGGAGCGGAAAGAGAAAGATAGATATTTTCTGCTTCTTTTTCTCTTTCTCTTTCTTTCTATTCCTCTCTATATCTCCCTCTCTCGAAAATGTATGCACTTATGCGTTCTCTCTTTAATTTTCTTCAACCCCATTTTTAATAAATTAATTTTTCTCTTTGCGAATCATACTAAATCTTCGCATTTTTCTGAGTCATAACAAATTTCATTCAATTTTTCATTAGTAATACTTGAGCTAGATAATTTTCGATGAGTAACACTCTTTTTCCTAGAGATTTCCATTTTCATCTTTTTTACTATTGAAAATGACCCTCACTTTTACCGCTTTTCTCGAGTTTTAAATTGACATTTCAGGCCCTAACCGCCTTGATAATTTGATGACTCTTTGCGGGAAATACTGATAAAATGTTCAACTATATCAGTTGCTAGGCTTATAACAAAGCTACTCCCTGTTATTCATTATTCTCGCTATCTACCAGGTTAATTATAGCTAGTTATCTTCAAAGAGGGCTAATTATAAACTTGCTAAATATTTTCTAAACACCTCCTCTACTTTTTATTCAATAATTTGTTATTTTTCCGAAACTTATCTATACTTTCAATCGAAATAATCGAAAGTGACGATATTTGGCGTGACTTACTATTATTCGCTAGAAGTACGCTCAAGATCCTCTAAAATTTCAAATTTATCGGGTGATCTACACCAAAAATTCGCAAAATACGGGGAAAATTAGCATTTTTCCTGAATTTTCCTGCTCTATGAAATGATCCTGCTCATTACTCGCCGATACTCGATGAAAAACTCGCCTCGGATACGGCACTGGACTATGAATAGGTTGGTTTCCACGCAGTTATTGTAGCTTTTCCATACTGTGATGGCACTCTTCTCCCTTTTCCCCTCGCGACCTTTGTCCCTCGAGGGTCGCGGGAAAAGACGAGAATTCTTCTTTCATCTCACGAGAAAACTTTTTTGCGAGGAATGAGATAGATGAATATCATCACTGGTTTTTTTTTTTTTTAAATATAAATTTCATATTTTCCTATGCCATTTTTGACAGGCTTCCTGGAAAAAAAATCATTTCCTTTAAAAGATCCTTTTTTGTAATTTTTCAAGCCTTACTTTCAAAAAATAGAAAAAATTATTCTAATAATAATAAAAGTTCCAGGTCACTGCACGCTTTGACGACGACGTTATTACTGTTTGTGAACATCCTGGGTTGTTCGTCTGATTGTGTTCTTCAGGACGTATGCCACTTGCGGTGGGATAACCAGACAGGGGAGTTGCCCTGCGCCCACGAGACAAGTCCTGTCAAACCCAGGCAATTACGAGACACGAATGGTGACTTTTTAATTAGTAAAAAAGTTTGAAATTCTTGAGAATTTTTGAAGCCTATGATTTTTGAAAAGATAGATTTATCGAACACTATTAAGCGCTAATTAAACACATTTCTTTAATTGATGGCTTTTGAAAATCTTCCAAGCTTATGATAAACAATTTTCAGCGACATCCGCACAAGACGCCGAAAAGATTCTCCGGAATCTATGCCCGCATTTGTTTGAAAATGGTGAGTCTATTTTTCTTCCTTAAATTTGATTTTTCAAGAGATTATTATCTGGAAAGAAAAATGAATAGCGACTTTGGATTCTTGTCGAAACAATGAACTTTACATCGAATTTTCTATGATTATTACTAAAATTCAATTTGAGTATTTCGTATATGTTTCAAGAAAAGCGAATTCAGTCTTAATTCAATGAGAATTACTCACTTGGGCTTTCATAAACCTAAATTAACAAAAAATCAATAATTTATCTATTTTCAGGTAATTCCGAATTGTGTTGTACCTCCCAGCAGGTGGTTGCACTGGA
Organism: Diploscapter coronatus; assembly: GCA_964036155.1. Lineage (NCBI taxonomy): Eukaryota > Metazoa > Nematoda > Chromadorea > Rhabditida > Rhabditidae > Diploscapter > Diploscapter coronatus. The sequence continues at coordinate 85,237,447 of OZ038422.1, read as the reverse complement.
GAAGCAACTCAAAAAGTCGGCAGCCATCTTGAGCACTTGTCCTTCCTGCAATGACAATTTTCAGGTACATTTCTTGTTTTTTTCTTATAAGAAAACCCCTTGGTTGAAGTTTTTTTTCTAAAAATAAAACGATCCTTGTGAGAAATTTAACCTGTATCTAAAAATATTAGGGGTCTGAAAAATTTTGAAAGATTCTCTTTTTCGAGCTTTAAAAAATATATTTTGATTTCAGAAACTCTGGTGCGAGTACACATGCTCACCGAGGCAAGCAGAATTTGTAAATGTAAGATCCTTTTCTAATTTTTGATTTTTTTAAATGTTTTATTTTTATGTGAAGAAAAAACGAAAATTTTTGTAGGAGTTATATTATTTCTGTAAAGGATGAGATATTTTAAAGGATTTTGTATCTATTGAGCGATTTACTGTTTATTTTGTAAGAAACAGCGTATTTTTCGAAACGTAAATGCTAAAAGTTAAAGTTCCAAGAGATGAAACTCGCAAAATTTTATTAGTTTTTAAAGCGCTGCAGAAAGTCACCCTAAACTTTTTATTCCATTATTCATTGTCACGATAACGCGTAATGCATAATTCAAAATGTTAACTATGCGATTTTTATGGCCTGATCAGATTATTTGATAAGAATAGTCGCACTATGCCTTTCTATGAGAAATAAAAAATTTGCTCTTTCACGTTAAAGATAACAACCCAAAAACGTCTGGCATATTCAAAGCATTTTGAAATGCTAACTATAAATTCTGAATCATATCTTCATGTGCAAAACTTCTTCTGATTTTATAAGTTTCAACAAACAAAGTGATACAACGATCGAAAGCTTTGAATCATAGATAAAAATATTGACTGATAAATGTAAAACATTGAAACTACTAGTAGGGTTTTCTGGAAAGGTTGCGAAATTTCTGGGGGAAATCTGAAAATAATAGACATGCTAAAAATATCATTAAAAGAAAAATCAATTTTTCCAGGTAATTTCCACAGAAAATTCGCCGGACGGTCGAAAGCACGCCAGGAAAACCGAGTACAACATCGGTAACAAGTTCGCCGACGTTCTGTATGATTCCTGCAAAGACGTGAAAACGACGGGCTCATCTTCATTGGTGCTCCGTATGATGTGCGGCACTTTCAAATCGGCTGAAGAGCAATGCACCAGGTATTTTAATTGGCTGTTTGGAAACCTCAAGCCTTGAAGCCATGCAAAATAGGATGAGGGATGGTGGGGAAAACCGATTCTTTTCTTACGCTATTTCGCATCGCTTGAGGGCTTGAGGTTTTCAAGCTGACATCTTAATTTAAAATGAAGAACAAAGTTTTACCTGGCTATTTTCAGAGAAAAATGGTTCCACTTTATGGGCACGGAGAGCAAACTCTACAACATCCCATACTCGATCGACTTCAAAGTCGTTCAGGAAGATGTGAGGATTTTCTACTTTGATTATTATTTAACTGAATGATTGGTTGTAATACTGTTGAATTGGGCTTTTCACTTTAGAATTCGTATACCTTGAAGCCTATATTTTTCAAATGACTTTAAAATCTTTAGAAATTATTTTAAGATTATTTCTAGAAATTAAATTAAAACAATTCACAGGACTCAAATTCGACCTCTTTCATGTCAGCCAAACCAACTCCGTGTCATTTAAGTCCCCGGAAAGGGATGAAGGAGTGTGGAAGGTAACTTTTCTTTTTTTTAATTGATTTATTTTAAAATATTACGAGTTTAAAGTTTAGACTGAGATTCAAAGAATGATGATTTTTTTGTTTTTATTTCAGAAGACACTGCAATTCGTACCCGCCAATTCTGGATCTGTTCAACAATACCGAATCGGCATTAGTTGTTACTCAGGTAGGGTTTTTAATTTTTTGAAAGTAATTTTATATAAACGTAGCAAGAACTTAAATTAGCTATAGTCCAATTTCATGTTTGTCAGATTAGATGCGAATTTTTGAAACGCATTATTTTCGAAATTTTCTATCTATGAAACTTGAAAAATCATGCCATTAAAATGAATATTGCGCTAATGGAAACATTTGATTCTTTTTTATCTCCTCGATTTTCCATGGGAAAATTTTAACTCTCACTTTCTCCGACTCTTTCTCTCTTTTTTCCATGCTAAAATTGACTATCTCATTTTCAGAAAAAAAAGGCTAGACACACAGAATTTCGTAATGTTTATTTCCGTTGCTAACGCCGCGGCTTGAAAGGGATCTTGACTTTTTGCGCTTTAAATTTTAATTGGTTTGCCGAAAAAAATTCTGACTCATTCCAAAAATTTGAGCCGAGAGATCAAGAAAATAGGATTTTTTAAAGAATGTTTGTTATATGATGTGGAATAAGGCAGGAAAACAGTCTTAGATATAAGATTCTGTTGGGAAGTTTCGGTCTTGTGTAAATATTTACTCAAACATTTGGCTGTGTATTTTTGCGAGGTGGCATAACTTATGCAGTGCGTAAAAATGCGGGGAGAAGAATGTAGAGATGGTCCAAAACCCTGTCCACAGATCAATAGCAAACATTGCGAAATGCACTGATTTAGGGTATTTCTAAAATTTGTAGAAGATTTATTTCTGCCAGAGATGTTTCGAGGGAGCGCTGAAAAGTATCAAGATAATGGCGGATGATTTTTAAGCATACCCAAAAATGTAATCATATCGATATAATTTTTGTATAAAATGTAAAGACGAAAAAATTGAACATATAACAATGTAATTTTCTCTGATGGTATGTGAAGATTTTGAAACATAAATATGCAAATATAATCTCCTTTTTCCTACCTCAATCTCTCGACTGAGCATTGACATAGATTGACTACGACTAGATATAAGAAATACTTTGAAGCATTAATTTAAAAATTGCTAACAGATACAAATATTCACAGGACTGGTGTAAATTGAAATATTTTGAAAAATTCGTGAAAATCCCGAATTGTTTTCAGGACTGGTGCAAAGTGGGTGGGATCGGATGTGCCCGACTTTTCCTGTTCTTGTCGATTTTCGTGCTGCTCGGCGTGGTCTCCTGCATCGTCGTCGTCACGATTTACAATGACGATGCAGAGCCGGAGGAGACCAATGAATATGAGGTATTATTGATTGGGGGAGAACGTGTCGATATCCAAAAATTACACGCTACTCGTCTCGTTTCCCTTCTACGCGACTCACTATTTCTCTCCTCTAAACTCGATTTCTAATTGCCGTTGCATGTGAATACCGACTTTGTTCTCCAATCAACAATGATACATTTTTAATTCAACTTTTATAAACTGCACTTCATTAAATCATGGAAGATATAGACCGAAAACTGCTATATATAACTTAGCATTTTTCGTTACTCCGTTTAGAACTGGTTAAAAAATCACTCTTGTTTGAAAATTGGTGAACTTCAGGCCGTGGATGAGGAAAATATCGGGAGATTCCGATCGGCCGGGGCTTGGATCGAAAACCAGCTCGAAATCAATTGCAGAATGTATGCTCAGGTAAAATTTATATTGTTTTTATCTTCGATGATAAAACATGACTCTTTTGAAATGCAAAATACCGGGCATCAGTAAAAAAAATTCGCCTATTATATCCACTTTGCAATTTTGCGACGTTGGCCTAAGAACCAGATTTTTTCTTTCCAAAAAGTCGAAATTAACTATTTTGAAAATTTCCAGTTCGTCGCCCGTCATCCCCTGCTCGTGATGATGTTCGGACTCTTTATCGGAATAATGTAAGGAACTTCACATATACTCCAAGATTTAACATATCCCCTAGAATTTCACATATCCAGATTTCATTGTCCCCCTATCTTTTAATTTTCCAGGTGCTGTTGCGGGCTGATCTTCATGGACTTCATCTCAGATCCGGTTGATTTGTGGTCATCCGCGAATTCAAAAGCTCGCGCGGAAAAGCAGTACTTCGATAACACATTTGAGTGGGTTTTTTCTCGCTATTTATTATTATTTAAAAAATTTTTTGTTTGTTTACGACGACGCGGCTGAATTACTTTAAAAAAAAACTTTCATTCGGCTTTTTTAAAACATAGAAATTCTTCAAGTAATTTGTTCAGAATGATATTAGATGGTTATTTCAGGCCTTTCTATAGAGTCGAGCAAGTTATCGTTTACTCCACAGCGCCAAGAAATGAGAGCCGACGATTACCCGGACCGGTTTTCGACAAGGAACTCATGCTTGAGGTAGATTTACAAAAAAATAACTTTATTAAAAAGTGGGTGAGGGGCCTAAATTTGCTGAAGATAAACATTTTCCTCAGATATTGATGAGTTTATAGAAAAGGGGGCGGGACCCAAATTTTATAAATCTGCAATTTTGCCGCATATTTTAGACGTTCAATCTGGTGGATAGTATCGTTAATTTGTCGGCGCCGAACTCCGAGTCGAAGATGAACGACATTTGGCTGGACCAGATCTGCCACCGCCCGATGGGCATGACCTACGACTGCATGATCATGTCGCCGACCAGCTATTTCCAGGCAAATTTGATGATTTCATTCATATTTGTTTTATGCTGTGAGATGTGAGATATGCGTAATAATGTAAAAGAATAACTGAAAATGTTGCGAAAACTTGAAACCTATCTATTTTAATGTTTATTCGCCACGAAATTTTATGTTTAGAGCTTTTATCCTATTGATTTAGCTATTCATTTACCAGAAGAAAATGCATCATATCCAAAAAAAATATTCTTGTAGAGTTCCAAAATATTGAGACATAACTTTTAAATCACAAAAATTCGAAAATATTTTGGTTTGTTGATCGACTAAAAGCTATATCTAAAACTGACCTCTAATCGCCCAAAACAGAGACATACCATATATAAAATTTCTAGTTTAATTTAACTTTTTTAAAATTTTCCAGAACGATTCAAAAGTTTCGAAAATTTTAAAACATACCATTTTCAAATTGATATTTTAATAGTTAATTAATAAATTATTAAGAAAAGAACTTTTTGCAGAACGACCGTCAAAAGTTTCTGAAGTTCATCGAGAAGCAGGAGCAGGTGACGACGACGACCATCCCAACAGGCGATGACTTCGACTACTTCGCTGACGATCCGACGACGAAAAACGAGTCGACGGGATCCGCAAACAGGACCAAGATTATCGACTATATCGATCACCTGGAGGAGTGTTTGAGGTAGAATTCGACAAAATTTTATCCGTATTTTTATTTTTCTCCAGACGATATTAGATTTTTTTTTTTTCAAATTTTAGATGATAGTAATTATTGAGAAAATGCTAATTTGCAACCCCTAGCTTTATTCAAGTTTGTAAATTACAGTAATCCATACGCAATCGATACCTCACTGGGCCTGTCTTGCCTCGGCTCTTACGGTGGCCCGATTTTCCCCTACTTGGTCTATGCGGGAGCGAGTTCCAGAAACGAATCTGTGAAGGATTCGAGGGCTATCGTCTTGACGTTTACCGTATCCGGCTCAAACAAGTTCGCTCAGAAGGCTAAGGACTGGGAGAAAGCGTGAGTTTTTATTTCAATTTTTTAAATATTTCGAGAACATTCAAATCTGCTGGAAATATTTTTGGCTACTTTTTCTAGTGTGCATGACAAAATAAAGTATAGAATTTAAAATAATATGATTTTATTGATAGCAGACATTTTTTCAGATTTATCCAGCACCTAAAGGATTACAAGCCCAGTGCGAAGAGCGTCCAGGTCTCATTCATGGCTGAGAGATCGATAGAGGATGAACTAGATAAAGAAGCCATGTCCGACGTTTACACCGTGCTGATCAGGTAGTTCGTTGCGGAAAATTCATACCGTAATCTTAGACTAACCAGATTGATCTTATTCCCTGAAAAACGATGAATAATGAAAATAGTGACTTGAACGATTTTTCTCTTCGAATATCAGACTATCTTAATATGATAGATAAAACTCTGTAAGATAGTGATGATCACTTTATTCCCGTTCAATTTAAATTCGCAAAATTTCTTTCTGTAAATGATAGATTAAATTTCAGCACCTGTTTCATGATCCTGTACGTGTGCATTTCGCTCGGTCAGTATACGGTAACGATGAACGACCTGAACTCGCTGCTGATACATTCGAGGATTCTCCTAGGCCTGTCTGGCGTACTCATAATCGCTCTATCTGTCTTCAGGTAGAATCGTATTCCAAAACTAAATTCTTGAAGCTTATTTCGTTTATTTGCAGCTCCGTCGGGGTGTATTCTTTTTATGGACTGCGAGTCGCGAAGAGCGCTCTGGTGGTGCAATTTTTCGTGGTTTTGGGCGTTGGAATCAACCGTCTTTTCATCGTGGTCCATTCTTATCAGGTTGGAATTTTGTTACAAGTATCAGAAATAATTTCTGATTTTTTAAGAGACTGACTCTAATTCCAAATGAAACTCTGGAGCACAAGATCGGTCGGGCCTGCGGAAAAGTTCTACCGACGATGCTCTTATCGGCGATCTCGGAAAGTCTTTGCTTTTTCGTTGGTAAGTTCTTGAAAAATTGTCACCAAATACCAACATTTGTACATCTCATTTTAAGATATGATTTAAAAAATAAAAGGCAGATTTTATTTTCCCAAAAGTGTTGGAGACGACAGACTTCTCCAAAACCTCGACTCGCAGAAAAAATAGTGCACCTTTTCAAGAGAAAAAAGAAAACGTGCTCTTTCTCAATATGACATAGTATTTTTCCTGCAGAACGATTTGAGAGTTTTTGTGGACCGTGTTTTAAAGAAGTCTGATTCTGGTTGAAGAATAGTTCTTCTTATTAAAAAATAATCTTTTCTGAAAAGGTGGACTTTTTCTCAATTTCTTGTTTAACCTTCAGGAGCCATCACCCCGATGCCAGCAGTGCGGTGCTTCTCTCTTCTAGCAGCGTTGGCGATAGCTTTCGACTTCATTTTCCAGGCAACCATATTCTTATCGCTATTCGTTTTCGATGTCCGGAGAGAAGCGGTAAATTGTTTTTTTTTGTTTTTTTTTTCTATTTTTAGTTTACTTTCGTAAAAAATACGTTTTGCATTTTCTTATGATATTTTCAGCTAATTTTATGTATTATCAACAAGATGAAATTGGCAAGAGATTTACAAATTCTTTTAACTTTCATAAAAGATCTTATAATTTCGTAAAATTTGCTAGATATTTACAACCCCGTACTACTTTGGTCTAATGACGTATTTTTAATTGCAGAGCGGTCGAGCTGAAATCATATGCTGTTACGTGGGCGAAACGGAAAGACCTGAATCCGAGGGATTTTTCTACACGCTCATCGACAGATATTATGCTCCGAAACTAATGGAGAACTACGTCCGTTGCGGGGTGGTAGGTTTTAAGAAATTCGAAAGAAAATGGGCGCATTTTGTAAATTTTTGGAAGAGTGCGCTTTGAAACTTGTTCTTGAAAAGGCAATTTTGAAAGTCCTCTTAGAAAAGAGTGCATTTTATGAACCTTGTAAAGGGGGTATTTTTTAAAATAAGTTTTGAAAAAGGGAACATCATATAGAATTTTTTGAAAGGATGAATTTTAAAAAGTCAAAATTTCAGATTTTCTTCTTCGCATGCTGGCTATGCTTTTCACTGGTCGTTATGAACATGATACGGGTTGGGTTCGATCAAACCATGGCTGTGGCGGAGGTAAAAATTCAAGTTTTGAAATTTTTATAAAATATAAAACTGTTCTTTTCTTTGTTTCTAAATGCCATGATATTATGTTTCAGAAAAAAACTACATTTTATAATTGGAATTTTTCGTTTTGGTATTTGGCGTAGCCAGATTCGTTCAAATGATAAATTTGAAATTGAAATTATTTGATTTTGAGGAATCCTACCTCGCGCTCCATTTCAAGTACCTGGACCGATTCATGAACGTCGGCCCGCCAGTGTACTTCGTCGTCGTGGCTGATCTTCACTACCACAATTCGACGATTTATGTAGGTTTCAAAATATCCCCCTTTAATTCTTTTCATTTTTTTTGTTTGTTAAATTTAGTTACACGAGTATCTAGAATCTTTCTCTGCAAAATTCACATCTTGAATGGAGGATTTGAAAAATGACATTTTTCAAATGAATATATTCTTTTATATTTATCAATTTTACAAATATAGGGGGCATTTGAGTCAGACTCAAAACACATACGGGGGCGCGGTAGGTCTCACGAACGAAACTTCCTTTATGACTTCATCACGAATGAAGAGAATTGTTGAACATTCAGGGCTAGAGAAAGTAACAAAACTGTGAAGGAAATATTATAGACTATGATAGGTCGCACGACCATCCTGACTTAAGTCCTCCCTAGATCTGCGAATTGTATTTGCTTTTGCAAATTGAATAAGTATACGCTTCAGAACAAATTCTGCACGATAGGCGGATGCAATGAAGACAGTCTTGGAGCCTACTTGATACAGGCCTCAGAACCAAAGAATATGGAGAGGTAAGTTTTTCGCTACTTTACTTATTGTGCGCGCTACTCTTGCTATTTTGTAAAAGTTAGCCATTTTCTGAAAAATAGCAAGGGGAAGAGAAAAAAAGGAGGTAAAAATACAAGAGGGTTGAAAAATTGACAATTTTCAGGACCTATCTGAATGGGACGGTGCTAAACTGGATGGACAACTACTTGGAATGGCTCGAACCAGACAGTGATTGCTGCATGGTCGATAGTCAAGGCAGATTCTGCTCTTCGAATACGAATCGTAAGAATTTCGCGATATACAGGGCGGTTTTTATTACACTATACCGTACCATTAAAAACAATATCAGTTTTCTACAGTATACGTTATCGTAGGATAGAATTATGATGATTTTTTAAATTTGTGATACGATCATATGTCTAAAACGAATGGAGTAAAAAAATGAATAGTTTACAGTTTGTAATGGCTATTTCGAAATTTCTGAAACCTGGAAAACTATCAGTTTTTTTTTCCAGAAACCAACTGCGTCCCGTGCAAAGTGGCGACGACCCGACCGTCGTCCTCGTTCTACAAGCACCTAGGGCACTTCATGGAGGACGTACCCAACTCGAAATGCGTTAAGGGGTCAGTCTCAGGAGACATTTTCGTATAACTATTCAAAAATTCGAGATGAGGGAAAAAAGAATCATTACACGCTTCAATATTTTCGATAATTTTAATAGGATCTCAGACGTTGGGAACGTTTTCCACGCAAAAATTCGATCAACATCTCTCTTGTCGCCATTATTAAAGATAGTAATTGCAAACGCTGACTAAAGCACATTCACGCCGCATAGCGGGGATATTTGCGGTGGAAAGTGTCCCAACGTTTGGAATAGGATATTCGAATTCCATACCTAATGGAAAGGCCTTATAAGTTAGCAAAATTAAACTTCAGCGGTAGAGCCGCGTTCAAAACGGCGATCAGCTTGGACGGTCGATCCCGTGTCGTCGCATCGCACTTCATGACCTTCCATCGGAAGCTGAATCTATCGGACTCTCAAGAGTTCATAGGTATACGATATCTTTTTTCTTATAAATTACAGTAGTCTTTATGAAATACTAACCTTTCTTCGGTTTAAAAACAAAAAAAACAGCAACCTAATCGCTACTTTGAAAAATCTTAGCTTTATTATCATCGGATTGTTAACATAGAATTTTTCTAAACTTTGACATTCTAGATGCCATGGACCGAGCTCGTTGGGTCGCAAGTCAGATCCAGAAGAGCATCAACATCAGTGGGGTTACGGTATTTCCGTACAGGTAAATGTTTGGAATTAGAAAATTCTACACAAAATATGACTTTTCCCTTATTATGGCATATGCTGCACCAAAGGCTGGGGTTTTTAGAGGAAACATCGCAAATTTCAGAATTCCTAAAGAGTTATTGATTGTTTGAAGAAAATTTTGCCAATTTGGATTTTTCTCGACGTCGCGTCATAGCAAAATAGTATAAAAGCGAGAGTGCATTTCCCTACAACCCCTACGCTCCCCTATTCCTACATACTATTTCGCCTGGTCGCGACATGTTCAAATGGCAAAAATCAAGGGTTCTAATGAGAATTGAACGTTTGCAGCCCATTCTACGTGTTCTACGAGCAGTACGGCACAATCGCGGATAACTGCGCCACGCAACTCGTCTTGTCAATGGTCGTCATTTTCATCACCAACTGCGTTATTCTCGGATTCGACCCCTGGAGTGCCGTTTTGTCAGGTAAAAACGCACTTCTTACTGTGGCTTTTTCAGTTTATTTTTAAATTACTGTATCTTTAGGTACTTTTTTAGAAAATTCTTAAAAAATGGAGAATGTTGAAATTTTACTGTCGTTTTGCATCATGATTATTTTGCAGTGGTCGATTTTGAAGAATTTTGTATTATTAAAACTGAAAATTTGAAGGTGACATTTTTCAGTCTGCACGATCTGCTCGATAATCATCGATCTTATCGGTCTGATGTTCGTCTGGAATATCGAGTTAAATGCGGTTTCAGTGGCGAATTTGGTCATGGTAAGGAGATTGTTGTAATTTTTTTGTTTAATGTAGTCTTTAAAAAGTTGATCTTTATTGTAAAAAATAATGTTTAAATTTCAGAGCGTCGGCATTTCCGTGGAATTCGTGGTTCATATCGTTCGGGCCTTTTCCCACTCGCACCTCCCAACAAGGATCGATCGATCAAGGGAAGCCCTAGCTGCGATGGGGTCTACGGTAAGTGTTTTTCAAAGCCAGACTTGTAATTTGTTTTTCTCGACCATTTCCTGCAAAAGTATATTAACTTCTTTGTACGTACGTTAATGACTATAAGTAAAACTCGTCATGTCTTCATGATTGCATTATCCCGTGAACGAAATCAACTAAACCTTGAATATTTGAAATTTATCCAAAAATGTTCGCAATTCGATTTTTCAGATTTCCTCCGGCCTAACTTTGGCGATGCTGGGAGCGACTTTGGTATTGGCCTTCGCGCACTCTCAGGTATTGCTAATGGCCTATAACTTGAGACAAAATAAATAATGCACAAATTCGAATGTGCAAAATGTGCATTACGTATGCACAAATAGTTATCAATCTCATTCTTTGAATATAATGTAATAGCGCAAAGTCGGTTGCAAACAGCGTGCTAATTCCTGTCCGCCAAAAGACTGTTATTTTCTTCGTCTCAAGTAATTGATCATTGACAATGAATTATTGAATCTTAGCGGTTAAAATGAATGTTGAAGTTTATTGTATTTGTTAACTTATTGTCAAAGTTTAGCTCAGGCGTTAGCCATGTTAACACGAGTATGTTTTCAGATCTTCAAGGTCTTCTACTTCCGACTCTTCCTGGGTATCGTTCTGATTGGTGCGATGCACGCTCTGATACTACTGCCCGTGATACTGAGTTTTGGAGGTAATTTTTATTTTTTTTGAACTAACACATATTTATAATGAAGAGGGAAATATTTCGAATTAAGTTGATGTTCATCGTGAAAAAATTAGAAAGTCTTTCGTTTACGCTGATCTCCATTAGACTCTTTCATCAAAATTTGTAGGAAAAAACTAGTTTTGTCAAAGCTGATCTTCATTAGAAACTTTATTGGCACAGAATTAAACAAGTGAATTTAAAACGTCTAATAAAGAAATATTTCAAGGACCCCCGATGAACCGTCGCTCGATAAAAAAGACGCATTTTCAAGTGGGCTCAACGGATCACGAATCTGAGGGCGATCGCTTGAGGAGAAACATGGCTCTGTCGACTGGAAACCGGCAACTACAGTCACCTAAGGATCCGTCTTCTAACGGTAATTACTCTCTATTGTCTTCAAGATGAACCCTTGCAAAGAAAAGGGACGGAGGTGTGCGTTATCCGCCAAATTCTTTGACGGGCAGTGCAACGGACTCGCCATTTTACTCACGAATTGTGATTTTCTGATAACCAATTTTTTGAAACTTATTTGATTTCTTTAGAGATTATTATTTCAGAAGCCCTATCACCTTTATTGACGTCAGAAGGTCGCTTCCCAAGAAGAACCGTCATTCTAAATCAGGTATACAGTGCTTCTTAAATAAAATATCGTAATCTAAAAACGCTAATTTCGAAATTATCGTACTCTAAGGATACAGAACGTCAAAATACTCTAATCCTTGCTATAAAAAAAAAATCTGAAAATTCCCTAAAATACCGTAATTCCTAAGACTTACCGTGACCTTTTCAGTCCCGACGTCGGATCGACGACATCATGCCACCTCCAGCCCAAGTCTCACCCATTCGGAGGCTATCCCGAGGGTTATCCAGCCACAATTCGGCGCCCATGATTCTGACCCCGTGTTCGGAATGAGGGTTATGGTAGGTCGAAATTTAAAAATTCTGAGTGCGTGTAGTTTTATCACGGAAAAAGTCGTGTCGAGTTATCCCACTTTTTCTATTGCTTCATTATGAAAATAGTGTGAGATAAAACCCATACATGCGCCAACAATTTTACTCTTTTCATATAAGTTATGATAAAAATTAGGCTTTTGGGAAGTTCAGCCTTTTTTTTTTCTTTATAAACAAACACTAGTCTACCTGGAATGAGCGTGAAATTTTCAAGACGACTAAAAGTTGAAGAAAAGTCCATTTTTATATTATATATTTCAAATTAACGGCAACTTTATACGCTTTCAGTATAAAATGTTTCACTCGACGACTTGATATGATTAGTGAAAATAAATAAAATTTTAAATCGATGAGCTAAGTCCGCGAATTTCAGAGGTTCACAAAATCCGAAAATCTACCTCTTCATTGCATAAATATCGTCAATTTTCAACAATCCAAATGTAAGATAACGACGACGTCGCAACCCCGACAATATTAACCTCATTAAAATTGAACATTAAACGATTTTTTTAAAAATCTTTTCTAGTTTTTTGCTGTAAATTCCTTAAAAATTAGGTTTTCCTGACTTAGGATGTCATTTTGAAAGCAGGGTGTGAAAATCTGCAATATATTAATTTTGGTAATTCGAAGCAGTGTAAATTTATTATGAGCATCCGGGTTTTTTTCATTTGAAAACTGCAATTTTCTCATCTCAATTTTCGCTCTTAATTTCTTCTATTTGTTGACGAGGTGAACCATTTTAGTTAGGAGGTGTCATATTCTACATTTTCGAGTATGTTTCAAAATATTTTCGGAGAAAGAAAATTTTGAAACGTATTTTTGAGAACCTGTAATTTTTCTTCAAAATGTGATAATCGAATTTTCGTTGTGCTCTAAAATTATAAATTCCGAGTCTACTATCCCGCCGGTTATCGAGTTTCGTCTCGTTATCATTTTTTCGGACCTAGGTTGTGATAAATTTTTCGCACATATTGAAAAGGGGGTACACTTACCTAGAACTAGGGTCAGTATACCTTGCTTTGATTTGTTCTCAATTCGATGATTTCAATTACTTCACTCAACAAATTTTTCGAAAGTACGGTTATTTTTGTGATCTTTTGCAAAGTTATGCATCATGTAAAGCTCCTTTCAACAACCACTTCGCTCCTATATTAACCTTCGTCTTTACTGATAATTGCTTTATCAATCTTTGTCCTGATGATAATAAATCAGTTTTTGATCATTCTCAGAGAAGTGGGTAAATAACGGTAATTATGCCAAGTAACTAACTTAATCACTTCGGAAAAATAAAGAAGTCTGCCTTCTCTGCCTTTTTGTTGTCCGTCCTTTACGCGTTCTAGTCCGCTATTTACATTTGGTGTTCGTCATTCTTCATGATTTTTCGAATTTTTAACTTCTAGAAGTTCTAGAACTTGAGTTTCTGTTTAAATTATAAAACATCTAGAACTATCGCCGATGCCGAAATCTGGGAGGCGTGTGCAAAGTGGTGCACAGCTATTTTTAGTGGTTAGAAAATCGAGAAATAGTACGCGGAGGGAGACTGGCTTAAAATTCGTTCTCCTCATTTTCGACCTCCCAGATTTCGACATCAATAATAGAACATCTCTTCAAATTCTAAAAAGAAGTCCCGAACATGATTTTTTTTTTTGTATTTTTAGAACTTCCAGAACACGATTTCTGACTTCTAGAAAACTCGAATTTTTAAAAATATTTAAAGTTGCAAAAAATTCCAGAAGATGGATTCCAGCTCGGTGCGCGTTGTGGAGTCGGAGAGCAATATGCACTGCAATTTACACCCGCTCGTCATCATCAACGCTTCTGAGCACTGGACCAGGGAGAAGGCGCAGAACCTGGAAAGACGAGAGCATAAGGTTTTTTTTTGTAAATTATTTATTATTTGAACTTAAATATTCTTTAAAGATTTGTTTTGAGTTAACTCGCAGATTATACTAATCAACTTTTTAAAGTTTCTGAATAAGACAGGCTTGAAACTTATCTCAATTTTAAGAAAATATTCAAAATGCAAATTTTCGAAAAAGTATTTTTATATGAAAAATATTTTAATTAAAAAAACAATCATACAAATAAATAAATAGTTTTTGAAGGTATGCGGAGCACTGCTCGGTATCCGCGCGGGCAGGAACGCGGAGTTACGCAATTCGTTCGAATTGCCGCTCAAGTCGAGCGCGAATGAACAGAAGCTCCTGCCTTGCGACGTGTTCGACGTCGAGCACTTCTTCTGCAGGCAAAAACAGTGTAAGTTTATCATTTTCTTTTAATTTTAAATAAGTAAAGTGTAGAATACAATTTCTAGATCTTGGTTCAGATTCTTTCTGAAATTTTGATTAGCAAATTTTCCATTTGTCTCTAGGGCTCGTTCAGACGTTAGTTGCATTAGAACTAGCGTCTAAGCGGGTCCTAAGACAATTGAGGAAAAACACATGTATTTATAATTTGAATTTCCAGACAAAGAAATGTTCGACGAGCTGGAAGTGATTGGATACTACTACTGCACTGGAGACGACGAGCATTTCGACCAGGACGAGGTTGAGCTCTACCGCCAATTCGGCAGACTCATCGAGCTTCCCATCGTCCTCAAACTCAACCCCTATAAGCAATCTGGGTCATCATCGAAGGTTGTTTTTTTCGTATTTTATTTCAAAACTATATTTCAATAAAAAATTCAAAATAATCAAACTCTGAATTTTTTTCAACAAATGAGAAAAAAATTTATCTTCAAAAAAGCATTTCTGAATGTATTTTTATTTACAAAAATAATAATATTTGCAGTTGCCCATCGTAATGTATGAATCAGTGCAGTCTGACACGATCGCCGGCTTGAACGAGCTCTACAAACTCGACTACGCGGTCATTTCCGAGGAGAGCGAGCGAGTAGGCGTCGATCACATTGTCAGGTTCGATTCAGACTTCTCAAAACTCGACCCGCAGAAAAATAGCATATCTTATTGAGAGAGAAGAAGAGGATACGCTCTTTTCTCTCGATATGTCATATAATTTTTTACGGGTTGAGTTTTGAGAAGTCTGGTTAGATTTCAAATTTCTTATATATTTTTAGCCTTTTATCTGAAATTTTTCATATTCTATATCCATTTTATTTGTTTAATTCAGAATTTCTTGATACGAGTGAAGAATAATTAAAGTTAAAAAATTTCAGATATTCCACGAATTCCAATTCCGGTTCGGAGTCGGTGCCCGCAAAAAGCCTGAAATCCCACGTCTCGGCGGTCGAAATGTTGCTGGGTAGAGTCACGGTAAAATTTTATATTCTTAAAAACTTGGTTTCCAACATTTTTTGCTCTTTATCTCAAAAATAATGTCTAGAAAATGACTGATTCTTCAGGTAATGTCCAATTACCTGCGTCAAGTCATTGAAGGAAAGCTGCCTTTGAACGAGGACATTCTAAGAGAGGTCAAGAAGGCCAGCGACACTTTGAAGTTGGTAGAGATGAAGTGCAGCAAAACCAAGGATATTGCGGTATTTTCTTTTGATTTTGACCTCTTTGTGAAAAATATTGTCTCTTTTAAAAGTAATTGATATCTTAAAATATTCGATCATGTTATTTTAAAGTGGAAAATCGATTTTAGCACGTCGACATCACTTTGTCTACTCTTCTCTCCGGACTCACCGAAATGGGCGCCGAATTTTCGCAGGTTTGATTTTAATGTCTGAAAAATGATTAGAAATACATTCGTTAAGATCTTAGTTCAGCCTTGAAAAAAATTGAAATATTTTTTTTCAAAATGAATAATTTTATCTTTCGATTTCTTAAAAAAATAAGAAAAAAATTCTCAGCTCCTTCACCGCGTCAACCAGATCGCCTCGGAACGCGCGATGTCTCTGATGTCATCCAGAAGCGACCGAGATTCCCCACTTGGGTAGGGTATTTCAACTACAACAGCACATTAACTCTTAGGCGCTAGGCTTAAAATTCCTAGGGCTGACTTCAAAAAACAAATGCCCCTGTCAGACTTATAGTTAGGTCAAACTTCTTAAGGTCTGACTAAATAGTATATGAGGAATTTGTTACAAGTCATTCTAACTCAAGTTCAATCTAGGGCTAAGTAAATTTTTTTAAATTCAGAATTTAAAAAATTAAGTCTGAGTTAAGAAATTTTAGGAGTGGAAGCAGGAAGACTCGAATGATGTTGGGTATGCCCTTCGACGAGTATATGGCTTCTCAGTCGCAGCCTTTTGATGCCTGAATTACACCTGAAGAGAATTTGCTTGATACCTGAAAGAAGAAAGTGAAATTATTTATTCTTCTGCAAATTATTCACAGAAATTGATTCTTTTTATTTTTATTTAAAGAAGCTATCAGAAATGCCCTAATTTTATTCGATCATTCAGATCTTATTTACTTGATCTACTGGCACATTCGCAAGAGTTGTTTTAAACTTTCTCAACGGGTTTTTAAAGAGAAATAAAATTTGAATTTGAAAAAAGCTCGTTATATTTAATGAAATTCGTGGTTTGTGTAGCCAATTTATTCCTTTGAGTAGATTTATGCTTCATTCTTTAGAAACATAAAATTTGTATAGACGCCAAATGTATCGATGGCGTCTTCTGCCATTTCTGAGGCCGTACCACTTTTATTCTAGGGCTTACCATGCTAGTGGGGTGAGTTTTTTCTCGAGTTAGTTTGAAGTTTTCGAAGTTGAATTTAAGTATTTATGGTGCGTTTTATTCTGAAGTTAAATTTTCAAACTTCAGGGTCTATTCAACGGACCTCTGAAAACTCCGTCAAGTTTCAAGGAACTCAACGACCATGTCAGAATCCAGTGCGAGGGCATTGTCAATCAGGCAATTTTTATTACTTTTAACTTTTTAAAATTATTTTCTTCCAGATCATGGACCCAGCCTCAGCTTCCAGGTCCAAGAAAACGACCGTGCGACTTTTCGACGATCTGTCCAATGAAATCTGCAAGGCTGCTGATATGGTCCTTTTTATAAAATTATTTTTTATTTTCAATTTTATCGCTGAAAAAAGCTATTTACTTTTTTCAGGTAGAATGCGTCCGTCAAATGCACAACAATGAATCTTTCCGAGAGGCGGCTGAAGAGAGCTCGAGAGACTTCTGTCAACTCATTGAGGGGTGGGTTAGAGTGCGTTCGTACTCCACTCACGCGTTCACGTGAGCAAAAAGCAATAGCACGCAAAGGTGAGAGAGGGAAAGAGCATGTTCTCTTTTCTTCTCCCAAAAATATACACTTTTTCTGCGGGTCGAGTTTTTAGAAGTCTGATTTTAGTGTATTGCCAAATTTTAGATTTGGATTAGTGCAGTCTTGTTCAAATATGATGAAAATCTACTCTAACTTTCTCAATTCTTAGAAAAATTTACTGCAAACTTAGCGTTACTATATCTCTCCAAAAATTTCTTTTTAAAGAATTACAGTATTTTTTAAATGCATTCTAATTTTCAGGCTCAATACATACACGGAACTGTACAACCGTTTGAAGGGTTCGAAAGAAAAAGAATCGGGAAAATTGGACGATTTGGATAAAAGAACGATTGACCTTTTCATCGACGATTTCAAACAGTCCGGAGTGCATTTGCCGCCTGAACAGGTTAGGAAAAGGAGATATATGGAATCCGGTTTTGAGATCTTTTCTATTTATGAAAAACGTCTGAGAAAGCAATAATTTGACATGTCTTTCCATTTGAGATGAAATTTGTTAAGGCGTATTTTTAGAAATTTCATGATTTCCTTCTTTCAGAGGGAGGAGTTTGTTCGTTTATCGAGCGAAATTTTCGATGCTGGTGCGCGATATCAGTGGCAGTGTGATGTCCCAGTAGAAATTGGCAGGTACGAAAAATGTTTAAATTATCATCAGCCTTTTAAATTTGGACGAGCGAAATAGTGAATCATGTAGAAGAGAAACGAGAGACGAATAACGTAGTTTTTGTGGATATCGACGTTTTCCTCCAATCGACAATGCCTTTTTTGTTCAGAACGGACAAGTACCGCTTCTCGCTGCCCTCTACGAGGCTGACGTCACCAGTTTCGTACTCAAGTCAGCAGGAAAAGCGAAGTTTCATACATTCGACCTTCTACAAGCCCAACCCGGGACAGGTTAGGATATTTTAAGGAAGCTCATACTAAAATAAAAAAGTGCACGATGAAATTCGTATCGAAGGGGGACTTAGGCTCAGGGTTCTAAACGAGTCGAAAATATTCGGCCCGAGCTCGGTCTACGACATTTAAAAAAAAAAAAAATTCAGCCAGACCTGTAGTACTTTCAACAAATCTCGGCCCAACCCGAGTTAATTTCCAAATTCTTCAGCCCGACTCCTCGGCCTGCAAAATATCGGCCGGGCCGCTAGAACCCTGCCTAGGCGATCTGAAAATAACGATTTTTTCAAACACATATACGAAAATTACGTGCCCACTTCCAAGTGTCGCTAAACTATCAGAATATCACTAGCATGCATTTATCTACTAGAAAAAATAAAAATTACGTATACTAGGGCTGATTTTTGAAAACTTTTCATCATCAGGGGGACATATATTAATAAACGCGGGCCTTATATTTCACTTTTTATAAAAAAAAAAATTTTTTTTTAAATCAGGCACTTTTCAGGAATCCGAGTTAATACGGCTGGTGACAAGCCGGCACGATCTGGCGCGATTAACCGGGTTCGAGTCCTTCGCCCATAGAGCTCAGCATAATTCCGTATTGGGGACCTATGATAATGTCAAAGAGTTCCTCCATTTGCTCATCGAGGTGGGGGATTGTTTTTGGATTTCATATATCTTTTTTTTCAGAAATGTCAACCCGCGGTGAATCGAGAAGTGGCGATTCTGTACGACATTCAATCGCAATGCGCGATGGGGCAGTCGAAAGTTCTGGAATGTGACCTACCGTATCTCATCGATCTTTACAAGGTAGGGGGTCTTTTTTTTTATAAAAATAGAAGACCTATTTAGTTTTTCATATTTTTTAAAGTTCCACGATTTTTAATTTGGTTAAAATCGAAGAAAAATATTGAAAAAAGGTATTGAATTTTGTTCAAACTCGTGAAAATATATGCTTCTTGTAGTTGCAACAGAGAGAGAGGGAGAGTCACAAAATATTAAGAAAAATACATTTGTATTACTATTTTATAAAAAAAAAGATCTCTTGAATTTACATTTTCTGGGAATTTGCAAAGTTTGTAAGATAGTAAGGCATAGTTAAGGGAGAAGGATGAGATGAGGTAGAAGAGGAATAATGGGTTGATTAGAGACATTACTACCTTACAAACTTTACAAACTGCTCATTTCTCTACAGACTCGAGCCTACGGTGAATCACTGAGGCTCGGAAGGATCGGTCGATTCATCACAGTCGACTCGTTGATCAGAGGGTTCGTCAAACTGGCAAATCGACTCTACGATGTTAACCTCGTGGAGAGAAACATTGAAAATGGCGAGACGTGGAACTCGATGATGGTCAAATTGGTAATGATTGGTTTTGATTTTTTGCAAAAAAAAAATCCCTCCATTGTCCTCGAGATAAGCCTTTCATATGCACTCTGCGTGTATAACCTGCGAGCGCGACGCATCCAGGCTAGAGGAAGCAGAGAGCAAAACGAGCAGGAAGATAGCTAAGGCTCGCGGCTACCCTTTCCCCTTTCTTTGCAAGGGTTCATCTCGAGGACAATGGAGAGTATAATTCGAATGAAATTTGTTTGCAACAAAAGTTTAAATAGTTTTATACTTTTTATGATAGTTTTGCTTTCCAGGAAGCCCTAGACCCAAACAACAATTCTCTGGGGTTCATTTATTTGGACGTAGAAAAACGACAATCGAAGGCGGTCGGGGACTGTCATTTTACTGTCAGATGCTCTAAAGAGGTTATTTTTTTATTGTTTTTTTTGTAACTAAATTTGTTTGTTTCAGTTGGATAACCAAGAATGGCAAACCCCGATTATCGTGGTGTCTCTTTCGCTTTGCGACGAGTCTCAGAAAAACTGGAGGAAGAGGTAGATTTTTTTTTTATTTTTGAAAAAATAGCAAATTTCAGTCCGGTTCACGTTCACGCAGCGGAGAATTTCTTCCATGAAATGGGCCACGCGATGCACAGTATTCTGGGCAGGACGCGGTATCAACACATCGCTGGTGAGGAAACATTTTTTTGCAAGCTTGATATATATTTGCTTATTTGCTTGAATTCAGGAACTCGATGTCCCCAGGATTTCTCCGAAATCCCCTCGAATCTCATGGAGTTCTTCTTCAATGATATACAGGTGATTTTTTTTTTTTTTTAAATTGGTCATTTATCTTATTCTTTCCTAATTTTTAGTTTAGTTTCTTAATCTCCTACTTTCTGATTTTTCTATAAAAGCCTAAAAAGTTGTACTCAGGTATTCCGTTCCTTACTCCGGGGCGAAAATGGTGAAGAAATTCCGATAGACGAAGCGGCGAGTCACCTCTCTGCTAGATCCGCATTTTCCGCAATCGAAGTCGTGCAACAGGTTAACTCTCTAACGCATGTTAACATACATAGAAAAATAAAAACGTCTGGAATATTTAGAAATTTTCATCGCATATTGAAAGATAGGCAGAAAACTCCGGATGATATAATTTTTAAAATATATTTTTTTCAGGCTGCCTACAGTTTGTTCGACCTGGAATTGCATGGACCAGAAGCACCTGAATTGTTGAGACAGGTGAGGGATTTCATCAAGAAAAGCTGATCTCCACTGAAAATTTAGCTCCTTCATATATTGAACATGTTTCTTTCAGGGTAAACTCACGACGGGTCAACTTTTCCACTCGATGCTTTCCACCTCCCTTCCACAAATCACTCGATCTCCAAACACTGCGTTTCAGCACAGGTAAAAATTTGAAATTATATTCCGAACGATTTTTTGTTCTATGACTTAAAATACATGGAAGATGTTGATTGAAAAATTAGACTAGCCGGTTTTAAGTCTTCCCTATGCTTTAACACGAGAGGATAATGTTTTTGATTCTCTAGATTCCACCATCTAGTCCAATACGGTGCTCGGTATTATTCTTATCTGGTGGCGAGAGCCGGAGCAAGTCTGATTTGGTCCTCACAATTCCGAGAAGATCCGTTTAACCGGGACGCTGGAATGAAATGGGCTAAGGTCGGTTGACAAAATCGAATTTTTGACAAATTTGATGATTTTTATTTTAAAAAAAAGTAATAAGATAATTGCAAATTGATACGAGTTTGGTCAAGTGATAAGATTTCAACGAAATTTAAAAAAAAAAAAAAAATTAAATTTCAGATCCAGTCATATGGTGGTGGTCTAGCGCCTCTTATTCTACTTGAGGACATTTTGGGATTTCGCCCCACGGCCGACAATTTGACATCGGCGATTTCCGACCAGTCCATGCATACTTCGAACCTGGACGCTATTAATATTTAGAGAGTAAAAGTGTGCTCAAGTGCTAAAAATTAACAATAGAACATTGTTCAGAGTACTGTAAGATGAAAATACTATTGATAAAAAAATTAGCAATTGAGCAGACTCTTTAGAGTACTGTAGGATGAAAATGCGCTATTGCTAGAATTTTAGCATTAGTGCAGGTTTAAGTTAAAGATTGTTGTTTGTTTTCCAATACACATCTTTATTCTTCCATAACTTCGATCTTCACAATTGACGATAAAAGTCCAACAAGACATCAAAGAAATTCAGGGTAAAAGGGGGCGGGATCAAAAAGCTACAGTATCCTTTCAACCCAATGCCCCGTCAAAAATTCGAGAAAGAAAACGAAGAGGCTTCAAAATAAGTTGAACTTCCCATTTCGAATGAGAGAAAGAAACTAGACAACATTCAAAATGGAGAGTTGGTGGAAAAATGAAAGAACGATTATGGTCACTTAAAATAGAATAAAAACAACGTGGCTAAACAACATTACGGATAATTTATCCAACAAGAGAGCATATATAGGAAGAAGTAAAGGATTTCTTTTGCACATGAGTATCAAAGGAAAGGGTGGTGGTGAATTTTACATATTCAGATATAAAAAACGACAGTGAAATAAAATAAGATAAAGAGAATAGCATCTTATATATCCGGATACAAAATAAGAATAGGACATATAAAAAGTGGATTTGATATATTTGGATTTCTAAAGAGAATAGGAGTGGATGTCGTATACCCACGAGGCGATTTGGCATATCCCTGACTTAGTCCCTGAATCCCCTGCCGCGGCGGACGGTGCGACGCGACGTGATGAAGCTGGACGACGGCTCGAAACGCTGCACCTAAAGTAACAGATTTGGATCTTTGAAAATTTAGAGATGCAAGACCTCTATTTAAAGAAAAATGAGAAAGTAGAAGTTTAGGATATCTTTCCTTTTTGAAATCCAAGATCTTGATGCTCTGATCTCATAAAATTAAAAGACACAGGATCCTGGTGTTTTATCTTCCAAATTTCTAACCTCCTGCATGAATCTGCCGCCGCCATTTCCGAGTCCGAGCGCACTGCGGAACCTGTTGTTCTTCTGGACGAACTCCCTCCTGGAAATTAGCATGATTTTTGTTTTAACTTCGAATTTTTAAGCCATGTTTAATTCCGCTAAGATTTTAACAATTTTACCTGTTCCCCTGTCCGCCGCCGAAGTTGTTATTGTTCTGACGCTGGAAGCGACGGGACTGAGTAAAAACCATGGGCTAAAAATATGAATTGAAATTTCTTCAAAAATGTTTCAAATTAAAAAAATCACCTGGGTCCTGTTCCTTTGGATGGTTCTCTGCTGAACACGCTGGATAGGGGCGGCCTGAAGTTTTGTTATTCATGACCCGGGGACCAAGTTTGCAAGTTTGAATTTTGTGCAAAATTATACCTGTCTGCGGACGACAACCACCTGCTGTTGCTGCTGCCTTCTAAAAAAATTAATTTTCTTTCGAGACTGGTTCAATTTTCCGCATTTCTACCTCATTTACTTTTTCAGATGTAATAAATATTCATGTTCATACCTGGGGAAGGTCTGCACTCTGCGGAACTGAGGCACGACACGGCGCTGAATGACGGGAGCGGTGATGCGCTCGATCACTCGGGGCTGAGCCTGGAATGTTTTTTTTTCCCATTTTCTTCATCTTTCAAATTTTACCTGGCGCTGCACAACGACTCTTCTGATGGGTACGGGGCGACTCTGGCGCTGCTGCTGCACGATTTGGACGGGCTGACGGCGGACGCTAAATTAATCAAATTTTGCATAACTTTGTCCATCTTTCTCTCTAAATTAAAGCACTATGGTTCAGAAAATTAAATTGCCATCTCAATGCAAACAAATTTCCTATTCTAGACAGTTTAAAACCTTCACTTTTAAATGTTTTTTCTTAGGATGCATTTTCTTACATTTCCTGGACGATATTTCTCTGGAAATTCCTCTGGAAGCCTCGGCCTCGCTGCATTCTCTGAAAACAAGAATAGTAATAATTTTTAAGAGCGGATTCATACTTTTTGACACCGATAGCAAGCGTGTCAAACATTTATTTACACGTTAAACCGCTTGACACTGACACGATGTCAACAAGTATGAGCGTGCCCTAAAAAGACAAAAAAAAATTACCCTAGCCGGAACGATCTGCTGAATGACGGTGGTAGCAGCGGGTCTGGCGGCAACGGCCCCTCGGATCGCCCTGGATCGAGCCAGCACGCGGTTCAGCGGATTCGTGCGGATGTAGCGATCGCGGACCACCTAGAATTTGGTCTTCTGACCCCCAAAAACAAATTTTTTCTAAGCATTCATTTTGGCTTTTTTCAATTCTTTTCCGCTGTAAATCTTCACAAGTTTTGTTTAAAAAATTCCGAATTTCAGCGTTCTAGATAACCTCTACAAAACGTCTCCGAAAGAGTTTCCTTTCAATATTTTTTAAATTTATCTTTCTTTCAAATTTGAATTTTTTGGATTGTACTTTTTTTACAAATAAGGGTGTAGGGTTAAACAAATCCAAGCGAATGTGTATATCCGATTTGTCTTTCTGCGGAGCACTTTTGCGTCTTCTCGGAATATGCGAGTCAATTTTTCGGAACTGCGGAACAGAATCTCGCTCGTTCTCTTCAAAATCGTGGGGCACGGGTGGGATTTGTGTCAGATCCGGATTTCAGAAATCCTTCCTAGGATTCAACGAGATTGGCATCGCGAATCCCGACCCACACTGGCCCGATAGAGATTGTGCCGATCTCTTTTTCTGCTCAGAAGATTTTGATCTCTTTTCCGGAAAGAGATCGAGAATTAGCGCGGACAAATCTGGACATGCAGGGAGATGAAGTGGTGTTTCAAACGTACGGCTCCACGCTTTTTCAATCCGCCAGGAGCAGCGGCTACTTGACCACGCATCGTCGAGCGCTTCAGGGCCTTCTGAAAATAATTGATTATTTATTTTAGAGAGATCATGTTCTTTATATTCAATCGAAAGTTTTTTAATTTTTAGAACGGCGATTTTTTTCTAAAAAAATCTTTTTCATGAGATCAAAAATTTTTACCTTGACGAGCGACTGAACGAGCTTCTTGGTGGCCTGTTTGTTCATCGCTGCACCGCCGACCTTTCTCTGCAGCATTCGCGTGCGCACCGCACCGCCTGCAGCCGGCTTGCGGTTGGCTCCGCCCACGAAACGACGCCCACCGACCACCGTTCTGCCACCACGGCCCTGGAAATTAATAAAATGGTATTTTGCATTTTATACAGAAATTTAAATTTTTCATGAAATTTTTGAGCATTTTGATACCAAATTTGACATTTTTTTAATCAAATGGCGCCAAAATAGCATAAAATTATCATTTGGCAACTCTCTGGTAGCATACCTGTTTTCCCCTGACTCCAGTGGGTTTCTTGTTAGCAGTGGCAGACTTCTTGTTCAGCTTGATGATATCATCGAGCGCCATGTTGACCTTGTTGTCGGAAGACGAAGACATGGTTTGGGATTTGATGCTGAAAATGACGTCATTAACAATAACAATGGAACAGTTACCAAAAATGGTAATCGAGATATATCGAAGTAAGACACTTGGTGTAGAGAATTCCGAATTTGGAATGACCAAATCAAGCTTCGAAAGAAAGGCAAGATCGATAAAAATATAGAAGATCACACGATCACTTGCGGCGAGCAAATACGAAAATGAATGAACGCGTGTTCTCGTGTGTCGAAATAAAGTCAAGTGGGAGAAAAAAGGGCGGATCAATATATCGATCTTACTTACTCTTTATTGTATTGGGGGAAATGACTCATGAAAATTGGGGTTGCTGTAAAGTTTCCCGATAATATCAGGGCATTACTAATAAGGAAAGTAGGGAAAGAAGGAAGGGGAAAAGTTAGGCTAGTATTCGGGCAAAATTGGGGGAGAGAAGGAAGGTCAGTGTAAAGAGGTTGAGTAAGACAGGGGAAGATATCGATTTTTCGGGATTTGATAATTTTTTGTGGAAAATCGGGAACAAGTCTCAGTTTTCAATGGGTTGTCTAGAATTTCTAAAAAAAAATCGAAGGTTTATAAGAAGTTCGACAGAAATTTTGAACAAAAATAGAAACTTTCTGAAGGAAATGGGACAAATGTTGGAAGAATCGGGGTAGAAATCGAAAATTTTGGTTGATTTTGACTGATAAGTTATCAGAAAGTTTGGGGGCTTTTTGAGGAGTCAGTGTAATGTCGATCATACTGACGAAGAGAACTGGAACAGTGTACCGGTTGAGGAATCCAGCACGAGACTGGCTGGATTGATTCGCGAGACCGCGACGCGTAAAGTCTAGACGACTTGCGACGCGGCCTCGCGAAGGACGCACAGTTACGGCGTAAACGTAGTGCATTATTGGCTTTTCATGGTCTATTGCTGACGTTTTCAAGCGATTTTCTTGGATTTAAAAACAAAACTTGTTTCGAAACTTCCTGGCTATTTGGAAACCTCGAACCCTGAAGCCATGCGAAATGGGGTGAGAGATGCTAGGAAAAACCGATTCTTTTCTCACACTACTTCGCATGATTTGAGGGCTGGAGATTTCCAAGTTGCCAAATGTTTGAATTTTTAGGAAAATGGCAGGCGACAAACCGGAAGAGCCAGTGAAAATCAACAAGTGGGACGGTCCGACCGCGAAAAACACGCTCGATGATGCCGTCAAGAAGGTGCGGAATTTTAGATTCTTTGGAATTAATTAAATATATACTCTTGAATTTTCAATGCACAATCTCAGCATTTAGTTACTGAATCTTTTTCTGTATGGAAAGCTAGAACTTTTATGAGAATAAAATTAAAAATAGCTTTTTTATTCCAGATCCTAAACGACCGCCCCTCGATGAAGGAGTACCATTCCCTGACGGACGGCCGGCTGATCATCTCGTTTATCGCCGTCGCCTTTTCCGCGTTCGCCATCTACTACGACTTCAAGCATCCATTTCCCGAGTCCAAATTGGTGGGTTTTTTTTTTTTTAATTTATTTTTTAAAGAGGAAAACGGATGATTTTGGCATAGAAATAAGAGCGACAGTTTAGTATAAAGTTTGTCATTTTTGAAGAAGCTTTAGAACTTTTTGGAAGATTAGAAGATGAGGCGAATTTGGTATGAGGACTACAATTTGGAATAAAACTCGTAAAATTGTTTTGAATTTTGAAATTCTCATTTTCAGGTTCTCGCAACCTGCTCGATAACCTATTTCGCCCTGATGTGTGTCCTCCAGCTCTACCAATGGTACATCGAGAAGGAGTGCTTCTATCAGGTATCATTTAATGACCATTTTTGGCACCATTCTAAAAAATATTTTTCAGGGCATCGAAAAATCGGGCCCCACGAAGACCGTCTGGAAGTGGTCGTCGGAAATGAAGGCGTAAGATGTTATTTTATATTTTAATTTTGATCCCCTTTCAAAAACTTGATCCCTTTCTAGAAAAGGTCTCTTTTCAGGTACGACGAAATGTACACCCTGACGGCCGAGTTCGTGAAAGAGGGCGGTGAATCTCGCTCCGGGAAATCGTCCATCAAAAAGTCCATCGGGAGCTACATCGATGAGGATGGAGAGGTGGCTTTTTTAATTTCTAAGAAGTGCACTTTATTATAATTAAAAAAGAAATTGGAATTTATTAAACTTCGAACTTTTAAAAGAGCGCATTTTATTTAAAAAAAAATTAATGTATTTTAGAATGATTACTTTAAGGGGACAGCAACTTTGATGAAATATCGAGTTTGTTATATTTAGGTAGTCGTTCCCTTGCTCAAGAAAGAAGTCACCAATTTGATCAACCAACTGACTCACAGAGACTGATTTTCCCCATTGCTAAGAGTTGTCGTCCCAGATTTTCGAGCAACGTCATTTCACAGAGTACGCTTTAAACGTAGTACTTTATTCTGAAAGACGGCATACACTTCTAAATCAACTTTCTGAAAAAATGAAGCTCCCAAAAAACCGTTTTCTACTTTAATTGTTAGCCTTTATACATATCTGAATCATGAAAATGATCGTTTTCTGGAAACTTCGAGGAAAAGATCGTTTTCGTGAAAGCTGACTTTATTTAATTTTATTCGTTGTTTTTAATTATCATGGTTTTCTATTTATTTTTCATACCAAAAAGCGTGAATGAATTGTGTCGAGTTCGACCGTTACCGTAATTCCTTCATTTTTCCTGCTTGTTTTTCAAATTATTTTCTCGGGAACCTTATTCTCATCATTTTACCATGGGTCTATGAATAAATGTTTCAATTTACTTGTTAGAAAAAAAAGTCCAAGCCGGCTTAAAATCCGAAAAGATATCGATTTGTTTTTGTAAATTTTCCAAGAAATGCTCATTTTCTTGAATTTAGGGATGTCAGGACCTTCTCAAACCAGAATTCCGAGATTTGATCCGGGATACGTTAGAACCGTTGGGGACACGGTAGGCATCGTCAACCTCACCCCACCTGCTTTTCAACTGGCTTCGGAACAGGTAAATTCAAACTAAACTGGATTACTGCAACTTTCTAAATTTAAAACTAATAATATGAAGTGAGAAGGGAGATACTAAATACATTTTGCAACTCCTCTCCTAGGCTCAACCCCCGAGAAATAGCATACTCCCTGAAGAGACGGGAGAGATAACAATGAAAAGGGAGGAGGGGTGGGACGCGTGCCAAAGCGAGTTGCAAAGAGCGTGCAATATCTATCTCCTCACAATCCCATAATATCGCAACTTTATCTTTAAAGATTGCTGTATTTCTTATAATTCGTGCAAATTTTCAGATTTCCTACATCCTGCTGAAGGTTATCCAAGGCGCGTCCAGTCGCTGCTTGCATGGACGAAGAATTCAGCTGACTGCGGAAGATGTCGAAGCGGCCCTGAGGGAGAGGAACTTACAGGTATTTTTCATTTTGTCAAATTTATTTTTTATTCACACTTCCATCCCCTTTCCAAAAATTTCACTCAAAAAGACGAAGAAAGAACGCTTTCTACCCTGGTTTTACTCCCTGCATACTTTTCCCTCTCTCCCTTTTCCATTCTTTCTCCTTCTCGCTTCTGAAGGTAAAGGGAGAGAGGAGACGAGTAAGACCAGGGCGCAAAAGTGGCTCTGCCTCTTGGAGAGAGAAATGAATTGGAAAGGATCGAAGTGTGTTATTATAAAACGTTCTGAAAATACGATTTTCCTAAAGAACTGTGAATAGCTTGTCTTCTCCTTTTTCAAAATTCGTGGAAAAATAACTAAAAATCCGAATAAAGTTCGATTTTTATTTAAAAAAAAAGAATATGCTTTTTAGTCCCCATTCGGCTTTACAAACAAGTATACGATCTCGCAACGCTGTCTGACGATGCCTTCCGGTGAGGAGCTCTATGTCAATGTGGATCAAGAAATCGCTGTTCCTCAGGTTGGAAAAATACAAATTTTTATTTCCCGACTAAAATCATTTTTTAAAAATTTCATTTTAATGCGAAAACGAATAAATTTTAGACTATATACTATTAGGATTCATTATAACTTGGATCTCGTGTTCAAACTTTAGACTTGTCATTAAAGCATCCGCCTAATTAGAATGGCGCATATAGATGAAAAGGGATGAATTATGTATAAGAAAAAGTCTAAATTCAGACCTAGGGAGGATTTGAGTCAGGATGCCCTTGCAATCTACCTCTGTAATATTTTCTTCACAATTTTGTATCTCTAGAATTGAATTTTCAAAAATGTCCTTCATTCATGGTGAAGTCATAAAGTGAATTTCGCTCGTGCGACCTATCCCCGCGTATGTTTATTGAGTCTCTGACCCAAATGCTCTCTAGGTCTAAGTTTCTAAATTTAAATGCCAACTTGAAGAAATATGTTTTCAGCTGGCGGACGCCCAACATATCAAATACCCGGTGTGCTCCTATGTGAAGGCGCATTGGTTGGTGCTGGAAGGGAAAATGCCAGGCATCCCTGAGAATGTGAGGGCCAACGAGCCGGAGGCAGAGGAGGAAGAAGAGGAAGAACACCTCAATCTCGACCCGAACAATCCCAAGGCCGCTGCCGCGATTGCCGCGAGACGAGAAACGGCTGGTGGCCAACTTGGCGCTGCGGTCGCGTTCAGGGCCGCCACAAAAGGCCTCAAAACCAAGGAGCTAATCGTCGTCAAGCCACCCATAATCGAGTCGCTTTCTGTGGTACGCGTAGTCTCGTCGTCCTTATTTATTTCCCATCCTTACTAGATGACGGAGGTCTTAACTATGCGATGACGGACGGGTATTTAAAAAAAAAAAAACTGATAGTGTCAGTGTCTCTTAGTTAAGCCCTTCGTTCTTCGTCATATAGCTGCTGCCTATTTATTTCGCTCCCAAACATCATGCTGTTACACGTTCGATTTTCGACTTACTGTAAACGCTCACATTATTTAAATAGAATCCACATATATCATACATTGAAAAGAGTCATTTATAGAGAGCCTGGGGTTGTAGTCATTTCCATTTCAACTGATGTTTTGCAGGAGCAACAACTTTACCTTCGAGAAATCATGGAGGCGTGCGTCGGCCAGGACGACAGGAAGAGACAGGAAGCTTTGCAGTCGCTGGAGGTTGACACTGGACTTCAAGCGGTTTTGCCAAGACTCATCCCAATGCTGAGCTATTCGGTAAATTCACGACAACATTGCATTTTAATTTTTATCCAAGATCATTTTATGCTGTAAAAAATCAGTAATTTAAAGAAGGAAAGCTGATCTTCGCTAGATTTTGGTGTGGAAGTATATATTTTGAAAGTCGATCTTCCTACCAAAAATCGAATGTTCGTATCCATCTTGACTCAATTTTGATATAACACTCGATCTTTGTGAAACTATGCTTCTTTACAGACTGCTCTTCACGGTGAATTTTTAATTTCCAGGTCCGTTGTAACGTCGTCCACCACTGTCTGTCGATGCTCATCTACTTGATGCGCATGATTCGCTCGATCTCGCAGAACAAGTCCATCAAGTTGCAGCCTTATGTAAGCAGCTTTCGGATTATTTATGATAGGCCTCGTTTTTAGAATTCTTTATAACCCTGTTTTGGTATAGTGAAAAGAAGAGATGTGTAGACATTTAAAAGTTGAGAGCAAGAATTGGTTTCGTTTATCTTGAGAAAGTATGAAATTTAAAACATTTGAATTTGAATTTCCAGCTCCACGAATTACTCCCCTGCATTATGACGTGCATGATGGCAAAGCAGCTCTGTGTTAGACCTGACACCGACAATCACTGGGCGTTGAGAGACTATGCCGCGAAGACGCTGAGTATCGTCGTTAAGTAAGGATGCCTTTTATTTTTGCTGGAAAATACAGTTTTTTCATTCATGATTTATAGAAAATTTCCTACAGAATGATACCGAGTTTGACGAAAAGCGATTAACGTTTGGGAAGGGACTAAAAATTTTGAGAAATGAGATCGATTCTTCAAACTTTCCAGGGAACATGGAGTCACCCATTTGAGAGAGCGCATTTTCCGCTCCGGCTGGCAGGTTTTGTGCGACAGAAAATCCTCCCCGGCCTCTATCTACGGATCACTCTTGCCGTGCGTCGAGTATTCGAGCAAGAATATGGTAAAATATTTTTTGTTGCTATTATTTTTCATTTTAGTTTTATTTGGAGTTAATGAAACTTCGTTTTTAGTAGCTTGAAGTTAAAGGACCCGTTCAGACGTTAACTACAATGCAACTAAGTCTGAACGGCACCCAAAGAAGTTCAATTTAACATTGATGAGGGCTTGTCTCGAAACTCAAATATTTGGTTTTCCAGAAACACGACGTCTACTCCCAAGTGGTTTCCCTAATCGGCAACTACAAAACGACCAATCCGATGGAAAGAGATAGTCTGGAAAGTGCCAAAGTTCTCAATGCTTTGACGGTGAAATTTTCATATTTCTTTATTTATTTTTTTTTTTCAAATTTTTAACTTATGCTTTAAATTGTATTCTTTTCAGAAATACGAGCAAGTGCTTCGGCGCCAAATTCCCGTTTCTCACTGAAAAAACAAGATCTCCAAATTTGATTTTTATATGCGGGTTCAATGTTTTCCAGGCCGATTCTTAGTCGGGTGTTTTTCTGTATTTATCAGTTTTATCTTAATTGAGTATTGTATCGTTGATTGGAGAGAAAGTCGGTATACATGCAGCAGCAATTAGAAATCGAATTTCGGAGTAAAATAGTGAATCGCGTAGAAGAGAAACGAGAGGAACGAATAACGTAATTTTTGAACGTCGACATTCTCTCCCAATCAATAATATCGATTTTCCTGCTGATATAACCTACGATATACATATATAAAGTTTTGACCCTATTCGTTCTTTCAAAGAAAAGTCGGAAACAGTTCAAAGCTGTTGTATATCTTCAAATTAAAATTTTTTAAACTTTAATTTGAATTTTAGACGTTATGGAAAAAGATCCGGAGCCTGGATCATCTTCTGATTGGCCTAGAGATGGTAGGAAAATTCGTTTCAGAAAAGATCAAGGCTTAAAATTTGAAAGTAGATCAAGAAATTTTTGAAAAACAACCTCTTTTTAAGAATATCTTTTTAAAGAAAGATTTTAAAAAAATTTCGAAGAAATAAAATTTTAGTATCAGTTCCAATTGCGAATCCGGACGTGGGTTTTGATGACGGTTTTGTGAATGGCATTGCAGAAAAAAGCGGCATTTACCCGGATGACTTAGATCCTAAAGGTTTTTCTTTAAAAATAACTTTTCAAATAAAATGGGGCAATTACTAAACGGCGGAGTGGCGCATGGTGGAGTTCTATAGTTGGAGAGAAACAAAAGGGTGAAATTTGAAAGGAATAGTGTGGAAAGGGCACACCGCCATTTAGTAATTGCCATAAAATGGCTTTTTTTCTTGGAAAAGTGCGGATCTTATTTTTTGTATTCCTGAATTTTGACTTCTTTCCAGCCCGCCATGCTATCGCCTCTTCCCTGAACATCTGCATTCGCGACATTCTGACGAACGCTAAACGAGTCATGTTCCACTGCAGGTTTAGATTTTTAAATTTCTATTATGAATTTAATCTGTTTAAAAATATTGAATTTGAACTTTAGGAGGCAGCAAATGATCTGCAAAGACGTCGATTCGGCGCTGGTGCTTCAGAAAATTCCGGTACTTTCCATTTTTTTTTTTTTAAAAACACAAAGATAAGATTTTTCCTAAATAATTTTATATTGACATATTTCAAAAGGAAAGCGAAGACTTATTTTTATCTGAAATCAGCGAAGATCAATTTATTTTTATATAAAATATGAGGATTAAGTTTTTTTAAGAAATTTTGTTTTGGATAATTTAACAAAATTCCAGCCCCGTTTCGGCTTCACGACCAACCAGGAGATTCCGTTTCGATTTGCCGACTCTGGGGGCAGGGACATTCTCGTGGATGATTCGGAAGCGCTCCTGCTCACTCAGATTCTCTCTCAGCAGCAAGGCAAAATCACTGGGGATCCTTATATTAGAGGTTGTGTTCTCTTATTTTTTAAAACCATTTTTTACTCGTTAAATTGAATTCAAATTTTTAGCACATTGGCTAGCGATTGAGGGTGAGCAGCCCGCGATTCCGGAAAATCCCGTTCCGTCGCTCAAGTAAAAATAAAACATATTTTATTCGAAAATTAAATTTTTTACTAAAAGTTAAAGCTATTCTTAAATTTTGAAAATTTCGATACGTTTTCAGAAGTCGCCACGCTCTACACTTGCAGAGTTTGGAGGTAAGTCAAAAATATGAAAACTACAAGGGATCAATTTGTGTTATTGAATTTATTTTTTTCCTTAATTTCAGGAGGAAAACCGATTGAACCTGATCCCACAACAACCCGACCCGCAGACTATTGCCATGCATCAGCTTACTTTGGTAGGTTGCTTTTCCTGAAAAAAACGAGTACTTATCTCCCAAAACTAAAATGAGTTCTTCTCAAATTTTTAGAAAGACTAATTTGAACGAAAAGTGCTCGATCTAAATAATTAAAAATATATTTTCAGGAACAACAAGTCTTCTACAAGGAAATCACCGAGGCGATCATCGGTCAGGACGAAGAAAAGCGTGAAGAGGCTTTGCAGTGCATCCGATTCGACGCTGGTCTTCAGTCGCTCGTGCCGAGATTTTCGCTCTTTATTTCTGAAGGTATAATTTTTTCGTTAGATTTATTCAAATACTAAAACGGGATCTATTTATTTGAGCTTTTTTTTTCTTTTATTTTTCAGGCGTCCGCACTCACCTGGCTTCGGGAAACATTTCCAATTTGGTGGCGTTGATGCGAACGTTGCAAAGCCTGCTGCACAACCCAAATACTTCCATGGAGAAGAATGTAAGGAAAAATAGTCATAAAATTAAAATGAAACAAAGAGCTTTAAGAGTGAATGTCAGTAAGGACCAAAGTCGATGTTTCCAGGGGTCCGTCGATTTGGCTAATTTTCATATATCTTATACAGTTTTTCACGCTGATTCTCGTGGTGCTATTCATTTTTCATAAAAATTATCTTATGTCGGATTACGGTAGCCTAAAATTTTGACATATCCGACCTCGGGAAAAAATTCATAACTTTCTTATTTGTTGACCAAATCGAATGGAGTTTTCAGCATTAGATAGCCCATGAAAAACTCTACAAATAATGTAGCCACGACCATTTTCGAAAATCGATAGTTTGGTGGGAAAATTAAAAAATGTGAAAAAAATTCGAAAATGTGTTTCTTACCTGGTCGCAGTTTTTCGATTTTTTACCCAAATTAGAGTCCGATACCCAAGCTGGAAAAGGGCTTATTTTGTAGAGAATTTAATTCTGCATTTGAATATTTAAAAATTTTCAAAAAAAAGGGTCGTCGAAACCACGAAAAATGCGTCCGAACGCGTAAAATCAGGATGATTATTTCGTAGTGTTAACTTTGACTCATCATAACTTTCTTATTTTCCAGCCAAATTGAATGATTCTTTTTTTATTTTGTAGATCTTGTCGGGGAGAATAATGTAAAAATAAAAAGAAAATTTTTAGAAATTAATTTTGGCGGGAAAAAATTATCTAAAGTTACCCTATATACCCGTACTGTGTTTACAAGGGTAATGTGAGTTAATGTCAAAGTTTTTCATAGAATTTTGTAGAGCTCTTCAAGTTGATCAACTTTTGTTTTAGAACTTATTCTAGGAAGTGCACACACAGGGAGATATGAATTTTTGAAAATTTGTATTATAAAGGCATTATGCTGAATTTGGCCATTGTACTTCAAAAAATTCTGGAGCCCCAACGATAATAAATCCGAGGTCTGTCCTGGAACGAAATTTATTCACCACATCCATCTACACAACATACTGGAAGTACGACTTTTTCCAACGTCATTTACGCATAAACGTAGTACGGGTATATAGGGTAACTTCGGGTAATTTATTCCCACCAAAATTAATTTCTAAAAAATTTCTTTATATTTTTATATTATTCTCCTGCTCAAGATCTACAAAATAAAAATATAATCATGAAATTTGGTCCAGAAATAAGAAAGTTATGGGGGGTCAAAGCTAATGCTATGAAATGATCACCCTGGTTTTATGCGTTCGGACGCATTTTTCGTGGTTTCGACGACCATTTTTTTTGAAAATTTTTACATATTCAGGTGCAGAATTTAACTCTCTACAAAATAAGCCCTTTTCCAGCTTGGGTATCGGACTCTAGTTTGGGTAAAAAAATCAAAAACTGCAGTCGGACAGGGTCGAATTTTCGGAAATTAATTTTTTGGCGGAAAGTTATTGATCGTAGCAGGTGGTCATAGTTACATCATTTGTAGAGTTTTTCATGGACTACCCAATGCTGAAAACCCTACTCGATTTAGTTCAGAAATAAGAAAGTTATGAATTTTTTCCTGAGGTCGGATCTCTCAAAACTTTAAGCTACCGTAATCCTGCATACGATCATTTTTATGAAAAACGAATAGCACCATGATGATCAGCGTGAAAAACTGAACAATATATGTAAAAATCAGCCCGATTCGAGAACTCCTGGAAACACCCCTTTGCTAAGACTTTGGTTTTTATTGACATTCACTCTTAAGTTGCACGTGCTGATCCCCTCAATTCTGTCCTGTCTGCTGAGTCGTCAAATCGCGTCCGTGGAATTCGAGCGACATTTCGCTCTAAGGCAATTCGCTGCCAGACTGCTTTCTCATATTTGCAAGTACGTTTTCAAATGTCTCGTTTTTCCCACTTTTAGAATTCATTTTAATAATTTGAATGCTTTTTTCGTTTCAATTTTTTTCTTTGTCGAAAATCTACTTTTTTTTATGTATTTTTCCTCGAAAATTCATGAAAGGCGATGTGAAAATGTTTGAATAATACGTGAGAATTTAGATTTTTTGGCTATTTGGAAACCGCGAGACCACGAGACAGAATATATAGCACGAAATAATATAAGGCTAGAGTAGGGTATAAAGGGTGATAGGCTTTCTTTTTCCACACTATTTTCTCAATGTCTCGTGGTCTCGCGGTTTCCAAATTTCCGATTTTTTGTTTAAATTTGAATTTCAGTCGCCACCTCTCGCTGGCCTTGCATACGAGAGTTTGTCGCGTTCTGGCCCAGACCATTTGCAACTGTGAACCGGGATTCGTGCCTTCGGTTTACGGAGCGGTTTGCGCGATCAGAGAGTTGGGGCTTGAAGTGAGATTTTTCCTAACGATAAAAAGGCATAAATTGAAAACACAATATCATTTTGATTAACAATCGAAAACAACGTCATTACCGGATCATCCCATTTGCACGAAATTCAAATGGCATCAACATACCGTCTTGGTGCTAATGGAAAAGCAAATAAAATTTTGAAAAATTCGAATAGAAAATCTAGAGTTACGGTTATAAATGTTCGACCCTTTCATCTCCTTTCACGTGGCCTGATCTTATCTGCACTGATTGTTAGTAAATATGAGATAATGAAAAACAGCGAAGTACCGACCTGGAAACTTATACCGAGAATGATTGAGAATAGGTCACAACTTACTTTTTCAACATGACATTTCTTCAAATAACATGCAATTTTGTTTAATTTTAAAATTTCAGGCCATCAGAGTCGTGTTCGTCCCGCTGGTGCCGTCACTTTCCAGACAGCTCGAAAACGGCGATTTCCCGGACGAGGCAAACATCGTCGAGAAATTGAAGAGTTTTGTGGTGGTGAGTTGGAAAATTTGGCCCCTTGTATTTACAGACGGGTTACAAACACAGATGACTCTTTTTTCCTATTTCCCCACTTTTCTCACATTCCCTATGCGTCTGTGAATACAGGTAGCCGGGAAATTTCTCCATATCGTTTTCTCGAAAAAAATATCTAAAAACAAAATAATTTGGCATTTTTCTCCAAGTTTATTTTTTCACAATTTCATCTCCATATATCTTTCTCTGAAAATTTGCAATTTAAAAATTAGAATACATTTTCAGAAAATCCTGGTCGAGTATATGCGTTGGGAGGTGCCGCAGGATCTCA
Source organism: Diploscapter coronatus (assembly GCA_964036155.1). Lineage (NCBI taxonomy): Eukaryota > Metazoa > Nematoda > Chromadorea > Rhabditida > Rhabditidae > Diploscapter > Diploscapter coronatus. Next base: position 85,200,297 of record OZ038422.1, on the reverse strand, counting down.
GAAATTCGTCAGACTACCGTAAACTTTTCGGCGAGTTTGGCGACGAGGTGTATAGGAACTGTGTATCGAGTGATATCTAAATTTTGAACAATTTCGGACTTTTGGAAAGTTCTCCGTCTTTTGACTACTAATTTTCAAAGATCATCCTTTAAAAAAAAGGTTAAGTTCTCCCATTTTTGAGGTAAATAGTGTTAGCAAAGAAGGAAAATTGGCAAACTTTCCGAAACCCTAAGATTTCCGCAATCTGATCTCACTTTTATCGTTTTAATACATGTATTTCGTTGTTGATATAAATTGATATAATGAAGAATTTTCGAAACACAACGAAAGGTATGCAAAGCAGAGCTGAGACAGGATTTCGATTTCGAAAAATTTAATCTTCATAGGAAGTTTTGTGATTCAATGAAGGGACACGATCCACAAATGAATGAATGGCGTGAAGTCGGAGAAATTAACATAAAATAAATCTTGGTTATAATAATCTCAGATTTTGTTCAATAAAATGTGAAATAATAATTGAATTTCAATGCACATGATGCAGACAACTCTCGAAGACATCCAAAGGATTACGATTAATTGATTCTTGGATTTTTGCTCTTTTCTCTCCCTTCGTGCATTTTATTTCATCAAATAATGCAATGGACAACACTTGAATAATGTACTCTGATTCTTCATTAGACAATGTATTATTAGCAAGTAAAAATTCACAGAACATAAACGATATGGCTCTTTATAGTTTTATCTGAAAGACAAGCAAGTGCAAAGATGGAAATGCTAGAGCATGCATGGTTATGAAAATTTCTTTCTTTAATTTTTGAATTATCCATTTATTAGTTAAACAATGATTTATTGTCGATTTCAAATTTAAAGTAAAATGAGATAAATATTTAGAGATTTTCATAGATCAAATTGTCGTTCGCCGTTCAGTTATCCTTTGAGGGATATCCAGGAAGTACCACGAGGAGGTAGACGAACATCACTTCCCGCCACACAATAACACACACACGCGCACACCTGAAAATTAAAATATATATTTGAATCTTTAAAACTCGTCATCGTGTACAAAATTTGCAACCCTGGTTCTACAAATTTTCTTCGTTCCTTTAACGTTTTGCAAACGTCAACAATCTCTTTCCGAGATTAATGGAAATCATTTATCGTGCTTTTGTCGTCGTGGTGAAATGCATATGAGATACCCCGATGATGATGTTGTGGGACTGGACGACGCTACCGACACGACCAGGAGCTACGAATATGATAGCTATTGAATGAAATGATCATGGTAGATAAGTTAGAATTTTGAAGAGATAAAAAATCCCTTTTCAACTTAATTTTAATTCGCTATTCAAAAATAGACATTTTACTATATCTATAAATTCGAATTTTTATAAGTACTTTTAAGTTACCTTCGTGAGATCTTCTGCGGAAGACCCGTTGAACTAGTTCGGATATCTAAAACATCGACGAAAATTTCAGAAATCTTAATGAGGCGTCGGAAGCGCATCTGTGCACGCTTCCACGAACGCATTGCAGATCTTACAGAGGGGGTACAAAAATATTATGCAGAAAGGAGGCGATACTCAATGCACAAATGATGCAATATCGAATTACTGTCTCACAGAGATGTTCGCGGTGCGAAACAAACCGCACCGCACCGCGAACATCCCCGCTCTTCAATCCAGTGTTTCGCGATCCCTTTGTTCAGTTTAGATCAGCAGTACTTACAGCATTGCCCATGGTGTGGTGGATTGGGTCAGTCGTAGTAAGTAATGAAGTCATCATCGACAAATCATTTTCATCGCTAAATTCATACAATGCTAATTTGTGTATCGCATCTTAAACGAATAACTCGCTGCTGCGAATTTTGCTAATTTTCTACATTTCATTGTTTCTCCTTCTGTCTCTATCTATACTTCTATTCTAATTCTAATATTACCACACCGTTCCCTCCTTTCCAAAAATGTCATTTGTCAATAAGAGAAAGGGTAGCGGCGTGACGTACCTTACTAACTCAAATACGCTGATCACGTATATGACAAAATTAGCTGCCTCGGTTAAGATTAATCTCGGAAAAAGGTTATGCTGATTTTCGCCAAACGTTAAAGGAACGAAGAAAATTCATAGGATCAGGGTTGCGAATTGTGTACATTTTTGCAAGACTAGTGGAAATTACTTACCGTTTTAGCGTCGTTTGCGGGGGCTGCCGCGATGACTTGCATCTTTGCGACGCCGATGACGATGTTTCTGCTTTGCGTGGCATTCTCAGGGCGATCGTTATCGCCGCGGAGATTGAGCCGGAATACCACTCGAACGATGGAACCAATCTAAAACGTCGACGAAAATTTCAGAAATCTTAATGAGGCGTCGGAAGCGCATCTGTGCACGCTTCCACGAGCGCATTGCAGATCTTACAGAGGGGGGTACAAAAAATATTATGCAGAAAGGAGGCGATACTCAATGCACAAATGATGCAATATCGAATTACTCTCCAATAGGAATGTTCGCGGTACGGTGCGAAACAAACCGCACCCCACCGCGAACATCCCCGCTCTCCAATCCAGTGTTTCGCGATTCCTTTGTTCAGTTTAGATCAACAGTACTTACGACGTTGCCCATCAGCGCAGACGTTCGGGTTGTTCCAAAGATGGCCGCTTTGGCGTAGAACAAAATAAGTAATGAAGCCATCCGCAAATGATTCCCATCGTTGAATTCTCACGCAATGCTAATTTGTGTATCGCATCTTAAACGAATAACTCGCTGCTGCGAATTTTGCTAATTTTCTACATTTCACATTGTTTCTCCTTCTGTCTCTATCTATACTTCTATTCCAATTCTAATATTGAATATTTTGAAATAGAAGGTTGATATTCAAGCCAGTTCCCTATCGTTTCATTTGGTTCTATCGGGAATTAGCTGCTGCAACGCATATTTTATTCAATAAATATTTTTTTTTATTAAAAGTTAAAGCTATTCTTAAATTTTGAAAATTTCGATACGTTTTCAGAAGTCGCCACGCTCTACACTTGCAGAGTTTGGAGGTAAGTCAAAAATATGAAAACTACAAGGGATCAATTTGTGTTTATTGAATTTATTTTTCATGATTGGTTTCTTTAATTTCAGGAGGAGAACCGATTGAACCTGATCCCACAACAACCCGACCCGCAGACTATTACCATGCATCAGCTTACTTTGGTAGGTTGCTTTTCCTAAAAAACGAGTACTTATCTCCCAAAACTAAAATGAGTTCTTCTCAAATTTTTAGAAAGACTAATTTGAACGAAAAGTGCTCGATCTAAATAATTAAATATATTTTCAGGAACAACAAGTCTTCTACAAGGAAATCACCGAGGCGATCATCGGTCAGGACGAAGAAAAGCGTGAAGAGGCTTTGCAGTGCATCCGATTCGACGCTGGTCTTCAGTCGCTCGTGCCGAGATTTTCGCTCTTTATTTCTGAAGGTATAATTTTTTCGTTAGATTTATTCAAATACTAAAACGGGACCTATTTATTTGAAACTCTTTTTTTTCAGGCGTCCGCACTCACCTGGCTTCGGGAAACATTTCCAATTTGGTGGCGCTGATGCGAACGTTGCAAAGTCTGCTGCACAACCCAAATACTTCCATGGAGAAGAATGTAAGGAATAAAAATAGTTCAAACTTCATTAAAATAGTCATAAAATAAACATTTTAAAAATCTTTAAGTTGCACGTGCTGATCCCCTCAATTCTGTCCTGTCTGCTGAGTCGTCAAATCGCGTCCGTGGAATTCGAGCGACATTTCGCTCTAAGGCAATTCGCTGCCAGACTGCTTTCTCATATTTGCGGGTAACGTTTTTCAAATTTTTTTTGTTTTCCACTGGATTATACGGCTAACGTTATGTTTTTGACGGAAAGCGATTCACAAAACCGCGTTGGAGGTGCACACAGCGGGAGAAACATGCGACGAGAGAATCGAGCGAGTTCGGAGAAAAATGAACCATTGCCAATAGTTAGCGATGGGGCAGCTTCCTGAACAGTTGCTCTTAAAATTGAACGAGCGAAAATCCCGCCCACTATCGATGCGAAACGAAATAGTGTTAGCGAAAGAAAGATTTTTTATTCTTCATTTTTCTGCACTCGGTACTGTATTTTGGACATCAGTCGCATATTGCAGTGCCGTCGAATTTGAGCTTTTGGGTGGATTTGATCAATCTCGTCTGAGCGATTGACTTCTCGGCTTCTGCATTCGCGAGATTTCGCAATTTCTCTGTTCAGTTTGAATTGCTCTATCTTTGGCGGGCTATTTCTTGTGTGTCACTGTCTCTTTGTCTTTCTTCCCTTTCCCCATCCGCGCAGTCAGACAGTCAACCTTCCCTTTCAAGGACTTCTCCCTCTCCGTCTTGTCGGACTCGCACTGTTGTTTGTCTTCTTCGTCCCTTTCTCTCCCTCCCTCTAAATCGATTCCATTCCAATCCCCTTTCTTCTCTCCTTTCTCTATCTTTTCCCCTCTTCTAATCGTGACGCATCACCTCCTCTCTCTCCTCTCTTGTCCATGTCATACAGACACAGACACACATTCACTCCACGCAAATACCGGTCGGTCATCTTTTTCGACTTCACTCACTTTCCGGATGCATTCGGATGCACTCCCTTTCACTCGATCGATATATTCAGCTTCACCGTTTTATCGATTTATTTTCACTTCCCTTTTCCTGCGTTTCCCTTCAACATTCCTCTTCCTCCTTATTGTTTCCGCTCAGCAGCCAGCAGATGAATCATCCCCCACTTTCAATAGAATTCGAAGTAGCTTTAGCCTTTCATGATTTATAAATTTTTCTCGAAATGTTTCTTCCAAAATTTCTCGCTTCGTCTGATAAATTATCGATTTCCTCCGTTCGAATATCTCACTCGATCCCTCGATGTAATCTTCTCGTTTGTCCTTGCGATAGCGTCGTTCATTCCATTTCTGCCTAATATTCGATTTGCAGGCCTACGTCAGACAGCCAAAAGCAACAGCAGCAGCAGCAGAAATGGCCTCGCGCAAGACTGTGAATCGCCGTCAGCGGCCCCAACGAGCCACATCCAATGTGTTCGCCATGTTCGATCAGGCACAGATCCAGGAATTCAAGGTGGGAACAGACTTGAGGAATTTTGAATCGCGCGGTTAGCCGCATGAAACGAGACAGCGTGCCTAATCGAGAGACGAAAAAGATCATACCTTCTTTCCGTCTATCAATAAGATATAGTCTCCCTTTTCATGCGATTGACCGCGGTTCGAACATTTTCCAAATCGGGGTAGGAAACTTCTGACAAAAAATAGCTCGAAGAAAATGAATGGGCGTTGTCGGGCATTCTGTAAAACGGGTGCCGAGTTATGTAACAAAGAATGGGCCCCTTGTAGTTACCAACTTATTTTTTCTTTTCTCAATATTATTTCTCAGAAAAGAGGATGGTAACTATCATGAGTCCAAAGAATGGAAGTGAGGAGGCGTTTTGTAACACGTACAATTTTGTTAGCGCCGCTCTTTTTTTACAGAACTCGATACTTGTTTTACAGAACGTCCGACACGCAAACAAATCATATTCTGGCTAATTGTATTATTCATCCACATTTCTTAGAATAGCATAGAGAAAAGTAAAAAAAAAGAAATATTTGAATATTGCAACAATCTATAATTCTGCAGGAGGCGTTCAACATGATCGACCAGAATCGGGACGGTTTCATCGACTCGGCAGATCTTCAGGACATGTTCGCCTCGCTTGGTTAGTCCATTCGAATTCATTTCATAATCAGACGTAGATATGAAGAAATTCAAAACTAAATTTTCTCACCCCCTGAATTGGTGTGTTTTGAGGCAAGGAAGTGAACGAGCAGTTCCTCGAGGCGATGATCAACGAGGCTCCCGGCCCCATCAATTTCACCATGTTCCTTACACTCTTCGGAGAGAAGTTGACAGGTTAACAGCACATTTCAATTCTTTCTGATGTACCAATTTCCAAATTCACGGGCGCCGTCTCCTCATGAACAAGATAGTGTGTCGTTTTACCGAGATCGAAAAAGAAAATTAACAGGTCTTCTGTCTGTTTCTCGAAAAGGCACATTATTTAGTTAATGCGGGCATCTAAATACTATGGATTTGAAAATTTACAACGTCGGAATTTTACTTTAAAATAAAAAGTGATCTTGAAGAGTTTATCTATCGAATTTGTTTTATGCAAATTCTCTTTAGATATGAATCCTGCAATCTGCAGAACATTCGACAGAAAATACGATAGGTCAAATCGAGAGCACATCATAGTAGAAAGAAGCAGAGACTTTGCTCATTTCTTTTCTGCATTTAATCCAAACTTGGGAAATTTCGAACCGCGATTGACCGCATAAAACGAGATAATGGTGTTCTTATCGAGAAAGAAAACGACCCGTCTTCTTTCTGTCTTCCCTAAGACGCATTATCTCGTTTCATGCGATTCGAAATTTTTCAAGTCTGAATCGAATGAATTATTTTAGGAACGGACCCCGAAGAGGTGATTCGCAACGCGTTCCAGTGCTTTGACGAGGACAATTCGGGCAAACTGAACGAGGAACGACTCAGGGAGCTGCTCGTTTCCATGGGTGATCGATACACTCACGAACAGGTGAGAATGCAAAATGCAGGCTGACAATGACAATGACACAAATAATGAATAATAATGACAATAACACAGATTTAATTACATGGGATACAGCGATATGACTGCACGGACGGCATTATGTCGTTTAACTCACACCATTTCTTTCTATAGAATATCATGCCGTTCGTGTCTTCATACGTTCATTTAGTGCCAGTCCAATAATATATTATGCAAATGAATGGCAACTTATAAATATTTCACAGCACGCGATATTTTGTTCCATATGATTGCACAACTTTCAAGGAATTCGAAGAGGGGCATATTCCCGTTTATATTGAAAATCGTGCCGTCATGTAGAAAATATATCACGGTTGTCATGTCAAGTTTTATAAATTGTCACTGGAGCTGGAGCTGTAAATGTTTAGACACGTGCGTGTCTAAGAACTTACAGTTCTATTGAGCAAGTTGAATATGTTTTGCAGGTGGATGAACTGTTCCGCGACGCGCCCATCAAGAGCGGCCAATTCGACTACGTCGAGTTCACGCGAATGCTCAAACACGGCACTAAGGACAAGGACGAGCAGTGAGCAGAGCAGTCACTCGGCTGCATGGCTGGTTGACGGTTTGACTCGCTTCTTTTTATCCCCCAAAGTAATCTTCAATTCAACACTTACTTATGTGTATTTGATTGCCAACTCTTATCACCAATTCCCGTTTCTATTTTCACCGTATTGGGAAATCTGTTCCAAAGCTAAAATCGAAAACAAGCAATAAATAGTAACAGGAAACACACGTGGGTGGGGCGAAATGGAAAAAGCCAAGTGCCCATTCACTGTTTATTGATTTCCGTTTTAATTTTGGAGCAGATTTGCTATCCGGTGAAAATATAAACGGGATTGGTGATAGCACTTTTCACTTTCTTTCATCCATTCAACATCTTCACTGCAAAAACATGATTCCCGTGCTTCACAAAGTGTTCATATCTTTCTTCCTCCCGGACTTCTCAAAACTCGACCCGCAAAAATAATAGTGTGTCATATTGAGAGAGAAAAGATCATATCTTCTTTCTCTCTCTCGGAAAAGTGCACTATTTTTCTGCGGATCGCGCGTTTTGAGAAGTCTGCTTTTCCTCTTCATTTTCTTCCCTCACTTCCTGTACTGCATATTTATTCCTTTTCCTAGCTGATGTTGCCTTATTATCTTTCATTCAAACATTCATCATTTACCTATATCTTTCTTTCATCCTTTTTATCATTCCGAAAAGGATCGTTCACTGCAAATATGAATTATGCTTTATTGTCGGAAAAGTTTCAGACAATGTTTTACCTACGAATAAATAAATCCAGATTTGTATTTGAGAATTGCACTTTTTATTCTGCACAGTCTTGTTTCGTGTCAAGCTGGTATTTATGTTGGATTTTTCAGGAACGCACTTGGTTTTTGTTTCAGGAGCGTGTCGACCTCTGCAAGGAGAAGAATGTGATGATTCAATCGGAAGAAGAGGAAAGACAGCCTACCGCTCAAGAAGGACTGACAGTTCACCACAGTTAGTGACTTCTTGTTCCATTCCTTGCAAAAATAGACAAACGCGCCTCGGTACACTACCTGCACAGTCCGTAGAAATCCATGATTACTCATCGCTAGTCTTAATTATTCCCCCTCATTTCTTGAATTTCATAGGACTTACTCATCAAACCTGCCATCTGTCAGCTGCTTCAAAATTAGCGAACTTATATTCACACCGACAACAGCTAGAGGAAAATCCTAAATGTTCTTTCTTCCGCAATCTCTGTTTGGGCAACCTGTATTGACATAATGGCGAAATACGATAGAACTTGATGGAAACTTGGAAAGGTAGCATTTAGTTGTGCAGTCACTAGAAGAAATAATATGGGAAAAGAAGTCCTACCAGACCCACCCTACCCTACCCTACTTTTATCCTATACTCTTTCCCTCATGAGTGCGTGCTACTAATCCAAGTTGCCATCAATTTCTACTGCGTTTCGCCATTACATCTTTTACAAATCACCCCCTGTTTGTTATTACATTAGGCTCATTTCTTGATATCTGGACGCAGTTCTTGTAAATCTTCTCGTCCAAAGTGGCAGACAATGAGTGCAGTTGAACTAGAGCAAATATGCCACAGGCTCGCAGGTCTGTTGCTGGATCCGAGCCTGAAAAGCAGCAGAATTCAGAATTCCTCTCGATTCTCAGTACAGTTCATCAAAACCGCCATTTACCTTGGAATCCCACAATGCTCCAGTGCGAGCCTTTCCTTGGACATTCATTTGCGAGAGCGGCCGAGTCCAGTGCATGCACTGCCGTGTTGCGGTAGAAGCCGTACAGCAGAGACCAATGGGTTGGGTTGGAATTCGAATATGGCACTGCAGAGAGAGAGGGGATGATTTGATAGATTTGACAAGAACAGGGAGGAATTAGGCAACTCGTAAATGTCGTGAGCGATCTTTTCCGCACACTATTTCACCCTACCTATTTTCCTTCCCTCTCCTACCCCTAACTATAGCGCGCGCGCACGTCCTCACCATACAATCACCACATTTACGAATTGCCGGTGAATTACATTGGCAGAGAGCAACGATGGTGGCCTTCTCCTTGCGAAGACTCGACTCCAAAGGGGGAGGCAGAGGCCGACACACACACCGATGCAACAGACGTTCCATTGAGAAGGCACTCGAGTAGGAGTCTTCAGACGATTTGCAGAGCGAGGTCTGAAGAATGATCGGGAGATTTACTGATTTATTGGTGTATGCAGTGAGGAAGAGAACCTTGAATTTGGCATATTCCTCCTCTCCCCCGAACAGGTCACAGGCAATCGTGTCGATGTCCGCATCGTCAGAGCATAGCCAACTCGCTTCCTCTCCGTCCTTATGTCTGTCCTTTGCCAGTGTCATCGACCCATTCTCGATGCGCAACTCAATCTACAGTACTCGATTCAGCAATGCACTCTTGGATAAACGTACTGCTACAACTCACTTACTTCAGTCCATTCCCTGATGGCTTTGTCCTGCTCTTCCTTCAGCTGCTCCTCGTCTTCCTCTCCAACCCTCTTCTCTGTCGACATGCCTCCTCCTCGCCCCCCTTCCGAGTGGAATAATCCAAGGTTAGTCTGTACAGACCTCTAGTGCCTAGTGAAACAAATTATCAATCTATCTGAATGAACAGAACGAGAGAGAGAGAGGGCATAGCTAATGCGTACTGCAAAATCTCACATCCCTCCTAGTTTATTCCTCCCGGGGAAAGCTGTGGTTTCCATGGTTTTCCCCAGTTCTTTATTAGATGACTTATAAGACATGCGAATTGTGAAGGAATCACAACTTGATAAGTTTTCAATTGCTCAGAAAATGATTTTCTCTTTTCTTTGCGCTGCAGGAAAATCGAATGCAGACAATATCGATGCGCTGTGCATTCCGATTGTGTAACTGTAAGGCAAAGACATGATTCATTTGACAGCAGCAGCAGTCTTTTCAATTCCTCTCACAAGAAGTGCAATGACTCGAAAATAGCAACATATAACTTACACAAAGTTAGATGAATTGTTAGCTCATCTTCACTTTTCCTCTGTGCAAACTTATGGCGTTGTCTTCCTCTCCAGGATATGTTGTGTGAGAGTGAAGACTCGGCCTTTGTCTCTTCTCGTTTCAATTTCCATTAGCAATTGTCGGCTTTCAGCCTTCTGCCTGTTAGCGTTGCTGCTCTCGTTCAAATGGGAAATATAGCAACTAACAACTTTCTATTTTGCTCTTTAACGTTTTTTTTCTTTTATCTCCACTTCTCTTGAGTGCGAATGTGAAGACGAAGGAAGGCAAGGCTGCCTCTCCTCCTTTCCCATTTCCACAGCTTCTGCCTCTGTCTCTGCCTTCATCCCATCGATTCTGTCTCTGTCTTCTGGCAGTCAGCTTTTCCTTCGAAGCAGAGAAGAGAATCAGGTCACAGCTACATACGGGCAGACAGACAGAGACATAGACATAGACACACTGCTTCTCACACAGCAAACCGAATATTCCTGGCAAAGACAGGAGACTGCCTGCCAAATATGAAGAGCTCTGCAGAAATAGACGAAGAAAAACGAGAACACGAAAAGAAGAGAAAACACGTGCAGATATCGGGCGATTCAACACACAATTCCTTCCCTCCTCTGCAATTTTTTAATTATTCCAGACCAGTTCAGGATGAAGTCTCCTTCATCTTGCCCAGTTCCGTATGCAGCAGTGTGCCATGTTCGAGTGTCGTGCAGTTAGTTATTTTGTATTCCATCTTCTAATCTTCCCTTCCGGCCCTCCTTCATCCGCCTATATGTTTTCTTCCTGAATTATCGTTGCTTTAGGACTTTTCTTTGCATCTCTGCACTCTTTTGCCCTCTCCCTTTCGAACGTAGCTCCTTCCCTTCTTCCCGTCTTCCCTGCTACCCTTTAGCCCATTGATCTATTCTTTTTCTCTTTCTCTCTCTCTCTCTTCCTCCTCCTTTCCAAAGCCGTTTGCCATTTTTATATCCTCCTTCCAGGTTCACCGGAATTTTATCACAATTTAAATTTTGCATGAGCCGTCTGCCTTTTGGCGAGTATACTTTCGGAAATTGCATACTTTCTTCTTCCACGATTATCTATTTCCTCTGCCTGTGCATGGACTTTCCGGATCAGCTGTGCTTTGATTGCTTCTGATGCATTTCCAAGTCAACTTTCGTCCCTCTGTCTACGTCCATTCCCTTCTTCTCTACCATTATATCGAATTATTCGAGTTTATCTATAAACCTCAAGATTTAGATTCTTAATCCCAAAGGCAGGCGCTCTTGTTATTCAGGGATAAGTATTATTCACATTCTCGATTTAGACATCTCACTTTCAAAAGATAATCTTCAGCGTGGTTGCACAGCAATGGAAAGTATGTGATAGAACATAATTTGTAATGTAGCCTTCTTCATTAATCTTCTTCTCGAATATCTGATCTTTCCGAAAAATTTCACAAAGAAACGCGCGCGGTACACTTTCGATTTTACGTCAAACGCCCGCAGAGCCGTTGACAGATTTACGGAAATACGCGCGCATTAAGAGATCATAAACTGTAGGTGAAAGGAAAGAGAGGGGCACTGACTGACTGCACTGAATGAGTGGGTTGAATCAAATCAAACAGGAGTTGGGTTTGGCTGCAGAAATGCAGGACACAACTCGCGGAGAAGAAGAGATATGTGGCACTGCGCATCTCATTTGCAAGGCAGATCGGACTCTGACTGCTGTGACTGTCAACAAACAGAAAGACAGGGGATGAAAGGTAAATTCCAAGTTATCCGAATGCAGGTTGTCAACATTCAACAGGCAAATGTCCAATCGCACTGTCAATCAGGTAGTCATGCGCAGTCATATGCCAAATTCCATCTTGTTTCCCCCTGTTTTCAACTTCCATTTTCATTTAACAAATCCTCTTTTGCTGGGTTGCAGGTCTTCACTAACAAACCGATACAACACAGACTCTCCTTTCTGGTTAGGTTATTCTAGCCGATCTTCGCGATTTTTCGTTGAAATTATAAAAAAAAAAATACCTTCTGATCTGCTTCTCTTGACATATCTGTATTGTGCATTATGAATTGTGGGTGTGCGTGTGTGTGTGTGTGAGGTAATTAGGCCGAAAGTATCAAATCAGAGGGGACAGTTGAAGTTCTTTTTTTCTCATTCCACCACTTCATTCCTCTCTTCTACCTGCTCCTCCCACGATTTGAGCCGATTTTCAGATTTATATAAAATTCTGAAGCGTAATTCCTCTCTCCTCTTCACTCGATCTGCGAGTGATATCATCCAATCCATCCGTTCAACTGTGTGTTGCAGTCGCTATAAACCACTACTTCTAGTTCATTCATTCTTCTCCCTCCACAGAACACATTTTCGCTTCAACATTTTGTCTTGCGCTTCTTCTTCTTCTTTTTCTGATTTCAACATAATTGCTGCCTTTACATATCTGTGGTGTCTGTGTGAGAGTTTCTCACAAAATTACAATTTCTCCTTTCTTTTCGTCCGTCAGCGTCAGCGCAAAAACGATGTGTGAATTTACAAAATTTCTGCTCAATTGGTTGTCTGCATTTCAGCTTCTTCTCTTTTTCTTCTCCATGTGCGCGCATAACTTTGCCATCTTCGTATGACTGCTTCTTCCTTTCTGCTCTCTTTCTGATAGAAACCTCTCTCATTCATTTTTAATCCGACTTTTCATCGATTTTCAATTTTGACAATGACGCTCTTAGCTCCTCTTTTTGATCTGTTCTTTGCCAAATTTGTCGGCTTTTCGTTTTCTGATGCGCCTTTACTGATATGATAATGTTTTCTCTCCACAAGAATTCTTTATCATTCTAACACCTTCCAACGTGCTGCTTAGTTGTTCGTCAACAACTGAATGAAGGAAGTGAGGAGTGTGTCTTTTCGCCGTAAAGTCGTATTCGTCAAAATATTCCTCTTCGTACTGATGTTACCGATTTGCAGACAATTCCCTCGGACGCGATTCTAACGCACGCGAACAGCCTGGCGCCTGCCGAACCATCGCCGCCAACCAAGACTGACTCTCAGTACAGGAGGCCCAACTTACGAGTGAGAAATGCATTTGTTGACACTGCTTTGCTCTGTCCGGCGGAGACCTCTTAAAATTGACCAAAAATAGATTTTTTTTCGAAGTTTTTCTTAAGTTATAGTAAATAAAACAAAAATCTGCTTTGATGAAATCATAGAGTTTTTCGAATAATTTTGCGAAAAAACGACAGAAAATAATGATTGAATGGAAAGTTTTATTCAGTTTTTCAAAAAAAGTGATACCTCGGGCAGGTCAAAGCATGTGTGATTGATTGAAGACACAATGAATTGATTGGTTTTTCAGGATGTGAAGGCAAAGACGACGATGGTAGACGAGTGCGGAGCTGCACTGCGAGTCGACAGGGAAGAGCAGCGCAATCAGCTCGCCAGACAGGACGCGTCTGTGTCCGTGCCGCTGCCCACAACAGTGACGAGAGGCCGCAGTCCTTTGGGGAGGTCAGTCAAATACGGCAGTTTTTATTCAAATCGGGCACGATTTTCAATAGCTATTTGAAATAATCCCTTCTTTTCTCATACTATAAAATCGTGCCGTTAAATAGCGGTTGCCGTCAATACACCACCATTACGATTCATTGACAAAGCAATGATTTGATAACGAGTCATCAAAGTGACGTGGGCTTTTTGACTTGTCGGTTAAAGTCAACATTTTCTGTAGAAAGTTCGAGGCATTTCGCAACAAAAGGCGGAAATATAAAACATTGCTTTTCGTCTTTTGTACACGCGCGAACAGGTCATTTGCTCTCCTTTCTGATCATTTTCTGGACTCCAAACAAGCTCTTTTGCAGTGTTCTTTTCACGAACAAAGACTGCAATTAATAATATCGACCAGGGCAGTTTAGTAAATGACTGAGAAGAGCATTTTTATGACTTGACTTGATACTGAAAGACTATCATTTGGTGTAGATGCAGGGGACACCGCGGCTTTTCCCTCTCCTTCATTCCTCTGTCTGCTTCACCTATCGTCTTTTTATGTAAACACTGACTGAATGAATGTGGAATTGTGCAAGTGGAAGTGAAATTGCAATCGAAACTGAAGACAGAGCAAGACAACGCTCATTTGAAATCACTCGCTCATTCAAAATGACTCATTGATTGACTCTGGGGTAGTCTTCCTTCTATTAGTCAGTCATTTACTATGAATCGATGCTTTTCCATCACCAACAGACAGCAGGTCATTCGGAGTTAGCACATTTCTACAGTTCCTTTGCATTTCCATGTGTAGTGCGCACAGACTGCAGAGAATGCCCGTTGAAAAAGCAGCAAAGAAGAAGAGTAATCAAAACCTTTGTTGTATTTTCGTTTCATTCTGACTCTTCTCGTCTCTCTTTTCGATGGGTCAAGTTTATAGATAAGACAAACACGCCTTGAGGCCCTTACCTTCCCCTTTTTCTCCTTACTGCCGAGGTTCTTTGCTTTTCATAAAAGGAAATTAGTGGTTTGTTCGGAAGAGTGGAAGATAGCGACAAAATGAGGCAAATTGGCGAAGAGGAGATCGAGTGACTGGAGTGAGACTGCATGGAAGAAAGGAGGAGAATGGTATCGAGAGAATCGCTGATTTTATCTGTCCTCGTTGCATTCTTGACGCATCGATGCGTTCATTCTGATGTTTCCTTCCAACTTCCCCTCCTCATTTACACGCCATTCTACCCTTTAGTTTTTATTGATCTTTACTCGAATTTAAACATTTTCAACTTTCCCTGGCTCTTCTTCTTCTCGTGTCTCCGTTTACCATTTCCTATCGATTTTCGTGCAATTATCATTGTGAATTAAAGAAGCACATCCTCAATGCGTCGTGTGCCTTCCTCTGCTCCTCCCACTCCACTCAATTCATCCGCTTCTGTATATAACAATTCAACTGAAGAACAGATTCCTCTGGACACGACCATTCCTTTCAATCGGCAGAATGGAATGGTGTACGAGCAGAAGACAGCAAAGACCTCTGCTCCTCTGCAGAATGAAAATGGTCATCACGGAAGCAACGGCAACAGAGCCAACACTCCCATCCCACACTCGTCTTCACAATCAAATCTCCATGTTAGTTTCAAGAAGATCCCCTCAGTACCTCTGCAAACCAACAAGAACACTGCCCTCATAAATGGAAATTCAAATCGACAATTGACTCGAGTGGCCACTGTGGTTCCCAAGGCACGGTTGCAGAGGACTAACAAGAGCCAGGTGCACGACTATCCGCCCTCTCCACTGCACTCGGACATGAGTTATCATGGAAAGATATTCGACAAGATCTCCTCTGCCAAGAAGCAGCAACAGCTTTCTCGAATTAAAACTCGATCAGAGAGTGACGGCGACAGAGACAGGCATATCAATAAGGCCACAGACAAGCAGCTCACTCCAATGCCTGAGGAGACGGCCACTCCCTCGCCCAGCTCGACCAGATCTGCGCCAGAAATGCCCTTCCCGACCAAACCAAATCTGACCGTCGAAATTCCTCCTCGGCCCAATTTCCTCGAATTCGACCGCGAAAATTCCGTTGGGGATCATTCCTCGGCCTCCCAAAATGTCATCCTTTCTGCAGAGGACTCGACTCTGCAGAATCTGATGGAACTAGTTCAGGAGCAGTTCACGAGTCTCATCAGTGCACGGTTAGTTGATTTGACATTTCAACAGACTCGACTTGAGACTGTTCAATCGCGACAATTCTGACTGGAGTAACTCGCCTCATAAGGGATATTCGTGGTGGAAAACGCCCCAATGTCTGTCAAAGACGAACTATGAGTTGAACTCTGAACAGAGAATGGCTAATGAAGCCTTCATTCTTTAAATCCCCCCTCTTTCCTTTATGCGCGAAAAATTCAGCTCGCTCTGCAATTTACTTATTTATTTACTAAAAAGAGAGATTCATGAATGAAAATATCTAGCGAAATATTCAGTTCAGGCTCAAGATATCTTCACCAAAAAATGACCAATTTTCTCATATATTTGCGGTTTCGGTAGAATGCAAGTTTTGATTTCAAGTAGGCGTGGAATTTTATACCCGATTTTAGAAAATATACTTTTAGCCAACAACAATTGTATTGATGCACTCTTCCTCCCTTGCCTCCCTGCTTCAGACCTCAGCAAATCTGGACACTATTTCCTTTTATTTCAATGGCTTCTCTCCTCTATTTCTCTGCGTCTGTCTAATTTAGGAGCTTTTCCCTTTCTGTTCTAAATTTATTCTTTAGTGCTGTTGGATATGTGAATATCAAGTGGATGCGATATCTAAATCTTAATAGCCCAAATAGATTCGGTTCTCTCTGTAGAAGATGAGATTATCCTCTCTTTGTAAGTAAGACGGACATTGTGTCGGTGAGAGGGACGAATGAGAGCGCCATTTTCATGAAATTTTCCAGGTTTTGTTGCGCGAACCTAACTACGCGAGTCGTTAGCAAATATTTTGAGTTGACATTGCTTGAATTGGTCTCGCTTTGAGCTCGCGCAATCAGCGAATTTCTTCTCCTCCTCGAGATGGAGAATTACCTTTACGGGACTGTTGATCTTTGTATTTCTCGGTTTTCGGTCTTTCCTCCCGTACCATCTTATTCTGTTGCCGCTCCTCCCCCGCAACTTCTCTTGTTCTCCGGTTTTTCATCCCTGAGGCAAGAACACTCGACTCTCCGTCCTAATTTAAGTCAGCTGATTCATCTTTCAGTTATTTGTGATTGCTCGATTGCAATTTGCGCAGAGGAGTTCGAGAATAAAACCAGCAATTTGGCTCAGTCTTATTGCATGTTACCCGTGCCAATCCTCAATCAGCACTCAGATGATCATGCATATTTTGATGTCTTCAGAGAACAGTTCTCTGTCGTAGTCTTTCAACATGCAATTATGCATGTTTCTTTTTCCCTCGCCCATCCACTTTGCTTCTCTGCTCTCTCATGATCTGCAACTCTAACTTCTCTTCCTCAGCCTTTCGTGTTCTCTCTCCCTCTCTTCCCTTCTATTTTTCAATTCATCTATCCTATTTTAGAGGTGAAGCTTCTCTCTTTGAGCTGCACAAGCTTCTCCCTTCTCCTCTTCCCTTCTCATTTAGGTTTTACCCTTTTATTTTATTCCTCCATTTTCTCTCTCTCTCTTCATTGCCACTTCTCTTCTCTCTCAATAGCTTCTGTTAGCCTTTCTCTTTTCTTCTAATTCAATTGATGATATCGATAATTTAGATTAGCGTTGTTGTGAGAGTAATGCTGGGAGCAAATATGAAGTAGAAAGTTCATTGAAAAAAGAGGAAATTAAAAGCGCTCATCTCTGTGACTTTCTCTTGTGTCTAACTGGACTGCTGCTCTGCTCCACCTCTGTCCTGATTTACTTTCAATATGTCGGTCCCCCATGAATAAGCAAATGTATTCCTGTTTTTGTCATTTCGAGCGTGTGACTTTTGGTGTTAGATTCGTCTTTCCATAAGTTGCACATTAATTCTCCGTAATTCGAGTTGTGATTCCTCGCCTTCAATTCAATTCTTTTCATTTCGCTCCTTCTATAGTCATCTCGATAGGTGCGCGTGTTGAGCCATAATGAAATCTGTCTGTCTATTTTTATGCATTAAGTTTCAAGTTTTTACGAGACTTTGCGAGAGAGAGAGGGAGCAAGGACACAGCCCCGCGGCTTGCATGGTTTCAATTAGAGTTAGAGAGCTGCATGAAGGCAGAAGGCAGAGGCAGGGAACGAGTGTGAAAGGGGAATAAAATCGTTAGAGAATCTCACAGAGGATAATAAAGAGAAGAGGAAAAGCGAGCTGCATTCAAGGAATTCCTCTGTCCTTATAGCTAATGAATCATTGAATATATTCCTAGGATTTTGCAGTTTTGAGATTAGCACTTCTTCTTCCTTTCTGAGAGATATATATATATATATTCGTATATTCGTCGAATTTTCCTTCGTCTTTACCCTGTCCATATTGGCAGCTGCCATTTCACAGATCGTCCATCCGCAGCGCAACGACACAACGACGCCTTCTCCGACTTCCCGTTGTGCAGTCGACTCGCTGCCTGCCTCTGCAGTGGCAACAGCGTCAGGCAGCAGGCCTGCCTCAGGCAAAATGCGCAACATTCACAACCTCATCATCAAGTGGGACGCTTCGCTGCAGCCCGTCGGCGGACGAGAGTTAGAATTCTATGTGTTTTTTCATGTTTACATCAAAAAGCATCAAACCAATTCTCTGCTCTTTCGATAATCTCAATGTCAGCAGCCCCCCGCCGATAAGTATGATATGATCTTTCCGATTAACTCTTGCATTTCTCTTCTATTTACTGTTCGGCGCCCACGCATTATCTATCACATTTTTGCGTAACTTTTCGTCCATCACATGAACTGTGGGGGGATTTCTGCTAAAATCTGTAAATTCATGCGCGCAGCTCTTACTCAAAAGTTCAACTTTTCTAAAGCTTCACACAATGTCAAAACGATGACTAATGGGGATTAATCTGAGAGCGGGTAAAAAAAGACGAAGGCCGAAAGTTTTTTTCTGCCTGTCTGTGGGTGAGACTCCCTGTGTCAACATGAAAGAAATCTTTACAATATAGAGACTGTGTGAAGAGAAACAAAAAAGGAGAAGGGATTATCCGATTATCCTTATCCACGCCGATTGAGAATGAATTGAGCATTCAGAACCGACAATCTGTTGCTGGAGTTGGACGATGACGACAATGAGGAGGAGATCTGCTCTGTGGGCAGCTCGCCCCACTTCTCGCCCAACGCCAATCGAGCTGCACCCTTCATTTCCCTCAATTCGCAGCCTCCCAAAAGTGCCCCACCATGTCCAACTCAGGTTCGTATCTAATTGAAATTTCCTATTCACTGTCCCATGTTTATTAACAATCAGTACAAATCAAATCAGGGAATACACATAAAACGGGAAGAAAGGGACAAAAATCGATAACCGTGCAATCCTGAGCTAAGAATGTGTTGATTTCAATTTTTTTTTTTTGAAAAATTTCATTATCATTTTGATAGACTTCAAATTACTGTATATTGATGCCACTTTTAATTACGTGCAAATATGAGACGCACAGGTTAATGATGTGTTGTTTTCGATTGTTAATAACCGTGATATATCGCGAGACTATTCAAATTGACAAAGCAATGCTTTCAGCATAAAATCGACTCGCCGGCTGTCTGCAATGGTGAACTGAGTTCTGTGTCGAACGGGGGTACTCCCACTCTGTTCAAGAGCTCGGAACAACAGCAACTGCTCAGGCCCAATGAAATGGGTGTCGATGGAAATATCGACACAGACAAACAGGTCAGTTATAACACAGAAGAGCAGCGTGATCATAATCTCTGAATGAAAGCAAGAAGACTAACTCAAATTAGTGAGTGCGCAGGGTGAAACAGTCAAAGTCTACAACTCTCCTCACATAATTAGATCAATTCCCCCATTTGTTCATTTTCTTGACCTTTCCACATTCGTCGAATATGAACTTGCACGCCTTTTGACGTCATCTCTCTCTCTCTTCATCGAAATGAACAATATAAATCGCTCTTCGTCCTTCCTCTCACCTCATTTCGTCTGTTCGTACTGTATATCAATGGGCTGACCTGCTTGTCTGATTGTGCGACACGCAACTGGCAGTGAAGTGCACGCAAAAGTGGGCGGGGCTTTTGGCTATTGCACTCTTGTGCAAATTTACAGACCAATTGCAAAAAAATGTTGACATTGTGAACAATTCACCTCATTCATATTTTTTCCGACCCGAAAGTTGCCTTTCTGAGTTTATCTCCTTCCATTAACATTCCAAATTCTACTATTCTGTTTGACGAAATTTCCTGCACAAAGATCGTCGTCATTCTTCGGAAAATCGCCTTTTCGCAGTGTCCTTCTGCCTGAATTAGGGAGCGCGAACAGAGAGGAAGGAAAACAGACGGTGTGCAGAGGCAGAGGAGATGAGCGAGACGAGCATCGATTCGACTTCTCCCAAACAGCAGCAGCAACAACAACAGGAAGAGGAAGGCAATGCTTCTGCTGTGCCTGTCAACGGTATTCTGCACGTTGACACTTCGTTTGACAGTGAGGATGAGTTGCAGGAGCAGGTAGTCTCCATCCCTTTCTTTCCTTATATAAAGCTCCTTTCTTCTTGTTGTGATGTTTGTTGCCTATATGTTGTAATGCGTCAATCAATCACTTTGATCTCTACCTGATTTCGGCATTTTCAGTCATGACGCAGTCAAATTTGTCATATATCGAAATCTGCATTCACTCCTCTGACGTAATCAGTCATTCTCTCTCTCTCTCTCTCTTTCTGTGCTCAATTCTTCCCTTCCATAAATGCTCTGCCAGATTTCACTAATCGACAGTCAACGCAATCATCACTCGTTTCCAAGTGAAAGGAACAAAACAGTTGCATTTCCACACGCGCAAATCCAGTTCGTGTAAAGAACAGTCTCGATTCTCTGCGTGATTTCATAGCTCTCGCGCAATGCAATGCCTTCTCTCTGTTTATGTCAAAAGCTACTGTCATTGCTCTTCTGGCGAAATCTTCTCTGCAAGAAGGTAGGCTGTAGACTTGACTGACAGTAAAACCCTAGTTAAATGGCTTTGAATTTAAAAACAAAAAAAGAAAAAAAATTGAATTGAAAATGAATATCTTCAGACATCGTCCGACTACCGCCTACAGCAGTCTCTGTCAACGCCCTGCAGATCTGACGATGATCCTCTGCCCAGGAAGGACTCGGAATATCGACGATTTAAGGTAAAAATAGTGGTAAAAGAAAAAATTCACTGTAGATTTTATCAACTAGAGAAGGGGTATGAGAGAAGACATGCAGGCCAAGGGGAAATGCTCATCTTTGAGCATCTCGACGAAATGTCGGCTCTATATTGGGCATTCTAACACACGTGTGTAACATTATCACCACTAGCTGAGAATCTAGGAAAAATGACGTTTTGAGATGAAAGGCGAGAAGAAACAATAGAGATGCATACGTAAGTGAACGAATTACAAAAGTGCACAGAGAAGGCAAAAAGAGATGCGTCGATCTGCGATATACGAAAGTGCAGAGGTGATTATGGCTGGTGGCAGTCGAATACAATGCAAGAATTGTCAATAGTCCACGTGAATTTGCCTATCTGTCTTCCTTCGCTCTCAATTATACAGCTCAGAACGGACCACATTTCGCGATTCCTCCTATTTCCTAGATGCCACTTATGATGAAGCTTAAGATCTACTATCAGATGCTGGGCATGAATATGCCTATTTCGGCGGTATGAACTTTCGTCTTTTCTGTGAATAGGGAGTTTTGATTCAAGCGCGCCCTTCCAATTTTCACATTTTGAATGACTGCATTTGCACCTGTGCATTCTCCATTCCTGCGATAATTAGCCCAGGCCCAGCAGCAGAATGCGTTATTGCAAGCTGCTCTGTCTTCAGCTCGCCTAGTTTCACTAAAAACCTTCAGCGATTCTGCTGCGTGCGGCTATGTCTTTATCAGTTCCAACCCCAGTCATTCGATGCTATCCCTCTGACTTGCACAACAGCGACCTTTCAACGGTATAATCCTTCCATATCCTTCTTCAAATCTTCCCCTATCTTCGGAATTTTGTGGCTGAAGGGGAACTAACTCGTGAATCTCTAAATCCGGCCGGTTTTTCGAATCCCCTCACCACAGCTGCTCTAACGATTCTGACTGTTTTTGGCGTCGTCTTTGGGCGAAAGAATGCTCGCAGTTCCGCTCATCGGTCCTATTATGGGTCGGCGGCGTATCAGGGTAAGGGGGAATATAATGGGAGAGGAGGAGGAGGAGGAGAGACTGTGTAGATGATGAACCAGAATGTTATCGCTGATTTGGATAGGAGGACACAGCGATACTTTGAATAATTCGATCCACCATTTGATGATTCATTAATTGCGCAAATATTCAAATATTTTAGTCGGAAGGCTCAACTGCAGGCGCTCCTCCGTCGGGCCCCAACAGCCATGTGGATGTGGCCATCGAGGACTTGTCCCCTATTACCGATTCCCGCACTACTTCCACTCATCGATTCTCACTGATTCAAGTATGAGACACAGAGATAGATCAAGACAAGAAGCCATAATGAATTCGTTGAATTACAGCAAGACTCGGTTGTCAATCCCGCCAAGACTATGCACTCTCATACGGAGCAGGTCGTCATGATGCACACTCTCAAGACGAAAATTTCCAAATACCAATCCTTCATCAACAAGGCCTTCGACCTCATCTCTCAGCAGCAGGACGAGAAAATCATTGAAGTGAGATTTAAAAAGTCGACGATATTTAGTTAGCTCAGATCCTGATCACACACACATAAATAAATATATTCCTTATAGGGCTGCACGATCATCAACAAAGTGCTGCTCAAGGCCTGGATGATTCCCAAAGTCTCCTATGACCTGGGCACTGCTCTGTGCGACTTCCTGCGTGATCGCGAGTATCTCGATGAGATTATCAAATTGTTTATTTCGCCAGATTCCTGCGAGCCAAGTCAGTTCATTTGTTTGATGACGGAGCATAAATGCTCGTCTATTTTTAGTTCGAATGGCAGCTGGCCTCGTGCTCGAAGAAAGCATGTCTCTGAATAATCGAGACTACGTCATCAATAAGGTTGTTCTGTACATTGTTGAAATGACTCATTTCATTCTGTCCACTTGCAGAATTACTTGAAGAAGATCATTCTCGTGGCTCTAACGACTATGACAAAGACACAGGAGCAGCAGCGCATAATGATGAGTTTGTTCGAGAACTTCTCCAAGCACAGCAACACCACCTCTCTATTGTGAGTCTGATTGATGATGGCTGACGATTGCAGTCAACATAAAACATTAATCGTTTGTGTGCCAATTTGTGGCAATGACGCAAACGGAAGTGATCTCTTCTTTCTGCTCATTCAGCAGAGCAGATTTGTTATTGTTGACTCTAAAAATAGAAAGTCAAATCATCAGTGGATTAACATAGCGAATTTCAGCATGATTGACCAAGACTGCCTCGATAAAATCATCAGGCGAATTCAAATGGCAAACCTGAGCAGCGCCTCCACGCTCAAGTATGCCTCCCTGGCACTATGTAATCTGTCGATCTACACTTGCGCTGCAGGCAAGAAGAAACTCATCGCCAGAAAGGTAGACAGGCAGAAGTGAAGAAGCAGTCGGATGAATTGATTGCGTTTGCAGGTGCCCGAATGGTTGTTTATGTTGGCCAGTCATCAAGACGATGTGACTCGCTACTACGCGTGTCTGTCCATTTGCATGCTCGCCAGCTCCAAGGTTCATTCTTCATTTCTTCATCTTCTCTTGACTGATTGACTGACCGTCTGACTTGCAGGAAATCGAGATGCACGTGACCAAATCAGGCACGCTATCACTCGTCGAGCCATTCCTCCTCTCGCACAATGCAGTCCTGTTCGCCAAGGAGCATTACAAATATGCCCAAAGTCGCTCCAACGATTGGCTAAAAAGGTGAACCAGTTCGCTTCTTTTTCCACCAAGAATGTTTGATGTAATGCATTTTTGATATGCTTTGAAAATTGTGGCGAAACCATCATTTTCAAGTCAAAGCAGATCAGCATTCGGGTTAAGCTGGAAGTATTAACTCACAAGCAGATCATATTCGATTGATAACGAGCCATCATGTGCCGATTTTGACGCATTTTGTGTGAAGCAGAGCTGATCTTTCAATTTATCAATTCGAAACATTCGATTGCGAAGGTTTTAATTCCAAGCAAAGCGGCTTCCTTCACATCTGCTAATCTAGTAGAAAAGGGCGAAAAACGCAAACCAGGCAGCCAGTACAAAAATATGTCCACTCTATTTCTTGGCGTCTCTCGAATTGCCTTATCAGTAAGTAGATATGCGCTGATAACTGAGTCCACTGTAGAGGGAATCTCGGTCTCTTGTATTTTACCCCTAAATTACCCTTACCCTCTTGGAGATTTTGTCTCCGTTTTCTTCACTTCCTCTTGCTATTTTCCAGAAAAGGGGGTAAAAGGTACAAGAAGCCGAATCGTCTCGATCTTCGGATTTCTTTTAACTTCCTATATCTGTTTTAATTAATGCGATTTTAGGCTAATGTCAATGCTGCAATCGCACCGAAGAGAAGCTAAAAGCGCAGCGGCGTTCCACTTCACAATGGAGGCCGCGATCAAGAAGGACCAGAACAAACTCGATGTCTTTCAGGTGTGTATCTCTTTCTGGCTTATTTACAAGCAGTCGTTCATTAACCGGGAAGTCCTGTAACCAATCTGTCAATGAAAAAGGTTTACTGTCTGAAATTCAACTTCCCTTCCTCCTTATGCTTTCTCATGCTTAGTCAACCGTCTTACTTATTTCCTCGCTAGCGGCACAATTCTTCCTTCGAGACATTAGAGAATCGTAAATTTGAGAGGAACAGAGAAGTGTGAAGAGAAGAAGAGGAAGCGGCGGTGCTGGGTAATGGTCAGAGGAATTGGTTGGGAGATGGTCGAGAAATGAGCGGCTTTTTGAATACCTTCAAAGTCTAGGAAAAAACTCTGTCTGCATATGCCGCGCGAAAGTTCAAGAATTGTGTGAATTCCTGCCAATATTTTGAATTTTAGCGCGAATTGCTGTTAATATGATTGTGAGTATTGGCTTACAAATTGCAATGATATGACAATTACAAATCTCCCATTGCTGGGAAGCGAGAAGAGCTGCACTTAGTAATTTGGGCAGACAGAGATGTCCTTGCATTCCGTATATTGAACTCGTAAAACTTGATGATTTGCAATTCTTTTGTAATTCTCGCGAGTGGGTCAAGAAGGCATTAGCAATATTACGCAGTTTTTAGTAAATTAGAGAAATTGATTGAATTATTGTGACAATGTTTACTTTTACCATCACGCGGAATCACATTGTCGATTTTCAATTGGGTTTATCAATAGGATTACCAGCTGGTTGATATATGAAAACGATATTAGGTCAAACAAATTGAAATTTGTTCAATTCTCCCACCTATGCATTGCATGAATTCACCAAACTATTCGACAATTTCCGAATATTTAAAGCAGCCCCTAAATTTTGAACATATTCTCTCTCGAGGGTATTTTTACTGCCATGCTCCTGACCCTTATCAAAAATATCAGGAATTTATGACTGGGTGTGGCAAGGAAGAAAATAACGCACACGCTACTTTTGAAGGCGGAATATTTCATGTAGAGAACAACAACACGAGAATGCTCGCTTGCCCTAATTTTATCGTGCAGAAAAGTGAACTGTGCATGTCTTAAAATTCCTTACAGGATTAACTTTTTAAGGAGCAGGCTTAAAACTCTAATCCATAAAGAATGCGCGTATAGATGGATAATGTAAATTGAAATTTGGCTACAAAACTCAGTATTTTTGAAGGGAGTCGCTTAGTTTCTGCAAAAATAGCTTCTTCTTCGAGTGCGAATTTGATGACACCTTATCAGTTGAAGGATTGCGCGAATTCCTAAACAGAAGACCGTGTAAATTCGTTTAAGGTCAGTTAGGCAGTAGCTATTTGAGAATTGATATGGGCTATAAAAATAGAGGAGGAAAAGATAAGGATAGGAATCGGGTGTGGCCATCCGGGTTGAGAGTGACTGTTTGAATCTCTAGATCGAGCTCTAAATAGACTCGGCTGCACATTGCTGGCATATTTGCCCAGGAATTTCACTTTACGAAATTCTCCCTCGATCAAGAAAAGCCATACTGTAATGGAATCTGTTGACTTGACTTTGTGCAGAAAATTGATTCATTTTTTGAGTGTCAGGACAAAATTTTACGGTTTGTCGGCTTGAGCTGGGCTCTGCACTGACTGCTGCAAAATGTGCGTCACAATTTGGCTTTGCTCATTCAATTAGAAGAAGTGAGTGAATGGATACGCTTCGATTAATCGTCAGACCTCTCAAAATTCGACCCGCAGAAAAAACTATCATATTGAGAGGAAAGGAGCATGCCCTCTTTTTCACTCTCGAAAAAGTACACTATTATTTCTGCGGGTTGAGCTTTGAGAAGTTTATTAGTCATAAACTGGAACGGAGAAGTCGTATTCACAGTTTTAGATGATGGCTGATTGCATTAATCAATGTCATCGTAATTCCTCCACTATTTTCACAATTCATACTCTCAAGGAATCTTAGTTTTGGTTTGATAAGCAATTGGTATTTCCATGACTGGCTATCATTTCTTACGAATAAAATACTAAGTGCATTCCATATCAGAAGCTGGCCATTATTCGATGATTCAAGCTGAACTATCAGCTATTTATGACATTTACGAATTGACAAAATTGTGATAATTGTGATTGCACACAGAATTGACTCAACCTTGGGAGGGGCAGAGTTCTTTGAGTTGTGAATTGTATGAATTGGCCATAATTCCTATGACATCATCCACAGTTGACAATAATCAGTTTGTTGCTATTCTTCTCCATTTTGGACGACTCATCTCACATTGATTCGGTCAGCGAACAAACTAATGCGGCAAAAGATTGCTTAGGGAAGCAGTGGAGAATAAGGCAATTTAGCGATCGAAGTACGCGATAACACAAGAATTGAGTCAAGTTAGAGTAATATTAGAGAGAAATGCTAATTGGTAAATAAACATAGGCAGCAGACATGGATGAGGATGAGTGATTCTACACAATTCATTGAAAAGCATTTGTGGTCTTCCCTCTTCTTTGGACCGACTCTTAGTAACCCAATTTGATTGCCTAACTTGTCTTGTTGAATAGGACAAGAAATTTCTGTGCGTTGCAAATAATTGTGAAATGCATTCTTGATTGAGAGATTAGGCAATTCCACGAAGAGCAATGTGTTTCATCTTTTGTTGTTCATCGATGAATAATATCAACAAGAAATGAATTTATTTTGATGTATTACAAAATCGGAAACTTGGAGAATTTAGGAAATTTGTGGAATTCATTGTTGCTGTTATTAATTGTCGCATAGAGATTTGATGCATAGAAAATAGTCAGATAGCGGCTTTGCTAATGGAGAAAGCAGCAGCAACAGAAGGAATGCGCAGAGGAAAGACTGCATCCTGCCCTATAGACCCTATGGCTATGCATTCATTCATTCACTCAGCAAAGTCACCAGATAGACGAGATCTGCAATGAAGGGGAGATCCATTGCAATCGACAGGAAATCTGACAATCTGAGAATATGACTGACTGCGTCCGCGAGATCACAGGAATTTCAACCATTCACTCATTCGGCAACATTCCTTGTTTGT
The DNA here is from genome assembly GCA_964036155.1 of Diploscapter coronatus. Taxonomy (NCBI): domain Eukaryota; kingdom Metazoa; phylum Nematoda; class Chromadorea; order Rhabditida; family Rhabditidae; genus Diploscapter; species Diploscapter coronatus. The sequence continues at coordinate 85,172,965 of OZ038422.1, read as the reverse complement.
TTATGAAATTACTGTGCGATTCACAAAGATAGATCGACTAAGAATTTGAGGAATTCACTTGAACTTCCAATGCTCGGAATTCGTTATCAGAGGAAGGAGCGGAAGAGTGGTAATGCGTGTGTACGAGAGGCCAGATCGAATTAGCCCAATCGGCAACGAAAAATTATGCTTAGCCTACACGGCATAAGACAATCCATCGTTATTTTGCGCGAAGCTTCTTCTCGATTTCTACCATTTAAGTTCGAATCATGCTCACCCTATCCATCGACTTGTTGTAGTTTTGATCTTGTACATTGGACTTCTACCTCTTCTGTCTCTCTTCTTCTCCTCACTTATCAAGCTATTTGCGATCGAGAACTTTCCCTGACCTCGTATAAGCAATGTGAGAAATCTAAGGAAATGCGCATAGCACATCCGCCTCTTTGCTTCTACTGCATTCCTACATACTGTAGGTGGACTGCTATTCTTTTCTGCTTTTCTGTTTTTTGTGCTGACCTCTCGTGTTCTCTGGTCTTAGCCTCTCTACCTGTGCTCTTTGGCATCTCGCCAATTATCCCTTCTTTGCCTGATCTTCTTGCCACTCTAGCCACCGTCTATTATGTCTCGTTTCGTAATCTCTGTAATACCCTAGGCTAGACTTTCGAGCTCTGCGATATCTTCTCACTTCGTTTACCGCAGATAGGGCAAAGGGGTTAATTCCTTGCATCACATTAATTAGAGCCGACGATAATTTTCGAAATTCACACACTAATCTCCCCTTTCTCTGCACTGTTTCTCGGCCACCGACAGTCAGAGCGTTGCAGAAAGAGAGAAGAACTGTATAGAGAAAAGAAGAAAAGAGGGCGGGACTTGCTAGGGAATAGTGAGGAGAGGAGAAGAGAAAGGCGGGGAATAGAGAGAAAGGGGAGGCGATACGCATGGCTTTATCATCACACATAGAGAGAGACAGTCATTCTGCTGTGTTCAGTCTCAAGCTGTACGCGCATTCCTCATTTATTTATTCCGCTAAAATTAGTCGGCATCCGATTCGTCCTACCAGTGCACAAATGAGTGGAGGTCTAACTCCCTGTTCGAGTCCTTCCACTTCGAATCCAGGCACTCCTCTGCCTATGGAAATGGACATTTGCCAATCGGTCGACGCATTCACCTACCCCATGAACTGTCCCGTCGTTCATTCGGTTTCTCCGCCACCAGCTCTCATCTCCCAGCAACCCCTTCTACATCGACCCTCTCCCATCCAGATGCTGGCCTCTCCCACTCGTCCTCAGCTCAAAGTCGCTCCAATCAGAAGTCCCATCGCCAGTGGCTCTTCTCAGAACTCGACGTTCAATGCGTCCGCAGCAGTTCTACCGCAAATCATCACTAGCAATTTGAATTCGCCTATTCCTTCTGCAGTCTCGGCCCCTTTGCCTCTGCCTCTGACACCCCGTCCGACATGCCTCAACTTCCCTCAGTCGCCAGTTTGCTCCACTGATCGATCTATCGTCCCTGCTCTGGCCACTGCTCCATCTAAAGCGCCCATTCGACGAGTACCTTCTAAGACCAATTTGGTGTTGAAGCCGTCGACGATCAGAGAGAAGTCAGTGATCATGGAGAGATTCCGTCGCTCTAAGACTAGAAGATTCTTCCATCCCTACGCGACTTTGATGCTGACACAGAAGAAGATGGTGAGTTCTACACCGATTTTGTTATCCCCCCTCTTGATTGGTGTTTGATACATTGCAACGCGCGCGATAGGCGATCCACTTTTGACAAATTATTTACATCGTTTTGGTGGTTGTTTGGGTGCCATTTGCCCTGCGCGCCTGTATAAGTGTGAGAGTGTGGGAACAACATCTCTATTTTCCCTGTTCTCGTATTATTTTTGTCAACTGATCTCTGATTGATCGCTCTTGTTGTTTAGAGTGACATTGCAACAATGTAACAATCCACAACTTATTAAATCGAACATCAAATGCGCTGTTTTTTCTTCTCATTCTGCACGTGCTTTTCCCTTTCTTCTTGATCAATTCGGTCAATCCATCCGATTCGTAACTTTCTCACAACACCATTACTAATTGGCCAGATCAGAGAGAGTTCACCAGGTGAATGGGAAGAGAATAGGAGTGTGATTTGAGTCAGGAACAGAGCAGAAAAGAAGAAGGAAGAGGGGAATCGCGTGCGCTCAGTGCTCAGACAGATAAAACAATACGAAAAGGCGAGAAGAGGCGATAGTACTTTGTATTTTGTATCCAAATTGATCGACTTCTGCCATATGATCTAATAGTTTTTTTATTGACAACTTGCGTACTTTTCATAGTCTGTTCGCTTTCCAAAATGGCAGAACCAGAAGAATTCAACATTTTTCAAATAGTTGCGAGTCCTATTTACATACTCTCCATTTTATCATCGTTCCGTCTTATTCATTGCCATGTTTGTGTTGTGTTGGCTCCTTACAAAAACTAAATACAACCGAATTTGTCAGTTTCGAATGTTGGATGCGCGTTGTTTCCCTTGTAATTACCGCCTACTCTTTTTATTGTGCTTCCACTAAGGCGTCATTTCACTTTGATGAAATTCAATTGGAAACCCGTTGACTCCTTCCAAGTATTGCTTTCAGTGCAATCAGATCATGAGACGAACTACTTTCTAGCTTCATTCCTTTGGGGTTCGAGAAAAGTGCATCTATTTTTTGGAATAGCTGAGCATTCGAATCAGAGGGGTTGTAATGTTGTGATTTGCTTCGGTCAGATCAAGAGGCAAAAAGCATTTGCATCATTGTTGTCTGTTGCCTTTCCACGCGAAAAGAACTGTTTGTTTGCTGATTCGCTGATTCTTCCACGTGTAGAAAAATGATTGAATTTCGCAAGATTGTAAAATAATTTGGCTGGGGGAAATGAAAAAGCAGCGCAGGAGAAGGAGAAGTTGCCTAAATTGTGATCAGATTCATTAGCTGAATTCGATGAAGTGAAGAAGTGGCAATACGAAATCGAAATGCAGAAAAACGCTGCAGAATTTTACACAACAAACCATGCGAATAAGTAATTGGCAACAAAGTCAGAAAGGGAATCCGGTTAGAATTGGAATTGATTCAATTGAGTTGGAGAGGGACCTGGCCTATTGTGGTATTCGCTCGATTTTGCTCTTTTCTCCATACTATTTCTCAAAAAACCGAGCGAACACTACAATAGACCAGAAGCAGCAGCCTAAGGAATAAGGAGATGGTGCGCAACACTGCAACACTCGATTCATTGAGAGAATGGATGAGTCATTCCACTCTTCACTCTCAGTCAGTTATTTATTCAATTCAATCAGGGTCATATTATGCAGTTTCTCTCTCTCTCTTCTTTTCTTTTCTCCTTACGGCTATTCCGGTTTTCCGCGTGCATCATCATCGTCTCCGTCTGTCTGTTTCTCTTCTCTGTGTCTGCACGCTTTCTGCCCCCAGGGCTCCTTTTTCTTCTCCCTCTTTCTTCAGCCAGAGATCATCTACGTAGTGATTTATGGATAGTTCAAGATCGCCCAACTCCTTTCACTTCCTCTGACAGTTCCCCCTTTCCTGTCTCTGCTCATGCTTTGATGTTGATCAGAATGTCCATGATCTTTCGCTCATTATCACTCACAAACCATCTAGTTTGTGATCAGATCAAATGTCAAAAATAAGACATCCTCTTTTTCCTCCAGGAACATTATCATTTCTCATCGTCTCCGGGTTGTTTAAAACGATTACGAAAATACGAAATTCGACGTTTTTTGGAAAAACGAAATGCCATCGTAAAGCAGCTCTGCACCCATTTTGGCTCACTGCTCGTAGACTTACTCTTATCATTTTATGTCTCTTCTCTTCATAATGCGTCTAATCAACAATCAAATGTTGTGAATAGGAAAAAGCATGGAAAAGCAGAGAAAATCAACGTAATCTTCTTCCCAAATTTTTCAGTTTGTAGCTAATTATGATATTGACACTTCCATTTACAACACAAGCGTACAGACAGGCAGAGACAGCGACCGACGAAATATTGCGCAATCATTCACAATCAAACAATTCGTAAAGGTGAAAAAGATCAACAATGACATTAGGGATTGTCATTCCCCATAACGACCTGCATTAGCGCTAAGTCTTTTGCAAAGAATGACGAAAACGACACGCGTTCATTCGGATTCGGATTAGGTTTACGTGTATCTGGAGCTCTATTTTGAACCACAAAGTGTCAAAACACGTGTAGATAAGAGGCTCTGAGTCATTATCAATAACGAGCGTCAAATGATCGAAATTTGATTCAAACTCTGCAAATATTATTTACATAATGTTTAGTGCATTCATCTCGTAGTTGCGAAATTCTTTCTATCCTGCTGCTGCGCCATTGATCTGTAGACTTTTGGGAAATGATGCAATTCCATGATCGTGATGCAATCACACAATCAGTTAGTGCGAATGGTTTAGTCTTGGAGAACTGATTGATGAATGAATGAGAAGAGACTTATTGTGTGGAGAATTGTTTGCAGTGAAAGAATTACAGAAGGAATAAAATAGCAGCAGATGATTAAGAGAAGATTGAGAAGAGAAACTGACTTTGTGTATATATTTGTTCGTCCGGAAGTGTGGGCGGAAAGGGGCTATACGAACTATTTCGTATTGGAAGAGTGAAGAAGAATGCAATGCTTCTCCTTGAGGGCGAAGCAGTGCGATCTCATTCACTTCCACTGGCGCCATCACACTTCTCTTCTTATCTTCATCGTTTCAATTAAAATTAGTAAGTTGTGCGAAAGTTTTTACTAAGATTCCTCATATCCTTCAACTTCTCGATAGCGCAAATTTGACGAAGAAAAAGTTAATGAGTGGAATGGACTAGGTCAGTGACCAGAGAATATTTGCATAGAAGGTGGGGAGAAGGCAGAAAAGGTGTTGCGAAATATCTTTGCATCTCTGTAGAACAAGAACATTGTCCACGCAAGCAACAAAGCGTGCCTATTGCCTCTGGCCCGCATAACAATTCGTTGACAGTTGCATTCTGTTTCTCTTCGCTCTCTCATATCCCCTCACTCGATCACTAATATCTTTGACCAGGGGTCAGACTTTCGTAATAATTCGCCATACCTACGCGCATTGGTTCATTGCTTGGAATGGGAGAGAGAGAGAGAGAGAGAGAAAGACCTTACTTGTCCTCGAATCTGTGCATCTTTTCCTCTCTCCATCCACAGTGCTCTCTGCTGATTTGACCCGAGAAGCGGTCATCTCGCGCTTCTTTTGAAGGAATGGTTTTGTGAGGGCAGATATTGTGCAATACAGAGGAGATTAGGGGCATACGGTGGTCATTCGACCACTCACATTCAAATGCCAATGCGAGCTCAGGACACGGCTGCTTCCCCTCATTACTGTATTTCGAGCCTTTTTATTTGGCCTAAAATCCTGGTAATATATTCACGTTTCGACAATTTTATGGTTTGCAATTGATAAGACCACTTCTCACTTCTCCATCGATCTTCATTCAAACTCACTTATTCATTGCTCTTCTTCCTTAATGCGTATCATCAAATCGAATTGACTGATAAGGGAGACTCGCTGAAGTTTTTCCCCTCAAAACGAAACATTTCGTAAGAATCACCTCTCTATGTTGAAAACTGCAGATAAGATACCTTTAGACTTTGGCATTTGATGCTAAAATTGCCATGAGCAAATTGCATCAGATTCGAGTATTTCATCAGACTTATTGAGTTGTGTTGCAGGAGATCGGAGCGATTCAAGCATTGAAGGAAGTGGCCTCGAGTCCCGACGAGACGGCTGCCAAATTCGCGTCGGAGGCATTGACGGTGATTGGAGAGGAAGTGCCTTACAAATTAGCACAGCAAGTGCCTTCATGGACGGTCAACGACGTTCAGTACTGGGTCAGAAAGGTGTGTCTTTACAAATTGCTACAGAGAATTGAAGTAACAAGGGACAAATCCCCATTTATTGGATGAATTGATTGGCAAGTAACACCAAATTGTCTGCAAAAGATATGATGAAAGTTCACGAACGAATTTCTGCAGACTGTGAAGCGAATGAGATGGGGAAGAAGAGGCAAAGCGCCTGCATCTTCAGCTTCAGCTTCTTTAGCGTACCCAATCCGGTCTTTTCCTTCACTTCTTTTCTTCTTTTTCTTCGTATTTTTCTCCCATTTTGTGTTTCTGCTGCTGATTTCGGCATTTTTATTCTAATTAGCTATTATTTGCGTGGCGCTTCTCTAATTTGAATGTGAGAAATCGGTAAGGACAGCAGCAGTGAAATGAGATGAAGAAACGTAGGATCGCAGGGGTATGATTCGATTCGCGCGAATTCTGCAACCGGAAAGAGGGATCTCTTCTGCAAACTGCTGCAAGGCGATGAAGATGAGAGGCCTGCTAATCAGATCCAATCAGCTGCTAATTTATTTGTACAAAGTCCAACCATAGGCATTTCCAGATCGGATTCGAGAGCTATGTCGACAATTTCGCTAAGCAAATGGTTGATGGCGATTTGTTGTTGCATTTGACTGAGCAAGACCTGGAGAATGATATTGGAATGTCGAGTGGTCTGCACAGGAAACGATTTATTCGGGAGTTGGAAAGTTTGAAGGTAAGAGGGTTGAAACTGAACAAATCGGCATTTACTAGATAGCATTGAACGATTTGTAGATCGCTGCTGATTATTCCTCAGTGGACGAGAGCAACCTGGACCAGTTCCTAATGTCCCTTTCCCCTGAACTGTCTGTCTATACATACCAAATGCTCTCGACTGGAGTGAATCGATCACTGCTCGCCTCGCTGACAGACGATTTGATGCAAACCGCCTGTGGAATCACGAACCCAATTCACCGACTCAAGCTGAAACAGGCCTTTCAAGGTAAGATTGCGAGATGTCGAGTATTTTTCTATTGAACTATCACGCAGATTCCAAACATCCTGACGATGTTGAAGTGGCCATGTTGAGCAAGCAGATCGATGTATTCATTAGCTACAGAAGGAGCACAGGAAACCAGCTCGCCAGTCTCATCAAAGTCCTTCTCCAATTGAGTGGATACAAGGTTAGTCTCTAGAAGTTTAATAGGTCCATTTAAATATCTGTTGTCATTTTCAGGTATTTATCGATGTGGACAAACTTTATGCAGGCAAATTCGACTCCTCTCTGCTGAAGAATATTCAAGCAGCCAAGCACTTTATTCTCGTCCTAACTCCTCATTCGCTCGATCGATTGCTCAATGACCACAATTGCGAAGATTGGATTCACAAAGAGGTTAGCTGCCTTGAATTGAACATGTAGACTAACTCCCCAACTAGGCAATCATGCTCACATAGTGGTAGAGCAGCACACCCCGGAGAGGTGGGAGGTCAGGTTCAAATCCTGACTGCGAGACATGAGTTTTGCATAAAATAGCCACTCGCAGCGAACCCAACCGAGGTGTGCCGCTAGACCGCCGTCCTATACTTGATATTTAGTAATTAAATAAGTAAACCATACGAATTTCAGCTGAAATGTGCATTCGATCACAACAAAAATATCATCCCCATCTTCGATCAGGCATTCGAATTCCCTGCACAGGAAGATCAGATTCCCCAGGACATTCGCAACATCACCAAGTACAATGGAGTCCGATGGGTGCACGACTATCAGGATGCCTGCATGCAGAAGGTCATTCGATTCATACAGGGCGAACTCAACAAGACCAGTATGCCAACCACCGTCCCCACCACTAAGGTATACTGTATCGATTGGCATAAACAAATGAATATGCGAATGATTGCAGATGGTGAATGGACACCACACCGCGTCGACCAGAAAGCAGATATCGTCGAGCTCGGCCAAATGGAGCACAGGCACAGCTACGCCAAGGCTGAATTCTTCGGCAAAGCCTTCCAAGCAAACAGAGCCGCCCACCCCAACTTGTAAGTTGAATTTAACTGAATCCGAATATAATCGTAAGACAAAGCAATTCTTTATTTAGCTTTTTCAATAGTCGCTGACAACAAGGCCAAGCGAAAAGCCTACCATTCGTCTGTTTCGACCGTATACGGCCCGTGATTCAGATCTTCAAATGGGATTTCATCAATTTCACTTCAATCACTCTCAATGGGTCGGTCATGTTTTGCAAAATCGTCGGATCTCAATTATTGATGATTTTTTACCAAATTCTCACGTATTTTTTGTTTAAATTTGAAAAATTCTGGACCCTCTTGTGATGTCGTTCTTGTTTTGGCGTACGGATTTTCCATTCTGCTTCTCTACTTACTGGTGATACTCGCTGTACTCTGCAATGCTATACTACTGTTAATTTATACAAATTTTATTCTATCTTCTAGATTTTAGTGTATTTCCATCTTATTCATGCATACAAATTTGCAAAGGTTGTGACTTCTTCTTCTTCCTAAATCGTGGTTGCGATCAACACTGACCTCTTAATTTGTGTCCTACAAATTGCTTCCTTTAAGCATTTCTTAGTGCTTTCTTGGCTTACTGTAGTTTTTCTCATCAATATCATACTCTTCAAGTTGTGATGGCCTTCTATAATGACTCGGACCAATTTTCATCTTTTGCAAATATTATTATTTCTGTTTCAATCGATTCTCGGGTTTTAAATGTTATTCCTGGACAAATTATTTCGTAGAAATGTTCAGATTGTTCAGATTTGTGTGGCCAGCAGCACGCGCTTTATTACGTGCATTATCGTTCTGATTCGTGGGTGTTTCAATCATTTCTATTTCTTACAAATTTCTCTCATTTATTCATTTCGCTGATTGTTCATTTATAAAATGGTGTCTCGTCATTCTCAGGAGTCTCAACTTACTGTTCATCTTATTTTAACAAGAATCTTTTCGAATTTCATCTCTGAATGAGACAAAATAACTTACCCTATTCTAGGAGCATTTCGAATGACCCAATCTCTGTTCTATTTCGACAAGCATTATCATTTCTGATCTACTTATTTTCATAGCTTCGATGGTTGTTTTCAATTCTCACGGTTAAACTTGTTCAGAGATATATCTTCTTCTTACACTTACTGTTAGTGAATTCACACAGCTTTCATTGTTTTTATGTTCATTTCAAAAATTTATCTGTTGAATAAGAGTTTCTATTTATTTTCTACAAACTGAACAAATCGCAATTATCGATCCTTTTCTTCTTTGTATGTATGGATACATTGGAAAATGAAGAATTATCACTTAGATTGTCAAAAAATGCAACATACCACATTTAGCAAGCAGTCAATTCACACATGAAAGAATGCATAGAAAAAGTTTCAAATACTCGAACTTTTTTTTTTTCATTTTTAGACAGAGACTAAATTGAGATCTGCACATTTATAAGGGATCTGTTCTGCAGTTGAACAATTCTATTTTCATCTATAATCTACAATCGTTAACACTAATTCCTCTTTCAACTGGTTTTTGCACTCCGCGACATTTGATTTCATGAATTCTCATTTCTCCTTTCAATTTCCTCTTCTCTAGGCCATTTGATCGTTTGCGAATCGAATGTTCCTGTAATCAATCGTCTTTGTTTTTAGAGTTAAATCAACTTACAACTAGAACACAAAGCGAGGGAAACCAAAAATGGAAAATTCAAAGCATTGCCAATTCGAAGTTGAATTTGAAAACGGGAAAACTGGGAAGGCTAGGCAAAAATATACTTTTCCAAACTTCAATTATCAAATGAAGCCATCCTCTTATAAAAGCTTTCCCAGAAACGTTTACTTTTTTCGAGCTTACCTAAATCTCCATTTCTAATGCTCTCTCGTCCCCTACTGGCCAAGCGCATAACGCAAAAAAAATGCGAGTTTCCCCTCATGTGGCAATGTGGATAGCGTGAGTTAGATTTTTGCCTTGATTCTAAATGATTAGCTAGAGATTTTTAAAGAGGGACGCAGAGAAGCTCGAAAAAGTAAACGTTTCTGAGAAAGCCATGATATCGAGGTAGAAGAACTTGCATATCGTGCGATTTGTATCTGAAGTCGATAAAATTGCAGAAGCAACTCCTTTAAAATTGACATAACTGAATTGCTTCTTGACTTACAGCAAGTCGAGAAGAAAATCGATGAATTGAATGAGGCGACTAATGGGAACGTCTTTCAAATCAGCAACACTCCAAGATATTCATCAGATTGACTCTAAATCGTGCCGCCAAATTTAAGAATGGATAATTTGTATAAAAATTCAATGAATATCAGAGATTGAAATTTTCGACACTTTTATGACGCTACTACTTCAGTGTTGGTGTCACAAATTTTAAGCCTTGAATGAATATGAAGCAGTCTAAGGACGAATAACCAGACTAGGGAGCACTTTCGTCAGACGAAAATAAATTATAGGGGGTAGGCTGCACGAGTAAATTCATAGCTAGCTATGATACCAGGTGCACCGGTAAAATTTAGGCTAATTACAAGCTAGAGAGAGAAATTTGTTAAGAAAATGTAACGGGGGTAGGTCGTAAAAGGTTTCTGACAATTGTCCTCCCTAGATCTGCGAATAGCATAAACGGATCGCCGAAGTACGCTTTCGTTTTCCCATAAAGCACCAAAGTTGAAAGAATGGCAGACAGAGCAGAGCGCCATCATCTTCTCTTCCAATTAGTTAATTAGCTGATAGATTTCACGTTGGTTGCGTCAATCAATTAGCATACTTGCCCACTTTTTGTGCATAATTCTGAAGAATTGAAAGGGGGCAAGCCACCAATGTTCTCAAGCACACTTCTCTAGTTCTTTGGAATGAATTAATGCTCACCTTCATCCCTAAATCTAGCAACTCTGTGTCTGTCTGCGTGTGTGCGTCTCACTAAATTAAATTCATCAACTTTCATCCTCTTTTCAGAATCTATAGTAGTGGAAATGAAGAAATGAAGAGATGACGACGAGCTTCTTTCTGAGCCGACCAAAGAAAAACTAACAGACTCAGGGATAAGATGCTAGAGAATCAGATTGAGAATACTAAACAGGTCCCCCTTTCTCTCTCTCTTTATCTCTAATATTCATTAACTCTCTCCTCTCGTCCCTCCTACTCTCTATATATGAGCTTCATCTATATCTTCTCCTCTCCACATTCCCCATGCACGAATGTCTGTCATGTTGTGTTCCGACTAGACCCCGCCCCCTTTTCTATGCCCTGTGCTCGAAGCAGCTGACCTCATCTTCTCATCGTCCCACCTCTTTTCTAGTGCTTCGAGCTTCTGCTCCTTCTTCTATCCAGAACACTTGTCTGCAGAGAGGAAGAAGAAGAAGAAGTGGATTGAATATTTTTAAATCGCCCTGAGCCGTATTCATTCATTCTCACTGCGTCGTCATTTCGTCAACAACTCCACATTCGGATATTTTGACAGACTGTCATTCAATTAGCTAGAAGAAGAAAAATGGATTTCCCACGAGATCTAGTCGAGGTGAGTCTATCTGCCTGTGTGCCTGACTGTAGTATCTGGGCTCTCCTGAAATTCTCTATAACATTTCTATGGGTGTACAAAATCAACAGGCACACAATCATCTATCCTTTTGAGTTTGTATAATTTTCTCACAGACAATGCATTCCCCTACAGCAGGCCTCTGTCTAGTTCTTTTTCATCTGAATTATTCAATGTTCTCACGTTGACTCGATCTAATGAATACAAAATTCTCAATTCTAGGGGCAAATAAATTTCGTCTAATTAGATGAGAAGAAAAATCTGATAGCCGTGAAATTTCTGAAGGAAGAATCTGAGACATGAAATTCAGACGAAGAAGAGAATGATGATAGAAGAGATCACGTTGTGAAAATGTTGATGAATCCTTTCTTTTCTTTGGAATATTTGAATAGAGCTTGTTGAATTTCTAATAGAATGTGATGCTGCGTCGCGCGCCGTGTCAGCGTGAATCGTGCTGTCGCTGCTTCTTCCAGAAAAATGCAAAAGATGTCATCATGTTCTGCTCTTCAATGCCTTCCTCTGGTCTCTGCCTATGCAAAGCCATTTCATTTCATTATGTAGAGTCATCTAATTTGATGGAGAGCACCAAAACAAATATACAAAATACAATTCTGCATTTCATATACCCCATTTTTGAAACTCCATATAAAACGCTATAAGAGTCCGTTCAGACGTTAGTTGCGCATTGCAACCCGCTCGAAATAGCGCGGAAAATGAAGAGAGTGCGATTGCATCATTTCTTATAGCCTCTTGATCTCTCATGCTATTTCAAGCGAGTTGCAACGCACAACTAACTCTGAACGGATCCTGATTTGGTCTATCATAGCTGAATTGATCGTATCTTTAAACCTGTGTGCATTTCTTCTGTCCCCGCACTGCTCATTGCCTTTCACAAAGCAGATGAAATTCTCTGCACTGAAAAAATACGAGTTAATAATTCAGTTTTCACATATTTCCTCGCGAAGAGATATGTGCCTATTGATGAATTCGTGAATTCCTCAATTCCTCGCCCCCTCTTTCTTGTGCGTTCCGTCTTTCTGTAATAAGCGCAATTTTTGTGCTGAATTCGAGGGTGGACGTGAGAAGAGAAGCCTAAACGCTGAAGGCTGAAGACTCAACACAAAGAGACAGAAGATAGAAGGCGAAGGCAATGAAGCATTGAAATGAATGAGATGAAGGCAAATGCAATGCACCGAAATAATCCATTTATGAGATTCCTTCCTCTTCGTGTATTTGTCTCTGAATCCGAGAATCCAAATCTGGCAATTCTTCATAAACACCCCATTATTCGTTGTGTCTGAAAGCGGCAATCACAGAGGGCGAAAGATCGTCCGGATCTCAGAAGGCTTTCCCCCTCTCCGTTGTGTCCTTTGTTCTCTTGATGATAACTGAATTTCTATCGAACTAACTTCCACAAGGACAATTATCGCCATCGGGCAACGTCACTCGGTGTCAATGCAATTTTGAGAGGGCTTCCCATTTCGAACAATTATCATAGCGAAACTTTCTGTTGAAAAAGAGAAGTATCGAATTCTCATAATTGTTCGGATACTCATAATGTCGGCTAAAATTTTCCAATTCCTATCTTCTAGATCTACGAATTCTCTTTGAAAATCAGCTGCAGCAGAGAGAGAGAGAGAGAGTGAGAGAGCGCGAAGCAATACACTGTTTGGTTAGTGCCATTGCGGGGAAGGTGAATTGGCTAATCTTTTTTTTCTGCAGAATTCACATCAATCAGAGAATCAAGCCAGAGTTGCAAATTTAAATCCGAAAAAAAAACCCGATCAGGTCTTTCTCTTCCTCCTTCGCGCTTCTTTTGCACACTATGTTCTTTATGCTTTTCGTCGTTTTCTACCTCTCTCTCTCTCTCTTATATAATGTCGGGTTTCAATGTCTGATCGATCTCAAGTTTGCAGCTCGGAATCAGACAATGCAGTGCATTTGCCTTGCTCGCTGCAAACATCTCCCCGACCCCGAGTCCAATCAAATTAGCGCTCACTAAACGTATCTATCAGATCTTCTTTTGTCTTCTGCTTCTGCCTTCATCTGTTCTCTGCTCAATTCCATTGGGCTTCTCAAATGATAGCCTCGTTCCCAAAAGACTGCTGTTCTTCTACAATTCAACCTCATTTTCACGGTGATTGGCAGCAAATTGAAGCGCAACGCGCCTCCAATTCTACCCTCTGCATCACTCTGTCCAAATAGGCTTTCAGACAAAATCTGATGGAGGATTGAGATGGAAATGAAGTGAGTCTGAACCCAATGAGATTTATTTCGGAGAATATTTTCGTGAAATTATTTTGATACGCATTTTCACGAAACTGCCCTTTGAGATGGGAAAGAGGAAGACCCGCTTATGTGGAGGGAATAATTACTTTTCCTGAGGAAAAACGATATTGAAGAATTTTCCTTCTCACAGGCTTTATTATGATGCTAACTCGAGATGAATCATTATGCGAAATTCACATCTTTTTTCTCTTTCGATCCTTCACATTTGAGAATTTTCGCTTTATCAGAAAGCTAGTAGAATAACTTGGGTGTTGTGCGAGATTTCTTAGCCTAATTTGCGCGTTTGCAAGGCAGAGCAGCGCAATGCAAAGATGGTCACTTAGAATGAGAAATTGTTAGGTTGTGGATTTGTGAATTGAATGGGAAAAGAGAAAGGGACAACTGATTGCACAAATTCCCAGAGTCGAGTCACAGAGCAGTGAAATGCAGAAATGCAGTGCATTCTCTGCATTGTAAATGTCCTGTTCAATTTGCACTCTGCCTTTCTTCTGCTTCTGCTTCTAACAGCCCTCCACCAATCTGGTTCATTGTTGTTACCATCCTCTCTTCTGAGAAATAATATGGTGAGGAGAAAAAGAGGCTGGCAACTGCAAGAGGTCCTCCAATTTCCATATTCAATCTTCAATTTTGTCTGTTCATTTTCTGTTGATATCATACTTTTTCCAGAATTTAGATCATTCTCAGAATGTGAAGGTTTAATCTTTGTGCAGTTTATAGGGCGACGTCTTTCTGAGAGGAAAAACTAGTCATTGGGGGTGGCTTATCGAAAGGCTTCTTGGCCCCCAAATCCATTACTTTTTCAAGACCATTGTTTGTGTGCTGACAAATTTAGATATCTGCCCGTTCCCTGACTTATCCCATTAGCAGAGGGCTTATCACTAATCTCCATCGGATTATTGTTTACAGATGTTTGTTTTTTGTAGTATCAATTGGAACAAGACGAAACTCCTGGGCATATACGCTGAATTCCACAGAAACACACTTTGTGCATAATTGATTTGAAAAATTTGAAGATATTCTCTCGTCGGGTTGCTCTGCTTGTTGAGACAATAATCTCTCTTCTCCAATAGGTTTCGAAGACTTTATTTTAGAACTTTCTCACATATTTAGAGTGCACAATTCTGAGGTAGACATCCTGAGAAGAGTCTTTCATTTCCCGTTTAGGACTTTCCCTCTTCTTCGGAGATAAAATAATCCTCAGGGTATTTGCCTCATTTCACTCTTAATTACTCGCCCGGTATTTTCATTTTCAATTCTGATTAATTACCCGCAAAGATCTGTCCTGTCTCTGCATTTCATCATTCTGTTGCCATTTCCTTCTGCCTCTATGTCTATCCTCATTACGAGTAGTCATTCCTTTTCTCGTTTATGAGAATCGCAATCACAAAAAAACTTTTCTGCCATTTGCCAAATGGAGTCACTCAGATCATTAGCCTTATCCTGGACTTGTTCGAATATGTGTTTTCTAGTGTAAATTTGAACTTCCTGGACCTAGAAACGGCAGGCAGCTTTGCCCTGTTTCTTTACATCTCTGCATAGAGAACCGTGAATTATTCATTTGGCATTGCGATTTTTCTCCTCTGTTTCCTTCTTTTTCTTTTTTCGACCAGCTTTTTCTCCCCTCTTTTGAGCATTCTCAGCCCACCTTTTTATCATTATTTGTTCTCATGCACAACCATTAATATTGTCCGATCTCCTTCATCATGCGAAGACCAGCTTGTCTCTGCCTCAGCCTCTGTCCTCATTGATTATTATCCCTCGAACTTCCTGTATCTGCTCATCCCATTAGTTTTTGCTCTAACAGACCATCTATCATTCCATTCCTCATTCATTAATTCGTCAGTCTGTCGTCAGTGCAAAGAGTATCTGAATTGTTTCCCCCTGTGCCTTGCCGCCTTGCCTCCTTGCCTCCTTGCCTCAGACATATTCAGGATTCCGAATCAAAGGCAGAGGCATCTTTGAGCACACACACACAACACATCTGTTTTCTTTGTTGCCTAAAGAAGGAAGATTGCGCGCGAAGAGGCAAAAGGGAAAGGATGTGAAGGGAAGGGGACGGAGAAAATTGAGAATAAAGAAGAGTCGCATCACTGACAGCCAACAAGACATTCTCCTTGCCTTGCCTTTCCGAATCTCATACAACATAGCCAGGCAAAATGAACAGAGACGGAGTCTCAAGCAGCAGCAGCAGCAGGTTGCTCTCTTTGCCTTCTACTTCTGATACAATTAGAAGATGGCATTCCTATTCCCATTCTCCTCTTCATCCTTTTCAGATATTCACTTCATTCACTTCTGTTCTGTGTCCAACCATTTCATTCTCTTTCGTTCCCCTTCCTTCTTCTTCACGCTTCCGTTCAATATTCACACATACACGCGTCCCCAAATCTTGCCTATCTTTAACACTCATCTTTATCAGCTCTTTTTTTTCATCAAAACATCAATTTCCTGTGCAAATTTGTGTTTCCTCTGATAAGTAATGTGAAGAAAAGTTGTTTTGAAAATTGAACCCTTTTCTAAGGATCTGAATCGAATTTCTTCTGATTTTTATATTTCAATAATATCTGTTTGCCCTGTTTCGTGTTTAGTTCCTTGCTTGGCAAAGGCAAATTGCATCGGATTCGAGATAATGTGAATGTAATGAGGATTGCACCGAGTTTGAGTGTCTCTTCCTGTCTTCTGCGTGAAGCCTTGAAGCCACAGGACATTTTGATAACAAAGCCAATTGGTGTTGAGATTCAGAAGACTCGGGGATAGGTTATAATGCTGAGGAGATGCAGCAGCATTTCCTCTGTCTCCCAGGTCTTATACCCGACAGCAAGTTGTCTGTCTGTTATGTCTCTTTGAAATGCTTCAAATGCTACAAATCCTCTCTGTTGCTCCTCTTCTCATAATCTCTTTTTATCAGTCTGCCTTCTCAATTTACCTGCCCTCAACTTGCTCTCCTCTGTCTGTCTGTTGTTGTTTCCTTTCATCCATTTATTCTCGTTCAGAGGCAACCTGGAAAAGACAAGACAACAAGGCATACGAAATAGTATAGGATAAGGGTAGGGGAAAGGTTTTGTATGTGTTCTTTTCCAATACTATTTCGCCGTCTTGTCTTTCCAGGTTGACCCATTCAGACAATCGCAGGTTATTTGCTTCATTTGCAGCATGCAATGAGCGACTCGTCGCAACATCTGCGGATCGCTCTCACAATCACTCACCTCTTCCTGGTCGCTCTCGGCTCCATCAATCTGCTCGTCATTCTACTCATTCTCATCAAGCCGTAAGTCCATCAACCATAATGACACGCGGATTTGTGAATACCACAAGTTATAAAATTCAAGAATTTGAAATATAGGGCATAGGGATAGGGGAGACTGTGTAAGGGCTATATGATATCAAATAGCTAATTATAAACAAATCTTGTTGATCTTCCTGATAGGGAGTTATTTATCCATCTCTATCATGAAATCTCACTCTCCAAAACATTTATGGTTTTGTTAAAAATCAATTCATTCATCTTTCTTCTTCTCAAACGAATGCTGTGTGGATTTGCAGCTATTTGCGCTCTATCACGAATGTGTACATGATCGGCCTATGTCTGGCAGACTTCATCTATCTGACAGACCTAATTCTGGTGGCAGCCACCTCGATGAATGACAAGTCCTGGCCTTTCGGCCGCTACATCTGCATTCTCTATCACGGAACTGAGACTACCGGTAAGCTACTTTTTCTAGCAAATCATCAACATTAGCGCGTCGTTTAACATTACCTGCCAATTTGCATAATTTACGATTCCATGTTCATGGCTAGTATGACGGAGTCTTCCCAAGAAAACGTATCTCTTTTCCTTTCTGAATAACTCATCTCGAGCATAAATTTTATGCGTCAGACAACACGTTTCTTGTGAAGAAAAGAGAAGCGACGTCATTACGTATGTAATCTCTCCAAGATAAGGACCTAATTGGTTAAATTAGCACCATTTCAACCCGTAACATTTCAGGCAAATATGCGTCAGTTCTATTTGTGGTGCTACTTGCCGCCGATCGATACATCGCCATGTGTAAAACGACGCTCTGCAACAAATACAGGTCTGTTCTTATTGTCTTTGACAGCAACAGAGATGGTGAATGAATGAATAAATGGAATGATTACAGGAACTACAGAACAGCGATGGCTCTGAGCCTAATGGCGTGGATGACGGCCTTATTCTGTAGCATGCCACTCTACTTCTACGCTGATGAGGCTAGTTCACTTTTCTCTTCACATACAAAGCGCAATGCGCAGATTGCACTCTTCCATTGTTGGAAGATGTGAACTCTGCTCTACCTGTTGCTAAGTTTCCCTCACACTCAATAGTTTCTATCCTTAAAATTCAAGAATTTCTCAAGTTCTGCGTTCCACCAAAGCCCAAAGCCGTTCATTCCTTTTCCTTTGACAGAATTGAACTTGAAAACGCCTGAAATTCCAAGCTAAAATAATCAACGACAATAATGCAGATGAATGCACGAAAGAAGAACAAAAACGCGACAGAAAACAGTAGTCAATCGGAGAAGAACAAAACATTCTGCATGGTGTTTTGGCCGAATCCGTATATGTCACAATCGTAAGTAACTTCCACAAACGAATTCATCCATTATTCATAATTCATCTAAATCTCAGATACATAATATCCTGCTCAGTCGCTGTATTTATTATTCCAGTTCTAGCTATATTCTATTTTTACTACCATGTATTCTGCAAACTACGCGAGGCTGCCAAGGTGAGTTATTCTGGAATGTGCTCGAAAATATCTCGACCAATATTAAGGGATCGCGCAGATTACATCGGAACAAAACCCGGTCATCCTATCAGAGAGTGACCCGCAGTGTGCAGAGAGTCGTTCTCTTCCATCTGCTCTGTTGGTAAGTCACTGCCGCCGTGTTGTGTGCACTCTCCTTCACTTGCCAATGTCCCTGATTTCTGATTTAAGGACCCCCTTCTGGCTATTCAATCTATTCACTTCGATCTACCGAATTCGTATTTCCACCCAATTCCTTCGCATCTGCGTCAACATCATCCACCTGTTCCCCTACATCAATTGTGCCATCAACCCTCTGCTCTATGCCTATCGAGCAGAGAATTTCCGTGTCGCATTCAAGTCGTTGCTTTTCTTGGGTCGAAGGTTTGTGTTTATCTGCTTTGCGTCGAGATCTTTCTGAATGAACTGTTTGAAGAACAGCGTCTCTGTCTCTGCCAGACGAAATTCGAACGAGCACAACGAGAAGTACATACTACAGGAACAGTAGCAAGTACGCCAAATAATTGTCAGAGACGCATATCAATGAACGGGTTCAGCGTTGACAGTATGAAGCCCAATTTGGCTCTCGCAAAGAAGCAGCAATGTGTCGATGAAAATGCATCGATTTACATTGCAGAGGATGAATCGCTGGCCATTGACAATGGGCCTTGCATGGATATAAAGGAGTTGGAACGGTAACTATTGTGTAGATCAAATGAAGTGGCGCTTCGTGTGTTAAAGAGCGCCGTTACGAGAAATGCATACAAAGAGGGAGGCTAGAGTGCAGAGAAAGGCGAGTCAGCGGGGGACAATGAAAGAGGATGTAGTACGCAATTTCCTCTGTGTCCCTCGCTATTTTTTTTTCAACACACGAACTTTCGCTTAGTTTGACCGATGCAATATTTGCTAATGAGTTGTTGCAATAATTAGAGATGTTCAGGAGGAAAGCGGAACTGATGAATTGGCGTCCCTACGATGGAACGAATGCAGACGTGCTTATGGTAAACAATGGAGAAGTTGATTGGCTGAGAAAGCATAGTTCAGATTGAGCAGGATCAGCACAAGTCATCTGCCCGAAGTCTGTTTATGCCTGCAATCACTGTCGCCACGAATGGAGAGAAAGGCACCAATTTGTGAACAACGAGACAATCAATCACTTCATCCATCTAAGCTTTATCCATAATCTAGCGAGTATTTCAGTCCTTCTTGATCATACGGGTATTGTTTGCTTCTTCTAGGCATCATATTCTGAATCTTATCTTGAAAGTGGATCATGTTCTAGACGAATACAGGTCAATTCATTACAAGTATCAGTTAACATTTCACATAATAAAGTTCTAATGCCAGCTGAAAATTATATCCATTTCCAAACGTCGCCGAACTATCAGAATATCATTAGCATCCACTAATCTACTATTAAAAAAAAATAAAAATTATGCATGCGGGGGCTGATTTTTGAAAAATGTTCACCATAAAAGGGGTTATAGGTTCTCTGAAAATTACGACTTTTTCAAACTCATATAATTATGTTTATATTAGGATTAAAGTTCAACTCGATGTGATGACTCACTATTCTTCCTTATCGACAAAATGAGTTCGAGTTGAAATCTACAAACTAAACATTGCATTGTGCAGCGAGTGGCAGAGCAGCCCATTTTAGTCTGAAAACCCTCTTATCATTCCATTTTCATTTCCAATCCAATTCCTTAGGCTCCTGTCTTGTCCTTTTTATCATCATTTGCCCAGCCATTCAGTTTGTCCAGCGGTCATCAAATCGACTTGTTTATTTTATTATACGTCCAGAACAGACCTTTTCTTTGTGAATTGCGCCTCAGTTCAGATGCAGAAATATTCGTGTTCGATTTTGCTCTTCTCCATATTCTTGCCTACAATAGTCAGTAGCACTCCTAAAGCTCATAGTTTGTTCAAATTTTGGCAGGTAGAATTTTTTGAGAACAAATCGGAAAATTTTCATTCTTACCTCTTCAAATTGATAGAATGCAGCCGAGAAGAAACATTTCTGTGAGAATGGTCAATGTTATCCTGTGGATGAAATGTGGTACAATGACACGAGACTTGATCACTTTAGCTATACAGATAATAGAAATTTTTCATTACGGTCTGTCGATTTGAATTTTGTATGGAAAGATGCAAATTCAGTTGGGTTTGGAATATGACATTCTACAAGGATGGAGGACCGATCTTCTTTTATACAGGCAATGAAGGCGATTTGGACGGATTCATTGCAGCCACAGTACAGTCGCATTCTCATATGCATTGTTTATCATTCTGACATATGATTATTTCAGGGAATGATATTTGACTTGGCGCCCAATTTCAATGCAGCCATCATTTTCGCTGAGCATCGTTTCTATGGCAAGACTCAGCCGTTTGGCAACGCTTCCTATGCAAACGTGGGCAATATGGGATATCTGACATCTGAGCAGGCACTGGCTGATTTCGCAGATCTTCTATCGGAATTAAAGACTCCCAACAATCGTTACAAATTCACGTTCCCTGCCTCCACTCCAATCATCTCGTTCGGTGGTTCGTACGGAGGAATGCTCTCGGCCTGGTTCAGAATCAAATACCCACATCTCATCACGGGGCAAGTCGTCTTCCTCTCTCTTATATAACATATAATCTTAGTGCTTGGGCTGGGTCAGCTCCTTTGATCTATTTCCGAGGAAGCGGTGTCAGTCCGGGCGCTTTTGACAATATCACAAGCAGAACGTATGTGGATGCGGGTTGCAAGAGAGATATGCTATCTGGCAGTTGGAATGCGATTATGAACCTGTCAAGCACACGTAAACTGTTTCGACAATAATTACCCTAGAACTGGGCTCCCTGTATTTATAGACGAATAGGGAGAGTAGAGTATGTAGGAAAAGCGGAGAAATAAGAAAAACTAGCTGTCTGTAAATACAAGGGGGACCAAAATTGTCATGAATCTTAAGCAAGTGGTCGTGACTGGCTGAATAAACAGTTCTTATTCGACCCCCAAACGCCTATCAACTCTACAGATGCTGGCTATAATCTAGTCGGCTTTTTCCAGTTCTGTAAATACACACATTCCGAGATAACTGTAGCGAATTCAGAGAGGCAGTGGAGTACATGGCAATGACGGACTATCCCTATCCAACCAATTTCCTCATGCCACTCCCTGCTTGGCCTGTTCAGGTTAT
This sequence comes from Diploscapter coronatus, assembly GCA_964036155.1. NCBI lineage: Eukaryota > Metazoa > Nematoda > Chromadorea > Rhabditida > Rhabditidae > Diploscapter > Diploscapter coronatus. Next base: position 85,151,349 of record OZ038422.1, on the reverse strand, counting down.
TCCATTCATTCAAATTGCAAACGATTGACAATGGATCTGTTGAAGTATTCGTGCCAATACATGAACGCATCACCCCCATATACAGACGAACAGCTGGTGACGGCCATCGGAAATGTGGCCGCCGTCTATTACAACACATCTGGCAACACGACCTCCTATTGCATAGATCCGTCCATTTGTGGAGACCAGGGCACTGGGGGACTGGGAGACGATCAGCTGGGATGGCCTTGGCAGGTCTGTTTGTTTGCATTCGTTCAATTATGATCTCTTGATCAAGGAATGCTCTGAAATAGTGATGTGGATGTGCACTTTGGGAGGGGATAATGACGTCTTCCCGGCCACCTGCAATGGAGATCCTCTGTCTGGGTTGCTCGATTATTGCAATCAAACATTTACTCCGTATGCTTCTGCATTCACCGAGTGATTAACGCGGGGAGTTCAGATTGGGATGGAATAAGGACATAATGAATGTGGATGCAATCTCCACTCTATATGGGTTGAATCTGAATGGAGCTAGCAATCTTATTCTCACGTAGGAATTACAGAATCTTATTATTGTTGATGCCGAAATTTGGGAGGTGTGCAAAGCGGTGCACGGTTATTTTTAGTGGTTAGAAAATCGAGAAATAGCACGCAAAAAGGAGAAAGACTGACCCTAAAATCCCCATTCTTTTTCCCCTCATTTTCGACTTCCCAGATTTCGACCATCAGCAATAGATATTTGATTGAGATAAATTAGACAAGGCCATCTGGACCCGTGGAGTGGAGGTGGCTACAGGACTGACTCGCCTGGAGTCGATCCGGCCAGGGGTATTTATGTGGTCGAGATCCCTGGCTCTGCACATCACTTGGATCTACGTACTCCAAACACCTGCGATCCAAACACAATCACTAACGCCAGATATCAGGTATAGTTCATCAGGACTTCTTCTTGTAAAAGCCGCACACTAGCAAAATAGGGATAAGAATAGGAGCTCGGTAAGCTAGGCTAACGTTTTTTTCCTAGAAACACTGCACATGCTGCTTATCATTTTGAGACCAGCTTAGCCTACCTTCCCCTATCTCTTATGTAGTCATATAGATCTGATAAGTATACGGCTTTTACAAGAAGCCTTCGGAAGAGAAATGATTTGAGATTGCAAATATTCTGAAATGTTGGGTGGATCCGAGCTGCACACAACCACCTGTCTGGCAGCCATTACCAGACATGGTCATTCCGCCTGCAAATACTGAGTGCAAAGATCTCAACAATCAGTATCCTTGGGGCCAGGACAAATCTGCCAGGCATGCTTCGATCGGAATTTTATCTGTCATCGCCATAGCAATCACATCGACACTCCTGTAGACACTGACAGTTTCTTAGAAGAAGTTCTCTGTATATATAAAAATTCATCCACAAAAAATCAGTCTCCTCAAAACGCGACCCGCAAAAACTCGCAAATCGACACCCGCAGAAAAGTAGTGCGCCTTTTCGAGAGAGAGAGAGAGAGATAAGGAAGACGTGTTCTATTTATCTCTCGATATGATACACTATTTTTCTGTGGGTCGGTTTGCGGATTTTTGTGGGTCGAGTTTTGAGAAATCTGCAAAAAAAATAAACAAAAAACATCTTTATGGTTCGTTTTTGTTGATAACATTTTCGTGAATAAAATCCTACTCGTTCGCTATGTCTATGCGCAATTCTAGCAAATACTAAATTTTGAAGATTTCCTCCTCCATTCGCTTGGAGAAATTGATGAGATTGGGGTACTTTTTGAGCGTGTTGATGAGATCCATCACTGGCAGGCGCATCGTCAAAATCGTGTACAAGTGGCCGAACAGCAGAGCGTCTGCCTGAGCATTGAAGGCATGAATTGATTATGATGGAGAATGAGGTTGCGTAATTTTTTCTCCCACAGGTGTAATTCTTCCCCTCTAAGGCGTGAAAAAGAAATAGCGAAAAATAATTCCTGAAAAAGCGAGAAAGTGTTTAAGGAGCAGGGATGTTGATCCGACCGATCCAGAATTTTTTAGTCAAGTCCGAGTCGTAAAATTTAGACTCATCAACATCCTTGTGTTGGGAGAAAATATTACTTTTGGAAGGAATCATTACACTTATGGTAGGAAAATATTACGCAACCATTGAATGAAATGAATTACCTGAGTGAGAGAATCGGGGTAGAGGGAGATCTGATCGCCCAGTTTATTGCTCATCGCACGGAACACTTTATCTGCTTGCTCGATCACTTCTGTCAATGTCTGAATTTTTTTGCAAATGAGTATTCTAAAAGAAATGTGACTGTGTTGACCTGTCCAGTGTTTTTTTAATTGAATAAAAAGTTTTATCCTTTTGCTATCTTAAGAAATTTTTAACGAAGCATTATTTTAAAAATATTCTTTATAATTATATTAAAGTAGATTTTTTAAATCCATAATAACTGAAGAAAACATCGATTTTTGGATCATATTTAAAAGGAGGCTTCGCCGGACAGAGCAAAGTACTGTGAATGTGTTGAATAACCTTCTCAACCCATCCCGCATCCTCGAGCAGAGCCAACATTTGCCTCCTTTTGATGATAGGCAAAATGGTGCTGAGCGGCCAGTGATAAGCACAGCCGTAACGCAGAGAAGTCACTTGTTTGTATGTCTCATCGTGCTTCCATGAAATATACAGCTGAAATTATCCGTTGGAAGAAAATATCGTAGTCTAAAATAGAAGCCCACGGACTTGTTTTTGTATCTCGAAATTTTCAAACAAACACAACTCGTCATCTCTAATGATCGAAATCACTTTGAATCAAGTTTAAATCTACGCAATCCACTCTGAAACATATAATAAAATAATTCCTCAAATCATTCGAACTGATACTAGGTAGTTTTGGTATTTTAAGGGGTGGACTTAGATTATATATAGAGGGACCTCTAATTTAGGATGACTTCTATTTCAGGCTTTATGGTAGTCAGATGAATAGACTAACTTCGACAAGCCTGAGAGTGTGGTCGATGAGGGCTAAGTGGGCGATCATGTCGGAGACCTGCGATTCTGTCAGATGCGAGCTGAACACGATGCCTTTCTTCTCCACATAGTCCACTATGTTCGAGAACTCGGCAATCAGAGTGTTCTGCACACGAAGGAGAGGGCCTTTACCTGAATGAATTCATTTTTTCTGGACAATTTGGGCAAATTTGACTGTTGTAACGTGTGATGTGTTTTAATGAAATATTTATGTTGAAATTATTCCAGATTAAATATACCCTACAACATGTCGCGATATTTCCAAAAACAAATCATGTCATTTTCATGTCGTGTCGTCGCGATAAATTCAGATTATCATAATTCGTAGCTTCGTAGCCCACAGTTAAGGGCATAGAGTAAGGGTAGAAAGGAACCTTTTACCATACTATTTCATAGGCTATGAAGCTACGAAATAACAACATCGTCGTTTCTGTTAAAAGAAGTGTCAGTGCAAACCTGTAGGAGACATAAATTCCACATTCGGTCTCTGCTTGACTGTGTAGGGCAACTTGGCCATTCGCAGAAACATCTGCACTGCAACTGCATCCGAATATTCGTACAGCAAAGCTTGTTCATCTGCAATGTTAAATATCTTCTTTTGCTAGAGGAGAATGAGACATACTTGGGTTATTCGTGTAGAGAATGACATCCTTCCATTCCTGTCCTGCATTCAGAGCCAATCCATCATTGACGATCTGCGAGAAGAGCGAGGATTGAGCCATCTGCTCTAAATGAATTCATTCATTCTAAAATTCGACTTGAAGAAACAAGATATCACCATGGTCATTCAACCGAAATTCACTCGTCTTCAACCGAAACAAATGTGAAAACTTTATTCATCAAAACACAATATGAACAGGCGCAAGAAACGTACAGACCTAGGCAGGGCTTAAGCCAGAATTTCCGCCCGTACCGTCCCCTTAAACCAAATGTTCCGCTAAGATCCTCATGCGTACCCCCTTAAGTATCATTTTCCATAAAAATTGTTGTCTTGCGTATCCCCCCTAAAAATCTCATTCTGGCTGAAAATCTGCTTAGGTCTGTGAATGTACAATCACAGAAATTTACGACTATGTTAAAGTGAGCCATCCATCTATTCCGAACCTCGTATTTTTTAATATCGCAAAGTTTGATAAGGGAGATCATTACACAGAAAGTGATTAGGATGTGGCAGGCCTTATGAGAAGCTGCCTGTCTGATTTGGACACGAGCAGCAACTGCACGCTGTCGTGCTTGTTGCTGAGCAATTGCCGGCAGAATTGCAGAATGTTGGCAACTGGTTGCGGCTCTGACAGCTTTGAATCCAAATTCACAAATCTTAAATTCGTCAGAAAATAAGATTATCATCAAAAATGGATGTATAATTAGCACTCACTTCCCCTCGGCATTCTTGAGCACTGTGAACCAGTGTCTGCCATTCCAAAACGGGATTATCGATTTGGAAGGAACGTTGAAAATGATCGCGTGCACCTCGTCGAAGTTGATCCGATCAGCAGGCAGACGGACATCGAACCAAGCGACCTGGAAATGCGTGTGAAATGGAGTGACTGGAGAAATTGGATCACTCACCTGGAATCCCTCTCTTTCCAAGGCAACAGACAGCACATTCACATCGTAATTGCCTAGACCGACCCAGGATCTGAAATCGAAGAGGGTTGCAAAGGCAATCAATAAAAGTAGTAGCACAAGAATTTAACGAATATGCATACTTTGAGCCAATTAAAAAGCAATAGCTTACCCATAGGATAGTATAGAGTAGGAATTTAGTAATAGAATGTTGTATATCAAGCTTTTTAGCTCAAGAAATTCATATGATGGTGATTATTTTCTAGGTTGTGTTTCGGTACTACTTTTATTGATTGTCATTGCAAAGAATTGGCAGAAACCGACATACTTATGTGGATTGAACCATTTGCTCTCGTTGAGTCCGTAGCAAATTTCGTCGAGAGTCGTTGCATCGTAGACCTTCCTCTGCAGCAGAGCATTCAGTGCGTGCACCAGGCACATCTGCTTCGTCTGCCGTTCGTGGTACATTTGGACTCTCTGCAAAAATACAATAAAAATAAAAATAAAGATGAAAAAAGCAGTTTGAGCGACATCCCACTATCCGTACAGCGTACTCTGCATTTAAGCGCGTAGCTAAAATTTAATCAAAGAGGACGAATGAAAAGAAAGAGAAGGAGGAAATGGCATGCAAAATATGAATGATGACAGTAAGTGAAAATGGAAACATCTGAAGAAGCAGAAGAAATATCAAAGATGCTCTTCCCTCCCTAATTGAGTTACTTGTTGACTCGACACTGCGCATTTTGAAGGGAAAGGAGAAGCGGCTAAATCCGGACATTCAGCTGCACAGCTACATTGATTCTCTAACAGAGTTGCTTCTTCAACACATTCCATATCACAATGCTTTGAGCTATCCGGCGTCATTTTTCATTAAAAAACTGTTATACCTTTATCTATGTATTATTTTAAAGATATTTGTTTACTGAATTTAAAAAAAAAAATCCCTGACAATATAAACGGAGAACATTTTCGAAAAATTCAATTTTTTTAGAGGACTTCGTCGAACAAGGCAAAGAGAGCAAGGCACTGTGATATATAAATCGTCCATCAAAATGGCGATCGACCCGAAGACGACGCGTACTCTGCTGCTCATAATGACCACATTCACGTATCTGCTGCTGGGGGCTGCAGTGTTCGACTGGCTCGAAAGCGGAGAGGACGCCAAATTGCGGGAGGAGATTGCGAAGATACAGACCAGGATGTACAGCAAGTATAACTTCACGAGCACGTGAGAGAAAGGCTTCACATTTCGTGCGGAGAAACAGAAAATGACTATCGACTTTGAAGGGACATCGAGTTGCTGGAGACGATCGTCGTGAAGGGCATGTCTCACAAAGCCGGATTTCAATGGCACTTCCCGGGAGCCCTTTACTTCGCGACGCTAGTCATCACTACTGTTGGCAAGACCATTCTCCACACCAACTTCATTCTTCTAACGCGAATCGGGCTCTCTGTATTTATAGACGAATGGAAAGGGTAGAGAATGTAGAAGAAGTGAAGAAATAGGAAAAACGAATCGTCTGTAAATACAGGAGGCCAACGAGCTGTATGTGTATGTCTATGTTTCAGGCTATGGCCATTCTTCGCCCGAAACATCCGAGGGCAAGTTGTTCTGCATGATGTTCGCACTGGCAGGCATCCCCCTGGGCCTCATCATGTTCCAGAGCATTGGCGAGCGAGTCAACACTTTCACTGCATTCTGTCTTCATAGAGTAAGTGAATCTCTTCATTCACTTAACTTACATGCTTACATGTGAGAACATTCAGGTCCGTGATTATTGTCATCGTCATTCGAAGCCCTACCTGAGGGAAGTCACTCCCACGCATTTGCTCGTCGTGTCACTCTCCATTGGAACCGCCATTATCATTGCAGGTATGCTCAATTGAAGACCACTCTCTGTGACATCGAATTTTCAGGCACATACACATTCCACGTCAAAGAGAATTGGAGTCTTTTCGATGCCTACTATCATTGTTTCATCACGCTCTCCACAATAGGATTTGGTGACTTCGGTAAATAGTTCCTCGAAAAAGTTATCGATTGAAAAGATATACACTTTCCAAAGATGGAAAGGGGTAGGGATAGGGAGGTGTTAGGCTAATCTTTGTCTAGAGGCGTTTATCGTATTATGCCCTACATTTTGATACCGAAAATGAGCAACTTCCCCTCTCTATCTCTGGTTCTTATACGAAGCCATAAAATGTCAGCCGAATATATCTTTTTCAAGGTCTGCTTTTTCCAAGGAGTCCCGTAAAAATGAACAAACTGAATCTTATTTGACTATGCTTCGACGTTTCAGTTCCACTGCAACAGGCATTTGCTCCCCGTGAAGAGCCCGGTTACTATCTGTTCACTCTGCTCTTCGTATTGGTTGGGTTGGCCGTCTTCTCTGCCTGTGTCAATCTGCTAGTGTTGGGGTACGTTCATGCTCGTTTTATAAAACAAGAATTACCATCTTGTCATAGTTGACAATTTCGAAAATTCATCAGGATTAAATAGAGCTAAGGGATAGATGTTTTTGGTAAGATAACGTCACTAAAAACGATCCACTCGATTTACTGAATACTCAGATATCACATGCTCTATCCAGCCCTAAATATAAACTCTTGGAAACAAATATAAGAACGGTATAAAAATTGGAGATTCTGGCACAATGGCAGAAACTTCATAAAGCGGAACTATTTTATTATGAAAAAACATGCTGGAAAACTCCTATTTACTTGTTTATATGAAGTTCATACTCACTATATACTTTTTAGAATACTTTTCATCAAATTTACAACTTTGATAAGCTTTAGTGAAAACTTCTCAAGTCTTCATTTGAATTGAGGTAAAGATGAATTTGCAGATTTATGGCTCCAAACGAAGACGAAGTGACAGCAGCCCACAGAGAGCCGACCAGCGCGATTGTTTTGGAGAGATTTGCGAGGTTAGGGCGTTGGGCAATTGACAAGAACCTCTTGTATTCCACACCCACTTTTTTTTTATTTTCCCCTACTATCTCCTCAAAAAGTGGGGGTGGAATACAAAAGGCCATTGATAAGAACATGGAGATTGCTCACATCTTCTTTTGCAGGTCGAATTCGATTGTGGATTCCCAGTTGGTTGGTCTGCAGCGGCCAAGCAAGGACTCTGTCGCGGCAAGGAATATTCGGCTCAGGAAACGTTTGGTTAGTCATTTTGCATTTATTCTTTCAGATACAGCTAAGTTTTAGTTCTCTATTGCACCTAGTTCTCAATTCTCTGATATTTCCCAGAAAAGCAAGTTAGTCGGAATGTATAAGTCGTGTTGTTGTGCATATCCTCGAACAATTTAGACTATCTGAGTTCTTTGGGGAGATGTGTTCGGTTTGTTTCGGAAGGAAATTAAGCGACTCGAAACAGAAACCCACGAAGTACACCTTGAAGAGGCCTCCAACGCAGAACATCGAGCATCTGCTGGAACCCGAATTGAGGCTCAGCTGCTCAGACTTGGAATTGTCCTTGGGCGATCAAATGTTATAATCATACAGGGGCGCGGACTTTTAGCGCGTATGAACAATTTTAAAGAAAAGGATAAGCAAGACAACAATTTTTCTATAGAAAAGTAAGGCATACGCGGGGTACGTAACAAGGCTTTAGCGGAATATTTTGGTTTAAGGGGGTACGCATGGAGATTTTGGCTTAAGCTCTGCCTAGGTATGGTTATAATTTAGAACTTTATTTTTTTTATCTCGCCTCATAATTTATCGAAATAAACAATACATTCAATTCGAGATATGAAACAGCCAAAGTCAAACCCGCATGAGTGACGACGTGATTGAGATTCGGTTGAATGTTGTGAGTAAATTTACTCAGTCTGAGTCAGTCACCACGATGTACGCTGTCATAGGCTAGGTAGATGACCACACTACCGAAGGCAACCGAAGCTATCTGGAAACTGCACAATCAAGTAAGAATTCTCGCATTATTTCGAAGTTGCAAAAGCTCAAACACATCCTCTGAATCATAAATGAAACACATGAACATTTCACAAGAAAAGTCATGACGACCAAAAAATCAACAAGAAAATAACTCACCGCAACTGCGGTCAAAAACACATATTTCTGGCATTTCTCCTTATCAAATGTGCTCTTCTGCATGAAGAACCCACGTTTTTCCAAAGTCATTCTCCAATCAGTTATCACTGATCTCAGATTTGAGAAGATCAGACGCAGAAGGCAGATTTTCCAAATCACTAGTCCAACTTTTCTGCAAATAGAAAATAAAAACTCATCCAGACAAAATTGATAAGAAGATAGGATAAATCCAAAACATCTGAGAAAAGGATCTGCGAGAAGGAAAACTTACATGATTTGTGACCAAATCTTCAAAAAAGAGGCGTTACGTGGTTACGAATGCAGAGTGGAGCGCGTAACTATGGATTCACTATTTTTGCAGTTATTCTTGTCCAAATCTGAACAAATCAAAATGAAATATTTAGACCGCAATGAAAACACAACAAATTGATCAGCATCGTAATATGGGAGGGTGGCGGCAGAGTTCTCAAGACTTTAGATTGGCTGTCTCTGCCTCTGCTCTTCATGTTCTGTCAATTACTTGACTCTGACATATGTTTACTCAGGTTCTCATACAACATCAAATCAGCTACAACCAACACAGACTGCAGATATTTCGACAGTTCAATATTTTGACAAGGAAGAAATGTGCAAACTTTACCGATATCGACCTTACGCTCTTTAATTTTCGATCTTACAATTAGCCACGTCATCTGTAATTTTGCTGCGGCGTTGTGCATCGTTCTCAAGCGCGCAATTTTTGTCGTTATTTTGGCAATTAAACGCGCTCATTGTTCATTTTCGTTCATTCTTTTGCACTCTCATTCATTTTCTTCGATTTTCTTTCTTCGAAAATAAGGGTGGGACATTTCGAAAGCGTAAGGTCATAAGGTCGCGCGGTTCTTTGATCTTTGCTCAAACATTCTTTTCTCGTGTAGAAGTGCACAGTAGTGTTGCCGAAATCTTTATTCAATGCCTGCATCGCTGTAATGTGCATTCCACATTGCTCACATTCTGACGAGATTCTGCAAGTCCTCGCCAAACTGCACGGACCTCTCCACAGGATGCGACTCCTTGACGTACTCCACCACATTCACTTTATCGCTGAACTTCAGCTGCACTCTGAAAACAGACCAAATTGCCTACAGTAAATTGCAATGATCTTCCAAACATACGTATGTTTTCCTCCAGATGGAGATGGCTTGCTCCTCATCGTGTTGAGAATCGAGTTGAGTGTGTTGTTCAGAATCAATTCTCTGCAATTCTTACATTTAATGCAAAAGCTACAGTGAGTTTAGTTTCTTGTAAAGTTCATCCACCTATACAATTAGGTTAGGGTAAGGCCAGGTAGACTCAACAGTCAAAACAACCTACTCTATAAACTAATTACTTGAAAACAACATATGACCTACCAAAAACCTAATCCTAGTCCTATATCATAAGCCTTGATGACGTAAAAGTGGATGAATGAGATGAACTTTACAAGTAAAAAGCCAGTAAGTTTCTCGAACTTTTTGTTGAAGTCCTGCAGTTTGTTCCATAGTTGAGGCAGAGGTCCGTAGATGGCAAAGGAGTCGTCCTGTCGAACCCACTTGTTACCCTGCGCGCATCTGTTGTTCTTCATGAATTTCTCGACCATGGCCGCATCCACGTAGTCCCCGTCATCGTCGTCGGGCACTACGGGCGCGTTGTCTGCCGACAGCCAGAAGGGCACTCCGTCAGGACACGCGTCCGTGAAGTACACCGTTCTGTTGTAGACCGCCTTCTCCATGTTCATTTCCTTCATGTCCTTCACTCGCGCACGCATCTCGGGATCTGCAATTCATATAATTCATCTCTGTATTCTAGATTACACTCTATCATGTTCGTTAACGAAAAAGACAGGTACAACTATGATCCTAATGTTACAGAACTATTCATAATCATTAACCAGAGAAGAGAATAGCATAAAGTAGTTCTAGTTAGAGTCCCCAAACTCCGCTCCCTTGCAAAAACGTATCTGTGGTAGAGACGTGGCAGTAAGAAGCCGAGAATTTGGGAAGGAAGTACCCTTCAAACCCAAAATACCATAAAAGACCTGGTCTAGATCGACGATAAAACTTAATAAAATGGTTCTGTGCCAAAAATCAGGCCGCAATTTTTTTTTGCATCCACCTGTGTCCACGTAGTTTGAAGTTTGCCAAAATGTGCTCATTTCAAGCAACGGATTTTCGTGATTCTTTCGGTCGGAAAAATTTCGAATTGTATTTTTTTCACAGAAATCTTATTTACAACTTGATTGATATTTTTGCGCACGAAACTTGTTCCGAACATCAATTCGACGTATTTGCTTGGGGACCCTAGTTCTAATTCAAAATGTAATCGAAATATCTCCAATCATTGTCAGACTTTAGGAATTTCGAACCGCGGCTAATCGTATGAAAAGAGACAGTATATCTTGTCGAAAGACAGAAAGAAGGTATGACCTTTTTCTCTCGATTAGGCGCGGTTCGAAATTTTTCCAAGTCTGATTATTGTGTATGGAAAACGTTGTTTGCTAATGAACATGAGTGGCAATTCAGACATACCATCTTCAGCCATGTTCCTGTCTTCGAGCATGTTTGTGGCCTCTGCGCCTGGTTTGGCGGTCCTCTTGTAAGTTCCCTTCTTCAGATTTGCCACAGGTGGATCTGTGCTGAAACCTGTCAATTTGAATGATTCAGCTAGTTATGCGCAGACACATACACAAGAACTCTCTTCTCCTTGGTTTTGTTGTTCCAGGTGGCGAATCGCGGATCAGGTCTCATGGACAAGTAGCGAGAGAGGGTAGCGCCGAAGGCCATGTCTGCAGAGTCGAACACGATCCGCTGGCGGGGAGGGAATTTCTGCGAGCCATTACAATCTAATAGAGAGACAAACAGACGGACCTCGTCGAATTTGGAGTAGTCGAATCCTCGATTTGAGGGCTTCATATTGCGCAAAATCTCCTCTTTTCGGAACTCCACGAACTTCTTGTCCTGCATTTTAGCCTTCTTTCGCTCATCTTTGTTCTTCTTGAACATCGTTGCAAGCAGCAAAATCTAGCAATGAGCATCATCGCACTTTTCACTATCCAATTCACACATTAATGAATGATGAAGAGCAAGAACATTCAAATTTTATTAACTGTTTAAAGTGAGGGATGATGGATTTCCTCCCTTAGAAGATAAGATTGTTTGTGCAATGTGATTATCACTCCTTCCTCTTCATCTCATCCGATCCGTTGTTTTTCTTCTCATTTGCTCTCTCGTCCTTCTTCGATTCATTCTTGACAGCCTCTTCAGTCTGAATGCGTTCTGAGGCCCCAATCGAGTTCTTCTTTCCAAACTTCTGCAATTCCATTTCTCGTGTTCAACTAATTAAGAGTAACTGACCCATAGAATTGCCTTGGGTTGTCGCAGAGCAAACCAGCCACGGAAAAAGATGCCGAACCCGAGAACGAGCCAGAAGACCAGGCACACGGCGCCGAGCAGGTCGCTGAATTCTATAACCTGAATGAATTGAAAGCCTTTTGTATTCTAAATCCACTTTTTGAGGAGTGAGTAGGAGAAGAGAAAAAAGTGGGTGTGGAATACAGAAGACCTGAATTGAAAGGGCTAAATTGGAAATGGTAGACTCACATGGACCAGTGCATGCATTGAAAGCCGAGTCCGAAGCTGTGCGTGTCGCAAAAGGCCATCTTCAATAAATTGTCGAGATGAATAATGAAAGTCACTGCTCTTTTTAAGCTGACATTCTAATTCTAACAATTTATTCTTTCAACGAAAATCTAGAAGATCTAGAGAGAAAACAACAAAACAATTCAATCTGTCATCTATTTGGCGCGAATGTCAGTCTCCCATTTGTGCTCTAGCCAATCGAACTTCCACAGATCCGGATGACCCACATGTTTCACTTTGTCTTTCTAGAAACAACATGAAGGATAACACAGTGAAGATATTCTAGGCTTACGAAGTCGAAATTGCTCCATCTGAAGGGCGGTACACTGCCCCAAGTGGGTCCGCCCTGCGATCTGAACTGCAGCGTCTTCATCATCGTGCTGTTGGTGCCCTTGTAGTCGAGTGCTCCGTGGTTGACGTGCCCTTGGCCGGGGAATTCGTACGTTCCATTGGCCGGATTCAGGTCTCCCCTTGCCGAGATGCCCGCCTCGGCCGAGTATGGCGGATTGCACTTGCAGCGAGAGAACTCGTCGTGCGTGTAGTCGTTGTAACGCATCAGCTTTGTCAGGGAGTCGATGTCGACCACGTCGTGATGGTCTCTGTCGAATATCTTCGCCCTCGGCGAACTGCCCCATTTGAACCAATCGCCTAGTTTGTCTGCCTAAATGATGCGCATCATTTCAACACATTGCTGCTGCTGCTGCTCTTCTTCTAATCATTTAGACGTTAGGACGTTTTCCACCACAAATATCCTGCATGCAGGGAATGTATTCCCAGTCAGCTTTGCACTACTATTCTTAATAATAGACGAGAGATGATCACCGAATTTTTGCGACGGAAAACATCCCAACGTTCGCTTCAATTCCTTTACCTGCCCCACAAATCCGGAAATGTTCCTGATTTCTTCGAAGTAAGGAATGTTATATGAAGGGAAATAGGAGTACTTCTTGAGGAACCATGTCAAGTCTGCATAGACAATCTTGCCTCTTCAAAATGGAAATGTGTGGATTGAGAAGAGTCGCGAAGGACTTACGGCATTTGTTCGAGAACATACATGATTCCATAATCTGGGACTTCTTTGTTTGGAGTGAATTTATTGTAATCGACAACCACCCTGAAATGAAGATTGCCAAATGAATGGGACACATGCATCATTTGCAGCCCCGAGGAGCACTTTCGTCAGGCGAAGAAAATATACGGGGGATAGGTCGCAAAAGGCAATAGCTTTCTGACGATCGTCCTCCCTAGGTCTGATTGTGTTGACAAACCATTGATTGTTGTAAGTCCCCGAATTGTACTTCGAGTAGATTTTGCACCATTCCCTCGCATCTCGGGCCAGCTGATTCGAGACGATGGCACGGACCCAGGTCGGCAGCTGAATGAACGCAGAATGCCGAGTGAAATGAATTGACATACAGATATTGAACATAGGAAAGCGACATACCTGGCCGACAGCCTTGGTCTGATTGAAGAGTGAAGTGTTGAAGACGGAAATCGTCGTCTCTATCACAGCCAAGCCAGACGTCATCAGAGCGAAATCATCAGAAGAATAGAGAAGTCCTGGATAGGAGGCCATTGTGGTCGCATAGCCGGGGTAGAATTCACGCTCTGAAACATAGAAAATGGGTTGAAACATGGGTGGGCCGGAATTTCGGAAATTTTGAGCGATTTTTTCATTCCTGTTCCACACCGCGAAATTTTTAGTTTCGGTTCTGGTCTCACGAAAAATAAAATTCCGGTTCCGCAAATTTTAAAACTTCATTTCGGCCTATTCCTGGCCTGAAAGAATATGAGTATTACCATAGGCAAATTTGTAGAGCTTCAGAACTCGCAGCATATTCTGGAAGCCACTCATAGTCACTTGCGAGATGAACAGATCTGCATTGTTGGGGGCAATCTGCAAGAAAAGACGGTGAGATTCGGCAACTTGGAAACCGTGAGACCACGACGAAACATTGAGAAATAGTGTGGGAAAGAAAGCCTGTCATTCCCATACCCTACCCTAGCCCTATACTATTTCGCGCTATGTCTCGTGGTCTCGTGGTGGTGGTGGTGGTTTCCAAATAAATAGCCCAGGGGTTGTTTGAGTTGCACTTCAAATTGTCAACCTTGACGAATCCCGAACAGTGGCCTCCAGTCTGGTCGATTGCAGGATCCCTCGTCTTATTCAGCTTCTTCTCCAAATCGTAGAAGTCGCCTCCCCAATTCATCAGAAGAATCTCGTGGATTTCATACGTGATTCTCGGACTGTAGGGTCTATTCTCGTATGCATCGATCAGGCCGGACAATTGGTAGAATGTGCGATTGACCTAAGTGGAAAGAAGATCAGGCTAGGTTATGTGATCTCCTGTATTCCACATTACATTACATCACACCTACACCCACTTTTTTTTTTTTCTTTCCCTCTACCTCCTTTTCCTATCCTCGCCTAAAAGGTGAGTGCGAGTGTGGAATACAAGAAGACCACTAACTGTCCAAATAACTTACGGCTCCCCAATAGACATCGTCTCTCGCCACAGTGGCCAGTTTGTCCTTGATCCAATTCTGATTATCAGTCAGGAAAGCCTTCATTCTCCCACAATAGCCAGTGAAATTCGTGCAGTAATCCGAAATCGCATTCTGCACGTGATAGGTTAGCACTGTGTGAGACAGCAGTCCTGTCAATTTCGAGTTCGTCTCTGAATCATCACTTGACAACTCCTACCTTCAAGATATCCAGCTGCATAGGCTTGAACACCTGGCTCAAACCCGTCTCGAGTCTCCACTTCCAAAAATGTCCATCTGAAATTCGCTCAAACTTCCGTACCTCCTATTCACTTCTTATGCTTCATCTATTGATTCCTTTTTGGGAGGCAGAGCAATGCACTGATAAGATTATCTATCTATCTAATTAAAGCAGGCAGACCCTGGGGGTTGAAATGAAGAACTATTCAAAAAGTGAAATTCAAAAACAATGAATTTTGAAATGACAAACCCAGTTGTGTTGACGCTGTTCTGCCATCGCGCTACTGCTACCTGACTCTTGCAGTCGAATCCTGGAAACATTGAAGTCAGTGACAAAGAATCAGAGTCATATTGTTGATTCGAGAGAAAGTCGACATTCGTGCAGCAATTAGAAATCGAATTTGGACACGAAATAGTGGATTGTGTAGAAGGGAAACCAGACTTTTCAAAACTCGACCCGCAGAAAGGTATTTATCGAGAGAAGAAAAGAAGGCATGCTCTTTTCCTCACTCAATACAACGCATTATTTTTGTCTGCGAGTTGATTTGTGGGTTGAGTTTTGAGAAGTCTGAGACGAGACGAATAGCGTCATTTTGAATATCGACATTCTCTCCAATAAATAATACCATTCAGAATTGTCGGCTTCCCATCCACAATGCAGATCTGCCTGTAGGTGTATTTCGTGTCCCTGCCCTCTGGATCTTCCTGTCCGAGTATCAAATTCAAAGAGCCTAAAACATGAAATGGAATGAACTCATGCAGATGACATGAACTAACCTATTAATAAGACACAGGAAAATAGAGACTTCATCATCCTCTAAACTTCACAGAGCGAATTTCATAAATCGAGAAAATAAGTGATAGCTGCTTCTGGAGGCGAATTCAAGCAGACAGAGTGCCTAGCTCTTTTTAACTTGGACTGGCCTGATTGTATTTCTTCTGTTTTGTTATCAGCCCACAATCAATTCACAATCAGAGAGCATCGCTAATTGATCAAAAGCTGAGAACTGATAAGCACTTTTTATCCAATCATTACTAACAAAAAGTCGAAACATTTACTCAAAAATATAACTCGTAAAAATTCATCGAATGTTGAGATCATCAAATTGAGATAAATATGGAACTCTTGTCGATAACTCACTTCTTCCTCTTTGTACGTTCTGTCTTCTCTGGTTGCGCTGTTCGCTTCTTGCCTTTTGAAGTCTTCCCTTCAAGTTGTGCATTGAACAGAACTGCCTGAGCCCAGCCTGCATGCAGACCGAATTTCTCGATGTAGAAATTGCCTGAGCATTGCAATTAGTTCGAGAGAATTCAAAAAGTCAACCTTCTTTATTTACAGACGAATCGGAAGGATAGAGGATGTAAGAAAAGAGGAGAAGTAAGAAAAAACGAGTCATCTGTAAATACAAGAGGTCCAAAAACCCATCATCTTACGAATTTCCTTGTGAAGATTTGCGTTCAGTGATTTGCCTGACAGATTCGGGAGATAGACTTTGCGCGTCACCTGAATTGCGTTTGTCACATGTAGGATGAAGTGAGAAGAGAACATTGCTAACCTCGAAAACATGCGTATCGACAGGCACGACCTCGTGCTTCTGCATGGCCATCAACGCTATGCAGTCGGCCACCTGAAAATTCGACATCTGCCTCAATTCCAAACATCGTCAATAGGAGGACCTTCGGTCCAACCCCGCTCAACTCGAGCAGTTTCTGCCGCGCGCTGTCTGCCTCTTCACTGCGCCATTTTAGAAGTTCTTCCTCTCCCAGCTTTGACAGATGAATTGCCGTATTCCTGAACGAATTTCTCCCAATCTGTATTGCAAACATCTGTCCCTACCTGATGTACGCAGCTCTGTACCCGAATCCTTCTTTGCGCAGAGTCTCCTCCATTTTGTCTGTATTTTTTGACAGTTGCTCGAGGCTCGGGAAATCGAACTGAAATCCATAAATTCAAGCGAATGGCGTATTTTGAGAGTGAATACCTTGAGATATGGATGTTTCTCTGCAATCACTGTGTCTTCTGTCGAGTCCTCTACAGTTTCCAATTCCTTTCCATACAGCACACACAGTCGATTCACCATTTCTGAAAAAGAGTAATGTGATGCATTGAATTCAAGCCTAGACAGCGTTTAAGCCAGATCGTTCGCGTGTACTATCCCCCTTAAGCCAAAATATTCAGCAAAAGTCTTATTGCGCCCTCTTCTCTACGCACTGATTTTCTTTAGAAAAATGTATTTGCGTACCCCCTCTCGTATAACTTTCCGCTTTGGCTAAAAATCTCCCTAGGTCTGATTGAATTATAGAAAATTCTCACTTGAAATTCTCTGAATGTGGTTGTTGGCAGAGCAGATGAATGAGAGTATCGTCTCGACGGGCTGCTGCTGCAGAATTCTGATTCCTTTGAGCGATTGATTTGCATCGAGCAGTGTCTTCATGTGGCCGTCTTCCATCCACTGCTTGTACAGTTCCTTCAGGCAGATTCGGCACTGAACATTGCAAATTGGTCTGATTAAAGAATATGGACTCCTTGTAGTTCCCACTTTTTCCTTCTATTTTCGGAATAAAGAGAATGGGAACTACAACGAGCCAGAATACGTGCATAAGCTTACTTGAAAATATCCCTCCAAAACTTGTCTGTCTTCCCGCTGCTCTGCAGATGTTTGTCTTCTTACAACTTTGTATCCAATCTGAAATTTCTTGGTGAGTTGTGGATCTCTTGTATTTCTACTCTTAAGTTACCCTTACCCTATTGTACTTTCTACCCTCATCTTTCTTTCTCACCCCTTGCTATTTTCCAGAAAGGAGGGTAAAAAGTACAAGAGGGCCGGATTTTCCAATCTTCGCTTATTCCACCCACCGATTCGCCGTCAACTCTCCACAGCTTCCAAAGCCTTCCATTCGATGTGCCGTAGTAGCTGCCTGCCTCCAGAATCCATCTGAAAATATTCGATCATCATTTATAGATCTGCAGTCTGTTTTCACATGCTTGCAGTGCACTATCATTCTCATGACTCAGTCTAAATGGATAGAGGCAAATTTATTGTTGTGAGAGATAGATGCTCTTCAGATTCTCTAGCAAAGTGTCACGTTCATCAATCCCCATATGTTGGTTGCTCTTGTCTCGTTTGAGAAGTCTTTTTGCGGCAGCTGAATCATTGAATGAAGAAGTTGATGATAATGGTTTCATTCGAATCACCAATTCTCTTCCCATCGAATCCCTCGGCCACGAGTTGTCCCGCGCAGCTTCTGACCATCTTCTCCCATTCGTCCTCTCGTCTCTTCATCGCTCTTCTTCCCTCCGCTTCTGCACGCCTTGTCGCTGCCAACCTCGGTCTGCTCCGCACTTGTCTCAGAACGTCATCCACATCGACGCCACTGTCGTTCAAGAAAATCGCATCGTCAGGAAACGCGATTTCCTTGAAGATTCTTCAAATTCCCCTATTGATTCATTGAATTGATCAAATTCAGCCACACCTCTGAATGGTCGTCTCGTCCACTCGGCTCTCTGCAGGCCGCTGTCGATTCCTCTGCACAGCCACACTCAGCTCGCACCGCACAGCCGCCACTGCAAATCGCCATCCCAGACGGCGTGCAGCCCTTTCGAATGGTCGTCGCATGCTTTGCAGGTAGAAAATGTCGTCCACAATCAATAGGCCCTCCAAATTGGGAGTTCATTCGTTTCTACTGTAGTAGCCCAATTTCTTCCTCGTACCTGCCAATTCGCTCCAAATCTCTCCATTTTCAGTTTAATTGCCTGTTCGAATGCATTCCTTGCCTCGGCTGCATTGAAATCCTCCACTCTCCTCCCAACGACTCTGTCGAATTCGACGACTTCTGTCTGCGCCGAATGACTCGATGCTGCAGCAATCATTTGGCAGAGGGTCGATTTTCCGGAGGCAGGAATGCCCATCACGAGCAGCAGAGACATCTTGCAATGCAACGGTTGGGGAAATCACTCATGCTCTTTCTGTCGCAGTTTGACAGAGAGACAGGAAGACTCACCTGAAGCTCTGTCCGTTGAGTAGCACTGCAGACAGGTTGAGTTCCTCCTTCGAAAGGCGCACGATGTTCATGCGGGAGACAAGAGTGCTGCAATTCGAGTAAGTTGAATGTTTGGATTCGAGTTTGAAGATCGAAAATACTTCCACATTTTGGAATTGACCTTTCGAACATCAAAGGTATTGAAAAGGAAAAGGGAAACTCTTTATTCAATTATCGTTTTCTGATGAACCGAGCCTGAATGAACGTTCTCGGAACACATAGAGATTTTTGGTGATTGATTGTCTTTCTGTGCAGATACTCTTTCGATCGACACTCAAATCCAATTTCTTCGAACAACTGCACAATTTCCTCTGCAATTCATCAAAATGAGAATGAACTCTTCGATTTTCAGACCACTCACCCAAGTAGAAGTAATAGGCTCTCGTCCCGTCCTGTCGAACGTAGAATCGCTCGCCCAATTTGGCATCCCGAGTGAATCGAATCATCGCATAGTCATTCACTGCGTAATCCCTGATCATAAGTGATCCTCCAATCTAAAAGAGACTGATGAGATTGTTTGTTCTTGAAATGGAGAAAGGATGCCTTGATGTATTTCCTGAGATTCTCCGCAGCAGTCCTGTGCTTGTCTGGATGAATGGCGGACATCACGAAAATGAGCGTTGCCAAATCTGCCTGCTCCTCGAAGACTGCCGAATTCTCGTCTGTCAGATCGACAACTGCCGAGGCAACAGTAGTCTGCAATTCTCATTCCTTTTCAGGGTAGCAGAAAAACTATATTATATAGGTGCATAATGTATTAAATGTGTTGCTTACCCCTAATTCATTCGCTCTTTCATTGAGTAGAGTTAGCGCACTCGGAGAGAAATCGAATGCCTGCAGCCGCATTGAGGGAAATGCTGACTGCAAGGGAAACAGCATGTTCCCCACCCCACAGCCCGCTTCCAGGAATACAATGTTCTCCTGCAAATTTGCAATTTTCCTTATTTAACGTTTTCTAATTTCTAATAACTATATCTCTAGAATTTTGTGGCTAGATACAAGGACAGGGGGTAGGAGTGAAGGGAGACGGGATCATTTTAACCTCAAACAAATTGCTGATTAGTATGGGCGAAGAATTTCTAGATAAAAGTCAATCTCGCCTACACCTCACTTATTTTTATTCTTCCTTATATCTAATCTACGGACTTTACAACGAGTTTCTTTAAATGATATAGAACATTCCCACCTCCAAATTCAAATCATCTCCACACAACTCCTGCATTTCCTTGACCGACCAATTTCTGTCTTTAAAGAAATTGTCCTTGTTTCGATTGTAGAAGCGATTCCAATTCCTCATCGCCTCTTTCTCGTACTTTTCTCGCTTGAAATTCGAAACCAAGTTCTGAAAACGTGATTAAATGTAAATCAGATTTGCAACTTTTTCTAAACTTTGTCACTGCACCTGCATCGCACTGCAGAATTTCAAAAACAAAACAAAAAACTTTCTCAATGCAATTGCACTGCGGCTGAAATTATTTTCTTGCAAGTATGGTGTAAATAACCAAAATCTACAGTAAATCGAACCTGTTTGCCGAGTCGCAATTCATCGTCTTCTGTCAAGTTTCTCGGTTCCATCGAAGAAGAGGCGAAGCATTCCTCGGCTGACATTCTGGGTCTGCAATGCTGATTAGAATTCAAAACTCGCTCAACAGCAAACTGTACAGACAAGTCTGTTCGGCGTTAAACCAATCTTTCATGAATTTGAATTGGCAACGATGTTTTTGAACAAAAACAACTTTATTTTGTAATTTTCAATAATAACGATTAGAAAACCCAACAAGAAATTTAATGAGATTTGGGGGTGGGTGTAGGAGTGCTTTAGGCGATGGAGCCGGCATTGGCAGCGACTCTCGGCCACAGATCAGCACACTCCTTGGCCACGGGACCTGTGATCGCTGAACCCTTCATCTCTCCCTTGTTGTTCACGATCACACCTGCAATGAGAATACACATTCAGTGAGTAAAAGGAAGCAACGAGGGGCGCGATTTGCAATTTCTCGAACCGCGCAGTTAAACTGTAGGGGGAACAGATCTAGGAAAGGCGCTTAAAGTCGGGGATATGGTCGTGCAACCTCTATTTCCTATAGTATTTCATTCGCCATCTTGTATCTCGAACCTCGAATTTTCAAATTCTATTTATCATGAACCCCCATAATGGAAATTTCACTCTTGCGGACCCATCCCCGTATATTTCTCGAGTCCGACTCAAATATGCCCCCTAGCGTTATGCAAAAACAAGATAGTGCTTTACTTCGAGAGACAGAACGAGGACATACTCGTTTCTCTCCAAAAAAAAAAAGGTACACACTATCTCGTTCTCGGCAAGTTAGCCGAGATTCGAAAACGTTGCAAATCTGACGAAAAGGAAGGCGAAAACAAACCGGCGTTGTCCTCGAAGTAGATGAACGTGCCGTCCTTGC
This sequence comes from Diploscapter coronatus, assembly GCA_964036155.1. Lineage (NCBI taxonomy): Eukaryota > Metazoa > Nematoda > Chromadorea > Rhabditida > Rhabditidae > Diploscapter > Diploscapter coronatus. Next base: position 85,129,888 of record OZ038422.1, on the reverse strand, counting down.
GTCTGAACTGTTTGCGCTGGCGGATGACGACTCCTTGCAGAACTGAAACACGTTATTTATTGATCGACTCATTCAAATTCGACATCTTGTATATCACGCAACCAGACTTGTAAATTTTGCTTTTATTTTGCATCCACACCAACTTGTATGCAACACCCAGCGAGTCTCTGCACATTTATAGATCACGGGATTTCCCGTTAACATCGATGATTCACATCACTTTTGCACTTTGTACTGGGTTTACATTTTTCGAGCGCTAGAAGCTGGAGAAAATTCAAAATTGAACTATTCTAATTTCCCACTTTACGTCATTTTTCTGGCGAATTTTTTAACTAGAAAATACAAATGCCCAATGCTGATCTACAAAAAAAAAAAGCCAAATTTCGTCTCGAGAACGATAAAAACTTGAAATCCATCATTAGCCTAAAATTGATGGCAAAATGATATTTAGATGGCTGACAAAAATTTCCAGGACGAAACCCAAAAGTAGTATTTGTGGATCAGGATTCTTCAGAAGGAACGAAGAAATCAGCTACAGAATCCCAAAAATATAAAAATGAATTTTCGATCAATTTTGTGCGAAAATGACATTTCATTGGCGACAAGTGGTGGTGGTGATCATATCCAAGATTTGACCAACCCTCAGTTCTGTGTCTAATTATAATTAATTACTCTCAATTAAGTCCGACAAATTGCAAAATAAATCTGAAAAATTAACTTGCAACTACGCGATAACGCAAGAAAAACGCGCCCCAGCCCATTTCTAATCGTGTCGTGGGCTTCCGCTAAGCATAGCTTCGATGTTAACAAACACATCTCGCGAGATTTTCGCGTGCAGAAATCGCGGATTTGCTATACACAAGGCGTGGGTGAGAAGATAGTGTGGGGGATATAGAAGAAAGACCCGCTATAGTTGTCGCTCATCTTATGTCTCATTTGTAGTTATCACTTATAGAATAATCACTCGAAAACTGAGAGTGGCAACTACAGGGAGTCGAGAAGAGGCGAATTCGTTCAAAAAAAAAAATTGTCCGACCTTTTTTCCTGAGTTCAGGCTTGCCTTTCTTTACGGAGCAGACGAACATGTCACCCACACAGGCAGCAGGCAGTCTGTTGAGTCTGCCTCGAATTCCGTACACGCCGATCACGAACAGGTTCTTGGCTCCAGTGTTGTCGGCACAGTTCATCACTGCTCCCACAGGCAGACCTGCAAAGTCCGCAATATTTATTGTTTTTTTTTCAAATTTTCCAGACCTAGGCAGCGCTTAAACCAATCTCTCTCGTGCGTACCCCCTTTAGATAAAAAAAAAAAAATGCTGCTAAAATCATTTTGTGCTCCCTATGTATCAACTTTCTATAGAAAAAAATTATTTGCGTACCCCTCCCGCTATGTTTCGTTCTGGGCAAAAGTCTGCCTAGGTCTGAAGTTCCCCGTTCTCCAAAACTCACCCAAGGAGATACGGAACTTGGCTCCCGAACTGCCTCCGCGTCCTCTCTTCGACATTGCTGCTTTACCTGCAATTAACCGCTTAATTAGGGGGAAATTAGCGAAAATCTGCACAGAAATTCAATAAACGGCCCAAAAATAAAAAGCATGTGCGAGCATTGCAAAAGGGATAGCATTTGTCCCGCCCATTTTGCCGTTGAAAGACCTCTCGCTTCTTTGCACTCCCGTTTTTTCGCACACTATTTCTTTCGCGCTTCTAATCGATGTTTTTGTGTTAAACGTTGAATTTCGCCGTCTTACGTATTTCCCTGTTTCCAGAAGCCGTCCGACGAGATTCTGAAGGCTCGACGGCGCCAAAGGCCTACTGAGACAAGACTTATCTGCTGATTTTAGGTGAGAATTTTTAGAGTTGCTATGGAGAATTGACTGATTCTTTGAATTGCAGTTTGCAGTGTGTCGTGAAGTGCGCGTGAGGCAGGAGATGATCATCGAACAGACCGAGCATCTCGTTGAGTGGCTCATCAAGGAACTCACTCCCATGTAAGGAAGCAGGCCTTGTGGAAGGGGAATAGGGAGAAAATGAAATGACGATTTGCAGCTGCGATGCGGAGCCAGCTGCCTTGGCCAAGTACGTGTTGGCGCTGCTCAAGAAGCCCGACAAGACGGACGAGGAATTGAAGGAATTCAGTCTGGGTCAGCTGGAAGTCTTTCTGCAAGCTGGTATGCAGAACATGCAAACAGACCTGGACAAGACTCGAGCCAAAATGTGCTCAACGAAATTCTTGTTGAGGACCCCCCTATCCTATAGGGTGTATGCCATTGCGCACAAAAAATATTTGTGCGCAATGACCACTTTTCAAGTATGTCATTGCGCACAAAAATTATCAAGTATGTCATTGCGCACAAAAGTTTTTTTGAGTATGCCATTGCGCACAAAGTATGTCATTGCGCACAAAAGTATGTCATTGCGCACAAAAGTATGTCATTGCGCACAAAAGTATGTCACTGCGCACAAAAGTCTATAATTGCTCATATAAGTCATAATACTAACTTTATCGTTGATATTTTCATAAGTTTTCATTATTTTTTCGCTGTCTTTACCTAATTGATTGAATCGCGTTATAATACTCAATGCAAATAATTATCGGCTATTTCTTTTTGAAAAACAGTAAAAACTGTCAACTCGATATGCTGATTAGTCTAATTATCTTTTGCATTTAATTTCCTTCAATTTAATGTACGATTTCCCTAGGTATTAAATTTTCACTTGTCTTCAACAAGATCCCCTAGAATTACTATAGAAGCTCATAGAATCTGACAGAAATAGAGGTTTTCGAGATATCTGATTACAGAAATATGTCATATATCCCCAAATCGCCTGTCAAAATGAATCATTCTATCACATCTTACTATTTCTGAAGTCTATAGGTCAATACATCCATCTCTGGAGTCACAGGGCTCACTTATTCACTCAAAAATGATGAAACGTTCACTATAGACATATTCGAGCGACCGTAGTGGTCCAGAATATATCCAAAAAGGGTCGTTCATAGTCTATATTTCATCTGCGGTATTAGTTCTCTTAATATCATGGATTAGGGGCAGATCTGGGTATCATTGTATTAACCATGGGGCGTTAAAGATTGGAAAATCTATCAAAATGAGAAAATTCAAAAATCCACCATTCCAAGAACGCCCAGTCATCCCAAATAGGTCAATTGCCCCTCGACCACGACATATTTTTCATCTGAAGTATCAGTTCTGTTAATATCAAGCCTCTATCACTAGGTCTGGAAATATTTTTCTCGACTTCTGGAGCGTTTTAGGCTAAAAATGACGAAATTCAAAGAAAATGCTAATTTCACAGACCATAGTGTTTCATAACATGCCGCAACCTGATTGAAGTTATTCTAAATTTGATTTACAGTAGCTCTTTTCTTATTATCATGGCTCGACCATCATGTATGAGTGCATTTTGATCACTACTATGACTAATGGGACTTAAGAATAAAATGTTCAATTTTCCTAGGAATAAATCATATTTTGACCCCATACTCCGACTTGGCATATCAGAATCGGGTCGTCATGCTATGAAATAGAGAGAAGGGATATTCAGAATGATAGGAACACCAATATCGAGGGTCCATCGTCATCTATAGAATCGTCATCGTCCCAAAATGGTCGATTTCTGTTGATTTTTGTAAAGTTTCACGATTTTTGACCAAAAAGATGAGTCGATCACAACCAAACATGAATAAATTGGCCTATAGACTTCAGAAATAGATGTATCACATCCAACTGGTCATTTTGGTAGACGATTTGGGGATCTATGACGTACTTTTGAAATCAGACATCTCAAAAACCTCTATTTCTGTCAGATCTCATGAGTTTCTATAGTAATTCTAGGAGATCTTGTTGAAGACAAGTGGAAATTCAGTACCTAGGGAAATCGTACATTAAATTGAAGGAAATTAAATGCAAAAGATAATTAGACTAATCAGCATATCGAGTTGACAGTTTTTACTGTTTTTCAAAAAGAAATAGCCGATAATTATTTGCATTGAGTATTATAACGCGATTCAATCAATTAGGTAAAGACAGCGAAAAAATAATGAAAACTTATGAAAATATCAACGATAAAGTTAGTATTATGACTTATATGAGCAATTATAGACTTTTGTGCGCAATGACATACTTTTGTGCGCAATGACATACTTTTGTGCGCAATGACATACTTTTGTGCGCAATGACATACTTCAAGTGTGCCATTGCGCACAAAAAATATTTGTGCGCAATGGCACACTTTTGTGCGCAATGACCGTTCCCCCCTAGGTCTGATAGAAATTGAACCACAACACCGAGGACTGACGATGAACGTTGAATGTTTCAGGAACGAAAAAATTCGTGGACAAAATGTTCCAAACGATCAAGGACAAGTCCTACATTCCCGAGCCCGCTCCGCTCGAAATTGAAGAGCCAAAGTCGCAAGTGAAGCCAGAGCCCGAATCGCCCACAAAGAAACCTGCAGAATCGCGAAGACAGGCTGCTTTACAGAGAGGCAGAGACAAGGAGAATGATACTAAGGTTGGTTGGACAGAGCAGGCATTTAGTCCGACTCGAACACATAAATTTGGGCGAGTAGGTCTGACAAAGAATGTTGGGATCAGACTTGCAACTTTTTTTTTTTTTTTTTCAAAATTTTGGACTCGCACTTTTTTCAAGAATTTAGAAAAGTCACACCCACAACCGCACCCGCGAGGTTTTATTTGCAAGTCTGATTGGGGTTTCTTTTGAAAAGGAATATATACTAGAGATGAGTGATTCGAATGAGTTTGTTTATTTTCAGGCCTCTTCATCTCGCGACGTGAAGGATGTGAAACCAACGGCAGATTCTGCAGAGATATCAACTCGCAGACGAGGAGGAGTCACACAGCCCGTCTCTTCCACTTCACAGGCGAATTCTGCTGCAAAGGAGGAAAGAACAGAGAGGATTGACAGATCTGGCAGGAATGACAGAGCAGACAGAATGGAGAGGGCCCCACTCAGAAGGGGCGCAGAGGAGAGAAGAACTGGCACAGGCACAGGGAGTGACAATGTAGATGCTGCGTCTTCTGACAGACCTGAGAGAACAATCAGAAAGCGGATCAGCCCTCCTCCTGGAGCTGAGCCTAAGGTTTGTGAAAGTCCTCTTGAATTTGAAACAGGGACACACTTGAAGAATAAACATGTCAAAAATATAGACTTGAAAAATGACCCAGACCTCGAGAATTCCATTATGAGGGTAGGGGTAGGGCCTAGCAGACCAATTTTTGTCTCACAATATGACCATGACGTGCTCGTTATTACGAAATCAAAATCGCCCTACTCCATTACCTATTCCTCTTATTATTCATCCAAGTTTTAATTCCACAGATCGGTCGTTTTCAATATTGTCCGAATGTGTCCCTGTGTCAGATTCAAGAAGCCTTGCGAATGGAGAAACGGAAATGACTGAATAAATTCGTATGTTGCAGAAAGACGTCCCAGTGCGTGGTAGCAACTATTCGATGGGCCGTCGTCGCTCGCGTTCTCCTCGAGCCGAGAGAAGAGGGCCGGGAGCCAGAGCTGCAGGAGGACGCAGCAGACCATCTCCTGAGAGGGCACACAGAAGAAGATCGAGAAGTCGCAGCAGATCGCCCAGATCCCGATCTCCCAGGGAGGAGAGACGCAGGAGGAGATGCAAGAACTACGATGGTTGGAATTAATCGCACTTGCTCTCCAAACTCGACCCACAGAAAATAGTGTATCCTTTCGTGAGAGAAAAAGAAGACGTGCTCTCTTACTCTCTCAGTATGATATATACACTATTATTTCTGCGGATCGAATATGGAGAAAAAAAAATCTGAAATGTATGGATTGTGGAATAAACGGATGAATTTGCAGAGCAGGGCTTCTGTCTGCGCGGCGACCAGTGTCCCTACGATCACGGTCCCGACCCAGTTGTGGTGGATGATAGCGCGCTCGGGAACATCGTCAAATTGCCCGGCGTCAAAGGACTGCCTGCCAATTTCAGGTGAGTCGCAGGAAGAATGCGAGGAAGAGAGCAGTGACAATTTCAGTGTCCCCCCTCCCGGTTACAATCCGATGAACCCTCCGCCTCCAGGAGTCGAGCAGCCTCCGAATGCCTATGCCGCTTCGTCTCAGGCAGGAGGAATAGGCGAAGGTCAGTTCATGCGTGAAGAATGCCCGAATCTACGAAACTCTCGGAACCGTCCGAAACCTTTGTTCTTGTTATGAGACTCCGAGAATTTCGTGGATCCCCGGTCACAGGCTTGATTTCTCGGATTCGATGTAGAAATACTCGCCAGACAATATTTAGGGGGTCTGCCTCGCAAAAGGATACGTTAGGAAGCGAACCTTCCAATTCAGAGCTGCAAATTTCACACACGACCGTTTATCGGACAGACGAGTGCGTTAAGCAGAAGCGAAAAAGAAATAGCATGGAAAGTTTTGCAGAACTTTGCGGGAAAGAAAGAGACTAGAGAGAAGCATCGTGTGAAATTTGCAGTCCTGCTCCAAACTGATTCCTTTCACTTGCGAACCATCTAGATTTCGTCTAGAGAACAGTTCTATTATTGATTGGAGAGAACGCGTCGATATTAAAAAATTACGCTATTCGTCTCACTCGTTTCTCTCCTATGCGACTCGCTATTTCACTTCAAATTTGATTTATAATTTCTGTATGAATATATCGAATTTGCTCTCCAATCAATAGTACAGAAAATCCGAGAGAAAAAAACGCTGGATGATTATTTATTAATTTCACTAAAAAAATCGTTGCAGGTTACAACCCGGAAACTCCAGGCCTGAATGCGAGCGGCAACCCGAACTACTCGGTCCCCCCACCTCCTCTGCCCGTCCACATGAATGCAGGGCCCTGGCGAGGCGCTGGATATTCCGTTCCCACCACCGCGAATGCCGTCGTTGGCTACGACCCCTCGGGGGGCATTCCAATCGACCCCTCCTCCGCGCCTCCGCACTCCTCTGCACAAGGACAGCCGGGCACTATCCCCGCTCACTACGGACGTGGTCAACAGCAAAATCCGATGGGCGGCGGTGGACCGATTCGAGGCCGAGGCAGAGGCAGGGGCAGAGGCGGCTACATGACCAGGGGAGGAGCACACTCGGCTGGAGGACAGGGTGCAAACGGAAATGCAGCCAGCGATGGAAGAACTCTGCAGGTTTGATAGAGAACATGAGTGATGAATTGGAGGACAATTTGATTTACTGTTCAGGTGAAGAAGATTCCTCCCGACCAGAACAACATCGCCAAACTCAACGAGCACTTCGCCCAGTTCGGAAACATCGTCAACATGCAGATTCGCTTCGGAGACCCAGAGACCGCACTCATCACCTACGCCACCAGACACGAGGCCACTGCCGCTTACAAATCACCCACTCCTGTTTTCAACAACCGATTTATCAAGGCAAGTCGCTGTCTGTCTGATGACTAACTCCCCCCATTCGGGTTGGAGACGGTTTGTATCGAAATTGTAGGGGCTTCCCTCGTAGATTTTGGTACAAATCACCCACCCCTTTTGTGGTAAAAATCGCCTCCAACACGACTCATTCAATGCATTGCAGGTTTTCTTCTACCAGCAGCCAGAATCTGTCCCCGTTCCTGGTGAGCAGAGTAAGGCAGGAGGATCATCGAGCCAAGCAGCAGACGCGCAGGGCACAACACCCGTCCCTGGAGTCGCACAACAGCCCGTGGAAAAACAAAAGGTTTGACAGACAGTTCTGCAGAAGAGGGGAATTGAAAAATTGTTTCAGGTTGCCACTGTGAAGGAGTCGAAATTCGTGAATCCAGCCGTCAAGGAGAAGAGGCAGAAGGCTGTGATAGCCAAGACTCAGCTGAAGAAGGAGAAGCCCGCATATGGATTGCTGCTGGAATTGCAGAAGAGGAACGTGGCCCTGCTGCAGAAACTGATCGAGAGCCAGAAGACTGTCGTGGCCAAAGTAAGAGCGGCGAAGGACGAAAAGGCCAAGAGTGCGGCACTCAAGCTGGTCAAGGACATTCAGGACAGAATCAAGACTTGCAAGGCTGAGGTGAGTGCTGCGTTCCGGACCCACAGAACCTGTAGGGAGCTATTCGGAACCTCCCGGCGGGAAATGAGTTTCTATAAGAAGGTTCGAAGGTTCCAAGAGTTTCGTGAATCCGGCACTGATTGTCAAAATGCAAATGAATGAATGAATTGCAAGTTGCAGGTCGACAAATCGACTGCAGAGCTGAAGGAGAAGAAGGCGCTGATCGAGGAACTGCAGACAGCCATTGTCGAGGCTAAGCCGGGCGGAACAACTGCGAAGAGTGAATCGGGCGTAGAAGGGGAGGATGGAGACGGCGAGAAAACGGGCATTGCAGGAAAGGGCAGTTTGAAAAGAGCAGGTGGGTGGAAGAAGAAGAAAAAGCGGACTTCTCAAACTCAACTCGCAGAAAAATACAATGTGTCGTATTGAGAGAGAGAGAGGAAACGAGTATGTCGTCTATTTCTCATCCGAAACGATTTGTTATTTTTGCGGGTCGTGTTTAGAAAAGTCGGAGAAGAAGAAAGAGGATAATTATAAACATCTAATGAATTCAGCCGGAGACTCGTCGGATGAAGACGATTTACTGGAGCCAAAACGCAAGCCGGGCAAGCTGATCGTGCGCGGATTCGACGCCAAGGACGAGCAGGAACTCATCGAGCATCTCGAGAAGTTCGGGGATCTGCGCGACTTCGACATCATTCCTGGCAGCAAACCAACTGCTTCCGTCGTCACTTTCAAACGATACGAGGCTGCAGAGAGGGTAGGCCTTAATTACAATTACATTCAGACTTGTCAATTTTCACACCCGCATGATCAAGATAACGTGTCTTATCGAGAGGAAACGAGTTTCTTCTTTCTGTCTTTCGAAAAACAAAAAATATTTCATTCATGCGAACCCCTGCGGGTGTGAAAATGTCCGAGTCTGATTCTATTCTACTGTAGGAAAATATGTAGTGCAAATTCTCTTTTAAGGCTCTGATCGAGGGCCGCACATTCACGAGCTCTGCTGGCAACAAGAAGAATGCTATCATCCTGAACATGGACTGGTACAGCCCCGAAGCAGCTGCAGAGGGCAATGCGGTCGTGCCCGACAAGGAACGGGCCGCAGACCAGCAGCTTAATGCCAATCAACTGCTCGCTTCCATTCCAAAGAGTGAAGAGGTCGGTCAATAATAAATATGCATGGCTTCTTGAAAAGGACATACACCTGCTGAATAGGAAAAAGGGTTGGGTAGGCTGAACTTTGTCTAGAGATGTTCAAGATGCTCAAAATTTTGATTAGGTCTTAAATTTTTGACATTCCCATGCTAAGCATGACAGCGAGAAGAAAAGTGAGAAAAAGCACTCCTTTTTCTCGCTGCCATGTTTAATATGAGTCAAAAAGCTTTAAGGCCTGATTTTGATACCGAACATGGACCTACCTTACCCTATTCCTCTTATGGAATCATAAATTTTCATAGGTGTATGTCTTTTATAAGAAGCCGTATGCGTGCATTCATTCATGCAGACAATGTAATGTAATGATTGCAGTCGGATGAAGAGGTTCTGTGAGGAGGGCGTTCGGAACAATCGGCACAATGGACGAGGAGGATTCTGCCCAGGCTGCTGTCTTCACTCATCTTCAAGTGTTGCTGCATTGGTGAGTCATCCCCATTCACTCATTTCTCCCTCTCCTCATTTCGTATTGTAAAATGATGTTGCCATCTCCATATTTTAAATTTCTCTATTGTCAATGACAATTTGACAGGATTTTTCTAACTTCAACTTCACTTTTCCACATAATCGGTGTTTTATAATCTGTTTCATTCTAATTCAATTATTAGAGGGCTAGCCTCATTTTACTTCTCTCCCTTCTTTTGTAGCTTGTTTGTTTGGTTTCTAGATGACCAGTGGGATTGTTCTTTCTTCGGTAACCATTTCGTTTAACTATTGTTTTCTCGTAATCATTTATTTCTCGTCAAATCCATGAAGCCGGAGCCAATTTGTTGTTCAGACGGCTCCTCTGATAACTGTTGCAGAATAAAGTTGAAAATAAAAGGGGCCAAAGTCAAAAAATGAAGATGAAAAGAGCCCATGAAATGATAACGCTCACGAACTCGAGTACAAAACAATTCAGGTAGAATTGAAATGATACGGATGACCTCGGAGAAGAACAGACTTCTCAAAACTCGACTCGCAAAAACCCGCGCAAATCGACCCGCAGAAAAAGCGCGTTTCTAGAGAAAAGAAGGGATGCTCTTCTTCTTTCTCAATACAATTTTTCTGCGGGCCGATTTGCGCGGGTTTTTGTGGGTCGCGTTTTGACAAGTCTGGAGAAGAAGAGGACTTGAAGCGGGTCTGAAATGTTGACTGATTGATTGTTGATATGTCCGCCACGTTCAATAAACATTTTTTCTCAAATTGATTACTCGAATTTAATGAACAACATATTCTGTTGTGCTGTGTGTGCATTCACAATCATCCTATCTTTCCACTTGCAATAATCAAATGAAACATCATTCTTCTCAACGACGTCAATTTGTAATTATTGACACATTGTTTATTAATTTCACGAAAATGAAGTTCTACATTATTATTTGCAGATCTTTTCTGAATCTGGTATAAAGTGCGATCGAAATCGGTTAATGATCAGAATATAGGTACATTAGTCTATTAAAACTAGCTTGTCTTCCGGCGGCGTTTCTTCACCCAAATTAATACTTTGTAAGTGGTAGTATTGTTTCAATTACAATTAGTCCGAATCTTCAGCTATCCATAAGGTAATTTTAACAGGATAATTGGTTGTACATGGACTATTCTGACACCAGTAATATGAATTTTATCTCACAAGATAAGATACTACACTTTGATACCAGCTATCTTCGAACAGAATGAATAAAAGCAATATCTTTATTGAACATTCGACAACTTTTCGGAATGCATTTGAATTAACAAAGTAAAATGAATAGATCAATTCAAGTAAGAAAAAACTAAGCAGTCGTGAGCTACATAAACTTTGCCTATGCATATAGAACTTCTTTCCACAGTTTACCATAATTTCAGATCAATTTTGCCCCGTGATGAGAGAATATATCCGGGTGCAGTTGCTCCGGACGATGAGGTGTAACTTGAATAACTTTGACTAACTCTTTCTTAGTCGATGGTGTAGTAGTGTTGCTCTTCTAAAATTATCTCTTTTCCTTTTACATGCATATGTACATAAACTACCTTGATCAATCCTTTCACTAAGAAAAACAAGGGAGTTATTTGGAGGCATGGTCCATATAGGGAAATAATCGTAGAAATTAACTGAAAGTTTTTTAAAGACAGTCTTTGAGAGATTCAACCAAGGAATGACCAGTGGCAAAAGTGTTATTTTCAGAGGTTTTTAGTGGTTTCTGACTATGTTCTACCTGAGAATCATGATTCTGACTTTTCTAGGGACCACCAGCCATTTTGCCGAATTCTTTATCCTCTCATTCAGTTCTCAATTCTCGTCTTTCATGAATGGTCATTTTTCTTTTTCTTCCTCACTTATTTTTAGCTTCAATCTGTATATTTCCGATACGGAATCATGTTATTTAAATAGGGTTACTTCCACTTCCAAATCATTATTTTAAGGAGGAAAATTCTGTTTGTTTTTTTTTTCAATATTCATTTCCCCTCAAATTTTATATTCCGATTTGCGAGAAGAATGATTATTCATTGCTCTATTTCAAATCTCGTCTTTTCAGATATCACCTAGCTGCGTTACTTTTTGCCATTCGAACCATTTGAATACTTATTTTTCCTTTCTTGTGAACGATCATTCCATCTTATCTTCCATATTTGCCTTCCTACAAACATTTCTTCTAAACAAATCTCTTAAACGGCAATCATTTCTCCTATTTCCTATCCTAACAAGGGAAGGTTTTACCCTCGTCCTCATATTTCGATACAAGAGTACCCACATCCTTCTTCAGATTCGCAACGAAGTGCAGCAGAAATGGATGAGTGGCGAGATTCCAGTCGTCGTGGCCACGATCGCGTTCGGAATGGGAATCGACAAAGCTGATGTCAGGTATGAATTGTCTTCTACATTTTTTGTTTGGTACTAATTTTAATTCGAGAAATATCCAACTTTCGAACGATAAATGATCTAACTTGTGCAAGATATTGTACAAATTCAGGTTTATCTCTGAAAACGCTCACACATTTCAATTTTGATGTTTCAGAGTACTCAAACAGGATCAAGGTGATTATTTTGAATTTGAATTTTCGGAGTTTCTTTCGTTTTTCAATTGAAAAGGCATTTATTACACTGTCAATCTCCACTAAATTTTGAAGGAAAATGCTGAACTTTTACACACGAAGATTTGTATTTTCCAAAGAAAAGATTAATTGTTTTCAGGCCAAGAAGGGGTTGAGTGACGATGTGAAAGATATCCAAATTAAGGCTCTGCAGACTGGGTTCGAGAAAATGCTCGAGTACTGTGAAAAGGTATGGGTCCGATTTTTAATTAGTGAATTTTAGTTTTTTGTCCAATGCTGTCAAAATTGAATACTCCTATACACTATTTCAATTTTCGTTTTTTATTCTAATTTGCAGGAATGCATTTTCAAGCATTCGAATAATTGCTATTTTTAGGCCGAATGTAGACACAAACTGATGGCCCCGTTCTTCAATGAATCCGATCTGAAGAAGTGCTTGAAGAACTGCGATTTCTGCAGAATTCCCGAGAAGGTCAGCCAACAGGCAAATGCGCTCAAAACGGTAAGAAATTTAGGATAGATTTTTAAAAAATATTTATAATTGAAATATTTCATTTATTCTATCATTCCAGCAGCGTCAAGAGAGTCTGTACTCACGAAGTCAGCGACAGAATGGAGAAGCTCATGAACCATTCGGATATGAGCCAAGGTTTTTTTTTTCTAGTAAATATTAATCAGAGATTTTTCAGGCAAAAGAAAGAAGAAGGGCAATATTCTGGATTCGAGAACGGGCTGGAGAGAATGGAAAAAGAGGAGGCTGCCAGGCTAAAGACTTGTTCAGGTAAGAAAATTTGAAATAACTATCGTTGAAAAATATTCCATTCCTACCATTTTATAAAATTCCTCGAAACCACTTTTTGAATTTTATTGAAAATTTTCAGGACGAATCCGAACATCGTCGCAAAGCGCGTGAATTGGCAAATAGAGGAGCTGAGAGGAAAGTGCGTTGAGTCACTCACTATTGTTGTAAGTTTTTATTCAACAAACCATAATTTGAACAGAAGTATCTTATACTCTACATAACGAAGATCATATCAATATCAATTATCTCAGGGATTGTGTTTGATGAAACTAATGCAGAGACGGGCAAAAGTATTGGATCACCTCGTTCTTGGATTTTCCTAGCCCAGTGTTCTGCAATGCTTGAATTCAGAATGCATTTCATACGCATATGCGCTTATGTAAGACTAGAATGTGTGCTAAGTTTCAGCATGATCTGTGCATTGCAAAGCTCTAGGCCGAATATAACCCTAATATGGTTGTGACCCAATGATTTTATTTTGTTCGCCATCCTACATATGTTTTTCAGTTACACAAATTACCAATGCCAGTTTAAAAATTATAAACAATTCTTATTCGTGATTATCTTTCCTTCTTTGAAACTGACAGCGTATTTTTCAGCGTCGTGAAGCGATAGTTCGCACAGTCATACAGGCTCTGGACGACAGTTCCTCCCAGGCAGACAACCAGCTGACATCAAATATAACTCCTGCTATTTGCAGTCCAAGACACTCAGCTCCTACAACCACAAGGCTGCACAGTCGTATGTTGTTTTTATCTAATTCTGGGATGTGTCCAGTACAGTGCGAGAACTACTATTTTGCCGATCAGCACTGGTTTATTTGCACTGCTAATATTTCTGATTTTACCCATCAATTTCATAGCTTTTATTGGTACATGATTTATAATAAAATGATCCATTTTCCAAATATTCTAACCTGAGATGAGGAGATTGGTTAATTTCGAAGATAACTTTGACTTTACTACTCTACTACCATCTATCTATAATTTGTATCTCTGAAAAGCGAGTGAAATCCTTTGATTTCAGTTGAGTGCAAACAAGAACGCGATGAAGAATGGAACGGAATACTATTCCTCTTCTGCTTCAGCCACTTGATAACGATAAAACAATGCATTGGTATTCTCAATAAGAGTTTCATTGATTTCATATTGTGACACCATATAATATCAGACAAAAATATATAGAAAATTGTTGAAGATCGATTTGTCAGAAAAGAAGAAATGGTGTGATAGTAGAAATCTAACTATGAGATACATGTGTATTGTTGAGCTAATCATAATTGAAATGAGACACTACAAATTGTGGATTTTTATGATGAGAATTCTTACGAACCTTTGGATCTTACTTTATAAGGCTTAGTTCATAGTTCACGGGCTTTTTTGAAAATAGTATGACTCAGACATAAAAGTCCGCGAACCACGTCCTTCAATCCGCTGTGAGGAAAACATTTGTTGCACTCTGTAGATTTCTAATTTCTAATTCTCGATTTTCCACTTGAAATATGCGTTAATTTCTTTACATCAAAAATTCGTGTGATTTAGTTGGTTTTAAGTAATCAAGCTTTAGCAAGATTTCTGTTTCATCAGTTGTATTTGATGAGGGAAGTTATTTCAACTAGAGTAGTTATTCACAACAATTCTTACCAATTGACAATATTTCTCTTGATAACTGTAAAATTGACAACTAATTGAGATGCAATAATCTAAAGCTATGATAGAATGAGTTCCTAATAAGTATATTTCGTTATTCTTATCGAAAACTATTTCAAAGAATACTTATTTCAGTTGTAATTATTTCTCATCACTACTGGGCTTGGACTCAAGTTCAATTTACAACTCTTGTAAGTTTAAAATTTACAGCCCTTGTAAGTGAATTTTCCATAGTAAATTGGACAATTTACAACATAGTTTACGAACCTTGTAGTCACTTACAAGGGTTGTAAGCTGAACTTGAGTCCAAGCCCTGAATTTCTTCGAGGGTTGTCTGTATAATGTTTATTGGAATTTTAATTTCTAATAGTAGTCGAATAAAGATAACGTTCATAAAATGGGACACTCTCTATTGGGAACTGTCCAATTCGGAACTTTTTGTGAATAGGGAGCTGACAAAATAGTTCCGAATAGGGGGTGTCCCTTTTGAAGAGTACTTATTTGAGTTGCGATTTTCAATGTCTTGATTGGATATCTTTGAGTTGTTTAGCATGGTTATCAGAGCTGAGACGAAATCGAAATTTAAAAATTCGAAATCGAAACTGACTTCCTAAAATTTTCGAAAGTCGAAATCAAAATCGAAATTTCGTCTCAGCTCTGATGGTTATTGAAGTTTGTAATGGTAGCCGAATAAAGATAAAGTTCATAAATATAAAATATAGTATGCCGAATAAAAGGGTACATGGCATTAGACTGGGTTATTTCAATTTTAGTGTTCCGACTTCTTGCCATTTATTCGTTTGTGGATCGTATTCTTCAATAGCGTCACAGAAGTTTATTGGCCAGTATAAACCATCACTTCCTTTCTCAGCTTTTTGAAATCTAAGAACAAATATTTCGTATAAAGATATGCAAAATCTCAGCTCACCCTCCGATTGCATACAATTTCCCATTAGCGACAATGAGCGAATGATAGCATCTTGCATAATTCATATCAGCGATTCGAGGAATTCGGCTGTCGGCTGAAGCTGAGGGGTCGAAACACAGACAGGATTTCATTGAATTAAAATGACTAAATATATAATGATACACTATTTATCATACAAAATTAACGACTTTTCTCCTCCAGTTATGTAAATTTTTCCATTTAACGATGCAACTCCGAAATGAATTCGTCTTTCTGGAATCTCTCCGATTTCAATCCATTCCCGTTTATCGTCTGATAATCGATATATCTTTCTAATTCTATAACCATCAATAACTGAATATCCATAATTACAATAATGAATATGCTATAATGTAACCGTATAAAATTCCATCACATCTTATTTTTTGAACAAAATGAGTTGGAAGAGAAGGTGTAGATCCTGTTTGCCATTCTTTATCTATTAAAACCTGAATTAATTATTTCATGGACTTGTTGATAAGACCTCTTGAAACCATTCGAGTATCCAAGTTATATAATTCAAATGATTTAGTGTTAATTCCAAATATCTGAAACCTAAGAAATTATTCAAAATAACGAGCATAAGAATTTACATTGTCCTGTGTAGTTGCTACTTCATATGGCCAATAAAAAGTGCGGAATTTTCCAATCTTCTCAACTGAGTAATTTTGCAAATTAAACACACAAATTCTTCCTTCATATCCACTTTCATCTCTGTAGGGTACTAAATGAATAAAAACATGCTATTTTGTAAAGAACTTCATCTTACGATAGAATAAAATCTGATTTTCATCTAATGGTTTATACTTTATCTGTCTCCAAAGTAGATTAATGAATTTTGTCATAATTCCATCCTAAAATAATTCATAATTAATGCTTTGGATATGCATATTTATGTGTAACTCTGGGAAAATTCCCGAAACATTCCGAATCAGCAGGACATTTTGGAAGCTTTGAAATTCTTTCGAGATCGATTTTTCCGAAGACTTCTCGAACTTAACTCCACGGGGAAGCTTTCGGGAACTTTCTCAAAGATATTTTGATGGAACCTCTGGACTATTTGCTGCAATGGCAGCTCCAAAAGCGACAGCCTCATCGGGATTTATATCGAATTTCAATTTAGATTTTCCAAATTTATTTTCCAATCTTTGTCGAATTTCAGGAATTCGAGTCGATCCACCAACTAATATCTAAATTATATTCCTCGGATTTCTCATTTCTAAAGCTCTCACCACATAATTCAATTGATTTGACGAAATTCGTGCCGTATTTAGTGCTCTATCAACATATACCATTGCCTTGTCAAATAAGTCGCTGCATAATTCATTTAATTTTTCAATTGATAACAAAATATTTATAGCAACATCATCATTTATGTCCAGCTAAATCAACTAAACTTTTATAAATTTCAGAGCGATCTCAACTCCATACATGAATATTAACAGGGTTCTTAGAAGTTGATAGAAATTCTTTCGCTTTCCTGCATTCGGTTCTCAACCTCTTGACCAATTTCGGTCTTTCGTAGATATCATAGTCCGAAGTTTTTCGAAATTCGTCAATAACGTATTTCATTATCCGGCTATCAAAATCTTGACCGCCTAAATTATCACTAAACTTAATATGATGTTTCATGGTAATCTAACACGAATCGATATTTGGATCATTCGCCCTAAAGTGTTTCAGAATTGCAGTAAAGATAAATGGCATTCACTCGCCTCTCATTTTCTCATTTCCTCTTTAATTTCAGTTCTCTCAATTTGCAAACCACGACATATTTATTAGGGTAGATATTCCAAATATCATTTCGTACCTAAGTGGAGGTCTCCTGTAGTGGCTTTCAACTTATATCCATCTGGATCATCTGGATTTATTTGAGCAATACAAATATCAAGAGTGCCTAAATTGTTTCAATTGTTTACATATTTCAACTAATGCATAGAAATACCTCCTCCAAAATCGAAGACCATTATTTTCGATCTTTCCAATTTAAACTTGTCAATGTATGCAAGCATTGAAGCTGTGGGTTCTTTCAACAAATCTTTCAATTTCAATCCAGCCATTTCAATCGCTCTTTTAGTTGCAGCTATTTGATCGGAGTTGAAAGAAGCTGGTACAGTGACCACAGCTTTTGTCACTTTTTGATTTGTGTACCTCTTAAAAATAAGAATAAATTGTAAGATTTTATATCATTTCATGAATTCGTGAAATTTCTCAAAGCTGCTACAAATTGCGCGCTTATTTTAAAGTCGAAATGATTGGGTGGATATATATCTCACTCAACAATATCGAGAAAGTTCAAATGGTCTACTGTATGAAAATATCAGTGAATTCCCTACATTGCAATGCATGATATGAAAGTCTTACTTCAGCTTGATCCTTCAAACTTTTCAGAATTTCCGCTGAGACTTCTTCAGGAAGAATGAACTTCTCATTCGATTTCCCCTTATTCAGCACATATCCGGCAGAATTCTAAAATAGTCTCAAAATTTATTTGGAGAGTATTGTTTACATTTCTCATATCAACATCGAATGTCCACAATTGTCTGTCATCAGCATTTGGAAGGTCATACAAAATGTGCCATCCGATCAAACGCTTCGAATCTGGAAATATTCTATTTCATATTTGGAATCAAATGTTGTTAAGCAAATGTTCACTCATTCGAAATGCATTGATTTGTTAGGGAAATGCAACAAATTTTTAGCTCTATAAAATCAGATGATATTATTACTACATATCGCTTGGCAATATTCTAAATTTTTAACAAAAGAATATTGTTTTAAAAATAAATTAGTTCACCGTAAAGAATATTCGATAAATCGGTGTTGTAATCCAAAGCTGAATTCCCCACGAGAGTTTCCTTTTCACCAAATGCAACTACCGAAGGGATAATATTTTTACCTTAAAGTCAAAGCTATGAATATTTATTATGTTTAACTTTTACCATCATCATTATGAATCGCCTTAGGTCGACCATTTTCGACGATCGCAACGCACGAATATGTCGTTCCCAAATCGATGCCGATATAGGTCATTTTTATTCCTTAATTTTTAAATTAAAAAATTGTACTGATTTAGGAAATAAATCATACATTCATGCGCAAATAAATAAATAAAAAATCAATAATCATTTGGAGCAAGAAGGCAAGCTTTTACATTGAATGAGAACTGATAAGAGAAGTGATGTCGAATATTTTGTGAAAAGAAATCTTATCATAATATAAAATTAGTAATTTTGACAAATGGTTAGAAGTTAGAAATAAACAAATGAAGGGGGTTTTAATTGGTTGAATAATAATCTGTTCAATTTCAAATGTCATCTCGCATTAAAATGAAACATGTCCAGGAAGGAGAAAGTAAGAAGATTTCATTTGAATAAAAATTAAAAGCAGGGCTGCTTGGAATTCGAAAAAGATCGAACTTTAACTTAAATCGGAATATGACAGTTTGAGGAGAAATGAATATTGAAAAAAAAAAAACAGAATTTTCCTCCTTAAAATAATGATTTGGAAGTGGAAGTAACCCTATTTAAATAACATGATTCCGTATCGGAAATATACAGATTGAAGCTAAAAATAAGTGAGGAAGAAAAGAAAAATGAGCATTCATGGAAGACGAGAATTGGGAACTGAATGAGAGGATAAAGAATTTGGCAAATGGATCTTTGGGTCAATTACTCGGTATTTTCTGTATTTTTCCATGCTCTATCGAATGACATATGATTTGGGGATGTTATTTATTTTTGAAAATATCAATGCAAGGTTTGACAATGAATGCGATTCTTGTAATGCAGAGAATTGTTGGTTATATAGCATTTATCTTACAAGATATCAATAGACGTTTATAACTGAAATCATTCTTCATCGATTGTTACAAGTTTGGATATTTATTAGATTCTTAAAATTTTGACTTATATACTTAAATTTTAGTAATCTTTTCGTGTAATATCATGTTTGATAATTAAAATAATTAGTTTTCTTTTCATTCTTACGATTCTTTCTCCCCTATCTCCTTTTCTGCAGGCAAAGAAGAGAAATAGTACGCAAAGAAATCATAACTTGGGACATTTTTCCTCTATGCCTATGCTCGCCTTGACAGGCCATGAACTAAATTTGAACGGGTCCTTTAACACGCTTGACACCGATGTTAAAAATTTACACGCAAAATCGTTTGACATTGACACGATGTCAGAAAGTATGAACACACCCTAATGATAATTTGGTGGCGGTCAAGTGAATTTGATCTCTCTAGCACCTGAATTCGCTGAAAAACTCACGAAAATCAGCAGATTTCAAGAATTCTTCATAAACTCATTCATAAAATTTTCCCCTCCTTGGCTCATGCGAATGACTTTGTAAGCGCAGTATCTAGAGAGGCAGAGACCGCTATAGCGTGTAAACATCGTGCGGTTTCTTCATTTTTTATTTTCGAAAATTCCTATTTTCCTGTTGCTAATATTGTTGTGGTTTCAGATGACGACGTCCACAGACGAATTGGACGCAGTGATCGCGCAGTGCATCGAGCTGTGCGGCAAGGACGCAGAGCGACTGCCTGCAGAGGGTCAGCTGCAGGAATTGAGACGACTGCTCGAGGAATACCAGTGCAAAACGACACCGACTGCCGAGGACTGCAGGACGAATCGACGCTGGGCCGGGCAGCTGCAGCAGTTGGCAGAGCGCATTCTGCGAGTTCCCGTCAACAAAGTGCCTCCCTCCACCACTTCACTCACTCTACTCATTTTGGCTGAAGGAATTCAGGTATTATCGATTGGAAAGAGTATGTCGATATTCAGAAATTACGCTATTCGCCTCTCGTTTCTCTTCTACGTAACTCATTATTTTGCTCCACATTCGAATTCTTATTGCCGAATGAATATCGACTTTCTCGCCAATTATAATATCTTCAGTTGCCTCCCTCGGCTTCTTGTAAAAGCCGTACACTTGTCAAACCTATATGACTATACAAGGGATAGGGGAAAGTAGACTATGTTGGTCTCAAAATGATGAGCAGCATGAGTAGAGTATTTCTAGAAAGAGGTTAACCTAATCTACCGAGTTTCTACTCATCCCTATTTTACTAATGTACAGCTTTTACAAGAAGCCGTTTCCTTCTCCCCAATTTCACTGCTTGCAGATATTCGGAATCGATTGGTTCAGAGACAATGTGCAGTTGCTCGTGTTGACTGCGCACATGAATACAGTCGAATTACGACTTCTGCTCGACAAACCAGAAGTCATTCCTCCTGAGCCGTTCGCTGCCTTCTGCTCCATTCTCGAAGTCAGTCTAAAACCGTCTACTTCCATTTGCTAGAGTTTAGATTATTCAACCATTCATCCTCTTCACCGAGGAGTAGTATTAGAAAAGAAAGATTATGAATTGCGCGAAAGGACGAAGATTACTATACTATACATTTTCCCCGATTCATAAGAATTTTTTGTACCATTCAGACTTCTCAGAACTCGACCTGCAAAAATCCACAGAAATAATGCGTATCAGTCATATTGAGAGAAAAAAGTGCGTTATTTTTTGCAGGCCGAGTTTTGAAACGTCTGGTGCCATTCACCTTATTCGTTTTCAACTTTTTGTATAATTTACCCTTTTCTGAGAAATAGCGTCGTGAAAAATGGAGCGAATTGTATAAAATGGCATGGGTGAATACAGGAGAAAACCCACTATAGTTTGCCACCTTTTTTGGAAAATAGCAGGGAAAAGAAAAGGATGGAATTACTGGGGCTCAAGATGAATAATATAACGAACTGTAAAATTCAACTTTCAGTTCTGCATTCAGTGCGTCGAGACGGCAGACTTTGTGCCTGACGAACCGGCTCTGCAACTAGCGAAGAACATCGGCGAGGCAGTCAACTTCGTGGTCGAGTTCTGGACGGACTGCGCCCAGTATAATATCAATTTGTCAAACGAGGTAACCAAAAATGGTTTCTTGTAAAGTTCGCTCGCTCTCTTCATAAAACTTCTCTATAAACCTGCAGAAATAGGATAAATTTAAAGAACAAAACCAGATTAATCAGCCATTTGCAGGTTAACGCGTGCATCTATCGACTGGCAATTTGCGTGGTCGCAGTGACCGGACAGAACATGATCAGGTGAGCAGTGCAGACAATGTAGAGATGCCAGGAACACTGAACAACCAACTTGTTTGCAGGCCGGAGCTTTTCAAGAAAGCGGCCATTATGCTGGTCAGGGAGTGCACTCGACAGCTCAATTCCAAACAGCTGCAGACGTCTCGACACATTTTGACTGTCCTCGATGAGATCACCGATGCACTTCGCGGAAATGAAGACGTCAAACAGGAACTCGCTGATCTCATGAATCGTCTTCATATCTGAAGTCTGAAATCGCGGGTTTTGATTGTGGATGACTCCTCGTGTTCATGCTGCAATGCAGACTTGCAGTGTTTTCGAACCGCGCGCGGTTAACTGCATGAAAGGAGGTACTTAGTATATCTTATCTAGAGAGAAAAAGAGGATGTCTTCTTCCCGTATCTCGGTAAAATATACCATCTCGTTTCATGCAGTTAATCGTGATTCGAAATTTCTCAAGTCTGCAAATAATGCCGCAAAAAATCGCTAAACATCTACGTACATGTGTGTCCGAAAGTATGAACGCGTATTCTGAAATGTTGTATTCCTTACTACGGGTTACTTTTACGAGTGTGTCCTGAAAATGAATGAAGCACTTTTATGCAAGTGGTTGTGTGTATTCATTTTCCCCCACTGGCGTTTTCATCGCTAGGACTATTTCATGTTTTTTTTTTGCGTTATTTCGATTTTTGAATGATGATTTATTGAATTTCCAGAAGCGAGCAATGTTGACGCTGACGGAAGTTGTCGTGCCGAGCGAGGCAGTGCGAGTCGCGCAACCGCAAGTGCAGGCCTACTTCGAGACGCAGCTCATCGGAGACGGCACCCTCATTGTGGCTGAAAGGTGAGCAGAGAAGGATGGGGAAACGGGAGAATTGAAATTCCGAAGTCTGCAGAGATGGGGGAAACTCACCTAAACTGAGGAAAAGCATTTCATTCCATTTAATCCAATCACGTCATTCAATTTCAGCTGTGTCGTGTGGAAAGCCGCAAACAGTTCGAATGGCTTCCGTCTGCCCTATCCCTCGATCATCGTGCACGCCGTGTCTGTCGATCTGAGCTCTTTCCCGCACGAACACATCCTCGTCCTCATCGATGCCAACAAAGCAGGTGCGTGTGTCAAAGCAATGCAATTCCCCTCGCGCGATCCTGTAATGCAAGATCAATTCAACGAATTGTTTCTGACCGATTGAAGAGAATAACAATTTGCATTGCAGGATCGGCACGGCGACGCAGACCTCGAAACCAGCCAATTCCATTCTTCACAGAGGAAGAGGCCAGACACATCCGAGGTTTTTGATGCATAGAGGAGAGGCAATGATAATGCAAAATGGTTGCAGATTTGAACGTGCACGAGGCAGAGATGAACGGGGATGCAGAAGAGAGTGGCGACGACGCGGGCAGCGAGGGCACCAGCTACACCATCAGATTCGTCCCCACTGACAGATCTGTCTGTGAGTTATCTTCCCCAGATATATGCAGAGTTTCAGCCATACTGATAAAATATATATAAAGAAGATAGACTTGCAAATAAAAATTCGCGAGTTCGAGTGTGATTTTCCGAAGTTTTTGGAAAAAGTGCGAGTGTGGATCAAAAATTTAGAAAAGTTGCAAGTCTGAAGGGAGGAGATCCATAATGTGAGGGATGTCAATTTGTATCAAAGGAGAAAGCAAGCAAGAAGGGTGGTACAAAATTCATTTACACATTAGGCTGAAACCCTGCCCAAATCTGATTTGCTTTGATAAACGCAGATGAATTATTAGAAGTGTTTCAGTGAACACGATCTACAAGGAAATGTCCGAGTGCCAGGCGCTCAATCCCGATGAAGAGGACGAGATTTCGGACGAAGATGAAGGCGAGGGAGCGGCCATCGAGGAGGAAGGGCCAGATATGGAGGCAGGCGGCCAGGGATGGTACACTGCAGACAATGTAAGTGAACTAGAAAACAAGAAAGAAAGATGAAATGTTGATGATGCAGAGTGAAGCAGGGAGGAATGGTGTGCATTCTTCATTCTGTCTGTTTTCACTTCTACTTAAATTTGGAGAAAAGGGAAACAAAATTGTTAAATTAATGCACCGTAATTCTTTGAGTTTGCTGAAATTAATAATTCAGACGGGGGTTTCGCATTGCACTATTTAGTTTAGGTAATCTTATGATTTGAAAGAATAGACTGTACATTCGTGTGATAGGGGAGAAGGATTCTAAAATGTCGATAAACATTCTTGTACCATGCATCATGAAATTTCAAATTTACAGAATAATAAAATAATGATTGCAGATTGATGAAGTGGAATTGTCTGAGGAAGGACAGGCAAATCTTCGGAGAATTTTCGGAGGAACGGAAGAGAGAACGGAGAATGGCACTGGAGACAGACATGGGAATGGACACAGCGGCACTCGGGGTAAGAAAATAACTCATTCAAGAAACGAGCAACAAAAGATGCGCGAGTACTTTTGTTCCAAACCATATCTATTCCCTCGCTTTATCCTTCACTATTCTTATGTTTCTCGCTTTTAGACAAAAGTATTTGCAACCACAACATATTCAATCATCCCGACTGATATATTGATTCCCAATTGTTTCAGACGATGAACACATGGAGGAATAGCTGGAAATATTCATTGACTATTCTTTTATTGTTGGCTATTCAATTTGGCAATTATCACTATTCTCTAATCTCTAATTATTCCTGATTGTTTTCAATAAAGAAACCACACAAAACGTGATAATTCGGTTGTTTGGAAACCGCAAGACTACGAGACACGAGACATAGGCGAAATAGTATAGGGCTAGGGTAGGGGGTGTGGAGGATGATAGACTTTCTTTTCTCCACACTTCCTCAATGTCTCGTGGTTTCTAAGTTGTCGACAATTCGAATTCGAGCTCGAAACAATCACACCTGAATGCTGCCTTGATCATCTCACTTGTTTCGTTTCTTCCTCTGTTCTGCACTCGTCTGTTTCATATACATCACACCAAATTGAATAATTTCTTTATTTTCAAACAAGTAAAAATATAAAATATCCCTAAACAGAAGAAATTAAAAGAAGATAATTTGGCCGAGATTTTGGCAGTTTGAAGGTAGGTCAAAACAAAATCAGACACAATTGATTCATAGATAAGTTATACGAATTTGGGAACTTTGTTTTTGCTGGAATTCATCAAAACTGTAAGGCATCTGCATTGAGAAACGAGGAGAGAGCTGATCATCAACGGGACGGTCAAAGACAACGCGACAAATTTGGCAACTCCATATACTTGTAAATTCTCAAGGTTCGCGATAAAATTAATCCATCTTCGTTAAAAATTGTCTGATTTGATCACGAACAGAACGCATATGTATAATCTACAAAGAAGGAAGAGAGCTTACATGGTAAGTACACGAATTGAAGATAAAAGGATACCCTAAAATTGAGATCATGTCGAGATCGAGATCGCAAGAAAAAATGAAAGTCAAATTTCAACGTTCTCAAATAACGGCCCATCGCGCGCCGTCTTCCGGCTCCGAATCACTGAGGGGGACGTTGGCGGGTTGTGCCTGAATTGCCTGAATGACTCGAGCCCTGCCGTTGCCTGTGTCCGGGGCCAAGATCACTGTGCTCGCTGTCGGACCTGCAGCTGCATAGCCATAGCGAGAATGATGTGGCTGCGACATCGACCCGTACATCTACACAAAATGATGATGATTATCTCTTTTAAACATTTCCGAAACTCCTACTTCATTTCCTGCAGGACTAGGCGAAGGAATGTCGTAGTAGTTGGTGGTGGTACTTCTTGGGGTGTAATAAGTCGAATGGTTGGATCGAGGCGAGATGAGTGGACTCGAATAGGAGTGCTGTGGATTGTGATGCAGTGATATGGGACCGTGGCCCATTCCACTGCCGGATGCAAACTGCTGATAGTTGGAAGAGCCGCGATAATTTCCTAAAACTTGCTTGTAAAATTGAAGACCATGAATTCTGTCTTGCCATAATTCTCCCTATGATTTCCATAAGAGGCAGGCTGATATCCCGATTCATAGTGAGTGGGCAGCGCCCCAATCAGAGGCAGTCTCCTCTGTCGAACTGCCGAGGGCATTGGGTCGTCCTCTTCACTTATGTCTGGTGGCGATTCTGAAATGAATACGCGATGTTTATTCGGCCGATTTACTCTCGTTTGTCTCCCAAAAAGACGTTTTGCAGACGAAGAAGGAAGGGATACCCCCGCGAGATTAACCACTGCGCTCTGCGTCTCTTCCCCGTGTATATCATATTGCGCCCTTCGCGGATACGCGCCCCGCTCCCTTCGACAAAATTTTTTTTTTCAAAAACAATGAAGAGTAGTTGACCTTGATATCTCGCAGAACTATAGCCAGGCCTTCTGAATTCGTCGACGCTGCCAGAGTCGTCAGAATAGATGGGACTGCGCGCATAAGGATAGCCCACAGGACGGCCTCGCTCGTAGAAATCAGCTGCAGGTCGATGTCTGACTGCTGCAGCCGAGTGGCGCGGCGGCTGCTGACGGAGCATCGGCTCGCGCACAGTCATTTGGTGATAGTCGCGAGTTGGGGGAGATTCTGAAAACATAAACTTCTCATTTTCCGACAAATTTGAATTTCACCATTTCGATAGCGATGCTGCCCGTATCGCTGTCTGGGAGGAGAAGGCGAGCGATCGTCAAAGGGAAGTCGAGAATGGCTGGAGGAACGAGGATGCATAGGCTGCGAGTGCTGATGCAAACTGTGGTAGCGAGGGGAGGGAGACCGGCCTGCGCTCAGAAGTTGCTCTGTCTGAATGCGATTTTTGAATGATTTTGCCTCAAACAAGTTAGTAGTTAGTCTTCAAACTTCTAATTATTAACCAACGAAATCTATTATTCATGCATTTTACAGAGAGTTATCAATCCATTCTATGGCCTATTTGGGACATGCTTCACATTGATAATCAGCGTTAGAAATCAGGGAGAAGCTTTAGATAAACAGAGGGGAAATTCGATGACTCCAGACAGAAAACGGATAATCATTCATCCATTCATTCATTGACTGACTTTACCTCGTCGTAAGCATCGTGAGTTCCGTAGCGACGAGTGGCGTTCTGGAATAGTTCACCCAGATGAAATCACGAAAATTGCAGATTCAGATAGGGAAGCAGATAGGAGAGATAGAAATGGAGTGGGAGACGATATGAATTCGACAGTGGAAGAGTGATCAAAGTGATCGATGCGGTCAACCAATTTACAGTGGAATTTGCAAATTGCAAAAGTAAGTGCTTCATCCCTATTTGAGTGAATGAGCGGCTGCTACTCACCTGATGAGGCTGTCTGTCCCCGCGACGAATTCGCGACCACATTCCTGACAGACGACGCATCGGGTTCTCGCTTAAATGCAACGGTGATTATTGCTGTAGCTTTTTGAATGGGGGGATTCGACTGACCTGTGTGGATTGGCTCCGACTGGCTGATAGCCTTGTGGAGTCGATTCCGTTTCACTACCACTCTTCGCATGCTTTATAGTGTCTACCAGAGTGTTGAACAGAGAGTATGGTCGCTGAAAAATCAATATTCCTTGGCTTCTTGTATTTACAAACGGACATGAAGGGTGGGGGGAATGTAGGAAAAACGAGGAAATGAGAAAAGAGTTGTCTGCCGTAAATACAGGGGACCGTATTCTTTCACGAAACGCAACAAGAATCGCTAACCTGATTAGAGTTGTGCATCTGGCCTTGTTGCATCAGATTTTGCTGTTCCCTCGCCTGCGCGGGCTGTGCCTGGATGGTGGGCGGATTGGACGCTGCCAAATGCGGTTGCTCTTCGTTGTTGTTTGTTGTCTTGGCTGGAGTCGTATTAATTGGGTGATGGTTGGGCATAGATGCAGAGGCTGGAGTGCTTGCGTGAGCCGCTGCACTGCTTGCTGAAATGAGAAAACTCGTTACTCCTAAATGAATGAATGAATGAATGAACGAATGCAGACCTCCAGCAGCTTTTGCAGCAGCGACGAGACTTCTCAATCCGCCTCCAAACAGACCTCCTCCTCCAATCTGCAATTTATCAGATACAGCGAGTTCGATGTTAAAAATCGGTATCTCTAGAGGAATGTTGAATTGAAGAAAAAATCGAAAAATTTCATGCGCAATTCAAGATTTAAATAAAACGCTACAGCAGAAATGTTGTTTCTATCGGTAAGATATTGTGACGGAAGAAAGTTGGATGCGAATGTGCTGAACCTGAGTATTATCGCCACTGCTATCGCCCGATAGCCAAGAAAAAAGAGCGTTGCGACGGCGACCCAGAAGAGTCGCCGCCAAATGACGTCGACTACGCTCAACCTACATAATCCAAATTCCACTTTCTGTTCTTTATTCGAAAAGCTCGCTCGACGAACTCACCTCCGTTCCACTCTTCTTGGCTCGATAATTCTCAAGTATAAGAAGTCCTGCGTAGATTTTGCCGACTGTCAACTTTTGGAAGCAGAGTTCTGAAATTCAAAATTGACACACATTGTATTGCAGAAATGATCTTCAGACCGTGATTGGGAGGCACAACCAAGTCGATCATGTTCCTCTTTGCCTTCAAAGGCCAAATTTTCTTGAGAGTCTGTCTCAGCTCCTCGTCAGCTTCATCCATCTCTTCCACAGGCCGCATTTTGATGCTCAGACTTTCTCGAATCAGGGCGAACAGTGTTGTCGTGAAGTGAACAGTTCCGTCCTCCGCCACAGGCATATTCATTCTAATTAGATGTTTGTAGGCCAGTCGATAGGGACATTTTCTGCCGAAGCCAACAGGAGGTGCAATGTTTCGCAGCATTTCATACATCTCTGTGTAGTGAATGCGGCCTCTGGAAAACGCAAAAAATGCAAATCTAGATTATTGTAGAGAAATTACGTAGCAGCAGGATCGTGATTGGCCCAGACTCGAATGAATTCGTCCAAATGATGCGGACCGAGAATCGACGAGTCTCGAGTCAGATAGTCGAAGTTGTCCATGATGACGGCCACGAACAAGTTCAGCATCTGATGTATAGAAATTGTTGTGTGCCTGCGTGAAAAATCTCTACAGTATATAGCTTACCAGGAATGAAGACAGGAAGACGAAACTTGTAAAATATATATAGCTGATGTTGTTGCCACAGGCGTTGCCCTTATCGCGATTGTAGACATACGAACCGGCCAGAGCGCACTCCTTGCCTCCAGAGCAGGCCATCATTATATCTTGCCAGCCTTCGCCTGTTGCACACCTAAAATTGGACGAATATATCTATACTCGCGGGGAAATGCCGCAAGGATTGTGTTACCGAAAGAGGAGGATGAGTGAATTGAAGAACGATTGGAAATTGTTATGTCGATTGATCTCCGTTGCTGCGTTCAGCCAGATATTGCCAAAGACTTGCATTCCGACAATCGCATAGATGAAGAACAACATTCCAATCAGCAGACAGACATAGGGAAGTGCCTGATTGAAGATCAAATTGGAGTGATTGAAATCTCACCAAAAAGATACCTTGAAACTCTGCACGAATGTCCATAGAAGAATTCGAATGGTATATCCTTGCTGCAGGAGGCGAATCAGACGAGCTGCACGGAAGAGACGCAAGAAACCGAATGACAGGAAGTTGTCTGAAATGATCAACTTCTCTTCTAATAGAGGAACACACAGCATACGTCCTAATTCAGTGACAAGTGCATCTGTGATCGACCCGACTACCGTAATAAAATCGAAGCGATTCCACCCATCAATGAAGTAATTCCTCACTCCAAAGGCTAGAATCTTCAGCAAACTCTCCACTGTGAACACCGCTGTTAGGGCTGTGTTGAAGAATCTGCAAAATATCTTGCAATCTTCAGCGTTCGTTACGAGTTGCCTGACTTGAGAATCTTCTGATAGAATTCCGAATCTCCGTGGAATTTCATCATGAGAATGACTGTGTTGCAGCAAATCATTGCCATGATGAAGTATTCGAATGGGGTTGAAGTGACGAGTCTCCATATGCGATATTTGATGGTGTTCTTGTCTTCTGGCATAAACAGACTGTGTGGACGGGCATTCAAGGCAAAGTCAATGCATTGCTTCTGAAATGAGTTTGACAATTTGAAATTGTTGCGCGTATTCACATACCTGATTCTTATCGAGATCTCCTTCACTGAGCTCTGCCTCTCCCTGCTCTTGGAAGGTGATGATAATCAAGGCAACGAAAATGTTCACTGAAAGAGTTACGAGTTGAACTGTTGTTGTTATTATAAACGATTACCGAAAAAGAATGGGAAGACAATAAAGAACATGACGTAGAAAAGAGCGACTTCGACTCGGTAGAAGGGAGATGGGCCCTGGTTCTTGAACGTGGTGTCCATGCTGTTCTGTCGGATGCCTGGCCAGCCCTCTCCGGTCGTCACAACGAACAGCGTCAGCATTGCATTGAGTGTGTTGTCATAGTTGAAAGGACGCAACCTCCATTCTCTGTACTCGACTCGAGGCGCGTCATTCTGTAAATCAAACTTATTCATTTAGGCTTCTTGTATTTTTGTTCCTAAGTTGTTACTCTTACTTTCTTGTAGATTTTACCCTCGTTTTTCCCTTCCTTTTGCTATTTTCCAGAAAAGGTGTTAAAAACTACAAGAAGAGGGTAAGGGTAGCTTAGGGGTAAAATATACATGAGGCTTTCGTTTACTGAAAAAGGTAATCATAAAAGATTTGAAATGCGCGAGAGATTCTTGATTGTGTATAGAAGAGTTGTTCAATGTTCGGACAAATGAATTCAAATTAGAATAACTTGGCTTTCACCAACTTTCTTCAAAACACTTTTCTACTCGCGATGGCCGACGACGACGACAGATCGACTTCTTCGATTATGCTCAAACAACTTGTTCTGCCCGTTCTGCTCATTTTCGCCATAGCTATGCTGCTCATCGCCAAGTATCTCACACAACTAACAACTACATATTATTCACTATCTTCGAACGCTTTTCTAGACTTCATCCGGCAGCCACTCCCAAACTCATGCTGCAACTTGCAGTTCCTGTCCTGGTGTGGGCGACTCTTCTGTACATGGTCCTTCTGCCGGACGAATACTTCCTCGATTTGATTGCTGGACTCGATGACGAAGCAACCAGCCCGGAAGTGAACGCGCGAAATGTGGCAAGTCGATGAATGCTCCACTGCGGGAGTGGACGAGAGTTCCGGTTTCGGTTACGAAAAATTTTTGCCCGTACTTTCGGTTTTTAATTTTTCAAATTTTGACTTCCGCTCAGCTCTGCTGCACTGTTCAGTCTGTGTAATGATGAGCATTGCAGACGACGCCGCCCATCGAATTGCATTCGAGAGGCGACTTGCCAAGGGAATATTTCGAGAGAGCAGCCAGAAGAAGAGGGCCAGTGGCTGGTTCGATTGAAGGAGAACTCGCTCCGCAGTTGAGAGAAAGAGGACGCATTGCGGCACAGGAATGAGGCGCAAGAATCGAGAAATCTCACACAACTCAATGCCAGAGAATAATAAAGCATTAATCAGTGAGATCAGGACTGACCTGACTGTCGAAGATGAAATATTGTCCGTGACAGTCCTCGGCAAATCGCTTCGTCTTGTCTGTGCAGTAGAAAAACTTGCCATTGAAAAGCTGCAATTTACCATTTTTACTCAGCTTTTTCTTCTTTCAATTATCTTACCTGTACAGCGATGACTCCGAAGATGAATTGAAAGAGGAAGTAGACGATCAGAATGTTGAACACGTTCTTCAGCGAATTAACGACGCAATCGAATACAGCCTAGGATAGGGACTTCTCTGTAGTTGTTCTATTCATTCGAAACCTTACCTTCAACTTAGGAATTCTCTTGATTGTCTTGAGCGGTCTCAACACTCTAAGCACTCTCAGCGATTTGATTGTGTTTAGATTCTTGCCCGTAGAGCCCTCTGTTCCTCTAAAATGTTAACGTAGATTTTCTAAGGCTTGTGCATTTTGTGAGTAAACTCTGGGGAGGGAAATGTGCATATTCTTCTTTGTTAAAATTTTACCATTCTTATACTTTATGAAAACTGAAATTTGTGGTCTAAAATTTCGGGAAGATTTCACTCGAATGACACTCTAATTGAACTTAAAAATGAACATTATGTTCCCTTTAAAATCCCACTGAATCTAGACTACTTACCCTCCTGTACTTCTGTAATTTTTAAAAATTTTATTTTTTCTATCCGAACTTCTTCTAGTTATTTAGCGAAACGCTTGTCATTCTTACGCAAATCCGAAAGCAACGAGTGCGCAGCAGACAACGACGCCATCGAGTATGTTCCAGAAATCTCTACAGTAGGAGCCGGGATGAAGTAAAATGCCTTGGTCTATCAGCTAAATTTTCTCATTTATCACTTTTACTATAACAAAAAGTCTTGCTTTCAAAAGCATTTCAATGGCAAACACAGCTGTGAAGCAGTAGTCCATCTTTTGTAGCACATCGTTCCTCATGTTCCCCTCGTCCACAGGATCCTATATATTTCTCTGTCACAAAATTCATAGCTTATATGCTTTTCTAACCTCGGCTGCCAGCGAAATCGATGACATACAAATCACTATCATAATACACATCTCGAAGTATTTTGTGCTGACGACGCTGTGAACCAAAACTCGAACGCTAAAATTCGTGTACTTTTGAAATTTCAATTGCCGAATCTCTTACGGATTAGTTGGTGACAGGAAGAACATCGATGTGTAGGGAACGATAGGTTTCGGGCCTCCAAATGGCGACTCCTCCTCCTCTGCCTCTTCCTCATCATCGAAGGCTCTCTCGATTGCGCACATGCTGCCTGCAGTCTTGCCCTCTATGTCCATTCCGTGTACGTAATGATGATGTTCCTGAAAAATCGCATCTTCCGATTCGTTTTTTTTTCGAATAAGGACTCGTTGTATCTTCACCATCTATTTTCCTATTTTGCCAAAAAATGGCGAATAGTATCATTGATCGGAGAGAACGTCGATATTCAAAAATCGCGCTATTCGTCTCTCGCTTCTCTTCTACACGACTCGCTCTATTTCGCTCATCCAAATTCGATTTCTAATTGCCGCATGAATATCGACTTTCTCTCCAATCAACAATACAAACAGTGAATGGAGGTGAGTAGTACAACAACCCACCTCTTCCATGTTTTCACTCTCCTCCTCTTCCAATTCGTTGGCCTTCTCGTCAGCCTCTTCAGCTGCAGTCAACTCCTGTGCGTTCGCCAAGTTGTCGACAGCGATAGCCAAGAACACGTTCAGCAGTGTGTCTACAACCAATCAGCTCTTATATTCGACTGTAGCAAATCGAAGAACACTTACAATTTCCGAAGAGCACGAGCACAATGAAGAAGACGCAGTAGACCATGCCGCCTCTGTAGACACCCCCTTGAGATTCGATCGCCAAATACATCACTTCGTTCCAGTCCTCACCAGTCAGGATCTGCAAGCAATGTTGGGATCTTCATCTGCACACCAACAAAAGGGCGAGATTCTCACCTGGAATACAGTAATCAAAGCCACTGGGAAGGTATCAAAGTGGGTGTATGGATGGCCTGTCGGAGTTTGGAAGTTGAATCTTGAATAAAGAAAAAAGAACATTTTCCTGCATACAAATCTTCTGAGTTCTTACTTTCCACCAAACAGTTGCATCCCGAGAAGGGCGAAGATGAGAATGAACAAGAATAGCAGAAACAGAAGGGAGATGATACTTCGCATAGAGTTCATCAGGGAACGGACCAAGTTGCGCAGAGAAACCCAATATCTACAGAGAATTTCGTGAATTTCACTATTTGTCATTCATCATACGATGTCAGTTTGAAAATTCGCAATAGACGCAGAGCTCGCAGCACGGAAATACCGAAGGAGCCGCCCTTCCACTCGGCCCACACGACTTCGAAGGCAGAGCCCAAGATGACGATGCAATCGAAGCGATTGAACTGAAATTCACGTTTTGAGAAATTGTTCGAAAAAAAAATGACGGACTGACCTTCGATGCGAAATATGGCCGACTTCCCATTGCAAACAGTTTGACTAGTACTTCCAAAACGAACACTGTCAGAAAGCCAAATTCGGCATATTCTGAAAACCAATTGTCGTCTATGTTATTCCATTTGAAGTTTAGCGCACTTAGAAAATTGGTGTGCCATTCGGGTTGACCGTAATGCTCACTCGCGACGCAGGCAGTGTTGAAGAAGACGAGTGTGATGACGGTCCAATAGAATATTTGCGTCTTCACGATTATTCGAGTTTGAACTCTGCAATATGCGCATGGCTCAGTCGTTGATATGGCCTCCCTCGTACTCACCTAGCCTGTCGTATCTTTTTCTGGACTGCATACCAACATCCCCTACGGCGTCTTTCTAAACACGAATCAATAAATCTCAGTCTTGAAATGCCAGACTTATTGCACAATTAGTATCGCTAAAGATACGATATCTACGAAAATCCTAACGTGCAATAATAAAACCATATACGGACGTTGGAACGTTTTCCACCTCAAATATCCCCTATGCGGTGAATTATCCCATTCAGTTTCACATTACTATCTTTAGTAATGTGACGAGAGATGATAATGATGAATGTTTGTGGTTGAAAATGTCCCACCGTCTGACCATATATCTACAATATCATCTTGAATAAAAAAAATGCATTGAAATGTTCATGATTGAACTGTCCGAGGTGGTGGTATTAGAATGAACATTTCAAGACACTGGAAAACGATCCGCGCACACACGGCAAAACTCGAAAGAGTAAGTGGAACAGTGGAACAGTAGGGAGAGTGATGAAGCGGCAGTCCGGTTGGGGATTCAAATATCTGAGATCTGACTGATTTGGCTGCAATTAAATCTAAATCCAAACAACGGTTTCTCTATTGGAAGACACCCGAAAAGATTCCGATATTCGCATGCTATTTTCCGATTGTGAACGTGAAAGACAGGAAAGGACTGACAGAGGACGTTCGAATTGACAGACTAATTGCACAGAAGAGAGGACAATCTTTTCGACAAGAATTTCCATGACAGAAGAATTTTCAAACTAGAATAGAGGAAGACAGAGGCGTTGACGAGTAGAAGACATTGATAGACATAGAAAATAGCATGCGAATCTAATCGAGGTTATATCAAAATGTAGCTAGATTCTAAAGGAGGAGATCAACGTGCATGTTGAGAATTAATCTCTACGAGAGTTAGCAAGAATGATGACGAGAATGTCGAGAAAATGTGTGTGCGAACCGTATTCTGTATCAGGCCCTCCAGCAGTAGCACCTTCATCTTCATATTCCTCCTCTTCGAAGTCGTCCTCCTCATCCATTTCCTCCTCGGTCTCTGTCGACTGCTGCTTCGTTGCAGCCTTCAGCTTCTTGTTGGCTGCGCGTCGTCGAGCTGCAACGAAAGAAGCGCGTGAATGAATGAAGAAGCTGTGAAGTGAGTGAGCAGTTAATCCATTGTTGAGATTAAATAGTTGAGAAATCGAGCAACTTGAAAACCGCGAAACACGAGGCATTGAGAAATAATGTGGAGAAAGAAGACCTAACATTCCATACCCTGCCCTATATAACTATATTATTTTGCCATGTTCCGTGTCTCGTGGTCTCACGGTTTCCAAATAGCCAGCAATCGTCAAAAATGATTGCTTCTGCGTGTCAAATGAGAATGTCAAGAATAAGCTCCACTCATTGTGTCTCTGTCTCACCCACCTTCCATAATGGCAGCCTTCTCCTCCTCAGTCGTCCTGTCTTCCTTCAGAATGACTTCTTCTGCAGTCAGAATCCACTCCAAGTATCCATTCAGCTCTCTTTCGATCTGCTGCTGTCGTCGCAATTTCAAAAACTCCCTGCGATTTTCTACCCGCTCTCTTTCTTTGGCAAATTCTCTGAAAACGGAATTTGTCAGAAACACGGTTTTGGTAGGAATATACCCAGAAAGAACACCAAGAATCAGATTGAGCATGAAGAACGAGCCCAGGACAATGAGGGGAATGAAGTAGGCCCAATTGAAGGAGTCGCCCAAGGAATCATTTGTCTGAAGAGCATTTCATCAAATTCGATCATCAAAATTCGAGATTTCCTACATAGTACATGACATTCGTCCAGCCTTCCATAGTGATGCATTGGAATACAGTGATCATTGCAAAGGCGATGTTGTCGAATGAGGTTATTCCTACACAAAAATACACATTTGGGGACTTGTCTTCGACACAGTGCTTTGAGTTGTCCGGCGTTATTTTTTTAGAAAAAAAAAATGCTGTAACTTTCTATCTATTTATTATGTTGAAAATATTTATTTTCTGAACAATTCTTCAAGATATCCCTGGCAATATAAACGAAGAACATTTTCAGAAAAATTAATGTAAAGTTAGAAAAAACAAATCGATTTTTAAGTCAATTTTTAGAGGACTTCGCCGGACAAGACAATGAGAGTGCAAAACATTGGGTTCGGAAGAATTTACCTACCATAATTTGGTCCGTCCCATTTGTTGAGGCAAACAGTGCCAGGCACATCGCAATTGTACACTCCGCTGCTGTTTTTCGTGTCATTACTGTAATTGTGCAAAATCAAAACACTATTATTGTTTTTGTTGAATTCGCGCTGACCATGGAAACGGTTTTTCCGAGACGTTCTGGATTTCGCCTCGTTCGTTGTAGCAGGCCGAATGAAAGGCCCCTGAATAGAATTCGAGCCCGATAATAGCGAATATGACGATCGCGAAGAGCACGAGCAGTCCGATCTGCAGGAGGGGCGCCATCGCACAGAGAATGGACTTGAGAACGACTTGCAGACCTGCACGGCGGGACAACTCGTTGACATTATTCGAGATGAGCGTGTGACTTACTGGGAATTCCAGAGACCAATTTGAGTGGTCGCAACACTCGGACTGCTCGCAGCGTTCGCAGATCGAGAGTATCGACCTGCTTCGGATGGTCGGTGCCTGGGGTGAGGAATGGCAGCATTGTGATGCAGCCCGACACAACTACGATGAAGTCCATGATATTCCAGCCGGAGCGAAGATATGAGCCCTGCAAAAGGGAAGGAATTTGTGCCTGCCTGCCTGCATGTAAAGCTAGTAGCCACTCACTTTGTGCAGTACGAAACCGAATGCAACGATCTTCAGTACACACTCGAGGCAGAAAATACCCATAAAATAAGGCTCGATATACTCCTGCAATTTGCTGGGTAAAATCTCGAAGTTATCAAATTTTGACTGACCAATTTTTCTGCTAGCGGTTTCTTGTCGTTTTTGGGCAGATGTTGCTCCATGGCAAGGACGACGCAATTGCCTATGATGGTGAGCAGGATGAAGTACTCGAAAGGGGGCCATTCGATTATCGACTTAGCATTGCGACGGATGAAGTTGTCCTCTCCGAAGATGAACAGTGAGGATGGCCCCTGTAATTTATTTTTTTATAGTTTATCGATTTGCATTGCATTTTCCTTCTATGTGTTATGGCTGAGTGAGAGTAGCCTATTTCGTTCTTCCTTTACTGGCCACGACGCGTTATTAGAGATGGAGAAAATTAAATTTGATAAATTCGAATTGTTTCTTGGAGCAGAAGGAGAAGGAGAAGAAGAAGAAGAAGAAGAAGAAGAAGAAAGGATTATGACCTGGAGCCAGAAGCAGCCAGAGATGGGGAAAGACCAATTCAGAAGGAGAGAAGACTTTGTGTTCTGCAGCAGTCTCGCATACACCAGCAATTTTACTTCCCCTGGGTCGATTCTTCGTCGAAAATAAAGGGAAGTTTTCTGCGGAAAAAGGGCCAAGATGAATAGAGCCTGCACCTAACAAATGACAGCCTCATCTCCATGCCTGCAGCACGACAGGACCAAATTGGGCTATGTGTCACGAGATTCAATCAGATCAAACATTAACCAAGACCCTCCTCGTATTGACAATTGTAGAACATTTTTAGCTTTCAAAATAATTTACGACTTTGACTCCATGACACCCAATCTCCCCATCCTCTGTCAAAGGAGCCAAAGAAGAGCTGCCTTTGCAGTGAATGTCAAAATACACTTCGCTGTTTCGAAATTTTAGTGAGAAACAACGCCGCACATACCCGTCGAGTATTGCTCATCTGCAGTCGGTCTGCCAAAATCGACTAGTAGAACATTTCCAAATAAGGCAATCGATGAAGTGGAGGAGTACCTGACTCGGCTCCAGAGAATGGGTTATGAGCCAAACCGAAGCGAACCGAATTGCATTTTCGTGGTGTCCCTTCGTTCTTTCTCTTCCCCAGCGCCGTTTTTATCTCTATCATAGCTGGGGCTTTCATTCTCCCTGCCTACTTCATTTCATCGCTTTCTGCCGGCAGCATTATTCGCAATGCATAGAGGGTAGAGTCCGGCCCTTGTCTCTTGTCGTATCTTTTTCAGGGTGTCACAGGTTCGCGTTATTTTTCCTGCTCGAATCGACTTGTCCGAAATAACTCTACAGGGAAAAGTGATCGATTTGTCGTAAATTAATTTCCACCTGCTAGAAAACTACGCCCAAGTTCATAGAAGGCAGGGAGCAGTTGTGCAGTGGCATTTCGGACAGAAGAGCAGAAACACAGGGGAGAGCTGCCCCGCAAATTAAGCGAAACATAACCCGAAGGCGCAGTGCCCCTTTCTAGCTAAAGAAGAAAGAAGGCCAGCAATGGGAATGAATGGGCCTAGTCAAGGAATGTCGCTACACTAATGGAGAATGACAGCCAGAACAACGCAACTTGGAGGAGTCCAAAAACAGGCGAATTTAGTGCTGTCTGCTGATTGATTCTTCCTTGCTAGGGAAATTGCCTGTCTCATCTCATGCCCAGCGCGCTCACACGGCAATTTAAAAATATCTCAAGTCTCAATGAAACTCCAATGAATAGTCCTAAATTTCTGAATATTCAAAGCGTTATTTTTTGATTTTCTAAATCCTCTTAATTTGCCATAGTCTCTCCACGCGACGTCTCTGGAGAATTTCAACGCGCGCGCGCGCAATAGACGATTGGTATTGAAAAACGAAGAAAAAGCTGCTAGAGGAGGCAATTTCTGCTTCTGCTTCTCTATTTCTCATTTCACAAGCAGCAGCAGCAGACTATTCCCAATTATTCTCTCCTGCTCGCTCTTCGCCTTCCTTTCTCGCATTTCTCGCACAAGCAGCAGTTAAAAGTTATAGGAAGATGCAAAAATAAATGTGCCATCAAAACAAAATCAGAAAGATTCGAAATTTCAAATACACAGCCTTACACAAACCTTATCCTTGGGAAATAGTGAGGAAAGTGAAAATAATGAGGGAAAGCGAGAGATAAAGACGGTTCTTTTTCTCTGCGCACAGTTATGGCGAATGCAGAACGCGTTTCCAGAGGATAAGGCTTTTGTAAGGCTATGAGCATAGTAGAATAGAAGGAAAAACTGACCTTCTCTTTGGTTGGCGCATTTGATGCGAGAGTCGTTTTTCGGACTGCAAACGCACCCTCGCCTTTCTGCTCTCGACGGGCTTCTTCCGCTGCGAGTCTGAAACATTCACATTTAGATATTGATCATCAATTAGTCAACTTGTTGGCTATTATCACTTCCAGGATTGTAAATGTTTAGACACGTGCGTGTACACGCATAACGAAATAGCGTCTTTTCGAGAGATAAAAAAGATCATGCTCTCCCTATGTTCTCTCGAAAAGACATTACCTCGTTATGTGTGTTGCACGCGCGTGTGTCTAAACATTTATAGCCCTGATCACTTCCCCACACGACTTCTACATTGTCATATGGTCGTCTTCTCACAGGAACACATCATTCTGGTTTCACTTTTGGATTCAAATGCTGACTTTGAAAAGAACAGCCGCGCGCAGCCATTTTCGGGTGTTAATCTGCAAAACTGGCAGAGAAAAAGAAACAGGAAAAAGTGAGGAGGAGG
Source organism: Diploscapter coronatus (assembly GCA_964036155.1). Lineage (NCBI taxonomy): Eukaryota > Metazoa > Nematoda > Chromadorea > Rhabditida > Rhabditidae > Diploscapter > Diploscapter coronatus. The sequence goes on along the minus strand of OZ038422.1, from coordinate 85,090,320 downwards.
AGGAGAATCTGCCTAGCAGCACCTTATGCAATATGTTGATTTATTCAGCTCCTCGAATTCAAAAGCCAAAAGAGGAAAATTGAGGACGAAATAGAATAGGGCAGGCGAGATGAGAACGCGCGAATCACTGCATCCTGTCTGGTCGTTAATCTACTTCTGAATTTCGCGTGAAAATTCAGATTTTTAAAATTGCATAGAGAAACATCGATTACGCAAAACGTGCAAACGAGTGCTGAAAAATGCTTGGATTGTTTACCTTGCAATTTGGTCGATTCCCAACATATTTGGTCTATTCAACTAGCGATGGCCTGCATGATTTAGTACATGCATTTACAGTAACCTACTGGAGAGACAGTAGGCATATGAATATCCTAATTGAATTATCCATACAAGTAGGTCTTTGCATGGATGAATGGACAATTTGAATCGTAATGAGTTGATGAGGTCTTCACAAAATGTGCTAGAGGTAAATAGCAGAAGAAGGGGAAGAAGAAGGGAAAGAGTCCCGACGTAAGTGAAGAGAACCGAGCTGTCTTCTTGTGTCTTCAGTCTTTTGCGGGTGGAGTCTATATAAGGCAGTTAGGCAGAGGATAACACAAAGGCAGGGGCAAAACGAGGGAAACGAAAGACAGAGATAAAGATGGATGAAAATATGTGAGTGCAGGGATGGAGAGAAAGGGAGACATCAACTGAGAGAGGCTACCCTTTTTCTATCATCTCTCCCCTTTAAGCATGCAGCTTTTTACTCTTTTGCACACAAATTTTTCGTTTTCTCTCTTTCCTATCGATCTCCTTTACATATAAGGAATAGGAATAGGGGAAAGAGGGTTAGCCATAAGTGAGAGGATAAAAGGAGAGGGGAAGAGAAAGAAACAAAACATGCAAAAAAATCGAGTTGTCGCCAGCGGCAAGGGCAGAGCAGCTTTTGCCACTTGGCTATCCCTTCTTTCGGCTCGCGAGACTCACTCGACTTTGACAACGCGCAACTTAACGCGCAGTCAGAAGTCAATCAACTATGAACGAGATGCAATATGTAACTTCCCTTCGAAGGAGAGCGCGAATGAATTCGATTGGGTTGAGGGGGAAGACGTTGCAAATTCATGTTACCTATCTCTTCTGCGCCACATGATCGAATAATACAAGAGACTGAGTGTGCCTGGCCGCTCATAGGCCCGCATTGCCTTTGACACCATATCGATAGATAGATAGATGGAATGGAGCGAAATCGCTAGCAGAAGCACAAAAGGCGAAGATTTGGTAGATGTGAAGCGAAGGAGTTGGTGGAATATTGGTAAGGAAGGCCTAGAGAAATGACAGCAGTCCATTAGCAGGTTAACACAACAAGAGGAGGAGCAGTCAAAAACAATAATCCAATTTGGGAGGACGAGTCATTCAGTCAGCCTGAATTATGCATCTGCATTGATTTACCTAGGTATTGCAGGCCAAACAGCCATTTGCACGGCCTCTTTGATCATTTCCCCTGGCCGAGGTGGTGTTTCTGATTTGACTTCGAAAAGCAGTTGGTCGCGCAGCGACACTCTCCGCGGATGGATGGGCGAGGCGAGTAGTTCGGGGGCTGCGAGTGGCAGCATCCAGGGCTGCAGTCGAGTGGCGGAGGGCGCGGGCGGGTGTCGGGCATCTCGCGTGTGGTGGGCGGCCTGGAACGCCGCGGTCCGCACCCGCATATGGCAATGGAACCGAGTGTTCTAGACTTGATTCGGTCACAAAATACGTCGAAAAATGCTAACGACATATAATTATGGACACGAATAAATGGCAAATAGATGAAGTATATGAGATGTGTTTATAAATTGTAAAAGGTCTGGAAGCGTGCAGATGCCTCATGTTTCTCTTTTCATCAAAAAGCATCCTCGAATGAAGATGGAGTATCTTTGTGCGCGTTTTAATCTCAAAAATGGCTCAAAGCGTTCTTCGTTGCCGAGTTTTTCAGACGAATTTGGCGAGGAAATTCAATGAAAAATTTATATCGAATTTATAGACAAAGCGCGCGCACACACACACACAATGAGGGTGAAACTTAAATTCCCTCAAATGGATCTGTGCACTTATCGCACTTTATAGAAACTTTTCATTTCGCTAAGAATTTCATTATGTCAGCCTCGCCTACAGAAAACATGTGCAGATCAAATTGAAAAGAACATTGCATATGCAGCAGCAAAGAGGGATAATTCGTTATCGGAAAGATGATGACAATGTTCTGATTTGGTTCTGAGCTGCTTTTGTCGAGAGATAGGATTCGACGATCGATAATGAAATGGTGATATGAAATGTGAACTACATTGGACTAATGAAATGAACAGACTGCAGGAGAGTGCAGTAGAGGACAGCCATTTCTCGACCTGCAGCTGCATTTTACGGCTATCTTCTTCTAATTTTGACAAGGACCGGGGGCAGGCAGCGAGAAGCTCGAATTTCAATATTCAAAGCAGCGCTGCCTGACTTGGTCCGCATTGTTTCCAATTTTCCCGCAACAAGAAACAGAAGGTTTGAATTTCGAGGAGCCATAAATAAGATAAATGAGTGACACATTCTAGCTGATCATCAGGAAAAATGAACGGAATTTCACCATTCCGACAAAGCGCGTGAGTACTTGTGCTGCTGTACTGCACGAGGACATCTCTCCAGTCGATGCTTAGCCCTAATGAGTATTGAGGAATTATTCTCTGCTAATTATGCATCTTAAGATATGAAGAGCAGGTCGTTTTTTCTTTTGTATAGGCGCTAGCGGAAAAGGGGTGCATAATAAGAAGTTGCGAGAGGAAGTGAATAACATAAAAATGAGCAGATAAAACGAATTTATTTGTAGGAGCAGATGAAAATGAAAATGTACGCAAGCAGCGCGCTGCATTGAACACCACGAATTTTGAATGAATTTTGTGAGAATTTTGTGAAATGGGAAAATCCATTAGAGAACATGCCTACTAGAGAAATGAAAGGCAAAGGGTGAAGGCGAAAACTAAGAAAGCCTCGAGTTATCTCTAATCCTGGCAAAATAGTAATGAGATCAAACAAATTGATCTTTCGCTTTTCCCTTTCTGTTTCTCTGCGTCCTTATGCGCTCTCACTTCCGCTCTCTATTTCGTTTTTCTTATTCACTTTCCTGCTTCTGCTTCCAAAAACGTCTTTCCCAACAACAATTGCAACTAGTTAGAAGTCGTCGTGTCCTAAACCTAGGAACTGAAAACAGAAACACAGCACTGGCATTGGGCATTTTCTCATCCCACTCATCCGGTTCAGCCAGAAAATACGCGCTCGAAGTTTTCGAATTCCCTTGACCTATTACGAAAAACGGCTTCTTTTCAACTCAATTTTAACAGACGCTCTCAGTCGGACAAAACTATAAGAAAAAATAATTTGAAAAGAAGCAGCAGCCGAAACTCGTCGCGTCGTGTTTTTGTGTGAAAAGCGACGCGTTTAAGCTCTCATCCATAATTGATACAGGAAACTGCAAAAAGCAGACACGTCTTTCTTTTTGTATTCGAAATATCGCAAGCTCTACCCTAAATATAAAACTCATTTCTAATATATACAAACCTCGAGTCTATTGTAATTTTAGGTGTCAAATTAAGCAAAAAAAAATTTCTAGATATTCAGATATAAAAAAAATCTGAAGATATCGCAAAAACTTATACAAAAATCGAATTAACTTTTTTCTGTAGCAAATCTTTGGTTGTTTCAAGTACGTCTAGAAAAATCACGTAGCAAAGATAGAACAAGACAGTAACAAGAAGTAGTAGTAGACAGGTGTGAGCAGCTGAGATGAAAGTGAAAAATGAGAGAAAAGAGGAAACGATAAGTTGAACGGTGAAAGATTGGCAGGTTGTAGGTAAAGAAAGCAGAAGGAGGAAGAGAGGAAACTCGCAAAGGCAGCCATGTCATCGGCTCTGTTTGGATTTTCAACCACTTCAAAATCACACCCTCTTTCTCTCTTTCTCACTCTCTTCTAACATCGGAAGATCCGATTTCGTTCAGTGAGGGACATTTTCACACGGCTCATACAGATAGGTTCACTCCTTTTGTTGGCAGAACACGCAAATTCAGTAAATCTTACCGAGGTTCAGTGAGCAGAATTCGCATAGTGACAATTTTTCATGCCGTCGTAAATTTTAGTTGGAAATTTGGCAGCAAAAAGTTCAATTGTCTCGGGATGTAGATTGAGTTAGCTAATAAATTTTTATGCTGCGAAAATACTCCTATCTTAGGGGGAAGAGAATGCATGCACTGGCAGATGATAAATATGTCGGCGGCAGATATGATATCCCAGGCTTAGACCTAATCACATAGAATCGAGGTCTTAGATTATTGTCTTTCTCACTCTGTCTCTGCATAAGGAGATAAATTCATTCAGTGTGTCCGTTTGCACATAATTCCGACTGACTGCGTGTATTTCAATTCTGAAGGTGGCAATTAACTCACATCCATATTTCGAATCAAAATGTGAAAATTCGCTAAATTTCAGTAGAAAATTTTCAATTTCATTTTTAAAAAAATTCGAAACTAAAGGTCACTTGAAATGAACTGAACTTTAAGAGGGGAAAGACGAAGTCTCAACGATGCTGCTTACGGCATGCAGAGAGGAGATAAGACAACATCGGCATGCATACCAGAGAGATATTCGGAAAAGGAAAAATGAAGTATGAGTGAAAAGAGAGCGAGTGAGGGAGAAGGCCGATTGAGAGGGAGAATGTGGATTTTGAGCCGGAAACAGCAGAGATTTGAGAGATTCTTAGATTGTTCCTAGGCAATGCCCGTCTGAGAGAAGGCCGTGTCTCGTTCTGCCAAGTTTACAAGTCAATCTCGAAGATATGCAGCGTTCTGACTTATAAATGCTGTCACAAAAGCGCGCGCGTCCAATCAAATGTATTGTGAGCGTCCGACTACATGATGAAAATGAAAAATGTCGAATTTTGGACACGTTTGAATCAATAATTATTTCATGGATGCACATTATCTTACGTTAATTTCTTACATTTTTCATTAGAAGTATCATCGAATAGTGTGCATTCTCGCGAAGTGATCATTATTTATTCGAACGTCCAAATGTCGATATACCTCATTTGTATCAGGTAATCGGACAGACAATCATTGACAACAAAATGACTTAATCTGTCTCTGGCTATATGTATGAGAAACGAAAGGGAGACTTACGGTTGACTTGGAGACGGCAACTGCCGATTAGCCTCTTTGAGTCGACTCATCAGCAGGGCACATGTCTTGTGATCAGACACATCGACCACTCTGCAATTTGTCAATCGGAAGTTCACAATAATCATCATCCTCATTCATTCTCTGCACAGACCAAGGCAGACACTTTCAATCGAATGAGACATTTTAGGTGAGGGGGTACACTAGGTAACTTGGAAACCGCGAAATCGCGAGACATTGAGAAATGGGGGGCGAGCGTTATTCACCAAAGATTTTGGCGAATAACGCTACGTACCCATCTTCACAAACACATTTTGGCTTAAGTCCTGCCTAGGTCTGTTTCTGCACAGTCACTTGGAGTCTCTTGCAAAATGACTATAAATATACAAAAGCTAGCATCAGTGCTATTAATAGTTCATAATTATTGTGTGAATTTTCTATAAGTTTTGACGACCACATGACTTGTAAAAATATAAGTTCTTGTTAGAAAAAACTATTGATTCTTCTAAACTTTACCGTAAATAACCAAATTAGATCTTACCGTTTTCTAAAATGTGACTTTTCAACTTTATATAATTTCGCTTCATTTTACCGTTTACAAGTAGGTACGGCTGGCAATAAGAGAGCAGGAGCGAATAGGCCTAATAAGGGATTAGCCACTAAAGAAGGTGGTCTTTCCAGCTGCATTATGCCATTTCCATTCCCGCTGGAAGCATTTTCCCCGTCAAAATTATCATCCAAGAGACTATCAGTCTCTTCCGGGTCCATTACAATTTCATACATCAGTAGCTATCTATTTCAGCCAACTTCTTCCTTACAAAAAATAGAAAATCTCCAAATACTAGCATTGGAGTCTAGGGGTTAGCAGCGGCAGTCAATAATAATGATGTGGGGGGAGGGGAGTTGAAAAAGTTGAATGATGATTTGGTCAGCTCTTTCCTTGGACTAAAAGCTTGTGCTTCTCGTCCTTTGTTTTGCGTTTGGAGGAAGAAGACACGTCAATGACTTGATTCTGTGGAAGTCAACCAGAAACTATGTGAGCAGACATCGCTGTTAGGAATCGAGTGATCGAGTGGGGCGTGAGGTGCAGAGTTTTAGGCTGTAAGGTTGAGAAAGTTGGTTGGGAACTGCAAGTGACAGAACGGAATGCGAATGGGAGAGAATATGTGAAGGGGAAGCAATCTGCGAAATGGAATGTATTGGATGTATTCGAGTAATTGAGCACCTAGTTGCATGGGGATGAAGGAGAAAAGCTCTGTCGCACGACTGGGTATTATTTTAGAGGTTCGAAGAGAGGAAAGGCGAAGTGAGAAAGAGAATGGGAAATGTGAAAAGTGTGGAGATGGATGACTGAGATGGCTAAAGCTGGAGAAGAACTGAAGGGCAAAAGCGAGGATTACCAAGGGGGAGAAATGGCAAGAAATGGGAAAGACAACCAGAAAAATGCACAAAAAAGAAGAGGAAGAAGACATGGATGCGTCGCGGCACTTCAAACACACAGACAAAGTATGCGGAATGAATGCTACTGACACGTATTGTCACTATCACTTTCTCCCATTACAGGCCGCGGATTTCAGGAAGAATGGCCATAAATAATCGACTCTCATTCTCATTATGCAAATCAGAGGAGGAATCACGATGGGAAATAACAAATCGTGCTATCAGAAGAAGTGAATAAGTAAAAAGTGGAATTCGATAAAACATGAGTGGAAATGAAGGTCTCAGAGGACATTTCGAAATATGCGGACTGAATGACAAAGAGAATGGAAGGAGGGGGAGAAGCGGCTACCGGTGAAAATGCAAATTGCCGATCGAGCAGGCAGAAGAGGAGCAGAAGCAGAAAACTCATCTCTCCTGTTGTTGTTACTACGTTGAATTATTTTGGTGGAAATGCAGGGCTGAGGCGCGTCTTTCGCGGTCATAAAAATTGACAATGACTAGTCATCGCGAAAGAATAAATCTCTGAAGGCATCACGCAATGTGCACATCGCTCACATTGCAAATGATGGAATGTGCAGCCACTTTCTTGTTACCAGCCATCCCTTTTTGTAAGGAAGTATAATTTATCGAACTGACCTTCTCCTTAATGGACTGCTGTATCGCCGATCGGTCTCTTCACAGCTGTTGTAGACGGACGAGGAAGAGGCAGAAGCACTTCGGTCAGCGTCGCCGTCTCCAGAAGTCCGACGTCGTTTGTGTCTGGATTCGGATGGAGCGGCCTCGGAGATGGAAGGGTCTGCAGCGGAGGTGAGTGATGGTGGGACGCGACCTCCGTACTGAGATGCACGACGGGCCGCCTGAAGAAAGAACATTGTATATGTTCGGAACGAAGGTAGAAGCATTTGGCTTGAATGGTACACGACTAATTTGGAAGCGAGATGAAGCGAGCCGTGCAAGAATGAAGGAGATGGGAGTTATCTCACAAACACTCACTGCCTTTTCTCTGCCTAATTGAGCCAATTATCTTCTTACTCTCAGAGGCAAGTTAGAATGAAAGAAGAGAAGACGAAAACAGCCATGTAGCAGCAGCAGCAGTACGCCGGGAGTGTTGTGGAAAGATTTCATAATTGATTCGAGCGTAAGGATAGTTTTTCTTCTTCTCTCGCGAGAATTTATGCTCTGGCATTTTTCACAGAAACGAAGAAATAGAGACCCGTTTCATTAAAATTGTGATGAAGTCTGAGCGGCGTTTGGTGCAACTGCTGAGAGGTTCGAATAAATAAAGCGTCTTAGGAAGTGGAAAGGAGGGAAAAAAGGAGAGAAGGGGAAGAAACGGGGTCGGTGAGGTGAGAATAGGCAATGGAATTGGAATGGAGAACTGAGGCACGATGGAGAAAACGATGCGCACAGAAATGGGATGGCTCATATTCCTGCCCATGAGCCAAAAATATACACACCGCACACCGAAATTGAATAGTAAAGTCGCCACCAGGGTTGTCGGCAAAGAACTCGTTAACGAATTTGGTAAACACCCATCATATGATAAAGCATGGGAGGTACAAGAGTAGTTATGATATTGTGTATGCTATACTAAATGAGAGGAGTTAACTCTACCGACAACCCTGGTCACCACAACACACATAAGCGGTCGCAATTGAATGTGTGGAGATCAGCTGTCTCTGGCTGCGTATGTGTGCAATTCAGTAATTGCATGGCTAAAGTCGTTATTCGAGATTCTTTTGTCTCTAATGGAGTGGCGCGCAGGCAAAGGTAAACTAATATGATTTTAACGAAGCGGACTTCCTAAACGTAGCCTCCCATGCGCGATGCGATGTGATGCTTTTTATGCATTAAAGACATATTAGATAGATAATCGATGAAGTTGAAGTCCGAAATAAAGGCTGAAGGCTCAAGTGGGCACCACGACAATGCACAAACGCAGAGAATGGCAGAAGCAATGCAGAGACTGCCACAATGGAAATCGTGGCCTCGGCCAACAACTTCGAATAAAAGAATATAAGAACGAGAAATGACAAAGAAGCAGAAGTAGAAACAGAGACAATAAAGGAGGTGGAAGGCAATGAAAGGAGGGAAGCGGGAAAGGACTTCACACAGCTCTGCCACAACTGAGTTGCTTCCTTTCAAGACGTTTGCCTTTGCTTCTGACTCCCACAATTCTATGGGTGGAAGGGTAGTAGCAAAACATACAAACACACACATACCTGCAGAACAGCAGTGGCAAAGTCGATGGAGGGTCGCGAATTGGCTGCATCACTCGTGCCGCCTCCACTGCTCTCCCGAGTTCGTTTGCTGATTCGCGATTCTGCAATTTCAATATCATCGAAATTAATCAAAGCAATACCGTCATTAATAAAAAGTAGTACCACAAAAATTGAACAAATATGCATATTTTGAGCCAATTAAAAAAATTATAGCCTACCCATAAGGCATAGAGTAGGGATTTAATAATAAGATGCTGGATATCAAACTTGTCAGCTCAGAAAATTCATATGATGATATTTTTACCGATTTTTGCGATACTACTTCTATTAATTGCCATATCGTCAATTAAATTTTAAGTTCGAAGAATTTAGAATAGTGAGTGTGTTGATATTTACTTAGGGCATGTATAGCATCGAAATAACACTATTCTAGGGTACATATTCCTTTACCTCCTTTTCTCCTACCCCAACCCTCTCCTAACATCCACCATTTTCAAAACTCAAATTTCCCTAGAATACATCAATTCATCCTCCCCTTTTCAAACTGACTTTTCCTAGATCGTGTGCTTCTCTTATACCAGACAGAATTGAGTGGAGCACTGCGATTGCGACGCATCGGGAGACGAAACATTTTGCAAGTCTTAAAGAGGAATCTGTAGAGGAGAATATCACGGAGCTACTCAACTCGAAACCTAGCATGAAAGACTGGATTTGATTGCCTGGAGAAGGTAAATTCGCAATTTGTTCCCTCTTTAATTTTGTGTTTTCTCTCTCTTAGATAACACTGATCTCTCTGTCATTTCCACATACTTGAGTGGTCAATTTCACATCGACACACAGAGAAGAGCTGCCTGGGGAGCTGCAGTATGTTGTGAGTAATGCAATTCCCGTGGTATTCAATTGAGAAATACAAGAATCGAGCAGAGCTAATTGTTTGGGCGAGAAATGAAACGCATTGTGAATCACGATATCGTGTTATTTAACAATGGAAAACAACGCCTTTAATTTATGCACCCCCACTATAGAGAACTAAAACTTCATAAAACATGCCACCTCTTGGTTATAATGAAATTTGGAAGAAAATTCAAAATTAAAGCTAAAAAAAATTGATAGCCAAAGAACAAGGGTTATCGATTTCTTGCTCTTTCCTCCCCTTTCGCATATCCTGATTTTACGCGTGCCGTTTGTTAAAAATCATGAGACAGTGTTGAACGTGATGTGTGCGCCTACGTGTGGAGGATCGTCTTCGTCTCTGCGAAGCCCTTCTCCGAATGGGCGTCTGATTGGCAGAGACCGAGCCCGATCCCGAGCCCGAGGCAGCCGAAGTGGTTGTGACTGCAGACGAAGTCGGGAGGATGCCTGCCGCGCGGTGCACGTTCGGAAAGGCCACCGACTGTCGACGGCGAATCGCAAATGCGCGACCGACCATAGCACATCTGCACGAATAACTTGATTTGAGATTCGATATCCAATAATCACGAGAATCTTACGCATTTGCGAAGCGTGAAAATTTTCGGTTTTCAATAACACAAACAACAAGAAGGAGTCAATACGTTAGCTGAATAATAGAACGAAATGAGAACAGTGCATATTGACAAAGACTGCCATATGAAGCTGAGGATAGAGAGGAAATTAAACGGAGACATGGTGATAATGGGAATTCTATCTGTTTATGCAAAGGAGAAGCAGAGATATTGTTCTGAGTTGAAAAAAGTGTGCATTGCACGGCATTAGAAATTATAGTGAAGAGTTGGGACATGAAGATCATGCTCGATATTTGGGTTGGGATTGCAACTGCGAAAGACGAAAATAGAAAGTTTGGAAGGAGAAAAATGTGGCGCTTGACTTTACGCACAGAGGCAAGGCAATGCGATTAGAAGAGGCTGGCAGAGAGAAGCGATGTTGTGATAGATACATCCAGAAGGCAGAAGGCAAGGCATCAGTTGCTAATCTCATATTCGACTCTACGTAAATGGGCGCGAAACATTTGACGCCTTCCAAATATCCGTCAACAAAAACTACCAAACTATCGCCTGAGACGTGAGGAGTTTTGAGTTATGCGTAAAAGAAGTTATAGAGCTGGTGCCTTTGTAATGCGAAATGCAATTTTTCGGCGAGACTCTGAAAATGATAAAAGAAACGGAGGATATATTTGGGGAAGATTAGAGCTTGTCTGGCTGATATGAATGCGTAGAGATAGGAATGAGGATGGGGGAAGATGAAGGTGCGAGATTTTAAGTTAACGCTATCTCTGCTGCCCTGATGCTGCAAATGAAATAAGACTGAAGCAGAGACTAGAGACAGCGCGTTGCGCCGGAATTCCTTCATCTGTCGCCGAGGCTTTTGGCATTGGAGGAAATGGGGCTGAGCGGGTCTAATTCAAATTAAAAATTAATGAAAATTAGCGCTTTGTCTTCAGAGATGTGGCTTTGATTGGAGTTTGTTGTTGAAGAAGAGAGACAGAGACAAACATTGATGGTTGACATGAGTTGGACACGAAGCAGACAGAGCCAGAATCCGAGGATACATTTACTTAGATGTAGATGTAATTACTTATACTGCTGACTCGACTCGACTCTCTTCACTCATTTCTCTGCTTCTGGCATCTCATCCTTCTGCTAGAAAACATTAGAGAGAAGCAGACATCGATATAAATAAAGATAAAAAGATGAAGTTATACCTTAAGGCAAAAAGACTTCATGCAACACACTCAAATCCCATTCCAATCGAGGAATGAATATCTCTCTCCCCACCAGTTCTTTCTCCCTTTCAGATTGTGAATTATTTTCGAGGCTCCCTTAATTGCAAAAATATCAGTGTGAAAATCTATAGCCGCGCGCGCGTGCATTTTGAGAGAGGTACCTAAATAAAATAAGTTGAAGTTGGAAAATAATTGAAGTAAAGGGGGTCGGAATGAATATGAAGAAGCTGAGGGAGAAGAAGTAGAAATAAAGACTTGCAAAATGTCCTGATGAACATTGCAGTTACGTGTGCATTCGAGCATTCAGGCACTATCGCATTTGTAACTGATCACCGATTTCTTAGTCTCCATCCCCAAACACACGTGTAATGCAATTTGCCGAGAGCGATTATGACTTGTCTGGACATGCAACAAACTGCTATTTGGAAATCGCGAGGCCACGAAACAGTATAAGGGATTAGGGTAGGGTATGGAGGATGATAGGCTTTCTTCGTCCACGCTATTTCTCAGTGTCTCGCGGTTTCCAAGTTGCCCAGTGAACCAACAAACCGACCTGTGACTTCCTTCCATCGCATTTTTCCCCTGCTTCTGCCTGCATTTCCACTTCCACTCACAGCTGCCTCGGGCAGTTGCTGTTTGTTGCTCTGCGAGTGCAGAGGCCTGTAGTTGTTTGAACGACGCAGTGATCGCATCATCATTTTGTGGACACCTGAATGGAAAATTAGAAATGCAGCACTAAAATGTGCAGTCACAAGCTGAGTGCTTGAAACGAAATATCTGGACTCCAATCAATCCCCTCTAAATCCACGCACATATGGAATTGATTTGAAAGACTCGACCTTCTCCCTCTGCTTGATTACAAAAATCTTACCAGCTAATGTTTGGCGTGGAGAGTGTTTTGATGTCAAATGGTGTAATCATTCCTGGTGAATTGGTGTTATCATAATTGCATATTTGCGTGCCATGTTCCTTTGATCCCGTTCTCCAAATTAATGCCCTCTCTTTTTCAGATATATTCATGTATTAGTGACAGCTCGCTTTATACAACACATTCCCATTCGCGCAACGTGGTCTTTGCCTTTCTACTAGTTTTTCTCAAAAATAATCCAAATTTTATATGGCCCCACTTCCGTCATCAATCATCTCATTTTCATTTAGAGAATTGTTCATTTATATGAATATTTTTGATGGTTCGATTGTAATGAATGACTTCCTACATTTTTGGAGTCGAGTGCCATGTCCCCCACATTCTCATTTCTGTGTCATTTCATGTGCAGCCTTTGGTCTTACCGTAAATTCTTTATGATGATTTCATGATTAGTTGCTGCAATTTCGAAATCCCTCTCTTCCATATGCAGTGCGCACACATCTAGGCCAGGGCTATGCATAAAAAGCGCGTGGAGGCGCTAATTTCTTCGTTAGCATGTGCTTCAACAATTTTTCATTCAAATCATCATAAAGCTGCCCTTGTTTTGCGTGTGGCATCGAGAATTTTACGTAGCAAAACAAATAGAATTTTTATTGCCAGAAAATAGGAAAAAATGGGGAAAGTTAGATTAAATCGAATGTCGTTTTCTTTCCAAATTGGCAGAATCCAATGTAGATAATTGTCCATTATATCCGTCTTTTTTAGGCTCACTCTTCCATTTACCATTTTCCAATTTCGCTGCCATCTAACCTTTCAATTTATGTGGCCTCCAATTCTCATAAGTGTAGAAGGAGCATTAATGCTCATTTTTAAACTTCTGTTTTTCGATTCTTCTTTTCATATTTTCTCGATAGTCAAAAATCATTCTCCACAAAGCGAATGCGTTTGATTTGAGCATTCACGCCAAATAAAGCAACCTGAATGCCCCTAAATAAACTGTGTAGCTATTTTTACAACATACATTTTCTTCAACTTTCAGCTTCGTCGACATATTCCTCATTCATTTTTCTGACAAGCTAATTTCGCAATTGGCAATATAAAAATAGTCGAGACTTCCTGAATGAAGAGCGATTAATGAAATCAGACATTTTATTTTCATAAATTATTCTTATTCTCGCCTCTCTTCCACCCTCATCTTAACTTTACTCTGAATGGTTTGCGCATAAAATTCCTCCTCAGTATTTATACAGCATCAGACTAGGTCTCTTGCTTGTCGAAACTACAGCAATTATTATTATTATTATCATCATTACTTTCTGTGCTTATTCTTAGTTGTGGCATTATATTTAGCTCTCTTGTGGGGGACGGGAAGTTTTCTTACAACTGTCATATAATTTATTATTTCATTGTTGAGAGTGGTATTATTCGCGAGATCGAGCTGATTTGAAATGCAAAGAATCAGGGAAAACATGCTAATGTTTCCTTCTTGAATAAGGGCACTCCCGCTTCTCCCTGACTTGTTGTTATTCTTATTTATGGCCCTGCATTTACGATAGTAGTAGTAGTAGTGATATCATTAATTCTGTGAAGAATTGAGCGGAAGAAGAATCTATAGGAGGCGATTAGTTTGGGTGCGTTCCGATGTTAGTTGCTATTGCAACTCGCTCTAAATGGCATAGAAAATCAAGAGCACAGAAATGATCCAATCTGATACGCAATCGCGTTCTCCACACTTCCCATGCTATTTCGAGCGAGTTACAGCAAGTTGCAATTTGCATTGGTAACTAGCGTCTGAACGGGTTCTTTGACATATTCTGCAGAGACAATACGCATTCGAATGACTTCACTTCTATTGACTCATGCCAAATGCCTCTCTTAATTTCTAGGTCAATACCTGGAGCTGCGGGATCGAATAGACGCAGACCAGGGGGTGATGTGTTTTTCATTAAATGTTTCCTTTCACAAACAGGCTTCCTCTTCTCATTTCCTCTTCATTGTCTTCCCCTCCCCTCTCATAGCCAGCTCTATTTGCCCATTTGCATCTCTCCTCGACACTATTGTCTTTCCTTCCATTTCGCCTTTCCAGAGAAGGCCTACTGTAACCACTTCTTCAAATGTCTTATAATTTCACCGAATAATTTCCATCGAAACAGAATCAACCTGCAGATATTCGAGACGGGAGGGGGATGAGAGGAGATGCATTTCAAACAAGATTAGCAGTGTGTGTGTGTGTGCAGCTCGCCCTGTCGACTCTTCTGTCTCTGTCGTCTGTTAGCCATCTCCATCCCACAGCCAAGTCACTCAATGCATTCAATTAGTGTTCCTTGATGTTTTGTCAATGAAATTCGCTATTTACGCTTTCAAAATTCACCTCTACAGTTCGATGTCTGCAGGCTTCTTCCTTCACCTAGCTTCCAAATGACATCACCTCCCACTCAAAGTGATACGCGCGCATTTTTCTCTATATTTGCGCGTGGATGGCGTCAATTCCGTCTCAACTTTTTCACTGGCTCATTGAATCTCGACAATACAAATTTCGTGGCCTTTTTGTTGTTCTCGTTTTAAGAATGGGTCAGGAAGCAGCAACCTTCATTCAACACAACACGCAGCCAAAGCAGCCCTTTATAGCCTCAGAGTTTCGCCTTTTGTTTCTGGGGCTTTTGGCCCTGACTTCTTCTGTGCGTGGGTGATTGGATTTTAGAATTCCCCGCATATTTTGTTTCCAGTTGTAATTCTGCATTTGTGTGCAATTCAATCGCCCTCCCCACATCAACACGGCCCTGCAGATCGACACCGGCTAATTGAGTTGTGTGGTCTCAAAGCGCGAAATTCGATACGAGGAGTTGCAAAGAAAAAAACTTGGTGGTGGATTAGCCGATATTTGATTCCCCTCATTCTCCATGTGCTGACTCCTGAGTTCAGGCTCATTGTAGTTACCGCTCTCTTACCATCACCACCCTCTTTTCTTAGACATAGTATGGAGAAATGAGTAAAAGAGAGTGGCAACTATAAGGGGCCGTAAACTCATCACACTCTCCATTGAGCTCTTAGGTTAATCAATTCCCTTTTTAGAGAATTCTGCTTTGGTAGCGAGATATTTTCAATTCTGATAACTTACATTTGGACTGCTTTTGTCTCAGCTGCTTGCATTTATTCTGCAAATTCATCTGTCTTCTCCCATCATACTTCTCAATGCATTGTTAGTTGTTAGAGTGTGTATTTATTGTGCAATCACACTCGATTCCAAGTTGATTGCGTGGGCCTCCACAGCCTTCTGTACTCTTTCTGCTCATTTCCATTCAGCCATTCAGCCTGACGTAGCTCTGCCTTCTTCTCACTCCTAACTCCTTCACTTCTCCCCCTCCGCTTGTTTCTTCTCCTTCACCTGCCCCATACAGCCACACACTTCAGCTACGTTACATGTTGTGTATTTTTCTTGCCTCGGGCAGTCGCTAGTTTTAGATTATTCCGAGAGCGAAAATAACTTTTTACTCGACTCTATCTTCGACAGAATGAAATCAACTGCGCTTTGTCTGTCTGCTCGCATAATTCTATCGAATTTCGACTTCTTTATAGTTAGGTTCTCTAATTCGCTGCCTAATTGAATTATTATGCGGCAATGAGTCGTACACGTTTCTTGTAACTTGCCGACTTCACCCCCACACATCCCTCTTGCCTTCTAATTAATCGAAAGATATGGATCCCAGCTCAAGACATACACCATTCCATTTTATTGCATTGCATATTTGCGAGCAACGAACAGCTCAAACGGAATTCCTGTCAAAGCGCAGCGCATCTTCCAAAATGGCTTATTCTAATCTGCTCTCTCATTTTTGACTCTTGCATTGCATCACAACATCGCTCTAATCTGTTTATACGATCATCATTTGCAGGTAGTCGCTGTAGCAGTGGGAATATCTTTGGAAATTCCCTCGTCATTCGGTACTAAAAATTAACTCTCGTCGCATTTCGCATTCTGTTTTATGAAATCTGCAATTTCAAAGATTGCGGGATGTGTACAGCTGTATGCATGGCTGTACAGAAAAGGGGTTGCAGTGCTGAGATACGTGCACATAGACACAGCAGTACAACACTAGAACACTGACGCTGATGCAAATGCAAATGAGAGAATTCTCAGCTGCTTGATTGCCTGGCAGGGCGACAGTGTTTTCTGATCAGAGTAACGCTTTTCTCTGCTCTCATTTGTGTTTATCCGGTCCATCAAATGTGAGCGAGTGAAATATTCATGCAGCCCTGCCTTATGCCTTATGTCCTCCCAACCTGAATGCAGAAAGGAAGCATTGTCCTCTTCCTTTTCAAATATTATCAGTACAAATTCGCATCACCCTTCGCGTAGAATCGATTACTTGTGTCATAAATGAATACACGAAATTCTCATATTCTTTCGTCATTGAAAACTTCTTCTGACTTGCATATTTTAATCATGTTATTTTCGAATTGAACTTTGCGATTGCCCATTCCACAGCTGAACTCAGCGAAATTGTATTTCGTGCATACTTAATGACTGCTAATTGGAGACTAACACCTATCGGACGAGCGTCTTGCGATCAGAAACCAATTAAAATATTCTCTTCACTTTTCATTTTTTCCACCTTTTCATTAAATTGCATCTTCTGCAAATGTGTAATATGTGCAACTTGTTTTATCAGAAGAAGTTCGTTATGCAAAGAAAAAATACTTCTTCTTACCTAATTGTTCAATTTGGCTAGTTTGGTCATTCGTGTGCAGTGCTACTCTGCTGCAGTATTGAGGCAATCAGTTCCTTCTTTCTAATCGAGCCAATCTTCGTCTGTTTCCAAGTGCTATTCCAAGCAATTTTATGACCGCAAATCTTCACCAAACTCCAGTGGCCCTTTCCCTGCTTCCCTGTCTCCCTTCCACCCTCAATTTCGGAATGTTTCTACTCTAAAAATATCCCATTTCGGTCAGCTGCAGCAATAATCCGTGCCTTGTAATCGTTATGTCGTTAACACTAGCGACGTAATGCAATTTACGTGGTTGTGCGCACAAATCACAAATCTACGCTCATTTTCATCGAAATGTATGCGGACAAAGTTATTATGTGTTTATGTTAGTTTCGTGCACAAAAACAGCTCGCAAGTCAATTTTCACGAGACCCTCGTGCAGATCAGTGGGAAAATTGCATCTACGACGGCAATTTTGCGCCGCGCTTCTGTTTGTAAGTTTGACATCGAAAATGGGAAAAGTCGGGGAATATTCAACTTTTATTTTTAGTCGTCGAACGTGCGCGCGAAGGGTGATAATGTGGGGAAGAGGAGTTAGAAGCAGCCATTCCCTATGACATCACACACTTTTCTACAAGGCTAGGGGCCGATTCATTTGTTTTCTTGTCTGTGCGCGGCTCTACTCTGCCACATAAACTTGTTAGTATAGTTTGGAAGTGTGGACTTTGGTTAATCCAAACGGCGGGGCTGAAAATGCTCTGACCTCTAACTATCCGCGACTCCTCCCCTCGATTTGAATACTGAGCTCCTCTGACATTTTCCTCTATTCGCCAATGAAAACTAATATGCAAACGAGCTTTTTCCTCCTGATAAATACATTCAGATTCACTAAAGAAAAATCAGCTTCAGCTTCAATCTTTACGCCTCAATCTTTGCCTCCGCCTCTACTCGTTTCCCTTCCCCTAGAAGCTCTAGGATGGGTCCCCTTTCTACTCTCCGTCAGAACACTTCCTATGCTAATGTAATGTGCTTACCCACTTGGTTTGTCTTCTTCTCTCCCCCTTTGCTTTTGTCTTCATTCAGCAGATTTCATTTGACATCCCAGTTTTTTGACCAGCCGGCTTTCATTCATTTTGACGCGCTTCACATTGTCGGAAATCTCTTGTCTTATCATAAAATGTTCCATTTAAAGTTTATGTTCGAGATGTGTCCAAATTTGTTTTGTCATTCTCGCGAAATGTCTCTTCTCTTTCGAAACTTTTGCTGATTTAGCTGATTAGGTATGTCATTTGCAGGGTACCCATTCGAACGAAAGGCAAGCAGGCACACACACGGCCCAATTTGGCTCTGCTGCTCTTGTCGATCCGTTCCCTTTCCCATTCCCAATTCCTACAATTCAGTCAGAAATGCCCGGTCTGATGCGACTGCTACTGGCCCTGTTGGTGTGCTGCGTCCTTTGTGCCGCAGCTCTGCCTGCCGATTATGTCCGACTTATACTATGTAAGCCACAAATAGACTCATCCACTAGAAGGGTGATCTTGTGGGACTTGCCATTCATCCCCTGAATAATTTATGCAGTTCGGGCATAATATCACGTAGGTTAAGTGGTGCGATTTTACGTAAGCCAGCTGTATACATTGATGCATTTCATCAACACAACTATATAACATGATCCAATTGAAGGTCAGCAGAAAATGATGTAATGGTTTTAGCATCACGTGATCCATATGCTTTATCGGATGTGCCGAGTTCCGAAGATGATAATGCGTTTTCAAGAGTTGTCAGGAATCAAGTAAGAATGTTGGACTGTGTATTGTTGATTGAAGAGAAAGCCGATATATTCATGCAACAATTAGAAACCGAATTTGGTAGCGAAACAGTGAGTCGCGTAGAAGAGAAACGAGAGACGAATAGCGCAATTTTTGAATATCGACGTTCTCTCCAATCAATAATATGTGTCTATAGCCTAGATGGTGTTAACTTTAGGGTTCGATAAGTTTGGATTCGTTGTCTGCACTACCGATGCTACGATACGGCTAATTTATGCAAAACAATTCGAACGAAGCTCTTCTAAGACGCGACAGCCCCACACGACCAAAGCACCTGATCTCTGTAGACCTCTCGATCGATCTCTGACCAATCAATCAATGACTTATTTATTTATTAGACTAGTTCAATTCAATTCAATCATATTACCTAATGTATTTGTCTCGCAAGCCAACTTGAGTTGGGGGGTCAACATGCCTCTTTAGTTCCACGATTTACGGCCCAAACACGTTTATTGGCAAAATCATACATATATTTTTGAACAAAATCAGGCTCTCAGATAAACATTTCCCTTGTTATGTTGCACATTTAGTTCTGCATATATATTTTCTATTAAATATATTAATTTATTTTCATAGCGCTTCGAAGTCGATTCTCACCGCTTTGACTGGGTGTACATAAACATTTTTCACGTAACACATTCAATTCGACAATTCAATCAAATTAGTCAGCTTCTCTTCAGAATAATTTCATCAAACTTTTCAATAAAATTTTGTTATCATTTTGTGGGGGGTTACACGTTAGGAAGTGATCATCAAGTTGGTTTGTACATGAGCAAAGTGATATAAGTTAGAGTAGGTAGAAACATTGAATTAGACACGCTTCCATCCTCGTTTCAACAAATTCACTACGCAATTAACGCAGAGTGCACTTTTCTGTCTTGACTTTATTCTTCGCTTTCTTTTATCAGCCGAAAAGGAAAAGAGAAGAGGGAGGTGTAAAGTCAGCAAAAAAGTACACTCTGCAATTAATCGCGTAGTGAATTTCTTGAAAAGAGGGGATGGAAGAGTGATTAGAGTAGGACCCGCAAGAAGATAATCAACGTAATGAGTGGTAGTGCGAATGATTGTGGACTCGCTTTGGTGATTCGCTTATTGACAAGGTTGATGCCCTGTTTCCCAGTTAATTCCTTGATCACATTGCCAAATCCGGTGAATGTCCTGCCTAAAATAGATCGACCTATTATTGATGACTTTCTCGAAAACAGTCAACGGACCTTCCTTGATGAGCTGCGATTGACTTGCAGCGATCGACATAAAATCGTGATGACCTGTGTGTTGAAGTGAAATGATAGGTCAAATGATAGAGTAAGGGGCTACTCACTGAAAGGGGCGTTTTGATCGACGGCAGCGAAAAGTCGTCTCTCCCCACTGGACAGGAAAATGAGTATACTCTTCTTGCAAGTCTCGTCGATCTTCAGCCTCTTCGCCAACCCATCTACAAACGACTGATCTCCCTATAAATATATACAGCATAAAATTGAGGGGATTACCGTATGACTTACATATTCATTTATGATGAAGTAGGCCTGACTGCTTTTTCTGCTGCAGCGACCACTGCCCTTCCCCTGCGTGACATTTTCGTAGTTGTTCAGAATCTGATTAATTCGAAATCTCTCAGATTCAGTTAGATACTAAAAAAAGTTGGATTTTCACATTGTAGTATTCACGTTTATCATTTACCATATATGGATCGCAAACATAAGTGGGATATTTGAGTCCACAAACTAGCTCATTTGAAGGGGATCGAGGGTCGGGATAATCAGCTATTGTATAGTCCTGGCCTGTTATGGAAACTGGTAGAAGGGCCAGTAGAAATAACATTTCTGAATAGGAATGTATGCGATAAAAATGCACGTACTGCGACTGATTGCGAGAAATGCGAAGACGAAACACTATTCGTTTCGACTCAATTCTCTATTCTCGATTCAGTTGGAAATGCGATGATAGTTAATTGATAAATGGATGACTTGAATGAAAATAAGAATGACTTGAAATGCGAAGGGGAAGATGGAAGAAGAGAACAGGAAGAGAGGGGTTGATCTGAAAGCAGCTATGAAATGACAAACTGACAATGATATGATTCGATCTGGGATTCGCAAATTGACTCTCAATAGGAAGAAAGGAAGCGAATGGAATGACGAAACACGACCCAAGTCGAAATTAGCTCACTTCGAACTGTTTTCGACATTTTGTATGAATTTAGTCCCCCTCTCGACTTCTTTCATTCTCTTCAATTCCTTCACTTCATCACACTTTATTTTTACTCGTAGACGCACCTAAGAAATTGGAAGAAAGAATGAATGAATAATTGAATTTGAACAGACCGAGTTAAGAAGTAACCCAGGACAGAACTGAGCGATAAAAACAAATAGGAAACTTGGCACAAAATAATTAAAATCGAATGGAGAAAGAAGAGGAAGAAGGAGAAGAAGTGGCCATTGGCTTAAACTAGCAGAACAGAATGAAACAGAGGCAGAAGCCAGGTGGTCATTTCTTCCTCTCTTTTCGTCCTTTTCGTTAACATTTGCTAACATCAGCATTCAGCAGCTTACATGTGACTGCCTCTCCCCTCACCTTCTCCTCCCTTCTCTCTTCTCTAAGAAGCTTGACCGACCATATTTACGCTTTTACGCCATTCCCCATTCCTGAAGCACTTTTCAATTTCATTTATTGATCTTCATGCATGGAAATGACGTCATATTCCATTTACAACATAGTCAAATAAAGAATGCAAGAAAGAAACGAGATCAATGAATTGTGCACAATATGCTTTTGCTGATTGATTGATTGATGATCGATGATGATAGATAGATAGCAAAATTGTCGATATACAAAGCAATTTGATTGATTCACAAATTCGAGTGGAGTATACCTGTATTTGAGAGATGAGACTTGCCATTCGATGAACAATTGAACGAGTTGTTAGAGTTACGAAAGAAATGCAAGGAGGAGGAGGAGAAGAAGAAAGGCCAAGAAATCGATGATCAGAAAACGAGAAAGAGAATTCTGAGCCGTCATCGTCAGACTTGAATCTCTTCCAGAGTGCCACCGGGAGCCATGTTATTGCCCCTAATTCGCAAAAATTCATAATTAACTTATCGTTCTAACAATCTACCTTGAGTTGTGCAGTGCGAGAGCAGCCCTGCCATGTCGAGGACAAGTCGGGGAAATTCCTGCAGGCCGCATTGCCGAGGAAGTCTTATGGGAAGAAGCGGACAGAAGGGGCTCCTAAACACACAGCTTCGTCATTCGTCGATAAGAATAGCTCTATCATCGTTAGAGAACTCAAGGAGAATTGTCAAAGTCAGAACAGAGAGAACTCGATTATGCATGCCTGTTCGTGGAAAGTTAATGTGCCGGTCGAACTGTGCCGACCACTTGCCGCAGAGGGCGGGGCTGGCAGACCGCTGCCTGTGAGGAACTCATCGCCAGACACTACAGCTGCATGGGCGGATTGCATCATGAGGGACGAAGAGGTCATCGGCCCCATTTGGCCTGCGAGGAAGGCATCCGAATGCTGTCTGATTGGAGGGGGAGGAGGCATTAGGGAGAGCTGCAATACACAGGGCAGATTGTTATTCGAATGAGCATTACAAAGGGGGAGGGGGATGATTGAAAAGTGTGATCAAACTGAGAGATGAACTTCTCAACGAAAACGTACCATACAAGTGATTGAAATTGGTCTAACTCTACTCTGTCAACCTCAAAATGACGACTTCAATCGAGGAACAAGACCTACCGGCGAATTGAGGTTATTGTAAGGCTCTGGGGCATTGCCGTGATTCGATGCATAGGTCTGATATTGAAGTTGGAGCTTCTTCTTGGAACGCTTATTTCTATCCCTCTGGAATTGAATGTGGGTTAGCTCTACGAAATGAAGGACGACTTTACCTGTCGATACAAACCAAGGAAGACGCAAATGTTGAGAATAAGAAGACTGACTCCGATGACGATCGTAATGCTCAGCATGAGGCTGTACGAATTCGTGCCTCCCTGAGTAGCGACATTGGCTGACGCATCTGGAGTTGTTTCATTCGAAAGAGTTTTTGCTAAAATTGGAAAAAAAATTTCATCAATTTTTGTGTAAATAATTCTCTCACGGGTCGTTGGCTTCTTCAGGCCCTCAGGAGGAGGTGTAGGGGGTAGAGGCGGAGAGGGGAAGGGCATTATGGACTGCTTGAGAGCCGGACGGACTTTGCCGAAAAAACTGTCTTTGCGAAAATGTTGCGGCAACAGATGGTGATCCTAACTTCTATTTGAGCTTTCAACGCAATACAACAACATTCGTACCTCGGAAATAGTCTCGCCCTCTTTTCCAGCCACATGCAGTTGCGGAATGAACCCAGTCCAAAAGCCAACTTGCGCATTTCGATAGTAGTTCTTGACACGAGGCAGGTCAGTGATTTCCAAATAGGCTTCTCGATTTGGCTGATCGAACTGAGGCCAGGCGGTCGATGAAAATGCATCTGACAGAGGGAAATTCTTGGACATTTGCAGTGGTTTGGAAGGGTCGCCGGACTTGACGAAATTAGCGATGTAATGCATCATAACTCGGGAGATCCCTCTGTCATCTGCATTGAAGCCCGAATATAGCTAAAGTGACTTGTTGTATTTATGAAACAGGCGTTGCAAGTTTCCAATCCGATATTTGAATGTCGCTGAGACATATCATAGTTTACTTTCACTTCACTGTTCATCATTATGAATAAGAGAACATTAGGCAATGATGATGAATCTTATATCGGATATCGGATTGACAAACTTCCAACGTCTGCTACGAAAAACTATCGAGGACTTGCCTTGTTTTCTTTGTCTCCATCTAAGAGCGGATATCCGAGGATGTAAGGCAGATGATCTCCCGTGATAGACCCTCTCACTCCACTATTAGGCTGTTCCTGCATAACCGTTCGAGTTTCGTGCGCAAATGTGAACCTTCAAGGAATGTCTTCTTCAGCTTATTAGTCCTAATTTGCCTTCCCAACTAACATGTATGTATTGGCTTCCCTTTGTCCCTCGTCCGAGCTGTGCATTCGCAGCGTTTCAATTAACGGCGCAACGAACAGCACATCGCTCAGCGCTGCCAGCACTCCGTTTCTAATCGACTTCGGGTGATTCTGCAAAAAAAAAACAAAACAATCTAACTTCCTCATAAAGCAATTTGCACAGACCTTTGGATTATCCCAATCTGTGTATTCATGAATGATCGCTGCCAAAATCTCTGATCGATGATAGTCAAACAGATTTCGAACCAGAGTTCTAGAACATTTCAATTGAATTAAAAAAAGAATATCAGCGTTCACCTGAATATTTTCTCTCTTCTCTCGAGTGAAATGCCACTCTTCAAGTCCTCGTTGGAGAGTATGTAGTGTGCAGGGTTGATGGAGAGGCCAACGAGCAGGTCGATCTCTCGAAAGAGTGACCCAAATTGGGCAGAGAAGGAGACTCGCGGTCTGTTCGGGATGAGCTGGCCGTCGACGATCGGCGCGAAGCTCGACAGAAATGTGGGCGCCTCGATCTTGTGCAGGGCCTTCGTCATATTCTCCGCAGAATGAACCTTCAATTTATTTTGCATAGGTTCAACGAGGTCCTCTGCATTTACAGACGGCTCGTTTTTCTCATTTCTCCTCTTTTCCCGCATTCCCTACCCTCCCTATCCGTCTATAAATACAGGAGTCGTTCAAAGACTATTCGAAATTACCTGCATACACCTGAGGATCGTGTCTGCATTGTCATTGAATGTGGAACTTCGATTTCTGTTGACACAGCCCAATTCTTCTGCCAACTGCATGTAGTACTGATGCGGGTTGTGCGTCATTGCCCAGGGAGACAGAGCCGTGCCGTCCAGAAGGACGGCGCGACGAAACAGACGACGACCAGGCTGCGTGAGTGGGGAGGCCATCAGCAGGGAGACGAGGGATGCGCCAGAGCCCCAACCGAGGAGGGTCACGGATTTGGGGTCGCCTCCAAAGGAGGGCAAAATGACGTTGAGCATGGTGAGCGCTGACACGATGTCTGATATGCCACTGTTTCCCGTGCACGAGTTCGCCTCACAGCGGCCAAGAAATCCTGCAGATTACTTATGATGAATGCGAATGGAAGAGGACATTGAAAATGGCCTTTTGTATTCCACGTCCACTTTCTGAAAGGACGGTAGGGGAAGAAGATAGGAAAAAAATTAAATAAAAAAGCGGGTGTGGAATACAAGAGGCCACTGCAAATACCGTAAGCTCCCAGTCGATAGTTGAGTGTGACAACAATGATTTGTCCATGCGCAGCGAGCATTGTGCCGTTGAACGGGTTGCCCGAGCCCCAGCCATATTCATCTCCGTGCACAAGCACGAGCACCGGCAGATAGCTGTCGCGTTGAGAGGATTCTACAGAAAAAAAACTCACAGAGAAATCGAGTTTCCACTCACCCAGCCTCTCGGGAACATACAAATTCATATAGAGACAGTCTTCTGACTGGGATTTCAACTGGGGCAGAAGGCGATGCACGAAGTCGAATCGCTGTGCAGAGGTCTGCTTGAATGCCTTCGTTTCACTGAGCTCGGGAAGGTCGGTTTGAATGCAGGCAGTCGACAGTCGCCTCGCCTCTTTGGGTAGATGAGTCCATTTGGCAGCAGAAATCGCCATATTAAATCGGTACTGCAGATAATAAGCTGATCTTCACAGAAATATATGAACGACTTACTTGTCCAGTGGGAGCAACACCGTACGGAATACCCAGATATTGAGTGACCGCAGGCAAATCGTCTCCATTCGGATAGACTAATTCGCCCTTTACTACGCCCCACGAAGTATTGATGGATCGTGTTTCTAGTCTGAAAGAAAACTTGCACTTCTTTCAATAGGAAATTCTCTCACCTGGCTTGAATCGTCACTGTCGAAATGAGACACGAGAGGAATATATAGGCATGATATTGTGCAGCAGAATAAAAACCCATCTTCGTGATAGAAAAATAGTGGAGCCGCAGACTCATGTGATTTTCATTGTTGATATGGAGTATCTGAAAAAGAGACAATTTGCAGATGTTACAAATGAAATATCGCGAATTAGTCAGAGGGCTATTTGTCTCTTGGCTTATTTATTTCTCTGCGTCTGCTCCTCTGTCACTTTTTCTGCTCACTTTTCTTATCTCCAATATCCCTGTTCATCTTTCTCTTTCCACATGGTGACAGAGTGATTTGACGAAGTGTTGAAGGAAGCAAGAAGGGCTCAAGCCTTTCGTTGTTTTTTCTTCTCTCTTTTCCTCTCCTCCATTCACATGCACTCTGCAGATCCCATATTATGCAAATGAACTGCTGCTGCTGCAGCCGCGAATTGACAACCGTTAAGTTGGGATTGGAATCGCGAGATATTCGAGAGGAATTCACACGCGAAGAAAGACCACCCAGAAGATGAATGAGAGAATTGTATAGTTGAAACGAGAAATCAGGTAGACTTGGGGATAATTTGATGTGAATGAAAAGGGCTGCAGGGTGAGCTTGGAAGGTCATAAAACCCGTGAGATGCGATGTTTCGATGCAGACGATGGTTTGACGGCTTGATTTCCGATTTTTTTTCGCTCCTCTTCTTCTCCCCTTCGTCTTTCATGTGCACGGCAATAAATGTGAAAAGTGTGGAAGTTGTGTATATGTGTGAGAGTGAGGCAGGAACGAACTTAGAAAAGCTCGAGAGGCAGAGAGAACTGAACCATCATTAGAATGAGAATGATCTGTCACTGGGGAATAGATTAGAGAGAAGGAGGCAAGAGCTAAAACTCGAATAGAAAGGAGAGGCAGAGAGTAAAGTTACATACACAAGCGGACAGGATAGTGGCTGATGATGAAACATGAAGAATTGTTGCAATTTGGAGGATAAATGTTACGAGTTGAAGATTTGTGCGAATTTGTGTGCGTGTGTGGATTCCCCTGGATGAGTAAAGAAGCTGCTGGCCTGAAAGCATTGCAGCACTGCATTAGGACGAAAGCAGCAGCAAGTGTCTTCGTCTCCATTCTCTATAGAGTTACTCTCTCAACGAGGTAATCGTATTTAGCGAAGGGCAGGGGACAGAGGGACGCAAGCCGATGGCAGGGGATGGGTCCATCCACCTCTTCTCTACATTCAAGCATAGCTATTCGAAAACAATGTTCATTTACTCGAAATCGAAAATAACTTCCGACTAAGACCGAGAATAACGTCTGAAAATCTGGAGGGGAAAGTCGCAGGATCCACAAAAGAGCTTGAAAGAGTTATCCGTGAGAATGGAACGAATTGGTGAATTGTGCAGGAGATACATTCCGCTTTTAGCCTCCACTCCCACTCCTCATCGAGTGCCTTCTTTTTGTACCTTCTACCGGAAAAGAGACTATGAATTTCTAAATGACTAGTGACTGCGGCAGACGCGAAGCACAGGACATCTTCTTCATTTTTACTGCAGTCTTTTGAAGGACCTGGTTCGTTCTTCGACTGAATTAATTATTGCAAGTAAAAGGCAATGAGGCAACTGCAGCAGTGAGAAGAGGGGAAGGAGAAGTAAAAGTGCTTTTGGAAGCAATTAAAATTAAAATTCTCTGAAGATATGACTGGATTTCTCGATACTGGTACATAGATAGAGACTGCAAAGCAGTGCGCATATCCAGGACGCCAAAACAATGGACAATGCCGAGTGAGCAGAGTGGTGGCTTACTAATTGAATAAGTCGAAACCTCTCTTACGTGGCAAATGGATGAAGCCTAAGGGAATTCCAATTCAAATTGGCAAGATCTTGGAAATTCGTGGCACTCACACAGATAGATATTTGGATGAAAGTTGAAGAAAGTCATTCTGTGTGGCTAAAATAGTGTAGGAAGGGGGAAGGGTGAAAATCGCCAGCGGCAGGCATTATGCAAATTTGACCAAAAGCTGGGACGAGTCGTAGAGTGACAAATGTTGCTCGGAAAGGAGAAGGCAGGCAGACAAACAGGGGGATGGAGATTGAACGGAAAGCTGCAGGAAAATCACATGGACTTTGCTAGGAGAAAGGCTAGAAATGGAGTTTTTTCCCCCGCCGAGAAAAAATATCGTTTTCAAAATCTCTCACTTTTAAATCACACAGGCCCCCACTTGAATTGCAGAGAAATGAAGAAAAATGAGAGGAGGACAGGCAAAAGCTGATCACAGCCTGGCGAGGAGAGGCAGGGAAAAGAGAAAAGGGACACTGACAAGGAGAGCGGATGAAGCATATGAAAAACTGAGAGGATATAGATTTCCAGAGCTAAACAAATCCTACACATTTTCTGTCTGACTAAACTGATATTGAACTTGGCCTTCCAATGAATGGCGTCATGTTGAATGCTGACTGTGTGGGGTGAAACAGAACAGGTTGTATATAATGAAGATGGGAATTGTGCAGGTCTTCATCATTCGACAGCGAATGCATGAGACCTGGATGAACGAGAGATAAAGGGGAGTGGAGAGGGAAAGAGGATGACAGTTGGTTGCTTGTGGCACAATTCGTGAATCCGAAGAGAAGCAGAAGAAGAAAATGGCAGAAAGGGAAGGGGAAGGAAGAAAAGTGAACGAAAGCTTGTAGTACAACACTTCCAGATGACATAGAGACAAAGACAGCCAAGTGTGCTGAGAGAGGGGATAAAGGGATGTAAAGCAGGCAGGGCTTTGACGCAATCGACCAATTGGCTACAGGTCTGATTGCTGATTGCACACGAACAGACAAAAGAACAAAACAACTGATTAACTGCATTTCTAGCTGCTGACTGAATGGCTTTGGTCTGATTCGATTCAACTTGGTTTATTTCCAACAAAAAATAACAATTCACAGTCATTCGATGTGAAAGAACGACTATTCTTTTCACCCATATTATTTTAAAAAGTAACACAACAAGGCAATTTCACGTCCTATATACAATCTAATACCCATATGCGCTTGTATCGACAAAAGAGAATCATCATAGAGTGATTACCTACAAAACCTTGGAGAAGTACTGCAGGCCTTGTCCATATTCCCAGATTGCACAGCCAACTCCACGAGAATCGGCAACTTTTAGTCTCATTTCGAGTGATGTAGTAGAAGGGTAGTAGACGATGAATTCCTTGCCTCGCACTCTGTGCTCCATTGCCTGTGGATCCCATTCCAGTACACTATCCTGCTGCTTTATGAATCCCAAGAATCTGAAATTGAGAATTTTCCGCAGAAATATAAAACCTCCCTACTTGTCGTATTTGACGGGCTCCATTCCACTCTTCGAATACTCGTAGCCATAGTAGTTGAGACCGATGAGCAGTTTGTGTTTGAGCTCCAGCTGCTCAGTCAGCAAATAGTCGATGGACGCCGCCACCCAGGGAATGGGAGCCACTCCCGCAGGCTTTTGGGACATGTAATCGTATGTCATTATCTGCGAACAAAACCGTATGCAATTTGAAGAATTCCTCGAAATTTCTCAACCTGTATGAAATCTGCATGAGAGGCGAGTTTCTTGAAGTCTCCCGGCTCGAGGATGCCAGTCGGTTCGCCCACATCTCGGAGGGGTGGTCCCACTGCGTAGAAAACGAGCAGCTCGTGCTTCTTCATGGCCTTCGAGAGTGTTTCCAAGGCCTCATGCAGCAGGCTGAACAAATGCACACATCTTCCAGACCCCACAGAACTTGATCCGCAACAAAATCGAGAGAGAAGAAATGCTCTTTTCCTCTCTCGGTACATTATACTACTTTTTTCAATAAAATTTCTTGATTTCTCACAAAATGGCCTCCCGACTTCTGGCGACCGTGAGAATCTGCATCCAGGCCTCGATCACAGCGCCTTCGAACTGGTTCCGAGACAGGAATTCGGCTATGTTTCTGGCACAGCGAGTCGTCCACGATTCATCCTGCAAAATGCAAGGGAATTGCACATATTTGACACGAGGAGTTCGCAACCAAACCTGAAGGAACTTCTGCACGACATCGAGAGTCCACCCTTCGAATAGAATTCTGGGCACGATTTTGATGTCTGGATTGTTGTGTCTGAGCTCCTCCATCCAGCCTCTGTCGATGTCGTGCGTGCCCGCAATCGTGCAGGCCACATTCCCCTCGTCCTCGGAGGGCTTTGCCTGCAGCCAGACGGGCGAAATGTGCGTCAGCTTCTTGGCCGTCCACTTGGCCATATCATAGCCGTGCCCATTCCACTGCAAAATCACCTATTTCCACACACACAAACCCTCAGAAAATTCACGAACCGGAGTGATGTAGGCCAAAAGTGGGCCTTTGAATTGCTTCTCGCCTCGATCCAACTCCTCGTGCTCTTTGAGAATGCTCTCCTTCGTCACCGTCTTTGGGGGATGTTTCAACGACTTCAGGACTTCGAGATTCAACTGTAAAAATAATAATCATTTCTGCCAACCCTGCAGCTCAAATCAACCCACATCACTCTCGTCAGCAGCCTCAGGCAGTGTCTGTTCTGGCGCTTCCTCCTCGACAACTTTCTTCTTTTTGTCCGATTTTCCGAGTTCCAGCGAGAGACCAACTAACACACAGATAATTAGCCACTTCATTCGGTCTGAAAATCGCAGAATTTGAACAGAGAAGCGGAAATCGCGCTGTCTGCTTTGAATGCACAGTCGCGCTGCGTCTACGCGTTCCCTTCGCTAAGCAGCGTTAGAGAAAAGTCGGTATTCCATTTTTCGAGGAGACGGAGCTATTTTGAGCGATTTCATGGATTCCGAAGCCTCGACGTCGTTCCCGGAAGATCCGAGTCAAATCATCGACAAACTGACTCGGCTGCAGGAGCTCGCTGCGAGGTAGACTTGATCAACCACTCATTTCTTCTTTGAAATTTCCCCTCAGTGCAGAATTCGCGATGAACGTTGTTCGCTGGTTGAGTTGGACAGAAGACGACAGAAATTGAGAGAGGGACTGCGGGCCTTGGAAAAGCGCAAGGAGCAGGTTGGAGAGATTGCTTGAAATTGAGACTATTTGGAAACCGCGAGACCACGAAACACAAAACAGCGCGAAATAGTATAGAGTTAGGATAGGGTATGAAGGGCGATAGGCTTTCTTTTCCCCCACATTATTTTCAATTGCCCTATCTCTCGGTTTCCAAGTTGTCGAAATTCGCTAATTTGACAATTGGCAATGTTGAAGGAGAAGACGATGATCTGCATGGGGCCGCACTGCTTCATTGCCTTCCCCCAGACCGAGGCGGGCAAAATCATTCGCGAGGACATGCAGAACATCGACAAACTGACCGAGGAAGTGAATGTCTCGTTGAAGAAGGACGTGGATGCGCTGCTCAGAATGGAGGGCGACAAGAACCTCGCAGACAGAGGATTCGACTTGAAAAATATCCTCGAGGAGGCTAAACTCAAATGATGTTTGTCCGCAATAAATAATCTTCTAGAAACTGTTCATGTCCGAATTTGTCGAAGAGTTGTCATCTCTGGGAGATATCTTTGAAAAAAAATTCTGTCTTTACATTCCATAAAACGGCTGTTTTTAGACAAATGCAGTTTTGCGATGTCGATCTATAGGATTTTCATAATCAGTCGAGCCGGCGGGTTGATTTACAATTGGGAGCCCAAGAATGAACTGGTATGTTTTCGAAGAAAATTGTCGAAGCTCGAGTTGAATTTTGAGGTGGAAATCGAGCGCAAATTCGACTATCCTCTGGACGTGATTCTGGACGAGTACGACAAGCGAATCTGCGTGATTTTCGGCGAGAAGGACGACGTCAAAGTCAGGTGAATCGGGATGGGGTTGAATGGGGAAACACTTCTCAAAACTCGACCCACAGAAAAATAATATATATCGAGAGGAAAGAGCATATCTTCTTTTTCTCACTCGATAAGATACGCTTTTTTGGCACACCCCCTATTGGGAACTGTCCTATTCGGAACTCCCTATTCGGAACTTCCTATTCGGAACACCCCTATTCGGAACTGACCAATTCAGAACAGCCCAGTTCGGAACTGTCCTATTCGGAACACCCCTATTCAGAACGGCCCAATTCGGAACTGACCAACTCGGAACTGTCCTATTCGGAACAGCCCTATTCGGAACTCGGTCGAAATAGGCTAAAATACGATTGTCCCTATTCGGAACTCGACCGAAAAATGATGAAATAAGGCAAAATAGGAATGTCCCTATTCGGAACTCGGTCGAAAAATGATAAAATACGATTGTCCCTATTCGGAACTCGACCGAAAAATGATGAAATAAGGCAAAATAGGAATGTCCCTATTCGGAACTCGGTCGAAAAATGATAAAATACGATTGTCCCGATTCGGAACTCGACCGAAAAATGATGAAATAAGGCAAAATAGGAATGTCCCTATTCGGAACTCGGTCAAAATAGGCTGAAATAGAAATGTCCCGATTCGGAACTCGGTCGAAATCAAATACCTTCAAATTTTATTTTATTACTTTTTCAAGTGTTACATTCTATTCTCATTTTCTACTATAGTAGCTTTCTAGTGGGAATTCTTTACGTCTACAATGCTTCGATGTTTCCACCGTGGATTTCTACAGCCGCGGTCTTATTCAGCATTTCTATACCATTTTCATTTCATTTTTCTGACCACGCCGTTCCCTCCTTCCCAAAAAATGCCACTTGGCAATAAGAGAAAAAGGCGTTTTTGCGCTCTGGCTTTACTTGTCGTTTATGGGACTAGCGTCAAGTTTTATCCTCGTTTATTGATTTTTTCGCTTTAAATTCTTAATTGTTATTATCGTTTTTCGTGGTTAGTTGATTAATTATCGATAATTAGTCAAATTAACCACGAGAATAAATAATTGGGCAATTAAAGCGAACAAAAAATCGAAAAGTCTAGAAGGACGAAAATAAACGACGAATTTGAGCCGCTAAACAACGATTTAAAGCCAGAGCGCAAAAACGCCTTTTTCTCTTATTGCCAAGTGGCATTTTTTGGGAAGGAGGGAACGGCGTGGTCAGAAAAATGAGATGAAAATGGTATAGAAATGCTGAATAAGACCGCGGCTGTAGAAATCCACGGTGGAAACATCGAAGCATTGTAGACGTAAAGAATTCCCACTAGAAAGCTACTATAGTAGAAAATGAGAATAGAATGTAACACTTGAAAAAGTAATAAAATAAAATTTGAAGGTATTTGATTTCGACCGAGTTCCGAATCGGGACATTTCTATTTCAGCTTATTTCATCATTTTTCGATAAAAGTTCCGAATCGGGACATTCTTATTTCATCCTATTTCATCATTTTTCGACCGAGTTCCGAATAGGGACATTTCTATTTTGCCTTATTTCATCATTTTTCGGTCGAGTTCCGAATAGGGACAATCGTATTTTAGCCTATTTCGACCGAGTTCCGAATAGGGCTGTTCCGAATAGGACAGTTCCGAGTTGGTCAGTTCCGAATAGGGCTGTTCCGAATAGGACAGTTCCGAGTTGGTCAGTTCCGAATAGGGCTGTTCCGAATTGGGCCGTTCCGAATAGGGGTGTTCCGAATAGGCACCAAAAATAGTTCCGAATTGGGCTGTTCCGAATAGGACAGTTCCGAATAGGGGGTGTGCCGCTTTTTTCTACGGGTCACGTTTCGAGAAGTCTGAAGAAATTGACTGACTGATTGTGTGCAGATACGTACTGACTGCAGTCAATGGTCACGCTGTCTCCGATACTCGATTCTTCATCGACAATCAGCCACAAGAGGTGTTGGACTATTTGAAGGAGCAGAACAATTTCCCGGTTCGTCATTGTCTGTCAGAGTAGCCTTATGAATTCCCCTTCTGCAGGTGTCATTGCGCTTTGCCCCGCCCTCCCTATCGACGAACGAGAAGATCATTCTCTCGTCAACATTCCACTCGCTGTACGCGATTGCAGTGCAGCTGAGTCCGGCGGCCAAGAGCACGGGCATCGAGTTCCTCGAGACGAGTCAATTCAAGCTGCACTGTCTGCAAAGCCGCACAGGTGGGACATTTGCTTGCATTACTTGCATTTCTCTGCAAGACCTAGACAGACTATATCAGCCAAAGTGAAAAATTATAAGAGAGGAGATACTCAAGATCAAATTTTTCGATAGAAAAGATATATATGGGGGTACATCCTAGAGATCTGGCTTAAGCTCTGCCTAGGTCTGTTCTCTTCGGCAAATGACTCCCTTTCCTCTCTGCAGGTGTCAAATTCATTGTGATCACTTCGCCCACCGCATCCATTGCTATCGAGTCCCTGCTCAACAAAATCTACGAGTTCTATGCTGATTATGCCCTGAAGAATCCGTTTCACAATCTGGACATGCCCATTCGCAGCGAGAAGTTCGAGGAGAACCTCCGACTGCTGCTGGAAAGGGTCGAGAAGTCGCCCGGCGCTGTGACAATTTGAATAGAACTGCTGAACGAATCAGACTCATAATTTATAATGAACTTTGTCATTCCAGTGCATTTTCTTGCTTTATAAATTATTATTATTTGACTCGTGATTGAGTTGTGTTGATTGTTCAAAAATGGTACGAGACCATTGAATATCTGTAAACTGCTGAATGGAATTTCTCACTAAAATTCAACTTGCAGTTCCCACTCCAAAGGCAATGTCGAAAGAGAAGGACATCAGCGCATCGCAGTTCACGTTCCTGCAGAAAATCCCCGACCAGCTAGGCTACTTGATTATTTCTGGCGATGCCGTTGTGAAGGTGGGAACTTGCATAACCCTTATTTGGTTACCAAAAAGACTGCTCAGTCTGATGGCGAATTGGTGAACAACGAGCACATAGCGAAGATCGTGCCGCGAATGATTTCCCTGTCGAAACTCGTCTTCACGCCCAATGTGGGTGTCTCCCCGCCTAAATTCCAGGTTGGCGACTCATTCCTTATCCCCTTGTCTATTGCCCATACTTCAGCAAATCACAGTCACTTATACGGATCACTTCTACACGATCGCCCGCTCTGGAAAATACGTGTTTGTCGTGAAGCGCAAATCTCAGAACTAATGTCACTCCTTCCAAAACTGGTATTTATTTTGGTCTCTTGTATTCCACACTCACATCCACTTTTTTCTTTATTTAATTTTCCCTTACCTCCCTCCCCTACTCTCTCCTCAGAAAGTAGGTGTGGAATACAAAAAGTCATTTATTTCGGACTATTCATTTGTGCAGACATTTTCATTTTCAACAAACGATCATCCATTTCTGTGATTATAGCGATTATTTTAGACAGGCAATAAAAGTTATTATGAATGACCGATAACTTGAGACAAAATAAACGATGCGCACAAATTCGAATATGCGAAGTGCTCTTGTGTATGTACAAATAGTCTTCAAAGTCATTCCTTAAATTAATGAAATGCCGTCTATTCATTTGAAAACAGCGCGCTAATTTACATCCATCAAACCTTCTTCACTTTTATTTTGTCTCAAATTGTCAGTCATTGACAATACTCGATAAGCTTAATGAAATGTGATCTGCTCTGCATCTCTACACTGCCATGCAACGTGCAATGGCAGGGTGGCTGTGTGACTGTTTGATGTTGACACAAATACACGAATCACGCAAGCAGAGCTCTGCCTGTGGAGATTGCAGCTGATAATTCCCCTCTCTGTATGTCTTTGTTCATCTCATTAATTCATGTTTGTATTTTGTTTGCTTTGTGCTTCGAGGCAGATCGATTCCTTGAGAATTTTCATATTCTCTCAACCCTAATCCTGAATGACTCATGCGAGGTGTGTCTGTGGATGCAGAAACAGTCATCGGATCAGCCTACAGCCCTCAGTCCAGGGTGTGTGTGTGTTGTAGTTCAGCCCCGCCCTCTTTTCACACCTTTCTTCCCTTCCCATTTCCCCCATTTCTTCCTTCGCCTTCTCCCTTTCAATCTGCCCGACTTGTCACTTTTTGCTGTTGTTACTTTGTCGTGTTCAAACAAGCCTTCTCTCTTTCATCTCCCAGTGTCATTCCGTCGAATTCGTGTTAGCGACGACAGGTTGCCCCTGGCACTACTCCTTTCCTTAAAATTCCTTATCCACCCTACAGTAATTCTCATACTTCCCAAATTAACAGCAGATCGAGACAGATTTTTAGTTGTTGCCCCACCAACTCGACCTAACCAGTCATTTAGAGTCGAGTCATTCATAACTAACAGGTCTCCCCCAACTCCTGTTTCTGCCTTTTATGGCAATAGCTACGGGTTGCTTACCGCTCCTTCTTCATTCTCTTTTTCACTGTTTTCCTCTTTGAATTGCCGCATCTCTAGTCCATTCTCTTCTCAATCCCTCTGTAATTATGAGCAGAGGGAGTACGATATTTTGAGAGACGTGCAGAGAAAGAGGCAGAGAGTTATAAAACAACCAAATGATTCCTCGCAATTCGCCATTTCGTATTGTTCTCTGCTCCGATGACTTGTCTTTCGAATTTTCCGATTCAAAATTCAGGAATTTAACCTCAAGCTTTTGTCCGCTCGACTTGCGAAGCCTTGTCCTTCTCTGAATCGAAGAGAAGCTGCTCGATCGAATTCCCAACATGGAAATCACTCGAGAAGAACGAAGTAGGTCGTGCTTGAATTGATTGAAGATCTCTGATAGTGAGAGGACTCCCTTATATTTACAGATGACACTTTTTCTTAGCTCTCCGCTTTTCCTACATTCTCTACCCACCCTCTATCCGCCTGTAAATACGGCCGTCTGTAAATGCGGGGAGCCTAGTGAGAGCCTGTATTTCTGTCTTTGCGAGAGGATATGAAATGTTTGCTGCAGAGTGACTGATTGCACGCAGAGGCGATCATAAAAAAAATAGCGCGGAAAAATTCTTGAAGCATAAACACCCACTGGGAATCCAAGGGCACTGGCTGTTTTCCTGTACAGACTCTTTTGCTGCTTCTCTGCAATAGAATGCAGAATGTGTTATGACTCATTCGGGTATTTCCTTTTCCTTCCTTCCTCCCTTCCCTTCCCCCCTTTCCTTGACTGACTGTCCATTCAATGAGGCGCATTCAAGCATTCAGGAGGAGTTTTGACATTTCTGCAATTTTCCCTTCCGCTTCCCCTTCCCCCTCCATACATGAGTACACTTGAGGTATTTTTGTGTGCAATGCGCGCATGGCTGTGCGACTCGGCGACTGTCGATACTCGCAGCAAAAACGAGAGAAGGAGGCGAGAAGTTCGAAATTTACGCAGAATCAATTTTATTGCCCATCATCATCATCAGCACAACCGTCCACATTTCCTCTGTCACAATCGATATTTCAAATTTTCGTCTCGTCAAAACTTTCGAGTTTTTGCCTTCGGCGTTCGTTTCGGGGATATGTCAACTCGGATGAAGTGAGAAGAGGATAAAGGGATCAAATTGAGAGGAGAGGATTTCATATATTCGTTCATCCACTCATTCATTCATTCAGCCGTTCGTTCATCTGAATAGCTATTACTTGTTGATCTCTCCGTTCATTCTCTGCATTTCTGCATTTGCGGTGACTATGAATTGTTATAGCCTCGATTCGGGCCAATGGCTCGATCGATGAAATGGATGCAGGAATGAAGAAGGCATTTGAATGTGAAATGGGAAGGGCGAAGTTTTGCTGCTCTTACTGCCTTTTTCTTCTTCTGATTCTGCAGAAAGACAAACACACCATTGACAGCATCGAATATCGTATTGCTGTTGCTTGATGCTTTGCCTCTTCGGCTGCTTCTTCTGGAAATATGCAAATAGAGACGAGAAGAAGAGGAGGGGCTTTTTCTGCAGAAATGAGAGAAATACAAGCCAATCAGAGAGCATTCGCACTTTTCTTCTTTATCCCACGCTCTATCACTCCCCCATCCTAATCACTTCTGCATATACTGTCAGTGCCCTCAGTAGTGAGGCAGTCATTTCGGTCCGCCTAATTCCGAGGTAGAAAAAAGAGTCGGAGTTAGAGCAAATCAGTGCCGAGTTTTCCTGAAAACGCGCAGTTGCTTTCCGATTTGCTCTGCTAAATTTCGAAATTTCAGCGATGTCGTACAGTTCAAGTCAGCCTTCGGCAAGAGCTCCTTTGGGAGGCAGAAATGTTGGTGGAGTCAGTAAGTATATAATTCGAATCCCTGTATTATTCACCTATTTGCACCAACTCATCAACTTTTTATGGAAAAAAACATAATAAGATTAAAAAAAAGGACGAAGAATACAATGGTCATCATATTGTTGTTGATGGGAATTTGAAAATATCGCCACATTTATTCCTCATAAAATCCTGTCGATATTTTCAAACGATGGTT
This sequence comes from Diploscapter coronatus, assembly GCA_964036155.1. Lineage (NCBI taxonomy): Eukaryota > Metazoa > Nematoda > Chromadorea > Rhabditida > Rhabditidae > Diploscapter > Diploscapter coronatus. The sequence continues at coordinate 85,052,233 of OZ038422.1, read as the reverse complement.
ATTATTAATTCATTCATTCGTTAATTGGCTTCGTGTTGATTGACGAAGTTAAGCCTCTGACCACCGAACGCTGAAGATCGTGACGGAAATGCGCTCGGGCACGGGCTCAGGCTTGTCGCCCTTCTCGCAGAACGCTGCGTCCACTATCAGGGACAGCAGAGAACGCGAGAAGAAGGAAATGTCCGATCTAAATGACAAACTCGCCAGCTACATCGAGAAGGTACGCTTCCTCGAGGCACAGAACCGAAAGCTGGCTGCTGATTTGGATGCGCTGAGGTCGAAGTGGGGAAAGGACACGCATAACATCCGAAACATGTACGAGGGAGAGCTCGCTGTAAGTGAAAACGGAGGGACGACTGAGTTAGGCAAGAAGTTAAGGATGCAAGAAAATTGATCGATGAGACGAACAAGCAGCGCAAGGATTTGGAAGGACAGATCAAGAAGATGCAGGACGAATTGGCTGATGTCAGACGCAAGTCCGTAATTTAGACCTCGCGCACTAGTTACTCTCAAGCTACTCTTACCCCCTTTTCTGGAAACTAGTATGAGGAAGAGAAAGAAGAAGGGTAACTTCTACAAAAGAGTAGGAGTAATTTGAGGTAACTAGCGCAGAAATTCGTAATTTCAAAATGATTACTGTATTCCTTATGCATATATCAATTATATCAATCAGTCAGAGTCCGTGAATCTTCCAATTTCTCCATCCAGTTTTCAGTTTTCTCGAATTCCTCTTCTCCTCCTTCTGTAAAATAATTGCCTCGTGTGTGTGTGTGTATTTGCACTGTTTGCATAAGGCGTGGGTCTTTCCCTTTGTGCCTCGTTTTGCTTATTATCAACCTCAACCCCAATGGCAACAATTTATGTTAAGAAAGCAGCAGTCCAAACTCTCTAATTCCTCTTTCGAAATTTTGTGGAGCCAAATAAATGTGTGTGTGTGTGTTGACATTTTGAATTAGACGCATTAGTGGAGATTGACTGCGCTTGTGGCTTTGAGTGATATTCTTGAATTGTTCGAGTGAGTGGGATGAAGGAGAAGAAATAGACTCTAACTGATTGAATCGAAGGGGGGATTACTGTAGAGCGTGTTGTAGATATGAGGATGCAGTGCGTGCTCGCGAGACTGACCGAGCCAAGATCGATCAGCTGCTTGTCGCTCTGTCCAACATCGAAGCGGAGATCAATCTGCTCAAGCGAAGAATTGCCGAATTGGAGGGCGAAGTCAAGCGCATCAAACAGGAGAACCAGAGACTCATGAGCGAATTGACCAGGGCTAGAACGGTAGCCACAGAGCATGACATTCGAATAGTCGCACAGACAGACATTTGCAGGATTTGGATCAGGAGACTCTGAACAGAATCGACTACCAGAACCAGGTGCAGACTCTGCTCGAGGAAATCGACTTCCTGCGTCGCGTTCACGACAACGAAATTAAAGAGCTCCAGGTGCATGAGAAATTATGATTCAAAGACTCAGCTGGGATTTAGACTCTGGCCTCTCGCGACACGACTCCCGAGAATCGCGAATTCTTCAAGAACGAACTGTCCGCTGCAATCAGAGACATTCGCGAGGAGTACGACCAACTCACCAATGTCCACAGAAACGACATGGAATCCTGGTATAGACTCAAAGTGCAGGAGATACAGACACAGAGTGCTAGACAGGCAAGTGCACAATATCACAGTGCTTTGGGCTGTCTGGCGTGATTTTTTTTTTGCCGAAAATGGTTATAACTTTCTATCTATGCTGTATTTGAAAAAAATTCTTCATTGAAAACTGTTTACGTAAAGTTAGAAAAGAGTCGATTTTAGAGGGTTTCGCCAGACAAAGCGAAAAGAGAGCAAAGCACTGTGTAATGTATTAGAATAATGAACAGAAGGATTCAGAATATGGAACAGGGCTATGCCAAGGAGGAGGTGAAGAGATTGAGAACCCAGTTGGCTGATTTGAGAGGCAAATTGGCTGATCTCGAAGGCAGAGTTAGTTCGAATTAATTCCGTACAGAGAATGAGGGTAGTCTTACAGAATGCATTGCTCGAGAAGCAGATCCAAGAATTGAACTACCAGCTGGAAGACGACCAGAGAAGCTACGAGGCAGCGCTGAATGATCGTGATGCGGCCATCAGAAAGATGCGCGAAGAGTGTCAGGCACTGATGGTCGAGCTGCAGATGCTGCTCGACACGAAGCAGACACTCGACGCCGAGATTGCCATCTACAGAAAAATGCTCGAGGGAGAGGAGAATCGGGCTGGGCTCAAGCAGCTTGTCGAGCAGGTCGTCAAGACGCACGCCATCACACAGGAAACTGATACAGGTATATCAATTCGCACAGAGAACTGTTGTGTTACATAGAGCGATGATTGCAGAGACAATGCGAGTTGTGAAGGGAGAGACGGCCTCCCGTCAGTCCTTCCAACGTTCCGCCAAGGGCAACGTGTCCATTCACGAGGCCTCCCCAGATGGCAAGTACGTTGTGCTGCAGAACACGCACCGAGCCAAGGACGAGGCCATTGGCGAGTGGAAGTTGAAGAGACGAATCGATGGAAAGCGGGAGATCGTCTACACCCTGCCTAGAGACTTCGTCCTCAGAGCTGGAAAGACGCTCAAGGTTTTCGGCTTGTGGAAAATTGCCAGTTGAATAAATATTGTGTGTAGATCTTTGCCCGTGGCCATGGCATTAACTCCCCGCCCGACCAGTTGGTGCACGACGGCGATGACTCGTTCGGCTCTGGCAACAATGTCCAAACCATTCTCTTCAACAAGGAGGGAGAGGTTCGAAATAAGCATTTACTCAATAAACATCGCTTTTTTATAGGAAAGAGCCACCCACATTCAGCGCCAGAGCTCGTCTTAGGTAAAAGCTGATTGAATTTTAGCTTCTGTTAAATCTACCCTACAGTTTTCTCTGCATAATAATCTTCAAATAATAAAGATAAAGCTGCCTGTGACAATGGACACTCATCGGTTAATTCAGACAAGCCTTCAGCATTTCAATTTCGCTTTAAACTTTCAGCTGACTTTACGTCTAAAAGCTCATTTAATTTCACTTGATGGCATTTTGTGTAAGAGCTGAATAAATGTTTTTATTTAGTCGTGAAAAATGAAAGTACCTGTGTTGGAATTTTAAGTCAAGATTCAGAATCATTCAGACATTGCAATGTTTTCGAGCCGCATGAAGCGAGATATAGTGCATTATTTCAAGAGAAGAGGAGAAGGTACGCTCTTTTTCTCTCTCTCTCTCTCTTTCTCGATAAGGCAGACTATCTCGTTTCATGCGGTTAACCGTGTGGTTCGAAAATACTGCAAGTCTGGAACCATTCAAGTTCGTGGTTTTCACTGAACCGATCAAATGCACTGTGTCAGATCAAATTAGAGTCTCATTTCGATTGGCCAGTAAATCCCTCTCCGCTGCAGTATAATCCACAGTCATACACATGTAGAATAGATAGCTCGTCGGAGTTGATATGATTATGATAAAAACGGCGGCTAGAAGATAGTCCATTCTCCTTGCCACCTGATAAATTACCATATTACAAATAACTTCATATCTAGTCATTCCTCTACCTCAGACCACTGTTCTGCAGCTGTATGAATTTTCAAAATAACACTTCCTTGTGAATCCTCTTCAAATTCGGCCTTTCTGTTTCTGACGCATAGAAGTTTCTGCGCCCAAAGTGGAGGCGACTTGAATTCGCCATCAAATCCCTGAAATCTCGTACACTTTTTGAAGAATAACATAATTAGATGTTCATACTCTGGCATGAACCCGCATAACCGTGCTCGTTAAGATCGTGGCTATCGTTACCATTACGACGATGAAGTGCATATAGACAACTTAATGAATCTTCATAAGCTTTGGAGGATTACTCGAGAACTTACTTAAAAGCGGTACATCTTCTGAACTATGAGGGACTTTTTCGGTGACGACAAGAGATAAGACAGCCATCGACAAAATAGCTGTGACGCCCAGAGTGAATCGTTCCTGTCGTTCATGCCTTGTGGAGAATCTGGCAAACAGACCCGCAATCGACAGGGCACAGATGAGGTAGCTGGGCAGCACGAGGGAGACCAGGTAGTAGAACGGCTTCCTTACGACAGCAATCACGTAGCGTAACTCGCTGACTGTGATGCCCTCGTGGTCATAGTGCTCACGAACCACATCCACTTTCTGCAATCACACTTGGAAACAACACAACATGAGACGAGTCTGTGATTTTATGGCTTAAAGTCAGCTGCCTCAGCCGAGATTGTTGGAATCGATTCAGCACAATGGCGCAATCAGGCGGCCACTTTATGGGTTCTTCTAATCTAACAGATAAGTGTACCTGCAGAGACCACTCCTCGTTCTTCTGATAGTGAGTGAGGAATGGCTTGTGCATCGCCCTTAGAAGGACCTTGTCTTCTCCATATCCCCACGATGCAATTTGAAGCTCGCAAGTCTGAGAGTCGAATGGAAATTCGGCAATTCCTAAATAATTCGATTATTCAACATACAGCCCTTTGAATTTAATGCACACACCAACTTCTCATATGCGCATAGTATCTTATGCAAAACGTGTTTGTGTGATGTCGTTGATTGGAGAGCAAAGTCGATATATGCATTCCGCGATTAGAAATCAAATTTGGACGCGAAATAGTGAATCGCATAGAAGAGAAATGAGAGACAAATAGCGCAATTTTTGGATATCGACGTTCTCTCCAATAATATATATTAAAAATAATGTCATACTCATTAACAATCGAAAATAACGTTATTCGTCAGTCTACCCCACTTATACGAAATTAAAATGGCATTAATATACCATAATTGAGTGCTAATGGAAATGAAAATTTAAGTTTGAAAAAGATGGACTAAAAAATCGACTCCGAATTATACGGTTATCGATTTTCCCCCTTTCACCTATCGGCAATTAATAAAAGTAGTACTACCACAACAATTCAACGAATATGCATATTTTGGGCAAATTTAGATAGTAATATATTGCCTATAGAGTATAGAGTAGAGATTCGGGATAATGGAATGATGAAAATCAAACTTTTCAGCTAAGAAAACTAGTGTGATGATTTTTTATCGATTTTTGTGGTACTACTTCAATTAATGGAAGTACTACGGTGCTACTTTTATTAATTATCTCATCTGTCTGATTTTGTCAGTACTGATGGTTAATAAACATGAGGTAGTGGGATTTGAATAGATGAGTAAAAATGATTGAAAAATGATGAGGATCAGCTTACGAATGGGACACATGACAGTGTAGATGGCTGGATACGAGAATACGACGCTTCCATTGAAGTGGACTTTGACGGGCGATCGGACTGAGTGTAGCAGCTCCTTGTGCTCGAGCATGTTGAACACGATCAGGTCGGGCACCCACAGGGCCTCCTCGGGCAGCCACGTCACTGTCACGTTGCTGAATTCGGCTGGCTCCCACTTCAGACTCTTGTCTTCCCATTTCTGAAACACTATCAAATTATCAGACCTAAGGAGGAACTTAAGTCAGAATGATCGTGTACGACCTACCACTACCATCACCTATAATATTTCCTTCACAATTTCGTATCTCTACTCTTGAATTTTCAAAAAAAAATGCCCTCCATTCATGATGAAGCCATGATGTGAAGTTCGCTTGTGCGACCTACCCCCGCATATTTTTGAGTCTGATTCAAGTGTGTATGCTTCCCAGGTCTGGAAATGACGTAATCATTTTGTATAGTCTTACTTCATCAATGTAGACGAGCACTTCCATAAGCTGCTTCAATTCATCCACGTTGATTATGTGAACCAGCTCGATTTCATGCGACACGACAATCTTGCCGTCTGGAGGCGAAGCACTTTGGTGCTGTGCGAGCAGATACCTGGTTAGCCTATTGGAGGGGCCCTGGTACGATTCGAGAGCGCTGATTAGGCTGATTAGAACAATCCAAGTAGCAACAGGAATATAGTCATTCATGTGAATGTGGTGAATTATTGGCAAAACATAGAGTAAACTGGCTTCCTAACTGCTGCTGAATTGAATGATTAGAAGAGGAATGAGAAGAGGGATTCCTGCAGATTTTCGAAATGAAACAGAGTTTCAGTCGAATTGTGTTGTGTAAGAGAAAAAGAGCGGGGCCAAAGAGATTCGCTTAAGCTCGATGAGCCTCAGGGCCGCGGCCAAATTGCCAATTAAATCAAATTTATGGATCGAAGCCTGGGCATACGACCGAGCAAATAGAGGACATTTGAAAGAGAAGCAGAGATTCAAAGAAATAAACATTTTAGAAGGTCTTTTAGCAGTTCTCACCTATGATAAAATTGCGTCGAAACATTAGAGTCCACTCTCTTTCATCTCTTTGTGTGTTGAAGGATGGGGGGAGAAAACGGGCTGGGGGAGCGCACCAATTGGCCAGCATAATATATAAAGGGAGGAGAAAAGGCTGACACATTGTTGTCTGTGATGTTTGAAATACCAAATGTTTTCTGAGTTACAGTGATTCCTTTCTTGTCACTATCTCTGAGGCTACGATATTTTAGTTTTTTATTCATCATCATAACATATTAAATCATCTGTAGAGCATGTAGATGAAAACCCGTAAATTGTAACATGTATTTGTCAGAAATCTAACGGTTTTGGAAGATAGAACTATTCAGATTCATATGAATTCGTTCATATAATGCCCGAATCGCGTCCTCCTCCTCTTCCTCGTGTATTGACTGAATTCGATACTTTCGTGACTCTTCTGATTCGCTTCTTGCAGGTGGGATTGAAGCATGGCTCGCTTTCTGCGTCGAACCCTAGAACATTCGAAATAAATGTACTTCGATCTAATGATATATCATCTCTAACCGTTGCAAATTCCCTTGTAGCAGGTTCTCCTTCTGTGCCTTCTGCCCGAGCCTTCGCAGCCGCCTCCGCAAGTCGACCACTCACTCCAGCTCGTGAAGAGGGGGCAGTCAGGCAGCACTGTGTTGCATAGCTGGTCCTCCCTCAGAGGCCTATTGCAATATGCCTGAATACAGACTCGCGTTCGGCTTCTGACGGAATCGCAGGAAGAGCAGTTATTCCAATTCGACCATTCAGTGTATCTGCCTGTTTCTGGAGGTGGAGACGTTGAGGGAGTCGAGGGAGGCAGGGCGGACGTATCTTCTGGCGCGACAGGAGACATTGGCGATTCAGCAGCAATCGACACCGACTCAGCAGCCTTTTGTTGAGCAGGCGGCTCTGCTTCTGCCTCGGGAGGAGATGAAGTCGGGCAGGCGCCCAGAGAACAATTCGAATAGTCGAAACAGTCTGAAATTGAAAAAAAAACTCCTGTAGAAATTCTCTAATGAACATACTGGTCTTGCAGAACTTCTTTCTCCTTTTTCTAATCCCAACTCCACAACTTCTACTGCACTCAGACCACGAGCTCCAAACAGAAAGCTGCCGCGTAATTTTGTCTTGTGATTCAATTCCTCGAATCAGTCCTCCCAACGATTTCCTCTCGATGACTGGAGGCAGAGTTATCTGGGGCGAATTCCCACAAGGGATTCTGCATACGACCCTCTCTCTGCTCGGCCCGACGCACTTGCCTCCAGATTTACATTTCCGAACTCGGACCTTCATTCCTGGTACACCTTAAAAGATGGCTATTTGGAAATCTCAAGCCCTCAAGTCATGCGAAATAGGGTGAGGGGTGGTAGGGAAAGCGAGTCTTTTTCACACTATTTCGCATGGCTTGAGACTCCCGAGTTGTCTTAAAAGATATGTAAATGATGGCTGAGATGACGAATAAACTGACCGCAGGCATAGGAAATGCATTCGGAGAACGGGCTCCATTCGGTCCACTCACTCGCCTGCTCGCGGGTTGGGAAAATCCTCGTCCACTGCTTCATTGGGGGATGATCTGTCGTCGAGTTCGTCAAAACTCCACCTGACTTGGCTATTTTCGAGGCTCTGTTTTTGGAAGGCTTTAGAGGATTTCCTTTAGTGGATCCGTTATGGACTATTGCATTCATTGCTCCCGATTTGAAAGGTCTTCGTTTCCTGCTGAGAAGTGCCTGTATGGATGGAGAGATAGTGAATTTGGCAGGACAGTCGATGATCGATTGAGCGATGGTAGAGCCTCCACAGAGAAGGGGCTGAAAGTTCGATGTGATTCGAATAGATGAAGTTCTTTCTAATTACCCTGCATTCCCCTTTGATGCAATAATTGCCTTCTCCGCAAGGACTTCCATCCGGATAATTGGCCACTGTTCGGATTGTATTCGTGTGCGCAACCAGACACATGAAATATTCACAGTTGATTTGGAGGGCCACAGGATGAGATGAAGAAAACATACCACACTTTGCATGGAGCCTGTGCATATTGCATTCCTTCGCCCGAGAATTCAGGATTTGGCAGAATGGGATCATTTCGAATTTGATTGCAGATGTTGTTTGCATATTGAATGGGACTTGGGAATCCCTTGCAGACTTGCTTGTCACACCTCAATCCCCTCGCGCTGTCTCCCATACAGTCTTCCCCTCCATTGTTTTTGCTGCAAATATTCTCGTCTGTACATGCATATACGCAGCATATTGAGAGAGGGATCTTACAAAGGGTTCGAGCATCTCCTAATGCTTCTTCTGACTCGGATCTGCCCCTCCACCTGACAAGACACACATTCACCCCCACACGCGGCCGACGAAGGCAGATCGTTCCACTCGCTAAATCCCCCAGCGACAACGGGCAAGGGGATCTCTGCCTCGACGCACTTTCCATAGCGACACACCTGAACACTGTGTGTTGTCCTTTCTCCTCCGTCGTTCTCCGTTCTCTATGGAACTAATTATATGCGCGACTGACCATTCCTTGTCCACAGTAGCTACCCTCCAGTGCAGGGTGACTCGTTCTAATCAACCCCTCTCCATTCCCACACCACAGCATGCCGCAAATGTCCTGTGTGTGTGTTCACTCTCTAATTAGGCACATTTCACTTCAACCTTACCTTCTCCTGTTGACCGTCGCGATATTCGTGCTTCCAACACTAAACAAGCCAAATACAGGAATTAGAAAGGGTAATTCTCAAGGGTGTCTAACCTCGCCGTGGAAAATTTCACATTGTTCGTCCAGCGTGAAGATCTGTCCGGGGAATTCCTTGTCTTTGATTGTCATTATCGAGCGAATGTCGTCAGGCTCATCGCGTAGACACTGCGGGGCTCTTTGCTTTGAGCCGAGATGCTAGATATGAAGATGTGGACTTAGTAGTAGTAGTAGGAAAAATGCAAAATTAGGAATGCGCTTACTGTGACAAATGCAGTCATTTCGGAAACCGAGCAACTCGACCATTTCGTCTTTCCATTCCCTACACTTGGCGACATAATACAGCAGGAAGCATCACATTCGTTTGTGGCCCCGTCGTGATACATTCCTAGTGCGTGACCGATCTCGTGAGTCGTTACAAACACGGAGCCGAAGTCGAGTCCTTCATTGATTGTGCAGGAACGCCAGCCGGAGCACATACCCTTCACCGGCGCATAGCCGGCCACTGTTCTTTGAGAATCTCGATATAAATCGTATCTGAAAAGTCGGCGAATAGTCCTTCTATTGCAAAACACAACGAAAATATACCCAGAGAATAGAAGAGCGTGATCCCAGTGACGTGGATCTGCGTCTGAGGGGGGATTGATTTCGTGCTGATAACGACAGAATGCATCCAGAAGACGGTCGACGTCGCCTCCAGAATGAATTGAGGGATTCAGAATCGTCTGCAAAGGGAAAAGGCTACAGAGGGAATTGCTGTTTGAATAAATATACCGGCAGTTTCTTCATCACTTCGTATCGGACAATTCGAATGTTGACGTGTGGCTGGATGGAGCGTTGCGTGTAGAGCACATCGATGTTGTTGACTGCAGCCATTATGAATTTGTGCAGTTGCGCATCGGCCCTCTCCCCGTGCATCTTGATGAAATGGTTCCACAGTTCCTCATCCACAAACACGGCTAATTCGATCGTCAGGTCAGAGTCTTTGAGCACGGCCAGGAATTCTGGCTGTTGACTCCGACTCAACAACCAGTCCATTTTGTCCATAGGATAAGGATCGTTTGAAGCATCTATAAGCAAGTTTTAGTTGAATTCACTACAATGATCTTACCAAACAGACAAGTATGCTCAGAATCCTGTGGACTTCTCTTGTGAATAACATGAGAGTGTTCGTTTGCAGAAGTGATAGGTTTAGGATGAATCAGATAATAGCTCCCGTCTTCTGCAGCCACGAAGCCCAACTGCCAAAGACTTGCGATTTTGATGCCGAATTTCAAAGAAATCTACCTTTTCATCTCCACATCCAGTCAAGGCAATGACTGTGTGATTCCTCTCCAATGAAGTGCCCTGATAGATGCAATGAAGATCATCGAAATGATGTGACAGGGAGGAGTTGTCGTCATCTCGAAGGACCATATGGAATTCTAGAAGAAAAAAGTTAAACCTGTTGAATGAAAAATAAGGTAGAGCATCTCTCTTACTCTGTCCAATAATGGAACTTTTCCTCTGCAGCAGAAAGCGTTCCCTTCTGCCCTCTAATTCAACTTCATACACGAACTTCTCCGCTTCGTGCAACCAATCGCTGATTGTTGGAGTGTGTTGCCAATACGAAGGCACTTAAATTTAATTTTGATTTGCTGATTTAGTTCTGTCAATCTTCAACAAATTCTTCTATTTTATTCCAGAAGTGATAGCAACTAGTTTGTTTTTGATCACTGGCTGTTGCAGTTGCTTTTTGGCAGGTGTCAGATGGAAAGGGGGAGAGGAGAAGGTAGAAAACACAGCAGCAGCAGCAGCAGCAACAACAGAAGAAGAAACGATCACTCGTCCAAATAAATCGCCAAGCCTTTTGTGGGCAAAAGCGGGAGAAAAAGAAAGGAAAAAGAAGAGGGGCAGGGGGCAGATCGGTTTGGTTGAATAAAAAAATGAAGGACGATTGATTAACTGCTGAATTGCAACTGACCAGAAGAGGCGAATCGGTTTATCGATTTTTGTTAATGATCAAGCTGACCTTTGTCGGGGTGATTGACTCCGAAAATGTGCTGCAATTGAAGGGGTGTCAATTCGCGATGCATTGCATTGCAGACTGTCGTCACTGTCGTCTGAAGTCAACCCATATATTATGATGACAATTCTCAAGGATTTGCTGTATAATCCATCTACCCCTTGTGTAATTAGGCTAGGTTAGAGTAAACTGAAATTTTCAAAGACCCTACTCAATGAGCTGATTACATTAGAAAAGCATGTGATACCTACCAAACCTTATCCCTTAAACCTAAGTGCATTATCCTGATGAACTATATTAGACTGACCCAGACAAGTAGAGTAAATGTGGCTGGGTGGGGAAGGGTAAAATGAGTGACTGAGCTCATCTCCTCGTCATCGAATTGCCTATTTCCAATAACTGTTCGTTGGGTCGCTCTGATCACTTATAACTGAACTGTCTGATAGTCTCACTGCTGCTTTTTTGTCTGTTTCTCTTGTCTCATCAAGGCTTTACCCCTCCATTTCAACTGCAAATATAATTCATGGGGTTTCAATTCCAAAACGAGTTTCCAAAAAACGACGATAAGCGATCATATGTATTTCGAACAAAAAAAACATCAAATAAAGCATCGAATAGCAGAAAATTGCGACAATTAGAGAAGTAAGGCTTTCTGTATTCCACACCCACTCTTTGAGGAGGAAGGCAGGGGAAAGAAAAAAGCGAATATAAAATACAAGAGGCCGAGAAGTAAGAAAATACAACCGATCAAAATTGACTACTTCTAAGGAGAAAGAGAATTTGGAGAAATCGTGCGTGTTTTGAACTGGTCAAATTGAGATGATGTACAAGTTAGAAGCGAATCGTTCTCACTCTGCCAATGACTACATGACTATCTCTGACAATAGCCCTCTCTGCCTCTATCATCATTTATCCTCATCTCCTCTCATCTCCCTTGTCTCCCACAATCACTCTGTCATTCTAACCTAAGCCCCGCTGGCAAATCTCTGCATTCATCAGCAGCCGACTTTTGCCTGTAGCAAGGCAATGGAAAGGTGAAAGACGAAGGGCAGCTTTAACTGTGAAAGTGAGAGAGAGAGAGAGAGAGGCAAGTTCGAAAGCAGAGAAGCAGAAGTAGAAGCAGAAGACGTTGGCATTAACCCCTGTGTCCCTCCTCTTCGTTGCAAAAGAGAATGAAAAAGAAAACGACTGCCCACTTTCCCCTCAAACGTTCTCTACAAATTTCTCTTAATCTCTTTCCCACTTAAAACTTTCACTTTCACTTGGTCTGATTTGAGCCAGAGTCAGAATAACGCAACGATGATACACATCATTGGCATTGGCATTTCACATCTTCACATTTGCATGCCAAGCCTGCACAAAATCATTCTCTGAACTTTCAAATTATTGCCTCCTGTGAAAGTTGTCAAGGTCGATCTCTACGAACACATACATTTATTCTATGGACTTTTACAATCAAATAGAAAAAAAGCTAGGTCTATACACGCGAAAGTGTCTACCCAAAAATAGGCATTTTTGGCTGTTTCATAGAGATAGCCATCTATGGCGTTATGCCCGTCGTCTCTTCTTATATATTGCTTCTCTGTCGCGCAGCCAGCATCATCGGCTTCAAATATTTGTCGAAGTACGGCAGAACCTAGGCGATTGAGATTTTTACACAATCTGCAAATCCCCTCGTCTTACATCGGTCCTGTTGAGTTCACTCTCCTTGGCCCATTTGTACAGATTCTCGTAGACATGCCCATCCCGTCTGCCGAGCACGGACCGCAACTCTCTGTCGGAGAATTCGAACGCGTCCACGAGCGAGATGGCATTGGGACGGATTGTCTCCAGCAACCGATACATGTCTTCCCTGATGAAATCCACTTGATCCGCCTTCAGATATGCATCTTCGAGGGCGTAGTTGACCATGTCAAGTAGCTCGTAGTTGAGATGCAGATGGTAGAGATCGGCCAGCGCCTCCCTGATGCGGCCGTCCACTACGGACTGCACTTTGCGATGGAAACAGGCAGCCAAGTAGAAGCGAGTGTGGAGTCGAGCTGCCTAAACAAGAAGAAGATCGATAGATCAAGCATATCAAGCGCATCAAACACTACAATAATAGAATAGCGCATCAAACACCACAATAATAGAATGACTGACTCTTTGTAATTCGACAGCTTTCGCCTGCCAAGCGATTTCTTTGCTCATTCCTTTATCTTGCAATTTAGTCAATTCGTCTGCAACCTTGAAGATCTGTCTTCTAGCGATATGCTCAAAAGCGACGAGATGAGGGCCATATTCTAAAATGGTTGATCTTCAAAAATCGATGCAAATTTATTCCATACCTCCCTGCGGGACCCTCCCGATAAGCGAGTGCTTATCCTGAGGAAGCAGCAGATAGTCAACCAATCCTCCTAGACTTCTGCCTTTCTTCGCCTCCTTCACGGCCTTCATCAAGTATCGCGCCAATTGCAATAGCATCACCATATTCTCGCCTTCATACGTGCAACCGCCCACAGCCACTCCTAAAATGAAAACCAACAATAGGGAACCATTTCCAAGTGGCTTACCCCAAATCTCAGGAATCCCACTGGCTCTTGAATAGCCATGTCCTCCGCACGCCATACGGCATTGCTCCATTCCAGCCCCACATAAATGGGTCACTACTGATTTTAGACCAGAGGTTAGGGCGTGAAGATCAGCCAGAAGAGTTGTCTGTAAATTTTTAAATGCGTTGGGAAAATCAAGTCATTTTCATATTGTTGACGCCGAAATCTGGGAGGCCGAAAGTGAAGGGAGAGGCATGAATTTTAGGCCAGTCTCTCCCCTTTTCACGTGCTATTTCTCGGTTTTCTAACCACTCAAAATAACTGTGCACTATTTCGTATCTCCAAGATTTGGGCATCAACAATACCTCTCCTTTCTCTATGTCATTGAGCACTTTCTGATAGAGCTCTCTGACTTCCTTCCCAGCAAACATGAAAACGTAGGCTCTAGCAAGTTGAGGGAATAGTCTATGCTGCTGCGTCTGATAGTCGAGAATCTTCACTTCTCCACTGCCTTCCTTGATTTCTCCCTGTCTTCGAACCAACGAATATCTGATAGCGATAGTGGAAGCTGCACCCAGGAACATGCCCTGATGTCCAATCATCACAGAGCGCACATGCACCATTGCCGAATAGCCGATCTTCGCGTGAGGAGGCTTTGTATAGGCGCCGTTCTCATCCACTTTAGCGTGTCTCATCAGCATATTCCTTCGAGGAATGCGATGATGATCGAATCCCAGAAATCCGTTGTCAGAGGCATTGTAGGCCATTTTCGGACCGATATCTCCGACGGTAATTCCTGTAATTAAATTCCACTATTGGCAACTATCATCTGACTTATAGGAATTACCTTTGAGTGGTTTATGGGTATTTTCATCTCTTATTTGCACCATGAAATTGTGATGTCCATAGGCTTTTCCATCGATGATGAGATTCGCAGAGACAACTGCATGGTTCGAACTTTTGCCCAGATTCCCGGGCCACCATTTGAGGGCCGTGACTGTTGGGGTGTGAATTACAAACTCGTCGGTAGCTCTATCAAACGTGGCTGTAGTTTCGAGGGCCCGCAGGTTCGTTCCATGTCCCAACTCGGTCTGCGCATACGTCCCGATCAATTGAAGACCGAGCGCAGGCATCAGCCACTTCTCCTTCTGCTCGTCGTCGGCCTGTGCCTGCAGAGCCGGAATGAACATGACGAAATGCACGGCGAGGGGGTGGCCTTCGTGCCCAATCGCATTGGAACTCAGGTGAAACACTTCGGCGTAATCTGATGGATCTTCGACTATGTCTGCCATATGCGCGAACATTTGTACCACCTAAAAATTAGTTATTTATTAGGCTTTTTGTAAAAGTCGTACACCTGAAAAATAGGGTTATGAAGGGTATAGGTTGGGTAGGCTAGACTGAACAGCATCTCGAAATACTCTGCTCATGCTGCTCATCATTTTGAGACCGAACATAGCCTACCTTTCCATACCCCTATATTCGCTAAATAGGCATGCATTTTTCACAAGTGTACGACTTTTTATAAGAAGCCAATTTACTAGAATATCCTAAGATGGCTTACTTTTCTAGCATTTTCACTGAGCTTCTCTTCCCTGGTCATGAATGACATGTCTTTGGAATCATGCAGCACGGTGAGTTTGTCCACCTTCTTGGCCAATTCCCTCCTCTTTCGAGCCAACTAAATCACTCACTATCGTCGTCAGTGATTGATTTCCCCACTTACATTACTGTCCCACAGCACTGCAGCCATTTGCTGTGTGTCGAAAGTCGCCTGCAGCCTTTCCCTCGTCAATTCATCATTGTCTCCCGGTTGTATCTCCTTGTTAAGCGGCATTTCAATATGCTAAAATTAAATAAGTTGTAAAACGAATGGAGAAAATCTCTTGAATGATTACTCTTATCAGAAGGCGAGAATTTTATAGAATAGAGTACACGAGAAATAGTGTAGAGGAAAGAAGTGATGAAGTCGAACTACACTGTAGCCGAGTACATAAAATGACAGGGATTAGTGAATTCTCTGTACTTTGACTTTGATGAAGAATTGACATGTCTGTTGTATATATATATATATATATTTGTGTATTTGAATATAAGGATTTATTGATCGGATGATATCATATCAATATATCAGTTAATCATTTATCAATAACGGGTATAATATATCAAACCACACACATGTTTTAGGTTTAGGTAGAGTCAATAATAATCAAAATGAAGAACATGAATGAAAATGGAAGGAACACACACAAAAACTCGCTTCGATATTAAAAGACAAGGTGAAGAACGACCATTATTTTGTTTGCAGATTTGCAGACACAAACGTCAACGAGAAAGGTGAAAACGTATCAGTTTAAACAAAATTCGCCCCGAAGATTTGATGCAGCAAAAATCGAATATATCTTAATGAAAAATAAAAAAAAAAAACACATTTGAGAAAAGAGCTTTCTGCTGTATGTCAACACTTTTGTTGTGAATAGGTGGAATCAGGGTTGTCGGCAGAGAACTCGCTGACAAATTTTATAAACTCATTACACGACGAAGCATGGGAAGAGCAAGTGGCTATGATGATACTGCGCATGTTATACTAGATAGTGATTTACATTCTGCCGACAACCCTGCGTAGAGAATAGAAATGGATGATGAATGGGGGGTGATTTGGACAAGAAATAGCCGATACTAATTGATAATGGGAAAGGGAGAGAAACACCACGGCGGAAGCTATCTATTGGAATCTGATCAGGGCGATTTGACATATATCTGATTGATCTGATTGAATATTCCCCTGAAGAGAAAAAAAAACGGATCACCAAATCACTGACCCGGCAGAATTCGAACACCAAATGAGAGACGCGTTTTTATCTGCAGCCTTTTCCCATTCAGTGCTCGAATTACAAAGCCCGCGTCTGAGAATGAGTGAACGAATCAATCCATTTCAATTTCAATGTGCTCGACTCAATATATCGATATATTACATACACACTGGATAGGGAGGCTATGTATGATGAATGAACGAATGATAATCAAGAGAAACCACACATGTAATGTTGGATAAATGACTGAGTCTGGATGAATTATCAATTAGAATGGGAGGATCAAGAAAAACGACTGCATATAATTGGCTTCGAAATTGAGTGAATTCGATCGATAATATTAGCCTTCGTGAAAAGTAAATCCCAGTATTATATTGAATAAGTTTATGAACAACAATTGTGAAGAATGCTCACAGACGTAATCAGAGTATATGTATATATGAAATTGACAGCAACGCGGCGATTTGGGATGAAAATTTGACATACAAGTATATAATAGAAGGATGTGAGTTTGAGAAATATAATCGAGTTAATTAATAACCAGAACAAAAATGATGACGAACGAACACATTGAACCCAATTTTTGTGTAGCAACGGAGAGAGTGGAGAGTTTTTGGAAGAAAAAGTAATAACGTTGAAAAACTGGAACATAAGAAATCATCGTCACAAACGTGTAGTGTCACTAGAACGGGAAAGATAAAATAAAAAACATAGGATTTGCTACATAAAACTTGATATTTTCTCGAGGACTCTCTTCTACGTAGCAAGTCCTTCAAGTAATTCCAAAATAGATACCAAAATATGGGGAAACTCGCACTTGAAACTGGATTTTTAAAAGCAACAGACTCACGTTTTTGTCAGAAGAAATCGTAGACTGAGAGACACGCAGAATGATTGCTGGCGAATTTAATTCAATTCCAAACTAAATGTGTCGAATAATAACAACACAATATGAAAATGAAAATATGAAGCAACGAGAAGATAGAAAATATATCATATGATCGAAAGGTTTTCATTCACATTCATCCTCACCTTTACAAGTATTGTATATGTATAGCATGTTGGGATTGTGTTTTGGATAGTTTTGATAGTGATATTGTGGGATTGGATGGACTTACACACAGGGCTCGTTCAGACGTTAGTAGTTGCCAATACAACTAACGTCTGAACGGACCCACACAGAATTGGACTTGCGACTAACCCTATGAATTGTCGTAGGCTGAATTGATGGATTTGGTGGACTAACTCTAATTATTGTGTCAGTCCGACTACTTGATGAAAAGGCAAAGGAAAAGAGTCGCATTTTGAACATTTAAATGAATGATAATTTCGCGGATGCATATTATTTGACAATTTGCTAGTTTTCATTAGAAGTGTCGTCAAATAATTAGCATGTGAGTGTGTGTGCAGCACTCGCGAAATGATTGTTCATTCAAATATGCAAAATTCGTTGTTTCGTATTTTCGTCAAGCAGTCCGGGCTCTGACAATAGGGACGTTATTCGAGGAAGGAATAGTGATAGTCCTGCGAAGAGCCGACTCCGACCGAGTCACTGGCCGTGTTGGCTGTGGGCGCGAGACCGGCCTCTACCAGTGCGCGTTGGATCTTCTTCGACTGCTCGGAGACCTCGATTTTGGCCGTTGTCACTTCGATGATCAGACGATTGTACTCCACCTGCAAATTGTCTGTCATCTCGTCAAATTCATTTTTACACAATATCTTGCCCTGCCTTGTCCGATGAAGCCCCATTAAAAACGACTCAAAAATCGTATTTTTCTCAATTAAAAAATGTTTTTTTTTCGCATATTTCAGCGAAAAACTTTTTAAAATAGACAAAGGATAAAAAGTTCTATTTAATGTTGTTCCAGCGAATTGACACCGGACAGGTCTCAAAGAACTGTGACTAATTGCGCCCACCTTCTGGACGTCATTCATCCATCGCTGCGGACTGTGATCTCCCGTCTCTCCCTCTGGACGAACACTGTCGATCTGCAATTACTTCTATCAGAATTACTATTCTGCAAACGACAGACAAACCAATTGTTTGAGTTCTGCTTGTGCCGATTCGAGCAGAGGAATCTTGGAGAGAAGCGTGTTGATTAGTGCACAGACAGGAGCGGGCAGAGGATGGCTCAGGTTCAGATACGAAATGTCCAGGTAGCCCTTCTCCGATGCGTATTTCAATTGATCTGCTAGCATCTGTAAGATGAACTGCTTTATAAAAAAAAAATAGAAAAAAAAATAATCCGTACCTGTGCATTGCTGCCCATAGCGTTGGGATCGGATTGCTGTTGTGCCTGCCCAGTCGGATCGGACTGTGGCCAGCCGCCCATTCCTTGCTGATGCTCGTTCGGATGGTTGCCCATGCCCTGTTGCGGCAGGTACCAGGGCATGTCCGAGCTGGATGGGGGAGGACCCACGCCAGGAGCAGAGCCGGCTGGCATACTGCTCGGCACTGATGCTACTCCAGGCACGTGGCCACCTATTTCTGCCCATTTCGCGCTTCCTGGGGCTTGGGCTTCATCTGCTAATTCAATAATATGCAAACAGAACTGTAAATGTTTAGACACGTGTGTGTGTGTGTGTGTGTACACGCATAACAATATAGTATCTTTTCGAGAGATAAAAAAGATCATGCTCTTCCTATGTTCTCTTCAAAATACACACTATCTCGTTATGCGTGTACACACACACACACACACACGCGCGCGCGTGTCTAAACATTTACAGTCTCGAGCGGGAAGAATGAAAAAGATAATGATGTTACCAGATTTGGAGGGGTTGTTCGGATCGTTCTCGGGCAGTTCTCCCCATCCAGTGGGAATTATGGACCTTTTCGAGGGAATCGGAAAAGGCAGTCGCGTAGTGCCGTCGTCGTTCTGAACTCGTTACAGTTTCCCCTATATGTCTCGCGAGCCAGAATAGGCATTCTATCAATGTCATTCATGTGTGTGTGTTGAATTCCTTTTCGAGAGTTACACAATAATAATAATAATAATTCGCCCACCTTTTTCTGCGGAACAGGACACTTCATGAGCGCCGCCTCCAAATCCTCGTCCTGTCCCTCGGGCACAATCCACAATCGGACAGGTCTCTCGTTGTACTTGTCTGGGTCGCCCCACGCGCTCACTCCCGTGTCTCGCTGCCACTTCTTCAAGTCTCCATTCGGATCTGGAATTTGTCAGCCCCCAACTCAAATGTCTTCTCCACCTTTACACGTACCGTGCCAAATCATGTCCTCTGCCGGGGCGATGGTGAACCCGCCAGGAGCCTGTGGAGTCATCTGTTTGTTCGAAGGCACGAACGGGGGCACCATTCCAGGCTGATAGGGAGCAGCTGCGCGCATTCCGTTCGGGGCTCCTCCCATGTTCTCCGGTTTCCACATATGGCCTGTGGGCGGGCCTTGACGCATATTCATCGGTTGTCCCATCTGAAGGATATTTCGAGTTGAGAAAACGTTACACAGTAAAAAGGTGTAATCTGACCGCATCAACGGGGGGTGGGATGCTCATGTCGATTTGTGGCGGATATCCTCCTCCTCCTCCTCCCCCTCCTCCTCTGTTGGGTCCTCTGGGCTGCTGCGGCATTCCGCCTCTCGGCACGGCCATCTGAGGGTAGGGTCTGTGGCCCTGCGGTCCCACACCCTGTCCGCCGTCCCATCCACCCATGCCCTGCGGTTTGCCTCCAGCCTGACCGGGCACCATTCCATTCGGCTGCCATCCTCCTCTGTGCATCATCGGCGCGCCTCGAGGCTGTTGGTGTTGGGGCGGGGGCTGATTTGGATGGACCTGTCGCGGAGGCCAACCGGGCATTGCTTGAGGTGTGGGCCAGCCTTGCTGCAATTTTCGAAATTCAAAAACCGACTTCTCAAAACGCGCGCGCGTGACCCGCAGAAAAATAGAGATGCACCTTTTCAAGCGAGAAAAAGATCACATTCTCTCGTTTTCTCTTTCTCAATATGACATACTATTTTTCCTGCGGGTCGAATTTCGCGAATTCTGTTCCAAAATATTCCTCGCTTCTTCTTCGTGGACACGTACCGGTTGATGTTTCCAGAATCCGTCCTGTTCCTGTTTCATGGGCTCGCTCCAGAGTTGTTGCTGCTGTTGTCCGGGGCCGGCCATCCAGTCGCCTCCCCCTGCAGCATTCGGATCCATCATTCCCCGTCCGTGATGCATTGCAGCGAAGTGTGGCTGTCCTGGCTGCGCATCGGTCGGATGTTGGTCCGACCAGATCCGCGCCGTCTGATCGTATTCGGCAGGACCTCCTCCGGCGGGATTTCCCCAGCTAGCGCCGGCCCCTGAAGCAGTCGGGTTGATGCCCAGCGCGTCGTTCACATTCGCAGCTGCAAAATGTATGTGTGTGAGTGATTGATTGTGCAGAGCTAAATGGAGACAGCAACCTGGAAGAGTAGCTGCAATCGTTGCATCGTCGCATACGAAGTATAGTAGAGGAGGAGGGAAGCCTTTCTCCAACAAACCCTATGCTATACTTCGCATGCAACGACGTCTAAGATGCGCGCAGCTACTTTTCCAAATGGCTCTAAATGGACTTGCCCAGATTTCCGTGATCCCACAATCCACGCATCTGCGGACTCATATGACCCCACTGTTGGCCTCCTGCACCCGAGGCCTGTCCGCCTGCAGCCATTCCGCCCGCGGCAGAGCCCCACGGCTGAAATTCAACGAGTTAGTGTTTGTGTGATTGAAGCAAGGAATGCGAGAGACTTGGCCCCATCGTCGATGTTGCATAGTGAGTGCGTTATCTGCAGATGGAGATGGGGAATATCATCAACGAATGAATGAATGAGTGAATAAATAAATGAATGAATAGAAGAGAAGACGGCCTATAGCGCAAGCGTATATAGCGAATAGCGCGCGCGTCAATCAATTCACCATCTTCTTTCGATCTTCTCTGTCCTCTCCTCTCCTCTTCCCTCCCCCTCTTCCTTTCCTTGTAATTTGTTGTTTGTCTGCCTGTTTTTCCCTCTTCTCTCTCTCTTTCGTCCACATTTCTGTGTCCATTCTGCGTTAGCGATTAAAACAACTGATAAGAGATAACGCAGAGAAGCAGAAATAGACGGAGAACACAGAGAAAGAGGAATTCTTCTTGAAAATCGCCCGCCAAAGAGGAGAATCCATTCATGATTTCGACTTTGAATGTGTTATGGACTTGCGTCAGATACTTGTGAGTTTTTTCCTTATCTTGATTATAAATTGGTCGAACCTGTTGCTGAGAGTGTTCGAGTTGACCTCTCCACGGGTCGTCCAGTCCAATGTTGGCGATCGATTTCTCCAGTTCGATTCGATTCCTTTCAAAGTCCATCTTGTCCTGTCTTCTTGATTTTCGTCGTCAGACTTTTCGAGTTCGCGATTGACGTTGTACCGTTGTGCCCGTAATGTGGATTCAGATGAATGGCGACACGGAGCAACGTCGATTTGTCGATGGAAAAATGAGAATCTGGAAACGCTGTTCTATGTGCATGTGTTCAACGTTTTCGGTTTACCTTTAAAAATGTAGACCTGCTTTCACACAACCGGCGTGTAAATTCCAGAGTTGAAGTTTGTAGGTTGAAGGTAAAACTGAACAAAAAATTGAGAAATTTGCTTGAAAAACTGATATCTTTATCGAACCTGATATTGACTCGAAAATACTCCGTTTGATCCCAGATTGCCACACAAAACGCAAAAATGTGAAGGGGCCCGATTTATGAGTGATGAGAGATTAGATGAATGAAGAGACTGAGAGAAGCAGACAGACTGAGGTGATGAGATCGGAAAGACCCAACTGAATGAATGGGTCTACGGACAGACAATCAGACTGCCAACGCCGTCTGGAATATTGCTCTGACTGAATGAATTCGATGGACGGTTTGAGGAGTCAGGTACCTGAAACATAACTTATTGATAAGGATTAGAGACTGATTGCACAAAATGCAGTGGCCGAATGCTGAATGCAGATGCATGTGTGCGACCGAACAATAGATATAAAGGAGAGGGCAAAGTAAAAAGGATGAGAGAAAGCGACGAGACACCGAGGCGGACTGAAGAGAGAGCAGACACTGACGCAAAAAAGAATCAATAACCAAGGTGTGCTTCTCTGCACTCTCCACTCCACACCTCGCTCCCTCGCCAGTTAGAGAGCTTTCCCCAAACATTGCATTCAGGCATTACGAGGAGGAAAGATTATTTGAACGTCAGCATATTTGGAAAGATGGATTCGAAAAATTCACTCACGCGCCAAATAAGGGGAATTGCAAAGTTGTACTTCTTAGGAATACAGAAATTGATTTGAGGAACTGACTGCAAAGTGGAGGCAAATTGCTCAGAAAAGGCAACTTGTAAGTCGCACGACATTCAAGGCCTCAGGACATGAGAAATAGTGTGGGAAAAGAAGGCCTATTAGCAGATACCCTACTCTAACCATACACTGTTTTGTATGTCTTGAGGTCTTGATGTCGATGTCGCGCGGTTTCCGAATAGCCCTCAGAAAATTATGTTTTGACTTCTCCCATATTGTAAAGCCCAGAATTAATATGAGATTGAAAAGTTTGCAATCAAGCAGAGGGACAATTATAGAAGCGAGAGAGAGAGAGAGAAAGGAAGAGGAGAGGGGAAAAGATAGAAAGGGAGGAAAATAACGCATCGCGTTGCATCCGAATGTTGAATAGGTCGCGATAACTGGAGCGCAATCGTGAGAGGGACGGTGGAGAGATTGTGAAGAATCGAGTGGGAAGAGGGACGCAGAGATGAAATATGGAGGGAGAGAAGACGAGGAGTGTCCCTTTCATAGCCTCAGGCTGCGTTGCTGTTGTTGTTGTGTCCATGAAACAGAAACCATACGAAGCATTGGGAATGAATGGTCAGTCAGAGAGTAGAGAGTAGGAAGGATAATCGAGGCGGATTTTGAAACTATGCAAACAACACAGAACGATGATTTTAAGGTTTGCAGAAGAGGGTGAGGAGAAACTTGGATCTCGAATAGAATTGCGAAAAATTGATCATCAAAGGGAGGTACGGCGAAATTTGGCGCGTCTGCTGCAAACGAGATTAATTGGAGCCCGGTGAAGTTTCGAACTCGGACACATCAATCGATATTTTGAAATCGGGGGCATTTTCATGGACTTTCGGGAGCGGATTCCGAGATTTCGGGCGAATCCTCGGATGGAGAGACGCGGAAGGAAGCGGCGGGAAAGGAGACTGTACGAAAGCGAGGTGCAAATTCTGAAGTTGCACGGTGCGAACGATGAAATGAATCGGGAAGGGAAGAGAAAGGAGCGTGGAGAGGGGAGGAGAAGGAAGAGGGGGGACCCCAGAGGCAGAGATGAGAGAGGAGACGAAAGATGGAGAGAGGAGAGAGAGACAGAGAAAGGCCAGAACGTAGACATGCAGACAGCCAGAACGGCCTCATCTTCCTCTGCGTGTCTGCCCCTATGTTATTGATTCCTCGAGTTCGTAGAATCATTGCGAAAGGGGAGACACGAGAGAAACACGACATTGGACTTAGAGAGCACGATAGTGTAAGAGGGGGGTGAGACATTGCATACGCAGTGCACATTCG
This sequence comes from Diploscapter coronatus, assembly GCA_964036155.1. Taxonomy (NCBI): domain Eukaryota; kingdom Metazoa; phylum Nematoda; class Chromadorea; order Rhabditida; family Rhabditidae; genus Diploscapter; species Diploscapter coronatus. Next base: position 85,028,342 of record OZ038422.1, on the reverse strand, counting down.
CTTGCATTCCGTGAAGATAGCGATAGGGAGGGAGGACTCAACCCCATTCACAATAGAGAATTCAGCGAATTTCAATAATTCAACGTTTTATTCTTCAACAAGAAATGCGTAGAAACAATGATTGTCTTCGGAAACACCCGTGTAAATTGAGAGAATTTCAATGCTTTTCACGACTTCTTGGTCGAGCCACGACCACGGCCTCTGCCCTGGAAAATATTCATTTAGATTTGTTTAGCTATAACCTTTAGAACGCGTTTATACTACGTTCATGCGCTCACATGAGCAGTGCTTTGAGCTGTCCGGCGTTATTTTTTCCAAAAAAAACTAGTATAACTTTCTATCTATGAATTATTTTAAAAATATATATTTCTTCACTAAAAAATTAATCAAAAGATCCCCCCGACTATAAATGGAGAACATTTCCAATAAATTTGATATGAAGTTAGAAAAATTCAATTTTTGAATCATTTTTTTTTGGAGGGCTTCGCCGGACAAGCCAAAGAGTAAAGCTTGTGGTGAGCGGAGTATGAATGCGTTCTTAGACTAACTCTGCGAACGTAGTAGTAGCCAGGCTTGAAATCGGGGTCCCTTTTGGTGGGCTTTTCGTCGGTTCTGTCGAAAATGCTTCTGTTGCCCTGATTTGCGGGCGCAGCCACACTCGTCGACTTTTTCGGGCGGCCTCTTTTGCGGATCTTTAATTACTCAACTTGATGAAAAGCTACAGTCAGTTCTGGCAATTCGGAAAAGGGAATCCCTAAACCCAATGAAAAAGAACCCAAATGTATCACAGCAACCATGTGCCGACAACTGAAAATGGCGGTGAAGACATGAGCTATCCCTTTTCCACGCTATTTCTCACCCTCCCCTATCTCCAACTATAGCGCGCACGTCCTCCTTACGTCATTCCAACAATTGCCCTATGCAGCCTAACGATAAAACGATCCAAATTAGGATTCTTTTTCATTGGGCTTGAGGGTACTTTTCCGATTTACCGCAACTTCGAATGTTTTTATACCGGTTTGCTATTTGCCATCTTGATTTTATACTCCTCGATCTCGTCCTCATCCATGTACTCCAACATTTGCTCTTCGTCGAGGGAACCGCCAATTGGCAAAGAAGGAGTGTGCAGACCGGCAGCTGCAAATGCGAATTATAAAAAAAAATAAAAGCTACAGAACAGAAAAACTGACCGGAATACCACTGCTCGCTGTCATAGGCATTGGGAGTTCTTCTGTCTGCAGATGGAGAGACGTCGTCAGACATGGATTTCTCCAAGAGACGCAGAGGGATCATCGAGGAGGACGAGGAGGAAGCCATGAAATCATCGATTCCGGCAGTGTTGCGTCCTTCAAAAAATTCAATTTGACTTTTTGAATTTACAAATGGCTCGTCTTATTTCTTCGCTTTTTCTATATTCCCTACTCCCTCTATCTGCCTGTAAATACAGAAGGTTCAAAAGTGGAATTTATTTTTTAAAAATATGAATTTTCCCTACTTGAACTGATAGTGAGCTGACTGCTTGCTTGTATGCCATCCACATGCGCAACAAATTCGGGATGTTCCCGCTCGAATTTGCGCTGCAGTCTGTCGAGTTCGCGCACTTGCGGACCAGTGAAGAACATTCGTTTCAACTGCAACGCAATTCACTTTTCTGCTTCCTGGAAAGAATGCAAGAACAGACTCACTTCAGGCCACTTCTTCTGCAGCTCAGCGTCGACAATCTGCATCCATTTTTCGTGCAGAGCCGCTGCTCGTTCGGCAAACCTGCAAAAAAAAAAAACAATCGTTCATTTATTCAGAAGAATGAAAAATTTTCAAGCTGGCAGATTTCTCAAAACTCGACTTGCAGAAAAATGGTGTATCTTTTTGAGAGAGCAAAAAGAAAACATAACGTACTCTTTTACTTTCAATATGACACACTATTTTTCGGGTCGAGTTTTGAGAAGTCTGCAAAACCTGGACGATCTGAACATCTGCGTGATTTTCTTGCCCGCCTCTGTGGCCACGAGCCTGTCGAAGGTCATCGGAACCTTCTCGAGTAGCGTTAGGGCGTCTTCTCGCTGCAATTCAGACATTTAAAATTTTCGATTTAAAATAAAACATTAAAAATCTCAACCTCGTATTTGTATTTGAGTGAAGAAAGTGCCAGGTTGATTTTGTCGATGTAGGTATCAACTGAGCTCTCCATCGGATCCTGAGGACTGAAAGTCATCGCGACTAGTAGGAAATAGGAAATTTATCGAAAATTCTCGAATAACATAGAAAATAACGAATGGCGACGAGAGGAAATAATAGCGAATTCCACAATTAGCAATAGAGCAAAGTAGCAGCGCGAGGAATTCAATCAATGGTGAGAAGGTATTGACCACGCCCTCCCATCTCTCCTTCCCCATTCCTCTCTAATCAGACACCCACAGTCGCATCTCAAATTCCTTATTGAATTTTTCAGTCGGTTAGTGACGGAATTGTAGATGTACAGTGTCTGACTGAATGGACCTCTTGGATTGCGGGTCCTCAGTGCCCTTGTCGATTCCCACGACTTCTGCATCGGCCCATTCAGCCCATTCCCACCAGTTGAGAGGCAGATCGGCAGAGCTGGACGGCAGACGGATTCATGCTGTTTCTCCCATGTATCAGGTACTTGAATTGGTCTCTTGTATTCCACACCCACTTTTTTTCTTTTCCCCTACCTTCCTCCCTTCCTACTCTTTTCTCAAAAAGTCAATGTGGAACACAGAAGACTGTGTTGAGTTTGTTTGCTTGTCTTTGAACATGGACAAATTAAGGGAGGAGAGACAAAGATTCTGGACAATTTGATTCAAGAAGTCAAACAGCAACAGATTGTCTCGAGCGGCTATGCAGGCAATGGACATGTGAATGGAATTAATGGAGGCGGGTCCAAACATGAGTCCTTCATAAATCATAAAGGTAGAATTGGAAATGCTTATTGATTGTGATACGATTGAGAATCCAGGGGATGAGGCTGACAAAACGGTGCAGATGATGTTGGACAATTACGCGAGGGAAGTCAAGCTACACTTGTCGAGATCGAATTTGTCACAGCAAAAGTCGTTGTCGAGAGGAAATGTGCACAAGATTGAAATGAACAGCGATACGGTATGAGACATAGATTGACCTCGAAGAAAATGTATTCGAAACCTACAGACGACTCCTCGCGGTACAGTTCTGGCACAGAAAATGAGCCACTCACAGCCCTGTTTGATCGCCATTTCCGACAGAGACAGAGCACACGAATCGAGTGCAATGCGGCCTGACGGCTCCGCTTCGCACTACCAGCCAAGAAGGTCATCGGCTTCGGGAGATCATCAGCAAAACAATGGCAATGAAGTACACCACGGGGGACTTGGACAGGCCAACAATAATCATCGGGTATATTCTGATACATTTATGCGAGAATGATCGTGTGGATTTTGATCTAGGTGCCGAATAATCAAAAACTAATTCACTCATTGCGAGAGCAGAATATTCATCTGCAGAAGGAGGTGGAGAATCTGAAGAAGAAATGTGCTAAATTACAACTCGTAAGGATTGATTTTAAAATTCGATGCAGAAGATAAGTGTTTTAGATTGAAACAGCCTATGAAAAGATAGAAAAGGATTATGAAGGGCTGCTGAGAGACAAAGAGAGGCTGGAGAAATTGGAAATGACTACGATCGCGCAGATGGAGATGCACATACAGAGACAGATTGCGGAGAAGGAGGCACTGCAGGAGCGGATCGATCAGATGAACAGCCAGTTGTCGGCTGAGAATTTGGGGCATTTGAGCACCATGTTGGCCGATTTGATTCCACTCAGTAAGTTGATCAGTGCTCGGATCCTCACGGAACTCTCGGAACCCGTCCTATAGGAGCCTCCTTCCGAAAATGGGGTTCTGAATTGCTTCCTATAGGAGGGTTCGGAGGGTCCGAGAGTTTCGTGGATCTATCCGGGTACAGAATAATTAAACGATAGGAAAAGCAAATACTTGCAGACAAAGAATTACTGCAATGCAAGGAAAGACAGAAGATTGAAATCGATGCACAGGCAAAGACTCTGGAAGAGCAACGTAATCACATAGCCATGTTGGAGAAGGCACTGAATAACGCACAGGAAAGATTGGCCAAACGGGAAAGAGTTAGACGTTGATTGCAGCTTTATCATTTGAAGAAGAATGATTTAGACTTGTGAAGAATTGTCTGCGTACGTGGATAGGGCTGCTTTGCTGCAACAGGTTCTGCAGGACACGATGATCGACAAGAAGGTAATTGGATAAATCATTGATAAATTGGGTCTACTGTAGTTCCCGCCATATTTTTTGGGAAAATAGTATGGGAGAAGAAAAAGAGGATGGTAGTGGGAAGAGGGTGGGCGTTACAAGAGGTCGATGAATTGGAGGTTAATTGATTAGGCTCGAGACGAAACACACGCAGCTGAAAGGGCCCAGTGGGAGAAGGAAATGGCTCAGATGAGGATGCAGCTCAAGAAAGACCCCTCTTTGAGTGGGTCTCTGAAGAGGGGGTCGACAGGATTGAGATCGGAGGTGGACGACAACACGATACAGAGACTGAAGAAGACCATTCATGGCAAGGATGACAGAATCACTCAGCTAGAGACCACACTGCTTGAAATGGAAAGGTACTCGTAGAAGAAGGGTTCACGCTAAACGATAAGCGATTCAGAAGAATGCAGGATGAAATAAATAAAAGGAACGAATCTATCGGGTTGTTGACTGAGAGTTACGAGGCTAAGATTAGAAGGCTTGAAGAAGAACGTGCAGAACAGGTATTCAAAAATTTATTAATTCTACCTGAAAATCATATATTTTGAGGATCGAAAAATTGCCGAATTAACAATGAAGGAGAAGTACAATTCCGAACTGTTCTATGATGAGAAAGACGGAGAAGAGGATTCTGTAATGAAAGGGCTGCATAAAATGGAAGAATTGAAGCAGAAGATACAGGAACGAAAGAGGAAAGGCCGAATGGGTGCTACTGGAGGGTTTGATTTTAGTTAATTGTAAATGAAGTGAACCTATTGTTGATGTCCAAATTTTGGAGGCGTGCAAAGTGGTGCACAGCTATTTTTAGTGGTTAGAGAATCGAACAATAGCACGCGAAAAGGAGATAGAGAGACTGGCCTAAAATCCGCTCTTTCTTCACTTATTTTCGACCTCCCAGATTTGAGCATTACCAATAGGGACTTTAGACTGATTGGGTTCGCAGCGGACCATTCGCGATCTTCTTCCGGGTCTATTTTGCCCCCTAATCATATACGGTACTTACTTCTGATTAAGTTCATTCAATCACTTATAAAATATCGTTAGGACCTCGTCTGGACCGTCATTCGAGCCCTCCTCGCCTGCCTATGTCGATTCAAACCCCCTGTTTCCTCCGACTTCTTCCAATTCCACTCCATCATTCCACGTCACAGCTTCTGATGGAACCACTGCATGGAATGTCTGAATTTATATAAACTGGTCAAATCAAGAAAACCCATATTCGATTATCTATGTTCTGATGAATTAGCACACAGATTCTTGTGATTGTATTCCTGTAAATAGTCAACGGTTACCATTCGCATTTAGTTACAGATTTCTATGATTCATTCGAAGTGTCTTTTGGCCTCTTGTATTCCACACCCCCTTTTTTCTTTTCCCCTATCTCCTTCCTCTACTCTCTCCTCAAAAGTGGGTGTGGAATACAGAAGGTCGTGTCTTTTCTAATCGATATCATTGCCTTGTTCGATCACTTTTCGCCACGCCATAATCACTCCAATTTCCATTTGCTTCAAGCTTCTTCAAGCTCAATTTACCTATTCAAAGAGGTCTATATGGTCCAATCGAATATGTTTATTATCATTGCTGGTAATTGACTCATCAGATTCAGTTATAAACGATTGTTTCATTCATGAAAGCGACGCAGTTTAAGCCGGAAGAAATAGATAAAAATGACAAAATTTACAGAGACTTGATGATGAATTTGAGAACCATAAGTGTAAAAATCTAAGTAGAAGAGGCATATGGCGGCAGTAATTAGCAGAATGCAGAGAGAATATATCTTGGCTCTTAGACTTCATCTTCTTTGACATCGGGTTGAGTTCTGAATCCCGAAGCAGATCCGCTGGGTCTGGGCGAGTCGTCTCTCTGCGAGAAGTTCTGTGGCTCGTACTGCCGAGTGATTTCCACAGGCACCATCTTCTCGCGAACTCCAGTGCTCACGATTCTCGCCCCACCGGGTCTGAGTCGGTCCAATTCATTGTTCAGCTCCATTTTCAATAGCTCTTCTCGAAGAAGGATCTATAAAATACGGACTTCTCAAAACGCGACCCGCAATTCGCGTTCGCAGACAAAATAGCGTGTCATATCGAGGGGGAAAAAGGGTATTTCTTCTTTATCTCTCTCTCTCTCTCTCTCGAAAAGTTGCACTATTTTTTCTGCGAGTCGCGTTTTGAAAGGTCTGATAAAATGATTTGATGTGAAACCTCAAGCAATTCAGTGCCAGTCTGCGTCCCCCTAGTAGCTCGGTTCTGCCTGCCTTCCGAGTGCTTTTGGAGTCTTTTCTTCGAGCTGGAAGGCATTACGTGGTAGAGCAATCTCTCCCTCAGGGGCATTCTCGAGATCACTGCATCTAGCGAGCGTCCATCCACTTCTACAAATAAAAAGATCATCAATCAAACCATTTCATTAATTGTGAAGTCGACTACTTTTGGGCTTCTCCACAGGTCTGCCCTGCTCGTCGGTCTCGACCTGCTCTACCATGGACTCAGTTAATTCACCCTCGTCTGCAGCCTCTGCGAGCGCGTTCATGTACTCCTTGTCGATATTCGCTTGGACGCCCTAAAGTCTCCTATCTTCTGGATTCATTTCCCATGTCTTACATTGGCAAGGGCTTCAATCTGCTGTTGAATGAGCGTCATTACAGTGGACACCAAAGACAGGCCAATAAGAAGCAGAACTCCCACGAGGATCATGTAGTCGTACTCGCTGGGGATTACCTAAAACATCGATTTTTAGCCATGCGAAAAATTACGAGTCTGTGTACATCTCCAAATCCAATGGTAGTGAAGGAAATGAGCGTGAAGTACATGGAAGTGCCATAGCTCCATTTTTCTTCGATGAACCAGAAAATGGTCGCGCAGATAATGACGTAGACGATTGTGAAGAAGATGAGCAGGCCGATGGGGAAGGACAACAGGTCGTCATCGTCGTCGGCTGCCTGATTGACTGGTTGCTGCAGCGTCGACCCGTTGTTCTTCGCATCGACCTTCTGTCCGCCCTCTGCATCCATCCCCACTGCATCCGTTACCTGAACTTAGCCATTTCACACAATTACAGCGAAGATTAACTTGTTTTCGATTTAATACAGATCAGACCTTGATAATATATGATCAATCTGTGATAAAATCGTTCCTGATATCTTCATCTTTAGAATGCTTGAAAGAATTAGTTGTTGTCAAGAGTATAATGAAGAACAAGTTTTTTAAGCATTTTTCCTCGATATTCTTATTCTTTAAAATATGCAACCAAAAAAAAGAATTATTCTATTATGTTTGGTGAATGTCACCCACCTTCCTTTCGAGGTCTTTACTCACAACTCGAGTGGACTTCACAAACAACTTCCAGATGAATTTGCAGAATTTGGCAAAGAGTTGTCCGAGTGCAAACAGACTGATGACTGCCAGAGGAATGCCTATGAAGGCGTACAGAATAGTTAGCACTCGGCCTGCTACCGTTCTAAACTCATTCATTAGGTGAATATTATGCAATTGGGAGAGATGAGTTACAAAGGAATGATGTTTCCATATCCAATAGTGGTGTAGACAGCGATGCAGTAGAAAGTGGATCCGAAGAAAGTCCAGTGCGGCTCACGTATATCATCGACGCCCAATGCTTTTGTGTAATTGAGCAGATTATTCTTCGTGTGCTTGTATGCGTATCGAGGTTCCATGTTACGTATTCCATTCAATCTGCGGATAGTTTGCTGCAAAATGTTCAATAGTTCATCAAGATATGATCTTCAAACTTCTATAAGTTCCTCCCGCTCCTCTTTCATAGTCTCCAGTGTGAATTCCTCATTTGGACCTTCGATTTCCCTGAAAATGAGGGCTCCAACGATCGTGTAGATTGCCAGGATAATGAGTGGAAGAAATCCTGCAAATGCATGCAATTGTTGCAGCAGCAAGGATTTGACTCTGTTCGATCTGACCTTTGGCGCCTTCCCTCAAATTGTTGACAAGCCGCGAGATGCCTGACGCTATGGCAGGCATGATTTTGGCTGAGAAGAGGCTCACTGAAATCAGAGATGTGACGGATTGATATGTACTCGCATAAAGCGATGATAATATGATCTGAGATATGAGATTTCATACCGATGAGCATATTCAATTGATGACAAACGCAGGTGGGGGAGTCACATAAAGTGTGAAGGAGGAGAAGAAGAAGAAGAGGAATATTTCGGAAGAAAGGAAGTCGAGCTGACTGAACTCTGTCAGAACGAAAGAAACAGGAAAGAGGCAAGTAAGAGGTTGGAATTAAAAAAGGCTGAGGGTAAAAAGTCGACGAAAAATGCACACCGCTTCCGTTCAGATTTTGCAATGCCATAAAAGCATGAAAATGACGGGTTGTGAAGTTCATTGTTTATCCTTGGAAATAAAGGGCGAATTGAAATGGCTTTGAAAACAGCGCGAGTGTGATAATTGATAATTGGGAGGGCAAAAGGCAGAAATGCAGTGCACAAAAAGCTGCTGTCTGTCTGTCTGCAAAGACAGAAAGACAGAGGAAGAGAACAATTGCTCTGCCAACTTGAGATTGGCAATAACGAAATGAAGAAGCTGAATCGAGGAGCTGCTGACGTGAAGAATGAAAAGATGAGATATAAAACTCAGATGAAACGAAAAGAGGAGGTGAGAAATTGAGATCCGAATTGATCCGACCTGCAGCAAATGGAGCTAATCTTCACAACCGAGCCCTTTTTATGCTGAGTGGGGGAGTTTGTTGAAAATTCAAATGCAAGGGAACACAGCAGGTGACAGACTATGATAAAGTAAAGGAACAGAGACAATTTGCTAGAAGAAGATGCAAGAACTCGAAAATGAGAGGGAGGATAAAACTGAAGGGAAAAGGCTTGAAATGTGAACAGTTGGCAGATCGGAGAGGAAGAAAGAAGACGAGGGGAGGAGATATATGAAATCAACTCTTCAATGCAGAATAAGCATATAATCACTCCAACAAGATAAATATCCGATATAATTTATTCTCTCCTCTGCTGTCATGTAACCGTATTGATTCATACGGCCTTTTGTGTTCCACATCCACTTTTCGAGAAGTGAATAGGAGACGGAGGTAGAAAAAGCGGGCGTGGGTGTGGAATACAAGAGGCTGGATTCATATCACTTCAAATTAAAATATCGAATATACACATTCTATGTACAAAAATCAAATCTAGGGAGCACTTTCGCCAGACGAAAAAATCTATGGGGGTAGGTAGGTTGCAGAGGGAAAATTTTGTACGGTGAGGTAGGTCGCAAACTTGAGCGTTTACGTTATTGATTGATTAGAGATACAGCATTCTTAATAAAATATATAGGGGGTGTTCGCAAGGGGTTTCTGACGACCGTCCTCCCTAGGTCTGACAAAAATGGACTAGATAATGGTGGAATCGCTCAAATGCTTCACAAGGCAGCGTTGGGTGTGCTTCGAGGCAATCGTGTATTTAACTGCACACTTCATCGTGTTAGTCGTCTTTCTTGACGGAGACAGAGAGCCTTCTCTTCTTCCGATGCAAATCAGAAGAAGGACTTCTTTTGAAGCCTTCCGAAACCGGGATGAAACTAGATTGTACAGGATTGGATTGACTATCGTTGCCAAGTAGAATAATAGCCCTAAAGCGAAATTTACTGTTTTTTCAAATACAATCCATACCTGAGATGAAGTAGATGTATTGATTCAACTGAGATAGAGAGCTATCTGGATCGAGATAGAAGAACATGACTCGCTGTGCTTGGTATGGAAGGTAGCATACGAAGAAGGCACAAACTATTGAGGCTTAAATCCACTGCATCGAATTGGTCTTCGAACTATATGGCTTACAAAGAATGATAGTGACCCTGAAATGGGCCTCTTCAGTAGAATCGGCCCTCGTCAAACGAAGTCTCTTCCTCCTGGTGATGACATGGAAGGCGATGAGCATGTAGAGGATGAATATGACTGACAGAGGCAACAGGAAGAACACGATCGCTGAGAAGTGGAACAGAAACTGGAAATGCAGGGGATGAAATGAGATTAATTGGAATTATCCGCGTGCCTTTGTTGTGGACTGCAAGTCTGGATCGAACATCACAGCTACCATACACATCTTGGAGGATATTACCTGCAATTGCAGAATAAAGGCTATTTGAAAACCGCGAGACCATGAGACACGAGACATAGGCGAAATAGCAAAGGGTTAGGGTAGGGTATGGGGCGGAAGGGGGTGATAGGCGTTCTTTTCCCACGCTATTTCTCAATGTCTCGTGTCTCGTGATCTTGCGGTTTTTAAGTTGCCCAGAACAAGGCGTGACTATGCAAAGTATCGCATACAGGCTGTCCATCCTCGGTGCCAGGCCAGCTCTTCAGAATGTAATCAGCGCGATGATAATATCCAAACGGCACTGCACAGACAATCGACACGAGCCATGTGACGACCAAAATGGGGCACACCTTCAAAACATCGAATTGTCTCTCTCTCTCTTCTTGCAGTTCTGTTATTCTAGTGGATATACGATACCCCTTCTCCCACTTACTTGTCGCCTAATTGGCTTGAGCTTGACGAAAACGAATGGGTGATTAACGGCGATGTAACGCTCGATGCAAAACAGCAGAATGGTGAGAATCGAGACAGAGCTGGTCGTCTCTGCCACGAGACCCTTCAGATTGCAGACAAAGTCTGGGAACGGCCAGGGGTACTGGTTCCAATTCATCACCACTTCGAATGGAAGGCCCACACACAACGTGACTAGATCTGACATCGCCAAATTCAGAAGATAGGAGCTAAAACATAGCGTTGTGCAAAGAAAATAGCTAATAAATAAAGTACCTGCTATGTGTCTGCAATAAAGGGTGTCTTCGAATAACTATGCAGGTAATTAGATTGCCTACGATACCAATTATGAAAATCAGCACATAGAGTATCGTTATCTGAAATTTCCTATAGAAATTGAAGGGACATTTAGAAACCACGAGACCATGAGACACGAGAAATAGGCGAAATAGTATAGGGGGTTAGGATAGGGTATGAGGACGGTAGGCTTTCTTTCCCCCACGCTATTTCTCAATTACCGCGTCTCTCGGTTTCCAAGTTGCCAATTGAAGTTCGAATCGTGCGAATTGTACCTGAATGAGTGCTGGCTCTTCCAGAGCCCGTTTGCTGATGAAGCACGGCTGCATGAAACAGGCCTCCCTCTCTGCAGTGCTGTTGTAGAGCAGAGGACACAGATCTGCATAACACTGGCAACTCGATGATGGCGCGTCCAACGACTCACATTCCTCTAGAGAAATTGTTGACATTCTGCAAATAATCTCTTTCGTAGTTCAAAAAGGAATGAGTTCTATGCGACTAAATGAGAGTGCTCGATATGAATGAAGGATGAAAAACACAAACTGAGAACTGAAAGATGAGATTCTCGAGATTCACAATTCGCACACATTTCCAATGGAAAATGGAAGGAGTTCGCGTGCGCTTTCAACCACCGAGTCACACTTTCTTCGAAAATTCGAACCAAATCATTGCAAATTCATGAATAAATTATTGGGTGGAAATGTTGTGATAAACAATTAAAATGCCCATTACTCTCAGACAGAAGCAAAGAAGAGACTGAAAAGTTGCCGACTTAGACGCTGAAGTAGCTGAAATGCACAAAATGGCTGCAGGACAGCACTAATTAGGGCGGCAAGAGACAGGGGGACATTTAAGATATTTGAGATATAAGAATCATAGAAGAAAATATGCAGAGAGAGAATACAATCGCATATAAAATCTCCGGATCTGCCATCAAAGAGCTAATCCCTCTTGGAGAAAAAAAGAAAGAGGATTTCATAAATCTCACCCCAAAGTTACTCGATAAGTCTTTCCTGCTTAATGAATTCGTGTCTATGAATCGTGAATTCCGAACTCTACAGTAGGTCATAAGATGTTGAAGACAAAGCAGGAGGTATACATTTTTTACTTTTGCATCTGCAAATGGAAGCGGATTTATAAAGACACTAAGCTGACACAGATATATGAATCATGCACGATTACTTTTCTGTCCAAATCGGGAAGCCTGCTTCAAAAGCTCTGAGGCATGCAAATCAAAACGAGCATACGACTTTTTGCGCAAAGTTCACCTTTCCATTTCTATATGTACGTACAAACTAATACTACTGAAGTTTGAGATGAAAAAACACGCATATTTAAGGAGTTTGAAGGTTTAGGCAGAAAAACATAAGTATCATAAGATTATTGCTTGAAATGCCCATTTAATATTCTCATCGTTCTCTTTTTCTCGCCTCACTTTTGAATGTGAGCTGTTTACGGGATGAGGAGGGATAGCTTAGAAATGTTGTGAAGAGGAAACAGCGCAAATTGGCTGTCAGTAAGTCTGGAAGGTTGGTGCCAGTCAAGACATTGCATTGCATCACTTGGGGGATATAAAAATAAATATTGAAATAATTATGCGAATTGTGGGAAAAACGGACTTCTATAATAGAAGGCTCGGATTCAGACTTTCACTCAGATCAGAAAATTATGGGGAGAAGGTCAGAAAATCATATTATTCCATAGAAAGTTTGAATCGTATGAAAGCTACAGCAAGGTTTTAGCGTGACATTTGGGTATAAAGGGGGGATTCCCAGTGAAGATCAGCTTAGTCCTGCCCAGATTCTCTCCTGATTGATACGTTGGATTTTGGGATTCCCTTTTCACCGAATTAAATTAGTCTTAGAGTCGAGAAACTTATCGACAAAGTAACGCTTAACGGTAATGGAATTTGTATTCCAACAACGGAATTTTCGAGAGGTTTCAATATTCTGTAGTTTGTCGCGCCGAAAAACGCAAAGGGAATTGTGTATTCAAGTGTTCAAAAATTTCGAGATATTCTTCGGAAAGCATCCAGTCAGATCGAATAAATGCACATATATTGTCCTAGAAGAATGATTAGAAATTTAGATGAGCAGAATTGTAGAGTAAAAGATGGAAAAATTCAGGCCCTCAGACCCAATCTAAACAAACCCTTCTAAATCCAGCAAATTAAGCCGATTAACAGCAAAGATATTTTCTGCCTGCAAAAGGTGCAGCAACAGCTTTATTTTATGTTGCCGTCCTCGAGATGTGTCTTCATTGGCGATTTGATGAGAATACGAGAATAGACTCAGAAACAACCAAAATAAATTGAGACGCGTCGGCTGCCAAATTAGCTCAAATAAGGAAAGCCAGTGTTTATGTGAGAGAGGGAAGAGAAGACAGAAAGAAAGCCCAATATGCGCAAAGTCGAATGGAGAATCAGCCACGAAATGGGCAGATCTTTGCACCCTGCCAAATTGTTTTCCTATGTGAGAGAGTTGAAACAGAAAATATCATCGTAAGGGCAAAAAATCGGAGCCAATTTCGTCGAAAAACTCTACGCGCACAATTCTCGTGAAATATAAGACTGGAGAAAACTTTTGGAAATCGCATTAGAGGGGAGAAGTGAATGAAATTGTCTGCGAGATATAAAAAGATATTGTCTGAAATCCTTTGTGCGGCAGATATGAAGATTTTCTAATTCTATTGAGTTGGAAATCTTTTGAAATGGTCAACAAAGTGAAATGCTGATATTTGGGATATTCGGAGCTTGGAATTTCGTCTCATGTGAACTTTTTCATTTAAAGCAGAGAATCCAAACATGCAAATATTGAGAAGAGGAGGCAGAAAAACTTCCTCTCATTTTGACAAATTGCAGTGCTAGACTTTTACATCGAACTAATTAATGGCGTCATGTCTAATTATTCCGAACATGGAATGTGTGAATGTTTCGTGCAAAGTTGCAGAGAGTAATTAATTCGGGGACTATTACTTCTCCTTCCCCTCCATCTGCAATGAATGAGTATGAACGACCCAGAGACGAAGTTGTGCAGACCCACTGATAATTGATATGATTGTGTGTTGATAGTTGATATCGATTTTCTGCTTCTATGTTTATTTCTTTTTCTATCTCCGCTCTTCTATTTCTCCCAACACAATGTTTTTGACCAATGAAAAGCGCTATTTTTTCTTGAACCAGATAGGACTTAGTTGTTAGTTGGTGCGGTTCGCGAGCTTACTATGTCTGGGCCATACTATTTTCCGGAAAAAAGCCCGCGAACTATGAACTAAGCCACCAAATAGTGACTTTTATTTCTATTTTAGGAAATGAGATCTAGAATAACTGTGATCATTCTGTGGCTATCCTATGTATCGTATTCGAGCAATTTCTCAGTGAGTTTGCGAAAACAGGGCGTCGCTGTGAAGGGAGTGCTGACTTGTGGCGAAAAGCGACTGGCCAATACGCTCGTCCGGATCGTTGATTTGGACTTCGGTATAGATGTTTAATTTGAGTTATCCATGCAGGCCTAGGGAGCACTTTCGTCAGACGAAAATCAACTATAGGGGGATAGGTCGTACGAGTGAGTTCGTAGTTATGACACCAGGTCGCGCTGGTAGAAATTTTGACTAATCAAAGATTGGAGAGAGAGAGAAATTAGTTAAGAAGATTAATTTGTGGGTAGGTCACCGAGGGCTTTCTGACGATAGTCCTCCCTAGATCTTGTTTTCTGTAAAACTAAGCATTTTATGCGTGGACCCTGATGATACGCTGGATGAGAAGAGGACGAATGACAAAGGAGAATTTTCCCTAAATGGGTTCACAATGGAAATGGCAACGATAGACCCCGTGCTGTATGTCTGGCACGACTGTCTGGACGAAATGAACCCCTGTCTGAGGAAGATCAAACTCGAAATCCCCAAGAAGTTCATCCACGATGGAAATCCCAGCCTAAGCAATTGGGTCGACATTGGAACGATTAACTTGGAAGGCTCGTTCGCCTCCGAGAAGCGGGAGTGCGTCAATTAAGCACATTAGATCTTTTATTATTATATTATTAAAGTCTACGAATAAATAAATACGATGATGGATGAACGACTCATTTGATGAGCAATTAATAGCCTTAGTACCTAGCGAATAATAATAAATAACAGTAACAACAATGATATAGATAAGAAATGGGCAATTACTATATGACGAGACGCTATGGCTAGAGATAGGGGAGGGAAGGAAAGTAGGGCGACATAGTGTGGAAAAGGATAGCGTTCTCGTCATCTCGTCAAATAGCAGTTGCATAAGAAATGGAATAAGTTATGATATAATTCCTAAACATACATGCTCTATTCTTTGGAATGTTGGAAGTGTGAGATCTGATTGATGGAATTTGACAGAACTAGAGAGCAGTGACAAAGCACTGTGCAGAATTGATCGTCATCACAGGTGCCTGTTGCGATTGCCAGACACCGGCCTGAGAGCACACGATGTTGAACGTGACGACATTATTCTCTGGTGCATTCGTGCCGATTCCGTCATTTACCTAGAGTACATTTAAATAGCAGTCGTATTCTACAGTATGCTTACCTCCATAAGGGGTATATTGTTTGCATCTCCTCTGCATTGGAGAGAAGCAGTCGCACAGCCATTTGCATCAGCGGGTCCTTGACTAAATTTCACTTATGAATTGAATTACAGTGGGGGAAAGAAAGAAGACTCACACGAAGACAGTCTCCTGCCCAACAAGTTCGCCTTCATTGGGAGGTGCAGACAAATCGAGCTGATCGGCAGTGCAACTGGCACAAGTAGAAGGCGCGGGAGTAGTGCCTGGCTCTGTGCGCAGACAGGGACGGGTCAGACCGATCAAGAAGCACAGGAATACGACATACCGCAGAAGGGACGACTCCATCTGAAGGCTGAGACTGTAGTGAGAATACTCGAGTTGCTTAAACCACGAACTAGCGGGTATGTGGACACGACGTAAAACGAATTCGCTACAGAACAGATCGTTTAGAAGTGGATGAGGACCGAGTGCTAAGGGAAGGGGAAAAGTGACGAGTCGCGAAGTCGACAGACAAGAGTTATAAAGGGAAACAGAATAGGCAGAAAGAATGATGAAAAGGGGAGGAGAATTGAAGCCGCAAAGCGGCGAAGCTATTAGGGCATTCATCAGATTCCTGCAAAATACGCCAAAAAAGACAAGAGGGAGGAAGTTTTTCGCATACTATACAGGCTGAAAGGGGAAAGTAGGAGGAGACTGTTCAATTAGCAAAGGAGGGGGAGAGAAGCTGGTCGATGAACGAGGAAAACAACCAGACGGGATAAGTGAAAGGATAAATGTCTGGCTGACTGATTATGGAACTATGTTATGGCTAAGTTTAATGCCGCAAAGCAAGGTCATCAATGACATGTAATGTAGACTGGGCAAAAATTCCTAATTCAGAGAACAAGTGGCCAGACGCTAGTAAGCATAACAGAAAAGCTGGTCTTCGAACAGCACGAATTCGCACTTTTACCGAATCTTTCAAAGCCCTGTAGTAGATTCCATTTTGCATGACCCCACTGTAAAGGTAAACATATGAAAACTCAAACCTTCTATTGTGTAACGACATCAGATTGTCATATCATTGGTTATTATGTGAGAGACAAAACTAGTCATACGTACGCTAACGAAATCTCTATCCATTTGAAGAATTGTCAAATGATATTGTTTCTAGCAATCTAATAACTTTGCCCACTTCATAATGTTGCCTGCCAAAAAACTTGTCAACCATTACATCAGGGGAAAAGTTTGATGGATAAACTACGCTACTGCTCATAACTATATCGACCCCCTATATTTTCAGGTTTCACTATGAAGACGCGAACAAAAAATTCTCGATATGATTATCAGATAGGGCACATTGCAAACCCCTGTATACTAATTTTCAGGAAAACTCGTCAACAATTTATTGATTTCTTGAAAAAATCAATTTTAAACCCTGTTCATAAATATATAGATCCCTAGGATTTTTTTGAAAAATACTCTTAGCTATGGAAATTGACCAAAAATGTTAGTGAGGGTTCAGAAAAAATTCAGAAAGTGAATGCATGATATGATATCCCGATAAATATCACTGATCTTGAGAATATACCCTATTACACTTCTTTTGAGATCAAATATGTCTTCTGAAGTTGCGTTTTTGGGGTTCACCACTGCTTCAAACATTCGATGTCCCCTTAAATATGAAAAAAAAAATTTAGAAAAACCCTTGCTACCTCCCTATAAAATTTGTTTTTCCAAGATATACCAACATGGTATCTAGAAAAGAAAAAAACCCAATAATGATGTTATCAGTTTCTTGATTGGGTAACTATATCCTGAGTTATGAATTTTTCCTGAAAATCAGCATACAGGGGTTTTTCAATATCCCCTATCTGATAATCATATCAAGAATTTTTTGTTCACGTCTTCATAGTGAAACTTGAAAACATAGGGGGATCGATAGTTATTAACAGCAGTGTATTGCTGGATGTCCTTGGCTTGATTTGGCTATTACCAATTCATCGATAGTGAACTGACTGTCGATAGCAACATCAGTCACATTAGTCACATCTTTCTTCCCTCTTTGTTTTCCTTCTGCAGCCCCTTCAGATTCTCTCCAGGCTTTCACTTTTTTCTGCCTTCCTTCTCTTTAACCTTGACGTCATCGCTTTAAATAGAGCGTATTCTGAGGCTTTTATATCAGACGAACCGGCCCGAAGTCGTTATTTATTCTAGTAAATACGCCAGTCATTGAGTCACTTCAAAACAGTTAACCTACCAATGCAGTATCTCGTGATACACTATGAGAAATGATAATAAGACCTGCAGAGAATAAATGCAAATGATGGGAATAGGAAGGGAGGCTTAGCTAGAGAGCGCAAGTCCCGCCCACTCTGCGAAATCAAAGTCAAGGACAGGGATGTTGACGGGTCGAAAAATTGCGACCCGATCCGTGATTCAATTGAAAAACTCCAACCCGACCCAACCCAACCCGAAATTTCGGGTCGAGTCGGACCCGACCCGCGGGTTAGGGTCGGGGTCAACATCCCTGGTCAAGGGAGGCATTTCGCTAAAATTTTTAGAAAATTTGCGAAGTTATCTATCCCTTATTTTTCTTTTTCCACTATTAGATATAGGCCTAGGGAACATTTTTGCTTGCTGGACACGCCTCTGAAACACGAACTGTCGATCAAAATGCACAGCAAAATTTTCAAATCGTTTGTTTGAGTCTTGCAGACCTCGCTCATCATCTCCTTAAGCTGAATATGAAAGAACAGTCCTTCTGATTAGTTTAAGCAGAAAATCCCTTAAAATTCGAATCGACACAAAAAGATAAGCCCAAAAATAATTTTTTGCTGAAATAGCGCAATACAGAGCTATTTGGCGCTTGTTTCATGGATTTTTGTGCTCAAATTGCAGAATGGTCGTGGTCTATCATTTTGGGAATGATAAAAACTCATAGAAACTTCCGACTGTTTCGGAAACAAGCAAAGCAAAACTAACAAACGTCCTTACAAAGCCGTTCTCCCTCTGAAATAGCCTTTGTCCTATTCACTGCAAAGGCAGGCACGCTTTTCACTTGACGAAAATTCGCCCATAAAAAAGGTTTCGGATCGTCGTCTTCAGAAATTCATATCTTTGGTTACACTTATCCGTTTCTTATGCGGTTTTTTTTGCAATAGGCTTGATTAGCCCATCATATTTTGAGAAAAAGACTTTTTTGGTTTTGTCTTCACGACGGGAATTTCACTTACGTCCTCTAGGCTTAACGTAGAGGCGCAAGCTCCGTCTCTCTG
Organism: Diploscapter coronatus; assembly: GCA_964036155.1. Classification (NCBI taxonomy): domain Eukaryota; kingdom Metazoa; phylum Nematoda; class Chromadorea; order Rhabditida; family Rhabditidae; genus Diploscapter; species Diploscapter coronatus. Next base: position 85,009,453 of record OZ038422.1, on the reverse strand, counting down.
AAAATGCGCAGCATGTAACAAAAAGTGGTAGTTAAGGAACCCCAAAAATGGGAGGTAAGTACTTTCCAAAGGCCAAATGTCATGAAAACCACCTCTAGATCGACGATAAACCTTCTGAAACGGCCCTGTGCCAAAAATCAGCGCATAATTTTTCCCTGCAACAACCTGTAGGCAGTTTAAAGTTTGTGAAAGCGTGTCCATTTTGGGGTTCGGAGAATCTCGGTTCTTTCATACGAAATCTTTTTATTTGAACTTTTCTTATCAAAAGTCCTAATTACCCCAGAATGGATCTTCCTAAGCAAAAAAAACTCGTACCGGAATATGCTTCTCGTGAACCTGCTTGCGTTCTCTAGCTTACCGTCACGATTTTAGGGACAAGGGGGGATTTACATTAGTGATTTCTCAAAGCAGAAGCAGATAATTTCATTGTGTCTCATCGCGTAGGTCTTATTTGGGAGAAATGCCCCTTTCCCTCACCCCCTTCACATCATAATCCGATCTGATCAGATTAGGTGAAAGCACACCCGAAATGAACATGAACAGATCACTTTTATTAGCAGAAAAATGCATAAGGACATAACAACCAAACGAAGAAATAAATGCGAATTGAGATCCGAATAATCAAAGAAAGCCAACTGTAGGTGTGTATGTGTGCGATTTAGTGATTTGATAGTGGTCAATTTCACAGAAACATTCAATCAATTAGAGAATTGTGAGCAGAATGATACGGCACCGAAATTGTACAAAAACGAAGAAGAGATGAGAATTTGGTTAATTCGCTGTTTCTCAGAGGTTTCTCACAGAGAGGCAATATATTGAAGGAATTCTTTAATTAGTTAAAAAGCTATAGTTTACAATTTAAGCTAGCCTAAAATAATGGTCCCTCGTAGTTACCACCACCCTCTTTTTTCTCCTCTCCACACTATTTCTCAGAAAAGAGGGTGGTAACTACAATGAGCCTAAAATAATAGTAACAATGACATTGTTGAAAATTGTGACACAACACAAGGAGAGAATAGGGACCGGTTATTTGAAGAGCAATATGTGTTTTGAAAGAGCTATATGGATCTCGAATTAGAAATATACGGTAGGGGCCCCATCGGTAGTGGTGACTGTGACAGGCACCAGATGAGCGCCTTGAGCTCGTTTTGGAATAGGCGACTTGGCAGTCTCATAGCGGTCCTTGTCAGCATTCACAATGTATCTGCTGAAATTTCATCGTTATTATTGTTCAAAGCTTCTGATCTTCATGAACATAATCTGAGAGGGCTGGCAACAGAAATAACACAACAGGACATATTTAAGTTGACCGTCTTCCCATTCGATATTCCCCTCTCTCTCTCCCGAATCATCAAATCCATCACCCATCCAAGATGATAGCTAATCGTTAGAGTTATCACTTGGATGCATCGGTCCAAGTGTGTGATTGTGAATTGCGTTGTTCTCTGACCTCGAGACAGACGGACCATGAATGGATTGATTGTCAGAGTAAAGAGACGCAGGAGCGTTCATCACTCAATTTGCAATGATAGTTGTTGAGAAATGTGAGAGCTGATTGGTTAGTATCCCTGAATGTACCTCGAAGTAGTGGAGGGCATCGTGCCTCCCCCTCCCGAAATCGTTATGCCACTCTCAGAGCCGCCTGCTGCAGGGCCATTCATCCAACAGATGTTCGTGCGCTTCTGGCCTCGCCATCTGGAGAATCAACAATCAGCAATACAGAACAGGAATATTATTGATGATGCCGAAATCTGGGAGGCGTGCAAAGTGGTGTGCGCACACTTATTATCTTTAGTGATGATGATTAGAAAATCGAGAAATAGTACGCGACAAGGAGATGGAGAGACTGGCCTAAAATCGCGCTTCTTTCTCCCCCCTCATTTTCGACTTCCCAGATTTCGGCCATCAACAATAATACGAGAAAAGGAGAAGAAGTCAATGAACTGTCAGTTGAGAAACAATATCCAAAAGTGCTACAAATGTTCATCTGTGAATTAGTCAATTTTGCTAACTCATAGCAACTAGATGATGCGCAATGTTCGAAACTGGTTTGCATTAAAACTGATTAATAATTGCTAAAATGAGATATTGGTGATCAGAGATGATGTAATTGTGCTAAGTGGTGAAATTAGGACTATCTAATGTATTTTTAGCATTTAGATTCAGATAGTGAAAATAATAAGATTTTAAAACCGGTCTGGACCTTTCCATATGATTTGTAACGGGTGTAATATCCACTGACAATTTCATTGAATTCCTCACTTTTTTAAAACTCTTTACAATAATTTGTTGTGTGCAAATTAGTGCTGCTGCAATGTTCTGCGAGAGTTCTTAGTGAAACAGCTACCGGGCGGTTAATCTTCCAATACTGCCCGGCAACTTTTTTCCGCTAAGTTGTTAGTCTGCAAAAATCAAAGAACAACAAAGGGAAAGAGCGCTGTTGATTGAATGAACGATTTGATTGTTGGAAGTTGACGATAAGCGTGAAAATGAAAGTGATGAATTGATAAGGGGGACTGATATGATGATAAGAAAATCTGACTGACACATAATGGACGCGACGGCAGACGATGATAAGGATGATGGTGAAGATGAGGGTCAGAAGGACGAGAATCGAGATCGTCAAGGCCGACGTGACTGACATCACAAACGACGGGTTTTTCACGACTATCTAAATTACTTTCATCCTTTCATTCCATTCTCATTTATCTCTTAATTCAATGATTGAATGGCTTCTTGTATTGTTGACTGGAGAGAAAGTCCGATATATTCATTCCGCAATTAGAAGTCGAATTTGGAGCGAAATAGTAAATCGCGTAGAAGAAAAACGAGAAACAAATAGCGCAACTTTTGAATGTCGACGTTCTCTCCAATCAATATTTTTACCCCTAAATTATCTCTACCCTTTTGTACTTTTACCCTCGCTTTTTTCTCTTCCCCTTGCTATTTTCCAGAAAAGGGAATAAAAAGTACAAAAGAATAAGAGTAACTTAGGGATAGAAAGTACAAGAGATCACATCGAATGAGCCTACCCTTGCCACAGTGATTTCTCCCTCATCAGTAGTGCCCATCACAATCAATTCACACACAGAGCATTGTGGTTTGGCTTCCGATTGAATTCTCACAATGCCAGAAGTCGGATCCACAGAAAAGTCCCTTAAATCATATTATCAATGCCCAATAACTCGGAACGAAATGAATGATGCACAAGTTCGAATATGCGGGGTGTGTATTGCGTAACTACAAACAGTTGTCTAACGTATTCTATGAATATGATTTAATAGTGTAAAGTCGGCTGCAAACAACGCGCGCGCGCTAATTCTCGCTCGTCAAAATTTATCCCATTTACTTCTTCTCAAATAATCAGTCGTTGATAATAGAAAGCGTTGAGATTTGTGCAACATTTCACTTTTTACCTATTCATATTGAGAAGCTTGTAGACAGCTCTCTTTTCGTTGGGATACTTCAACGTGCCCAGCACAGGCATCGCGCCAATTTTCATCTCATAGTCTTTGGCCAGAAACTCGATTTTCGGCTGACAATTCTTCGTGGATTTATTGTCGACGTTCTCAGCGAAAGTTACGAGGATCGAGGCTTCGGCCGTCTGCAAGAAGGGTATTAATTGTCTCGTTAAGGACTAACGGAGTGACTGAGTGATATTAACATTTTATCAGAAAGAACGTGAGAAATGTCAAGAAGACAAGTAAACTTCGAATTAATTTCAGTTTCGAATTTTAAGTTAAGACCTAGTAAAGCCTAGGAAAGATTTGGACCAAAAATGCTCTATGTAGACCCACATTAGCCATCAATTTGGGGTTGGAGACGATTTGCACCAAAATCGTAGAGGCTTCCCTCGTAAATTTTGGTACAAATCGCCTCCAACCCAGAAATTTTTTACTAAAATCCTACTGCGTACCCTCTATGTATGCATCAACTTTCTATAGAAAATGGTTACTTTGTGCAAACTCATTCTACTATACTCTAATTGAAATTAAATGAGGCTTGTTTTCTTTTTTGTTGAATTTGTACCTGATGTCCATCTGTGGCAGTCACGTTAACTGTGTCTTCACCCGTCGAATGGGCCTTCAATGAGACAATCCCAGTCAATTCATTTATGACTAACACTTTACTCGAAGACTGATAGCGAATGGGGCTCTTCTGATAAGATATCATAGATTACTGAAAGTATAAACACGTTTTACCTTATCACTGGACACTGATAACTTTAACAAGGGCTGTCCAAGCGGAGTTTCCGGCGTCAACTAAATAGTAGTGGTGATGAAATTGCATATGATTGTCATCATTTTGGATTTCCTTACATGGAGTGAATAAATCTGATGCTGGAATCGGATGGTTGGCGCCAGATGTATATTGATGACTGCAGTCGTGTTGCGTTCTGGGTTGCTCACTTCGAACGCCTAAAATTATTCGAATGAGATGATTAGTCCCTCTTCTCATTTTTGGAAGATGGAATTAAGGTAGCGCGGCTCTGTCCCTTTGATGTGGCCACATAAAAGGCAGTCAGGTGGATGAAAAACGAGGCGCCACCAAACTAGGGAATAATTAGATCGGATAACTTACGACCACGAAAAGTACGGCACTCAGAGGAGGAGGGCTGGTCTTCACTCGAACAATTCCATTTTCATCGATCGAGAATTTATCAGACTGCTCTGCAAATATTTGCGTTGAATTGGTGGGAAATCATGAAGTTAAGCATGAGAAAAGAGAATGACCCTTGAAGCACACTTTTAGAGAAGCCTTCTTTCTGTTTATATTCGTCTCTCATGCATAATCTTGCATATAATAAGGGGATTCCTCTCACCTCCTTCCAGCACATAGCCAATGGGCGCATTCAACTGGTCTCCGTCCTTGGCAGATATTTGCTCAGGTTCGAACACGAGCACTGAGTCCTGCAATTCAATTGTCTCGTTGCATAATTCCCCTCCCCGTTTTGTTTGTCTGAGCGGTAAAATGTCAATTGACCGGTCTTTTGTATTCCACACCCATTTCTGAGGCGAGTAGGAGGGAAGAAGGTAAGGGAAAGAAAAAGGTGGGTGTAGAATACAAGAAACCCGATTGACCTTCAACTCGGTGTGACTGTTAGCAGTCAACTGGAAGATCCCTTATATGGAATAGAGAGGATAAAAAAGGGATATGAAAATGACCGGTTGACTGACTTTGATGCTCTTCGCAGTGTAGTATCGATGACCGAACTGAGGGTTCAAATCGTCCACATCCAAAACGATGATTTTCAGTGGAACGCGGCTGAATTTGGGCGGCTCTCCCTGATCCTTGGCCTCTAATTCCACAGTGAATTCCTTGATCTTCTCGAAATCTATTCGATCCTAAAGTTAACGAGTTTTTGTCGAATAACTTATACAAATAGCAATACTTTGATGGTGACGATGGGCTTGAATGCATCTGGGATGTCCAGTAGATGTGAATATTCACTCTTCACGATGGAGTACTGCACAAAGCTATTTGGCCCGGGCTGGTCTTTGTCCGTGGCTTCGAAGTCCGTGAAGACGATCGTTCCAACAGGCAATTCTTCATTGATCATGACTTGATATTCTGGAGCGTCGAATTCAGGCGCATTATCATTCACATCCTTGATTGTCATGAATATGGAGATATTCAGCTGAAATTATAGATCCGAATTAGAAGTGCGATAAGCCCTGCTGAGATTAGAAAGGATTATGTCAACAACCAACTTTGCCTTTAGGCTAATCGCTATAAACAAACAGAGAACTGATCAGATTCGGAATCAGATTACAGTAAAATGGCAATTACTATTTGGCGGAGTGTGTCTTTTCCATACTATTTCTTTCAAATTTCACTCCCTCGTCTATCTCTAAATACTCTAACTAGGACTTCGCCATCCGTCACTCCGTCGTTCAGTAATTGCCTCAGTACAATGATACACCTTCTGGGGAAGTCGATATTTATAGGGTCTGATAAGTCCGTATTTTCATCCTCATGTTTCACCTGATTAAAATCGGCGTCCTGATTGTTTGACTTGCACTCGACGATGGCCTCGAATTTGGAGATACCCTGAACGAGAAGCTTCATTTTTCTGACTTTCAATTAATATATCCCTGCTGGTTTGGACTCGCAATTTGTACGTGGTTCTGTGCGTTTGTGTGTCAGGTTCGAATTCATTTGGAGGAAAAGCTCAATTTGAGAGAAGGAGTGGAGAAGAGAAAGTTTTTGTTTTACAAGGGAACCACTTAAGGGAGAGTCGGGGCCTATTGTCAACAAATGACCCGCAAGGAGGGAAGAGGAGATGAAGAAGAAGAAGAAGAAGAGAATCGACGTGCAGAGGGTCAAATGAGAGGAGCGAGAGTGACAGTACTGACAGATGGACTTTATGAGGGAGTGATTGAAGAGTACCTGATCTCGATCGATCGGCCTGAGCAGCTTGAGCTGTTTGGTGCCGTTCTCGATGGCCACGTGCTCCTGTCCCTTGACCACTTTCAGCTGCAATTCGGGTTTCGAGCCCGAAACGTTGCCCTCTATCGGTAGTTTCCCGATAATCGCTCCTAGAATACACCAACTGTCCTATTTATGTCTATGCTTGTAACTCATAAAAGCAGACTTCTCAAAACTCGACCCGCAGAAAGCACAGCACATCATTTCGCGAGGGAAAAAGACAACATGCTCTTTTTCTCCCCCTCAATACGACACGCTATTTTTCTACAGGTCGAGTTTTGAGAAGTCTAAATAAAAGTAGTACGAAGAAAGATAGACGCTCAATTTTATCATTTTCATTGTGGTGCATACCCTATTCGGTTTTTACCTAAACCTTTATGAATTGTCTGTCCGTTTTGGACGATAGATTCATCATTCCTCAATTTTGTATCTAATGCATCTTCTCTCCTCATCCACTCGTTCATTTCACTGTTCCTTTCCGGCCTATCTCAATTTCAATCTGACAAGTTTCAGGTTCAGATCTGTCTTCCTTTCCCTCGCTGCTTCCGTCATCACTTTTCTCATTCTTTGTTCCTCCTAGATTCATGAAGTATCTATAGTTTTAATAGTTCTAATTAAAATTGACATATTCCATTTTTATGATGATGACGACTACTATGAAATGCCAAAGATTTTGAACGAAATTACAATATGTGAGGAGAAGAATGATATCGTCTGTTGAGGAAGCAAAAAAAAGGCTCGTATATGAAAGATTGAGAAAGAAGCCAAAGGCAGACACTTGACGCCTGTGGCAGGCAAAGGGAGAGGGAGAGAATAGAGCAAAATCCAGATCTGAATTATCCGATTGGATCTCGCGCAGATCAGTGGACTTCTCTCAGCCATCCTCTCTATTGAAAGAGAGCTCCGCTTTGAACAAGCTAATATAATATGCCCCTTAGCAGTTCATCCACTCATTGATTCATTAGAGCGATTAGCTCGTCCTCACTCTCCTTGCACCGGAAGTATCCCTTTGCTTGGTCTGTTTCCCTAGATGGATTTGCCACATGATTCAAGCGATCCATCAACCAGACAAAACAGAACTGCAGAGCTGTGTGTGAGAACGCGAAATTAATTGTTGACCTTGGCGCCTCATCTCGCATAGTCTCTCTAACACAGAGAATAACTGTGCTGTTCACATCGAGTGGGAGGGGCTAATTATCAGAATCCTCGAAGAAAAACTGCAATGAGTGCGCGCGGTTTGATTCGGATGATGAGAACAAGGACTCGGGCTGGGTGTGATGCAAAGAAGAAAGAAACCAGGAAAACATCGGAATTATGCTAATTACGAGACTTTACAGATGAAGAATACATAGGAAAAACGGGATGAAGCTGGGCATTGACAAAGCAAAAATGTGTGATGCAAGAATTGCAAATTGCCTCACCTGGCTGTAAATCTTCGAACATAGACAGATACACCGAGCTCATTCCGTTCTCAAGTAGACACGCATCAGATAAAAATCTGTTATCTGCCAGCAAAAGTAATAGAAACGAATAAAACAACGACTCTAGTGAGGACACCATAGTTCCGACTATTAGACTGAATAAATTGAGCGGAGTTGTGAAATATCAAATAGGCAGAGAGCTTATCGTCCCCTGTTGTGAACTAATCCTCACTGCTCGATTATGGGAGGTGATCTGTTAGATCGATTCTCGTTATATGATCCATTTGAGGAGAGCTTGTTTTGGCGTACGGTATCTGAAATTTTTCAAAACTTACAAAAAAAACATCGTCGACTTTTGTGTGAATGAATGAATTCCGGTAGAGAAGATATGAGATATGGCAGAGAGTGAGAGAAACAGAGAAATAAGATAGGTGCGCACATAGAGAGACGAGGGCCTAGATTTGCACAAGCCGGGCCAAAGAGAAGAGAGAGAGAGATAAGAGGACGAAAGAGGCAGAGAAAGAGGGAAATATTAGAAACGCCCCCTGAATATCTCGGTAAAGAAGAAGGAAGGAGGAAGGAAGGGAAAGGCAATTCCTTGTTGAAAACAACACCCTCTATGCAGAATATGCAGAATGGAGGTGTGGCCTCCGATGTCTCAAATGAACGGAGCGAATTGATTGAGCTTATTATCATATCTTCAATATCTTTAATAGGTTATAAGTAATTCAAGCAGCGCTGTGTCTCACTGTAACTATTACATATGCGTTTCTGCATTGCATCATTACAGTAATTGCTCTCTCTCTCGCTTGCAAATCAGCTTCTGCATCGGACTGATTGAGTTATGCCCGAATTGGGTCTGCTTTTGCATCCCAGGCGGGTTTGGTCAAATTAGAGTTGCGTAAGGACTGCGGGCCCTGTGCGCAATAATGCAATAATGACCCAATATGCATATATGGGTTAGAGGATATGGGATATGAAGGGGGTGTCCAGAAAGAGGAAAGATATACACTCAGGGAATAATGAAGTAGTAGTAGTAGTATGCGACAAATATGGCAGTTTTTATACGCCGAAGATATGAAATTGGACGAGGCGAGAAAAGTTGAAGTTTGAAGTGAATCGAGGAATTACGCAACAAAGCCGTAGGAAATGATGATGAATTGGATGGGGGAAGGGAGAGAGGGAGGGAGGAAGAAAGGCTTGTCGGGACACTTGAATGACTGTGTCTTCAGTCAGTCTGAGAGAATGAAGTCCGACTTGTACCGTCCTTCGTCTTTCCTCCAAATTCATGTCCAACAAAGAGGCGGTCCTTTCCCCCTTTCCCCTTAGCGCTCAGCATTTCACACTTTTCCACACTCATTTCCTCAGCCTCTTTTCCCTCTCCCCACTCTCACAGAGAAGCGTGGTCGTCTTTTTGTCAACTTGAAAACAAATAGCTCACACGACAAACCGAGAAATAGCGCGGAGAAGAGAACGCACAACAAAGCCTTCTTTTATGGTGATACAAATGAATGAAAGATAAAAGGGAGGAGCGAAGCCTCATATGTTTGCCTGAAACATAAACATAACTTATCTCCGATTGTTATTTATTGCCATTTGAAGAGGCTCTGCTCAATTCCCTCGAGGAGATGTCAAAATTCGAAGAGCGACATGTTCCGAATAAAACTAGTAACACACTTTCGTGAAGCATATCAAGTTGTACAGATAATTTGTTTATGAGATGAAATTAGAGAAGAAACGTTTGTTTATGAACGACCTGATTGTGAGGAGGCAGTCAGAGAGTCGAAGAATCGCAATAGTTCAGCAAGGCATCATTCCAATTGATTAATGATTATTCCATCTATTGTCATACCAATTGTTTGCCTAATTAGGTGGTCACTGGCAAGTACGGTAACGTTTATGACTTGATGAATGAGTAAATCTTCAGATTACGCGGAGAAAAATTTCATATCGCCTAATGATGAAACTTCGGAAATTATCCCCCACTTCTGCTATCAAATGCATAGTTATGGGCCTGAAGTGAACTACGTCGAGATTAAAAATTCTATCGACATCAAGCAACGACTCAGCATGAACTGCACTGAGTATAGGCATCTCTATCAAGTCTGCTCAATCTGTATAAATCTAAAAGTTAAAATCAGGTAGAACCGCATCCGGAGAATGCGACGATAATGCTAGTGGAGAATCTGAATCTCGGCACTGGTTCCCTGCTGCAGCTATTCCACTATTACATGGAGACTGTCAACGGAACCGTCGTTGATAAAGTCGTATTCGTTGATAAGTCCGTGATTGCTTTCTGACAAGTTTGATAAGATCGACGAATTTCGCACAGATTGACGTCAAAAGACGATGCAGGCAGCCTTGAACAAGTCAGGAAGTACAGAACTTCCAAAGGAGTCGGATTCCGAATTCAATACAGCACTAAGCAGCCTGCAACGAAAGAAGAATTCCGAATCGTGATCAGCACACATAATTTGAGTGAGATCGATTTAGATTACTGTAGAGAGTTGATTGATTCAGAGAAATTGCTCTGTGAAACCCCGTTGGTGACTAAAATGGACACTGAAGATACCAAATTCCTACCACTCAACATTAAATATCTGCAAATAGGTGGATCTTCTTGTAGTGGCTAATCTAGAACTCCATCCATACAGGCTGTCCCCTGAGAATTCAAATGCGTCCTGGCCAGTTTGTGTCGTTTTACGGATATCAAACGAATTCGACGCTACTATTTCGAGAAACTCGGGATGGAAAGCGAATCGATTGGGAGTTAGATGAGAAATTATGCGAACATTGAAAGATTGAGTGATTTGAGTCAATCCATCGACGTCCAACAGTTCGGAATAACCGCGGAGACGAATGAAGTCGATATTCTGATCATTTCTAACGATAATGAGCCACAATCCGCCGAAGACAAAATTCACATCCACATTCATCCGATCGATACAAAAGGTGATATATAGTGCGAGCTTCGAGTATTATTGATTGGAAGAGAACATCGATATTCAAAATTGCGCAATTCGTCTCGCTTCTCTTTTACGTGACTCACTATTTTGCTCCAAATTCGATTTCTAATTGCGGAACGAATATATCGACTTTGCTCTCCAATCAACGATACGCCATGTAGAGACGGAAGGAATAACAACGAAAAATGAGAAGGAAATAGCGAGAAGAGCGAAAAGCGGAATGTGTGCAAAAGCGAATTGCAACGAATATACGGTATCTACCTGCTCACAAGCCATAATAAAGCGAAACGATCGAATAGCGAACAATATCGTGATACGAAAACAAATTTATTGATGATTGAAAGCAGAAAAATAAAATACGCAGAGATTTCTCAGAAATCAGAGTAAAGAATGAGGAAAACGATAGAGAACGTGCTCAAAAAGAGCAAGAGAAAGAAAAGCTGCAATATATCTTACGAAATACGGAAAAATATGATCTCGATTATCACACGAGATTGCCAACCCTTTAGCTTGCACTTGCGAATCAGAAGTCCTTGAATTCGATCTTCCACGAATAAGAATCAGCGTTACTTCGCCCAGCTTTCCCACATTGTATTGCCCGAATATGGACTGCACCAGGAAACTTGTGGTATGAAACTACTTAAGGATCATCTAAAATCATTTGCCTTCAAGATATCCCAAAATGTCCCAAACATAACGGATGATGATGAATGGGTAATAATGCTGATGTCTTCAATAGTCTTGACTGAAAAGGATAAGGACTTTTTGGAGATCTTCACTGGGGAGGGCAAGGACCGGTTTGTCTATAGGAAGTGAGCTTTGGAATCTAAAAATGAAATTTTGAAATCGAAAGACCTCATGATAATTGTCGGTGTAGAGGTAAAAATTTTGTACGTTTAGCTGGTTGGTTTTGGCTAATTTTCTCGGTCAAAGATGATTTCTATTAAAGTTGTTTCCTCGCGAATGCCTTGGTTACACCGAATTAGATTATTTGGAACGGAAAGTTGCCTAAAATCATGCATTTTGCAAACCCATTTGCGGTCCTAGTCATGCTTACAAGTGATCTAGAAATGCATGTATTGATACTTGAAGTTACTCTGGTCTGCTATCCGCACCACAGTCGACGTTGATCGAGTCGGACCACGTGAACGTGCGCTTCCACAGCGATGGAGCCATCTCGCATCACGGCTACAAAGCGGACTTCATCATTGTGCCTATCGAACAGGGTAATATATATATAATCAATAAATCCTACAGTAACCTTTAATCACATTTTCCAATCTCAGACTGTAAATGCGGTCCTCCACAAACATTGCCTCTGAATGGCTCTCTAGAAAAGACGTTTCCATCCAAATGCGTCATTTTCAATTGCCATTGGCAAATTGTTCCTGATCTGCTTGGTGATGATAACGAAAATTCGTCTGTGAGTGGTTATTTTTTGTTTATTCATGCAATTTGTCTAAGCCCAGGACTATCTATTCACGATTGTTGTCAACTACGACTTCCCTCTGACACGAGACATGTTCATTGCAACGAGTTATCAGGATGGCAAGGAATACAGCAAGATACGGTACGCTAATTTTTTATTCTTTCGAGAACAACCAGAACAAATTAACAATTTCTAAATCACTAATTCGAGTCTATATATCTATCTATCTATTAATTTGCCTGAGCAAATCGCGTATTGAATTGACCAGATCATTAATGGGCACTTCCTAAAGAGGAATCATAGATTCTATGCTAATTTCTCGGTGCCAAACCTTTTCCTCTCTCGTCGCTACGATTCTCAGCTTGGCGGTGCCTTTCTGCAACTCGTTTTCCCCGACAATCAGAGCCAGGGGAATTTGGTGAGCTTCGCAGTACTGCAGTTGGTCGAGCAGTCTGGGATTGACCTGCAAAAATGCGAACGCTCAAACGCAGCTCCTCTATTCACATTCCACGCTGACCTTGTAGGAGAATTCAGTTTTGACGTCAGCAGCCCAGAGTTGGTTGCACAACTTCAGCCTCTCTGCGAGCATTCCCTTCTGTGCCGAGGCCACGAACACTTCTGTCGGCCGCTTTTCGATTCTATTTTCCTAGAGAATGATTACTTTTATTAATTGCTTAACCAGAAGAACGGCCTCTTGTATTCTACACCCACATCCACTTTTTTCTTTTCCCCTACTATCCCCTCAAAAAATGAGCATGGAATACAAGAACCCAGAAGAATAATCTGCGCAGATACCTACCTGCATTTTGTGTCTGGCTTCCTTGATTGCAAATAGTCGTTCAGTTCCGAAAGACACCCCGCAACAGGGCACCTGTGCAGTGGGGTTGAACATGTTGACGAGCTCGTCGTAGCGACCACCTGCAGCCAGGGAGCCCAGTTGGCCTGCTTCTGAGGCATCTGCAAAAAGTCGTTACTTTTGAAATAGAAAGAAAAAGAAGAAGGAAAATACCTCCAACGACTTCATAAATAGCCCCCGTGTAGTAGTCGAGACCGCGTGCAAGCGAGGGCTCCAATTTCACATTTTCCACTCCCAGCAACTCGCAGTACTTGATGAGAAGCTGCAAAATGTATCGATTTTAAAACTCGAAATAAAAATTCCAACCTTCAACTCATCTATGGCCTTCTTGAATTTCTCGTTGTTCACCAAATCAGGACAGTCCCTCATTTTCTCAATCAATTCCTCATTCCTCAAGTGTGCATTGGTCTGTCGAATCAACACGAGCCCTGCCAATTTGTCTGTCTGCTCAGAATTCAGTCCCTTGTCTCGCAGACGAGCTTCAACCTGAAAATATTCTATATTTTCTACGATCCCTTTGAATTTTTTACGGTCCCACACCCTTTTGTGAGAAATAGTTTGGGAGAAGACAAAAAATAGGGTGGGAACTACAAGGTGCCGAATTTGACCTTTTCCCAGGAACTTTTGTCGAGTTTGTCAATGGTGGAGCAGACCGTCTTGAAGAGTTTCGGACTGATCCCACTCACTTCGAATATTCCTTCCAACAGGAGGCGATGATTCAGCTGCAAATGTTCCGAATGTTCACCAATAATGCAGATTAGACAAGAATAAGCAATAAACCAACGTGAATGCAGAACTGCGTGATTTCGAGTTTCTTCAGCACTTCATTCACAATTTTGAGGCACTCGACCTCGGGCAGCATCGCATCGTGCTGACCAGCTATGTCGAAATCCTGCAAAAGTTCCCCTTCCTTAGAAAATGAACAGGAAACTCACGCACTGATAGAATTCCCTGTACCTGCCCTGTGTGGTGGCCGTCCGTTCGTGTCTGAACACCTTCCCGATTTGAAATCGCTTCATCTTCTTCAGACCGTGCATTGTCAGGTAGCGTGCAAAAGGTACCTGATAATTGCTCGCTATTATTTCCTGATAAATGGATAATTGGCCTACCGTCAAGTCATATCTGAGGGAGAGTAGCTCATCGCCCTGGTCCTCCAGATGAAAGACGATGTTGGCGGCCTCGTCGCCGTACTTGCCCATCAGCGTCTGCCTCAACTCGAAAGTGGGCGTGTCCAAGGTCACAGCGCCGTGCCTCATAAATACCTCTCTGATCGACTGCAGCACTTCCTCTCGCAGAACCGTCGAATTCGGGTCGTAGTCTCGGGTGCCTGCAATATTTGGCCTTCTTCAAAGTCCACCCACTTCCAGATGTGTTGGGAACGTGTTTCACCGCAAATATCTCCCGTTATGCGGTGTGTGAATGTATTTCAGTCAGCGTTTGCAATTAATAATGGGACGAAAGACGAATTTCCCTTCCCCCACCAAAATCATAATGTTTAGCCGCATAATGCACCGAAAAGGACGTGAGGTGGTGAATTTCCGAGAAAAGTCCAATACTTTGGCTAATTTCCTGCAAAAACTGAAATTATTCTCCAACCTCTAGGCGTTTTGATATAGAAATTCGCACTCTGCACTTCTCCAGTGGCCAGCAGCTCTGCCTTGATGGTTTCCAATTTGGCTCTGCGTTCTTGTTCCTGCAAAAGTCGAGCTCGATTGTTTAAAACGAATCGAGAAAAACCCGACCTTTCTGCCGCCCCTTTGCGTGTAGACGACACAGCGCACGGACTGCTTGAATGTCTGTCGACCACCTGCTTGAAACCATCGAGAAAATGCTAATTCAGACCGCAACATTCTACATAACCTGAAGAAATAGCATGAAAAAGAAAATAAGACATTTTTGAAAACGAACAACAC
Source organism: Diploscapter coronatus (assembly GCA_964036155.1). Taxonomy (NCBI): domain Eukaryota; kingdom Metazoa; phylum Nematoda; class Chromadorea; order Rhabditida; family Rhabditidae; genus Diploscapter; species Diploscapter coronatus. The sequence continues at coordinate 84,994,439 of OZ038422.1, read as the reverse complement.
CAATAACACCCTGCGTTTATCCCTATTCAACTGTCTGACCGAGGAGACTCTTCTATCTCTCGAAGAGGCGCACTATTTCTCACACTCTTATTCCTTCAACCGTCTATTCTAACACTATCTCCCTCGAAATGTTCATTCTTTGAGCATTCACTCATGAGTAACGGTAAATCAAGGATGAGAAAAGCTTGAGAAAATGTCAATTTCGAGAACAAAGGCTTCCTAGGGATAATCAAGCCTTCTGAATCCGATTCTGAGATCTAAATGGCACTGAGAAAGGACGAGGATGGCGTAAGGGCGTAAGCTATCTTTTATCGCACTATTTCTCCCTACTTTCTCACCCTCACCAATCTCTAACTATAGCGCACGCGTTCTCACGTCATTTCAACAGTTGCCGGTCTAAATCGTATAAATATTAAGATATTTGCAAGAAGCGGAGGCGAATGTGACGAAGATAGCGGATTTTCGAGGCAGCAGTCTGAAGATGGAGTTGGGCCGTTGGATGAAAGATTTAACAACAGCTGGAAGGCAAACGTGGATGCGAATGGAGTGGAAGACCATCAAATTGTCCGGTCAGAGAGAGCACGTTGTTTATTCACCACCTGAAATTCAATACTCTTGACGGAAATATCGATTTTCTAGACTGTAAATGCCCTCCCGACCCTCCAAAATTGGAGACGAATGTCTGGACGGAAATCACATCGCCCAACTATCCCCAGGTCTATTGCCCCAATATGAACTGCCAATATTTTCTCACGGCTCCGGCTGGGTATAAATTCAACTATTCTCCTGCAAAAATACCCTTTCAGCTACCAAATAATCATGAACTTTACTAATTTCGATACAGAAGCGTTTGAAGATCGACTGGCTATATTCAAGGGTCGAAACGTCACTCAGAAACACCAGGAATTGTACGTGGGAATTTTGCAGCTTGAGAAATCGAAATCTTCAGATATCACGGTCGGATTTATTTCAACAGTTTGCTTCGATTCGACAACGACACGGTCACCCTATTGTTTGTGTCTGATTACTCGAACCAGAGATCGGGCTTCCGGATTTTGGCCTCTTGCGGTAAATTTCAAAAGCTACAGTAATCCACTATATAATTTTTAGAGCCGATGTATGATAACGGATTTTCTTCGACCCACTTTATATTCTCTGGGATGCTATTTCTGATTATGGTGCTGCTAGCCTCACTTGGAGCTGTGATGTTTGTGAATCGACACAGGCTGTAAGTTTGGCTGACGGATTATTTTTGCGATTTTATGCTGACTTCTACAGTCTGCCATCTCGCTTCTTTCGTAACCCCGTCTATATTCCCACTGTAGTTTATTCCGAAGGATATCAAGCGGACGAACCCACTGCCAGAGTCTATTGAAATTGTGAATTGTGGTTTCTTTTCTTCAAAATATTTATTTTTCACTAATAAATGATAAAAAAAAAACGAACTAGGTTAATTGAAGGAGATGGAGTATTACAGAGTGGAAAGGGGGGGTTATGATATCCACCCGAGAGGAGGAGATTCACAGAAAATATTTATTTTAATAAATCGAAAACAAGAGATCGAGTTGGTAGGGAATGAACGTTTCTCCTGGAGTGGGGCAAATGAGGATTTGATAGGGCCAAGGAAAATGAAAAGAGACAAAACCTTGAAATGGTGCATTGGTTGAGCGACTAGATGAGGACTGAAAGCTCCGAGTTCAGGGCGAGCGCACGGCCTTGGGATCGTAGACGCCCAGCTTGGTGGACGTGGCCGCTTGCGGGAACATGATCGGCTTCGCGTAGGGCTGCTGAACATAATGTTGTGCAACGAGATTTTCCCCGAGTACGGTTAAATGCAGTATACCTGTTTGGAGTCGGTTCTTTTGCACTGGATAATCGTGCCGCGCTGCTCGAATTCACGCTTGCGGTCCTTCACGGACACGTAGCCACTGCGGATTGAACTGCAAAATGCAAAAAAGCATAGATTATGCTAATTTGAAGACTAACGTGACAGCTTCGCGGGTCTCCTCCTCACGGATCGTGAACAGCCCGCTGCCCGTCTCGCTGTCAGACTCACTAAAGCCCTGGAAATTGAACGAATTGATCAAACAAAACCCAGGAGAGGAAGAACATACCTCCTCCTCTCGATTGCGGCTCTTGGCAGATCGCGTGTCGGACTGCACATCAGGGCTGATCGCGTACAGATCGGACTTCGTCGACACGTTCGCAGCCACTCCTCCAGAATGGAACGTGCTGCAAATAGTCGATTGTGCAGACCTTCCCAAAACCCAACACACAAAAATAACACATCGTTTCAAATGAGAAAGAGAGGGCACGCTCTTTTCCTGTCTCAATACGACGCGCTATTTTTTGTGGATCGAGTTTTGCGAAGTCTGCAATCGATAAAATCAACAAAAAAGGAAAATCCAAAAATTACGTGAGTTGCTCCTGGACAGTGAGCTGCTGCTTGTCAGGCATGAAGGCGGAAAGTGGGGGCGAGTCGCGGAAAACCGTATCCTCGGATTCGTTGCCCGCACACGTCACTGTCGAGTCGTGTGCATCGTCACCCGCATCTCAAACATACACCATCTTTGTTTGTTCGCTCTTTCGTAAAGTGTACTGTATAATTCAAAGTATCAGTTTGTTAAGTCCACCGAGATTTAGGGCTAGAGAGTGCCGGGAGAGAACATAGGTGAATTTTATAAATTTTCCAAGTCTGCATACAGAATGTCTATTGTCGGGCGGAAATGGACGGAACTCGCTCCATCAGGTGTCATAGCGAGAATTGCGCGAGGAACCAATGCGCAAGGAGAAAAGGAGGAAAGAAAGAAGAGCTCTTCCTTGAAAAGTGCGGAAAGAATACGCAATCTTTCTCTACCCATTTCCTTTTTTGGGATTAGACTTGCGTACGTCTCCGCCCAACAATATTTGTAACCCTGACCAGGCTTGAGAGTGTGGAATTTCTCGACGAATCCCTCGTGCACAGCCATGAGTGTGTCCCTCCACTTGGGAATGTCCTCGTTGATGAGATGGAATTTGATGGAGCCCTGCGGCACGCAGATCTTCATGTCGCAGCGTCTGTAGTGCTTGCGACGGGTCGAGAAAATCTCGGACGACGTCGAGATCGACACCGTCTTCTGCAGGTCGATCACGTAGCCTGGAAGACAAGAAATGAACATCATCCAGTTTTCTGTATAATTTGCCCTTTGAAAATTGTTGTACAAAAAGGGGACGAATTTGCAAAATTAGCATATTCTAAGAGAAAATGCAAAAAAACTGACCAGCATATTCAGTCTCGTAGATGATGAGTGCGCCCTTGCTAGTGAGAATGACGTATCTCTGCTTGACGGGGCCGCGCTTCTTGAACCAGAGCAGTTTGCGAGTGATGGTGCACGCCACATCGCCTTCCACCACGATTTGCGAGTCCTCTATCTGCCAGTCGTAGCGCGAAACCAGGGTCTGGGGCTGAAGCATACAAATAGCAATCAATAAATCGATAAATTCTGGAGAAAAAATCGATGAACCTTTCTGAAATCGTCGCTGAACTCGAAGCGATGGACTTTCGGAGAGGCGGGCGACTCCATTGGGGCGGTAGAGTTCATGCACTGACAGGTTACCCGATTTCACACTAAAATTAAAAACATCGAAGGTTAAAAAAGAAGGTGAAAATAGCAGTGTGATGCATAAATGCAGTGCAAAATGAGTACCTTTCGTAGAGGCGGGGAAGAGCGCTGATGTAATAATGAACGGTGTTGTTGTTTGTAAAATTGCGTAATTTCAATTAAATTCGAATTTCTTTCAAGCTCTGCCTTTCGAGTTGTTCTTTGTGGGGGAGAATGATGAGCCTCACTCTGTCGCATGGCTGCATGTGTTGTGGGCCGATCCTTCTGTCGTAAATCAGGAAAAAGTGAGGCGAAAAGGGGGCGTGGCCCCGAGGCTTAATCGCTTAATCACTTCTCGCTTCGAATTTCCTCTGCTTTATCGACTGACTGATCATTCGAACTCGTAGCGGGTTTTTCCCCGTTTTTCGTTTCCTGTTCCGCTTTCGCGACTTTTGACTGCTTTCCCTTCAGCCCTGCAGAGACAAAGGGCAAAGGGTAATTGGAGACTTGTTGTCTTGCCACTAGTCAGTCATCAGAGGAGGGGAGATCAGACAGATCGGGGGAAAAAACACGGATATTCAGGGATAAGCCAGAGGGATAACTGATAGCTGTGATTTGTAAGATAACAGAGGTTAAGAAGCTATCCTCTCTCGTCTCTCACTTCATATTTCTGCATCCGACACTTCGACAGATTGAACCGACCTGGGGATTAGCTCTAGGGTATTCCCTACCTCTCTATATCCATTTCTAGTAGTCGTATTCCAATTCTATTCCCAAAATGCCAGTCGCAGATGAAATCGGTAGGTGATTTAGAAGAATAATAAAAAGGCTGATCTTCATTTGAATTCATCCAGAAACGACCCCTCATATCTCCAGCTTCAGTCGTGACTTGCAGTCCGTCGCATTCGCAGTCATCCTCTTTCTAGGTTGGACGATCTAGTAGATCTTGATCGATCGATATATCTGGCTCGGGATTTAGGTGTAGGCAGTTTTCTAATGCTCGTATTTTTCATCATCACGAAATGTCTGCAGTGCTACAAGGAGAGAATGCGAAGGCAAGTATTCTACTTAGCATAATTACTGTAGTTCGGATTGTCGTTCGGCAGATGTGAGCCGAGTTTACACAATTTATGCCTCAAAAGCAGCAAAATATTGAGAGAGAGAGGGTATCGCATGACATCTGGTCTGAGATAAAAGAGGTTTGGCTGGGTTTGAAGGGATAAATTCAGGAAGCGAAGGGCTGCGTTGGGTGAGGACGATGAATCCATGGAATATGACAACAGTCCACGACTCGTTCATATTTAATTGGCCACTTATGTATGTCTGTAATTAACGGACTTAGTACCCTACTTAATTACCTTGATATCCTAATTATTATGTTCAAACGGGCAGACCTCATGAATAGCTGCATCATGCACATATCTCTATCGCTTCAATGCTTCATAATTCGATTCCGAACAATGTTTGTTGATTTCTCACAGGAAAGCTTTATTTATCCTAGCATAAAAGACAAAATAAAGGAATTTCGAAGATTTTGATGAAAAATTCGGAAAATTCTCACGTATTTCGTCTTCATGCTTTTGAATTTCACTGTATCACAGATAGGACATAGAAAAATGGAGCAAGAGGAGAAGGAGAAATTTCAAAAGAAAAAAAACATAGATTTCCTGGATTTTGGGGGAAATAGTGTGTGGATTGCATCATGCGAGAATGAAATGGAGTAGCAAATTAAAATAAATCAATAAAATTAACATTAAAGTTGATATTCTTTGACGGAGAGAAGGAGCTTGAGGAGGGCCTTTTGCACTACTTACCTTCAGGTTACTCTTACCCTCTTGTAGAAACTACTTTTTTCTCTTCCCCATGCTATTTTTTTTAGAAAAGGAAGTAACTTTTACAAAAGGGTAAGAATAACCTGAGGGTAACTAGTGCAAGGGACCCTTAAGAGCTTTCGATTCAACAACAACAAAACGTAGTGAATGGGAAAGAATTTCGATAGGTTAACCATTTTTTGTTTGAAAGAAGCTTTAGCAAATTGTTGCGTCAGATATCATATAATCGAGGGAAAGGGGAAAGAGAACCAAATAATCACCACACGAATTGAATATAACAAAACGTTTTCTTCACAGGGCTGCAGGAATTGATCGTTTCATAGAAGGGGGACTCGAGGGATAAGTATAGGGTTTTGGGGAAGATTTACTCAGAATTACATGATGGCACACTTCTGTTTGTCCTCGTTCGAATATCTCAGCTTTCTCAGTTCGCCCGATGGCTTGTAGTGCTCGAGGAAGTTGAGCTGTTTCTGATTCAGAGCGCCTCTCCTTTCTCTGAAATTAACATATTAATCCAAGGTGACTGTAGCTGTGTGTGTGTGTGTGTGTATTGAGTACCTTCTAATCAGCTCGACAGCATCTTCGTATTTCATGCCAGCTTCGATGAGAGCGAGAGCGACCAAAACAGGAGCCCTGCCCAAACCGGCTACGCAGTGTACCGCGATGCTTTGCTCCGAATTCTCCTTAAAGTAGTTCCGCACAAGTTGCAGCCATTCACGGATTAACTAAATCACATTATTCATCCTCGAGACAAGATTAATTTAATCCCTAGTAACAGGGAAATTCAACCAACTGGGAATTTCCTGTAGAAACATAGCTCCAAAATATCAATTACAATTTATCTAATCTGTACTTCGTGCGTTAGACCTTTCGGCCTATAACTAATTCACGATGCAAAATCCTCCTCTAATAGGCACATATTTTGCGAATAAATTATAAGCCATGTGATCCTCGCATCCCACGTGTTTGGCGTGTCTGTTTTTTCGCAAAAAGTTGAAATGTCGTACTTCGCTTGGTGGCGGAGAGCCGTCCTCGAATTGCCAGTCGAACACGGAAATCCCGTTTTCCATCAGCGAGTCCGTCTTGTAGGTCGGCTCGCACACACGCACCACTGCCTATATGAGTTAGCATGGATTTATGCAAGGACATCTGAAACCCCTTCGTACCTTGGCAGAATGCTTCTTCAGCTCGTCAATGTATTGTACGATGGTGTAGTCGGTTGGTCGGTCGGTTATCAGGAACCTCATTTTACCGTAGTTGATCTCGGATGGAGCCGGCTTAAATCATGCGCTTTTGCCACGATTGCATAATTTGTGAGATACCTTGAAATAGGTGGCCGGAACCTGGCCAGCTGCGGGTGGCTTCGTAGTGGTCGAGCTGCCCATGGTGTGTCAGTCAATATTCAATGATCCAGAAGACAGATATTGTATTCGTTGAGAGATATTCACTGAATCTGCCTTTTATAAATGAATATATTCTAATTCGTTGCTTACAGTAATCCCCTCTTGGCTAACGCGCGCTAGTCAATTGCAGTCGTTGCCAAGTCGGCTGTCGTGTTGGCTTCGGCAGAATTCGCCGCGTGCCGGAATCACTGCTGTGCAATACTTTCTGCAACAAATATTCATCCTTCCAAGATAAAATAGAGTTTTGGCAATGCACACTAGTGGGCGTGGTCTTTCTCTCCCTTCTCGAAAAGGGAAAAATCGACTCCGCGCCCATTAAATTGTATTCAGCGTTGCAGAAACTATACTACGTTTTTTCCTGCAAAACAAGTAAATGCTTACCCGGTCGACAGTCTGTTCGGTTCAGCCCTGTAGGCTTTGATCATTAATCGGACGTGCAGCTTTGTTATTGTTGTTGAATCGTTGGTTCGATTCGATGACGAAGATCCAGAGACAGTGAATAAGCCAACGACGAGCCTTCGCTGATTCTGGGCACCAAACTAGGCAAAATTCGAAACTCGAATATAACACTAATATATGCGCCTGAGATGACACTGAAATGACATATTTCATAATGATGTATTAAGTTGTGCAATAATATGTTCGACGATAGAAAAGTGTTCGTAAACAATTTCGAAATAACAAGGCATGCTTTCGGCGTGACCCGAGAGCCAAATAACAAAGGCAAGAAAGGCTTCTTCTAGTCTAGGGAACAAATAAGGCAAGGAGAGGAGGCGGAATGAGATGAAAAACTTGCACGATGAAGCATGAAGAATAGGGAATAGTGGAAAGGTTAAGGGAAATTAGGTAATCGGGTAGCGCTCCCTCCCTAACTCTGGATGCTTCTCTGCTCGTTTCTTTACTTTTCAAAAAGAGGAGGAATGGGATATGTTGTGCTTTCGGCTGCTGGCTGGCACGTGATAGTCAATAGACATTCCTGACAGAGGGCTGCAAGCCAGTTGCACGGAAAGCGATGAAACCCTTGTGCGCATAATTTATGGATTATTAGACATGCAAAATACGGATGTGCGACCTGACACGGAAACATGGAATTTTTTTCGCATGTCACAGGAATCGAGGCGAAAGACTCAGGGAATAGCTGATTGGGAGAAATTGATAAGTTGATAAGTACTCTGGCAAAGACGCACATTCCTCTCTCGCCAACGCACTAAATCATTAAATCGAATTCAATATGACAAGGAAAATGACAAATTTTAGGCCAGAGGAAAGGAAGTCGGAGAATTCTCTATGGAAGCCTAAAGACTAAGGAGTTCAGACGGGTTCGGGGCCGGTCTAGATTCGAGGAAGTCTTTGGACCGAAAGACTGAAAGGGAGCAAAAGCTGATTCTGACTGAAGAAGGGAAATGAGAAGAGAGAGATGGGGGAAAAGACGCAGAAAAATGACGAAAGTCTTGGGGCAATGGAATGAGGATTGCAGAGAAATAGACAGACATACACCCCTATGATATTGATTGGAATGGAGCAGAAGCAGAGATGAAGAGAGGGAAAGAGGGAGAGAGAGAGAGAAAGAGAAGAGGGTAGAGAAGTGCAGACAAAGGGGGCGGTACTAAAGAGAACGAGGAAGAGGGAGAAGCTTGGAGGAAAATTCGAATCGAGACTGAAAGAACATGTCTATGTGACCGGAATATGCACTTAAAGCTAAATAAATTCGCTTAAATGGCTCAAAATCAAGCTGATCTTCTCATCGAAAAAGGATTTTAACAGCAATGATTTATTTGAAAATTCATGGAATGGAATAATAAAGCTAAATTAAGCTGATCTTCACTCGAAAATATTTTAAACAGTCATAGCTAACGTTTTGATAATATGCATAATCAACTCTTTGGCAGAAATAAAGTCTAAAGCTCGACTCACTTTCCTAAAATCGTACAGTTCTAAAACTAAAGCCAGTTAGCAATTGAGTCATATTTCAACTAAATTCCCTATGTCCCGTCTAAATGCTATGACTAATAATTTGTATAAAAAAGGCGTGAGATTGTTAGTAAAGGTGTGGGATGGCCTGACCAACCACTACCGCACAGTGCTCCATACAATAAGTACTTATCAACCAAATAAATAGAAAACACTGGATAATCCTTATCAAGTTATTCATTTGTTTTCTAGCAATAGATGGAAAGAAATGTTTGCGAAAGTGGAGAGAAAATGCGAGAAAAAAATGAATGAGCGGTGAAAATGAATGGAAAAAATGAGGAATAAACGAGGTTAATTGCCAAAACCTACGCGATTACAGAGATATGCACAACGTTGCAGAAGAGTTGCAGATGAGAGTGAACAAGACCTAGTCATAAAGAAAAAATAAGACCGCTATTCGAATATGAAAGAACGATATGCGCGATGTTCATTGTTAAGCGTAAACGCAGGCATAACAGTCGAAAATCGAATTCGATTACAAGATAGGATATGTGCTGCTCACACCAATTTTTTCATCGATTTTGAATTTGGATGTTGAGCTCTTGATCTTTTCTCTGGTCAGAAAACTTTTGCCCAATTTGCTTGACCCAGCGATTTTTTCTTATCACTCTATCTTTTCCATTGTATTCCTTGACCCCTGATAAAGGACCAAGCCTTCTCTATCTGCAGTGCTTTGCATATGGAAAATTGTAACTGAAATAAATATTCTCTAAAATATTTGATTTCAAAATTCTGTAATCAAATCCAATATTTATATCATAGTAACTTCAAAGTAAATTTTTTTTAAAACTATTACGCTTTAAGAAAGTCCTGCGCCAAAAATAAAAAAAAATCTATAATTTTCTAAAAATGAGTCGAATGCCCTATTAAGAATGAGAACCTTGTAGATGTTTTCGAAGTTATCGCCACATGGGTATATAAAGGGTCCGCGTGCGGGGTTTTGACAACTTGCCGACAATGATCAGTGAACCTCAACTTCGAACAGTCATTTACTACGAGTGGCGCCAAAACAAAAACGCAAGCAGAGCGACCGCTAATATCAACAACACTCGGTGAGGGCATTACTCTGTCAGACTACCATTTGCTCCGTCCTTTAAAACTTCATCTACGAGAGAAAAAATCGACAAAAACGACGACCTCAAAACAGCAGTCGATGACTTTTGCATCAGTCTCCTGAATTCTGGGCGAAAGGCATCAGCGATCTGATCACTAGATGAGCAAAGGTTATAGACATATCTAGTGATTATATTGTTGATTAATTGTTGTTATTAATAAATTTATAAAATGTTATTTTTGATGCAAGGCTTTCTATCCAACCTAATAAATTTTGGCTTACCCCTTGTCTTCCTCAATTCTAATTAAAAATCAAATTAAAATGAATTGATCTTTTTTATTTTGAAATACTGATAAAGCGATTTCTTAGACAGTCACAAATCACTCCCCTTATCAGCAGCTTCTACCCTGCCATCCCCTTTTCCCTTATTACTACTCACTCACTCATTCATTCAGGCCTATATTCAGCCCAACAACCACCCGCATTCAACCCTTATTGTTCCCATTACTATGAGCTTCCAACTTAAGAAATTCCTAATTCAACTTCTCGAGGACAATCGCGGTCTGGTCATTCTGCTCTTCTGTCTCCCTGCCAGTTTTGTAAGTTCTTCTTTCCTATTTCTAGGGCCGATCAGAACTGCTCTCCACTTGCAGATATTCGACCTGTTTGTGCAATTCCGTCAATGGCTACACAGACAATACTTGGAAAAGTCAACGCATCAAGAGAGGGTTGAGAAAATACGAAAAAAGGTTCGAGCAACGACGAAAATGGAATGGAAATAGAACACAGGATATAAATAGAACTATTTGTAAAGGTTATAAGGAATATAAAAAACTGGTAAAAATTAATCGTCAAAAGTGCAAATGCGATGAAAGATAATTAAGAGTTGCATAAAGCAACAGTAGTTTGGAGACAAAGTTGACGAACCAATTAGATAAACAATTTGCAGGTCGAGGAATGGAAGAAGCAGCCGAAAGGTCAGCGGAAATTGCTATGCACTGCGAGACCCAATTGGCAGAGCTTATCAACGACATTCTTCAATAAGGTAAGATGACTTTTTGGAATCAGCAGAATTAGCAGAAAATAGCCAAAAAAAATTTGTGTTAGTACACACTAATGAACGTGGAAATCACATCAGAAATATTAGCATTGGACAATAAACACGAATTGAAATAATGGAGAACAGTATAGAAAAGGTTGTAAGACAATAGGCTGAAGAGCAGAAGCTGGGGCTACTACAAAACATTACCATTTAGAGTGATAGACAGACAATTTGGAACCCAAACACGGGAGCTTAGATTGTAATGCGCATAGTAGAAGAACGATATTGGCAATTTGAAAGTAAAGCTAGACTTCATTAAATGAAATTTTCTAAAGGCTAAAATTTTCAACCACTTTTCGGGTTTCAACCTTCCTTGTGTGAAGCAATGCACTCCGTGACGGTTTAAAATTCACTACCTAACTCTGATGAAAGAAGATCACCAAAAGCACGTTATGTCATATGTCAGCGATTTGGAAGTCAGTACGGAGAATGGAATTAGAGAAGCAAAGCAGAAGTCGAAGTAGAAGGTGAAGGTGAAGGTGAATGAATGAAACGGAGAGGTGGGAAGAGATCCAGGTTGAAGATATTATGAAGGAGAAGACAACTAACTATCCATACAATTGAACCAAAACTGAAAGAATACGAATTGGCTGTAGTCAAGAATCCGAAACGAGAATTCTCAAAGAGCAAAATTGGATTTCATGAATTGCAGAGAATTTCACGATAAGATAAACTATGAAAGGTGTGAAATTGCAGTCGGCCTGCGAACGAATTGAAATCGATCTGTTTGAAGTGCTCAAGTTGGATGAGGAGAATATGCTCGTGGAAGTCGAACCGAATGTAACAGTCAGAGAAATTTGCCAATTCCTAAATCCTAGGTCAGAATGAAGAAGCTTCAGTTCAAGCAAATGAACGATTCCAGGGGCTACACACTAGCTGTGACACTAGAAATTGGCGATGCAACCTTAGGAGGACTTGCGTTCGGAGTTGGAATGACTACTTATTCACACAAAGTTCGAAACATTACGCATAAAACCTGCTCACCTGACTAACTTAGGTAGGACTGTACCAAGAGACGGTCGAAGAGTACGAATTGGTGACAGCCGATGCAAAGGTGATTCGAGTCAGAGCGGACAACGAGCATAGCGACCTGTTCCATTGCTTACCATGGTCTGTTTCAACTCTGCTTAACATTATTAGAAATATCTTGTAATTCAGGTCTCACGGAACACTAGGATTTCTAGTATCCCTGAAACTTCGCATAGTTCCTGCCAAACCATACATTCACATGAAATATATTCCGGTTAGTTGTTTCATTGTTTGATAGGAAAAATCAGAAGATCAATTTAGTTCGAAATTTCGAGAAAGAATCTGTTTCTAACGTTCCCTATATCTTCCCAACAAACCTAGGCAGAGAACTTTCAGCCAGAATGATGAATTTTAGGGAGGGGGTACGCAGAAAGATTTTAGAGAAGCATTTGGACTAAGGGTGATATGCATTGAGAATCTGGCTTAAGTTCTATCCAGATCTGCTTCAAACATTTATAAAGAATTTAAAATTCAGTCAGATAGTCAGATTCAATGAGAATTTAGTGTTTCTCACAAAACGAGTACTGCGATGAAATGATGAGATTATCTGGAGCTCTGAACAAGGTACAACGCGCAATTTCTTTAGAAGCCGAAGCTAAAACTATTCTAGAATGAGAAAGTTGCCGATTTCGTGGAAGCCACCATCTACGACACAGACAGGGCAGTCATTATGCTGGGAAAGTTCGCCGATGTTGATACTTGGCAGAAGAGGCTCAAGGTTTCCGATTGAAAATATTGAAAAGTATCGAAATCCCGAGATTCTAGGTGAACGATGTGTGTTGGTGGTGGAAGCCATGGTTCTACAAGCACGTTGAAAAGTTTCACCCGAGGGGAGGGGAAGAATACATCCCCCTGCAATCATATCTACTCAGACACAATCGAGCGATATTCTGGGTGTTGGAATCGATGATTCCTTTCGGAAATCACCCAATCTTTAGGTAAGGAAAGGCGATTTTTCAATCGACATCTTTCAATAAAAAATTCAGACTCCTCTTCGGCTGGTTATGCCCGCCCAAGCCAGCCTTCCTGAAGTTCACCACGACAAATGCAGTCAGGAATATGACATTTACAAAGCAGGTAAAGTTGGCACCAGAAAAGTATAGAGCAAATTGAAAGAAACTCTTCTTCGTCCAGGATAAAATGTTGTTCTAGTGCGAACAATGTCTTCCTTTGAAGCATAGTGTAGTGTGTCAGATTATTTGAGAAGTCGAAAGAAATGATCGCGAATATTTCTTACAAGAAATTACACCAGGAGTATGTGGAATTTCGACTTCGATTCCGGTTCTGAAGTTTTCGAAATTAAAATTCCACACACACACTTGTGAATTACAACCTAAAAATGAACGAACGATTTTAGGTCTTCCAAGATATCGTAATGCCATTGGGAACGTTGAAGGACCAGGTTAACAAATTATTCTTTTCAAATGCTCACTTTCCTACAAGTTAGGTAGATACAGCAACTCGATTATTCGATACATTTCCCTTGCTAGTCTATCCATGCAGAATCTATGATCATCGCAGAGGACCGCAAGGCCAACTCAGGTTACTTCGAATACTTCGAAAAACTGGAATCTTAAGTAGTTGCAAAACACAATCATCTTTTGAGCAATCACAACTCTATCTCGGCAGAAAATATTCACATTTCATTCTTGATTTTGACAACTGAGTCAGAATTCTAGAAAAAGACTTTATCTTCGCATCTGTCAGAGCGGCTGGGATAATTTTCCAGACCGAGTCCAGCCGATTCCACAGTCCGAGAAAATTTGCACGGTCTGAAACAGACTGTGCTCACTCCGAGAAAAATCTGAGTCTGAGCACAGTTTGAAAGTGGACCGAGAATGATTGCGCTCAGCCAGTATCGGTCATTCTCAGTACAATTTCAGAGCCGAGCTCGGCCGTGTTGGCAGATGCAAAGTATAGACAATCTCGAGCCAAACCTGACATAAAATTTAGAAGTCCACCAGAAAAGTATATGGTGCCTGACACAAACTATGCGATGTTCAACGATCTCGGCGTGTATGGCACACCAGGATTTGTGAAGAGAAGAGAAAAATACAATGCTACCTATGCCATGAGAAGCATGGAGAAGTAAGGAAAACTAGCAGAGATGATATAAATTGTATTTTCTCACAGATTCACTCGAGATGTGGGCGGATATTCATTCCTCTACGCCGATATCTTCATGACCGAAGACGAATTTGAAGAAATGTTTGACCTGACGCTCTATAATAAGGTGAGCATCAAATTCCCAGGATTAGAGTTTTGTAGAATTGCTAAAAAAATTATTGAAAATCTCCACGTATTACCAACCTCCCAACAAGGGCGTCAAGCTTGATTTCATATCCCAAAGCTCAATCGCAGTATGAAAAGATGACAGGTTTGCCTAGGGTTTCCAAGAAGATATTCCAAATCGCATTTCGGGGTCAATTGTTTGCAACACAAATAGATTATCAGGGATGTTAATGAAACTTTTTCTTTGAAGAAAAAATAAATAGGAAAATTTTCTAACCGAAAAATCGCAAAAATGCATCAGACAAAATGGGCACGCTTTCACAGACGAAATATCACATGTGCTTTTTTGTGTTTGAATATTTTGGGCTGGTTTTTGTCGCAAAATCATTTTATCAAGCTTATCATCGATTTAGGGGTGAACTTTCATGACATTTTGGTTTTGAAGGGTAATTTTTTCCCAAATTTTCTGCCTCAAGCTACCACGTTTCTACCACAAACTCATTTTTGCAAGGGGACGGAGTTTGGGGACTCTAGTTTTGTCTCAAAAATTTCAACTTCAGATTATGCAAATTAAATTCTTCTTTTAGAAATCTTCAATTACGAAATCATTTCGATAAATAACCTATAAGGATTCGAAGTTAAAGCACTGAAAAAATAAGCCCGAATTTAAAATTCCAGGTCCGAACTGCCTACTCCTGCAACGGAGCCTTCCCCACTCTTTACGACAAAATCAAGCCCGAAGTTGACGTCATCAAGATCGGAAATGACACCGCAAAGGTTGATTAAATCTAGGATAAAGTATTTCACAAAGCTATGAGATAGCGAGATTTCCGAATACTCGATTTTTTTCTCGTTTTACATTTTAAATGACGTGATCCTGAATAAAAACGTTTCAATTTAAATATTTATGTAAGCTATTCTTCAAATTATCTGTTGTGAACTGAAGAATGGCTATTTGAAAATCATGAGACCATGAGACACGAGACATAGGCGAAATAGTGTAGGGTATGGTATGTTAGATCTTTTTCCCACACTATTTCTCAATGTCTCGTGTCTCGTGATCTCGCCGTTTCCAAGTTGCCCTAAAACGTCATTTTTGAGAAAGCCTGTCGAACAGACTCTGCTATGAATTTAGGTCAAGAATTTAATTAGCGAATATTAAAGCCTAAATGGCAAGTTTGTAGTAAGTTGGCACTAATGATGTCCTTAACAATTTAGTCCCAGATAATAATATGCTTACTCATAGCCAGGATAGAACAATCTTTTTTGATTTTTTCACTTTCATCCTAACCTAGGATCATCTTACGATATGATGAAACCCCAAGATGTTTGATTTTGCAAATTAGTACATGCTGATTTCAGTTTTAGTCATCGCAAGTTTTAATTCAACTAATTTATCATAGGTAGAGAGCGCAAACGCTCAAATTAAAATTAGTAGAAATTTTAATTTGCATTGATGACTAATCTAGGACATTTGGAAAGGCAATTATCGAATTAATTAGGGGGTTTAGGCTGATCAAATTGAAATTTCTTCGTGATTAAAGTATTCGAGGGATCGCGCAATATTTTGCGAGCTTCAAATCTCACCAAAATCAAATTTTAGAAAGCACTTGCGCTCTCTAGTCGTAATTTTTAATTCGATTATTTTGAAACATTGAATCTCGAAATTGTATCTCGCACCTTCGGATTAAATTCTAGCCTCTCATTTTATATATATGCAGCAAAGTCGACTTCCCATGTAACCTGAATTTTGCTCAAGCCACCTAATTTCAGTCCGACATCCAAGTTTTTGAAGTTCGCCACATCGACAACCTGAAACTTTAGGTATTTAGGAAATTTTTAAATGTGCTAACAATGCTACGTCGTGTAACGTGATAAATAGGATAGGTTTTGATAGAGAAAATAATCCTTTTATTCGCTATTTCGTTTGCAACTACTTTCGAGCTTGTCATTCAAAGTTATTCGCAATTTTGCAGATTCGATATTGTTATTTCGAGATCATAGATCGAAAAATTGCCGATCTTTCGGATGTGTAATTTTCGATATTTCAAAATATGCTAAGGAAACATTTAAAGCGAAGTTTCGTTAGGTAGTTTCTCCATGCAGAAATGAATTAGTTCGGGATCTTAAACAATATATCACAAATAGGGTTTTTTTAGAATGACAATAAATCACTACGAGATAAACCCCTATGCGAGTGGGGGATAAATAAGCTAATCAACCAACAAAAATACCGGTCCGAAGACGATAATTTTTTCTCGAATAAGGAAAGAAATATTAGCCTATTGACTATATCACATAATGATGAATATATTTTATGACGTAAATATCACAGGTAATTTATTCCTAAATACTCTAATTTCCTAAGTCAAGTCTATTATTCGAACAAGGAACGTTAGCAGTATGTGTGTACAACGAATCTTACTCAAAATTAATAGGAAAGTCAATTCGAGTACGCTGATAACGAATATCGTGTTGAAAAGTGCTCGCCATGCTTCCTGTTTTCAGAATTTTCCATAAAAATTGGCTCACTTCTTTCTTTATTACTTTTCAACATAATATTCGTTATCAGTGTACTCGAATTGGCTTTTTTAACCAGTTTTGGGCAAGATCCGTTGTACACTCACTGCTAACGTATTCCTATAAATAAAAATTCCGATTTCTAGATAATACTTCCCAGAAAAACATACAGATCTATCAAGTTGGTGACAGAACATTATTCTTAATTTCACTAGCTAACACTCGCTTCGGGCCGGTTTCAGGTGAACACTTAAAATATACATTTTTCCTTAAATTGTTCACTTACAGTACCCCTAAGCATTCTCTACGTTCTTCATTTTCTATTGGTTATAGGCGCCTTTGTAACGAATATTCTAATTCTATTTCGAATGCTATCTCATCCCTTTAACATCAACATTCTTACGATGTTAGCCGTTCAAATTTTAGGGATGAATTTTTTTTTCGTTGCTATGATGATAGGCCGGCTATATATGCTAGGGTATATTCCGGTTTATTGTAAGTGCTTTGCTTGTTAACCCGGATTTGTAAATGTCATGTAAAATTTTGTGAGACGAATAGTTAGCTTCAAACGTTATGAGAAAGTCCTTTGTTTATGAATGATGAGTTAAAGGGCAACTTGGAAACCTAAAGCCATGCGAAATAGTGTAAGAAAAGAGTTGTTTCTCTACAATCCGTCACCCTATTTCGTATAACTTGAGGTTTCCAAATAGCCGGTTAAGGCTATTTTTTGTATTTCAGATGAACTAGATAAGGATATTCTATTAATAGCGTCGAATTACTTTACATTGGGCTATCTCTTATTTCTAATCTTTCAAATGGTATTTTTAATACTAGAAAGGGCGGCAGCGAGCTATTTTATTAAGTCGTACGAAAAGATGCGAAATCCTGTTATTGGTTTAAGCCTAGTTTTAGTTAATGTAAGATTTTCTTTATTACATACCATAAGTTTATCTAAAGTATAGGGCACTACGTGATTTATCTCACGAAACTAAAACTTAGAAACTTTCAGTCAAGTTTAATAAAAAAATTCTATTTTTAGAAAAAGAGCAAACTATCAAGTATTAACGAATAACAAATTTCAGTGTATTATTTCTGGATTTGTATCCTATCAAATTATTGAGGGACAATTTAATCGAGTTAAAGCTTACGCCATGATAGAGTTTTGTATTGGATTTGTTATGCCGGCGAGTATTGAAGACACTTATTTGGGAGTTTCTTAACCTTAGAACATCTTATGAACAAATCCATAGCTTTGAAAAGAGCGATTATCGGTAATGCCGAAATCCGGGAAGCGTATAAAATAGTGCAGTTATTTTTAGTGGTTAGAAAATCGAGAATAGTATGCGAAAAGAAGAGAGATTAGCCTAAAATCGCGTTTCTTTCTCTTCTCATTTTTGACCTTCCAGATTTCGACATCAACAATAATAGTTTATTTATCAATGAGCACACATTTTTTATTCAAACTTTCAAAATATGATCTCTCTAGCCATATTATTTAGAGCTCTATTTGTTTGGTCTATTACAACAAGAGGAAACTTCGTTTACTTAATAGCCATAAATTCCCTAATGCCTACTCTCTAAGCACCAGGTACCAATTGAAAGAAAATATCAATGTTTTCAAGGTAAGTTATTGACGTTTTTTGGCTTATAATTTTATTAACAGGAAAGTTTAGTACGTTGGCCTATTCAACATCATCAATATGATATTAAACGTGGCTCTATTTGGTTGTGCAATTCTAAACTCGACCCTATTCTTATTCAGTGAAGTCCAGCCTTATATCGCTCTAATAGGGGACTTTCTGCTAGTTTTGTAAGTTTCTTTCAACCTATCAAAGATAAAACCTCTATTCTCAAGTTTATCTAAACCTATAGGAAAGGATTGAGATTAGTTGTTGCCTTTCAAAGATAGTTGGGTCTAGAGGTAGACATGAAAGTTAAATTTTATTCAAGCTAGACTTTTTTCTATACCAAGTTTAAAAAGGAATGAGATGAATCTAAATATCTAAACGTAAATCTGAAATTGTAGTATCTCAACGTAATTTCATGATTAATCTTTTCAATATAAATTTAACATTAAACGTAAACAGAAGAAAAGTAAACCTGGGAATTTGAATTTAGCATGCCCTTCGTAATTCTATGCCTAAGTCGATGCTATAAACTGGGTCATCAACGGGTAGGTAACAATACCACCGCCGATAACTATTTCAAACAGCTGCGAAACGCTTGGAAGTCCGTGGTTCCGGCAGAACCTCAGGAATCTCAAAACAATTGATTTTAAGCTATCATTTTTTCAATAAATTTGTTTAATTTGTTCTTATATTCATTGCAAAGTGGTTATTACTTTATTTTATTTTTAATAACTTGATTTTTCATTTTTTAAAAGTCTTTTTTCCTACAAATAATAAACAAAACAACTGAAAATTGATAGAAGTTCGATCAATTTCGACGGTAACTCATATTTGACGAGACCTATAGAGATAGGGAAAGCTTTGACGGTATTTTCTTCCTATTTTCGGCGCTTTTAATAATCACTTTTTGAATAAAAACGAAAATGCAAGAGGGCAGAGTTTGGGGTCCCTAGAAATGATCGATTTTTGAATCGAATGCTTCAAAATTGCAGCTTTCATTTACGAAAAACCGCGAAATTTACTCGGGCAATTATCGAGCCAATTAGGGGTTTAGACTGAACCAAGTTGAAATTTTCTTTTTGGCTAAAGTATTTGAGGGATCAAGCAATATTTTTGCTAGCTTTCAATCCCAGCAACACTAAATTTGAAATAGCACTTGCGCTCTCTAACTATGCTGTACAAATTAAAGCAAATTTTTAATATATTTGAGCATTTTGGTACTTCGTCTTGTGAAAGGGCCGTATGCTGCTGCAGCATTCAACAATTCTCAGTGACTAATGGATGGCTTGCGCAGTGTTTTTGCAGTGGAATGCAACGTTTGTCTGTAGGGGAGAATCGTACAGAAAAAAAGTTGCACAGAAAACGCAGAATGGGGAATGGACATTTTCATGGGAATTTGGCACTCATTACCAGGAGTTTTCAGGCATCGATTTATCTTTACTTGCGTCATTTCTAAATCGAAAAATGCAGCAACTTGAAAACCGCAAGATGCCACGGGACATGAGACATTGAGAAATAGTGTGGAAAAAAGATCTAACATTCCATACCCTACCCTATATAACTCTATACTATTTCTCCTATGTCTCGTGTTTCGCGGTTTCCAAATAGCCAAAAATCCCATACCTTTCTCATATCCACGGTGCTTTGATCTGTCCGATATCTTTTTTTGTTTTTTGACAAATTGAATAGATCTTTTACTCTATCATTATTGTAAAAAATATTTCCCCTGAAATGTTCTAAAAGATATTCTTACATTTTCATCAAGGCTGATTTGAAAAACTATTGTATATTTGACTTAAGAAAAATCGATTCTTGAGTCATTTTTAAGGGGGCTTCGCCGAACAAAGCACTGTGATATCTTAATTATAAAATATGCGACAATTTTTCTCCAGTATATTGATTCTTCCATAGTTTTTAGAAAATCAACGCCTGTATTTTCTGTGCTCATCCCTCAGCCATTAGACTCCAACGTTTCTTCTAGACTTTCTGGCTGGAAATTGGCATGTGAACGCTCAATTTATCTTCAAAAATCTCCCTCTCTGTCTGTATATCTTTATGTTGCGTATGTTCTACCTCTCTACACTCTCTTCCTCCACCTTCTCTCTCTATTCCAATCTGTAACAGGTCATGCCAAATGCAGCCCTACTAGCCATACACTATTTTCTACTTCCCATTTGTCCATCTTCTCTTCCCTTCCACCTTCTTTTCTTTCTTAGCAAAACTTTTGGCATTTCGTTCCATTCCTAATGAGAGAGCACTTTACTTCTCCTTTCCTCGTTAAAATTGTGTTATCTCCGAAAATGTCAAAAAACAGCCGGCTATCAGCTTATTGCTAATATTGGGAGACCAGGTCGTCGAATGTGTGGATTTGGATTATTAGATATCAAAAATGCCGCCCTTTCAAGTCTCGTCTCATAAAGCGTGCGAGCAGGTGGATTCATACATCTCTCGTGTGTGTTCGAAGAGAATTACATTTGGATTGCATTTTCACGATTCCCAATTCAAAGCGCCTTCCATTGGACTCATTAGACCATCGTTTGTGTATTGTTTTGACTGAAATGGTGTAATATTCTGCTGTCAGGCAATCGTATCTCTACCCTTATTGTTCGGCATTTCTCTCTTCATGAACTGTCAGTCAGTCATTTTTTGCAGGACCCGTCCCTTTCTTCCATCCCCCTTCCATTTCCTATTTCCTCTACCCAATTTCTTTATCTTCCACCGATCAACCTTTATTTTCACGCCTCTTTTCGCCAACTCATCATCCTCGCATCTTTCCTTCCACTAAATACCATCATGAATGTGTCTGCTGCTGCTGCTGCTGCTGCTGCAATGTCCCATTTTATTAGCCCAAATCATTCATTTATTTGGCTTGGCTCATTGTCAGACTTACAACGTTTTCGAACCGCGGTTAACCGCATGAAACGAGATAGTGGATATTTATTTTCGAGAGATAAAAATAAGGCATGCTCCTTTTCTTTCTCTCGATAAGGCATACTATCTTGTTTCATGCGACTAACCGCGAGCGCGGTTCGAAAGCGCTGTAAGTCTGGTTTGGCTGAGTGGCTAGTGAGTTTCGTTTATCAATCAGAGCGGCTCAGACCGCATTGATTGCGAGATTTTAGCAGAGTTTGAATCTGCTAGGCCGAAATGTCCCTTGCTGACAGCCGGCCGACTGCCGACTCTGTGGTTTTCAATTTCAAGCAGAAAAACGCGGCATTCTGATGAAGGGCTGAAGGGAAAGACATTTCGACTTTGTTTTTTGGCTGCATTTCTGCATTTTTCTGATAATATGTCACTTCTCCAACTGCGTGATTATAGGGCGTCTGAGTATCATCTCTGCCTGAAGCAGTTGTTCAACCATCATCGACTACGTTTCAATCATTTTCTCTGTTTCTCTGCTTCTCTACACCCTCCCCCTCTATCACTCTCTATATTCTCTCATTGCGCAACTCCTCTATTCACTTCCTTCCTTTCGTTTTGCACCTTATTATCCTTTCTCTCTCTCTCTCTTCAGCAATAATAATCATAGTCTGAGACCCTTAAATATAATATATGTGTTTCAGATCAAAAGTTCGTGGCGTTTCATAATTCAAGGTGTTCTTCTTTCGCGACATTCTCAGTTTGAGGAGTGGCTGAGGAATCTGATTTGTGGCGGAATTCTTTATTCTTGCTGTATATGCAAAGTCAGAAAATGGCCGAATGGCTCACAATTGAATTTCTCGCGGCTTGAGGGCAGCGTTTTTCTGCAGCATTTTTTCTTTACCCGCAGCTTCTTCTTCTTCTTCTTCTTCTTTTCATATCTTCACGCGCACACTTCTCGACTCGCTTTGAATGACTTTTCAATTTGCGGATATTTTTTTATCTTCTCTAAGAAAGCCCCGCTCTCTTTCCCTTCACTCTACTTATCTGCTCATTTCTCTAATCCCCCTCCCCTCTTTGCCTTCACATTCTCACATTTCATTCTTTTGACAAGTTCCCTCCCCCCTTCACTTTCAGATTCATATTCTCTAACTTCCATTTCGCGAAGTTTCATCCTCCAGATTCAGATCCATAAATGTGATGCTCTGCGGTTGCTCCATGCTCTCTCTCTTCTATGTTCTCTTGTTTGGGAACGTCATTCACCATGCCTCGTCCAGTCTCGATCTGTACATCAGCCGTGAAGAAATGAATAGGACTTTGGGTAAGAAGACTCTGGCAAAATAATTGACACTTCGCTGGTGGTGGCTAAGTGCTCAGATAAATCGCCTGAAGCTAATGGAGAAAGTATGAGAAGGGAGCAAAATGAGTGGTGTGCGTGTGTGTGTGTGTGTGGTGCAATAGAGCACACGTTCAGTTTGGTTGATATTTTTCGAGTGTTTTTCCAGGGAGTTCATGTAGTTTTTCATCTGAAATTGCATGAACTTAGCAAAAACCTAAAAATAAGCATAATTTCAGGTGTGCTTGCGGACATAAAATACGTGGAGGATGGAAAATACGACAAACCAACAGCCGCGTACCCATATCGAGTGTCAGACCAAATCGACACGATCACCTTCTCCTGGGTGTCCCATGCACAGGTCCACTACACCATGGACATCATCTCCAATGATCCATTGGTCCTTCCCATTGCTAACCTCAGACGAGAAGGCTATGTTCCCACCAAGTTGCAAGGTAGGTTAAGAACCCCGGAAATCCTAGACGAAAGTCGAGAAACTTGCAGAGTTCACCATCGAATATCGCTGCTCCGGACACCGATCGGGTCAGTCGATGGTCGAATTGACGTTCAATTTCACGATCAAAACTGGCGGCAATTTCATCGAAGAGATCCCGGTTAAATTGAAGCAAGAGAAGATCTGTGCATTCCGCGATGCAAGGAAGGGACCGGCTGGGGTCATCGGTGAAAAACTTCATTTATCGAAAAATAATTAAAAAATCAACAATTTAATAATTCTAGCCCCACCCGCCGAATCGTCATTCTCTGTGGAGACGGTGTTTCGAGCGATCATTATCATCGCCGTCATCTTTCTGCTGATTATCGCTGTGGGACTGTTGTTCTATTTGAAGAGATCGCCCAAGAAGGGACAGACTAACAACTCGCACAACGGTGGCATTGAAGATCCGCCCGTTTCGCACTTCACCAGGAGAATGCCGTAGGAATTGTTTTAAATTCTTAGAATTTTTATTCAATATATAAGATTGTTTGAAGTTAAAATAAACCTATTGTATAATATTGAAAATCGAAGAAGTCTTAGGCATTTAATTTTGAAAATATATGACGTTAAGAAACCGAAAATTTGCTGAAGTTTTAAGGATGTCATTCCGCTCTGCATCTCGTCATCTGTCCCGCCCATTTCTGACGAGCACTCCAGCCCCGAAGGGAGGCGATTCAGATGCGCCGTGTTCGTCAGGCACTAGTGGAATCTCGTCCGCAAATTCCATGTTCGAATACAAGGAAAGACCCGTCAATATGCAGGTATAAAATTCAATTATCTGAGACTAAAATGCCTTTGAATTTGACGTTCCAGAAGGCTCTACAGAAGTTACACGTGGTCAGGGATGAAATTCGCCTACTGCCTTCTACGGATATTCAAGGTTAATTTAAAGGTTGCTTGAAAATCATTGATTCGTGCTTAAATTCAGGTAACTTCGGCGAGATTCGAATGGCGATGATGCGTGATTTGGACGAGAATCCGATGCCTTTCACGAATAAGAGGTACACGGGCGATGGAGACGTGGACGAGATAGAGGACGAAATCGGACATCAGACTATGGTGGGGTAATTTGAATATTTGAAATTTTAAAGCTGATCTTCATAAAAATTAAAAAGAAATTTGATATTTTGGGGTTCGCTCTAAATTTAAATCAATAATTAACGTATAATGTCGGAAGTTTAGAAGTTGATCTTCATCACGGATCCAACGACAAATGAAATTGTTTAAGGTGCTGTGCAAATTGTTCCGAAGAGCCGTTCCCTCGAGCATATTGAATCGCTACCTCACAGACGCTTTAATGTTCTACGATTTGGCAGGGCATCCTAATTTAATCAAAGTATTAATATTGATTAAGTGTATTATAAATTTTATACGAGTTTACTATTAGCGCAATTCAAATTTTTAATTAGCTATTCTCTGTCCATTCGCTTAAAATGATGAATACCCTAGTCAATTAAGGTTTCATTGTGTTAATTTTGCAATAGGTCGACCCGAAGCTTAAATTTATATCTTAGAGTTGTAAATTTAAATTTATACAAATTTAAGCCCTGCTGCTTGGCGTATGATGAGACGGGTACGGAGACGACTCTACCGATCGTTTGTTATAGACACAAAGGGTTCGGAGTCCTGAAGCACTTCCTGAGAGGTTGCAAGGAGAAAGGTTGTTGGACTTTCATCGGAGTTATTTCACGCTAATTAACTCAATTCATGGTTTAGGAGCATTACGAGCTCATGAGTTGCTCACGATGTGCAGCGATGTGTCTGCTGCAGTCCATTATTTGCATCGCAACCATTTGGTCCACAGAGATATCGCTACGAGGTAGTTTATTTAAACGATATACTTACAGATGCTCACATTAATGATCTATGACTCCATTGAAACCACCTCATATTGTAGGATGACTTATAGCTTGAGACGGAATAAATGATGTGAAAATTCGAATATGACAAAGTGTGCATTGCGTACGCACAAATGGTCATCATATCATTCATTAAATCGATGAATTTATCGTAGGGCTTATTGCAAACAGCACGCTGCTAATTTCTGCACATCAAAATTGCGTTTCGTTTCTTTGTCTCAAGTTATCGATCATTAACAATATTAAAAATCCAAAATCATCACAATGCTATAAATGGGGTATTATTTTGAACCCCTATATAGGTAGATTAAAAACCTTTTTTAATCTTATCACTACGATACTTTTATCACTGATAGGGGACTAAGTTCTCATTGTATCTCATTGAGAGCCAACAATATTGATCATGGTTGAATACTGAATCCTAACGACTAGAATACATGATTGAAACCAACCAAAATGCCTGCTTAAAATATTGCCCTTGACCATATAATAAAATACGTGAGAATTTTCTAATGTTTTCCAAGATTTTCAACAACTTGCTACTTTCAAAATATCGAAGTTTTCTTGTTTGCAAAACTTGCGAAAGCATATACCTGATGAAAGTGTTACCGCGATCTTAACACTCTATATTCAAACTTTGTAAAATTTAACAAGGTAACAATTTCTAATATATGAGGATTCTAAAAATACTAAATTTAGTCTCATTCGATGTATGCTGTTAAACATATGAACGTTTGAGAATAGAGTCATAGATAATCAATGAACACCCCGTATATCGAATTTAAGCTCGAATTAACAATTATAGGGGAGGTAGTTCGCTACTAAAAATTATCAGAATGTTGATATATGGTGGGGGTCCGCAGCATTATTTTAATGGGGCATTTTTGCAACTTAAGAGGATTGTGCTATTAAGGATCAGAATTAAGTTTGAATTTTCTAGCAAAAAATCAATAAATTTTAAGGAATTGCCTGGTTTCCGAGCCTCAGCCAGGTCGTTTATGGGTCCAATTGTGCGATCCCTCATTGTCCAGCGATCTGTATCCGAATCACTACGAGACCCTGCCTGAAAACGATCCCGAACTGAGGCCAATTCGATGGCTGGCACCCGAGTCCATTAAACATCGAACTTATACCTCGGCCAGTGATATTGTGAGTCATTTTAAATTTATCTTTTGTATCTGTCAACGGCCGTATTTGTCAGCGGGTCTTTTTTTTCTTATTCCTCATCACTTCCTAGACTCCCTAGCTTCCCTATCCGTTGACAAATACAGGAGGTTTTTCTTTTTTTAATTGGATCTAAAGAAATAGTATATATGTTTAAGTGGTCACTGACAATGACGCTATGGGAGATATGGAGCGTGGGTGAAGATCCGTTCCCCGAAGTACCCTTGGAAGATCTGCACTACAGCCTCACAGAACGATGCTTAATGCCACCTCAACCGCCAAATTGCCCTGGTAAGTACCACAAAGAAAATTAAAATAACAGTATGACGTTAGAGCTTCTCATAGAATGATGGCATGATTTAATAGAAACTGTTACGTCATTTTTCAAAAAAAAAAAAAAAACGCATTCCAACATACAGGATGCATACCAAATATCAATGACAACTTTAAAACCCCAGTGGTTTGGACTGGATATATCACCCTAAATACCTTAAGCCGGGTATCATTTTGAAGCTTGACATAATTCGATTATCGTACACCTGTCATTATTTCTACGATAATCCTATCACTGATAACAGGCTGATATTCAATAAGAGCTAAACATCGTCGAATTCTGAATCCAAACGACGTCATCATAATTTGACTGTATCAGATCTGTGATAAAGTGGTCCTTCATACTCTTGCGATAAATCGCATATAAAATTTATCACTTTTCTTCTTACATTTCTCAGCCACCTGCAGCATTTAGCAACATTGTGATTGCCTCTTTGCAAAGCCCTGTTTTCGACAGCATACTTTGAAAATAAGTTACCGTAATCCTGAGGTAGTTTATCCAAATTTTGTGAAACTCTCACCACGATAATTAACCTTGATACAGAGATTCCAAGAGTCGCAATCTGGGTGAATTGGGATTAAAAACGTAGAAAATTTTGAAGTTTGAAAGTTGTCATTGATATGTTTAGCAAGCACCCTTCATTGTTGTTATCACTTGGAGATCTGGGAGTGATTTGTGACCGAATTTAAGGACATCTCATGATAAATATAGTTACAAATCGGCTCAGATCCAATAACGCGAAAGTATTTCGTTCACTTATTTTTGCATTTTAAGATGCGATGCAGGCGATTCTGATCACTGGCTGGCAGGTAGACCCGAAGGCCCGCCCCTCTGCAGCAGTTCTTCACAAAAATCTCGAAAATTTCTCGGTGTATTTGAACAAGTACATTTAAATTTGGACAACTTGGAAACCGCAAGACCACGAGACACATGAGACATTGAGAAATAGCGTGAAAAAGAGAGCCTATCATCTCGCAACCTCCTATACTATTTCGCGCTATGTCTCGTGGTTTTCAAATAGCCTATATTCGCATATTCTTCCGGTAATTCCTCAAAAATCGAGCTACGAAACGAGAAACGCCAACGCAATTTGTGCAGTATTCATTTTCCTATGTTAAATAATGACGCAATACGGGTGATACATCAGGCGAAATACAGAGTATTTTCAACACAGTTCATGCACACATGTCATACTCTAGATCAATAGCAAATTAGGCACTCATTTTGAAATTTAATTCACTGAATAAATAAATTGAATTCGTATGCAACTTAATAGAGTTGAAGAAAAAATTGCATGAACGAAATTGGAATTTAATTGTCAGAAACTCAGCTAATTGGTTGTTTTATGTCTTTGATAACACTCATTCTTTCCTGTATCGATTTAAATTATGTAGCATCATTTCAGCCTGCATTATCTAAGTGTTCTCAATTGATAATTTCATGAGAGGTTTCGCCTAATTCTTTCATTTCAAAAATGAGTGAATTTTCCAAATGGATGTACTTTCTAGGAGGATCATTTTCATGCACCGATCGAACTTTTGTCGAGTGCTTCTCTATTTTCATGGAATTTGTTTGGCTAGCTATCCGTTGCTAAGCGAACCGTTTCGTCTGTGTGACATGGCTCCTTTCGATTATCACCGAAAATCAGAGTATTTTCGGTAAATACACGTATTTATTAATTATGACTTTCTGCTTTATTCGTTTTCCATTTCAAATACACAGGTGAACTACATCATTTTTCTCTTCTTCATACGTTGCATTTTGAGCATTTTCTTGAGCAGTTTCTTTCGCATCTTTCGTTCGAATTTGGACAGTGAGTGCAGTTTCGGAGGGCTGAATCCTTCAATCGAGTCTGAGGGAGCTTGTGGGAATTCCAGATTGCTGCAAATTACAGTATAAATCTTAGGCCATATGAATGAAATTAGAATGCTCGTTTGGAAACCTCAAGTCATGCGAAATAAGGCGAGAAGGATGGTAGGGAAAACGATTCTTTTCTCGCACTATTTCACATGGCTTGAGGGTTGAGGTCTCCAAGTTATCAATTAGAATATTCTTACCTGAAACTATTTGCTGGTCTTGTCCTTTCTCCATAAGCTAGTCGTCCTGTCGGTGGGGCATATGGGTTTGATCCTATATTTTCTTACAATTATCTTATCTTCGTATTTTGATTTAAGATCTTAGAATACTCATAAAATCTTCATCTCGTCATATTTTATTTGGGAATAATCGTTTTTTTCAATATCTTTTAAATTTAAGCAAAAATATTACTTTATTTTTCCCGCTATTAAATTAATAACTCTCCATTTTACCTTCATTTGTGTCGTTAGGCGTCGACGTTGAGGATTCAGAATCCTCTGTCGATGGGACGTGCCGCATTCCAGCCGGAATTGACGACGGCATCACATTCGCCAGAATCGGATTAACTCCACAATCAGATGGACAATAGGTTGATGGCATTCCTATTTAGTTATTTCTTGAATTTATTTTAAACTAAATAGATTCTACCTGGGTCTCCTAAAATTTTAGCCATGTTCATAATGAATTTAATTTCAGAGTTAAATTACGAAAATAACCCAGGTTTTCTCAGAAATGTCTACTTTTTCGCGCCTCCCTGCATCCTCTTTAAAAATCTCCAGCTAATCCTTTCGAATAAGGGCAAAAATCTAACCCGCGCTATCCACTACACCACAGTCATGATATGAAAAATTAGCATTTTTGCACTATGCACTTGGCCAGTAAGAGCGAGAGAGTGTTAGAAATAGGAATTTAGAGAGACTCGAAAAATAGACGTTCTGGGAAGGCTTCTATAACTCTGAGATTAAATCGACTATGAATTTAACCTGGCGCGCCGGCAGGGCCTTCCTAAATTTTTGCCCTTTTAAGATAACGGCTATATGATATCTCTCACCAATCCAGGCAATCCCATATTGCCGTCCATTCCTTTCGGGCCTGAAAAATAGGTTTAAAAATCAGAGATCTCGAAAACAATGTCAAATTCAAATTACCCAGATCGCCCTGTTTTCCAGGCATTCCTAAATGAAAATATTAGACGAAAACCGAATTATATCTGATTTAATACCTGGCAAATTCGAGCTTTTTCCTTTCGGGCCTGGCGGACCTTTCTGAAATTAGTTTAAAATGTGATATTTCATCGAATTTAAATGCGCTTTTAATGTATACCATTCCAGCAGGTCCCTGAAATGAAAATGAATGTTTAAATTGAAATCAGAATGATGATATTTTGTCTTACAGGAGGACCTCTGGGCCCTTTAATACCGACTCCGGCCACTACCATCTCTCCTTCGGGTCTTAAAAAACTGATCTTCATTAAATTTAATTTAAAATGTGGAAACTTGGATACAATGTGGTATTACAACCTTACAGCATTACAGCATAGAAATTTGAGTTCAAAAATGGCTACAATTTCCTACCGTAACCTTTAGTCTATTTTGTTCTAATATGCCAATTCATAATTCTGTTAGAGTTTGAATTTAATGCTGTAACATGTCCAAAATCACAACAAAATCCTTATCTTGAGGTCCAGTAGGTCCTTTCAAACCCATTCTTCCTGGGAGCCCAGGCATGCCTATCGGTCCGTCCTAATTTTTAATATGAAGTATCATTTTTTAAAAATAAAATGTTGTATTATGGCTTGTGAGGAGGTAGATAACTGCATACATTTGGCAGCTCACCTCTCCTAGACTCAACCCCTATGAAATAGCATGTGCTCTGGGAAGACGGAAGAGATAACAAAGAAAAGGGAGAAAGAAAGAGTGAGGGGAAGGAGGGGGCGTGGCTCGCGCAAAAGTGAGTTGCAAAGAGTATGCAGTATCTACCCCCACACATGCCATAATATTATATGATATAATAGGAAAAGTAATGATTTTAAACATAAAACAAAGTGAAGATCAGATGTATTTTAACGACGTACCATTCCGGAGTTTCCGTCACTACCCATTTCACCTCTGGAATATATTTAATTAGCTAATGAATCAACCTTTCGAATCGTTCTAGGACAAACCTGACACCAGCGGGCCCTAAAATTGAATGATTAACATCACGTATATTTTTCTTAAATCATTTAATTTCAGAGGAAAAAACTTATCAGGTGTTCCACGTTCTCCTTGAGGTCCTCTCATTCCGGGCTTAATTAATTCAAATTATTAAATTGAATAACTTATCAAATCTCGATTTAACTAATAGCAGTGAAACGAAGGAGAGAGTGTCTCTCGAATTTTCTTATCCTTATTTAAGTTTCATAATATTAAGACGTTATTTGTGGGAGTAGTTTTCTTCAGCAAATTCACTGGTGTACTCTATTTATAGACGGATAGCGAGACTAGATAATGTAGGAAAAGTGAAGAATTAAGAAAAAGCCGTCTGTGCCTGTCAGATGTCTGTAAACACAGAAGGATCATAAACTCGTACCGGTCCGGCAGGACAAACACTGCACGGCAATTCGCTCTCCTCCTCCGGCTGAATGTCGAATCCGTCGTCTCCGCTGCGGCCCTGCATTCCAGGGGCACATAAAATTTAACTATTAAATTAAATCCAAACAAAAAATTACATTATCAATGACGGATTGCTTGATAAAAAATAAAAGAAAGAAAATTTGACGCGCTGGATTTAGCGCATTGCTTGCATCAGACTTTGTGCTATTATTACATCATATTCAAGGAATGAGGTAGACGACTATTTGATATTACGTAATGCACACACTTTGCATATTCGAATTTATGCGCATCGTTTATTCTGTCTCAAGTAGTCGGTCATTGGCAATATTTCCTTACCAGGTTCTCCATCTGAATTCGAATATCTGAGTCATTTTTGTCTTAAATGATAAAAATATTCATCAAATGAGATAAACATGACTCAGACGACAGTACCGGGGCCAGGACTGCCTAAAATAACGCTATTAGTTTACGCATTGAGTAGCTAAGTAGTATATTAAATAACTAAATTGGTGAAGAAAAATAATACATTTTTTATATAGAATAGTGATAATAATCTCGGTTGTCCTTTATCAATTTCGACTATTGAATACGGCTAATGTTAATTTTAAAAGAAAAATATACTAATTTTGATGCAGAATGATTCAATTTTTACCGGGAGGGCCGGCCAAACCCATAGGACAGCTGAGCGTGATGCAGCCCTTGCAGAAAGTCGTGCCGAACAGAGATTGTTTCTTGCTTCTCGAAAAGAACACCGCCCCATTCGACAGCTGTGATTGGACCGAGACTAATTCATTCCAGATCGCATCCGTATTCATCTATATATATATATACATATATATTAAAAGAATATTCATTAAAAATAATACATATTATATTGTCAATAATCGTTACTCGATACGAAGGAAATGAGGCGCAATTTTTATGCACGAAAATTAGCACGCTGTATGCAACAGACTTTACACTATTTTACATCATATTCAGAAGAAAAGTCAGACGACTTTGTAAATACGCAATGCTCACCTTGTATATTCGAATTTGTGCATCATTTACTTCGTCTCAAGCTATCAGTCATCTACAATACAGTTGAAGAAGAAAACTCATTAATAGATATATGGCGCGATAAGGTAGTGAAATTCTCTGGCATTTAGAAACTCACATTATATTTTATCTTAGTAAATTACGTCGTATGATTTTAATTAGGTGCATTTGAATTGTAAAGTACCTTAAATTTCGTGGCTTGTAGTGAGATTTCGGCCTGTTGAAATTGAGCCTTCAAATAAATGGAAGGCAAGCAAAAAGCCAATAGAACCAGCGAAAATCCCGAAATGGATATGCTAAATACAGCCATACGGCTGTAGAACAAGTTTGAATCCATTTAGGTCTGAAAGTTTGAATATTTTCGCAGAAACGATAAAAGAAATTGCGGATAATAGAAAATGAAATGAAAACGAGGTCGACACAGCGCCTTTTTGTAGCTGAAAATGGGAGAAGTCGGGTAAGTGAAATGTGAAAGAAGATAAGGGAGAAAGTGAGAGATAAAAGATAATCAGATAAAGGAAGGAATGAAGAAATTAGGACAGACACACAGATATTCTTCAACAGATAGCTTTCTCTCCAGGAGATTTGTATATCTGGGATTAGAGATTTGGTGAATTTCGTTTAAAACGTGTTCTCTGGTAACACACGATGGGAATATGCGTAATTAGAAAGAGCTCTTCATTTTGGGCTAAAAATTGGTGGGCGTGATCAGGGCGATATTGGGAACCACGTGCATATGCTAATTTTTTGGTAGAAATTAGCATAAATTGCAATTTCTAGTCCTTGGACCCCCCTTCATATATGTTTTGACGCCGAATTCGAATTCCTTGGATATTTTTACCCCTAATGCACTTGTTTTTAAGAAGGAAGTCGTTCCGATACGAGTTTGATGGGTCAGAAGTTGCTGTGCCACGGGTTTAGGGAAGTCATCAGAAGACCTTTGCGACCTACCCCCAGTATATTTTCTTAACAAATTTCTCTATTCAACCTGTATGTAGTCTAAATTTTTCAAAATAATAACTCCGAACAGCCTTAGCAACAAGATAAAGTAAAAAATATCCAAATTTAAAACGAAAATAATCCTTGAATAATTTATTGCAATTTCTTGAGATCAGCTTCACCAATAATTGCCCATTCATCAGTTAATGGATTGTATTCCTCTATTTTACCGCATAAAACCTCTTCATCATTCGACTTTGTTATTCTAAATTGATATCAATTACTACAGAATTTTGAACATATCAACTCACCCTCCGATTACACACAATTTCCCGCTAGCGACAATGAGTGAATGATGATATTTTCCATATTTCATATCAGCGATTCGAGAAATTCGATTATTAGCTAGAGCTGAGGGGTCGAAGCACAGGCAGGATTTTGATACACCATAGCTAAATATATAGGGATACATTATTTATCATACAAAATTAAACGACCTCTCTCCTCCAGTTATGTAAACTCTTCCATTTAGTGATGCAACTGCACATCCATAAACGCCTTCCTCAATTTCTCCTATTTCAACCCATTCTCGCTCGTCAGCGGATAATCGATATATCTTTCGACCAATAGTTCTTCCATCAATTACTTAATTTTTAAAATTAATATTGTAAAAAAAACATCTAATAAAAACCATATAATTCTTCATTACAAGCGATTGGTTGTGCGCAAGAAATGGGCATAGGAAAAGAAGGTCCATCTTTCCACTCTCCATTCACTAAGATCTAAATCATTTTATTCGGAAATGTTCACTAATTTTCTTACATCAACGCGATTTGTATCTTTCTTTAAATTTGGATCCTTTCCACCCAAATAATACAATTTATCTTTGAAATAAGCGACTGATGCATAGCCACGCCATTCAGGAGGATTTGGTCCTGAAAAGAATCATTCGGAATCAATCGATATTTCATTAATCTGCAGTCAAACCTTTTGAAATCTGCCGAGTCTTCAAGTCAAAGATTTCAAATGACTTTTCTCGCGAATCAATTGCAATAATCTGAATAGTATGAGTCAATTCAATAGCAAAATCATAATTGTTAACTTTATCTGATGTAGTCGCTACTTCGTACGAATTATACGATTGACTATATTTCGCAATTTGTTCGACAGAATTGTTTTGCGAATCGAATAGACAAATTTTTCCTCTGCCATAAAAATACACTTTAAAAATAAACTTATTTATCAAACTTTCAAACTTATTTTCTTACGATAAAATAATCGTTTTTGCGGGTTTATTGCTAATTTCTCTTCCAACTTATTCCGTAATTCATCAACGGAATGATTAGCCAATATAACAGTTTTCTAAACGTATAAAATATTATTTTACTTCAAAATATCCTCATACATTATTGTCATTAGCCACAATGGCAGCTCCAAGCGCTATAGCCTCGTCTGGATTTATGTCGAATTGAATTTTGGAATTATGAAATTTGTTCTTTATATTCTGTCCAATTTGAGGTATTCTTGTCGATCCACCAACCAAAATCTAATTATTAAAAATAAATTTAAATTTTGCTCCTTATAATTTTTACCACATGATCTATTTTCTCTGGCGACAATTTTGCCATATTTAAAGCTAGATCAACGAATATCATCGCTCTTTCAAACAAGTCGCTGCACAATTCATTCAATTTCTCCTTGGTTAATCTGACATTAATTTCGTATTCATCGTTTATATCCAGCTAAATTTATAAAATAATAATAATCTTACGAAAATGCAATTCATACATGAACATCAACAGGATATTGCGATAAGGATAACGATTCCTTCGCTTTTCGACACTCAATTCTCAATCTCTTTAGTACTTTAGGTTTCTTGTAAATATCATAATTTGGAGATGATTTGTTGAATTCATTAATCACGAATTTCATGATTCTGCTGTCAAAGTCTTGTCCTCCTAATTTTTGCATTTATAATTTACTTATAAAACCAAAAATCAACCTAAATGAGCATCGCCAGTAATGGCCTTAACTTCGAAATTTTTGTCTTTAATTTCAAAAACGCTTATGTCGAGAGTACCTTAGACTAAAATTATTTTAGAATTCCAAACAAAGTCTGGAAACCTCCTCCAAAATCGAAAACAAGAAGTTTCGAATTTCCTAATTGAGCCTTCTCATTATAAGCGATGGCAGCAGCCGTAGGTTCTTGCAACAAATATTTCAATTTCAGCCCGGCTAATTCAATCGCCTTCTTGGTTGCCGCGATTTGGTCAGAATGAAACATCGCTGGTACAGTAACTACTGCTTCGGTAACTTGTTTATGTAAATGTTTCTAAATTTTAAGTGATTTAGTTTTACAGACAAATATTTTACTTCTGCACAAGCCTTCATACTCTTCAAAATCTCAGCGGAAACTTCCTCTGGTCGAATAAATCTTTCATCTTGTTTGCCTTTATTCAGAATATATCCAGCACAATCCTAAATTTCTCGATTAATTTGGTTAATAATGGTTTTTCCTGCATTTTTGGTGTCTGCATTGAATGTCCATAATTGATCATTTTTATCAATGGGCAAATCGTGTAAAACATGCCATCCGATCAAACGTTTTGAGTCTGAAAATTCGTAATTTCAATAAAATCATATTCCAGAAGTTGTATAATTTACGAACTTTTTGAGATTTTTTAGTTCAAGTATGAATAGCACTAGCAGGTTAATGATATGTGGATGCAAAACCTAACATTTTGATCGATTTGCCCTAAAATTATCTAAGCACTTACCATAAAGAATATTCGCCATATCGGTGCTGCAGTCCAAAGCTGAATTTCCAACAAAAATCTCCCCGTCGCTAAATGCCACTACAGAAGGAAGTGTGTTCCGGCCTAAGAGTGAATTTTTTTCTTTTATTATAATTGGCGTATTCGAAAGATTTACAGCTACTTTTTTCGGAAGGTTATGATTTAAAACTAGAACACAGCTATTTCTCTCTTAGAAAGTATATAATATTTGGGAGTAGCAAAAGTGCAACTATGCAATCTTTCGAGGAACTATTCACTTTACCATCATAATGATGAAGCGCCACAGGTCGGCCATTTTCGATGATCGCAACGCACGAATATGTCGTTCCCAAATCGATTCCGATGTAAACCATTCTGAAAAGTATTTTTAAATCTATAAATTAACATTAGAACACTTAAAAAGTATTCATGCTCAAACGAATAACGAATCATAATCCGTTAGAATCAAATCATATTAATTATGGGTTGTTTTCTTCAAATGAGACTGTAAATTCAAATTTGCGTTTATTTAAACATTTTTGCATTGATACTTAGAGTTAAGAGGAACGAAAACTAATAGTGGCAGAACAATAGAATAAATTTAACAAAATATTCGATTGAAACTAAATCGATTGATGCCGTGAAATGATAGAGAAAATGCCTTATCGGCAGTCAGGCGTGAAAAAGAGTGACTAAGAAGAGAAAATAATAAAAATACGCTAACATTGGTGCTGCTGACGAACAACACTTTGCTTGAATACGTTCAACAATTGTTCACAAGAAATCGCTCAACTAGTTCTGCTATATTGTTAAACATTTACTCTGAAATTACTACAAAATAAATATTGGACTTGGTTATAGAATTTTGAAATGAAATATTTATTTCAGTTACAATTATCCCTCGTTACTTTTGGATGTCTTCGAGAGTTGTCTGTATCATGTGCATTGAAATTAAATTGTCATTATTTCGTATTTTATAACAAAACCTTTATATGAAATGAGATTATTATAATAAAGCCTTATTCAATTTTAATGTCTCCAACAATTGTCCATTTACGAGCTAATGGATCGTATTCCTCTATTTCACTGCATAAACCCTCTTTATCATTCGACTTTGTTATTCTAAATTCATGTCACCTACTACAGAATTTTGAATATATCAACTCACCCTCCGATTGCATACAATTTCCCGCTAGCGACAATGAGCGAATGATGATGTCTTCCGTAATTCATATCAGCGATTCGAGAAATTCGACTATTAGCTAGAGCTGAGGGATCAAAACACAGACAGGATTTTGATACTCCATTACTAAATATATAGAGATACATTATTTATCATACAAAATTAAACGACCTCTCTCCTCCAACTATATAAATTTTTCCATTCAGTGATGCGACTGCACATCCATAACTTCCTTCTTCAATTTCTCCTATTTCAATCCACTTTTGCCCGTCATCGGATAGTCGATATATCTTTCGACTAATAGTTCCTTCACTAATTACTTAATTTTTTGATTAATATTGTAAAAAAACATCTAATAAAAACCATATAATTCTTCATTACAAGTGATTGGTTGTGCGCAAGAAATGGGCATAGGAAAAGAAGGTCCATCTTTCCACTCTCCATTCACTAAGATCTAAATCATTTTATTCGGAAATGTTCACTAATTTTCTTACATCAACGCGATTTGTATCTTTCTTTAAATTTGGATCCTTTCCACCCAAATAATACAATTTATCTTTGAAATAAGCGACTGATGCATAGCCACGCCATTCAGGAGGATTTGGCCCTGAAAAGAATCATTTGAAGTCAATCGATATTTCATTAATCTGCAGCCAAACCCTTTGAAATCTCATGAGTTTTCAAGTCAAAGATTTCAAATAAAGTACTTGTTGAATCAATTGCAATAATCTGAATAATATGAATTAATTCAATGATAAAATAAAAATTGCTAACTTTATCTGATGTAGTCGCTACTTCGTATGAATTATACGATTGACTATATTTCGCAATTGGTTCAACAGAATTGCTTTGCGAAACGAATAGACAAATTTGTCCTCTGCCATAAGAATACACTTAAAATAAATCCATTTATCAAACTTTCAGGCTTATTTTCTTACGATAAAATAATCGTTTTTGCGGGTTTATTGCTAATCTCTCTCCAAGTTTATTCTGTAATTGATCAATGGAATGATTAAGAGTGGATTTCAGGAAAAACCAAAGTCTTAGCAAAAGGGTTGTTTCCAGGGGTCTGTCGATTTGACTGATTCTCACACATATAGTAGTTTTTCACGCTGATCCTCATGGTGCTATTCGTTTTTCGTAGAAATGCAAGTGGGCGGATTTATGTAATTTCAAATTTTTACATACTTATGTCAGAAAAATGCAAATTCCTTATTTCTGGACCAAATTGAATGATTCTTTTTATTGGACAACATTTAGTCCGTAGATTATCAGGCAATAAAATAAGAATTTTTTGAGGTTCAATGACCAAATTCAACATAATGCCTTTTTATACATAATTTTCAAAAATTCATATCTTCCTGTGTGTGCACATTCTAGAATAAGTTCTGGAACAAAAGTTGATCAACTTGAAAAGCTCTACAAGACTTCATCGAAAATTCCGACATTAACTCACATTACGCCTGTAAACGCAGTACGGGTATATAAGGTAAATTCGGATAAGTTTTCCCATCAAAAATAATTCCTAAAAAAGTATTTGTATTTTTTACCATATTTTCCTACTCAAGATCTAAAAAATAAAAGTAATCATTCAATTTGGTTCAGAAATAAGAAAGTTATGCATTTTTTCCTGAGGTCGAGTCTGTCAAAACTTTAGGCTACATAATCGATTTTCGAAAAACGGCTATTACCACGAGAATCAGCGTGAAAAGCTGAACAATATATGTGAAAATCGGCCAAATCGACGGACCCCCTGGAAACGCTGACTTTGATCCTTCCTGACATTTACTCTTAACCAATATAGCGGTCTTTTAAACATACAAAATATCATTTTCAGGAATGTACGCGGTCCGTAAAAATTGGGACCCGGACATCGAAAATCTCTAAATACGGGTCCGGACCGGGCTCGGACATTAATTAATGTCCGGGTCCAGGATCCGAGTCCGTACATCTCTGATTATTTTACTTCAAAATAACCATACATTATTATCATTAGCCACAATAGCAGCTCCATACGCTATAGCTTCGTCTGGGTTTATGTCGAATTGAATTTCCGAATTATGAAATTTATTCTTTATATTTTGCTCAATTTTAGGTATTCTCGTCGATCCTCCAACCAAAATCTAATTATTAAAAATAAATTTAGACTTGGAGCTCTAATTTTTACCACATGATCTATTTTCTCTGGTGTCAATTTTGCCATATTCAAAGCTCCATCAACAAGTATCATCGCTCTTTCAAATAGTTCGCTGCACAATTCATTAAATTTCTCATCAGTTAGTTTGACATTAATTTCAAGATCATCGTTTATATCCAGCTAAATTTAAATAATGGCTCATAGAAAAAGACACCGCGAGACAGCAGTTAGAAAAGACATCACTTTTTCTAAGAAATAGTATGAGGGAAAGAAAAAAAGGTAAGCAAAAGTGGTGTCTTTTTCGAAACTATTGTCCTGCGGTGTCTTTTTCTAGGATCCTTAAATAATATTCTTACGAAAATACTATTCTTACATGGACATTAACGAAACATTGCGAGGATGACAACGATTCTTTTGCTTTTCTGCATTCGATTCTCAATCGTTTGAGCAATTTTGGTTTTTTGTAGACGTCATAGTTCGGTGAAGATTTTTTGAATTCATCTATCACGAATTTCATAACTAGGTTGTCAAAGTCTTGTCCTCCTAAATTTGACATTTAAATTTACAAAATGAAAAACCAACCTAAATGAGCATCACCAGTAATGGCCTTAACTTCGAAATATTCGTCTTTAATTTCAACAATGCTTATGTCGAGGGTACCTTAGATTTAAATTATTTTCGAATTCCAAAATTAAAAAATCTGAAAACCTCCTCCAAGATCAAAAACAAGAAGTTTCGAATTTCCTAATTTCTTCTTTTCATGATAAGCGATGGCAGCAGCCGTAGGTTCTTGCAACAAATATTTCAATTTCAGCCCGGCTAATTCAATCGCCTTCTTGGTTGCCGCGATTTGAACCGGATTGAACATCGCTGGTACAGTAACTACCGCTTCGATCACGTTTTGGCTTTTGTATTTCTGAAAATTAAGAAAAGAGAATTATGTATGATAAGAGTGTAAAAGAATGACATTTCGAGTGTAGAACAAGAAACTTTAGTTTTCGAAATTTGCACGGTAAATATTATCTATGCCACTATTTTGCAACATTTTCTAAAAATAACAGAAAACTTACTTCTGCACGAGCCTTCAAACTCTTCAAAATCTCAGCGGAAACTTCCTCTGGTCGAATAAATCTTTCATCTTGTTTGCCTTTATTCAGAATATATCCAGCACAATCCTAGATTTCTCGATTAATTTGGTTAAAAATGATTTTTCCTGCATTTTTGGTATCCGCATTGAATGTCCATAATTGATGATCTTTAGCAATCGGAATATCATTCAAAATTTTCCATCCGATCAAACGTTTTGAATCTGAAAATTCTTAATTTCAGTAAAATCATACGCATTTCAGAGGCTACGTTGTCTTATTAGCATAATTTACGAATTCTCTGAGATTTTTGAGTTCAATTATGAATAGCACTAGCAGATTAAAGATATGTGAATGCAAACATGACATTTTTTACCGACTTGCCCTAAAATTATCTAAACACTTGCCATAAAGAATATTCGCCATATCGGTGTTGCAATCCAAAGCTGAATTTCCAACAAAAATCTCCCCGTCGCTAAATGCCACTACAGAAGGAAGTGTGTTCCGGCCTAAGAGTGAATTTTTTTCTTTTATTATAATTGGCGTATTCGAAAGATTTACAGCTACTTTTTTCGGAAGGTTATGATTTAAAACTAGAACACAGCTATTTCTCTCTTAGAAAGTATATAATATTTGGGAGTAGCAAAAGTGCAACTATGCAATCTTTCGAGGAACTATTCACTTTACCATCATAATGATGAAGCGCCACAGGTCGGCCATTTTCGATGATCGCAACGCACGAATATGTCGTGCCCAAATCGATTCCGATGTAAACCATTCTGAAAAAGTATTTTTAAATCTATAAATTAACATTAGAATATTTAAAGTATTCATGCTCAAACGAATAACGAATCATAATCCGTTAGAATCAGGCTTCATATTAATTATGGATTGTTTTCTTCAAATGAGACTGTAAATTCACATTTGCGCTTATTTAAACGTTTTTGCATTGATACTTAGAGTTAAGAGGAACGAAAACTAATAGTGGCAGAACAATAGAATAAATTTAACAAAATATTCGATTGAAACTAAATCGATTGATGCCGTGAAATGATAGAGAAAATGCCTTATCGACAATCAGGCAGTGAAAAAGAGAGATTGACTGAGAAGAGAAAATAATAAAAATATGCTAACATTGATGCTGCTGACGAACAACACTTTGCTTGAATACGTTCAACAATTGTTCACAAGAAATCGCTCAACTAGTTCTGCTATATATTTTGAAAGATTTACTTTGAAATTAATTAATGGGTTGAGATTACTATAAAATAAATATTGGATTTGGTTACAGAATTTTCGAAATAAAATATTTTGACTTATATTTATTTCAGCTACAATTATCCCTCGTTACTTTTGGATGTCTTCGAGAGTTGTCTGTATCATTCTCATTGAAATTTAATCATTTCACATTTTATTGAATAAAATTTCTATATGAGATCTGAGATTATTATAATCGAATTTTATTTTATGCTAATGTTTCCGACTTCACTCCACTTATTCGTTTGCGGATTGTATTCCTCGATTGAATTACAAAAATTTTGAATAGTTTTGTTAAAATCTAAATTACCACATATTTCGTATAGAGATATGCAAAGCCTCAGCTCACCCTCCGATTGCATACAATTTTCTATTCGCAACAACAAGCAAATGACCAAGTCTTGCATAATTCATATCAGCAATTCGACTGTCAACTGGAACTGAGGGATCGAAACACAAACAGGATTTTAATACATCAGGACTAAATATATAGGGATACATTATTTATCATACAAAATTAACGACTATTGTCCTCCATTTATGTAAATTTTTCCATTTAACGATGCGATTGCACACTTATAACACATTTTCTCAATTTCTCCTATTTCAATCCATTTTCGCTCGTCATCCGATATATTTTTTGACTATTTTTTCTATTATCGACTACTTTTTTGATTAATATTGTACAAATTTTGAAATAAAACGATATATATGGCAAGCTAGTAGCTCGCCCTGATTTTGTATGGTTGAAGTGAAAATTTTGACAGAATACAGATTGTGTTTATTAGCAAAATTGCAAGAAATAACAACAGAATAAGTCCAATGATTGAGTCAAAAATATGAGCCCCTTTCCTGGCTCCTCTCTCCTTATATACCCCGGTTTTGGTGGGTGGTTTTTAGGAGAGAGGAACCAGTGGGTGTTAGGTCAGTACCCCGAACATTAGGGCCGACCTTAACCAGTGGCCGTTAATAATAAAAATTAAGGGAATTTACGACCAAATGTAAAAAGAAATAAATTAGTGCGTCGCACACCATGTGAGCGTGGTTGACCTCAGCGGTGGGGGTTCCAGCGGCTTTCAAAGGAGCCCCAAACCAATAAATTTTTAGGTTCTGCAAGAACAACACGGGTCTTTCAGAGGCTCAGACTGTCGTGGAGGACGGACCGTTCCTTGGGCTCGTATGGCATTCAGGATCTCGCCTTTCATGTTCTCCAGGTATGTGCGGATGTCGAAGTTGAATTTTGCTCCAACCTCTTTGAACGGGGGAGCTAAATCAACCTTTGACCCTAGCGAATGTGTTTCGACTGACCTTTGACCTGGGGTCTTGCCTTGGACCCAGCTGCAGAGGGTTTTCCAGGAGCCGGTGCTGTTATAGGCAGCGCGTCCATCATCTTCTGGACACTCAGTGGGTAGTCAGTTTCGACTGGGTTCGGCTTAGAGCCGTTCGCCGGAATAACTTTAGTAGGGGAGTTCGGACTAGTCCATCAGACCCCGCGGTTGCGCTGGTGGCCTAGGCTTCTGTTTTCCCTGAAACATATGGCCTTGTTTATTGATAGCAGCGCACGGCGAGTGTTCTTTGAACCCTTTCCCCGCAAAGGAGAATTTTAAAGGAAAAAAGGTTCGTCAGAACAACGTTCTTGCTTCTGAAATGCCAAACTATTCCCTCCA
Source organism: Diploscapter coronatus (assembly GCA_964036155.1). Taxonomy (NCBI): domain Eukaryota; kingdom Metazoa; phylum Nematoda; class Chromadorea; order Rhabditida; family Rhabditidae; genus Diploscapter; species Diploscapter coronatus. The sequence continues at coordinate 84,951,505 of OZ038422.1, read as the reverse complement.
AACAATTTAAGTGAATAAATAATATACCTCTATTTGAAATATTCGCAATTTTTCACGACTTTAAAGTTCAAGTTCATCGAAATGGACCGATTTAGACAGTCAGGATGTCTAATTTAGATAGACATTTTCAGCTGAGATATGGTATCTGAAATTAAAATAAATTAAAAGGCAGAAAATCGAGAAAATAGACGAATTGGCTGGGAAGAATGATCGAGTCAGTAGCGATTTAGGCTTTGTCCAAGTGGGCGCACTACCAGAGTTAACAAGGAAAGTGGGAAATACAGGAAAGATAATGAAAACTTGGGGATAAGAAAAGATGTAGAAAGTCCAAGTTGCTTAATTTATAAAGTGAGAAGATTGAATTGAGCCACTTTTCGATCGATAATAGAATAAGGACGAGTTCATATTCTGTTTACGTTCACGTGAGCAAAGAAAATAACACTTTTCGACATAGTGATGCGCATATAACAGTAGAGCTGATATATTCAAACTTTTCAAGGAACACTAAAAAGATGCTCAAAAAATCACTTAAAGTAACGAACTTTTCTCTAAAGCGGCAAGCGACGCTCAGCAAAATATAGTAGGTTAACCAGAGATAAAATCGAAAAATTTGTACTTTAAGAAAGAGTTTGCAAGACACGAACAACTGCCCGCATTTCAGAAAAAGTCACGAATCGTGATTTTATCATAGAGGTGGGTACCCCTATGGGTCCTAATCACAAAACCGTGGAAGCAAGGCCCCGCTTCCACATGTGGGCAGAGCTATGCTAATTTGAAAATGTTTTATAACGAAAAAGTTTTCTTTGTACCTTCTGATGGATGTCATTTTTAACCTTAAAATTAGCATAGCTCCACTCACAAAACGGGACGAGGCCTAATACCCACATTTTTGTGATTATCGACCAAGGGGCTATATACCTATATAGGTCATATCCCGGTAGAAGGACTTTTGTCCAAATGCAGTCCCCTATATGGATTATTCGAGTCTTAGAAAGACTGTCTTAAAAATCTCAGTTCTAATGGGTACTATCATGATTTGATTCAACTGTATGAAATATGTGTAAATTTATTATTCAATTAAAATAAAAAGTTACAAAAGAAGGTCTAGAATTTTTCGTCAGGGTGGCATTTCTGGTAGTATTCGATAACGTCTTCCACCATAGCCAAAGTCTTTTCACGGATTCTTTCCAATACCTAACATTTAAGTTATAATTTAGGTCAATGCTAATTCTTATATAAACTTATATTTTAGATAAACATTAATTCTATGTAAGTCAACTTTTAGGTAAGCGCTAATTTTTATATAAGTATTAATTACTAAGTAGTTATTTATTTAGGTAAGTATTCATTTTTAGGTAATTACCTCCTCTCTGTCCGGCCTTTCTGAGTTGTTATTGCTCTCAAATAACTTTTGGATTAAAATAATAATGAGTATTCCCGCAAAAGCCATGAAATTATCGCAGCACGTTTCAAGCTAGAAAATCGATATTTTGGGAGCGTGGTCTATTTTTTTTTTTTATATATTGCAATACCTGCGCAAAGGTATAGGGAGGTTCAGCGCCGTCCATTTCTTCTTCGAGGTACTTATATAAGGTCTTCAAAACTTCGTCTTTATATTTTCTTCGATCCTTCCCAGATAAGGATGCCATTAAAAACCTACAGACGTCCACAGCGGGGCATCCGAAATGCGAAATCTAAATTCCTAACGATATTTTCTCAGAGTACGCTTAAATACCTGCCAATCAATTATGGCGGCTAGCTCATGACGGCCATTATTTTCCTTCTTCCAGAGTAAATTCGTGGACCACATATCACCGTGGCATAGGACCTTACTAATGCCTGAATTTTAAAATTATTTTCCTTTGATTAATTAATGGATCTATGCAATACTGCATAATTTAGTGGGCGGAGCCTATTAATTCTTCTTTTCTTTTCAAAAGAGCTGGAATAGGGGAGAAAGATCACACCCATAAAGAGTGAGGCATTACATAGAGGGATTTATTTTTGAGATTATAATATTTAAATTTAAATAAATACCGAGAATATCCGATAGGGTATCAATTCTTTTGTATCCTTCCTTATCCATTTCTTTTTCGAAGACATAGGAGAACTTATCCAAAGTCTCCTTAGGAATAGACCCACTGTCGAATTTTCGGAACTGGTCGAGGAATTGTTTTCTTTTCTGAAGCATATTTTAAAATTTGAATTTAATTAAAATTATACCTTATCATTGAACATTTCACTGAACAAATTTGAATACGGGTTAATTGGAATCTTCTTTTTCGTTTCTTCATCGAGTTTAGTGCCAATAACTTGAAAAACGGCTATCATTCTGAGGAGCTGAAGTGTAATTTGAATATACTTTTATTATTTAAAAAAATCTAAATTTGCCTCTTTCATATCTTCGAAAGTAATATTATCATAGACTTGTAGTTCGCACGATTCAACGTATTCCATCATCAAATTTCCCTTATGGGTATTGTGTTCGTCGAATTTTTTCGTCGCCATAATCGGAAATTTCAAATATATTTGACCCATTAATTTTGAATATATAAGTAAGATTTGATATTTTAGCCTGTTTAAAAGCTGATCTCCACATATATAATGTTTAATGCTGCTTACGAGAGGAATCTTAATTTTTCCGCTCGCGTACTTCTGGATGATTTCATAGATCAGACATTCGGTATTATGCACTTGAGTGCAAAGATTTTGCCACATTTTGAGCATTCGATCGTCGATACTCCACTGGTCTCTGCCCTTCTGGATCATTAATTCGTTGAATTCCAGAAAATTCATCACCGATGGGATCTGAAATAAGCGGATATATGAAATTCAGATTTCTCAAAACTAGGACCCGCAGAAAAAGTAGTATATCTTTTCAAGAGAAGCAAAGAAAACATGCTCTTTTACACTCTCAATATGGCACACTATTATTTTTGCGAATCGAGTTTGGAGAAGTCGGTTGAAATCCCTTAAATTTTAAGTATACTAAAATACCTTGGCAATTAAAGCTTTCGGTAATCGATCTTCCCCATTCTGCCAATCCGGCTCTATCAGTGCCATTCGAGAGGTAAATCCTCTGCCCAAACTCAGATTCCGAACGGTTTTGTTCGGGCCAAATGTGGCCTTGGTTTTCAATGCATTTTGAGCGTCTTGTTCGATTTCTTCCCAGGAAATATGGGTTTTCAGAATGCCGTCTCCGGGGGTGGAAAGGAGCTTTGACATTTTCTGAAATTAGCAGAAAAATCGAAAAATATAGAATTTCCGAATAGACCAAACAGTGCATGTGCAATTTGTACTTGAACGATGGAAATACAGAAGTTTATCATTCATTCCCAAAAAGCTTATTCATATTCTAAGACCTTGCAACTAATTATCAATTGATAAGGGAAAAATTCGACCCAATAAACTCGATTCAAATGCTCCACGCCGTACCTAAATCAGGCAAAATCGCCTATTCCTAACCGCTAGCATAGAGGCTTTCTAACCATCGCCAGAATACAAACTATGCAAAAGAACAAAAAACGGGGCTAGATTAATGATAAGCCTTTATCTAACTATGGTGCAATTTTTTCATAATAAACCCTAAATTTATGATTTCTGCTACAAAGTAAATCAGAGAATCTTGAATGCCTCGGCTTTTTTCCGGTAGGAAAATACAAGTCCTAAAATTATGATGCAAAATCAGCATACATTCTAAAGATTATAAGTCCAGAAAATTCCGATACAAAATTTGGATGTTTTTTTTTTTTTTTAAATTAACTTTCGAAAAAACTGATCTATAATTTTCTTCTAGAACCGACCCAAAAGATTTTCCAAACCCGATCTAAATTTTTCAGATATTATCCAAAATTTGCTGCTTTCCAGACCCCTCGACCGACTCCTCGCTTTCGACTTCGCGACGCCAATCCCTCCGGTGGCGTCCCTACGAGGGGCGTCGCAGCTATCCGAACCTCCAAACCAACGCTTCGATCGGGGCGTTCGACCCTGTGCGTCGCAAGCTCACCTACGGCAGCGCGGATAGTTCGATTGGAGAGCGTAAGTACATAACGCCAATGGCGTTATTAAATGTTGCTATTATAATAAAAAAATACCTTCTAAAAAACAATAACGTCATTGGAAAGTTCCTAGGCCGCACCCAGGACCACGTGCTACACTTCAAAGCGTCGATCAACGGACGTTCCTAGGCGACGGATCACAATATCACTCTAGGGTTTGAAAAATTCAGAGTTCTAATCACAAAAATGTGGGTATTAGACCTCGTCCCGTTTTATGAGTGGAACTATGTTAATTTTAAGTTTGAAAATGACATCCATCAGAAGGTACAAAGAAAACTTTTTCGCTATAAAACATTTTCAAATTAGCATAGCTCTGCCCACTTGTGGAAGCGGGGCCTTGCTTCCACGGTTTTGTGATTAGGACCCATAGGGGTACCCACCTCTGTGATCAAATCACGATTTGTGAGACTTTTTCTGAAATGTGAGTTTTTTTAATGGCTGTTCGTGTCTTGCAAACACTCTTTCTCAAGTCTCATAACTACTTACTGAATCTACTAATTAACTGATCTTGAACTTTATTCCTGGTACACTTGCAAATTTTGCTGTAGTGTCGCTTGTTTTTGAGAAACTCATTCACGAAAATCATTATTTCATTCTAAAGAGCCCGGATTTATTATTTTTTCTGATTAATATTTGAAAGTGTAACAATTTGGAATAATTTTACAATCAGTACTTTATTTATTGAGCAATTTAATACCCTATTCGATTATGGCTAAGCGTGATATGTACTAAATTCGAAATCCTAATCTCAGATATGAAATATTTTAGATTAATAAATTAGCTATTGACTTGTAGAACCGTCGAGGCTTCATTAGATTCGTGTGGTCTACACCGCTTATCGAGTTCTTGCATTAAATCGGTTACAGTTTCTTCCTAAAATCAGTTTGAATTATGCGAATTACTATCTAAATTTAGGTCTCACCTCAATTTTTACGTATTGCTTCCTGTCCTTCGAGAATAACCACACGTCGCCTTTATAAATATCGAACCACATTCCGTGGACGTGCAATTTGCCTGAATTTGAAAATTATTGAAACTTATATCTTAACTAAAATATTTACCCGTTTCAAATAGGTCTTTTAAGAAGTCGTGCGATGTTATGTTTGTCATTTGTTGAAGTACGTTTATCTAAACTATTGTAATTTTAAAATAATCGTTTTCAGCTAAAAATAATGTTATGATCATACCTATGCTAGTTTTAACTTTAATAATGCTATTTAAACTGAGAAAAAATGAATTACCTGAGACAATTTATCTTCTACAGCCAATTTATCAAATGGATCAATGATAGCTTCAAAACTTTGACTTTGCGTGATATCACTCTTAAACTCCATTACTTTTGGGCCATAATGCAGTCTCTCATTTAACCTGCAAATTCAAATTGAGTCTTGTTTAAAATTTTGCCTACCTTTGTATCGATCTATACCCGTTTCGCCTGACCCAATGGTCCATTGGTGATTCTGGGTCGAAATTTTTGGGACATTGGTGCAAACCGTAAAGGGTGTTCATGGCCTAAATACTAAACACTTGAGCTAGTATGCCAAAAATGTTGGTTTAATATATCAAATATTCGACTTAGTTACCAAAATATCGATTTTTCCTAACCTTACAGTCCGAATGACCGCATACAACCACATGTCTGATCCCGCCTCTCTTCACGGCCAATTCAAGAGCTGCTGGTTCAGTTGTTACTGAGACTTCGGTGGAAATGCCTAATTTAGGGAGGTTATAATTTGAAAAAGGCATCATCTTGCCATAATTAGCAGCGTCAGGCACGAGATTTCCCCCGTTCCTAACCACAAACATATCGCCAACCCTGGACTGAGTAAATCTCGTAGGTAGCATTCTAGAGTCCATACAGGTAAACATTACTGCGGTGGGCTGAAATAGCGTTTTTACTGATTTATCGATTTTTTATTGAAAATATTATCTTAAGATGACGAAAAGCTGATCTTCATCAAATTTTATTTATTTTCTAAAATAGAAACTTATCTTTACGATCTTTATTGATTTTCTTTGATTTTAAAATCGATTTTCGCAATTTTTTCATAAATTTTACCCTTGGGTTATCAGCGATTTCCTTGAACTGCTTTACTAGGTCATCTTTTATGGTCTGGCGGTATTTTATCACACCACGAAGTAGTTTATTCATATCTGAAAGATAAATACTGAATTTAAAAGTACATAAATTCAGAATAAATGCATGGTGCTGAAGAAAAATATTAATTTTATGGCTCGATAGCAATTTATTTAGGGCATAGATATTACATTTAAGGTAAAGAATTTAAGTGTCGATTAAATTTAAATTTAAAGAATGAAAATGTGTGTAAAGATTGATCAATGTTGGCGACACTGGTTTGAAAGCGAAAAGCACAAGAAACTCTAGCCTTATGATTGACGAAACGGAAAATAGAATTAGAATAGAAGAGAGCACAGACACAGCAAATAAGAGAGGACAAGGACGCAGAGAACGATCATCAGACTAGGTATATGTTCAATCAGAGATCTAAAGTATAAGATCGGAATTTAAAATAAAAAATAAAGTATTATTGCAATATTTAATATAATGATGATGTAATTTTGTTTTTTTTAATTCAAACAATTTTTTTTGTTATTTTATTAAACCGCATTTTACTCCACTTTGTTCCACAAAAAAACTTTTGCAGGAGGAGAAAAAAAAGGTACTCACGAGATTAGCCACTATGCTCTGCTCTTCACCGTATATTTCATATTGCGCCATTCGTGAATACGCCTCTCACCTCCCTTAGTAAGAATTTTTCTTTCAAAAACAATGAAGAGTAAACAAGTTCGAAAGGTAAATTTCAGATTGAAATATTTAACGTTTGATTTCTTCAAAGATTATTCATAATTTGAGTCATCGAGGATCATTCGCATGAGAGCGAAGAGAGTGAATATACTCGATATTTAAATATTTAAACAGCCACATCAAGCCTGAAATGTATACGAACTGAGAAGTGCTTATATGATTAAGCTTTTCTATATATAGTATTTGGGATTCAATTGAAATATATTGATTTGTTTCTTATTTATTATTTGAATTCAGTTTCATAATTTGGATACCCAGATCTATATCCCGAATTGCTTATTACGCCCCGAAAAAACTACCTAGAACTACAAAAGCCAGAAAGGGGTAACGACAATCTTATTATTGAAATTTCATTTAATCTTAAAATGTTCCCATATTAAGTGTTTTCCTATTTGTGTAGGAATATATTGACTTAGATCGTAGCGCTGTTCGAATTTCTTAGACTGTATGTGAAAATTCTCACACTTCAGTACATAAAGCATCTCGACTATTTACCTAAATCTAGACGTACTTTATACCAGTAAAGCCTTAGCGTTATAGATTGAGGCCTAGATTTTATTCTCTGAATTTTTATTATATTGAATTATTTAAATTGAATAGATTTTTATCTGTTTACTATAAATTATTATTTAATTAAAAAATATATATTGATATATATGAATTAAAAGATACTATTTTAGGAAGATGGTATTCTCTGAAATCGTCGGTACTCTATCATTTCTTCAACCCCAACCTGATGACGATATTTCGGATAGACTACATTATTATTACACCACGACATTTTTATTATTAACTGCGGTATAACAATATCCACAATCCAAACTCTCACTCTCTTACCTAAAATTCTTATTTATAAATTCATTTTAGATTTTTTCAATTTAAGCTTAGATTCTAGTTTAAATTTACATATTATAACTTTGTATAAATCTGAGTTTAAATTCAGGTCCTAATAAGTTTAAAGATGTTCGGCGGTCGACCCATTGAGTGTTGGCTGCCTGCAGAATACCGTAGTAGTTGGGAAGATTATACAGGTATACTGTAACTTTAAAAAATCAATCAGCTGACGCGTGAAGTCTATTTATCATCTTTAAATTCCGAAACTGCACTATCATTCATATGCATAAGCTCAGAGTAAATAAAAACTCATGCCAATAAAATTTGACTTGAATCAATAAAATGCATAAGAACTGTAATAGGCGTATATAATAAAACAAAAGATCCTCTAAAATAAACAAAAACCCCGTTTTTAATTATTAATTTAGAAATGTACTGCTGGGCAAAAAATACCTATTACGCTCCGCTTGAAGGAGACCTACCAGAAGTTTCACATAGGGATAGGACAATGGTAGCGTTATCACCAAAAATAGCAACAGCCATCACCTATTTGATACCATTTTTAGGTATCGTACTACCAATGGGTACCATTCTTCTTGGTTATCGTTGCGTTTATGTTCTACTCGCCATGTCTACTTTGGAGATTGCTCTATGATAAGTCTGGTATAAAAGTAACGTCTAGGAATTAGCATAAATTAGAATTTTTTAGGGATACGATTGAAAGATATTATGGGATTTGCCAACGATAAGTCCAACGTGCAGCCAGGTTCGAAAATTTCGACTTTTTCCTTTGATAAAAACCCCGAGATTTGTATTTTTCATGTAGTTTTATGGGCGTCTTCTTACGAAAAAATAAAAGCTTATTTGGATTGTTTTAATTTAGCCCAGAGAAGAGCGAACATCAACGGCTTGGCCGCTCATCTGTCTTCGGTTTTTCGTCATAGGTTCAGATTTGGTTCCACGCATCCTTACCATCATAGGTAATTCGATTTACAAAATTTAACATATAGCTGAGTAACGGGAGATCACAGTAGTGAGATTAGTGATGTAGAGGGGACTGTTGTTCTGTGTAGAGGATTCGAAAAAAAAACTAGACGATGTGAGTAAAAACCTTTATTGAATGACAGAGACGACTATTTATAGAGATTTGGAAATATCCCGAATTAGATAGTGAGATCCAGGGCTGTCAGGAGTGGGAAAATTGTTGAACCTCATTCAGAGTGGAGCTCCGACAGCCCTGGTGAGACGACCTGCTGATTGGGGTGAGATCATTAGTATGATTAGTTACCTAATTTACCCGTGCTACTTCATGCTCTAACTAAGATAAACAAACTTTTTCAGAATTTTCAAATTCCTAAATCTCCGTTTTTACGAGGCCTATTTAACTTTTCTGTATATCGGCATAAAAGCCCTGTTTTTGTCCAACGTTTTGTTTCAGGTAAGTTAAAACAAATATATATATATATATTTTTATATTTAATTTTTCGATGTGGTTATTGAGTCGATTTTTGGTATTAGGAGAAAGACCTTTCTATGGGTTCGGAATGGTATTTGATTTGATAGCAGGAAATGGTAAGGGCTACCAAAAATCGTATCCGAAATGATGGTAACCAAAGTGGTAGTTTAGGTTGGAAGGAGTCTCCGAACTTTCCAATGATCACATATTGTGACATGCAAATTCGCATTTTGGGTCACGTTCAAAGACATACCGTACAATGCGTTCTGGTTATTAATATTTTCAGTGAAAAGGTAAGAAACTATTTTATTTCGAACTTATGAGCTTAGATATTGAGATTCAGCGATTTATACAGAGGTTTTAAGCTTAAAGTACTGAGATTTGAGGCTTAAACAATGTGGTTAAAAGCTGCATATTAGAAACTGAAGTTGAACGTTCAAGCTTCGATAATATTGCATATGAAAATTTTAGATTTAATATCATAGGCTAAGGTTTAAATGTGAAGTTGAATGCTGGATATTTCAGGTTTTCATAATGTTATGGCTCTGGTACTCGGTCTTGGCTTGCGTTTCTTTGTATTCAATTATTTCATGGATATTCTATTCCATACCTTTCGACCAAAGAAGGAAGTTTATCGCTAGAAGACTGGAATTAGCCGATGTTTCATTTAAAAGGATCGATTTTGAAGCTGAACTGGAAGAAGTAGGACTATTACTCTTCATTGTCCCCGAGATGAACCTTGTCATATGCACTTTGCCTCTATAACCTCGAGACGCGCGCATCGAGACTAAAGGGTAATAAGAGAAGTAGGGTGCAGAGATGCAGAGACACATAGCTAAGGCTCGCGGGTACCCCTTTCCCCTTTTCTTTGCAAGAGTTCATCTCGGAAACAATGGAGAGTACATTTAACAATTAAGCTTACTGATGCAGACCAACTTTCTCTTCACTTATAAAATATTGAATTTAATATTTCCAATTTAAGTTCGTTCGGGATTTCATAAAGATGGACGGGGTGTTTGTGTTAAAAATGATAACCATTCATTCTGGAGTGCTGATGTGCACAGAAGTCGTCGATGTCATGTGGGATCAGTTTTTGGCGGAACAAGGCAAATGTTTAATTTTAAAATATTTTAACATAGTTAAAACCACGATTTTTTTAAACCTGCACTAAATGCACTCAATTCCAGGACACAAAGTCATTGCTTCTCTATTAGATAATCGAGGTATTCTCTATTTAATAATTAAAATTTAAGTCCATTTGAATTTTCACATTAAGTCCGTATAAATTGAATTTAAACCTAGATATACCATTTGCATATGCTAAATTATTATAAATACAAATTATATAGCACCATATTCATATGTTTACCTATGATATAAGTTAGATTAAATATTCTTTAATTTTGAATTAGTAATTTCAGAAAAGGACGAGCTGGTGGAAGCACGAGCACGCTCAGCAGATCAGACGTCGGAAATTACCGGGCCAGGATTCGGGAGGAAAACCTCGGTTCTGGTGCCCCTCGTGTCGAGGGAAGACCTCACCCAAACCACACCAATTCCCACAGACCAATTCTTAAGGCCTCCAAGCAGGATGTGATTTTAAGACAACCTAATTTACGAAAATCACGATATTGTTGATGCTCAAATCTGGGAGATCAAAAATGAGGAGAGAAAAAAGCGATTTTAGGCGCCAATTTTTCTCCTACTATTCGCGTGCTATTTCTCAATTTGCGAATCGCTAGAAATAACCGTGCATCCCACTTTGCACGCGCCTCCCAGATTTGGGCATCAACAGTATTTTAAAAGCATGACGATAATTTTGTTGTGTGTTCTTATTTGCGTTGTGATCTATGTTTAGGACAGACAAGTTGAATGCTAATTAAATAATGTCTTTTAAGATTATATGCTCCAGAAAGCAATTAAAAATGATGAGGTTCCTAATTCAGACCTGAATTTATACCTTAAAATGATGTAAAATATCTAAGAAAATGGACTTCATAGTTTTATACGTGACGATCTATTCAAGATCTTAATTATATGTCTTTACCTCTAAACCAAATTGATACTCTTGAAAGTGTGCCTTAAACGTTGTAATTTATTGCTATTACATTAACATTAAATGTGCATACGATTTTGAATAAATAATACGAAATTGAAGATTGAGATTTTCAAGCGTAAAGCATTATATAAAACATGTGAACACCAGCATAAATCAATACTTAAATGAAAATGAAAATTATGCAGAAAAATTGCAAGTAAAAAATTCAAATCAGGCCACGCCCATTACTATCGATTTTAAGGGAAACAAGAAATAACTGATTTAAAAAAAAGAAGACATATAGCGTAGGAAAAATTCGACCAGTGAACAGGAACTTGACTTAAGAAATTTGGAACTTCGAGAATTTTTTGAGATTTTATCGAAAATCAGTGACTTGGAGTCGATTGACTTGGCCTGTGGCGCCGTATTCTAAATCGTTAAAAATTAAATTTGTAATTATTTCACCTTTTAAAATTTGTGTTTACGCTAAAAGCAAAAATTAAGATATATAGACTTCAAATAATTTTTAGGGATTTCTATAAACAATAATTTTAGGGCACTTTATGTTTTGACTCTATGTCTTACCAGACTTATATTTGACGTCCTTGTTACCGCTTCCGTTCTCGATGCTTCCGGAATTAAATCTCGCGATCAGGTCAGAGACTCGCTTTTTTGGAAGCGCTTTGACGTCGTCATCCCCAGCATCTTTGGCAGCCTTGTTCTGTTCGTCGACCGGCGGCCAGATAACGGCGCCCTTCTTGGTATGATAAGTCGGGGGGCTTCTGTTCTCGGTGTTTCTGTCTTGGACCTGAAAAATTATTTATATGACACCTCTTTTCATAAAATACGATGCTATTTAAAAATTATGGCGTTTCTCTAAAATTGTAACGCCCTTTAAAAATCACAGCCCCCTTGAAAACACATATTACGCCTTTCTTACCTGAGGAGGAGGAGATGGAGGGCTGTACTTCGGGACGTGGATTTCAGCGTCCAACTCACGACCAACTTCATCGTCGTCCTCGTAGCCACGCTGTTCAGCGACGGCGATAATTTGCTCCTGAAATTAGACGACCTCATTTTTAGGATCACGATATGATGGCGTCATCTACCTGATCAGCAGCGACGTTAGACGTGCGTCTGAAGTCATCGACGTCGGACTCCAAAAGGATTTCTCCTTCGATTTCTGAAGGATCGATTGAGTATTTTTAAAAATATAAACTTAGTCTGAATATATTCATTTAGATCTTAGATGGTGACATTTTATAATTGTTGAAATGCATCTTTTTTTAATAATTTAACTATCTTACGTTCAGGGCAATTGATGCCTTCGTGATATTTGGTCACGTATTCTCTTTCTTCGGCCGCCTCAATTTCCAACTCCTTGTCGTGAGAGTTCTGGGACTCCATGCCTGCAATTTAAACATATATAAATTTAAAACGGCCTCTTGTATTCCACACCCAATTTTTCTTTTTCCTTACTTCCCTCCCTACTCCCTCCTCAAAAGTGGATGTGGACTACAAATAGTCATTTAAGAACAAGAGTTATGAAATTTAGATTTTTGACTAACTCATAAGAAAATTTGTAGAAATCATCCCTTTAAATAGAATACTTTATCTGAATTTAATGGTAAAGTATTAGAAATCATGCCTAAAATTAAAATTGAAAGATAACATATAAAGCCATGCACAAATTATGAAAAAAAGTGTTTCAAAAAAGTTACGCTTCTTATGATTCTCGATCATTTTAGCGCGAATCTTCGTATAAGTAGCTATGTCCATAATGATAATAGGAAAAATCAGGTAGGTCCTTCGAAAAATCTCGACGAAGAAATAAAATGAAGTCCTCCAGCTTTTTCTTACTCCGTAGGGGGCGTTTGAAACAAATCCGAACAAAAACACATGCATTTTTGATCAATTCGGAAGAAAAATCGCTTCGAAATTCAGCAGGTATTAAGAAGAATCAGACAAAGTAGAGCTTGTTCTTACGATTTAACCGGGATCTGATGCTCGAAGAAATTCCGTAAATTTCAGCTCCAGAAAAATCCTGTTCTCTTCTGGAAGTACCATTGGAAATCGAGCTAGAATATCCTGCTCCAGAATAATCCCCCCTCTCAGCTCTCGACCCCGTTCTAGAAGGTGAATCCCTTTTAGTCGAATATCCCATTCCGGAAAAATCACGATCCTCTAGGGAATCAGGTCTAGAGACGCCGGTTCCAGAAAAATCCCTTGACATTCGAGAATCTGTTCTAGAAACGGCTCTAGAATTGTCAAAGCCCATCAGGTAAGACATATAGTCTTCGGATTCGGGGTCCGCCATTTTCTTCAGAGCTGCTAAACCGGATGTGCGACGAGTCGACGACGACATTTTCGCTCCAAAACAAAATTTCGAATGTTCCAGAAGGTTTGAGGAGACCAACCGATTTTTATGAGAAGAAATCAACGAAATGCGGAAAAATCAAAGAAAGAAAGAAATTATGATTCAGAAAAATGAACAAAGGCTTGAGTTCTTGAAAAAAAAACAAACATTACAAAAGAATCTTGCATCATGCTTTTCAATTTAATTCAACGAAAGCGAAAAAAATCATCATAGTTAGCAGAAGCAAAAATTGGATAAGCGTGGGAAGAAATCTTTAGGATGCAAGTAAAGTGTAAGAGCGTACTCGAACTTGGTAGACAAGTATTCTTATTCGGAATATGTATCAAATTTCCGGGTAACAAGCTTAATTTGGTCTTAGCACAAGCATACACTTAAGGACATAATATAAACGAACATTTTTCATATGCAATTCGATATAATTTTGCATATTATTTAGAGGAGTATCAGTGCTTTTTCGTAAATACCTTTAAAAAATTTTAATTCGTAAGGGCACCCTCATGATTTTTAGAAACTTAGAATTTTGCTAACTTACTGGCAAAATAGACGTTGTTCTCGATTCGTTCCAGATCCATATTAGGGGCTTTTGGGAAGAATTTGGTGGATGAAGCTGAATAAGGAGATGAGGCAAGAATGTCGATATATGCAAAGAAGGACAGATGGTACGAGATAGCATGAAGAATAGAGAGAGTTAGGGGAACGAGAGAGAGAGAAAAGAGCGAGAAAGAATGAGAGTATGAAGAATGGAGAGAGAGCGGGAGAAAAAGGAGAGAAAGAAAAAGATCATTAGGAGCGGAAAGAAAAGAAAAAAGGGCGAGAAAGAATAGACAGACAAGCCCCCAAGCAATTACATGGCGAATTCGCGCATAGCGCGTCTTAAGGATAAAGCAAAAACTGGAGAAATAGAATAAGATCTGAAGAGAGAAAAAAAGAAGCAGAGGAAATTTTTAGAAAAAATCTGAACTGCATCGATCTGAAGAAATAGTGTGGGAAGAGAGGAGAAAGCGGGAAAAGGACAGTCTAAATGAGGCCAAAACCCAGCTGGTATAATGCACAGGATTTGCGCGAAGGAGTCAGTCAGATTCTTGTTTCAATTCATAAATTGCATCATGTCATAATGAATAGCCCCACAAAAGTCTGCAAGGATTATGAATGAAACTTCGAGAAACCATTGAAATCTCTACAGTAAGACAGCTAAAAATGGTCAAATCCTTGAAGTCGAGGATATTGTTCATATGATAAAGCATAGGCATCGAAATATTTCAAGTACGGCACAAGATATTTGAGAATGGTGGCTTAGCAAAGTGGTTGTGCATTGGAGAATGATAAATCTAGTGACGATTTGACAAAATGACTAATTCATTTTTTCCTTCGCAAAAAATACAACAAAGATGATGATAAGAATAAATGAAAACAATGAAAGTTGAGTCATTTTTTGAAACTGCATATTTTCTATGGTTAAATATTGAAGAGTTAGAGATACAGAGTAAATTATAACCTAATTTGGCAATGATAACTTGAGTCATTCGTAAGTGAACGTACAAATTTTTAAGATCATCAGATTGAAATACTCAGTTTAGACAGAAAGATGGCAAGAAAATTTGAAACTTTGAAAAAATGGAAAAGATCGAAAAAAAATTGTGAAAAAACCAATGATGAATAAGCACATTTTAGAGATATGAAATCGAAAGAGAAGAGAGAGCTGAATTTGAAAACATAACAAAACAAATTCGTCTTATAGCAATCGGTATATCGGACGTGATAGAATTTTGAGCTTATTTTTGGAAAAATAACGAAATTACTAAAGACTTTTTATGAGGATCAATTATTCCATTATAAAAAGTTGATCTTCATCGAGAAATATTGGAACAAAGCAAGAATCTAGCAAAAATAATAATTTTGGTGAAGATCAACTTTTCATAAAAGTAAATAGCAAATCGACATTAGAATAATAAAATTTTGGCTTGAATATTGGGAAATAAGGTAAAGATGAAAAAAAAACAATAAATCGATAAATTTTATCGTTTTATCGGAACGCTGAGAAGTTACGATTAGCGTATGACACCGAATAACGCTGAGGGAAGGCCGGGCTGGGGAGTGTGGTTGAAGTAGTAGCCACTGAGGAGGGCGGGTTCACATCGAAGCAATCCTAAATTAGGTCACACGTTTTCGACCGCCTATCCTTAACCATGAGACTAGAGATTTTCCTCTTTTTTCCTAACTGAGAAACATATGTCAGACGACTTTCACCCCCTATTCTTAGACATGGAAAGAGAGATTCATTCTTTTTTCTTTCTATAAGTCAATTCCATATAGAGAGTCTGACTCAGACAGCGTATTACGAAATCCGGTAAATTAATGAGTAATAAATTTACTCATCTAGCCATTTTTGGCTTGAATTCGAAATATTTTCATTTGCTAAAGTTTTCAACGTCAACAATATAAAATGGTGCAATTGAAAAATGTAAACATAGTGAATTTTATCGATTTTCTTTTCGACATTTCATTTCAAAAGCACGCTTTCTTCCACTCTCGCCTTTTCTTGTCAAATATAAGTGTTCTCAAACTCCATAAATGCAAAGAGGGAGAATAAATATAATCTTTATAAAAATATGTCATATGATAGGATTTGAATTCGAGCGTCGGAGACTAAAGTAAAATTTGTGCAAAACCGTGCGCATCTTACTTTTCGGCCATAGCGGATCCGATATCCGAAGTAGGAGGCGAGAATTAAGGCGCAAATCGTCGAAAAGAGCAGGAAAAGACAGATGATTGGCAACAACGAATAATATTCCGAAACTCTGGTGCATTGCTCGACAGACGATGAAACCGGCTGCGAAACTAAAAAGAAGAAAATTAAATTTGAATGTTTTCGAGTTTTTAAATGAATTTTTACAAGTTTTAAAATCAAATTTGTACAGATTTAAAAAATATTTTTTTGAAAAAAAAACTACTAATGACCGATAACTTGGGACAAAATAAACAATGCAGAGATACAAATATGAAAAGTGCGTTGCGTATTTACAAATAGTTGTCAAAGTCATTTCTTGAGGATCAATGAAATGGTGTCTATTCGTTTGCAAACAACGCGCCAATTTCCATGCATCACAATTTCTTCACTTTTATTTTGTCTCAAGTAATAGGTCAGTGACAATCAAATAATTTCCCACTTTCTTCCGACTCCTGGTTGTTGAGGATGGTGAATGCCTCGGTGATATTCACCAATTCGCCCAGCCGATTCTGCGCAATTTCAATGGCAGCGGAACGCTTGTGTCGGAATCTTAGTCTTTCTGCAGTCAAATTCGAGTTAGTCACTCGCTTGAAGCAGTCCTGAAAAGAACGTTTAGGCAAATCTCAATCATTTTCTAGAGTTAGTCTAGAAATTTATCTTATTGCATCGGTCAAATGAAATGAAACAGTTTGTGTGTTAAAGAGCACCGTTACGAGAAATGCGCGTCACGACTATGTGTGCAAAGACGGACGCTAGAGCGCTAGAGAAACTAGAGTCAATGGGAGACAAAACAATGGAAGGGAGTGGGTATGCAATTTCCTCTGTGTCTCTCGCTATTTTTTCAACACAAGAACTTTCATTTCATGTGAACGACATAATATTTTAGCTAATTTGTCAAGTTTGGAAGGTGGTAAGGCATAGTTAAAAGTGAAGGATAAGATAAGTTAGAAGAGAAATAACATGTGGATTGGGGACATTACTACATCTTACTACCTTACGAACTTTACAAATTTGCAATATTTTACCCGGTGGCACTCCTCGCTCCTGAGGCAGACCTGCACGTTGCAGTGGACAAACACAGTCGACTGGGAGCCGAATCGAAACGCGTTGAATTTCGAGAAATAGACCTGTTCATTGACATTGGCTAGAGGGTCGATGACGGACATTTCACTCACGGGGCAACTGAATGAAACATCATGGGACTGAGATTTTAAAAATTAGGGAAATAAGTTTTGAAAAAATTAGGGGGCTGAGATTAAAAGATTACGAAGATTTTTTTTAATCCACGTTACTTACCTTCCCTGCACAAAGGTAAGCCTCTGCGCTCCTGGGGTTTGCATGTCTTCACGATCAGAGAACAGACACTCAATGGGGGTGATTCCGTGGTAAGCCTCTGAAAACGTTTGATTATCTTTTTGGAAAAAATCTCCTTTCAAAAAACGGCATTTTTTTCTAAAATATTTGACTTCTGTCCAAGAATTTTGATCTCCTTTCATGAAAATCTTACCATCAGGCACCAAAGCGATGAATAGCTCAACGGCGTCGTCCAATTTGGCTGCTCTCAGCGGTTTTCCATTCGCGTTGTGGAAGAACATTTCGACTTTGGGCTTGGGCTTACCACCGATAGAGTCCTCGACTTTTTGATCACTGAATTTTTTTATCTTTTCAGAATTTCAGATTTTTGGAATTTTTTATTTCTGATATTTTAATCTTTTTCAAACTTACCTAGAAACATCGTTGAATCTGATGGTTTGGACGCTCCTCGTATAGAGGCAGAAGACGTGATTGATTCTGAGGGTTTTCATGATGCTCAAATCGGCATTGTCTTCGAGAGCGATGGTAGTTTCGGCGGTACGGTAGTTGGGCTCCTGACATTATTAAGGAATTTCTATGGAAAAAGATAATCTTCATAACTTTCCATTGATGCTCCTCTTAAATTTCATATTTCTACAAAAATTTCATATTATTTTTAGAGAAAAACTGATCTTGATCACAAATATTTGAATTTTGCATTGTAACCCCCCAAAATATGAACTCAGATGAAGCATTTTTCAATTTTCCTGTATAAAAAACTGATCTTCCTCATAAAAGTCAATATTCCTACAGTAATCTTTGTTTTTGTTTCTCTTTAATTTCCCTATTCTCTCACCACATCAGCCAGCATGACGTCACATTCTTTCCCATAAGGGATGGTCAGATTGTAGTTGACTTCGCCACTCTCCTTTTTCATCGATGACCCACAAGAGTGCCGCATTTTGTGACCGTAGACGTACACCTCAATAACAACCATAAATGGACGTAGAGTGTTTACTGATAAGACAATATGATAATCTGTCATTTGATGATGTTCTAGCTCATAAATAGAGAACCATCATGATACCACCAAATGCGGGTGTTTCGGAAATACTCATTACTTGGAATTTGCAATAGGTTAAAATTTCAAATAAAAATATTCGAGGTTTTTAACAAATTTCATTGTCATATCTTTTCAATGTTTAAACTTTTTTTTTTAATTGAAAGATTCCTAAAAAAAAGTTTGCTTTCAACTTACCACCGGCAGAGCATTTTTATCGCCCATCCATTTCGCAACATCCGGATCGGATTTATTCAACATCACTGTAAGGCTGTCCGCAGAACATGATACTTCGGCCACTAAAAATAGAATTGTTTGAGTTTTCAAAAAGAGTTTTTTACTTACCAAAGCCCTCGCCAAAAATTTGCGGTAGGTAGGCGAAAATTAGGAGGACTGACCCGCGTAACATTGCCCTTCTCAAGTGTGCAGATTATGATGTTGATGGGTAGAGTTCTGGGGTCAGCTTATCGGGTTCTCTGATAACAATGCTGACAAGGATGTGAATGAGCAAATGTATGCGCTGGTACAGTGGTACGAGTGGATCTAAAAGGCAAGTTAGAGAGATTAGAGAGAGAAATCCAGAGAGTGAGAGCAAAATAAAGTGGATAATAAAGAAGAGGGTAAAGAGGCTGAAAATTAGAATATAAGGGGACTGGCCCAATATGGGTCCACCCTTGGCAGACAGATAATAGTGGGGTCGTAACTATGGAGAGAGATAGTTAAGGGAGCTAGAGAAAGAAAGAAAAAAGGAGAAAGAATGAAAAGAGGGAGAGAAAGAAAATCCAAGGGTAAGCTGCCGTTAGGAGCCTTTATAAGGGCACCTGTTCCGGAAACACGAAAGCGAAACCCGCTCGAGGTACAGGTGAACACAAAATCCTAGAGACCATTAAAATTGAAGAGACGAAAAAGATGCACAGAAGGACAAAATGACAAAAGTCTAACGAGATTATGCTCAAATTGATGACCATTGTTCCCGGTTGTGGAAAACGGCTGGGATACAAATGTTCATTCAAATCAGCACGAAATGATACGCGATTTGAAACAAAGTACCATTATTTCGTTATAACCTTGAACATTAGGTTTCAGATGATGAATTACTTGAAAAAGTCTGTTTATTAGGGTCTAGCTCAAAATACACTTGATAAAAATGATGTGTTATTAAATTCAGGCCTAAATTTAGAATATCCTACCTAAAACTGTGTGCAGCATAATATGAATGAGTAAAGGCGGCTGGCATAAAGCATTAACAATACCTCATTAGCATGGATATTGGTAGATACAGGGGATATAGCCATGTATAGGTGGGGAGATAATCATTCACGTATAGAAAAGAGTGGCCCTCGAATAAGAGACATGCTAATTTATATTCAACACGCATGTGCAGCAGATTCGAGCCATACCGACAAACAATGCTAATCAAATGAGATATGTGAGAAGTTTACTGTATATTTCATCGTAATGAAAAAGAATAGGGTCTAAATTAGGGCTCCCAAGTGGACACGCCAAATCTCATTTTGAATTGATTTTTGTACATAAAAGGTGATCTGGGTTGTAAATACGATTTTTGCGACGAAAAACAAAAAGAAAATTCCATGACCGAAAAACCCAAAAAAAAAAATCTTCACCCAAAGTGAACGCATTTTCGCAGACGAAATATTGTTTGTGCATGGTTGTGTGCAGCTACTTTGTTCTGATTTTTTGCACAGAACCGTTTTATCAGGTGTATCGACGATCTAGGGTGAGTTTTCGAGACATTTTGGGTTGAAGGGTACCTCCTTCTCAAATTCGCCGTTTAAGACTACCACGCTTCTACCACAAACGCGTTTTTGCAAAGAGGCGGAGCTTGGGGACCCTACCCAAAATGGAGGATATTTATCATAAGATACCTAAAAATCCATATATTTCACGATATATTATGTCTCTTGCATATGAAATTACTATAACATGCAATATGTGTTATGTTGGTTGCAGTATTTCTCCTCTTCCACACAAATTTGAATGATCTTTCCCCCGCTCATCTCATTTGGATCTCATGCATTATTGTGTCATGGCAACTTGTATTTGACGAGAGGTCGTGTGCTATGTTTAGGTTAAGAGATGAGGGTAGGGATGAGATAGTATGGGAAAAGAGATCTCGCCATCCCGCCAAATACGAGTTGCCTCGTACAGTCGCTGTGGAAGTCTTGAGTAAATCGGGACCAAAACACAGCTTTTGAGTATTTGAAAGACGAATTATAGTTTTCCATTCTATCCTTGCGTCCACTACTCATTTAGTCTCTCTATGTGTTATCTCGTCATTTAAGCGTACCTTTCATTATTCGCGTTGTGTAATATTTTCATCTATTTTGATTTTCTCCAAAATTTTCATTATTCCTTTCGGATTCAGCGTGATACGAGCTGGAATCGACGAAATATTCCGAAGAAAATAATATGGTTCGTCAATATTTTCTAAATCTTCAAAAATACCGTAGTCTTTTTAGATCGATGACCCGTCATCTGAATCCACGGACGTCAATCTGAATGAGAAGAATCCTGACGGCAACGCAGCTATCGTAATCCCTCCAGATTCTGAATCCAACGTCAACGACGATAACGCCGACGTCAAGGACAGAGAGACTGCTGGTACAGAAGAGAAGAAGGAGAAAATGCTCCGACCCTTGATCGCAAAAGTCTCAGTTAAAGGTGGGAGAGATATATGAAATCCTCACTTAAAGGGATATATGAAATCGTTTTTAGAAGCTGCCGACATCTGTCTGTCGTTCAGTGGATGTGGCTTCCTCGGTTCGTATCATTTTGGTGTCGTATCGTGTCTACTGAAAAATGGACAGGTATGATAATGAGTTTAACATTTGTTGCACCTGATAAAAATCCAAGTTTGAAGTTTTAAATTCAGCCATAGAAAAAAATCTAAATTTGAAAATTGCAGCCCCTCGTGAGCAAAGTCTCTCGGGTTTCCGGAGCTTCGGCCGGTTCGCTGGTGGCGTCGCTCTTCCTGCTCGTTCCGGACAAGTAAGAATTACAACAAAAAATGCCGTTTACGCTAATTACGAGCTAGGCTTAGTGTTAGTAACATCGGTTAAATTAAATCTAACGCTAATTACGCCTTAAATTCAGATTGAATGACGGGCTGAATATTCTCTATGAGATGGCCGACGAATTGAACAGTCTCAGGTTGGGAGCGATGACGCCGGGATATTATTTGAATGAGAAACTGATTAAGGTATAGCGCTTTTTTAAATGATTATGGCGCCTTTTTCAATATTTATGACGCCTTTCAGGTCGTTGACGGTTTTCTCCCCGAAGACATTACGCCGTTACAGGAACGACTCCACATTTCTGTCACTGACCATAAGGTGGGATTTGATATATCCAAAAGGGGAGTTCATATATCCTTTTTTGACAAAAGAATTTCATATATCCCCGTTTCAGACCCGAAAGAACAAGCTGCTGACTTCATTCACGGATCGCAAATGCCTGATCGACTGTCTGATGAGCTCGTGCTACATCCCGATCTACAGCATGGGATTCAAGGGCGAGCCGCCCTGCATCGATGGATGTGTAAGGGATTTCTCATATATCCAAATTTCTATACCCCTTTTGTAAATAGGAATTTAATAGACGCCCTCCTCTATTGCAGCACTACATCGACGGTGGCTATTCGAACAACCTGCCTGATTTCGAGGACATGCGGACGGTGACGGTGTCGCCGTTCACGAGCGTTGCCGATATCTGTCCTTCAGACGATAAGGCCTTCTTCGAATGGAACATGACTGTAGGGAGTCAGCATGTTAGCGTGAGTAGATTTTTAAAATTATATTTGTAATTTTTATTTTATCTATTTTTTACTTTTTTATTATTTTAGCTTGTAAATTTTTCTATTTGAACTTCTTTTCATTTTAATTTTAGATTGCTAAACTATTTTTTGAATTTAGATTCATAACATGTTCGACACGCATATAATTTTGGATTTTTTTAAATTTAGAAACTATTTGAATTCTGGATTAATGTGACTTCAAATAATATGCACTTAAATTTTATAATTGAATTCAGGGCTGTAAATGTTTAGACACGCATAACGAGATAGTGTCTTTTCGAGAGAGAAAAGAGCACGCTCTCCCTATGTTCTCGAAATACATACTATCTCGTTATGCGTCTGAACATTTGCAGCCTTGGTTGAGTTATTATTTTCGATTATTCGAATTTCTAATTTCAGGTGAACATGTCGAATATTGTGCGAGGAGCGCAGGCGCTATTCCCGCCAAACCGAGCCATTCTTCAGGACTACTATTTGGCCGGCTACAAGCACGCCTTCAGATACCTGCAAGCCAATGAGATGTTGAAACGGCCTGAGGGGACTTCTATTTGAGAAAATGATATCATTAAAAATTGCTTCGCTTTTGAATGATTCTAGGCACCCAGCAAATTTATATGTCAAAGATTTGAAGCATGATATTCAGTCATCAATATTTAATGTTATTGAATTTGAATATCGTGTCATTTTCTAAAAAATCGAAATTTCTATGCATAAATTTACATATTCGTTAGCAGACGTTGAGACGCTTTCCATCACAAATACCCCCTTACGCGGTGGATTATTCCGTCAGTTCAGTCAACGTCCGAATTATTATCCTTAATAATGGAACGAGAGATGATAACCGAATTTTTGCGGTGGAAAACGTCCCAGCGTCTACTCGTTAAGTTCCCTGTTGACTAGGCAAAAATATTAAATTCACTTGACAAAAATCGTGGCCTTAGAGACTAAGTTAAACAGCAATAATCAGTGTATCTTTTCCTTCGATCTACGGGTTTAGAGATTTGTGTCGGATCTAGTCAGACTCAGGCAGGTCTCAAGTTGAATCTTCCGTACGTACTCCTCTTGGGCCAAAGACGATCGGCTAAAATCGTGTTACGTACCTCCTCATACATCAACTTTCTATAGAGCATTTTGGTTTTGCGTACCCTCCTTCCCTAATTTGGTTTTCATTGTGACTTAAAGTCGGCCTAGACCTGGATCTAGTCCAGAGAGCATTTAGAGATAGTACTTTGCTTCAAAGTCGCTAAATAAACATTTATGCTCAGTCTGTTTTAATCTTTATATATGTATCGATTTGAAGGTTCATTAACCTGTGTATACCTAATGTTAAACTGTATTTCAGATATCCTAGATTTGACCCACTAGTTCCTACCCTCTTTGGAAAATAGCATGGGAAAGAAAAAGAGGGTGGGAACTACGAGAAGCCCTAAATTAAAATTTTTAGATCTCCAATTTAAATGTCATTGCTAAGTTTATTATGCGGCCGGATATTGCGACTATTTCTAACAGTATTTCGAGTTATTAAGCAGGCTTTCTGTTGTTTCAGGAAGAAGGACCATATTGGCGAGTTGCCATATTCAGGTATATCAATTTAAAACGATTAACTCTAAATTTTTGAAGTATACATTTCAAAATAAGAAGTCTTTATATTTAAATCATAAGCACCGTATAAATTATATCAATCTTAGACTTCATATTTAAATTATATTTACTCTTAAATAAAATAATGTTATAATTTAAGTAGCCGTGCACCGTTCTCCCACTCCGCCTAACATTCCTAACTATTCGACTTCTGGTACGGCATATTACGGTGCCGCTTCCGGAACTACTTCGGGAAATAACGATCCCTGGTCATCTGGTTGGGACGAAAAAGCTGAAGTAGAGGATAAAATTGAGCAGTGGAGAAATCAGATGACCCAGTCAAATGCACAGGCATGCATATTCTAAATTAATACTAACTCATTAATATATTTTGAATATAAATTCAGATATAAACTATTTAAAACTATAATTAACATTAGAATATATGCTCTAGTTATTAAAATTAGGGATATTCATATTTGAATGGTAACTTAAGAGTTTAGATAAATTTATAAATTACAGACTTCGAGGTCATCGACTGAAGAACCGGATTTCTTCGGTGACATGGCACCTCAGATTAAGAAGGCCAAGAAAGTAGGATATTAAATAGTTTTATTTGTAATTAAACATATTTCTTTGAACTATTAATTATTATTTAAACTTTAGGCCATACTCTTGCCCAAATCAAACATAAGAAGCCCAACTGAAAGAAGAAACATGTTTGGTTTCGAAGACGAAGGAGCTATTCCAACATCGGTACGTATTTATTTAAATTTATTACTAAGCAAAGTAATATTCACAATAAAAATACTTGTACTTATTATTAATGCATATATCATGATGCAGCTCAATTAAAATATCAATACCTTCAAATATTATGTTTTTAAGTAAAGACCGTACTGAGGTTAAGTGATATATTGTTTGAAAGTTATCATATAAGCATATTTAAGATCGTTTAGTTTGTGAGGCGTTTACGAGATCGCTCTCTGAGTAAATTTCGTCGATTGAAAATCTGGAAAAATTAGGATTTTTTGACTGCGGTTTTCTTGAGTAATTCGTCGTCGGGTTTTAGTTCGATGATTTCTGTCTTTTTCGGGGAAATTGTCACGTTTCCAGAAACCTTGGAGTTTTTGCTGGTTCTCAGTTTTTCTCGCTCCAATTTCGCGTTCACCAAATTGAACCGTCTTTTTGAAGCCTCATCCATTCTCTGAAAAACACGGAGAAATGATGTTTTACGCTAATTTTTAAACTTTTTTTTTTAAATAGAAAACTACATAGATTTTTTTAATAACTTTCCTATGAAAATTGAACTTTTACCAAAATGTATCAAATTTTTATAAGAAAAACATTTTGATTTTTGACCTTTTAGATCTGCAATGGCAAGCGATAAAACCTGCGATTTTTTCACGAGTACAACTATCATCAAGGTCAAATACTTGTGACATGGTTTGATTCAAAAATTGGAGAAATTTCATGTTAACATGAAAATACTTCGCTTTTTTCGATCGAATTAGATAAGAAAAATACGTAAAGACTAGTAGTTTTGATTTTGAATTTTCGACATTTTTAACGCTACGATGCTCTTTTTGTCATAATTTCGAAGGCGTTATGCAATTTTCTTACGTCAGCATCGCAATGATCCCTTTCCACGGTGTATTGGCAAACTTCCAAGGAAACGTCGACCCTTGAATCTCCATCTCTGTAATCAAGCTCATAATTTTACTAAAACTAACAAAAAATTTAATTTTGGGTTCGAAAATTTAATTAAGCTCATTTTAATCCAAAATTAGCCTTAGCGAAGACTAAACAAATTTCTAATTAAGCACCTGTTCATCAAAATATTCCTGATGTAATGATTTGCGGCCAAAACGGGGTTGGTTCGGACTGAGGGCCCTACGACGGCAATAGATTCAGGCTCCCTCCATTCACACTTTTCTCGACCAAGACCGTCTAAACTCGGGATATATGAAATCCTAATATACAAGGAAATGAGTGAGAATATCGGCTTGAGTTTCTCTATTCAAATCCTAAGAAAGTTAGCTGATCCACGATTTTCAACGAAGATATATTTCTAAATGTATTTAAAGTCTATCATGCCAGAGCAAATTATGACGAAAATTTAACTGTTTTTAATGTAGATGATCAGCTTTTTCTCTATGAAAAAGACCTACCCATTTCTATCCTGGTCGACAGAGAAGCGCAACAAAGCACCATTGCGGACTTGGCGTTGAGTAAAAGTCCCGACACAAAGGTTCTTCGACCCCTAAAATTTTTGAAAAGTTGAAAATACATGAGAATTTCCGGAGGTACTTACCGATATGCGGTGTATGAAACGTGATCGTTGCACGAATTTTTCCACTCACAATCCACCGCGCAAGAATACGGGATAAACTTAGCGCATACAGCGTTGTTCGACTCGAAGCTTCAAATTGACGACTATAATCGAGAACGTTCTTAAAGACTAACCTAAATAATTTCTGCCCGATGTAGCATTGAACCGCAGAGTAAATGACTTGGATCATTGATAGGAAAATTAAGAATTGGAGCCACATGCTGCCTAAAATTAAAAGAATTTTGATAGAGATCATCGCTTTTTTAAAGTAAATTCGAAGGAATGGCGTGATATGCTAAATATTTCGCTAAAACCATGAAGATCACCTTTTATATCGTGAAAATTTGCGAAACTCATAAAATAAGTAAAATTATTCGTTAAGGCCATGAAGATCAATCTTATCTTCGCAGATATTTTTGAGGGCTTACTAAGGAAAGCGGTTTGAGGTCAAATTGGAAGATTCCAAACCCTGAACCGGTCAAAATGATGACAGTTTTTTGCTTATTGACATAAGGGAATGACTTATCGGATTTAGAAGACAGAGATAATGCGATTTGAGAGATCTCAGAGAAAGAGATAAGATAAGGCAAGGCATCCCATATAGGGACATGTTTGTTTTATGAGGGGAGAGATTTATTGATGTGATGTAATCAGACAGCATTCAGTTTTTGACTGATAAGAAGTGATCAGAATAGCAAGTGGCATCTGACAAGTGTCAGATTAAATCATGAATGCCAAAAAATTTGGAGATTTGAAAAATATTTGATTTTTTGGTACATTTGAAAAAAAGCGAAAATACCAAAGTTTTACTGAATCACATAACATTCTCTAGATGGAAAGTCAGATAAGCTAAGATTGATAGAAAAAGTAAAGATGGGAAAACATGACGGAGTATAGAAAGCGAAAGTTTCTGGATGATTCTGAAGGCGTGAAGCAAATAGATAGATAGGCAAGCTATTGAATAAGAAATAGTGAAAACATTTCCCCACTATCTAAACCGCATATTCCAAGATATATTCAATCCTGTTTTAATACCCTATGCTTCATCATAGAATGGTAAAATAAATTGAAATATTCAGCCCTGTTTTTCGACAATATTCTTAATCATGTGACTCATAATTTTTAAATGATCAAGAAAGTAAATCTAGTGGTTTTCGTAGACGTTCAGAAACCTCTCGAATGATTTAAGATTCAGTTAAACTCTGACCAAATATGGCAAAAACATCTAATTTAGACATATTAGACGGCAAAATTTGCAGGCATGCTTACTTTTGTAAGCGTACTGAATTTTTCCGCACTACTTACTACTTAAACATGATATTATGGTGATAATTAACCAAATATGCGCGCTCCTACTATACAGTTAAAAGTAATTCGAATTAGATAGGGCAGAGAAAACAGTCGATTGGTATTTACAAAAAGTGGGAAATGAGTAGAGTTTTGGCATTCAACGAAGGTTTCGAGTGAATTGTTAATAGATCTCTCGTGGCAAGTGACTTAAGCAAATATATATCTTGTCTGAATGGTTTCAGAGAACTAAAGATTTGACCTTCAACTTTACAATGCAAAAAAGCGCAATGAAACATCTTAATCTGAGTAAACAAAATCGCAACAACAAATAAACCATATACTCATAAATTTAAGATGGGAATTTAATTTGATATTTTAGCCCGCAAACCAATTGGGAGAGCTAGATGATAGTGGTGCCGGATGGGATGATGATCTAGATTCAACCTTAAATCAGGTATATTTTAAACTTCAAGTTATGATATCTAGAATTTAGATATATATCTTTATTATTTAGGTCTCAGGTAATATATTTCAATTTAGAACTAAGATATACATTAGTGTTTAAGATTTATATGTATATTTAGTAGTGAATATTTGTGGTTTACAATATTTGAATTTAACAATTTAAGCATCGCTCCGAAAAACATCGAGCTCGACAGGAAGAGCATGAACGAAGATTCCAAGAAAGGAAGGCCGCTAGATCTTCAGGGTTCCAATGATTTAAGCATCAAAATGAGCTTTTCCCAATTTAAGTATTTCCATGATTTAAGCCGTTTGTGATTTATATTTATGATATTTTTTATTTGAAAATCTCAGTTATAATGGGTACTATCATGATTTGATTCAACTGTATGAAATATGTGTAAATTTATTATTCAATTAAAATAAAAAGTTACAAAAGAAGGTCTAGAATTTTTCGTCAGGGTGGCATTTCTGGTAGTATTCGATAACGTCTTCCACCATAGCCAAAGTCTTTTCACGGATTCTTTCCAATACCTAACATTTAAGTTATAATTTAGGTCAATGCTAATTCTTATATAAACTTATATTTTAGATAAACATTAATTCTATGTAAGTCAACTTTTAGGTAAGCGCTAATTTTTATATAAGTATTAATTACTAAGTAGTTATTTATTTAGGTAAGTATTCATTTTTAGGTAATTACCTCCTCTCTGTCCGGCCTTTCTGAGTTGTTATTGCTCTCAAATAACGACTGAATTGAGATAACGATGAATATTCCCGCAAAAGCCATGAAATTATCGCAGCACGTTTCGAGCTAAAAATCGATATTTTGGGGGCGTGGTCTATTTTTATATTGCAATACCTGCGCAAAGGTATAGGGAGGTTCAGCGCCACCCATTTCTTCTTCGAGATATTTATATAAGGTCTTCAGAACTTCGTCTTTATATTTTCTTCGATCCTTCCCAGATAAAGATGCCATTAAAAACCGACAGACGTCCACAGCGGGGCACCCGAAGTGTGAAGTCTAAATTTCTAACGACGATATTTTCTCCGAGTACCCTTAAATACCTGCCAATCAATTATGGCGGCTAGCTCATGACGGCCATTATTTTCCTTCTTCCAGAGTAAATTCGTGGACCACATATCACCGTGGCATAGGACCTTACTAATGCCTGAATTTAAAAATTATTTTCCTTAGTTAACGGGTCTATGCAATGCTGCATAAGTTCGTGGGCGGAGCTTATTCTTTTTTTCCCTCTTTTCAAGAGTTGAAATAGGGGAGAAAGAGCACGCTCATAGAGATATTTATTTTTGAGGTGGTAATATTTAGATTTAAATAAATACCGAGAATATCCGATAGAGTATCAATTCTTTTGACTCCTTCCTCATCCATTTCTTTTTCGAAGACATAGGAGAATTTATCCAAAGTCTCCTTAGGAATAGACCCACTGTCGAATTTTCGGAACTGGTCGAGGAATTGTTTTCTTTTCTGAAGCATATTTTAAAATTTTAATTTAATTAAAATTATACTTCATCAGTGAACATTTCACTGAACAAATTCGAATACAAGTTAATTGGGAGCTTCTCTTTCGTTTCTTCATCTAATTTAGTGCCAATAACTTGAAAAGCGGCTATCATTCTGAGGGGCTGAATTTGAATGCACTATTTTTTTTTAAATTTAAATTTACCTCTTTCATATCTTCGAAAGTTATGTTATCATAGACTTGTAGTTCGCACGATTCAACGTATTCCATCATCAAATTGCCCTTATGGGTATTGTGTTCGTCGAATTTTTTCGTCGCCATAATCTGAAATTTAAAATATATAAGTAAGATTTGATATTTTAGCCTGTTTAAAGGCTGATCTCCACATATATAATATTGAATGCTGCTTACGAGAGGAATCTTAATTTTCCCGTTCGCATACTTCTGGATGATTTCATAGACCAGACATTCGGTATTATGCACTCGAGTGCAAATACCTTGCCACATTTCGAGCATTCGATCGTCGATATTCCAGTCTCTGCCTTTCTGGGCCATTAATTCGTTGAATTCCAGAAAATTCATCACCGATGGGATCTGAAATAAGCGGATATATGAAATTCAGATTTCTCAAAACTAGGACCCGCAAAAAAAGTAGTATATCTTTTCAAGAGAAGCAAAGAAAACATGCTCTTTTACACTCTCAATATGGCACACTATTATTTTTGCGAATCGAGTTTGGAGAAATCGGTTGAAATCCCTTAAATTTTAAGTATACTAAAATACCTTGGCAATTAAAGCCTTCGGTAATCGATCTTCCCCATTCTGCCAATCCGGCTCTATCAGTGCCATTCGAGAGGTAAATCCTCTGCCCAAACTCAGATTCCGAACGGTTTTGTTCGGGCCAAATGTGGCCTTGGTTTTCAATGCATTTTGAGCGTCTTGTTCGATTTCTTCCCAGGAAATATGGGTTTTCAGAATGCCGTCTCCGGGGGTGGAAAGGAGCTTTGACATTTTCTGAAATTAGCAGAAAAATCGAAAAATATAGAATTTAAAGAATTTTCGAATAGACCAAACATGGACATGTGCAATTTATACTTAAACAATGGAAGTGCACGAGTTTATCATTCATTCCCAAGAAGCTTATATTCATATATTCTGAGACTTTACAACTAATGATCAACTGATAAGGGAAAATTCTACCCAACAAAGTCGAATTAAATGCTCCACGCCGTACCTAAATCAGGCAAAATCGCCTATCCTTAACCGTTAGCATAGGGATTTTTTCTAGTCATAGCCAGAACACAAACTATGCAAAGGGCCAAAAAACAGGGCTAGATTAATGATAAACCTTTATCTAGCTGTGGTGCAATTTTTCACTATAAACCCGAAATTTATGATTTCTGCTACAAAATAAATCAGAGAATTTTGAATGCCTCGGCTTTTTTCCGGTAGGAAAATACAAGTCCTAAAATTATGATGCAAAATCAGCATACATTCTAAAGATTATAAGTCCAGAAAATTCCGATACAAAATTTGGATGCGTTTTTAAAATAAATTTTCAAAAAAAACTGACCTTGATTACCCACTTCACGCCGCCATTAAACAGTTCACTTTTCGAAGTTCCGCACAAAACTGACGACGATCAGAAAATGAGCAGCAGAAGCCGGTATGGCGAGAAAAAATCGTTGATCTACATGGATCCACACAGAAATTTTTCAAAAACTGAAAAATCCACTATACTTCGCATGCAAATCTTACCGGTTCCACATGTTCTGCAAAATCATCCAATTTTTTTCAGCAGTCGCTCGCGCACCCGCTCTTCTCACTCCCGTTCTAGCTCCAGAACTCGTTCCGCATCGAGTTCCGCAAGTCGCCGTTCGCGCCGCAGTTCCCGTTCTTCGAAAGGGAGTACGGTCAGCACGAGATCGGTGAAGATCGAGAAAATTCCAGAACAAGACGATTTTTTCCAGAACCTACCTAAACTTTCGAATTTTCCAGACCCAATCGGCCGTCTCGGGAAGCTCCATAAGCTCCAGACGCTCGAGAAAGTTGCCGAGAGGTCACAGTCGCAGGTAAAAAGGCGTCATCTAACGCCATGGCGTTATTTCTTTATCACGCCACGACGTCATAAGCTGATTTTCATTTTTAAAAATGATGCCTTTTAGTCGCTCTCGCTCGTCGTCCCGCAGCTCGCACGCTGCCCTCTCTCCTGATGTCTACTCCATGAAGCGCACGGTAGGAGGATGTCATCTGAAAATAATATCCTTATAAAATGACGTCATCTATGGTTAACATTAGAAAAGACACCATCTTAAAATAGCATCATGAAAATACGTTATAAAATAGTGCCTTTTTAACGCTAATCTTCAGCCGAATGGCAGCTACGATGTGTCGTTCCCCTCGATGCCCTCGATGAGCCAGCTGAGAAAGGTGTCGGCCGACGGAAGTTTGCAGGGAACGATCAGGTGCCGATTAAAAGGGATTTCATACCCATTTAATTTTTAGCGCGGATCAGATCCGCCGAAAGTACGGCATGCAGGATGCGTTGGACTCCGTTCCGCACTGGTCCGTCTGGCGTGATGGTACGTTGGCAAGAATTGAAAATTTCTATTTTAAGAGACGCTCTAAACTGAATCATAACAATTTAGGAGTGTTTGTGGGAATTTCGAGGGGAAAGCTGATCTATAGTTTTCTTCTAGAACCGACCCAAAAGACTTTCCAAACCCGATCTAAATTTTTTCAGACCTAATTCAATTTTGTTTGTTTTCCAGACCCTTCGACCGACGCCTCGCTTTCGGCTTCGCGACGCCAGTCCCTCCAGCGGCGTCCCTACGAGAGGCGTCGCAACTATCCGAACTTCCAGGCCATCGCTTCGATCGAAGCGTTCGACCCCGTGCGCCGCAAACTCACCTACGGCAGCGCGGATAGTTCGATTGGAGAGCGTAAGTACATAACGCCAATGGCGTTATTAAATGTTGCTATTATAATAAAAATAACATCTTTTAAAAAACAATACCGTCATTGGAAAGTTCCTAGGCCGCACCCAGGACCACGTGCTACACTTCAAAGCGTCGATCAACGGACGTCCCTGGGCGACGGATCACAAGATCACTCTGGAGGTCGGAAAATTCAAATAGTTCTAGAAAATTTGGAAATCGTTTGTAAAAATCCTGAAATATTGGAACAAATTTGATTAAATTTCGAAAAATTTCAGAGCTATGAGGACGGGCCACTGGATTTCGTGCCCGAAGAGGTGTCTCTGGACGGCGTCGTCCTCTGGAAAAACGCCGAACCTCCCACTGACATCCAGCGCCAATTCAACTAACCCAACATAGGCAAGTTGATTCTGGAACATTTTTCAGTGTTTTCGAAGTTTCTGAAGTTGTTTCACTCTACAAGTTGAATTTGGAAAACCTCGATTCGACAATTTTTCACCCTGAATATTATTCTTGAAAAATGCTATTTTCTCGAATTTTCATCATGTCGATCCAAAAATTGCATTTCAGACCTCCACCAAATGCAGCTCTATCAAACTCATACTGATCTGACGACGAATCTAAAATGCAATATGTAAGACGAGAATAAAGCTTTTGAGAGGTAATACGACGTCGAATTTTGTCCCTAAATCGTTTTCCTCGCTCTAAAAGTTGTCGTTAAATTGTTATGCAGTAAAGGGATTGCGTGTCAGCGCTCAATTGCATCATCACCGATAACTAATTCATGCAAATCGCTCATTTCTGTCTCCATTTTGTCATCGATTTTCCTCATTTTAGGAAAAGGGGGCGGGAACTATGGAAATGAAAATTTTGCAGCTCTACCCCCTCATTTTTCACAATATTCAAACTTACAATATTTATATCGTATCTCTCTCTCCCTCTTTCTTTATGTTTTCTATGATATGTATTGGCTAATTATATGAATTTTCAAAGTTTTATTTCTCACCCTTTACCTATGAACTTTTACACAATTGCCTCTAAATATAGATCGAAAAAATTTTCATACTTATCTTCCCACACTTTATCATCCATTCATGATTTGATAATATCGTTGCGTACATCACACGACTAGTTTTTAGTTAAAGTGCCAGATTATTCGTAGATTTTCATATGCGTTGACGCACACTAACCTAGGATTGATTTGTCAGACTGACTTACCAATTTTGAGAGATCACTAGTCTGAAATGTGCAGGAATTTTTAATCATCGATTGAATTTTCGCCAACTTATTACCTTGAAATTTGAACAATCATGCCCGATTCAGTGCTAGAGCATCAGGCTAGTTTTTACAACAAAAAAAATTAATTTTCTTGATTCTAAAACATTTTAGCTAGTGGTCTCCCGCCATCCCATAGTGAATTTCACTAGAAATGTCATAGCCAATGCGAAGGTAAGTTGAAAAAAACGAAATTTAACATCGGACCCACATAAATTTTAGGTTAACCAATTCCTAACCTCAGTGGCAATTTTAATATCATTTTATTGGCTGATATGCTCTTTATTTGGATTACACATAGGTAAACTCGACTATTTGGAAACCGTGAGATCACGAGACACGAAGACATAGGCGAAATAGTATAGGGTTAGGGTAGGGTACGGGGGATGATAGGCTTTCTTTTCCCACACTATTTCTCAATGTCTCGTGTCTCGTGATCTCGCGGTTCCCAAATTGCCGGTAAACCCAAAAAAAACAAGGTTTTAAAAATACGAATTTTTGAAACTTTTTCAGCCCATCCGCTTACCACCTCGCCAGTTCAATCTAATGTACCGTTATGTGTAGCTTCGTTATTCGTTTTATTAATCTGCTCCCATTTCTTCGGCTTCATATTCAATTTTGGGTTTGTGCCCCCCGAGTCAGGTATTATCAATGGCCGATAACTTGGGACAAAATAAACGATGCACAGATACGAATGTGAAAGGCGTGCATTGCGTATGCACAAATAGTCGTCAAAGTCATTTCTTGAGGATCAATGAAATGGTGTCTATTCGTTTGCAAAAAAAAACGCGCTAATTTCCATGCATCACAATTTCATCGCTTTTATATTGTCTCAAGTAATCGGTCATCGACAATAAGTATAATACAAATGCAATTTTTGTTTAATTTTTCGATTTTCAGCAGCTTTGTTAATCGGATTTTGCTTCCGGAACGTCTATTTCATGCAGGGGTTAATTAATATCTCCGAATATTGGATGTTTGTCGTTACTGAATCTGCTCTAGCGATTTTAATCGTCCGTCTCTGTGCACACTTAGACCTGCCGGCTATAGGCTTCAATCCGGTGACAATTCAGCGTTCCACTTCCCCCGACTTACCCAGACTTTAGGCCCTACCATTTTCGCTGGCTTTGATACCAACATTGGTGGAGTGCATAAGCATAGCTGCGATATCGATCTTAGTATGGAAATTCAGCCCTCAAATGGGGATTCTTTTTGGGTGAGTTCAAAAATCTGGGGGCTGATGGTGCTGAAAAACATTTCTTCAGACTCACCCTTTCTGCCGCTTCATTTTCGATAATTTCAAGGGTTATCTCAAAAATCAGGCATAGGAAGTTGGAAATAAACAAGGTGGTTTATTTGAAATATGCCAATTTCTAGATGCCTTTTTCAGAGCATACCCACGACCATTGAAAGTGCGGTATGCATCGAGGGAATTTTCCTAATAGCGGCGATTTCTATAGCCACTGAAATCGTGTTCATTAAAGGTCCTAAAATTTTCAACTTACCTACATTTTAAACACCTATATTTTAAGATAGCGTTTTATCCTCTATCGGACTTACCATAGGCGAAATCGCTTTGGGCATAGTGGTGGGATTTTTATCTGGTAGGGAAGTTTAGGACTATTTATAAATTCATTAAATTATTGTCTTAGGAGCCTTTTTAACATCTTTCCCGAAATCCCACACTCAGTATTACCAATTCACCAGGGGCCTATTGCTAGTACTATCTGCGACAGTTTACATCATAGGCAAGTCAGTCTGAAGTTCTTCCTAAATTTCAATTCTTTAGGCTCCCAAGTCATTGGTTTAAGATGTGGTGGAATATTTTCCGCTATTCTTCTATCTTTAACGTCAACCTTAAATTGGAGACTGGAAAATAGGAAAAATGTCGATTTTTACGGGAAATTTTCCAACTTACCAAGAATTTAAGATTCACAATCTATGCTCTGGATTTGGGTATATCTGGGATAAAATTAGTCTGCCATTGTTATTTGCAGTAGCGGGATATCAGTTGGATTTTCATAAGGTAAAATCCCCCTTACTTATGGTAACTTACTTAAAATTCAGTTGGTCTTAAACATATTAAAATATTTTGAACTTACCTAAAAGTTCAATAAATTTTTCCACTCAAAACAAATTTACAATATTTTAAAAACTTACCAAAAATCCCAACTGTTTTTAACTCATAAAAGAAATTATTCATAAATTTGCCTAAAATTTCAATTTATTTTTTAACATAATAAAAATATTCGTAATATATTCTCAACGGCCTTTTGTACTCTACACCCACTTTTTGAGGGGAGAGTAGGGGAAAAGAAAAAAAACTGAGCGTAGGTGTGGAATACAAGAGATCATTGTCAAGTTACCTAAAAATTCAGGTTACTTCATCCCTAGTCGGTATCTGTTTCGCGCTAATTTGCCTCGGGCTATTTTTACGTCTTCTGGCTTCAATAATTTTCGCTGGTTGTACAAGTTTGGACTTCAAACAACAAATCGTCGTCGCGTTTTCATTCATGCCGAAAGGGACCTTGCAGGTGTTTATAATTTTAAAATTTTATATCGTTATATTATTAGTCTTTCTTTATTTGATATATATTCTGTTTAATTAAATATTTTAAAATTTAGATGATCATTGCACCCGCGACTATTTTAGCGAGTAAATCTATGACTCAATATAGAGATGAGGCGGAAATCGTAAATTTTTAATTCTGTAATTTTGAAAACTTTGATTCTTAAGCTACTATTGGCCTGCGTATTAACCGCGTTAGTTAGTGGATCTATTGCTAGCGTCTTATTACATTTATTCTCCCCATTTCTGTTGGTCAAAAGAAATGAGGTAGGTCTATGCTAATTTTAGAATTATATAAATTAATAAACTCGATTTTATCTATTTCAGTAAAATATAAACAACTCAAAATACAAAATTATATATTAAATCTTTATTATATAGATTTGGGCCAATTAAATCGCAAATCGCGATACAAGGTCCAAGATAAGAATGTCCCTAATAAGAGACTGGCTTCAGGCATATTTTGGCGTGGAACAAATTCGGGTTTAGGTTTTTCAATTTTTATTTTTGGCCCAAGTAGTGCAGAATTTAATTCTACACAATTTTCCACGCCAGCTTTTCCCAAAAACTTAACAATTTTCAAATATTATATTGAAGTCAAAATAGTGTATTTTCTCTTATTCTAGACTGACTTAGACACTATTACTTATGGTACTTGCACTGACTTTTATTAAAGTTTTATCTAAATACTGAAAGATAGATATTTATGTTTATGGTAATGCAAATTTAGATCCGTTCTTCTGATAGCCCGACTGATAATCCTGAGATCGGAATAAATAATAGTCTCCCTAACCCTAACGCACCGAGAGAGTCGCCTAGAGATTTAATTGATCCCAAAGACGTAGCCCATTTATAGGTCTTTTATTCTAAATAGAAGCTTAGTTCTTCTATTTTCCACTTAGGATTTGTTTGCTTCGCATTATGATTTTGTGTACCATGCAAAAGTTTGCTTTATATATAGTCACTTTTTATTAATTGGCAAAAATAAATCGAATTCAAATTGAAAATAGCATCAGTGTTAATGATATTGTATCAGTGAATTTGTAGCAATAATAGATATAGAATTCGCAATTGAGAAAAATTTGAATCTAACTCTTTAGTTTTTCAATAAGCATTCAAATTTGAGCTGCCAAAATGTCTAGAAAGATGCAAAAGAGAAGATATAGATATAAGCTACCCAATTTAGGGTACAAGTAATAATAAAAATAGTAGCATAAAACATTCGATGATTAATATTTACATTGATATAGGTCGGCTATATAAATATTGAGAAATTTGGATCTAAGTTCAATCATTTAAAAAAATGTCCCGCAAATTAAAAATCAAAATAATCTACTCAGAGTATATTTCCGCGCGTTATAGTGAAAGCTCGTATTAAAAATAAAAGAAAATTTGGAATGTGCGATTTAAAATTCAGGTTCGAGTAAAAGCTGTGTTCTAGAAATGCCTATGCAAAGTATGGATTATCAGAATAAGTTATTCTATGCAAAAATATAATAAGTATCACTCAATAAAACATTTGTGAAATCTTCCGTGAATTTCGAATATAATAAATTGCACAAATGCTCAAAAATAATCGTAAGTACCAAAATGATATGAATTGCAATGGCATGTAAGCATTCTTAGTATTTTGAGCGGTGATATGCTACTTTCGAAATATCATAATTGCGATATAAATTACTCGGTGATTACACCCAAGAAAAAAAGATGTAGGGGCGTTAAAAATCAATAAATCTAAAAATAACGCCACTACGCCCTTTAAATATGACGTCATATCAGACTGTTATCATGAGTGCTTGGTGAGGGGTGGTCTTCGGTATTTTCGCCACCCTTCATTCTCGTTCGAGCGAAATCTTCGAAGATGAAGTCATCATCGTCAAGCGGGTTACACCTGAAGGATTTCATATATCCGAGATTCATATATCCCAGGATTCCCATATATCCGAACATATAAAATCCCGACTTTCACATATCCCCCTACCCTTCATCGTTCAGCTGTATCAAATCGATATCCAATGGGTTAGCTTCTGAACCAGGCTGGGATATAAGCGATGGTAACCTCTCTCGGTCCTAAATTTTATTTTGAATTGCAATCTTAAAATTAAATACTATCTACGACCGACAACTTGAGGCGGAATAAATGATGCACAAATTCGAATATGCAAAGTGCGCATTGCGCATGCACAAATAGTCGCTTAACTTTTCTTCTGAATACGATGTAAAATAACGTAAAGTGTGCTGCAAATAGCGCGCGAATAGAAATTTTTATTTATTTCGTCTCAAGTAATCGACCATTTACAATAGTTGTTTACCTTTTTATCGGGCGTTTCAGCGGGTTTAGCGTGTGTCAGCGTAAATGGCAATTCGGCGGTTAAATCACCGCCCAACGGACCGCCGATAGAAGCCTTGATTTTCACCTTGTATTGAACGACGATACCAAGGTTTTCTCGAGAGGTATTTCCGTCGATTCGAAAACTTTTAGATTAATGTAATTTATAATAACTTTCAATTAAAAAAAAAAAATATATATATATATATATTATAATTTAGATTAACCATGGAACTTTATATTTTGTATACATTTTAAATTACAATTAAATATTTTCTTACATCGTACTACTGGCTAAATTCGTATCCTCATGCTTTAATTGGCCATCCAAAGCAAGTCCTCGCTTGTCTTTATTGTATCGCAGCAAAGGACAGACAGAATAGACCTTTGACAAGGTAGCCCCAGGTCCAACTGGGAAACCTTCGCTAAAATTAAGATATGTAAAATTTGGATATATGAAATATTATTTTATTCTTCTTCTAAAAGTTAAAGTCTAGTATTTTTAATAAATTTGTTTGCCATAATGTTAGTGATGCTTATTCTAAAAATTATGTATATATAAAAAAAAAAAAAATTGCATACTTGCTTTCAACTTTGGCAACTTCACAAGTGTAAGACGCTGTGGTAAACAGGCATATATCGGCTACTTGGATTACGCTAACCTAAAAGTTAAATTGTTAAGAATAGGTAAATTTAGCCTCTTGTATTCTACATTCACATCCACTTTTTTCTTTCCCCTTACCTCCTTCCTCTACTACTCTCCTCAAAGAGTGGGTGTGGAATACAAAAAGTCGCTACATTTAAATTTTACCTTCATTTTCTTGACGGTTTTATTGCTATTGTTTTGCAAGTGGACGTTGACCGCTATGCTTTCGCCGTGGTAATACATCTGAAGATAAAAATTTGTTAAAGCATTTCCAGGTATATTAAATATTGAATATTCAGGCGATATTAAATTAAATTATACCAAATAATTTTTCTACCTTATCTAATTCGATTATATTCAGGCGTTAAAATAAAATAATGACTAATTTGCTTATATTTCGGCGTTAAATTAAATATTTTGATTAAGCCATATTTTCTAGGTATAAAATTAAACTACCTCCTTATCCAAAGAGGCCTCCATATGTAGGAGTCCAGGCGACATCATGAACTCTTTGGAAACCTCAACCATAGGTTGCGATCTAGCTTCCCAAGGTGCATATGTTAACTTCCTTATAGCGAGGCGAACCGAGTTGCTAAAACTAATATTTTCGATGCTCAAATCTGCGAGGCGTGCAAAGTGGTGCACGGTTATTTTTAGTGGTTAAGAATCGAGAAATAAGACGCGAAAAGGGAAAGTGGCCTAAAGTCGCTTCTTTCTCCTCCCGTTTTCGACTTCCTAGATTTCGGCATCAACAATAACTTTTAGGTGTATTTTAAATTTAATAAATTATTTTTTATTTTAATTGTATATAAACATGTTAAATTTTAAATGACAATAACTGTTTAAAAGTTTTTCAAAGTTAAGTTTAAACAATTTGAAATCATACTGTTTTTTAGGCTTATCCACCGAACAATCCATGCCGTTAACCATGGTCTTTAGTTCATAATCCACACCACATGGTTTTCCCGTATCTCCCGGCGCGGGCTTAAAATTTTTAAAAAATTTAATTTATTATTTTAAATACGATATCATATACGATTAAACGATAATATGTTTGAATTTTGATTTTATTTAAACTAATACCTGTAAAGTGACACTACTAGCTGATCTGGGAGCGATTTCAAACCAGAACGGGTACGCGTTTCCGCCTAGCTTGCGCTTTAGTCGCTCCTGCAGTCTTGTTAACGGTCTTTCAGGCTGATCTGGTTCTTGAGGATAGACCTAAAATTCGCATTCCAATTACATACATTTAGACTGCTCCAATTTAAACTTAGATACCATAATTTAATGTTTTATATTAAATATTAAATACTTATATTTCATTTGAAATTCACCTGATATTGCATAGAAATCAAATCCTTTCTGAATGTCAATCCAAGAACATCCAAGTCTTCTCGACCGTAGCGAAAAGCCGCCAACAGATGAGCGGTGACTTTCTTGCCCTCTTTGATATACTCATCATCGATTAGAACCATGCCATCTAAAACGGTATATGGTTACCAGAGTGGTAAAAATGGTATCTTGCCTATCAAATCTACATAGTCACCACGATCTATGAAATCTCGCTTCCCCAAATACGTAGTGATTTTACCATTGGGACTCGTCTTTTTGAAGACCCTTAAAGAAAAATGCTTGATTTAAACTCAATCATCATATTATAGTTATTATAAATTAAAATATCTATGCCTAAGAAAAAATAAGTTAATTTTAATAGTCTAGCTTATATGCTAAATAAAATAATCACTACTAAATTTTACCTTGTGCCAGCCTTTTTATCTTCCTCGCCCATGCTTAACTTTTTGACCTTCTTACAGCTGGCCTTTTCCGAATTTACAAGTCCGGGAGGTATTTTTGCGGATGATGCTAAAGAAAACTATAAATTGGGCGGAGCTAATTTGGGATTTAAATTAAGCAATTCGGACTAAAATGAATTTATTTCGAATTTAGGTAGAGGGATGCTAAAACTCCATTAAAGCAAAAACGCGTGTGCTCTAAAATGAGGGGTGTTCGAGCATCTTTTCACTCTCTCGCTTTTAAATACTCTCTAGAGATAATCACTTTCTTCGGACTCTCTTTAGAATATATGCTATTTTGTCATTTTCTCTCTGAACTTTGTTCTTTAGCTAATTTTCTGGTTCTCTAGACTCTCTCGCGTTTAAATGATATTTAGGCCTATGAATTTCCCTTCTAGTCGACAACCAATTATGTTGAAGTGACTGACATCGAAAGTAGAGATAATCGAAACTGAAGAGTGCGAAAAAGAAAAAATAGAAAATTTCTGCAACTAAAATTATTAACAGAAGAACGATTATTAACTAGTAACCGAGAACTCATTAAAATGATTAGACTTTGAAAGCGACTATATATGGGAATTTTAGAGGTGGAGAAATTTTCGAAAAAAGGGCTCTTAGGAAATTGTCGGTTTTTAGAAATAAATGTCATGTGAAAATTACTAAATTATATCATTTTTTAAAGATTTAAAAGTTAAATATCATCATAGAACCAAGATATATTCAAGTTTAGTTCGAGATTTAAACTATATTCAAGTTTCAGAATATATAAATTGGAGTATATTTGAAAACAACGAAAAAAAGAATATGTATATATTCAATTTTTTTTAATTTTGAATATTTAAGTTCAAAATAATATTCAAGTTTCAGGCGATATAAATTGGGCTATATTTAGAAAAATGTTGGAAAATAGGGTGTGACAGGGATTTGAGAGGGGATGAGATTTAGCTCACATGGAGCTCTATATACCTAGCTTGTGTACTCTTTCACTTTATTTTTCTTTTTCCCTATCTTAAATTCGAATACTATTTCGCTTCAACACTAATTGGACATATTCGTGATTCTAATATTTCCTATATCACGCGAAAATGTGTTTCGTTAAAACAACGTAATTTACGCAAATACGCTCTTAAATTAAATTTAAAATATATTAAAATAAAAATAAAAATAAAACGTTTCAACAAGACTGTCGGAACTGAGCTTCGAATTTGCTTGAAGTTCAGTTCAGTTCAAGTTCGATCGCGAAAATTCTTCAGTTCAAGTAAGCTCAAGTTTAATTTTTCAAACTTCTGACAGCCCTGCGTTTCAAAAACTTGAGCTTTATATAATGGGTGAAATTAGAGTATGAGTGTCATACACTAATTCCGGTTAGTATTTATATTTAATGCAAAATCATCTGCGTTTAGAATACTCTCAAGAAATCAATATTTCTCGATTACTTCATTAATTAAAATGGTAGAGCGAAAACAAGCTGAGATGTTTGCAACTTAAAATTGTGTGTAATAACGTCATGGGTACTCAATGTGTGTATGTTGTTAGAATGATGCGCGATCTTTAAATACAGAATAGTTTACCTTATTATGTTGTATCTCTGCAATATTATAGGACTGAGTAACTCGAATATAATATGGACGATGATGCTATTTTTCTTCTGGTCATAATATCATCGAGTAGGAATAAAAATAAATCGGTTCCTGAAGAGAAAAATACGTTATTCTTGAAGATAATATCAACATGACACGACATTGCATATGAAAAATGCGTAATTCAGAAGTTTTAGATAAAATCGGAAATACAGGTTTTGAAAATAGGTAAGTTCGGGGAAAATCTTATGTAAGACCTAAAAAATTGAATCGATGATAATTCAAAGAAAAGACCTGCGAAATACCGATTTTCAAGAGTTAGAACAAATATTAAAGGGAAAAACTAGGGCGTGGTGTCTTGTGACTGAAGATAAGGGAATTGTTGGGGATTTCATAAATCCGCTAGATTCGTAGTTCCTTATATATATAGAATTCTGATTCATATAGCGAAGTAGCGTCGTAAATCTTATCCCGTGGTATATACAAATTGTAGTTTTCACAGACAAATGTCGGTATGAAATATAGTCGACGTAGGAAATGCCAAATGAAAATGGTAAATGGTTCAAATTCGGTTTTTTCCTAATTTTAGAAGAGTACAAATTTTCAGTCATTTGATATTACCTAAGTCATGCATATAATAAAAAATAATAATGAGGACCGAATAAAATTTCAGATATTAAAGTATATTTTAGCCATATCACGTTATTTGTGGCGTGAATATCATAAAACACCAGATTTTTTACTCTTAACTGAAGGTAAATCTCTTAAATTATGGAAATAAGACAAAGAAAGAGGCTGTACTTTAAGATAATCCAGATTCGGACTTGGTGCGATTGGGTTGAAATTAGTGAAGGAATCCACGAAATTCGAGAGTCTTTAATTCGATTGGCTAAGTTTGTCGAGTCGACAATGTTGCTGGAATGTAGAAGATATCGAGAGGAATTAGCTTCCCCCACTCGAAAAAACTTGACGAACTTAAGGATTAAATAGGGGATTTAAGAAGAGGATATCCAACAGAAGGGGGCAGATTAGCTGAGGCGAACATGAGATATATAAAGTGGATATTTCAATGGAATTTATGTATATAGTTGTGATGTAACAATGTTTTTAATAATATATTTATATTTAAATATAAACTTTGGATGCCAGTTATTATATGACAGGACGGAGGGGACAGAGTCTATAGTTAAGGAAAGTAGGAAGAAATAGTGTGGGGAAGACACCCATCCTCTGTCATATAGCAGTTGTCATTTGACATATTATATGTTATATAATATTCAATTCACATTTGGATATACCTTTAAAAAATCATTTAAATCTCAGATATAATAATAGATTTTTATAAGGCAAATCGATACATGACTTTTAGCGCATTCTTAGAATATTTCCCATGAAACATTATTTCTCCCAGGCTTTTATTATTTTTTCTTTCAGAGCTATAATATTTAGCCCACGCGCGCCTTACTTTGGCCTCGACTTTTTTACTCCGAACCACTTTGCCATATTCTTATTTTTCGCGCTCCCCGTAGCTATGGTTATGTATTAATCCCAAAACTTCGCATTCTTATAACATTTTTGAGGGAAAAATTAGGCCAGCTAGTTTCGGAAGTGTATTCTATAGCATATAAGACATAGACTAAAGTCTAAATACTCCCAAACAAAAGTTCAAAGTATATTAATAAAGGGCAGAACGTAGGCATATATTTTGTATATGAAAGATAAGAATTTCGAGAGAGTACATTTTTCGCCTAAATTTCAAAAGAACT
Organism: Diploscapter coronatus; assembly: GCA_964036155.1. Lineage (NCBI taxonomy): Eukaryota > Metazoa > Nematoda > Chromadorea > Rhabditida > Rhabditidae > Diploscapter > Diploscapter coronatus. The sequence goes on along the minus strand of OZ038422.1, from coordinate 84,906,977 downwards.
TCATGAATCTTCAAAAACTCTTCAGGGAATTGATAGTTAAGTTTACGAGATGACTAAAGAAGATATAGAATTTTTCACCACATAATAAAGAATACCCCTGGAAAAAACGAACGTGATATAGATTTAAGCTATTTCTCAACACATAGAAAATAGCTGGAGAAAGAAAGTCTGAATATTTTCTAGATCCTTGGAAAAAGCAGTGCATTGTATATCGATCGATAAATGAAAGAGGGAAAAATATATAGAGAAATAGAATAGTATGGAATTTTTAGAGTCAGAAAAGAAACAAAGGTCGTTCAATGCATGTGACAAAATGAATGGAAAAATGGCCAAAAGACAAGAGACTCAAAGATAATTGGGCAATTATATAAGGAAAGGAAAGGCAAGAAAAGTTACAATGTTCTGAAAATTTCAAGCATATTTTAAATATATATACTCATGCATATATAATAGCACATGATATATTTAAATTTAAATATAAAATATATATGATATTTAAATTATATAAGCCGGAGAGATAGGCAATTTGAAATCTAAAAACCGTCTAGTATATAAAATTTAAAAATATACAAATTAGGGTAATTAAATGGAGTATTGATGCGGAGGATCGGTTGGGTGTGGGCGCCTCGTGTCACTCGCATCCCCTGCGTGTTTGACCTTCCAGTGTTTAAGCACACTCTGCCTCTCTGATACTCTAACCGTCAAAGAGTGCATTGCAATGGGGAGAAGGCAATGAGAGTCCATTTGACTGATGTTGATTGCGGGCTTCATCAGAAGAAGCGGGAAGACATATATCTAGTATGGGATTTCAAGAGACCCTATGCCTTAACATGCAATTAACAAATCGCGAAATGTTGCATGTAATTGATTATCTTTTCAGGCTCTAAATGTAGTTGTTTAATTTGGCTTTAAAGATATGTAGTATGAGATTTTAGAGTGATATTCTTCAACGTGTAATTATTAGTTATCTTTTAATTTTATATAGGTTAACATGCATATGCTTTTGAGATTAATATTATGGCATATGTTGCGTATGTAATTACCATGCAATTTTAAATATCATAGTTCGAAAATTAATCTCAATGATATTATATATATGATAAAAACTATTTTTAAAAAATGCATTTTTTTAAATATCGATTAACATTTTCGTCTTTCTATTGTCTCTGAGTTTTAATATATTTGAAATTTCCCTTCACTATCATGCAATGAGGATCCTATCGAAAACAATAAAAGAGTGAATAATATTTGCCCTGGAGAAAAGACACAAAGCAATATAAAATCAAAGCAACAGGCTTTTCGACTTTTCCTAAATCAGAACAAAATTTGTACGTTGCCTGGAACCCAAACTCCCCAAGGATTTCCAAGATTTAATAGTAACCATTAAAAATATGGACCCGAAGTCTAGGTCTAGTAGGTGAGCCACTATAATTTTTCGCTTGTTTATTCTAGAGTTTAGCCCACCCTCTGGCAATCCGGAACTTTTCAAGCCAGGTATCATAAATTTATCATCTATATCACCCATCAATTCTCAAGTAAAAGTGCAATTTCGCAAAAAAAAAAATCTGTTTCCCCTACGCACGAATTTTCGATGTGCGAGTTCAAAATCTGAACGCAGGCCCATTTTTTCCGGTTTTTTTTTGGTAAAATCAGTTTCACTTTGAGAGAAAGTGTTGATCTTGAAGAGAGCGGAAAAGACGCAGAAAATCAAGGAAGAGAAAAAGGGATCCGCACAATGAGGTTTGTTCGACTTATTACACAATTTTTCGTCTGGCTCTCTGGCTCTCTCACATTCAATACTATTTCCCTCGTTTTTATACTCTAGCTTCTCTAATTTCAGAGTGATATTTCAGTTGCCTTGTAATTTTCGCCTTTCTTAAAGCCTCTTTCAAAGATATATCCTTCAAAATCATTCATCCTTGCTAGTTCTGACGGGTAAAGAACTCCAATTAGCTGATCTTCATCAAAAATTACTCTGGGGCTTGATTCTCAAGTCTGAAACTAAATCCAAAATTACTTCCTAAAAATAGATTTCTTTACCCGATCGATAAAATTCTAAACCCCTAAATTCAAACAATGAGGGATGTAGCTGACCCCATCATGCCCGAAGGTAAGATTTGTTAAATGCCTAAATTTCTTCTTATGAATCTTATGGTCTTATAAGAAATTGGAAATTAGACCTCATTTGACCCCAAAGATTAGGCAAATTTGGCGAAGATCATCTTTCTTTCTATGTGAGATAGAGGCGAATTATTATTGCTACTTGTTAGAGACTATCTCAAATTCCATATTTTAACGAATGAATTCTCCATGTGCTGAAGAACTTACATTTGGCGGTAAGGCATTTTCTCAAGATCAAAAATTGTCATTTTACAGTCAACCCTTATCATCGTTGTCTTGTCATAAGGGTAATCTCAAAGTGATATATCGAGTTTCAAAAGCCTTCCCCCGTTCGGGTTTCAAATGCCCTACAAAAACTTAGCGTCAGCAAGAGTTTAGAAATTTGCACACAAGGTAAAGTGCAAGTTACAAGCCAACACGGATCCGGCTTTACACTCACTTGACAAGGGCTCATAATTTGCAGAAAAAGGAGATCGTTTTTGAAAAAGAGATAACATTTTCAGATATCCACAAGTTCCTGATCGATAATAAAGAGGCTATCATTGCCTTCCTACAGAATATTCCTTCCGAAACTAACGGACAAGCAAGGAAGGCTCGAAGCGTAAGTAAAAAAGCTGATCTTCATGTGTTTATAGATTTAAAAATGCAACCCTTTAAACCTTATATATTCATTATTGTTTTTCTTTCAAGGGAAGGCTTCTATACTAACCCTAGATTTTAATTAAAAAAGAGAAAAAAAAACTTTTATTATAATAAAGAGGGGCTTCTATTATAATAGAGAGGGGCTTCTAATTTTTTGAATTTAGACATCCAGGTCAGAATCAAGACCAAGACGATCCCCGTCTCAATCAGTTACCCCGTCACCGCCTCCAACGGGGAGAAGTCGAAGACGGAGGAGCAGAAGCGCAAAATCACGGTCATCCAGCAGACAGAGAAGGTTGCTTTCATGAAGATCAGCTTTTTAAAAATTAAACTCAAGTCCTTGAACATTACAAATTTGACGATGGATAGATTTGTATTAATCTTAAGAAATCTAAAATTCAATATTTGAATGAAGATCAACTTTTGCGTCAATTATGTTTCATGAAATTCAACGAAAATCAACCTTTTTGCTATGAGTTTTATGAATATCAATTCTCCTATTGATCATATGGCTAAATATAAAGTGTCTAGTTCTAGGTTCCAATATTTCTGTGAATATCACCTTTCATTCGATTTTAGAAGGACCCGATCACGCAGCGGGAGCTACAGCTCACGAGCAGTGCAACATCCGAAAAACTCATCCGAACCCAGGCGATACTACAATAGTCACACAAGCAACGGGTCGGCGAGTCACGGCAGCCGACGAGGCAGGGAACACAGGGATCCGACCGGACCACGATCAACCGTCATAGCCACCGAGGGCTTCGAGGCTGCGAGATGGTGAATAAGCCAGAAAAATCGAGCATAATCCCAGAAAAGTCCTGAATAGGTCCCAGAAAGTCCAGAAACCCATCAAATACATCGTCAAAAGTTCCGGCAGAAATCAGAGAGAGCAAAACTACTAGCCACATGCAAAATCAAAAAGAATTGAATGAAAGGCAGAACGTGCGGTTCGGTTCGAAAAGGAATTCGCACCATCAAAGTGTTGACCTAAGTTTGAGCAAATTTGAAAAGTGCGGCGGTGGCAATTTCAAAAAAGGCAAAATGTCAGAAAAATCAGAGAAAAGTCGTGAATGAACTGAAATGGATGATTAGGTGAGGTCGAAATCCATATGCCCAATTCCGGTGTCGGTTGATGAATCAGAGTGCCGTTTGGAAAAGTTTCAGAAAAAGATTCCGATTTTTTCGATTTTTGCTGACCTCATCAACTATATCTTCACTAGAAAAAACTGGTCTTCACGGTGAAAAGTCGGGATTTTATCAAATTTCTACTAACAGAGTTGATCAGTGGCCTTTCTTCTATTCGATTGACCGTTCTTTATAATCATCCACAAACTTTCTTGACGTCGTCGTTTGAAAAGTCCCACCATTAAAAATTAACCCTTTTCACTTGAATTTCGATAAAAAGGGGCGTGGCGTTTTTCCCACCAAAACTTTTAGCTTCGTCTCTTTTATTGGAAATTCGAGTGAAATCAACAAATTATAGAATGAGAAATTTAGGAGGTCCCCCAGGCGTACTTCGCCGTTGAGACGTCGACCTTCGACCTACGCGTCTTCAACAAGAACCGCCCCGCCCAGTCGGTAAGTTACCGTAACTCTCTTCCTTCGTGTTCACTTTTCCGATAAAGATCGCAAAATCTGCCCTATAGCTAATTCTAAAGAGAGGATTTGTCAATGGAGCAGATTTTTCGCCTTTATCATTTTCTCCTTCTTTTTCTTTAGCGCTATCCCTGCGAATATTCAGTCAAGAGTAACTAAGCCGAGCGTGTATGTGTAGTAAGATAATAAAAGCTAAATCTCTATTCGCATGTTGAGAGATAGCTGATGAAAAGCGACTGGCATATATGAATATGCTAATTTCAGATGCCTCGGAGTGTTTGGAATGAATCCCTCTACAAATGAGCGAGATCTAAACTCGATCTTTTCCGAGTTCGGCCGAGTTGAACAGGTGAGGGGAGCGGGGGCTAAAAATGTTTAAAGCCGACTTTCTAGGTTCAAATTATCCGTGATCGGTTTTCGAATCGCAGTCGCGGTTTCGGGTTCGTCTATTTTCGGGACGTCGAGGACGCTCAATTGGTAAGTGTGTGGGGTTACAAATTTCTAGGGGCGAGGCTGAGATTTGGAAAGAAACATTTCAGGCACTTCCCGCCATGGTAAATGCTGTTATCGATGGTTACAAAGTGAGGGTCGACTTTTCGCTTACGAATTTTTCGGAGAAGACGGAGCGTTATTAATTAAAATCGTAAACGCCAGGGATGTCATTTTTTTTGGGTTTTCTTGTGTCGTCTTGACGCTAACTTTTCAAATGTTCTTTAGAGAACTTCTTTCATATTTACATGGGCTTGTATTTTTCGTCAGATACTTTATGAATTGTTATTCTCATAGTTGAATCGTTCTTAAATAAAGTTAATAACGATTTTTAATTATTTATTTTTGCCAACAAAAAAAGGAAACAAAACAAGTTTTTACGAAAAAAATAAAGAAAAACGTCACCATTTTGGCCGGAAACTCGAAAAATGCGTATATGCGAAATACCGCATTTTCGCGTTTGTGCCGAGTGGTGCAGTTGGTGGTTATGAGGCAGAGTTTTTTGCGCCTTTTATCGATTGGACTTGGCCACACGCTCCAGCTCGTCCTTCTTCTTGATGGCGTAGCTGTAAGGTTCGAATGTTTGTAAATTAAACGCATAAAATAGTAATCTTCTTCAAAACCACCTTATATTTTCACCTTGAAGTTTAAAAAATCAAGCTTCCCATTAATTTTCATAAAAATTCTCATTTTATCTTTTCAGCAAAAATGTAACGAGTGAAATATTCTTCAAAATCAATAATAAACCAATATTGAACTAATTACAGTAATCCTTTTAGAAATTCGTGTATTTTGCAGGGAAACTAGTGATCTTCAAAAGAATTACAGTAATCCTCCGAAAATCTACAATAATCCTGGTTTACCTGTTGGACGACCCCTTGGCGGCGTTGATGAGCTCGTCAGCGAGGCACTCAGCGATGGTCTTCACGTTGCGGAACGACGCCTCGCGCGCGCCTGTGCACAGCAGCCACATCGCCTGCAAATTTGCATTTCTTGATTTTTATTTTTCATCTTTTATTCTAATTTTACTTTTCTCGAAAGTTGAATACGTTTAACCGCTTTTTCTTGATATTTTTAATTTGTATTTTCAAATAAAATTTACATATTCTTCTTTAGAAATAGAAAAGAATATTCTTCAGAGAAATGAAGACGTCATATAATTATATTATAAAGAGAAAACACAAACCTGATTGACACGTCTGAGTGGGGCGACGTCGACGGCCTGTCTTCTGACGGTTCCTGCGCGACCGATTCTGGTCGAGTCCTCACGAGGGCCGCTGTTGATCACCGCGTTCACCAGAATTTGGACGGGGTTCTGGAAAAATCAACGTTTTTGCTCAAGATTTCCATTTTCTAAACATTTTTTCCATAATTAGCTTTTTTTCCGAAAGAGACATGATTCTCTTCAATAGTTTCAAATTTCCTACAAGACATCTACTTTTTGTTCTAGCCTTTCATAAATTAGATCTTCCTCAAAATTTTGTATTTTTAAACAAACTCTGCCGACCTCTCCAGTCAGCAGGTGGATGATTTCGAACGAGTGCTTGACGATGCGCACCGTCATCAGCTTCTTGCCGTTGTTCCTGCCGTGCATCATCTAAAAACCAATTTTAAAACATCTTATTTACTTTTTGAGTAATTTACCAGCGAGTTAGCCAGTCTCTCCACGATGGGGCAGCCAGCCTTGCGGAAACGCTTGATCTGAAAAAATGAAACTTATTATTTTTAAAATTTTTATTTAAATAAATTCAATAGCTTTTTCTTATTACTTTTATAGCTAAAGAATTGTAATTGTAACAAGTTTCGTATGCTCTAAAAATCAATGAAATTTTTGATTCAAGAGTGTACAGAACTTGTCTGAAAGTTTCGATTTTTGCCGCGTGTATCGGTCTGGAATTTTGGGTGAATTACAGGCTTGCTTTCGCGGCACTTTTCTTAACTGTAGCATTTGAAAAATGCTCTTCAAGAAATCCTAATTTTTTCTTCCTTTATATCAATTTTCAAAGAATTGTTTCCGAGATATTCAACAAATTTTTCCTTGAGAAAAAAAAATCATCGAAATCTCTTTTCAAATTTCCTGAGCGAAAACAAATTACTCTTCTACGCTGGACAATTGTTTCAAGGAATTGTCACTCTTTAAGAAGAACAAATTTTAAATCGCCGCCAGATCTATTTTTTCGAATTCCGCACCTGATATCTTCCAGCAGAGTGGGGCAGGTACTTGGCGGCTTTCTCCTTGACGGCGATGTAGTCGACCTGAAAAGTTTCTTAACATTTCAAAATTTTTAATTTCACCCCTTAGGGCTAGGGATTAAATGTTATTTTCTTACCAGCGAGATGTCGGAAACGATCACATCGTTGAACGACCACTTGCCGAACAGTTTCACCTGAAAATTCAATTTTTAGAAATATTATAAACAAAATTTTCAAATTTATTCTTTTTACTTTTTTCAACTTTTCGAATTTTATTTTTATTTTAACAATTTCGAATTTGCCAACCTCCGGAGCGTCGACGATCTGTTGCTCGACAGCAACAGCGGGCGGAGCGGCCTCGTTCGCATCATCAGCCCAGTCGTCGGCCATTTTCACACGATAATTGCCTTAATTAGCTCGAGTTAATTACCCTAATTAACTAGATAATTGGGGACAATTAGTCGATTAACACGAAGGAATACAAATTGAAGCGAATGAAATTCAGTTTTCAGGACAAAAATTCGAGAAATCAATGGGATGAAAACGATGAAAATAGCTCCAATAAATGAGTAGATAACTATCCCAATTATCCAGACAGATAATTAGGATAATTAACGCGATTGAAGAAAAGAAGAAAATAAAATGGGCAACGATTTTAGGCTAGTCGCTTTTCCATTCAGAGGGGGCGGAGACTCTGCAAAGTGCGCGCGGTTTGAACGAAAAGGGGCGGGGCTTGTATGGCCAATCAAAAAAGACCACACTCTGTTGGTTTGCGAAGACCTTGAAGAGGGGTGGGGTCTCGTATTCGAATAGGGCGAAAATAGAGCCAGCGCACAAAATTTTGCGAGGACTGTTGATGATTTGTGACGTAGCATAAGCTCAAATCATCCCTTTTCCGACAAAATTACACCCATAACTTTCGTAAATCACGGCGTTTTTATTCGATTACCGATTTTTTTCTAATTTTTAAAATTTCAGTGGTCGAACCGAGCGAACAACTATGTACGTCAAGCTGTTATTCCTGTTGGTAGCAGGTAAAATTTAAAAATTACGAGAAATCTAAAGAGATGAATAATAAAAATTTAGAAAAATAGAACATTTCTAAAAATGAAAATTTGTATCAAATTTTAAAAAATTGCAAAAATTTCAGGAACGACTCTTTCAAGCGCCCTCTATTCGAAGAAAGATGACGTCGTCGAGTTGACGGAGCAAAACTTCAAGAATCTCGTCATCAACAGCGACGACATTTGGATTGTGGAATTCTTCGCTCCATGGTAGGAAATTTGAAAATTTAATTCTTTAAAATGGATATTTTCAGGTGCGGCCATTGCAAGAACCTCGTTCCTGAATACAAAAAGGCGGCCACCGCACTGAAGGGAATTGCTAAGGTAGGAATTTCATATATCCTCCATTTAAAAGGAATTTCACGTACCCTCAGATTTGATATATCCATTTTTAGGTGGGCTCGGTTGATATGACGGCCCACCAGTCTGTCGGCCAGCCTTATAATGTCAGAGGCTTCCCCACCATCAAAATCTTCGGAGCCGACAAGCAAAAACCCGCAGACTACAATGGTAAAATTGTTTTTTATCAGTTTATCCAAGATTTTATCAACTTTATCGATTCTTATCAAATAATTTTGCCATTTTATCAACAGTTCCCAAAATCATCCCTTTCTTTCTTTTTCTTTAAGTTTACCCAAATCAATCAATTTACCCAAATAAACCTACTACTCGTATCGGTCAGTGTCTTGGCTTGAGTAAACAATAGGTTAAGGAGGGAGTGAGAGAGAGAAAAGAGAATTGATTTAACTCTTTAAGAAAGTAAGAAAATGATGAAAATAAATTAAGTTAAAATTCAAATTTAGGCGCCCGTACCGCTCAGGCCATGACCGACCAGGTTCTGGCGGAAGCCAAGAAGGCAGTCCAGGCTCGTCTCGGTGGCAAGAGCTCATCTTCGGGTTCCGGAGGTTCCGGATCCGGGTCTGGAAAGGCTGGATCCGACAAAGACGTCGTCGAACTCACCGATGCCAATTTCGAGAAGGTGTGTGTTCCGCAACAAGACTTCGAAGTTCTAGAGCGGTTTACAAATTACAATAGGAAATCGTTAGAAATTTTAGATTGTTACTCCAGAAAATTCTAGTAAATTTAAACATTGACAAAATAATGTAAAGTACACGAAAATTGAAATATTCTCGATTAAAAAATCTAGAGAATTGATATAATCAAAATTCCAGCTGGTCCTCAACAGCAAGGACATGTGGTTGGTCGAATTTTTCGCGCCCTGGTGAGAACTTTTGTAAATTTGAAATGGTTATTTTTATCCTTCAGGTGCGGCCACTGCAAAAACCTCGAGCCCCACTGGAAGGCTGCTGCCACGGAGCTCAAGGGGAAAGTAAAGGTATGAAATTCTTTTTGAAAAGGAAGGAATATCTGAATTCCCTGATGTTTTGAAATTTCAGCTTGGTGCTCTCGACGCGACCGTCCACACCACAGTCGCTAACAAATTCGGAATCAAGGGCTTCCCGACCATCAAGTATTTCGCGCCGGGCAGTGACGCAGACGACGCAGTGGATTACGATGGAGGTAGAAGCACTTCGGACATCGTCAATTGGGCGACGAGCAAGGTGAAAATTAGGACTACTAGTTTTTCCTAAAGTTTAGATGAAAAGCTGCAGTAATCTTAAGCGTTTTCTTATTTATTTTTACCGAAGATATTCGAGAAGCTATAGAAAATCGTATTTTCTTCCTGACCTTTATTATTATTAAATAAAAAATTTAGGTCCAAGAAAATCTGCCTCCTCCCGAAGTTCTGGAAGGCGCTTCCCAAGAAGTTGTGGAGGGCGCGTGCAAGGACAAGCAGCTGTGCGTCTTCGCCTTCCTGCCTCACATCCTGGACTGTCAATCCAAGTGCCGAAACGACTACATCAAGATGCTCCAGGTATACGATATTCGAGTTTTTAGGGCTAGGTTTAAAAGATCGAGATTTTTCGAAAATAATAATAATTTTACTTTCAGGAACTTGCCGACAAGTTCAAGAAGAACCTTTGGGGGTGGGTTTTGAATATTTTATTTTCAGAAAACAAAATTCGGAATGAAAATTTGTTTCTTTCTGAAAAGAAGCTAATGGGTTTATCATCTTTTAAAACCTTTAAAAAATTATATAAACTAAAATTTGCAAAAAAAAAAATTAAAAAATAATGTTTCGTTCCAGCTGGATCTGGGTGGAGGCCGGCCAGCAGCCCGCTTTGGAGGAGGCTTTCGGCATCGGCGGTTTCGGCTACCCGGCAATGGCCGCTATGAATGCAAGAAAGATGAAGTTCGCCATGTTGAAGGTTGGCAATTCGAAATAAATCCAATTCTAAAAATAAATTTTTGAAATTCAGGGCTCGTTCGGCAAGGACGGCATTCACGAGTTCCTGCGCGATTTGAGCTACGGCAAAGGCCAGACCGCTCCCATTAAGGGAGGCGAGTTCCCCAAAGTCGAAAAGAGGGACAAATGGGACGGAAAGGACGGAAAACTGCCAGGTGAAATGGAAGACCCTCTAGTTGTTATTACAAGGCCCCCTTTATTTATTCGGAGACCTCCGTTTTATTAGAAGACGCTCCTATTTTAATAGAATATACTCCCATTTTTATTAGAAAACTTTGTAGGAAAATTTCTTTTAGTAAAAGGGCTCTTTTATTTTTACAAGACCTCTAGAGAAAATATTTAGACATAAAAGATCCAGGGTCTTTTATTGGAATTAATCAAATCCATTTCAGAAGTGGAAGATGTCGACCTCTCCGATGTCGATCTCGATAAGACCGAACTCTAAGATGACAGATTTCAAAGTCGGACGTTTTTCGCCTTCGTTGTCGCGACAATAATCACTTGTTACCATCTCCCGACGCCAAAGTTTCTATCGTCCTTTGTTTTCTTGGTTTTCTTTTCGAAAATCAAGACTTACTCGGAGATTCTACTTGATTCCCTTTAATTTTAGTCAGTGATAAGAATTTTATCAGCGTTTTATCAAATCGATGCAACTTGTTCTCTCTCTCTCTAAGCTTCCGGGTTCACATTTCGTCGTTTTTATCCTTTCTATTTATGCTAATTTCTAGGATTTTTCGTGCCTTATTTATTGATTCTTCTTGGTGTTTTTCGTAGGTCGAGCGACGAAATTTTTGCGAATGTGATTATTGCTTTTCTTTATCATTTAGATGCAATAAAGATGATTTTTTGTAATTTTATTATTTAAAAATAAAATTGTCCAATTTGACCTATTTTGAAAGTTAATAATCGCAGGACCCGTCTTTCCAGCCGTCACGCCAACGTTCAAAAACTTTCGAGCAGTCGAATAAAGGCTTGCCCATTTTTTCGTTAACCTAAAAATTGTGCTTACTATTTAAAATTGACTTTTGTATTTTGCATTATTCACCCTCGCTCCCTTTGCTATTCACTTTTGAAAATAGTATGAGGAAGATAAAAAGTGGTGAATAGTACAATAAGTGGAGTAATAAAGTATTCTTTCTATTTTCAAAAATTTCCCGACCTTGTTATGCAGCCTACACATCCACTGAGAGAATTCTTGCCGGCTTTGCACTTTCGGCGGCTCCTCTTTCAGGTCTTTTCGCAGATCCTTCGCACAGAAGTCGCACGGGTACAACTAAAATATTATTTTTTTTGTAAAAATGATTAGTTTTGAGCAAAGTCTTGATAAAAATGGCTGCGAGCACTTTGTTCCCACGAGTGAGCACTTTGTTACCAAGAGTGAGCACTTTGTTACCACAAGTGAGCACTTTGTTCCCAAAGCAGAAATAGTGTAGGATAAGAAGAAAAAAGGGGAGAAATAGCGTTTGGTAACAAAGTGCTCACTCTTGGTAACAAAGTGCTCACTTTATTCTACTCTTTGGGAACAAAGTACTCACTCTTGGTAACAATGTGCTCATTATTTTCTTTGGTAACAAAGTGCTCACTCGTGGGAACAAAGTGCTCGCAGCCATAAAAATACACAAAACTAGGATTTTACAAATCTAAGGCATATGAAATTTGAGATATCCTTTTTTAATTTTAGAATTCTACCTCAGACAGACTCGTCATGAAAGCGGTGGCTTTTTGTTTCTGCTCTTCAGAAGGCTGGTCCGGATAGTAGACCGACATCGAGTGGAGCAGTTTCCAGGTGGCCCGGCCTGGATTTTTATTTTTATGTTTACTAATTTTTAAAATATTATTTTATTTTTCAATATATTTTATATTTTAAAAGTTTATCTTTAAAATAAAATAATACCCAATTCATCTTTGTCCGCTGGACAGTCTTTGTGAGTCGTCGTACTTGTGGAGGGTTCCCCTAAATTTTTCAATTTTTACAAATTTTGGATTTTCCAAAAATTAGAATTTTTTTAAAAAGCTATAAGTTAGTTTAAAGAAATGACCCTTTTTGAATTTTTCCGCCATCTCCCTGCCTTTTTTCAGCATGTCACCCACCGACACGCATGCCCTGCACGGCCGACCGTCCTCGGTGCGAATTTCCATTTTCTGAAAAAATTGGTTTATTTTTAAACAAATTTCAGAATATCGAAATCCGGAAATACACCAATTCTTCGCAGAAAAATATAATTTTTCAATTTTTACATACTTTATTCCAAATATATTGTATCGTAAGTAAAAATCCAAAGTTAGATAGAAAAACCAGATTTTTCAAAACTCAGACCCGCAAAAACCCGCATAAAATAGCGTGTCATGTCGAGAAAGAAAAAAAGATCATATCTTCTTTTGCTCTCGAAAAGATCACTTTTTCTGCGGGTGGTCGATTTGCGAGTCCGAGTTTTGGGAATTCAGAGAAAAATGGCAAAATCAACAACGAAATAAATAGATTACTACTAAAGTGTTGAGAAAGAAACAAATCCCCGTCGCGAAATAAAGAAAGAACCAGAAACGATTTGAATAGGAAAGAAAAGTACAAAAGTAAAGGATATACTTTAGTCATGGCAATTGCGAAATACCACAAGAGAAAATTGCATCATCATCATTGCAAACCTTCGAATTTCACAGAATTATTTAACACGAATTCCGTCTACCTTGTTCAAATGTAAGTTATGCTAAAACCCAGAACTTTTATATCAGTAATTGGAAAGTCATTTTTTCAAAACCAGACTAAATGGGGGTGTAATTTAGAGAAACAAAATCGGAAAAAGAGATAACTGTATAAAAAAAAGAGGGCGTGGCCCTAGAAGAAAAAATGGGGTAGCGGCTTATATACGTAAAATAGTGGCACGGTTAATGCGGACGTCCGGCCTGGGCGACTTTCGCAGACTCGATGGTATCCTCGAGAGAGGCTCCCCGGGCGAGCTCCTGCTCAAGATCAGGGCTGCCTCTGGGCGTTCGGAGGAGATCCTGGAATTAAAAAAACATTTTCAAATTGTATAAAATTAAAGAAAAACCTGTATATGCTGAACGAGCAAATCGATGGCGACGTCATTTTCGCCCCCTCGCGGGATAATCACGTCGGCCCACTTTTTCGTGGGCTGGCAGAATTCCTCAAAGGCGGGTTTCACCTGAATTGTTTATATATATTTTTAAAATTTTACTTTATTTAAACATTTTTAAATACAAATAATCCTACATTTCTTGTGTATTGCTGGAGCACGAGAGAAAGGGGACGATTGTGTTGACCCACGTCTCTGCGGACTATAAATCCAAGTTCAAAAACAATTGAAAGAGTAAAAATAAAAAATGCAATTTAAAAAATTTCAGAAAAACAATCACCCCTCCTCGCCAATCTGATGTCGGCGTCCGTGTCAACGAACAGCTTCATGCCGAATTTGTCGCGAATGCGGTCGTCGTAAAACACCAGAATCCCCTCGACGATGATCACATCGGCAGGCTGGATCGTGATAAAGCCGGATCTAAAATATTTTTTTATTTTTAATCTTTTTTCGCTTTTTTCCTTTCTATTCTAAAGTAGTTGATAAAGAAGGAAAAGACGGTGAACTTTAAAAAAATCGGCTTTTAATTTTTTTCATTTTCTTACCGAGCATAAAGTCCCGGGTCGTACTTTGGAATTTGCACCGAGTGACCTGCGTCCAGCTTTTCCAAAGTTTCGATCAAATAATCGAAGTCGAAGGCCTCTAAAACGGGATTTCATAAATCAATAGATAAAGGGATTTCGTATATCATCTCAAATCCGACCTGGATGATCAAAATCGTACTCTCCAGCCTCGGCCTTTCTGAGGTTCTCCTCATTCAGTTCCTTGTAGAAGGAGTCCAAATGAATCGAGATCACCTGAAATTTGATATGTTCTGACTTCAATATCTTGAGATTTCATATATCCCCGTTTAAATTCCTACCTGCTTCCGTTTTCCCGCAGTCGTTTCAAGCCGGTCGATGATTTTCTTGGTGACGAGAGACTGAAAGTACCGTATTCTTCAAAAATGAGGGTTTTACAAGGCCGTGTTTTAAGCGAATGACGTTGGTTAAAGTCGTACCTTTCCAGAAGCGGTTCCCCCGGCCACGCCAATGAAAAACGGAAGACGGACGCGCTTCTGCATCGCTTTTCTCGGAAAATCGCCCGAACTGAATTTCTAATGTTTGACAAATTTGATAAAATGTGCCAAATTTCGATGCCCATTTTCCCATAAATTACAACTTTTCGAACTTCCCAGAATCTCTTCGTTATCAACGATATTTAGCTTACGCTGGCACAAGCGTATAGTGCTAGGAAGTGCGCGCCTACTTTCGCGTTAACTGGTGTAGTGGATAGCGAGTTAGGTTTTGCCTTTTTGGGTGATTGACACGATGTTTCAGGGCACGAGGGCGTAGAGAAGCTCAAAAAAAACGAAAATTTCTGAGAAAACGGGGGGATACTGAAATCACAAGGTTCACGAATTTTCAAACCCAGACTAGATAAGTGCAACACGTATATCGTCCTTTCTCACGTTTCTTGTATTTTGATCTGATTCAAAGATAAGTTTTCGCATTGTCATCAGACATTTGAATCTCAAATGAAAAATGTCGAGTGTAACAAAAACTTTATTGATTTATCAAAAATCAGGAAAACCAATGAGAAAAATCAACAAGAAGGATTTTTTTTGGAAAGTGACGTCAAAATCAAATGATCTCAAAAATCGATAGATAAAATATCTATCAATTTTCTCCCTTTCAAAAAATATATTTCCAGGAGTTGACATCACTTTTCAAAACTGGGAAAAGGGTTTAGAGGAACCTTTAAAAATCCTAGAATTCAGGGTTTTCAAAGATTTCGCATAGAGGTCGAGGAGAATCTTCAAAAAAAAAAAAAGGCTCCATAGAATTGGGGGGGGGGGGGGTGGTTTATGAGCCTCCTTTAAGCGGACTCGGTAGGCATGGATCGGATGATGTCGGAGTCTCCCGGGTCGGTGACGGACAGCGTGCAGACGCGGAAGAGCTTTCCGCATGCGGTGCCCAGGTCGATGTTCGAGCCGTTGTAGTGGTGCACGCCCGTCTTCGACAGCATCGCGTAGTACTCGATCTCAGATTTTCTGAAATTTGTTCAATTTTCAACATTTTTAAGGCGTCCAGAGATGCAATTTTTGAAGTCGGAAAGTTCGAATGACATTTCTCAAAGATATTTAAAAATTTGATCTAAGAACTCGAATCTAGAGAATATTTCTATAGAAAACTTGGATCATCGCATCGGGGGTTCCTTGATTTTTAAAGGGCGCTTCCTATCAAATCTTAGAGATCTTTTTAATTTTTACCTGAGAGGAGGCGTGTTGCTGGCGAGGATGACGAGTTTGGCCTTGCCACTTCTGAAAATAAAAATTTTTAAGTCCGGGACCACTTCGACAATTTTGTCGCTTGTACCTGAGCACTTTGAGGGTCTGCTTGTAGCCGAGCACGAATTTGCCCGTTTTCATCACCATGGACAGACGCGAGTTGATGTTGTCAGCGCTCTTCTTCAGCTGAAAACACATGTCGTCGATTCTACTCCCGAAAGTTTCAAATTCCGACCCCAGATAAAGTACCCTAGCCGGGTTTCGGCTGTATACTTTATCATAGGTCGGTTTTTGTTTTTCATACTTGGAACTAATCCCCAGAAAATTCGGAGTCGAGCGCACCAAACTGAACATTTTCTTTTCAACTGCTTAAAAGGGGGTTCCTCCTTCTCAGTTGATTTTGTGGTTTGAAAAAAAAAATCGAATTTTTTGTGCGTCAGACTCCGAATCACCGTGGATTCATCTCAGCCTGATTATTACAATTTTTCAATTCAAAATAAAAATAAAATTAGTTGAAATCACACAACTCCAGAGGAACAAGTTATTCTCAGACTTGGAAAAATTTGAACCGCAGTTAATCGCATGAAACGAGTGTAGTTTTGAAAGAAAAAGGGCACGTCCTTTCCGTTTCTCGGAAATGTGCACTATTTCGTTTCATGCAGTTAACCGCAGTTCGAAATTTCCCATCTGTTTATTTTCATGTTTTCGGAAGAACGCACCGTCGCCTTCTTGGCGGTTGCAGAGGCAGTGTTGGCAGCGGTCGATGGAGCCATTCTTGGTGGTTGGCGGATTTACCTGAAAATTTCAAATCTTTAAAAATAAATCCCAGGAAAAAGTTGGAGTAAAACGAATAGAATTCGCGGAATTTCGATATCCAGCGATTATTAGTGATAAGCTATAATTTTAAAGTGATAAGGATAAAATGAGATTTCTAGGAAAATAACATTTAAAAAGGAAGGGGGAATAAGAGATTTTGGGCCAGTGTGCGAAATGAAAAAGGGTTTTTCGACCAACGTTCTTTGGAAGGGTAAACGCAGGATGCGTTTGAACCGAGCTTGATGAGTCTTCGATTTTTCTTTAAACCTTTGGCGATTTTTTCCAATTGTTCGAAGTTTCAGTATCTTTGGAATGAAGGACCCGGCGATGGGCGGCGATGCAGAGAATTGCTCGGACCAGAAAAATAGCAGCAACAAAAGGAAACGGGAGGAGAACAAGGAGGAGGTTGGAATTTCATTATTACTTTTTTTCAAACTATCTTCCAAAAATGACTTTCTAAATTAATTAATCCCTATTTTTTAAACTAAAAATTTTGCAGTTCAAAAGGCCCTATCTGCCAATCGACGATGTACGCCTGGGCATTAAAGACCTGCTGATGGAAAACCCGGTGAACGTGATCATTGCTGAGACCGGATCCGGGAAAAGTACTCAGATTCCGCAGGTTTGAAATTTGAAAAGTAAAAAAATAATTTTAAAAATTGGAAAATTAATAAAAAAAAAGGGTGCATTTTTAATTTAAGAAGTAGTATCGTATTAACTAATTTTTAAGAGATTAATTTATGTAGCTTCCCAAAATTCCAGGGGAATCGTGAAAAAAATTCAAAATTTTTTGCTTTTTTCAGATCTGCCAACAAATAGGCCTGACTGATGGGGGGAAAATGATCGCGGTCAGTCAGCCAAGGAGAGTGGCCGCAATTTCTTTAGCACACAGGGTAGCCCAGGAGATGAATTCAGAAATTGGGAGAAAGGTGAGAACTTTTATTTAAAAATGAAACTTAATAACTCTCAGGTCGGCTACCACGTGCGCTTCGAGCAAATGAAATCGGACGAGACGAGAGTTTTGTATTTGACCGATGGAATGCTTTTGCGAGAAACCATGAACGACGTTTATCTGGTACTTTTAGAAAATTCAAATTTTTAAACTCGTGTTCACTAACACCCGAAAAATGCGATTTACCCTTTCCTTCTTTATGCTGCGTTCTTTCTCCCCCTTTTATCTTCTCGTCTCTACTTTTTCAGCTCTACGCTTACAACTAAGGACTGAAGAAACATGATTTAGTGATGATTTTAAAGAAGATTAAAATAAGAATATTTCAAAACTTAAATAATTAAAATAAAAAAAGATTTCAGAATGACTATTCTGTCGTCATAATCGACGAAGCCCATGAACGCAGTCTTCATACCGACGTGCTTTTCGGTGAGATGTTTATTTTTAAGTAATGATTGTGATTACCGTAATCATTTCAAATTCTTGGATTAAATTCATCTTTATTCCAGCTGTCCTCCGGACCGTTCAAAAGAGCCGGAAAAAGGAAAATATGGATCCTCTGCGTATTGTCATTATGTCGGCCACTTTGCAAGCGGAGCTATTTTCGGAGTATTTTGATGACGTTCCGGTTTATGTGATCAGCGGACGCACTTTTCCGGTTGATGTGAGTGAAAAATTCGTTGTTTTAATTTTGTTCTTTGAAAATTCAATAAAATAAATAAAAAACTAATTGTATTTTTGAAGAGCTAGAGTAATCCAAAAATAAAGCGTAAAATTTTCAGGTTTTCTACGCCAACTCACTGAACTCCTCATCATCTGACTATGTTTATTGGAGCACGATCACAATTCTGGTAATTGTTCAACAAAATTTCATTTAAGCTAAATAGATCCCAGATTAAAAGTTTTTTTTTTTATTAAAATACTTTTCCCCTTAATTTCAGCAAGTCCACCAGCGAGAGCCGATTGAAGACGATGTTCTCGTCTTTCTGACTGGAAGGGAGGAAATCGAGCATGTCGCCAAACAGCTCAAGAACTTTAACAACGATCTGAATCAGGTAGGGGATTTATGGAATCCTCTTTAGAAAAAAGGATATGGGAAATCCAAATATCGAAACAAAAAATTTGAGAAACTCCACGTGGTTCCCCTCTACGCAGCTCTATCTCCTGCCGCCCAGATGAAGGCCTTCCAACCGGCTCCGCAAGGCCATCGGAAAATCGTCCTGGCGACGAACATTGCTGAAACGTCGATCACGATTCCCGGCATTCGAATCGTCGTCGATTCGGGGAAAGTCAAGACTAAGTGGGTTTTTTCTAAAAATATACAGGTTCTTGAAAATTTTGGAGAAAAACTGAATTTTTGGAAACTTAGAATTTTGTGTTAGATCCTTTACGGCTTCGGACCGCACCGACGTTCTGAAAGTGCACGACATCAGCAAGTCCCAAGCCAAACAAAGAGCCGGAAGAGCGGGAAGAGAAGCCCCAGGAAAATGCTACAGGTGAAAAAATTGAGTTTTATCGATTATTGGGGCTCGGTGAGAGTGATTTTTTTTTATAACTTTATGAAAATATCGATGTTTAGACTCTACACCGAATCCTGGTTCCAGAATCTGCAGCCCCACAGCACGCCCGAGATTTTGAGATGCAATCTTTCATCGGTAATTTTAAAAATTCATTTTAATTTTAATTTTACATGCGGATATTTTGAGGTATTTCTGCAACTAATCGATATGGGTCTGAAATACCCGGAGAAAGTCAAATGGCTAGAATCCCCAGACAAGGGAAGCATACAGGCTGCGATTATGGAGCTAAGGGTAAGAGTGAATTGGTTTTTTAAAATTTTTTTTTTTATAAATGACGCCCCACTAAAATTCATTTCTTTCAGGCCCTTGACGCCATTTCGCTAAGGAAGGAAGGCGGCTACAAACTCACAGAAATTGGAGAAAGACTGAACAAATTCCCGGTGGCGCCCTCTCAAGCTAGAATTCTTCTCGAAGCAGAAAGGTTGAGGTGTCTGGAGGAGGCATTGTGGATTGTATCAGGTATATTAAGTACCCTTGTAAAAATGAAAATCACACCTCTAGAAATTGGCATGACGTCCCTAGAAATTCAAATAACGTCTTTTTTTTTTAGCAATGTGCGTCGATTCCCTATTCGACAGTGAAGAGCGAGGAAAAAGCGAGGCGGTCGATAGGGCTAGAAAAAGGTTTGTTGGAACAAATTTTTAATTCAAAAATTGATTTTTGCAGGTTCGACTCACCAGAGGGCGACCACATTTCGGCTCTGTTGATTATGAAGGCGTGCAAGTCGGAGAGAAAAAAAGGCGATAAGGGGCTGAAGGTAAACAATAATTTATTTAAATATAAATTTAAAAGATTTCAGGATTTCTGCGCCAGAAACTTCATTTCCTTTCGAAGCGTGATGAACGCGATGAAAATCCGGACTCAGCTGAAAGAAATCGCTAAAAACAACAAAATGCAGATCCTTTCTTGTGGGGCGGATTTCAAAAAATTGAGGTAAATTTCGAAAAGAGGTCAAACAGGCTTCGAATAAAAGATCGAAAAATGTTCAGAGAAGCCCTGGCCATCGGCCTGTTTCTGAATGCCTGTGAGTACGTCCGTCAGGACGACCGCTTCAAATCGTGCGCACAGCCCAGCGTTTCCCTCAAAATCCATCCCTCTTCCCAGTTCGCCCAGGTTAGAAAATTTTAATTTATTATTATTTTTTCTATTGAAATTTTTTTTTCAAAAATTTCATTTTTTCAGTCAAGGCCGAGTCACTTCGTCTTCACCGAACTCGCCAGAACGACGGACTTATTTGCTCGGTAAAGAATTTTTTTTTTCTAAATATCCCAATTTAAAAAGAAATTGATCATTTTTACGATTATGCTAATTTTGCAGTGAAATTACAATCATCGAGCCGGACTGGATCAGGAATTTTGTGAAGAAATACGCGAATCTGTGCCGAATCAGGGATAAACAATAAAATTTGCTATTTTTATCCATTTTTGTTAAGTTTAGATTTTTGTTTGTTATTTCAAAAATGCGGGTTTTTTTTTCGTATAATTCAGACTTAAGTGATAATGATATCGCCTCTGTTGAAAACGGGGTTAAAATTTTTCCTCGAATAGAAAATTAGAATAAATTTGATTTCCTAAAATTCTGTACAGTTAAAGATAAAAAAGTACCGATGATAGATAAGAAAACTGCGATAGATAGTTGGCCTTGACATAAAAATAGACCCTAGCCCTTCTCTCCTCCTCCCTATATTATTGATAGGTTATCTATTTCTAACAGCATGCAAAACTGTGAGGAAGAAAAATCACTTCTTTATCAAAAACTCTCGGAGTTTTTCGAAAGACAGACAAAATCTGAGGTTAGTTTTGAAAAATTGTTTTTGTCCAAGAAAAATTCAGAGACTTACCTTTGACCGGGAAATTTTCACTTCTCTGTACAAGCAATTTCTTGAGGAATGCCCTCATATAGACTGGAGTTCATGGAAACATATTCCGAAAGAGGTGCAGAGAAATCTCGAGGACTTACCGGAATTTGATGAAGACAGGTTGGGACGTAGAAATGTTTTTAAAGTTGGTAAATTTTGACTTAGAAAAGATATCCTGAATCGGCTAATCGTGGTCAAGTTGAACGGTGGTCTAGGAACAACCATGGGTCTAAATAAGGCCAAATCTCTAATTGAAGTTAAGGATGGACTTACCTTTTTGGACATAGCGGTAAAACAAATTCAGGTTGTTTCACTTAGATTTTTAAAATTTGAAATTGTCAAAAATTAGGCCTTCAACGAAGAACACAGTTCAAAAGTTCCCTTGTATTTGATGAACTCTTTCTACACTGAACAAGACACGGTATCTGCATTGAAGAACAAGGGATATAACGAAGTCATGGCTTTTGAGCAATCTAAATGCCCTAGGTAAAAGAAAAGTCTATTCTAATTTTTAAGATATCATTTTCAGAATTGACGCCTCAACTTTATTGCCTGTAGAATTCGAAAACACGGCAATGGATGGGTATATTTTATTCTAATTTCAACAAAAAACTAATTTTTGGAGATGGTACCCCCCTGGACACTCGAATATTTTCAAATCGATGCAATTTTCCGGAGACCTGGATAAATTGATCGAGGAAGGTATGAAAGATTGAAGCCGAGCTTTGAAACTAAATTTCAACGAAGATAAAACTTTTCTCATGAAACTCGTAATTTTAAAGCTGATCTTCATCATAATTACTAATAAGGAATATGAAATTCCATATATTTATAAAAGATTTGATATTTAACTTCCGAACTTGGCTATTTCCTGTAAATGTTGACTCTTTATTATGTCTGAATATATGAAATCCCTTTCAGAAAGGGATATAATGTTCGTCTCCAATATCGATAACACTTGCGCTACCTTAAACTTGAAAATAGCTCAAATGATGGCTGATGAGAGCGTCGAATATGCTATGGAGTGCACGAAGAAGACCGAAAATGATATAAAAGTACCTTACCGTGATTAAAAAGGAGCGGAGATTATTGAAATAAACATTTAGGGAGGAACCCTAATCGATATAAACGGTCAATTAATGCATCTAGAGATCCCCCAAGTACCGCCAAATCACCTAGACGATTTTTGCTCTACGAGAGTTTTCTCGTAATTTGTTTAAAGTCCAAAACTTTCAGACGAGCATTTTTAAGGATCTTCAATACGAATAACATCTGGGTGAATTTAAAAGCGGTGAAAAAGTATCTGCCGAAAATGAAGAGCGAGATTATTGTGAATCGCAAGGTCAGGAGGAACTTTTTTTTTTTTAATTCTTTTTTCGCTTTAAATTTAAAATTTAGAAAGTCCAAGGAAAGGACGTAATTCAATTGGAGACCTCCATAGGGGGCTGTATTCGGAATTTTCCGAGATCTTACTGTAGGTTGTTGTCTCCAAATGTTCGTATATATAATGACTGAAAATTGATATTTCTGATAATCTGGCTTAATTATGAAGAGTAATATATCCTGATAATATTAGAATAGCGTTCAGAATACAGTTCCTGAAAAGCAGGCCAACTATTTTAGGCGTTCATGTTCCTAGATCCCGGTTTCTTCCGGTGAAAAGGACTGAAGATCTAATTCTAGCAAGTTCACCCCTATTCACTCTATCAGAGAACTTCTCCCTATCTCTAAACACACCGAAAATCCCCGCTCTATCAATGGGCAAATATTTTCAGAGCGTAAGAAAATGATTGATTTATTGAAAAAATATAGAAAATCTGAATTTTTAGAATTCTTGAAAAAGTAAATTTTAGATGGTAGATGCCATGAAGAGAATGGATGAAATGCCCAATATGGAGAGACTTAATTCCCTAATCTTAGAGGGCGATGTTCGATTCGAAAAAGATGTCACCCTTATCGTAAAGAAACATTTTTAAAAATCAATATTTTATGAAACAAAATTCAGGGAAACGTCCAAATTCTCAATAATTCTCAGAAGCAATACATTGTGGAAAAGGGAACCAAGTTGAACAATGAAACGATAAAAATAGACTGATTTTTTTTCTAATTTACCAATAAATAAATATTTTTTTAAATTCATACTCTCAGATCAACGTTAGACGGTATTCTAGCGACCAACTGATAGTCGAAATATAGAGAACCATTCACCTAAAATGGCATTATTAAAGGGATACCAAAGACGGTACCAAACGGCAGCCCTTACCATTGTAACCGTCCTTCCTTCAGCTTTAGCTTTTCGTATTTGTGCATGCAAACTATTAACATCGAAAACAGCTTGTGGAGCACCGACCAGAGCGCCGGCTTGCTGCATTACCATCGCCACGCCCATCCCGATACCCATCGACGACCTGGAATGGTACCGTTTTGGTAAAAGGCACAAGATTTTGGTACAAGGTAGCATTTTTAGTAATGAGTGCTAGCTTTTCTGACGATTGGGTTTGTTTTCTGTATAAAATGTCCCAATCTTAGATATCAATAATGTTTTTTGATAAGACATGTTTGTGGTCAAACATCCCAACTTTTCCCAGATAGACCAAAAATCTCCCCCTGGAGGATATATTGTTATTGCAGTCTATTGCACTTGAAAGGCGATTTTTGGAGATTAAAAGGCTCCTGGGCCTTTCTGGGGAAATTTTGGTCTTGATCTTAGAAAGCGAAAAGCTCGAAGCCTCGTGATAAAATATATCCTTGAGAAAAATGTTGGTATAATCGAATCCAATTTTATGGAAATAAAGTTTAAAATTTCTTACGACGTCCTCTGTTTGCTTTGGAATTCATTGGAATATTGGGGGTAGAAAGTAGGATATTGTGAAGGTCTCATGTCACTGTGCTTTGCCGGTGAGGGTTGACTAAAACTTCAAAGGATTGATTTCTTTTATGGTGAAGACCAGCCTTTTCTTCGACATTATATGACAAAATGCCAAATTTTTAAATTAAAAATACACTTGCCTAGAGGCACAACAGCCCATCATAATATGGAGTTTAATTGAATGTTTAGATTACCATATTAGACATTTTCCAAATTATTAATTGAGAATACGGAGCTTAGAAAATCCAAGAATTGCACAAAAGCTTCAGAACTCGCGCGGATGAAGTACGTCCTCTAGAAAATAGACAATAAAAATAAGGAGCGGGGAACACAATTATGAATTAGCGGCAGTTCAAGCGAGAGAAAAGGTCTCTCAATAGGAAAACCAAGAAAAAAAATGAAAAGAAGTGAGAAATTCGAAATTTCATTTTCTTATAATTTCAGCCTTAAGCTTGCATACATGAAAATATATAATACCCAGGCTAGAAAAATATGTGTTCGAAAAACTATAGTTGAAACCTTATAGGGATGTATAAATTATGTTTTAGTTAAAAAATATGCGATACATCTTAATCACGTGACCAAATTGACTATTAAAGTATGATGAAAAGATATATTATATCCGGGTTAAATGCTGCCATATGACAAAGAATACCCCCGAAAAATCCGATTGGAATAATTTATACCCGTTTGCAGGAATCTTTAAAGGAACTCCCCAATTTTTCGAACTTTATTCTCAAAGTAATAATGTGGGAGGGGGCATATAGACGTTGGAATGAAGATATATGAAATTGAGATGAAAACGTCTGAAAAAGACTCTTCTTTTTCCCGTCGTCTTGAGAAGGGAAAATGAAGATTCGAGCACAGAAAAGGGAAAATCCTAAAGAAATCATCCGATAAATTCGGTTATCCCGGATTTTCGAGATTCGAGGACTTAATCCTGAAGGAAAGAGATCTGATTGAAAGCCCCCTTTAAAAGTACGCCAAGCTCAGCTTCTTCGTCGTTGATTTAACAAAGAAATGAGCCCTTTAAAGTGAAGCGGAAACAAAAACGGGGTTACTAGGGACCAATGAACTTGAAAATTTAAAAAAAGAAAAAAGATGTAAAAGTGAAAAATTTTCATCTGACTTTAACGAAAAGTAGGCGGAGCCAGAAATAACTTATAGTTAGGCCTTCAATCCAGGCCAAAATAAAGTTCCTGCTTGGAAAAATGCGAGACTTCCAAATAGAGTAAGGAAAATTAGCATATTGCTAGAGAGTGAAATTTTTGAAAAGAAAAGAAGAAAAGGAAAGAAAATCCCTATAAAGTCAATTTCAGCGCATATTCAGGACCTACATTCTTTGAATCGCGTATAATCAAATCTGGCGGTTCAAATTTTATTCAGGGAAAATGATTTGAATTTCATCACATGTTTAAATATAGCCTTGAAAAGTCGGCTGATATAATTTTTATTTACTCTTTTGAAATTGGTGAAAATCGACAATACGCATATGAAATAAAGGGTTGTTTTGACAAATTTTGCTGAAAACGATAAAATCTTAGGCAAAATTTATTAAAAATCGCGCATAAAACATGAATTTTGCTGAAGGCGAGAGAGGGAGATGAAAATCCGGCTGGCATAAATAAAATAAAATCGGGACTCAGATAAGATCACATTTTGCCACATGGACTGAGGCATTATTTTCGTCATTTAACATTTTCACGATTTCCCTAGCCCGTGAACTTTCTTTCGCGTTCTTGCATTTCATTTTTTCTTCCCATTTCTCAAAATTTCTCCCTATTTTTTTTCGGATTTTTCATCGCTTTTGCAGGAAAAATCTCCCCTTCTACTGACCTTTGAAATAGTAGTAGTAGTATTTTCCAATCTCACGTCTTTTCCTTCATCTAACAATTCTTCCCAACTAACATTTGAAATAGCGTGTTTGCGTTATTTCGTTATTCAGCGTCCATGACCTTACTTCAATCCTCTCCTTACACCATTTTTCACGCAATTTGATCGATTTTATCTACACATATCCTATCGGAAAATTTTTTCATCATCATGTTTTGTTCCCAGCTTTTTCTCATAATTGTTCCCAAAATGTCCCCGTTTTCTTAAAATGGCATGATCTTCACGTGTTTTTCGCCTGAAACGTTCACTTTGTCTATCGGTCAAATCGTCTGGCCTGATTTTTCAAATTTCCCATTGGCAAAATGAGGTGTTTGGTTGGAAATCGAAAGGTTATAAATTATGCCGAGCGGATTTTAATTGCTATGTTTTAACATGGAGAGAGATTTTTTGTCGGGCTGTCTAAAGTTGAACATCACCTGAGGTCGTTTTCCATTGGAATTTTCATTTGTTATCACTTCATTGTTATGAGTGAATAAACCGTGTCATTTTGACTATGTTTGCACAACACTCGGTGAAGCTTTAAATTTTCAATTTTTTTCTGAAAGCGGCAATTACTATATGACGAGATGACGTTCGGTATAATTAGAGGCAGGACGAAATAGTGTGGGAAAGATAGGTCTCGTCATCTCGTCAAATAGCAGCTGCCTCTGAAATCTACAGAAAATTTCGATATTTTTTGTTTCAAAATCCATTAAGATTTCGAAAACATACAGTTTTTCGTGAATGTCTGATTTTTCGCCTTTTTCTCAAAAAGACATGATGCAAAGCTCTATTCTCTATAGGTCATCGATGAAAGAAAGAAGGAGAAAAATGAGAGACGACAGAGAAAAATGCGAAAACGAGACTATCGATCCACAAGCATTTTTGACGCGCATAGAGCGGTTTTGAATTCTCACCGGACTTTGAAAAGCCCTGCGAAATTTAGCATTTGTCATCCGAATTTCAAAAAATCACGATTTTTATGTGAATGACTGACTACTTGAGGCAAAATAAAAGGAGTGTTTCTTTCTCCTTCCACCTGTGAGCCTCGGATGCACGAGAGACGATAATTTGCTCGCTATGCGTTCACTTATTTTCTTTTCGTCTTCCTCGTTTTTAAAGGTAATTATCGATAACTAGCCGATTAATTTCTATCAATATCTATAGATAGCAATAATTGGCAAGTGATTGTTGCTAGAAATTCCGTTAAATTCGATGAAAGAACAGAAGAACTAAAGAAAATAAAAGGGATCTCCAAATGAACAAATGTCGTCAGCGCGCGCATTCAAGGTTCAGAAGGGGAGAGAGAAAATGCTTCTTTTATTTCACCTCAAGTTATAGGTTATTTACAATGTTTTTTTTCTGATACTTGTGAATTTATTTTAAAAATTCCAATCTTTTCCAAATATTTGAAATTTTCAACTTTTAAAATTTCGCTTTTTCTGCAAATTTTGCACATCCCTTTGTGTTATCCGGAGATTTTTCACTTTTCTTTTCTCCCATTTTTTCTGCCAACTCGAATTTTCAGCCTGGATTCTATCGACTTTGTTCATTTTTCAGCCAGATTCTCCCATTCCTTTTTAGACGTTTTTCTTTTTTCTCTCACCCCTCCCCTTTTCCATATTTCATGCACAGCTCCCTTCTCCGAATAGAGGGATATTTTCCGTTCTTCAAAAATCCCCGAAAAATGAGCCTTATTATCAGTTTTAAGGGAAGCTTGAGAAAAATGTGAATTTAAAGTGAAATTTCTATAAAGTCTCTATGCAAACTTTCACTCTTTTTCATGCTCCGAAGTCAATTTTATTATTTTTTTTATTACAAAAACGTCTCGAGAGAGAAGTGAGACCAATTATCGAAAATCCCATGCTTTTTCCAATTTCTTCCTATTGTATTCGTTTCACTCTCGTCCTGTCTTTACGTTTTCGACAAATTGCCGCATTTATTTTCACCCGTTTTTCGTTCATTCTTCAAAATGCGCGAGGTCCGTGCGGTGATTTTTTTTATTGCTCCCAAAAATTTGAATTTTTTTCCAAAATTTTTAAATTTGACCTTTCTTTTTTCAACAATTTTCTCAAAAATGTTCTTTCGGTATTCTTTGCAATGTCTTGCGCGAACTTCTCAGAGTCTCCATTTTCCTAGAACATTTTTTTCCCGAAGATTCCAACAGTGCTAGCTTTGTAAATATTTTTTCTTGGGAAATTCTCCTCCGAATTCTTTTTTTTTTCGAAAAATTCTGAAAATGCGAATTTTTTTTTTTGAAATTTTGCAGAAAGATGTCGGCGAAAGCTGTGTCGGAGTTAACGGGCAAGGAGCTGCTCTACAAGTTCTTGCAGCCGACCGGGCTGATCGAGGCGCCGGTAGCCGTGCGTTTGACCGAGCATGACGACTTCGACGCCGTCACAGCCAAATCTGAGTGGATGTCCGCCGGACAGGTTCGAAAATGTCGGGGACAACACAGGGCTGGAAATGTTTTTATACAATCATGTAGAAATGTTTGCGTAGCCCTCGAGACAATGATAAACATTTTGGGTTGGAAATGGGAAAAAAACTTTGAGCCAGAAATATAGATTTTTGAAAATGGGAAAATGTCGAACTAGAAAATGAAATTTAAAAAAAAAAAAAAGCAACTTTCAAAATTCCAGAAGGGCGTCATCAAGCCGGATCAGCTGATCAAACGCCGCGGCAAGCACGGCCTCGTCAAATGGGGCGGCGCCTCAGAGCTCAAGGACTTTTTCGACCAGAATGCCGGCCGATATGTGACGGTAAAAATGGGAATATATATATATTTTTAAAAAAAAATCTAGCAAATAAACCAATTAAAAAATTGCAGATCGGCCGTACGACGGGGCGTCTGCACACGTTCATCGTGGAGCCGTTCTGCGCGCACACCGACGAGGACGAACTCTACGTGGCCATCTACAGCCAGCGCGAAGAGGACGTCATTCTCTTCTACGAGCATGGCGGCATCGAAATCGGCGACGTTGACCAGGTGCATACATCGCCGACAAAAAAGTTGAACTTCGGAACTTAGAAATCTGAATTTTGGAGTCGGAACTCCAAGAAAAGTTCGATAGCGAAAAACTTCGAAAACTGTAAAATGAATTTTGAAATTGGTTTTAAAAATTGAAAAAATGAATGCCAGAAATCGAAAATTATGCTTGACTTGAAGAAAAATGCCAAATTTTCAGAAAGCGCGCACTCTGCGCGTGCCGGTCAGCCTGGACGACACGAAGATGACGCCTTCGGATGCGGAGCTCGCCAAGCTGATCGGCGACCTCGGGAGTCCGGAGCGCGCCACCCAAGTCAGGCTCTTCATCGCCGCCCTCTACGACGTCTACAAACTGCTCCATTTCACCTATCTGGAGATCAACCCCCTGGGTAAGAAGAAAATATTAAAAATGGGAAAAAAGTTACTCCTCTAGTTATTGAAGAGGATATTATTGTTGAAGGAGCGATGATTTTTCGAAAAGTGATCAATTCTGAAAAAGTCCCAAGAAATAGAAGTGTTCAGTGATCTCCAATGGAAAAATGCACATCCTCGACCTGGCGGCGAAGTTGGACGAGACGGCAAATTTCCTGTGCGCGGACAAGTGGAAGACTCGCGACCATCGACCCGTCGAGTTCCCCGCCCCCTTCGGCCGAGATCTCACCTCGGAGGTCGGAAAAATGAAAGAAAAATCGATACATCTTTGATGGAAAATGAACTTTTTGAGAGATGAAGTCAATGTTTTAGGAGTAGAATTGGAAAAATTTCCAAAAAATCGATCAAATTTCAGGAGCAATACATTGCCGATCTGGACGCGAAGACGGGCGCCTCGCTCAAGCTGACGATCCTCAACCGGGCCGGCAGAATCTGGACGATGGTCGCGGGAGGCGGAGCTTCGGTGGTCTTCACGTAAGTGTCGGGAGGAAAAAGATACAAATGTGAAACACATGACCTCTAACAACTCGAAAAGTAACCCGCAAAACGTTGAGAAACCGTTCCTTCAAAAATTACAAATAGTCTGTTCTAAAAAATAAACAACATTTCAAAAAACAATCCAAACTGTTTAAGAGACACTGTCTGCGATCTCGGGGGAGCGTCCGAGCTGGCGAACTACGGCGAATACTCCGGGGATCCATCAGAGACGCAGACGTACGAGTACGCCAAGACGATCATCTCCGTCATGACTGAGGGCGCGCCCCGACCGGACGGAAAGGTTCTCATTATCGGTGGCTCCATCGCCAACTTCACCAACGTCGCCAAGACTTTCGGGGTAAGAAAAATGACGATTTTTGGGAGGAATTTTAAATGAAAAATCGATAAAAAAAATATTCAGGGAATCGTCCGCGCGTTCGAGGCGTTCATCGACAAGCTCAAGGAGCACAAGGTCAAGGTCTACGTGCGCCGAGGCGGTCCAAACTATCAGGTGCTTCATAAAATGCAGACTTCTCAAAACTCGACCCGCGCAAAAACATCTTTTCGAAAGAGAAGAAGGACATGCTCTTTTCCTCTTTCGATATATAACACTTGTCGGGTTTATGCGGATCGAATTTTGAAAAGTGGTAAAATGGGGGCGAGATAAAAATTTCACATACAAAGAAAGTGAGTAATACAAAGGAAAATTATATACCAAGGAAGTGAGTAGTGACCACTAGTTCCCGGAAAAAATCGGGAGTTGAAAAACTTGCCTAAAGATTTTGCCAAAAGTTCAACAATAATGATGTGCTAATCGTTGTGTTAACTTGTAGGAAGGCCTGCGAAAAATCAAGGAGGCAGCCGCGAAACTCGAGTTGCCGATCTACGTGTTCGGCCCCGAGACGCATATGACGGCCATCGTGGGGGCCGCTCTCGGCGTCCGACCTCTGCCCGACGTTCCCATCGCCCCCCAGACCACCGGCCAGTTCCTCCTCAGTCCCGAGAGAAATGTGGGCATTTTTAAAATCTTTTTATAAAAAAAAAGTGCAACTTTGAAGCAGAAACATCTGTCGAGTTACTCGTGTATAGTTTCTAGGACTTAGAAATTCCTTTTTTCTTCAAAGATGAAAATTTTGAAACTTTAAAAAAAAAATCGACACTTGTGGGAAATTGAAATAAGTGAAAAAATGATTTTGCAAGGGCTTATTTCCAGAATTTAGTATCATTTTCAAGGAATCCACCCTCAAAAATTAGCATACAACTTTGCCAAATTTGTAGACTGCCGGCGCATCGCGTCAAGAATCGCGCCAGCCTTCGGATGAATTCGGCAGCAACGGTGCTGGGAAAACAGGAGCTGGAACGACGTCGTCGTCCAGAACTCAGGAGCCCTCAATTCTGAAGGCCGAGCTCGCGGCTCACGCCATCTACGCGAGCCTCTTCGAACGTGACACGAAAGCCATCATCTGGGGACAGCAAATGAAGGCCATCCAAGTAGGGACATCGGAAATTAAGGAAAAACATTGCTTGAAGCAAAAGAAGTCCAAAATGTTAAAGAAGGATCAAGAACTTCGAAGGAAAGAGATTTATTTTTGGAAGAAAGATGCGAGCTGATTAAAAATCGATCAAAATCATTAGAAAAAGAGATCAATGCTCAAGATGTTCCAGGGCATGTTGGATTTCGACTACGTGTGTCGCCGCGCCGAGCCCTCCGTCGTCGCATCTACCTACCCCTTCACCGGCGACAACAA
The DNA here is from genome assembly GCA_964036155.1 of Diploscapter coronatus. Lineage (NCBI taxonomy): Eukaryota > Metazoa > Nematoda > Chromadorea > Rhabditida > Rhabditidae > Diploscapter > Diploscapter coronatus. Next base: position 84,875,610 of record OZ038422.1, on the reverse strand, counting down.
GCAGAAGTACTACTTCGGACAGAAGGTGCGCACGATTGCGAGCTTTTCTGAGAACAATCGGGAACATAAAAAGTTTCCGAAACTCATCAATTTTTGAAAACTAGAGAAAGCGCGAAATTTCAGGAAATTCTCATCCCCGCGTACAAGTCTATGGCGAAGGCATTTGCGTCGCATCCGGAAGCCTCCGTCCTAGTCACGTTCGCTTCGCTGCGCTCGGTCTTCGAAACTGTCACCGAGGCTCTGGAATTCCCTCAGGTAGGAAAATCGAGAAAAATCTCCAATAAAGTCAAACTAGAATAAACTGGTTATCTAGATTTGAGATGCGAAATTTAAAATTTGATTGCAGATCCGAGTGATCGCCATCATTGCGGAGGGCGTGCCCGAGAATCAGACCAGGAAGTTGCTCAAGGTTTGAAAAATAATTGAATTGAGAAAAAAACCCAAAAATAATGATCTTGAAAGAAAAATGCAAACATTTTGGAAGAAAATGGATTGTTTTGAAAGCTTTACAAAAAATGAATTGCAGTTGGCCCACGACAAAGGCGTCACCCTGATCGGCCCGGCCACCGTTGGCGGCATCAAGCCCGGCTGCTTCAAGATCGGCAACACCGGCGGAATGATGGACAACATCCTCGCGTCGAAGCTCTACAGGCCTGGAAGGTGGGAAACCAATAACATTCGATACCATGACGTCATCGAAAATTTTATAAAGGCGTCACACGAAATTTTTGAGGACTTCATATGAAAATCTATGTTCTTCAGCGTGGCGTACGTCTCGCGTTCTGGTGGGATGTCGAACGAGCTGAACAACATCATCTCGCACAACACGGGTACTTTGTTCAGAAAACCAATAATTCCAGAAAAATTATGTTTGTTATTTCAGACGGCGTCTTCGAGGGAATTGCGATTGGAGGCGACCGGTACCCGGGCTCCACCTACACCGACCACGTGCTCAGATACCAGAAAGATGAGAGGTTTGGGTGCTGGGAAAATAGATCGATTTTCGAAGAAAAGAGATGAGATCCCGTTTTTGAGGGAACAAATAAAGATTTTACTATTCATTTTGGTGAAAAGCGATCGAAATTTTCAAAAAATATAGCTTTTAAAAAGATCATCCAAGTTTTCTGAAAAAGGGGTCACCAAAAAATGAATTGCAGAGTCAAAATGATCGTTCTGCTCGGCGAGGTGGGTGGCGTCGAGGAGTACAAAATTGTCGAGGCCCTGAAGCAGAAGCAGATCACCAAGCCCCTGGTCGCGTGGTGCATCGGCACGTGCGCCGATTACATCACGTCGGAGGTACGAAATGTGCTGAATGGCAGATGTTTGCCCAAAATTCCGAAAACATGGAATTTATTCTCCCGAAAATATCCAGAAAGTAAAAATAAACCAACTTTAGTTGAAAATGAAAAGTACAAATTTTCAAATCGGAAAATTCTACAGGAAAAGGGCAATTTGTTGACAGAAGTAAAAAAGAAACGTTTTTGTTGTTTGGAAAAGTTTTAGTTCCAAATTTTCAGGTGCAATTCGGACACGCTGGCGCGTCGGCGAATGGCCAGGGAGAAACGGCGGCCGCCAAAAACCAGGCACTCAGGGAAGCCGGTGCCAAAGTGCCAGCATCGTTCGACGATTTGGGTAAGCATAATTGGCTAGTTGGTTGGGTGCTTGAAATTCAGATTTCTGGTAAAAGTATAAGAAAACGAAATTTCAACTTGAAAGTGGATGGTCGAATTAGGGAACTTGAGAAGTGAAAAATGTAGCTAATATCTAGAACTTCGAAATTTCTACCTTTTAATGGAAAAGTGAAAAACAAGAATAATTTTTTAAAAAAATAATAAGGAGAATAGATTTGAAAAATAAACAAATAAATGCCAGGCACCACGATCAAGGAGACGTACGATGAGCTGGTCACGAAGGGCGTTATCGTGCCACAACCGGATGTCCCTCCACCTGCAGTGCCGATGGACTATGCCTGGGCTAGGGTGAGAAAGACGTGGTCTTTTTCCAGAGATGATTGTTCTAGTGAAAATAAACGTTCTGGAAAGATGTGTTCTTCACGAGCTAGAAAATGTACTTTGTTCTAGTCATCGAATAGTCGAGTTTTGGAAACGAGAAAGACGAAAAAGCTCTAGAATGAGAATATTGCTCTAGAAAAAGAATGTCGGTGCCCCCAGAAAATTTTTGAATATAATATTTCCAGGAATTGGGCCTGATCCGAAAGCCCGCGTCGTTCATGACGTCGATCTGCGACGAAAGGGGCGAGGAGTTGATTTACGCGGGCGTGCCCATCACGAAGGTCCTCGAACAGGACATCGGAATTGGCGGCGTGCTCGGACTTCTCTGGTTCCAGGTGAATTCCGACTTCTCAGAACGCGCATGACCCGTGCGTGAATCGATTCGCAGAAACAAATATTATATTGAGAAAGTAAGGAGAGCATGTCTTTTCTTCTCTCGAAAAGGTACACGTTTCTGCGGGTTGGTTGGTTTTTGCAGGTCGAGTTTTGAAAAGTTGAAAAAATTTCTAAAACACGAATCTTACAGGGATTTTCTAGAGAATTATATTTCTCTAAAAAAACGTTATTAGAAATCCACCCATCATTGTCTTATAAAGAAATTCAGAAATAGGATTTTGAGGTTGAAAAAAAAACTAATCGAATTTGCAGAAACGCCTGCCGGCTTACGCGAACAAGTTCATCGAGATCTGCCTGATGCTGACGGCGGACCACGGCCCTGCTGTGAGCGGAGCGCACAACACGATCGTCTGCGCACGAGCCGGCAAGGACCTCATCTCCAGTCTCGTTTCGGGACTTCTCACTATTGTGAGCAAGGACGATTCTCGTTTTAATTTTGAAAAATTTTAATTTCTACAAATGACAAAATTGTAGAAGCTTTTAAAGGAACAATGGAAAATTTATTTATTTATGAAAGTTAAAAATGTAAAAATCCAACACTTCAGGGCGATCGTTTCGGAGGTGCCCTTGATGGTGCAGCCCGACAGTTCTCGGAGGCCCTGGACAAAGGTTGGTCGCCCATGCAGTTCGTCAACGAGATGCGCAAGCAGGGCAAACACATCATGGGCATCGGCCATCGCGTCAAGTCGGTAAGACATTCAGACCGAACATTTTTTGAAAAGCATCGGTTTTCTATAAAAATTGAAGAAAATGGTCTCTGAATTTTTGAAGGGGTCAATTTTTTTCAGATCAATAACCCCGACAAGCGCGTGGAGATTCTGAAGAAATTCGCGTTGGATCGAACCGAGTTTCTGCAACAAACGCCCCTCCTGGAGTATGCTCTAGAAGTCGAGAGTATCACCACTGCAAAGGTGCGACTTAGGATATTCTAAAAAGAAGAACAATTTGAAATGTTCTAGAAAAAATCGTTAAATTGTTTATTAGAAAAAATGTTCTCTCGATGTTCTCGAGTCAAAATGTTTTGTTTCAGAAGCCCAACCTGATCCTGAACGTGGACGGCGCAATCGGTGTGATCTTCGTGGACGTTCTTCGCCATGTAAAATTTTTTTTAATTCGAATTTTTACCCTATGGGTTGAAATTTTAATGTCCGTCTTCTTAAATATTGTTCTGGTCAGACAAAGTGACATCATGTGCTGAAATTGCCCCTCGCTAACTCTTTCTCTGCGCTCTAGCCTCTCCCCTCGTAACGCGCATTTCTCGCAATGGGGCACTCTTTAACACACGAACTTACTTGATTTGATTGATACAATAAACAAGATGATTTTCAGTCCGGCATGTTCACGGACGCAGAGGCCCAGGAGACGATCGAAATCGGCGCTCTGAATGGGCTGTTCGTCTTGGGTAGATCGCTCGGATTCATCGGTTAGATTTTGGATATTTTGGAATAAAAGCATTCTCGAATGTTTCCTGGAAGAGCCCGCTCAGACATTAGTTGCAACTTGCAACTCGCGTTCGACATATAGCATGGAAAGTAAAGAGAGCACAAGAGATGATGCAATCGCGCTCTTTTCACTTCCCTCGTGGTTTCCGAGTGAGTTGTGCATTGCAACTAAGTCGGAACGGGCTCGAAGAAAAAGACATCGATTTTCTTTTAAAAAATGCACCTTTCAGGGCACTACTTGGATCAGCGTCGCCTCAAGCAGGGCCTCTACCGCCATCCCTGGGACGACATCTCGTACATAATGCCCGAGCGAGATATGGTGAGTCTGGGAGCGGGAGGTGGAGAAATGTGAAAAATCGAATTTTTGTAAGATCACGCACGCGTGTGTGTGTACACCCTTCGTATATTAGTTTCTGCAAAATTCGGTTTTTTTTTTAAAAGGAATTCCACCTTTTTTTTTTTTAAAATTATATTGATTTTTTCAGTGAGCCGGTTACACACCACCACTACCCACTTCGCTTGCGCCGCCTCCAACATCTTTCTCTGTCAAACTCCGACCTTCCACCTCAGCTTCAAACTAACCACAATCCCCAAACTTCGACAAACCTCAACTTCACTTTAGAAACCAACATCAGCGTAATTTCTCTTGTTCAGGAAAAACGATGAATTTTTCGTATTTTATTTCATTTGATCTACTCACTTTGACCACCAGCGTTTAAGAAAAGACTAAAATGTGTGTGATTGATTTGATTTGAAATAGAGCAATATTGTTGTGAGAAATTTTCATGTGGAGCTTTTTACTAGAAAATCAGTAGTAATTTATTGAGAATGGATGATGGACAATTTCTAAGCATTATTCTAAGTTTTATCTGCATTAATCGATTGATTGAAGAGAATAAATCAAGTTTTAGCATTACCAGGTGGGTAATTTGGATTTATCACGACATCCGAAATGTGCCAAATTACTGTAATCGGAAGAGAATCAAAGATAGTGTAATAACGAAGTTGAAAAATATTGAATTTTTCCAAGTGTTATCATTGCATAGAGGGGTACTACAGCAGCAGGTGCGGAGCGAGGTTTCGGCCTGATGTTTTTCTCGACAACCGTTTTCCTGAAAATGCAATCTTTCAGAATTATATTAATTTTGTTCCAGAATAACTTACCGTACAAGACAACAAGTCCGAATCTTGAATAGCGCAAGATTTCTGGTAGATGTTATCATTATTGCCCTCCATTTTGAAGTAAACGCAAAAATTCGTGGTGCAATTGACTCGAGTCTAAACTATTTTTGGCAAAAGTTGCCAAAAACGCGTAAACTTGCCAGATTGGACTTGGTAATGCCGCCTCCGCTCTGCTCCTGGTAGTCGTTCCAACATGTCAGATTTTGACAATAGACCAAGTTTGGAATAACCAGTAACAAAAAGTAGATCATTTATGAGCAAAACAATAGAATACATGGTTACTTTCTGGGGAAAAGACGAATAAATTGATAACCGTTTAACAGATCAGCGATACAAATCACAACCATTTTCAGTTGCCCAGTTTGCAATTGACGTCATCAAAAATCTTATCATTTCCATTCATTCGAGATCTTGCTTTTGAACTCTCTTTTGCGGCACAGTTTTTGCTTTTTTTTTGCAAATGCATCGCATTGAGATTTTCTTGATCTTATTGAATCTCGAGTTTTTAGTGTTCTAAAAAGAATTTTAGACCAAATATGGCCGGATTACTAACGGGAAAAACTGCGCTGATCACAGGTATTTTGAAAAATTTTAATAACAAAAAATTTTTAGGTTCGATTTTCCAAGACTAGAAATATCACTTTTAAAAATTAAATATCGCCTAAAAGATTTTAAAGAATCGATTATTAAAATTAAAAAAAATAATAAATTGATATTTTAGGAGGCGGATCCGGAATCGGTAAGGCGATTTGTGCCCGAATGGCCAAGCAAGGAGCGCAAATCATTGCTGTCGACTTGCAAAAGGAAACCGTCGAGAAGATGATTTCGGGATTAGGTACGATTTTCTTGGAATCTTACGATTTTTTTTGGAAATTTTTAAAATCAAGACATTTTCCTAAACTTTTTTGTTATTTTAAATTCTGCATTTTAAAAGAATACATTTTTAAAGATTTCATATATCTCAGAAAATCCCTCGCTGCACAAGGCGTTTGGGTGCGACGTGTCGAACGCAGATCAGGTCAATGAACTCCACAAACAAGCTCTGGAATTCCTGAAGAAGCCGCCCTCAGTGCTGGTGAACTGCGCCGGGATCACTCAGGATGTTACTCTACTCAAAATGACCAGGTCGGATTTCATATATGCATTGCTGAAAGGGAAGGGATTTCATATTCATATAACTCCCCACCTTTCAGGCAGCAATGGGATAAGGTGCTTGACGTCAACCTGACGGGCGTTTTCCTGATGACTCAGGCGTTCGTCCGATCGGCCGTCGACCAACAAGCCTCACTGAGCGTCGTCAATATTTCCTCGATTATTGGAAAGGTCAGTATTTATTTTTTTGTAAATTTTTATCTCTAAAAAATGCTATTGAAAAATTCGTCTCCATTTTCTTCTTTACCAATATTTATTTCATTTTCAAAAGTGGATGAACTTTCCAAGAAATTTTATTTTTCAAATTTTTCTAGATCGGCAATTTCGGGCAGACGAATTACGCAGCGACGAAGGCCGGAGTTATCGCATTCTCCAAGTCGGCTGCAAAAGTAAGAGATTTTTTTTCTATTTTTATTCTTAAAAATTAAATGAAAATTTTGTAGGAGCTAGCTCGGAAAAATGTGCGGGTCAACTGTATTTTGCCGGGATTTATCGAGACTCCAATGACCGCTGCGATTCCTCCCAAGGTAAAATTTTTATTTCTAGTTTATAATAAAATTTTCGGTTTCGTCGATTTTATAAACTTCTTAAATTTCATCAAGTTAGAAGTAAGCTATAATTAGGCGTATTTTGCAGGTTCTCGTTTTTAAAATCATCCCCCTTTGTTATTTATCCATTACCTATTATTAGAAGTCTTCGGTTTGACGTAAGCAAATTCCCCCTAAAGGGAATAGATAAACTGGAGATATCATATCTCTAGGGATATTTGGAGTTGAGAAGATGTAAATAGCAATACGATATGATTCAGATGGAAGATATTTTGAAATTCGATGATTTATGCCAAAATGAGGAGTGTTTTCAAATTTTCTAAAGAAAAGTTCTTGTAAAAATAGTTTTACAAGTGGTATCAAATGAAACAACATGTGTTTGCACTCTTGTGCCCGTATTCCGAGAACTTTATTCCGTTAGAATAAGTTATTCTTTTGGAATTGCTCCTTAGATATTCCGAAGGAATAAAGTTTTCTGGATACGACGAGCACTGGAGAAATTTTCTTTATCAATAACTTTAAAAATGAAACACATAAAAATTTTCATCTTCAGGTTCTGGAAAATATCTGTTCCGGCATCCCGATGGGTCGAATGGGCCAGGGCGACGAAATAGCAGATGCCGTTGTGTTTTTCGCCTCAGATATGTCGTCCTACGTCACTGGAACCACTCTAGAAGTTACTGGAGGCTATTGTATGTAATTTCCTACTTGCCATTGTTCTCGAAATGAGCCTTGTCATATGCACTCTGCGTCTATAACCTGCAAGACGCACGCATCCAGGTTAGAGGGTAATAAAAGGAAGTAGAATGCAAAAACGAGCAGGCACATAGTTAAGGCTCGCACGAGTACCTCTGCCCCCTTTCTTTGCAAGGGTTCATCTCGGAGACAATGAAGAGTAGAACAAACATACTTTTTCTAGGAAATTATAGCATTTTAGACCAAAATCATATCTTTCTGAAAAAACCTGAGGTTTTTGGTTGTTTTACTAGATAATGTTCCTTTTATTTTTAGAGCATAACAGATTTTCTTGAATTCTACTCAACAAAAATTGTATCTTATAGATCTTTTAGAAAGGACAGAATCTATAGTCCCCGTAGTTTGTTATTAACATTTTGTTGAAATGTGAAAAATTTTAGCACAAAATAGCATATTTTACGTACGAATTTCATGAGATAGGCTGATATTTAAAAGCTGTCATTAAAAACGAGCTCCAAGGCCAGGTTACTTAAACATTTTTTCGTGCCTAGGTAAAGAAATTGCAAAGATGTGTTAATTAGTGCCTTAAATTCTGAGATTTTCTAATGTCATTTTCAACGAGTCGTGGGTAATACAGCGCCTAAACATAGATGGATTGTTTTATAGTTTGTCTTAACCCGATATATACGGGATTTAATACAATGGCGATAAAATAAATGTTTTAACAACTGAGAGAGTTTTAAAAATATGGAATACTGTGGATTTGCAAGATAATGAATGCTATTGTTGAGGTATAGGGATATTCATTTAAACGAAACTGCAAGGCATGGACAATAATACCATATAAAAAAATAAAATTTTTAAAAATACTGAAAATAAAAATCAGTATTCAGAGTCCACAATTGAAATACAACCCTCAACATACAGTAACTTTAAAATCACAGTAATTTAGACTACCGCAATCCAGAAATTAGCATAATTTAAAATTAACTGTGATTCAGAAATTAGCTCTCATTTTTTATTATGAAAGCCGTACCTCCACTTGTTCTGTTCTAAAATGGTTAACTCAGCGAACGGGTTTTCGATGTTGAACTGCAGATCGTCCAAATGCAGCGAAGCCGAATCGGACGCGGGTGTTCGTGCCTGTGGCAACTCCTCGAGGGGAGTCGGCGTGACTTCGCGATGCTGAAGTTAAGCATGGAGTTAAACAAATTTCCGAATTTATATAATTTAACATCGGAGTTAATAATGTACCTTCATATTATAATCAAGTTTAGCACTGAAGTCGTCATAAAATATTGTGTTGAAATTCGAATTACTTCAAAATGAATATAATTGAACTTCATCTGAGACTATGGCTCAAGAAGTGAAAATCAAACATAGCTTAACTATATAACGTGGTCTAGGCTAAATCAACTTCAATATTATTCAATTTTAATTCAAATTCAACTTCAAACGAACTTCTACGTTAAACTTCCTTTGAAACTTTAGGGTCGAATTTTACCTGAAGTCGATCCTCAGATATCAGACTTACTTCATCTGACGGACCATTGCCATTCCGTTGATAACTTTCTGAAGTGGCGCGAGCCGCAAATGAGGCGACTCGTTGGGCCCTGGACCCTGCAAATGGTACAATTTTTGGTAACCTATTACCATTTTGATGGATAGTGATACCATTTTTGATAACCTACCGAAGAATCCTCTGGGCTTGGTCTCATTTGCACTGGCGCTCTTGGTTCGCTTCGGATTGTGCTGGAATCATATTCATTTAAAAAAAAAAAACCGAATAAACTATTCAAATGTTACTTAATTGATCTTAGCATTTATATTAAGGGCACTAATTCTAGCTCTAGCGTTGAAATGATCATTAACTTGGCATTAGAAAATTAGCCCTAAGTTCAAAATCTCTAAAATAGAAGCCCGTGGACTTCTATTTTTCGATACCCAAATGAAAAAATCGAATTTTCAAACCGCCATAACTCCCCATCTAATGATCATAACCACTTAAAAATTAAGACTAAATCCTCCATTTTATACATTCTAAAGGCATCATAAAGCTTTTTCTGTGATGATTTGAGTTGGGTAATGTGTAGTTTTGACATTTGGGGGGTGGACTTCTGTTATAGAGGGATCTCTGTTTTAGACTTTACGGTATTATGGCACCTGGAATCTGCGACCGATCGTTCGGGCCGTATCGTCGTCCGAGCGGCGCGTCGCGGCTCGTCTCTCGGTCGACTGCAGACCCGTAGTTGCGGAACCGCTTGCTGCACCTGCTGTGTGACAGGCACTTGGACTGCCGACTTGGCACGGGCTCGAACCCGTAGTGATCGGGGTTGCCGATCCGCACGCTGGTCCCGCTCCCGTATCGATTCTGCACGACTCTTCCTGATAGCGACTATATTCAAGCATTGTATCTTTTAAAAATGAAGGATAGGAAAAAGCCCAACTCCAATGCTAAAACTCAGACATATGACTTCCGGGCCTGGGATGATGGGTTTTTGCAAATGTCTCTCATCGTATGAGGCATGATAGTAGCATGAAACCTGTTCGATATGAAAATTTATGCTAATTTTATAATTTTTACAACGAGACATGGAAGCGATATGTATGATAAAAATGCGAAACTAATAACTATAAATTGAAGTTGAGGTAAAATAAATCAAGAGAACTAACTTATAAGCCTGAGCAAATTTCGGTATCTTGGGAATGACCCTTCGTTCCCAACCCAAGATGAAATGTCGCGACATTAGCTTAGCGATCTCAACCCAGGCATTGCAAAATCGTTGTCTTTCTTCGGAGGTCAAAGGCCCTGATGTTCGTCTGGCGGAGACTGTGTCAGTAATGACCTAAAATGGCTATTTGAAAATCGCGAAACCACGAGGCACGCGAGACATAGCGTGAAATAGTATAGGGTTAGGGTGGCGTATGAGGGATGATAGGCTTTCTTTTTCCACACTATTTCTCAATGTCTCGGGTTGCCAAGCTGCTCCCAAAATTTGAAACAAAAAATGGGCAAAGATAAAACTCCTAAATATGGCAATTAATAAAAGTAGTACCGCAAAAATTTAACAAATATGCATATTTTGAGCCAACTAAAAAGTGATAACTTACCCATAAGGTATAGGGTAGGAATTTAGCTACAGAATGTTGGATATCAGACTTTTCAGTTCAGAAAATTCATATGATGATAATTTTATAGACTGCGGTACTACTTTTATTAATTGCCAATAATATGATCATTATTATGAAATATCTCGGAAGAAAATACGATATCTTTAAATCTTTAAATTCGAATTGCTAAGAAAATAAAAATCTGAGTAACACGTGATATTATGAAAATATATATTGAAGAAAGGGTATGATGCTTTTAAATAGTCTCTGAAATTGCGTACCTCAGGCAGCAATTTAAAGAGCATGTCGAAATTGTCGGGGCTAATCCTGCTAGCTATAGCCCTGTGAAGACCTCCTATTTGTTGGAGAGTTTCCACGAAATTCCCGGGAGTCGTCGAGGAATCGGGCTGCGGATCGGCGTACGTGGCTACCGCTTGAGCCAACGTCTAAAATTTGAAAGATTACGATCATTACAGTAATCCTCTGAATTTGCACATTCATTATGAGCCCGTTCAGGCATTAATTGCAGTACAACTAAGTATGAACACCCTCCATAAAATATGCTAAACGTCTTTTTGCCTGAATTATTTTACAACTTAACTTTTACGGCTATCATCCCGTATAACTTGAAATCATCATAATAGGATATATACGTATTTAAGAATGATGCTATTTTGATAGTTACTTTTACATTAACCCCCTTTTTTATAAATTATGTTTAATTTAAAATTTATGATATAGAGTATGCATGAAATCATCCAGCCAAAAATTGACTTATGTTTTATTAAATGATGTGTGAATTTGTTTTTTTTTTTTCGAAAAAAAAGTTGTGCATATTTTAGTGAATCTAGGTGTTCGATGGGGAATTATATACATGGAAATTCTGCAAGTAAGAAATAATTTATGCGATAATTGTTAAGACCAAATGATTAACAGGGAGAGAAATGAGATTGCTTCGACTTTAGATTGGATATTATAATGAGACGCAGGTGCGCGCATTTGCACAAAGGTTACATATATCGGGTTTTCTGCAAAATGTGAGGGAGGAAAGGGAAATATATGAAAATTTGGGGATATATGAAAATTCAAGAAATGTATGAAATCCTAAAATATATGAAAATTGCTGGTCCAACTTAAGCTTGAATAAGGTTAATCAAAATGCTTATCTAGTCGATTGAGAGAACACGCCGATATTCAAAGATTACACGCTATTCATCTCTCGTTTCTCTTCGACGCGATTCATTGTTTCACTTCAAATTCGATTTTTATTGTTGCACGAATATCGACTTTCTCGCCAATTAACAACGGTAGTAAATGGTACTTTTTCTAAATTTTAAATGGATATATCAACTTTGATACCTGCTCCAAAGCCAGGACGATTTTCTTCATACGGTTATCACGTTTCCAGCCGTCCTCAGATGTGGCGTCAAAATTTTGTTTCAACGAAGGTCGATAGCTGAAGAGCTTTTCGAACGCTCTAAGGCCCATGTCGAAGAGGCTGAATTTTAATTCTTATCTACTTTAAATGACGCCATAGCGTCACTAAATTAAATAATAGGCGCTACAATTAAGATATATGGGCATCATGGTTTCATTTAATGAAATATATCGGGCTATTATTAAATAGTACGACGTCTGGCGTTATTCAATAAAAATATGGCGCCCCAAAAGTTTACCATGCGAAATTATCCGGCCATGTATCGTAGACTAGTTTGAGATCATTTAAAGGGACGTTCAAAGTCGAACTGGCGTTCGTGATGAATTCACTTTGCATCGAATATGGAGTGATCGACACTCCCGCTGGCGGTGAGGAATCTCCGTTAGAATTTCGACGGGACATACTGAAAAATTATATCATAAACAAGCTTAGGGGGCACTTTTGTCAGACGAAAATAAACTAGAGGGTAGGTCGCACGCGCGAACTCATAGTTATCATACCAGGTCTCAGGTTGCATAGACGAAAACGTTGTCTATTTATAGGTTGAAAAGAAAAATTTGTAACGATGATATGCAGGGGGTAGATCGCAAAGGGCTTCTGACGATCGTCCTCCTTAGGACTGAGCATAAGCAATTTTAAAAGCTGATACTTGTAAAAATAAGCATAAAATGTTAATGTATGAAATTGCCATGAGATAAACTATCAATGTGAAAACAATCGATAAGAAAAGGCCGGTCTTCATGCAAAAACTAGTAATTCGAAAGTTTTCAGTATCAAAAATCCTAAAATTTAAAAGTTATAAACAAGCCTTTAAGGAGAGAATGTTCATAAATAAGCCACAAGTGCCTATGCCTATCCCTCTGTCTGGCCGCTCAGACACCTATTCTAACTTACTCTATTTAATCTAAAGAAATGGAATTTCTCTGAGCTCTCTTCAGGTATAGTACTGTTTCGCCTAATCTCGTCCTAAATTTCCACACGCTTCCTTAGCAACCAGATAAGGGAGTTTGCGGAAATAGTGCAAAAAGATAAAGATTTTTCAATACAAAGAACACGCTGGGCGGAGATTTCATAATAACCATCATAAATATTCTTTAAGATATCGCGACCATTTTTTGAATTTTCAAAAAAAACTTGTATTTTTTGTTTAAGGACATTGTCTTGAGTTTGAATTTTTAGAAGTTCTTCTTTACGTTTTTAAATTTAAAATAAACATTCTTCTTAAACATACCTCGTCCACTAGACTCTTGTATTTTGTGCTCTCAAGTATACTTAAGCAATTTGTTCTTTGTATTGGGTTGAAATTTAAATCTTTGCATTTAATAATAATTTCAACGTGTTAATTATCATCATGCATGATGTTATCTAGTAACCAGCTAAAGTGATGAAGATCTATCCTTTCGACTAAACTGCTGAAAGATTGATGAAAATAGTGAAGCGGAGTAAGAGAGGGTAAAGAAAGAAAATGTCTAGAGTGTGGGAAAAGTGAAAAATATCGATTCTATGTTTCTCGCTTTCTTTACATTCTCCGCATTTTTCGAGATCTCTATATTTTAGCCACCCGGTTGTGCTGTTGCTTTTAGAGTATATATCTCGATGTCTGGTGAACAGCGAGATTTTTGACCCTATTAGGACTGATATATTTTTATTTGAGATTTCATATATGTTCCAAAATAAATCTAAATTTCACATACCTTTCCTATGTATAAATTATAATCTCATATATCCTCTTTCAAATATGTCCTGATTTCACATATTCCCTCTGAGATGTTCAAAAATAAAGCGATTTCTGAGACTTATGATAAGATATATGATGTTAGCATATTGCATATTGCATGACCACGTTCATTTTCTATGCCTCTTTCACAGGAATTGGCAACACCTTGAAATATATGAAAACGCTCAATTTGATTCATCGTCCTCATCATATAGACTCGATGATTCTATTATTCCATTTTTATTCGATTTGTATTTCTATATTTAATTTTCTTGCTCAGTACATGCCTATATGTTTTCCCATTAATATTTATGACGATTCCCTCAATGTTCATTTCTAATCAATTTCATATTGATCTTATTGGACTTTATTATATTTTAATGATTATTTCAGATGATCAATAGCCCTGCGCAACTATTGATAGAAAGCAATTCGAAAAGTGAGAAAATTAATGGGTCCTGTGAAAAGGTTATCATTAAAATGATTAAAAAAGAATTAATGAATAATAAAACAATTTAGAGCCTCAAAACATCTCATCCCACTTATCGACTCGCCTGGGGTAAGGGTCGATATATTGTATTGGCCCTATGTGTGTTATGCTTTACTGGTAAGTCGGGATGAAAGTTTTAGAGACAACTTGGAAACTAAGCCCTTAAGTCATGCGAAATAGTGTATGGGAAAAGAAGCCCGTGCCTTCCAATACCCTCCTCTACCATACATTGTTTCGTAATGGCTTAAGAACTTATGGTTTACAAATAGCCTTTTTTAGATGATATAAAATTTTTTAGGATGTCGATCCAACGATATAACATTCTCATTAACCGTAATATGTATGAACTCGAATAGTAGTCAGGTTTAAAAATGCTCACATTCCGGAGAAATTTGCTAGTTTTAGCCTGAGTCCATATATTTTTCCCCTACCGATTTATCGCTGTCGTTCGCAGGCACGGGTGCAGGCGCGATGGTGTTCGCATTACCCGCCGGGTATTTACTGCATCGGTTTGGCGGACGATTAGTCTTAGGTTAGTCTATAAAAGTTCGGTTTATCCAATTTGTTCAAACTACAGCAAATTAATATGCCTATCTTTATATTTATACTTTTGTTTTCAGATCCACTTAAAATATTTTTAAAAAAAGTTATTTTAGGATTTTCCCTATTATTTTCATCAATAGCGACATTACTATTACCTACAGCAGCTTTGGTAGCTCAACATAATGATATTCCAGTTTCGTATTTAATATTTCCTTTAAGATGCATTCAAGGTGCGTAAATTGAACCAATTTAGCATCTTAATCGATATTTCAGGCTTCGCAGTAGCCTGCGTCTTGCCTATGGTAGGATTCGTTAGTGGCGCCTGGTCGCCCGTTTTTGAAATTGGTAAACATTTTTTTATTTTAAATAAAAAAACCTTGATATATAAAAAGAAAGAAAATCCTGCTTTACTATGAAAAAAATTTTAATTAGCAAATTTAAAATATCTGAAGAAGGCTTAATTGTTTAATTAATATCAAATTAAATATCAGGAAAGTTCGTCGCCTTTCTGTCAGTCTGTAGCCAACTGGCTCAGATCTTCACCATGCCTGTGTCCGCCAAACTATGGTAATGTCCATTTTGCCAAAAATAAAAAAAAATTATTTTACAATTTAGTGTATCTCACGGTTGGCCTTCCGCTTTTTATTTTCATGGAATAGTATCGCTAATTATCTCCGTCATTTTCCTATCATTTTTCACAAATTCCCCCACGAAACATCCTTTAATAGGCGAGAAGGAATTGAGCCTAATTATGAGTAAGAAACTCGCATAATTTTGCAATGTTTAAATGTTTTGTTTTTTCTAGGCGAAGAAAAACGAAAAAGAACCGGAAAAATACCGTATTCGGAAATCCTCAGGTCCTATCCTGTCTGGGCTATTTGGGTTGCCTTTTTAGGCAATGCGTTTGGGTTTCAGCTCATCGTGCAGTAAGACTAAAGCTTAAAACAATTCAAGAACTAATGAAAATACTATAGATTTATGCCGACATTCTTGAATAAAGTCCTAAATGTGCCGATAGAGAGAACGGGATTTTCCGCGATGGTGCCCCCTTTAGCGCAAATCGCGATCAAAACCGTCGCTGGAGTGGCGAGCGACAGAATTACATGTTTTTCAGTAACAATAAATCTACTTTTGCCTAATTTCTAATTGAACATTTCCAGGAAGTCAATAAACTGAGATTATTTAATACGCTTGGCATGGTCGGATGTGGCTTATGCTTGGTACCGCTGGGCTATTCACCTTCGGATACTTCCAAAGCGACGACGTTCGCGATATGTAAGGCGTTATTTAAAATTAAGAACGTCGTATTTAAACAAAAAGCGTTGTATTTGAAAGAAACGCCATATTTGATAAAATGGTGCTATTTGAAAATATGATATAATGATTTGATTTTAGTCTTCTTCACCGCATCGATATCATTCCTCGGACTTATAACTTGCGGCTCGATGAAAAGTGCGACTTTAGTCGCTAGACAATACGCCCCATTCGTAATGAGCGTTGTACAGGTATGATTGATTGGAAGAGAATTGTCGATATCCAAAAATTACGCTATTTGTCTCGTTTTTCTTCTACGCGGCTCACTATTTCGTTCCCAAATTCGATTTATAATTTGAAATTGAATATCGGCTTTCTCCCCAACCAACAATATTAATTTCCTGGTTTTTTTTTCAAATGTCTTGATTAATTTAGCTCGTAGCTTGCATAGGAATGCTAATAATTCCACTACTAGTAGCGGTACTAGCGCCTAATAATGTTCTGGGAGAGTGGAGGTTCGACTTTATATCATTTTATCTGCCTATCGCAATTAGTTCATATGTTTTCAAAGTTGTCATCCTCATAATTCAATGTGTCATTTTCACTATCTATAGCCAGAAATAGTATGGGAAAACATATGAGAATTTTAATTGCTGATAATTATCGGATGATCCAATATAAAATGGTAACTCGGAAAAGAATCCCCAAACTCAACGAATAAAGACCCCCGCCCAATTTATCCCACCAGTCCTATACCATAATAGTAGAACTATTTAAACGTTTAAATTGGAGCTCTTTTTCATTGGGTTTGGGGGTACTTTTCCGATTTACCATATAAAATCCAAAAAATGAATGTGATCTTTCTCAGATACGTATTCCATGTGGTATGTTGCGTGTTGATTCTCTCGAACGTGTTTTTCTGCGTGTTTTGCGACAGCTTGCCGGCCCCGTGGACAAAGCCTAAACAAATCGACTTACCGCTGGTCTGCAGCTCAGGCGAGAAGAACGGGTCAGTCGGAATCGGAACAGGAAAATTAGCCGAAGATAATCATCATATGGACAAAAATCATGCCTAATTCCATACTCAGCAAAAAAACCGCTTATCGGTATCGGGCGATGCTGATGCGCAGCTTTTTGCTGAGTAATTCATCATCTAAGCCAAGTTTTCGCCGCAAAGATCAACTATCTTTTACTTTTCAGTGCTATTACTTCTTAAAAAGGATTATGTTTGAATTGGTAAAGCAAAACCTTCCAATTTGATGTAATTATTAGCATTCTCCTTACCTTGGCAATATACTGTGATCTATAATTTTGAACTGATTAAGTCATTTTAACGATGAATTTAAACTGTGATCTCATTCTAAGATATATACAAAAGCTGGTCGGGTTCATAACTCAGAAAATGGGGTAAACTAGTTGAAATTTTAACTGTTCATCATAATTCTCGATTTAACGATTACTACGGGATTTTGGTATTCAATATGATTCCACTTTGTGAATATCTGTAAAAATTGAATATTTTAATATTTGAAATAAATTTATATTACTATAATAAAGCATATGGTAACATAGTAAAAGAGTCTATTCATACTCAATGAAGAATTTCTATCAAAGAGTTAGATAAGGTCACTATCGACTAACGTTCTTTCAGCTCTTTTCATTCTTTTCAAAATCGAAGAATCACTTTCTTCAATTCGACAAATTGTTATCTCACGTATGTGTTACTTTTATTTTATAAATAAATAAATATATTTTCAAATAAAAACTGAAATGTTTATTCCTCAGGGACTTTGGTCTTCGGTATTAAGCATTAGACAATTAGTCTAGAACCACGTTAACCGGACTGTGGAGAAATAATGTGGTTTTCCGAGAGAGCGGAGAGATTCCGGTCCGCCCCTTCCGGAAGGCAAACGGAAGACGGAAAACATGTGCGCGCATGTATCTTTGCTTCTCCGCGTCTCTTGCCGCATTTACATCTGAGTGTGTCCAGGCTCTGTAGTCAGAGAGTCATTGTTCAGTCGATCTGGGACGGCCATGCACGTTCGGATAGGTTGCTGCTTCATTTTGAGCAGCTTTCTGGCAACAGTACATCTTTCCTCTGCGGGTGTTCTTCAGGTATTCGAAGTTTTGCCCATAAGTTGCACGGCAACTTGGAAACCTCAAGCTCCCAAGCGGTGAGAGATAATGTGAGAAAAGAATCGTTTTCCCTACCATCCCTCTCACCTTATTTCGCATGGCTTCAGGGTTTGAGGCTTTCAAATAGCCAATTTGCACACACACACACCGTTGCACTTGTTGCACGTTTTCCCGCCAGACGACAATTTTCGTTGTTTTATATTGACCCTCAGCAACAACGCGCCTACATACCGACGTATGCCGTACAGCTGATTGATGGCCAAATCGAGAGAATCCAACAGGTACCGTAATCCTATAAATTAGCATAATTACAAAAATTTGAATTGAAATAGAAGGCAGGAGTCGGAAAAGACCCCTAATTTCCCCTACCAGCACTATATCCTAATGGTAAAACGATTTTAATCGGGGCTCTTTTTCATTGGGTTTGGGGGTATGTTTCCGATTAGCGAAATAGAATAGTTAAAATATAATATCTTAAAATTCGTCCTTGAATTTTTAAGCTATCCAAAAACTACAGTAATCTTAAAGAAGATCGTAGCGAGACCATTGTTTCATCATTTTTGCATGATGTTCGCACATCGAAATTCCGTGTGTATGTATTCGAATCGAGTGACCAGTTTTTCATTGCCTGGAAATCTCTTCTTTCCCTTTACTATTTCTCTCACTGAATACACACTTCGTGCTCAACACATATGTGGCAATTTGTTGAATGTGGCAGCAACTTTTTATTGATAGAAGGACTTAGGCGAATTTTCTGAATGGAAGATAATAGTCAAAATAATCGATTTTTCTTACGTCAGAAGTGAAGATCAACGAAAAATCAATGGTTATTTGTCTGTTATTAGGGAGTTTCCAAGTGGGGCAGTTATATGTTCTCTTATTAGAAAAGGAAAAATAGTAGGCTAAAAGAAGAGAGTGGTTTAAAACCATGCATTCCCCGCTATTTTCAACCTTTCAGATTTCTGGTTCAATCATATGAATTTAGGGATCTAGACTGAGATCATCAGTAAGTCTGGTCTACGATGGAGGATATTTCATTCTGGTTGACACTCCAAGCGCTACTGATATCGAGGCTAAAGATCTCATGCTGAAAGGTATGAAGATAAACCTTATTCTGGTAAAAATGAGAGATTTGTTTTATGAAGATTAAGCTTATTTTAATTCAAAAAATCATGAAGATCAACTGTTTCTTAGTAGAAACCCTAGATTTTACTATTGAAATCATAAAATTTTGGCGAAGATCAGCTGTTCGTATATAAAATGCAATTTTTAGGCATAGCCTCAAGAAATATCGTTCCCGGGGAAATACAATTCGTTTTGACCACTCATCCGCATCCTGGTATAATTGAATTTTATAGATTTTTTAATTTCAATTTCAATAAACTTAAATCCTCAGATCACTTCGGTCAGCTGAACTTTTTCCCGAACGCCAGGCATTTTTTCGGCGCGTACGAATACTCGGATGACAACTATATGACGACGGAGCTGAATTTGGTATAGACATATAATCAGATTTAGAAAGGAGGATAGGTCAGGATGGTGGCAACTGCTATATATCGTGATGGCGTGAGCTATTTTTCCCTACTTTCCTTCCCTCGCCTATCCCTAACTATAGCGCGCACGCCCGCACGACATTACGACATATAGTAATTGCCCAGGATGTTTGTCCGACCTATCCTCCCCATAATATTTCCTTCGCAATTTTATACCTCTAGCCTTGAATTTTCAAAATTTTCCTGCATTCATGATGAATCCATAAGGTAAAAACTTCGCCCGTGCGATCTACCCCCAGTATATTTTTGAGTCTGACTCAAGCACTCCCTAAGTCTGGATATATATAATTGAATGTAAAAGGTTGAAATTTAGAACGAAACGATGAAATTGTCGAATAACGTCTATCTGATGAACACCCCAGGACATACCGCGCAAGATGTTTCGATCATCGTTTTGAATACGCCTTGCTGCGGCACGGTTGTCGTGTCAGGTATTTATATTTATTTTAATAAATCAAATATTTAAGTATATCATATCTATTGAGTTTGGCATCGTGAAACACTAATAACTCGTTACTTCTCTTCTAATTTATTTTAAATTTATATTGGTTATATATAAGATAGTTCTTCATAATTTCAATTATCAAATTTTAGATTTATTTAACTATATTAATTGAAAAGTGATACATATCTAGGCAGAACTTAAGACACATTCCCCTTGTATACTTTTTAAGCCAAAATTTTTATGCGTACCACCCTATGTATCAACTTTCTATAGAAAATTTGTTGATTTGCGTATCCTCTTCTCTATAACTTTTCGCCCTGGCTGAAGGTCTACCCAGATCTGGAGATATATCATGAAGTTATCGATTTTCCTGGATTTTTCTCCCAATTAGTTTCTCATAGTTTGTCAATGAGTGTCTCTTTTTCGGTTATTCTCGAGTTTCTTTGCGTCGTCTCCAGTTTCCCTGCGCTCGACCACTTGCGGAAATGCGCGCGCGGCACACATTTTTCTTGTGCCGTATGCCGGCCGGCTTTGTAATTCTTCATGTCCTTCTTGTTCACACCCAACGATTCTTTGTGGGGGCCCTTCTGTAAACACACAAGGAGAGAGAATGAAGAAAGACATGCCTTCGGACACAACCCACACACACAAGGAAAACATCAAGGCTTAAAACTAACAATAAGAACGAGGGGTCATCTTAGATAGAAAAATGTGTGCATGTGTGAACACCAGATTTGCAAGAAAACAACTGCAAAGATTCGTCATCACCTCTAAGCATGTGATGAGAAATAGTGATTAAAACTGGCGAAATCATTCACCAAATAAGGAATAATGTAGTTCGAAAAGTTTGCAAGTTTGCTGAGCGTCAGGAGATTGATCTCTTTCATTGATATTTGATCTTTTTCCAAAAATTTGATCTCATAATTTCAGGCGATCTCTTCTACAATGAAACCGACGCCATGCTAGACTCAGGCGAGTGGTTTGAAGAGGCCTGGAATCCAGTTGAAGGTAACGAGATAAAAATAGCTGAAAATAGATCAAAGTATTGATTTTCAGGAAGGAATAATCGATATAAAATTCTGTGTATGGCGGATTTCATCATTCCCGGACATGGAAAATTGTTTAAGTAGTTTATAAATTTCCAAATTTCGACCCACACTTGGAGTTTAGAGTCAACACTCACATGCGAAGAAACGCTAACTGCGCGACGGTGAACGCTACGAATTCTCTGTTGATCGAACTTAAACGGCAACAGGCTAATGGTAACTGAAATATATCAGATTAAATATATGGAGTAGATGTCTAGATTATCATAATATACAGTTAAATTATAACTCGGAATTATATATAACTCTACTTATTATCAGTTTTAGTAAATTTAACTCATATTTGCGCTGAAAATCGAATGTTGCAATTTATTCTCACCGTTTTCATAGTATAATTTAAATTAAAATGATATATTATAAATGTTTTGATTATTAAATGATTTAATTTAGAGCATAATAACATCGTCAATCAGTTCAATTCGTATTCTTCGAATCAGCAAAATTCCAATGGCTCGATGCCCCCGTGCAACAAAAATACCTTCTTCCAACAACCCGTCCCTCAACTGCAAACTCAGGCCACTACTACTACTGTAAAATTTTTTAAAAATCGATAAATTTCTACTATAAAGCTTGAAAAATCAATATTATATCCATTGACACATGCGCCATTTATTTATAATCAACATAGACATAAAGTATCTACATCGTTATCATTGCAAATGATTAATGTTTTACTATTGTGACGTCATAAAGTCGATATCCATTAATTGCGACGTCATTTAAAAGCCTAACGTGGAGCCCCTATAACGATCTCTAAACTTGCGCGTACTAGACAGGCAAAAGAAAAAAAAAACATTCCGCGCTTTAGATCTGAAGTGCTTAAGCAGAAGAGGGCCTCTTAAGGTGGACTTGATACGTGAAACGAAACGAAAATTGCGCGATTTAAAATAATAATTATAGTCAAATTTGAATTTATATTCCAGACGACCACGCCCATTCCTAAATTAAGTGATGAAACTGCAACGCCTAAACTGTCAATTCAATGGGCTGATGGTATGTATTATAATGTTCAATAATAATTTAGACTTTTTATTGTTGATGCCGAAATCTGGGAGGTGTGCAAAGTGGTGCACGGTTATTTTTAGTGGCTAGAAAATCGAGAAATAGCACGCGAAAAGGAGAGAGACTGGCCTAAAATCCAGTCTTTCTGCCCCCCATTTTCGACCTCTCAGATTTCGACACCAACAATAATAATAAATACTACTATATGTTTCTAATATAAATAGATGTTTAGAAAATGTTCGATATTTTAACTCAAAATTTAAAATAAAACCATAGCTTCTTAATATAAATGAATGTTTAGATAAGCCAAGCACATTTAATAGCTTGAATGGCAACAGTAATAATGCGAATAATTTGGCTCGACCAAATTACCAGCCTAATCCCAGCCATCAAACCTTCTCATCACTAGCCGCCCAGACCTATCAAGCTAGACGTAATATATTAATTAATAGATATATTAGCATAAATGTAATATATCCTAGCACATATGCTAAAATTTAGATAGAATAATGGGCATAGATTAATCCAAAACTTAAATACTTGTTAATTTGATTAAAATCGATATTTTAGAATCCATTGCCCCCGTTATAGAGACCGCTGCTCAGCAACTATCGAAACTGCTGAACGTCCAATTGAATCAGAAAGACCCAAAAGACGTGCCCTTCCCCCATACCAAATTCTGGCAGGACACCATCAGTAAAATCAGCGTATACGCCATTTCATTTACCATTTGTTATCATAAGCTACCATTTAGATGGGTCAACTACAGGGTAAATTGACTACTGGTGTGGTTGGTAACGTGCCTGGCGGCTTATCTCAGGCAGTATTATCAGCTCAGGTACAAGAATAATTCTTTTTGGAAAACGTATCCACTATTTTCTTATGAAGTGAGTGAGCCTACGAGAGGGGATAAGATTAGATATATGAAATCTCATTTTCCAGTTCAACCCAAATCCCTTTCGTTCATTCAACTATTTGAACGCTGCATTCAACGTCTCCTCTCCGCCTTCCGGATAAGCAGGGTATCTGATATATCCGAATATATGTGGAATCGGGATTTCATATACCCCGGGCCTTGTTAATCTTTTCAAAGTCTATCGCTGCCTGTGATTTTGCGCAACACCCTTCCAAGCCATTCCTCCGGTTATCAGTTACGACTAATTTATTGTTAATTTATTTGAATCGAAAAATAAAGTATTTTCATAAGTCTTTATTAAATCGGTTTAAGATAAAATAATAAGGTTAAAATAAAACGCAACGACCAGGCTTTAAAGTTTTTGACATT
Source organism: Diploscapter coronatus (assembly GCA_964036155.1). Taxonomy (NCBI): domain Eukaryota; kingdom Metazoa; phylum Nematoda; class Chromadorea; order Rhabditida; family Rhabditidae; genus Diploscapter; species Diploscapter coronatus. Next base: position 84,852,102 of record OZ038422.1, on the reverse strand, counting down.
CCCATATTAAATATGACAGCGAGAAGAGAGGAAAGTAGCATGGGAACGCACGGTGGCAGACAACGAAAAGAAAGATGGGAAAACACATTCGCTTTTCTTCTCGTTCTCTGCTACCGCGCTTTTCTATGATATTTCGCCTTTCTTCTCGCTGTCATGTTCAAAATGGAAGTGCCAAAAGTTCTAAGGTCTGGAACGACTTCAAACAACTCATTGATACCCTTAAAAATGATCAAAACTCACGGTTTTGTAGGGAAAAAATAAAACAAAAAGTAGCCCCTATCAAAAATGCTTAATCTAACATATTTGACAGTCTTTCACAACTCACTTAAAATGGGCAAATTATTTAAGAGAAGACCCAAATTTGGTGATGATAAATAAGATAATGTCAACGAAAAATCACACTTTGTCGAAAACAAGGATAAAATCACAGAGCTTAATAAGATGGGTGAATAACTTGTCTTTTCATACCAAAAGAGAAAATCATGTTCTATGCAAGATAGCGCTTACCCTATACAAGTCTTAGAGAGTCTTAACCAGGAAATATAATATGTAGAATCTTAAAACACCAAGGTAATAAATCCCATAGGAAGAAAACATATAGCAGAAAAGACTAGATCGTAGATGGGTACTGAATTTGAATTACTGTAGTTAAATTTTTCGTATTTGAAATGAGCAGACTTTATTATTGTAACAAACAAAACGGGATATTTGGGTGGGACAACCGTTTCTGAAACATCAAAACCTTATTTGCCTCTAGGCTGGGAACTTTTCGATGTTTCGGAAGCTCTGGGAACAATTTTAAAGTCGCAGAAACTTTCGAAACAATCTTGATGTTTGTTTCGGGAATCCCGAAAGAGAACCAAAGGGTTTGGGAACACCTTGGAAAAGTGCCAGAAAATTGGGGAACATTCATTCATTTAGTTAGGTGGGGCTTGCGGGGGATTCCATGTCGACGTCCGCCACATTTGGTCCAGCAGGTGATTGCTCCTCCTTGGGTGACGTCATCAGTCCGCCAATTGATGCAGTCGGTGGGGCGTTGGTTTCCATCGGCGTCATCATTTCAGACTGCTGCAGTTCCCCAAGCTTATCACCACCAAGAGGTAGGCCTTCGTCCCTGAAAACATAAATTAAATTTTACAAAAAAAATCTTTAAAAAATTGATAGATGAATATTAGATATGTGGAAATATTTTAAATTATATACTTTTTTAATTCAAATATTTTGTCAGAAATCCAAAACCATGCGATCTTACCACTTGTCCACGATCTGCTGCTTGCCGCTCCTCATGCCGCTCACATAGGCGCCTCGACCGTACGACGCCCCTCTGAACCCGAAGTCCCGTCCCCGACCGACGAAACCGCGACCGCGTCCGGTGTGTTGCAGCTGGAAAATAAAAGAGTTATAATTTGTAAAAATTTAGATGGCGTCATAAGTCAAATTAGGTAATTTTAAGCAAAGATGAAGTTATGAGGTGGCGTAATATATTTTTCTGTTTTAATTCAAAAGGCGTCATTTGAAAATTCTGAACTTACGATAGCAGGTGGCTGATCGCCGTGCGCGAAGCGACACCGCGCGCCGAAGTGACATCCCTGGGGCGTTCGGAAATAGACGCATTGGCGAGTCGCGACTGAAAATCCAACATTATCGCAAAATAACTCATTTCACTTTAGTTTCTACACGATTTCTAAATTCAAGACCAAATTTATAAGATGATTCATTATGAGCAATCTGTCTAACGTTTCTATTTTATTAATCTAGCATCCATTTAAATGGATCGTTTTCTTATTATCTCTCCCTCTTTCCCCTTCACTGAATCCATGTGATTCAGCTAAATCCATCCTTTCCTAACCAGAACCTATTTTGTAATAAATGATGTAATCTTCTAAAATAAAGAAATGAGTTCGAGTATACCCAGTTTTCTTATTTCTTTAGAAGTATTTTAAAAAGGCACCATTATAAAAACAAAGACGTCATATATTTAAAGTAAAAATGCGTTATCATAACTCGGAAAAATCAAAAGATCCCATTTTAAGTAAAAGGCATTGTGTAAATTTAAAAGGGCGCCATATTTAAATTTTTGCGCAAAAACAACGTACATCCCGAATCAAGTCGTGTCGGAAATCGGGCGCCTGCGGCTCCAAGTATGGGCATGGTCGGGGCGTGCACATCGACGCCAGTCAGCAGTTGAAGGGAAGAAGACGATGAAGTGCCGAACAGGTGGTCCGCCGCCGAACTGATCTGTTGGTAGGCCGGGATTTGCTGATAGGCGGGGGTCTGAAAAATGGAATTTTCATCTTTTTTATTTAAATTTTCAGATCTAGGGATGATGTTCGTCAGAGGGGGAGGGCGTGTGTTGCGCAACGCTATGTATCCGTTAATTTTATTAAAAATAAGTTTTATTGAGGATTTTATGTATAGAGAAAGATTTTCTTATATCTTCTGAGATATGATAAGTAGAAAATACTTGAATTTCTCGTCGTCAGAGTAGTTTATTCAGGATTTTTTATTTGAAACCAAGCGTAATTCATAGTATCTACCTCCTCACAACACCATAGTTAGCAAAAACATACCTGAGCCAGTGAAGCCAATTGCGCGACCTGAATGGTGGGTAGGATGGGCGTAGCGCTGCTCGAGGTGATGGAATTTATCGACGACGACAGCGAGGAAATGGACGAAATCGAAGGCAGCAGCGAAGAGAAACTGCTCCCGACGACGGAAGACGCAGAGGACGTGTTGCCGTCACCACTCATCATACCCTGGAAATTTGACATTTTACTTAGGGCCCGTTCAAATTTAGTTGCCAATGCAGCTTGCAACTCGCTTGGGACAGTCTGGGAAATCAAGAGAGAACGAGAAATGATTCAATTGCGCTCTTTTAATTTCTCACTTTATTTTGAGCGAGTTGCAGGTCGCAAGTTGCATTGCAACTAAGTCTAAACGGGCCCTTATCGTTTTCAATTTTTATTTCGAATTTTTTAATAGTTTGCTTAAGATATTTTAAGGTTTTCAGGATTTTGTATACCTTTTATTTACTAAAAATAAAGATGAATATTATTTTTTTAGTTTGCTACTTTTATAAAAATTAAAATTGATTTAAAAATAGGTTAAAATGCTCACCTTCTGTTTGAGTCCGTTGAGCAAGTTCTGAAGGCTGGCGGGGAGGGCGCTCGCTCCTAAGGCCGAATCTGCCGAGTTGTCTTTTGCGTCGTCGGAATCAGTTGGGGAGCGGATTTCCGTATTCTAAAATACCAATGTTTAGGGACGTCGTAAAACAACTTTTTAAAGGACGTCGTCATTAATCAACTTTTAAAATAATATCATTTTTCAAAGTGATGTCACATAAAAATATAAAGTGAAGTCATATAAAGTTCATATATATGAAAATGGTGTTATTATTTTTTGCTAATTTTCACCATATGTTCTTCCTGATCGTGCCCATTTCCATTCTCCTCTTCCTCATTTTCGATCGGCTCAGTCGGAATGGTGGGCGGAACGTATCGACGTGCGGCCAGCGGGTCGAAGTCTTCGGGCTCACCGCTGATTTCCGAGGGACTAAAATTTTCAATAAAAATTCCCTTTTCTTCAAAATTTATATATTTTCATACTATTATAACTTTATTATGTTTTTTTTGTTTTCAATTTGGAATTAGACAATATGCCTGATAATTTTAAACTTTTCCAGCACATATTTTATTATGATTTTGTACGATTCCTTTTTAAGTTGAAATTTAAAAGTATTTTTAAAAACCCACTAATTCGGATCATCGAAAGCCCGCATCGCATGCTTCTGTCTTTCGAATTCTTCCTGAAAGAAATATTCTTTTCATAGATTAAAATTTAGCTACTATATAAATTTCTTTTCCACTCATATCCTTTAAAAGAAAAACTAAAATGTCAAACTGGATTTAAATGTTCTGAATCTAGTGTACCTGAGCTGCAATACTATTGCACCCCCGATCCACATGAGGGATGTCGAAGCCGGAAGTGTCGATGGTCAGAAGTCGCCACTGAAAAAGGTTTAAAATATTAAAAAAAAAAAATTAAAACAATAAAAAATAATAATAATAAATCATAACTCACCCTGACCTGCTGCTGCTGATAGCCCTGCCTGCCGTCCTCCTCTCTCTCTTCGTCGTCTAGATTGGTCTGCTGCCGGAATCGTTTCTCCATGATCATCTCGTGGTGCTTCATGTCTTCTGGCGACATGCGATTCACGTTGACTGAAAGAGATATTGTTCTTTTCACAAATTTTGATATATTTTTCAAATTTTTATCTCTGTATAGGTTTGATCTTATTTTTAAATTTTCAAGAATCTTACTCCTTTCTCCTTCTTCAATCTCGAATTCCCTTACAGTGGTAAGCTCTTTCCCTTCTTCATCAGCAAAACGAATACGTCTTTTCCCAGGAGGCGGAAGGTCGACCTAAATTTCGAAAAGAGTCATTAATACCATAGCAATTTAGAAAAATAAATCATTGTTACTCCCTAAAAGTTTCAAAATCCCACCTCTTCCTCTGGAATTTGCGGAGTCGGGTCAGCGATGGGAGTGGGAGATTTCTGTTTTGGGGGCTTGGCAGGCTCCTCTATCTTCTTCAGAGTTTCAGCATCTTTGAATAGGCCGTCCTGAAACAAAAAAACGATTTCATAATCCCAAATGCCATATATCTCCCTTTAAAAATAGAAGAATTGCATATGTCCCTTTGAAAATTAGAATTTTAAAGTTCCCTTACCAGAACGCTGGTTTCCTTTGGTTTTTCCGTGGCCTTCGACTTGGCTGGCTTCTTTTTCTTGGGCTGAACGGGCGTCGGCATGAGTAGGGCGTCCATGAAACCCGTCGAAAAGGTCGCATTGCTGTCTAAAATATATGTTAATTTTTAGGGGTTGCTGTAGTTTTTTTTTCAAAAAAAATATATATTGCAGTTTTTAAGAACGCGTAAATACATCATTTTCTTCTAAAAATTACTATATATTTTCAAAAAAAAAAGAACTTTATTTTGAAACATTTGAAAGATTACTGTAACTTACTTTTCGGAGAGATGATAGGCTTCTTCTCTTTCTCCTTATCTTTTTCCTTTTCTTTGGAGCCTGCTGGCGCAGTGGTGGTGGTGGATGTATTTGGCGGGTTGGTTGGTGGATGCTGGAACTGAGTTGGGATGGCAGGCGGCTTTTCAATCTTCTTCTTTTTCGTCTCAGGCGGTTTGATGTCTTCATCTAGAAGGCCTGAAAATCGCATTTTTGATCTTTTTAGAATTTTGTTTGATCTCTTTTCGAAATGTGTTGGATCTCTATTTGAAATTTCTGACTTCTTATAAAAAGATGACCTCAAAAAATTGATTGGTAATTTAAAAAAAAAAAAATCAAACGAACCCCCGTCCTGCCGTATAACATGGTACCTTTCGAAAAAAAAAGTTAAGAAATTTCGAAATCATAGATAAGATGGAAAAAGATAACGCGCATAGGTCATTAGGGTGGAAAGAAAAACGTATGAATAATCGAGATGTCAACTATAGAATTCTACAGAATATAGCATATAACGTGTTCTAGATTCAAAGAATACGGTAGCGTCACGACATCATTTAGATTCAGAATCCGCAACAGCCGTAATCGACAATAAAATATATTCGGCTTTTAGAGAACTAAAACTTCTGTACTATGTGCACACTGGGATTTTCTTTTGAATTGAAACTTCTTCAACTTTATTACTTGTTCGTCAAATCGTTCAACGTTTTTGTATTGTATTCGTGCAACGACATATAAAGAAGTAGGAGGATACTGTAATTCTCTTAAAGAAGGATACTGTAGTTTTGCCTTCGAGACCCCGCCTCTTCCTCCGCGCGTCTCTCGCCTTTTTTCGAGTCGAGTCAGAGGGGCAAGAGGGAGCGAGTCCGAAGGCCTGATTACTATCAAAAAAATCAACGAATGATGATGAAAGCGTTGTGATAAATCCTGATAAAATAGAGCAAATGATAGGCACGGGACCGGCCCGCAAGAATCGGTACATGAAATACAGCAGGCGGAGGAGGTTCGATTTTGATGAGGGGTACCTGAAATTTGCTTCAGGCTTATTAAGCACATTTTTAAATAGCGATATTTTTCTTCGAAATTAAAAAAGATGACTATAATCTTTAGACAACAACGTTATTTTTCGAAATTACGGCCAAACCCGTTACCTGTCAAACGGTCCTTGGATCTGTAGACGTGGGCTTTGTTTGGACGTCGCTTCTCCTTCTCTTTTTCTCTTTCCTTGTCTTTCTTCTCCTCACTTCCAGACGGCTCCTTCTTGGCACTGAAATCATACATCATTTCCAAAAATCGATATTACTCGGGCATCTTTAATCATATAAAAATGGTTAGAGACTCAGAGCAACGAATATTTCTTTTCGTTCTTCGAAGAATCGCAAAAAATCGATAGAACTGATATGATTAATCACTATGAAAAGTCATTGACGCAGAGCACCCCACCTGTCTTTTTCCTTTTCCTTTGAATGAGCGTCGTCTTTCTTTGACTTCTTCTCTTCTTTGCGGGCGTCCTTTTTGGATTCGACCGACTGTGGGGAGAGAGCTCTGTCTTTCTCCTTGCTAAAATTCAAATAATATCATTTTCAGAAGACGTCAAAATATCGAATTTTCGTGATGTCAAATCAAAATTTAAAATTATACCTGGCGTTCATAGCCCTTTTCGCCGCTGGGTCGTTCAGATTAGACACTTCGTCCATCCACTTTGCAACACAAATGTTCGCCAGCTGTTTGACTTCTAGAATTTTTATTTTTTAATATCTTTTATTTCTTGATTTTTCTCAATTTAAACTTCTTTTAAAAATAATTTTTTAAGAAAAACCTGAATTGGGCGAATTTTTCGCTAGCCTTTTCACCAACCGGGGCGTATCGTTTGAGAGCAAGAGTTCCATGGAGACCTGGGCCTGAAAAAACCAAGTAATTTTAATTCTTTTCCTCAGATTTTATTTTCTTAGAAAAAAGCAATTTTATCTTTTAGATAAAATAAAATTGCTAAAAATAGAATTTTAACCTTTGTAACCAAAAAACAAGCTCGAAAATTATAGGAAAAAAGATCTTATACATGCATCAATTTTAAAATATCAACCTTGGAACATTTGGCCAACAAGTCCTTGAGCATATCGATGTTATTTTCGTCCCTGGCCTTTCTGATCCACGAATTCATCAGCTTCCAGCCCGCCTCCGTACTGATTCTCCGCAACGCGGCATCGTACGCAGCATCGCTAAAACACTTACTGTAAAAAATCATTAAATTATACAAATCCTGGAATTTTTCCCGAAAAGATTCGAAAATCTGCTCCATTCAGGACCTGTACCAAACTCCTCAGGTCAGGTTAACTCTCTCCCAAAATGCAAAGAAGATCGAGTTAACTAGACTAGTTAACTGGAGATCAACCTAGAGGAGAGACTTAATACGGGCCCAGAATCAGCGAAAAATGTAGCTTTAGGACAGATTTCTTAGAATTGTTCGATAACAAAGTTTTTAATTTAATAAAATGTCTATGAATTTTCTACAACTTTTCCAACTGACTTTCAATGTAATACTTGAACATTTCAACTTTGCATCTTCATGACATTTTGTTAACTTTTAATCATTTCATCAACATTTCACTTTGTATACTCTTTTTGTCTTGATTTGAAGCGTATACAATTCTTTATGAAGTTGTATATAAAAAGTTACGAATTGTTAGCAATTTATGATATTTTCTAAAAAAAAATAAACTTCTCAAAGAATAAAAAATTAAATGCATTTTTACGCACGTCGCTCCAACATGCGCCACTGGCGCCGGGTCGGTGCGTCGTTTTTTCGTCGATGACGTCCCTGACGTCGTCTTCTGACGTCCTGACGACGACGATGCCTTCGTGGATGGCGCTGGGGCGGTAGTCTGAATCGAGGCGGATGACGGAACGACGATCTCTTCCTCGACGACGAGTGGAAAGGGAACGGCTACTGCATCCTGGTTCATTATAGTCGTCGGCTGCTTCTGAGTAGCAGGTGGTTGTTGTTGCTGTGGGTAGTAATGGGGCGCCGTAGTCATAATCTAAATTTTTAGAGTGTCATTTGCGTAAATCACGTTATTTTTAATCTACTATAGAAAATAGTTTTGTGCAGAGAAATTGAAAATTAACATATTGTGTACAGAAAAATGGCTAAAAAATCGATTTTGGATTACGGTATTTAAAAATCTCACGTATTGATGAGTTGGGTGATGTCCGTACTGTGGCATCGCACCAGTCATCTGCATCCCAGACTGATTACTATAACCCTGTTGGTGGGCGTGCATCGGGTAGTTCTGAATTTACGCCGTAAATATCATTTTCTCTTGCAAATCTATTGTTGTTAGTTTGTGCGAACCATACTTTTTCGGTGGAATTTGTTATTCTCACACCATACACACGACAATTTTCACATAACGTTTTTTCCCATGTTTCGTAAAAACCGGACGCGATTTTTAAGAAATTAGAGAAAAATGAAAATTTTTAACATGTGACGTCGTGACGCCATAAAATTGGCGCCACGACGTTAAATTTCAAGAAAATAATCAATATACCACTTGCTGATGATTGCCACTATTACAGTAATCTTGATAAAATGCAGGTGGTTGTTGGTGGTTACTGTAGGTGGCTGTCATTTGCATTGGAGCAGAGCCGATTTGCGATTGAGCATGATAACCGTAAACTTGCGACTGTTGAACCGGGGGATACGGTATGTTTGGCTGAAACACGTCATCACGATGTCACGAATCAGACAGAAAAACCAAATACCGTAATCCCAGACAGAGGAAAGAAAATGAAAAACAATAATCTCATATCACATTTTCATGCTTATATACAGAACATTGCATTTGAAAATGTGCGCAAAATCATTGATATTTCATGCGAGCTGTGCGAAATTCAAAAATTTCAATCAGACTTGTGCGTCTTCGAATCGCGCGGCTAACTGCATGAAGCGAGACTGTGTCTTTTCAAGGCTTCTTTTCGTCTCTCGAAAATACACACTATCCCCCGTTCCATACAGCTAGCTGCGTGCAGTTCGAAAACGTTGCAACTTGGGCTCGGGTTCGAGTTCAATTTACAATGCTTGTAAGTTCACTTACAAGGGTTGTATAATTTGAACTTGGGTCCAAGACCTGATTCTAATTGAATTTTCAAAATGAGTATATAAAAGAGATAATTTTGAAAATTCAAAAGAAAAAAAAAAACGTTTGGAGGAGTGAAAATAAAAACAAAGAACTCTACCTGATGATATTGTGCCTGTTGTGGGGGCGGGGCGTAGTTACTGTAATCCTGAACGAGGTACTGTGTCTGGCCGGAGGGGGCGGGCTGATGATTTTGATAAAATTCCGACTGCTGTTGTTGTTGCTGCTGCTGCTGTGACTGAGGCTGGCCATACTGATCCACACCGTTTGACGCTCCTCCAACAGATGAAGTCGAGGGAACGTCCATCTGGAAAAAATTGTTTTCTCATTGAAGTTTTTCGAAAAAATTTTATTTTTATAAAAAAAAAGTCGAAAATTTCAAATTTTAGCAACCATTTTAAAATTTATCTGTATCTTCAAAGAATCAATGAGGTTCAAAAGTTTGCATATTACAAACGAAATATGACTTGTTTGAAGTTGGCTGCGTCCCCAGAAAAAAGTCAATGAAATTAACAAAAATTTTGCATATCCAAAACAGGATAATTTCTGATGGAAGAAGATCGATGAAGAATTTCGAATGATCAACTTGAAAACTCAAGAACTCGATTTGAAATTTTTGAAAAATTGCAAGGAGTGAGGCATAAAGCCAAGCCCACAAAATGATAGAATCATAAAATTCGGAATAGGAGCTGCAAAAAGGAATAAAACAAAGACGCTACAAAAGAAGCATGTAAACGAGACTATTTTTGGACAGAAAAGGCGAGGGCGAAAGAGAATGTAGTGTGGAAGAATGGAAGAGGAAGAGAAAGAAAGAGAGAGAGAAGAAAAGAAAAAGACAAACAGACTCCGATGAGGGATCGATCGATAAAGTAGGCTATAGGAGTGTGATAAAGAATGGAACGGAGACGCCGAGTTTAGAACTAGAACGTTAAATGAAAAAGAAAATTAGGTTCGTAGGAATCAATCAAAAAACGCAAAAAAAAACAAAAAAAAAATGCGTGCTTAAAAGATGATATGATAAGATGCGCTTCGATAAAGATAAGGAAAAGCTACAGAAAAATGATAAGTTCGAAATAAATAGCATAGAAAACTGATATTACATCACGACGTAAGAAATTTTGTAGCGCCACTAACCGTCAACAACACGCTATTTTGAACAATTCAACCATTTTTGAAATGAAATAGAGCCAGACTTCGAGCCAAAATAAGACATTTTAGAGGAGAGCGTACACAAGACAAAGTTTTTCTATAGAAAGTCGATGCATAGGAGAGTGCGCAACAGGATTTTAGCGGAGTATTTTGGCTTAAGGGGAGTACGCTCGGAAAATTTAGCCTAAACGCTGAATAGCAAGCAAAAAATGGCTGGGTTTTTTTTTCAAAATCTCCTTATTTTCAAATTGTCACCCACCATCTGCCCATTGTAGTAAGCTTCAACGTCGAAATCATCATCTTCCGGGTCCAACAAGGCGTCCGCATTGTACATTGTAAACCCAGGACGAAAAGCAACTACCGTATCACCAAGACTTTCAAATCCGCGAAATCTGAAATCCGAACGATTTTCGTGAAAATCCGCGAAAAATCAACAGAAAAACGAGAATAAATCGCCAAGAAATCAGAAAAATCAGATTTTCAAAATATGCGGAGCAGAAATGGAAACAAATCGATAAATCGATGAATCAGTGGTAAAGAATTTTACCTCCACTTGCTATTTTCGAAAGAAGAATATTGATCAAAAGCCACCTGATATCGATAAAATCACTATTTTCTTGGAAAACTGCTAGTATTTTAGGAGAGTGAGCGAAACTTTTCGACAAAAATAGTTTTTGCAATTCAACTACATACTTTTCACCAATATCTGTCTGGACTATGAATCGTGCAAAATCGATAATGAAATCCATTTTAGGAAAACTTTATTGGAACTTCGAAATGCTAATTTCGAGGACACATCGTTTCATCGCGTGCTTTGCTATATAAAAACCGACCAAATGATTACAGTAACCCACAATTTCATTAAAAGTAAAAATATTTATTGATTTTTCTATTAAAAAGCGGAAAACTTCATCGATTTTATGGAATTTCACATATCGGGCCGCGTTTCGTAAAGAAGGATGGGGAAAAGTGGTCGAAGAGGCGTATTGCAGGCTGACATACAGAGAAAGCGAATCGATATTTCTCCCTTTTCGTCTGCGCCTCTACCTATCTCACATTATTTCGTCCATTCTTTCACTCTCTACACTCTCTTCTATGCTACTCGCTCTATAAAACAAACCCTTTTTCTCTAGATCCTCTGCACAAGACATGAGCGAAAGACGGTCAGAGATAAGCAGTTCTTTGAAGAAGATGAAGGATATTATAGTAAACCATCAGAGTCGAATGAGGAATTTAAAAAAAAAAAAAAAACACATACATTCAAGAAATTTCGACCTCAAATTCGGCTTCTAGAGGGTCGATTCATTATAGAAGATTTTTCATGATTTTTTTACGCTCGGGTTTTGAATTTTTATCTCACTTTAAAGCGATCTCACTGCCAGGCATTTGACATGCAGGAGAGGCGGAAGGGTTATCTTTTTGGTTATTTTTGGCTATTATTTTCATTTTTAATAAAATCTTCAGAATTTATTTTCAAATACCGATCATTCGGTTTTAATCAAAATGTAAAACAACATCAATTTTGTAACCCGAAAACTTCAACATGAAAATAGATGCGTTTTGAAACAAATATGATATTTGCTGAGTATCATTCCGTGGAAAGTTGATGCAAGTTGGTAAATAATTCTAGAAGTTTCTAGAGAATTTTTAAAAAGCAATCTAGATTCTAGAATATTTCAGAAAATATATAGAATTGTGCTGTCAATGACCGATTACTTGAGATAAAATAAAAGCGATGAGATTTTGATGCATGAAAGTTAACGCATTGTTTGCAAACGAATAGACGGCACTTCATTGATTCTCAAGAAGTGACTTTGGCGACTATTTGAAATTACGCAATGCACACTTCGCATATTTTCATCTCTGCATTATTTATTTTGTCTCAAGTAATCGACCATTGACAATAGTTCTAAATATTGTTTTTATGAGTATACAAGAAGTCAATCTCGTTCTAGAATATCCTAGAAAATATATTAATTTTTGTAGTTTTAGAATTATCTAGAAAATTTGACGAACTATCTATACTCAGATTTTTTAAAACTAAAATTTTAAACTCTAGAATCTTCTAGGAAATATTACGGCGGGTGATCTGGGGCGTAGAATATATGTTCTCGAAACATGTAAATTGTAATCAGACAATTTAAGACGACGAAAAACGCCGCACCAGCCATATCGACGAGGGAGAAAAATCGCTGCCATAATAGTTTATTCCTCTCGCCAGATTCCTAATTTGTATTTTTTAAAAAGAAATGTTGTTTATTTGTATCTACCTGATCATCCAAGTACCGCCGTAATTCGTCGATACAAAATCGCAATTCTTGGATTATATCCGACGATTTCTCGTTGATCTCTTCGTTTAGCTAAATTTAAAATGAAAAATAATTAATCAGTTTTTAAATTATTATTATTTTATGTTAGATTAAAGTATAATTGTTAAATTAAAAAAGATCAAAGATGGTTCATATTGTATCTGAGAGGAATTTGAATTTGATATATGGAGTAAGCTAAATCTCTATATTCTAATTTAATTTACTGTTTTTCATCCAAATCTGATCCTAGCTTTCAATTTTCTAGTTTCTCATTCGCTCTCTCTTTCAAACATTCTCTCGCTCCTCCTTTCCTCGACGCGTCCAGCTTTAGATGTGCAAATTAAAGCGAATATAGTGCAATGGTAGTATGTCGGGTTTAGAAGAATCATTTGGCAGCAGAGTCACGACTCACTCCTTTGCTATATTTCGCCTCAAGAGGCCAGAGAGTTGGAATCAAGACGGGAAACGAATGAGAAGCGAGAAAATGAGAACCAGGACCAGATTTGGACGAAAAAGAGTAACATATAATTAGTTGAATTTAACTTACTTCTTCCGCAACTTCATTCCCAGCCACTAAATTAACGACCCACGCAGGCGGGACGACTTCCATGTAAAGCATTCTCTCGTGAGCGAAAATGATCACGACTGAAACCAACACAGCCACGACAGATATCATGAACTCGACTAGCACGTACATTCCTGAAACATTTCCCCCCTTCATTTCTTTAACTCGTAAAGCAAATTTCCAGTTTGTCGATGAGTTCAAAATTTGAGCGTTACTGAAGTGTTTAGAGATTTAAAATGTTGACACATCAAATATCTTTCAGGTAGTTAAGAATTTAAGTAAAAACTTCGAGAATTTAGGTAAGTATCCTGAAGAAATAATCCATTTGATCATATAAAAGTCAAATTATGTTCAGTAAAAATTTCATAGATACCTGTAGAATAGAATCCGTAGCATTTAGGTAAATAGGTAATGATGCAAAATTTTGTGCAAGTATATAAAAATGACCTAACAAAGGTATGCCCTCTGCACTCCTGGGCATCTCGGCGGTGACCATATCCAGAATGACGGCCATCGTCAACATCGTCGTCAGACCCAGCGAGACGTGCTCCTCGCGATTCTCGCATGTAACGCCGTGAGGCGTGAACAATCCGATATTCGATACGGTTACGATTAGAAATGCCGGAATCAGAATCACGACAATATAATATAAGGGCTTTCGACGCAGCTTCTGAATTGAATTTAATAATAATTTGAGTTATTTTACTAGAAAGGCAACTCCTAGATAATTCGTAGCTTCGTGGCCTATCAAAATAGTATGGAAAAACGACTCCTACCTATCTTGCCCTACCCTATGCTCATAACTATGGACTACTACGAAACTACGAATTATCCAAATTGTCTTTTTGTGAAGAAATAAAATTAATGCTCAACGTTATCTACTTGATGTTATGAATGGGTATATTTTAAATGAACGCGATGTTAAATGTAAATAAATGAAATTGAAATACTTTTATGATGAAATACTATATCAGGAAAAATATAAAATCATATCTAAGACGTGATTTTCATTGCATTTTAATATATAAGTTGAATTACTGCCGTAATCTAAGCCATACCAATTTATAAAATATCTCCTCGTATTCGTTAAACCCTCCGACAGTATTGTTGTACTTCGTGATCATCTTCTCGGAAACGAAATCTAGTATTTCCCATTCAGAGTTGGTCTAAATTATTCGAATTTTTGCGAAAATCAAGAAAAATAGCATTTATTTCTTGCTTCGTCAAGTAGTGTCGAATATCGGTTGACCTAAAATCCCCATTTCTTTGAGAGAATCAGGTAATTACCACACGACACCGAAGCCAATAAGCAAGGTTTTCCATATATGATGCATTTAAAAACAAAATTAGCATAAAGCTCAGTAATCTTTAAAATTAGATAATTTCTTTATTTAATTACTATTCATTCATCTATGTATAAATTTAGATATATCTTGAAAATTGGTATGAAACTACAATAATTCTTAATTTTTTAAAGATTACTGCAATTTTCAAAAATTAACATATTCTTACCGTCCCTTTGTATATCAAGGCGTTTAAGACGTGAAAGCTAATTTGTTCCGAGGTGTAACTCCACGAGCCGAATTGTAATGAACATGTCTGCTCATCGAACGGGAACATCAGCACTTAATTAGGGTAGTTAAAATAGATACTTAAGGTAATTAGCATAATTATACCTCTCATGGGGCAGGTGACGTCAATCAACTTGTTGAAATCGACCTCTACGAATCCATCGTATCGAACTCTAGCGTTATGACGGACTAACGGCTCTGACGTGTCGACGCTAAAATAAAATGGCGTTAGTTTTAAGGTTAGCTTCTTTTTTAATTTGACGCGTTTTTAAGCATGAAGTTAATCTTTCGTACGTATTGAAGATATGTCCATCCGGCAGCCATATCATGCTGGTAGGCAAGTTGATTTTCCTCAAATCATCCCACTCCTGAGGTGACCATTGCAAAAATTCATCGGTCCAACTCTGAAAGTTTTTTTTTTAACTTTATTTTTATACCCTACCCTAAAATGTTTGCCTTTAAAGAGAGACTTTTCGATGTTTCTAATCCCCCAGTTTGTTTCTTCGAAGTTTGCTCTCGAGGAAAATGTCTACTTAGATTAGTTCACGATTTTCCGAAAACTGCTTAAATTTTTGATAAAGTACAGCTAGTTTTTGAGTAATAGGTTGATTCGACATTGATTAAAAAAAATCGTGGTTTTATGATTTCCAAACGAAAAACTAGCTTTAGACCAAAAGAGGTAACTAAGTTTAAGTTAACACGCTCAAGTAATAGCAATAACGCTAACTTGTTTTTGAATATGCTCATCTTTAAGTGAAAGAAAGTATTACAACGCAACTTTTAAATATCGATTCTCATACATGTAATTTAAGTCAGTTAAAAATAGCAAATTGTTAAACTCGCCTGCGGAAACCAAATCAGCACCTTTATCTGCTCTTTTTGCTCGTCCTAAAATTAGCATATTAAAAATATACGATGAGGGTCAGCTTTTCTTGAAATATCTTTAACTTACAATGTCCACCAGGCTATACAACTGCATTTGACTTGTAATATTTACGACATTTTTGTGATTTTTCACCTGAAGTCCAAAATTTTAGGTTCTTATGCTAGTTTTACTCACTGGTCTAGTATTCTGGTTATAATTTTGCATCAGCATGGTAACTAAATCGGCCTCAGTCCTTAAATTTGGTCTTTCCCTCGTCACCCGTTGTACTTCTTCTAGCAAAGTTGAGTTCTGTTTGGGGTCTTAAAATTTGCGTATTTAAATTTAATAGTTCAATTGTATTACCTGAGCTGCAAACTGCTATAAGCGTGAAAAATGGCAATAGTAGGAGCATCCTAATTGGTACTCGATATGAGATCCGACCTTGGGTATCGACCATTTAAACTATTAAATCCATAGATAATATATCTTAAAATCTTTATTTCATATATTTCAAAATAATAAAAAGACCCTTAGGCTGTATGAAAACTGAGGACATTCAAAACAACTATGATTCAGACAAGTATGGTATAAAATAAATATTGTATATAAAATAATAGAAGATCTCCTAAATCTACAATTTAAACATAAGGATCTTCTAATATTTCGAAAGGGGATCTACGAATGAAATTATAATAAGAAGTCTTTGTTAGATGAATTCATCATTGAAAGCTTATATTAAATTTGTAGATGGTTTAGAAATAGTGGAAGACCCCTCTGTCTTATATGAAAAATAGGAGGCTCTTCTACTATTTCGAAAGGGGAGATCTACAAATCAAATTCTACGAGTCTTGATGAATCGTCTTTTCGGAAATGATGATGATACAAAGTTGAGCAAACAGCGAGACGATAAAGAAAATATAGGAGGCGGGGAGAGGGCTCTTGAAATGAGAAAGTCTAACGGCAAAACTTTTCAAAGGGTAAGAGTGGAAATGGATATTGTTAGAGAGTATGGAGAAAGAAAGAGCGGATATTTCCGACTGCTTAAGAAACGAGAGAAAACATGCATGAAAACTGATACGATAGAGATAACAGATAAAGATAAGCATAGCATATAGGTTAAAACTCAGATAGATCGATATATCATCTGAAAAACATGACGTCGAGATTTCTCATCGATATTGTGCAGTATCGAAAACGGGCTTGGAGGTCTATGCTTCAGCACGTAAATGAAAAGTCTCGGGTATAAAATGAGATACACTTGAAGACACACACGCTAGGCACAATCTATAGAGGAAACAATACCCAAGTTGAATTTTGATCCAGGCCACGCCTACGTTGGATTCAACCTAGGTGAATTGATTTTTGGAAACTTCATTCAATATCGAGATGAAATAGTGTTGGAAAGGAGGAAAAGTGGATGAATTTTCAAAAATCGGTAAAAATTTGAAATTAGATCACGATAATTGCCGAGTTCCAAGGGGATCTTCAATCCAAGGATAGGATTTGGGGCAGGATCCGCAAACGCGGAACGAGTGCGCGTACCGCAGACCAGAAGAAGGAGCGTACGAACAGACCGAGGGATTCTGTAACGCACACTTTTAATACATATTGTGTCATTTTACGAGTTTTTAATCGTGAGAAAAGTTGATCTTCATATTTAATATGTTAATTTTCGTGAAGATTAACTTTTTTTAAAATTAAACATCATTACCTCGCAGGGGTGGACATGGTCGTTCAGCAGGAAGTTGCACTGCCACGCCCTGAATTGTCTGACGTCGTCGACTTTCTTCGGATTCTTCATCCAGGATATCAATTGGGAGTTCGTCACGACGTAGACGTCCGTTTTATTCAACACCTGAATTCTTTTACTATTCAAAAAATAATGTTTTGGCACATCACATAATTAGCTATGAACAAAAATATGTGATCTGCGCGATGGTAATTGAATACTGTATTTCAATAATAAAGATAAATTGAACTATAATCTAGTAGACGCTAAATATTTGCCTGCATTAAGATGTTCAAATAGCATTGTGGCGTTAATCAAAATAAATAGTGTCCTACGTCTTGTAGCCATTCCTCTAATGCCTCAGCGACTTGGTTATCCGGAGCGTAATTCAGCCACTCGGCGTCGGCGTTCAGCACAAATGGGGCTCGGTTGGACTTGTAATTCCTGTAGAAATTCCGCTGTAGGAATTGCTTGATCGTGATTTTCGTGTCATAGGGCTGAAATTTAAATTAAAGAAAAAGAAACATTTTTTCTGACCTTGATCGTTTTAATCGCAGACTCTTTCCACATTCCGTCGCTACCTTGGAGCATCTGGAATTTCGGATTTCATATATTTAAAAAAATATTTTGTGCCTTATGATATCTGATTTTAATGCCCTATGTTTTATCCGAAACTACAAGATATATTGAAATTTCATATATCTCCCCTATTACCTGAATGGGGATTTCCCAGATCCCTTTGTGCGGTTTCTTGGGGCATCTTTGCTCCCCACAATCCCAGGAAATCGAGTGATCCAGCGTCTGAGGCCAATAGGGTCCATTCGAGACAGGCATCGAGCTGTCGTATTCGAACTCGTTTCGCTCCATCATTTCAAACTGATCGTCTCCTGAAATTTAAGGAGGATTTCATATATCCTATTTTGGCATGAAAAGGCTGATCTTCATAAAAAAAAATCACAACGCTCTACGAATTTTCTTCATTCTTTTTCGAATATAAAAAGTTGGTCTCCATCAACTATTATAATACTTTACGATCCAATATATCCCCCTACCTCCCAATATTAGATGAGGCGCCCGGATGCCTTTTACGCTCTCTTTTTCGGCATAGCTGAATGCTCGTAGGGAATCCCGCATGCCGGCCATTTCGTGACGCCATCGTTCAGAGGATTTGTCTCGAAGGACTTCAGACGTGATGGAATGCACGGCAATCTCCCCACCGCGACTATGCACCCATTGAGTCTGAATTTCATATATTCGTTTTTTTAATAATAAAATTTTGGGCTTTCTGCACTAGTTACCCTCAAGTTAGCGTTAATTGGCGAGAAAGCCGATATATTCATGCAGCAATAAGAAATCGAATTTGAACGAGCGAAATAGTAAGTCGCATAGAAAGACGAATAACGTAATTTTTGAATATCGGCGTTCTCTCCCAATCGGTAATATTTCACGTTTGATTCTAATAAATAATTTCATTTCATGTTTTTTTAATTATAACATTTCATAGACCTCTTTAAAAATTCAATTGAATCACCTGGTCATAGTTATTAAACTGATGCGAAATAAAGAATGTTCCTCTGATAGGGCAGCCATTAGGGTTTCTCAACTAAAAATGAAAACTTTCAACAAATTTCCGATTGAACCAACCTTTCCATCGAATAAAGACTTGTAAATGTTGATGACTCTATCTAAATTTTAGCTATAAGTTGAAATTTCGATTTAAACAATACCGGTAATAGGCCCAGAAAATGTCAGAACTATCATTTGCGGGGTCTCCTTCCTCTCCAAACCGCCTGGGATCTCCATGCCGGATCTGCAAAAGGGGTATACGAACTCTCTAAATATCCACGCTTTATCTAATACCTAGAGCAATAACAGTGTGGTAGAGCGCAGGAACCATCGCTCGGGCAGGCCGTTAGGTTCTCATTCTTAGGGGGTGGCATCCTTCTGTTGTTATCTAAAATCAAGTTCGAAATGTTGAGTTTGGTTAAAAGTGGGCGGAGCTTAGATGACCTCGCTTCCGTGTCATCCCTTTGCAGTTTATACCGTCGGCGGACACGCCCCTTTCACAAACACACAAGTTGTTACGACAAATTGCACCATGCGCACAAGCGTCGTGGTTAGTACAGGGTTTACCAACAGGGATTACTGTAATTAGTAAAATTTTAGTAATGCTATCACCATATCTGTATAATATAGTACAGATGAAAATTGCGGTTATCTCTAATTTTGACTTTATATTATAGAACTGGTCATTGTAAGATATTAAAATAAAAAATATTTAGGAAAAGGGAGAGAAAGAACACGTCCATTAGATCGTGCGGCATTGCGTTGCTTCAGTTATTAATGAAATGAAATGATTACGTTGGTTAGATGGTATTACACAGACATGATCAACACATTCCGAGTTTTCACCACACTTTACGTTTTTATCGCAAAAGGAGCCAGGTGGGACTGAATATTCTAATTAAAAACAAATCTAGGTGCAAAATTACCGGTATTGTTCCTGTAAAGACAAACGCCATTGATATCATCCATAGTAAACGGGCATTTACAATGGCCGTCCGAATCACAAATTCTTGGAGAATCACAGTCTCGGAAAGATCGACATAATTTTGCTAAACGTTTTTTTTTCTAAGTTTCAAAGTTCATATGTAAAATTGTATGGTGATCAGACTTCTCAAAACTCGACCCGCAGGAAGAATAGTATGTAATACTGAGAGAGTAAGAGAGCATGTATTCTTTTCTTCTCTCGAAAAGATAAGCTTTTTTGCGGGTCGAGTTTTGAGAAGTCTAATGACGACGAAACCTAGAATATGAAAAATTATTTTTGAAAAACTTTGAATTTCATGATTGTGTACAATATGGAATTTCAATATTTTTCATACGTTTGTTGGCTTACGTTTCTGAGTTTTCCCCTGGCACCTATCATTGATCTTCTCGAAATTCTCAATGCAATCACATTTATAGTCGATGCAGGTTGAATTAGGCATTTTACAGTCAGATTGAAGTGAACAGGAGTCGCCTAACTCTGGAATTTGTTTGGGTTTTTCTCTAAAATTTGTTAGATTCTCTTACTTGGATAAGATCTAAACTCCAAGTTTAGAGTTAGTTTTTGCGAATTGCAACTTCCATTTCCGGTATTGAAGGTCGGGGGTAGGCACAGGCAATATTTGTCGCTACATACTGAACCGCCCTCGCAAATCGTGTTCGTTGAAGTGCATTCTGCTCCGGGTAGGGCTGAAAACATGTTTTTTTTCCCTTGAAGTCTATTTTCCGAAATAAATTTTTCGAATTTTTTCGCCTGAAAATGATATATTCTGAATTTTTTGCTAAAATATGTGTTGTTTTTTTCTGAAAACAAATTTGATCCAAACTTACCAGCACTCGTGTCAGTTTTCGCATAAGGCACACAGTGTCCCGTCGAATTGGTAGTATGGCCTGCGTGACAGACGCAGAAATTTTTCCGACAAACCGACCCGAGCGTGCAAGTTGTGTTACAGATCGATCCAGGGTAGGCCTGAATTTGTTTATTAAAAAATATTTAGGAAAATTTTTCATTTGGTGTTTAAGAAGCGTTCACAAGAAATAGTGAATATCTCAGGAAATATGATGTTTTCTCTTAATAATAAAATAATTTATTTTTACTTAAATTCAACTTCGCGTGAAGATCAGCCTATCCTTTCATTTACAAAGTAGCTTTTATAACTTAATAAATAAATAAATAGTTGATGAAGGCTAACTTACCCATTTGAAGGGCACGCATTTTCCTTCGATATAATGCAAGCCCCGTCTACATGCGCACCTTCGATTTACACATAAAGCACCGCCAGAGCACTCAGAGTCCATTGTGCAGCCGTCTTCGGAATAGGATCGGAACGCTATTCTCGGCAATGAAGATGACAATACGCACGACGAGCGGTCGAAGCTGGAAATATTTAATTCAACTTTATTGTAGACTTAATCTGTGAAGTGAGTTGAAACATTTCAGGACTAAGGCTATTTTAAAGATTACCTTAAACTAGATTTTAATTGTCAAATTTTAATCAATCGTTTC
Source organism: Diploscapter coronatus (assembly GCA_964036155.1). Lineage (NCBI taxonomy): Eukaryota > Metazoa > Nematoda > Chromadorea > Rhabditida > Rhabditidae > Diploscapter > Diploscapter coronatus. Next base: position 84,830,706 of record OZ038422.1, on the reverse strand, counting down.
CGAATTTATGCTAATTTTTTAAGAAAAGGTATAAATTTACCTCGGTACGTAACCTTGCTCACAAGTACAGGTGCCGATCAAACAGGTACTCCCCCCGACGCATTTACTGTTGACGTCGCAAGGGTCACCAGGTCTAGCGCTTCCCGAGCCACCATCCATAGATAGTCGCTGAGTGATAGGCTGGAGACACGAGTTATTCAGGCAGTTACCGGTATCAGTCTGAAATACACGATCATTTAAAACTAGGAAGAGTTCCTAAATTATAAAAAAATAAACATCATGAGCTTTTATTTGATCTATTTAAACATATTTCGATGATCTTACAACTGACCATATTAAATGAAGATGATGAATGGTGATACCCTGTGTATTTTCCATCTAATTTTCGCTCCCCTCCAATTTTCCCGTTTCTTCTTCTTCTCCTTTTCCACTCTCTCACGTCACTTTTCCTAGACATTGAGCTAAAAACGAGATGTAGGGACAAACAACTTTGGTCGTAGTGATAGTGCATTGAGTATCCTCAAATCACTTGGCAAAGACTTCAACTCTTTCCTAGAAATCATTTTGTATATTTAGTTAGCATTGTTAGGTAAGAGATAGGCAAACGAATAAAGAGACGAGTAAAAAAGCGAGAAAAATTGGGGGAGCGCAAATTTGGTGGGAGATACAGGGTAGGATATCATATAGAAAACGATAAAATTGATTACCTGATATGCAGACACGATAATACAAGAACCGGAAACTTCAACACTGCCGAGAGGGCAGGTACAAACTCCGTTAACGCATAATGAGTTGCCGCCACATTTTTGCAGACAAGGCTCGAATTCACAGCGGGGGTCACAAGATTGGCCTAAAATTGTTTTATGTCAATTTAAAACAATAAAGTTTACAGTACCCGGTCTCAATTCGAATGCGTATGGTGGTGGGGTGGGCAGGGAACTTGGCACACATTCGCCATTGAATATAGAGTAATTTGGCTCACAAACGCATAAGTTGTTTGGGGCACAGGAAGAACCTCCTAAGGTATAATATAATATTATTTAAAAACAGAAAAATAATCTTTATTATATTTAAGAAGTAGATTAGAGTTCTAAGATATTCAAACAATGATGGTTTGGAGAAACGCATTATTATTGTTATATATATAGTTTTTATGATTACCTATCTTAGATATCGTACTTTTAAGGCTACCCAAAGTGTCTAATTTTCATACTTACCTTTACAAATAGTGCCGGGCGTTTGGCAGCTTTGTCCGGGATACGCGTTGCCGGCAAACTGTACGCATTGATTGTTTGATAGCACTAGGTTGTTTGGGCATATGCATCGGTTGTTCACGCATAGCGACTGCGATCGACACATCATTGCCCCCGGCCGCATGTCGCACTGCTGACCCGGCATGCCGAAGACTGAATATGCTAATTCATTTAGAGGTGCTGTACTTTCCTTTATGATGGTTTAAAGACGTTATACCCTATAACTTAAGTGAGTTTAAAGATTACTGTTATTAATTTTTTATACTAATCTTAGGGCTACTTATGTGGTTCAGATGAATGCCTATAATGATAACAATGACTTATATGCTATTTTTATGATAACTGTATGTAGGGCCTACACGGTGAAACAACCGCGTCATTTTGCAGTAGTGAAGGTTGACAATTTTGATTGCAGTTTGGCTGGCAAGAGGGGGAGCACGAGGGCTGACACTGACCGTTAGACAAGGCATATCCCTGAAAGAGAGCGAACACTCTAGAAAAGGGATAAAATATTTACCTGGTTACAATAACACGAGCCCTGTTGACAAGACGCATATGAACCACATGGGGGATCACACTGGTTCTGTTGACTTTGACACACTCCCGAATTCAATTGGTAGCCCTAAAATTAGGGTATTGAATTTAATTCAACTTTATGTTAATTTCATACCGAATTGCAGTTGCACGAGCCTTGATAGCAATAGGAATTTTGGCCACATGGTGGGTTACAAGAACTCGAAGAATAGACCGAATTTTGGGGGACGCACGAGCCTCCCGAATTTTGGTAGCCCTAAAACTTTTATTTATTCGGATTTAAATTGATGTTAATTTCATACCGAATTGCAGTTGCACGAGCCTTGATAGCAATAGGAATTTTGGCCGCATGATGGATTGCAAGAACTCGAAGAATAGACCGAATTTTGGGGGATGCACGAGCCGCCCGAATCTTGGTAGCCCTAAAACTTTTATTTATTCAATTTTTTAAGGGTTAAGTTACCGGATTACAATAGCAATAACTCTTCATACAGTAGGAATTTTGGGGACAGGGAGGGTTGCATGACGGTAAACACGCTCCACTTTGCATTGAATAGCCCTAAATAAGTGGGGATCAGCTTCAAAATATCGTAATTTATGCTAGTTCTACCTGATTACAGTAACATTCGTTCTGCTGACAATAGGCATTATTTCCACACGGGGGATTGCAAGAGTTTACCGAATTCGAAGTTATAGCCGGCAAACATTGTCCTGCATTCATCGAATAGCCCTGAAAATTAATGACTCGAAGAGTCGAGGCTGAAAGCTAGCATACCGGAACACAATTACACTGATTATTTTGACAATAAGAGTATTGACCGCAGTTATTATTACAGCCGGTATTTTGATAGGTATTGCTCGGCATGCACAGACCATTGTTATATGAGTAACCCTAAAGGTAGAATGATTTTTAAACAAATTTTGGATACTCTGATTACTGTATTGCAACTACAGTATCCTCCGGGGTTGCATGATGAAAACTGAGGGCAGGGTGGGTTGCAGGAATTAGGCTGACAAAGACCATTTGAGTAGCCGTAGCCCTAAGAACTTAGGGTCTTATATATTTAATTTAAAAGAACGCTACCTGATTGCACATACACTGTCCCTCAACGCATTGTGAATACTGACCACAAACCGGGTTACATCCTGTATCCCTGACTAAAGGATAAGCCAAATTCCCTTGACCGATAATCTTAGCGCATTGCCCGTTTAGGGCTATCTGAAAAGGTTTGAAATTTGTTTCAAATTAAACCCTTAAACACATACCTGGCCGGAGGAGCACCTGCACACTCCTTGCGTACAAATGCTGTTTCCGGTGCAAGTTGTGATGCCGGTTTGACACATTTCACCAGGGTCCGCTTGCGAATCCACGGAAATACACACTCCGTCCCTAAAAGTGGAAAATCTTGCTGTAACTACAGTAATCCTCAAGAAAATACCTAATCTGCTCTCCACCGGGACAGACGCAGAAATTATTGGCACAAATGGAATTTCCAGTGCAGGTAGTAGTGCCTTGAATGCAGGGTTCACCAGGCTTGGCTAAATTACAGGAATGGGGAAAAATCAGAATATTTAAAAGTACCATAAGCAGTAGTCCCAGTTGGGGATACGGTAGGACTGGTTCCAGATGCGGAGCACACGCCGTTTACTGGGACTTGACCTATTGGGCACGCACAAACGCCGTTGAAACAATACGAACCGCCGGTACACACATTCGGATTATTCATACAATTTAGACCGGGAGAGCCTAAATATTTCGCATATATATACTTTTTTTTTTCGAAATTCAGTATTGCTGATGCCCAAATCTGAGAAACATGCCAAGTGGGGCGCGCAGCTATTTCTAGCGATTAGAAAATCGAGAAATAGCACGCGAAAGGGAGAAAGACTGGCGTCTAAAATCCATTCTTCCCCCTTTGATTTTCGACTGCCAGATTTTGGCATCAACAATAATACATTGTCCTACGTTGAATAGGGTTCGGGAACGACGGTACGCATTCAGTGTTGTCGACCAATGTTGTGTGCGAAGGACAGGTACAAATTGACGATAGGCAAACTGAGCCACCAGTACATCGTTCACCATTAGCACAGCTCTCAGATGGGTTGGCTGAACATACATTTGGTCAACTCAGTTTTAACGATAAGGGGAAAAGCTGATCTTTATCAATAATAATGCATAAGCTTTAATTTGCGAATGATATAAAATCGAATACCTAATATCCTAACACAAATTCCATTTTCATTTCGGTGCGTAGACTGGCAAGTGCATATGGTTCTGATGCAACTCGCCCCGCCATCACAAAAAGTACCGGGAGAGCAATATGCACCCACAGAGGCGATAGGGCCGGCAACTTAAGCAAAAATTCCAGTTTCAGAAAAAATAGAAAGCTTCTTACTGCGATTTCTCAGGATACAGGCTTGACCGGTCTAAAATTACCAGGAATTTTAGAAATCTTGTGGACATATGAAATAATCCAACCTCCAAAAATTTAATGCACGACTTTTATATTATGGATTTCTCGATATACGATATTATGAGTTGTGTTTAGGATATGAAGTGTTTCTAAGTTAAAATAAAATTAAACTTTACCTGTACATAGACTCCAGAAATGCATCGACAGTAATTGTTTACGCACAAAGCCCCATCGACACATTTCACATTGCCACTGCATCGTTCCCCCGCACCAACGCCACTCCACTCTACGGAATTTTCGACGGCCCTCAAAATCCGGTCCAGAAAACTTCGATCATTTGACAAAATCTGCCTTCTCTTTCTCGATCCAGAACTTATAGAATTTTCCGATATGGTTTCTATAAGAAGGATCGTGTTGGTTAGTAGAGTTATTTTCAATTTTCATGCAGAAGTTAGGTTTTTTGTTAGAGTTAGAGAATTTTTGTTAGAAATTCACAGCTCTTTGTCTACCGACGGATTTTTCTTCGAATTTGTTTGTTTTTTTTTTTTTTAATTTACCAGGACTCGGTTCACATCGGTTGTCAATCAAATATAGTCCATCGTTGCAGACGCATAGACCTTCAGCGCAATGCGAATTTCCCCTGCATTCCTCGCCAAAAGCACAGGACGTACCGGGGTCGGCTGAAATCGACATTTTTTTTCGGAATATGCTAATTTTCATACCGTAATTTATGGGTATACAAAAACCGAAACGGGACGGGGCCAGACCGGCCAGACATCTGCACTGGCCTTTCACGCAATGGGCACCACTTGGACATTGCAAGGACGAGACACAGTTACGCGCTAAAAGCTGGACTTCAACAAAAGGCGTCATAGGGCGCTATTCTTTTATGTAACGCCTTTATTTGTATCACGAATGATGTCATATTTTAGGAATATAACGACTATCTTTATGATATAGCGCTATTCATAAAAATATGACGTTATCATAAATAAAAGGCATTATAGGACGCCATTAAAAATAATAAAAAAGCGTTCAAAGTAAAAAAAAACCAACCATCAGCCGGGCTAACGCAAGCATCGCCAACCAAAGCCAACCCTTCGGGACACTGACAATACGAATTAATACAGGCCGAACAATTCACGCACTGAGTCGTGCTATCGCAAGGGAACCCGGGTTTAGCCACTGAAAAGAAAGACAAACTTAAATCTGAAAAGCAAAAAAAACAAACATTTGAACAAAGTCTGGGGCTCCTCAGTTGTAGGTATAATTGAGGGGATGGTAGGAGGCAAGAAGGGCGTAGGTGACGTCGTTGGGATTGAAGTAGATGACGTCAGGGCGTAGGGAAGGGTGTAGGGCAACCGAGGTCTGGGACGTCGCGACGTCATCATAGTCTCAGCTTCTTTTTGGAGGATATCGCGAACTTAAGAAAATCAAAGATACACTCATTGATTTATAATTAAACTCAGAATATAATTTTAAACATAGGCTTAGAAATCAACATACTTTCCTCAGTGTCCTTGCATTCTCCACGGAACAAAGTAAAATTCGCCGAACAAAGACACACTCCATATGCGCACTCTGCGTTTTCGGGGCATATCTCCCCAGCCAAACACGATGATAGGGGTCGAACTAAAGACAAACTTAAAACCAAAAACAGGAAAACTCAATATCAACCTTGAATAGGCCTTCTTCTCACGCAACTTCCATGAACGAAAATTGAATCCGCACCGCAAGAGCATTTACCTTCTGAACAGAAGAAAAGCTTAGGTTGAAAATCTGTTATGCTGCTAAAGTTTAGCAGATTTATATAATATTTTAAAAGTAGCAAATAAAAATCTAGTTTGATATCAAACTATAAAGTTGTGCAAATTTAGCACTAAATAGTTTTACTGCTACTTTATAATTAACTGCATCAAAACGCCTATATAAAAGTCGATCAAATGTAGCTTTAGAGCAGATTTTTAGGCAGTTTAAGCATTGATTTACCTATACACGTAGATCCCCTTTGGCAAATTCTCATTCGATCGCACATTTCGCCTGGTAAGACCAGGAAAATCGTGGGTAAGGTCACAAGGGCGTTTGGCGGATGCGTGGTGACGAGTGTCGGTGCGGGCGAAGCGAAGTCCGATCTGATGATGCACTGCGTCGAGCCGAAAATCCGGTAGCCAACTCGACACTCGCACGTCAAATTTGAACATATCGAATTGGGCACTTTGCAGTCGTCAGAACTTAAACAAGGATGACCCAACAAACCCGCTGAAATAAGCACAGCTTAAAACATTCCCAACAAGCTCATATTATTGATTGGAAGAGAACGTGTCGATATTCAGAAGTTACACATTATCCGTCTCTTTCATTTCTCCTCTACGCGACCCACTATTTCGTTCCAAATTCGATTTCCAATTGCTGCATGAATATAGCGACTTTCGCTCTCCAATCAACGATACTATGATTTAACATAGATCACTCAACTTATAAAATACATGTATAACAAAATACGATTTTTTTACACATAGAACACAGCCAGAAAATACAGGGTAAAATCTAAACCAAAGTCCTGGACTTCTATTTTCGGTTTAGTGGTATTATATTTTGAAATCTCACGTTTTCTCGGTCCGGCTATGGAAGAGCACACTCCGTTTCGCATTTGAGATCCTGGAGGACAGGAGCAGAATCCCCGATTGCAAACACTGCTTCTTGGGCACTCGGAGTTATTTCTGCATCTCGATACGGACGATTGTGGCTGCGGCCGAGCGGAAGTGGGCTGGACCTCGGGCAGGCTTTTTATCTCCGCTGGTCCGGGGCCTGGGGTTGGAGGTCGCAGCGTCAGCACTATTTTTGCAACAATTATTCCTTTAACTCGGAGGTTATAAAAGAAAAAAAAACCTTGTCTCTCGCTGCTAGGACGCGGAATGTCAACACAAAATCCGGCCTCAGGTCGCTGATTCTCGCGACAGGTACAGATTCTTCCATCACAGTAAGAGTTGCCGACGCATTTCTCGCCGTTGTTACAAGGCATACCGATAGAGGCTAAAACAATCGATAAATATTATTGATTTCTAGATGGAATAATAGTAATTTGTTGTACATTCAGCCTGAACGCAGGCGTTTCCTTTCGGTACGGTACCCTTAGCGCATAGACACCGTCCATCCAGACAAATTCCGTCCATACAATCAATCGTCTCAGAGCACGACTCGCCGATCGCCACTAAAATTCAGTCGTTTTCTTTAATAAAGTACAAATTTCATGCAAAAATCAATCATATTTGGGTAGGTGCGTGCATGCAATAAAGAAACTAAAAAGTCGTCCTGAAAAGGTGATTTTCACAAACAAACAAATATTCGGTAGTGGCCTACCCTTGATCTCAGCGGCACATTTTCCGTTGGAAATTTTGAACCCGATTTGACACTGGCACCTCGATTCAATGCAAATCGATTGACCCGTGCAAATGTCGTCAGGCTCACAGATGAATCCGGGTCGGGCTTGACAAAGTTTAGATAAGTCGAAAAAGTTAAAAAAAAAAAAAAAAGTGATGTACCTGTTTTTCTCGGCCCACAGACCCCATTCCGCACTACGTCTCCCTCTCGCGTACAATGGCAAAAGCCTTCCTGGAAAAATTTGAGGTAAGTTGAAAAAAGATAAAATTTAGTAGATAGGCTAAAGGAAATTAAAAGTTTCAATTAAGTCAGACAAAATCCTACGGAACATTCGGATCCACCAAGGCATAGGTCGTTCTCCTGACACTCACCGCCGGCCTCGACTAAAGTTTTCGTCAAACATTGAAATTTTTCGCATTTGTTGCCGACTTACCCTTCCTCCGAAAGGAACAGATCGTTCCTCTGAGGTAGGTTCCCTCCGGACAAGTGCAAGTTCCATCGGTACAAATCGATTTTCCCATGCAACTATCGGAGCTGCCACATTTTTGGCCGGGTAGCACTGAAATTTGTTGAAAATTCACCCTTAAGAATGAAATTCTTCAATGAAAAATGTATGAAATGCATGATAAATTCTGTGACGAGCAAGATTCTTGATGAGTTTTTAAAATAAATTTTCCCTCCAAGGACGATATTAAGGATCTTTTGCATTCCATGTTCACTTTTTGAGAAGATAGTAGGGGAGAAGGACACAAATGGGTGTGGAATACAGGAGGTCGTGATTAAGGCAAATTTATGCTAAGCCTCACCTTGCCTCTGTTGAACGCATTTCTTGTCTAGAGGGCGCATATTCTGGGGACACTCGCACCGGCCCCTCAAACAATAGCTTCCCCCGCCACACCGATTGTTCAACGCTCGATTACATCTCTCACCAGGCGGTATGATTGACACCGAGACGCATTCCTAATCGAATCCACAATGTTTGTTGTTGAATATTTCTCGAACTTACCCCAGAGATAGTCTCCTCTCCCCGAGAACAGACACATATTTTCGTGAGATGATCGCATTTCGACCCTCCAGAGCATAGGGTTTGTGTCCCACATTTGTCACCGGGTAGGGCTAACATTTTTTTTTTGAGATCTTGCAAAAATTTCCGCTCAACACCTACCTATAGTCAAATCAACGCACTGCTTATCGACCTCTTTTTTATTCTTCGGACAGACACACTTGTTGCTGATCGAATCACAGACACTTCCGCCCACGCAAAGTTCCTTGTTATTGCAGGGATACCCAACATGGGATCTCAATCTTTCCACGCAGTTACTGCCAATCACCTAAAGTTCAAAATAGCGCCTTTTTTAATAGGACGTCGTATTAATTAACGTCACTTTTACCATTTGCGTATCACTCTTGCATTCACACCGCTTCGTCTCCTTGTTACAGTAGCTGTTATCCAAACATTCTTCTCCTTTTGCACATGACGCCCCGGGAGTTGCTGGAGTTTTGAATTTAAAGGACGCCATTTAAAAATATCAAGGGAGTCACACATAATTTTATGACGCCCTTTAATAGCAATAGGAGCGTATATTGTCATACCTGTAGTGTACGGAACGCACTCCTTATGATTTATCGTAGTCCCGAGCGGACAGACGCACATGCCCGCGATGCAGACTGACGATCCGGTACATTTAACGCCGACCCGGACGCACTGATCTCCGATATCGACAGTAACTCAAATCAAATCATTGATAGATAGGGGAGGAAAACGTAACATTTCGAACAAAACAGATAAATATTACTATCATGCCATGCAAGGAACGCCATAAAATAATCTGTGGCGTTATATTTTTAATTATGACGCCTTTTATTAGTATACATTAATAATGAAACCTCGCTCTTTCTGCTCAGACAATCGAATCTTGACGCGGTTAGTTTTCGAGTGCACAATGCAAGTACCATCCTCGTGCTCACCAAACAGACATATACATCTACAGTAATCCACAATTAGAATAGAATCAACTGCAGTATACCTTTTCATAATGCAGGCCCTTGGTGGGGGACATTCGGAGTCGAAATAACAGTCTACTGGGGGTGGCTCTATCACTGGAGAATTCAACGTTTCCGTATCAATGCATCTGGAGCCAATCGCGACGAGTCCGTCTACAGTAATCCAAATGACGTCACGACGTCATCATACAGTAATCCTAAAAGACTTACGTGGACAGACACATACTCCTAGCACATGATCGCAAATTGACGTTGGGGGACAGGTTAGCGATGGGTCGTGACAGAATCCAAGCGAATGGGATGAAGAATGACATTCACCTCGGTATGCTAATTTTAAGGGTTGCGATAAATACAGTGTCCAAAAACTAGAATACCGATGGACCCAACTGGGCAGAGACACACAGAATCGACACAAGTGGAGCCTCCAGAGCATAGAGTTTCCGGCGTACAATAAGAGCCAGGCATAGCAGAAGGTACGCAGAGACCGGTAATGGAGAGGGCAAAACCCACAGGACATGTACAGATCTGTTGATTAGAGGTTAGTAAAGTGCACTCATTGTCATAATGAAGGTCAGTTTTTTTGTTAAATATTGAAATTCACCTCATCCATGCAAGTACTGCCACCGGTACAGTAATCGTTAGACGAACAGCGCGAGCCGGGATGTCTTATATTCTCAGGTCGATTATTGTTGTTATTATTGTTAGGGTTAATGGGTACTGTTAATAAAAAATCATCAACCTTCAAAAATCTTCGCTAAGCTTACTTAATGTAGACTGGGTTACTCGGTGAGATTCGGCTAGAAATTTTTAAATTTAGTTTTCTTAAGTTAAATAAAAATCTACCTCCAAGACATTCCCCATTATGCGACACTGTGCCTTTGGGACATCTAATAAGCTTTAATTTTAGGAGAAAAGTTTCCTGAATCAACTTACCTGCATACTTCTCTTTCACAGATACTGCCGCCTTTACATTGAACGTTGACCACACAATTCTGGCCGGGCAACGCTTCTTCAAGACATTCGCCGTCGTATTCGACTTGGTTGGATCGACAGGCTACAAGTTTTGGGCATAAGGGGTTTCATATATCCCTTACCATGAACACAGATTCCTCGACTATTTGGCATGTATCCCTGAGGACACCGTTTTTCACACTTCATCCCGGTGAAAACCTGACCTCCGCTACATCGGCACACGTTACGGTCACATTGCATTCCACCGAAGAAGGCCTAGTTTGTTTAATTATGGTAATTATGAGATCATTTAAAAATATTGCAGACTATTAAAATACCTGGCATTGTGAAGAATATACGCACTGACCACCTGAAATCAAATTAATACTTTTCCTTTTCTGAGTAATACCTTCATACATTTGAACTCTTAGATTTATATTTAGTAATAATAACCCAAAAAATTACAAACTTATTTTGTCAATGACCGATAACTTGAGACAAAATTAAAGCGATTAAATTTGAATGCATAGAAATTAGCGCGTTGTTTGCAAGCGAATAGACGGCATCTCATTGATTCTCAAGAAGTGACTTTGACGACTATTTGTGCATACACGCAATGCACACTTTGCATATATTTCATCTCTGTATCATTTATTGTGTCTCAAGCAATCGGTCATTGACAATAATTAGCTACCAGGTTGAACTGTAGGCAGGCATTGCCCCGTCACACCAGAATACGTCTCCCCATTCGAGCAGTTCCGCCCACAAGTGCCGTCTATAGCAATTGGGAATGTTGGGGGGCAAGTACAAGTCTGCATGAAGCAGGTGGCTTCTGGAATATACTAATGCAATAATATCACTTATTTCGGATAGTATGCTAATTGTTCCATCGAAGAAAACCTCCAAACCTGGGTATGCAGCAGTACATTGAAGACTGTGAGAACAACCGTAGCCGCCTGGGGGAATAACTGAAAAATAGTATCTCAATATAGAGAAAAAATATGACGTCATATATATATATATTTTTTTTTTTTAATTTAAACTTACCCTCCTTACACTCTCCCAACTCAGAAATCCATATATGACCCCTCTGCGTGCATTCATTGTTCACGAAAGTACATCCAGTACCACTTTGCTTCATACCGTAAACGCATTCACATCTAAAGTTTGACTTTTAAAATATACCAAACGGTTTCGAATACCGCAATCTCAAACAAAACGCCCCAGGCTCAGATGCAGCACATTGCTGGGTGTATTGGCATGGGTGGCCGGGGTTTTGAACTGAAAACAGTTTTTTTTTGTTATATCAAAATATGCTAAAATTTCATATCCTAAAGTTATGACATCATAATTTGTATCGTTTTATCAAATGCACAAGATTTCATAATCATTTGATGAAATGTGGAAATAATTTAGCCGTATCCCCATACTTGTCATGCAGGCGCCGGCCTCTGTGATGTATGTTTGACCAGGCGGACAGGCGGCGGCCGGTTGTAGGGCTAAATCGGTCTCATGAAATCCTCGGTCAGATCAATTCGCACATAGTACGGGTCGAGGCCCGTACCAGATGTATTTTTAACCGACCTTGGTTTCGGCCCAGACAAGTAGTGCCTGCATTTATCGCTCCGGAGACGCACCGACAAGTGCCGTCGCAAAATGATAGCGGATATCCCGCACAATCGGAATCAATAGAGCATAGAGAATCTAAAAAATAATCGGATTTCATATATTCGTTTCAGGATTTAATATATCCCTTCTAAAAATACCTGGTGGTAGTCCATTAGAAACTGAATTATGCTGAACTGGAGCCCTTCTCCTATAGAAATTCGTCAAAGAGTATCGATTTCTCAGGGGCAATAAGTGTTCATCGGACAATATCAAGTTTGACAAGGCAGAAGCTAAAATGAGTAATAATTAAAGTTAACTAGGGTAATTAAATCTAACCAATAATTAGGTGGTTAATTATAGAATGGTTAGGGATTAACATTGATGACTCATGGAGAAAGTGGAAGACTTTACACTATTCGTCGGAGGAAGAGCATAGAAAATGACTGACATGTCTGAGGCAGAAATATAGAAAATGCAGAAAGAAAAGATAAAGTATTAAAGTGATAGATATATCAAAAATAATGAATAAGAAATAATACATAAAAAAAATTATAAATTGAATTTAAATATTAGATATAAATATATTAAAATTAAATATAAATTAAAAGTTATATATTAAGTTTAAATAAAACTAAATACAAATACTCCTAACTACAGCTAATTTAAATATTATTGTCGATGACCGATTACTTGAGATAAAATAAAAGCGATGAGATTTTGATGCATGAAAGTTAACGCATTGTTTGCAAACGAATAGACGGCACTTCATTGATTCTCAAGAAGTGACTTTGGCGACTATTTGAAATTACGCAATGCACACTTCGCATATTTTCATCTCTGCATCATTTATTGTGTCTCAAGCAATCGACCATTGACAATATTACTCCTAAGATTAATATTTAAATTAAATAGAATCAAATGAAACACTCACGCATAACACAAGTCGTCTGATGCGCTATCATTCCCATAGGGCAAACGCAAGTCCGAGAAATATCACATTCAGCCCCAGGGAATCCTTTAGAGCACTGTCTCGAATCTTCACAGCCGAATTGGCCAGGATAAACGGCTAAAGTTTGTAACTGTAAATGAATGCTATAATTCTTAAATAAGTTTTATTTTTCTTTTTATAGGTTTCAAAGAGTTGAACGGAATTCTATAATTTTTCTGTAGAGCCTATGATGATTTTCGAATTAACTTTATCATCTTCTTACTTATCGATTTCAGAAAATTTTAACAATATTTTTCTATCCTAAAGATAGTTGAAATTATTTCAAAATTGGACCTAATTTTCCTATGTCTATATTTGGATATTTGATTTGATCTGAAAGTTCGACTTTTGTGCGACTTCCGTTTTGGGCTCTGTATGCCATAAGCACTCGAGCGCCAGCCGACACTTTACCGAATCCACTCGACAAATATGGGTAAGCGAAATAGCGCACGGGATGTAGAGAGACGGAAGACATACAGAAGACCGTTACAGATGAGTCAAAGCGCATAAATATATGCCGGATATATTTATCTATTTCTTATCACTATATGATTATCACTTAGCCGGTATATCAAAGCGATAAACAAAATATTGATAAGGAAGTCGTGAGGAGCCTCAAAGAAATCGGCAAAATTTTATTTTAACTTGCCGAAACCTCAGAAAAACGTTCAAAAATCTACCTGGTTTACACTGGTTTCCAATTTCGACATGAGTTGACAAACACATGCAAATTGCGAACGAAGAGCAGAATTCGCCCTGGCCTCGGCATTCCGAGCCCCCACGACAAGACCGACCCAGGGTCGTACCTGAAAATTTGTTGAATTTAGGAATTTAGGTAAGTTGCTCAATTTTTGGCAAATATTTTCAGAGTTCTATGTCACTATGTTAGTCTACGATTTAATTTAGCGATTATATATATATATATATATATATACATACATTTTTTTTTTTATAATTTAGATATTTTTAAAATCATACTCTCTTCCGTAACGCATGATCCATTTATAAACCGATAGAAGTTCGTACAAAGACAAATTCCGTCAATGCATTCGGAATTCGATAAAATACAAGGATTTCTTCCAGGTAAACAGGGTCCTCCGACCTGACCCGGTAAGGGAAGTACTGTAGCTCGACTCGACTGAAGTCCTGAATTTAGAAGGGTGTAAAAATCGTTGATGACGTTGAAAAACCACTAATTTTGCTTACCGTATAGTAGTAAAAGTAGCATAGGGATGTTCATATCATAAATGTCTCCCCGTTTTGCCTTTGATGGTATTTTCGTAAATGCGCTAGCTTCTGCACTATCTCTTAGGCTGTATTTGTCTGGTTCTCTATACTCTCTAAAGTTCATACGCTATCTCCCATCTTTCCTGAATCTTTACGATCTCTATAAACACAAATACTATTTCCAACTGGTCATCTAGAAGCTCTCCTCATAAGCATAAACGGGGACCCAGAGGGGGTTAGCCAAATACCCCAGTCGGCGCGCATATATTTGAACACCTAAAACAACACTGCGCCAAAGAACCGAGAAATAGTAGGGGAATTTGAAGAGACACACAAAGAAAGAGCTTTATCGAAGAAGATTTGTCCTTCTTAAAAGGTAAAGGGGTAAAGAAAACAATACGTGCCAAGATTAGCACCGAATAACTTCACCTAGACGTGTTTAAGCAAAATATGTGCGGCTTAAAATTGAAACAATTCTTTAAGTTGTTTTCATCTATGGATAGGTTTAGTCACTTAACCTATATTCAAAATTTCAGCTGGGAGCGTTTTTCATTGAAATTTTCGGATTCGGAGTTAATCCCCGGATTGCTATGCATAAACTCCACGCGGTACGTTCCTATATCTTGCTAAAGTCGTCTTGTCAAAATCTTCGTATCTCCCCATTTTACCTGATATTTCTTATTTCAGGCCTTTTCGCGTCAACTTTTGACACCTCATCAAGCGAAGGAGGAAAACTCGAGCAAAGTGAGATCTTATTACACGCTAAACGCTAAAACATTCATATATCCAGCTGAGTTTTCCGCAGTGCACAGAAAATCGTGTTTTAAAGCTCATTTTACTCGTCAATTTATTATCAACTTTTAGGCTTAAATTTTGCGGACACGCCCCCCTTTTGCTCAGGGGTTACAAGGAATTTGAGATACTTGCATATCCTCTGAGTAAATTGTATTTACAAAATTTGTATATCTTCACTTTATATCAGCCGATTTTATGAAGCTATGTTATGGCACGAGGCGAAATAGAGTTCCGATTTACTCGCCTATTGTCTTGGAATTCCTCTGGTCAGCTGTCGTATGATTTCTTTTTCTTTTCCGCCTCTAATATCCACGTTATCTTCCTCGCTTTCTTACATTGTATTCAGCTCTCCTCAAATCCGCTTTTCGTTGATATCTATTTCTGCGAGTTTCAAATTTAACCTCTATTTAAAATCCTTGAAAAATGTATACATTCCGGTTTTTGCCTCCTATCTTTCACCATTAAAATTCAAAGTTCTGAAAATATAAAATCCGCGTTTAGGGTCTATCTTTTATCATAGGAGTTTTTCAACGAGTTTTGGTCCAAATCTACCGAGTAATTGGCTGGGATTTGGTTTATCCTTGTCTCTTAGAAGATTGCATTTTGTTCGGTCCACTTAACTCGGAATTCCTTACTTACTGAGCTTAAACTCAAGCCCTTTTCCCCCTCTTTTCTCATTTATAGCCAATCAACTTTCTCTTAGAGAGCACGACAAAACCTAAGTATTCCTTCCTGTCATTACGTATGCCTAAACTTGAGCTGAACTAATGAATTTTCATAACTTCTATAATTTAAAATTTTACTCAACAATTCATGGGAGGATAAACTGAGTTTCGCATTTTAATTGCAATTTACAATTGACTTTTTATTTTGATCGTTGATTTCACACTACGCCTAAACTTAGGAATGTCATTAATTCTCATAGCTTTCGCTTTAGATCTTACCTGATTGAATAGTTTCTAACTGAGTTACATAGTTTTCTTTAATTTCAAAGAAATATCGAATTTTCATGATTTTCGCGATTTTAAACCGCGAAATATCTAAGTTTTGATCGATCTTACTGGACGTTTCTTTTGATTATAGATTTGACCCGATAACCTCTTGCACAAATCTGTGCGTTTTAGAGAGCATTATATGACCTGAGATCTTGTTTTTCTATCGATTTTTTTTCTAAGATTTTCAATGTTTCCAGAATTTTAAGTGGGATGTTCTTTAACGTTTGGACTTAAATGATATTTTCTTTCGAATATAATGATCTGAGATCTTGTTTTCGATTGCTTTCGGGCTATTCCAAAACCGCACGACATCAAGACCTCAAGACATGCGAAATATAATGTATGATTAAGGTAAGGTATTGGCTGATAGCGATTTCTTTTCCCCCACACTATTTCGTATATCGTGGGGTCTTGAATGTTAAACGGTTTACAACGTTGCCTTTTTGTTGTTAGATTTTCTATTCTTTTTCTGGATTTAAAAATGATTTTGCAAATGGAATTTCTCGGTTTTGTTTTGAATTTAATGTTGCGCTCCATTTATCTCCTTCGATTCGAATGAACAAGCAAAAATGCGCTCCACGCGTTTCCGCTCCGATGAAAATGCGCAAATTTCAGCCTTAAGGAATTCGAAGACAGGCCGATATTCCACTTTTTTATTTTAGTCATTGGATCTTAAAATATCTTTATTCTTTTAAAATTTAGATTTTTAAGCGTCACTCTTTAAAATGCTTTTACTTTTCCCAAAGTTATGTTTTCTATATAGCCAAAAGTTTATACATTAAATCTTAAATTTTCATCTATATTCATATTTTAGGTTATCTAAATCTTAAAATATCTTCATCTTTTAAAATGTGTATTTTATTTGAACCCTCTGAAATCTAAAAATATCCCCAGTATTTCCGTCACAATCCACTTTGTTTATAGTAATCGCCACATGATGAAGTTCTAAATTATAAATTAAAGAATAGTTCACCTTTAGAGCTAATGATCATCAAAAACGCACATTTTTCATAAAAAAAAAACTAGGCAGAATCATGGCAATTTGTATTTTGTTACACACATTCTATAATCTACGATGGAATTTGTATTTTCAACATCAAACAATTTGATTTTTTCCGTTTTAAAACTACATTTTTGCTTTCAAAAACCTTAAATTTCAATAAAACTGCCTATTTTCCTATTGCAAAAGCGACCTTCATGAATTTTCACCAGATTTTCTCCAGGTGCTAAAATTCTGGCTAATCAAATTCGTAAATTTTTGTTGTGTGTGATCCGATTTTTACACACATTCTGAGCACTCATATTTTGCCAACTGATCAGAGCTTTTATCCCATTTTTCCATCATGAGCCTCTATCCTTTGAGATATATCCTTGCCCTCCCTCTCTGTTCGTTCGTTTGTGTTGAGAAATGGCTTTGTTTCTCCCGGATATTTCAAATCCATTGAGTGTGATGAGCCCAGAGTCCAGGGCGACTTAGCATTACGACGAAATTTTTGCGTCTCGGGCTTTAGTCCAGTGGCCGAAATCATGAGTGATCTAGGCTCTGTCTTGATCCTTGTTGTATTTCTTTTCCTGACTTGACCATCAATAAAAGTAGTCCGATATAAACGAGTGAAATATGTATCTTATTTATAACTTGCCATACTACTTTTTAAAACTTATTTGACTTTAGATTTTTCTTTTATCTTTTTAAAATGTATAAATTTTGAACATTTGAGATCTCATATACCCAGCAAATGGTTAAATATATCTAAAGGAATCCCCATTTTTCATCCATCATCATTTATGAAATTGCCTGAAGCTTCCTGTCCTAGATTAGCTCAATTTCTCGATGAACATTTGTATTTACTCACTTTCTTTGCTATTATCTTTCTGCATACACTCACATTTTATTTTTATTACATCTGATTTTTATGTAGAATAATGAAAGACGTTGATTTTTCCCTATTTTCTTTGCAAAACCCAGGTCCGTTTACGCTCACACTTTGTCCATTCATTCGTCGTGCTTTTCTGACCACTCTCTAATTGCTCTACTTTTTAGGACCAAATATTGAGGTGTTTCATTCTTCGCTTTACTTTTTCTTGCGTTAACTCAGAATTTTCAATATTTGCATATTTTTCTTCACTCTCGTTATTTTTTTTCATTATTTTTATCGCACATTCTTCATCCCTTGCTTATTTGTTTCTGTAGATTTCTAAAAATTTCAAATTTTTATCGATTTTTGCCCATTTTTGAGAGTAAGGGTAGTGTTTTTGAAAATTAGTTGAAATTTTTGCACTTTCAGCCTCCTCCAAAAATGGGCGGCAGCAGCTCGTCGCACCACCCGCCGCCCGACATGATGGACCACCATCACCAGTTCCCCGACATGAACGTCCTCTTCAAGGACATCCACAAAATGATTCAGGTACCATTTTTGGTAGCTTACACCATATTTTTGGTATCATTTTGATAACATTTACCAGAAAAGTCACAAAAATTGCCATTTTCTTTCTTGCAGGTGGCCGACGACATGCACCGAATGACGGACTACATCATGGACCTGCGCAACCTTACCATCCTCATGTTTTTGATGTCCGCGCTCGGTGAGTTGATTGCGTTGGAAGGGGATAGTTTACTGATTTTTTTGAAAATTGATTTATTTTTGCAAAAAATCAATTTTTTCAGGAATCCTCTGTTTCCTCTGCCTGAGGGCATACACGCGATCCAAGTCCAGGAAGAGGAAGCGCTCTTTCGTCAGAAATGCCAGGTAGAATTTAAAAAATAAAAATTTAGCATTTTAAGCTGAAAATTGGCATAAAAATACTCTAAGTTTGTGTCTTTAAATTAAAGAATTATCATTTTTCCCTAATTTTTGAACTTATTGGCTTTTCAGTCCGTCAATCCTCTACTCCATCCCGAAGACGGAAATCACCGCTAATGGCAACGGCACGATGTCGGTCTGAGGGCGTCAGAGGCGTAATCTTTTAATATTTTAGCGTCTTTAAAAATTTAAAGGGTATCATCTTTTAATTTTATAGTGCCATCTAAAATTCTAAAAGGCGTCTTTTATTTTATGACGTCCTTAAAATTTTAAAAGACGTCATCTCTTCTGTAAGTAGCACTCCATACATTTACTTCATCTTTTATTGTTTTCGAAGTTTTTAAACCTACGTCAATGAAAGTGACAAATTATGAGTTCCAGACTCGGCTATATATATATATTTTTTTAAGTCAGAGACACAGAGGACGTCACTTTGATTGACACCTAGATTCACACAAACCTTCACGTGTTGTTGCCTCAAATTTTTTGTTAGAATTTTTACAATTGCAATTTTCTTGATTCTTCTGATATTTATTCCGGTCTTTCTTGCCTTTACATTTTACGACATTTTGAAGATCCCATTTTAATGTTGCCAAATTAAACATTTTTGGCCCCCGTCTCCCTCCAGAAAAGCATCATATTCAAGACGAGTTCCATTGCCTGTATACCATTTTCTTGTATATTCCCACAAAAATTTGATCACTTGCGCGATTCCTCCTTTCAAAACCGATAACAAATAAAGCGCACCAAAACGGCACTCGATAATGAGCGTAAATCCGCTCTATTTGCATTTTTTTTGCTGCTTTTGATTTTCGCGATTCTTGCAAAATGTTTGTCTTAGAAGCTGCCAAAATCAAGTCATTGATTTGATATTGTCAAAACGATCAAATCCGCGGAAATAGGACGATAAAAACGGCAGAAGAATCAGGCTGAGAGAGACTATTCGTGCACAACGATTGCAGGAAAAGCCTGAGTGGGGGCGTCCAAAATCGGCGGCCGCGAACGTCCGTCATTTACGAGTTTTTTTTGAAAGAAGGAATCGCAAGTGTTTATGTGACATTTAAAAATCAAGTTTTAGCACAATTTTTTGAAGATTCAATAAAGTTACTATTTTATTAAAATGACGAGAAAATATATTGATGAAGAATCGAAGTTTGGCGGTAGGAAATGCATGAAATTTGTATTTTACGTAAACTTACAGTTATTAGATCATCGGTTTGATATGCGGAATTTCGTTGTATGACAATGATAAGTTCAATTTGAAAGCTAAGATCAAATTATACTGTATTAGAGCTGATCTTCACGGTTAAATTTGATGATTACTGCATGTAGGGGTCAAAACCGAGCGTAGCGTCCATATAAACATCCGATGTTAATGCAGCGGTGGTCATCTGAAAGTTGATAATTCTAAAACTGAATAATGGGCATGGTATGCTAATTTTATTTTTAATATCGTATCCTAATTTTTTAACAACATAATTTAAAACTAATATGCTAATTTTTAACCTACAGTAATCCGCACACTTACCATCCCACATCCGACTCCGATCATAGGGGAGATGCTCATAATGCCTGATTGGTCGTGATTTTCAGACATTTCTCCAAGTTGAATCGAATTTTCGGCCTCAGGCTTCAGGGCGTTATTCTGTGCAGAATTATTGCCGTATGACGTCATTTCAAGGTGGGGCGTCTCAACGTCCATTCTCTCCATGTAGCCTAATATGATGGAAAATTAGAATTTAAGAAAATTAATAAGTTAGAAAATTGATAAATCTATCCTAATATAGGAAAATACAGATTTAAAAATCGGCAACGTGAACAACAGGATTTTAGTGCAGTTTAATATAGAAAGAATAAATTTTTTTGAAAAATCTATATTTAACAAAAATCAATAAATCCTACCGTAAGACGGACTCTGCTCGGTGGTGCTTCCGATTGGAGAATTACTGTCGCTGTCCGTCTTGCTCATGCCGCCCGCACTCTGAGTCCCCCACCTTCGTCCAGCGTCTTTTTTCAGTCTCTTCTCTTTCGCACGACGATTTTGGAACCACACCTTAAACATTTTGGTGTATTTTTTAATGAAACTATCGCTGATGCCAAAATCTGGGAGGCGTGCAAAGTGGTGCACGGTTATTTGTAGTGGTTAGAAAATCGAAAAATAGCACGCGAAGAAGAAAACTCGGCGCTTAAAATCGCTTCTTTCTCTCCTCATTTTCGACTTTCCAAATTTGAGCGTCAAGAATCCCTAAAATCTCACCTGAACAACCCTCATATCTAGGTTAGTCTCTCGGGCTAGGGCTTCACGAACATGACGCGCCGGCTTGCTCGAGGCTTGATAGGCCTGAAAGATTTGCTTTGACTCCATGTAAAGTGTTTCTTCTTTTTAATAAAAAGTCGGAGTTTTTTGTTATTTTAATGACTATTTGGAAACCGCGAGACTATAGCGCGAAATAGTATAGGGTTAGGGTAGGGTATGGGATGCTAGGTCTTCTTTTTCCACGCTATTTCTCAATGTTTCGTGGTCTCGCGGTTTTCCGGGTTGCCATTTTAATAATGAAATTTTCTACCTGTTTCAAAATCTCCAAGCTCTTAGCCGAAATCGTGGTGCGTGGTCGCTTATTCGAATTGTCCATATCAGAGTCGGCTAAAAATTGAAAAGTAATAAAAATGGCAGAAAATGCAGATTTTATGTTTTATGTGTTGCAATGGAATAGAGATTCGGGTAAAACACATCGTCAAGGAAAATTGTACGAAAATACAAATTGGGGAAAGATGTTAAAATCATAGATGAGAATTGAAGTATTTTGAGGGGGTGACTTGGGAAATTTTCCATGGGAATTCGGACTATTTTCTGACTCCCACACGAAATTAAAATTGGAAAAGCTCGAAGAAATGAGTTATATCGACGAAGATCGGCTTTTTAAATTCTAAAAATATGAAATACGACATATTATTCTTAAAATATCGTTTTCTATGGGAATAATGATGAAAAGCAGCTTTTAAATAGTTTTCAGACTTACATTTTTCTTTAGCCACCTCATAGTCAGTCTTGCATACCAGTCTGCCTTCAGAAGGAACCAGAAAATACTCATCTCCAGTTTGAAGTTCGGTTTTACAAATACAGCATATAAAGCAGTTCAAATGATAGACGTGGTCTGAAAATCGATAATTAAAAAATAATAATATGGCTAAATTAAATAACATCATAAAAAATTGTTATAAAATATTTCATAAAAGTCGAAAATTAAAAAAAAAAAATATATATTTTTTTTATTCTTACTTGCGGCTTTCCTTATGACATTATCCGGTAGTAATTCTTCACCACACCCCGCACATTTGGCGCCATATCTTCTAAAAATTAGCATAATCTTTATTAAGCCTAAAACTTTTAAATACTTGTAAAAATGAATCCGGCAGTACATATTAGTCTCCCTTAAGTAGCAAGACGTCGTTAATAATAGATTGCAATCGTCACATCGAATGCATTCCGTGTGGTAGCAGCTAAAATTAAAATTGCAATATCGATTTTTAAGACTATTAAAAGTGATATAAATTTAGAAAATCAAAGAATTATTAGAAGTTTTTTCCTTATTGTTTCGTTTAAATTAAATAAAAAATTTTAAGTTTCAAGAATAATAGGAAAAAATGTAAAGTTTTCATTTAGATTATGTTAAATTTTACAAATTAAAAAATCTGAAAATTATTGTTGATGCCCAAATCTGGGAGGTCGAAAATGAGAGGAGAAAGAATAGGGATTTTAGGGCCAGTCTTTCTCCTTTTCGCGTTCTATTTCTCGATTTTCTAATCACTACAAATAACCGTGCACCATTTTGCACGCATCCCAGATTTCGACATCGACAATAACATACCGCTCCAAAACCTTATGCACGTATTGCTCATGTATGGGTAGCTCACATTTTGAGCATACCGAAAATGGCGTGCCGGCTGCGATAGACGATAGATTTGTCGCATCTGAAAGTTTCAATTTTAATTAAATGACGAAAAAATAGATTTATATTTTATGAAGCCTAGCTTTTTACTATCCTTGTCTCGTACCCAGAAAACTTTATTCCACTGGAATACGTTATTTCTTTGGAATATCTAGGAAACTATTCCAAAAGAATAACTTATTTGAACGAAATAAAGCTTTCGGGATACGAGCACTTAAAGTAAATTTCTTATCCCAGATTTAGCTATAATAACTCTGAAATTGTAGTTTTTAATTAAAATAAACTTTTTCCGGAGATCTTTCATAATTATAACTCTTAGCAAGTCATTTATATTTTGGGAGGGAAAAATTCAATATCGGCTGGCCTAAAAGGGGGGATATAAAATGGATAAACAAGGATATTCTCTCTCGACAGATGTAGTCAGGTTAACAGGTAGTAGAAGCGCATTTTGGCAGCATGTTTGCAAACCTTTTAGCACCTCTTATGGACGTTCTATGTTTAAGCATACGAGGATAAACCAGATCATATATAATTCATCCGCCCTACCTTCAAAGTATACGCCCATCGATTGAAAATTAAAATTTAGGAAGTAAATAAATATTTTAGATATTTAAATATATTCAATCGTTTTAACAAAAATGCTTAGGAAATAAATTATAGTTTCAAAAAATTGAGAATCAATAAAGTGGTCGAAAATTTGAATTCAAAAGGATTCAAGTCGGGGATTCACGCGATTTATAAGCTCTAAAGCGAAGCCCTAAGATAATCCATGATATGCGGATAAATTGTAGGTGGTGGTAGGAACAGTCATAGGGACGAACAAAAAACGGATGAATGAGTTCAGAATTTGATAAGATTCAAAATCATAGTCTTAATGAATCTATATCCAAGCTTTAATAGAAATCAAAAATTTGCATAAGTCAGAAAATATTATAAGTTATATAGCATTTAGTAATACCTGTACTTCTCCCTGCCGGCAAGTTGGCAAGATTTGTAATGGTCTGATCGTTCGGGATCGATGTTTCGAAATTTTCATCCTCACAAGTCTGAGGCATCATCATGAATTCTAAAATGTTTAAGTTGGGCAAGAAAAATAGAAATATTTTGAAAGTTCCAAGTTATGGATTTTTGAAGTTCGAAAATTCAGAAATATTAAATTATATGTCCAGCCATATATGGGACAACCTAAGATGTATCGAAGAAAAGTCTTAAGATCTTGAGATATAAGTATCGCTAGTGCGCAAATTTAGTGATAATTCTGCGAAAATCCGACAACATGTTGTTAGATTATCCGGTACGTAGATCGGCTTACCGAGAGATATATGAAATACCATTGATTGAAAAAGACGTCGGTATTCAAAATTAGACGCTATTCTCACATTTCTCTTCTACGCGACTTACTATTTCGCGCTACAAATTCGATTTTTAATTGCTGCATGAACATCGATTTGCTCTCCAATTAACGATACCAAGAGCCCGAGCAAAATTTTTTGAACAATGAAAATCAAAGCGCAAGTTTGCCAAAGTGCTTCAGCTTAAAAAATCAAAATAGCGCACTTTATATCTTCCAAAAATATCCATTAAATTCGCGAACCTCTCAAAATCATTCTATCATGATTTTGCAGGAGAATCTAAATCTTAGATATCCTAAATTTAATGATATGATAATCGAGTCTAAGCATATAACCGAAAAATCGCCTGGTTTATAAAGGGAAATTCAAGAATGCCTTTATTCTGGAAGCTTTTCCAGTGTTAAGCTCCATTGTCCTAGTCCTAAGGCCACGCCCACTTCCATTTAGGCGACCAATAAGCATTGGCTCCCATAGAGAAGATGCATAAGGTGATCTTCCTCTAAACTAAGGGGGCATCTTAAGACGGATTACGGTAATTTCTGTGTTCTTAAAGGCGAATTCATAATGGAAAATAGGGATAATCTGAAAATCTTCAATATTCCAGCCTCAGGTCAAATATAGGCATGAAAGATATAATAGTAAAGAACAGATTTTCAATATCCTAAACAAATCCTTGGCTAAGTATTTTTCAATGTTCGAAATATCACATATTATAGTTTTCTCTAAGTTTTTTTTTTCATTTCATATATTGATATATCAAATTATATATATATCTAAAATTTCTGCAACTTAAATTAAATACTCCTATCTTAAAAAGTGCTATCTCATATTTTTATATCATGCTAGATTTAAAATAGGCTTTCTAAGTTAAATCCTCCTAGCTGGACTTCCCGTATGTATGAACTCTCCCAAATAAGAAATAAAGGAGGGAAGAGCTATAGAGTCATTACTCTTGTCCGTCCTTCTCTGTTGCTGCCAGACATATCAATTAGGTAATGGCAAGAGAGGGAAAGAAGGGAGGGAGTCAACCCCCATATATGGCAGTGCGCAATATGCCAGCCAGCATTGCAGGACTACGCGGCCACCTGCCGCTACCATTCGTCCTACCCATTTATGCCCATTTCGCTACCAATTATGATCCATAAAATGGGACCCATCAAATTTTTACCGCATTTCCTCGAATAGTTGTCACTTGAATTGTAGCTAATTTGGGATGTAGCAATTATTTTCGATTGTCTTAGATTTATGCAATATCCTTTAAGCTATATTATGTCAGTTTAGCTAAACTTAGTTTATTACATATAAATATCATTTCTTAAATTGTAGCTAGTTTTTAAAAATATATATATAAATTATTTTAGACTATCAGATTTGGTGTTACATTTAATTTAAATTTTAACTTAGAATGAAAATGCTAATTATATTTTTCTAAGAAACGCATACTGTGGATATGCTAGTGAATTAAATTTTAATAAAGCTTGAAAAATTAACGAAGGCGGTAAATTTCTTAGCCCTGAATAAAATATTAGTTATGCTAAGACAAAGGCAAGCATGATATATGGAAAGACATTTTATTGTGACACTTTGCAGGAATATCGATTTTTGACCTTTTCTGGAAACTACCGTACATCTTAACTCATCCCTGAGGTATCATTATTCACAACACCGTATTCCAAACGGGTTCACATTTCCATTCCCCTATCTTTTACGACCTCAGACGGAAAGTCGTTAACTTCGCAATGGAAAAATCGATTTTCCAGGGTAAAACAGAAAAGGTGAGCTGGGAAATTTGTGATAAGTAAATTTATATTTAAAGCATAAAATATTTATTTATTTAAAATTAACACTTTAGACTCATAGATTAATGTAATTTATGAAAAAATAAAAGATAAAATACTTCTTTCTGAAATCAAAAATGCTGTTTTTTTTTTTATAAAATCGCACACGAAACGGAACGGACGTGGTGAGTAGGCATATCGCCTCTAGCCATATAGCCGTTTTGCTAAATTTTTAAATTAAAAAATAACCTTCAGATTTTTTCAATATTGCCTCTTTATAGTTTTTTGTTTGTAAAGTTGTCTCTTTCAATTTTTTTGCTTTAAATATTACTCCTCTGATAATTTTCTTTCAAACTCACCTTTCTCTTAACCGAACCATTAACAGATCCATTCAGCGACATATTATCTTCTTTATAAATCGCTTCATCGTGCAGCTCATGATAGCCGTCAATGGTTTGTTCTCCGGCTGGAAACTTCATCGATTTAAAAAAAAAAAAAGAAATTTTCCTACATCTAGGCCTAGCACACAGCTCCCAAACGCTCCGTCTATCATTTCGATCGAGGAAATAGGTGTACATCACTTTGCCCTGAATTTAAAAATATATTAGCTTCGGAAAAAAAATAACGGATATCGCAATAACTGCATAGTTTTATGGGCGTGTGGTCTTCTCTCCCTTTTCTAGCTTTTTTCGAAAGTGGGGGGCAGAGAGTCGATTATCATTGAAAGAATAATATACCTTAATATCAGTATTGCCTCTGTCTGAAAATACGAAAGATTGGTTCGTCTTTAGTCCGTTAGCCTTTGCCGTGTCCGATACGTGAATTTTCACTGGCACCCCACAGGCCTCCATTTTATTCGCAGTTGCGACGGATTCTCCAAAGAGACAGTATCTGAAAATTGTTCAAATTAAACAACAAAAAAATCGATAAGTTTTTATTCTTATAAGAAATTTCATCCCCAACCTACCTAGGCATTTTCATGCCGACTACCCCAGCCACAACCGGGCCCGAATGGACTCCGATTCGAATTTTGATAGGCCTATGAGTGATAGGCGACTGCACGAGTTTAGACTCCATAAGCATGCCTAAAATATCGATTTTTTTTTATTATAATTTATTGATTTTTTTTAAACTCGATTCTTAAATATCGCTTTTTCCTAGACTTACCTATAGATACATCCAGAACTCGTTCGGCATGATTATCGCAAAGTTCAGGCAACCCACCAACAATCATATAG
The DNA here is from genome assembly GCA_964036155.1 of Diploscapter coronatus. Classification (NCBI taxonomy): domain Eukaryota; kingdom Metazoa; phylum Nematoda; class Chromadorea; order Rhabditida; family Rhabditidae; genus Diploscapter; species Diploscapter coronatus. The sequence continues at coordinate 84,803,437 of OZ038422.1, read as the reverse complement.
GCGTCACCAATGGTTTCAACCTTGTAGACGTCGTGCTGAAATTTGGGGGTGTTAAAAGCCGTCATAGAAATAAAATGACGTATCACAATTAAAAATAAAAAACATCCCTAGCTTACCAGCCCAACCAGCCTATCAAATCTCAGATATAGATCATTCAATAGGGTAACGACATCATAGGGCGTGCACATTGCGCAAATATTCGTGAAGGTAACTATGTCCGTGAACAAAAGGGTACAGTCATCGAATTCGCCTAAAATTTCATATATCCTTCTTCAAGCATAAGAGATTTCATATGTCCAAATATCGAGTTTTATGATGTTTCAAATTCTCCTTACTAGCTTCCATCGTCTTTCCCTGCCTTAATGAATCGGCTACCGACGTCGGCATCAGTTCGCAAAGCAATTCATCCGTTTTCCGCTTCTCCACTTCTAACTCATTTGCCAATCTCTTAAGCTTCTTCGTCGTTTCTTCAAGTTTCCGGCTGAAATTAATATTTTTAATAGGGGCATCACATGAAAATACATAACGCCATATGGTGTTATAAAGTCTTACTTCAGTTCAACTTGACTCATTCGGCTTTGATTCAACATGATCAGATCTCGGGTACCGTCGTGACGCTGCATATCAGATAGATGAAGAGTACGTTCAATCAAATCCCTGGAAAAGATCAACATCGTTGAAAAGAGATAGAAGAATTAAAAAAGTAAAAAATTGGAAAAGAAATCAATTTACCTAACAGTCGTCACGTTTAAAGAGCACATGAACAAAATGTGCTTTCCTTCGTTCACAGTCACCATTGCGCCTAAAGTTTTTACCTATTTTAGAAATAGGTGATTTTTACCTTTCAAAGTAACAGACTTCAATTCTTCCTTATTCGAATGAACCATATCTCCGGAGATTTTCAACCGGAATACGAATAGAGAGTTGCTGAACGCCGTGATACTTTCGTGGGAAAATGGGATCTGAAGTTGAATTTTAATGGAGATCAGCTTCTTATATTAATAATAATCATATACACACTTTAGATTGAAATTAGATGAAAGTGATCTTTTTTATTTAAAACTTACAAATTATAACAAAGTAAAGCTAACTATATAAAAATTGAGCTTAAACTAAATGACTACAGATCTAGGGAAGACGATCGTCAGAAAGCCCTTGCGACCTATCCCCTATATATGCTTTCACCTGACGAAAGTGCTCCCTAGCTCTGAATGAATATCGACTTTCCCTTCAATTAGCCATACCTCAGGGTGAACCAATTCCAGAATATCGGTAACCCTCGTTTCCTGCCTTGTAATCATCGGGTAGGACTTCTTGATTTGAATGCCATAGTGCTCGATAAACAAATCCTAGAAGTTTGATAATTCTTTTTAAAAATGCAACTTTTTATATACCCGGTCGAAGCAAATATGGTAAGGGAAAGCAATCGCAAAATCAGTGGGCGAAATTTCGTAGCCGATCTAAAAATGACAGTGAAATTTAGTAGTAGGAGCAATCGATTAAATTCATACGATATCGACTAATAGAATTATGCAATTAAAGAGAATAAATTATAAAGTATTTTAATAGATTCTTGCATATTCCATGTATAAATAGCCTATTTTTGATGATTTTGAAAATTTGGGATCCGAATTACCGCAGTCAAATTCGAACTCGAATCGGATTTTGACATCATGGTTTTCTGCTGAGAAGAGCCATTTTCGACTTGGGTCAGGATAAAAACAACGTGTTCAGTAATAAAGGTATCTAAATTTTTAATTTTTAATAAGTAAACAAATTTAGGTAAGTTGAAAATCTGAAAATAGGATAATTTTGAAGCATTGTAAATTTGACCTAAATGCTCCTGTTTTCGCTCTTGGACTTTCATTATGACTTCCGTTTCGTATATTCTTCTGGCGACTTCTCTAACTACGCCTAAATTTTGAATCTTTAGGGATTTAACAATTTTCATTTTTTTTTTTAAATTTACGACGAGGATCAGCTTTTTCAGATTGAAAATAGGTTTTTTTTAATTAAACCTTTTCTTACCTTTAACAATTGGATATAGGCCACTTCGTTTAGAATAATAATGCAACAATAGAGCGCCATCCGGGCCGACCTAAAATTCAATTTAAAAAATTAAAAGGTAACTTTTAAAAGGTGAAATTCGTACTTCACATCTGAAAGATGGGCCTCGAAGTTTCGTCTTGTATACTACATGGTCGATGAAGTAATGAAGAGCATCCAGCGTATTTAGGAATCCCTAATTAAATAGATAATTAGAGGATAGTTAAGTATTTAATTGGCTAATTAAGTCGCTAATTACCTCGAGATCCGGAGCCATTGCTCGGAGTAGCTCATCCCAGCCGGTTTCCATTGTGAACTGAATCAGAAACCCTCCGTATGCTTCCCACACTTCTTCAATGGGAATTCCTAGAGTTAATTGGGGGTAATTGACTGAGGTAATTGGATGATTAAGGTAATTAATTAGTTTGGGCAGTTAAGTATGTAATTACCAATTACGTTCGCCATGGCACCAACAAGTCGCATAGTTTCATCATCATTGTAATAATGAGCGATTTCCGATTCGGTACCGATTTCAAACTTGGCCATTTCTCTAAACAACTTTCGACATAGGTCGGAATTTCATAAGATTTATCTTTCACAATTAAATATTCAGAAAACTATTATGAAATTGCATATCAACTTGGAATTATATTTAATTTTTGGGTAATTAAATATTTAGTTAGTTATTCTTGTGAAAAAATATTTTCTAGGATTTTATTATTTTTATTTTTTAAAAATAAAGTCTATCTTTTCCTTCCTTGGATATCCTATCATATATCACATTTATCGATAGCTCTAATTAGCCATGCACAAGACTGCTTCCCGGAAAATATATGACGAAATGAGAGATATTTCTCATATAAAACGCTCAAAAAATTCACTGATTTCGATCTTTTGATCTCACTCAATTAATCCGTTAACTATTCTAATTAAGCGTTTAATTAGGAGTAATTAAGTCGGGTTTAATTACTTACACGATTTTCAGCCAGATGTCTTTGCCGTATTTTCTCGACACCAGCTGCCGAAAGGATTCATGTATCCAGCCAAACTAAAATAAAGGAAAAATTAAATTTTTTTTAAATCAATATAATTTAAACTTACCATTTTTGGACGGGAACCTTATCGGGAGGCGGATATGAGTTTGATGATAAGAGCTGATAAGGGAGTGATAAGAGAGATGGAAGGAATTGATAAGGTGCTGATAAAGATAAGGATAGAGATAAAATAGCTCGGATCTATGGATGTAGTGAAGTGACTTTAGCACGCGATCACAGCATTGGCTGGCATAAAATATTCATCAAAGACGCCCCTTGCGCGGCCAGGGAAAATATGACAGAAAAACCCCGAAATATCACTGGAGGCTACAAGTTGGAATTAGAATATAGCATTATTATTAGCTGATGATACTGAATATAAGCGAAAAGTTGAATTTTTAGCCCAGATTGAACATGATCTAGAGTAGATAATTGCAAAAAGACTGTTGAAGAGCTGTGCCCATATATAGCATTCTGGTAGGTTAGTGCGTGTACTTTCCAAAAAGACAAATTTTCATTCTGTCCCTGGCAGATTTCATATTCGCTTCGGTCGGGAATCACAGAATATCATGATTTTTTTCTTTTTCCTATTGTACCCGCTTCACTCTCATGAAAATCGTTTTGTTTTGCTATTCAGTCATTGAATGTTGTAACGCAGTGCGTGATTATTATAATTATTTAGGACCCGTTCATACTTAGTTGCAATATGACTTGCAACCTGCAACTCGCTCGAAATAGCGCGGAAAATGAAGAGAGCGCGATTGCATCATTTGTGTGCTCTCTTGATTTTCCATGCTATTTCGAGCGAGTTGCAAATTGCAACTAGGTATGAACGAGCCCTTGTGCTCATTGCTCATTTTCGTTCATTCTTGTACACTCATTCATTTTCTTCGATTTTTACTCCGATTTCCTTTTTTTGAGAATAAATGTAGGACGCTTTGAAAGAATAAAGTTCGTAAGGCCATATCTTTATCGAATTTTTTTCGCAAATGACTGATTTTCTCAAAAATTATCGTTTTCCCCCCAAAATATATTAAATGCTCATTTCTAGTGATTTTGATCGATTTTCCCACAAATGATTGATTTTTCAGAATGTCGACTTTGAAAGACGTCTACGGGGAGTTGCCGCGATTCCACGTCAGCACCGGGCACACCTACTATCTGTCGCAGGAGGGTAAAAAAGCCAGCCGAAGTGAGAAACTTAAGAAAATCGTTTTTATTTTTTAAAATAAATTATATTAAATTAAAATGGTTTCCGACGGTATCTTTTATAAGAAGATAAACATTTCTTCTATAACTCCTTCTGCGAAACTATTGGTATCTGTGCAGGCTAGAATGTGTGTGGGTGTTATGAAGGCCTTAGATGGTAGTTCTCTACTAGTAACTAGCACTGCACGAATATTAAGAATCCTTTATTGACTAGCCTTGGTTCAGTACAGTAAGACCCAATACAAAGTAGAGAACAGTAAGACGTGGATGATACTGTGAAGGAACAAAGTAACAACGAAGAGGGCGTATTTATAGGCGCGAGTCGCGCCTAGGAAATAACTCCGCCCTTTAAGGTTTGGGCAATCTAGGGATAGTTCTAGAAATGGCTTTCCAGCCAGAATGACAATAACAAGTATGATTCATCAAAGTGAACAAGTCGTTGGCGACAGTATCATAGATATTTTTTTTTAATAATGGTGTCTTCCAGATCCTTCATGAGATTTTTCGATGAATGATTTCTTTACAATTTTATATAAAATTCTACATTTTAAAATATTTAATTTAATTTTAAAAAAGTCAAATAATTCCAGAGCGTCGCCGCTGGACGCTGCTGCTCGTGCTCGCCATCCTCTTGCTGCTGCTGCTCATCGGCGCTTTGATCTACGTGCTTGTCTTCCGAAAACATGGACTCTGATAAATTTTGAAAAGGTACCTTTTCAAGTTTTTTTTTTTTAAATAACTAATGGACTGGAAAAATTAAAAAGCTGGCCTTTCACTTTTTATTATTATCTTCTATTTATTTTTACTTTCTATTTATATATAAAATGAACTCTGAAAAATTGTATAGTTCGATTTTTAAGAAATTTTATTTGATAAAAATGAAAATAACTTTCAAGTATTTTTTTTATAATTTTTGTAAGAAAATTGAAATTTCATATTTTCATCAGCCCCCGATCTTCATTCCAATCGAGTCGAGTCCGAAAATTCATTAAAAATCGCTCTCTAAATCCAAGTAAATCTCATTATTTTTTTTTTATTTATTGTCTGTATATTTCGTTGAAGTGTTTTTTCTGTCGTTAGGTTTCAACGTTTCTGATCAAAGATAGTAAAGTTATTTGGTGAAAATCTGTTTTTTTTTTATTTTAAAATAATTTTAATAAAAACTTCCTTTATTCTTAAACCCAATTTTTCTTTGAGCTAACAGAGAATATCTTATATTTTGATTTGTCTAAGATCCTTCTTTCCCTTAGCTGTCAAAACGCTCACGCCCTAATGCTATATTTCTCTCAGATCTTCATTTGCATATTTTCTTCGTTCCTCCTATTTATTTTCTCCGATCATGATTAAACTACTCTTCATGGTTATCCTATTTCACTTTTCTAGCCAGGTTTTATTTTCGTTTTTAATTTAAATATTTTGCTCTGGCTTTAGATTGACCCCTCTGAGAATCCATTAAATGATACAGCTCCATCATTTGAGCCGAATCAGAAATCTAAAGCTACTGGTAAATTGATTTATCTTGGGAAACTTGGAAACCGCGAGACCCCGAGACACAAGACATTGAGAAGTAGTGTGAAAAAGAAGACATAACATCCTGTACCCTACCCTAACCCTAGACTATTTCGCGGTTTCCAAGTAGCCCTTTATCTTGACTTTGTTTAGGTTTTTCGTTTCAGTTAGGTTCTACAGGCATCCGATAAGGATTTTATCAACATCATATCCAAATTCGAACCTCTATCCGGTTTTACGGACTCCGCAAAACCAATTGCCCCAAATTCAACCCGCACCTGAAAATAGACCGATGAATTTGATGCGTCAGCCCCCAAATCCGAATTTCATAAGGGAGGATCCACGGAATGTCGATAAAAATCAAAATCAGCCTATAGATATCCGACTCTCACCACAGGTACTAATCTCATAAAAAAATTGAATCATGTTTAATTAAATGAACTCTAGGTTAAAGTTCAATGATATACATCCACTTTAAATTTATATCTGGGAAAAAATACTCCTAATAAAAATAGTATTGTTGATGCCCAAATCTTGGAGGCCGAAAATGAGGGAAAAGTGAGATTTTAGGCGCCAATCTCTCCTTTTCGTGTGCTATTTTTCGATTTTCTAACCCACTACTAAAAATAACCGTGCACCACCTTGCACGCCTCCCAGGTGCAAGCATCAACAATAAACTTAAAATGATGAAAATAATAGTAGCATAATTGAAAACTTGGGCAATTTAATTCGATATTCTCGGACTACTTTGATTAATTGTAAATGTGATTTCAGACCGGGACGGAGCCAAGTCTGATGTCGGGAATCACCCCTCCAACTGTGAATGTTCCAAATATGGCCTCTATTTCCATCCCACCCCCAGCCCAAACTCAAGTCCAGCCCCAGAATGCCAATAATCAGCCGGTTTTGGCTAGAAATCCGAACTTGTTCTTCCCAAATTCCGGACCTAGATTCTTCGAAATCGATTCGGAGCCCTGCACTTTCGGCTGGTGCGGGAATGAGTGCTGCCCGAAAATGACCACCATTGAAGCCTCACCTATTCCCGGTAAGTTTAAAAATAAAATTAAAAAAAAAACGCTTAAGCTGAAATTTTATAATCGACTATTCTGAAAGATTTAATGTCGAAAAATGTCCCTATAGGAAATTTCATAAGCTTTCCATCTTTACAATGTTCTCCTAATAGATTAGTTTAGTATAACATTTTTAGATATGGAAAATTCCTAAGTTTGTTTTCTTACATTGTTGATTGGGAGAGAATGTATTGATATTCAAGATTACGCTATTCGTCTCGTTTCTCTTCTACGTGACTCACTATTTCGTTCCTTCAAATTCGATTTCTATTCTAATTAACTATATAACTATATGAATATCATCGACCTTGTTCTCCAATCAACGATACGAAATTTATGATTTTTCCAAAAATATCGAGGAAACAAATTCAGGCTCCTACTCCCCACCACACCCAATAGTCCTTGTATTGCATCCATCGAGTGCTCAGCGATGCTCGCCTATGTGCCAACCACAGTGCTCTCCGCAGTGCTTAGCACGGCTACAGTATTCCGCGATGCCTATAAACACCCCTCCCCATAATATAAGACTTCCCATCCATTTCCCGTCGCAGCAACAATTACAATGTAGATCTGATTGGTGGGAAATTTATGTTTTAGGTTAAATAGAAGAGCACTAGTTCTTTTTTACGATATATTTATCTATCATCTAATTTAAAAGTTTTGTGTTATTTTACGTACGTAAAAGATTACTATAGCCTAAAATATCGATTTTTTTAAATTTACTGCGACTTACAGTATGCCCTCGTGTCATGTGGACTGTCTAATTCTGCCTCCGACTAGATTGGAGTGCCCCAAATGGCAATGTTTTTGTCCCTCAGGATATATCAGATGCTCGATGCTTACCTGCTGTAGCCAGTATCAGGTATTTTAGAATTTTTAAAGAAGGATTTCGTATATCTTTTTCTCAAAATTTTGGTAAAGTCCAGCTTTATATATATATTATTATTATTATTGCAATAATATCTATATCCGGATTTCAAATACCCTATTTTCAGAATCTAATAAGTAAATTCCGAAACGAGTTGAACGTCTCTGAGAAAGCCCTTCTTCAATCAAATGAAAAGACGCAAATTGAGGATAATTTGATAAACCAAAGCCGAGAAGATCGGGAAAATCACGAAGATCTCGAAAAGGCTGCGATTCAAATACCTCTGCATACTCAGCGAATGCCTCCAAAAGTCGCATTTTCGGAGAAAATCCATAAAATTTCGCAAAATGGAGTAGCAGAAGGTATCATTTTAACTTATTGTGTAATATATTCACTCAGTTTCTGAACAATATTACTAAATAAAGGGGTGAATTATAAAAAAAATTTTATTTTATGAATGTGCACCTGAAAAATGAATGATTTCAGGAAAAATCTGCATCGAATTCCAAGAAGCTCCTAGCAAAAAAGTCGAGATTAGAAAGGAGACGAAAAATTGTGGCAAAATTAAAAAGAATAGTCAGTCTGAAAGCAACGAAGATAGATCTACGGTAATTTAAAATTTGACTTGTATTAAAAATCAATATCTTAGGTTAAACCCGAGGAAACTACTAGAAAAGAGGAGTTTTCGGGAGAAGTAGACGAATTTGAAAAAGAAACTGATAAATCTGATAAAAGTGATAAGGAGCAATTCGAAATTGAATCGGAACGTCGAAAAATAGTCGAGGGTGAAATTATGATCCCCACGACAGATCTACCCAGGCAGATTACCATACCCATGTCTGCTCCTACCGCTTTAAGATTATCACCCCGAACCACTCCAGTGCCAACCTTGGTACCAATTTACCCAGGTGGGATACCATTTTCTTGGTAATTAAAGGAAACTCATAAAATTAAACATGACTTATTACGTAGAAACTAAATCTAAAATTTTCTCTTAAACCGCAAGTTTTTTTTAATCATATTCGATATTGCTTATTACTACTTACTATTTACTAATTTTATTAATAAATCTTAAAGGTTCATTCAGACGTTAGTTGTAATGCAACTTGCAACTTGTAACTCGCTCGAAATAACATGCGAAGTGAAGAGAGTGCGATTGCATCATTTCTTGTGCTCTTTTGATTTTCCATGCTATTCGAGTAAGCTGCATTGCAACTAGCGTCTGAACGAGCCACGATAGTTTAATGATAGTAATTTTAGAGCTAAGTGGAAATTCGCTTGGAGAAAGATCGAAGCCCTCGTATAACCTGTGGCAATATCGGTCTTCAACGCCAACCTCGCCGACCAATTTGAAGTCCGAGCCTGAACTGCCACTTCTGAGAGCGGTTCCGAACTCGAGACAAAGCTTAAGATCGAGGCCATTCATTAATGTCCTAGCCGAATTGACGAAATTAAGCCCGAAGAGAGAGTTCTTCTCCTTTAAGGAGGCCAAAAATTATCTGAACTTATTATCTTTGCAAACCGTCTAGGAGTTATTTATTTATCATTATTAATAAAAGTTTAGCAGAACAGTAAATGTGAAATGTTTATGTTTAAGAAATTATATTTATATATTAGTGTGCATAATGCATAAATTTATGTTTTTTTTTTACATTTTCTTTATATATTTTCCGGGTAAATCGCTATTTTCAATGATGATGAAACACGGCTCGTTAAATTCTAAGTCCTATGTCTGCATCTGCACACTCTGTACACCCTGCACATTAGGCGTTAATCACATAGTAACGGGGATTTGTAAAATTCGAGATCATCACTAGGGCATTGGGGACATGTTGCTAGAAATTGCTTTATTTTTCCTTATGAAGGAAAAACGTGAGCTTCAAAATAAAGTGAGAATCAGAGAAGAATGTCTTGAGAAATAGATTTATGGAATACAAGTTCAAATTGTAACTACAAAATTTTGAAAGTTCGAATAATACGAAAATATCGCTTTAAAAAGAAACTAAAACAAACAAATCAAAGTAAATTACAGCTTTTCTTTTCCTGGAACGGGTTTTGTGACGAAGAGAAGTTTCCGTTGACCAGCACATCCGAACTTTCGTTTTTCACGCAATATTCCATCAGATCTTTGGAGACTTCTGCAATTTTTCTTGGATTGTTTATAAAAATTTACCATTTCTACCAGTTTATTATCATTATAATAAATAATAACCATTTTTATTAGAAAATTAATCATTTTTATAATCTGAAAAATTGACTTGCCCGACACCTTTTTACGATGAACTTGAGCTTCGATCTTTAGCTGCTCGGTTTGCTGCTTCAAGGCTTCCATTTTGCGCAATTCTTTCAAGAATCGATGAAGGAAACAAGTAATAGTGCTAGTCAACCTCAAGCGAAAGTCGGGGGAAATCGTATATATCAGCTAGATTTCCTAAACAGGTGCTGCTTCGCGAGTCGCATCTCCTATTAACACCCTTTCTCGATGTCTAATTCGAATCTAACCGGCCCACTAATTAACGCCTAGCTCCGCCCCATAGATAGCATTTTTGCTGTTAAACGCAGAAAAAGAACGGTTTTTCGTTGCTAGGCGGTTAAATCGAAGAAAATGCATCAAAGCCCGACAATATTAAATTTTATAGCCTCATTAGGCAGTTCGAATAAATTATATATATATACACACAAAGAACACGCTTTATTTAAATTGCAAAGGGGTATTTGATTATCAATAAAACATTATGAGCAAAAAATAAGGATTGTATACTATTTATTTTAAAAAAGATATTCGACGCTTAATAACAATTATTATTATAATATACGCATGTCAGTAGAGTATGCTCAATAATGACAATGCGTAATGTGTTTATGCTAATTTCTTCAATATTCCATGTTGCCTCTCGAATCTTTTTTTTATTATCCAAACCTGATACTCTCTGATTACGAAAATGATGTGTAGCTGTTTGAAACAATATAAAATTGAAGTTCCAGGAGCAGGAATGTTGACCTGGATCCGATCCGAAATTTTTGGGTCGTAAAATTTTGATCCATCAACATCTCTGTTCAGAAGGGAATTTGGATAATCCGTGGCTTCGTAGCCCATAGTTAAAGGTATAGGGCAAGGTAGGTAGAAATCTCTTCCCATATTATTTCGTAGGCTACGAGGCTACAAACTCTCCAAATTGCCACTCCAGAACGATATTATCATGCTCAACGCGCACAACTTTCTGGTAAATAATGAATCATCATTGAAAATTGCGAAAGCCTTCCTCTTTTTGCTTTGAAAATGTTCTTTGAACTAATTCTTTATCAATTTATCAGCCCATATATTTCTATTAGATTTGCGGCGCACTACTCGGTAAGACTACGCTTGCCCAAATTACTGATAAAAATCGCGGGAGTATCTTGATTATGTCTCGGACAATAGTTGAGTGACAGGCCTTAACTTTTTTCTTTTTTTTTCCTTTAAAAAATGACATAGACCTGTTCCTATGCCAATATATTGTATATTCTTACGTCTGTGCTCGTCTTTTATATCCTATTTTAGTATGTCCGTTGCAAAATATTCGCTTCTTACGATTGAATTGCTAAGTTTTCAAATACGTCATTTTTGGCGTTTTTCATTTCATCTTTCGTCTACCTTTCTTTACGAATTATCGCCGAGTTTTCGCATCTTTCCACTACGAATTGATCGATCTGTCATTTTTATAGTCTCGTATAGTTTTTACCCTCTGAGTTGCCCGTACATTTTTGTAGATTTTACCTCCTTTTTTCTGGAAAATAGCAAGGGGAAGAAAAATGGGAGTAAAAAGTACAAGAGTAAGGGTAAGGGTAACTTAGGGGTGAGACGAAGAGGTAATTTAGGTCGTAGGGGGGTTGAATCTGATTTTCTGCGGAACACCCTTAGAGCACTCGTTCCGAGACCTGTGAAGCACGTCTTTGGAAATGTTCAGCATATGGGACGAGCGAATCTGGCTTCCGGAGGACGTTGAATGGTCGGACCTAAAAAGCAACGCGACCGCGACCTACCCCGCCCCTCGCGACCTCGTCTATTCCATCATCGGAGGCGGAATTCTCCTGGTAATTATTTTGCGCCGTATAAAATTCGTTTTTGTTTAGATTTTTCTACCCTATAATCTCAACGTATATAAATTTCAGGTAATTCGAATTCTGCTGGAATCGTTCGTTTTCCTACCGATCGGATGGGCCATGGGATTCATGCAGCGACCACTGTTTCAAGCGATGTATCAGCATCTTACAGGTGGAATTCCATGTATCCCTTTTACTCACTATTATTTCTGCAGGTGGTTTCTCTGGCAAGGGCAAATTCAAACGAGTCGCTGAATGCGCATGGCGAGCCACGTTCTATATATCGGCGTGGATCGTCGGGTAGGGGATTTCATATACCCCCGGGTTTAAAATATACCTAACTTCAGCCTGGTAATTCTTTCGAGCAAGGACTATTTCTGGGATGTGACTTATTGCTGGCGAAATTGGCCGTATCACAACATTCCCAACTCTATTTGGTAGGTGTCATCAAAGAGTTACCATTTCTGATGCCAAAAGTTATCATTTTAGTACCAAATGATACCAATTTATTTAATTCTATCAAGTATTTTGGTATAGCTACCATTTTGCTGCTATTTCAGGTGGTACTACATGTCGGAGACCTCGTTCTATTGGGCGCTTTTGATCGGCACGATATTCATCGACGTGAAGCGGGCTGATTTTTGGCAGGTAGAGATGCTTCCTTTCAAAAGTTAGGGAAATTTGGAAACCCCACGAGACACCAGACATTGAGAAAATAGTGTGGGAAAAGAGCCTATCATCTCCCATACTCGACCCTAACCCTGCACCATTTCGCCTATGGTCTCACGGTTTCCAAGCAGCCGAAATTCGAATAAATTGGTTATACTGTAGATGACGCTGCACCACGCGATCACCATAGGGCTGCTGTTCATTTCCTGGTCCATGAATATGGTTCGAGTCGGGACTCTCATTCTGTTCTCCCATGACGCGGCGGATATTATTTTGTAAGGTTTAGATTTTGAATGTTTCAGAAATCTATCTTCTTATAAAATCCGAATAGATACTTTTCCTTAGCAGTAAATATGAAAATCTGAGCAGCTTGGAGACTGCATAACATGCAAAATAGTGTGGAAAAAGAAAAACCTACCGCTTAACATCCGTTCTATTTCGCATGTCATGAAACCATGCGTGTCAGACGGTTTCCAGATAGTCGAAAATCTTGTTAAAAGTGGTCTTCTCATTAAAACTTAGAGAAAAGGAACCACGAAATAAATAATTTTCTTAAAGAATCCGTTTTAAGATGCCTAATTTGCAGGGAAATCGCGAAAATCGTCCGTTATGCGAACTGGGATCGTCTTCTGGAGATCCTGTTCGTGGTGCTGTTCCTGGTGTGGGTCGGCACTCGGCTCGTCTACTATCCGTTTGTCATACTCAAGTCGATTTGGTTCGATGCGCCAGCACTGATTAAGGTACGGGAGAGAATTTCATATATCTATTTTGAGATTCGATATCCCCACTCCATTGGGATTTGTATACCCCTTTTAATATTGGAAGACCATTTCATATATTTTGTATTTTGAAAGATTTATATTTATGTATCTCCTTTCAAAAGGATTTCATATATGCCCCAAACAAATTTCAGTCCTCTTACAAATGGTCGAACTTCGCACAACGACCTCTAATGCCTCGCGTCTTGATGGTTTTGCTGACCCTTCTCCTCCTGCTGCACTTATTCTGGACGTTCGTCTTGATTAAGGTCTCAAATGTTTCTATTTTTTCAATTTTATTTTATATTTTTAATTATTTAGTTTATTTTTGATTATTATTTTTTATTTTTCAGGTAGCCTATAACTCGACGAGAGAAGGAAAACTGGACGACGTTCGTGAAGATGATTCCGATGAAGAGGTCGACGAGACGACGATCGCCAAGAAAAAGGAGTAATTCAAAAAATTTAAAGAAGGCCATTTTGCCAGACCTAGGGGGTTCTTGTAAGGCCGTACACTCGTAAGAAATACATGTGTTTGAAGAGTATAGGAATATGGAAAGGTAGGCTATGTTCGGTCTCAAAATGATGAACAGCATGAGTAGAGTATTTCTAGAAGAAAATTTAGCCTAACTTACCGAGCCCCTAGTCTTATACTTACTTTTCTAGTGTACGGTTTTTACAAGAAGCCGACTTAGATGCAGGCTTTCAGCCAGAATGGAAAAGTATAGGGGCGGGATACGCAAAACAAATTTTTACTATAGAAAGTTGATACACGAAGGGGGTAAGCATAAGAATTTTAGCAAGAGATTTGGCTTAAGGGGATATACACGCACGGAAATTCTGGCTTTAAACCCTGCCTAGGTCTGAAATAAGAATATTTTTATGGAACTCCAAAAATAGCGTTTTTTAAATGGTAATGTCTAGATTTTATTTTAAAAAGTATTTAAAAATCGCCGAATTCCTTCAAAAATTTCCAGTTCCACTTGCTCGACATAATAGTTTTTATCTACAGTATTACAAATTTTCAATAAAATCGAAATTTTGAAAAAAGAGATTTCCTGGGTAAATCTTTATTGATTTGATGTTTGTTCTTCTTGCCTTAGATCCGTTGTTATATGATTTTTGCCATTCAAATAGTTGTTCGAATTTTGATTCGTGAAATTTGTAGAGTACACCCATTTAAACAATGGGTAGTGCGTTTTACAAATTTTAATTTTTGCTCATATCAGCTCCGCGTTTTTCTATACCGAATTATATTCCACACAAAGTCTCTATCTCATGGATTCTTCGATGCATTTTTCAATCAAAAACATTTTTATCCAAGAAAAAAACATGACGAAATGAATGGATTTTTAAAAGTCAAAAACAACCACCTGTTTCAAAACAAATCTAAAGTTCTAGAGCCTAAGAATGTTGAAATGAAGATAAATAATTTTAGAAAGAAAGATTGTTGAGATACGCACCAAAACTCGTGTCGTTAGTTTATGAGTTCACCGCTTGAGAGGAGAGACCAGCCGTAGTCCTTCTGCAAAGGATTTCATACATCCCTTTTTTGGATTTCGTAAATCTTCCTACCTTGAAACCCTGATCTGTCCCGTCGTCGGGTCTCTTCCAAGCCACTGAATGGTAATCTTCTGTCCCACCTGAAATACCAAAATGGTACCAAATCCGAAAAATGATATCCTCTGACCTGTAAGCCTGCCGCCGATGGGTGCTTGATGGGCACGTTGGATAGACGAGCGTTCGGGATGAATATGGGAGCGCCACCATCTGAAGAAAAGGGCATCAGTGGTTTCATTTTGGTAATTTGGTAATGATATCATTTAGATAAATAGTACAATATTGAGTAATTTGGCAGCCTATTCCCAAAGACCCACCTGGTAACTTCACCATCACCCCTCGATCCGACATTTCAATGACCTCCACATGCAGCATTTTTCCATAGGGATACTCCTTCACTTCGTTTTCATCGAATAGCCTGAAATTTGTCAACAATTAGCATAAAATAAAAAGAAATACTATACTTTTGCATGAGGTCCTTTGCCTGTTGGAGTTTCTCTGGGTTAGGAGCGAAGAGACTCACATGGGTGTCGTCTTCTTGGGAGATCTGCAAATTTTTATTTCTTTTCCAAATTTTTGATCCCTTTCAAAATGATAAATTGTCTAAAATCCAACAACCTTAACTCCGGTTTCCGCCTCGATAAGTTTCAGATTGTAGGCGCCATTTCGGAAAAGAATCAGTCGCTTGAAATGCTCTATTGACACCACCTCAACCACGGGGACGGTCGGCTTGAATTGGACTCTAAAAAAATAATGGAAAATTAGCATAAAGGTATGTGTTAGTTAATTTTCTTCAATATTTATCTTTTTTCATAAAATCCAAAAATAACCTCGGCCCGGAAATAGCTGCTCGCATTTTCCCGAGGACGAACTTGACGCCTCGGTCACCGACCTCGAGCGACTCTTTCAGCTGTTTTCGCGTCAATCCCAATGTTTTCACGTCCAACTGCATCGCAGTGAAGCCCTTTTCGGTACCTCAATTTTTTCATTTTATTTTTTCAAATATTTCAATTGTATACCGGCAATTTTAAAGTCCATATCGCCAGCGTAGTCTTCCATACCCATCAGGTCAGTCAGAAGACGGTAGTCTTCGTCAGGTCTGAACATAGAAAGGGATATTTGAAAATCTTGTTTCAAACAAATGAATATATGAAATTCCCCCCACTTTTCCGGATTAGTCATGAGTCCGATCGCCACTCCGCCAACGGGGTTTTTCAGCCGGACACCGGCATCCAGAAGGGCGACACTTCCGCCGCACGCTGAAGCCATCGACGAGGAGCCGTTGGATTCCAGCACCTGCAATAAATACTTGCATTATGCTTTTTAATTGAAAATATGTATTTTTGTAAATTTATTTTTTGAGCAGGTGGTTTCCAAAATTATCATAATTTCACCTGGCAAGCCAGTCGGATACTGTAGGGAAACTCGTCTGGAATGACGTGTTTCAGCGCCTTTTCCGCCAAAGCGCCATGCCCGATTTCACGACGATTTGCACCTCGGGAGGCCTGCAAAGCATTTTCAAAAAGATAATTTTTTTTTTAAAATCAAACAGTGTTGGAGAAGAAATTCAATCCTACCGAGATTTCGTTCGTCGCATAGCCTGGAAACTCGTAGTGAAGCATGAACGTCTTTTTCTGCTGACTGCCCAACATTTGAGAGATGGAATCTGGATGAAACGCTGCTTCAACACTGTCGAATGTGACTGTGGAGAAGACCTGCAAATTTTTTAAAATATAAATGTTTCTTTCAAGCCACGTTTTTTTTATAGAAAATCTCTTAAAAATTCATTTTTCATCAGGACTTCAAGTGTTTGAAACTGACACTGAAGTCAGTGTCACAAGTGTCAACACATTTTAAGCCGTTTTCCATAAATAAATCCACCTTTCTAAACGTCGTTTTTCTTTTCGAAAATCTCGCGTTTACCTGAGTCTGACCCCGCTGAAACAGACATGATCCGTGCAGTTTCTTGAAGACGTCGACTTCGATGTTGATCGGCCGAAATTCGTCCAGCTTTCTTCCATCCACCCTCAGTCCTTTTTTCAGAATTAAATTCCTGAAAATCCCGATTTCATATGTCTCTTTTCAAAAAGGGGATTTCATATACCCCTTACTTTTACCTGATCTGAGACTTGACGTAGAGACTGAAAACGGAAGATATCATCGCAGGCTCGTGCTTGGAGTTACTCATGCACTGGAGAAGGTCGGCCAGAACTGCCTGAAAATAGGGGATATTTGAAATCCGGATATATGAAGCTCCCCTAAACGAGGATATGAAAACAACTTTTAGGAGAGATGTCTGAAATCCCCTACCTTGATAGCGTTATCCCTGGTCAGCTTATCATGTGACAGATCAGTCAGGATGTAGTAGACCTTCTGCTCGCAAATTTCAGCGACCGACTTCATCAAGTCGTTATCCACGTTGCCAGCCTAAAAATTCAATAATTAGCCCCAATGAATTACCCTAATTAAATAAGTTGAGCTAATTACCCTGGCCAGAAAATCGGTAGTTTGATTGGTATCGTGGCTCTTCTCCTTCTTCACGCCGATTTCCATACTGAGTTTGTCTTGGGCGTCCAGGAGCTGTCGAATTTTTGAGTAGGCTTTATCCAGGGCTGATTCGAATTCGTCCAGAGTGATTTCCTGAAAAATTGCAATTTTTTAAAATAAAAAATAAAATTTGTCGAAAAATTTTAAAAAATAAAAATACCTGTCCGTCCATTTCGAGCATGACTGTCTTGTCGTCTCTTCCCCCGGTTAGAAGTAGGTTGAATTTGGAATTTGTTAAAATTTTCCGACTCGGGTTTACGATCAGCTAGAATAATTTATTTATATATATATATATTTTTTTTTTCTTTCTTCAAAAATTGGAAAATCATTCCTAAACGTAACGTCTTCCTTGTTTAAATTAGTGAATTTTTAAAGAAGCAGCATTTTATTTTCAAAGGTAATAAAAATCATCTTGAAAATAGACGCTTTTCTCCTATAAATAAATTCATTTTTTGCAAAACAATAATCAGATTTGCGCGTTTTTTTCGAGAATTGGCAACTGCAACCACGGTTGCGATTATTTATCTGCAAGTCTGAAAATCAAGAAAAATCACCTCATTTCCTAGCCTAGCGACTCTGACCGCCGCGACCGGGCCCTGGAAATTCAGCTCGGAGAGGTGGAGGGCGACGGAAGCAGCGTTGATGGAGAGCACAGCGCTATCGCCATCGTCGTCCAGTGAGAGGGGCTTGCAGATCACCTGAAATTTGTATTTTATTTTTTAAAATTTATTTCTCTTTTTCATGTTTAGCTGATTTTTAATTTGAAAATAAAGTTCTTTCAATAGAAAAAATATGAGATTTTGGGCTCATAGAAAAAGACACCGGGACACCGATTAGAAAAAGACACCGGGTTTTCTAAGAAATAGTATGAGAAAGCAAGAGAAGAAAAGAAAAAAGCCGGTGTCTTTTTCTAAGAGCCGAGATTTTGATATATGGTCCCTTATAAAATTTGAAAAATAAGTTTTTCTTATTGTAAAAGATACCATATATTTTAAATGGCATTATTATTTTCCTTTCTAAAAACGTCATTTCCTTATTTTACCTGAGTACTCCGTCTGTAGTTTTGCGGGAATCTGGAGCGAATGCTCCTGTCGATGATTCTCGACGTCAAAATGTCAGCGTCACTCTGGCCGAGCTCCCTTCGCAAATAGTTAGTCGGAATTCGGCCTACTGCTGCGGCGCTGGGGCTGAAAACTTTATCTTTTACAGAAAAACCTTCAAATGCATGTATTCCAAAAAAACATTCCCGTAGTAAATATTATCTTTCAATTTTTTTCAGGGAATTAAAAAAATACCGATAATCGACGGTAAGTGGGACGCCTCCACCCGGAATTTGGCTGGATTCTGAATCCAACGGATTCGCGACGCACGTCGCCAGAACTGCTGAATCGCCCTGAGATGCGATCACAGAAGACGCGGTGAGGCGGGCCACGTGGCCTGAATATTTTAAAATTTTATTTTTATTTTAATTTCAAGAGAAAATTTACCCGTCTTGAAAATGATCGGCTGCTCCCCGACGGGTACCGAGATGGAGTGGGTGGTTTTTGAATTCGCGGTGGTTGATAACGACAATGAGTGAACGACACGAGTGGAGCGTGCATTTCTAAAAAGAAAACCAACATTTTTCAATTTAAAGTTTTATTTCCTACACAAAAACCAATTGAAATTCATGAGGTTGTTAAACTCTGGTAAATATCAGAAGAGAAAGTCGGAGAATCATTTCCGAGAAATGAATAGTTTTAGAAAAGAAGTTCAGAAAACTTGCCTCTGGGAGCTAAAAAACTCTACCTCAACAAAAATAACAGGTTGACTTTAGATTTGAATATCATTTTGATGGTCGCTCTAGAAATTCCCGGTTAGGCCTTAGAGGTGGGTCCGGAAATGCTCGGGTCCGCAGGCTGCTGCTGGTGTTCGGACTTAGCAGTCGAGGCCGGAACTTGATCGTCCAGGAACAAATCGCCAAAGTCGTTGTAGTAGTCGGTGTGCACGATCGGGAGGTCGGACTTGGGGGTGAACTGGAACATGTGAAAATTCAAAGGATGGCATCTTTAAAGGCGTTAAATATTAGAAAGCTCGAGGCGTTCTCAATAATTTAGAAGGAAAAACGCCATTTTTCAGGAGAAACATTTTCCGACGACGTCATCTTATCGTACCTCCTCAAAGTCCATCAAGTTCTCCTTGCTCTCGGCGGTCTCTAGTTGGTGGCTGCTGATCGCCGACGCGTTTTGCATCAAAAATCGAATCGACGCCGTCAAAATTCAGAATTCTGAAAGTGCGAGTCATCTTGCCGTAATTCTCGAGTTTTTTTTTATTTCAGGTATTTTCTCGGATTTTCAAAACCTTCATCTTCCAAAAATATAAATAATCTTCCTGAGGTAGTATCCCTTGTTTATTGAACCGTATAAAAAGTGGGGCCACAGTGTAGAAAATTGTGGTCCGAAAAAACGCACAACAATCATATATGGTTTTGGCTGGGTGGGGAGACTGCAGTAATCTCCAAATAGAAGTCATTAAACAGGAAGAATGATACAGAGGCTTCTATTCGAAGATTACGGTAAAAATATAGGGATGTGTTGGCTGAAAAACAACAATGTTTACCTGTTTCAATCAGAGCATTGATCGTTTAACTTTAGAATCCTAAGGGATAAAGTGAACTCAACAAAGTGTATACGCTACTCAAGAAAAAGTTGAGGAAATAAGTCAGGGGAATAGAGAAATTTAAAGTCAACAGAAAAAACGGATCTTATCAAGATCAGGAAAGTATGAAATCAGGTCGAAATAATTAAATTACGAAAAAATAGAATAATCGAGAAAAAGCAGAATAAATAATGGAAATGAAATGAATGAATAAAAACGAAAAAGAGGGTGAAATTTGAAAATTCATGATATTTTGAAACACTTGCTTGCGAAATTTCTCAAAATTTCATAAGTTCACACTTCAAACTGTCATATATTTTCTAAATTCCTACAGAGAAGGGCTAGTGGGAGACGTTTTCAGGGTTTTTCCAAGAAAAACTGATAAACTAGCCTGATAATGAAAAATATTCTAATTTGTTCTGTTTGAACATTTAGAATTTGTTCAGATTTGACATTTCCTGAGACTATCTATCAGTCTTTTTCTAAGAAATGACCCAAGTTGTTAGTAGTAGTGTTCCTGAAGATGAGGGGCGTCTAGACGCTGGCGTATCCCTGAAATCAAATTCATCTTCTATTAATAAAGTATCAAGTTTTTTTCGATTTAAACTAAGCATTTCCAAGTCAGAGCTAAATTCTTTATCAAACTTGCAACATTTTCGGACCGTGCGCGGTTAACCCTATGAAACAAGAGTGCCTTATCAAGAAAGGAAAAGGGCACGTCTTCTTTTTCGTCTCTCGAAAATATGCACTATCTCGTTTCATGCAGACACCCACGGATGTGAAAATTTACAAGTACGAGCATAAAATCCGGTGAACTATAGAGAACCATGTGTCCAAAAATGTCTTTTCGGGCAAATTTTAATGCTAGGGTTGGATTATTTTCACTTCTTTGTGGTTTTGTTTGGTTATTGGGTTACCTGACGCTTGGCGCGAGCCCTGCCGACGAGGTAGGCGACGAGAACGATGACGACAAGGCCGGCCAGACAGGCACCGACCACGATCGGCACCACATCGGACGTCTTCGAGTCCCTCAGGCACAGCTCGTATTCTGCAAGTATTTTCTTTATATTTCAAAAATTTCAATGCTCCAATTTTGTTATTTTTTAATGATTCGTTTTTCAAGAAGAGTTGAGAAGCCTTGAAACAGAAACGAGTATTTTCCTATAGATTTCAAAGATTAAAGAAAACGTTTTCCTCTAAAGATGAAAATTTTCACGAAAATCTATAAAAAGTGGCTTTTTCTTGAGAAATATTTTCCCATTTTTCAACTCACGCTGCTCCTTGGGGAACTCGGTGGAGTTGAGGTCAGCGAAAGCGATCGTGCGCAGGTTTCGCAGCTGGATGCTCGACTCTTGATTGAGACCGAGGGTAGTGTCCGAGCACTAAAAATCGTTTTTTTTCAAATTATATCGTTTTGATCATTTTTCTATGCTTTTATACGGCCTTGCAGACCTTATTCTTTGAAAACGTCTTGTATTTACCTTAACTGAACAGAAAAAGAACTTTTTTGTTTACCCCTCGCTATTTCCTCTCATAATTTCGCAAAGGCAAAGGATAAATAAGGCCTTGTAATATCACTTTTGGATTTTTTTTCCAAAATTTTCCATCATCCTTCATTTTTCTAACCTGGAACGCATTCTTGTCCTTGGCCTGGATTTCAGCCTCCGCCGATGTCGGTCGCTCGAAAGTGCCCGAGAAGGGGATTTCAGCCGTTCTTGCCGTGACGAGCTTGTAGTCGACCAGCTGGAATGCCGCTGAGTCCTGAAAATTAGAAAAATTTTATCTTCTACTTTTTTTTAAGATTCTCCTTTGGAAAATTTGTATTTAAAATTTTAATTTTTTTTGTCTAAATCACCTTGGGTTTGCCGAACCAGAACTCAACCGTCCAAGACGAAAGCAGCGAGGCCGGTTCTTTACTGGTCACGTAGAAGTCGACCTGGACATTAAAATATTGATTATTTGAAGATATTTTTTCTATCACGAAAGGAGAAAGTTTTAAAGAGAAAATAATCTCGAAAATGAAGAAAATTAGGAGTTTTATTTTTGTCGCATGTTTTCTTTAATCTGGCGCACTTTGAGATAGTTGACGGGTTGGTTGTTGCGAATGGCGTTGCACTCGCCGCCCGCGTTGTTGGTCTTGTTGAAGTCGGCTGTGTAGGACTGCGTCTGGTTGGAAGTCTCCTGAACATTCTTTCTTTTCAAAATCTTTAGCCAAAATATGCATCTTTTTTTTTTTTTGCAAATTATGGATAAATTTCAAATTTTCTGCTGAGTCTAGAGCGAATTTTGAAATTTCAACATTTCTAACCAAAATATCATGTTTTTGGGCCAACTTTTTGGGGCAGAAAATTCTTCTCCTCCCGACTCACATTGAGGAATTTGAGGTTGAAGCTGAGATCGGCGTCCAGGATGAGGCAGGTGAGGTTGGTTTCCGGGTTGGTGACGCTCCAGTTCTCGGCGCCGACCGCCAACGCTCCGCACACGAACACGAACGCGAAACGCATGAACGCCATACTTCTTCTGGAAAGTCGGCATATTTTGTAAACATCACCATTTTCCAGGAAAAAATTGTAAAAATAATGAACTTTCACAAAATGCATTAATTTTTCAGGAGAAAAAAATAGTCGAGTAGTGAATTTGCATAAAGTGCACTAATTTTTCAGGAAAATCAATTGAACATTTGTAAAATAGCGAATTTACAGAAGTCAAAAAACCGACGAATTGGATAAACAATTAGTCAGCTCGGAAAAAAGCGAGAGAAATTGCGCCGACTGTCCCGCCTCCCCATCGAGGCTCTATTCATCAATATTTACAGCGAAAAGAACAGAACCAGACATCGATAGTCAAAATATAGGGGGAAAGGGACGAATTACTAATAATTTAGAGGAAGGGCTCCTTTACTATTTTTTTTTTTTTGAAATAAAAATTTGGGTTCTTCAATCAATCGTATTCAGAATGGATCAAATTCAAAAGATGGGCACCTCCGTCGAAAGAAAGAATTAGAAGCAATTAGCCCTGATAGTCTGATCGAAATAGTGATAAGGTGATAAGCACCAATTTTGGGCCTTCTCGGTGTACTCCAATCATTTGCCCCCCCCCCCCCCCCCCCATCTAGAGCTGATAGCGAAAAAACAAAAATCGACCAGTTTTCACGATTTTTGGGCCAAAATTTCGGGTGCAATTTAAAAATTTCGACCTTCCGGATGCTTTTTGGATATTCTGACACACTTGTGACCTAGAAAATTCGAAAATTTGGAGGAATTTCAAGGAAAATTCAAAAAGAAAAACATCGAAAGGTGATGAATCAAGTGGTTGGGGGCGTGGTGAATGGTGACAATGCAAGACTTGTGCAAAGTTGTCGTGATAAACAATGAAAAACGATTTATTCGTCGATAAGTGAAAATTACGGTAGTTTTTATTCTAGAGAAAATTGCAAATTTACAACAGAACGAATTAGTTTTTCAAAAAATCAATCAAACTGACGGGGGGACATAAAACATCATTTCACTGGTAGCTATAGGAGTCTTCTCGGCATATATCCATAGGTATAGCGATTTCGAATCGGCGATATCCAAGGCATTGACTAAAAATTGGAATTTATTTTTCGATTAATGCATTTTTCAATTTATATTTTTAAGGCTTATGTGAAAGTCTACTTGCATCATATAACTAAGGGTTACTGTAGTTTTCCCTAATAAAGTCGAGGATTGATACTAGGGTTTGATTCAATTTATCGTCATGGAAATCGAGATGAATGGATTATAGAATGTATGTTAAGGCTATATTTTTCAGAATTAACGCAAAAAACCGACTTTTATTGGTCTTACCGATCTCTTCTCATTCTGGTCTAAGTCGGACTGATCTAGAACATCCAAATTCGATGTGATCGGGAGACTTCTGCCTGAGCGAAATAGAGCTCCTCTCAGGGAAAATCCCGGACAGCATAGGGATATCAGCAGGACTAAAGCTAAAGTTTATGGATATATCAAACCCTAGTCTTTTCAAAATTAAAAAATACAGATCTGAGTATTTTCTTTAATTTAAAATTTTATGGTAAATTGCTTTAGAGAGAAATATTTATATAAAAAGTTTTCGAAGAAAATAAGGGTTCAAATATGACGTCATAAAGTTGAAACTTTAATCCTACCTGCCAGTAGACCCCGAAGCTGCATGGTATAAAGTGAGGGTAAATAGGCGATTTTACGACAACCTGAAGTCCAACTAAGGTAAGTAAAACCACGCCCCTTCGGTAGACAATAATGAGGATAATGAAATATAGTCGGCGTTAACTGAAACCGAGAGGTTTAGCCAGAACAATATTCTGATACGCCACAAGCTCTAAATATGCACACAATAATTTAATAGTGCTATGATGTAATTCAGAAGCGTTTTCCTCAAGACTATCGATATTACTGACTCTACGTATTGTTGGTGCTTAAACCTGGGAGACGTGCAAAGTGGGGCGCACAGCTATTTCTAGCGATTAGAAAATCAGAAAATTAGACGTGAAAAAGAGAGACTGGCGTCTAAGTCGTCTTTCTCCCTCATTTTCGAACTCTCAGATTTCGGCATTAACAATAATGTTAGAATGAAATTTTTGCTAAAAGGAAAATTTGGGAATTCAATGAAAATCTGACAACCCCATATGGACATTGGAAATGATTTACGGCATTCCCGCAAAGACATGCGACTAATTGGAAAAATGAAAATAAATTGTCAATCAAAAATTAAGAATATCACATGTGTAGGAGGGGAAATGATGAAATTACATCCGAATAAACAAATTTTATCGCAATTAGAAGGATATTAAATGAAATATTCTGAAAGGGCTCGTTCTGACGTTAGTTGCTAACAGAGCTTGCAACTTGCAACTCTTGCTCGAAATAACATGAGAAATGAAGGAAGCGCGATTGCATTGTTTCGTGTTTTCTTGATTTTCCATGCTATTCCAAATGAGTTGCAAGTTGCAAGTTGCACTGCAACTAAGTCTGAATGGGCTCTTGAATTTGCTCATTTTTCAAGATTGTTCATCCTCAAGATGCTCGATTTAAAAAAGGAGTCTAATGAGATCGACTTTTTCATCTCAATAAATCAAAATAACGATTTGAATACTTTGAAATTCTACGAAATTACGAAATATGTGATTATTATCAAACCTTGTCCCGCTCCAAAATGACTGTCCTCACGGTGGAATGCTCGTTTCGATTCCGCACTCGGTTGTGGATCTTTTGCTGCTCGCTGCTCGCGTTCTCCTGCGTTCTCTCGCTCACCACCATCATCTACGATCTACTCACCTACATGTATTTGGACAGGTATATATTTAGACCATAAGAATTCTTTGGAATTCTTAATTTTCATTGATTTAAAATAGATATTTTCACATATCTTAAACTATTTCATAAAATTTTGATAAGAATTTTCACTATAAGCTTGATTTTCATTTGAAATGAACTTACCAAGCAATAACTTTTATCGTATGAATTAAAGTTATCAAATTTCTATTAACTTCGATTTTAAGGGTAGTTTTTATTGGCGTAACATATCAATTTGAGTAATAATAATTGACTTTATTTTAAATGACGTCATAATTAACGATGTCATATTAATTGATGTTACTTCAAATACGCCATCTATTTTCCAGCGGTTCGGTCATCTCGATGTTGTGGACGTCGCTACCGATGCTCAACTACTCCCCGCTAATTTCGATTGCCGTTGCGAGCGTCGTCTTTAGCGTCAATTTGGCGATGATCGGCAGCGTTCGCAAGCTCAACCACGCAACAACGCGCATCAGCGTTAATAACATTGCTGTTAGTTGTTTCGATAGCGCCCTTTAATTGAATTCGAACGAACGTCGCGACTCTATCAAACTGTTCAAAGATAGCGCTGATAGTATCGTTTTGAGTTTTAGGATGACATTATTATTTAATTTAAGTTAAATATTATTCTTGTAATCACGCCTTGGCGTTAATTTATCGCTTTTCAGTGGCGTACCCTGACGCTTCTCTCAGTCTGCATTCCGTTGGCATTCGCGATTTGTATGTCGACTGCGTTTGCTTATAAACTGCCCGGCTCGCTGGCTAACGCTGTCCATGTGGTGAATGGATTTGTAAATTCAATGAATTCAGAAAAATGATAGAGATCAACTTTAACGTCAATCTAAAATTTGACGAAATTGTAGTAAAACTTCGATTTTGATCAAAATTTTGTGAAGATCAGCTTTTCGATGAAACTAGGGATATATTAAATCTCCCCAATTTTCAGAGAATGCGCCAAATTGCTAACGATCCGAAGGCGAAAATTGATGACGAATATCTTCATGATATTCAAGTCACACGTGAATTTAGGCTCTTAGGCCTCAAATGAGATTTTCAGATCGAAATGTCCTGTTGTGGAGTACACGGGCCAAAAGACTACCTGGCGTTGCACGATGTGGATTTGATCGATGGAGAGAAGTAAGCGGATATATGAAATCCCAAAATCATCTTCTCTTGATATATTCTATGTTGTATAAAAGCCATTTTTACCCTGTTTTATCATATATCCGAAGATTTTTGTGGATATATGAAATCCGGATTTCATATATTCGAGATTTTATATATTGTTTAGCCCTCTGGATGAAGAGTTGTCTATATTGCCACCGCTGAGTTGCTGCATTTCATTCGACTGTTCCAAGTACAGCGCCTATTTGGTGAACAATGGCACCGACTTCGAGGAGTGGTACCAACCGGACGGTAACCAAATGGTAACGCTACCATTTTAGGTCATGATGCTTTTTAGGTTGCGTGAACGCCGCACAGAAGCTGTTTGGGGTTTCCTATAACTACGTGATTCCGGCGATTTTTGGATTCTCAGCGATCCTCCAAGTGGTGACGACGGTATGTTGCCAGGTAAATTGGAGAAAAATGTGAAAAGTCAATAGTTTTAAGAGTTTTCATATTTTGTGCAAATTTCAGTACTGTTTCTCATCCTATGCGACTTTGCATGATTCGGGACTCCCAAACAAGGCGATTTCTTTCGGGTACCTGATGGACTTCGGATATCCCACGTTTAAGGATTTGCTCGTGAGATATAAAAATCGATCCTTTCTCAAATTTTTGTATCGTTTTCCAATTTTGATTCGTGAAGTCCAGTTTTTTTTTTAAAGTTGATCTTTATGAAAATTTGATCTCTTTTCAGAAGGACATGAACGACTTTGAAGAAGAACGCCTTGGAGAGAAAATGAAGAAGGAAAAGAAGAAGTTCATCTAATGTTTTTTAAACTTCATCACATACGAACAGATTAGTCGAAATCAATTTCTCCATGAAAATCTTAAATTAGATTTAATTTTATGTAAAGAAACAATTAAATTTGATTAAAATCTTTTCTTGGAAATTGCTCTGGAAACTTCGGGAGCTTTTAGAAACTTCATGGTGTTTTTCTGGAATCTCGAGAAAACTTTGTGCTCGATCGCACCGATTTTTCATCGATTTTGATTTTTTTGGTGTTGATCTTTCGATCTCTTCGCTGGTCAGAAAACTTTTGCTCAATTTGCCTGACCCAGCGACTTTTTCCTATCATTCTGATTCTTTTTCCATTGTATCTCTTGACCCCTGATAAAGGGTCAAACCTTTTTTTTTTATCTACCGTGGCAAAAGTTTTGGCTCTTTCTCATGGACAGGGCAGAACACGGCTGCTCTGTTATTTTTGTCCCATTCCTAAATATGGAATAAATCTTTAAACTCGACTAAGGGCTCAAGTTAGTTCGCATGGACGAAAATAGTGCATTCGCTAGCACCCGAGAAAGATACCGGCAGGACAGATATCTTTTCCGTGGCCTGCATAAACTTCGAAGTTTCCGAGGGTTTGTTCGAAATGTCTGAAATCAATTTCCGACATCAACGAGCGGCGACGCGGCTGCTCTAGCGCCAGCAAGAGCATTATTCTGGAAAATTCCAACTTATTTTCTTGTTCCGAACTTTTTTCAACTTCCCTAGAACTTGTTGCTTAAATTTTCATGATTTTTTCAAGTTTTTGACAAGTTGTCTCTGATTTTCGCAGATTTGTCTTTGATCTTGCCATTCCATACCCTGAGCTGTCACCGTTCTCGGTCATGGCGAAAATCTCCTTTTATAGACGATTTTTAGATCAAATAGTCAAAATTCAAATTTTTTACGGTCAAAAGACTTTAATTTTTCATTTTAAGCCTCCCTGACTATGCAGAAAAGTGGGTGTGGCTAAAAATCTAAAAATAGATGAATTTGTTGCAAAATCTCTGCAGATCTAAAGGAATTTATGTCACCTATATCATTTTCCTCTTCACTGTTCGCTATTTCCACGCATTTCTATCTATTTTACGGGAAAATTGATGATACCGGAAATTATCCGAGACGCTCTTCAGGCCTATTCTTTATCATTAGAAAAGAAAATATGGCGACAAAAATGGCCGTCGTTTTCTTATAAACTATCTGATCAATTCGTCTCTCTCCATATAAAGGCATTGACCTTTTCTAGTAGTTTTTTCCCTTTCCCTACGCCTCTGCATTCTCTTTTATGTTTATGATCTCTCATTTTTCCCTTTCTCAATCGCTTTCCCATTCTATTTCTATAATTCTTCTTTTCTTTTACCTTCTTTAATTTAATTTATCTCTGGCATTTTTCCATTCTACTCACTTTCTCAGATATGAACATTTATGGTTTCGTCGCATGTCTAAATGGTCATTTTGAAAGTTTTTCCTGATTCTAAATGGATTTTCATCATTTTCCATCAAAATTATCCATCTGGAATTCTATATATACAAATTCAACTCTCGGACTTAGAAAATCTATCAACTTCCCTGAACTTTTATGAGTTGTCACGTAGTTTGATCTGAAATTCAATATTTCTATCTAGCACTTTCTTAAATTTCATTGATCTTAGATCTATCATTTTTAAATCTTAGATATGGCTCAAGCGACTTCCTGTATTCCACATCCACTTTTTCTTTTTCCCTACCTCCCCTATTCTCTCCTTAAAAAGTGGCTGTGGAATACAAAAGGCCGGTTCGAGTTCTACTTTCTCAGATTAATTAATCGTGAGATTCCCTAGATCTCATATACCCGGTCGTTTACTCATTCTAAGTTATGGTTCAAACTAGTTTCTTTGATCTTTTGAATTTGATATATCCTCGGATTTCGTATCCCTTTTTATTCGGCCAAATCACCCTTCAAATTTTCCACATTTGCAGTGTAAAAGCGCCATTCCAGAGCTCGTCAAAAATCGGCCGCGGTTCGGAAAAACAACAAAAAATTGTTGATCCTTTTCTCCTGTTGATTTCTCTCAAACCCGAACGAGTGGGCGTGGCCTTACAAATCGTGGCAGAAAATAAGCGAACCGCCAGTGCAAAAATCATCAAATCAACTCAATCTGCCATCGTGCTAACCTACATATAATCCCCTATCGATTTAGGTAAGTTGGTCGATTTTTTTGCTATCTCATTTCGGGTTTTCTGATCTATTTTTTAGTCATTTTTATTTATGTGTTCTGGGAAAACTTAGATAGTTCCATGATTTCGCTTCTTGAGTGATTTATTAGGTTTGATCGATCACGTCCAAAAATAGATATATCACATCATAAAATCTAGTTATTTTTATCGCGCTGATCTCGAAAAATCAAGCATTGCGAAACCAATGATAATTGTTGATCAAATTCGATAGAACTTGAAAATAATAATCTCCAAAATTTACGTGATTTAATTGAAAAGTAGAGTATGGTTGCCTGACTCTAAAAGTGATGATAATGACAGTTGATCATTCCAAAAATATCGCTCCCTTTTCTTTCTTTCTTTCTTTCCTTTCTCTCCCTCTCGTTTTCTTTATCACACCATATAAGTATCACTATCTCTCGTCGCCCTATAAATAGGACGGTTCCTTAGAAGCATGTTTATAAAGAATCTTCAAAGAGCGTTTTGTCGTAATCATCCATCAATCTTTTCTCTGATAAATTGATAAGTTCTCACGCGCTCTAATTTTCATGATCTTAAAGAAATTTACGTTTAGAAAAATGGCCGACCACGATTGCATTTGCACCCAGGACAAGGTTAAGGAATATCTGGAACTTATGGCAAAGGTATTGCTAAATTTAAATTTAATCTCTGAGTTTAACAGGTGCTGATTAGCATGCGTTAAATTAATAAACAACTTGCTGAGTATTTTAAACATTATTTACGTTTACGATAACATATTATCATAGCATCATCTAGGTTTCATCATGTTTATGCAATCTTATGGGCTAATTGCTTCATCTTTCCGTCTTCTTTTCTCTCTCAATTCCCATGCTATTTTCCTTTCCTTTATATGGTTTTGTCAACGAAACCAGCGGCCCACGTGGTATCTAAAAAGGAGTTGATGGACATATCATTGAATTCTAAGATAGTCCCAGAGAAATATACTTTGAATAAATAGTTTGTAGATTAGAGAGTGAAAAAGAGCGAGAAAAGATCCACCGTTCTTCACCTAAGATAGACGTCATCGTGCGATAGACTATTTTTCTCTGACCTATTCTATTTCTTTTAGTTTGATATCTATCAATTTCTCTCTCCAACCATAGTTCAATTTTGGCATGTCATATGAAAAAAGTACTTTGGTCCCAGACATATGATAAAAAGGTGATAATGATAGAATAATTTGGCTTAAGGGAACTAAGAAGATGATGCAATACGATTCTAATCCTGATTTTTACACATGTTAATTTTTCAGAATGCTGGAATCTCAGACCTAACTGATCCGGCCTTAGCCGCCTATATTTCAGACAGCGATGGTCTCCGTCATCTCAGGGACCTATTTCACTACCCGAAATGCGGCAGTCTTCCAGATGGTATACTAAAGTTTAGCATACTTAAACTTAAATATTAGGATTTAAATTTAAATATAAAGCTTGAATGCTTAAATTTTGACTAAACATTAAATTTTACAATTAAGATTTAAATGCTGAAAACCTAAAATATTAACTTTTAGAATGTTGAATTTCTAAATGTTAAAATTTAGTCGACGCTTCATTGGTGGACCCGAGTTCCGACTGCATTTATCTTTGTGGCCATTCTCTTGGTTTGATGCCTAAGGCAACGGAAAGAGTCATGAACGAACAACTCCAGAAATGGGCTAGAATGTAATTGTTTGAACTCGTATAAATTACGCTTTTAGATTTGAAATACGATTCCTTTATTATATATAAATAATGAATCTTAGATCAATATCAACTGCGCCTTAAATATTCATATAAATTTAAAATATGCTTATTTCTACTTTCTATTATGAGAAGTTACTTAGGAGCGTATATTAGCAATTTTATATAGGACACATCTTGATTAAAACATACTGTTTTGGAGGCGTAATTATTAGGAAAAATTTAGGGGCGTCTACGGTCATCTCTCCGGCGACCTACCCTGGGCGTACTGTGACGAAGCCGCGATTGAGGGCGTCGCTCGACTCGTTGGCGCCACGAAGAGCGAAGTTTCCGTCTGTAATGGGCTGACCGTCAACATTCATGTTTTGTTGGTAGGAATAAATGACGTCTTTTTTTTAATATCACGCCATGCGTCATCTCTTGTATGTCACGCTATGACGTCTCTTCTTAAATATGACCGCCGTTTTGCAATGTGACGCCTTTAGACGGCGTTCTACAAGCCCACTGAGCAGCGCCACAAAATCCTCCTGGAATCGAGGGCGTTCCCCTCCGACCACTACGCCATCGAATCTCAGATTAGGCTGAAGGGAAGGAAGCCTGAGGAGAGCATGGTAGGGTGATTTCGATTTTTTAATTTAAATCTAAATTATGCTAGTTTTAAGATCGTCATGATGCCCCGTGACGGGGAGGAGTGCTTGAGAACCGAGGATATTCTGCAGAAAATCCAGGAAGAGGGCGATCAAATTGCCGTCGTTTTTCTGCCGTAAGAACTTAAATAATCTGAGTTTAACAATACTTTTTTTTTTTATCGAAACTATCTAATCTAATTATAAATCTATCACAGAACTTAGGATGTAGTACAATGAACTAGTCTGAGTTGAAGCTATTCGGGCTTCTTTTTACTTAAGGCTTAGTAATGTAATTTTCAGGGGCGTTCAATACTACACCGGCCAACTTTTCAACATTCACACCATCACAATGGAGGCTCATAAGAAGGTAGCGAAGACCAGCCTATTCTCGCAAGTCCGAATCCAAAATTTCAGGGCTGTTTGGTCGGTTGGGACTTGGCCCATGCCTACGGTAACGTCCCGCTCCAACTCCATTATTGGGACGTGGACTTCGCATGCTGGTGCAGCTACAAGTATGGATGCACGGGCGCAGGTGGGTACCATTTTCATACCATCTGGTGCCACCATTAGGCACTATTTTTTAGCATATATTCAAAAATTTGATACTTCAGGTGGTATCGCTGGACTCTTCGTTCATGATCGGTTTAAAGAAGACAAAAGAGATCGAATGTTGGGCTGGTGGAGTCACAAAATGAGTAGTAGATTCCAGATGACAAACGGTAAGCCCAAAAGAGATAAATTCTGAAAAGAGATCAATTTTAGAGCTCGATTTGGACGAAGGTGCGGCTGGGTATCGGATTTCGAACCCACCAATACACCTGGTCGCCCCGCTGATGGGTAGTCTCGAGGTAGGATTGGCGATTTTCGAATTTTTGCAAAGATCCCTAGGTCTTCAACTCGGTGTCTATGGACGATCTGAGATCGAGATCCTGCTATTTGACCGGATACATGGAATTTTTGATCAAACACTTCTTCGACGAGGCATCACCCCACAGGTATAGTGTCTTTTAGGGGCGTCATTTAAAAATGCAGGAACGTTACTTTTCAAATTATGATGCTTTTATTTTAGAAGATCTAAAATCTTCGTGAAAATCATCACTCCCGCCGAATTCCACGAAAGAGGATGCCAACTTTCGCTCCGGTTTTCAGTGCCGATAGATTTAGTCTACAAGGAACTCACTAAGAGAGGCGTCGCGGTAAGTTTGCGGAAAAATTAATTTTTACAAATTCGAAAAATAAACAAAAACCCAGATAGTATCCACGAATGAGGGCATAGAAAAGGAGGCAAGCGTGTGAAGTTTTTGTATGGAGTTGATTTTTTGGAGTGTGAAGTGAAAATCGCAACCATTCGAGGTTTTCGTACCCAATAATATTTTGAAAAAGCTGATCTTCGTAAAAATTTCTATGGAAAAGTGCGAAAATTTCGTCGTTTTTGTTTGTTTTATTTCAGTGAAGTGTGATTGAAAATGAATACTTGCTGTCTAAAAATACGAAAGTTTAAATTTAGGTGGACAAAAGATATCCCCATGTGATTAGAGTCGCCCCGATCCATTTGTATAACAACTACACGGATGTCAGGAGATTCATCACGGCTCTTCAGGTACTGGCGACTTGGAAACCATAGGCCCTCAAGCTATGTGAAATATTATAGGAAAATAGACCCGTGCCTTCCAATACCCTACAATAATCATACACTATTTCGCAATAGCTTGAGAGCCTATGATCTTCGAATAGCCTCAGGCAATTAATGAATAAATAGTTTAATTCAGTTTCTAAAATAGTCTTTAAAATTTAATTTCTGATTTAAAAAATGAATATTATTTCAGGACGCTTGCCAGGTGGCTGAACAAGAACTCGGACTGTAAATTTTCAAATGTTTTACCTTTTATTTGAAATTTTTAAACATTTTTCATTTCTATTTTAGCCATTAGGTTTTTATTTTATTCCTTAGAAACATCATATATTTAACCCGCCCTAAGAATGAGTATAATCTCAGAAAAACACGACGAATGTTTCTGTATAATTTGAGCTCATTATATTATTATTATATGACTATGATCTAAGCTAATTATATCCCATGATTTAAGCTGCAATAGATTTATTATACTTCTAATAAAATTTAGATTTAACTTCAATTATTTTGTGTGCGTATTTTTATATGACAAAAAGAAATAAATGAGTTTGGCTTTAACTTTTAATTTTCCTCAAATCTTTTCTTTTCTCTCTTCAATTTCACTACCCCTACCTTTCTCGATTACCCCTAGCCATTTAAGTCTTTAAGTGCCCTCACTCGACTCAATCTTCTCCGTCTCTGCCGATAAAATACGCTCCTAGCCTAAACCAAAATAACGAAGTCCCGAAAATCGATGTAACTTAAACATTCTAATGCGATATTTTGAATTACTCTTGCTACTATTATCCCTAGTTTATTTTGCGTTTTCCGAAAATTCTGATATTTCTAATGGCACCTATCGTATATCCATTCTAATTCTGTCTTCCCCCTCTGAATATCAAGACATTTTGCAGTCCATAAAGGTTAAATTAAAGGCTGATCTTCATCGAAATCTGAATTTTTAGGCCTCGTATTTGGAAATTTTTGGGGCTCGCTACTTAAAGATCGGGCAACATCAATTAGTACCCTCTTATGTGGACGCTTCCGAATTTCTTATTAAACCCAATAGATTAAATCTATTAGAATCCACCGTCTGTAGCCGACTATTGAACTCAAGTCTGGCTACAGTAGTATTTTCCCCAAATACCGTAACTCTACCGTCCACTTTTCATTCATTCGTGTCTTCAATCTCGTACTCTATCGGTTTCTATAAATTACCCGTCCTAGGGGTACACGTGAGAGACGCAGAGTTTAGCAAGACGGTAGGGGGATTTCATATATCCAAAGAATAAGGGGTTTCATATGTTCAGCATATTTATCCGAGCTTCATAAGGGTCACCGCTTCCCATTCAGATCAAGCCTTCGTATTTCTGAATTTACTTCAAAGGCTGAGTTATAGACAGGTTAAAAATGAAGATTATCGATTTTTTCTTAAATTAACATTTTAGGTAGTTGTTCTAAGTGTTAAGGGTGACAAAAATGGGCGGAGCTTCGTGACAGAATTCGAAAACCGACGACATGACTATGGAGTACACGTATGCAAAAATTTCGATTTTTAATTTAAGAAAATAAAAAATTTAGGTCCAACACTACATCGACGTAGATCCGAATAATGTCTCAACACTACCTTCATCTTTTGAAGTTGTCACTTCTAATATCGTCCTATTATATGCTGGGTGAAAATATTTGATCTTCTGACAACAAATCGATTTTTAGCTCTGAAATAGCCGAGAAAATTTTCAACGGTTTGAAAAACGCGACTATTTCTAAGGTTTGGCTGATAAATGAGGACGCTAGCTATTCGACTAATTTACCTAGAGGTAGAAATTTAGAAAATTAGTATTTTAAAAAATTTCAGGTGCTATAACTTGCCGTTTAACTCAAACTCCATCGGCAGCTTTACGAGATTCATTTTTACTGTTGAAAACCTCTTTAGTTTCAATTCTATCGAACATTTCTGAACCTTTAAATCCGCCTATCGGATGCTCGAAAAAATCTACCGTAATGAATAATAATTGGACTGATTTGGCGAAAAAGTACTGAAATTTTAGACTTTAACGAATTTATACGAAATTTTCAGAAAAATGTGCTCAACAAAATCGGCCGACATATTTTTCAACTCTAACTGCGAAAGAATCGCCGTTACTTATGAGATTTTGAATATGGACGAAGCATTGCAAATTGTTGGAACTCTCAGGTAACAATAGCCCATTTTTCCAGAAAAAATGCCGACTCTAGAGGATCTCACTTAACCCTAAATGAGGAGAAAATTATCTGGGCCTCAGGATCGAAGCCATTCGAAATTTCCCTGCCCAAACACCTAAGAGCGGTTACGGTAAACGACCCTCCCTTCGTATATTCAATTCCGGCTTCAAATCCTAACGACTGTCAAGGTCTGGGTGAAGTGGAAGTACCCTTGAGCGGAATCGACACCGCTTCTGTGGTAAGGCCGAGTTTTTTCTTTGAAAAATGAACATTCCTAGCCCGGCCCCTGGTACTACTGCCCGAAATTTTCATCGAATAGCAGCGAGCATTTTTGCTGCTCTGGATACGCGATTGATCTTCTTTCAAATATTTCTCTACCAGACGTAAAAAGTCGGATTCTTCCGAAAGCTATACGATTTTTAGCCGAATAGTTCTATCGACAGAAGTTTCCAATTTTCACTTCATCTCAACGACAGCTATGGTGCAGTGGTAGTGTCGCATGACTCCAGGGATTTTTCACTTTCAGGTTCAGATTTTTTAAATCTATAATAGAGATGTAGGTGTTTAGACGCGCGCGGGTATACACGCATAATGAGATAATGTGTATTTTTGAGAGAACATAGGGAAAGCAAGCTCTTTTCTCTCACTCTCTCTCGAAGAAACACTACCTCGTTATGCCTGTATACTCGCGCGCGTCTAAACGTTTGCAGCTCTGATCCCCAATGTTTGTCAAAATTCAGGTGCCCTGTGGGAGTTGGACAATGATAAAGCTGACCTAGCGATCGGCGGGATGTCTATAAACCCTGAGAGAGAACACTACGTGGATTTTTCCGAGCCCTGGCTATACCATGGAATTAAGATTCTGGAGAAATCGGTAGGAGATATGTAAAATTCGGAATATATGAAATCTATGCACATGAAATCCTTAAGATATATGCATAGTAAGGGTATATAGTCTAGGATATATGAAATTTATTTAGCAAAACCCCTCCGTTTCTACCATGCAGTCCTTTCTTCAGCCTCTACAATCCTCCCTATGGACAGCGCTATTCGTCGCGGTGGCGTTAATTGGCCTGGCAATTTATCTACTAGATCTATCATCGCCTTTCCACAAGTTTTACTCGGTAAAATTGATAACAGAAAACTGAGCTTCATCAAATCAAAAATATGAAAAACGTCGATTTTCATTCAAAACCTCTTTAGAAAGTTAATCTTCGCTAGAAATTCTTGAAAATCATGATTTTAGGTAAAAATCCATAGAAAAAAGCTGATCTTGTCATAATGACGCCTTTTTAGCCGAAAGACGAAGTCGAGGACCCGTTTTCTGAAACCGAGTCCGACGCCAAAGTGAACTTCGGCGAGTCGATGTGGTTCGTCTGGGGTGTCCTGCTGAATTCGGGCGTCTCAGAGAGTATGACGTCATGACGCCGTTTATCTAAAAACACATTTCAGAAACGCCCCGAAGTTGTGCAGCGCGCGTTCTGGGCTTGGTTTGGTGCGGCTTCTGCATGATCATCGTGGCGTCATACACCGCTAATCTAGCGGCGTTTCTAGTCCTGGACCAACCCGAAAAAGGCCTCTCAGGAATTACAGACCCAAGGGTGATTTTTAAGATTTCGAATTTACACCCCTAAAAATGTCAAATTTAGCTGAGAAATCCGTCAGCGAATTTTTCATTCGCTACAGTGATAAATTCGAACGTCTATCAGTATTTCAAACGCCACGTGGAGTTGTCGACGATGTTCAGGAAGGTAAAGAACGTTATTATAAAGGCGTCATAATTTAATTTGAGATGGAGAAGGACAACGTCCGACGCGCCGAGGACGCTATTAACGGCCTTTTGAACGGTACGTTGGACGCCTTTATCTGGGACTCCTCTAGACTCGAGTTTGAAGCTGCCCGCCACTGTAATTTACGGATCCGGTAAATTTGACGCGCCATCTTTAGGCAAATAAAACATTTCAGAGGCAATTTATTCGGACGTAGCGCCTACGCCATAGCGCTGCAGAAAAATTCACCTTGGACGCCCCATATCACAGCGGCGATTTTGAGGATGGGAGAAAGTAGGACAAGTTTGCGGCAACTTGTAAACCGCGCGACATGCGAAATAGTGTGGGAAAAGAGGCCCTATCGCCAATACCCTACCCTAGCCACACACACTATTTCACATGTGTTGAGGTGTTGATGTCGAGCGGTTTCCGAATAACCAATTTTAATCTGAGCCGTATTTTTTTAAGTTCAGACTTTCGTTTTTTATAATTATGAGGCGAAATTTAAAGGAAAAAAGTAAAATAATTAAATTTTGAGGCGGTTTAATGGAAGACCTAAGTGAAAAATGGATCTCGGTAAAGCGAAAGCCCTGTGAAGAAATCCAACAACATAAATCACCAGCCAGACTTGGGCTGATTAATATGAAGGTCAGCCTTTTTGATATCTGTTGCGTTCAAATTAAAACGTGCTGATTTTCAGGATCTATTTATTTTAATGACGGCAGGTGTAGTCTTAGGGGTGATTCTAAGCTGCATTGAGGTGTCATACGGAAGAAGAAAGGCGAAATTAGGGCGTCAAAGAAAAATCGTGCTAAAATACGCCACGATTTGGCGTGACAAATTAGAAAGGCCTAGGAATGTTGAAAAAGCCTACAGAATGACCGGAGTTTTGATGAAGCGAGGATTTATCGGGCTGGATCAGATACCTTTCGAGGCAATTTTCAAAGAAAATTCATCATGAAAATCAGCATTTTTTTCTCTTAATTTAGTGGTCGAAGGAAAATGGTCCTTTCAAACCGAATTTGGACTTTAGCCAAAATCCAGTCATAGTATTTTGCTCGAGATGCAGGGTAGGTAGAACTTCATACAGCCGGATATATCAAATCCCTAAATTTCAGCACCTAGTCCAAACCGACGTCCACAAAGAAACCGGAAAATTCGCCTGCATTGCCTCATGCCTATTGGTAATCTTCTGTCTATGGTAATTGGATTACTGTATTTTGTTCTTCAAATTAAAAGTTTCCAGCCCCCTAGCGCCCTTGCCGTGCTATCTGAAGTCGTTTTCCGATTTCATTCATGTTTGTCCGCACTGTGCTCATACAATTGGAAGGCATAGACCCAAGAGAAGGCCAAAGTTTTATGTCTAATAGCGAAATCGTTGAAAGATCGATAAAATTTTAAAAATATAATCTAATTGAAATAAAAGAAAACTTTATCTTCGAATAGTAGCCCTTAAATACAGTGCGAAATATGCTATGAATCTAAAGGATATGATCATTAGAGCCATGATTTCAATGTTTCTCCAAAAATGCGATTTTTCAAAGCTTAATCCGGATATTAAGTCATCTCCATTAGAATAACACATGGTCGTATTTGCGTTCAAGCATTGCCCTAAAATATTCAAAATTTAAGTTTCATTTAATTAAAATTTTCTACCATATTATATTAAAGTCTATCGTTTTAAAATTATGCTATTATGATCTTTAATTTAATTATTTATAAAAGTATAAGTTTTATTGTTGGTGCTTAAACTTGGGAGGCGTGCAAAGTGGCGTACAGTTATTTTTAGTGGTTAGAAAATCAAGAAATAGCACGCAAAAGGTGAGAGGCTGGCGCCTAAAATCGTCTCTCTCTCCCCTTTCATTTTCGACCTCCCAGATTTTGGCCATTAAAAATACCTGGAATCTCATTAACCCTGGACCACTGATTGATTATCAAAGTTTCATATCCATAACCAAAATAAGATAAATACTTTAGAGGTTGGAAATAAAGCGGTAAAGTGCCCTGGTTGATGAAAAAGCCTAAAATTTGCAATTCCATTGAATGTGTTTTCCCCGAGATAAAACTATACCTCCGAAAGCCATCATAGGTACCACGAAAATTGGCATGACAGCGACGGCAACTGACACTGTACCGAACAGGCAGGAAAACATGTAGCCTGAAAGTTTTCAAGTAACGTCATTAGCGCCGACTATACTTTAAAATCTAGTCATAATAATGCCTAACAAAATTACTTTGATGATTAAGCTAAAAATCGTCACTTACCTATAGAAATGGCGACATTTTCTACCAAAATAGCTACCAAAACATAGATAAAAAATGCGTCCCAGGATAAATAGAGTCGAGACATAACATAGAGAATAGAAGAATACAATATACCGGATATAATGTAGGATGGGGCCTTGAATTGAAAATATTACGATTTTGTTTTCTTGTTAGTTTACTTCGGCGATATTTTTCGCTAGAAAATACGTAGAAACTCGGTATAATCCGGAATTGTGCTCGCGGTAGAAGGTTGGGAAGTCGAGGCAGAAAATCTGAAACTTGTTGAATTTTTACTTGAATTACTCATTTTTAAGAGTTACGTGAACCACGCTGAACTGAAACATAAACGCCATATTGCAAACCATTTCGTACATAGAACCGTTTATATTCATTATCTAAAACTAGCATAATTATCTAAGCTATCGAATTATACAATTTGAAATTTTTAAAATTTATACAGTTTTTCATTCAAATTTGGCCCTGGACCTCATTTTTCTAGCTTCCCATTCGCTCTTCCACTTCCAAACGTTCTCGCGCTCCCTCTTTCCTCGGCGCATCTAACTTTAGATGCCGTGCAAAGTGAGAAAACTGTAGTGAGTGGTAAATAGTATACTAGGTTTAGTGGAAATCATTTGACAACGGTCGCAACTCTGCTTTGCAATATTCTTTGCCACATTTCGCCCCAAAAGGCTAGAAAGAGTTGAAACCGAGAGAGACGAATGAGAAACGAGAAACATGAGAGTCAGAGCCAGATTTGGATGAAAAGAGAGTAGAGATCACCTGCAGCTGCGAAATCGAATTATTCACATAGATCAATCCGGTAATTAGCGCTAGGATCTAAAATTTCAAAAATTTAGTTTTATAAAAACAAAGGAAACCCGTACGATAGATTGAGTTAACTGGACTTTCAATAGGGTTGGCTCTCTTAGAACATTCATAGCGCATCGCCAGGTTAGGGCCTTCAATTGGGTGAAATAGCTAAAAAATCGGCATTTTTGCAAAAATTTTTCATATTTTTCCCAAGGCAATTAATAAAAGTAGTACTGCAAACAATCTATAAAATTATCATCATATAAATTTTCTGGGCCGAAACGTTGGATATCCAGCATTCTATTACTAAATTCCTACCCTATACTTTGTGAGTAAGCTATTACTTTCTAAATTGGCTCAAAATATGCACATTCGTTAGATTTTTGCGGTACTACTTTTATTAATTGCCTTCTCCAACTTACCTAGCATGGTAGACCACTTGATGGTATGAGTCTTGTCTATGCCTCCTATGGTACATTTCTTCACTATCAGAACTATTTGTTAGATCCTAAAATGGTAGTGAATCAGACCGAAGTTTTCAGGGTAGAAAAATATTACCGAGGCCGATCCCCGTCTAGCAACTCTTCGAACTTTTTGGCCAATATCACTTTTTGCGTAGAATTCACACATTAACTATAAAATTAATGAATATTTGCTAATTAGCTAAAAAAATGCATAAATTACCATATTCCTCTCATGCTGCTTGGCTTCTCCATGCTTTTTAATTGATAGCGTTGAGATATAGTGGTCGGCCGGGTTGAAGTTTAATGGGGTAGGCAACCCTAAGCCAATCCACATAAGTTCCGCCTCATCTCGGGTTCCGCAAAATACGACCCTACCCTCGGCCATAAAATAGGTCCTAAATTCTTTTATTAGTTTAAAGATCTCCCCATCTCATAAACATACATATACAAATTTT
This sequence comes from Diploscapter coronatus, assembly GCA_964036155.1. Lineage (NCBI taxonomy): Eukaryota > Metazoa > Nematoda > Chromadorea > Rhabditida > Rhabditidae > Diploscapter > Diploscapter coronatus. The sequence continues at coordinate 84,762,097 of OZ038422.1, read as the reverse complement.
ATGGATTTTTAATAGCTTAAAATTTCGTTAGGCTTACCTATCAAACAGATGATATATCTGAGATGAGGGTTGGTGTATCGTGATTATGATCGTCATTCCCTTTCTTTCAGCTAACTTTTTCAAGACTTGAATCACTTGGTGAGCCAAAAATGAATCCAGTCCCGACGTAGGTTCGTCGCATAACAGCATAGGTGGACTGGTTAGGATCTGAAATTTTCAAGGTCTGAACAAAAAATCAAAATTCTTGAAAAATGGCAGAAAAGATATGTGAACAGATTTTTTTACTATTTAAAAAAAAAATTTAAATTAAAACCTTTCCCCCAGCTTACCTCACTCGCAAAGGCCAATCTCTTCCGCTCCCCGCCGGAAATTCCTTTTCTAGTTCGGGTACCGATTATCGAGTTCGCACAGGATTTTAGGCCCAACTGAATATTTTTTTCTCTGATTTGATTTAGAAATTAGCAGAAATTATTACGTCACTGATGACTTGTTTAACTCGACGCTTCTGTTCCCGGTCACTATATCGGTCGTTCATTCTTAGGACGGCCTGAAAGTATCGATTTATTCCAGCCTCCTGTATCCCACACCCACTTTGTTCTTTTCCCCTACCTCCCTATCTTGCTCTCTCCTCAGAAAGTGGGTGTGGAATACAAAAGACCATTTGTTCCCGAAAATTATTGATTTTCTCTTACGTTAAACCTCAGATGTTCTTCAACTGTTAAGCTTCCAATGAATAGATCATCCTGTTGGACATAAGCTGATACTTTCTTCATGTACTCTTTATCCACTCTCAGGCCGTTTACCTACAAATTAGATTAAAAGGAAATGTTGGAAAACCGAATTTTTAAAAATATAATAAAAGAATTATCGTATTCTTAGTGAGAAAAATTTAGATAGCATAAAAAACAACAATGCTCACCCTAATATCCCCTGAAACTCTGATAAAATCCAGATTTCTTTGAGTTAGTACATTTAGAAGAGTTGATTTTCCCGCTCCAGAAGAGCCCAATATCGCTAAAACTTCGCCGGGGTTAGCAGTGCCGAAGACTAAACATTGCTGTTGTTGTTTTATTTTTCCTTTAATTAGATGGGAAAAATCTTAAACTCACCCTCATCTAAGAGGACTTTCTGAGATCTTTCGGTGTAGCATCTTTCCTTTCTAGGCTCTCGAAAATAATCGATGAATTTATTTTTCCGTTGTTGATTAACCTTAAATTTTTAACTTAATTAATACAACAAAAACAATACAAAAAATTGCCTCACATGAGCCGTCACATTATGCCAAGACAATAATAGCTGAGGAACAATGGTGATGTTTGAACTCTAAAACTTTAATTAGACTTTTTTTTTTTCTAAAAACTTACCTCTCTAACGATAGATCTATTAAGATCATGCAGGCTTTCATCAGATTTTTCCGGAACTGAGTTCGAAGAATCAGAGTTTTCGACTGATTTTAGTAGTTCCTCTTGGGATAAATTCATTTTCTTTTATCTGAAATAAAAAGGACTTGAAGAGCAATGAAAATATTTCACTTAGATTAAAAATCAAGTTTGAAAATTAACAAGAAGGACATAAGCGTGCATACATGACCCTTATGATAGCCAGAAAATGCACATGCTATTGATAAAGAAATAATCAATAATAAGAACTTTATCCTGAGGTTGAGCAAGCAATATAGGAGGCAACACAATTTTGTGTATTAAGTAAAATAATTTATATCTTTTCGCATTTGTGCACTTGTGTATTTCTCATGGTTTGATTAGATACGCCATGTTCTGAGGTCAAATAGATAAGGGTTTCTAGAAAAGAAGTTAATCGAAAGTCACATTTATGTGTCATTCATAAAATAATATGGCTTAAGTTAAAGGAGTTTATGAAAAATTTTTAGTATGATTTACAACATAGCCTTTATTTATAGACAATATCGTACTCATTAACAATCGAAAACAAACGTCATTAGTATTGTTGGTGCTTGAACTTGGGAGGCGTGCAAAGTGGAGTACAGTTATTTTTAGTGGTTAGGAAATCGAAAAATAACACGCGAAAAGGAAAGAGATCGGCCTAAAACCATCTTTACTGATTGCTAATAAACATGAGACAGTGTTTGTGTAAAAACAAAATAAATCTTGTAATTAGAGAACGCAAATACCCTAATTTGAATATGACAAATTCGAAAAAAAAAAATTGGAAAACTACTCGCGGTCTATTTATAATCATTAAAAATTTTGATCTCTGTTTCGAAATTTTGCAGCGGCGTTCACGTATTTTAACTTTGATTCAACACATATTTCAGTGTCTTTTCATTTCCCTTCAAAATCTAATTCACCTACACAATTTCCTCGATAAAGGAGGCGAGTATAATGAGTAGAATCGGAGATATAATTGAAAATTTCGAGACTAAAAGAATTCGAATATGATTGACAAAGAAATTGCAATTTGCAAAATAAGAGCTTATACATAGTGATATATACCTCAACACATGTGCATCTGTCATTTACATAGAGGATGTCATAATTCATGAGGATCTTATACATCCTCCATAAAGTTTTCGAGTTCGAGTATTTTGCACTTTATGATATCGACAATGACCGATTGCTTGAGACAAAATGAACGATGCGCACAAATTCGGATATGCGTTTGTACAATGCGTAATTTCGAATAGTCGTCAAAGTCATCCCTTGGATCAATGAAATGCCATTTATTCGTTTGCAAATAGCGCGCTAATTTTCATGCATCAAAATCTCATCGTTTTTATTTTGTCTCAAGTTATCGATCATTGAAAATATCCATTTTAACCCCAATAGTAAGCATGAAAAGGGGGCAATTTAGAAATCGCGAGACCACGAGACACGAGATATTGAGAAATAGTGTGGGAAAAGAGAACCTATCATACCCCACACTATTTCGTCTATGGTCTCGCGGTTTCCAAATAGCTAAGAAGAGCTTTAAAAAGCTCATGTCTTCGTTAACGTTTCAGCAAAACTATTCAGTTTTCAAAATGTATTATTTCAATATTCATGATCAATCAAACTTTCTTTCAGCTTCATAATTGGGTCTGATAAAACTCTAAAAATGCAATGCTTTATCAAACCTCGTTTTCTCTACTTCTCTATTAAATGATTCGCTCCCTTTCTCTTCCTCTGCTCCTATTCAGTATAATGACGATAGTCTTGGTGATAATGCCTAAGCAATGAAGGAAAAGCTCTTATCACTTCTCCTCACTATAATTTCATAGTCTTCTTCAGCATTTTGAAAATTTCATCTTCTAAGCTCCATCGATTCCTAAAATGACAATATGTATTACGTTAGTATAATTCAGATATATGTGCCAAATTTTAATATAACGTCTCATTCTTGTAGAATTCAGACATATTAGTAGTTTTTATATTTTCTAATTTAAGTTGTCGTAATTTATGCTAAATTTCTACATATGACATTATACAATTTTGAAATTTCAGATCTCTAATTTAAATAAGAATAATCGTAAAGATGGGCGATGTACAAGATCCCCTCTCTCAAATGCCAAAGCTTATTGATATGAAAGCTGCTACCGTAACTGAATTACTAAGCCCACCGTAAGAAAAATGATTTTTTTTTTTCGAAAATTTTGGTCTCCTTTCAGGATTTCCGAAGATCTATCCCTAGCAGCACAACAGCATATATTCGTGGTAAAAGCAATAAGACTTTCAAATTTTATATGCTAATTTCAAGAATTATGATATCGAACGAGATATTCAAACATTGGAGCGAGACATAAGGCAACAGAAGGAGTCGTCAGTGAACGCGAAAACCGCGATAACTTTCGACCAACTGAAGAAAATTCACAAGTATTGAACAATACCTTAAAAGTCTAAAATATAAGTTTCTCTTGAAAAAACCAACTATAAAACTAGGGTCCCCAAGCTCCGCCTCTTTGCAAAAATGTGGTAATTGAAGCAGAAAATTTGAAAGGGAAGCATCCTTCAAGTCTCGAATGTCTAAAGAAAAAAACTCAGTCTAGATCGACGATAAACCTGATAAAATGGTTCCGTGCAAAAAATCAGAACAAAATAGCCGCACACGACCACGCACAAACAATATTTCATTTGCAAAAATGTGTATCATTTTGGGTGACTATGCAGGCCACGGAAAAGATATCTGTCCTGCCGGTATCTTTCTCGGGTGCTAGCGAATGCACTATTTTCGTCCATGCGAACTAACTTGAGCCCTTAGTCGAGTTTAAAGATTTATTTCATTTTGAAGAACGGGACAAAAATAACAGAGCAGCCGTGTTCTGCCCTGTCCATGAGAAAGAGCCCAAATTTTTGGCACGGTAGATAAAGGAGGCTTAACGCTTTATCAGGGATTAAGAAAGACTATGGAAAAAGAAGCAGAATGATGAGAAAAATGGCTGGTCAGGCAAATCGAGCAAAAGTTTTCTGACCAGCGAAGAGATCGAAAGATCAACACCAAAAAATTCAAAATCGATGAAAAATTGATGCGATCAGCACAGTGACGGATTTTTGCGATTTTTCTGTTAGGGAACTTTCTTTTTTGTTCTGTTTTTTCTTCAGAAAAGTCTTATTTACAACCCAGATCATTTGATGTGCAAAAATTTACCCAAGAATGAGGCTTGGCATATCCGCTTGGGGACTCTAATTAAAACTACCACTTTTATTCTAATTATAAGTCCTAAATTAGAAATTAGAATTTCACTCGCTTAGATTAGAAAATGAACGCTATATGGGTGCTAAGCAAAGATAGAGTAGCGTCATGACGTTAGCTAAAATACAAATTAAGCATTGGAAGAACGCTAGGCCCTCAGAAAGAGGGGTTTTTCGACCGAATTTGTCGCGCAGCCGACATCCAAAGGGCCTCATTGAAGAATCGACTGAAGCAAAACAAAGAGGTAGTAATTTTAAGAAGTTATATTAATTTTTAGTAATTACGCTTAATTTTTAAATTAAAGTTAAAGCTAAATTTTAAATTTCTAAAAGTTCAGAAATTCGAACCAAATTGCTCAGTATTGTCATCTCCGATGTTAGACTCCGACGGTAGCATAAATAGTTCCTCGTATTTGGTGCCGACAAGCCTACAGTCGCTGATATTATTGAATCAAAAGCCTGATGTTAACCAGGTAAGCCTTGGAGTTATGTTAAAATGAATATACATCAACTTTGACCACAACTTTGCCATGTTAAAGTAAAAGTTAGACCTAAAACTTGAAAAAATTAAATGAAGGTGGCTCTTATTCAAATTTGGCCGGAATATATGCAATTTCTAACTATCAAAATTTAGCTCCGATCACCTATGGACATATCGACTTCCTCTCCAATTATAATTGTGGAAGATGATCTCAGAATACCAGCAGAAAGGCAATTTGACTTGTTATATTTGGGATTTTCGTATGACGAAGTTAGACAGGTAAGACTGGTCTCTTTTCAAATGCTTTGATCTCTTTTCAGATCTGTGACATTTTCGATCATTTTAAAGATGAATATAAGGAAGCCACGAAAAATACAAACGCATCTCTGACCACCCTACTTCAACAATTTTCGAATTTTATTTCAACCAATGCACCAGGCATATACTTGAAAATACTAACAAACCTAAAATATTTTAAATAAATTTCAGAACACTTAAAATTACTATCCCTTTGCTTTAGCCTTTTGGAGCTCGGAAACTCCAGAAAAGACGTTCAGAGAACGCTAATAAAAGAAGTTTCTTTTATTTGCAATTTAATTTAAAATAGATATTTTTGCAGAAGAGAAAAATCTCCATGGAAATTGAGGATGAATTAAGGGTTAAGAGAAGCTGTTTAACTCCACCTAGGTTAGCTTTTAAATTTATTTTTCAAAATCTAGCATTTTAAAATTCAGCGGCCAGACCAACTCACCTCCCTTAGAGGACACTGGTGGCAATGATGACGCTCGAGAGGGAATTCTTAACGGTTTAAGTCGAGATGTTAATAATTCTTAGATATTGACTACTAAATCACTGAATTTTGCAGTAAATTATGTTGATTTAGCGACTAACTCTACAGATTGTTACATATCAAATCATAAATTTAGACCTTAATTAGAATAAACCATTTATTCATATGAAGTGTGTAAATATAGAAGCCTTCTCAGAAACGTTGACTTTTTCGAGTCTCTCTAAATCTTTTCGTTTCAAATGCTTTCGTTTCTACTGACCAAGCTCATAACACAAAAATGCGCGTGTCCCCTTTCACAGCAATGTGATGTGATGGATAGTGGATTAGATTTTTTTCCTTTTTGAACGATAAACGAGAGATTTTCGAAAAGAGGGAGCAGAGAAGCTCGAAAAAATAGACGTTTCTGAGAAAGCTAGGGTATCAACTTCTAATATAGAAATTCTGAGAAATTTAACCGTTCAAGTTTAAGCAAAATCGGGAAAACTTACCCATGAAATAAGAACTTAGAAAATAGACCCTAAGAAAGAGAATTCAAGAAGTCGAAAAATATTCGATATGCAACATTCCAATAGAAAATCCTATTATAGGAAGTCAAGAAAAATATCTCGGGATAAAATCTACCCTAATTTGATCATTTTATAAAGGAAATTATACAACTAAGGTATAATACTTTTTAGGAAATTCTAAAGGGTCATTAATTAGAAGTAGTACGATAAAATCAAATTAATGTAGTGCTTTTAAGAAAATCTTGGAAATTTAATTCTATATTAATCGTACTACTTTATTAATTACCTTTCAGAATTCGACTTAAAGCTTGGTCGCCATTAAAAACATGACTCCTTCATCATTTAGGACGTATTTTTTGACAGAGCCCATGTCAATGCCTACTTCCTCCAATACGTTCAGAATTTTAGTTTCGGTCAGGTTCAGAAGGGTAAACATGACCTGAAATTGCGAAGATCAGCTTTTAAATAGGCTACTTTCTTGAATTCTCTAATTTGCAGATATTTTTGCCAAAGAGCTTTCGAAATACGCCAATTTTGTGCGTTTTTTCCATTACAACTGATCTCTGTGTTGATCCTATCATAGAACGTATACAAATATAAGAGTGAAAAAAGAAACAGAGAAATCCGAATTCTTCTTACGTCAATCCAGTGTCAATTAGGAGAGGTGGGAAGATATTTTATCCGTCTCTCTCTCAAATTGATATTTTCCTAAAAATCTCGTCTCTTTTGATCTCCAACCCTTGTACTTTTCCTATGCTACATCCACTTCACGCAACATTGTTTAAACAAGACGATTTGAAGGTAATCTTATCTCTCGAATCTTTTACGCGAAAAACGCGCCTATCCGTAAGAAATATCATGCAGATAAACGCTACAAAGTACGGCAAAGAATCAAATTTTGAAAAATCCACAAATTGAAACTTACCGATCTCCCCGAATTGTATTCATCGTCTTCCAAAACTGAGCCCAAAATAAAACGACCTCCAGGTCTCAGGTGGTTCATCTAAAAATTTGAAAAATAAAAAAAAAAAAACTTTCGAACCCACCATATTCTTCACGCAGACCTTATACTGCTCATAGGTTTGACAAGCGCTCTCCAGAGTGAAGATCGTCAGCAGAATATCGACCTAAAGAGTTTTTTTTTGCAAACATAATATCAACCTAGAATTTTTTATTTATATTTTTCAAAAATCGGTTTTTGTCGAAAATAATGCAAAACCTTCCGTCTAACCAACTGCGCTAACCTGTCGCCCCTCCATATTCGGCACGACTGGGTTTTGATGAACGTCGGCGAAATAAATACCGCCGCATTTTACAACGCCTTTCGCCTTTTCCTCCGACGTCTCAATGATACCCTGTTGAAGGAAGTTGCCGCCTTCGGTTCTAAAAATGGTGTTATTTTAAAAATTTGAAAGGGTTATTTAGAAAAAATATAGGCTCATTTAAAATAATGACGTCATCTTACAGTATACCTCAGAATAACCTTAATCGTTGGTTTCCAATCATACGTCGTACTTCCCGCAAGCCACTCCTTGACTCGATCCAGATTCTTTTCGACATAGTCCGTCAAGTAGACTTCTTTCACGACGTCCCGAAAACACAGAGCAGAGTATACGGTAGGCCCTGAAGATTACAGTAGGTACAATAACCCTTATCTTTTGCTTTTATATAATATTCATTTTTATAATTCCTAGCAATGCACTATCGTTTCTCAACTATATTTTCTGATCTTATTTAAAAATCGCATATGAAAGAGAAATATTCATTATTAGAGCATATGATATAAAATTGCAGTAATCTCCAAAAAATTTACTAATAAAAGTAGTACGGTATCCTAACGAATATAATAATAATAATAATAATGCGTTTAAACCTAGAGAATTTAATTTGACATTATCATTCTACCCTATACTTCACACAAACTGTTCGCCCCTTCAATATTTCACGTTTCTTATTTGTCTCTCATTTTCGTCTATCTCTTAGCTAACAATGCTAAATATGCTAAAATTATCGCGAAGGAGAAAGCCGAGATCTTTACTGAATGATTTGTCGGTACTCAATGCACTACTACTACTACTACTACTACTACTACTACTACTACTACTACTACTACTACTACTACTACTACTACTACTACTACTACTACTACTACTACTACTATACAAGAGTCGCCTGTCACTATATCCCGTTTTTAGCTAGATGTCTCTAGGAAAAGTGACGTGAGAGGGCGTGGAAATGGAGAAGAATAGGAAACGAGAAAGCTGGAGGAGAGCGAAAATTAGGTGGGAAATACAAGGCACTTTCATAAATTGCTAAATCTTTGTGTTAAGCTTACCGGCACCAATATCCAGCAGAGTTTGTCTTTCGTTAGGTCGCATGGTTTGAACGATAAGATGGGCGAAAACCGGAAGCGCGAAGAGAGAAACTCGAGTGCCATCCTCGATAGACCTGAAATTAGCATATTGTGTTAATTTTTAGCCTTTTTTGGTAAATTCTACCACTTTTTTGATAAGTTTTTTATTATTTTCCTAATTTCCGTACGAAAGTTGAACCAGATTTTCTTCTCCGATTTTGTGCTGCTGGACTTTTTGATCTCGGCGAAAATTAGTGTAATAGTATCTCTTGGAGATAGCGAGAGATAAGAGAGGCTTAAAGACAAAGATGCTCTGGAAAACGCGCTCCATCGCGAATTGGTTCAATGATAAGACTTTCTTATTGTGCCAGGATTTCAGAGGTTTAAAGAATTAGCTTTGAGCGCAAAGTAAGTATCACTTCTCTTCCTCAGCTAAGTACTTGAGATCGGAATTCAATTGTTTGGGGCAAAAACACAATACAAAGCTCGAACTTCCAGTACAAAGGAAAAGAAATAGTATGGAATTAAAGAGGTCAGATGTGTCCCTCTCATTTTAAGTGTTATTTCCCCATTTCTGAGATCCCCACTAACCTTTGCCTTTCTTTTTCTTTGGATAAATAGAGGAACATAAAAGTTTCGAATGCGGGTTTTTGCGTAAGGCTTTTGAGAGCGAGAAAAGCTTTTTCAAGTGGTTTGGCGTCACTCGGCATTTACAAAGGCGTCATCCGACAAATGCCGTTCAGAGAAAAATCACGTTCGGAATCGAGATTACTGTAGTTTAGAAGAGCTGAGCTTCATTAAAATCTAATAGAAAATAACGAAGATCAGCCTCATTTCGGCTACTGAGATTTTAAAAAAGTAAAGTTATCTTCATAAAATTAAAAAAATATATATTGATAAAGACCAATTTTTATGTAATTAAAAACAGTACGGAAAAACTTGATTTTCGTGAGATTTTTAATATTTTGATGAAGGTTAGCTTTGTTGCGACAAATAATAACACTGAAAATCACGTACTTGCCGAAGTAATGCTGAAAATAAGCGTCTGGATCAAACGTCGTCACATAATCGTTGGGCTTGTGAATCTCTCCGTTAGATTTCGACATTTCCAAATCCTAAGGATATGAAAAATACCCGCAAGTTACCTGGAAGTTTGAAATTTTATTCAAATTTCAAAAATAAATAGAAAATCTATCAATGTTATGAAATTTCAAGATTTTCAAAGTGTGATATAATAATTGGGGTGGTTAAATTTGAAAATTACAGCAGACTCTAGGATATGTTCAAGCCTAAGACGCGCCGAAAGTATTGAATGAAAGAAAGAAAATAGCGCGATTTAAATAGAGGAGAAAAGAGTCAAAGAAAGCAGAGAAATAGTAAAGAAGCGAGTTGGAGAGAGTCAGAAAAGAGGGAGGTAGTACATGAAGATGAGAGAAAAGAAAACTTTTAGCAAACAAAAAGATAAGTTCAAGTAAAAAGTCGGAAAAGACTGAGAATTAGATCTTGACGGCGGATTGAGAAAATCTGAGAAAACTTATCACTTTTTTAGCGGATATCGATAGAATATCTTTTTTCTTGAGATCTCTTAGACTTAAGTAATATATCTGAGAGGGATAATTAAATTGGCCAGAGTACAGCTAGTGAAAGTTCCCAGAAAATCGGGATATGGACCGGATTCAGTCATGTTAGCGAGTCCGAGTCCAAACAGCTCTGGTCAGGAATACAAAAATGGTTAAATACGAAAGAGCAATTTTTGCAGGTCGTTATCGAAATAAACTTTCACTAACATCAATTATATTTTTAAAATTCAATTGTTATAATACTTATATTTGTTTAGGTAATATCTAATTTTATCACCATTTCCGAGGAATTATCTAAAGTGGCTAACTTAAAAAATTAAATTTAGATCATTTATTTTCAAAGAAATTGAAATAATATCATGATTTTAATATCATCAACAGTGTACGACAATTCATCTTGAAAGAGCTATAAAGGCAACACCTTTTTGAAATAACATGTGTGTTATGATATAATTTTCGATGATTTTTTGTGCAAAACCCGTAGAAAAATCTAGATTTAAACATCAAAAATCGAGCAAAACATGAGCATAGAAATTTCTGAAACTCAGCATTTAAAAGACACAAGTAAGTATCGAAAAATCTAAATTGAGCCTTCGTTTTGAACTATAGAACTTAAACATATATAATATAAGGTGCGTCTCAAAAGTTTGGCCGCACCCCATATTTCCGTGATTTTAGAGACCACAACAAAAACTTGGGTAATCTAACTATAGTATAGGTAATCAGACTCGCTGAGAAATAATATGAGCATATTAATTACCGATGACCCTGTTAAACACCGCGCAAATGGCGGAAAATTCGATTTTGAGCTGTCTCAAAAGTTTGGCCGCACCTCGTATTTTTATTTTATATTGCATCACGCTATTGATTTTTAGCGCTAATTTTATTTTTATAATATTCTCCATGCTCACTTTATCTAACTGCCAAGTTTCAGCCCGATCTGACTTTTTTGAAGAAAGATATGATTTTTCTTCTCGCAACACTTCCTTAACTATAGAAAATGACAGTTTTGTATGGGATTTTGCAGGAAACTTTTCTGAAAAAATTCGTTAGTCTGATAATGGTTAACCTATCCAGAAACTATTGGTATGTCATGATAACTTAACCAATAGACTTTCAAAATCAAATAATGGTTGACTCTGAAAAAATCCTACAGGTGCAGACCACGACTTTTCCGAAAACACTTGAAATTTTTCTCATTTTCTATAGTTAAGATGAGTTAAAACGATGTCGTATATTTGAAGCACTGTTATACTACAGCAACGCGGTTTCAGGCAATGAATCAAGGCAATAAATAAGCGCAATTTGATGGCCTGATAGTATCTATAAGATTTTATAGGATATTTCTATCCATTTTTGTATAATGAATTTTTAAAGAAAAGTTTTCTGCAAAATCCCATACAAAACTGCCATTTTCTATAGTTAAGGAAGTGTTGCGAGAAGAAAAATCATATCTTTCTTCAAAAAAGTCAGATCGGGCTGAAACTTGGCAGTTAGATAAAGTGAGCATGGAGAATATTATAAAAATAAAATTAGCGCTAAAAATCAATAGCGTGATGCAATATAAAATAAAAATACGAGGTGCGGCCAAACTTTTGAGACAGCTCAAAATCGAATTTTCCGCCATTTGCGCGGTGTTTAACAGGGTCATCGGTAATTAATATGCTCATATTATTTCTCAGCGAGTCTGATTACCTATACTATAGTTAGATTACCCAAGTTTTTGTTGTGGTCTCTAAAATCACGGAAATATGGGGTGCGGCCAAACTTTTGAGACGCACCTTATAAAAATGAAAATACATGTATATATAAATTATTATCAATCAACAAATATCACAATTTGAAGAAATTCAAAAATTCGGCATTTTTGCAAAAAATCGTGTTTATCACAAATATCCACTGGACCATCGGAGTAAATTGCTTCTTTTATTTTTATTCAGCTTTTTAGCGGAAGGTCCAAAGTGTGGGGACGCGTTAGGTTGGCGTTTTCTAAAATATATAAGTTAAAACAGTTATTATTTCAAATAAAATAGCCTTTTTAACATAATGCTGCCCAAAACTAATTATTTTGCTATAAAATATCCATTCTAAATAAAAAAAAACTCAGATTTTATTTACTAATTATTAGATGGTTGTGCTCTTCCCATTAGTGGAGACTCTATAAAAAATTTTATCTTATACCCCGGATTTCCCACAAACTAAATTTCTTTCTAGCTTCTCTCTTCATTCATGAATATCTCGATTATCATCGAAGAAAAGACAAAAATTTACCTCTTTATCCACTACACTACACTACGCTACCATTGAGAGGAGGCGCGTTTTCTAGCATTATGCGCTTAATCAGCGTTGAAAACAGAAAGATTCTGAGAAGCTCGAAAAAAGTTACAATTTGTGGGAAAACTGGAGTGAATCTAATTGAAGCTATTCTCTAGTGATTGATTTTGAAACTTTTCTTTTAAACCCACGCACCTAAGTAGCAAATTAAGCATTGGTGAAGTTGGGTCTGGTGCCATGGCGTAGAATGGATTGCATTTGTCAGGAAGTTGAAATTCGCCTCCATCAGGTAGAAGTTGCACGAGACAAAACTCGTCACCGTTTACGTGAGTCATTAAATGCTTTTCCAGAGCTCGAGAGATTAGTTCGGGCATGCGATCGCCGTTTTCGATCTGAAAATTGGGCTTTTTAAGATAGAAATTTAATTTTTACCAAATTTATACATTGATATATTTGAATTTTGGACGTTTTTGAACTACTTTTGTATCTTTTTAAATTTAAATTTGATTTTGCACTAACGAAATTTTTGCAAATAGTTATACTTAACATTATCGTTCAATTTTCAAGATATATTTTATATATAAATTGATATTTTAATTAGAGTCATCTTACCTTAATAACTTTGTAATTAGCGCCTCCGTCCTGCTTCTGTAGTTCATCGTCTAGACCAACCCTGGCCAAATGAAAAGCTGGGGAGCTATTTTGGTGGGATCCTGATGAACAGGTAGAGGCCTAAAATATTCAATGTTTAATCTAAATATGTCAAATCTGGCCTTTAAACGGGCCTAGGGAGCATTTTCGTCAGACGAAGAAAATATACTAAGGGTAGGCTGCACGAGCGAACTTTTCGTTATGACTGAGCACACACGCAACGAAAACTTGTGCAAATTTGAGGCTAGGGACAAAAAATTAAATAGAAACTATTATAGGAGATAGGTCGCGCGAGCTTTCTGATAACCTTCTTCCCTAGGTCTGCCTTTAAATAAGGTATATATGGTCCAAATTAAGAAAAATATTTGAAAAACAAATGAAATCCACCCACCGTACTAGGCCGTTTCTGATGAAGTAGACCCCCGTAAGCTCTTTTCGAAGCCGAATCCAAAGACTCCTGTCGGCAATGAAATCCATTCCCGTTCCCGTTATGCTCTGAGCCATTGTTAACCGGAGTCTCCGATCGTGACATTGCGCTTTGAGACATACTCTGCAAATAATTCATTTTTTCATAATATTTTATTTTTCGATGAAGATCAGCCTTTATTTTACATGACAAATTCAGAAGTATCCATTATTTCATCAGATTAGGAAAGAATTTTTACGAAAATCAGCTTTAAATGCATGCGATAAAGTATGAAATAGCCTTATTCCATCAAAATACCGAAATTTAATCACGAAGGTCACTTTATTATGATTGGCTGTTTGTTTTGTAAATCTATTACCTGATTATCAATGCTAGTTCTGGATAGGGAAGTCTGAATTTCCTGGGTCGAGGATGATTCTTTGCTAGGCTGCCTTCTATGGGGGAATACCACTTGGGGTGAGAATTCACAGCCTTAAAAACCAATATTACAAGTCAGAAAAACTATGATTGATCAAGGATAAAGTAGAAGCAAAGGCGAGATCACACACATGGTAATTACATTGAGCAACGGGAATAATCTAATTTCAATCATGCCTACATGTTATGCTTAATATGAAAAATCGAAGGTTTAGAAAATCTAGCAATAACTATTGATCGTTTAATATCAGCTATCGTTGATTAAACGGAACGTCGACGTTCATGCAGCAGAAAATTAGAAATCGAATTTGGACGCGAAATAGTGAGTAGCGTAGAATAGAAACAAGGCGAATAGCGTAATTTTTTTTTGGATATCGACGTTCCCTCTCAACCAATAATATAACTATTTAAAATACGTAATATTAAGGCGCGTTGAGGTAATTGAAGCTAAGTAGATTATACATATACTTACACCATGCCCTAACTATCATTTAACATTTCAAGGATATGATTTAGCTGTAGCAATATTCAAATTTAAAGGATACGTTTCCTTATATCATCATGCCAAAAACCTCTATCTCCATGTGCGTGATCTAACCTTCGATGGGCAGATAGAACAGCGACCGACCTCCTCTCCAGGAAATCGTGGAAGCTGGCGTCGATGACGCTGTTAGTGAATCGCCATTTCCGACGACCAGACGCCCCGATGGCGTTCGCGGAAGCGTACCCATTAGGGGGACCTAAAAGGCGTTAGACTTTTATGGTGACGTCGTATTTATATTTCAGTCAACGTCTTTATTTTTTTAATAGTAATAATATCTTTTTAATGACGTCACTTTTAATTTTAACAAACTCGCCAGAAAGTTTGCCGCCCAACCTCGTCGTCGGAATAACGCCCTTAGAAGAGTTGAGGATGAAAACTAGAAAATTGAAAAAAGTTTCATTTTCTTGCAAAATTTCACTGCAAACACTATTTCTAAAGGTGGTCTTCGTGGAAAAACGTGAAAGTAACTCGTTGAGGATTGCACGGCAAGCTTTCCGGTGATGATTTGCGTGGGGTTTTCACTCCAACAGTTGGTGGTCATTTGGTGTAGTGATAAAGTGGTGAATTTAGTTTCGTCAAAAATTACCGGTCCCGGCTCTCCGCCGATCATTCGGCCATCGATCCAATCCTCGTTTTGTAGGTCCTTCGAGCACTGTCCCATCAGGACACCTAAAATCGTACTACTTGGCGAGTTTATGGTATAAAGAAACGGCAGTGTGATGCTATAAATTGGTATTAAATGGCGATTAAAATGGTAACCTACCATTATCGATGGTAACATTCTGAGTGTAAGAGCTGCTTTGCGAATGGGTATGAGAGTGCATTGGCGTAGAAGGAGAAGATGAAGATCCATTTGGCTCCTCGTGGGAGTGGTTACCAAACCGAGATGGGGCGCTACCAGCGAGGTTACCATTTGCTAACAATCTCGACAATGTCGAGCTAAAATGGTACCATTTTTGATTAAGCAAAAGCCGATGTTCATCAATATTCATTTCAAAAATGAATATTTTTCGTAACAATAAGATAGGTTTAGGCGATATTTATTGTATTATGTAAGAAAAAACTGATCTTCATCACAAAAGCTCACTTTTTCACTGGCGTCGAATGACTAGAGCCCCCGATCAAAGCCGATGGAAATATGGAGCTCATCGAATTAGTCGCTGTCATGTTCCTCGAGCCGTTCATGTCTGGAGTAGCGATGGGGTCCTTGGGCTTTTCGATTTGTAACGAACGATTGTAGCTGAAAGTTCGAATCTCACTCGATCCCGACTTTTTGCCAAATTATCCAGCTTCAAGATCTCTGAGATCAAATTTAGATACCCTCTCATGGAAAGTTTTAAACTTGAAAAAAATAAATCCGAAGTTTTTTGATGAGTTAGATATTATCATTTAGTTCACAGAAATTAGGACGAAATTGCAAAAAATGGAAATCCGGGTTAGCTAGCCTTTTTGGGAAATACTATTTCTCTCAAATTACTCTCTTTCACAATCGTTAGAGAGGATTTGAGAGAAAATTACTAACTCCAAATTTGTTGAAAAGTACTCAAATGTCAAACTTTTAAATCCTACCACTCCTTCTCATCCAGACAAGGCAGGAAGTAGAACCAGGCGCAGAAAACACGATCCATCGGGATTTTATAGGCTCTGGCTGCGGATTGGAAAAGTCGAAGTTTAGCCAGAACGTCGAACTCTTTTCTTCTTTTTTCAAAGTTTATGAGGTTTTCTGAAAATTGGAAAATAAAAATTAAATTTCAAAATAGTTCCCTACCCGGTGTATAGTCCTGAGCGGCCTGGTCGATCATGGTCAGATCGGTCAAAAACGAGCCCAAATAGGGCACGGTGCCCTGGCACTCGGCCAAATTCACGTCCGACTTCGTCCGACGGCAGTTTTGCACCAATTGGGGTCGTCTCAGCGGGGAACTTTTCGCGGTGCCCTCCTAAAAATATTGGTGATGCCTAAACCTGGGAGACGTGCAAAGTGATTAGAAAAGCGAGAAATAGCACGCGAAAGGGAGAGAAATTGGCGCTTAAAATCGCTTCTTTCCCCCTCATTTTCAACCTCCCAGATTTCGCGGGCATCAACAATATTTCTTTTGAAAAATGATAAGTTTTTAAAAACGTTGGCATAAAACTACATATTTTTGAGAGAAATGCTAATTCTGGGGCAATAAATTACGTATTTTTTAGATAATAAAGTAAAAATAGCTAATTTTTGGGAAGAAAGCTTCTAAGAATGAAGGGAAAATGTTTACGGAAAGTACCTGCTCCAAAATTTTCCGCGCATTCTTCTCATCGCCCTGCTCGTCCATGTCAAAAATCGTGGAGAGTTCCCGAAATTGAGCCGTCGAGCGACTAAAAAGAATTGTTTTTCTTTGCAAAAATTCATAAACTCGGGAATCTTACTTCGACACCAAGGCCCATGTGGATTTCAGTCTGTGAACTGGCTCAGATTGGAGCGAAGATAGAACAGCTTTCAAAGATGAAAAGTTTTTCAAGGCTCGGAGTTCCTAAATTTGTAAAAATTGGAATTTTTTTAAACGTTTTTTTGTTATATTTACTCTAGCAATGTCGATCCACTTGGCGATGATTTTCGCCCGAAATTCAGGCCTACAGTCCGGTAAAACCACGCTAGTCATGACCCTTTGCGAAACTGCGTTGAACTGAATTTGATCTCTTTTAGAGAAAAACGATTCTCTTTCTAAAAGTTTTTATCTCTTTTCGAGAAAAAAGCTGCTCTTCATCAAAATATCTTAATTTTTACCTGATCAATTGTGGCCTTTACTGTACAGACTTTGTCCGGATGAAGTTTATGCCTTTTCGCCCAGTTACAGCCTTGGCATTGTTGAATTAGAAGGTTTTGGAAGAGGATCTAAAGTGGCGTCATAAATAAAGGACGCCATAAGAAATAAAATGAGCGTCATTAATGATTAAAAGGCGTCACACTAACAGAGTCCCAATAGGTAAGTTGCTCAGCAATCTGGACACAATTTTCCTTTCCGACGTCAAACATCTTCGTACGCTCTTTGGCGTTCCTCGAATAGTCGGCGACGTCATATCCAAGGTAGTGAACATAGCGCTCCAATGATGGCAGTCGGGCTAAAAATTGAAATCTAATCATCTTCATCATGAAGATCAGCTCTTAAAAATAGATATTTTTAAAAATATCATGAAATTTTAGATTTTTTAAAAAAATAATTTATAGCATAAAGACCAGCTTTAAATATCGACTTTCTTTATAATATCATGATGTTTTAGAACAAAATTCAATTTAGTGACACTTTTGTTATGGAGATAAACTTTTATACATGACAAACACATGTTGAAGTCAATTTTTACAATGAAGCACAGCTTTAAAATTAAAGTTTAGCCAAAAAATATAAAGCCCAGTAATTCTCACCGATCCATCCTCCATCATTGACTATTCGTCGGAATTCTTCCTTTAGCTTCCTGGCCTTATCTTTAAGTTCTCGGAGCTTAGATCGAGTAGCGAATTCTGATAGATTGGTTAGCATCGCGAATTCGGCTTCTGGGTCGAAAAAGTCTTCTTCATAAGTGTCGAGCCAGCACACTAATATGGACCGAATGGAGCTGAAAGAGTCAATTTTCATAATTTTGAAAGATTCGTTTTAATTTTATGATAATTACTATATGGCGGAGTGTGTGTGTGTGTGTGTCTTTTCCACACTATTTCTTTCAAAGTTCACTCCATCGTCTATCTCTAACTATAGGACTCTGTTATCCGTCTCACTTCACCATTCAGTAATTGCCTAATTTTATAATATAGATTGACATTTTAAATTTTAGGTATCATAGATCAATCGCCAGGTTAATACTTTATTTTTGTTGAATCTGAGATTCAGAATCAGAAATCGATTTAATAGAACCATTTTCTCAGTCTGCGTGCTTTGCAAACATACTTAGACCCGTTCGTTCAGTCGATTTCATCTCAAAACAAATCTGATGAAATAGGGGTGGAGGAGGGAAATGCTGCAGGAAAGTAAGGAACCGGACACGAGACGTTTAAGAAGGTATTTTCCAGGAAAAATATACAAAAAACACATTTTTATTTAGCTAAAATAGTAATTGTATCAAAATTCAATTTCCTTACTTTTGTATCAACAGAGCTGAAGTGCTACCAATTACTTCATTCTCCAGGGATTCATACCGCCTTAGTAATCTTAAAAGGATCAGAAATTAGTACGAAAACTTGAGCTATAGAATGCTTACTTATCCAAAACCTGACTGGGCTCCGCGAACGCTCTGTACGTCGCGAAAAACACGTTGAAATGGCGAGAATCCATGGTGTCATCG
This sequence comes from Diploscapter coronatus, assembly GCA_964036155.1. Taxonomy (NCBI): domain Eukaryota; kingdom Metazoa; phylum Nematoda; class Chromadorea; order Rhabditida; family Rhabditidae; genus Diploscapter; species Diploscapter coronatus. The sequence continues at coordinate 84,743,120 of OZ038422.1, read as the reverse complement.
GGGCCAACTAGGGCCTCCTAAAAATTGTATTTTTAGAATTTTCTCAAAAATTAGTAATGAAGTTCTGGAATCGATTAGAAAAGATTTTTGCAAAATGTAAGGTAAGTGCTCTAGCCACTAGGTTATCGTACCACCAATTTGTCCAGCGTTCCCGCCTTAATGTGCCTTTCCTTGACGCTTTCCCACTGCAAGTGGTCGGATGAGGTCATTCCTTCCAGCGATGTGTCGGCCGGAGGCAACTGCCTATCAGGGTCGATGGGCCGGTATCGCTGAAAAAACACGATAGATGTATTGATTTTCGGAAAGCCGTCTGGGATATAAAATTTATTTTTTTTTGAATAGGAAAAAGGTGATGTTCATTCAAAACGATAGATTTTTATGCCCGAGATCAAGAAATTAAGAAATTACTATACTTTCAAATTTGAATCTGTTTTTGAATAATGATTTGTGATAGGAAAAAAGCTAATTTTCATCAAAGATGGTAATTTGGAGTATTTCGAAGGTCAAGAAGAATAGTACTAAGCAGTTTTCCCACATAATAGTGATTATACGATTTAAGGTCAAACAATAACGGAAGTGTTTGTATACAAGAAAGACAGAAATAGATAGGAAACCGATCTATCTAATTCTTGGAGGAAAGGGAAAATTATACTCGCTTTGCGCGAGCGCGCAGGGGCATTAAGGATGCGAAAAGACATCAAATTTGAAGAGGGTTTAGAGAATCGTAGAAAAGGAAATATCATTGGAAAAGATAGATGAGAAAAAACGTGAAAGATCTAAATTTCTGCTTCTCTAAGCTCTGGTATTTCTCTATTTATTGGAAAAAAACGCCATAATCTTTACAGAAATAGGAGAGAGAAGAGATGAAAACGATATTCCCCTGACAAAACTTGAACATGAAAATAAAATTGCATCAGAGAAAAACAAACTTTGCGCGCCGACTTTCCTTGAGGAATTTCCGCTGAAAATCGTCAAACTTCTTCACTTTATCGAGGAAAGTCATCTCTCTTTGCCTATGCCAAGTGTACGTATATTTCACTCACTTTCTGAATATTTTCTCAGCCCTCATAAGCGGTATTCGTAATTTTCGATTTCGTAATGATTTTTTCCCTTCCACATACTTTTCCCAGACCTAGGAAATCTTGAAAAAATCTTACAAAAATTCACTTCTATCTAGAAAAAAATTCTATAAAAAATCTCTTTAAAAATTCTTACAAGAACTCCACTAATCTGAGAGAATTCTCGAAAGAACCAAAACATCGATCGATAAAAATTCGCTTGTTGAAAAACTTACAGTCAATCGGATGGACCTTTCCACCGCTCCCATCGGCGTTAATTTATGCGGGACGAAAGTGGGGTAGTTGGCGAGAAATTCCCGTTTCAAATCGACGAAATTCGAATGCTCATTTTTGTCGGTCGGAAAAATCGCGGAATCCATGCTACCGTGAACGGGGCAATAGCTCGAGGAGCGTTTATTGAATAGCCTAGGAGGCTGGCTCGATGAAATCATTGCCGGTACAGGGGTAGAAGAGACTCGTCCGATGAAATTGAAATCGCACTACGGCTTCTTCCTCGATTCGAAAGAAAAGCTTAATTTCACTGCGAGACCCGGACCCGTGTCGATAATTCTCGCACTTCGCGCGGGGTCGACCCCCGATGTGCGAATGGCAATCTGGTCTAGGTGCAGACAGGTGGTGTATGAATCGCGTCGAATATTTGCCCCCGGGGCGGGCGTTAATGCGGTGGCAGGTATTTGACGATGTCGGATTGTATCATGTTAGACAGAATGATAGAGTATGGGTTTAAAGAAGAGAGTGAAAAGATGCAGAGGAATAGGTTTCACGATTCTGAAGAAGAGACTTCCATAATAGGTGAAAGTTTGAATGACCGATACCAGGGATAATAGACCGCAAAATATAACTTCGTTCCCAGAGAGCGCAAAGAGAATTGCGGTTAGGGAAGGGAAAAATAGTCGATGAAACTGAGAGAGTTTAAGAAAGTAATTGTCATAGAAAGGAGGAATAGCAAGGAAATGAAGAGAGAGAAGGATAGTAATAAATACCGAACCAGACGGATCAGGGAAAGTAGGGCTATGCGCCAAATCCCAAACGTTAAACCCACTCTTCCTCTAGATCTCTCTAAATTTGAAATACTATTTCTCTCGTAAGCCCCAGATTCGGCTAAGCTGGCAGCTATATTCGGAATATGAGCCGCGCGGGGTCAGTTTGATGGGTGATTTGTGGAATTTGTGGGAAATTCCTGATTTTTAGAAAAATGTATGATTTTTGGAAATCTATGAAAATGCCTAGCCTACTGTCAGAATATCTATCGCTCGGATCATAATATTTCTTCAGAAAATTAGAAAAACTCGAGAAAATCAATATTTTAGGCAGAAATGCCGTTTTATGCAAGAATTTCATCATAGTGCTTGTCAAAAATAGGAGGCGTTAGATGAGCAATTTTCCAATGAAAATCACAACATTTTCGTCAGGCTTTGAAAATCGAGCGAGACTTCGGGGAAAAATAATTCTCGAACAATTGTTTACAACTACACTGAATCATAGCGCTATTGCTATCCGTAAGTTTATTTCGCGCATTATTTTAAAGCTCTCTCAGGTATTAGATTTCTGCATTTTTCTCACATGTGAACACTGGCCAGTTAACGTAATGTACGAATTTTTAAAACAATCTTTAAAAGTATTTTATCTCGAATTCATATTCTTTGACCTCAGGCTTATATTTTTATGAACTAACACACTAATTTTATATCATTTTAAAGTTAAACAGTTCAAATATATTAGATCTCAGGCATATATTTTTCTAATTTTCAAGTTAAAAGCTTACTGGGACTCCATCATATCCTGGGGGCGGGACGTACCGGACCTTTTTCAGATAAACGGAATATATCGCGTCCGGATGTTTTTCCTCGCCCCAATATTTTGACGTCATGGATTCAAATTTCGGTCTCGATCTTAGATCCCTCGAAATATAATAGATAAATCCATTCCATCAGCACATTTTGATAGGTAATCTGAAAAAAACACCAATTTTTATGATGAAGATGATCAACTTTTCAACACCAAAAACAGTAATATTCACGATCTAAAATCAAATTTAATTAAATAAACCTAAAAATCAATAAACAAAATCAACTCCCTCTAATGAAGCATTTAATGGAAGAAAATTAGTTGTTGAAATTGACTTAAAAGGGGCAAGCAAATAAAGTGACTATTTATCACCTAGTTAAGAAATGACACACCAGCCGTTTGTGAAGGCCTATCTTTCACCATTGCAGGGGAGATTTGATTTAGATGAGTGAAAAACAGTTTATCACTAGCGGGAAATGATTACAAGGTCAAAAAGATAGAAAAAAGAGGACGGTGATGCAGAAAAAGTTTCGAATTTCAACTATTTGTCAAGTTCAGGTTTCACGCTACATCATAAAATTTATGTCATAATCTGGGGAAAATGCGCAAAAATCTATCTGAAATTCGACAAACTTCAGATCTAGATTTCAAAATTCCTACACAACTTTCTGTTTACTGTTCGGTTCTAGGTAGAATAAACACAGGCAGTTCGGGAAATTGAAAAATGTTTAATTTTCAGAACATTTTTGAAAATCAGCTACAACTTCGCAAAAGAATAATACAAAGCATAGAGAAAATCAAGGGAAATTCTACAAATTTCAAGAAATTTGCAAAGAGAAAAAATTAGGAAACACAATAGATGGGAAGAATAATAGGGAACGAACGTATTTTGGAGGGCATCTTTTCTCTGCGTTCTCTCGTTTCGTAATACTATTTCTCTGTTTCGTCCTATTCTCTCTCCAACTTTTTCTCGCTATTTCTCCTCCTGCCTTCAGGCTTCCTGTCTATGACAACCACAACCAATATCGATCGATATATGGGAAGCGATTCTCTGTGTCTCTAGCTTTTGCATACTATTTCTTTCTTTCTCTTCCATTCTTTCTTTCTCTCCTTTTCTTTCTTTGACTCTCTCAAAATCAAACGCTATTTTCCCTTACAATGTGCGCTGTTTTGAAGCATTCTTTCTCTCTTGAATGATGATGTAATTAGAAAGGGTAGGCAAAAAGTATGAACGAGTCAAGAGTAAAGTTGCAAACTATAGAATGGAAAGCTTCAATCAATGATAAAGAATGGGGGCTTCAAAATGATTTGGCTGCAGCATAGCATATTCGAGAAAAAATTAACGAAGTTTTGACGGAGATCAGCTTTTTCACATGAATCTAGGCCTAAAATTCAGTAAACTCATGAAGGTCGAACTTTTCCCGGAAGACTAAGTTCAGAAATTTGAATAAAACGACGAAGATCGGCTTTTTATTATGATCACATGATAAAGAATAGAGCCTAAAACCAGAAACTATGCGCCACGCGGCATTTCTGATAGAACTAAAGCGTGGTGTCGCCGTCAAGCTTCCCATCTTTCATTGATGGTGATTCAAAGTGAAACGAAACGTCCCTATTCTTTATTCGCTTTCTCTCGTCCAATGCTAAAAGACACGATCCGCAAAAACGGCTGGTATGTCGAAAAATCGGGATTTTTCGGCCACTTGCTGCAAAAAATCCGCGGTCTGATCGATAAAAATCGGAAGCTTTTAGCCAGAGGAATTCCATTATAGGTTAACCAGTTTATGATAGTACTAGTCAGCATAATTATTTGGGTTAATGCCATTTTACAATGAGAGTAAATAACCTTTAACGCAGGTTGGATGGAAAAATGTGTGTAACTAATGTGATATAAAATATGATATGAAGAGGAAAATACGTATTTTAAAGAGATTATATGGCCTAAAAATAGCTATAAAGTTAAACTCCTAAAATGGTCCTGATCTTCTTAGAATAGATCTCTCTTAGGCTTAAGTTCGTGTCAGACTGATCGAAACATAGACAGAAAGCCCTTACAAGAGCTTCGAATTTGAGCGCAAAATCTGAGTTGCGTCCTTTGAGCGAAGTTCCAACCGATGAACAATCGGATTTGGTGCAAAAATGCGAAATTCGCTCTCCCACCGGTGCTCGAGGCAAAATTTCTCGCTTAGAGATGAAAAGCTTGGGGATGACACAAGCGAAAATAGTCCTGAAAAATAAGAGAGCCCAAAGAAAGCGGTGACAGCTCCAAATATAAACAGAGAAATAGTCTCCCCAAATTGGAGAGAAGGAGAAAAATACGAAAAGTTTTCAGAATCGGTGCATTGTTTGAGTGACCTCCCTCTCTCGTTGCTAGCTCGTGGTTCAAATTTTTCTCTGATTCTTTTCCGCTCTCTTCAATTTGCAATACTATTTATTTGAGGTCGTACGAAAGAAATAGTACGGAATTCGAGAGATTATAAGATTTATGAAGTGCGCAAAATCATCGCGCTTTGTAATAGGCTCCGCGAAAGCAGAGCGAGGCCACCAGCCACCATACATTTTTTCACCCCTCTGAGAATCACCTTAAAATTTGCATCGCGATTTTCGGGAAACTTCTGACGGCTATATCTCACTGAGATTCAATTGAGATCATATGGAATCTAACACAATCTTGTAGAGCTCACCGCGATCTACAAAATGATGTCAACATCACTGTGAAGATCATGATAAATTGATAGGAAATTCCTTATCAAATCGACCTGGTTTAACAGGGAATTTTAAGCGTTAAAACCAAGCTATTTTTGCAAGCAAAAGAGTTGATTCTTTGATTTAAAATACAACACAAAGGAATGAACTTAAATTTGGTCGGGAAGGTCGGTTAAAAATAGTGCAAAAGCAGGAGTGCGTCGTCGTCGCGGTAGCTTGTTGTTTGAAGAGAATCTTTTTGTCGAGGAAAAGGATGGGAGGCAGGCCAGTCTTCTGGTGCTTGTATACCTTTTTCAGGGAGGAAGCAAAGAAAAATAGTGCTTGGAAAAGTACTCGAAAGGAGAAATACCGTTGGAAAAGTACTAACGAAAAAGGAAATAGCGTCAGGAAAAGAGTTAGGCAAACAAGAAAATAGTGTTTACAAAAGTTTCGGAATCGAGCTCGATGAGCAATCATTTTCCTTTTCTCTTTTCGAGCCTATATCTATTCCCCTTTCTCACATGCTCTTGCACACACCATCTATGTCATAGCTATATAGTTCTTTACAATTCCCCTACAATACACACATATTTGAGCCTACGCATTATTGCACACACAATATGATGAAAAGTGAAAACTGTACGATTTTTTAAACAAGTCATATGATATATTTAGAAATAAATAAATAATTATTTTACGGCTATTTGCAAACCTCAGGCTATGCGAAATAGGGTGAGGGATGGCAGGGAAAGCGGGTCTTTTCTCACAGTATTTCGCATAGCTTGAGGGCTTGAGGTTTCCAAGTTGTCATATTTGACGATAAATTCAAATATTTTATTATTCAAGCATTTATAACACACATTTCCAGATTCTCATAAATTAGTTACAGTAGTTGGCGCCTCCAGAACTAAACATTTTTTAAATTAATTAAACTTAAAGGAATAAGCTCTTACGCCGCAGCCCAAACAGCGTTTTGTACCCAAGTAACGGTATCTGTGTTCAGCGCGTGAACATCTGCAGGGAACGCAGCGCAATTGTCTTTTCCAGCGACGTTCTAAATTTTGGGCAAAAATAAGCCAATCATCCTATTCACTGACAATGAGTCATACCCAGGGCTATAAATTTTGCACGCATAACAAGATAGTATGTACTTTCGAGAGAGAGTGTGCTCTTTTCTCTCACGAAAGACACACTATCTTGTTGCATGTGTACACGCGTGTGTCTAAGTATTTACAGTCCTGGCCGTACCTTCAAGACAGCTTGGTTCGATACGCCGCTACCGTAACCAATGACCAGGATACCATAGAGGTTAGTAGATCGAATGTTCTGTGCTATCGCTGTGGGGTCTCCATTGATGCTGAGAAATGGTTCTGTTATCCGAGTTACTTAATGGTAGCGAACTTATCAGTGGCAGTCAGGTACACGATGACGTGATTCTTGATATTCTGTCTGTACCCATTCGACGGTGTGAGGTAGTTGTCGGAGGATACCAACGTCAGACCTCTGAGATACCATTTTGATGATAACTATCCCAAGAAAATTCATCTTACGCAGTCAAATTCTGCCCTGGCTGAGTGTCAGTCCACTCTTTGAAGAATGTGTCTAACGCCCCCATGAAGACGGCCCTGAAAATCCTGAGTAGAAGGAAATTTTTGGACGGACTAACCTACTACCCATCGAATTAAGGGCATTCGTGTTGATCGCTATGTCGGCATAAACTGCTGTCAATGCTACCCTCGTCCTGGCGCCGGAAGCGTCGATGTTCCACGGAATCGTGACGGTTTTCATGAATTGCGAAAACTGAAAATCGCCCATTCTTTTCCAATTGCCTAATCGTTTTTACGTCCTGATAAGTCTGGTTTGCTTCCTGACCCATATCTACCACGAACACGACGTCGACCGCCATTGAGTTTGGCCCAAATGTTGTTGAAGCCGGCGGCGCTGAGCTTACCGTTTCTTCCAAGAAAATGCACACAATCTAACCTGTTCCAGGAGAAGTTTGCGGAGGCGGTGTGGGCGAGGTTAGGCCTTGGGGCGGAGTTTGGGTCGTCTGCCCTGGAATAGGAGTCTGTGTGGTTTGCCCTGGGTTAGGAGTTTGGGTCGTTTGTCCAGGATTGGGAGTCTGAGTCGTCTGACCCTGGGGTGGAGTGTTACTGCTACTCTGAGGCGGGGGCGGAGATAGAGTCGACATTGGTGGTTGATCTAAATTTTCGGAGTAAGATAGGAAAAATTCGCAAGTTCTCTGTTTTCTGCATGATTTCATAATCGAATCTTCAAAATCTTCAATTTCCAGGCTCAAGAAGCACGAAGGTCAGGAGATACTGGGATAAGACCTAACACTCATGCTTCTTAGAAACCAAGAAAATCGAGAAATCATTGAAAATCGACAAAACGCATGCTTTTCAAATATTTATTTTTACCTGTATAAAGCTACAATTGAAAATCGTAGGCTTAGAGCTGTAAAGTTAGCTCAAAATTAGATATTTTAACACCCAAAATTTCGTTATTCATTATGGAACCATCCTCCGATTTTAGTCAGTGGATGGATCATCGAATTTTTCGAGGTATCAGTTTTAACGTCGTGAGATTCGAGTTTCGCTAACGCCAGGGATTTTTGACGCCGCGCATCCGAATCCCAGGACGTTGAGGAATTACTATTTAGGCAATAGGCGATTTCTTGTCGACGGAACTGTTGATTATACTCGTCCACGCCGTAGATGAAGATACCGAGCATCTCTTAAAATACACGGTGATTTTGAGTTCAGGTATTCATGATACCTGAATTACACATAAACGGATCTGAGTAGAATTGGTAGGCGCAGTCAAAGCGCTCATAGAGTTCCGATCTCAGAATTAGCTAAACATCAATTTTGTCAATCAATAACTTCTCTTAGGTTACAGTTAGCGTATCAGGGTCAAAGATATCGACATACTGCAGGTAGCCTCTGGTGAAGAGTCGTCCCATCATATGAATATTGATGACGGTACTGACTAAGATTATCTCAATTTACTAGGTGGTTCAAAATGGTATCTTCATACCATTCGAATATGGGTTGGTGAACGTTCCATCAATGTGTGTTCCAGTGGGGTCGTCGGCGGTGACTTGGGCGAACTTGGGATAGACCTTGGCTCCACCAACAGAGTAAATGTGCGCGAAGCAGTATCCTGGTGAAGACAACTAAAGTATTCCTTTGAGAAAAATATGCCCAAAATATTGAGTACCGAGAATTTATAAATGCCGGGAACATTATTCACGTCTACTGAATAGACCTTCTGGTTGCCGTCATTAAAGAGGACGTTCGGTACGAGAATTTCTGAAAACTTTGAGGTTTCAGAAAGATTTTCCAGAAGTCCTACGATTCAAAGGATCGACCGCAGTCAGGCTGCCGTATTCTGAGGATGACGTCGCATAGATTTGCGTCGTGTTCCTGTCGACTTCGACGTACCAGACTCCTGAAATGCATCGTCTTCTCTCACCGCTCGAAAAAAAAACTTAGTCCGACTTACCAGCACCGCAAGTGAATCCAAGATGAGCTGTAGGATGAGTCAGCGTAGAAGCCCCGTAAAGTGTTGGAACGTAGGAGGTGAACAGCTTTAAAGAAATACGTTTTGCTATAAAGATCCACTTCAAAACTTACAGGTCCGACATTTTCAGGAATGACGACCAGAACGTTGCCGCTTGATCCGTAGGCAAGTCTGGCCAGGTAGTTCATCGAGTCATTCGAAGGAGCCTGTCCGCAAGTGCCGTTGATATAGACGTAGTGGAGTTTGGCTCGGCTGGAGGATACTTCTTGAGTAGATGGAATTCGATTGTTGGCATCTGAGACTCCTGCCATCGTCACCATGATGACCTCCGAACTCGGGTAGGCGATGTTGTTTTGCGCACTCAACGCAGTCTGAAGAACGCCGAACAGTGCCATGTTACAATTGCCGCTATCAGTGATCTGGCCGATCTGAGTGTTGAGGGCACTTTGAAGGGAATCTGAAAACAAGCAATGCTAGAAGTTAAAAGTTCACTAAGTCATACTGGCGTCAGTAAGCGCGAAGTTCTGCGACTTGACTCCAGTCGAGTCGAATGTAACGAGGGCGTAGTTCTGGAACCAATATGGATTGTTCGCGGTGGCATTGCCGATGATGGCTGGAATGTTATCTGCCAGACTCTGCGCGGCAGCCTTGTTGTTGTTCGTTGTCTCGACGATGAAGAGCAGCGTTTTGTTGTCGAAGGTGTATGTGTCGGGCTGTCGTGGTGTGCAGAACGCGAACTCGCAATTTCGGCCAGTATAGCCAGCGGGGCAGTTACAGAAGCGGTCCGTCGGGTCTCTAGTTCCGCCATTGACGCAAATCGGAACCGTACAGAAGCTGCCGGTCCAGAAGTCGTCGCAGACGCAAGTGCCGTTCCATCGGACTCCTCCATTACCACACGACAACTCTTCAGGCGAGCAGTGACCGAATGTGATACGCGAGAATGGGTAGCCTCGCTCGTCTTCGCCCTTGTGAGCCACGGCGAATTCGTTTCCTGGGTTGTCTCCATTGGGACAGGCGAAGGTCTGTGTGATCCAAGGCTTGTTGCAGTTGCGACGCATCTGGTACTTGAGTGCGTTGTAGAAGGTCAAATTGTATGCATCGACGAGGATGGCATCAGTCATAATCGGCACCTTCGCTTCATGCTCCTCAGAGTATACGAAGGTAGAGACGCGATTGACAACCGAATCTTGAACCGGGTCTGGAAGCAATTCGTCGGATGAGATGTCGGTGACGAAACCGGTAACGATCTGAAGGGAAGACTGAACTCGGATTGAGGCAGCGCATCCAGTCCAATCGCCCGAGCTCGTGTTGTTTGGCGAAGTCTTGATGGTGACGTACCAATAGCCGGGTGGAAGAAGATCGGAGTCGAGACTGAATGGATGGTAGTCTTGATCGTATCTATGCTTCTGGCAGACGAAGTTTCTCTGCGTAGCGCAAGAATCCGGAGTCCAAACTTGTCCAGAATTGCCTGCCGCGCCATCGAAGTATACGCAAGAGTTGTTGGCGTCGTAGGGGGGTGGTCCGCCTCCTCCCTTCCAGAATTGTTGATCCTGATCCAGATTAACTGGCTGTGTTGCTCCTCTGTCCCACATCCAGCCAGACCCATTGTTGAAAAGGCCCATCCAGAATTGGTTCTTGAAAGCCGCATTGTAGAGGTACGTGTTCTTGTCAGACGTCAGATCATCAACGAGGAATCCACCAGCCGAGCGGCAATAAGCCTGTGCGTCAGTCCAATTGAGCGCATCCGTACCACCTACGAATTTGATACAGTACTGTCCGACTTGATCCCAGCCTTCGTCGCAAGGTCTTCGAGCCTCAATCATTTTGTAGTCGAGCCAGTCGTCAGACCACACCGTATCGTATGGCCATTCGTCTCCTGCACCAGTGTAGAGATGGACCTCCATGTTGGCTCCCCACGCGTTGACGATGAGTGTTTGGGCATATGCGTCGACAGGGAAATACGCATAGAGTGGAGCTCCAGTGCAATCGTCTTGTTGCTGACCGTAGACGAGACCGTTCGAGAATTGAAGTGGAATGGCTCGAGTTGCGTATTGAATTTCTCCGGGCTGCATCACGTACGTCATACCGCGAGCGGACGCGGCTACTCCGAACAGAGTATTGAATTGATCAAATGTAGCGTTGCAAGCCAAACCATTTGGTTGCCAGGACGGAAGAGCGGAAAGGAACCCGTAAACGGTGAGTTGTCCGGTTCGCGTCCACTCGTAGAATGTTCCCAGATTAAAGGTGTCGTTGTCATTCTCTGGAGTCGTTTGGAATACCTCGATGAACGAGCCTGGAGGAGTGTCACGTTGGAAGACTGCGGCATCGAGAGCACGCCAAAGTTGAACCAAGCAGCCTTTGTCGGTCGGGACGCTCTGAGTCAGATTATGCAGGGTGTTGACAACAGCAGATGGGTTGGACGCTGGAGCAGTCGCCAAGACTCCTCCCCAAGTGGAGTTGAAGCCGACGAGGACGAATTGACGAATCCAGCGGAAGTCCTGGAAGACCACGTCTCGAATGACCTCTTCGATGTTCTTGTCGAGCATCGCCAATGAGGCAAGTCCATTCGCGGTGAGTTCCACAGCGAAGACCATATCGACTCCGTATCGCAAGTCGGCTGGGTTGAAGCCCTGCTGGATACATCTCGGAGTCTCACAGAATTGCCCTGTCCACGATTGCACGCAAGCACACTGAGTTCCTTGAGGCGTACCACCGTTGTAGCATTGAATATTCTGGCAATACGTTCCCGTGTAGCCAGGGTAGCAGAAACACGTGTTGTTGGACGGATTCATGACTCCTCCATTCTGGCAGATGTGACTTGGCGGAGGAGTGACGTTGATGCGTGAGCAGAACATGGTGCCTGCTCGCTGTAGAGTGAATCCGAGTCGATCTCTAACGAAGAGATTGAAGTACAGGGTCTCCTCAGGCACTTGGCAGGTGAACGCGTTAAAGTAGAAGTGGAAGGAACAAGCGTCACGGAAAATCCCATTCGAGGCGTAGACTTCAGTTTGATTTCCGTTTCTGGAAGCATAGATTTGAAGGTTAGCGAAAATCGTGCTCGTGTCCATAGCGAAAGCGGCGATGTTATTGACGTGGAAGACAGGAGCAGCATTCCAACCGTAGATCGGCTGCATCTGGAATCCATCCGACATGATTGCCTCGGTGTACGTGAAGAACATGTCGAAGTCCGGGATCGCGCTTATAGCGTTGTCGAAATTCTTTTGATAGACCTTGAAGGAGCAGGAAGATTGCGGAGTCGAGCTCATGAGCGTGATGAACCACTGCCCGATGAGAACGCCGTGCTTCTGCCAGATATAGTTGGTTCCGTCGTTATACACCAGGTCGAAAGTAACTCTGTTCGCCATTGGATCAGTGATCATCAGCGTGAGATTTGTTCCGGTGGCTGTGATGACCATGCGATCGATATCTGCATCGACTGATATTGGCTTGTATAGGGCTTGATTGCTGCAGATTCTGATGTCGTTCGAGAGCATGAGTTGTGAGCGATAGAAAGTGTGGAGGGCATGTTGCAGATAGAATTCCCCAATTCTAGCGCGATTCTGCTGTGGGAACCAATAGACAGTGCCGGACGCCTTTTCAGACACACTCAACATATCTCTGTACCCAGGATCTTCGGGATTGATGGAGCAGCCGTCAGCGAGGTTCGGCTGAACGACGAAGAGATGGATGGGCGATCGCCAGTAGGATTGAAGATGTAGGACGTCATTCATCATTGCCGAATCATCTGGGCCTCCATCGGTGAAAACGTAGAGAGGCGACTTGTTGTTGGGGTACTGAGAGAGAGCAGTGGCAATGGCACCGAAGACGGAATCAGTGCAACCTCCGTCGGATGGCTCGGAGTGCATCGCCTGAGTGAGTCTTGTCTGCATGCCGCCATAGTTGTCGTATCTTTCGTTGACGAGGAGTTTATCGTTGTTGAACAGCACCAGAATATAGTCGGCGATGTAGGTCGGTGCGAAGTTCATGAAGTCCATCAGAGCGTCCGTGCTGTTGAGGACTTGTCCGATGACGTCGCTGAGTTGAGATCGAGTGCGAATCACCAGGATGAACGATGGATTCTCGGCATTGAACTCGTTTCCGGCGTTGTCGGAGCAGTAGACGTTCTGGCAATGAATTCCGCTGAAGCCATCAGGGCACTGGCAGCGAGTGTCGGTCGCTGGGTTCGGCAGCCATCCTAAAGACGTTTAATGAGTTGAAAATGCCGATTTTGAGCGTACCATTGTTCTGGCAAAGCGGTGTGCTACATGTCGGACCTCCATACAGACCAATGCAGTAACAGTAGGGGTCCCCTTCGAGCGGATTGATGAGAATACCATTGTTGTCGCAGGAACTAACCGGAGTCGGCGAAGGCGTCGGTGGCTGGGTGGGTGTTGGCGAAGTGACGGGCGGCACTACAGTATGATGTTTGTTTAAATTGATGATATATAAGTTATTATGATTGTGCTTTCAAAGTTCTCGTCCAGCGCGCCGGTTTACACAATAAAATTGCGTTTTATGACGGCTGACGCTTACGTCTTGCATTTTTACGAGCGAGTGCAGCAGGGAAGCGATAAGCGCTGCCAATGGCCGAAAAATCGGCGCACAAATGATCCAAAAAAACGAAGAAGAAGTAGAACTTTGTAAGCACAAATATATATATTTTTTAAAAAAGCATTTCTTACAGACGCATCTGAAGGGTTGGATTCTTCTGAAGTGGTAGCCCATGTGGGTGGTGCCTTCGACTTGGAGGTAGTAGCTCTGAGTGCTGCCTCCGCGATCATTCGGGCACCAGAACGACTCGTAGATGTACTCGTACGAGCAATTGTACCGGGGTCGAAGGAGCTTGGGTCGGATCAGGAACTGAAATTCGTGATGAACAGAACGAAATCCCCGAGCAAGGTTGGATTACATTATCTCCACCGTGAATGCTGATGGCTCGAAGATCGCCAGGGATCCTCAGTCGGTTTGTGTGGACCGTCACGACGGAGTTGGTCTCGAAGTAGGCGTAGTCCTGAAATCTTCGCATTTGCAACTTTCGAAGAACATTTCCATCTACTTACCTTGATAGGAAAGTCGTTCCTCTCGGCGTTCTGTCCACTGACGAAGCCACCGACGAGGGTCATGTCGGTTCTGGCCTACAATTCTCGGCTCAGGTGTTTGCTTTGATAATCCATCTGCTTACCTTTTGAGTCAGAATACAAACGGACTGGGGCAAATCCGCCGTGGGAACGATCGTGTACTGGCCTGGGTCTAAGCTATTGAAGAATCCCCTATAGTACGCTGCGGTCCTCTCAACTTGGTCAGGCGAGTAGACAGTGCCTGGGTTAACATTTTTTTTTTTCTAAATTTGAATTTTTCGGATACCGTCTTCTCCCATGACGTAAAAGCTCGGGTTGAGGGCTGGGTCGGACTCGATTTCGTACGTGATCCAGTACATCGTATTGTCCACCATCGTCACATATCTCTGGGAGCAATTCAGCAAGACTGCCGCGTCAATAGAGGCTCCCTAAGCACACTTTGTTGAATTTCACAAAAATCAAGCCCTACATCTTCCGAATTCGCTGGATCGTCCGGAATGTACATGTTCTGTTCGGGGCAGATCGCTAAATTTACCCACTTTTGAAAGAAGCCTCATTAAATGTCCCTACGGAATTCGCAATACTCTCCAGTGTACCCTGGGATTTGGCACGCTCGACTCGTCGGGAGAGCTGCTCTCACATGAGGTATCGCATTTGAGGGCTCCTCCTCAAATCCGGCTTCCCTAAAATGTCATACTCATCCTGAAAATTTGCCTTGCTAACCTCTTCCTCCTATGATAGATCGCTTCTTGATGCTCGTATTCCATGGCCACATGGTCGGGCACGAACTTAATCGGCTTCGAAGGGTTCCAGGTTTTGAGTACTGTAATTTTCGGAGGGCGAAATCGACAAAATTGGCTCAACTCTTCTTACTAGCTTTAACGGTTGCCATGGGGTTCGTCGTGACGTCATTTTGATGACTGTACTGTTGACTAGCGAAGCCGGATATGAAAAATCCCCATAACAGGAGGATTACCGAACGCATCTTATTGAAATAAGATGGCGTCACCGGCAACTCCTAAAAATTAGAGTAAATCTTAAAAAATAAGAATAGGTAAAAGTGAAGTGGTGAAGAGTGAATTTTCCTTCGGCGTTATCCAAAAATTTCAAGGTTTGGTTGCTTCTCTTTTCGTCTCTTGAAAACTCACTGTCTCTAGTCGAGGTGATATCTTTCGTGCCATAGAGAGCGTTATCTCAAATTGCCATAGAGTTTCGTACGGCTATAAAATTGGGAAGTGCTATCTTTTTATTTTACTCTCCTAATTTTCTACAGAACATTTCTGTCTCTCGTCGTTTTTCTATAGAAGTCTCCTTTTCTCTACGTCTCTTTAAGCATAATTATCTTTCAGCTTTCGGCAATTATTTTAGACTGTCATAAAATGCACCATGCCAAATGTAAAATAACTGAATCATTCGGGCCCTAAAAATCAATTATAGCTTCGTGGATTTTATTTATTCAACAAAAATTAAAATCAAGAATTTTTCATTTTCACAAAAAATTAAATAAAACAGATTTGTTGTATTCAAGTTCACAATTCGACACCAAAATTTCTTTCTGAATTAGAATACATCCTGAATATTTTGTCGCTAAAACTACATTTTATAGAAGAGAAAACGCGAATTTTGTGGTGAGATATCAAAGAATAAGTTACTTAACGAGATAGAGATAACTACTTCGAGTTAATTACCCTTCAGGACTTAATTAGTCAAGTTAATTACTCCTCGCCAATTATCTTCTTTTCCTGTCCTTTGAGCGAGAGCGCTCTCTTCTGGATCGATCTCTGAAATTTGTTGCCTTAAAATTTGCTTGACCTATTTAAAAATAATTATCTTGGTTTCAAGAAGATAACTATCAGAAGACATGATTAGCATAATTAGTTAGTTAATTAACTACCTGCTGGAACTCCTTCTCCTATCCCTGCTTCGACTTCTTTCCCGTCTCCTATCCCGATCCCTATCGCCATCCCTGGAAGTTCTCGAGGCTCTGTCTCTGTCACGACTGCGGCTTCTGAAAGTCAATTGGTTAATTTTATGACTTCATTGCCCCAATCATCCGATTTAATTACCTCCTTCTCTCGTCGTCCCTTCTAGATCGCTCCTTGTTTGAGGATTCCTTTTCTTTGTCTTTCTTTTTTTCTTTTTCTTTATCCTTCTCCTTATCCTTCTTCTTTTCCTCTCGCTTTTTGTGCTTCTTGATGAGCTTTTCGTCAATCTTGTCCATCTCCTTCTTGCGGTAGTCAGCCACCTGAAAATCCATAAATTAGAAACGAGTTTTTGGGAAAAGCACATAGAAAAGACGGATTTTATTCTAATTTTTTTTTGTTAATTTAATGAATTTATATAACTTTCTCATCTTTGAAACGATTTTGAAAAAGACTAATCTGGTCGAAGTAATTTCTTTCAAATCTTATCATTTTTATCAACCCACTTTCTTTTTGATATCCTTATCATTGCTAGCTTCCAACTCGTCTTGAAGGGCCATCACTTTGATCTCGATTTCGCGCATCATTTTCCTTCTTTCTTCCTCCGCAGAGGCGTTAGCAAGGATCGAAGCTGCATCGCTGTAATTAAGTCCGCTAACTAGAATAATTATCTATTTTTAATTGCACTCGTTAGCCATAATTACCTTATGCCTATATCTATGAATTCAAATTAAAATTGCATTAGCTATCTCAAATCATTTTCTAATTAAGTTAATTACCCAATTTACCCTAATTAAATAGTAAATTTCCCCCAATTGATTAACTCACTTCAAGTCGTCGATCTCGCCATCTGTATCGCTGTCGTTTGCTTTCGAATTCTGAAAACCAAATAACTAGCTCAATTGCCCTACTTGTCTGAGTTAATTAGACTCACTGACTTAATTATCTTTTAATTACCTGAGAACTCGAGGCGGTCGCCCCGTCGTCCTTTCTTCTGCCGGAGATTTCCATCGACTTGTCGTCAGGTTCATCCCATTTCGAACGGATCAGAGGCTCTTGAGAGAGTGCGGATTTTTTGGAGGTCTGAAAATAAAAAAAACAAAATTAGAATAAATTAAAAAGAAAAACAATTGTTACATTTCCAAAAGCCGGCTTGAAAGTGAGCTTATTCGAATTCCTTTTGCTGTCATCGACCTGTCTTCTCGCATTTTCATCATCCGAATCGCTTTCATCTTCAAAGATATTGGCCTGAAATTATTTTTCCTATAATTTGTTTAAACTTCTATGCTTTTATTTTTTTAATTTTTCATAAAATCCTATTATTTTGTTTATTTTTGGAACCCCTTCTCCCACCTTCAAAGCCTTCTCCTTCCTCTCCTCCAACAAATGCGCCGATTCCAGCGGCACTCCATCGATGTCATCGTCGTCCTCGGATTCTACCGTAGCCTCTTTCGATTTGGACTTTGACGCTGACGACGTCAAGGACGCCATGGGGACGTCGTCCTCCTCGATCGGAGCGCCGTCGATGTCCTCGTCTTCTGAATCCGACTTCGACGTCAGGAGGTCCTTCTTCAGGAGAGAAATGTCTTCGCTTTCATTTTTCTGAAGAGAATAGATAAGTTTGATTGATTTTTAAAAGAAAGTTGATAGAAATGTTGATTTATTGTCAAATTTTAGATTAGTATTCTTTTAAAAGTTTTACCGAAGGCATAACAAGACCGAGGAAGATGTTTTGGCACTTGATCAGGACGTCGTTCGGATAGATGGTCTTGTCTTCCCAGGCACTGAAAAATAAAGCTGATCTTCATATAAAATTATGAGATTGTAAACTTTTAAATTTTTTTCAAATAGTAAAGCTGATTTTCATAGAATAAATGTTCATCTTTTTCAAAACCTACCTGAAACAAGCCATAATCCTCTGTTTGAATTGCTCTTTCTTCAGTCTCGCCTCAATTCGGTCCATCGCTTTTCCGAGAGCTTCGAAAATCTGAAAACTCGAAAAAATTAAAATAAAATAACAAAAATAACCTGCTCCAAAAGATCCCCAAAGTATTGACGGAAGTAGAACACGTCCCTGACGCCTCTCTGAGCGCAGTTCGCCAAAATGTCGGAGATTAGGTAGAGTCTGATAGAAATTAATCTCTTTTCACGAAGTTTTGAGCTTTTCAAAAGATTCTAATCTCTTACAAATTTTTTACCTCTTATAAAATTTTACTTTTTGTCAAAAGTTTGTGATATTTTTCACAAAAATTATTGTTATTTTTTAAAATTTGTTATCCCTTTCCAAAATTGTTTCTTTTCTAAATTTTTAATCTTTTAAAAATCCCAAATTCTACCTCGCAACTTTCTTGTGCAGTGGTGTTTCGTCGATAGTCAGAGACTCGTAGATGCATTCGCAAATCTCCTTGGCACAGGTGGCATGTTCGCAGCACCAGACCATGGCATCTCCGACCTAAAATTCAAATGTTTAATCGTTGGGAATATATGAAAATAGAGGATATATAAAGTACGGATATATATGAAATCCCCTACCCTATCCTTTTCAGGGGTGAGCCCGCGCAGCATGTCTTCAAACGCCTCCCGTTCTGAGGAAGAGAGGTACTTTTTCTTCTTCCTCTGAAATTTGAAATTTTGCCAGAAGGTCGAAATTTGATCATTTCCAACTGTTTACCTGCTCTGCCTCCGCCCCTTCTTTGGAGCTTAACCTTTTCTGGTCCTGCCTTCTTTGGCCTTCATCATCAGATGCGGAGCGAGATCTCTTTCTGGAGTCCTGAAAAAAAATCAATCATATCCCAAAGAGAGATCAAAACGCCCTTACATATCTCTGATCCCTCCTGTTGGGAAAGTACTTGTCCGGGTTCATGCTGTGGCAGGCAAAGTAGTAGAGCGACTCGGGCATTTGCTTGAGGAGGTCTGTCATAGGCACCGGGGGCTGCCACCAGGAGCCGTTCTCGAATATTCTGGAAACATGAAAACTGGTGATTTAGGGGATTCGTTCTAGCATAAACGAACTCATATTTTGGCATAGGAAATGCGAACATTTTTAGAGCTTTAGAGAGTTTGTTCTAAACATGAGATTTTTTTGCTAGAACATCGAAATTTTTACCTGAACTTGTTCATTCTCCACTCAGTCAAAGTGTCTCCGTTCATAATCGAATAGATTCTCCATCGATAATAGACATGGGCAGGATGGAAGTTGTCATAGAGGAATCTGCAAATTTTGAATCTATTATAAATTTCGAAAAGGACACCATCTCAAAATGTTTATGTTGTCTTTTAAAATTTCCATAACATCTCTTCAAAAATATTCGAGACATCATCATATTAAAATTGCGACGCTTTTTAAAAATTTGTATTATACCTCTAAAAAAAAACGTAGGACATCATTAAAAACTTTCTATGACTTTTTTAGAAATATTCGGGACATAATTATACGATTTTTAGGGTGTCATTCAAAAAGAGATTTTACCTGAACATTGGGTTCTGGGCCTCGTGGCTCATGATGATCGCCTCGAAAAGAGGACCCTCTTTCACAACGAATTCCACCGTTCGATGAATTATGGTAAGCAGATGGCTGAAATGTGTTCATCCCCCAGAATTTTTTGACCCTTTGAAAAATTCACCCTTATTTACATTTGTCATAATATTGAAAAATGATAATGAATTTTCCAAAAAATCGTCTTTTGTTCTTCAAATTTTTTAAAATCCTGTTCCCTCATATATCTTACCACTTTTACACCATTCGAATACCATATTTCATAGGGAATATGTAGACTTAATACTCATTCTCCTCACACTTTTCCATCCTTTATATTTCGACGTGAGGATGCAGAAGTAGTGGATGACATCAACTTGACATCATCTTCAGATGACGTCACACATGTTCCACCTTTTTCTTACCTATCAGTCGGAATCACTACGCGGACAGTAGCATTTTTGAGCATCTGTAGTTTATCAGATAAAAATTTCAAAATCAATTTTCATATGATAAAAATGCAAATTTCGCGGGATATTCTAATTTTTGGGAGGCTGGTCTCAAAAATTGAACTCTTTTGTGACAAAATTAGTATAACAATCATTAGAAATAATAGTGTCTTTAAACCTATGATGATTTTTTTATCAATATATGTTATGCATTCTTATCGGTCAAACCTAGGCAGAGCTTAAGCCAAATCCCCCTCTGTGCGTACCCCCTCCTACAGTCAAAATATTCCACCAAAATTCGGTTTCGAACCCCTTTATTCATCGATTTTTGTAGGAACGTTTTGTTCTGCGTACCTCCTCCCACTATATATTTTTGATTGGGTTGACTGTCTGCCTACGTCTGCTATCCGGTTAGCATATACTATCGTACTAACTAGATATTTTTTTGGAGGTTGGGTTTGGAAATTATTTTTTTTTCGTGATTCTACCTTATAGTAGTCGTGCACAAGGTCCTTGTTGTCGGGCAGGGGTTTCATCAATGGGGGCAGTTCGCCGTACTTGTCCAAGAAAGAGTTGAGCTGAAAAAGCAAACCGTTTTTGAATGCTACAACCCCCTCTATTTAAATTTCACAGAAGAGAAACAAACTTTAAGAAATTTTCACATGTCACCCCTCCTCAGAAATATTTCAAAAGCCTAGAGTTTTGAAAATTTAAGAAAAAAAAAACTTCGCACATCCTTCAAAAGCGGCATGGCGTTGAATGGTAGTCCAGTGGGAGGGTCAGGAATGGTCAACTCTTGAAGGGGCGGAGGAATATAGAAGGGCTAAAAATTACATTTTAGAAAAAAAATGAAAAACTCAAAAGAAATTGAACTAATTAGAAAACATTGAGTTCAAAATTAATTTCTGTAAACTTTCAGAAGTAAAATTGCTATGATAAGTGTAACAGGTATATTTTCAAATCGAATAAATAATATCAAATAAACCAAAAGAGCTAAAAATTAAATTTTAAAAATACCTGAACAGGAATAGGAACAGGTTTGGCGAACGACATTTTCAAGGTTTCATCGTTGATCACAACGCCAGGCAGGTGGGTCATCGCTCGGTCGACATCCACTCGGCTCCTGAAATTTTTCAAATCGTTTTTAAACATTTTTTAAAAGTATTTTTGAATCGTACATATAAGCGACGAATCCACAAAGGAATTGGCGGCAATTCTCCTCTTCATTTCGCGGGTAGAGAATTTTCGCCGACGCCAGTGGCCCATACGATCCGAACGTATCGTAGATATCGTTCATGGTGACCTGCAAAAGAGTTTTCTTTAATTAAAAAAACGTTGTAATGTATTGAAAAAATAAGGAATAATTTTTAAATTTGTAGAACACTTATATTCTAAATATTTTTGATAAAAAAATGAGTTATTTGAAGAAAAAAAAACTCACATCTTTAGCCAAATTCCCCACATACAGATTCGTCGTGAAAGGGTCGTCGTCAAATTCGCCTCCACCCAAATAGGGCTTGTCCAAGATAGGAGCGATTCTGAATTTTTTTTTTTCTCAAAAAACAAATCACATGTTAAAGGATAGGCTTAACAATTCTAGAAACGTCTGGGATATATACATTCGTGTACCTGTCAACAGAAGCAGCGTCTATCCCGCCCTTCACCAGCTGATCACGGATGCCTTTTCTCTTGTCCCTCTCCTCTTGGATCCTGAAAATTAAAACAATAAATACGAATTTTAAATTCCAAATAGAAATACTTTTGCAGTTCCATTTTGAATGATTCCAGCTGGCTTATTTTCTTCGTGTCCTTCACAGCGGCTGCTGAGCCTGGAAATTTGAAATTCTCCAATTTAAACCAACAAAATTAGCATACCCGGTTTGGGAGGTCTCACCACGGGAGCCTTTGTGAGGGGAGGGATTACGGTAGGGGCGGGGCCTCCCTTGCCTTTCATGGCCTCCTCCATGTATCGTCTTGCCTGGAAAATCATAGTTTTAGAAAGAAAGGATTACTGCAATTTAATAGAAAAGGGCAGCGTGGAAAAGTAGCTGGAAGTTGTATACGAAATAACATGGGGACGAGAATCGTTCTCTAACAAATCCTATACTATTTCGTATGCAACGAGACGTGTTACGATGCAACCACCCTTCCTCAATTGTCGATAAAAATAATTTGGTAAAAAACCGTAAACTTCAGAAAAGGGTAATTGTGGTTTAAAACAAAAGAATTTGAAAAGAGCAAGAAATGAAAATTCACCCTTTCGGCAGCTAACTTTTTCGCATCTTCGAACGACGAAGCAGACACCGGCAGTTTGTCTTTGGGAAGGCTGATCGTCGGAGTGGGTTTGTAGAGTTCGGGCTTAACGTCTTTGCCGACTGAAAAGTCATAAAATTATAATAATGCTAGAAAAATCCATAAAATATAAAATTTGAAAGAATGACTCAAAATAATCCATTTTCTAAAAAAAAATAAACGAATTTTAAAGGTTTCTTTATTTAAAGAAGTAATAACTAAACACATCTTAGAGGGGAAATGAAAAATAATCAAATCTTCAAACCTGACTGATTCGCATTGACGATATCCACGCGAATGAAGGTCTTGCCGGCCGTAGGCAGAGGGGCCGATCCGCCGAAGTCTCGTTCGAAGTTGCTCAGTTGCTCCTGGAATTTTTCTTTTTTAATTCCTATTTAGTTTTCAAATTTTTATATTTTCAACTCGTTTAAATTTATTTTAATTAATACATTTTTCAAATTTTCACCTTCAACATAGCTTCCTCCTCTTGCTCTTTCTTCTTATTTCGACTCATTGTGTGCTGTGTCCTGAGTTTATCTAAAATTAGGGGAAATTATGTAGTCAAAAATGGACATCGATCAAATAGATATAATTTTGGCGTAAAACCAGTACGTCATAAAATAAAAATGAGAAAAATCCTGCACTTTATTATTATTATTTTTAAAATTTAAAATGCTCTAAAATAATGATCACAAGTTGTTTTTCATATGATAAGGCATCACAGAAATTCTTAAATCTAGGAAATCTAGAAATGTTTAAAACTCTTCTCAAATTCGGATAGAAAGAAATATCACAGCCTAAAACTCGCATTGATTCTTAGAAAACATTTCGAAAAAGGCACGAAACTCATATATAAATCCTCAGACAAAGATAGAGGTAAGTTCTAGAAGCATGTCGAAAATTTCAAATTTTTGGCTCATTTTTACACATATCACCACCGTTGCATTTCACCCAATCTGTTCCGGAAGTTTCTGGAACTTTTCAAATGTTTCAGAAGTTCCCAATTGTTCAATAGGAAACCGCCGTTCCCAGACCGGTCCATTGGTCCGGCACCACTGGGAAATAGTTGTCGATGGCTTCGGAAAATCTGGAAAAATACAGAATACTATTTTTAAAATGATCTATTTTCTAGAACATAGAGAATGGAAAAAATCGAATTTTCGAAAATGTTCAAATTTGATTGATTTTGTTTAACATCAAAAAATTACCTGGTACAGTACATTTCGGGACTGAGAATTGTCGGAAGATGGGCCCCTGGAATAGCGACGATCTTCACCCAGGACTCGAGTTTCTGAAAGTAACAAAAAATGAAGAATTCGTAAAAAATCAAAATCACCTTATCCAGCGTGTAGGTCCTCATGTAGTCGACGATGCCGAAAATCAGTTGCCCGTTTTTCTCATCCAGACCCACGAGGAGGGAATAGTCCATAACGTACTGAAAAGAGATCAACATTTTCTAGAAGTGATCCAAAACTATGAAAAGAGATCAAAAACCTTCCAACTAACCTGAGCGCTCAAAAAGTGGCTGTCGTTACTGATCGCCTGATTGAGAGCCGCTTTTGCGTGGGGGTACACATAGAGTTGCTGAATTTTTACAATGTTCGGAAAAATCAATAAACTCGATTTTTGTCTTTAAGACAAACCTGATTCCAGAGGTCCTTGACGAAATTCTCATCCAGAAGAACCAAATCCGAGGTATTTTTACCGGTAGAGGCGAGTCTGAAACGAATTTTTAAGGTCTCGAAAATTTGTAAAAACATCCAAAAGGTGCACAATTTTACATGCCTGTTTCTCAACGACCCCTTCAGATCCCAGACTTGGTTGACGTTTTGATTGTAGAAAAGATATTCCATCACCAGGATGTCGCCTTTGTAGGTCGACGTTTTGTTTTTGAAGCCAACTTTGAAAACGCCGAAAACCTGAAAAATTTCTCGAATTTTTCGCAGACGTTGCAAGGTCCGATTTTTCATAAAATCAATGTAAATAAAAGTCTATCAAATTTCAGAAAATATCAAGAAGTAGTTTCAAAGTAAACATACCTTGCAAAGAGTGGTCAACTTATGCTCAGTCACGGCGGTTTTGACGTACTCGAAATAATTCGGGGCGAATTTGACGAAAGAGCGAACTTCGAAATTCGACATCGTCTTGATGATGAATCGATGGTCGCAGGTCTTGTAGAAAAAGGAACCCGATTTTCCGCCCTAAAAATTTAGGTGAGCTTAGAAAAATTCTATTTTTTGTCTCAAATTTAAAAATATAAATTTAATACATTTTTTCTTATAAAAATAATAAAAAACATAATTTCTGAATTTTTTAGAAAGATAAGTTAATTTGGAAAATCAGTTTGCAAAAAATTGACCTGCGGAGTCCAGAATTGCGTTTCAGACAGGGACCGAATGAATGCTTCTTCTCCTTCGGGAAATAGGAGTTTTCTCAGAAGCCGGAATCTTTCGCCGTAATAGGCCTGAAAATCAATTTTAAAAAGTTAGCAAAAAATAAAAATTTTTTAAAAATAGTAAAATTAAAAATACAAAATAAAGGTAAAAATGCCACCTTAACATAGTAGCTGGCTTGGGTGTCCTGGAACTCGACCTCGATGTGCTCAGCGGCTTGACTCGCTTCGTTCTCCGTGTTGACGCTTGCCGAGTTCAGATTTAGGGCGATATCCTCTCCGCCGGCCGCTTCTCGCTGTTTTCTTCTGTTCTCCTGCAAAGTCATTTATGCGTTTACTTTCGCTTTTTTGTACTTAATTTGGCTTTTTAATTTCTCGATAAAAGGTACTCTTCGAGAAATTTCAAATTTGAACAGAATGTTGTGTTCTGTACATTTGTCAGAAAGCATACGCAATTCAACATTTCATTGATTTGAATTCCACGCAAAAAAAAATAGACTCGATCCTCATTGTGTGGCTGTTTTAGTATTTATTTTGTTGTATTTTCTTTATTTTCCGAATGTCCCAACCTCGTAATCAGCAGAAGAGAGAGCGTAAGCGATAATGGAACCGATATCAGGCTTGTAGTTGCCGCGGTAGTCCTAAATTTTGTTTTTATTTTAAGAATTTTTTAAAGGGACTAAAAACTTTACCACGATATCCCTGACTGTTACGCCGCATCTAGCTTTCAATCTGAGCCCCAAATGGAGATAGGTCGGGAAGGGGTCGTCCAATTTGTCGATGGAAATTTCTGGCATCTCAAAATAAAAAGAAATAAAAAAACTTTAAATTGTAAAATAAATGTTCACTATTAGTGTGTGCTTAGCTAGAAGCCTGCAAAGATCGTCTTTAAAAGTAGAAATTTTATATCAAGGGCAGTGATGAAAACAAAATAAATGTTAGAAATCACCTCTGCCCCTGGCTGAGTTTCGTCCTTGCTATTTTTCAGGGCCCTCATGTGCGCAGACAAGACGCCACATTGTTCGTTCCAGGCAGAAATTAAGTCGTAGATGACCTCTCGAAGTTGGAGACGAGTTTCGACGGACTGAAGAAATTGAAAGTAGATTTATGAAAAATTTAGGGGGTAAGTTTGAAACCTTTTTGGGGGGAAATTTGAAATAAGTCCAAAAATTTAGAAAAATTCACGAAAATACAAAAAAAATACTTTTATAGCCAAAGCGTCGTTCGTCAAGAGTTCCTCATTTTCATTTGCTTGTAGGTAATCGATGAAGGGTTTCTTTTCACTGAAAAAAAAATTTGAATTTCAAAAAGTCGAAAACAAAACTAAAAAGGTAATTTCTACAAATTTTCCAGATAAAAACTCAAAAGCTCTACCCCACAATCTGTCTGGTTTTTTCCACCAAATTGACCAGTTCCGAATGGAATTTTTCGACGTATTCGTCGTGGTCGTCGCTCAACTTCTGAAGTCTTTCAGATGCCGTCGCGGCGAGGCTCTCAAACAGATCGGATAACCTGAATTCTTGCAATTTTTCAACTATTTCTTGTCCATTTTTTGAATTTTAAGATTTTTGAAATAAATCTTACCGTAGCAGATCATTCAAATAGTCCTGTTTCGCTTTTCTGGTCGGCAAAATCGTGCAGAGAATTGGTGAAAACTGCACGTGGTAGGGGCGAATCTGCAAAAAATTTAATCAGACAGAAAATCAGAAAATTGAAACAAAACTCGGGAAGCTTCAAGAAAACTCCAATTAATTTCAAACAAATTGCAGAAAATTGTAGAAAAACTTTAAGAATCTCCAAAAAAAAAAACAAAAAAGTTCAACGAAAAAGTCGGAGACTAACCGGGGAAACCTTGAACGTCGTCACGAAATTGTTCATGGAAAAGAAGTGAGTGGTCTCGTGGAAAAAGCAGTGCGTGCACTGCTGTTGTTGAGAGTGAACAGCGGTATTGATTAGACTACCCTGAAAAAATCGATAAATCAACATTTTATCAATGTTTAATTGTCTTTTCAGAAAATCAATAACTTGTTTCTAATTTCTAATGATTTTCTATTTAAAAAATGAAAGAAATTTCATTTAAAAGATTGATAAATTTGACCAATTTTCTCTAGAAAACAAGCAATTTCACTAAAACTTTCTATAAATAATAAAATACCGTTGAATATGAAGAATTTGAGAGGTAGTCCAAATATCTCCCGAAGGACAGATGCCAAATGTCCGGACTCATAGTCATCACATTCGAAGAGAGTTTGCAACTAAAAAATACATTGCAATTTTTATTTAAAATGTTCAAAATTTAGTTCGATTTAAGAAAATGTGTTTTTAACATAATTTTTATTTTTAATTTTATCTTACCTCGGACAATAATACCACGTCAAAATGGGCCCGTTGACGCTTTGGTTGTTCTCCTCGCCACTCTGCACCACCGTTTGGGTAGTCACCTCGATACAAACCCGCCCGAAAACCTGAAAGATACCAAGTGGCATCCCAAAACGATGACTAGTCCCATTTACTTACCAATTTCCTGGAATGGTCTAGCATGGGCACCTCGCAATTTGATGAAGGACATTCGTAGGACTTGTTGAAGCAGAATCTGAAAATTACCAAATGATTGCCAAACATGGCACAATGTCCCAAAAAGTCTCACCTGGTAAGGAACTCTCCCAGCGTCATGTCGTGGTCCCCGTAGAATTGCATGCTGACTACCCTGGAAATTGAGAATTACCATTTGGTATCGAAAATGGTATACGAATGACTAAGGAATAGTAGAATCATAAAAGTTACCATGGCCTGACGCAGAAATACGGGGCGTTTGGAGATTTTGGTGAGAAGGACCCAAACAGAACCGCGACTCTTTGGTGACAAAATGGGTCTAGGACGTCTTGTCTCTTGGTCCCATCTCCGGAGGACATATCCTAATTTTTAGATAAGAATATTTTTAAAAATCAACTCTACTCTTCAATATTGTTCTTATTTGAAAAATAAATACTAAATTAAAATTTCATGTTCTGTAGATCTTCAACCTGAGTTTCTTGAAACAGTAAAAGAAAAAATCAGAGTTTCTAATGAATGTTACAAATTTATTTATTTGAAATAAAAATCGAACCTCTTCATTCTGCTTCTTTCTGATCCTTTCCTTCTCTTCCTGTGCGGCTTTCATTCTCCTCTTGAAGAACAGCCCAGAAAGGGCTCGGAAAGAGGCGACGTCTTTGAAATCGGTTGGAGCGACGCATGAAGATTTCGCAAACGGTTCTCGAGGTTCCGATGGAAGTTTGCCCTGGAAATCCGGGCTTCAAATTTTTGACACTTCTATGTTAAACATGACAACGCGAAGAAAAGCGAGTGGGTCTTTCTCACTTTTTCGTTGTCTACCACCGCACTTTCCATGCTATCTCGTCTTTCTTCGCGCTGCCATTTTTAACATGGGAGCGTCACAAAATTTAAGCTCGGTTAAAAATTTTCTTCTTTAGTTTTACATATTTTTTTAGAAATATTTATAATTTTATTTTCATCTTTTTCATTTCAAAATATCTATGAAAACTCATAAAATTATTCATTTCTAAAAAAAATTTAAAAAAAAGAAACCGCTTTTGTAGTCTCCATCTGTCTATCGATTTGTAATTTCGCCTCTGCTTTTGCTTGTTCAAAATCCTCTTTCGTTCCGAATCTGTACAGCGGTTGTTTGAAGTACGGCAATAGAGAACAAGCTCTGAATTTTTACCATTTTTTTTTTTTAAATTAGAAATTTTTAAAAATATATTCACCTTCCCCTTGGCGTCTCCAAAAATGGCGGTTCGTATTCGATGAAGGGCGATGAGGAGAGAACGCATCGGTGGAGGGCCTCTTCGAATGGGGACTGAAAAAATATAATTAAACAATTTATATCTTTATCTTCAAAAATGCTACTTTTCTTGAATTTTCGTCAAAATTTAAAGAACGAAATTTCTGAAAACTGATATGATAGTATAATTTTTTTAAAAATAATAATAAAATAAAATGACCTTTTCCTCCTTATTCTCGATGTTTGCTAGTCGGTCTGTGCAAGCAGCGCAGGGCGATTCGCTGTAGGCCAACTTCACGCCGAACAAATTCAGGAACTCTTTCTCCAATCTTGACGAGTAGCTTGAGAGGATCAACATCTGCAAAAAATATTATTTTGAAAAATTTGGAATTTTATAAAATCTTAACGAGTAGCTTGAGAGGATTAACATTTAAAATGTTCTAATTTAAAAGAATATAATTTTCAGAAAACAACTAATTTACTTTGGAGGGGATTAATTTTGCATAAAAATGCTTTAACTTTCAGAAAGAAAATATTCTATCAATCAGAGAAATCTACGTTCAAAACAAATTTTTCTTTATGGAAAATTTCACTATCTTTTCAAAATATTATCAAGAAACTTTCGTTTTCTCAACGTTAAAAAATGCGAAGAGAATAAAACTTGCAAAAAAATTACCTGTAGAATCTTTTTGATCGATTTCAATTCCACCGCGTCATTTCCCTTCAGAATCACCGAGCAATTTCGGTCGTCAGGACATTTGTCGAGAATCTGATAAAATAAATTTTAAAAAATATATAAATAATAAAATCTAAGCTTTAAAAATAGTAATTTACCAGTAAAATCTTATCGCTCCCATCGGCCAGCTTGATGGTTTTCTGGCAAAACTGGGGACAGAATCCAATGCTCTGCTGAATCAACTGTGCATCGGAACTCGGCAGAATATCAGCACCAGTGCACCGAGACACTCTTTGAAGAACTCTGAAAATTTGAACAGCCTTAAAATTGCACGAATCTCAATTTTCTGATTTTTTAAAATTAAAAATATAATTTCATTTAATTATTAAAAAACTAACGTCGACTTTACATTGACGGCCAATTTGACTGAGTTTCTCTTCAAAAGTTCCGCCGCGATTCTGGAGACTCCACCTTCGACCAGCAAAAGGGTGGGTCTTCGCGCCAAAATTCGGTCAACCTTGAAATTTGAAAAAATTATAAAAATGAGTTTTAAAAAAACTAGAAAAAATATGATGAATTTAGAACAAATCGCAGAGCTGGCTTTTCGGAAAATTCAACATTTGAATTGAATATGTAGCTTTGCTTAACTTGAATAGGATAATGTCAACCCAATATGTTTCAAATTTCGAATTTTGTCGAAAAATCGACTCAAACAGTAAAAATAAAAATAAACGACAAAATACCTGTTTCGCCAAATATTCGGCTTCCTGAAACATGATGGGCTCGATGGACGATAATTTGCCCTGGATTCTCTCGTACTCGATGGAGCCGGCCACTATCATGATCGAGGCCTGGCGAGGCTGAAATTTGTCTTTATTCTTCTTAAAACTCATCTTTATTATCTTCCAAGTTAAAAAAAGAATATTTATCAAAACATTTTTAAAAAATAACCTCCTCCAAATGAGCTTCCTTATGTTGCAAATTCTTCGAGCACACCACTCCCCAGATCGTCTGAAAGAATTACATAAATTTTAAAATTAAAAAAAGAACATTTTAAAAACCAATAAAAATACCAGTATACCTCCGATTTCGGCTCCTCGACATCGACGTGCAGTTTCTTGATATGCACGTAGTCGAGAATGTTCATGGAGTCTCGCTTTTGGACGTCCACGGTAATCCGACTGGCTATTTTATCCGCTAAATTCAGGACGATTTCTTTCCATCTGAAAAAAATGAAATTGAAAGACATAATTTTCAATACTTCTAGAAAAACAATCAAGAAAGGCTTTCATTTCTTTGCCAATTTTACATCTTTCAAAAATAGGACGGTTTTTAATGGATCAGATTTTTGGTAAAATGATAACACTTTCTATTTTCGTCACCTCTTGTCACTAATCTGCTCCCTCTCGAAAAGATAGTCCAGCAGTCTTTCCGCAGTCTTCGCGAAAGCCGCATTCGTGTCGACGTCAATTGGAGCATTTCTGGAGATGACGATGGTTGACGGGGAAATTGTTGTGATTTCACTGAAAAGTTTTTTCTTATGACTAAAGCATTTTAATCTAATTTTTGAATAAATAACTGATAGATTAAATTTTGTTTCTTATCACTAATCAAAGATGTTATCAACCTTATCACTAACCCATTTTCATCGAACGTCATCTTCTCATTGGCCTCGATCACTTCCGAGGTGAGGCTGACCTTGTCCTAAAAGTCTCTTATCACATAAGGAAAAAGTGAAAGTCTTCTTATCAATAATCAGATTCTCCTTTATCATTTTTTAGTCTTATCAGCCTCATCAAGACTAGTATCAATTCTATCATTGACCTTATTATTCTTATCAATCTTATCACCTGAACTTCTTCCCTGCTCCTATCAGCGGATCCAGAAACTGGCGTTGATTGTCCGGTGGCGGTGGCCTGCTCGAGACTTCTGTTCGACGAAACGTTTCGAAGGGAAGATGATGAATCAACACGCTACAAAGGCAAGCCTTTTTCTTATCACCAATTTTCCCTCATCGCTGATAAAAAAGCGTTCTCTTATTAGACGGAAAGAAGAGTGTCTCTCTCTCACTCGTTAATCTAATCTCTTATCGTCTTTTGAATGTTTGAACTTTTGCGCCTTATCACTATACCATTTTCTTATCAGAAAAGAATGGAGTTTCTTTAATTTTAGAAAGAAAACATTTAGCAAATAACTTAGGTTTTAAAGTTTACCGTCCCATCAATGCCCAAGCTCTGGGTTCCCGAGTCTATGCCTCTCAACCAGTCGGGGCCACTTTCATCGTCTTCTTGAAGGGTGTTATGAGCGTGAAGCTGAAATTAGGGATTTGATGTCCTTCAAAAAGAGATTTAATTAATCTATCATTCGGATTTTTAATGTATATTTTAAAATGAGGATTTCACAAATCCTCAAAATTTCATATATTCCCCTAACATGTTTGTCGCTGCTGCTATCTCCTGATAACGACGTTCTTTCCGCTTGAACCAGCAGTAGTTCTTCGACGCTGAGCATAGCGGGAAGTCTGTTGGTGGGCGGGGCTAGAGAGAAGGAGGCTCTTCTATTTTGAGACTCTGGAACGGTTCCGAAATTTGCCGAAGATGAAATAGACGCTTTGGGAGTTCCTGAATATTATTACTTTTTTAACAAATTTTCTAGAATCTAAAATTTCTAGTTTTCTCGAATGTTCTAAATATACAACTTTTTTTACTTTTGACTCATTTTTTAAAAATGATTTTCGCTCTTAAAACGTTCTCATTTTTCCCCTAGAATATTATATTTTTGGCAAAAAGTCTTTCGCCTCTACCTGGAACCGAACCAATCCCCGTATCACGTCCTCCTCTCAACAGTTGTGGCGAGTTGAAGCCATTGTTTCGATCCGTGGGCGCCCACATGAGATTTCCTTAATTTTTAAATCTCCTTTTTGAAAGAAAAAAGAAACCACAAAATCTAGCCATTACAAGAATCATTTGCATGCAAAAATCGCTAACTTTCAGAACTTTTAACAAATACAACTAATTTTCCATGCTACAGTACCTTCAAATAATCAAAAAAAAATTCGAACTTTTCGGGCATAAATGGCACAAGTTACATCTCTCGATGCCAAATGATATCAAAATGGTATCCTAACCACTAAAAGCAACACATGTACGACATACCAGCGGACACAGTAGCAATGGGTTGGATAGGTGGAATACCCTCTGTCCCAGATGAGGTCAGCGTAGCGGCTCCCGAATCCGACGACGTCATGCCTCCAGAAGTCGATTCGTCGTTGGACGTCTTCCGCCAAGCGGTCGACAATTCGTCCGCCGGCAAATATTGAGACATCATCTTGGCACAGTAGTGGCAAAGACGCAAGTCGCCGAGGTAGCCTGAAAAAGATACAATTTTTAAACGAAATTCCATTTTCTTCAATTTTTTTTAGCAAATTTTCACTTTTACCTAGTGCGGATCCAGGAAAATGAATATTGCAACACTTGGAGCAGAAAATTTGACCACAGACTCTGAAAAAAACATTAAATTTCACTTTTTCGAAAATAAACTGAAATATTTAATACCGGCAGTGATGCCTGCGTCTGAACGTCGTGAACCGCTCTTCACACTGAAAATGGAACCTGCATTTTAACTCAAGATTTCAATTACATGCCAAAAATTTCTCGCAACTTCTATATGCTAAGCTTCATGATCATTTAACGTTAAAATTAACTTTAAGAAATTTCTCAACTTCAAGGAGTATCTTTCCACCTTTCAAATATGTTCACCTGATAGCACTCTTTCCCTGTCGAATCAGGCATCCAATACTGCCGGAAGTTGGACCGATTGTAATCCTGCAGTCGGGGCTTGTTTCCTTTGAGCAGGGTGGTGAGTTTGTCCGAAAATCGCCTGCTGTTTGAATTGTCCGGATTCGAATCGATGCCTGGAAAAAGTAAAACTAGAAAAAACAACAACAACATTTTCAAGTTTTTTTTAAAGATGTTTTCAGAGTTTTTTTTCTTAAATCATAAAAGTCGAAAGATAAAATTAAAAAATGAAACCTAAATTCGTTTTTTTAATCGGTTTTCTACCGAATATTCTGGTAAAAAAAATCCCACTTAGATTAGAGGGTGAATCCAAATTCTGGTTTGAGTTGCCTCGATTCTTCGGAATGTTCAGTGGGAGCTCCACGCTTCCCGAGGAATTCGAGGCGGCGTCGCTGGGTGCTGAATTCTCTGTGTTCACGGAGAGAATCGTTGAAATGCCACCTCTGGAAAAAGCAACAACTTTAATAGAAATATTTTTTTTTGAAAAATAAAGAGACCTTGTATTATTTTCTTTAATTTTATTCTTTTAACAAAATTGAGAAAATATACAAAAAGCGTGTGTTTTATTTTCTCGAAATGCTATTTTTTAACAATATTTTGCAGAAAAGCTGCAAAAACACTTTATTTTCTTTAAAAAAAAACCCATTTTCAGATTAAAACTATCTTACAAACCTAATGGTTGATGGCCCTGCGGGGTTGCTGAATTCTGGCTGACTTGTCGTTTCAGTTGGGATACTTTGATTCGCCGTTGGAGCTGCTGGAGTCGAAACGTCGCTCTTCCAAAATCTCCCGAATAGCCCGTTCAGGACGCCTGAAAATTATAGATTAAAAAACAGAAAATCATAAATCAGTTAATTTTCAAATTAAAAAGAAATACTTTGTTAATGGCAGTGAGTTTCTAAAAATATTGCAGAATTAGGAATATCCAAGTTAGACTGCAATAATCGCATGAAATGCTTAATCTCGAGAAAATCTCGCAACTTATTCGTGTCATCCCAGATTCTTATCTTTTCAGAATTTTTCATTTCTCAAATGGATATTTGTTAAAATGTGTTCTAATATTTTATTATTTTCTAATCTAAAAAGGGTAAAACTCTTTAAAAAACATTCAACAATACCAGAAGTCTGTTGAGACGCCTCGTCTAGTGCCTCATCCTGCAACCGATCGAAGAAGATGATCCCATTTCGGATCGAATTCTGCGTCGATCCCCCGGGATCGTCAGTCATGCTGAATCCAAAAAATCATGAAAATCTCAAAAATGATCCCCAAGAAACTTGTTCACCACTATCACAATTTTTTGTCAAGTCCACTAGTTTCTTTTTTTAATTTTTCCTAAACTTCCTGACCTAATATTTAGCTAATTCTATAAATGGTGGCCATGATGGACTGATGAATTATACAGAAAGACATTCCGAATCCGGGAAATCATGAAAAACCCGAAATTCGTGAAAAAAATCGCCAAATAGACCACTTGGCCAATATAAAAAACGAGGGATAACGCGAATTACGCAAGCAACGAAGTTAATGAAGGGCGAAAGGATGGAAAGAGTGGAGAAGAAAGTGTTTGAAGGGGCTATTTCCAGGGCTCCCAAGCAGATATGCCGAGTTTATGTTTCGGACAACATTTTTGTACAGAAATGTCGCTAGGAATGTAAATAAGACTTTCGTGAGGAAAAAAATAAAAGAAGACTCCTTGACCGAAAAAGCGCAAAATTGTGACCTTCAAAATGAACACATTTTCACTGCACAAATTCGGCTTGTAGACAGACATTTTACGCTGATTGTTTTTTTTTTGCATAGAACTATTTTATCGGAACTATCGTCTATCTAGATGGTGCCATTTGAGATGTTTTGGGTTTGAAGGACACTTCTTTTCTAAATTTCTTCTTTCAAACTCGCGTTTCTACCACAAACGCATTTCTGCAAGGGGACGAAGCTTGGGGACTCGAGCCATTTCTCAGTTTTCTTTCGTTCAATATATCGATTTTTCGTTTTTTGCCGATTTATTTATCGTTATTTTTTTAGAGGAAGTTCACCCATAGTTGTTAGGTGAAATAGTGTGTTGATAGAGAAGAAAAAAGGGGTAAACTTTCAAAGGAACTTTACAAATCGATTTGCTAAGAAAACAATTTTGAAATTATTTTTCTAGAAATGCCGCCCCCGCGCTGTGTCGTCCGCGCGCCCCCGGGTCACGTCTCCCCGTCGACGCTGGGCAGTCCGTACAATAGCCGAATTTCGTCAGGGTTCGAACAAAATTTTTTTTTCGAAAATCATTTTTTTAAAATATCAAATTCCAACAAAACTTAGGCTCATCACTAGTTATCACCCTTTCTCTGAGAAATAATATGAAGAAGAGAAAAAGGGTGGTAACTATAAGGGCCCAAAACTTACAAATTTTAGAAAAAAAAAAAACCCTAAAAAATTAGAAAAATAATAAAATTTCAGTGACTCGCCCCATAATCCATCGACGCGTTCTTCTGACTCGTCATCGAATTCGGATTCCCTGACGTCGAGTGGGAATGACGAATTGACGTCTTCATCCGACGAGTCAAGTTACGACGAGATGTCGTTGTCCGAGCGAATGAAAGGAGGCAGCGAAGAGGAGAAATCGGCTGAATCTTCGGAAGATTACAGGTTTTTTCGTCATTTTTCAAGTTTAAAAGCTTCTAAACTTCAAAAATAGTCCGTAGTTCTTTAGAATGTTGATGAAACTGCTTTTTTAAATTTAATTTTCAGCAACGAACACATCGACGAGGCTGAAGACGAAAAGAGTGGGAGATCTGTGCCGAGTACGAGGTCGACTAGGTAAGTTCAATAAAATGTAAAGGATGTCTCAAAAAATTTCTCGGAACAAAGTAGTTTTTATTTTATTTCCAGCACCAGAACCATTAAATCCGATGCCTCTTCCTATGGTTTCTCTTCGCTGGAGGAATTCGGATACCCGGAGAAAAGTGGAGATTTTTAAAAAATTATTTTCTCAAAAAAAATCATCAATTTTTCAATTTTTATTTGAATTTTCGACAAATTTCTAAGATCTTAGTTTTTCTCATCAAAATGCGTGATTTTTAAAATTACTGATGTTTTTTTAAGTTATCGATTTTTCAGAAGACATTAGCGAGTCGAGCACGGTGGTGAGACAGTGGATTTCCGCTGCGAAGTCCTTCTTCCATTCCGAAACCCCGCCCGTCACCGTCACCAAGGTAAATTGTATTATTTTCAACCGTACTCTGAGACAATTACGTTGTTTGTTATTCTTATTCCAAAGAATACATTCTTTTTATACTGTACTTTGAGAAAATGGCGTGGTCTTTAATTCAGAAGCCTCCTCGTCTGAGCAGGAAGCTGCGCGTCGCGCCCCGCAAAAATAAGGCCCCCACTTGGCGTCAGGCTTATAAAGAGGTGAATCAATTGTATAAATTCACTTTTGAAAAAATCATTCTTTAGGTTGTTTTTTTTTTTATTTTTGATAATTTTAAGAATTCAGGTCCAGCGTCGCAAACGCGCTTTCCAGAAGCCGGCAGTATGCGAGAAATTGAGTGATGGTTAGTCATAGTTTTATAAATTAGCATGAAAAATTTTTCAAGTAAAAAAATTCGACTTACCTAAACGAATTTGATGAAGATGATAAAATTTGAGGCGAGCTTGTTCCAGTCGAGTATCTGAAGTTTCCGACAGCCGTCTCTCCCTCCGACCTCTCGCCGCGACTTGTCGAATCGCTCGCGCGCATCTACGTCGATTCTCCTGATATCAGGCATGCTAATTTTTTTAATTAAATTTTGTTTCAGAAGGAAAATTATATCGGAATAATGTTAATTGTACATGAAAATATTGGATGCCAGACTAATTTTACTCGATTTCGAAAGTTTGAAACGAACTTTAAAAGAATTAATGTGATGAATTTTATAATTTAAAAAAGCGATAATTTTTAAAGTGGAAACTTTGTTAAATTTTCAGAACGGGCATCGAGCCTGAGCACGGTGCGGAACTGAGCGCGGATCAGGCGATGATCGGACCGCACGTTCTCCCCGTGGTGCACAAGAAGCGAAGACGCCCCAAGCGTAAGATCAAAAATTCGGTATAATTGAGGGATCTTTGAAAGGGCGCCATATTTTATCTTTTTTTCTTCATTACGCCAATTTCCTTTGATACTGCATCCCGGGTAAAAATTCGACGATTTTTATCTTTTCTACTGCTCAAATTAATCTACTTACCACATTTTTCTAACGACCCAGTTCTAATAGTAAGGCAGCCCTAACAGAGTCTAATTTTATCAAATACTTGAAATTTTTCATCATGCTTTTATAAATTCAGTTTTATCATGCCTTTTACTGATTGAGATAAAGAATGTTTGAATAAGAATATTTATTGAAGATTACAAATATGGGAAAATTTATGGTGTTTTATAATATTATTTTTCGTTTATTATTTCTGCTTATCTCCGTTTTTCATCAGTTCACAGAATAGCCATATATGGGATTGCGTAATGCGCGTTATTCCTGGTGTATCATCTGGCATTGGTACTCTACGTCTACCCCTTCAAAATTATTAAGATCAATAATTCCCAAATTTAAGAATTCCCCAAAATGAGCAATAATTTTGCGATTTCAATTTTCCATTTTTTCTTTGCCACAATATTGACTCATAAACCTTCGCATTTCCTCATCTTTCTTTTCCTCTAAAACCCCTCTCTTGATTTTCAAGGTTACCGTATTGACAGATTCTGACTCGCCATACAAACAAACAAGAGATTGATTGATTTTGGAAGATTGGGTTCAAAAACGGTATAGGCTATAGGTTACCAAAAAGGAACTTTTACCAACGAATGGTGCCCCCTACTAAAAAATGGTAAGCAGCCCCAACTTTCCCATAAAAATAAATAAACTTCCGAAGCCTAATCCTTTCCTTTTATTTTTTCCAAATACGGTTGGTTGGCCCGAATTAATTTATGAGTTTAGGACCTTACCATAAAAGGTAGCGAGTTGCACATGAAAGGGATCAAATAAACCGCCTAGGATATAAAATTGGAAATAGCATGGATCAGAGAAAAGGACGACAATTGAAATAAAGAAATTCAAAGATTTTATCTCGGAGATATGAACTTTTTATTGATCCTTCGAAAACTTGTTCATTTTTCCGAAAATATTTTTGATATCTAAAAATTGATTTATTTTTCGTATTCAAGACAACCTTCCTTTCGCTGTAATTATCGGTTTCCCTTAGAGCGCCGGCGAAGGATAAAGCTAAACCGCTGCTGAAGAGAAGATGCCAATTAAACCGAGCTTTGTCGGAAAATTTTAAAAATTCAGAATTTTCGACAAAAAACTCGTATGTCCTGAAAGTTCTCATTTTACTGCGTATAAATTGTCAAAGCATAACCCTAAAGAATGAGGGATCTGATATATCCAGAGGGTATGGATGTCTTTTTTAGATAAGGCGAATGTCTAGAGGACATTAGACTCGTGTCAAATTGTCAAATGTATATCTCCGATCTAATGGATACAATTTTTACGGGTTTACCGTAAACTCTCGATGGAATAAAAAATTAATTGCTTCACAATGCACCTGGCAGATTAACACTTGTTGTGCAATGTTTTAGCACTTTTCGGGGCGGACTTCTTTATTTTTAGGGGATATCCCGCATAGAAATTTATGAGATTTTTGAGATGTATTAACTTCATTTTTGGATATATGAAATCCCCTTCTGAAAAACCTTCGAAATAAAACTCAAAACTTATTACAAATTTTTTTTTTTTTTTGAAATTTCCAAGATGTCGAATTTTAAGCCCAAGACATTTTATAAATCCTGGATCCCGTGATTCAGAACAATATCCAAAACCTCCCACTCTCCATATAATGACCCTCCGAGTTTCCGGTATATTTCTTTCTCTCCATCTTTTCCGCTTCCTTCATTTTCCATACTCTTTCTCTTCCAGCTTTTCCTGTATGTCAAGCCCTCAAGACTGACAAAGACAAAGATGTATGTCAGACGCGGGATTGGAAGATATTGGATAAACAATAGGAAAAGTCCTCCCGGGTTTAAATTTTGCTCCCCGAAAATGAAATTTAGTCCCCAAATTTGGGAGCATTTTGATATTTTCGGGGCTATTGAAGAATATCATCTACCGTAAAAGTCACATGAGCACATACGATAATTGAAAAGATAATTATTTATCTTCACACCACATAAGCTCACGAAAAGATAATAGCTTTTCTTCTCACCGGAACGCAATTTCAATTTCCGGAAATTTTACGACTTTTGGCAAGACGCATCATAATCGAATGAAAACGCGATAAAATAAGATATGCCAAAATTATACCCCAACCATTTTAAGGTCTATCTTTTAACACAGACAAAATTTAGGTAAGCCAATTTGAATTTCTTATTTTCTGCTCACCTTACCATATGCTCGGATCAATTTTCTTCCTTCTTTTTCTTTTTTCTTTGTTTTGTCATGCTATTTCCCTTTTTGAAAAAGCCGACGTTGTCTTTCTCGTCTCCAAATTTTATATGCTATTTCTCAGCCTATAATTATGAGAAGACGCGCGCAACTTTTTCTATCAAATTTTCGTTCTTCTTTTTATTTTTCACTCTTAGCTTCATACGCTATTTCTTACATTGAAAAGTGACAGGAGAAAACGTAAAAATTTTCTCGAGAAAAATCGAAATTTTCATTAAAACTTTCTTAAAATGCTCATCTTACCACATAAAAATTCATAAGAAAATGATTTGATAAGAGGAAAAAAATCGGATAAAAATAATCAATCTTAATAAGATTACCTAAATTCTACAGTAGTCTAAAATTTGAAATTTGAATAGCACAAAAAATAGGGCGGAAGAATAAAGGATTTTCAACCCTATTGTATCCTTACCACAAAGGTCGGCTGCCATACCGGCGCCTAGTTTTGAAGGTCTCAAAATACTGTATCTTCCAAAAATAAATTTATATACCAGTCTAGTTTCAGGCCTATCTTTTATCATGAGAGAATTTTCCTGACCCCCATATTTTGAATCTTTTTTCAAAGCCTCGAATCTTTCGTGAAAGTAGAGCGAAAAGTTATAGACTATGCAAAAGTGCGAGAGCCTAGAGGATCAGAAATATAAAGAAAAAGGAAGTTTGTTTTTCGGAAACCCTCCCTTCGTGGAATTACGGTAGCTGGGACGAGAGTGAGAAATAT
This sequence comes from Diploscapter coronatus, assembly GCA_964036155.1. NCBI lineage: Eukaryota > Metazoa > Nematoda > Chromadorea > Rhabditida > Rhabditidae > Diploscapter > Diploscapter coronatus. Next base: position 84,703,004 of record OZ038422.1, on the reverse strand, counting down.
CACGAAAAAACTGTAGATCGAAAGAAAATCGAGAAATAACGTTAGATTTCGAGAGATAGGAAAGAAAATGAAGGGAGAAATAGTGAGGGATAGAGCGAGAAAGGCGGAATGCTGTCTGAGATAATTGCGCGTAATTGCCCTGGACGAGAACTCCTTTCTTTCTATATATGGGGGAATGTGTGTGGATGCAAAAGAGCGTAGAGACGTATATGGCAAAATCGATAGATTTTCCTTCTGGAAAATAAGGGTGACGTCATTTTTTTAATATGACGTTATGACGTCTTTACGCCCCTTTATAGAAAAGAAAGTAGTATCGCGACTCAAGAGAAAGAAAGAAATCGCTTCAAGTACCTTTCCACCAATAGAATCATTTCCTAATTTGCATATGTTTGCATACGCCCGTAAAGGGCCAATCCCGAGCATACCGTAATTTCGAGAGTTTAAATTCATATGTCTAATTATAGGCATCGGTATGAGCTTCGATTGATCTATTGTAATCTTGGAAAGTTTGAAAAAGGAAACATTTTATGATATGCAAATTTTTGCAGAGACTGTAAAATTTATATCCCAGCCGGTTTTAGCGCATCTCGTGTTCTTCAAACACTTGCACCCCATTAAACACAACGGCTTTTTGCCCAGAGTGCGCTCGTAAAAACAAGGTGATCTTCACTTTGAGAAACTCGCTACGTCTCGCGTCGCTATGTCTGTGGGAAAACTTCGAAGATTTCAGGTTTCGAGTTTTATATCTCAACCGTTTTAAGTTCCTATGCTTCATCATTAGATCTGAAATTAGATATTTGAGGTTTCGAACGATTTTGAATGTCTACGCTTTATCATATGATTAGAGATTTTCTGACCCTATTCAGATTTTTAGCCCTGTAAGTGAGGATTTCGGCCTGTCAAGTAGGTGTACGCGCAGGCTCAAAAAAGGAGCATTTTCTGCGTCTTTTCACTCTCCTATAATGCAGTACTATTTCCCATTTGTGAAGGAAAGGGAGTAGATAATTGCAGGGCGTTGAAGACAGACAAGACATGCGAGTACAATAGACCAGAGACAGCGGGGGGTCATGTCGGAGAGAAAGAGAGGGAAGAGAAGCAGAAAGTTGGAAATAATATAGAAAGTTAGAGAGAAAGAAAGATCTTTCTTTTTCAAATAGAATATTCGAAAGGTAAACAGGTAAAAAATTGAAAAAATGTAAATTTCAAATTCTACACATAAAAAATAGAAAAACACGGTAAAAATCGACCTTAAAGTTACGATAGAATCAATGAATAAAAATAATAAAGCTGGAAAATTCATGTGCACTAACCATATAACGATCTTTAACTAAATGAACATTTAGAAGTTCTCCTAAATTGTGTAGAGACTTCTATAGATCGAAAGAAAATGATAGATCACGAAAAATCGAGAAAATCAGAGAATCCCAAGAAATCGACGACTAAAATGGCCAGAATTATCGTCGTCAGACCTCGGTCCGCAATGCAGAAATTCGGCTAAAATGACTGCCAATCACCCCTTCGTTGAGCGCCGTGCGGCTAATAATACGGTAATTTTGTCAATTGCTCTAGCATTTTCCCCTCTATTTTTTCTCTCTCATCTCCGATTTTCCCACTCTCTTTTCCATCTTACGTACTTTTCTCACGCTATTTCTCCCTCTAATTTTCCAGCTCTTTTTCTCTTCCCCACACTATTTCACGTAGTCTAATATTCCCTCTAGCAATTCCCTCACACTGCGATTTTCCTGCGTTTCTAGCCTCTCCTAATTTTCTATGGTCTCTAACCCCAGCAATTTTCTAGCCGTAAAATTGCCCCCTTTGAAATCGAGATTTCATACCGAACCATTGAAATATTGATCTATGTGATAAAGCGTACTTGCAAAAACCGGATGACATATATTTATTTTTACAAGATTTTTCTCCATGTATATATTGGAAGAAGTGCCTTCTAGAATATATGGCACATGGAAAAGTTTTCGTGGAAGGAAACTAGTCTTTCCGAGCGCCTTTTGGGAAGTGTTTGGGCAAGCAAGGAAGCCCTTCCAAAAACATACATAATGTAGATGATACTGTAGTAGGAAAATGTAATACAACCACTTGTTATAAAAAAAAATAGAAATTTTGCTGAAAATCACATGTGAAATGAAATAATTGTCGAAGAGATAGATTCGAAATGTCATATGAAACCTAGAAAAATTACTTTTAAAAATTCGAAAAAAACAATCAATAAAATAACCACTTGCAAAAATTCCGTCATTTCGAAAACTCGCCTGAGATACAGCACTGAAAATTTGTGACCATTTACGGCACACATAGTCAAACGGGGCCAATTACTTGGTGAGACGAAATAGTCTATAGTTAGAGAACGCAGACACAAACATGGAAATTATAAGGGAAAGATTCTCTGAAATTATGCGACATTTCGAAAATCTCGTTATTTGTAATTACTCAATCCGCTTTTAATTCTATTCTTTAAAATAGGGAGATTTTTGGCGGGAAACTGTTATCGTTAATCTTATCTTTGATTATCGAAGATTAGATCTTCACTAAGGTCAATCACACCTTTACTGTCAGTTTATGGTTAGCGATATGCCAATCAACTTGATTTAAGTACGTCAAATTTGGAATTGACACGTCTTGAATTTTTCAGATACTTATGCCGTATCATTTCCGTTTCTACTACTGTCCTTCAATATGAGATGAGGAAAAGCCTGATCTTCACTTATCAGTAGCATTGAATTTTGATGAAGATAGGCTGCTAATAGCTATATTAAAAGTTATAGCATTTCTCGACGAAGATCAGCTTTTACCATACTCCAGAAAAAACAGAAATTGTGTTTCATCTTTATTTCGGTCTAATTTCGAGAGTTGACCTCTTATCAATCTGGCTGCCAGCTCTCAAAAATTTCCATGTATCGTCATTTTCACCTCTAGCCCCCTGCGTCCCGCTCACCTAACAATTAGCAGCAATTTGGTGGTGTTGTCCTGTGGTTCTTTTTCTCTCGCCCCTCTAGATTTCACCCGCTATTTCTCCGACCAATTGCCCAAAGCAATCATCTCCCCTCCCCGACATACCTCCAATACGCCAATCTTCGCTAATTCAACCAACTCTTTTGGGTCCTCGATACCAAAGACCCAAAAGTAGTGCACATACCTTATCAGTGATACCATTTTAGGTGTCAGCTACCATCTTCCAAAGTGGGCGTGGTCAAGACTCGTATTTTTGCATCCAATGCCCGCTGGAAGCCACGCCCCCCGAGTCACAGTCTCTCCTATTCAAAGAAAGGAGGAGAGGGAGAGACGGAGAGCGCTAGTTTCTTCGGCCCCGTGTGTCTGCGTTCTACTTTCCCATTTACCAAGCACTACCACTTTTGGTAATCCGCCTACCGTTTTGTACCATTTATCAGAAATTTGCATTTTCAGATCCATTATGGACGAGAAGCCACCGTTCGGCGACTACGCACCCACCGCCAGCTACTGCTACCCGACATCAGGTACGGGCACGCCGACCCGTAGTGATTTTAATTTGCACACATAGGGGGCAACCCCGTAGTGCTTTAATTACGCGCACCGACTTCGATCCCGTAGTGACAATTAGCTCAATACGCGGTGTTGCTATCGGGTGTAATTTATACCAGACTAGCGTGTTATTAGAACGGTCTGCAATTTTCGACCCCTCAGGAAACCGTCATTAAATTGATCGCGCTTGTATTAATCTTTTAATTACCGAGTTGAGAGTTGTCATGTAGACCACGCCCTCTTTTGGTTTATGCATTGGTTTAGCAGTACTAGCTATACTTATGACATAGTGTTGATATCATATATCACTTAAATTTAAATTGAATTTTTATAGAAGTGAACTTTTCTTAAGGAATCTCTTTAAAAAGCTATACTTTGTAAATCCTTGAAGCATAAAATAAAAGTCCATAGTCTTTTATTAGTATGCCATTTTTTGTTATTTTGAGGATCTTCTACTATTCTTAGGATTTATATTTTAGGGGCGTCAACGAATTCGAACGCCACCACTGCGACGCCCTATTTTTACACGATGAATTACCAGACGACGCCACCTACGTCAACAGCGTTCCCCACAGCGTCGCCCACCCACTACATGCCATATCCGACGGGAGGTGCCGCGAGCTCACCTGAAGGTAAAATGTGCTGATATACCAAACGGGTTGAATATTTCAATTTCCAAGTTGCCTCACCGAGGTGTCCCGACTTAAGTCCTACTTAGGTCTATTTTTGGGTGTTATTTTTAGTTTTCCCTCGTAGAACGATGAATTTCCTTTTGAGAGGAAGCTGATCCTCAATATTATTAATTTCCTATTGATAAAAGCTGATCTTCATCACTATTTGAGGGGGAAAAGGACGGATTTAGAAATCGATGCTTCAAGGGGGAAGAGAGAAATTTTGCAAGATTTGCGCGACCACATACCACATAATTGCCTGTAATTTGGCCTTAAGCGATGTACAGTTTGTAGGGAAAATCGAAGACTTCAAGAAAATCTTCAATCAATGATGAGGGATAGGATTGAAATGAATTGTATACCGTGAAGTTCGAACATTTCTTATCACATGCTAAAGCATAGGACGACAAATATCTTGGATATGGAAAATTAGCTTAAAATTTCAGAACAACTAACCACGAAAATCATTGAAGGCGGTGAGGTGAAAATCAACGGGAAGGGCAAGAAAGTCCGAAAGCCGAGAACGATATACTCCAGCCAGCAATTACAAATGCTACAGAAAAGGTAGGTTTCCGGAATTTATTTCTTTTTAAATTTCTAAATTTTCATTTATTTTCCCATATATTTTTCCCGAGAGTTCATATATCTCTTCTGAGTTTATCTAAACTCTCACAAGATATTCATATTTGCTCTATTCATTATCTCAAGTAGCATTGACCCTTTGAATAACTTGTAATGCACCGCAATTTCTCGAGTTTTTCACACTTATCCTTTCGCGATTTTTGCCGCACATTAGAATAAAATGGATTACTTCAGTTAGTGCTCTAGCTGTATCCTTCATCATTGTTGTTTAAAATATGAGAATCCATTCTGTTGAAAAGTCTCAGATGATTCGCACTTGTTTCTCGGGACTTTGTCGATATTTTTGCCGATTTTTACCGCTCTTCGACCTCCTGCCCACAAGTTATCGCACCTCATGCAAAAATCGCTGCATATCTCCTTTTATCTTGTCACAATTCGCTATTGGCGCGGGATCTCTTGATTTTTATCTCTTAGCGCAAAAGTCATACAGAAATCTATAATTTGTTTTTTTTTTCGGTTTTTCAATTTATACCCATTAAATTATGACTATGAATTATTTTATATGCAATCCTAAACTCTAACTATCGATTTTCTTTCCCCCCAATTTTTAATTAGCTGCAATTATTTCGGCGATCTTGTTTGAAAATTGATGATAGCTCCACTTTTCAGCATTTTGTTTTCAAATTTTACCTAATTTTTCAATTTTAGGTTCGCCAAGACCCAATATTTGGCTTTGCCGGATCGAGCCGCTTTAGCAGCAGAGCTAAATCTGACTCAAACTCAAGTAAGATTTAAATGTTTGCAAAAAGCATATTTTTAAGATCTAACCAACTGAGTTAAAGTGTCCCCTGTTCCTTACCGTAGTTTCTCATTTTTCCTTCCCATCTCGACCCACTATTCTCACATTTCGCGAGATATTGGCGCGCCATATTCTCCTTCTACGGTATTGTTCTAGAAAAATTCGAGAAAAAAGAGAAATTCAAAGGATAGGAAAAGAATGGACAAAAGAAAAAGAAGCGAATGAAAAAGACAGACTAATTTTTGCACATCACGATATCTTTGGATGCACGCCATGTAGGATATAAGATTTTTAGGATTCTGAAAATTTTGATCTTTTCTAAAATAGGAAAAAACGACCTTTTGTATTCCACACCCGCCTTTGTAGGAGAGGGTAGGAAGGTAGAGGAAAAGAAAGAGGTGGGTGTGGGTGTGGAGTACAGAAGATCGAAAAAATCAATCTTTAACACGAGTTTCCCCAAAAAACTTGATTGACATATTGACTTGTCATTTTTCAGTCAACTCCCGTTTTCTTTAATCCCTTTTTGATCCCTCTATCGCTAGAGGCGTTATATCTTCCATGCATGGGATAGTTTTAACACATCTAAGAATAAATTAGAAATTTTAAGGCCTGACTACTTTTTCTAGCTGAACTAAATAATTGCCTCATAAATTATTGATCTCTTTCCATATTTAAGCATAGTCCAGAAAAACATTTGATGTATCCTTTTCCTTATGAATTTTTCCCTAATATTGAAGAATGGGCTTCAAAAACGGTTGGTCTATTTCGATCGATGATTTTAATGATATGTGTTGGAGCCGCTAATTTCGAATTTCCTACTTATTTTGCTCTCTCCATTTCACTCGATACTTCTCCTGCTTGACTTCTCCTTCTACAGTAAGATGGGCTTCAAATGACAGGTTTGACGGGGGGATACCTTGAAGCTAAGACTCTGAGACTGGAACATATCTCAATAAGTCATGCAAGTCATAACCGGAAATTTATTGATTTTGTTGATGCCAAAATCTGGGAGGGGGAAGAATGGATTTTAAGCCAGCCTCTCCTTTTCGCGTGCTATTTCTAGACGTTCTAACCACTAAAAATAGCTGTACATCACTTACACACCTCCCAGATTTGGGCATCAGCAATACTTATGCCCTAGAAGCAAAATACGGAATGTGACAAATAAAAAATAGTTATCACAACAAAGACAAGCCTTTAGACATAGTTTGTCTCCATCTTATGACGAAGGATAAACTTTTGTATCACGATATTCGAAAACAGACTCTTCTGAAAAACCAAACCATTTCAAGCAAAGACAAACTTTTTCCGTCTCCTAAATCAAACCATGCAATTTTTACCATCTCACCAATCTCTTTTTCTGATCCCATTTATCCCGTTTTATGGGTTCATCATCAAATGTGTTTTTTTTTTTACCACCGCGAGCGGCCTTCATTTTACCATCCTAGCATAAAAAATGCGAATAGAGTGTGAATTAGAAGAAAACGTCAAAGAAAGTCACAACAATCTTTGATATCACTGTTTCAAATAACCGATGACGAAGAAAGACTTTGTATTTTCGTGATCTCTTTCCTCTCATTAAAGACAACGAAAAATGGCAAATTCTGATGCTGGATATCTGAGGTTTCATTGTCAGCGTCGTCTCAAACCCCTGACGACAATAAAGATGAGAGTTTTCGTTGTCTGGAGGTCATAAACGCAGAGTCAGCATGTCAGAGTTCTCTATCTGTCTGACAGTTGCACATCCATGACACACCTGTCCATCACCTGTTTGTGGAAAGCGATGCGTGTTCTGTCTACAGTATTCCTTCTGCCTCTGCGTCTTTTTCCCGTGTTATTTCTACGTTTTCTAGTTTCTCTAGTCTCTTTCTCATGCTATTTTTCCCTTCTCTGCCTCTTTTCTCTCTTATTCTCCATACTATTTCCTAATTTTTGACTTCTCTGTGGAGTGGTGACCTCCATTGGCATGTGCGCAGGCTAATTATCGTCTCTCCATAGACTGTGTCCTTTCGCGTTTCACTTCTCTAGAGCGAGGAAGAAGAAGAAGAGTTTCAAATGCGCAAACACGAAAATAGCAAAAAGGCGAATCCAAACACGTCAAAAATGACATATTTCCAACTTTAAACTTTTATAACTACAAAATTGATGTTTTCTCGGTTTTAGCACTAAACTGTTCCTCAGGTCATAACGAACAAAACCATTTATGATTCCCTGAAAAAACTTTAATTTTACTACGATACAGCCCATGGAATTTTGAGTAGAATCTTTAAAAGAAATAGCCCAACTTTAACATATCATAGCTTCTTTTAAATTCATTGATTTTACTACAAATTTGATGTCAAGTTGTAGCTTACGATTTCGAGTACAAAAATATATAAAATACCATGAAGAGTTTCTCACAGAATGAAAAAATCTAATAAACTTCAGGTGAAAATTTGGTTCCAAAACAAGAGAAGCAAGCACAAGAAGCAGAAAACGGGCGTGGAACGAACTTCGGATGAGGAGGGAGGCAGTACAGATCGGGAGTCGGGCGCTGATGGCTCGTCGCCGATGACTTGCTCGGATGCAGGCCTTGGAACGGCGAATGGATCTATGAATGGAGCTTGTATGGCCGCCCCTCTGACACCGACTTCTCAGGTATGTTCAATTCGCCAATAATTTAACTTTATTAGGGCTGAAATAATTGAACTCTGAGTTTAGGAGCTTTCATCTAAAGCTGTTAGCATTTAGATCTCCCATATAAAATATTTCGCACAATATGTATTATCAATTGTATCTTTCTGAATAGATCATATTTGTAGACTGACAACATTTAAATATGGAGATCAACCTTAGCGTTTGAGATGTTTACAACTTTTAAATGAATATAATTTAGCTCGTCGCGCAACAACAGCTCTCCTCCCTCGGTGCGGCTCAGATCGGTACCCTTGCTACCACTCCAGCTGATTGGTCTGCTCTTGCAGGTATCATATTCTAAATTTAGCTCCATCATTAATCTCGCCCAGCCTCAAAACAATTAACCTAGGGGTTATAATTAAAGCTAAGAGTAATCAATTGTTAACTCTGAATTTATAATCTTACTTCAAACTCACCATTTTATGCGCATTCTTTAAACTAACCCTGAATTGAAATGAGAGCTCTGAATTGAAATAAAATGACAAGATTTGATTTTCAGTAGCCACTACCGGAGCGGTCTTGCCTCCACCCGACCTTCCCCCGAATCCGAATCAATCAACGACCGCCCTGTCTTATGCCACGCCATTGAACACCTACGAGACCCTGAAATACCACCAGATGCCGGATATGACCGCGTTCGGAGCCCACCCCCAGGATATAAAGCCCTACTTCGACAACGCCACATCACTCTATTACCCCTATAATTCCATTCCTCAGTACCCATACACCAATGGATGCTAAACACACATACACACGCACACTCTCCATTGTCTCCTAGATGAATCCTTGCAAAGAAAGGGGGCAAGGGGTACCCGCGCGAGTCTTAGTCTATGTGTCTGCGCGGTTTTGCTCACTACTCCTTCTGTTTCTCTCTAGTCTTGATGCGTCGCGCTCGCAGGTTATAGACGTAGAGTGCATAAGACAAGGCTCATCTCGAGGACAATAGAGAGTGCATATGCGTTTTCCGAGAGAATTTCTAAAAGGCGTATTTTTGTAAGTTTTCAAACCTAAGCAAACACATGTAAAAATTTTATTGAACTCTCTTGAAATTTTTTCTGACAATCTTACCTAAAATGTTTACTCTGGCTAAAAATTGGCTTAGGTTTGAGAATTATTAAAATTTTCTACCTAAAAAAGAAATTCCCCTCGAAAGACGATAATCGATTCGTGACATTAGGAAATACACCAAAAATTCAATGATTTAACTTAACTTTAACAAAATCTTGTCAAACGAAAACTTCTTTGTCAAAACTTGCAATTTTTGATTTTCCGATTTTTAATACTTCAGTCTCTACAGTGCAGGGTTTAGTGTTCATCCCTATTTTCCAAGCAGTGCTCTATAAAATTTCCACTACTTACAAGTTTTTTTTGCAAAAATCGGACCCAAAGCTTTATCCATTATACCATCAAGCCTCTAGAATAAGAAGATCTCTTTTTCTAACTTAAAATTTGTTTGAAATGCAATTTTTGCTTGCTTTGACCCAGTGAATTATTATTATTATTATTATTATTTAGGTTGTTTGAAATACCGTAATTTTCAATAATAATAATGCAATTTTAAAAAGATTACGGCATTTAATATTTTGTAAAGTCTCATTTGGAAAAAATCGACAGCTAAAAATGTTCAATGATCTTTGCCATTATTATAACCACCTTGATCATTTCAACGTAATTCGAAGATGTTGTGATTAAAATAGTTTTACCTGGCTTTGGTGAAAGCTTTACAATTCAACAATTAAAATCCCAAAAACTCGGACCAAAACAGGATTTTCCCCTTTATTTTTACTCGCCGAGCTTTATATTATGACTCTCGTATATATTTTTTGAAAATCTCATATTTTTGCGTGCGATATATTTATATATTTTCTCTGACATTCATAAAAATGATGATGCAATTTTGTCTAGATCAGCAGAATTTTATATGATAGGGTGAGAAATGTTCCTAAAAATCTGCATTTATAGATTGAGGAACAATTTTTTAATGCGGATCATAGTGAACTTTCTTTCCTGAATATCTCTATTTTGAATAAATCTTCATTTTCGAACACGTTCTCATGCGTTAAATGACCATTAAATCAGATTTCGGTCATGAGAAAAATGAATTGCATGAAGACAAAGACTTAGAGATTTTAAAAGACCGAAAACAAAGAATTCCCGCAAAGGTGATTTGAAAAAATATGGGAAATTTAAGAAAACTTATCTAGAAACCCAGATTTTCAAATTACTTTGATGAAGATAAGCATTTTCCGATGAAATTCCAATGTTTTGGTGGGATGTGTGAAATGACATGAACCTGTCGAACGAACACCTGTTGCCAGTAGATTCGGCCAAAATATACTACCGAAAGATGAACGCTAAAATCAATGGACCGAAAATAACACGGTATCAATGACTCGGATTTCATTCTTTTGTATGAGATCGAGCATTTGAAAAATATATATCTAACTAAAACATGTCTAAGAGTAAGTATTCCTCAAGATTGTGATAGGAAGAAACCGTAAATACCAAGAAAGATTGCCTAAATTATAAATAAAAAATGCTTGAGAAATGCAAGAAGGCTGAAAAATGGAATAAATTCTTGAAGAGTAAATATGTTTATCCATTTCCCTTCGAATGTCGGTGAACTTCAAAGGGTTTCATGTCCAGCCATACTGTCAAGGCGGTTTCCGTGGGCGCTCTCAATAATTCACACCCTCTCTTCTTTAATTATTCCGAGTACCCCGATTTAGACCAAGAAAAGGAAAACCACACAAATCGTGCTTTTATTTTCGAATGTAGAAAAGTCGTGCAAACATTTAATAAGTTAGCGACAAAATCATTTCCAGCCTTGAACAATCGCTTCAAGGAAGAGTTTATTTCGATGAGATTGTCAGATAATTCGATTTAGAGCGTCTTTGGATGATCCAATCTACGGATAGGTGGTGACGCTGTTTTTCGAAAAGAACGGCAGAATTTCCGACTGAAGCCAATGTTTTCGTCCAGACTTCTCAAAACGCAATCCGCAGAGAAAATAGTGTGTCATATCCCGAGAGATAAGGAGAAAAAGAACATGTCTTCTTTATCTCTCCCGGAAAGGTGCGCTATTTTTTCTGCGGAGGGCGATTTGCAAGTAATGAGCAGTGGAAAGACGAATGAACTGCAACGCCTTTGAAAAGATACCGCCTTTCCTACGTCACATGACATCCTTTAAAATAGGCTCCTAAAATCATACATCTCTTCAAAAAACGCTACAGAAAAATGCTTTATTTATCGAACTTTGATGGTGAACAAAATAAACACTTTAATCGCCTTCGTTAGCTGAAGACTGTCTTAGCAAGGAGGACCAGGAAGATCGTTTTCTTGGAGCTGAAATTTGTTTAATCTTCGAAGAAAACTCAAAGCTCTCTTACCAACGAGCATTTTCACTTGGTTTTTATGTGTGATCTGGATTATGCAAGGTGGTTGGAGCCAGGGCTCACCTAAATTTTATTCAAGTCAGTGAGAGGGGAGGGGCAAGGAGGATCTTAAATTTTTACCGTCAATTTGCATCGGAAAACTCTTATGGGTTTGAATGACGATGGTCTGACACTGCGCTAGTCTCCTAGCTCCTCTAACTCCTGAAGCGTGTTCAAGAAAAAATCGATTTTTCGAGCAAATTTCCGAACTTACCAGCCTTGATTTGTCCCATTTGCACAGCTGATTCTAGCCCGACCAACTTTAAAAAAGTTGATTTTTTGCAAAGTTTAAGAATTTCAAACCTCGATCAATCCATCACCAATGTCTTGAACCCTATGTTGTAGTTGCCCCTAGAATTTTCATTTCTCAACAAAAAACTCTTTTAGCTTACCTTTTCATGTCCGTTTCCTATGTTGGGGAAAATTATAGGCATCCTCCTGTTTTTCCTGCTTCGACCCCATAAATTCGAGCCCCCATAGATAGAGGGAATGTTCAACAGGGCTATCCCTTCCAAACTAGCGTCTTGCCCCAAATCTATTGATTCGCCATCGCACTAAATTAGCATATTTAAAAAGAACATGAAACGCCGATTCGAATGGTACCAACTTCCTTGGGCCTAGACCCATTTTGGTAAAAATGATATTTTTGGTACCACAAAAGTGGCACTCTTACCAGAATATCGATTTGCTCGTGGAGATTTCTACAGGACGACTGGAGACTTTCGCTCGTAGCCAATTCGACGTACCTAATTTATAAAAAATCGAAATTTTGTTTCTCTAGAAGGTCGAACCAAAGTTTATTTTTGATGCGACTGTTGAATTTCTCTGGGAATTTTTCACGCATCACATGGAATCTATGCGCGATTGAGGCGTCCTAAAATTGTCTCGCAAAATTGTTTCGGAGAACTGTTTTTGTTCTTACCACTCCAATCGAAAAATAGTTGTTGATGATTTGATATGGTGGAGGCTCGCATTTTTCGCTCATTCTTCTAGAGCCTGAGGACTCGATCTTCAAGTGCCATCTATCCATGCCGATCTGAAAACTGGATATGTTGAATCCCCCGAGTTTATACAAGTTTCGAATAAAAAGCCGATCTTCATCAAGAGAACATTAGATTTTAGCATATTCCCTCAAAAATTGAACATTTTCACTCCAAAAAGGCTGAAATGTTCGTCCAAAAATCTTACCAAAGTCGATTTCTCTATCTGTTGAAGGATCTTGTGCAAGTTTTCATTTTCATAGCCTCCGCCCCATCGTAAGCACCTAGGAAGTAAAAGATTTTCGGATCTGTGGCAAAAAATGCTGGAACCTAGCGAGATCGTTCCCGGTCCCTAAGGGCAGAATTGCGACTGGCGGTCGTCCGTGGGGAAAAGGCATTTTGTCCATCGAGTCGAGCACCCAACCAATTGTACCATCCCCGCCACAAATTAGAATATTGGCGTTGGGTAGATCAGCGAAAAGGGATAACCTAAAATTCGGCTATTTGGAAACCATAAGTCCTCAAGCCATTAAGCCATTGCGAAATAGTGTATGGTTAGGAAAAGACATTGGAAGATACGGGTTTCTTTTCCTCCATACTATTTCGCATAGCTTGAGGGCTTAGTTTCCAACATTGCCAACACTTTCGTTTTTCTTGAGAAAAAAGTATTTAAAAAGATTTCTTTGAGCAAAAGTTATCAACACATACCCCGGTTCCGGCCCCGACTTGCTTAGATCATACACTTGTCTTGGATTCAATAAATATTGAAATTTCTGAAGAATTTTTATGCCCTGCTTGCCGCCACTTTTCGGATTGACCAATACTAACAAGGGTCGGAAATTTGGTCCGGGAGAAAAGGCCTGAAACTCAACTTTTTTCTTAGAGCTTATCAAAGAGTTTATGATCAACTTGCCTGCAGTAAATTCGAGCCGTGCGAGTGATTCCTTAAGGAGGAAGATTTTCGCTCCAAAAATGCTGGGAAAATATGGGTTGGCGGTAGAATGTGATAGTTTAGGGACCCAAGGTCGCATTCCTGAAAGGGATATATGAAATTCTCCGATATACGAAATCTGGATATATCAAGTCCGAGGATATATGGGATTCTCTTACCTGCGGTAGAGCAGACATACACTTGTGATGTACATAATTCCTGCACCATCGACACCTTTTTCCTTGGAACGCCCCTACTGTAGCTCGACACTTAACGCATTTAGCGGTGGTATTGGCATCCTAAAATTATGTGGCGCCATGGGTGTGATATAGAAAAAAGCGTCATATTAAAAGACGTCAAAATAAAGTCGTTATAAAAGGCGTGATACCTGCCAATGATGATATAATTTTTCGCTCTTCCCGTTCGAAAAAGTCTTGATGCAATTATTGGCTGCCGAACGCACGCATCTTTCGTGTACAGTGTATTTGCACACTAAAATTACAACTATCAAACAGCTCAAACGGCAATTACTATTTGACGAGACCTATCTTTTTCAGACTATTTCTCTCTACTTTCCTTCTCTCCCCTGCCTCTAACTATAGCGTCTCGTCAAATAGTAATTCCCTTATCAACACTTTCCAAGAATCTCAACAAAATGAGGATTAATTATGACAGCATGGAAAGGTAAATTGAATACAATCCGATGCCAAAAGTTCGGACCGGGCTGACACTTGGCCCAGGTGATTCTCTAACATCACTAATGCGATAGAAATCGAAATCTCTTACTCAACAGTTGGGGGGAGGCGAGTTATGAATTTTCCCCTATGTGTATGCGTTCTTATATCACGTTTTTGAAAATCAAATGTCGATCAGTATTTCTATCTTGCTTACATGAGCACGATAAACCCTGCTTTCCCGACCATCCCACTAATAGGCTACAGCAAGCGTTGCAATAGTTCGGCTTGTTAAAATGTCTAAGTTGCCACGAATGCGTACCGTCTTCTCTCATTTCCTTAAAAATGAAAGTTTCGTCTATTAAATATTTAAATATATGTTTAAATCTACTACCGTATCGAATCCAAGCAATACTAGAAGGGGTATATTCGTAAGTCCGCCACGTCTCCACTCGTCTAGAGAAACAGATCCGTCTTTGTCGTGGTCTAAGTCGTTCATAAGTTGACGAAGAACCTGGAATTCGATGAAGATCGGCTTAGTTTAAGCGTCCTCTAGGAGTAAAGAAAGCCGCTTCATGGAAAATAGAGCTATTCTCTTATTAATTTAGTGAAGATCAGCCCTATTTAAAATCTTTTAGGAATAATAATTGAAAATTTAGGACTTCTATAAAAAATTTACTGACAAATTTATTTTGAATATATCAGTTTTGTATATTAATTTTGAAAATATTTAAAACGTGTCCCATTCATAATTTTCTTAAGATATTACGAACCTGCTCCAACTCAATCGTATCCCATTTCTGGCATCTCGCCACATGCATCATCTGCTCGATAATCGCATCCATTTCCGATGTATCAAGTAGTCCATTCGAGTCAGAATCGTAGATTTGGAAGATCACTTGAAACCGATTTTTAAAATTAAATTTAACAAAAAAGCAGAAGATAAAATTCTTAGAAGGCAGCTCCAGGACACGTTGTTAACTATTCGATTTAAGTGGAAAATATAAAACATTTTAACGCATATAATCTTGAGATTTAAACAGATTAAGGGTAGATTTTCTAGATTTTTGTTAAATTTTGAATTTCCCTACCCTCTAATTTATTCTCAGGGGTATCAGCTTCTAGCAATGATAATGTGCAAATCAGTGGCTTCAGCGGGATCCTGGGTTCTTGACAAGAAGTTTGGCATGGGTCTGCCACACCTAAATTAAAATTTTTTTTACAAAGCTCCTATCTCTAGATATTCAAAAAAAAAGTTTATATCCAAACTCGCTATTTTACTTAAATTTTGACTTTTTCAAACGGTACCTTCTTCGGGAATTTTGTCGAGTTGTGGTCCATCATGAGACGTTTGATTCATCGTCAGCTTTTCCAGTCGACCTCCCAGAGACTCGGTGAACTTTGTTTTGACCGTAAAAATGGCCTCTTCGAATAGAGAGGCGCGTCTTTCTGAAGAAAAAAGACTTGAAAAGTGGTCACTTGCAGTATTTTTTAAAATGAAGATTAACCTTTTAGATTATTCATTTGATTAAATTCTGTAAATTTAAAATTGATCTTCGTCGAAAATTCTTTTATCTCATGATTTTTTCCTAATCTTTGATTTTTTGAATTTTTTTCTGCTCTGGTAAGGTTCATCTGTTGTCAGACGTTTGACTTTTGAGTGACATTCTATAATTCCCAAAGGGCTTCTTTAGGGCGCGCTCATACTTCGCTCACGCTCACGTAAACAAGAAGAAATAGTACGCGAGGGTGAGAAAGAAAAGAAAAGAGTATATCTTCTTTGTGCCTCTCACACTCGCGTGCTATTCTTTCTGCACACGTGAGCGTGAGCGGAGTATGAACGCACCCTTAAAAGAATCAAAGAGTCCTCATATATCTTTATTCAAGAGTTTTTCTTTGAGTCTGGAACAAGATTTTGAAAATCTTTGCAAAATCTGAAAATTGAATTTTTCAGATCAACCATTCTTTGTGTTTTCGTTATTTTCGTGCGCGCAAAGATGATGCAGGTGATTTTTGCGTTTCTATTTCAGCCAGACTTCAGGCATATGCTTTAACATAGGATAGTAAGAGGTGATGATGCAACTGCCTTGAAATTGAATTTTCGGGTGCGCGAGAAATTTTCCCCCAAAATTGAACATTTTTCTGAGTTTTTCATAATCCTAGAAAACTTACAAAAGAATGTCTTGATTTTTATTAACGAAAATTTCATCTTAGGAGGCGTTATATCTTGTCCCGTCTAAGGATAAGATATATTGAAAACAATATACTTATCTTTGATATTAGCTTAGCCGTATATGAACATTTCTATCTTTAGACATCGGAACTAAGGCTTCCTAAGTTGTACTATAGCGGAAATATACAAAAAGTGCCAACTTTAATGATCGAATTAGAAGTCTTTGCATGTTTATACTTGTTAAAACTCGGAGTTTATAATTAGAAATACAAGTCTTAGGTTTAAAAATGCTTACCTTTAGACGGGGGCTTCGAAAATGATAGGAATAATTGTTCTATTAAATCTATCGGTAAGTCGCCTCCGAAATAATCTTGCAGAAAAATTCGAAACCCATCGAAACAAATCATCTAGAATAAATATTTCATATATCTCAGGTTATATTACATTGAATTTTAAATTATTAGAGACAGTTTGGAGACCCTATCCTTAACCATTATGATTCAAAAATTCGAGACTTTACTATATAGTAAAATATAACGAATCGCAATTTTGAAACTGCGATGATAAAAGATAGGACTGAAAAATGGCCCTAATATTTAACATTTTTGAGACCTGTCCATCCTCAGATATAAAATGGCGATATTTTCCGTCAGGTTGAAATTCAATTAGCATATCTTTCAACTTCCTTGAGGAGTCTATAAGTTGAAATTTTTGAAAAATTCGAGAAAAAAATTTTACATGCAGCAAACTCGCTCAGCCGAGCAAATTGTTCAGGGCTCAGAAGCATTTTTGCTCGAGATTCGAAAAATTCTAAAAGCTATATTTGTTTATATCAAATTCGTAAAATCGTCAAGAATATTTCCTATCTTTCGAAGAAAATATTCCTTATAAAGCTTAGAATATTTTGACATGCAAATTCCGACAACTCAATTGATAGAAAAAAAAACGTCTAGGAAATTCAAGAATTGACCAGGAAAGCAAAGATTTTAAAATCCGAAATCTGAATAGAAATTTGAAGAAACTACAAAAATTGAATTTTTCAGGAACATAGGCCTTGAAATAGATATATCAGGTGAAAAGTAAAAGTTGTATTGTTGATGCCTAAATCTGGGAGGCGTGCAAAGTGATGCACGGCTATTTTTAGTGGTTAGAAAAGCGAGAAATAGCACGCGAAACGGAGAGAGACTGGCGCCCAAAGTCGCTTCTTTCAGCTTTCGGTATCAACAGTGAATTTTAGGCCAAACCTTAATCAAATTTTAATCAATATCAGTCTTCTTCGGCAGAAGAATAATGTTTTTGAGCTGTGAACCCAAATGATTCAATCACAAATGGCTTATGCAAATCGCTCTCGTGGGAGGGACGCAAGAGCATATGAAAATTGACGTCAAAAATTCTGAGTAAGAAGGAAAATTGTATCAGCCGGTTTCCCCCCGCCTATGCTTAATCGTGAGGCGAGAGATTGAGTTTTGAAGAGGCAGAGAGGCGCTCCATCTGAATCGAGGATATATCGACTAACGACTTAACTCTGAAGGCCCGGATTAACAAAATCTCGAGAAGAGAGAAAAGAAAGTGGAGAAAAAAGAAATATTATGATAAAATGAGGTAGTCTGAGAAAAAGAGATGAAGGAAGTTGTAAAAAATATTGAGAGAGCACAAAGATAGAGAAAATATATGCATAGGGATGACAATCGAATAACTCTTCGGGGAATTTTCATCGCATGTCGAGGCATAGTCTCACGAAAACTTGAAAAACGTCTGGGGTATATGGAATCTCAAATATAATATAAAACGTGTTAAAGAATAGGGAATCTATAATTTGGAAAACGTCCTTGATATATGGAAATTCCGAAGAGATAAACAAGATTTCTGCAGAAGAAACATTAGTATGACACACCATTATCATTATCCGCTCGGGGATAACGATGAAAGATAAAGGGGGCTCCTCCTACTAACACATCAGATTTAACGCCTTTTATTATCTTTGTCGAGTATTTTATCTTGCCCTATTGTACGGGGGATTAGAATCTAGATTTCTGATGAAGATCAGCTTTCGTTTCTTACTAAAAATGGATACCTAGAGAAAATGCTATCTCATGATATAGAACTTGCAAAACTTTGAAGCTTTGCACAATTTGATAAAAGCATGAAAATAGCCACACTTCGTAATTTTCGATGAGTTTCCGGATATATTGAAGCCTACACTTTGGACTGCGAAGGAAACGGGTATTTTCGTCCCAAAATTGAAATTTCACTTTATCACAACTTTATTTATTTTATCGAAAATAGCATCACAACTGAATTTTAAATTTAAAAATAAATACCTTAGAAAGATAATTTAAATCACAACTATTTTTAAATTAGATATGAGCATACAAACCACAATCCCTTAACATATGGCAATTTTAATACTGGCCTGTAATTTTAGAAGATTCCAGAAAATTCTGGAAAAGTTTCGGAAAATTCAAGATTTTCACTGATTGAGCAAAAATTCCTTGAGTGTCTTTTCATCCGAAACTTCCGCGTCGATGATACGACGGTTCTGGAATATTCAAAATTTTTAAGGTTTCTGGATTTTCTGGGACACACTACTCAACTTAAAAAGTCTAGAATTTAAAGAAAATTTTAGTTTCTTTTTTCGAATTTCGATGAACTTACCTTCGCCCACTCGATGACCGTGGGGATGCAGGAGACTTTGAAGCCGTCCTCGGTGCGGAACGGACATTTCTGATCTTTCCAGCTGAAAAACCAGCTATTATTCTGTTCAGGAAAAATCTCTGGGAAAAGTACTCATTTTTCCTAGTATTCAGAAAAAGAATAGAAAATTGATGTGAGAAGTACTCACAATTCATAGCCAAGTATTCAGATTAGACTAGAATGGACTTACTAGTCCCTGAGTCCGACGTAGCAGGTGACAAACGTCGCCGTCAGATTCTTGACGTCCGCTTCAGAAGTCACCTTGTCGACGACGGGCTCGGCTGAAGAAGGAGGGATGCGGTAGGCAGATTACGGTAATTCTAATATCTACCTCTGACGCAGTCCGGACACCAACTCTTTCCATCAACGTGCGAGCCGGAAAAGAAGATGAAGATGCGGCCCGACGTTGTGCCAAGAATCTGAGCCATAACGATTAAAATAAAGCTACAGTAACTCTTAGATTATTTCAAACCTGAACTAAAGTGGTCTTTAAATTCGAAATTTTAGGTTATACGAAAATTGAGGAGAAAGCATCGTCTATAATTTAGGTCGTTTTTTTGTATTGTTTGATGTAACGTTTTCATTTTATGCTCGATTAAGTAAATTTCAGAACATTTAAACTTAGAGCTACAATAACCCTTAATTTCTATTTTAATCACCTCCTTCAAAGCCTCATATCCATTGACGGTCTTCTTAGTGAGTGTCATTTTGTACCTTAAAACTAAAAAATATTTTTAAACCAAATTAAATTAGTGGATAGTCACTGGTGTAGAACCAAGATAAAACAAAAATAAAAGTATATTTTCAAAAATCTTTATTCACATTTTAAAAATACCCGAAAGACAATATATCAGTAAATATATTGCGTTGAGAGTCAATATTACCCGTTTAGCCTAAATTTCAAACGATAAACTTAAAAATACCCGTTTTAGATTTAGCTTAAAAGGCAAAGTTTAAACATTTTTAAGTGATGGTGAGAAGTACCTATTTCTAATACCCCATTACCTAAAGCCTATTCTAATTTTTGCTTGATTAAACAAAGTTAAGCTAGAAATTTGGGGCACTGCTTTTTCGTGTTGAAGTACAGTTTATCCATTCTCAGGTTAAAATGTAGGAGCGCCGATTTAAACCTAAATTTTTAATTTTTAGCCCTGAAATTTCTAATTTAGCAAACTTTTTCCTGTTATAAATCTGAATTTTCTTCGTATCATTTACGATGTTCCTGGTTTTAATGCCCCGATGTATCATGAAAACGTCGTCCAGAATATCGAGGGTGTAGCCGACCCGACAGAGCTCCCATCTCTTAACATAGGAAGGGTTAGAAACTCAGAGGATCTATATTTTGACTCATCATTTCGAAATACCGTTTTTCTTGATGAGGATCAGCTTTTCTATCTTGAAAGACAAGGTGAAAAGATCAAATATCGATTTTTTTCGACGAGGATAATCTTTTTAATGATTTAACTCGTACCAAGACGGTGTTGTCTCTGATTTGGAACGGAAAATTTTCATCGTGAAGCGGGATATCCGACAAGGATACGAATTGCGGCTCCCAAGTCGCTCGATTATATTTGACGTCTCGCGCGAAAATCCCCAAGCTATCCGAGGTGGTTTTGTTCAACCATTCTTCAAGGTTGGGAATTTCGTGGGCGCCTGAATTTTGAAAAGGGCGTCATCGAAAATTGTCTAGTGACGCTCCTAGCGTACCCTTATAATATCTGGCATGAAACACGACCGCTTTCCCATCTTGCATCATGTCATGGAGTTCAAATTTGTCCTTAGGAATTCTAAATTTTGTACTTTTGCAGAAAAGTTCGATTTTTGCAAAAAAAAACTTACTCGTTCACTGTATCGTCAATTTCGAAAATCCTATAGACCAGGAGACTTTTCGGATTTCGGGTAAATTGAACCTAAACTTTTTTCTGCGTAAGTAACAAATTTAGGTAAGTTAGAAAAATTTACCGATGCGATTTTCCTGACTTTCTCTTCAAACCCCTCGTTGAAAAGGTGTTCATAGTCTGTAATCACGACAAATCTGGTCGTCGAAAACTAAAGTTTCAATTTTCAAAGATCACAATTTAAACTAAAATACCAATCTAGCGATGTTCCTAGCCACATTTGCTGGGTAGGCTGCCCGTTCTTCTATCGATGGGGTGTAGGGTAGGCACTGAAAAAATTGGAGTAAAAATTAAAAAAACAAAAAACAAAAAGTTAAAGTACCCTCTCCTCCCCTTCAAAATCAGGTGTCATCTCAGAAATCCATGAACAGTCTTGATCATTCGAAGTTGGCAACAAAATATGTGCCCTTAGATATCTCGCTATTATAGGATGTTTCTCCCTTATTAAGGTTAGCTAAAAATTCCACTTTCTGCTAAAATTTTCGAATGAAAGTTCTTACGAATTTCACCGTGCACCAATACTGATGGATGTTTCTCAAAACGACGGTTAGCGACACCGGCGCATTCCAGTTTGATACCTGAAAAAGGGTACATGATGAGATCTCATCTTAATTCAAGATAAATCAACGAAGATCGACCTTAAATTCGCGCATTAGCTTTGATAAAACGAAACTAAGTCTTCAAAAAGTCATGGTTTTCAATGGAGACATGACTTTTTCTTAAAGAAATCCGAATATATTAAATTCGAAATTTTCCAATTAAACTTCATAACGATCAACTTCAATGAAGGAAGATCAGCTTTTCTCTTGGAATTCGAAATATAGGAAAATGGCATATAAAATCCCTGAATATGTGGGATCTCGTACCTGCTCTATAATCCTTTCATCCAGTATATCGGCGGAGACATGCAGTGCCTGAGTGATCCTTTCAAATTCGACTTTGTTGGGCGAAATAACATCATAGTGCACGCAGTGTGGCTCGTAAAATACGATTTTATTCGAAAAAGGACTTTGCAGATTCGAAGGGTAACTGCAATAGAGAAAAGGTAAGTTTTAAATATATTGGTTGGAAAATATTCAGGAGAAATTTTGTGTCTCAAATCATTTTCTCATTTTAAATGCAAATGATATATCATTTTATATTATAGCTTCATGATAGGTGTATGATGATGGTATAATGATACAATAATATAAAAATCTCAAGGTATCATTAAATCTTGCATCACCTGATGTAAAAATTCACCAATACTTTGCTTTGTTTCAAATAAGGATATAAATTAATCCTACTCCCCGCTGTCTCCGAGATGAACTTTGCATATGCCACTCTGCATCTATAACCTGCTAGCCTTAACTATGCGACTGCTCCATCTTATCCTTCCCTACTCTGAAAGATTTTGCGCCACTTTCACGGCGCTTTTAATGCGCTTCCAATTTGTCGCAGAAGCGCCGTAAAGTGAAGCAAAATTTTTCAGAGTAGTCCCTATGCTTGCGTCTCGTAGATCATAAACGCAGAGCGCATATGGCAAGGCTCATCTAGAGGACAATGGAGAGCGAATACATTTAAAATGGCTCCGGGTCGACTCTCCCCACTTTTTAAACCAACCATTTTTCCGCCACTATGTTTTAATGAGCTTAGAGAGTGGGGGGAGTAGAGGCGGTTCAAAAAGTGGGGGAGTCGGTCCGGAGCCATTTTAAATAAGGCAATAATTAAGTTTAATTTGTCGTGTACTTGACCCACTTGTTGTACAGGAAGTTGGCCTGAGGCTGGAGGCGAAACCATTGAAAGAAAATGAAAATCGCGGCGAACAGATACAGAGAGCATAGCGTTAACCTAGCCGATCGGGTCAGGCCCCGTAGGATTTCCATTAAAGTTCCTGCAAACATCCAAAATAATAATTATTATTTTAAAATATATTCTTCGAATTCAATGCACAAATTAAGACATCACATATATTAATTAAATTCGAAAAATAATATTGAAATTACTATATTTCAACAAAATCAAATTTTATATCATATTTAGAAAGTTAGGGGTTTAGATCAATGCATTTCAAACTAGACCTTATAAACTATATTTTAATAATAAAGTTAAAATATTTATAAAAGTTTCCAAGGCTGATTTAAATTAAATCTAAATCGATATTTCGAATTTAATCAGATCATCTAAGTATAAATCCCCGATTGTTCGTTTTTCTATAAGCACTTCAGATCAAAACTTGAGGTTGTTTACATTTAACGGCAAGACGTGACTTATATTAAGAAAAAGCGATGCGATATATTAAATTTAGAATAAATATGAAATTTCAAGGACCAAAATATTTTAGTTGCAAAATGGCTCAGTGATCAAATCGTATCATATCAGTTTCAAGGCTGATAATGCTATTTCCGCGCCATAAAAATCACATTTGATCTTTAAAAGGTAGTGCGTCATTGTAAAATATCAATATTTCATGCGGTTTTCACGTGTATTTACCTAATACTACTCGCACTTTTCCCCCATTTATTTGGAAATAAAAAGTTAGCGTATTTCCCAGTAATCTATGACGCCTAAAATGCGCAAATATTTGAACTTTTTCGGTAAGGATCATATCAATTTTGGGTAAGTAAAAACTTTCTTGTAGATCACCAAACATGTCCTTGAAAAATTGGGAGATTTTCTGGAATACATTCCTACGGTTACTACTTTGGACTCCAATCAATTGCTTTGATAAAAACTGTCCATTTTTAGACCCTCATTTTGCAATGCGTTAAAGTATCAAAAATCAAAACGCTTAAACCTAACCACTTAAAGCCGATATTTATATGCTTAAGAATCAAATTCTAAAACCGATTTATGTATATTTAAATAATTGACTCACTTTTTATCAGTTTATAAGGGCGCATACTGATTTTGCCGCGAGTGAATAAGGAAAAATATGAATAAAAACAGCGAAAATTTGTTTATTTTAAGCAAGTGTCAAATAGAAATCGAATTTCTTTGAATCGCAATGATAAAGAATAGCCCATGAGACCGTTTTGAATAATTTCTCCGAGTTTGAACAAATTGGAGTTTGCTTAGAGTATGCTTCATGATAAGATATGATCAATTTTTAGAGCAGGTGAAAAATTTTTGGAGGGTATAAGTGATCACTCACATTTTCGGTAGCATACAATGTTTAAAATATCTTAAAGCCATTTAGATTTAACTTACCTTTCCGATGACCGGTAAACGAAATACTGGGCCCGTTTGGGGACGAGTGCTTCATTGGAATGAGCTCAGCTGAAATATAAAAGTTTATTTTTTAGTCACTAATTCAAGTTTGGAAAGTATGATAAGAATGTTTAAGGCATTATTTTGAGTCATTTTAGACTCTGCATATATGAATATTTTCAAAGTGACGTGCAAAGAATAATCATCACTTTAGGGCGTATATTAAAATTGAAATATCAATGCAATTAAAAACTCCCTGATATGCTATGTCAAAGAAATGAGTAAGGAAAAAACTCCGCAGCATAAACAAGACAGATATGAAGAAAAGCTTATAATAACGATTGGGGGAGTGTCAAATTTCAACTCTAGACCCCCTTCCCACCCATCATAAAATTCGGGGTGTAATTCTAGACTCCATTTTTAGGATTACAAAAAAAAAGATGCAACTTAAAATTTCTAACCTTCAGGATTGAATAATTTAGGTGAAGTTTTACCATCGTGTATACTAGAAAACATCCTATATGGTAATGATATTATAATGAATAGGGTAGGGTAAGTCTATTAAAGAGAAAGGGAGGAGGGAAGGGAGGACAGGAAAGAGAGGAAGATTTTCTAGAGGGACAAGAGAAAGAGAAAAACATCATCAAAAACCCCGAAATGTTCATTTCACGATCAAAATTATATCCGATCCCTTTTTTCGCTGAGCAGAATAGTCTCTTTCGAGACAAACTCAATTCCTCCCCATAAAAATGCCAAAGATGAAAATTTGATTTAGTGCTCGGCTCAGAAGTAATTAGTGCAGTAAGTTTGTTGAAATTTTTAAAAAATCCGAATTTTTCGAAAACACGTCAGAAATCTGTTTGGAATTTGGCATAAACTAAGGGAACTTCGATTTTTTTTGCTCTTCTGAAATTTCCTAGGAGAATATAAACAGATGGTGGAATGACTAATGGTGTAAGGAGAATTTTCAACAGTCCAGAAAAAATCAATGTTAAAGTCGATTTTAGGGAAAATAAATCATTTTAAGATCTATTTAGCAGAATAATTATCGTTCTTGAAGCCAACTTTATAATAACAAGTCGACTTTAAAGTCAATTTTAAAGAAACTAGTCACTAGAAAGTTATTTTGAACTTTTATATTATTTCGTATAATAAAATGCTGATCAGGTTTCTACTATCAAAGTGTTTCCTTTAGTTCGAAACGAATTCAACAAATATGCTAGCCTATTTTCTTCTTCTATGATTTGGCATTGAATGAGAAATAACTACTTGATAGTTGCCTAGACAATGAAACACTTGAACAGAGAGGCAAGGTCAAATATGGCAAATAAGAGGATCTTATACATTAAACGGTATATGCATTACATGGTTTAATTTAATAGATAAAAACAACATACCTTTCCGATCCTTGTATACTCATTTTTGATTTGTTGATTTAAAAACAAGAAAAAACTGTTCTTTCCTGAAAATTTATTTAACATTGCATAATTTTCCATAACAGCAGCAACAATCTTTTATATTCTAAATCTAGAAAACTAGAAACCCTAGATTAATCGAATAGAGTAAGAAGCCATATATAAGACCACTACTATTGAAGATAAGTAAAATCAGTCTTCTACTCAAAAATTAATAGGAGAGAATAGAAGAACTTTCTAAAAGCCTTCCTTAAAATGAAAGAAAAAGGCCACTTTTATTTCAGTCATTGAAAGAAGCGCCTTACTAGTTTCAATAAAAGACCAGATCTTTTATTCTTTAAAGATATCTTTTAGCTAACCTGTTAAATGTCTTTTATGTCTAAAAAAGCTTGAACTCTAAGTCAAGTAAAATATCGAAAATAAAAGACCCTGATCTTCTATTTTTCTAGGATTACTGCAACTTACTAGACCCTTTTGTAGACCCAAACTGCATCGATGCCCTCTCCGATTTGGGTGAGAAGTTGGAATTTTTCAGATTTCGGTAAGGGAAATCGGCATGCCAGGAGCCTCGTGTCCGTGCGCATTTCTCCGAGTTTCGGCTCGAGATCACCCATCTAAGCAGTTTATTTATTAATTGTTTTTTTTTTTTCAAATATGACCCTTTTAAGCTTTTTAAATCAAGAGAAAAAGTTATTTACCAAACTCTCCGCGCCAAAAATCACTGCCGTTTCGTATTTCTGAAGATTCGTTTTGAAGATGTTCTTCCTGCGAAAACTTGCTTGGCCACGGACACCCTCTCTGAAAAGAGGTTTTTTGGGAAGAGATTAAAATTGCTCAAAAGAAATCAAATTTACCTAATCGCCTTCCACTTTGAATAGAGCACGAGTAGCCAATTCAATTCGACTCCTTCCGACTCCAGTCCATTTTTGGCGCAGTCAATTACCTAGGTTTGAAAATTAGCATAATACGAAAATTTAGGCCCCGCCCCTTTCGTTCAGATGAGATTTGGCTCGAAAACTCTGAAATATACCGTTTATTAATTTTCTGAAAAGCCATTATTAAAATTTACAAACGTGTCATGGGAAATTGATGAAATTGCACAGAAAAATTGCAAATTTTTCAAATATGACGTCTTTTAAAAATTTAGGCATGAAGTCATAACCTCAAAAAATCTTAGAAAATTTTATGGTCTATAAAGCTCCTGTGTGTCGACATAGAGAATTACATTTCTAGAAATTCAGTATTTCTTGCAAACCTTGAAAAACCTCGGAAAATCTGAAATTTGCAAGAAATCTACAAGTTCTGGGAAATTCGAAAATAGTCTGCAATTCATGAACAAGATTAGGGCAAGAGGGAATGATGTTCTGAGTTTTCAAAGAATCTAACGAATCTATAGAGATTTTCAATGTACAACCTACTTAAGTGAACAGCCAAAGAAATCAATTTACCTACAATAAACAGAATAAAAATCTAGCTTACCGTAAATGTTTACCTTGAAAATCTGATTATCAGTTTGAAATTTGGATAAGACTCGGGTTTTGATCAAAATGTGATAAGATCGTTACCGGGAATGAGGATTTATAATTGGGTTTTAAAAATTCAGATATATGAAATCCTAACGTTAACTAATAATGGTGGAAACCGTTTTAGATAATTTCAAATTCGGACTAATATATGCTAATGTTGAAGAATAGAACTCAAAAACGAATTTCATATATCCAAGGGGGACTCCCAAAATCCCCTATCTAGCTGAGGTCTCTACGAGTGTCGTTGTCGGTGTGGGGGTCGACGCCAGAAGCTTATTCAGCCTGTATATTCGAATTTTCACAAGGGATCACTGAAGTACCGTATACCTGGCTTTCCTTAGCAGTTGTCTGGTGGTTCGTTGGGCCTTCTTCTTTTCCTTCAGACGATTTGCAAGTTCCTGTCCTCTGTGGGAAACGCCGTCCCATAAGTCTATCTTTTGGATTAGAGATTCGAGGTCACCTTTTCTGGAAATAGCCAAAAAATAAAATAGAGCATTTGACGGATTGAAATGAAAACGGTGACTTGGTGAAATGGAAGATTTTGGAAAAGGGAATTTTTAAATAGAAATAAAAGAGAATAAATATAAAATAGAAACTACAAATTAACCTGATCGGTTTGATCGAGATATCACGGACGGCTCGGAACTGGCCGCAATTGTTCACATGCTCGTTCTCCAGTCGGAAGTAGTTCCAAACGAAACGACGAAAGACCTAAAATTGAAAAAAAAAGTATATTTTTAAAAATAGATTTCAAAAAATAACCTCAAAAGGGGCCGTCAAAGTGACCAAAAAGTCGCTGTCCAATGTCCACGCCTCTCCAAGGGAAACATTCAACACCCAACTGAGACGAAGAATAAAGTCTTGAACGATGGCCAGGTAGTAGTAGAACTAGAAAAAATTATATCTTTAATAGCAAAGCACAACATAAATCCTTAGTCTTCAGAAAACGACATAATTTAAATAAAAACCAACAAATTATTCTGTTAGAGTAGAAAATTCGAATGTAAACTATTTTTAAAAATAATTTTTAAATAAAAAGAATCCTCCAACCTTACTCCCATAGATCATCTCCTCTCTGAGTAGTGGGGCATCTTTTGGAGCTCTCGGGTCGATCAAGCCCCAGTCCATGAAAATGTCCTGCAAATTTGGTTATTTCCAAAAAAAAACGATTAAATTCCTACCCAAAGAAAAGTGTAGGTGAAGGAGATGATATAGGCTGCTATCCAGATGTAGAAATACGTCGACCTGGAAAAAGCCAGCTTATCCAAATTTCAAAACTTTCGAATTTTCAAATATTTTTCTTTCTAAATATTGACTAAAATGTCTTTTAAAAAATCATAACTTTATATTTTTAACGATATTTCCTTTCCAAGTAGATTTTTTATTAAATTTAAAAATGATTAAAAAAAATAAGAAAGTGAACTAAATTTAAAATTCTCACGTCGCATTGGGATCCTTTTTCTCGGCCCATTTATTGAGCGCACCGCACGCCACCACCAGGTACGTCGTGGCGTATTTGCCTGCGTTCACCAGATGTGGGTGGATTCGTTTGGTGTCACGGTAGCGGCGCAGACACTGCATGAAACGGACCTGGAAATTTTCAAATTTTGACAAAAATTTGACATTTTTCGAATGTTTTTTTTTTTTTTTTTCTATAAATAGCGTCAAGGATTACCGTAATTTTCAAAAATATAAAATTATCAACAAAAAAAATCGATAAAAGCTACAGTAACCTCGAAAAACCAATAGATCTTACCGTAGCCGGAATAATTGAGACCAACGACCTGACTCCTGAGGCGTTCATGCACATGTCCTGCCCCGTCGAGATATCCACATGGCCCCACGGCACCGAACCCGACGTGGAATTTATCGTTTTGACCTGAAGTTAACCCGCTCTTTGTATAAATCTCGTTGTTTTTAATTCCCCTACCTCCAGCCACTTGTTAGAATAGTCAACTTCAGTCGCGTAAAAACAGATCAAATATTGGAAATCCAAGAAGGCGGTGGTGAGAGAGTTCATCTGTAACGGGATTTCGTAAACCCTAATGATAAAGGATAGGGGAAGAAAATGGATTGGATACGAAAAATCTTACCTGATCTCCGAGCCAGAAATCTGTGAAAGTAACGAAGTGCATAGGGGCGGTGAAGCACATATAGCAGTGCTTGATCAGCCAGTAGCGGGAATTTCTGGAGAAATTTCAAAAATTAAACATAAAACAAAATTAGACAGAAAAAATCTCAAAAATTGGCATCAAGTAAAAAATACCTATAAAACAGGTAATCCGGTTTTCCAAGCGGGTTGAAGAGGAGAATGCAACAGAGAATGATCAGAGCCAGAGGACAGGCGAAGGGCGGGATGTGAAGCAAGTGGGCGTAGAGGTAGCACTGCAAAAACTGGGAATTAAAACAAAACCCCAAAATAGAAAAAGAGCTTTCTTTAGGCTTTTTTGATGAGAATGTATATGTTAGAGGGATAAGCATTTAATATAAATTCCAAAAATAAATTAAACTTAATTAATTACCAAAACCGCGGCGCTCCATAGTAGAATCATGAAACTCGCTATCTGCATCAACGTCTGATACGACAGATGGTTTCTGGGGTCGACCTCGAAAATCAGTACGTGGTTGACGCCGGCTTTTGCCCAGCCTGAAAAATTAAATAAAATTTGAAAAATAACTCAACTTTTACCAGCCATATTCAATCCGCAGAGGAAGATCGAGAGGAATAACAAGAGTGGTCCTCGAAAGAGTCGAACAGCGACCCATTTCGGCTCATTCGGCCTGACTGGCAGACCCCACCAGGAGAGCAGAATGGCAAGCGCGAGAATGATCGAGGCGCCCATGAAGAGACCTGTGAGAATCAATAGCATTTTCATTTTGGTGTTCCTCAAAAAAAAAAAAAAACGCTTTTTCAACCAAAATTTAAAGCTTTTCCCACAGTATAAATTCATTTTCTTGGTGAAAACTTTCATTTTTTTACAATAAAAAGTTATCTTATAAGTATAAATTATCAACAACAAAAAAACTAACCTAGCGAAAAAGTGATGATGGGTTTCTCCTTCTCGCTGAGCGGGGGCACTTTCAGCCGTTTCATTCCAGCCTGTCGATTGCCGCCCTCCAAGTCGTTGATGACCGATTGCTCGACGTTCGTGATCAGGGACTCGATGTCTCTGTTCAAGAAGAAGCTGCTTTTCTCCACCTGGAATCATTGGGAACATTGATTAGGTTTATGGGAACACCTAAGCACTTTAGAAACATTTTTTAAAAACAATGAAAAACCCTGAATCTTAA
The DNA here is from genome assembly GCA_964036155.1 of Diploscapter coronatus. NCBI lineage: Eukaryota > Metazoa > Nematoda > Chromadorea > Rhabditida > Rhabditidae > Diploscapter > Diploscapter coronatus. The sequence continues at coordinate 84,672,555 of OZ038422.1, read as the reverse complement.
GAGCATCTAAAAGCATTGAATAAACTTAAGAAAGTTGATGAAACTTCAAAATTTTCAAATAACTCAAGATTTGGAAAACCGACCTTATTAATCCTCCAGTCCAGACCCTTCTCATTGCCCGTCAGTTTGTCGTGTTTCTTCAGAATCTTTCTGAACCCGGTCGAATTGAGCTGTTGGTAGTTCTGCACCAGAACGAGGGAAAGGTAGAACTCGGAGAACGCCAACTTCAACTGCTGATCGGTTTTGGTGGCTTCCTGAACTTTTCAAGTGAAAATCTATATTATAAAAGTTCTTTAAGAAGAATAAAATTTTTGTAAGTAAAGGAAGGTAAAATTAGTGTATTTCTGCATATTTCAAAAATAATAATGCACTTATATGAAGTCGGAAACTTTTAATTTTTTATATGACGTCACAAAGGCGTCACATTTTTTTTTTATAGTGCCCTTATTTTTTTTTACCTTATTCGCCCTATCATCGTCATTGCCACCCCCGCCGAATCTTCGAAATAAAGTCGACTGATTCGTACGCTCCTCGCGCTTTTCGAGCATCTCTTTGTAGTTCCTGAAAGCCAATATTCTTTTTTATGAAGTTCTTAAAATATGCGTCACTTAACGCCATTACTACACGAACCTCAACTCAGTCTGAAGTTCATGGTATTTTCCCTGAGCTTCGGCGATTTTCTGCGAAAAGAAGAGGTTGATTTTGGTCAGCTCCCGCTCGCAGTCGTTGAAAAACGCCTCATCCAACTTGGAAATGTGTGCGTTTCGCTCCGCTTCCTCGGTGGGGATCTCTGAAGAAATTAAAGGTGTCATTAGCGTAAGTGGCGTTGTTTTTAATTCTACCTGTCATCGCCTTGTAGAGCATGTCCTTGAGCATTTCGTAGTTGATGTATTGTTTGCGCCATTCGGGCGTCAGGTGCGACGCCAACTGCTCGCCAAATCTCATCTGAACGCCCTTCCCTTTTTTATTTTCGGTGACGTCATAACGCCAATTGACGCAAAGCGACGTCCTTTAAAAGACGCTATCATAAAATAGCGCGCTTTTCGAAAGACGTCATAAATAACGCCAACCCACCCCCTGGAGTTTACACCAATTGGCTTACGACGCGTCCGTCGCCCGAGCCGAGATCAACGAGGGGCGCCCTTGCCGATGACGCCCTTAACGCCCTCCTGACGTTCGCTAGCTGATTGTCGGTAGCTGGGATGTAGGGGATGCAGACGCGTCTCAACGCTGGCGTCACAAAGGGCACGGTAGCTACAGTAATTCCGATGCCGACGCCCGTCAACGTCACCACGACGCCAAGCCCGAACCGACTACGCTTTTTGCCGCCCCTGAAAAGCCACGAACCATATACCACTAGTGCACTACACCGAAACGCCAAAAATGTGAAACATCATTGCCGAATTTGTACATTTCGAGTTTTCACTCCCCCTCCGATCTCGGCTCAGGTTATGGTATTTTCGCTGATGTTTTACAGTAGGAAAACCCACGTTTGTTGATCGCCGTTCAGGACTTCAGAATCTGGTGACGTCGTTTGGCGTGCGATTTCAGACGGCACAGGTAAGGGCGTCGGTTGTGAAGCCAGGATTCTCCCTGAATTTCAATGTTTTTCAAAGTTAAGAGAAAATCGATAGCGCTCCGACTGAACTTATCGAGTTAACGGTCAGGAAAAGATAAGGGGAAAATGAGAGAGTGAAAAAGACACCGAGATTTTGGCATATCAATTGGCAAAGCGTTGAGAAATAGCACTGGGTTTACAGAGTTGGAAAAGAAATAAGGGAAAGGGAAAGAGCGTCGACTTTCAAGAGACACTTGCTGAAATGATTTTCGCGTTTTTGTCTATTTTTCGAATGTTCTTCAATCTTCGATTTTTCGGTTTTGGAAAGTCCACACTATACTGACCACTTATTTTAAAATTTCACCTGCTTTTCAGGCATTTTCTTTGGTAAACAAATAATGGGCGAACTTTCCAAAAATATTTTTAAAATCATTTTTCCTAATTTTCGGCTCCTTGAAGTTTCCACCCTTTTTCCCATGTTATTTTCTAAAAAAAAAAAAATGGTGGGAACTGCAAGAGAGCAGTGATGAAAAGAGGGTAAGATCTACAGTGGGCCTAATTTTCGATGTTTCAGAGCTCCAAAATGGGTATTCCCAAGAAAAAGGGCAAGTCCAAGTTTGGGACGCGGTCGGATTTGGCCCAAAAGCCGGGAATTTCGAAGCCGAAAAAACAAAACCCTTTCGAGCTCAAATTCAATCGGAATAAGCACAATGTGAGTGAATGTTTTTTTCTAGAAAAAAAAATACAAATTTCTGTAGCAAATCTGAATTTGAAAAATCTCTTAAAACTTGTCTAGATTTAAAAAAAAAAAAAAAATTTAGGTTCTGGGCCAGAAAAAAGGAACCATTGCTGGCATGCCGGGAGTGTCTCGTAAACGGGCCTTCGAACACCGCGAAAAGACGTTAGGAGTAGAGCGGGATCGAGTTGGCAAAGTCAGCAAGGTGGGGGTTGTTTTTCCATATTCTAAATTTTTGGCTGTCTTTGGGAAATGGTAATGTTTTTCTTTCGTGAAAATTTAGAGAATGTATTCAAATTTTTGAAAGAAAATGAAAATCTTCGAAAATGTACTCAAATTTCCTTTATTTATTTTTTGTTATTCTTTCTGTCTCTCGACTTGATAATTAAAAAGTGAACTGGGGGCTAAAAATGGAAAAAGGATCATTCAGAAAATTTAGATTGTCGACAAACGAATTGGGGAAAAGCTTAATGATAAAACTGACGAAGAGAAGAGCTTCATGCGTTTTGCCGCGGAAAAGTCGAAGCACATCAAATCCAACAAATTCGCCCTGGAGGATGACGACGATGGTAAGTGTGCCCGAAGATTCCAGAACATGGGGAAAGGGCGCGGAGACTTTACAGATACAGTGATCATTTTGGTCTTTAAAATCATTTAAAATAACCCTGGAAAAATCGCGTAGTCTAAGCTTGCTTTTATTTAGCTTGATGACAGGAAAGGTGCAAAATAACCCAAAATGTATTTACGAGTCATTAAATTATTGAAAGGCTATACAGTAATTCTTTATTTTTATTTTAAAAACGGAAAAAGCTAGTAGTTATTCATTTTTACTAAATAAAAGAAATTACAGTAATACAATTTGCACATTTCAGCCGTCGTTCTAACTCACCGTGGCCAGGCTCTGTCCGAAATCCAGAAATTCGACAGGGGAGAGCATTCTGATGACGACGAAATTGGGGGTGATCTGGGAGCGGATATTGTAAGAGTTGAAAATCCGGGCATATATGAAATCCTTTTTCAGGTCAGAGTCGCTCACTTTGGCGGCGGTGAGGTGGTGAATGGAGATCCTGAAAAGGCCAACCAGAAACTCAGCAGGCAATCCGCTAAAAGAATAACAAGAGATTTCATATATCTCCTCTTTTCAGAAAAGACCTGATCCAGGAAATCGTGGCGAAGTCAAAGAAAGCCAAATACGATAGGCAACAGACCAAGGATGAAATGGTAGGGATGCATTAGATAGATCCCCGGATATGCCAAATCCCCTGTTTTCAGGAAGCCAAAACCGAAAGTCTGGACGAAAGATTCAGGAAACTTCAAGAGAAACTCCAAAAGACGCTCAGGCCGCCGGGAGCTAACAAAGAGGAGAAAACAGAGAAGGATGATTACGATAGGCTGGTGAGATTTTACGCGAGATTTCTCTTCCTTAATCCGAATATACGAAATCCCCTATTCTGAGTAGAGGACGCCACTGTCTAGTCCTCTACTTTTGTCCAGGGGGTATATGAAATCCCTTATAAGCTGATAGCGAGATGATATGGCGTTGTTCATTTGACTGTCTTATGAGGGGACAAATATAAAAAATAATTTTTAAGTATCGCTTTTTTGAGTTTTTTTATTATTATTCTAATTTTCAGGCTGCTTTGTTGAAAACTGAAGAAGACAGGAAAATGTCTTCGTCTCAAAATCCAACTCCTTTGGTTCAGACCAACACCATTGCTGACGAAGCCCGGATTTTGCATGAGATGGAGAAGGTTTTTCAATTTTTAACAATTTATTTTATTGGATTTCTTTTCAGGAGCGAGTCCTCAAAATTAAACCCGAATGTTTGCCGTTCGTCTTCAAGATGCCCAAGAAATACATTCAATTTGAGGCGTTGGTGAAAATGTATCCGGACTCGGCCTTGGACGATATTTTGAGTCGGTAAGATTGTTTTAAAAATATTTTTAATAAAACTTATAATTCCCATAAAATTTCTAAAAAAATAAAAAAGATTTAATATATTTTCTCAAAAAATGATTTCATATATGCCATCATTTCAGATTGCTCACCCTCTACCATCCGAGTCTGCAAGAGGGCAATAAAGAGAGGCTGAAGAAATTGTTCGTCTTTCTGCTGAGACATTTCGACGTGGTTTCTCGAACACCGCCTACGAATGAATCAATGAAGACCCTGGAAGCCCTCGGGACTCACATCCACTCTTTGTTGAAGGTATGTGTTGATTTGTATTTTCTTTTTTATAGAATTATTTGAAATATTTACGCGTTTTAAATATAAAAATAATTTAGGATTTTAATTTTATTTTTTATTTAATATTTTTCAGATCGACATTGAGCATTGCGTTGAGTGCTTCCGGAACATGCTCACGTCGAATTTCGCGAAAAATCGCAAGAGGCTCAACGTTTTTCACGTCGTTTCTTTGTTGAGGTAATTTTTATTTATTTTATTTTCAGCCCCTTTCGTAAAACCTTTCCTTTATAATATATATTTTTGAATTTAAAACTTATATTCTAGACCTATATTTTCCTTTCAAAGCCACTCCTTTAATTTAAGATATTTTTTCTAATTTTTATTTTTTAGGCTTTCTTCCTCCCTCTTCCCTACATCCGATAGTTTCCACCCCGTCACGACGCTGTCCCTCCAAATGGCTGTCCATTTTCTGGCGCACGCAAAAATCACCAATTTGCAAACATTCGCCCAGTTCACTATCTTAGCCACTGCGTTATTGGATCATATTCGGGAGGGCAAACAGTAGGAATTCTTAATACTGAGTTTTTTGTTTTTTTTTAGATTTTTAAATTTAGTTCTCTTTATTGTTCTTTCAAAAATGAAAATTTTTCAGATTCGTCCCCGAACTCGTCGGATTTATTCAGTTTTCCCTTGATCAGGCCGTCCAGAAAGATCCGGAAAATCCGGGCCATCAACTTACCACTCAGTTCGCAGGTCTGGATTTTCTTGGGCCTACTACGGTATATATATATTTTTTAAAAATTTTTAATCTCTTTAAAAAAGTATTTAACCTCTTTCCAGTCGACTGCCAAACATCCCTCCGAACTGAAGCCAGAAGATGTTTTCTCGGATGAGAAGGAAAAGTTAGTTTTTCAAAAATTAAAAAACAAAAACAAACAAACAATTCAGAAATTTCCAAGATTCGCCTCAAAATCGTTGTGGGATTTTGCGGAGACTTTTGGCATTGACTGACCAAATTCGGATGCTCTATCTGGTGCACACCCACTCTTACAAGGCCGTTTTTCGGTTGGTTTAAAAATGATCATTTATTTTTCCATAACTCATCTTCTTTACCATGCATTAATTTGATCTGTCTATAGACAAGTTTTTTAAACTTATTTTTAATATTTTTTTCTTCAATAATTTAAAAATGATCTTTCCAGCCCCATTCTCTCAATTCTGCGAAACGTCGAGTCGAGAAAGGACCTGCCGATTTTGGTTCGTGACGAGTTGAAGATGCTGAGTGGGAGTTTGGAGGAAACGATCACCGCGAAAACTCCCGATTTAGAGCTCAGGCAACTCAGCAGGGCCAGGAATGAAAAGAGGTGCAATTTAAACATTTTTTACACCTATTTCTTTGTCGTAATTTTTATAATTGAATTATAAAAGTTCATAGTAAGTCTAGTTTTAAAAAATAAGTTAAAAAATTATGCGTTTTGCCGATAAAAATCGAGCTTTTCGACGCCAAAATTATAGCCTTTCTCAACTTAACCCTTATGGAGTTTCTTTTTCGTTTTATTTGAAATATAAAACGAAAGATGGTTTTTCAGCATGCTCAAAATGCTCGAACCGAGGTTCGAAGAGAATTTCGACCCTGAGCGGCCCAGAACCAACCGTGATCCATCCCGAAAGGGAGCTGCCGCCGAGAAGAAGAAACTCGAACATCTCGTGAAGAAGGAGAGAAAGGGCGCTATCAAGGAGCTCAGAAAGGACAGCAGATTTTTGGCCAAGTATGGCATTTTTATCTTTCTTTCTAACTTAAAAATATTTTCTTTTAAAATCGATCTTCTATAACGTTTTTACGGGTACTCGAAGGAAAGTTGTAAATTTGTATGAGTTTTGTGTGATAAAATTCTAAGCTAGAAGAGCTACAGTAATCCTAAGAATAAATTAATCATTTTCAGCAAACAACTCGCGACGATCAAAGCCGCGGACAAGGATAGAAGAATGAAAACCAAGCGAATTTTGGGTGGTTTGGCCGAGCAGCAAGGGGAATGGAACAGGGAGAAACGGGAGAAGAAATGATTTCCCCGCGATTTTTTCGTTTTCATTTTTTGAATTGTTGATTTTTAGCTAATTTGAGAAGTGGTAACATCGTCGAATCTTAATTTACAAATATATGATGAGAATAATATACTGTATTATCCTAGCTTATAATATTTCTTTAGTTAAGATGTTACTCCTTTCCAAATCGCTTTTCTTGTTGAACGAAAACTTGTTGGTAATAAAAATTCTATTTTTACGTCCTCTCAATTATTCATACGCATTGGTGTTTATCCAGACTGCCTCTGAAAATAGGCGTACTTCATTAATCCAAATTTATACATCTACTTGGTTACTATGGTGAAGACCATCTTTATCCTGACGAAGATCCTCTTCTTCTCTATTCCATGTTGAAAGATAGGGCCCTAAGAATGTTTCGGACATATGAAATCCGCGATCTTTCCATATATTAAAAATTCATAAATATCGCGTGCTGGGGCTATTTGCGTATGTAATTTATCTCAACCTATAATATTATTAAGAATTCTGCGCTCTTTTGCAGCCATCTCCGAATATCATTTTCGTCCGGAAATCCTAATTTTTATCCGACCTCCTAAATTTTCTGAAATCTAACCAAAATCATGTGTAGCTTCGCTAAGATGACGTCTTTGTTTCAGGTTTTTAGCTAAATTTAAAAATTGATCAAAACCTCAACTTTCCTAAGCCTAAGTTTTATCTAAGTTCTAAATTTAACATTTATCTACTTCTAAAAATCCTTAGAATTTAGCTTACCATGGACCAACTAAACGAATCCCAAAAGGAGCTTTTCAAAGCGATCGAATCAGGTAAATTTTAACCAAATCGGGCAACTCAGAAAATTTTTAGGCGACACCCCTACTGCCTTGAAAATTATCAACGGCGGGCGGAGGCTGGTGGTAAATTGCAAGGATTCGGCCGGAATGAGCCCTTTGTCTACTGCCTCTTTTAAGTACCTAATTTTTTTTTATTAAAAATCATCCTATTTTCATTTATCCCTACATTCAAGTATCCATATTTTAATTTCCTAGAAAATTACCCATTTTTTCTTCCCTGCCAAAACTTTATAAATGAATATTCCCATGAATTCTATTAAAAATTAACTCAGTTTTTCGTCTTTTTATTTGCACTATCTCATCTGTAAAATAAGTGAGCTTTACAAAAATAACACTTTTTAGAAAAAGTGAATTTTCCAGGGGAAATTTCGAGGTCGCCCAAAAATGCCTTGAATTCGGTGGTGATTCGAATGAAAAACACCCCGAACACGGTTACACGCCTCTAATGTTCGCTGCTTTAGCAGGTGAATTAAACAAAAATAATATTTTCAAAAAAAAATTAGGAAAGCCCGAACTTTGTAAACTACTCATGGACCATGGCGCTAGGTCCTATTCTACCAACTCTATCGGTAAAACCGCGTCTGAACTGGCTGCTTTTGTAGGTAAGTTGAAAAAATTCGAAAACCTATTTAAGCCGAAAACAGATCTAGGCCAAAATATTCAAATTTAGGTTAAAATGAAAAATTTTAGGCCAGCACGAATGCGTCTCGATTATCAACAATCATATTTCAATCGATGAAGTCGAGAGCTATTTGCACCCGAAGGGCGAAAATTCCGAGGAGAAATTCCCTCAGGAACTGGCCGATTTCATTCATGCCATGTGCTCGTCAAATGTTGTAAGTGGGGCGCGTCATTTATTAAAAAGGCGTTATCACAAAAGTGTGGCGTCATCATTGAAAAATAGCACCTTTATCCAAGATTACACCCTAAACATCTAGATTCACCCAGTCGCTTTGATTATGAAGCTTTCAAGCTATCCTGACGCTCTGAAATATAAGAAGAAGGTATGAAACACAAGAAAATTAGCATTTTTAAAAGAGAACTTCTTCTTTTAGACATTATATGTTGTGGACCGAATTTTTGAGAAGCAGCTAAGATCGAAGGAGAATAACGAGGCAAAATTTTTGAAGAATCGGAATTTTTTTACTGAACTTGTCGAAGAGATTTTAGGTCATGTCCCTAAAACTCTGGATAATATTGTTTAACCTGAGGGATACGGTTAAGTTTATCGAGTCGAAACCCGATAAATCCCCTAAAGAAGCGGCTTTATTATACGCCAAATACCTACTTCAATGGGAAGAAGACCAGGCTGTTAGGTAAATCGAAGGAAAAATTACAACAACAAAAAAGTGGAAATTTTCGGACTTTATACACCCCAAAATGACTTGATTGAAAGCAAAAATAAGAGTTTACTTTCCAATTTTAGGATAAATATCAATAAACAAAAAAATGTTTTATTTAAATATCCTAAATTTTAGGCCCAACATTGACAATTTGTTGAGAAGCGCAGTAGCATCATTTCCCTACCAGCATACGCTACTTTTCGAAACCTTGGCCAAAGTTATGTCCAGATCGAAATCGGGAGAGAGACCTGGGGCTTACGAGAATATCGTGCAGGTAAAAGAATTTTTGAAAATCTTATAATTCTGTTCTAATTTAGATTAAAGAAAACTTGCCATTTTTTTTGCATAAATTTGAATAAAATTTCGATTTTTCGCTAATTAATAAAACTCGGTGATTATAATTTCTAATTCAGGGCATATTCGGCCAAAAACTTCTCGCCCTTTCTCAATTTTGCTCCACCTGTGGGGCAGTGGGCGCCAAAAAGCGATGTCCCGTTTGCAAGGTAAATTTTCACAAATCTTGAAAACCCAATAATAATTTGCATGCTAATTTTTGTAAAATTGAAAATTTAATTTATACTGTTTTTAGCTATCCTACTGTAGCCAAGAATGCCAGAAATTGGATTGGCCTGTACATAAGAAAGTGTGCTCCTGGCTAGCGACGCAGAATTTATCAGTATCGCCGAGGGATACGATTAGTCTGGATGAAATTCAGGTTAAAAACTGAACTTCTCGATGAAGATCACATTTCTAAGTGTAAATAAAATTCGTATTTTAGACCCAACTTGCCGACATTACTGAATAAAAACCGTCACATTATATCTATATAATTAACTAACTGATTATAACGATCTCATTTCATGCATTTATTTGATACCATTCAGTGTACGTAATAAACTTCATTGGCTATTCGGAAATCGCACGACATCAACACCTCAAGACATGCGAAATGGTGTGCACAACTAGGATAGGGTATTGGCTGATAGCGATTTCTTTCCCACACTATTTCGCGTGTCGCGAGGTCTTGAATGTCGTGCAGTCTACAACGTTGTCATTTCATTTTAAAACTATTGAAAATCTAAAGCTCATCTTTTCCTGGTTTAGATTTCGACGATTTTTCGTTCTTTTCGGCCTCTTTCTCGTCATACTAAAAATAAAATATTAAAAATGCCATAGTTAAAAGTCCTAGGGAAGTCGATCGTCAGAAGATCCTTGTGATCTACCCCCTATAGTTTATTTTCGTCTGACGAAAGTGCTCCCTAGATCTGGCTAAAAATAAATAGCGTCACACAACTCACCTCTCTGATTTTCATCCAGAAGAAAGCATGCATTTCCTTTGCCGTTCGCGCTTTTCGAAAATCCTCCTTATGCTCGCCATTAAAGTAATATCGTAGCTGGGGATAGGCTCCTACGAGTTGTCTGCGACATAAATCTTTCTAAATGACGTTATTATGTTAAAATATCGTATCTTCAAATTAAAAAATACGGATCTTCTATTCTAGATGAAGATTACCTTTAATTATTAAAAAGTAGTATATTATAAGGTGTTTAAAGGACATTTTCCGAGACCTTATTCTCGAATTTAGGAGCATGATCTTTTATTTTAGGACCTTCTCTTAAAGAGGATATGATGTTTAATTTAAAAGAATACGGCATTAAATTAAAAAAAAAATTCTTACATCGTCATCACAGTTAACTGTTGCTACTATTGCATTCTGAAATGATATTTTAAATAATGAAATTTTTGGTAGTTAACAAAGGTAAAGTGATGGCATGATTAAAATACTTTCCTATTCTATTTCCCTATACTCTACTCCTGAATTTTTCTAACGATCTTATATCGTCGCTTTATTTCAAAATATCCCGATTTTCCAAAGCACGGTTAAATTTAAGTACAACTATTACAGTACTTTATCCTTAGTCATGTCAGCGAACTTGACATATTCAGACTTCATATGCTTGCAATGTTCACACCCTTAATGAAATCATAAACATCTGAAACAGAACAATTCTCCTTACAAGGTGCATAAAATACGATAAATGCATGTCGGGTTAGATCCATCGTATCATCAAAATTCTCCCTAAAAGTTGACGATTTTGGTGAAGATCAGCTTTTTCAGGCAATTTATAAATAAGCGGTTTAGCAAAAATCGTATAAAAGTATGATTATGGATTTAAAAACTTGAAAATTGAACGTCGAGTTTTTCCCTATATACTTTTTTATAAACGACTTTTTCCTTACTTATTCAGCACTACCACATTCGTATTCTTTAAATCCCAACTCTTCTCTGGTAACTGGGGCTTTTTGGGGCTGAAAATTTACAAAAATCTAAAAAGAATAAATTTTTGCAAACTTTTTCGCCCAGAATATTATATCGTGCACTTTTCTCGCGAAGACTTCATAAGCCTTCTTGCCATTTTCGAAGAAATATAACTTCGGATATCCATCTACTTTGTACTTTTTCACGATGGTGTTATGCTGAAATAAGATTGTGCCATTCGACTTTGAAAAGAGTGGGCGGAGTCTAGAAAATCAATACATACCGCAGCTCCATCGACCGCGACGATTTTCATCGATTCACCCTTCATTTGTTCAGCGACTTTTTCTATGATAGGCTGCAGGTTCTGGCTATGTTTGCACCCTAAATATCAATAGTTGGAGAGAGGAAAATCGATAAGATTACAGTACTCTTATAAGTCATAGATAAAAATCAATAAGTCTATAATAGTCCCTTTAAAAACTCACAGTTCGCATGAAAAACGATTAGGACTTTGTTATTCTTCTTGATGTAATGCTCGAACGTTTTCTCCGTCAAATGTTCCACATTCGTGAACACATTTTCAGCCCAAACGCTAACCTGAAAATACCGAAGGTTACCAATTTTTTTTTTTATATCAAATGGTAACTTCCTTCTTGGTATCTTTCGGGCTACCATCTGATTTTACATTTGATGTTGGGTTTTGGAGCCAGGCAATGATGTCATTCTAAATCAAAATATTAATAAAATTGTACCAAAGACGGCAAAATGGTATCCAACCTTGGTTCTAGGGCCCCCATAAGGGTATAGATCCTCTCCCTTATCGAAATAATACAAAGTCGGAAATCCGGTGATCTAAATTATCGGAAATTATGGCAGCTACCAAAATTTGAGCATACATGATATTTTTCTCCGATAATCTTTCCCTTTGCAGTATTCATATCAACTGCGGCCAAAATCGTTTCTCCTTTTCTATCTGAGGCTACCTCCCTAAATTTTTTTAGAAGAACTGAAAAATTTTCTACATACCCATAAATCGGTCTGATATTTTTGCAGTGCCCGCACCATGGTGCATAGAACAATACCAGAGTTGGTAACTTTTTCTTGATCAACTAAAATATGTATTGGTTTTTAATCAGCTAAACTTTTTTCTTGACTAGTAAGATTTTTAGTGCAACTTAGATGTTTGACTAACTAAAAATTCTATGAAAGTACGAATTAGCTTACCTTGTCAAACTTTTCCTTATTTTCTACGAAGAGCACGTCTTTTAGCTTCGTATCCTCATTCCAAGGTAAGTCCGCGAAAGGTTCTTCCAGAAATTTCGAAATCGATGATACCGTAACCTTCCTGTCGTAGTCTTTATTGAAGTCACCTTTGCTGAAATAACACCTTTACCTAAATATCTTAAGGGCTTATAGCAATTAAAAATCTTGAAAATATAAATTTTGCAATATTACGACGCGCATGTTTCTAATGTAAAGCCCATGGTATTATAAAATCGCACATTGATATTGATTTTTCATAAGAAAAGTCTTCACTAGCACATAAATCTAAATTTACTTGCCTGTAATGTTTCAGATAGTACGGATTATCGTCATTCGGTGTAGCCTTCATCGATTTACACATTGATTTTCCCTCTTTGGTGTTGCAGTCAACGAACGCTGAAACAACCAACTCTGACTCCTCGACACCAGATGACAAAATTCCCGACAACGAATTCTGCCGTCAGACTTATTTACCGATGCTTCCCTTGCCATAGACATTATCAGCCACTTCGATTAACATATTTTTCAACTCGTCATCATCTTTATAATAGTACACCAATACATTGTTCTTTTGCTTCAATAGGCTCTAAATTTGAAATACTTTAAAATAAATCGGAACATAAATTAAACTAGCCTTCAACTGTTTTATATCAGTAATCCTGGCCACTTTGGGTATTTTATCGCCTTCGCATAAGATGGATTTTTTCAGATAAAATAGAAGAATTACAAGTAGCAACCATTTTTGCGTCATTTATGTGTAAATCAATGAATGAAAATTTCAGTACATGCCATGATTTAACAACGCTTATAGCCAGGCAGCTGTATAAATAAACGTGTAGGGTTTTACATGATTGTTGTAAGTTTCTGGAAGTTTCAGAAAAATAATCATTCCCAGACTTTTCAAAACGCGATCCGCAAAAACCCACAAATCGCCTCACAGGAAAAATAGTGGACCTTTCTGAGAGAGATTAAGAAGAAATTCTTTTTTTGCAAGCTGAGTTTTGAGAAGTCTGATAGTTTAAAAAAAATAATAATAAGAATTTCAAGATGATCTTTAGCATTTCAAGAAGCACTAATATTGCTAAACTAATCTTTGTTCTATTTCTATATTATATCTTCTTCTCTCTATCTTAACCATCCCTTACTACCCTATTATCTTTATAGAATTACTTTTTTTCTGGAACTTTTCCAAAAATTTCGCCATATCTTTTTGCAGTTCACGTGCGCTTTTCTCAAACTTTCGAAAAAAAAAAACCGTTTTCTCTCATCATTTTGACGATTTCTCGATGCATGAGGATGAAAAATATAGCGCTCTCTTTATTGTTTACCCATCTGAGTCACTCTAGTGCTCTCACAAGTACTGCAAAATTTCGCTTGATATCGAATTTTCCTTCCTCATATGAAAAGCTCTTATCAATTTTATTATAGGGCACCCCCTGTTAAGTAGTCATAAGCGGCAATTTTTCGTTTCGAAACTTACCGGTTTTCATCAAAATAGCAAATCGATAATATGGCTGGACCACAGAGATTTCCGCTACCGGTAAGTCAGGAAAATTTATTTAAAATATCGAGGAAAAACGTTGATCTTCACCATTTGAGGAGTTTTTAGAATCGCGAAAAACAGTATTTTGATTGAAACTCTGCTTTTAAAAATAAGAACAAGTTGGTCTGCATTGCTTTTTTTCAGACCATGCCTTTTCGTAAGGAAATTCATAACGGGTGCTCTGTCGGTACTTCGATTATGATCAGAGGAAAGCCATATGATGATCGTTCCAAGTCATTTCTCGTTCAATTCAACACCAAAAATGACATCGCTCTGAATTTGACCTTCAGGATTGGTTCTAGGGGAAAGGTAATGCAATTTTGATGACGATTTTATTATCCGGAAAATTAGGAGATCGTCTAACATGGACCAACCTTAATTTTCAACGACAGCTTAAATTTTCTGTAGCTTAGAAATTTTTTTATTGCATTTCATAAAGGAATAGCACAGGCAAAAGATGCACTACTAATCAGCTTATCTATATTCTAACTGAAAATTCAATTTTAGATCCTCGCAAATTCCAGAATCGGAAGCACTTTTACTAGCGAATTATCAAAGCCTGAAGACGTATCTCTAAACAAGAAATTCACTTTGCATATCAAGGTTGAGGAATACGTCTATGAAGTAAGTTAGGAAGAGCTAATTTCTGGAAAAATCTCGAAAAATTCCACTCCAGATTTTCTACAATGGCGAAAAAGCGTTGGAATTTATGCATAGAGTACCGCCGACTGAAGTCTTTCAAGTTTGTATCGAGGGACCTTTGATTTTGGACGAGGTGGTTTTTAGCCCTCCAGATGGTAAGTTCGGTGCCGTTTTTGGTAGCACTACCAAAAGCCTTCGATACCTAACCAAAATTTAGCTAAAATTGAAATCATTACCCAACTAAAAGAAACATTTTCGTTGCAACAACATATATGCCAATTTGATAAATATCTAAAAAAATTGAATAAACTCAGATTACTGTAATTTTTACCTTAAAAATTTCATCATTCTCTAGAAATTACGAAATTCCACGAGTTTTCTGGCAATCAGTATGACTCATCAGTTCCCTTTTTAGGTGCTTCATCTATGCCCGCTCCGGCATCTCAATATCAGAGAGTTTCTTCTGCAGTCCCTTTGCCTGATATGGACTCGCTAAACATTTCAGGTATAAATGAAATTTATTGATTTTTAAAAAATAAAATATTATTTCTTAATTCGATCTTTGAATTATACATTCACTACTCTTGAAGTTGTAAATTTTGATATAGTCTCATTAGATGTTAAATTTATTGACTTTATGATCTAAAAATATCCTAAATATGCAAATCAAACATTACCATTTTAAATCATTTTCCTAACGATTTTCATATTTATTGCGTAAGAATCTATGTCTTCAGACGAGCCAAACCGACCTTATGCGACTAGAAATGCCCCAGCCTATGATCATCCGGCGAGCACAGCTTATAGCCGAAGTCCGGGCGAGGATTTCCCACCCCCTCCTGATAATTTGAGGGTAGGAATGTTCTTACTTCTCTCGGATATCCCCGAATTCATTCCCAAAGTGTGTTCAAATGATAACTATTCATGGAATATTCTCAGATATTCACTTAACATTATCTTGACTCTTTATTCGAAGATTATCATCATAAACATATTCTAGCATGTTCAATTCCTAAATTCTAAACTTTGTTTTTCAGCCCGAAGTCTTCCACCGCGGTGGTCCGCAAGGATTTTCGGAGCATCCGTACCCACTACCGGGGTTGACTGATAAGCCTGGCGAATATCCTGAGCGCCGAGAGCCACCCACGATGCAAATCGTGCAGCCAATGCTTCAGACACCTGTTCCGCAGCCTTCTTCATCATCTACAAGACCAACTCAGCCCTCGTATAATCCGGATCACTACAAAATTCCACCACCGCCTGTTGAGCCGCTGGTAAAATTTTTCATTCGAAATAAACCTACCTAAAATGGTTTTCCCCCACCTACATAGAATATGCACTTCAATCTGTTGTCAATGGCCGATAACTCGAGATAAAATCAACGATGTACAAACTCGAATATGCATAATGTGCATTCCGTAATACCAAACAGTCGTCAAAGGTAATACCCGAATCGATGGAATGTCGTCTATTCGCTTGCAAACAACGCGCTAGTTCCCATACATCAAAATCCCATCGCTTTTATTTTGTCTCAAGTTATCGGTCATTGGCAATACTCAATTATATGAGAAAAATTTCTTGAATTATTACCTTAAAAATTCATTCAACTTAATCTAGAAACATTTTGCTTAAACCCAATAATTTTTCTTCAACTTACCCAAAAATTTCAGGTTACCGTGCAGCCTCTAGCAACGTCACCTATGCCACCTCCTAATCAACCCCCACCACCCTACCCGAGTTATGCAACTCTGCCCTATCCGGCTCAACCGGTAAGTTGAAAAAGTCGGGAAAAAAATGTTAAATTTAATTCTTTAAAAAGCTTTTCTCCATAAGTTGTGTAATTGCAACAAAACGATATGGGAAAAGAAGTTTCTTCAACAAACTTTACCCTATCACATACTTTAAGACAAGAGACTTCCCTTCCAAATAGCCAGGAAATATTTTTAGAATCTTTCCTCTATACCAAACTTCTTCATATATTGCAGCCAAATGCTTTTCCAGGTTAACAAAAAAGTCATTTTAGGCCCCACAACCGCCTATATCCGCGTATCAGCCTCAACAATATAATCCTTACCCGGTTCCGCAACCTCCCCAGTTCATTCCCCAATATGTTCCGCAACCGGTTCCGGTTCCCCAGCCTGTCCCCGTAGTTCAACCTATGCCTTACCCGGTCTATCAACCATATGCTTATGGAGGCTACCCGATGGTCTATGAATTCGGACATCATCATGTAGGCTTTTTAAAATTTATGTCAGTGACGCGAAAAAAGCGGTCACCAGGAGCTAGAGCATGCAGAGGAATCTCTCTAACTCTTTTCATTAGACGCACTATTTCGTCGAAGAGATGAAAGAAAGTGTCTAGACTTTCGGGTCTGCGTGTGCTCCTCTGTGCTTGAATAACCGCCTTTTTGCGCGTTGATAAGCAAAAGTTTATTTTTTGCTGATTTCAGCACCACGGCTGGCATGGACATCATCATCATCATTGCTAAAGATCTTCCGGAAATTGTAAATTTCATGTATTCCTGAATAAATTCATCAGTTACCAAGTTCACTGCGATTTGAATCGAATTAGCATTAAAATGAGAAGAGACTTGGCTAGAAGAGTTATTTTCATTTCACGGTTTTTCGTTAATTCGACATCAAGGAGTACGACGCTAGCCGTGTCTAAATTTTGTTCTTTCTATCGAACAGGATAACACACACGGACTGCTCTGTTATTTTTGTCCCATTTCTAAAATGAAATAAATCTTCAGCTCGACTGATTGTGAGGAGGGCTCAAGTCAATTCGCATGGACTTAAATCGTGCAAGATCTCCTAGCACCTTGAGAAAGCTACCAGTAGTTTAGTTGTTTCCGTGTCTGCATACTTTTCGCTTCTCTTCCCTTACACTTGCCTGTGTTGAAAAATAAAATGCATATTTCGAAGAGTCAGATATATTTTTTATTTGTCGTGAGATAATGGCAAGATCTTTGAGGTTGAAAGATGGAATGAGCTGCCATTTTAAATGAAACAATGTGATATGCAAAATGTTAAATTCTGAATTTAAGTTATGAAAAATTCAATAATGGTTTCGGGAAAAAATACCCTACTCAAATTGCCTGAATGTGAATTCTTCCAAGATTTATCTTACACGTAAAATGCTATATATTTACACGTTGAACTTTCTCTAAAACTAACGTACGTTTTTAGTCTTTTAGAGATATCATCTCTTCATATCTCTCTGAAATGTGGAATAAGAAAAAATAAAATTCAACACGACACTTGAAAATCTATCCTTGGCTTCTTCAAATTTAGGGTCTAGCGAAATTCTATTCGGAATAAATTACTAACAAAGTAAAAAAAGAACATGGTTTGGATGAACGTGACGCATTTTTAGTTATACATAGTGGGCGCAATTGATGTTCCCGTTGTGAAGACAGTCATAAAAGCATTTTTCTATGAATCTGCAGGGCTAGACAGGATTATAGCAAAAAAAAATCACATAAAGGGCGGACCAGATTAGTCAAAGATACGAATTTCTGAGGACGACGATCAGAAGCCTTGCTTTGTGAACGAATTTTCGTCAAGCGAAAACGGACGATTTGAAATTTTCACTGTACATTTTGACCGGCCTGTGATATTTCAGGAGCATATCCCGGAAACAAATGTTCCCAACGATCGTATTTAATAGTAAGAAAAGAAAATGAAGAAAAATAACTTTATAAAATTTGTATGATTTTTTTTTTTTAAATGATGAAAAATCATTCTTTGATTTTGTTTTCGCAGAATGAGTGGGACTTGCACTCTCTAATATAATATGGAGTAGATAAATAGAAAAATAATTCATTTTAAAGTGAATACATATAAAAAGTTTCATTTTGAATCAACTAAATCTCATTAAAAATCTCTATCCAAAAATCCTCTCCAAATATTCTCTTGCAATAACCCGCAAGCCAAATGAAAATGTCATAAAACGTGTTCCCCTTTATTCTCGAATTTACGATTTCTATCGACTGGAAGCGACTAACGATTCGCACTTTATTTGAGTTTCAAAATTCTTCATTGCGTTAGATTTCATTATTCACGTGAAAATAATTATGGCAAAATATGTCAGCTACTAAATGACGGAAAACGAAATGTCTAGTTTTTGAATTTGTGAGAAGGTGATAATTTTAAAAATACAAAAATATATTTTTCGTTTTTCTATTTTATTATGTAGTAATTCCCTTGAACTTTGGCTTCCTAAGGTTTCTTGCCTTCTCTAAGGTAAGAACTAAGTAGGGAATTTATATTTATAGTATCATAGTGATTATCCAAATAATCTAGTCATAAAAATCAAATATATCTATCCTAGTTCTACTCCGCCCTTTTACCAATATTTTTTTTTCGAATCCTCTCTGAAAGATTTATTCAAAGCGAAGAAAAGTATGAAGGCTAATCTTGAGTTTTTTCTCGTATATTTATGATGCTGCGTTTGTTTTCAGCTCGCTATACCATTCACGTTTTCGCAGATTCAGTTTCGTTCTTTAACCACGTTGAATGGCTTTTCAGCTATAGCAATTCTTTATTTCATTTTGTAGACTTTTTCTAACTTTCGTAAACGATTGAAATCCAAGAACAAGAGATCGTCAACTTCCAAACTTTACATTTTTAGCAGAATAATTTATTTTAAATGTAGTATAGATTCAAATAAAAGAGTTCGAATTTCAATAAATTTAATTGTTAAGAACTATCAAACTATCAAATAATAGTTTAAGAAACAAATGGGTATTGAGAAACATGAGATAGTTATGAAAACGAATTCTTCATTAGTCGTAGCAACAGAGTCGCCAAAGAAAAGAGGAGATATTCAAGGCCTAAGGTATGATTTTTTAGATTAGTGATTTTTCTAAAAGTTTCTATCGATAAGTCGCGTTAATCAATTTTTAGAGCCTGTGCGATTATCTTAGTGATTCTATTTCATTATTTTCCCAAATATTTTCCAAATGGTTATATTGGTGTTGATATGTAACTTTCGCCACATCCAATAATAATTATATATATTCTCTAGGTTCTTCGTGATTTCTGGATACCTCATAGGAATGATAATTTGCAAATTCGAAGTATTAGATACAACTTCAGTAAAAAGTTTCTATTATAGGAGGATGAAGGTAAGAGTCAAAACGGTAAATCGGAAAAGGACCCCAAACGCAGTAAAAACTTATCCAAAATTTAAAACTGCATGTGTGCACGAATGCGTGTTTAAAAATGAGTGTGGGTGTGATGAAACTGATGGTCTGTGAGAATTGATGTGAGATTTGCGATGATTTTATTTGTGAGTTTATATTTGGTCCCAGGTCTTGATTAGGACCTCTCTAATTCAAGTCAAGACACAATGTTTCGTCTATCACAATTTGTTGGCATGTATGTCTGTCAGGACTTTTATAAGTTTTGGGTCTAGGTTTGGAGGGAGGTACGAAGTTAGGCTGGTTGGTTGAAGATAAAGATTGGCAGTGAAGTTTGAAAGTTTGGGAGTGAGTGAGATCAATGTTGATTATTTGAATTGGATGATTGGTTGATGCAAACTAATTTGGGTTAGATCATTGAGATCGAGGGGATGATTTTTTCAAATTTGTGCGTGGGTCAATCGCAGAGCCCATATTATGCACACATAGATTTCATATTTATGATATAATTAGATAGGTAGGAAAATTTAGGTTCTCATTCATTGCGCTTGAGAGTTCTTTTCCGAGTTATAATAAAATAGAAGATGATTACATTAAGTGTCGATTTTAGCGAATATTACCACTCTATTACCTAACAATACCATTAATATATGGATTAGTATATTTTTTAAACTCGGAAATTTACTATGGCATCAACCTTGCAAGTGGACTAAGAGCTATTTTCTTAATTACGAATATAAAATTCGAACCCAATACAGAGCAAGATTATGATAAATTGGTCAGAATAATCTTATTATTACAAAATAAAATTAAAAAAGCTAACTGCAATGATAATTTTAGGTTTTCAACGCCGAAGATCTTTTTGCCCATACCTGGTCATTGTGCGTTGAAATTACTTGGTACCTTTTAGTCCCAGGTCTTTTCTTATTACAGCGACGTTTACCAGTAACGGCGATGAAATTTTTCATCTGTAAACAGCGCATGAAATATTCAAATGTGAAAGAAAGTTCCTTAGGCATTGGATTAATCTCGTTATTTTATCATCTGACATCAAATGATACCGTTGCGTTCAACTCCGTGTTCGCTAGAATCTGGCAATTCTGCTTAGGAATAACTGCTTATCTGGAGGTTTTCTATACTCGAAACGTAATATTGGAAAGGACCTTATAAGCCAATATATATATTTATTTCTAGATGCGTCTAGAGAAATCGATGTATAAAGAAGAAGCTCAACAAGTACTGCTAAGTGAATTAGATGAAGGTAAAATCTTCGATTCTTTGAGATATTTCTCATTGCAAGTAAATTTCTTGAACTTAAAAATAAAGTACAAAGAGACATTTTAGTGAAACCTGTAAAGGAAGAAAGGGAATTATTGCCTTACATTGCATATTTCCTATTAACGCTAATATTGTTGTCACTTTCTTGGTTAGAATTTGAACCGCATCATTTACGGATTGAAATTACACTTCTAACCACAATTCTCATCGCAATTGGAGAATACCATGAAGTAAATCGGGAGGATACAGTGGTGCTCGAAATATTTGCATAACTCATTGGCATTGTTCTGCTTGTTAATCTACTTATGATGTAGCAATCTGACTGAAAATTTACTCACATTTTGGGATGATCAAATAATGAAACTATGGCCGATATTAATAAGATCGGAGTATCGCAACTTCTTGGTAACATGCTGAACAGAATTAGTAAATGATGCAAACGTTTAAGCGTCACTGTAGATAAGGCCACCATAAATCAATAAATAAGTAAATAATTAAGATCTGGATTTTATCAAATCATCTAATGAACTACATAGGAGATATTTCGTATTCGTTGTATTTATTTCACTGGCCAATTTTTGTTGCAGTAAAATACTTTTATTTTGATAACATATATGGTAAATGAACTAATTTGGCAGAAGAATTATTATCTTATACATTTAATATTTCAGCGTTATTATGTGGTATTACTTTAAGCTTTCTAACAGCTACCATAGTACACTTCGCATACGAACGACTGTATTTAAAATTTTCACGAACGAAGATATTTACTCTCGTAAGTTTAACTTTAATTATCAAAGTATATGTAGACTGAATAAATTATTGAATTAACTTTTATTGGATGTTTCGTCATATTATTTACAGTTAGTCGTATTATTTGCAACCTCGCTTTTCCTGACTCAGGCTTCACTTATCGGAAAAATATTTAATTACACATCAAAATGCGGCAGCTACGACGAACGAGATTTGCAATTGGGAGATCCTTCGAAAAATCTTTGTAAGTATTTAAATTTCAAGTTAATTTTCCAATAATGGCAGATTTACTCTTTTGCGTAACTAAAACATCCCCATTAATACTCTGAAGATCACAAGATTACTGACATGCATTAATTACAGCCATTGCAACATCGATGAATTACCTTGAAGGAATTATCAATATGGAGAAAAGTTGTTTTGTTGAAAACTGTTCGCGCATTCTTCTTGGAGATAAAGATGAAAAGTCATCAATGAGATTATGCAAAATGCAGGTTGGCATATAAAGATAGACAATATACTTTGAAGCGAAATATTGTTATCAGGGTGAGCATAAAGGAAAAGTAAAATTTCTTGTGATGGGAAATTCATTTGCGTGCAATCAGGGAAACATTGTCTACGATGCTTTTCGACATTTGGCAAAGGATTTCCATGTTTATTGTCTTAGAGGTAAATTTCTAAAATCTACACATTTAAGTAAATTCGATCTTAAACCATGCGCGGCAGTTACAAAACTACGGACCGATAATGGCATGAAATGTTACGGCACATTATAGTTAGATATGGGCGATGGACGTGAGAGTTAGTGGAAATAGTGTAAGAAAAGAAACGTAATGCATTGTTGTTGTTGGTGCCAACATGAACATAATATGCTTCTACACAACAATTTTATATAATTTTTCTATTCACAGGCTGTGAACCTTTGATGGAACGACAATTAAAAGGATGTTACACATCAAAGCATTGGCATGACATTTACAACCAAGTTAAACCTGACGTTCTTTTCTTATTGAATAGGTAAAAAAAAATTTGGAACTATTAATTTTAGTGCAAATATTACACTGAAGAAGAAAATTTCAGACCATTGATTAGCAAGAAAATATTCGATGAGACGAAACCTCTCGAGGAGGACGACATTTATCAGCAGCATGTGCGAATGCTCGATTGGTATCTTGGGCAAGAGGGACTGTTAAAGGTGGTCAATAATTTGTACAGATCTATTGAATATAAATTACCTCCGATATCATCAGAATTAAACGCGATTTTTATCAGATATACATTCAACACGCCTTGCCAAAGTGTGTAGACAATTGCGCGTGTGTTGCCAATAAATTTATGATTGAAGAAAATAAACCACTTCGGATGGCTGGGGTAAATTTATATGTTCACTTTTAAAATAATAATAGTAAATTAAAGGATAGATTCACCGTCCGAGATGAGAAATATGAAAGAATTCGTCTCGAAAAACTTGTAACAATAAAGGAGTAAAAATGCCTACTATTTTTTTTTTCAAATTCGTTAACCATTTTAGATGTGAAAATAAGTGCGAATTATTCGACTATTGGAATGAGTTGTCTAATAGTCGAGGAGAAGTAATATACGTTCATTCATTTTTGACTTTTTCATTGAAATATTTCAGTTTTCAATTTACGATGAAGTGACAAATCTTGTCTACATCGATAATATGCAACATCTGAGCAAATTCGGAAGGGATAAAGTCCGAACTGTGTTTGAAAGATTAGCTAAGAATTTTGTTAAAGAGTTTCCCAGATTAGTGTAACACAATAAAATGATACTTAATTATATCTTTAATTGTGGTGTTCTTATTTGAGCACAATAAAGAAGCTGACGATCATCCAACATATTCTTTGTAAATTTGAACTATTTTCGACAATTATTGTAATCTTCTTGATGCAAAAAGGTATTTTTCTTCTAAATACAACAATATCCAAGCAACCTGGAAAAGTAGTAGCGTATGAAATAGTATGTGAAAAGATTCTCTAGTCTACCCACCCTCTCCCTAAACCATACTCTATCGCAGGCTACTACGCTGTTACTTTTCCAAATTACCTTTTAAATCAAAATTTAAATCCTATAGGGTATTTTCATGCTGAACTTTGTAATCTATCCCTTTTTCATCTGACGTAATAACTCTTCTTGTATTGTAACTATATTATCGAATGAAAATTAGTTACTGTTCAAAATTTCGAAACTAAGCGAATTGCCGACCCAAACTTAAGTTGCGGCAGATATTTGATTTTTTAGTGACGTTACAAAAATAGGTTCACAACTATAGACATTACTAATGAAGGTCTTGACTTTTCTTTACTTGTGATACGAATTTCTAAACAGCTGCCGCAATTCAATAATTGGGCTTCAAGAAAGCATTTTATACTTCCAGTTTTGTAACAGTTTCCCATTTCCAGCTGCATTCCTCTCTGGTGCACCATTAGTCCATCGGCTTTCGGAACTTCACATTATACCTTTTCCAGCATTTTCTTTCTTTTCCCCTTTCGTTTCATTATCATCTCTTTCACATTCACTGCCTAAGTACTTCCGCGTAACGCTTCCAAGTCATACTCCAACCAAAAACAGACTTCGGAAATTCAAGCAGATAGCCCACTTAGTAAAGTCGATTTGAACTTACCCGGAAATTGCAGATACATCACACATGAAAAATCGAACTTCCACCCAAACTATCCAATGGCACTAACCGCCGCGATACATAGCCATTGCCGCTCATTTCTTTATCTATGCCCAAATCTATTCCAAGTCTCTCCGTCTCTCACTCTCACATGGAGAGCGTGCGTTGTCCACCAAAGATTTCGATGGACAACGCTACGGACTCAGATTTTTGCGTGGTCAGACTTATTTACAAACTGGTCAATTTTATTTTGCCGTGATAACAACAAAAAGACTTCAATTTTATAAGGCAAGTTACACAAGCTACATACAATCGGTAGTAGATGACTGAAAATTGTCTTCCCGTCTTATGTGAAAAAAATGAAATAAAATTTTATATCGGAAAATTACTATCTAGTTATAGAAAATATAGCCTTATGAAATAATTTTAAGATGCAACAAAAGTACCAATGCAAATACCCACAGAATTCTAATGAAATAAAGATATGCTATATGCTATTCTAATTAATAATTTTCTATTCCACTCGTAAAGTTTCCATGTAAAAATAACACTTTATGATACGCTTTTATAGCTGTATTACAGTACCTAATGGTAAAACGATGATGAAACCTATAACGTAATTCCTACTTACATGTAGCGCTGATCCATCTTTTCTATGACGCCACTCAACTTGATCGCATGCATAAAGGCCATATTTTCATTGTAGTATTTATTCAAGCCAATTCTGCGCGTATTCTCTGGGATTGGTCCTAATTTATAAGCATTTATAGCTCTGAAATTATAAATTATTTTGGAGTTTACTCTTCTAAATCAACGAGAAGAATGCGTCCGATTTCATTCACAGCTATCCTCGCGTCTCTTTACCGCAGCCGTACTGTGAAAGGGACGTATGAAAGGTGAGGGTCGTTTCTCCCACATACGTTTTTGAGGTGCTCCTTTTCCATACACTTTTTAAAGCAGCCACTATGTTTCATCGTTCAACGAGTGTAAGAAGAGTGGGGGGAAACGACCCTCACCCACGCATGGACATCTCTGGTCGAGATCGAATAGTCTTTCTCGCCAATCCAATGCAAACGATAGTAAAGATAAAATCGAACATTTGATGCTTAACCGTCCTCAAGTATTTCTGCAGAGAAATTTCTATGAATATTTCGTTTTTGTAGAATATTTTCATAAGGTCAACATAGAATGGCATTTCACGTTTCGGGATATAGTAGCTGAAATAATAGAATCATTTTAAAATTCATATAGTCAAAATATTATAAATATAAAAAGTTATATATTGCTATTTAGATATCACTATGGTAAAAGATAGTTATAAATTTATTTGGACTTACACATCACTGATCGTCCAATTCTTCATTCGTTGTAACTCGGTGAAAACAGTTTCACTTTCGCTGATCATTTTACGTTGTAGTAGCTAATTTTTTAGTATAGCTTTTACTTCATTTTGTAATCGTTTACTCTTCTCTGATATTCCTCAATTAGCTTCTGATAAGTTTTGCCATTATCCTTGTCTTTCAGCATACTTATCATATTTTTCATAGCTTCTTCACCTCAAATGCGATTAGTCTAGTCGTTTGTTCCATATATATCGATATTATATTAAGATTTTCTACCTAGAACACTATTCCACCAAGGTCCTTTACCAATGTTTGCGAGTTTAGTGCCTCGTTGATGAAATACCATATCCAGGTTGATCGGCTGCCAGAAGTTCAGTATCGCATCATCCGCTACTGCAAAATGACCTAGAATCGCTTATAATTTCTCTATTATTCAATAAAATTCATCCTTAACCTTTGATATTGCGTAAACGAAGCTCGTAGGCTTTGATCATACATATTTCTCCATTATAGCCTTTATGCATCTCCTTGGGAGTAATGTGAATGTAATTGAACGGGTATTGGAGCGGAGGAATGGCGGTGTTGTCTCGAATTTACATATTTTGTGATATGGAAAGATATAAGACTAATTACTAAAATTCTGCTTCTGCGGATACCATGATCCACAAAATACCACAGCTCCAAAATATGGCGTATATAGACGTTGAAGTATTGAATATCCATATGTAAAATTCATAGGGTGATTGCAGACAATTACCAGAGCCTATTACAGGACTCAATTCTGTATTATAATTGCGGCCTACTTACTGTTTCAAGAACTCGGTTCAGCTGTGTGATATTTGCATGAAGATTAGCCAAAGTACCAAAGGAAGTCACCCTTTGATAGAGTGCTGTAAAATACGTTGTCTTTTTGAATTATATAAATCTATATTTACTAGTATAATTAGCTGCATTACAAAACTGTATTAGATCATCAAAATCTCGCATTTTCTTTAGGGCTCGAATTTCGGCCTGAAATCCACATTCCTAGTTGAATTAGTTAAAAATGGCACTCTACTGGTTTGTTTGAATCAGTAGGTTTGTCGTTGAATAACTGTAGAAACATCCTTCGGCAGTTACTATCCTTTATATCCTCCGTCTTTGGCAGTTCGTAATTCGTTGGTTTAGATAATTGTGGGAATACATATTTAAAATAAGATAAGATATTTATATAAAGATTATAAAATAAAATACCCGATTTCAATCAAATCACGGATCCATTCTTTAAATAAATCAACATCGTCTTTGAGCCAGAATTCCACTTTTCCAAATTTGAAAATGAAGAAATAAATATTTTTTGGAAAGGTTACCCAAATTTTTCAGCCAATTCTATAGCACAATCCGCTGTAGAATTTTTACTGCATTTCCACTCATCAAGGAATTTCAATAACTCCCCTGACTTGAGATAAACTTCTCTGAATTATGGCAAATATTTTAGATGAAAGGATAGATTTACTGTTCATCTTCGAAATCCTTCAGATAATTGTGAGCGTTTCTGATTTGAACTGCGTTTACAGGGTAAAATGCAACGTATTCATCGATGAGATGCAATAATTTCTGTGAAAAGTACGATCGCCAAATGTCAGTTGTTCTAAATTCATATTCTTATTTAAATTAAAATTATATTTTTTACCTGAAAGAGACAGTAGTAGGCAGGAACATGGTGAAGAATGCATTTCTGTGGAAGAGAGTATTCTGCGAATTCCATGGAGAATACGTTTTCTGACCCAGAATTATGGGAGGCGCATGTCGATTGAAATGCTCCGAGGAGACTTTGGTAGGATTTGCATGCAGTAATCTGGGAATTTTAAATTAATAAAATTCATTGAAGTGACTTACCTAAAAATAGCATCGACATCAGGATCCATATCGACGAGTCCTTGTTGAACTGCAGCTCTCTTCTGTACTTCACACAGACGGAAATTGGCATCAGTGTGATTGTGTTGCTAAAGATATTCGTGTGCTCTAAAAATTCTCATAATTCTTACACTGAAATACTCCAGCGGAAATCCCCTCGGCCACATGTCAGGTCTTCCATAGAATAAATAGGGGTTGAACAGTCGACTTCTGAAATTCAGTGATAATTATTTTCAAATATGTACTCACGTTATCGGATCACTATGATTTCTCTCGAATCTAACTCCACTTAATTGATCTGCGAAGTCAAAAGTATCGAGTCCTCCAAAAATGGGTCGATTATCGTCATCTGTGTCATAAATCCACTCGGCTCCGTGCGCGATCGCATACAGATAACCCATCATTTTTCGTGTATACGATTTATAGGGCAGATGCTTCACCAAGTGCAATGCTGAATGGCGCATATTACAAATAATGATTGTTTAGCAAATATTTGAATGATAAATTTCGACTAGTGATGACGATTTTTGATGTGTACTTTATAAAGTACAACCGTATTTTTGTTAGTAGAGAAAGATCTTTGATATGTATATCATATATAAATTAGGTATAAATTAAATTCACATCGCTATTATATAAATCATATGTATCACACTTTCGCTCATGTTCTTCTGTGCTTCGACTGACAAAAAGTGAACTCGATCTAGGGTCCAATTTTTCGGCGTTTTCAAGTCTGCGACAACCACTACATTCCATTTAGACAACGTTGCGAGGTACTGTAACTATGTAATTTAAATAAAAAATAGCGAAGTGAATTAATCACCTTAACATCCTTTGTTGGTTGGTTAACCGTCGTCAATACTATCCACCTATTCGACACAATTGTGGGCATTTTCGAATTGATTAATGACCCTGACTCTTTGAAATCTTTACTAAACTTATTCCACAGAATAAATAATATGTAGAATTTAATTCTACCCATTGTAGCTAATATTAAACTTGAGAGCAAACAAATTTATAACAACGAATGCAATGACTGATAATATCATGCAAAAATTGAACGCTTTCCGAATTTGTAAGAACGAAGTATCTGTAAAATTTCATTAAATTTACTTGATAATTATTATGAAATACGTGTTAGGTACTTTATTAATAAACAGCTTATTAACTTACTTATAGTTACCAGCGATCTTTCATCCTTCTTCAGAAGACTTTTTCTTGCGTCCGCCATTGAAGTCCCTAGGTTTGGGCCGTATTAAACCCCTCCTCGCGCGAACCTTAAGTTCATGCGAAGGTTCACACAAAGTTTGAGCGACCTTCGAAAAAAAAAGGACGGGCTTACGCGAATAAAGATTGGACAAAGAAGAGCAAAAGGAAATCAAACGAATTGATATGGGGCTCATAGTTCTTGATTCAAGCTACAAATATGTGTAGAGAGCGCAAGTAGAGCCAAATTCGCGAAGCAAATCTCTAGCAAGGGAGTTACCCAAACCCATAGAGACGAAATCTGCCGATTTTTTGTTTATAGATCAATTGTGATCTAAGTATCGGAATTGACCTATGGGCAATGAATCAGCAAGTTTCGTCTATGAATTTGGCAATTTCCTTGTTAGAGAAGTTTTTCGTCCTGCCACTTACCACATTATGGACAGGCTCTAGGGAAAAGTAATGTTTTACAAATTTGAAAAATGCAACGATTGAAAACTTTGTTTAAGGTACCAAGTAATGAAAGTGTACCTAAGCCTGAAAAAATTTACCTGAATGATCCAAAACTCATAAAATCCCCCATTTCGTTTGTTTACAACTTATTTTCGTCCAACTTTCAAACGGATTCTTATAGATATTCACCTAGCGGTCATTTTCCAACCAAAATAATGCTTTTAGGACTCATGCTGCATGTC
This sequence comes from Diploscapter coronatus, assembly GCA_964036155.1. Lineage (NCBI taxonomy): Eukaryota > Metazoa > Nematoda > Chromadorea > Rhabditida > Rhabditidae > Diploscapter > Diploscapter coronatus. Next base: position 84,643,170 of record OZ038422.1, on the reverse strand, counting down.
GGACACAGCCAAATTTACCCATTTTCCCCAGTAAAAAGGCTGAATATGCACTCATTTGGCAAAATTAGCATTGATTATTCGGGTTCATTTTCCTCATAAATTTTTGAGAACATCGGCGAGTCCGGGAAAAGATGAACGAATTGGAGGAAAATCATACGAATCTCATTCATGCTAATTTATACCACGAAAACGAGAGGACGAAAATCGTTTAAAAAAAAAGGTGAAAAATCTGACGGTACCTTCTGAAGACCGTAGTTTTGCACAGAATAATTTTTTAAACGATAAATTGTATCAAACTTTTTTTTTTAAATACGGGAAGCCTTATGGTATAAGTTTTGTGATCAGGTTTTTACAAACCTAAAGCCCATTTGCGCTCTCTAAACTTTTCTCGAGATTTTTATAAATGGACGATGGGAAACTGAACTCAGAGGTGTTGGTGGGTCCGGATTTTTCGGACCCGACCCTATCTGCAAAATGCTGGTCGGGTCGGGTTTGTTAGTACCTTAAACTGAACCCAGATTTTCTATTTCAATTTTCCATGCTCTAACAACAATATGCAATGAAATGTTATATGATATTTTTAATACATCTCATATTAATCGAAGCATTCAGTTATTGATGGAACGGCGAGTCAAAAGATATTCCGATTATCAGACAATGAACAAGAGTGGACTGAAGTGGGGACAAATTGAAGAGGAACGATATGAATTTGCGGTTGCATCGCTAAATAGGAGAATTTATATAGCTGGAGGATGGAAACCGTAAACTTTAAAATCAAACTCTTCAATATTTTTGAATTCAGTAATCCTGAAGTGCTTAAATTTTGTTTTTGCTCCGATCTTTTCGCTTCCGTTGACAACCGAATTTCTCGAATCGCCGATATGAATTATGCAAGAGAAAATCACTCGCTCGTTGTCGCGAATAGAAGATTGTATGCAATCGGAGGATAAGAAAGCTATGCAAAGAATCGCTTCTTAGAATTTTTAATTTTAGACTTTAAAAGAATACAAATAATGACTTTTACGACGCAATCGAAGAGTACGATCCAATTGAAAATAAATGGAGTTGTAGGAAGATTGAAAAACGATGAAGTGATTTGATCAAAATTAATATTTTATTCGGTGTCCATTTGGAAAGATTTTACGAAAAATCAAATAATTCTGTTTTATTTTTGGTAACCCAAATAAATTCTCGTTTATCAGCTTCATGGATAAAATATTTCCGATGTAAAAAATTTTTATTAAAAGAATCCAATTTCATAAAATTTATTCGGATTGATGTATTTCGCAAAGTCAGATGGACATAAGTTGGCAACTAATAAAAGTAGCCACCTCTGGCGAAGTAGTGTGTGGCAGACTAAGGTAAGACGTCTTTCCCTATACTATTTTACTTGACGCGGCTACTTTTGCTAGTTACCCCTCTAGAATGTCAGAATTTTTGTTTGAGATAGATGACTACTTTTATAGTGGCCACATTTCCCGTGGCTACTTTTATTATACTTCATTGTAAGTGACTTGGCCGTCGCCAGTGCCCTTCGCGAAAGGGAGAGGTGCGAAATGCACTGGCGACGGGCAACTCGTTTATAATCGACAATATTTAGCAAAATCTTTTCTCATCTAATATGGATGAAGCACAACGAAATATGGTATGCTATTAGTAAGAAGTGGATATTTTCATTGACACGATTTAGTCAGAATATTTAGGCGTTACGTAAGTTTGCAAATGCTAAAATACTTCTTTCAAATAATATGTTTTATTGTGACTTGATTTCTAAAAACAGTTGCTCCAAGTTGCGTTAATTTTATCAAGCTCTAATGAATTATCCGCAAAATTTTAGAAAAAAAAGTCGCCTAGACCTTCTCAAGAATTAAATTCTTAATTTTCAAGTGTCTATTATTTTTATGTTAAATTTTCGTAGTCTCTTGAATCTGTAAAAATTGAAAATGCTTGAAAAATCGATTTTTTAAACTTTTTCCTATGGATTTTATTTTACGCTGCGTCACCGGGAACAAAAATGAATTAACTTTTTGCGGGACGCTGTTCTGAAAAATTCAGGGAAAATTCCCATCAACCGAATTGTTTAATATTCGACAATGTTGATACAGCTGCTTTTTTCGAATGGAAATGCGGATTGAGAATTGCAAGCAGTGGTTTCGATATTTGATTATTTTGAGAGGTGGTCCCTCGTTCTGACAAATGCCATCTAATTTTTCTGCGACGACTTGAAATTGTTAGAATTTAGAATGTAACGTAATGATAAATCGACAAAAGCTAAAAAGTAAATATGTTCTGATACTCGGAATCTCAGTTTTGTTTTATTTATATTGATGTCATACAGAAGTATGAAATTTTCCTAGCAACAATTAAAAAGCCCTAGTTTTTCTATATAGCTATTTTTGACGGAGATCATGACTTTCGAAGACTAAAATCTGTTTCGTAATGTTGCGTTTACCCGGAAACAATAGTTGACGCCACTTACAGTTTTACTTCTTTGTCTCTGAAAATTAAATCACGTATTTGGGGGAAAACGTGAACCTTTGGTAATATAATAGCTGCATCAATGATTATTATTTCTGTAATTTCTTTTCATTATGCTCCCATTTTTATTTTATTTTATTTTTTTGCGTAATTTTGAACCTTCGTTGATTCTTATCTCAATTCACTTATGGCTTAAGTAATCAAAGGTTTTTAGCACCATTCTAAAGGTTGAAATTTGATAATAGGAATAAAAATGTTTACATAAAAGCGTCATCAGGCCCTCTGTTCTGCCGAGCTATCCTGTATGCAGTGTGAAGGATGGATTCGTTCTCGTTGATTCTCAGATATCGATTCACACCGAATGGCTTGAGCTCGTAGATCAAATATTCCAACACGTACATCATGTTGGCGTTCACGTAGTGAAACGCGATTGCGTATTCTGAAGACTAAATTAATCAAAATGAAGTTTCCAATTTAATTTCGAACTATTTCAACTTTTTCATTTATTGGATGATAAAAATTGAGAAAACTATTGGAACGTAAATGAAAATAGTGCTTTTTTCATGGAATATTCTTACCGGAACAACAATTTCCTCCCTGTTCGAGTGGATATTTTGTGTATTTCCATAGCCAGGATTCTGGACCCACAGGATCTCGTGAGAGAATTTTATCTAGTTGTATGGGAAAAAATCTGGAAATTTTAGCAGGATATGAAATAATATTTTGCAATATTGACCTATGCCGTCCCCTGCTGTCTCTGGAATCACCCGCCTTAACCCCGACACTCTCGAGACATCTGCCGATTTCGACGTCTTCATTTCCATCATGGCCATCTCGACAGATTTTCTTGTTCGGTATGGCTTCGGTCACGAATCTAAAATAGAAATCAATCGCAACTATAGAAAAAAATCACTTTAGTTAGATAAAGTAAAATTTTCTGACTGAAGTACGGACATACAGAAAGGAAAAAAACCAGGTTCTCCCACTTTCCAGATAGGTCTAGCTTCCCTGCACTCTTACCACCATGATTTTTCTAGTAACATCTCTTTGTTTTAAGTGGATTAACTTCTAGATTCTAGCTATTTTAGCAAAAAAGACGAACTTTTCCAGTGCACTTTTGCTGAGAACATATCCAGAGCCGCCGCTCATGTAACCTTGCTTGACGAATAGCTTGAATTTGGCTCCGAAATGGATCGGCTCATCAGGGGAGTGCGCCAAAAGCATCATTCTAAAATCTCTGAAATTTGTATTCAAAAATAATTTTACCTCAAGTTCTCCATAACCACGTAGGTATCATCGTCTGCTTTCAGGAACCAATCGTAGTCATTCTGAAATAATTTAGAAACTAAAGATTATAATGCTATTACCCGATATTTATCGTAAATGTATGTGAAGGCTTTCTTAGTCTTAGCCCAGAGATAGTCGCGTCCTTCGGAAACGTTCAGGTTTATGGATGGCAAACCTTCGTCATCTTCAGAAGACATGAAAGCGTAACTGAAAAATCAGCTATTATGATTTATCATTCTTTGCAAAATGTCAACACCTTAAATATAAAGAAAAGGACAGTAAAAATATATTGTTTAAGCACATAGTTTGAGTAAATATTGTTTATAAAGTCTCATACTCGTTGCATCTTTTCACCCAGGTTGCCTTCACATGTTTTGCTCTTTTCTCATGGAATTGCTTGCCAGTCAAAACCCAGCAGAAAACACGCACTTTCTCCGACAAAACATCGGCCACCACGTTTCCATCTGAAAAGCGATATTTGCTCATAATTTATGACATTAAATAATTTTGACAATCGCTTCATGCTGCTTTTTGTGGATCTCAAAATGAATGTTTTACCTAGATCAGCCACTTGTTCGCGACGAAAAGCGCTTCCGATGTCAAAACTGAGCACCTAAATTTATCTCCTAGGACTTCATTTTGCCATTTGATTCTCCAATTTCATTTTTCTGACATATGGGTTACATTCATCTCAACCATCGTTTTTATGAAATAATCTCATAACAGAGCAAGAATTGTAATTTTATGATACAAGTGTAGTTTCTCATATAATTTTTATTTTTTATTTACTAACATATTTTGACGAGTTCGAGATAAGAGAAATTGACAGTCCAAGCATAAAACTGAGACATATATAGAGAAACGATGAAACTCTAGGTAAGCCATTGCCGTTTATAATTCCATCTAAAATTTTATTTTATTATCAAAAGTATTTTTGGAAAACTTATTAACTTATAGAAAACCATGAAATTATCTGGCATAAGTTATTCCATAAATCAAACTCACTTTGCATTGCTGTGTATTGCACCAAAACCACAACGATTATAAGTCGCTTAGGACACGTATGGCAAAATCAAGACCAGCTCGAAAATTTTTTACAAAAACAAGGATCAGGCAATATTTTGAGAGAGGAATAGTTGAATAGATAGATAGATGTTCAAAATGTGGTAAGGTTTCGGAATATAGATGATAGAATCACGGAACATCAATTTTTCATCGACTTACTACCGACAGAATTTTGAAAATCGTTTTGTTGGTGCAGCTGGCCATATTTCGGGCTAAGAAAAAGTTTCAAACTTTTAAAAACTGCTAAAAATGAATGAAGCTAATAAAAAGTCTGATTTTCTCGTCATTATATCACTTTAAAACATAATGCCTATGCGTATGAGCATAAAATAGTACACGCTATTTTATCATTCATTTGAATAAAAAATTTTATTCAGTGGTATGCAAATATGTCGGAAAAATCACGAACTTTGACCCCACCTAGTCCCGCCCACTTTAAGGAGCGGAATCTGGTCTCCTCATTTTGTGAATAGGGTCCACAGGGTTGTTCGACCACTCTTTATATTTTGTTCGGGTTATTCAAAGAGTGCGTCTTAAATACTACAACAAAAATGTACACATCAAAGCTAACAAAATTTTCTCAGATTAAAAATTAAAAAAAAAAAAAAAAAACTCTAAATTACGAAGAGAAGTGCAGCAGTTCACCATGAGTCGAACTTGAATAATGAAATCCATCCATTGAACTATTTTTAGAGGTCTAAAGAACATTCTACTCCGGTAAATACCACCAATCATGCCGGCATAAAATTATCCCATGATTATTGACTTCGAAAATTCATTTAACCTCTAAACATAGGCGAGTAAATTTACTGTTTTTGAATGATTCTGAAGATAATTATGATCTGACTATTTTTATAAACGATTTTACAAATGAAGTAAATAAAGGAATTTTGTATTGAAAAATTAGTTCATGCAAACTTATTCTATCAATCCTCATTGTCATTTCAATTTCCAAATTTAACTTAACACTAGTCGGCCCGCCTTCAGTCGTCTAGGGGCTGCTCCGCAGCCCGCGTTTTTTTGCTTAACTGAAAATTATATTTAGAGTAATTTTTGGTCTGTCTTCATCAGTTCGTATTACGACACTTCTAGCTTAATTTTATTTGTGAAAATTCGTTCAGCGAAATTTGAAAACTTGTATTTTGAAGCGTATTTTACTGCACATGCATAATTGCTGTCCTTCACCATTGAAAAACTGTCTATTTGAACTTTGGAGATTCGTGTTCACGCATAAATAGCTCTTTCAACGTTAGCGGAAAATCATCGAACTTATCTTCTACAAATTTACCGTGAGAGCAGCAAGAATCATACGTATTACTTTTTTATTTATACTCATCTGCAAAATGTAAACTTTTACACGCACTACATCTTTTATCTCTATCTCCCAACGAATGCTTTTCTACGTTTTCGTTATTGGCAGCTAAAAGTTTCATTTATTGTTGTACGTTATGTGACGTTTCTTATAGTCAGCTTTTTCAACATCATTTTTCTTTTTTCTACCTCTTTTTTCTGAAGTATTCGTTAACAAATTAGCGATAGGCGAGGATAAACTTGAAACGTTTACGTTTGATATATTTCTTTGGCCTGGACGTAAAGTATCGTGAATCGTAAAATTTGGTGAAAAGAGACAGCTATCATAGCTCAAAATTTTTGTAGTGTAATAGCATACAAATGCTCGACAACCAACGCCACCATTTTGTCTGGCAATTTCTTGATCACTTTTGGCTATTAGCATTGAATGAACGCCTGCTACGATTTCGCATATTTCTTGAAATGCATCATAAACGTAGTTCGAAACATTCATAAAAAGAGAGTCGTAGTAATATATTTCGAGAGCTTCGAAGTTAATCTACATAACGTAAAGTGGATTCTACTTTGATCGAAAATAGGAACAAACAAAATTTTGCACCTGTTGGGAATCGTAACATTTGCAATTATAAAATCTTGAACGTACTGTAAGTAATCATCTTGAGGCGTAAAGAAATGATAATGAATCATTTGCCAAATCAGTATATCCATATAAGAGACTTTCTCATGATGACTTTGATTGTACTCGTGAACTTTAAATTTGACAAAATCGTTGACTGTCATATCGAAAAACATAGCATTGGAGCGTAAAACCTCGTTATATTTGTCATTGTCGCTATTCATATTCGTAAGCGTTTTTTAGTCATTCGTGATCCCTACTTTACTATCAATTTTACCTTTCTCTTCGGTGCTCGCTCCCAACTCAAAATCATCTTCATCATAACTAAAAAAGACAGCGTTGGCTCTTTTGAGACTCTCCAGAGCAGAACGAAGCAGGTCAAGAGATAACTTACTTTCAAATCTTCAACAATTAGACTGGGCATATTCTAATTCAACACATGAGAAGACACGAAAAGTCAACGACGAAAAACTTACGCTGAACGAATTTTCAAAATATCGATACAAATTTAGCATATCAAACTGTCGAAAATTTTACACTCCATCATTTCTCGAGACGTCCTGACTCTGTATAGAGAAAGAGACGCGCAGCGTGGGGTCGTGCATAATAATGAAATTAAAGACCTCTCATGAAATGAGATTTGATACAAAATTAACATGTTAACGTTAACATTCACTTGAATTAATTGTGGTTCATTCTACTTTTATAATATAGAAGATAGATTTTCCTATTCAATATCTGCAAAACAAAAAAAGAATCATTCAATTTGGTTTCAGAAATAAGGAAGTTATGACTTTTTGAAAAATTTCTTAGATATCAAAAATTAGCTTTTCAAAAACAAGTGATTTTATGAGTATGAGTAATTGGTTTCGATTCAAGAGTTATGTCAAACAAAACTCTAACGTAAGGAGAGTACTATGAAAAAACCGTATTCAATTTGGGTGAAAAATTGAAGAAAAAAAAAGTAAAATAGGGAGATAAACTCGAAGTACCCTGTGCATGAGCGAGCCCAATGACTAGAAAGATGGATGTAATGGCCCATAGACTTCTAGAATAGTAAGTTATGATAGAATAGTTCATTTTGACAGGCGATTTGGGGGTCTATGACATATTTCTGGAATCACACCTCTCAAAAACCTCTATTTCTGTCAGACCCCATCAATTTCCTATAGTAATTCTAGGGGATATTGTTGAAGACAAGTAGAAATTTAGTACCTAGGAAAATCATACATGAAATTGAAGAAAAATAATAATGGATATAGAATATCCTAATTTTTTATTGCTTATGAACACTTTTCATTGATTTCCGAGATTTGTATGTCTCGAAATAGCCGAATTTGATGAATGAACGAAACAAGTACGCTTAAGTTTGCCCAGAATATTCAAAACGAATGATAGAATCTGAAATGACGAATTGAAATAAAAAGGCTGTGAAAAATTATAACTCCGAATCTGTTGCCTGAACTACAGTACTGTGTGTTATGAGCCTGAAGCTAGTATCTGGAAGACTACGAATTACCCAAGATAGAGCTACGAATTGTACAGGCTGCCAAATAATATAATTTTAGCCTGAGTCATGACCTAGATTACTGTATATTTTGTGCTTTCCTCATTCCACGCGGTTTTCAAACAAAAATAAAAGTTTTAAAATATGTCATGCGGCTTCCAGATAACCTAAAATAGGACGGAAATAATAAGCGAGCAGGGGGGAGCATGAAATGATCGGAAGCCGCATAAAACTGAAATGTTTCTTTGTATGAATCTCTGGTGATGAAATATTGCTATGCCGGTGCAAAATTGCAAACAAATTTTCATAAACTAGCATGAAAATTAGAGCATTTTAAAGAAAATCTCATAGATTTGAACAAGGCAAAAATTCTTTAGAATTTCACTCTCGAAAAATGACGGCGATTTTAAACTTTTTTCTTCTATTTTCATGCCAGTTCATGAAAGTAATTCTATAGCGTTCAGGCACTACGAATAACTTTTTGATAAACGCATGGTGTTTGACTGCAGTTTTGATAATAGCTTTGACAAGACCCACAAGACCCGTCGCTTTTTTCTTCTTCTCCATCAAGGACGAGACGGAATTGAAATTTGAAAAATCGGAACTGAGCCTCTAAAAATTTTCAGAACCGGAACCGATAGTCACTCAAAAACACTGGAAAATTTCGGTTTTCGGAACTGGAATCGGAAGTTTCGTCTCGTCCCTTCGTCCCTGGCACTGGGATATATTTGGCTGTTTGAGCAGTAAAACACGCGCAATAGTGTAAAAGACGTTGTTTAAAATCAATGCATTGAAAAATGAAGGTTTTTATCTTTTCAAAAACAAACTTTTACTCATTTTACTCGGAGAAAAAAAAACGTGGATGAGACGGAATTGTTTCAAAAATGTTCGGGATCGGAATCGAACGTTTTGGTTTTCGGAACTCTCGACTCGTCACTGTCCTCCAGCTCGATTTTAGTCGCTTCGGTTCTCGGAACTCTCGATTCGTCACTGTCCTCCAGCTCGATTTTGGTCGCTTCGGTCCTCGGAACTTTCGACTCGTCACTGTCCTCCAGCTCGATTTTGGTCGCTTCGGTTTTCGAAACTTTCCTCCCGTCACTGTCCTCCATCCCGATTTTGGTCGTATTTGCGTAGAAAACCTCGGCGAAAAAGCCATTCAAATCGACTCTGGCTTTGTCGTATTTGGGCTGATGCGATTTGGTGTGCCACACGTACACTTCCCGATCTGACTGAAACATAGGTTTTAGGAAAGTTTACAGAAAATTATTGACTGTTGTAATTTTCAGGGATAATGATTAGTCGACACTGGGTATAATGAAGCACAAAGGAATGAATTGATTTTTTCCGAAATTATTAATTGGATTATTTTTAGAGATCTTTCTCGAAAACTAAGATAATTTTGACTAACCGGCTTATCGTAACCGAAAGGCTCGATGTCCTCCTTTCTGAGGCCCATATCCTCAAGAAGACATGGTTCTGGTGCGCCCGCACCTCGAGGACACCCTTTGCCAAAGACTGCTGTTGTTCTAAAATTATAATTTTTGATTTGAAGAAAAATTATCGGTGCTACTTCAAAACAATATCCAAACTGACAGCGAAGCCAGCCATATCGACTGCAAACTTCCTTCGGGGATTCCATTTGACATTGTAGCTGACAACGGAGTTATTGATTACATTTTGAGATTCAATTGCAGTTCCTCCGACCTGTCCTGAAGATTTGCCTTCATAAAAATATCAAATTTGATCAGATGAATATATGAATATTGAGCTACTAGCCTCCGGCGGCCGCTTTGCCAAGGCTTAGCCGAAGTTTGATTCATAATCAGAGACGCTATTCGCAATTAGCAAATTTTAGATAATGCTAGAAAATATATCAAATTCGATCAACAATTGTGAGTTGTATATTATACTGCACATGGAAAACCTTATTTGATATTTCATTATTTTTCCTTGCGCTATTGAGTACCAATTTTATCATATTTGTTTTAGCATTCGGCCAAAAACAGCTGCTAAAGTGGTAGAACCATAGATACATATCAATCGTTTTTTACTTCACAATAAAAATATATATTGATTTTTGTCTTTGTTGACCACAAAAGGGTAATGTCAGATTCAGATTCGCCGTACTTGGTTACCCTACTTTATCAATTTTAGTCATTTGCCTACCAATTTCTGTAAAAATAGCAGATGTACTCTGCTCATATGTAAATACCCACAATTATGTAGTCTAAAAGTGAAAATAAACTTCAGATTCAGATTCAGATTTTCTATGCTTGATTATCCTTCTCCCTCAATTTTCTCATTTACCCATCAAAAATGCGAGCTTCTCCTTATGGCAGTGTAGTGTGGTGGATAGCGAGCTAGATTTTTACCCTTTCCAAAATGTTATGCGAGAGATTTAAAAAAAAAAAAAAGTATAGAGAAGCTCGAAAAGGTAAACCTTTCTGGTAAAGCTAGGGTATTTATATTAAATCTTCCATAATTATAGATTATCAAAGATTCTTCATCCTTACCAACAGCCCACATGCCTAATTTCTTCACGTTTCGAATATACTCGGTGAACAACCTGATGTCGTATGAATTATCGTCATCCCCAAAGTAAACGACTCCCGTTGTGAGATCTCCAAGCATCTGAAGTTTTTTTTTTCATTATTTGCAAAACTTCATTGTTTTATTGTAATATTCTTATCAGTGAACTTTATTTTATAGTAAGTAGTTTCAGTTCGAAATTTGCTATTGATCTAGTCTTCCTTATCAAGTGCTGGCTTACCTCTTTTGCATGTGCTCTGATAAAGCGCAACGCTATTGTTCTTTGATACCAGCCGCGTTCTGAAAATTCAACATATTTGGAAAAGTCCATTGAACTTTCTTTGATTTGGATTTGACGTGATATGATAACGTCGCAATACAGCTAAGGGTATGATATCATTTCTTGAATGAATTTATGAATGTTACGACTTTTTCAATCCGTAATAAATCGAATTTTTCTAAATTTACTTGGATATCCATCGGCAGTTTTGACGTTCAGATAAGTGTAATTGAGTCCTGTCCTTTGTAATAGCCTTTCAACTTGAGGAACGATAGTTTGACCGTCCTCGACCACAACCCAATGGAGATCTTTCACGTGCGATAACGTGTTGCCCATTCTGAAATTAATAAATTCGTTGATATTGAAGAATGAAATAGCAGTTTAGTGAATCAAAATAAAAAAAGCCAATCATTGAAACATCGCAACATCAGAAAAAATCAAATCATTGCCTCGTCATATCAGCCATCCTCGTGGGCCGTCGATATGTCGGTGTGATTACGATGATCAGTTTACGATTTTTGTAATTAGTAGGAGGTGTTAAGGAATAATCTGTGATGTCGGTGATTAGTTGGCTGAAAACAATGTTTTATTCTAGAAGATCGAAATTTTGTTTAACCTCGGTCTAGGGAATTGCATGAACGTAATCGTGACCGCGGCTATACAGAAGAATGTAGCAAACATTATCTTCATCAGGTACCGTCGCACATTTAGCAACACGAATTTCATATCTTCTGAAATTGAAGTTAGTGATTTCGAAGTTTTTTTTTCTTTTTAAATTATCATTTGGATCTTGTCAATTTTTCTAAATTTTGGAGTTCAAATTAGATTACAATATTTTTGTAAACTTTTCACCGTTTTCAGACTATCGCAAGTTATAAAAATTGATTTTAAATTAATTCTCAAAAACGATTCTTATTTCAATTTAATTCTAACTTAAAATCGAGATCTGGAAGGAAGGAATAGTAGAAAAAAATGGAGGAAACAATTTTTTTTCCTGTCGTCAAGAGGCAGGATTCAATGATAGAATGTTGGAACATTTTTCCACAAAAATGGCATGAATGAAAAATTCTAGAGAATGTAACTTTTCAGGTCTATAAAATTTCATTTTTATAAAGACTACGCCTTTGAAATGTGATGAAACACATACTTTATTTGAAAAATTAGGATGATAAATGCGGAAGTTTGATCTAGTCGGATTTTCGAAAATTGAAACTCAAGCGAACCTTTAGATTTGGTTTGTTAGTACAGCAAACGGTATATCGTCAGAGGAAAAAATTGAACACTTTGGAATAAATCCCACTTCTCTAATTTTCTTCAATTTCAACACTGTATTGTCATTTACGAAAAATCAAGAAATTGAGAAATTAAAAGAGTATGATAAATGAGGAGATCTAGAAAAAGAGAATGTTGACTTTTTTGAACTATCTAATTTTTTATGCTATTCGAGTTAGAAACAAACAATATATGACAAAAAGGAGTTCCATTTGTTTCGAATGAAAATCTCTAAAAAAAAAAAAGGGATGCCAACGAACGCGGTTTTACAATCGTATTACTAAAAATCGCATGAAGCTTGAAAAATGCGAAAAAAAATGCTAGAAATGAAATATGAAGAAATTTTCGAAGAAAAATTTCAAATGAAAACCAAAATTAAATCGAATTCTGCAATAAAAATGATAAATTCTCCAAGTTTTTCAAATCTAATATCTAATAAATCAAACCTCAATTAGGATTGTCATAGGATTAGGACAATTGAGTTCGCAAATCTGGGTAAATTTCTTCAAAATTTTCCCGAATATTGTCTCTTTTCATTCTGAAATATTCGATCTTTTGAAAACAGACTTAGGGAGGAAGATCACCAGAAAACCCTTGCAACCTACCCCTCGTATATTTTCTTCACCTGATGAAAATGTTCCCTAGGTTTGTTTGAAAATGATCCAGTTCGTTTCCTCTTACATCAACTATTCATTTCCATCACTCACGACATTGTTTCTTATTCCACGTACACATCCACTTCCTCCACAAGGATTTTGATGAAAAGTTTCATAATTAAACAAAAATTCGTGATTATTTTATGAGAGAGGAACATATGGAGAATATTTTTCATGTATGTTTTTTTTTTTCCTTTTCGTCTGATTTTCTTTCGTCTCTATAGGCCGATTTTCTATTTCGGCCTCCCTTAAATTGCGTTGAAAATTGGCCAACAGTATATAGAATGAGCTTCGCTCGAACGGAATGCACGCACGTCTAGATTATGCAAAATTGCTCATCTAAATTGAACTCACCTAAAGTTCCAGAAACAATGTTCCTCTCGATTAAAATATTAGAATATTATTCGCTGACATTTCTAAGTCTCAATTAGCTCTTTAAGGAGATTGACAAGTCAAGATTCAGCCAATAGTGCTATCATAATTAAAGTCGAACTTTCAGTTGAAGTAGCATCAAATGTCAGAGCACATTCATTCTCATTTCAGCAATCACCAATGGATCGTAAGTTAAGACATTTTTATTTTGTTTGGATATATTGAATTTCAGAATCGAATAGCAGTTCAAGTGATATGAAGCTCAATTCTTGCACAAATCAAGCTACAATTAAAACAATGTCAATGCGAAGTTGGTGCTCACAATTCGGAAACCAAGTTGGTCAATTTTATATGCAATTTTTAGCTTACAAAATCAATTTGTGAAAATCGACCAATACTTCAAGCATTAATGTTCGAACTAAACTCGTTAGCTAGTTATAGTCGAATTTGTGATAGTGTTCGAAAAATGCGCCAAATTGTAGTTCAAGCGGAAAGACAAATTTCGAGTTTGAGTTCCAAAATCTTCAAACTCTGCACATCCTAATTTTATGATTCAATTTCTTTTCCAAGAAGTCGATTCAATCAGCATATCATTAAATAAGAAGCTGAAGTTTCAAAGTTATCCAAATTTAGCTATTTCGCATAATATCCGGATATGGAATAGCTCGAACAGTCGGCAGGAAGCACATTTTGGTAGTTGCTCCAAGTTGTCGAGCTCGAAATGAAGGGCACTACGCTTTGATTCGCAGCATATTCCCAAAAATGTCCAAGCTTATTGTCACTGATGTAAAAATTGTCATTTGTGATTTCTAAATAATCGGCAGCTTTTAAGAATGATTATGAATTTTCAAAAAATCGAACAACTTTGAAATTTGCATATTATCACGGAAGACAAGCTTGCTGTTTCTATGAAGACCCGTCGTGGTATGATCTATGGAAAACCTATCTCTCATTTAATTTGAAAAAATGAAGAATGACTTTTTTTATAATATAGAAATGTCATCATTTATTTTCTATTCCTCTAGAAAAGGTCAAGCGAACAAACCTAATCCAGTTTTTCACTTTAATTCGATTTCATTAAAAAAATCAATTCCGAGTTCATGATAATTCATTTTTCAATTTTTCCATCTACAGAAAATTTTATTCCAATTTCAGGCGATTGATAAATCTCCAAGAGCAGCATGTCGATTTATACACAGAATTCGTGCAAAATACGCTTTACTTCGAGAAGTACATGGATGACTTGAAGGAATATTTCAAATTCAGCGGCGAATATATTAGACGGGGAGAAAGGATTATTAGCTCGCATAATATGTAAGTGATTTGATAGAGATGTCAGCGAAATGGATTTTTGCAATCTGAAACAATCTGAAAATTTCGAGACTTGAAAGACTATGTAGAAATAGAGATATCTTCCATGATTTCACTTATAGTTGCAAAATTTGTAATCCATTTTTGCAAATAATTCATGCGGCCGAAAATGTGCATTCTAAAAAGAATTTCTAAATTTAGAATCGAAAAAGACTGGCTCTGCATCCACACCAGAAGAACAGATCATCATTCAAAATCCGATATGCTATTTTCGACACTTTCTGCTAAATTTATACTGCAGAATGATGTAAAAAACCTGATGAAATGCAGAAAAATCGATCAATTTAGAATATGACGAAGATATTCATATTTGGAGATGATCCTAATTTCATGGCATCATTGGCCGAAAATGTCAAAAGTGACTCGCAATTTAATAATGTGGGATATGAAAATTTTAATTTTATTCGAATTTTTCTCATTAGAATTATTGGGTAAAGAAAATAATGAAAAAGGTAGTCAAATCGATTCTCATAAATATTGAACGAAATCTCACATATTATGATATACTAGTTTATCTAAATTTCAAATAATCTCTTAGATTTATTATTCTAGATTCCTACATTTGTGAATACGAACACGACAATTGGAGATGATTTGTATCTGTCTTCGCAACTCTGCAATTCATTTCTAATCACTTCTCCCGAATCGACTTTCGGATGGTTTTTGGCATTTTTCAACAAAATCCAAGAACAGGTTTATTATGATCACGATATGCGGCCTGAGTCTGGAAGTCATACCGGAATGCATAGGTAATTTTGGATAGTAAACTTTGAAAATCGATGGCAATTGAATTTTTCGCGACCATAGACAAAATAATAACACTATCTACCTTGCTTGTCCTAAATTTTTTTTTGCAAATTCGGAATTATGAAGTCGTAAAAGATGCAAATTTCTTTATTTTAGGCACATGTGGAAACCACTGGTATTAAACAGGAAAAAAGAATCAGTTAAAATTCTCTAAAAATAGATAGAATATTCAAATGATTCTGAAAAGGTAAAATTTTCAAAATCAATTCTAGTATCAATTTGTCATCGTGGAATTTTCTGATAATGATCTCAATTTAATAAATGTTCAATATTTATTTGGTTAGGAGATTATTTTAAATTTTATTTTGTAAAATTTGGCGCGTCATTCTGGAATTATGTATTTTTTCGTCCTTTTTATTGGACGAAGACGTTATTTATTATCATAAAATGAAATGTTTTAGTACAATTCTGTTTTTTTTTGGCTGAGAAAGAAAGGATTATATCGAACATGAACATGAGGGAACTATTTGAAATTGGCTATTTATGAGAAATTTTATAAGGAGACAGTAAAATTTAGTTAGAGGCCAAGTCTCTATCCCCTTTCGAGGGAGACAAAGAACGCATGAAATTTTCCGACGCTCCAATTATCGCTAATTAGCTGATAATTTCGTAAAGCCAAGACACCAATTAGGATAATAAAATACGCCTGAAATGATGGTGTCGCTGGTTTTTCGAAAAAGGTCTTCTGAAGGCATGAACGACGTCGAAACTCGGCGATACAAGTCACTTTCCAAAAGGTTTCCAACGGATTCGGATTCTCCATAAAGGCACCGGGTTTTCTAAGAAATAGTATGGGGAGGCAAGATATGAAAAGAAAAACCCGGTGCCTTTTTCTATTAGCCTCACAAATGATATCAAATTTACCCAGTTCAACCTATTTTGAAAAAAATCACTTGGCCTCTCTAGTCATAGTTATTCATCGTGTGCATTTTTAAAACTAAATTTATGAGGTGATAAACTTATACATTCTTAGAACTTGTCGCCAACGACTTGTTCACTTGGATCAATCATACTTGTTATTGTCATTTCTGGCTGGAGAGCCATCTCCAGAACTATCCCTAGATTACCCGAACTTTAAAGGGCGGAGTTACTTACTAGGCGCAACTCGCGCCTATAAATACGCCCACTTCGTTGTTACTTTGCTCCTTTACAGTTTTACCTCCATTTTACTGTTCTCTACTTTTGTATTTGGTATTACTGTATTGAACCAAGGCTAGTCAATAAAGGATTTTTAATACTCGTGCAGTGCGAGGTACTAGTAGAGAACCATATCTAAGGCCTTCTTAAAATCCCAGACATCCACCTATATCCCACCTGCACAGATCTATCAGTTTTTTTTCTCTGAAAGCGATTTCTATGATATTTTTTTTCCATCTACATGATCTTTTGATACACCGTTGTATTTAGCGAATGAGGAAGCAGATTTTTTTTTTCTCAAATTTCTGAAAATTTTTAAATTTACTTCCTACACATTCATACAGACGTTTGATTTTTGGAGACAGCAAACAGCTGAGTTAACAATGTAGCAGTCTGTAATGAAACTGAAAAGGCCCGATGGAATGTTTACAAAGAACATCAGAGGACTTTTTACTATAAAAAATGAGTCGAAGAGGATTTTTAATTTAGCTATCAAAAATTAGGCTAATAAATTTGTAAATGTGTATTTTTCGTTAGAAGCTCAGTTGAAAATTGAAAATATCCGAAAAGCCAATAACATCTGCCTCAATATTTCAATGATTTTATTATCACAACATATTAGAATAAATTAGGCTATGAAAATGAATATAACAAGATCTAGGAAGAGCCATTGTTAAAGACCCCTCTGAGACCCACCTGCCCTTATAATTGTTTGTCTGACAAAAATGCTCCTAGGTCTTAATGCAGCGATTTTGTTAAATTCCAAAGCAGAAATGATTTTAAGAGTCCAAGAGCGTCTGTCTAAACAAATTTTGATTGAAAACTCCAACAAGAAGAGATTACTAGAAATTACTTTTACAAAATTTTGAAAGAAAAAAACAAAATCAATCATTCCAACATTGTCATATATTCAATTAGTCGTTTTAAGGTAGGCAATCATCAACCGCTGCGGGGACGTCAGCTGCGGTGCAAAGCGACACAGTTGACGACGGAGCGACGTTGAGCTTAATTAAATTATGAAAAAATAAAAATGTCTATGGCTTATTCCCCAAAATCATGGAAAACGACAAGGCTTCTTGAAAAAGACGATGAGTAGGCATCTCGGTAGCGGGCTAGGGGTATAGGTTGGGGTGAGTGTGTAAGGTCTCATTGTGCTCCTACCCGACATGCTGATCATTTTGAAACTCTACACACCCTACCCCAGCCTATGCCCCTAATCCGCTACCGAGATACCTGCCTATCGCCTTTTTCAAGACATCGTCCCACTATCTTATTCAAGAGACCGAACGAAAACAAGAAAAACGGCTTTTCTGAAAAGGTAAAAAAAAAAAAGAAGAAACATATATGAGAACATGAGAGACAGATTTTCTTGACCACTTTATTCCCTTGTCGATCTCCGTGTTCTGGGAAATAAGTCATACCTGATCAGATGCAGTTCCAATAACAAAAGTTCTGAATCCGATCTTTTGGAGTAGCTGATGGTCAAGAATGAGACGACCGTCGAAAATGGCTGCAGATGGCTGCATCGAATCATAAATTCGACGATAATCCAGGTCCTACAAATATTGATTCCACTCTGTTTATAATTGAAATATGTGACAATTTGAGAACCTTGAATTCATCCCATTCCGTGAGAACAACAATCGCATAAGCTCCCGCAGCTGCCTCATAAGGATCAGAGCAAATTGTCACCAGATTTTCCACTAAAATAATGATAAGTTAAGTTATCAATTATCGATTGATATCTTATAAAATTGGCTATAAATTTTTATCCTTGCAACATCGAGATGAACTTTTTCAAGCCATGACTTCTAAGACACTAACACTTTATGTAAATGACACCTACTTTTTTATTCTTACCCTACACTATTTCTCCAAAAATTTCGTGTCATTACAAAAAGTCTCGGTATCATATACAAAGAGTCTCAAACCATAAACATTTCAACAATAAACTCTCTTTGTACAAACACAAGATGAATTCAACCTTATTCTTCACCTTTGAGAAAAAATTCACTAACCAATTTGCTTATCAACATGATTTTCCAAATCCGATTTGATTTGTTTTTTTGTAACTTTTGGATCGAAAATAGCCAATTTTGCTCGTTCTTCAAGCAGATAAGAAGACACATAAATCGAGGAAGATTCGCGAGTGTCGCCTGTGTTCTTCTGAAGATGCAATATTGAAAATGTACTACATATTTCTGACGCTAATTTCAATGAGTCCTTGATTCTATTAATAAATTTCAGATAAATATTAGCCTTGCTTGCCTTAAAAGCGAATCCGAAAATGGCGATTCGTTTGTCATTGACCGTGTTGAACAATTCAGCGATAATTTTGTTTGCGAACCGACGGCGCTGCTGGTTGTTGATCTCAATCACCTATGCAAAAAATTTTAAGAAATTCAAATCGATGCACACACATTTTTGATATGTCAACATAAAATACTAACTCCCATCCAATAGTCTGCAACTTGATGTAAATTGAGAGTTTCACAGAGGTAGACTAGCGATAGAACATCTTTTTGGAAGCAACTCCCACCGAAGCCTGAAAATCAATTGAAAAAATTCAATTAACTCATGTAGCTTCAAAAACTAGTGATCTAGTATAGTCGATTCCGAGTAAGTGGATATTGCATACATTTTGCAATTTCGCTCGCTCAGGCTCCGCCCACTTTTCCTGCCTTGCCAAATTGCGTCATTCCCCCATTTTTAAACGGTTTTTTTTTCGATTTTTCTTGACATTCTCGTGAAAAATCTTTATAATTATATCCTAATTATCTCTCTAATTGACCAATTAACTCTGTTTAATGTTTGCTATTCATTTTTCTTGTTTTTTTTTTTAGCGATTTTCTCTCAAATCAGGATCTATTTTCATCGAGTCAATTATCGATTCATCCAAGGTGCAGGTGTTGTCGCTGTCATCAGGTCACTAGAATTGCAAGTTGATGAACAGACAGTCGCTGATCAGACGTTTTTTTGTTATGAAAATTATCAAATTTGCACGAGAAAAGTCGACATTTCGATCGAAAAATGAACAGCGAACATTAAAAAGAGTTAATTGGTCAATTAGAAAGATAATTAAGATATCATTATAAAGATTTTTCACGAAAATTTTAAGAAAAATCGAAAAAAAAAACCGTTTGAAAATGGGAATGACGCAATTCGCAGAGCAAGAAAAGTGGGCGGAGCCTGAACGAGCGAAGTTGCAAAATGTATGCAATATCCACTTACTCAGAATCGACTATAATCTAGTGACTAATGAAATAGCATAGGGTTAGGATTGAGTATGGTAGGGTAGAATTCTTTTTTGTACATTATTTAGTAATTTACTAGGTATCTAGGTCATTAATTTCTAGGTTTCCATAAACGCACCAACACTGGCTTGCAAAAATCTATTCCCAATTCTGCTATCGAATCCGACTGCTTTGGCAACTTCCTTCACGTCTGCTCCAGTCACTTCACAGATAGCAGAAACGGTATTGATAGATGAAATTCGCTGGGCCAGAAAGGCGTTCGCTGTCTGAAAGAGCGAGCATAATCATTTATCTATTTGAATAAAAATGGCTGATATGCTCCTAAATTCATAATTGTACCAATTTGCTGAGCTCCGAGCTCCAAGTGTTTGTAGTGAGAATTCTGTCTCTCGGCACCCAGTGCTCGTAGATTGAAACTAAGTGACGAATTGCTTCTTGACCTTCCTGAATACAAATTAGGGTATTTCTAGTAAATTACGATGACAAAAAATTGTAACTTATTTGATCAATGTTGAGGAAAGATATATCATAATATTATAAAAAAAAAAAAAAAAAATTATTATGTTGGCATATCCCATTCCTTTTCCTACAATTACCAAAATTAGCGTTTGCTACCACACGATCTCGTTATTCTCAATCTGAATTAGCTCTCACTTCGCACCGGCTGAATAAAGTTGATTTATAATCGATTCATCTTTTCTGTTCGACCGTAAACTACAAAATATCTGTCCACCTCCACAGTTCCTGCCACAGACAGAATGAAACATACGGTCTGATCCATACCATACAGACACTGCAACAGATGTTTCCAACTATTACCTTCGAAGAATCTCCACCGATGAGAACTCGATCTGGGTTTGACAGATCCTCAACTGCAGAGCCTTCCGAAAGAAATTCGGGATTCGATAGAACCTAAAAAGAATTTTCTCATATTGCATTGAAGTTCAACAAAAAATAGACCTGAAAAGAGAGTCTAGTGTCGTTTTTCTGCGCCTCTCTCAAAATGGACAAAATACTTTCTGCAGCCTTTACGGGCACAGTACTCTTCTCAACCACTATCTGAAAGTAATCATTCTTTTAGTGCTTTCACCTTTCACTTTTCACTATTTACTTTCGGTCCTTCAGCATGCTGAGCGATCGTCCTAGCAACAGCTTCAACGTATTTGAAATCAGGTGCCATTCCCTTGAATTTCAACACATCTTTGATTTTATTTCCGACTATTTAATTGTCACCTTTCCACGACCGTAACTTTTTGTGGGAGTGTTGACAGAGATGAAGATAAGATCGGCTTCCCGAACGGCTTTGCAGATATCCGATGAGAAATGAAGATTTCTGAAGTGTGATGCCATTGCTTGAAAGCTCACGTTCTTTTTATAGAACGTATTTAGTCCAATAAAGCCTCTACAACAAGGAACATCAATGAAAAATCGAAATTATTATTTTAAGATTTTACAAAAAAAAAAAAAAAAAAAAAAAACTTTTAGAAGAGAGATTGACTGACTTTCCTCTAGCAGCCATGACGATTTCGTGCAGGCCCGGCTCGTAAATCGGTAATTTGTCCGAATTCCACTCCGCGATTTTCTCCGAGTTCATGTCCACAACAGTCACCTAAAATTATTCGATCTCTATTGATACACAATGTGCGGGTGCTGCGAACGTTCACAGTTTGAAGAAATAGTATGCAAAAACTGGAGAGCCTATCTTTAACCCTACCCCAGCCCCATATTCTCTCACATTGCGAGCCTGCGAACTTTCGTAACATCTATTTATGATCGTTAGAAAAAAAAAACATACTAAAACAACATTTCGAAGCTTGTAGTTAGAAAATGCGAGAAATATTTAAGACTGTTTCCACACACTCACACATTTATCAGCAGCAATTATATACGTTCGAATTTGTTAATTTCTAATCGGGTTGAGAATCTTTAAAGTTGCGAAATGAAATTAATCACCTCTAGTAAGAGTTAAATAATTCGAGCTAAAGCATTATGAAAATTTGAAATATCGTATTTGAATTAATAATTTCTACTAATAGCATATTTGTTAGAGGCTCACTCTATTCCATTCTCTCTCTCTCTC
The DNA here is from genome assembly GCA_964036155.1 of Diploscapter coronatus. Taxonomy (NCBI): domain Eukaryota; kingdom Metazoa; phylum Nematoda; class Chromadorea; order Rhabditida; family Rhabditidae; genus Diploscapter; species Diploscapter coronatus. The sequence continues at coordinate 84,621,148 of OZ038422.1, read as the reverse complement.
TCTCTCTCCTAGCAGTGCCGCCTAACGACACTGGCTCATTCTAACAAAGAATTGTCCGGACGAACGCCGAGAAACTTCCGCCCGGCAGCCGCTCGGAAGCCGGGCGGATTTGACACTGTCATTCGCACGGCGTTCGTCCGGCACTAAAGGGTGCCGGACGAATGCCGTGCGAACGCCAGCTGAGAGGGGGAGGTGCCGGACGAACGCCGTGCGAATGACAGTGTCAAATCCGCCCGGCCTCCGAGCGGCTGCCGGGCGGATTTGACACTGCCATTCGTCCGGTCAATTCTTCTGAGAGTTCCCTCTACAACTCTTCTCCCTCTTCTTTAGTACGTATCTCTATTCCCTGACCATTAACAGATCATTGATTGGTCATTCCCTTCCTAGTAGTCAGTCTACCCCTCCTGTTTTCCTCTAGGACGGTCGGTCCTTTTTCTCCTGAATTCTTTTCGACGTTGTACTAATAAAACCTTGGGTTACAAACGAGCTCTGACTGACACCTCACTCGGGAGTACAGCAATATTCATCTAAATAAGCGTCATTCAAATTATGCTGTTAGAATTTTGCTAAACGATTCATCCTTCGCACTGATTTCAAATTTTATCAGATCATATACAATCACATAAACTGAAGAAACTATTCAAATTTATCCATACAATCCGATTTATATTAGTCAAATTGACGTTGATTTCAAATTATTTATAATAGGATTGAAATCAGTTTTAGCACATTTTTGATTGAAAAATCTCAATAACGTCAACGCATTTCCTACTTCATTGCATTTCATTTTGAACCTGAAGCGAAACAAAATAGTAGCTTAAATTTTCAAAATTGCCAAGTCGGAGCATTCATTTTTAGAAACTTCTTAAACTTTTGAACCCGGTAAATATTTGTCATCACACTCACTAATGATAGAGAGGATAGGAGATAGAAAACAGGCTGTGATAATTCATACCCTAGTTTTTATTCCCGACCCAAAAGTTTAAGCCCTAATGTCAAGATAGATCAACAAACCATTATCGAAATCAGTAATATTAATTCAATAATTCTAATAAAGCTTTGATGTAGCGCTGGTAAAGAGATATCCGATTAGAGAATACCAAAATGGTCATTATCGATTTGTAATAGCAATAATGGCCAAATAATACTTACCTGAATATCTGGACATTTGTGAGCGATCATCGCGCAAGTCGGTCCACCAACATAACCTGCTCCTACGCATGTGATTTTTCTTACCTAAAATCTTGGTCGTCGATTTATGATACAGAATTATATGCTTCTTATATTTCCTTTTGAAGAAAATTCTGTTCGTAATGAATAAAATTAAACAAAAAATTGACTACTATTTGAAAAGTATAGCCCAATCTTTAAAAATGCCACATAGCCATCAGAATCGAAGTGAATATGCTTACCTTAGGAAACATGAGCTAAACGAGATATAATAGTTCTTCTGTGTGATATTAGACTGATCATTTTGACTTCCTTTGAGGATTTTTTTTGCTATTCTTTCGGCAAAAAATGATGATGATATTTGAGAAAAGTTAAAAGGTTTGGTGGTTATTTGCAGAAAGCCTAACAAAGGGTTTCGGGGGAGCGCCAACATATGAACACACAAGATAATTCATTTGAATTAGTTTTGAATTAAACACAGATTTATTATGATTGAAAGAGATTTGGGAGAGAAAAAAATAAAATTTTTTTTAATATAAACTTATCGCACGGCTTTTTACATTCTTGAGCACTAAACATCCAATATATCTATCAAGGTAGTAAAATAAAAAAGAGTTATAGTTTATTCTGAGTAAGTGAATACTGCATACATTTTGCAATTTCGCTTGCTCAGGCTCCGCCCACTTTTTCCTGCCCTGCGAATTGCGTCATTCCCCCCATTTTCAAACTATTTTTTCGATTTTTCTTGACATTTTCGCGAAAAATCTTTATAATTATATCCTAATTATCTCTCTAGTTGATCAATTAACTCTGTAGAGCGATGCTTCATCGTTTTGAGGTATTTTATCGTCAGAAATAACGTTTTTATTTTTCAAATTTGAAAACGAAAAGAAGTTAGTTAATTGTCTCCAACTAACTGAATATTACGCCTAATTAACCAGATAATTGGCCAATTAACTCTCTTTAATGTTTGCTGTTCATTTTTCTCGTTTTTCTAGCGATTTCTTCTCTCAAATCAAGACCCATTTTTATCGAGTCAATTGTCGGTTCATCCAAGATGCAGATGTTGCTGTCGTCATCAGAACATTATAATTACAAATTGGTGGACAAACAAGCAGTCGCTTATCAGATGTTTTCATGAAAATGTCAAATTTGCACGAAAAATACGAAATTTCGATCGAAAAATGGACAGCAAACACTAAAGAGAGTTAATTGGTCAATTAGAGAGATAATTAGGATATAATTATAAAGATTTTTCGCGAAAATGTCAAGAAAAATCGAAAAAAAACCGTTTAAAAATGGGGGAATGACGCAATTTGGCAAGGCAGGAAAAGTGGGCGGAGCCTGAGCGAGCGAAGTTGCAAAATGTATGCAGTATTCACTTACTCAGAATAAACTATATCAAAATATCAAAACTCTCTTATGCAAAATATTTTTAATGATTTGTTGTGGTTTATGAATAAATTATAATTTTCGTTTATTTCTGTTGCTTAAGATGAGAAAAAAGTGAAATTCTAAAATACTTTAAGAAAATAAAAAGCGAATCTGAAACAAAAAAAATATTGGTCGATGAAGAAAATGAGGCTGATAATGTATGGATGCGAGTTGATCAGAATCGTATGTGTTTAACCATTCTATGCAAAAGTGAAACATCACTGGGAAGGATTTGGCACAGTTCAAAATTGATACCATCGAAAATGGTCCCAAACAATGTAATCGAAGGTGGAGAATCCGAAAATTGAGGTCCCAGATCAGGGTTGCAAATTTTTTACATGATTCAATACAATACAATACACGACACGACACGATTAATAAACGTGATAAAACCGGATTAAGTCCAAACTTCAGGATATCAAGCCGAATAAAGCGGTATTAGATCGGATAAAATCTGCTACAAAAGACGTCCACTAAAACTTATTAATCCTCCGTACCCCGGCTTGATATCCTGAAATCTGAGCTTAACCCCACTTAATCCGGTTTTATCACGTTTATTAATCGTGTCGTGTCGTGTATTGTATTATGTTGAATCATGTAAAAAAAATTGCAACCCTGATCTGGGGCCTCAATTTTCGGATTCTCCACCTTCGATTACATTGTTTGGGACCATTTTCGATGGTATCAATTTTGAGATGTGCCAAACCCTTCCCAGTAATGTTTCACTTTAGCATAGAATGACTAATATTCATTTGAAATTGAAAGCGGGTATGATATACTTTATATTCATTTCGGAAACATGTTCTGTGACTAGCTATTACCAAGAATAAAGAAGATAATATAATTATTCGAGAATAATTTATTTAGATTATGGGGTAACGTTACTGCAGGAACGACGTTCATTATTCCATCAAACGTCGCGTCTTTGCGATTTTATACCGATCAATGGTTAGTCTATTCGGGATTTCAGATTTTATGGGATGCAGTTGATTAATTAGTGAAAATTTCGCAGTTGAAATATTATAACGAACGAAAAATGATAACTGATTTTTTAAATTTGACGCATTTGATGAACACGCATAAATAAATTCATTTAAAATATCATAGTTTTACACAAACAGCAATTACACAACTCTATAGACTAGATATCTTGTTATGAATTATTCTAACTTTAATTCCTATAACAATATTTGCAATCTGTCCTATCAAACTAAATATCGAGCTAATTCAATAGCAAAGTATCGCTTCATGCAAGATCTGTGAATGAAACTAAATTCGGTGGCAGTGAACACGGCAAAGGGGTTGATTTCGAAATTGAACAGTAAATAATCGAATCTGAAATTGATTTTATTTTTAAATAATAAAAAAAAATTAAACCTTGCAATTTCTAGCAACATCTTTTTTATGTTATCATGTTCGCTACTATGAATTTCGATTAGAATCTAAAAGTAAAGAAATTAAAATAATATCCTAATTAAAAGTTATATATGCCTGACAAACAATATTCTCCTCTAAAAATTGAGGTATCACTAGATATTCTGCCCCTTCAATGTCGATTTTCAGAATTTCCAGTCTTTCAACCTTTTCCAGAATCATTAGATCCTCTGAATATCAATGATTCAGAAATTTGTTTCATTTTAAAGATTTAATGAAATTACGTATTGTCGAAGTATTTTGCTCTTTGTTCGTCACATTTGATAGTTTAACAGCCCGAGAAAATCCATTTATTGATTTGAACGTTTCGAATGAGATTCGACTAGCGTGCTGAAATCATTCATTTCTAATAATCATTTTAGAACATAAAAATCTAAGGACTTTTATTGTAAAAGATTTTTACCATATCATATCCATAGATCTTGCACCTCATATGTGTGTATTGTTGAATGTCTTTATCGAACGATGGTTGGCCATTGATTCCCAAAGAGAAAATTCTAAAAAAAAACACATTATTATTATTATCACCGGACGATTTGGATTCATTGCTACAATTCAACGACGTAGAATTCAGATATAATATGAAGGGTTTGATAAGATAAGAAAACACTACAATTGTGTACGCTATTTCTTCCAGGCTTGTTGGCGAATCCAATCTGCAGGTATTTTCGTTGTTTATTTTTCTCTACCAGCGAAGCGCCATATTCTCACTCACCGTTTTCTTTTTCTCAATTTATTTATTTCTCCTATATAATGAATAGAAAAAATGGAAACATATTCGCAGATAGGATCTGTCAAATAAGCCATTTTTATGTTGCGCTGTTGCGTTTATGAGTAATTGCAAAGAATTCAAATAACACCATCGCTGCATCAGTTTTATTGTATATCGAATAGTTTAATCAGTCTCTGGTAAATAGTAACAACTTACACACATCCATCAGGTAAATTGATCGGATCGCACATCCATTTTCCACCGTCAAAAATTCTTCCTATTCGAATTCGTGGGCAAATCGCCTAAAATCAATATCAGTATTTTAATAATAAGTGAAACATGAGTAATATCGCAAGATTTTATGGGTGGAGTTTCCCTCTCATTTACTTTTTCTCATTAAAATCGAAGAAAAAGTCACGTACTTAGAATTTTGATTAACAAACGAAGGATCGTTTATCAAAAATGTCGATAAAAATCGAGAAATGCAGAGTAGATAATGGACAACTTTTTCACTGTCCCCCTACAGACCTACAGACAGTTTTCTGACTCTAACCTCAACCTAACATTGCGCATCGGTTTACACGCACATTGCTCGTAAGATGCGCTTTAAAAAACGGTCCTTAACTTCATTTGATCAGCACAATAAACCATATGTTATTGCATGGATTCGACGTAATTTCAAAATAAAGATACCAACCTCAGGGGCAAGAATATTGTACAGATTTCGACTAGCATTTTTGGTAAGGTAGTTATTCCTGTCGCCTGCCTGCTTTTTATATTTCTCAACAAATTCTTCATTGACAGGAAGACAATAATCACTATCCTGCTTCTGAATATTATTTCCACTTTTGATTAAAGATAGATTTTCAACAGTTATGATTCAGCATAAAATTTTTCTTTAAAAATATTCCTATTACTTTCTTGGGAATAACTTAAAAATTACTGAATTATCGACCGATTTCTCTTCTAAGAAATTGCCATGTGTGATTATTTGTTTGAGCTCTTCTAGCCTGTCTAAAATTAAAAAATAAAGAAATAAACAAAAAATCAATAAAGTGTTGCAGTTTATATTTGAAATTTACAACTTATCTTTCTGAATATTATCAAATATCAACCAGATGACAAAATTTAGAGCCAAAAATAGAAATATAATAGCAGTAGCTGTCCATTGTGAGAGCATTATCGTTTAATTTTTAGACCCAAAATTCTAGTTCAAGTGAAAATAAAATTTTCTAATGAATATATCCAAATAACTTTTATAAAACCTCGTTATTTAGATAATGAATGACGAAGTTTCTTTTGTTTTTTTATTTATAAAAGTTATTTGGACCCATTCATTAGAAAATTTTATTTTCATCTGACTTTGAATTCGTTAGCGAGCAAAGAGCACAATTACAGATTTTTTCTCATCAATATTGGTTCAGCAAGCATTGATTCCGTGTTCATTAGAATAAGGAAGTAAGTCTTCGAAAATCGGACAAAAAACTTTCAAAATTCGGTTTTCTAATAGTCATAAGCCATTCCACATCTTTGAAATGAGCTCCAGCTGAGTTAACATTGTTGAACGTTGAGACATGTAACAGTCTGAAAATTTCTTCTCGAATATAATACGAAAATCGGCACTTTGAAAAGTGGAGGAAATTTTTTTTTTTAGAATTCCATGGTAAGATATTGAAAAAATAGGTAAGAATGGAAATCCAAAATATCGTCACATTAATTCTTTATGATAAAAATGTGGCGAGATTTACAAATCACGAATGAAAAATATCCTTTCACCTTCAGGATTAGAAACTAGTCCCTTAATATTTTGAAGCAGAAGAAGAAGAAAATCCACTCATAGTATTCATGCTGGTGAAAAAATGCATTAAATTCGAATTCGAACTCGTTAACTAATATTTTAATGTTCCATGAAACGAATAATCACTCAAAGTGAGGAACAGAGTTTGAGAATAGTAGAAACTGTAAAAAAAAAAAAAAAAAATCACATGGGTTTACTGGAGAAAATATCCATCGATATGGATGAAGAGTATGAATTTAAAAAATTAATTAAATCAAATGCATTCAGTTACAACTAAAAAATTGGAATAATCGTGTTGAGTTCAATTTATTCAATCTGTTGTGCATATTATCGTAACATTATGCTGAAACTTGACCGGAAGTCATAGTTGAATTTTCACAATTGAGTCACTTTATTCAGGTTAAATTGACTTACAGTAGGTTGAAGATATCAGACTGAATCCATAGTCATCGTTGATTCCAAAATTTGCTCGCAACTACATTTGATTATGATAAATATTTGAAAATGTTTTTTTTATCAGTCTCGTGATAGGTTATCATTGATAAATCACACCACAAGCGTCTAATGCGACATTTTAATTCTATATTTTTGCAATTTAAATTTGAAAATTTATCAACATTCATTTTTTTTTTGGATATATTAGCTAATTTAAAAGCATAATATGCATTAGCCGTGTTAAATTGTTATCTTGCATAAAAATCATGGAAAAATATTTTTTTTTCTTCTAAATCTCTCAAGTTCTCATAGTGTTTTACTAACGACAACAATACAAACACAGAGAGAGGGTATTGGATATGAAGAGATGTTGTTTGTTCAATTTTTGAAAATTTAGTTTTCTGGCTTTTCCATTAGCACAAAAAAGAATAGTATCGTATTTTCTCATTGTTAGGAAAATCATTCCATTAAAACCAATCCAGCTAAACAAATCTATGCAACATAGATCTTCATCAATTCCTCTATTTTTCCTAATCTCCTACCTTAGAAAAAAAACGTACATTGATCTTGAACTAACATTACCAATGTTTGAAATTATACAATCGTTGAAAAATGAAGATTATACTTCCTCATTATTTTGTTATGTCAAGTTTGAATCGATAATGAACATGGAAAGTATCCTCAGAAATTTGGCTAAAAATACTTGATAATCTGATGAAAATGTTTCAAAAAAGTCTTTGATATTTTTATGTTATGCATAATTTTACTTGTGCATCATTATTACTTCTACTATTAGACTTCGGTCGGCCACTTCGCGGCCTTCCTCGTCTAGGACTCTTGCTTCGTAAAGGTGCGAAACAAAACAATACTAAACCAAACCAAAAACAGTATCAAACCGAAACAACATCAACAACACAACAATTCCAGTACCAAAAAAAATTTTTTTTTTTAAATTAACATGCATTGCATTTCTCATTTTCATGTTCATACTCTCTCATACCATCAAAATTTTTAATTTCATAACTCTTCCCTCCTAAAAATACATCAACTCATAAAACTAAAACTATCCAATTAACAAATTTAATAAATCATTTAAAATATTTCCTTGTTATCATTCAATTATCCCATTGATTGTCATTTTCTAAAATTCTTCAAAAAATTTCAAGTTCCTTTTGATCCATAAAAATGCAAAAAAAAAAGAATCGACTTACTAAAGGAGAAATCACCTCTAGTAAGGATAATTGCTTAATTATCTGATCAAATCCAAAAAAAAATCTATATGTTGCACATCGCGGGAAAATTGCGCATCTTTTGGTGCAAATCCCATCTCAATTGGATGATCATATCTCTATAAGCGTGTACAAACAGACACACTTTACAACACATACTATCTTGAACTGATAATGGCAATTACTATTTGGCGGAGTGGGTCTTTTCCACATTATTTCTTTCAAATTTCATCCTCTTGTTTATCTTTAACGGGTGAGGATCTTCCCCCTCCCCCACTCTACCCTTTCTCCTCCAGTTTTTTCTCTAACGCTACACTATTTTCACGAAAAAGTAGAGGGAAAAGACCCTCACCCTCTTTGACTATAGGATTCTGTCATTCGTTACTCTGTCATTTAGTAATTCCCTAGGATAATATATGAAATTTCTTGCTGTATGCGATGAAAGTGACTTGTAAAGCTTGAAAGCTTGTAATCAGAATTCAGTCTCATTCCTGATTTACAGACTTTTTTCCATATAAATACATTTATTACAAATATTCTTTTTCAAAATCCCTGAGATGATTTTCTAAGGTCGGTTTGAGTAATTGTTGACCCGCAGGAGTAAGGTGCATTCCATTGAAAAAATAGCCAAGAAGAGTCTTCGAGTTGAAAAATTGGGGATTCTCATAGGGTTTGGTGGCGAAAAATGGATCTCCAACAGGCAAAATCGTACATTTCGAGCAGCTAAATTTATTTTAAATTAAAAAAAAGTGGACTTTAATTTCAAATACTTACAGTTTTCCGAGCTCCAAATCACGTTTAATCCCGTTCAAATAATTTTTTCCATTAATAAAATCGGACTAAATTTTCATTAAAAAAAGAATTTTCGAATAAATCTTTCTTACATTCGTAACATTCTGCTTCTTATCAATTTTATCCGTATATTTTGTGAGGAAATTGTCTATCGGACTAGGGATAGTTCCAACGATAAATACGTGATATTTCGTTAATTCTTCGTATTTCTACAAACTAAAATGAAAATTATTCCATTTAATTTTTACCTTCAATTGTTCTATAGCCTCTTTCAAAATTTCATCATCCAATATTTTAGCTGGATTCTCGATAGGCTCATTGATAGCAAAGCTTCTAGCGACGATAAATAGAAAATCGGGCTTGAAGTCTGTAGCTTGCTCTCTGGAATTACTCTTTTTTTTTTGCAATTTATGAAGATAAAAAATAACTCACAAATAAGTATCAACAATTTTGGAACAACCCTTATTCTTTTTACTCACGACTAAAACTTCGCAATCTAAAATTCGAATTAAATTTAAATTACTTATTGAGCTAGAAATTTTTAAAAGTATCCCCATTGTACCAAGAAAGTAATACAGCTTGACTAAAGAATAATGAATAAAGAATCTTTCTACATACTGTTTCGTTCAAATTGGCTATAATGCTACTTTTTGCAAATTTGTCATTGAACTTACATGAACGAGTAAATTTGCTCATATTTTTGGCATATGAGCCGAAAGTTTCGTAGAACAATTCACCCATATTTGCACCATAACTGTTGCCCAAAACCATAATTCGATATTTTCCTTTTTCATTGTACTAAAAATGTATGCTTTTCTTGATATGAATAAAATAAAATATTTTACAGGAAAAGAGCAAAATCCATGCTCGGTTTTGTTTGGATAGCAATTTGGAATGACCAACATCCTATATTCATTCTTGGCCCAATATCGATTCAATCTGATTGCTTCTTCTAAAATTTGAAATTATAAATCAATATTAAAAAAAAAAACAAGATTTACCTCTTGAAATATTGACGCTACTATAGTCAATTATGGCATGATTTTGAGTTTGTTCCAATAGACTTTCGACGTATTCTGAATTTTTCCTATTTATCGATATTTTGATTTAAAAAACCAACCTGAATTTACAGCTAACGCCAAAACTAATCCATATAAAATGACGATTAGAATAGTGATTTGCAGTTTTTCTAGTTTAAGATACCATGATTCATATGTCATGTAGACCAAATATGCCAAAAATATCGATGCAAGAATTCCGAATAATGGGGCTGAAATTATAACTTAGCAATAGTACAAGTTAAAATTTTATATTTTTCAATAAGAAATTAGCAAGTGGTTTAAATTAGTTTCAAGTTTTGAGATGTTATCGACAAAATCAATGATATTTTAATGCAAAGTTATTTCAATTCAACTTTAAAAGCGCACCACATGTCAACTCTTCAGGATAGCTGAATTTGACCCAAACGAATATCGGCCAGTGAATTAGATATAAAGCATACGAGATATCACCGATCAATACTAGATGTCTAAAATTTTTAAATTAAATTGGGGAAAAATATCCTAATAGAATTTTCAGAGAACATAATTTGCTTCAGAACGAATCTCGAAACTTACTTATTCGCCAGAATATTCTTTTCCCCATACGAAGTTCCTGTCAAAATAACAGCACCAGTGGCAATAGTTGACAAAATTCGTGCTGGTAAAGCTAATAATGGAATTGGAAAGCATGAGATCAGCAAAAGCAGTATTAAGAATAATCCATATTGAAAATGATGGGTGCAGTTGTAATTGAAACCTAATGTTCTATTTTTGGGTTCTAAAATATCAATCATTATATGTAGAAATTTTCAAATTGTGTTACCTTGAATATCGGTATCGTTCAGAGAATTCTCATCATCCATGTTATTTTCTTCATCCGAAATTCTTTCAAGAAATGGTAGATCCTCCAGATTTAGAGTCGTATTATGATCCAACTTTTGATTCTCAAAAACTTGCGAAAGGAAATACGATTCGATACCAATGTAAAATTGCCAGAATCGTGCGAATACGCTAAAATATTTTTATTTGTTATAAATTTTCTAAATTTTCATTATTTTTCTTAATCGGTCAGAGTTTAGTCAAATTTTATCGCTATAAAACTACCTATTGAATGATATCGTTTCCGGTGCAAATAAGTGATAAAGTAATGATAAAACAGCCAGAACAGTCAAATATAAATGAGCAAACCGTGTCATTTCTCTTGAGCAAATATACTAAAATATGTGTTCATTTTCAAAATATCATGATTTTACCTGATAAATAATGAAAATCATGGGTACAAAGAGGTAGAATTGAATTTCAACTGATAAAGACCAGGTGTGGGTGAAGACATCTTCGGCTTGTTTTAGCTAAATTATATTTAGAAAAACAATTTAAAATAGTCAAAATAACATTTCTGAAAAAAAAATCTAAAAACTTACCATAATAAAATAATTATGGTCATCCGAACGCATAATCACATTCGATGTAAAGCTTATTGCACGGAGTGACGATAAGGAATTCAATTGCACAAATAGATGAGGGAAGAATAACAACACGCATGATAAAACTAAAATTCATTATTTTTTATAGATATTTTTTAATAGATGGATATTTTAAAATTATTTCAAGAGCTTAAGGTCGTCGTGTTAAAATGCTATTAATTCTACAATTCAGTTATTTATTCCAAAAAAAACAACTTACCAATAAAAATGAGAAATACATATAGGGGAATAATCCGTTTGATGCGTCGATAATAAAACTGAAAAATCGATTTTCGACTGACTGGCTTCGACCCGAATATCATTGTCATCAAAAATCCCGACAATACGAAAAATCTGAAATTTGATAAAATTACAAATTTCTATTAATGATAAATTACTGATCAACTCCGAAGTATCCATTTGGAAAATATTGCGGATAAAAATGAAATCCTAGAACGGATAATATTGCAATGCCACGAATACCCTGGAACTGGTTATTTTTAGATTTTGTATATGAAAATTACCTGTAAATCACTTCGTTTGTTATGATTTTGATTCGGTTTATTCATTTGATTATTGAACATTTTTTCCGACATTTCTTATGACAAACAGAGAGAGAGAGAGAGAGAGAGAGAGGGAGAGAGTGAGATATTATTGGGAATGCCTTTTTCCTGTGTTCGGTGAAGTGATAAGAAGGCTGGAATGAGTTCGAGCGATGAAGTTAGTTCTGGGATGCTGTCTGTTTTATGTATGCTAGAACGCTTGACTCTTAATGACACTATTCAAGGGTAAAATCCAGCTCATAGCAAATAGACCCAAAAAAAACAAGAATCAAGAGCAATGAGAAGAAAGACTGGGGCAGCTAGGCTCCGCCCAGTGAGAGAGGAGAGGGATCAGGCTATTAGAGAATTGGTCTGTTCCCAAAATTTGTCATCGCGAGTGGAGGCACCCTTTAGGTTTCAATTTGAAAATAAAGAAAATTAAGATCACCATTACGATGCTTAGGCACATTTCCTCATTTGATTTTGGAAGGATAATGAATTTGTCACGCATAAACTAATACCTAAAATAGAAATTGTTGAAATTAATAATAGATGAAAAAGTGTTTTTACTGGAAGACTTTCTCCGAAATCTCTATCCAAACTTGACTGTTTTGAGAAATAGAAAGTAGGATAAACTGCAAGTAAAGTTCTATTAGAACGAAAGTCAGTCGATTTAAGAGTGAATATCAGGGTGGATCAAAGTCGTTATTTCCAGGGGTTCGCCGATTTGACTAACTTTCATAGGGCTTACTCAGTTTGTCACGCTAATTCTCATGGTGCTATCCGTTTTTCTTTTTTTTTTTTTTTCGTAAAAATGCAAATGGGCCAAGTTATGCTAATTTCAAGTTTTTACAGACCCCATGTCAGAAAAAAAATTCGTAACTTCTTTATTTGTAAACCAAATCGAATGCGGTTTTTTTTGTTTGCATCTGATAGCCCATGAAAAATACCCCATTTTATATCTAACAATGACCATCTTCGAAAATCGATAATTTAGCGGGGAAAGTTACCCTATATACCTGTACTGCGTTTACAAATGTAATTTGAGTTAACTTCGGAGTTTTCCACAAGATCTTGTAGAGCTCTTCAAGTTGATCAGCTTTTGTTCCAGAACTCCTTCTAGAATATACACGCGCACACAGAGATATGAATTTTTAAAATAACATAAAAAGGCATTATGCTGAATTTGGCCATTGCATTTCAAAATATTCTGGAGCTCAAATGGTAATCAATTCAAGGTCGATCTTGCAATGAAAGTTGTTCACCATGTTCCTCTACACAACATACTGAATGAACGAATTTTTACAACGTCTTTTACGCGTAAAGATAATACGAGCCGCAAAGTACGCAATTATAACGCGAAAGGTGCGCATTTCTGCCGAAATTAATATTCAAAAATTCTTATTTTATTGTCTGGTAATCTAAAGACTAAATACTATCCAATAAAAAAGAACCATTCAATTTAGTCCAGAAATAAGAAAGTTATGAGGGGTCAAAGTTGACTCTATGAAATAATCACCCTGGTTTTACGCGTCCGGACGCATTTTTCATAGTTTCGACGACCATTTTTTTTGAAAATTTTTACATATTCAGATGGAGAATTTAATTCTCTACAAAATAAGTCCTTTTCCAGCCGGAGTTCGAAACTCTAATTTGGGTAAAAAATCGAAAAACTGCAGTCGACCAGGGTCACATTTTCGGAAATTAATTTTTTGGCGGAAATTTGTTGATGATAGCAAGTGGTCGTAGTTACATTATTTGTAGCGTTTTTCATGAGCTGTTCAATGCTGAAAACTATTCAATTTGGTCCACAAATAAGGAAGTTAGGAATGTTTTCCGAGGTCGGGTCTGTCAAAACTTTAGGCTACCGTAATTCTGCATATGATAGCTTCTACGAAAAACGGATAGCACCATGAGAATCGGTGTAAAAAACTGAACAATATACGTGAAAATCAGCCAAATCTACGGACTCCTGGAAACATCGACTTTAGTCCTTACGGACATTCAGCCTTAAAATCATTTCTGCTTTGGAATTTAACAAAATCGTTGCATTAAGACCTAGGAGCATTTTTGTCAGACAAACAATTATAAGGGAAGGTGGGTCTCAGAGGGGTCTTTAACAATGGCTCTTCCTAGATCTTGTTATATTCATTTTCATAGCCTAATTTATTCTAATATGTTGTGATAATAAATTATTGAAATATTGAGGCAGATGTTATTGGCTTTTCGGATATTTTCAACTGAACTTCTAACGAAAAATACATTTACAAATTTATTAGCTTAATTTTTGATAGCTAAATTAAAAATCCTCTTCGACTCATTTTTTATAGTAAAAAGTCCTCTGATGTTCTTTGTAAACATTCCATCGGGCCTTTTCAGTTTCATTACAGACTGCTACATTGTTAACTCAGCTGTTTGCTGTCTCCAAAAATCAAACGTCTGCATCAATGTGTAGGAAGTAAATTTAAAAATTTGAAAAAAAAAATCTGCTTCCTCATTCGCCAAATACAGCGGTGTATCAAAGGATCACGTAGATGGAAAAAAAATATCATAGAAATCGCTTTCAGGGAAAAAAACTGATAGATCTGAGAATGTATAAGTATATAACCTTATCAAGTTAGATTTTTAATGTTCAGAATGTGTCATAATATATGATCTTTATCGTCATAATTATGCATCGTTGTGCATTTTTTAAAACTTTCGATTTAAGCACCCTTTGCTACTTTTATCATTTGTATCATTTTCATTACAAAATGCTAAGACTTACTAAGGAAGCATCTGACCTCGTGTATTCCAAATGGCTAATAACATACATTTTTGAGAAGCCCTTGAAAAGCTGTTTACAAAGATGTAAAAATTTCGAGTAATCGGGGCTTGAAAATCGGGTAAAATGAGCCTTTGCTGAGAAAAGCGATTCTGGAGGGGAAGAAGACGTGAGGGTTGTGACCCTGTGGTAGTGCGATGAGAATGGGAATGTATAGACTATCTATGTACCGCTCATGAATTTAAAAAAAAAAAAACGAAATTTTCTTCGATATTAGCCCTTGATACTTTTTGCAAAAATACCTGTATAAAATTATGATATCGTGATAGAATGTTGAGTTGTCACTTTATTTTTTCGCTTACATAAAAATAAAACGAGAATAAAATGAGGAAAGACGATCATGTCATGCTATAATTCAATGATACAACTATTTTTCGGTTTTTACACTGTTAAAATGATTTTTCAATTTCGATGGCTGATAAATAAATTTTTGATTAAATTACTCTTTGAAAATGCTTGCAAAAATATTTGAGTTTATTGATTGAAAGAAAAGGACTAAAACAGGCGCAAGTGAAAATGGAGTAAAAGCTCAACATTCTATTACGATATTATCATAGTTTGGCAAAAAATATCAAGAATCAAATCGAAGAAAAATGTTTAAAAAAAACATCAGCGGTACATAGATAGTCTATACATTCCCATTCTCATCGCACTACCACAGGGTCACAACCCTCACGTCTTCTTCCCCTCCAGAATCGCTTTTCTCAGCAAAGGCTCATTTTACCCGATTTTCAAGCCCCGATTACTCGAAATTTTTACATCTTTGTAAACAGCTTTTCAAGGGCTTCTCAAAAATGTATGTTATTAGCCATTTGGAGTACACGAGGTCAGATGCTTCCCTAATCAATAAAATGTGTGCTCGAATGAACAATGATAATCTTCGCTGATTTGATAACTGTTTTCTAATTTAATACTCAATGATGAACACATATTTATTCGTTATACATAGATATGATATGTAATGAAAACACAGGATTACAAACTTCAAAAGTAATTTAACATGACCAGTATTTAACCCCCTTTTGTCAATTAAATCTAATAATAATTTAATAAAAATAAATAACTTGATAAATTAGGTTTTCGTTGTCGGTGGAGAAACGTATTTGTCCATACATATCTTTTCACCGAAATTAAACAGGTAAATTCGTATATGTTGATACCGTTTAGCAGGCCTGAATATGATGAAATGAATATTTGGAAAGAATATGCCTTTTACTTTAATATTGCATATCGACCTTCTTTCGCTAATCGAATAAAGAAATTATGAATTTGCTGCTTCATTTCGTCACTCCGAGGTTCATGAATCTCGATGTTAATTTGACAGACCACGATGTTATTCTGGTACAGTTTTCCTTCCTCGTAGAAATAATTAAACATCTTATATTCAGCTCTTTCTGCGTCCATCATGAAAAATTAATCGATATTATTTTATACAGAATTTTGATTATTCTTCGGAATTTCTTACCACATTGCGTCCAGGTATTGTCTCTTCAACACTTTCATAATGAAATACGAGAGATCAAGAACCGGTACGAACTTCTTTTTGTATCCATCTGAAAAATGTCTATTTTCGCGTCAAAATTATCGTCGATTGTAAACGACTTGGCCGTCGCCAGTACCCTTCGCGAGAAGAGGAGGTGTGAAACGCGTCGCGTTTTCATGCGTTGCGGCTTTCATTGTGAGAAGCATTTTTCATACAAAATTCTGATTTTTCATTGGAATTTCGCAATCATCCGCTAATTAATGGCAAGTAGTGCTAATTATGATTAGATTATCGATTGTTGAGTGAAAATTTGTCCCTTTATTTCGTTTTTAGCGATTTCTAGACGATTTATTGAAATTAAAAGATTTTTTAATGATTTTCTTCGACAACTTTTAAAATTATCGATAATTAACGAATAATTCATGAATTTCGGCAGAAAATCAAAAATAGTGAGAATTTTGTATGAAAAATGCTTCTCACGGTGAAAACCGTGACGCGTTTCGCACCTCCCCTTTCGCGAAGGGCGTTGACGACGGCTAATTCGTTTACAATCGGTTATAATAAGGATTTTTTTTCCCGAATTATTCAAAAACAATAAATAACTCACATCCATCTAGAACAGATTCTTCATACAGTCCAGTTTCTGCATCAAGTCCAAAGTTGAAAAATGTTCCGATTTTTCGATATAATTCTGCATTTTGCTCGTAAACCGGATCAGCGCCGTAAAATTTAGATTCATTGTGCAAGTCCTCAAATTAAACAAAAAATTTCGTTTACGATACATTTGAAATTTCTAACTGGAATTAGATTTTTTTCTGCATTAATATCCCTTCCAACACCAAATGTCAGAAGCACAGAAGGCTCTTTCTAAATAAATAATTTATTCAAAGCCGGTTTTAAATTGAAAAAAAGTAATTCACTAACCTTGAGTGGAAGCACATGTCTCTTTATTTCTCCATAATTCCTATAATCATTTATTTTTATTCGGGTGTCCAAAATCATTTCACAAGCTCTTATGCTTTTCGGTAAATTCCACCACATCTGCAGTTAATTATTGTTGAACAATTCAGAAATGATCATCTTACACCAGTAACATTGCTTAACAAAGGAGCTGTGACATTTAGGAAACAATTGCTCCATTTCTTATAATCTTCGTCTGTTGATTTGAATGGGGATAAGGATGGATTAGAAGTCGGCATTTTTGAGGGATCATCGTTTGGATCTGCGATAGATTCCTTTTATCTTCGTGACAAAGATTGATTTTAGAGCTATCAAATCAAATGAAGCTTATATTTTAGTGAACAATAGATGAAAGATTTTTATGCCAAAATTAATGATGATTTTTTAAAAGTGAATTATGAAAAATATGATATTAGTTAATATTATGGAATATCAGACTAACCTTTGAGTGCAGCATCATCTTTTTTAGCTGCATTTTGATAAGCATCAGAATCAGCTTCCATATTTTCATCCTGATCCCCTCTCTTCGATATTTGATGATCTTCGAAATAATTGTTCTCAGTATTTGGTGTCATAAATGGCCTAATTTCCAAGTAAAGAATCAGGATGCTAATTGTGAACAGAATTTTAAATATTGCCTCTGACTTCATCCTGCAATAAATGAATCAATGTAAAAATGATTCGAGTCAAACATAATGAACAATAATAATTATGCAAAAATAAAATTGGGCCGGACTTCATCTATATTATAAAAGTAGAATGAACGATTTTCATTGAAGATAAAATAAACAAATCGTTACACGATTTGATATGAAGTTCCTCTTTTCGACAAATGTTCAAATAAAACCAAATTGTATGCTTTTAGCTCACTCAGTATGATCTGAATCCAGATGTTCAACAAGTTATTTCAATATTTTGGGATAAATATTCTTTATAGATTTCAACGATTTGAAAATGGTGACAATAAAATTTTTAAAAATCACAATAGATAACAATTTATCGATATAGGCTATTATTGATAAAAACATGAACAAGCTTGATTGGGAAAAGAGTTGAAACATCAAAAATTTCAAGTACATCTAAACTGGAATTGCTACCAAAGAAATATTCCATTCTATTTCGGTTGAAACTTTTGCATCACAAAATTCGAATATAAGCAATTTATTCCATGGAATAAATTTTGATAGCATTATCAGAGTTGTGCGAAATCCATACCTTCAAATTTTTAAATCGAAATTTCTGATATTGTTTCTCACATCGAAATCAGACTTGGGACTTTTCCACCGCAACTGCGGTGCGGTGCGGTTGCGGTGGGGTTGACTATAGCTGCGGTGGTCAAATTTGACCAAAAGTCCCAAGTCTGGATTTTTGAGCAAGGAGAAATCGAAATTTTGTAGGATAACATTCTCATAACATTGTTCTACTTCAAATTATTCGAAATTTATTTTTAGATTAATAAGTTAAATTGTCAAAGTGATTAAATGCATTGCTGAATAAAAATTTCTAATTTATTTAACATAAATCGGACATACTATATTCCTCTATCGAATATTTATATAATTTTTTTTTACGAAATTTGACTGTAAAATGTGTTTATTCCATATTGTCGATTATAAACGATTTGGCCGTCGCCAGTACCCTTCGCGAGAGGAGGAGGTGCGAAACGCGTCGCGTTTTCATGCGTTGCGGCTTTCATTGTGAGAAGCATTTTTCATACAAAATTCTCTCTATTTTTTATTTCCTGTCAAAATTCCACAATTATCCACTACTTAATGGCAAGTAGTGCTAATTATGATTAGATTATCGATTGTTGAGTGAAAATTTGTCCCTTTATTTCGTTTTTAGCGATTTCTAGACGATTTATTGAAGTTGAAACATTTTTTTAATGATTTTCTTCGACAACTTTTAAAATTATCGATAATTAACGAATAATTAGTGAATTTCGACAGAAAATCAAAAATAGTGAGAATTTTATATGAAAAATGCTTCTCACGATGAAAACCGCGACGCGTTTCGCACCTCCCCTTTCGCGAAGGGCGTTGACGACGGCTAAGTCGTTTACAATCGACAATAATACTCTTAAAATAACAATAATGTTTATCATCGGGTATTCGAAAAATATACAATAATCATATATTTAAGGAGAAAAAATAAGGTGTACATAAATGTGGTATGTTTTTCATACTTAAAAAAGTAATAGGTAACAAGTTTGTCTTTAATTAATTACCTATAAAAGAAACTTAATAAAATCGTGGTTTTATGGTGCATATAGAAAGGGCATAATATATTAACAATTGGAAGAAAGCGAGTTATAGCACAAAATTCTTTTAATAACCAAATGATTTTCCTTGAAACTTCTTATTTGGGCCATCTTTCTTTAATCATATTAATATCATAATTCACCTAAATAAGGACCATTTGAATCAAAAATCGGGATGAATTTCTCGAATTTTTAAATCCGATTATTTGTTTTTATTTAAGAGTAAATGTCAGCAAAAATCAAAATCTTAACAAAAGCGTATAAATAAGAGTCCGCAAATCGAGCTGATTTTCACATACATTGTTCAGTTTTTAACGCTGATTTTCATGGTGATAACCGTTTTTTAATCTATTACTGTAACGGATTACGGTGCTTGAAGTTTTGACAGATCCGACCTCAGGAAAAAATTCATAACTTTCTTATTTTTGAACCAAATCGAATGCGATTTTTGCATTCAGTAGCTAATGTCCTACCCTTCAATTCATGTAACCACGACCACTTGCTACGATCAATAGTTTTACGCCAAAGTTAATTTCTAAAAATTTTATTCTTATTTTTGTCATATTCTTTTCGAAAAGATCTAAAAAATAAAAAAAATAATCATTTAGTTTGGTTCAGAAATAAGAAAGTTATGGATTTTTCCCGAGGTCGGGTCTGTCAAAATTTTAAGCTATCATAATCCGCTACAATAATCGATTTTTACAAAAACGGATAGCACCACGAGAATCAACGTGAAAAGGCTGAGTAAAATATGTGAAAGTCAGCCCGATTTGCGGACCCCTTTGCTAAGACTTTGGTTTTTGCTGACATTCACTCCTAAATAGATAAGGTATTTTTACTTGGATTGGTTTACATTTTAGGAATATTGATAAATAGATAATTTTAGGTATATAAATTATCGACTAGTCCAATTTAGATGGATAAGTATGCATGATATAAATATGCAAAAAAAAGTCATTCATTATAATTCATTCTGTATGAAGTATGTCTGATTGAATGTGAACGAAATAGAATAAAACGCTCGGAAAGAAAAAAGTCGTCAGGCTAAATATCAAAGGATGCTTCCTTTTCATTCTTTTTTGTGCAAATAGATATGATTTTTTACTCACATTTCTAAATTTCATTCCAATTCTATGAGGAAAGAATATTTGTTCATTCATGTAAAATTCTGAATAGTTTGGGAAATGGAAAATTAGCTAATCTGAGGGACTGAAAGATGAAAATGTAAAAAACCAATATCAGATCGGGGATTGTATTAGGGCGTTTTGATCACATTTTTCAATATTCATCCCACTAGTACCAACATCTTCTGTTAGCTGGCTATTCGCCTCTAGCGCATTCCATTTATTTGAAGCAATTTTTGAGATATTAATTTTTATTGAACTCCACATTTTAACGTCATCTTCACTGAATTAAATTTAAATTAGGAAAACTTTCAATCATGAACTTACCTCTCGTAACTATCGCTGCTATTGTATTTGAAAGCGAATACATTTATTCCAATAAATGCGATTACTGTCAGTAAAATGAAAGCGTTGACAGTTTTACGAATATGATCGAGAGGAGTAACTGAAAAATAATTTCATAATTTCTGATAGCATTTGAGAGTTCCAAAATTATAATTTGTGAATGTTCTTGATCAGACTTACTTGCAGATGGAAGTAGAATTTGCCGTGTTGAAATTAGTTTTTTGTTAAATTGAAGAGATACTGAAGTTTGCAAATTAGAATATTTCGGTTGAGCTTGAATTGGAAGTTGTGCTGACATGAGAGTCTAAAGTTTTACATCTAATCTTCCTTTGACTGAGATGAAGATGAACGAAAGCAAATAGGTTGTTGCAACATAAAATATTATGAAATATAAGAAATTTGTAGATAGAGTAATGACGGAGTGACGAAAATTAATAGAAATCGATAGAAATTGTGCCTAAAAAGGAATAATTCCGTCATTACACAATTTACAAACTACCCGAAATGCATCATCAAAATCGCAATACTCAGTAATTAATTAATAAGTTTCGTAATTAGATTGAATAACCTTTGATCTATGAGTGTTTGTCTTTTAATCTTTATTGTGTGGGAGCATCTACGTAAAGTTGACATAGTGTTGGAACGATTGATTTTCGTTTTTCTCTCGAAATTTTGTAAGTCATTTCTAGTAATCTCTTCTTGTTGGAGTTTTCAACCAAAATTTGTTTAGACAGACGCTCTTGGACTCTTAAAATCATTTCTGCTTTGGAATTTAACAAAATCGCTGCATTAAGACCTAGGAGCATTTTTGTCAGACAAACAATTATAAGGGCAGGTGGGTCTTAGAGGAGTCTTTAACAATGGCTCTTCCTAGATCTTGTTATATTCATTTTCATAGCCTAATTTATTCTAATATGTTGTGATAATAAAATCATTGAAATATTGAGGCAGATGTTATTGGCTTTTCGGATATTTTCAACTGAACTTCTAACGAAAAATACACATTTACAAATTTATTAGCCTAATTTTTGATAGCTAAATTAAAAATCCTCTTCGACTCATTTTTTATAGTAAAAAGTCCTCTGATGTTCTTTGTAAACATTCCATCGGGCCCTTTCAGTTTCATTACAGACTGCTACATTGTTAACTCAGCTGTTTGCTGTCTCCAAAAATCAAACGTCTGTATGAATGTGTAGGAAGTAAATTTAAAAATTTTCAGAAATTTGAGAAAAAAAAATCTGCTTCCTCATTCGCTAAATACAACGGTGTATCAAAGGATCACGTAGATGGAAAAAAAATATCATAGAAATCGCTTTCAGAGAAAAAAAACTGATAGATCTGTGCAGGTGGGATATAAGTGGATGTCTGGGATTTTAAGAAGGCCTTAGATATGGTTCTCTACTAGTACCTCGCACTGCACGGATATTAAGAATCCTTTATTGACTAGCCTTGGTTCAATACAGTAATACCAAATACAAAAGTAGAGAACAGTAAAGTGGAGGTAAAACTGTGAAGGAACAAAGTAACAACGAAGTGAGCGTATTTATAGGCGCGAGTTGCGCCTAGTAAGTAACTCCGCCCTTTAAAGTTCGGGTAATCTAGGGATAGTTCTGGAGATGGCTCTCCAGCCAGAAATGACAATAACAAGTATGATTGATCCAAGTGAACAAGTCGTTGGCGACAAGTTCTAAGAATGTATAAGTTTATCACCTCATAAATTTAGTTTTAAAAATGCACACGATGAGTAACTGACGATAAAGACCGTATATTATGATACATTCTGAGCGTTAAAAATCTATTTAAGAGTGAATATCAGTAAAAACCAAAGTCTTAGCAAAGAGATATATAGTGCCGTCCATGTGTTTTGGAACTTTTTTATTGTTTTTTTTTTTTAAATCTCAACTAATACAAAAAAAAACTCCTAGCCTTATTATTTCCCCCACTGGGTGAGGTCGGCTATCCTCCGCCCGTAATGAAGCAGTCGGCCTATTCTAGCCAAACAGGATTAGTGACCCGTTCCGGGGACAGTCTGTTGTTATGTACAACAGCCGAGGGATTTTAGACTAATTTTTCGTGGCTTTATCATCCACTACCAACATTTCTTAAATCCCAGTTTGGATAGAAGCGGGAGGCGAAATTGAGATCCTGCTCTGAAAAATTTTGTGTCACTTTTACAGCGTTTTTCAATCTGTCGCAAAAGTTCTTCTAAAGCGCTGCAAATTGGAAGCGCTTTAAAAGAGCCTCTGAAGCGTTTCCTAACTGTCGCAAAATCTTTCTGTTGCGTGTCGAAAAGTTTTCCATTTCAGCGAGTTTCAGTTGAACTATTTGCCCAGCTGTCATCTTGTTCTTCAGTTCCTTGTA
Source organism: Diploscapter coronatus (assembly GCA_964036155.1). Classification (NCBI taxonomy): domain Eukaryota; kingdom Metazoa; phylum Nematoda; class Chromadorea; order Rhabditida; family Rhabditidae; genus Diploscapter; species Diploscapter coronatus. Next base: position 84,597,742 of record OZ038422.1, on the reverse strand, counting down.
GAAAACATGTGTTGCGTTAGCTGATGACTTGGAACGAAACGTATATTTAAGAGTGAATGTCAGAATTATTCAAAGTGATGTGGAGCAAGGGTCCGCCGATTTGACTAACTTTCATAGGGCTTACTCAGTTTGTCACGCTAATTCTCATGGTGCTATCCGTTTTTTTTTTTTTTTTTTTTTTCGTAAAAATGCAAATGGGCCAAGTTATGCTAATTTCAAGTTTTTACAGACCCCATGTCAGAAAAAAAAATTCATAACTTCTTTATTTGTAAACCAAATCGAATACGGTTTTTTTTGTTTGCATCTGATAGCCCATGAAAAATACCCCATTTTATATCTAACAATGACCATCTTCGAAAATCGATAATTTAGCGGAGAAAGTTACCCTATATACCTGTACTGCGTTTACAAATGTAATATGAGTTAACTTCGGAGTTTTCCACGAGATCTTGTGGAGCTCTTCAAGTTGATCAACTTTTGTTCCAGAACTTCTTCTAGAATATATACGCACACACAGAGATATGAATTTTTAAAAATAACATAAAAAGGCACTATGCTGAATTTGGCCATTGCATTTCAAAATATTCTGGAGCTCAAATGGTAATCAATTCAAGGTCGGTCTTGCAATGAAAGTTGTTCACCATGTTCCTCTACACAACATACTGAATGGGCGAATTTTTACAACGTCTTTTACGTGTAAAAGCAGTACGGATATATAATAGGGTAACTTCGGGTAATTTTTTCCCGCCAAAATTAATTTCTAAAAATTTTCTTTTTATTTTTACCATATTCTCCTACTTAAGATCTACAAAATAAAAAGAAGAATCATTCAATTTGGTCCACAAATAACAAATTTATAGGGGATCAAAGTTGACACTGCAATAATCGCCCTGGTTTTACGCGTTCGGACGCATTTTTCATAGTTTCGACCATGATCATTCTTATCAAAATTGATCATATCTTGTGCAGAATTGAATCCTCTTTCTCGTGGGCTAATATTTCGCTTTCGGTCGAACTTCTTTCTGGTCGAAAAAATCGAAAACTGAGGCGAGTTAAAGTCAAAAATTGGAATATTAAATTTTTCCGCCAAAATGAGTAGTTGTCGTGACTCGTCATGGTCACATTATTTGTAGTTTTTCATGGGCTATCCAATACTGAAAACCACGTTCGATTCGGCTTAAAAATAAGAAAGCTATGAATTTTTTCTGATATGGGGTCTGTAAAAACGAAATTAGCATAACTTGGCCCACTTGCATTTTTACGAAAAACGGATAGCACCACGAGAATCAACGTGAAAAAGCTGAGCAAAATATGTGAAAATCAGCCCGATTTGTGGACCCATTTGCTAAGACTTTGGTTTTTGCTGACATTCACTCTTAAATACACTTCCTTTGGTTAACTATTATAGTTTCTCGTAAATCATAAATCCTCCTTTCTCCATTAATATTTGTTGAAAACATATTGTTGGTTTTAATTTTAAAATAACAATTTTATATGTTATTTAATTTTCACGATGAAATTTTTATTGTCGAATAATCAATACATGAGAATGTATATTTTTTATTTTCAGATGTTGATATTTTCATTAATCTTAGCTTCTGGATTTGTATTATGTAGCTATGTCATATTTGATTACTATCTGAATAACAATTTAGTTATTACGACATATCCAATTTATTCTATTCAAATGGAAGGTACATAAAGAATAATTTGGAAAATTTAGAGGTAAAAATTCATATTCAGAGCATTTTTACAAACCTACTCGAACGTTTTCATTAAGCCGCAGCTGTACTCAGTTAGGAAACCAAGTAAGATCATCTAAATTATTCGCAATTAAAAAGTTGATTTTCAGTTATTTCGTATAATTTCTGGATATGGAATTGGTCGAATGATCAATCGAACTCATATTTTCCAATTAAGTATTGGTTGTCACGATACAAATATAAGACATTTGAATACGATGAAAAGGATTTTCCCAAATATCTCAAGCATAATTCAAACAGATGTAAGGATGATTTTTCAATTAATTGTGATTTTTCTCGATGACGTCATTAACTCTTGTATAAATTCCAAATTGATCCTAACCTCAAGGGAAGGATAATTTTACCAGTCATAAACCGAAAAGAATATTTTATATGCAATTTTAGGATGAATATTTGATTTCAAATAACAGCGTGCATTTGGAGTTTGCTAATTATCATGGTCACGTTGTATGCTGTCATTTTGAAGATCCGACTTGGTTTGTCTTCAAATCATCAAAATTAAAAACTGAAAATATCCATGGAATTCAAAATATTCAGGAGATTGGCAAATCGGACTGAAGACCACCTTCATTTGAGAACGACATATGTCCAGAACACGTTCTATTTCGAACGATATATATCTGAATTGATGGAACTACTCAAATTTAGTCAAGACGTCATCGAGCAAGGAAACGAGATCATCAAGGAATGGGACATGTAGGTGAATGATTTCCACTAGATGTAAAATACCGGGATAGAATCGATTGTTGAAAAATCGTAATGTGAGCATAAATTGAACCACAAATGTTCTATTATGGGAACGAATTTCCCTAAATAAGAAAGCCGGAATCTGATATCCTACAAATTCATGATTTGAAGTGATGAAGACGACAATTTCGCATGCATGCATATTCGGAGAGGTGATCATCCAGATAAAGCTGAGTATGAATATGCCGTCGCTGGATTACATTATCTAGTTGACAAAGAGGTCTGAATAAAATGACCAAAATTAGTATAATATCAAAAATATTTAGGAAACTCGAAATATCATACTATTCGGTGATGATAAGCATTTCATGAAGAACTTATCCCAAATAATCTACATAGAGGAGAAATTTAAACGGGTAATTCTCTCAGAGGTTTATTCTCATTAAATTTTCTAAAGTAATAGTTCGAAAAATTCAACACAACACATCTTTCTGAATACGATGCACGCTTTTCAATAATTTGAAAATTCGCCTTTCCTCTATGCTTTAAACTTGTGCCGTCATATTCGAGTACTATCCAAACTAATCGCTATGTTTAAAATTTAGGTAAAAATAATCGTGAATCAGAATACAAGACCTGGTGAAGATTTCTACATTTCATCGAAGCTCTGCTCATCATTTCTGATGACCGTACCTGAATCGACCTTCGGATGGTTTCTGGCATTTTTCAGCAAAAGGAATGACCACGTTTATTATGATCATGAAATGCTAACTTGGAAAGGACGCTATAGCGGATTTCATAGGCAAGAATTTTAATAAAACCATTTATCAAAAGATATCCAAAATTACAGATACATGTGGAAGCCAATAACTTGGGATACAAGTAAAAGAAGACTCATAAAAGTTTAGAATAAATCTATTTCAACTTTTTGACTAATTTTTCTCTTACATTTAGATGCATTCATTGAATAACCCGAACAAAGGCCGGGCAATTGCAAAAGTATCTCGGATCTGAATCAAACCCATATGCGTGGATACACCCATGGACCCTAATTACAAAAATGTTTTTTTGGCCCCGCCCCTTCATGTGGGCAGAGCCACGCCCACGCAAAATTTTCGATTTTCGCGAAAAAATGACCTGCAGTCGGTACAAAGAAAACCTTTTTTTTTATTTTATATCGAATTCGAAAAATCTCTTCGGAATATAGCAGATTAAGAGCAATACTTCATTTTTGCTTCCTAGAGTACCGTGCTACCACTTTATCATGTTATCATATGGGTCCATGGTATAGCACCCAAATGGTACCCGAGTGATACTATACTAAAATGGGTATCATTCGACTCGAAATTGACTGGAAAGTAATATTCGAGTCCATTTCTACCAAATACAGCAAGTGGTTGACCTCCCCAAATCTATATATCAAAGATGAACAATTATACGAGCTACATGATGCTCCTTAAATTTTTCGAAAATCTTTCATAGCAAAAAGTTTTCTTTGTATAGTTTATTCGGAGTAAGTGGATACTGCATACATTTTGCAACTTCGCTCGTTCAGGCTCCGCCCACTTTTCTTGCTCTGCGAATTGCGTCATTCCCATTTTCAAACGGTTTTTTTTCGATTTTTCTTAAAATTTTCGTGAAAAATCTTTATAATTATATCTTAATTATCTTTCTAATTGACCAATTAACTCTTTTTAATGTTCGCTGTTCATTTTTCGATCGAAATGTCGACTTTTCTCGTGCAAATTTGATAATTTTCATAATAAAAAAACGTCTGATCAGCGACTGTCTGTTCATCAACTTGCAACTCTAGTGACCTGATGACAGCGACAACACCTGCACCTTGGATGAATCGATAATTGACTCGATGAAAATAGATCCTGATTTGAGAGAAAATCGCTAAAAAAAAACAAGAAAAATGAATAGCAAACATTAAACAGAGTTAATTGGTCAATTAGAGAGATAATTAGGATATAATTATAAAGATTTTTCACGAGAATGTCAAGAAAAATCGAAAAAAAACCGTTTAAAAATGGAGGAATGACGCAATTTGGCAAGGCAGGAAAAGTGGGCGGAGCCTGAGCGAGCGAAATTGCAAAATGTATGCAGTATCCACTTACTCAGAATAAACTATACCTCCTGTTTACAGACAAATCGTCAAAACTCTCGACTTTGACCCCCACCTAACCCCGCTCACTTTAGAGGGCGGAGCCTGATCTTCCCATTTTTGTGATTAGGGTCCAAGGGGGTATCCATCCATATGAGTTGGATCCGGATTCGAGGCACTTTTGCAATTGTCTGGCCGCTCTTTATATTTTGTTATGGTTACTCAAAGAATGCGTCTTAAGTCGTGTGCCAAATTTATCTGTCATCAGATCATTTAAATTGATAGCTATAAACAAAAGCATGAAAAATAAATAAGATGCAGATAACATTTATTCTCATCTAAATGTATTCGATGACCAAAAATGTGAACGTATCGACTAAAATTTTTTTCGATCTCATGTTTCTTAATCTATTCTGAACTTCATGAACCGAGTAGCTCTGGGTTTAACTTCAGTATACCCAGGCGCTTGAATGATATAAATCAAGATGGTCGTGCGATTTATCTCATAAATATTTCATAATAATTTTTACTCTAAGCCTTACGTATTAAAAATTTCCCTTTACACGTGATGACGTCAAAACTTTTGTTTCGATTTTGTTATATATCTTTCGTATATTTTTAGAATCTGCTCAAATGCTCTCTAAGTCTGAGCATTTTGTAATGAAAATGATACAAATGATAAAAGTAGCAAAGGGTGCTTAAATCGAAAGTTTTAAAAAATGCACAACGATGCATAATTATGACGATAAAGATCATATATTATGACACATTCTGAACATTAAAAATCTAACTTGATAAGGTTATATACTTATACATTCTCAGATCTATCAGTTTTTTTCCCTGAAAGCGATTTCTATGATATTTTTTTTCCATCTACGTGATCCTTTGATACACCGCTGTATTTGGCGAATGAGGAAGCAGATTTTTTTTTTCAAATTTTTAAATTTACTTCCTACACATTGATGCAGACGTTTGATTTTTGGAGACAGCAAACAGCTGAGTTAACAATGTAGCAGTCTGTAATGAAACTGAAAAGGCCCGATGGAATGTTTACAAAGAACATCAGAGGACTTTTTACTATAAAAAATGAGTCGAAGAGGATTTTTAATTTAGCTATCAAAAATTAAGCTAATAAATTTGTAAATGTATTTTTCGTTAGAAGTTCAGTTGAAAATATCCGAAAAGCCAATAACATCTGCCTCAATATTTCAATAATTTATTATCACAACATATTAGAATAAATTAGGCTATGAAAATGAATATAACAAGATCTAGGAAGAGCCATTGTTAAAGACCCCTCTGAGACCCACCTTCCCTTATAATTGTTTGTCTGACAAAAATGCTCCTAGGTCTTAATGCAACGATTTTGTTAAATTCCAAAGCAGAAATGATTTTAAGGCTGAATGTCCGTAAGGACTAAAGTCGATGTTTCCAGGAGTCCGTAGATTTGGCTGATTTTCACGTATATTGTTCAGTTTTTTACACCGATTCTCATGGTGCTATCCGTTTTTCGTAGAAGCTATCATATGCAGAATTACGGTAGCCTAAAGTTTTGACAGACCCGACCTCGGAAAACATTCCTAACTTCCTTATTTGTGGACCAAATTGAATAGTTTTCAGCATTGAACAGCTCATGAAAAACGCTACAAATAATGTAACTACGACCACTTGCTATCATCAACAAATTTCCGCCAAAAAATTAATTTCCGAAAATGTGACCCTGGTCGACTGCAGTTTTTCGATTTTTTACCCAAATTAGAGTTTCGAACTCCGGCTGGAAAAGGACTTATTTTGTAGAGAATTAAATTCTCCATCTGAATATGTAAAAATTTTCAAAAAAAATGGTCGTCGAAACTATGAAAAATGCGTCCGGACGCGTAAAACCAGGGTGATTATTTCATAGAGTCAACTTTGACCCCTCATAACTTTCTTATTTCTGGACTAAATTGAATGGTTCTTTTTTATTGGATAGTATTTAGTCTTTAGATTACCAGACAATAAAATAAGAATTTTTGAATATTAATTTCGGCAGAAATGCGCACCTTTCGCGTTATAATTGCGTACTTTGCGGCTCGTATTATCTTTACGCGTAAAAGACGTTGTAAAAATTCGTTCATTCAGTATGTTGTGTAGAGGAACATGGTGAACAACTTTCATTGCAAGATCGACCTTGAATTGATTACCATTTGAGCTCCAGAATATTTTGAAATGCAATGGCCAAATTCAGCATAATGCCTTTTTATGTTATTTTAAAAATTCATATCTCTGTGTGCGCGTGTATATTCTAGAAGGAGTTCTGGAACAAAAGCTGATCAACTTGAAGAGCTCTACAAGATCTTGTGGAAAACTCCGAAGTTAACTCAAATTACATTTGTAAACGCAGTACAGGTATATAGGGTAACTTTCCCCGCTAAATTATCGATTTTCGAAGATGGTCATTGTTAGATATAAAATGGGGTATTTTTCATGGGCTATCAGATGCAAACAAAAAAAACCGCATTCGATTTGGTTTACAAATAAAGAAGTTACGAATTTTTTTTCTGACATGGGGTCTGTAAAAACTTGAAATTAGCATAACTTGGCCCATTTGCATTTTTACGAAAAAAAAAAAAAAAGAAAAACGGATAGCACCATGAGAATTAGCGTGACAAACTGAGTAAGCCCTATGAAAGTTAGTCAAATCGGCGAACCCCTGGAAATAACGACTTTGATCCACCCTGATATTCACTCTTAAATCGACTGACTTTCGTTCTAATAGAACTTTACTTGCAGTTTATCCTACTTTCTATTTCTCAAAACAGTCAAGTTTGGATAGAGATTTCGGAGAAAGTCTTCCAGTAAAAACACTTTTTCATCTATTATTAATTTCAACAATTTCTATTTTAGGTATTAGTTTATGCGTGACAAATTCATTATCCTTCCAAAATCAAATGAGGAAATGTGCCTAAGCATCGTAATGGTGATCTTAATTTTCTTTATTTTCAAATTGAAACCTAAAGGGTGCCTCCACTCGCGATGACAAATTTTGGGAACAGACCAATTCTCTAATAGCCTGATCCCTCTCCTCTCTCACTGGGCGGAGCCTAGCTGCCCCAGTCTTTCTTCTCATTGCTCTTGATTCTTGTTTTTTTTGGGTCTATTTGCTATGAGCTGGATTTTACCCTTGAATAGTGTCATTAAGAGTCAAGCGTTCTAGCATACATAAAACAGACAGCATCCCAGAACTAACTTCATCGCTCGAACTCATTCCAGCCTTCTTATCACTTCACCGAACACAGGAAAAAGGCATTCCCAATAATATCTCACTCTCTCCCTCTCTCTCTCTCTCTCTCTCTCTCTGTTTGTCATAAGAAATGTCGGAAAAAATGTTCAATAATCAAATGAATAAACCGAATCAAAATCATAACAAACGAAGTGATTTACAGGTAATTTTCATATACAAAATCTAAAAATAACCAGTTCCAGGGTATTCGTGGCATTGCAATATTATCCGTTCTAGGATTTCATTTTTATCCGCAATATTTTCCAAATGGATACTTCGGAGTTGATCAGTAATTTATCATTAATAGAAATTTGTAATTTTATCAAATTTCAGATTTTTCGTATTGTCGGGATTTTTGATGACAATGATATTCGGGTCGAAGCCAGTCAGTCGAAAATCGATTTTTCAGTTTTATTATCGACGCATCAAACGGATTATTCCCCTATATGTATTTCTCATTTTTATTGGTAAGTTGTTTTTTTTGGAATAAATAACTGAATTGTAGAATTAATAGCATTTTAACACGACGACCTTAAGCTCTTGAAATAATTTTAAAATATCCATCTATTAAAAAATATCTATAAAAAATAATGAATTTTAGTTTTATCATGCGTGTTGTTATTCTTCCCTCATCTATTTGTGCAATTGAATTCCTTATCGTCACTCCGTGCAATAAGCTTTACATCGAATGTGATTATGCGTTCGGATGACCATAATTATTTTATTATGGTAAGTTTTTAGATTTTTTTTTCAGAAATGTTATTTTGACTATTTTAAATTGTTTTTCTAAATATAATTTAGCTAAAACAAGCCGAAGATGTCTTCACCCACACCTGGTCTTTATCAGTTGAAATTCAATTCTACCTCTTTGTACCCATGATTTTCATTATTTATCAGGTAAAATCATGATATTTTGAAAATGAACACATATTTTAGTATATTTGCTCAAGAGAAATGACACGGTTTGCTCATTTATATTTGACTGTTCTGGCTGTTTTATCATTACTTTATCACTTATTTGCACCGGAAACGATATCATTCAATAGGTAGTTTTATAGCGATAAAATTTGACTAAACTCTGACCGATTAAGAAAAATAATGAAAATTTAGAAAATTTATAACAAATAAAAATATTTTAGCGTATTCGCACGATTCTGGCAATTTTACATTGGTATCGAATCGTATTTCCTTTCGCAAGTTTTTGAGAATCAAAAGTTGGATCATAATACGACTCTAAATCTGGAGGATCTACCATTTCTTGAAAGAATTTCGGATGAAGAAAATAACATGGATGATGAGAATTCTCTGAACGATACCGATATTCAAGGTAACACAATTTGAAAATTTCTACATATAATGATTGATATTTTAGAACCCAAAAATAGAACATTAGGTTTCAATTACAACTGCACCCATCATTTTCAATATGGATTATTCTTAATACTGCTTTTGCTGATCTCATGCTTTCCAATTCCATTATTAGCTTTACCAGCACGAATTTTGTCAACTATTGCCACTGGTGCTGTTATTTTGACAGGAACTTCGTATGGGGAAAAGAATATTCTGGCGAATAAGTAAGTTTCGAGATTCGTTCTGAAGCAAATTATGTTCTCTGAAAATTCTATTAGGATATTTTTCCCCAATTTAATTTAAAAATTTTAGACATCTAGTATTGATCGGTGATATCTCGTATGCTTTATATCTAATTCACTGGCCGATATTCGTTTGGGTCAAATTCAGCTATCCTGAAGAGTTGACATGTGGTGCGCTTTTAAAGTTGAATTGAAATAACTTTGCATTAAAATATCATTGATTTTGTCGATAACATCTCAAAACTTGAAACTAATTTAAACCACTTGCTAATTTCTTATTGAAAAATATAAAATTTTAACTTGTACTATTGCTAAGTTATAATTTCAGCCCCATTATTCGGAATTCTTGCATCGATATTTTTGGCATATTTGGTCTACATGACATATGAATCATGGTATCTTAAACTAGAAAAACTGCAAATCACTATTCTAATCGTCATTTTATATGGATTAGTTTTGGCGTTAGCTGTAAATTCAGGTTGGTTTTTTAAATCAAAATATCGATAAATAGGAAAAATTCAGAATACGTCGAAAGTCTATTGGAACAAACTCAAAATCATGCCATAATTGACTATAGTAGCGTCAATATTTCAAGAGGTAAATCTTGTTTTTTTTTTTAATATTGATTTATAATTTCAAATTTTAGAAGAAGCAATCAGATTGAATCGATATTGGGCCAAGAATGAATATAGGATGTTGGTCATTCCAAATTGCTATCCAAACAAAACCGAGCATGGATTTTGCTCTTTTCCTGTAAAATATTTTATTTTATTCATATCAAGAAAAGCATACATTTTTAGTACAATGAAAAAGGAAAATATCGAATTATGGTTTTGGGCAACAGTTATGGTGCAAATATGGGTGAATTGTTCTACGAAACTTTCGGCTCATATGCCAAAAATATGAGCAAATTTACTCGTTCATGTAAGTTCAATGACAAATTTGCAAAAAGTAGCATTATAGCCAATTTGAACGAAACAGTATGTAGAAAGATTCTTTATTCATTATTCTTTAGTCAAGCTGTATTACTTTCTTGGTACAATGGGGATACTTTTAAAAATTTCTAGCTCAATAAGTAATTTAAATTTAATTCGAATTTTAGATTGCGAAGTTTTAGTCGTGAGTAAAAAGAATAAGGGTTGTTCCAAAATTGTTGATACTTATTTGTGAGTTATTTTTTATCTTCATAAATTGCAAAAAAAAAAGAGTAATTCCAGAGAGCAAGCTACAGACTTCAAGCCCGATTTTCTATTTATCGTCGCTAGAAGCTTTGCTATCAATGAGCCTATCGAGAATCCAGCTAAAATATTGGATGATGAAATTTTGAAAGAGGCTATAGAACAATTGAAGGTAAAAATTAAATGGAATAATTTTCATTTTAGTTTGTAGAAATACGAAGAATTAACGAAATATCACGTATTTATCGTTGGAACTATCCCTAGTCCGATAGACAATTTCCTCACAAAATATACGGATAAAATTGATAAGAAGCAGAATGTTACGAATGTAAGAAAGATTTATTCGAAAATTCTTTTTTTAATGAAAATTTAGTCCGATTTTATTAATGGAAAAAATTATTTGAACGGGATTAAACGTGATTTGGAGCTCGGAAAACTGTAAGTATTTGAAATTAAAGTCCACTTTTTTTTAATTTAAAATAAATTTAGCTGCTCGAAATGTACGATTTTGCCTGTTGGAGATCCATTTTTCGCCACCAAACCCTATGAGAATCCCCAATTTTTCAACTCGAAGACTCTTCTTGGCTATTTTTTCAATGGAATGCACCTTACTCCTGCGGGTCAACAATTACTCAAACCGACCTTAGAAAATCATCTCAGGGATTTTGAAAAAGAATATTTGTAATAAATGTATTTATATGGAAAAAAGTCTGTAAATCAGGAATGAGACTGAATTCTGATTACAAGCTTTCAAGCTTTACAAGTCACTTTCATCGCATACAGCAAGAAATTTCATATATTATCCTAGGGAATTACTAAATGACAGAGTAACGAATGACAGAATCCTATAGTCAAAGAGGGTGAGGGTCTTTTCCCTCTACTTTTTCGTGAAAATAGTGTAGCGTTAGAGAAAAAACTGGAGGAGAAAGGGTAGAGTGGGGGAGGGGGAAGATCCTCACCCGTTAAAGATAAACAAGAGGATGAAATTTGAAAGAAATAATGTGGAAAAGACCCACTCCGCCAAATAGTAATTGCCATTATCAGTTCAAGATAGTATGTGTTGTAAAGTGTGTCTGTTTGTACACGCTTATAGAGATATGATCATCCAATTGAGATGGGATTTGCACCAAAAGATGCGCAATTTTCCCGCGATGTGCAACATATAGATTTTTTTTTGGATTTGATCAGATAATTAAGCAATTATCCTTACTAGAGGTGATTTCTCCTTTAGTAAGTCGATTCTTTTTTTTTTGCATTTTTATGGATCAAAAGGAACTTGAAATTTTTTGAAGAATTTTAGAAAATGACAATCAATGGGATAATTGAATGATAACAAGGAAATATTTTAAATGATTTATTAAATTTGTTAATTGGATAGTTTTAGTTTTATGAGTTGATGTATTTTTAGGAGGGAAGAGTTATGAAATTAAAAATTTTGATGGTATGAGAGAGTATGAACATGAAAATGAGAAATGCAATGCATGTTAATTTAAAAAAAAAAATTTTTTTTGGTACTGGAATTGTTGTGTTGTTGATGTTGTTTCGGTTTGATACTGTTTTTGGTTTGGTTTAGTATTGTTTTGTTTCGCACCTTTACGAAGCAAGAGTCCTAGACGAGGAAGGCCGCGAAGTGGCCGACCGAAGTCTAATAGTAGAAGTAATAATGATGCACAAGTAAAATTATGCATAACATAAAAATATCAAAGACTTTTTTGAAACATTTTCATCAGATTATCAAGTATTTTTAGCCAAATTTCTGAGGATACTTTCCATGTTCATTATCGATTCAAACTTGACATAACAAAATAATGAGGAAGTATAATCTTCATTTTTCAACGATTGTATAATTTCAAACATTGGTAATGTTAGTTCAAGATCAATGTACGTTTTTTTTCTAAGGTAGGAGATTAGGAAAAATAGAGGAATTGATGAAGATCTATGTTGCATAGATTTGTTTAGCTGGATTGGTTTTAATGGAATGATTTTCCTAACAATGAGAAAATACGATACTATTCTTTTTTGTGCTAATGGAAAAGCCAGAAAACTAAATTTTCAAAAATTGAACAAACAACATCTCTTCATATCCAATACCCTCTCTCTGTGTTTGTATTGTTGTCGTTAGTAAAACACTATGAGAACTTGAGAGATTTAGAAGAAAAAAAAATATTTTTCCATGATTTTTATGCAAGATAACAATTTAACACGGCTAATGCATATTATGCTTTTAAATTAGCTAATATATCCAAAAAAAAAATGAATGTTGATAAATTTTCAAATTTAAATTGCAAAAATATAGAATTAAAATGTCGCATTAGACGCTTGTGGTGTGATTTATCAATGATAACCTATCACGAGACTGATAAAAAAAACATTTTCAAATATTTATCATAATCAAATGTAGTTGCGAGCAAATTTTGGAATCAACGATGACTATGGATTCAGTCTGATATCTTCAACCTACTGTAAGTCAATTTAACCTGAATAAAGTGACTCAATTGTGAAAATTCAACTATGACTTCCGGTCAAGTTTCAGCATAATGTTACGATAATATGCACAACAGATTGAATAAATTGAACTCAACACGATTATTCCAATTTTTTAGTTGTAACTGAATGCATTTGATTTAATTAATTTTTTAAATTCATACTCTTCATCCATATCGATGGATATTTTCTCCAGTAAACCCATGTGATTTTTTTTTTTTTTTTTTACAGTTTCTACTATTCTCAAACTCTGTTCCTCACTTTGAGTGATTATTCGTTTCATGGAACATTAAAATATTAGTTAACGAGTTCGAATTCGAATTTAATGCATTTTTTCACCAGCATGAATACTATGAGTGGATTTTCTTCTTCTTCTGCTTCAAAATATTAAGGGACTAGTTTCTAATCCTGAAGGTGAAAGGATATTTTTCATTCGTGATTTGTAAATCTCGCCACATTTTTATCATAAAGAATTAATGTGACGATATTTTGGATTTCCATTCTTACCTATTTTTTCAATATCTTACCATGGAATTCTAAAAAAAAAAATTTCCTCCACTTTTCAAAGTGCCGATTTTCGTATTATATTCGAGAAGAAATTTTCAGACTGTTACATGTCTCAACGTTCAACAATGTTAACTCAGCTGGAGCTCATTTCAAAGATGTGGAATGGCTTATGACTATTAGAAAACCGAATTTTGAAAGTTTTTTGTCCGATTTTCGAAGACTTACTTCCTTATTCTAATGAACACGGAATCAATGCTTGCTGAACCAATATTGATGAGAAAAAATCTGTAATTGTGCTCTTTGCTCGCTAACGAATTCAAAGTCAGATGAAAATAAAATTTTCTAATGAATGGGTCCAAATAACTTTTATAAATAAAAAAACAAAAGAAACTTCGTCATTCATTATCTAAATAACGAGGTTTTATAAAAGTTATTTGGATATATTCATTAGAAAATTTTATTTTCACTTGAACTAGAATTTTGGGTCTAAAAATTAAACGATAATGCTCTCACAATGGACAGCTACTGCTATTATATTTCTATTTTTGGCTCTAAATTTTGTCATCTGGTTGATATTTGATAATATTCAGAAAGATAAGTTGTAAATTTCAAATATAAACTGCAACACTTTATTGATTTTTTGTTTATTTCTTTATTTTTTAATTTTAGACAGGCTAGAAGAGCTCAAACAAATAATCACACATGGCAATTTCTTAGAAGAGAAATCGGTCGATAATTCAGTAATTTTTAAGTTATTCCCAAGAAAGTAATAGGAATATTTTTAAAGAAAAATTTTATGCTGAATCATAACTGTTGAAAATCTATCTTTAATCAAAAGTGGAAATAATATTCAGAAGCAGGATAGTGATTATTGTCTTCCTGTCAATGAAGAATTTGTTGAGAAATATAAAAAGCAGGCAGGCGACAGGAATAACTACCTTACCAAAAATGCTAGTCGAAATCTGTACAATATTCTTGCCCCTGAGGTTGGTATCTTTATTTTGAAATTACGTCGAATCCATGCAATAACATATGGTTTATTGTGCTGATCAAATGAAGTTAAGGACCGTTTTTTAAAGCGCATCTTACGAGCAATGTGCGTGTAAACCGATGCGCAATGTTAGGTTGAGGTTAGAGTCAGAAAACTGTCTGTAGGTCTGTAGGGGGACAGTGAAAAAGTTGTCCATTATCTACTCTGCATTTCTCGATTTTTATCGACATTTTTGATAAACGATCCTTCGTTTGTTAATCAAAATTCTAAGTACGTGACTTTTTCTTCGATTTTAATGAGAAAAAGTAAATGAGAGGGAAACTCCACCCATAAAATCTTGCGATATTACTCATGTTTCACTTATTATTAAAATACTGATATTGATTTTAGGCGATTTGCCCACGAATTCGAATAGGAAGAATTTTTGACGGTGGAAAATGGATGTGCGATCCGATCAATTTACCTGATGGATGTGTGTAAGTTGTTACTATTTACCAGAGACTGATTAAACTATTCGATATACAATAAAACTGATGCAGCGATGGTGTTATTTGAATTCTTTGCAATTACTCATAAACGCAACAGCGCAACATAAAAATGGCTTATTTGACAGATCCTATCTGCGAATATGTTTCCATTTTTTCTATTCATTATATAGGAGAAATAAATAAATTGAGAAAAAGAAAACGGTGAGTGAGAATATGGCGCTTCGCTGGTAGAGAAAAATAAACAACGAAAATACCTGCAGATTGGATTCGCCAACAAGCCTGGAAGAAATAGCGTACACAATTGTAGTGTTTTCTTATCTTATCAAACCCTTCATATTATATCTGAATTCTACGTCGTTGAATTGTAGCAATGAATCCAAATCGTCCGGTGATAATAATAATAATGTGTTTTTTTTTAGAATTTTCTCTTTGGGAATCAATGGCCAACCATCGTTCGATAAAGACATTCAACAATACACACATATGAGGTGCAAGATCTATGGATATGATATGGTAAAAATCTTTTACAATAAAAGTCCTTAGATTTTTATGTTCTAAAATGATTATTAGAAATGAATGATTTCAGCACGCTAGTCGAATCTCATTCGAAACGTTCAAATCAATAAATGGATTTTCTCGGGCTGTTAAACTATCAAATGTGACGAACAAAGAGCAAAATACTTCGACAATACGTAATTTCATTAAATCTTTAAAATGAAACAAATTTCTGAATCATTGATATTCAGAGGATCTAATGATTCTGGAAAAGGTTGAAAGACTGGAAATTCTGAAAATCGACATTGAAGGGGCAGAATATCTAGTGATACCTCAATTTTTAGAGGAGAATATTGTTTGTCAGGCATATATAACTTTTAATTAGGATATTATTTTAATTTCTTTACTTTTAGATTCTAATCGAAATTCATAGTAGCGAACATGATAACATAAAAAAGATGTTGCTAGAAATTGCAAGGTTTAATTTTTTTTTATTATTTAAAAATAAAATCAATTTCAGATTCGATTATTTACTGTTCAATTTCGAAATCAACCCCTTTGCCGTGTTCACTGCCACCGAATTTAGTTTCATTCACAGATCTTGCATGAAGCGATACTTTGCTATTGAATTAGCTCGATATTTAGTTTGATAGGACAGATTGCAAATATTGTTATAGGAATTAAAGTTAGAATAATTCATAACAAGATATCTAGTCTATAGAGTTGTGTAATTGCTGTTTGTGTAAAACTATGATATTTTAAATGAATTTATTTATGCGTGTTCATCAAATGCGTCAAATTTAAAAAATCAGTTATCATTTTTCGTTCGTTATAATATTTCAACTGCGAAATTTTCACTAATTAATCAACTGCATCCCATAAAATCTGAAATCCCGAATAGACTAACCATTGATCGGTATAAAATCGCAAAGACGCGACGTTTGATGGAATAATGAACGTCGTTCCTGCAGTAACGTTACCCCATAATCTAAATAAATTATTCTCGAATAATTATATTATCTTCTTTATTCTTGGTAATAGCTAGTCACAGAACATGTTTCCGAAATGAATATAAAGTATATCATACCCGCTTTCAATTTCAAATGAATATTAGTCATTCTATGCTAAAGTGAAACATTACTGGGAAGGGTTTGGCACATCTCAAAATTGATACCATCGAAAATGGTCCCAAACAATGTAATCGAAGGTGGAGAATCCGAAAATTGAGGCCCCAGATCAGGGTTGCAATTTTTTTTACATGATTCAACATAATACAATACACGACACGACACGATTAATAAACGTGATAAAACCGGATTAAGTGGGGTTAAGCTCAGATTTCAGGATATCAAGCCGGGGTACGGAGGATTAATAAGTTTTAGTGGACGTCTTTTGTAGCAGATTTTATCCGATCTAATACCGCTTTATTCGGCTTGATATCCTGAAGTTTGGACTTAATCCGGTTTTATCACGTTTATTAATCGTGTCGTGTCGTGTATTGTATTGTATTGAATCATGTAAAAAATTTGCAACCCTGATCTGGGACCTCAATTTTCGGATTCTCCACCTTCGATTACATTGTTTGGGACCATTTTCGATGGTATCAATTTTGAACTGTGCCAAATCCTTCCCAGTGATGTTTCACTTTTGCATAGAATGGTTAAACACATACGATTCTGATCAACTCGCATCCATACATTATCAGCCTCATTTTCTTCATCGACCAATATTTTTTTTGTTTCAGATTCGCTTTTTATTTTCTTAAAGTATTTTAGAATTTCACTTTTTTCTCATCTTAAGCAACAGAAATAAACGAAAATTATAATTTATTCATAAACCACAACAAATCATTAAAAATATTTTGCATAAGAGAGTTTTGATATTTTGATATAGTTTATTCTGAGTAAGTGAATACTGCATACATTTTGCAACTTCGCTCGCTCAGGCTCCGCCCACTTTTCCTGCCTTGCCAAATTGCGTCATTCCCCCATTTTTAAACGGTTTTTTTTCGATTTTTCTTGACATTTTCGCGAAAAATCTTTATAATTATATCCTAATTATCTCTCTAATTGACCAATTAACTCTCTTTAGTGTTTGCTGTCCATTTTTCGATCGAAATTTCGTATTTTTCGTGCAAATTTGACATTTTCATGAAAACATCTGATAAGCGACTGCTTGTTTGTCCACCAATTTGTAATTATAATGTTCTGATGACGACAGCAACATCTGCATCTTGGATGAACCGACAATTGACTCGATAAAAATGGGTCTTGATTTGAGAGAAGAAATCGCTAGAAAAACGAGAAAAATGAACAGCAAACATTAAAGAGAGTTAATTGGCCAATTATCTGGTTAATTAGGCGTAATATTCAGTTAGTTGGAGACAATTAACTAACTTCTTTTCGTTTTCAAATTTGAAAAATAAAAACGTTATTTCTGACGATAAAATACCTCAAAACGATGAAGCATCGCTCTACAGAGTTAATTGATCAACTAGAGAGATAATTAGGATATAATTATAAAGATTTTTCGCGAAAATGTCAAGAAAAATCGAAAAAATAGTTTGAAAATGGGGGGAATGACGCAATTCGCAGGGCAGGAAAAAGTGGGCGGAGCCTGAGCAAGCGAAATTGCAAAATGTATGCAGTATTCACTTACTCAGAATAAACTATAACTCTTTTTTATTTTACTACCTTGATAGATATATTGGATGTTTAGTGCTCAAGAATGTAAAAAGCCGTGCGATAAGTTTATATTAAAAAAAATTTTATTTTTTTCTCTCCCAAATCTCTTTCAATCATAATAAATCTGTGTTTAATTCAAAACTAATTCAAATGAATTATCTTGTGTGTTCATATGTTGGCGCTCCCCCGAAACCCTTTGTTAGGCTTTCTGCAAATAACCACCAAACCTTTTAACTTTTCTCAAATATCATCATCATTTTTTGCCGAAAGAATAGCAAAAAAAATCCTCAAAGGAAGTCAAAATGATCAGTCTAATATCACACAGAAGAACTATTATATCTCGTTTAGCTCATGTTTCCTAAGGTAAGCATATTCACTTCGATTCTGATGGCTATGTGGCATTTTTAAAGATTGGGCTATACTTTTCAAATAGTAGTCAATTTTTTGTTTAATTTTATTCATTACGAACAGAATTTTCTTCAAAAGGAAATATAAGAAGCATATAATTCTGTATCATAAATCGACGACCAAGATTTTAGGTAAGAAAAATCACATGCGTAGGAGCAGGTTATGTTGGTGGACCGACTTGCGCGATGATCGCTCACAAATGTCCAGATATTCAGGTAAGTATTATTTGGCCATTATTGCTATTACAAATCGATAATGACCATTTTGGTATTCTCTAATCGGATATCTCTTTACCAGCGCTACATCAAAGCTTTATTAGAATTATTGAATTAATATTACTGATTTCGATAATGGTTTGTTGATCTATCTTGACATTAGGGCTTAAACTTTTGGGTCGGGAATAAAAACTAGGGTATGAATTATCACAGCCTGTTTTCTATCTCCTATCCTCTCTATCATTAGTGAGTGTGATGACAAATATTTACCGGGTTCAAAAGTTTAAGAAGTTTCTAAAAATGAATGCTCCGACTTGGCAATTTTGAAAATTTAAGCTACTATTTTGTTTCGCTTCAGGTTCAAAATGAAATGCAATGAAGTAGGAAATGCGTTGACGTTATTGAGATTTTTCAATCAAAAATGTGCTAAAACTGATTTCAATCCTATTATAAATAATTTGAAATCAACGTCAATTTGACTAATATAAATCGGATTGTATGGATAAATTTGAATAGTTTCTTCAGTTTATGTGATTGTATATGATCTGATAAAATTTGAAATCAGTGCGAAGGATGAATCGTTTAGCAAAATTCTAACAGCATAATTTGAATGACGCTTATTTAGATGAATATTGCTGTACTCCCGAGTGAGGTGTCAGTCAGAGCTCGTTTGTAACCCAAGGTTTTATTAGTACAACGTCGAAAAGAATTCAGGAGAAAAAGGACCGACCGTCCTAGAGGAAAACAGGAGGGGTAGACTGACTACTAGGAAGGGAATGACCAATCAATGATCTGTTAATGGTCAGGGAATAGAGATACGTACTAAAGAAGAGGGAGAAGAGTTGTAGAGGGAACTCTCAGAAGAATTGACCGGACGAATGGCAGTGTCAAATCCGCCCGGCAGCCGCTCGGAGGCCGGGCGGATTTGACACTGTCATTCGCACGGCGTTCGTCCGGCACCTCCCCCTCTCAGCTGGCGTTCGCACGGCATTCGTCCGGCACCCTTTAGTGCCGGACGAACGCCGTGCGAATGACAGTGTCAAATCCGCCCGGCTTCCGAGCGGCTGCCGGGCGGAAGTTTCTCGGCGTTCGTCCGGACAATTCTTTGTTAGAATGAGCCAGTGTCGTTAGGCGGCACTGCTAGGAGAGAGAGAGAGAGAGAGAGAATGGAATAGAGTGAGCCTCTAACAAATATGCTATTAGTAGAAATTATTAATTCAAATACGATATTTCAAATTTTCATAATGCTTTAGCTCGAATTATTTAACTCTTACTAGAGGTGATTAATTTCATTTCGCAACTTTAAAGATTCTCAACCCGATTAGAAATTAACAAATTCGAACGTATATAATTGCTGCTGATAAATGTGTGAGTGTGTGGAAACAGTCTTAAATATTTCTCGCATTTTCTAACTACAAGCTTCGAAATGTTGTTTTAGTATGTTTTTTTTTTCTAACGATCATAAATAGATGTTACGAAAGTTCGCAGGCTCGCAATGTGAGAGAATATGGGGCTGGGGTAGGGTTAAAGATAGGCTCTCCAGTTTTTGCATACTATTTCTTCAAACTGTGAACGTTCGCAGCACCCGCACATTGTGTATCAATAGAGATCGAATAATTTTAGGTGACTGTTGTGGACATGAACTCGGAGAAAATCGCGGAGTGGAATTCGGACAAATTACCGATTTACGAGCCGGGCCTGCACGAAATCGTCATGGCTGCTAGAGGAAAGTCAGTCAATCTCTCTTCTAAAAGTTTTTTTTTTTTTTTTTTTTTTTTGTAAAATCTTAAAATAATAATTTCGATTTTTCATTGATGTTCCTTGTTGTAGAGGCTTTATTGGACTAAATACGTTCTATAAAAAGAACGTGAGCTTTCAAGCAATGGCATCACACTTCAGAAATCTTCATTTCTCATCGGATATCTGCAAAGCCGTTCGGGAAGCCGATCTTATCTTCATCTCTGTCAACACTCCCACAAAAAGTTACGGTCGTGGAAAGGTGACAATTAAATAGTCGGAAATAAAATCAAAGATGTGTTGAAATTCAAGGGAATGGCACCTGATTTCAAATACGTTGAAGCTGTTGCTAGGACGATCGCTCAGCATGCTGAAGGACCGAAAGTAAATAGTGAAAAGTGAAAGGTGAAAGCACTAAAAGAATGATTACTTTCAGATAGTGGTTGAGAAGAGTACTGTGCCCGTAAAGGCTGCAGAAAGTATTTTGTCCATTTTGAGAGAGGCGCAGAAAAACGACACTAGACTCTCTTTTCAGGTCTATTTTTTGTTGAACTTCAATGCAATATGAGAAAATTCTTTTTAGGTTCTATCGAATCCCGAATTTCTTTCGGAAGGCTCTGCAGTTGAGGATCTGTCAAACCCAGATCGAGTTCTCATCGGTGGAGATTCTTCGAAGGTAATAGTTGGAAACATCTGTTGCAGTGTCTGTATGGTATGGATCAGACCGTATGTTTCATTCTGTCTGTGGCAGGAACTGTGGAGGTGGACAGATATTTTGTAGTTTACGGTCGAACAGAAAAGATGAATCGATTATAAATCAACTTTATTCAGCCGGTGCGAAGTGAGAGCTAATTCAGATTGAGAATAACGAGATCGTGTGGTAGCAAACGCTAATTTTGGTAATTGTAGGAAAAGGAATGGGATATGCCAACATAATAATTTTTTTTTTTTTTTTTTATAATATTATGATATATCTTTCCTCAACATTGATCAAATAAGTTACAATTTTTTGTCATCGTAATTTACTAGAAATACCCTAATTTGTATTCAGGAAGGTCAAGAAGCAATTCGTCACTTAGTTTCAATCTACGAGCACTGGGTGCCGAGAGACAGAATTCTCACTACAAACACTTGGAGCTCGGAGCTCAGCAAATTGGTACAATTATGAATTTAGGAGCATATCAGCCATTTTTATTCAAATAGATAAATGATTATGCTCGCTCTTTCAGACAGCGAACGCCTTTCTGGCCCAGCGAATTTCATCTATCAATACCGTTTCTGCTATCTGTGAAGTGACTGGAGCAGACGTGAAGGAAGTTGCCAAAGCAGTCGGATTCGATAGCAGAATTGGGAATAGATTTTTGCAAGCCAGTGTTGGTGCGTTTATGGAAACCTAGAAATTAATGACCTAGATACCTAGTAAATTACTAAATAATGTACAAAAAAGAATTCTACCCTACCATACTCAATCCTAACCCTATGCTATTTCATTAGTCACTAGATTATAGTCGATTCTGAGTAAGTGGATATTGCATACATTTTGCAACTTCGCTCGTTCAGGCTCCGCCCACTTTTCTTGCTCTGCGAATTGCGTCATTCCCATTTTCAAACGGTTTTTTTTTTCGATTTTTCTTAAAATTTTCGTGAAAAATCTTTATAATGATATCTTAATTATCTTTCTAATTGACCAATTAACTCTTTTTAATGTTCGCTGTTCATTTTTCGATCGAAATGTCGACTTTTCTCGTGCAAATTTGATAATTTTCATAACAAAAAAACGTCTGATCAGCGACTGTCTGTTCATCAACTTGCAATTCTAGTGACCTGATGACAGCGACAACACCTGCACCTTGGATGAATCGATAATTGACTCGATGAAAATAGATCCTGATTTGAGAGAAAATCGCTAAAAAAAAAAACAAGAAAAATGAATAGCAAACATTAAACAGAGTTAATTGGTCAATTAGAGAGATAATTAGGATATAATTATAAAGATTTTTCACGAGAATGTCAAGAAAAATCGAAAAAAAAACCGTTTAAAAATGGGGGAATGACGCAATTTGGCAAGGCAGGAAAAGTGGGCGGAGCCTGAGCGAGCGAAATTGCAAAATGTATGCAATATCCACTTACTCGGAATCGACTATACTAGATCACTAGTTTTTGAAGCTACATGAGTTAATTGAATTTTTTCAATTGATTTTCAGGCTTCGGTGGGAGTTGCTTCCAAAAAGATGTTCTATCGCTAGTCTACCTCTGTGAAACTCTCAATTTACATCAAGTTGCAGACTATTGGATGGGAGTTAGTATTTTATGTTGACATATCAAAAATGTGTGTGCATCGATTTGAATTTCTTAAAATTTTTTGCATAGGTGATTGAGATCAACAACCAGCAGCGCCGTCGGTTCGCAAACAAAATTATCGCTGAATTGTTCAACACGGTCAATGACAAACGAATCGCCATTTTCGGATTCGCTTTTAAGGCAAGCAAGGCTAATATTTATCTGAAATTTATTAATAGAATCAAGGACTCATTGAAATTAGCGTCAGAAATATGTAGTACATTTTCAATATTGCATCTTCAGAAGAACACAGGCGACACTCGCGAATCTTCCTCGATTTATGTGTCTTCTTATCTGCTTGAAGAACGAGCAAAATTGGCTATTTTCGATCCAAAAGTTACAAAAAAACAAATCAAATCGGATTTGGAAAATCATGTTGATAAGCAAATTGGTTAGTGAATTTTTTCTCAAAGGTGAAGAATAAGGTTGAATTCATCTTGTGTTTGTACAAAGAGAGTTTATTGTTGAAATGTTTATGGTTTGAGACTCTTTGTATATGATACCGAGACTTTTTGTAATGACACGAAATTTTTGGAGAAATAGTGTAGGGTAAGAATAAAAAAGTAGGTGTCATTTACATAAAGTGTTAGTGTCTTAGAAGTCATGGCTTGAAAAAGTTCATCTCGATGTTGCAAGGATAAAAATTTATAGCCAATTTTATAAGATATCAATCGATAATTGATAACTTAACTTATCATTATTTTAGTGGAAAATCTGGTGACAATTTGCTCTGATCCTTATGAGGCAGCTGCGGGAGCTTATGCGATTGTTGTTCTCACGGAATGGGATGAATTCAAGGTTCTCAAATTGTCACATATTTCAATTATAAACAGAGTGGAATCAATATTTGTAGGACCTGGATTATCGTCGAATTTATGATTCGATGCAGCCATCTGCAGCCATTTTCGACGGTCGTCTCATTCTTGACCATCAGCTACTCCAAAAGATCGGATTCAGAACTTTTGTTATTGGAACTGCATCTGATCAGGTATGACTTATTTCCCAGAACACGGAGATCGACAAGGGAATAAAGTGGTCAAGAAAATCTGTCTCTCATGTTCTCATATATGTTTCTTCTTTTTTTTTTTTACCTTTTCAGAAAAGCCGTTTTTCTTGTTTTCGTTCGGTCTCTTGAATAAGATAGTGGGACGATGTCTTGAAAAAGGCGATAGGCAGGTATCTCGGTAGCGGATTAGGGGCATAGGCTGGGGTAGGGTGTGTAGAGTTTCAAAATGATCAGCATGTCGGGTAGGAGCACAATGAGACCTTACACACTCACCCCAACCTATACCCCTAGCCCGCTACCGAGATGCCTACTCATCGTCTTTTTCAAGAAGCCTTGTCGTTTTCCATGATTTTGGGGAATAAGCCATAGACATTTTTATTTTTTCATAATTTAATTAAGCTCAACGTCGCTCCGTCGTCAACTGTGTCGCTTTGCACCGCAGCTGACGTCCCCGCAGCGGTTGATGATTGCCTACCTTAAAACGACTAATTGAATATATGACAATGTTGGAATGATTGATTTTGTTTTTTTCTTTCAAAATTTTGTAAAAGTAATTTCTAGTAATCTCTTCTTGTTGGAGTTTTCAATCAAAATTTGTTTAGACAGACGCTCTTGGACTCTTAAAATCATTTCTGCTTTGGAATTTAACAAAATCGCTGCATTAAGACCTAGGAGCATTTTTGTCAGACAAACAATTATAAGGGCAGGTGGGTCTCAGAGGGGTCTTTAACAATGGCTCTTCCTAGATCTTGTTATATTCATTTTCATAGCCTAATTTATTCTAATATGTTGTGATAATAAAATCATTGAAATATTGAGGCAGATGTTATTGGCTTTTCGGATATTTTCAATTTTCAACTGAGCTTCTAACGAAAAATACACATTTACAAATTTATTAGCCTAATTTTTGATAGCTAAATTAAAAATCCTCTTCGACTCATTTTTTATAGTAAAAAGTCCTCTGATGTTCTTTGTAAACATTCCATCGGGCCTTTTCAGTTTCATTACAGACTGCTACATTGTTAACTCAGCTGTTTGCTGTCTCCAAAAATCAAACGTCTGTATGAATGTGTAGGAAGTAAATTTAAAAATTTTCAGAAATTTGAGAAAAAAAAAATCTGCTTCCTCATTCGCTAAATACAACGGTGTATCAAAAGATCATGTAGATGGAAAAAAAATATCATAGAAATCGCTTTCAGAGAAAAAAAACTGATAGATCTGTGCAGGTGGGATATAGGTGGATGTCTGGGATTTTAAGAAGGCCTTAGATATGGTTCTCTACTAGTACCTCGCACTGCACGAGTATTAAAAATCCTTTATTGACTAGCCTTGGTTCAATACAGTAATACCAAATACAAAAGTAGAGAACAGTAAAATGGAGGTAAAACTGTAAAGGAGCAAAGTAACAACGAAGTGGGCGTATTTATAGGCGCGAGTTGCGCCTAGTAAGTAACTCCGCCCTTTAAAGTTCGGGTAATCTAGGGATAGTTCTGGAGATGGCTCTCCAGCCAGAAATGACAATAACAAGTATGATTGATCCAAGTGAACAAGTCGTTGGCGACAAGTTCTAAGAATGTATAAGTTTATCACCTCATAAATTTAGTTTTAAAAATGCACACGATGAATAACTATGACTAGAGAGGCCAAGTGATTTTTTTCAAAATAGGTTGAACTGGGTAAATTTGATATCATTTGTGAGGCTAATAGAAAAAGGCACCGGGTTTTTCTTTTCATATCTTGCCTCCCCATACTATTTCTTAGAAAACCCGGTGCCTTTATGGAGAATCCGAATCCGTTGGAAACCTTTTGGAAAGTGACTTGTATCGCCGAGTTTCGACGTCGTTCATGCCTTCAGAAGACCTTTTTCGAAAAACCAGCGACACCATCATTTCAGGCGTATTTTATTATCCTAATTGGTGTCTTGGCTTTACGAAATTATCAGCTAATTAGCGATAATTGGAGCGTCGGAAAATTTCATGCGTTCTTTGTCTCCCTCGAAAGGGGATAGAGACTTGGCCTCTAACTAAATTTTACTGTCTCCTTATAAAATTTCTCATAAATAGCCAATTTCAAATAGTTCCCTCATGTTCATGTTCGATATAATCCTTTCTTTCTCAGCCAAAAAAAAACAGAATTGTACTAAAACATTTCATTTTATGATAATAAATAACGTCTTCGTCCAATAAAAAGGACGAAAAAATACATAATTCCAGAATGACGCGCCAAATTTTACAAAATAAAATTTAAAATAATCTCCTAACCAAATAAATATTGAACATTTATTAAATTGAGATCATTATCAGAAAATTCCACGATGACAAATTGATACTAGAATTGATTTTGAAAATTTTACCTTTTCAGAATCATTTGAATATTCTATCTATTTTTAGAGAATTTTAACTGATTCTTTTTTCCTGTTTAATACCAGTGGTTTCCACATGTGCCTAAAATAAAGAAATTTGCATCTTTTACGACTTCATAATTCCGAATTTGCAAAAAAAAATTTAGGACAAGCAAGGTAGATAGTGTTATTATTTTGTCTATGGTCGCGAAAAATTCAATTGCCATCGATTTTCAAAGTTTACTATCCAAAATTACCTATGCATTCCGGTATGACTTCCAGACTCAGGCCGCATATCGTGATCATAATAAACCTGTTCTTGGATTTTGTTGAAAAATGCCAAAAACCATCCGAAAGTCGATTCGGGAGAAGTGATTAGAAATGAATTGCAGAGTTGCGAAGACAGATACAAATCATCTCCAATTGTCGTGTTCGTATTCACAAATGTAGGAATCTAGAATAATAAATCTAAGAGATTATTTGAAATTTAGATAAACTAGTATATCATAATATGTGAGATTTCGTTCAATATTTATGAGAATCGATTTGACTACCTTTTTCATTATTTTCTTTACCCAATAATTCTAATGAGAAAAATTCGAATAAAATTAAAATTTTCATATCCCACATTATTAAATTGCGAGTCACTTTTGACATTTTCGGCCAATGATGCCATGAAATTAGGATCATCTCCAAATATGAATATCTTCGTCATATTCTAAATTGATCGATTTTTCTGCATTTCATCAGGTTTTTTACATCATTCTGCAGTATAAATTTAGCAGAAAGTGTCGAAAATAGCATATCGGATTTTGAATGATGATCTGTTCTTCTGGTGTGGATGCAGAGCCAGTCTTTTTCGATTCTAAATTTAGAAATTCTTTTTAGAATGCACATTTTCGGCCGCATGAATTATTTGCAAAAATGGATTACAAATTTTGCAACTATAAGTGAAATCATGGAAGATATCTCTATTTCTACATAGTCTTTCAAGTCTCGAAATTTTCAGATTGTTTCAGATTGCAAAAATCCATTTCGCTGACATCTCTATCAAATCACTTACATATTATGCGAGCTAATAATCCTTTCTCCCCGTCTAATATATTCGCCGCTGAATTTGAAATATTCCTTCAAGTCATCCATGTACTTCTCGAAGTAAAGCGTATTTTGCACGAATTCTGTGTATAAATCGACATGCTGCTCTTGGAGATTTATCAATCGCCTGAAATTGGAATAAAATTTTCTGTAGATGGAAAAATTGAAAAATGAATTATCATGAACTCGGAATTGATTTTTTTAATGAAATCGAATTAAAGTGAAAAACTGGATTAGGTTTGTTCGCTTGACCTTTTCTAGAGGAATAGAAAATAAATGATGACATTTCTATATTATAAAAAAAGTCATTCTTCATTTTTTCAAATTAAATGAGAGATAGGTTTTCCATAGATCATACCACGACGGGTCTTCATAGAAACAGCAAGCTTGTCTTCCGTGATAATATGCAAATTTCAAAGTTGTTCGATTTTTTGAAAATTCATAATCATTCTTAAAAGCTGCCGATTATTTAGAAATCACAAATGACAATTTTTACATCAGTGACAATAAGCTTGGACATTTTTGGGAATATGCTGCGAATCAAAGCGTAGTGCCCTTCATTTCGAGCTCGACAACTTGGAGCAACTACCAAAATGTGCTTCCTGCCGACTGTTCGAGCTATTCCATATCCGGATATTATGCGAAATAGCTAAATTTGGATAACTTTGAAACTTCAGCTTCTTATTTAATGATATGCTGATTGAATCGACTTCTTGGAAAAGAAATTGAATCATAAAATTAGGATGTGCAGAGTTTGAAGATTTTGGAACTCAAACTCGAAATTTGTCTTTCCGCTTGAACTACAATTTGGCGCATTTTTCGAACACTATCACAAATTCGACTATAACTAGCTAACGAGTTTAGTTCGAACATTAATGCTTGAAGTATTGGTCGATTTTCACAAATTGATTTTGTAAGCTAAAAATTGCATATAAAATTGACCAACTTGGTTTCCGAATTGTGAGCACCAACTTCGCATTGACATTGTTTTAATTGTAGCTTGATTTGTGCAAGAATTGAGCTTCATATCACTTGAACTGCTATTCGATTCTGAAATTCAATATATCCAAACAAAATAAAAATGTCTTAACTTACGATCCATTGGTGATTGCTGAAATGAGAATGAATGTGCTCTGACATTTGATGCTACTTCAACTGAAAGTTCGACTTTAATTATGATAGCACTATTGGCTGAATCTTGACTTGTCAATCTCCTTAAAGAGCTAATTGAGACTTAGAAATGTCAGCGAATAATATTCTAATATTTTAATCGAGAGGAACATTGTTTCTGGAACTTTAGGTGAGTTCAATTTAGATGAGCAATTTTGCATAATCTAGACGTGCGTGCATTCCGTTCGAGCGAAGCTCATTCTATATACTGTTGGCCAATTTTCAACGCAATTTAAGGGAGGCCGAAATAGAAAATCGGCCTATAGAGACGAAAGAAAATCAGACGAAAAGGAAAAAAAAAAACATACATGAAAAATATTCTCCATATGTTCCTCTCTCATAAAATAATCACGAATTTTTGTTTAATTATGAAACTTTTCATCAAAATCCTTGTGGAGGAAGTGGATGTGTACGTGGAATAAGAAACAATGTCGTGAGTGATGGAAATGAATAGTTGATGTAAGAGGAAACGAACTGGATCATTTTCAAACAAACCTAGGGAACATTTTCATCAGGTGAAGAAAATATACGAGGGGTAGGTTGCAAGGGTTTTCTGGTGATCTTCCTCCCTAAGTCTGTTTTCAAAAGATCGAATATTTCAGAATGAAAAGAGACAATATTCGGGAAAATTTTGAAGAAATTTACCCAGATTTGCGAACTCAATTGTCCTAATCCTATGACAATCCTAATTGAGGTTTGATTTATTAGATATTAGATTTGAAAAACTTGGAGAATTTATCATTTTTATTGCAGAATTCGATTTAATTTTGGTTTTCATTTGAAATTTTTCTTCGAAAATTTCTTCATATTTCATTTCTAGCATTTTTTTTCGCATTTTTCAAGCTTCATGCGATTTTTAGTAATACGATTGTAAAACCGCGTTCGTTGGCATCCCTTTTTTTTTTTTAGAGATTTTCATTCGAAACAAATGGAACTCCTTTTTGTCATATATTGTTTGTTTCTAACTCGAATAGCATAAAAAATTAGATAGTTCAAAAAAGTCAACATTCTCTTTTTCTAGATCTCCTCATTTATCATACTCTTTTAATTTCTCAATTTCTTGATTTTTCGTAAATGACAATACAGTGTTGAAATTGAAGAAAATTAGAGAAGTGGGATTTATTCCAAAGTGTTCAATTTTTTCCTCTGACGATATACCGTTTGCTGTACTAACAAACCAAATCTAAAGGTTCGCTTGAGTTTCAATTTTCGAAAATCCGACTAGATCAAACTTCCGCATTTATCATCCTAATTTTTCAAATAAAGTATGTGTTTCATCACATTTCAAAGGCGTAGTCTTTATAAAAATGAAATTTTATAGACCTGAAAAGTTACATTCTCTAGAATTTTTCATTCATGCCATTTTTGTGGAAAAATGTTCCAACATTCTATCATTGAATCCTGCCTCTTGACGACAGGAAAAAAAATTGTTTCCTCCATTTTTTTCTACTATTCCTTCCTTCCAGATCTCGATTTTAAGTTAGAATTAAATTGAAATAAGAATCGTTTTTGAGAATTAATTTAAAATCAATTTTTATAACTTGCGATAGTCTGAAAACGGTGAAAAGTTTACAAAAATATTGTAATCTAATTTGAACTCCAAAATTTAGAAAAATTGACAAGATCCAAATGATAATTTAAAAAGAAAAAAAAACTTCGAAATCACTAACTTCAATTTCAGAAGATATGAAATTCGTGTTGCTAAATGTGCGACGGTACCTGATGAAGATAATGTTTGCTACATTCTTCTGTATAGCCGCGGTCACGATTACGTTCATGCAATTCCCTAGACCGAGGTTAAACAAAATTTCGATCTTCTAGAATAAAACATTGTTTTCAGCCAACTAATCACCGACATCACAGATTATTCCTTAACACCTCCTACTAATTACAAAAATCGTAAACTGATCATCGTAATCACACCGACATATCGACGGCCCACGAGGATGGCTGATATGACGAGGCAATGATTTGATTTTTTCTGATGTTGCGATGTTTCAATGATTGGCTTTTTTTATTTTGATTCACTAAACTGCTATTTCATTCTTCAATATCAACGAATTTATTAATTTCAGAATGGGCAACACGTTATCGCACGTGAAAGATCTCCATTGGGTTGTGGTCGAGGACGGTCAAACTATCGTTCCTCAAGTTGAAAGGCTATTACAAAGGACAGGACTCAATTACACTTATCTGAACGTCAAAACTGCCGATGGATATCCAAGTAAATTTAGAAAAATTCGATTTATTACGGATTGAAAAAGTCGTAACATTCATAAATTCATTCAAGAAATGATATCATACCCTTAGCTGTATTGCGACGTTATCATATCACGTCAAATCCAAATCAAAGAAAGTTCAATGGACTTTTCCAAATATGTTGAATTTTCAGAACGCGGCTGGTATCAAAGAACAATAGCGTTGCGCTTTATCAGAGCACATGCAAAAGAGGTAAGCCAGCACTTGATAAGGAAGACTAGATCAATAGCAAATTTCGAACTGAAACTACTTACTATAAAATAAAGTTCACTGATAAGAATATTACAATAAAACAATGAAGTTTTGCAAATAATGAAAAAAAAAACTTCAGATGCTTGGAGATCTCACAACGGGAGTCGTTTACTTTGGGGATGACGATAATTCATACGACATCAGGTTGTTCACCGAGTATATTCGAAACGTGAAGAAATTAGGCATGTGGGCTGTT
Organism: Diploscapter coronatus; assembly: GCA_964036155.1. Taxonomy (NCBI): domain Eukaryota; kingdom Metazoa; phylum Nematoda; class Chromadorea; order Rhabditida; family Rhabditidae; genus Diploscapter; species Diploscapter coronatus. The sequence continues at coordinate 84,566,485 of OZ038422.1, read as the reverse complement.
GGTAAGGATGAAGAATCTTTGATAATCTATAATTATGGAAGATTTAATATAAATACCCTAGCTTTACCAGAAAGGTTTACCTTTTCGAGCTTCTCTATACTTTTTTTTTTTTTTAAATCTCTCGCATAACATTTTGGAAAGGGTAAAAATCTAGCTCGCTATCCACCACACTACACTGCCATAAGGAGAAGCTCGCATTTTTGATGGGTAAATGAGAAAATTGAGGGAGAAGGATAATCAAGCATAGAAAATCTGAATCTGAATCTGAAGTTTATTTTCACTTTTAGACTACATAATTGTGGGTATTTACATATGAGCAGAGTACATCTGCTATTTTTACAGAAATTGGTAGGCAAATGACTAAAATTGATAAAGTAGGGTAACCAAGTACGGCGAATCTGAATCTGACATTACCCTTTTGTGGTCAACAAAGACAAAAATCAATATATATTTTTATTGTGAAGTAAAAAACGATTGATATGTATCTATGGTTCTACCACTTTAGCAGCTGTTTTTGGCCGAATGCTAAAACAAATATGATAAAATTGGTACTCAATAGCGCAAGGAAAAATAATGAAATATCAAATAAGGTTTTCCATGTGCAGTATAATATACAACTCACAATTGTTGATCGAATTTGATATATTTTCTAGCATTATCTAAAATTTGCTAATTGCGAATAGCGTCTCTGATTATGAATCAAACTTCGGCTAAGCCTTGGCAAAGCGGCCGCCGGAGGCTAGTAGCTCAATATTCATATATTCATCTGATCAAATTTGATATTTTTATGAAGGCAAATCTTCAGGACAGGTCGGAGGAACTGCAATTGAATCTCAAAATGTAATCAATAACTCCGTTGTCAGCTACAATGTCAAATGGAATCCCCGAAGGAAGTTTGCAGTCGATATGGCTGGCTTCGCTGTCAGTTTGGATATTGTTTTGAAGTAGCACCGATAATTTTTCTTCAAATCAAAAATTATAATTTTAGAACAACAGCAGTCTTTGGCAAAGGGTGTCCTCGAGGTGCGGGCGCACCAGAACCATGTCTTCTTGAGGATATGGGCCTCAGAAAGGAGGACATCGAGCCTTTCGGTTACGATAAGCCGGTTAGTCAAAATTATCTTAGTTTTCGAGAAAGATCTCTAAAAATAATCCAATTAATAATTTCGGAAAAAATCAATTCATTCCTTTGTGCTTCATTATACCCAGTGTCGACTAATCATTATCCCTGAAAATTACAACAGTCAATAATTTTCTGTAAACTTTCCTAAAACCTATGTTTCAGTCAGATCGGGAAGTGTACGTGTGGCACACCAAATCGCATCAGCCCAAATACGACAAAGCCAGAGTCGATTTGAATGGCTTTTTCGCCGAGGTTTTCTACGCAAATACGACCAAAATCGGGATGGAGGACAGTGACGGGAGGAAAGTTTCGAAAACCGAAGCGACCAAAATCGAGCTGGAGGACAGTGACGAGTCGAAAGTTCCGAGGACCGAAGCGACCAAAATCGAGCTGGAGGACAGTGACGAATCGAGAGTTCCGAGAACCGAAGCGACTAAAATCGAGCTGGAGGACAGTGACGAGTCGAGAGTTCCGAAAACCAAAACGTTCGATTCCGATCCCGAACATTTTTGAAACAATTCCGTCTCATCCACGTTTTTTTTTCTCCGAGTAAAATGAGTAAAAGTTTGTTTTTGAAAAGATAAAAACCTTCATTTTTCAATGCATTGATTTTAAACAACGTCTTTTACACTATTGCGCGTGTTTTACTGCTCAAACAGCCAAATATATCCCAGTGCCAGGGACGAAGGGACGAGACGAAACTTCCGATTCCAGTTCCGAAAACCGAAATTTTCCAGTGTTTTTGAGTGACTATCGGTTCCGGTTCTGAAAATTTTTAGAGGCTCAGTTCCGATTTTTCAAATTTCAATTCCGTCTCGTCCTTGATGGAGAAGAAGAAAAAAGCGACGGGTCTTGTGGGTCTTGTCAAAGCTATTATCAAAACTGCAGTCAAACACCATGCGTTTATCAAAAAGTTATTCGTAGTGCCTGAACGCTATAGAATTACTTTCATGAACTGGCATGAAAATAGAAGAAAAAAGTTTAAAATCGCCGTCATTTTTCGAGAGTGAAATTCTAAAGAATTTTTGCCTTGTTCAAATCTATGAGATTTTCTTTAAAATGCTCTAATTTTCATGCTAGTTTATGAAAATTTGTTTGCAATTTTGCACCGGCATAGCAATATTTCATCACCAGAGATTCATACAAAGAAACATTTCAGTTTTATGCGGCTTCCGATCATTTCATGCTCCCCCCTGCTCGCTTATTATTTCCGTCCTATTTTAGGTTATCTGGAAGCCGCATGACATATTTTAAAACTTTTATTTTTGTTTGAAAACCGCGTGGAATGAGGAAAGCACAAAATATACAGTAATCTAGGTCATGACTCAGGCTAAAATTATATTATTTGGCAGCCTGTACAATTCGTAGCTCTATCTTGGGTAATTCGTAGTCTTCCAGATACTAGCTTCAGGCTCATAACACACAGTACTGTAGTTCAGGCAACAGATTCGGAGTTATAATTTTTCACAGCCTTTTTATTTCAATTCGTCATTTCAGATTCTATCATTCGTTTTGAATATTCTGGGCAAACTTAAGCGTACTTGTTTCGTTCATTCATCAAATTCGGCTATTTCGAGACATACAAATCTCGGAAATCAATGAAAAGTGTTCATAAGCAATAAAAAATTAGGATATTCTATATCCATTATTATTTTTCTTCAATTTCATGTATGATTTTCCTAGGTACTAAATTTCTACTTGTCTTCAACAATATTCCCTAGAATTACTATAGGAAATTGATGGGGTCTGACAGAAATAGAGGTTTTTGAGAGGTGTGATTCCAGAAATATGTCATAGATCCCCAAATCGCCTATCAAAATGGACTATTCTATCATATCTTACTATTCTAGAAGTCTATAGGTCATTACATCCATCTGTCTGGTCATTGGGCTCACCTATTCACTCAAAATCTATAAAATAAAAAATAATCATGAAATTTTGTCAGAAATATAGGAAACTATGAATTTTTGAAATTTACTGCCCTAAAGGCACTTTGTAATAATTGATCGTTGAACTTCAAAAAACTCTGGAGCTCATACGAATGTGAACCCGAGTCGGTTCTGAAATAAAGTTGTTCACCATGTCCATCTACACAACATATTGAAAGAAGGAATTTGTTCCAACGTTGTTTACTAGCCATTCTTTGTAATATTGAAGCATTGCTGGGAAGGGCTTGGCACAGCCCCAAAATTATTTTCTCGGAAATGGGTCAAAACAATGTAATCGAGGGTGGGGAATCCGAAAATCGAGATCCCGGAGTTCGGATGCGCGTTGTTTACGTTGTAACGAGTGTCGTACTCTATGTGCGAAAATACGCACCCTTTTTTACCCTATTTTGATAATTTCGAATGATATTTGATCTTCGAATATTTGAGGGATCCTAACCGCGGGTTTGTGTAATTTCCGTGAAACTCGACGGTTTTCTTGGACAGATTTCCTGCATTCTTTCTATGTTTTGACTGCAGGCTTTTATCATGTGATCGGGTTCTTTTCCTATCTTTTCCCCGCATCACAATTTCACTTCTCTCTTCGGATCGAGCAGAGCACGGCTGCTCGTTTATTGTCTGTCCTTTGATTGAATGATGGAATAAAACCCTTGTAATTGGCCTACAACTGTATTGGACAGCAATAGTGTATACATCTACACCCAGAGGAAGTCACGCGATTACTAACCGTGTTCGCACACTCTAAAATTAGGAAATTATTAAGAAAAATCTAAATGGGTAAAATTCGGTACCAAACGATTCGTCTCGATGAGATCAGCAACTTTCATTGATAAATCACCGAGATCCAACAAGCTATTCACTGATGATTTTAAGCCAAGAACGAAAATTTTCTTGCCATTCAAAGACTTAGACTTAATAGTTGGTGATATCTCGGTGAAATTTTGATTTTCAAAAGAGAAAATATTCTGAAAATCGAGATGAATCAGTGGATATCTTGGGGTAAATGTTGTTTCTTTGGATGAACTCTTCTTTTTTGCTTGCAGCCTAGATACTCATCGCAATTACCGTCGGCTCCTATTCCGAACTTCTTTTCCATTGGATATCGCAGAGTTCCTTGTTCCCAGTGATACTGTGCTCTCCATTCTAACTGTTTCCATCCTTGCAGACAGTACTGGTCGCGTTTATGAAGAAAAGTGTCTTTAAATTTGGTTCCTGGGCTACGACACGATCTTGGACTTCAATGAGCCACGAACTTGATGAAATAAAGATGGCCGACGATTTTCTTACAATTTTCCAACTGCTTGAAAGAGGAGACGTATTGGGGGAAAAGCTACAGACTCCTGAAAATGGGAACCTGGTACAGTAAACCTGTAAAACTAACTTTCGAAGTCGGCTGGATCAAAAAGGCCTCCGAGTTGGAATAGAAGAAAGGCTTGAGGTCAGTGGAATGAAAAGAGATACCAAAATTACCCAAAGCATTCTGAAAATCGGATTTATTTTGGAACTAGGAGTCCAAGCAAAGGGCGAGACGAAATGAGCGGAGTTTGCAACATCCGCCCCACCTAATAAACTTGGTTACAAATGTCGGCGGAGAACCTAACGAGGGTCATCTGTCAGTCTGCTCATGGCTTTCTGACTCGTGGATTTACACAAATTTTTATTAGAAATATGACAGCACGGTAACATGATTCTCGTTTCTGTCCGATTGCTTTCTCAGGTGGCATTGTCGCACCATTTTTGTCCATGCGAAATTGACTTGAGCCATAGTCATTGAATTAGAAGATTTATTTCATCTCTGGGAGTGGGACAAAAATAACAGAGCAGCCGTGTTCTGCCCTGTCCGATCGAAAGAGCAGTTTTAGGCACGGTAGAGGATGATATCATTTCTCTTATTGAGAGATTGCAGAGAAAGAGAGAACAAAAAACAGCAGATATGTAATATGGGAATGACGTTGGGCCAGGCGAAATGCGAAAGTCTTCTGATCAACGAATAGATTCAAATTATCGACACCAAAAATTCGAAAACCGAAGAAAATTCAGCGCGATAAGCACAAGAAACTTGGAGTCTTCACAATTTTAGAAGAACAAATATGTTTTGGATTACACGATCCGTAGTAGTGAAATCTTCGTTTTTGAGTTGGAATGGCTGGGGATTATTGCCTCTGAAGACGTGGATGAGCTCGAATCCTGAAAATAAAGCGGTTATTTATTTTTCCCGTCAAAATTAAATAAAACCCCATATTTTTGCAAAAAAAATTGATAAAAAAGGGGCAACCAAGAAAATAATTTCTGACCCTCTCCTCTTCTTTGTTTTGTTCATTGATGCTGCTTGAATTGAGAAGTTTTTATTTCGCTAACTACTATTTTTGATTCCAAGTTTTTCATCCATGTTTTCAATTGTCTTGTATTTCGCTCATAGTCCGTTTGTCCCAAAATCATTGTCGGGTTTCCAAAAATTTGCCCATTTTTCAGAGAGAGAATAAGAAAGAAAGAGCCAATGGACTGTTTGATCGCGACCGAAAGCCGAAAGGGTGCACAATCACCCGTGTTGAGATTCTACATAGTCTAACTAGGTAAGTTCGGCAGGGTACATAAATGGTCTATTCTCTGATTTGACCCACCTCCCCCAGCTTTCTGAGGAATGGGCTGATAAGCAGAGGGTCAAAACAGACTAACCATCAAAAATCATGGCCAATCTGATCCTCCCGTATATTCGATGTGCATTATAGACCAGCTGATCTTGTCCTCTTGGCAATCCCAGGAAGAAAATACCTCCTCTCTTCAGCATACACCAAACTTTTTGAATTTCTCGAATGTCTCCAATCGGATCCCGAGGATCTCCATATCTTTGTAATCCACTGTGCTCAATGGAAGAGAAAGACACCGCGAAATCGAATTGCTCTTGTCTAAAAATTATTTTGTACGTAATTTCTTGGGAACCAACTTACTCTTTCCAATTCTTCGCATAGTCGAAAGGGTGGATCCATTTGACTCTACTCTCGCCCAAGATTGTCGTATTTTGATATTCCACTGTAAGCAGCGAGTTCACTCCATTTTGGAGCGCAATTACTTCAACCCAGGGCTTTTGAGATCCGATTACTATCCCATTCATGCCAGTGACGTTCATATACTTCATGGAGTGCAGCACCGACACTGCAAAATTTAAGTTCTTAAAAAGAAAATTTAATGCACTCACTTCCTTCAGCTCCATAAGATGCGAAGGTTGATGGATCAAGCTTCAGCCAGGCGGGAATTTGATCCCAAGTCTTTGGCATCGGCTTCGCCATGTTGTTATGATAGCCCTAAATTGGGTTCTACTCAGCCATTCAAAAAGAGTCTTCCTCGTAAAAATAACTACCTCTGTAAGTACAGCGTGTCCATTCATAGTAAACTCAGGAATCAGTTCGAAAGGAAGTGATCTTGGAGGAGAAGATGGCGCATCATATTCCAATGCGATATCCAGCCACGAAGAGAAGATCTGAGCTTAGATTACGACCGCAAGACATATTTGGTCTTACCTGATCACACGTTTTAGGCTTAGTGTTCTTTAGACGAGGCACTGGCTCGCTGGCAGAAATGATTTCGAATCCGCTTGGCTTGAAAACTTCTTCATTAATGGTATAGTAACTAACTTGTCCTTTGTTGGTAGTCAAATGCCTGAAAATTTCGTTGATTTTTGGCTCTTCTTCGACTTAAAATTTTATGAATAGTTTAAATTTTAGAACGAGATTGCATGAAAATTAAGGATAAGTGAAAGGAATTAATCCTGAATCCTGTAACTGCTTATTGGGGAACCTTGATTCTTGGTTTTAACATTAGTTCATAGTGATTTTATACTGTAAAATCAGGGATGGGACTCAAATAAGTTTAACTACGACAGTTAAACGAAAATTTAACTATGATGGTAAAATGATTTACTGCCACCATAAGTAAAAGTTTTTCAATTACTTTCAAGTTATTTTTCGTTCTTTTATTAGCCATTTTATGTAAAAAAAGAAGTATTGCTGGAAAAGGCTTGGCACAGCCTCAGAATTATTTTCCTGAAAATGCTCCCTAGTACACGGCCTGTCAAGTGGTGCATAGGCGTGATTTTACTCTATTCTATAAAAAGCTGCGTCATTTCCGAGTTACCCTTTGAATACCATTTGGGAAAAGTTTGTGATGCCGTCGGAGAAGAAAATGAGTAAAATGATTTTAATCTTAATTTGAATAATTTCAAATTTTAATGGCTTAGAAAAAGTTTAGACTATGAAAAGATTGTTCACGAGGCATTCAAAGGCTCCCTCCTAAATTAGTCACAAGCTTCTGCTGCCTTGTGCAAATTTGGCGGCTATCCTTTTCCTCGGGCTTTTATAAATAAAAGTCTAGAAATCTCAAAAGCTTACTTTCTTTTTAGGACTGACCACTCCAGGCGGTCGAATTTCCAAAGCTGAGCCTCGTTAGAAACATCTCGATTAGAATAATAAACAAATCCGATGACAAGAATAACCGACAGAAGGATAGTTGCTTGTTTTCCAGTTGCACTCATCAAGCTTGATTGTGGCAATCTAAATGACTAAACATGACAAGATAAAGACGCGTACAAGATTGGGGAAGAGTGAAAACTGAAGAAGATCAATGGCGGTTAACGGCTAATCGGGGACGGGATTAGACCTTCATCGATAGATTTATTAACTTCATGGGTGTTGTGATCTCCCTGCACTTGTTTAATAACGTTGATAAAATACTGTAGAAAGCTTTATTCAATACTGGGATTATAAGAACTATAAGAAACCCGTTCAAAAGGGACTTTACATTAAAAAATAAAAGCGGAGGTCTTATTCGCAGGTGAAAGTCCCTCAAATATGGAATTAGTCACCAAAATATTTTTTACCTAGGTGATGTACGAGCAACGGATATCGAGATTTTAAGAATATTGGTTGATCTCCTTTTGTGGGAATTACTCTTGGATACAAATAGAGCGCTTTTCATGAATAAAACCTCCGCTTTTATTTTTTAAATATAAAATCCTTTTGAATGGGTATATTGTAGAGCTCGCCATTTCACGTCTATTAAAAAAGAACGCTGATGTTGGTCCAGAAATTACCAAGTTACGGCGTTTTGAAACTTCAAATATCTCAATTTTGATATCAAATTGATGAAAAGTTGAATAGTTTCGCGAAGCTTTGATGTTTTAAAACCCCAATGTTTATTTATTCTGCCCAATGTATTTGATTTCCTTCGGAAACCGACAAAATGAATGACAATTACTACTACTGGGGGGATAATTGATATCCTATAAATTGTCGTAATTCCCTTAATATCGTTCTATATGATATCAGAAGCGACGAAGCTGGGACAATAAATCTCGGATCTCTGTAATAGTCGTGAAAAGTGGGCATGCAGTATATCAGTATATCTCCATTAGTCACATTGCCAAAAAACTACAGGATAATTACGCGACCTTGATGATTCGACTGTCGCTCTTGAAGTGAAATTGGCTTAAGCCAGTATCGGATTTCAATGCCATTGATTATTTTGCTGATTAGATAACAATTACTTCAAGTTATCTTGAATTCGATGCCATAATTGGATTGTAAAAAAAAACATTAAATTTTCTGCAATTTAAAAGAAGAAAGATACATCGTATGCGCCAGCCAGTTTTCTGCAGCTATTGCGTACAATTCGAAATGTTCAAAATGTTATCATTTACTTTGGTTTAGAAAGTTCCTGTTATTATTAAGGGTAAAAATACTGATGCTAGATTACATAAAGTCATGTAAGTGCGCATTTATAGTTATATCATATATATAGAAGACCACAAGTTAAAAATTATTAATAGTTGAACAATGAATGCGCTTCATGGATTTCATATATCAACAGGCTGTCGGCAGAGATTTTATTTCATTTTATTGACCGTGTAATTATCCTGTGATTTTGGCAACGTGGCTAATGGAGATATACTGATATACTGCGTGCTCACTTTTCACGACTATTACAGAGGTCCGAGATTTATTGTCCTGGCTTCGTCACTTCTGGTATAATATAGAACGATGTTAAGGTGATTACAGCAATTTATAGAATATCAATTATTCCCCCAGAAGTAGTAATATATATGTATTTTAAATTAGTCAATTTAGATTGATATTGTGCCTGATTTAGGCAGGCAATAATGCATTAGGCCAAATTTCGTTTTGTACGAAGTTGGTCTTCCTTTTAAAGTTTAGTTGAAGAGGGCGAAATAGAGATAGCGCATAAGAAAAAAAATGAAAGCCAGACCAGAAAACCAAATAAGGCTTCTTGTTGGTCCGCTTTTTTGTGCAAATAGATATGATTTTTTACTCATTTTTAAATTCCATTCCAACTCTATGAGGAAGAACATTTGTTCATTCATGTAAAATTCGGAATAGTTTGGGAAATAGAAAATTAGCTAATCTGAGGGACCGAAAGATGAAAATATAAAAAAAACCAATATCAGATCGGGGATTGTATTAGGGCGTTTTGATTACAGTTGTCAATATTCATTCCACTAATATAGGAATGAGCATTATTTATGCATTATGAAAATAATAATAGAATACTTTAAGGTAACTTGCGAGATCACCTTATGCCTTCTACTTATAATAATTCAAATCGAAATTTGAAGATGTTGTAATATCGTAGCACTGAAAAATTCGAGATCGTATAGGCTATGATAAGGCAGGGTAGAAATTCTTTTATCGTTCAATTTCATATTTTACGATGCTACGACATCTGCAAATTGTCGTTTAGAATGCAAATACGGAAGCAAATGAATCTGCCGATATTTTCGCGGGTGCTAATGAATACATTATTTTTAGAGAAATCAAGTGGTTTTTCAAAATATGTTGAATCTAGTAAATTTGATATCAGTGATGGACGACGTCGTGAATAGTTCAAAACTTCTTAAATTTTCAAAAACAGTCCATCCTATCAAAAGTTACGACCACTTTTATGTGGCAACTCGTTCCTGCAGTGGCCTTTTCCAAATCTTACCAAATGATGCCTGGATGATAGTCAAATTGATGATTATCATTATCGACCGATTTCCCCTTTTCTCACTCTGTATTTTATGCATTCTACGTGTTTAGTGCTAACATTTTCACGTCAAACTTTGAAGTTGATGTAGCTGCGTGTGGCGACCTAATGCTATAAACTACCAATGCAGATAAACTAAATCGATATCGTAGTTTCCGAATCCGTTGAAAACTTTTTGGAAAGTGACTTGTATCGTCAAATTTCGATATCGTTCATGCCTTCAGAAGACCTTTTCGAAAAACCAACGACACCATCATTTCGATCGTCATTAATTATCCTAATTGGTGTCTTGGTTTCATGAAATTATCAACTAATTAACGATAATTGAAACGGCGGAAAATTTGAGACGGCGACGCTTCCGAACTGCCCATTTCAGAGCTGGGTTAAAAATAATTAAAAGGCTACCTTTTCAGGTTTTGAATTGAATTTATATCAAGGCCAATATAGTTTTAAATTACTTTAAAAATGTTTTAAAATCGCTATCAATATTTACATGGTCATCTCATGAAATTGTACACAACGGGATATTGAATATTATCTGGTCCATAATCTGGGTAATATAAAGTGATGCAGAGTAATTTGTGTGTGTTAGAAATGGAGAAATAACGCATGAAAAGTAGTTTGCATGAGATCATTCTTTCTTCTCTATTTTCAACCTCCCAGGCTTCAGACGCGATGGTAAAACTTATGTTTAGTATAGATGCCAAATTTTAGCAATTCTTAAAATTCTGCATATGAAATTAAAAAATAATTCTCAAAATAGTTGTTCATATAAGCTCCTTTTACGATTGCTGTATTTTATGTAGTTTAAAATCTTCGAATTATTGGTTAATAGCCAAGTATCCCTCCAATCTCAAAGTGTCGAATTTCTCGTAAATTTTCATACACTAAAATCCTATACATACTGATAAGAAAGTGATATTGTAAAAAAAAAAGTTAAATAAGTCGTGAAAATATGTTGAATTTAGGGAGATGTTTTTTATTTGCTTTTTGCTGTTGTGTATATCTAATCGTAAGGGCAAAATGCACAACTTTGAGAGGTTGTCTCTAATTTAAATATCAACCTAAAGATTAAAAAGTACTTAAAATCATGTCTTGATCAGGGATTCAATTAAAAACTCTGAAAGATAATCTTGTTAGTCATATTTGATCCCAGTTCTGAAACGTCCATGTTCAAAAACTTCCATATTGAGTACAGTTCTGAAACGTTCAGTTCGGAAATGGAAAGGCTCGGAAACGTCGCCGTCTCAAATTTTTCGCCGTTTCAATTATCGTTAATTAGTTGATAATTTCATGAAACCAAGACACCAATTAGGGTAATAAAGTGCGCCCGAAATGATGACGTCATTGGTCTTTCGAAAAAGGCCTTTTGAAGGCACGAATGGCGTCGGAATTCAAATGCACATAATCTTTGATAGGATGGACCGTTTTTGAAAATTTTAAAAGTTTTGAGTTCATCACAACCTCGTCCATCGTTCTAATATTTATTTTACCCAATTTAGCTTATTTCGAAAACCACTTGATCTCTCTAGTCATAGGTATGCAACATTGTGCATTTTGTAAAATTAACTTTATAAGATGATGAACTTATACATTCTCAGACTTATCAGTTTTTTTTCTCTGGAAGCGGTTTCTACGATATTTTTCTTCCATCTACATGATCTTTTGATGCAGTTGTATTATTGAATGAGGAAGTAAAATTCTTTAAAAATTTCTAAACATTTTAAAATCTCTACACATTCATACAGACGTTTAATTTTGAAAAGAGTTGAACAGCTGAGTTAACAATGTAGCAATTTCTAATGAAACTGGAAAGGCCCGATGAAATGTTTACAGAGAAGTCAGAGAAATTTTTGGCATCAAAAAATTAGTCAACTAATTTTTTTTAATCTAGCTATCAAAAATTAGGCTAATAAATTTGTAAATGTGTATTTTTCGTTAGAAGCTCAGTTGAAAATTGAAAATAGAAAATATTCGAAAAGCCAATAACATCTGCCTCAATATTTCAATAATTTTATTATCACAACATATTAGAATAAATTAGGCTATGAAAATGAATATAACAAGATCTAGGAAGAGCCATTGTTAAAGACTCCTCTAAGACCCACCTGCCCTTATAATTGTTTGTCTGACAAAAATTCTCCTAGGTCTTAATGCAACGATTTTGTTAAATTCCAAAGCAGAAATGATTTTAAGAGTCCAAGAGCATCTGTCTAAACAAATTTTGATTGAAAACTCTAACAAGAAGAGATTACTAGAAATGACTTACAAAATTTCGAAAGAAAGAAAAACAAAAATCAGTTATTCCAACACTATGTCAACTTTACGAAAATGCTCCCACACAATAAAGATTAAAATATAAACCCTCATAGATCAAATGTCATCCGATCTAATTACGAAACTTATTAATTAATTACTGAGTATTGCGATTTTGATGATGCATTTCGGGCAGTTTGTAAATTGTGTAATGACGGAATTATTCCTTTTTAGGCACAATTTCTATCGATTTCTATTAATTTTCGTCATTTCACTGATCTCAAGCATTTGTATACAAAAGTCAGCCTTTTACAGATGAAAAGCAAATTCTGCCTAATTATCTCGCTAATTAACGCTCCATTGCCCTTTCTGACTCCATAATTGTGATACACGTACCCGATTTAGGTCTTAGTCAAAAAATGAACTAGAAATTCGAGTAATGATCGAAGCATTCCTATCTTACCTTATCTGAGCCCTTTCTGAACGAGTTCCGGATTCAGCAGTTCTGGATTAAACAGTTCTGGATTGAGCAGCTCTGGATCGGGAGTGTCCCACCACCCCATACTCGTTTTATAAATAACGTCTTATATGTGATTTTCTCGAAAATTATGAAGAAAAAATGATCTTTCGATTTGCACAGCAGATGAAATTAAGATAGAAAGAGAGGATATTAATTCTACGAATGATCCACGAATAAAACAATTAGTCAAATATCAATCAATTCATATCCAAAAGGGGTATGCGGAAATGTCCATTTCCATCCATTGTTGACTGATTTTCGTTTCGTTTACGAAAATCTCAAAAATAATTTTCGCACACCCCTGATAACCAACCTTTGTTATTCTTTTCATGAAATTTTTCTTCTAATTTGGAGAGTTTGCAAATATCCATGTTTATTTCACGAGAGATTTTTTGCATCTCAATTATGAAAATTCAGTTATTGTTCAACCATTATGATACGTATATGAAACTTATTTCGATAAAAATTAATAATTGCGCAAAGTATCTGTGGAAATCTTAAATTGAAACGTTGCGAGAGTATTTCAATTCCTGTTTATCACTAGAAAAATTATAAATTTTAATTCAAGCAATGCCGGAAGTAATTTGCCGAATCCACGACAAATCAAACCAATTTCTCTTCATCGACAATGAATTTGGACTAAAACATTCAGCAGTTCTAATTTTCGAAGAATTGAAAAGTGCGAAAGCAAAAGCAAACAAATCGAAAGGATGGGAAATTCGAATTTTAAAAATGTTCATTTTTCTTTCTGGTAAAAAATGACTTCCACATGGAATGTCACAATAAGTTTAGCTTTGGTTCTCTGAAAGTCTATAATTTTTAGGCTCCATAAATTTGTTCACAAACCTGGAATATTCTGCTTCTTAAATTAAGTAAGTTGAGTGAGTCGACTTTAAATGCAAATGATATTTTGCTTGATTAGAGTCTCCAAGCTCTGCCCACTTCATCCCACGTGAGAGAAAGGACGACTATACTTAAAGGTATTTTAGAATAGTTCATTTCAAAAATAAATGAAATAAAATTGAAGCTTTGTGGCAGAACTTATTCGTCAGCCTAATAATTCCAGTATCATATTTCTATGGCTATTTTGAATACAAATTGAAAATACTATTGATTTATTTTTAAAAATCCTCCATAAATTTTCGTGGAAAGATGAAACATAACGAGGATAATCCGAAAACGAGTAGGTTCACATACTTGAAATTTCAAACATAAACCTCTAACAAGAAAAGTGAACTATGACGTAAGACTTACCATTTTGGACCAATCCTAGTGTATTCTACCAAATCAATTTAGAATGCACTTGGCTTGATTCAGAAAGATAACTTTTTAAGGCACACACTTCCTTGTAACAATTATTGAGGTTTAGAAACGAGAATCTACGAGATTTTCAAAATATCGCTAATTATATCCTTGATAATCTATCTATTTGTTGCAAAGGAATTCAATCAATTTATAGGCATTAATGTTATTCGGCCTAATTCCACTGAAACTATAAAGTAGGATGTTTTTATTTATCAACATTTCAACATTCGCAAACAATTTGAAGGCTGTTTGCGGCGCAGTGCAGTAAATTTGGCTTTTAGTGTGGTGCGGTGTCATTTTACCGCGTCGCAAACAGCCTCAGGGATGCCAACAGGTAAGGTACAGATACAATTTTCGGTACCTTTCGGCATCCCTGAACAGTCTGATTCTGAGTATTTAAAAGTCTGAACAGAGTATGAGATCTGAAATTTGTTTCATTAAAAATTCGTATAAGGTATAAGAGCAAATTTACCAACATACTAAAATGTTTAAAAGAAAGTCTCTGTAATTCTCGAATCTTTAGCCCGACTACTTAGAATCTTCGAGAGTTACAGAGACTCTTTTAAACATCATATCATCCAAAATGCTTAGAGTTCTTAAAGAATATATAACTTTCGCATTGTGGATTTCTTTAAAAGAAATATATTTTGTTTATGATTAACGAAATACTCTTGCAGGACATTTTCACTTGATCCATGTTGCGGCCAAATGAGTAATCACCTATTTCGAATAATGGCAGGTTACGGAATCGGGAGGTCCATCAACAGAGTGCATGTCATTCGCACCATAAAGTGTCCTGGTCCTGGCGATAATATACCGCAATTTCGCAAGATAATATCAATATTTCCTAAAATGAAGGAGCTTATTATCACAAATGTACGAATGTATAAGACATGTTATTCGTAAGAAGCGAGTTTGGGGTGATACCTAGAGGGCACAATTGATATTCTCGATGTGAAAGCAGAACTATGCAAAGGGCTGTACGAGCTCGAACTCGCTGCGAGTTAAAACCGAGTTCGAGTTAGATTTTTTCGAATTCTGTACATCCCTGCAAATGAGAGGCGGAGGCAGGTGAATGACAACTATAGGGAACCGTATCACCCTCTCTATGCAAACTCGAGTCTTTCAAAGAGCGTATCTTAAAATTGATGAAAAATAATGTTGGATGGGAAATGTTTCGAAACGAAGATATAAATATATATTTTTTAAATTTCTATTATTGACTGGAGAGAACGTCGATATTCAAAAATTACGCTATTCGTCTCGTTTCTCTTCTACGCGACTATTTCGCTCCAAATTCGATTTCTAATTGCGGAATGGATATCGACTTTCTCTCCAATCAACGATAATTCAGAATGACGTTCCTATTCCTGCTAGAAACAAGAATGGAGTTGACTTCGCATTTTATAAAGGGCGACCATCGTGTTGCACTTATGAGGACCCCAAAAAGTTATTTCTTTTTACAGGAGGAGAAGATATTCCAAATTTAGACGACTTCTATCGAGAAACGAGAGTCATCTAAATCTATACCAAGAATACATGTTGCACACGCGTTATTTCGAGGAATATATCGATGAACTTATTCCTTACTTCGAACTTAGCAAAAACACTACCGAAAAGGGACAATTGGCCATAAAAGATATGAAACTGTAAACTAAAATAATTGGAAGGATGAATAATTTATTAATTGATGTTTTAGAAATACTTCTGCTGATCATTTGTGTGTACATACAAGAAGAACTGATCATCCATGTCCATCTAAATTGGATTTCACAATTCCCGCTATAGACTTTCTCGTCAAGAAATTGGTAGTATAATTTTATTTATGAACTATATAAATACTAGTATCCTTTCAAATTTCATTCAGAAAGTTGCAAATGTGCTGATATTTGGAGATGATCACTTATTCATGCAAAATGTATCTGATATCGTCAACAGAAATTATACAAATGTTAGCAAATTATAAATTTCTGAGATTCTAATCCAACTTTCCTAGCCTTTCTTCTTTTTTAGTCAAATTGTTGAATGTGTCTGTCCGAGCTTAGATCTTGTATCTGAGCAAGGAAACCTCCACATATTATACATGGCTCGAAAGGTAACAGTGACTCAATGCGCAACGTATAATTTTTATCGCGATTTGACCTTTTTAATTAGCATCTATGCTAATTTCTGTATTTTTCGTTAGTTTTATCTTGATAAGGCATTGAAGAATACAAGGTAGTCTCATTATTCAAAATGAACCTCACAAAAGTTTTAAACCAAACCAAAACAATACCAATCCAATTTCAAAACAATCAATGACGAACAAATAACAACTCCCTCATTCATCATTTTTGACAATTACCAATTCATCTAGAAGATTTTGCCCTTTATTCAACTTCAATCCAAGTCTAATCTGCTAGTTTAGCATTCAAAATAATCTATTATATAAGAAAAATAGTTTTTACCGCAAATTAGCATAATATCAATGTAAAATCGATCTAACGAGCCTTGAGAGCGCATGCTTCACGACTGTCGAGACTTGGCTAGTTTCTATTTAGTCTTGAAATATGAAGATCAAAAGAACTACAATTTATTGGATCTTAATTTGACTTAAATATATCATACACTTTTATTTTAGGTAGCTGCAATAATTAGTACAAATAGAGATTTTGGAGCAGACTTCTATATTTCCTCGAAAGCCTGCACTTCTTTCCTAATGACCGTTCCTGAATCGAGTTCTGGATGGATGTTATCATTTATGAGCAAGAATCAATCACAAGTATTCTATGATGAAGATATTTGGAACATTCACCTAGTAGAAGATAGAGGATATCATAGGTATAAAGCGGCAAATTTATAAATTAATTTAAATAAATGTTTACTTTAGATATATGTGGCACCCATTGAAAATATTTCCAAATAAAACTGGGCTCATATTAAAGTCCCCCCTCACGCGAACTTGAAGAAGGAAAGAGGGAGGGAGGGAGGTCGCATGAACCTGAAAGAAGAAAAATTGAGGAGAGGTGACGTGAATTTAGAGACCGGAGCTCATTCGAAAAAGGTGCGGTCTAAGTTCACGCGAGGAGACTTTAGTACGAGCCCTGGAGTAATAACGTCCTACAAACTATTTTAACCGAAACTAAAACTCTTCGCTCGCTCGTCATTTTAGACGCCAACCTTCGACTGGCGGTTGTTTTGTCAAGCTTTTCTTGCCTCTACTATATCATTTTCCTAAACTCACTGAAAAACATTGACGTTGTTAATTTTTGAAAATAAAAATAGATTATTTTGATATTTGATACTTTCTTAATCTACAGGGTGTTTCAAGTTTATCTCCCTATTTTATTTTTTGAATAATTTTTTTATTTTTCATCCAAATTGAGTGTGGTTTTTTGCATGGTACTCTCCCTACGTTAGGGTTTTGTCTGGTATAACTCTTGGGTCGAAACCAATTACCCATACCCAGAAAACCACCTGTTTTTGGAGGAGCAAATTTCTGATATCGAAAAAAATGTTGAAAAAATCATAACTTCCTTCTTCCTGAACCAAATTGAACGATTCTTTTTTTATTCGACAGCATTTAGTCCATAGATTATCAGGTAAGAAAATAAGAATTTTTGAATACCAACTTCTGCAGAAATGCGCGTTTTTCGCGTCTCAATTGCGGACTTTTCGATCCGTACTGCCTATACGCGTAAATTACGTCGGAAAAATCTGCCCTTTCGATATGTTGTGTAGAATGACATGCTGAACAACTTTCGTCGTTGGACTAACTTCTGAATCATTACCGTTGGGGCTCCAGAATTTTTCGAAGTGCGACGACCAAATCCAGCATAATGCTTTTTAGCATAAATTTTCAAAAATTCATAATTTTCTTATTTCTAAACCAAATTTCATAATTATTTTTTTGTTTCTTAGATCTTGTCGAGGAGAATATGGAAAAAATAAAAAGAAATTTTTTTGAAATTAATTTTGGCGGGTAAAAGTTATCCGAAGATACTCCATATACCCGTACTGGGTTTACACGTAAATGGCGTTGGAAAAATCTGTTCTTCTAGTATGTTGTGCAGATGGACAAGCTGAACAAATTTTGTTTCAGGACCGACCTCGAATTCATTAGCGTTGAGGCTCCAGAATTTTTTGAAGTGTGATGACCAATTATTGCAAAGTGCCGTTTTGACAGAAATTTTCAAAAATTCATAACTTTCTTATTTTTAAACCAAATTTCATAATTCTTTTTTTGTTTCTTAGATCTTGTCGAGGAGATTATGAGAAAAATAAAAATTAAATAAAAAAAAATAATTTTGACGGGTAAAAGTTATCCGAAGATACTCCATATACCCGTACTGGGTTTACAGGTAAATGGCGTTGGAAAAATTTGTCCTTCGAGTATGTTGTGCAGAATGACATGCTGAACAACTTTTGTTCCAGGACTTAGGTCGGATTCACATCGGTATGAGCTCCAGAATTTTTTGAAGTGCGACGGCCAAATTCAGCATAATGCTTTTTTAGCACAAATTTTCAAAAAATCATATCTCCCTGTGTATTAGGCCAAATTACATGATTATTTTTTTTACTTTGTAGATCTTGTCGAGGAGAATATGATGAAAGTAAAAAGAAATTTTTTAGAAATTAATTTTGATGGGTAAAAGTTACCCGAAATTACCCCATATACCCGTACTGGGTTTACAGGTAAATGACGTTGGAAAAATTCGTCCTTCCAGTATGTTGTGTAGATTGACATGGTGAACAACTTTTGTTTCAGGACTGAGGTCGGATTCACATCGGTATGAGCTCTAGAATTTTTTGAAGTTCAACGACCAATTATTGCAAAGTGTCGTTTGGACAGTAAATTTCAAAAATTCATATCTTCCTATATTCCTAACAAAATTTCATGATTATTTTTTTATTTTGTAGATCTTGAGTAGGAGAATAAGGTAAGAATAAAAATAAAATTTTAGGATAATATTTTGGGTAAGAAAAAATTACCCGAAGATACCCTAATATACCCGTACTACCTATACGCGTAAATGACGTTGGAAAAAATTGTCCTTTCGATATGTTGTGCAGATGGACATGATGAACAACTTTTGTTCCAGAACTTATTCTAGAATATGCACACACAGGGAGATATGATTTTTTGAAAATTTCTGTCAAAAAAACATAATGCTGAATTTTGTCGTCGAACTTCAAAAAATTCTAGAGCCCTAGCGGTAATGATTCGAGAGTTGGCCCAACGACGAAAGTTGTTCGTCGTGTCATTCTACGCAACATATTGGAAGGAGAAATTTTTCCAACGCCATTTACGTGTAAACCCAGTACGGGTATATGGAGTATCTTCGGATAACTTTTACCCGCCAAAATTAATTTCAAAAAAATTTCTTTTTATTTTTTCCATATTCTCCTCGACAAGATCTAAGAAACAAAAAAATAATTATGAAATTTGGTTTAGAAATAAGAAAATTATGAATTTTTGAAAATTTATGCTAAAAAGCATTATGCTGGATTTGGTCGTCGCACTTCGAAAAATTCTGGAGCCCCAACGGTAATGATTCAGAAGTTAGTCCAACGACGAAAGTTGTTCAGCATGTCATTCTACACAACATATCGAAAGGGCAGATTTTTCCGACGTAATTTACGCGTATAGGCAGTACGGATCGAAAAGTCCGCAATTGAGACGCGAAAAACGCGCATTTCTGCAGAAGTTGGTATTCAAAAATTCTTATTTTCTTACCTGATAATCTATGGACTAAATGCTGTCGAATAAAAAAAGAATCGTTCAATTTGGTTCAGGAAGAAGGAAGTTATGATTTTTTCAACATTTTTTTCGATATCAGAAATTTGCTCCTCCAAAAACAGGTGGTTTTCTGGGTATGGGTAATTGGTTTCGACCCAAGAGTTATACCAGACAAAACCCTAACGTAGGGAGAGTACCATGCAAAAAACCACACTCAATTTGGATGAAAAATAAAAAAATTATTCAAAAAATAAAATAGGGAGATAAACTTGAAACACCCTGTATTTGGGTACCCCTGGCCAAAACGACTAAAATCTACATTGTGGTGCGCTATCTTGTTCCCGACGATATCGTTCTAGTTTCGCAAAGAATGTTTTTTTTCTATAAATAAAAGTGCCTCATTCCCGAAAATAATCCAATTGACACTATATAGTCGACTGTAAACGAGGTGTCCGTCGCCTGTGTCCTTCGCGAAAGAGAGGTGCGAAACACACCGTGTTCCCATGCGTTGCGACCTTCATTGTGAGGAGCACTTTTCATATAAAATTTTCAGTTTTTTTTTTTTCGAATTCCTGTCGAAATTTCACAATTATCCGTTAATTATCGATAATTTTAAAAGTTGTCGAAGAAAATCATTAAAAAATGTTTCAATTTCAATAAATCGTCTAGAAATCGCTAAAAACGAAATAAAGGGACAAATTTTCACTCAACAATCGATAATCTAATCATAATTAGCACTAATTGCCATTAATTAGTAGATAATTGTGGAGTTTCGACAGGAAATAAAAAATAGAGAGAATTTTGTATGAAAAATGCTTCTCACAATGAAAGCTGCAACGCATGGAAACGCGATGCGTTTCGCACCTCCCTCTTGCGCGAAGGGCACTGACGACGGACTTGTCTTTTATAATGGACAATAATAACACGTTTAAACTGTGATAGTAAGATGTTCAACTATGGTAGTTAAACTTATTTGAGTCCCACCTCAGAACGAGCGGTCAAAAATGAAAAGGAATTTTCCAAAACTAGATACAAAACCGCGCATAAACGTAGGCCATCTATTATGCAAAATAACAAAACGATCAAATTCGTGATTTTATTTTATTTTAAAAATTTAAATACAACTCGCAGAAACTCTAAAAACAGTAAATAACGGAATGGAATCAGGTTTGGTACCAAAATGGCATATCACAAAACCATAAAATAACCGTAAATTATGATGCTCATTTTTTCGACAAAACTCCTAGAAGAATACCCTGAATTTTGAAAATTCGTGTGACTACAAAGTATTAGTTAATTTAAGAAAACAAAATTCGAGAAAAAGAAATTAATGCACTAGTCAAAGACTTCATAGATTTCAAATTTTGCATACTTTTTGCAGAAAAATAGAAAAAGTATACAAAAATTAAAACTTAAAATGAAAGTAAAACAGTGCTTTGCTTTTTCCTTTTCTTTGTCCGGTGAAGCCTCATTAAAATAGCATCAAAATCGATATTTACAAATTCATAACGCATTTTTTGAAAAATCTAATCAGATATGACTGTCGGAAATACTTGTTCGAATTTTTCTATAAATTTTGCTTTAAAATAACGCACAGATAGAAAGTTATTTGCAAGTTTCTGAAAAATGGCACCGGATAGATCAAAGCACTGCGAAAAAGAAAATCAAATTGTTAAACCAACTGCGGATATTGCTTCGCGAATTTCTCCGCCAATCGCTGATAGACGATTTTGACTTTGTCACGGCCGAACTTCGAAAAATGCTGGGTGTTGTCGAAATAGACCAAATTCGTGTTCTCGTCGTACAGAGAAAACTGAACATTTTTATTTGTATTCTTTTTTATTATTACTTTCGAATTTCAAATTTAATTTAATATTTCGTTTTTCAGTTTCCTAAATAAGTGACTTTCTCCAATTTTTTTCTTTAAAAAAATCTCACCTCTCCCTTTTTATTCAACATTTCAGGATAATAATCGAATAATTCGCATTTCCCTTGGCATCTAAAATTCAATTTACAAAAACAACAACAATTTTTTAAATCTCACGTTTTCATTTTCACGAGATGCTCGAATCGGATTCGCTCCCATTTTTCGTTGTGGACTGTGAAACGGTCCTGAATTTGAATTTTTTTTCTAATAAATTATTAATTTTCTACAAAAAATAAATTTGCTTATCAAAAGTTACAAAAATATTCTTTCAGAAGAATTTTCAAACTCACTCCAGCAAATCTGAGCGGCTTATTTTCTTCCAAAATCCATTTATTTATATATCCGACGCAATAAGTTACGCATTTTGGTAAGGCGTGTTGGATGTAAATCTGAAAAATCTTGTTTTTTTAATCTTCTTCCGATTTAACCAAGAAATTAACAAAAAATCATGGTGTTTACTACAAAGTTTGGAGGGAAAGTTTTTGACATTTCAAGATGAAAAAATCAAAGTACTTACTACAAATTTATAAAGGAAAAGAATCAAAAGCTTAATTTATGTTTAAATTTTAAAGATAAAACCCAAGAAAGAAACTATTCGCACTTTCAAAAGCTTGTCCTGTTTGAGATACCAGCTAATCATTCGAACGTGCTGTTGATAGACAGCGTCCTCTTCGATCGGCTTCGTCTCGTTCAGCTTAGCCATACCCCCTAGCGGCCTGAAGTTTACATTTTTATTTTTGAAATTTAATTTTAGCTTTTTACACATGTTTTAAATTAAAATTTGTTTATTTTTCTTACCTATGCAACATGAAAAGTACATCGGGCTTGATTTGGTTATAAACGTCGTGCCACTGCGTTAATAAATGGCAGTTACCGGGCTGTTTTTCCATGAGGGGTTCGCAGGCTAGAATTTTTCTTTAAATATATATCTTTTCAGTTTCTTTACTTCAAAACTTTTAAAAAATTTTCAATTTTCCTTCTGATTATCAGTTTTTTGGAGAATAATTTTTCGAATAAATGAAGTTTAAAAATCTTACCCACTAAACAGAAAAAGTGAAATTCCTTTGTAAAATTCTGGAACGCTTCATAGACGATGTGGCCTTGATTGCAGGCATACGAATTTCCGATCACCAGGAACTTGACTTTTCCCGTGTGCTTGCCCTAAAGTTGATCATAGTCAAGTCGGCAAGATTATTGATTTAGATTTTTTTTCCAACAACTCCTCAAAAGCCTATACAAAATTTTAATCTTACTAAAGAATTTGGTTCAATTTTCTTGATTTTCAAAATTTGATCAAAAATCATGGAAAATCTATCAAATCGCTTTTTTACCAGGAAAAATAGATACTTTCAGGATTATTTTCTTTTAATTTGGTCAAAAAGATTGAAAGGACTTCAAGATAAATTTTTCAGAGAAAATTTGAAAGAATGAATTACCGGCATTTTACACCACCCGAAGGGGGCCTTGATTTGTTTGGATCCAAAATCGACGTGAGTGCAATTTTCCACAGCATTACTTGCCCCGATCCGAGCCACGCCCTCGTGGTAATTCAGCGCTACGGCGACTGCTAAAAATATGTCGTTTTTGTAAAATTTTCAAAATTCAGCCCCGTCCCAAAAATTTCAAATTAAAAATCAAACAAAAAAAACTCACAAAGATTTTTGGACGGGTCGCCCTTTTCGAGATCGAAATTGTAGACGCCAAATTTTCGCTCGTAGTCGATTCGATTCGTTATGATCGAAGGCTGTGTCAGAATTAGGGAGGCCACGAATAAAAGACCGATATGAAAGTAGAAGGATTCTTAGAAAATAAAAGGATCCCCAATAATAAATTCATGAATTTTCTGTAGGTTTTGCAAATTTCCAAAAAAGGTAGAATAAAGATAATGAATTTTAAGTTCAAATGAAACATTCAAATAGAAAAAAAACATTGGTATTGAAACCTACTAAGATGAAGATTTTCACCGCCCCCAATTTCAGGTATGGTTGTTCGTAGGAGAAATAAATGAGGCTGGCCGTGAGGAAACTGAGACCTATCCCGATCAATAACGCTGAAAATCGATTTTTGTTTAACTCCGAAGAACAAAGTTTAAATGGCAACCTGGATAATTCGCTGCTTCGTTACCTACGAAATAGTATGGGAAAATATCTCTTCTCTACCTTGCTCTATTTCCTTAACTATTGGCGACGAAGTAACGAGTTATCCAAACTGTCCTTAAAATTACCCCAATTATTGTCCGGAGCGAAATACTTGATCGTTACAAAAATCGACCAGTGCACTAGGTAGAGTGAGTAGGAGATATTCCCGATGTAGTTCATCAGTGCGTTTGAAAGGATCCAGATCTTCAAAAAAATACTTTTCATGAGAAAAAATTCAGATTTCATAATTTTTCTATCCTTGAATTTTAGAAGAAAAATACAAAATGATTTTTTAGAAAACAAAGAAAAATCCACCTCATAATATTCTCCGATGGCGATCAAAATCGTCGTCAGGAAGGTCATTTCTATCCTCAGATGGTGTGGTTCCTCGGTGGACCAGGAAAAGGTGACCATAATCAGAGCGAACAGGAAGTAGGCTATATACGGAAGGAGTCGTCTGTCTTGAGCCATTATTTGGACTGAACGTTTTATTTATTGAAATTTTAACATAGAAACACGTTATATTTTGACTTTTTAAAATATTTGTTCTATTTTATGATTTTTATTCCCATAGAAAATTAGCATTTTTCGTGAACATAATCTATTTTTCCCTGAAAAATGACCTTTAGTCGACACTTTGAAAGGTTCTTGAATTGGAATTATTATCTTCCAAAATCGATTGGAATTTTTTCGGATCAGATTAAAGAATTCCAAAATCCCTTTTTTCGATTTCAATTCATTTGACTTTCTCTAAAAGTGGAATTTTTGAACCAAGGTTGTTCAAACAAAGCTTAAAATAAAGCATTTTACGTGACATATTTTAAGTTTTTGTGAGGTCTGCACAAAGTTAGCAATCATCAATAAAGAATGCAAATTACGAAAACCAAAAAATGAGACTTTTGAAACTTTCAAAAATAAAAAATCGATATTTCTGAATTTTTTAACTCACCGTCTTGATTTTCGCTTTCATCATGATCGTTCAGCAAAAGTCTCGTCTCTTTGTCGTCGTTGTTGTTCATTTCTGGTCGAAGATTCTGAAAATTGAAAACAATCAAATTTTAATTTTTTTTCCAAAAATAAATCAATAAAAAATCTTACCTTCTTTTCATAGACTGTCGCAACGTATGCCGTAATTCCGGAACAGAATTGCCAAACCCTCGCAAATGTCGAATTGAAGGCGATCGTATCGTTCGAGATCAAATGGTAAAACAGCGAAATTGAGCCGATTCCTGGAAATATATTTTTAAAATAAAAAAGGTAGCATTGATATGGTATCAATCAAGAAGTAATTATGAAAATTGGTAGCATGAAATCGTATTTCATAAATGGTTACCTATGAAAAAGTGCATCGCCGAAATGGGCAGTCGTCTTTGGGCCATGAAGAGGAAGGGAACCAGGAAATACCATTTGATCTCGACACACAGCGACCAAGTGTGCGTGAATAGGTCCTCGGCATCCGCCAACTGCAAATTATTGATTTATTTATTCTGAGGTTTGATTTTTTAATTTTAATTTTTACAGTCTCGAAAAAGATAAGATTAATCAGAAATGTCTTTCAGGGCCTCAAAATCATTAGAAAATTTCAATTGTCCTTGAATGGGATCAAATTTTCAATAAAAATCAATACTCAAACATCGTTTCATTTCATAATTGGCAACAAATGAAAGCAAACAAACCGAAATCATCTTTTGCGAGTTTTCGATCCTCAAACGATGAAAATCAAGAGTTATCTTTTTCAACAAAATTGCCAACATTAATTAGAAAAATTAGATTTTCAGGTTTTAGCCCTCAAAAAATTTTTATAAAAAAAGTAAATCCGCTCACCAATTTGGCGTAATCCTGTTCGGGATCGAGCTCGGACTTCATGTTTGTTAGAAGGAAAATGGCCTTCATGCCGCTATTCGTGTTGATTTCGTACGACGGCTCGGGCAGACACGCGTACATCACAACGAAGATCAGCCCGATGGCCAGGTAGTAGAGTGGAAAGATGCGCTGAATTCGCGATGTTTGGGAAACTAGATATTTTTGTAACAAACATTTGTCTAAAATTAATGAGAAATCTTTGTTTTCTCAAGAATAATAAAATGTTTCTGTGCGAAAATTTTTAAAAATCGGTTAAACCCTATTTTGAGGAAAAATCGATAAATTAGTCATTTTTAAAAATATACTTTGGCTCTCCGATAGTAGAAGGTCTGCAAAGCCCGTCGATCCAAAACCTCGAATTTGCAAACGATCATTCCTATCAAGTAGCCGGAAATCACGAAAAACCTGGAAAAAATAGAAATTAAAGAGAATATTTTTAAACTCACATATCCACACCAACGTATCCATTCGGAAAATACTCGGGGAAATAGTGGAATAAGAGCACCAAAATAATGGCCCAGGCTCTGAAAAATAACATTAATATTTCGTAAAAAACGATAAAGTTTAGCATTAGAGCATATTTTAATTAAATTTGTTTTTTAAATACCGCAATCCTTGAATGTCCCTTCGTTTAGGTGGGTGCGCTTTAGCGACCGGTATCGATGTGAACTTCGGGCTTAAAATGCGACCATTTTGAGAATTCTTCATTTTCTTATAGAACTCCTAAATTTATCAAATTTTTAAAATCTCTATTTAGATGTTTTCATAGATTCTAACTAGAAAATTTTAAAATATTATTCGAACACTAAAAGGAATGGCGAAAGAAAATAAACTAAACTTTTTAGAAAGATATTTTTCAGATTCTGAACCATCAAGATCAAGCTACATGAAATGTCGAATAAGTGATCGGTTAGAGAAGGGAAAAGTTCAGAAAGAACGAGATAAATTCGCTATAGTCGTCCTTCTTCATATGAGATGAAACAGGCGGAGCTTGGGGACGCTAATTAAGCAAAATATCATTTGCATTTAAAGTCGACTTACTCAACTTACTTAATTTAAGAAGCAGAATATTCCAGGTTTGTGAACAAATTTGCAAAAACTAAAAATCATGCACTTTCAGAGAATCAAAGCTGAGCTTACTGTGACATTTCATGCGGAAGAAATTTTTTAACAAAGAAAAATGAACATTTTTTAAATTCGAAAGTTTCTTGTCCTTTCGATTTGTTTGCTTTTGCTTCCGCATTTTTCTATTCTTCAAAAATTAGAACTGTTGAATGTTTTAGTCCAAATTCATTGTCGATGAAGAGAAATTGGTTTGATTTGTCGTGGATTGTACAAATTACTTCCGGCATTGCTTGGAGTAAAATTTATAATTTTTCTAGTGATAAACAGGAATTGAAATACTCTCGCAACGTTTCAATTTAGGATTTCCACAGATACTTTGCGCAATTAGTAATTTTTTATCGAAATAAGTTTCATATACGTATCATGATGGTTGAACAATAACTGAATTTTCACAATTGAGACGCAGAAGGTTTCTCGTGAAATAAACATGGATATTTGCAAAATCTTCGAATTATAAGCAAAATTTCATGAAAAGAATAACATAAAGGTTGGTTATCAGGGGTGTGCGAAACTGATTTTTGAGATTTTCGTAAACGAAACGAAAACCAATCAACAATGGATGAAAACGGACATTTCCGCATACCCCTTTTGGATATGAATTGATTGATATCTGACTAACTTTTTGCTCGTGGATCATTCGTAGAATTAATATCCTCTCTTTCTATCTTAATTTCATTTGCTGTGCAAATCGAAATATCATTTTTTCTTCATAATTTTCGAGAAAATCACATATAAAACGCTATTTACAGAGTGGAAAATGGATACTGTTGACAACTTTACAATACCGTTTGCATAAATGACGTCGTTTTTAGAATTTATTTTTTTTATGAAATCGTCGTGCTTTATTTTAATTGTTTATTCGAGTTTTAAAAGCTTTCAGTTATTAATTTCAAAATGGCAGTCCAGAGTACAAAGCGTTTTACAATCATCGAGTTTCATAAGCAAGGACATAACAATTTAACAATCGCTCGGCTGCTCAAAACGTCGCGGTTTGACTCCCAATGATATGGTCGTACGGGTTCAAAGATGTAAAGAGTTGCTGCAACGATTTTCCGCTGGCACGCACTCGGCTATTATGTTCGGCGATGAGCAATTCTTCACTGCTTCACTGTGGAAGCTGTCATCAACCGTCAAAACGACTGTATTATTGCTCCAGATGTCTCTGCTTTTCATTTGAACGCTTATTCCGTTTTTACGGCGAAAAATATTTTGCCAACAATATTTATTTTTCACACTGTAGACATCGATATGGAGTTCGAAATTCAGAATATTATTTTTTATTGAAGTTTTAAAATCCCTCAAATTTGAAATTCATTTTTCAAGGTTCTCTCTGAAAACGAGGAAATTATTTTTAAGAATCGAAGATCACCTACCTAAGGAGTTTTTTGTTGAATATATTGTGCAAGATACAAACTAATGAGGAATTTATTTTTCAGTTTCGGTTTTTTCGTGTTTCTGAATTCCATTGACATGTTCAGTTCCTATTTTCTCATTAATGCTTGCTTGATTCCAATGTTGTATGATTGGAGAAAATATATATTTACTAAACATTGAAGAAATAGTGATAGAAATATACTCCATTGTAAATGACAGGTCCGTCGCCAGTGCCCTTCACGAAAGGGGAAGTGCGAAACGCGTCGCGTTCTCATGTGTTGCGATCTTCATTATGAGGAGCATTTTTCACACAAAATTCTCATTATTTTTGGTTTTCTGTCGAAATTTCAGTTATTCGCTAATTAATGGCAATAATGGCAATTAATGCTAATTATGATTAGATTATCGATTGTTAAGTGAATATTTGCTCTTTTATCTCGTCTTTTCTAGCGATTTCTAGACGATTTATTGAAGTTGAAACATTTTTTGTGATTTTCTTCGACAACTTTTAAAATTATCGATAATTAACGGATAATTATGAAATTTCGACAGAAAATCGAAAAACAGTAAATAACAGAATGGAACCAGGTTTGATATCAAAATGGTATATCACAAAAGCATAAAATAACCGTAAATTATGATCTCATTTTCCCGACAAAACTCCTAGAAAAATACCCTGAATTTTGAAAATTCGTGTGACTAGGAAATATTAGTTAGTTTAAGAAAAACAAAAAACTATGGAAATTTTATATGAAAAGTGCTCCTTACAATGAAGGCCACAACGCATGGGAACACGATGCGCTTCGAACCTTCCCCTTTCGCGAAGGGCGCAGGCGACGGCCAATTCATTTACGATTGAGTATATCTGCTACAAATATATTTTCCTAACAATTATGCATGAATTATAATTAAACGGATCTATGAATTAGCTTATTCGTCATAAACAATTTTTAACCCTTATGGTAAATATCGAGCTAATTCAGTGGCAAAGTATCGCTCCATGCAACTTTTGTGAATGAAGCTGAATTCGGTGGCAGTGAAAACGGCGAAGGGGTTGATTTCGAAATTGAACAGCAAATAATCAAATCTGAAATTTATACATTTTAAATAATTAAAATAGTCCAAACCTAGCAATATCCCTTAACAACTTCTTTATATTATCATGCTCGCTATTATGAATTTCGATTAAAATCTAAAAGTAAAGAAATTAAGGTAATACCCTAATTAAAAATTATGTATACCTGACAAACAGCGTTCTTCTCTAAAAACTGAGACATCACCTGATATTCTGCCCCTTCAATGTCGATTTTCAGAATTTCCAGTCTTTCAACCTTTTCCAGAATCATTAAATCCTCTGAATGTTAATGATTCAGAAATTTGTTTCATTTTAAAGATTTAATGAAGTTACGTATTGTCGAAGTATTCTGCTCTTTGTCTGTCACATTTGATATTTTGACGGCTCGAGAAAATCCATTTATTGATTTGAACGTTTCGGATGAAATCCGATCAGCATACTGAAATCATTAACTTCTAATAATAATAATTTTCGGACATAAAAATCTAAGGACTTTTATTGTAAAAGATTTTTACCATATCATAGCCATAGATCTTGCACCTCATATTTGTGTATTGTTGAATGTCTTCATCGAACGATGGCTGACCTTTGATTCCAAGAGAAAAGATCCTGAAATTATCGCTATGAATAAATCAATAATTTTCTGGTTAGTTATGATGACTCACACACATCCATCAGGTAAGTTGATCGGATCGCACATCCATTTTCCACCGTCAAAAATTCTTCCTATTCGAATTCGTGGACAAATCGCCTAATTATATTGTCGTTGTCGTTATCACGATGTCATTAATTTAAAAAGTAAATGTACATATATAATATGTATCAGAATAAAATGGGCGTGATCATTTCGATACATGTTATTCATTTTTCGTCTGTTAAGGATAAATAATAAAAAGAAACCACACCCTCTAAAATTTGTGGCTTGCATGAATTTATGATACTAACCTCGGGAGCTAAAATATTATACAGGTCTCGATCGACTTCTTTGTTCACGTATTTATTCCTTTCGACAGCCTGCTTTTTATATTTCTCAACAAACTCTTCATTGACAGGCAAACAATAAACAGACCCCTGGCTCTGAATATCTTGATTCTTTTCAAACTGATTAAAATATCGCTATTATAAAAACCATTTGCATATTTGTCATTTGCCATAAATCGTCAACATATATATATATATTTAATTTTAGATAAATTTACCGGGTTATTGACAGAATTTTCTCCTTTGATTGAGTTATCATGTGTGATAAGTTGCTTGATTTCTTCTAACCTTCCTAAAACTATTTATGAATATGCAATAATTTTGATTCGAAGATGTAATTTATTCTTCAAGTATCTTTACCTTTCTGGATGTCATCAAATATCAACCAGGTAGTGAAATTCAGTGCCACAAGTAAAAGAAGTAGGGCTAATGCGGTCCATTTTGAAAGCATTATCGATTGATTTTTAGGCCCGAAATTCCGGATTGTCCCTCACCAATATTGGCTCAGAAAATATTGTCTCGTGTTCATTAGAATGAGGAAGTGAATCTTCGAAAATCGAGCTAAAAACTTTCAAAATTCGATTTTCTAATAGTCACAAGCCGTTCCACGTCTTTGAAATGAGCTCCAGCTGAGTTAACATTGCTGAACGTTGAGACATGCAACAGTCTATAAAATTTTTTCTCAAATATGATACGAAAATCGGCACTTTGAAAAGTAGGGCAAAATTGCTTTTAGAACTAGACGGCAGGATATTGAAAGATAGATAGGAATGAAAATCTGAATGCCGTCACATTTATTTCTTATTATAAAATGTGGCGAGATTTACAAATCGCGAATGAAAAATATCCTTTCACCTTCAGGATTAGAAACTAGTCCCTTAATATTTTAAAGAAGATTCACTCATAGTATTCATGCTGGTGAAAAAATGCATTAAATTCGAATTCGAACTCTCTAACTAATATTTTATTGCTCCATGAAACAAATGATTACTCAAAATATGGAACAGAATTTGAAAATAAAATCGGTGTGAAACAAGACACAATCGAATTGAATTATACCTGGCAATGAACGACGTGTATGCATATAGATTTTTGGATTCCTTTAGCCGAGCAACCAATCAGTTAAAATAATCCCTTCCTGGAATATGTTTATTTCACTATTTTATCTTTCATTGCTATTTTTAATTGAGGCTGAATACTGCATAATTACGAATCGATATAAATTCGAAAAGATTTGCAAATTTGGCATTATTGATATTTTTAAAGTATTATTCGCTTTATTTAGGTCCAGAAGTTTCGTCTCTGGAATTCAATGATTATATAATATTTATTGATATCTTAACTGTTCAAAGTTGTTGATGGTGATATGACTTTTTTATTTTATAAGAACTTGCATTATATTCGCAAGAAAATAGAAAACAAAGATTCTAATTAGAAATGCTCTCAATGTGGTCTATGTAACTTTGACTATGCTATTTCATTGCCAGTTTTCATCGTTTCATCTTTTTTATTTATATAAATGTTGAATGATCATAATAAATGTCGCTCGCATTTTCGGGAATCACTTCTGGCCCCCAGTCTCCTCGGTAATGGATGAAATTGGAATCACCAAATTTTCGCTTTCATAAAATGGGCAGTTTACATGTTCCCCATTTGGAGCAGTGTTTAAAGAATTTTTTCCACATAGCAGGGCAAATATGATGGTTAGAAAGAAATAAAATTGATCGAAACAAATGAGAGATTTGTTTAACTTTCGAAAGCGACACTTTTCGTCAACTCATTACTCCTTTCAGCAGGTATCATTAGTAATTTGCCCAGTGTAAACTCGTAGTCTACAAATCGAGAGCAGAGGTCCTATTTCCCCTCGGCCTGTGCGGTTATTTTTTTTTGGATAAAATATCCCAAAATTTACTTTTTGCATATTCCAATCCCAGGCTTCAACCTCATTTTAGAACTTGGGTTAAATTGGGTGCGAATGAGCATGGCTTGCAATAATGGAGGACTCAAATATGTTATCAAATACTTCATCTGCA
Source organism: Diploscapter coronatus (assembly GCA_964036155.1). NCBI lineage: Eukaryota > Metazoa > Nematoda > Chromadorea > Rhabditida > Rhabditidae > Diploscapter > Diploscapter coronatus. The sequence goes on along the minus strand of OZ038422.1, from coordinate 84,534,065 downwards.
CACTTGGACTTGTGGTGTTCTATATTTGCATCGAAGTATTCGTGCCTGACGGAGTAATAGTTTATTTTAATAAATAATTTAAACAATATATATTTTCTGTGTCTAAAAGTCTAATTGGATTTTTCGCTATGTTACCTCATGAAAACTTCAATAAATCAATGAGATTATCCTGGAAAAAGAAAACTACACTATCTTACAGGCTATGAAAAATTAGCATTTTCCGTTTGAAATTTTGCATTAAAAATCGCTTTCAGAATGGTCCTATTTTGGAATCCATGTCATCGATGAGACTCTATGGTCAATCAGAGAAACCTAAAATTGCAATGATAGTCGTGACGCATCGAGGTGGTACTGGACAATATAGTCTTGCACTTGGTGAGGCATAATTTTTACTACTTTAAACTATGTTGTTTCACTAGATTCGGTAAAATGCTACTGTCAAGCCCGCGGTTATGAATTTATCCTGATTTTCAATGATCGAAACGAAAAGTGCGGTCAGAGAGACGTGGGTGATTTTTGGCATACTTCTTTTTATTTCAAACAAAGTTTGTTTCTGTGAACAGGGACTTAGAAAAAGATAAATATTTTTATCAACGGAAGTAAATGATGCCGATAATGATAAAAGAAATAGGAAATTCGAGAAAAATTGTGCGAATTTCTTCATTAGACAGCTATCTTGTCGAATGGATAAAGAAATATTTACAAGAAAAATTATCCTAGATGCTAAAAGAGCCTATTCCTCTAGCTAACAATAAAAATCGAAATAGATAATGAAATCGTTAAAAATATCCTAGAATAAAAAATCTGGCTGATTATGATACAACATAATCATAGTCCATGACTTATTTTTTAGATTATTTTTCAGCACTTCTTTAGACGACATTGTCACGTAGCAAATGAAATTGCAAATAGTACGATAAATTATTTCCTATTTATTGACGCTGACATTGGCGTTGTTAATCCAAAACGGTAAAGAAAATTTTGATTTTGACAAAAATTAAGACAATTCAGAAAAATCGAAGAATTCATTGATCCGAAATTCGATATGATCTATTACAATCGATTCTATAATCAAGAAATCACCGCTGGCTCGTATATCGCCAAGAATACAAATTGGACCATAAAATATTTGAGGGGTAATATTTAGTTGTAGTTATTCAAACAGAATTTGTAAATGTTTTAATTATTCCATCCAAACTTTTATGCCTGAAATTAGCATGAAAATTCTATAATCCATGATCATATTATCAAGCCAGAAAAGGTACCTATTCTACAAAAGAATATGATCTAATAGAAGAACACCTCTACGCGCAACTCTGACTCAATCAATTCAAATAAAATCGTGATCATCTTTAGATTATGCAAATTATGAGACTAAATTGCCAAGGGGTGATCACGGAAAGGATAACGGTGGATTGCATGTAAGATTTTTCAGGTTATGAATAAAGGTAGAAAGCAAAAGACTTTATGTTCAATTTGATCACTTTGTAATGGTTTATTTTATTCAATTTTGCCTATTATTTGAATCAATTTCCGATATTTCACGATGTTATGGATTAAACGTCTTACGTTTCAGGCCTATATCGCCGAGGTGCTTTTCCCCAAGCGACCAATCGAAATAGCGAATTGCTGGATGGTGTACAACCAGTCCAGGAACCACAATGATCTGTTCACTTTCGAGGCCTGTATCCAAACGCTGCTCGGTATCGATGAAGACATCAGTGGACGTGTAAAAATTTTCAAGAAGGTCTGTTTAAATTTCATCAGAAACATATTACTGTCAAAGTCTGGGTTTATCAGCCTTTAAATCGAAGTGCATGGTTTGAAAAATCTAAAGAGAGATCATGAGAAATGAAGGCGAAGACGGATTTGGGTTGTTTTCTCAGCGCTTCTTCCTCATTTTTATCGATTTTCAAAGTTAGTATGAAAGTCGACTTTCATTGATTCTACCTCATAAATCTCAATAATCCAAATCCTAACCAAAAATTAGCTCCTTCCATCACTTCACGAACAAAGAAATCTCTATTTGTTATTATGCATGTTGACACGTGTTTTCTGGACAATTTCGAATTCAGGGAACCGGCTGGTGTAGGGATAACTGGCTGACAAACAGTCTGTGGAATTCGACTACCGATTTCATGATACATGGCTGGAAAAATAGTCGGATGGTCAATTACACCGAGAAAGAACTGCCCCTAACGTAAGATTCCACTAACCATCTATTAATGACTTCTCAGAAGTTCACTTATTTTTCAACACTATTTGTTTTCGGAATGAGTTAGTTTTCTCAATTAGTCATGGTGAAATGGAAACCAGAGACAAGTTGATTTTGATATTTCAAAATAATTTCTATTCTTACTTGATCCCCCAAAATTTTTTGATCTCGATTCTGATTTCAATCTATTGTTGGCTCGATCTTGCAGAGAGTTTTACAAATTATTGAAACTCAAATTCAAATAGACAATTTCAGAATAAGGGAGCGAGATCGGGGGAGATGGTACAATCCCTACGCCGGACCATTCGATTTATCCAAGTGCACGCCAGGGCTTGTATATAGTTTTAGTCAAACCCGAGTTTCTTTTTTTATCGCTCAATGAACGAGAAATTAATGTGTAATCCAAATTCAGTGGAATTAAATGAAAAGACGTTTTTGGCAATTTTGAAACCACACACATTATGCTCACAAATCATGCAAAATAGTGTAAAATTTTGTATGAGAAATTTTTATTTACAATATTTCGCAAGTCTCGTAGTTTTCAAATTGTCAGAATTTTGAAAATCAAATACCCTCTTCTCATAAAGTTCGAAGTTACATTGAGAAAAATTACAATTTGTTGACCAAAATCACATTTTATTTTTTCGACTTTAAAAACAAACCCTTTCCAGAAATGACACCTGGAACTTCGATCCGAATATACAAACGACCGTCGAACGGATTCGTGAAAAACTAGACAAATACTACGCGCAATTCGAAATGGACAAAATCAATCGATTATCTCGACTGAGTTGGTACTTCCAGAAAAAAACTGAGCCACCTAAGAAAAATTAATAAAAAATTTAAAATAAAAAAGCAAATAACGAAGGATCGATCTTCGAATTATATATTTATTTATAAATAAATAGTTGTGATGAAAATTGTATCGACTTCTTATTTTTTAAACTAATTTTGGCTTTATATGATAGGATAGATCAAATATAAGATACCAAAATAGAAAAAGAAGAACAAAGTCGTTGACTTTCTCTGACTTCTTAGTTCACTTTTTAAATTCCACAGATTTAAGCCTGATTGATCTCAGTCTTTCATATTAATATGACGGATTTATTTTTCTTCTATGTGGGTTTTCCTAATTTTTATTTTTTACATTCTGTGCATTTTTATTATCTTTCTTGATAAAGCTAGATTAGGATCATTTGGCTAATCGCGTATTCTTCTTAGCATTTTCTGACCCTAGCTAACTAGTTTATTCCATGCCGATAATATCGTTTCGTACCGGTTTTATGAACAGACTGATATAAGTCATAGCTTTGATAGTGTGAATCGTCTTTATTTCGTTTACGCAAGGTGTAAATTCTACCGACTTTTAAATAAATAATCTTCTAGATCTTCGAAATTTTTTTGCATATGCCATAGTAAAATTCTACTTTTCAAATCCTAGTTTGCTTTGGCTGACATAAAATCTATTGATTGGCTATCACAATTTTTATGATCAATTATTCTTTTAGAATTATTATTCCGAAAATTTAATCCTGTTGAATGATAAGTTTAGAAGATCGAACAATTTTATTCTACTTCCTTTTCGATAATCCATCGACTTTCATGCATTTTTATCATTCAATTTCATTGGTTCCGAAAATTTTTCAAGTAAACATAAAAGAGGAACCAAATATGTCGAAAAAGGAAAATATTTGAAAATCGTTCGCTGATAGCTTTCCATATCCATTTTCACTTTCATATCTTTGAAATTGCAAAGGCTGTGTCAACTTTGCTGAACGTTGGATAAGCTGACTGTGCAAATTTTCATCGACAGAATTTCGAAAACTTCATTTAAAAATCGCGATACTTGATTTATATCAACATGATAAACGAATATTATTAAAGGATTATAACAATTGAACAATTTTTATTTAAATATGACATCACTTTTAAAGGGTTCATTTTTACAATATGGTCAAAATATCGTAAATCTTCGATCAGAAAAATTTAATAAATTGTGGTAATCACCTAAAAACAATAAGATGGAATTAGATTTTGAATTAAAAAAGGATCAAATATCAGTTTACATTTGCATTTTGGGAGAACAATTACGTCTCGTCACTATGGAAAACGGAACAATGAATCATTATTCGCCTCATAAAGTGGGCGGGGTTTGCGTGGTTAATAAGACAAATTGATGTTCCGAATGACTCTCTGAAAGTTTAGATATGAATTAAACATGGATGAAGGAGAAAAAAGAAAATTGATCGAAAACCTCTAATCTGAACCTTAAAAATGTACACGTTTCCGCCAACGAAAATCTCTAAAACGAGATACACAGGCAAATGTTATGCGTCGATTTTTCACGTGGTACCATTTTATCGGAGTTAGTATTCAACTAGCTCTTTAGAATAGATTCGAATTTTAATGTTTCTTTTTCATGTACTGCGTTCTTCTTGAAATAGACTTACAATCTGACAAAATGTGCATTTAAAAAAATTCCTTTATGGATTATCTTCGCGTTTTCTCTTATCTGAACGTTTACAATGTTATTGTTTACATTTATGATAGAATACTTTTGAACAATTTGCAACCTCGCTAATTCGCCACTTAGATAAACATTGTATAAGGTTAGAGATGAAAATGACAATGTTAGAAATAGTGTTTAGGGCGCGTTCATACTTCGGCTCGGCTCGGGTAAGCAAAAAAATAGTATGCGAAAGTGAGAGGGGAAAAGAGCATGCCTCTCTTCATCTTATTTTCGCATATTATTTTTTCTGCCTACCCGAGCCGAGCTGAAGTATGAACGCGCGCCCTCCTTACAGGCAATAGATGAAAGTGGTTCACCTTCTTTCTTAGCTAATTTAAAATTGCGAAGTAGAACATTTCCCTAATTACCTTCAGGATATTCATGACAAAATACCAACGAATGAGTGTGATAAAGAACGGTCGAACTGGGAATTACGTGATCTACGTTACAATAGCCTTGTCTATGATTGTCAATGCCTCATTCATTCTCTTCATATGGCATCAAATGTCTGTCAGAGCATATTCGTTCTCATTTCAGCAATCACCAATGGATCGTAAGTTAAGACATTTTTATTTTGTTTGGATGTATTGAATTTCAGAATCGAATAGCAGTTCAAGTGATATGAAGCTGAATTCTTGCACAAATCAAGCTACAATTAAAACAATGTCAATGCGAAGTTGGTGCTCACAATTCGGAAACCAAGTTGATCAATTTTATATGCAATTTTTAGCTTACAAAATCAATTTGTGAAAATCGACCAATACTTCAAGCATTAATGTTCGAACTAAACTCGTTAGCTAGTTATAGTCGAATTTGTGATAGTGTTCGAAAAATGCGCCAAATTGTAGTTCAAGCGGAAAGACAAATTTCGAGTTTGAGTTCCAAAATCTTCAAACTCTGCACATCCTAATTTTATGATTCAATTTCTTTTCCAAGAAGTCGATTCAATCAGCATATCATTAAATAAGAAGCTAAAGTTTCAAAGTTATCCAAATTTAGCTATTTCGCATAATATCCGGATATGGAATAGCTCGAACAGTCGGCAGGAAGCACATTTTGGTAGTTGCTCCAAGTTGTCGAGCTCGAAATGAAGGGCACTACGCTTTGATTCGCAGCATATTCCCAAAAATGTCCAAGCTTATTGTCACTGATGTAAAAATTGTCATTTGTGATTTCTAAATAATCGGCAGCTTTTAAGAATGATTATGAATTTTCAAAAAATCGAACAACTTTGAAATTTGCATATTATCATGGAAGACAAGCTTGCTGTTTCTATGAAGATCCGTCGTGGTATGATCTATGGAAAACCTATCCCTCATTTAATTTGAAAAAATGAAGAATGACTTTTATAATAGAGAAATATCATCATTTATTTTCTACTCCTCTAGAAAAGGTCAAATGAACAAACTTCATCCAGTTTTCATCCTATTTGGTTTCATAAAAATCAGTTCTCAGTTCATGATCATTAATATTTCAATTTTTCCATCTACAGAAAATTTTATTCCAATTTCAGGCGATTGATAAAGCTCCAAGAGCAACATGTCGATTTATACACAGAATTCGTACAAAATACGCTTTACTTCGAGAAGTACATGGATGACTTGAAGGAATATTTCAAATTCAGCGGTGAATATATTAGACGGGGAGAAAGGATTATTAACTCGCATAATATGTAAGTGATTTGATAGAAATGTCAGCGAAATGGATTTTTGCAATCTGAAAATTTCGAGACTTGGAAGACTATGTAGAAATAGTGATATCTTCCATGATTTCACTTATAGTTGCAAAATTTGTAATCCATTTTTGCAAATAATTCATGCAGCCGAAAATGTGCATTCTAAAAAGAATTTCTAAATTTAGAATCGAAAAAGACTGGCTCTGCATCCACACGAGAAGAACAGATCATCATTCAAAATCCGATATGCTATTTTCGACACTTTCTGCTAAATTTATACTACAGAATGATGTAAAAAACCTGATGAGATGCAGAAAAATCGATCAATTTAGAATATGACGAAGATATTCATATTTGGAGATGATCCTAATTTCATGGCATCATTGGCGGCAAATGTCAAAAGTGACTCGCAATTTAATAATGTGGGATATGAAATTTTTTTCTCATTAGAATTATTGGGTAAAGAAAATAATGAAAAAGGTAGTCAAATCGATTCTCATAAATATTGAACGAAATCTCACGTATTATGGATATACTAGTTTATCTAAATTTCAAATAATCTCTTAGGTTTATTATTCTAGATTCCTATATTTGTGAATACGAACACGACAATTGGAGATGATTTGTATCTGTCTTCGCAACTCTGCAGTTCATTTCTAATCACTTCTCCCGAATCGACTTTCGGATGGTTTTTGGCATTTTTCAACAAAATCCAAGAACAGGTCTATTATGATCACGATATGCGGCCTGAGTCTGGGAGTCATACCGGAATGCATAGGTAATTTTGGATAGTAAAATTTGAAAATCGATGGCAATTGAATTTTTCGCGACCATAGACAAAATAATAACACTATCTACCTTGCTTGTCCTAAATTTTTGCAAATTCTGGATTATGATGTCGTGAAGGATATAAATTTCTTTATTTTAGGCACATGTGGAGACCGCTGGTATTAAACAGGAAAAAAGAATCAGTTAAAATTCTCTAAAAAAAAATAGATAAAATATTCAAATGATTCTGAAAAAGGTAAAATTTTCAAAATCAAATCTAGCATCAATTTGTTATCGTGAAATTTCCTGATAATGATCTCAATTTAATAAAGGTCCAGTATTTATTTGGTTAGGAGATTATTTTAAATTTTATTTTGTGAAATCTTGCGTGTCATTCTGGAATTATGTATTTTTTCGTCCTTTTTATTGGACGAAGACGTTATTTATTATCATAAAATGAAATGTTTTAGTACAATTCTGTTTTTTTTTGGCTGAGAAAGAAAGGATTATATCGAACATGAACATGAGGGAACTATTTGAAATTGGCTATTTATGAGAAATTTGATAAGGAGATAGTAAAATTTAGTTAAATTTAGCAAATCTACGCCGGGCTTGACCTTCTTTGAGTAACCCGAACAAAATATAAAGTGTGGCCGGACAACTGCAAAAGTATTTCGAATCCGGATTCAACCCATATGGGTGGATACCTCCTTGGACCCTAATCACAAAAATGGGAAGATCAGGTCCCGCCCCCAAAAGTGGGCGGGGCTAGGTGGGGGTCAAAGTCGAGAGTTCTAACGATTTGACTATCAAGGGGAGGTACAAAGAAAACTTTTTCGCTATGAAAGATTTTCGAAAAATTTAAAAAGGATGAACATAACCACGAAGTGTACTTTCTAAAAATATAATAGTTTAGGGGGTCAGCTATTTGCTGGGTGTGGAAGGGGGTTCCAAAGTCAAAAGTATCAAAAATGGCAGTTTCAAAAAATGGGGGGTCGGCATATCCCCATTTTTGACATCAGGACCCCATTCCGACCCAGCAGGTGATTGTTGTCCGGAAGCCTATATATCAGAAGATGCGCAATTACATGGGCTACTTTATGTTTTTTAGATTTTTCAAAAATCTTTCATAGCAAAAAAGTTTTCTTTGTACCTCCCTTTGACAGTCAAATCGTTAAAACTCCCAACTTTGACCCCACCTAGCCCCGCCCACTTTTGGGGGCGGGACCTGATCTTCCCATTTTTGTGATTAGGGTCCATGGATGTATCCACCATATAAGTTTGGTTCAGATCCGAGATACTTTTGCAGTTGTCCGGCCACTCTTTATATTTTGTTCGGGTTATTCGTGGAATGTCTCTTAATCGAAAATCAAACAATTAAAAAGTGGGCGATGTGCGCATATATCCCAGGAACAATTTGGTGTATAACTTGTTGGGATCCAAATCTTTCAGACCCAAAAATAAATAGGGTAAACGATGGCCTGCCGAAAAATCGACTTTTCAAAAGCCAACATTTCCTGTCCAAGATGGGGTTCATTCGACTCAGAACTTTACACTGATCATGAATACTTTAATATTTTAGCTGATTTAATGAGCTTATCACTGATACCGACTGAAAAGCGGCTGATAATAATAGAGAAGAAAATAATTTCAAATGTAATTCAGAAATTATCAGTACTAACGATAAACTATCTTTAAATTCTAATTTTCACTTCAGGAACAGCGAGGTCCTTGGCAAGCCAGAGGTTCATTTCAAATCAAGATTCGTGAAAAGTTCCGGATGATATAAATTTCGATTCAACATGATTTTGAATTTGAATCTGGTAGAAACGGGTAGAAATGTCAGAACGCCAAAATTAGCATTCGAATTATGTGTTAGAAATTTTCGGTCACTTTTTCCGACCCATCTAGCCAGATCTCTAATTGATAATCATGAAACATTGTTTCTGTATGATATACTGCGGAATTCTTCCTCAAACTTGGTAGTTGGAAATTTTCCCCAAAACCCTTCAAAAATCACGATTTTTTCTCTGAAATACGAGTACCAGAACTGAATGGAACTCGAAAAAGTTGAACTCGAACTTCACTTCAATTCTGACTTTTTACCGAGTTCGTACTTGGGCTCAAATTTGGCATTTCTCTTAAACTTTCACATCATTGACAATGAATATTATATTTTTCAGAAGTAAGTTTTAATTTATAAGAATTTTCGAGAAGAATTTGAACGATAAGAAAATTTATTCGAAAAGGGTAATAAATTATAATGAAAAACTAAATAAATACAAATTTTGTGAATTGCCTTGTTTTCATGATTATTTTTGACTTTTAATCAATGTACTGTACTATTGTTAAAGGCAACAGAATTGTGCCAGTTGTTTTTCATTTTTTTTCAATTTAAAAAATGCTGGAAAAAGTTGTCAATCAAAATTTATTTTACATTATTGAAATTTACTCTCGAACAAGGAAATGAATCAGTGTAAATCATAGATCCTTCTTAGTTTTGATGCATAGGTAAGTCGATTTGAACCTGCTCGTCACAAATATCAGATTAAAACCCTCCAACGCACCTCGTATTCTAACAATTTAGAACCGAATGATTTTCCTACTTTAAAAGGCAAAAGCCACAAAACAAGAAATCAACGCATTAAGAAACGAGCGCAACAAATGTCATTATTCACTCCAAATAAACTGAAAAAACAATGCAAATTCTGGTCCCAAGTTATGGAAATGAGAAATCGTTGAATGTTTATGTTTTTACTCAAATATTTATGAGGAGAAACATGTTCGAATTGGCTTATCCACCAAAATCAGCAGGTCTGTGAGTTACACACTGATTCATTCTCTTTTTTTCTCATGTACGGCAATGTAATTTTTACAAGCCCAAAATCAGATAACCAACTTGAAACTACAATAGTAGACTTTAGAACTTCGCTTAAAATAAGACAGGTGAATGTTTGATTCTTCGTCTGTCTGGCATTTAGTTTTTGCAATAACTCATTCTCGAAATGAACTATTCCCAAGCAGATTGTAGGGTTTTGAAGTAAATGTCGGCCTCTGCAACTCCGTTTTTTCTCCATTCCGGCACGAAAACGGAATTCTTTCTCGTTTTTAGACTGAATAATGTTCGAATTTCATCGATAATCTGTGTAAAACCATCTTCAACTGATGCAGCTTTTACGAATAGTACGAACATATTGATCCTAAAATTATCTCACTCAAATGTATTATTGAGGGTTTATATGAATGCTATAAAGAAACCTCTTGACACCTTATCTTATGAAATAGTGAAGGGAGAAGGAGAAAAGAGTCTTTACTCACCACTCACATCACTACAGGGTGCGGACAAATTATGGAGGCACCGATAAATTGAGATTTAACCCGAAATATTGAAGTAATCGAGTTCAAATTTTAAAAATAATTTATTGATAACATAACGATAAAAAATCAACTAAGAGTTTTCGAAATGGCCGCCTTTAGCGTTGATACAGGCCTTGAGTCGCTCGAGGAAGGCATCGATGACGGCACGCAACTAGTCATTGGACATTTTGTCTCATGCTTCGACAAGGAAAGACTTCAAGAAGCCGAAACTTTTGTGGGGAGTAGAGCAGGCCTTGGTCTCAAAGTATTACCAAATGGAATAATCCAATGGGTTCAAATCAGGGCTGTTGGAGGGTCATTCGGAAGAGGAGATGAAATCTGCGAAGTGAATTTTGCAGAAGGATTGAGTAGATTTTGACTTGTGGGAAGGAGCCGAATCCTGCTGAAAGCAGGAGGGACAGGATTTAAAATGGATTTTGGTCCAGGGAATAAGAGCTTTATTTTAAATAAGATTTGATAGGTTTCGGTGTTGATCTTGGCGTTCTGGGGGACGAACACGAGGGAGGACTTTCCATGATAGGCGGTAGCCGCCCAAACCGGGATTGACTGAAGATGAGCACGTCTTCCGATCAGTTTGCCATTGGAATTAGCAGAGGAGACGTTTGGGGACAGGATGTGATCATTTTGACGATTCATGAAAAGTTCCATTGTGAATATTTCCTCATCCGAAAAAATAATCGTTTTGTAGCGTGCCGAAGAAAGCCTCTTGGGAAACTGTTGGTATCTTTCAAGTCTGTTTGACATCATTTTGTCCGTGAGTTCGTGGACTTTTTTGGATTCTGTAGGAGTTGAGTCTCAAGTCCTTCCTGATGATGGTTCTGACCGATTTTTCGTTGATTTTCAATTTTTTGCTCATTTTTCGTATGGATCTTCGGGAATTTCGTCGAATCATCTCACGAAGCTTGTCTTGTTCTGTTCCGTCCTTGCACTCCGTTTTCTGCCTCTTCCCGGACGGTCAGCAGCAGATCCAATCTCTTTGAACCGTTTTACAGTCTTCTGGACCATCGTTCGACTGATTTTCATCAGTTTGACGATGTCTTTCGTTTGATTCCCAGCCTGATACAATATGATGATAATAGATCGCTTTGAACTCGGCGCTACCATTCTGAATAGAAAACCTACCAATGGTAAATAATATATGGAAATGATCACGAAATGCATGGTAATGACGAAAAAATAAAAATAGCATGTAAACTCTGCGCACTTCGTGAAAAATCGACGCTTTAGCAAGTGCCTCCATAATTTGTCCGCACCCTGTATATACAGGGTGGGCCATAATTTTCGGAACAACTCTTCAATAGATCAATTAGAAAGATGTCCCTGATTTTGATTGAAAAACGTTTCGAGCTTTTTCGATGAAACTTAGAAAATTCTTTGTCAAAGATTTCATCAAGATCGTCAGTTGTTGGAATTTATTTGAGAAAAGAACTTGTCCCATAACTATGATCCATCTTGCCTATCACCACATAACGATATTACGATCAGGGCGTAAACGGTTGGACACGGACCCGGCACTTGGTGTCCGGGCCCGAAATTCCTCACAATTTTACGCCCTGATTACGATGTCACTAGATTTCCAAATAACTTAAAATTTTTTCTTACATAGGAAATGATAGCTCCAGTATCGCCAAGGAGAGTTGCATTTCGTAGCTCTTTTTTTGCACCATCATATAAAGTGCAACAGCCACAATAGCACAATCAATGATTAGACAATAGAGAAGGACAATTGACAGGGATTTTAGGCTCTGAAATTTATTAGTTCGCATTTTATCCCGAATAAAATTATGGATGAAATTTAAGTCTAAATATTCAAAGCCGGGAAGGTGTCTCAAAAATTTCGATATCGAAACAGAAGTCGAATGGTCCAAATATTTTCGAATTTTCTATTTTCAAGAACGAAATTTTTCTCAGCATAACTTGAGCCACAAAGAAATTTAGCAAATAAACATCAGCTATTCTTCTTAGGTATTGCAAAAAAAATATGTCACTAAATAAATCAGCATTTGAACTATATACCTTCAAAACTGTGAGATTAGCAACGAGCTGAAATTTGACATTGATGGTGTAGTTTTTGCCCCAATAACTACGATGATTCAATAATTCAAGTCTGTTTTGGTTAAATCGAATAAAATAGTTGTAGGCCACAATTTGTACTATTACGTAAATAAAAATTATAAAGAACACCAGAAACATTATAATATTGTCGAATATGTATACTGAAAATTTAAAATAATGACGAATCGATTATTTATCTCGAGGTATCGTTTGTTAGTCTGTCGAGAAGTCAAGCAGATTTTGCACCATCAGATAAAGAAATGGAGGGAAGCAAATGGCTTCGTCTTTTGTCTATTTGACTAGTATTAAGTGTGGATATGTTTCTCAAACTTTGTTCCCCTGAGTTCAACCACTGTTATCTATTCTTTTTACTCCATAGCATTGAATGTATCATTTAAGTTTCCAAATTAATTCAGCTTCAAATATGAGTCATACTCTAATGGAATTTATCCCAATTATTATAAGACATCAATGCAATTGAAGTTCGTCAATATTTCAAGGAAATTTGGACGGATAAATGAACGAAATGTTGGAATTGTAATATGGATATTTGACAAATTTATTAGATCAAATCATGGCTTACTAAACGCTGCCATTGGAATGCTGAATACCGAGCAACAAATTTCGATGGCAACTATAATAATCATCACAATGCCATGCCGAGTTTTCTGTTCATAGTCCTTATAGTGAAATGAAGCATATGCTCGTTCTGAACTTTCACATTTGATTATTGCTTCTAGTCGAATAAAAATCCCTGCCTATAATTGCAGTGGAAACGGAAACTCCAACATAGGCTACGCATCTCGTTCTTATCATCGATGCAACTACCAATGGAAAATCATATGCAATTTCACCTGAAACCGGGTATAATAATTTGAATTATTTGAGGTTATGAAATATTGCTGTCAATCAAACAAAAGGTTGATGAGCATGATCTAAATTCTATAGAGTTTATCTGAAAATGATAAAGGTAAAGCAAAAATGTGCATATTTTCTTATCTGATGTGGACTAATGATTCTAGAAAATTCTTTTGGTTTTGAACGCTTTACCTTGAACCGGAATGATTCCTAATTGATAGAACATGATGACCGAACGGCAAATCATGCCCATACAGCAATTAATCGCGTAATAAGCCATAAGAATTTTCAAGTTCTTATGAAAATGAGGATGTTTGCGGGCCATGTGGAGGGCAAGCGGGAAGATGAGGAATACGCACAGGCCATTCAGAAAAGCTTCAATCAATGCGATTGTCTGAATATTTCTGAATTTTGTATACAACTTTCAACTTACAAAAATCTTGCCAATATTGAAATAGGATTTTGAAAAAAGACTATTGTTGATACCCGACAAAGTGGAAGAAAATAAATGAGAGATTTCCTGACATCGCCAAAATGGGAGCCAAGTTGCACGAAATTTTACGATCATTCTTCTACCACGACCGATAACTCGTGCGTGTAATTAACTTACACATTGACACTTTTGAAATCACATTATTTATTTTCTTCACTTTATCAAACTAATACATTATTCTGATCTTACAAAGATATTTTTGGACTTTCATTTATATTAGCATGCTCTTTTAATAGACACATCCTGTTGATTATATGGCTAATTTCATTCTTTGAAATTCGTTAGATTTCAATTATCAAGCAATCACAATTACTAAAATTTACCAAGAACAATGTGGTCGTTGCGTAGCCTTCATTTGGATCGACCAACAGAAAAATAGCGATGCTCCATTGAGATCCCTCAGATGATGTAATGTTATAGAGATAGAGAGGGAACATAAATCGACTCTAGTAATTTGGTGATCTCCGTCTGTTGTGTCTCCAACGCTATTGCTTGATATTGAGTAAATAAAAGTAGTATCAATATGGTATGGTTAGATGCAGAATTTCCCGATGAGTACAATGCAAAAAATTCGATCGATTTTGGCCCAAGAAGTGAGTACTTTACCCAAAAAATCATTTCCTTACTTGATGAAGGTGTGAAAAAGAGAGGGAAGAAAGAAAGAAAGTGTTGGAGAAAGAGATTCCAGAGAGGAACAGTACGATACGTGGAGAGGATTTAAAAAGGGAATAGAGAGAAGAGGGCATAGCGGCGTGGTCGAGGGATAAAGTAGTGGTTCATTTACAAATGACGGCGGGTGCTCATAACTGGGCTTGGACTCAAGTTCGACTTACAATGCTTGTAAGCTCACTTACAAGGCCTATAAGTTGAACTTGGGTCCTCAAGTCCTGCTTGATAAGTGAACGAAATCATTCAAGCATAGTAATAAAACACGGGAAACTTCAGTGCGAAGTTAACTTTATTTTATACTTCATCATCGCAGGTAATGACGCGTAAGCACAGCACAGATTTAGGGTATGATTTTGTTGCTCATAGTCATAAAGACAGAAATCAATATATTTTTATTGTGAAGTAAAAACGATTGATATTTATTTATGGTTACTGCTATTTTAGCAGCTGTTTTTGGCAGAATGCTAAAATAAATATGATAAGAATTGGTACTCAATAGCGCAAGGAAAAAGAATGGAACATCAAACAAGGTTCTCCGTGTGCAGTATAATATACAACTATCATAATTATTGGCCAAATTTGATATATTTTCTAACATTATCTAAAATTTGCTAATCTACTCTACTCTTTAGTAATCTTAATGTGTGATGTATCTGCGATGTTCGGGTAGGTTTAAATCGACTTTACTAAGTGGGCTATCTGCTTGAATTTCCGAAGTCTGCTTTTGGTTGGAGTATGACTTGGAAGCGTTAGCAAAGTATTGCGCGGAGTACTTAGGCAGTGAATGTGAAAGAGATGATAATGAAACGAAAGGGGAAAAGAAAGAAAATGCTGGAAAAGGTACAATGTGAAGTTCCGAAAGTCGATGAACTAATGGTGCACCAGAGAGGAATGCAGCTGGAAATGGTAAACTGTTATAAAACTGAAGGTATGAAATGCTTTCTTGAAGCCCAATTATTGAATTGTGGCAGCTGTTTAGAAATTCGTATCACAAGTAAAGAAAAGTCAAGACCTTCATTAGTAATGTCTATAGTTGTGAATCTATTTTTGTAACGTCACTAAAAAATCAAATATCTGCCGCAACTTAAGTTTGGGTCGGCAATTCGCTTAGTTTCGAAATTTTGAACAGTAACTAATTTTCATTCGATAATATAGTTACAATACAAGAAGAGTTATTACGTCAGATGAAAAAGGGGTAGATTACAAAGCTCAGCATGAAAATACCCTATAGGATTTAAATTTTGATTTAAGGGGTAATTTGGAAAAGTAACAGCGTAGTAGCCTGCGATAGAGTATGGTTTAGGGAGAGGATGGGTAGACTAGAGAATCTTTTCACATACTATTTCATACGCTACTACTTTTCCAGGTTGCTTGGATGCTGTTGTATTTAGAAGAAAAATACCTTTTTGCATCGAGAAGATTACAATAGTTGTCGAAAATAATTCAAATTTACAAAGAATACGTTGGATGATCGTCAGCTTCTTCAATGAATTGTTGCAAGAAATTAATCTTCAGCTTTGTTCCCGCTAAATTTCGGTAATAATGAAGTAATAAATGTTAAAGATTGACCATTTTCGTTTCAGGATGAAAGATTGATTTGTATATGGATAAGTAAGTCGGTTAAATTTACGAAAATTTAACGTGAAATAGAAAAAAAGTTCCTAGCCTTGGTTTCCCACTAGGTGGGGGTCGGCTACCCTCAGCCCGTAATGAGACAGTCGGCCTATCCTAGCCACACAGGACTAGTGGCCCGTCCCGAGGACAGACTTGTTATGTGCAACAGCCGAGGGATTTTAGGTAAATTTTTCGTGGTTTTATCCACTACCAATACTTATTAACCCCTTTGGTTTGGGTAGGAGCGGGGAGGGGCGAACTTGAGCCCTAGCTGCAGGCAGTAACACGCAACCACTGCGCTACACCGCTCAATATTGAACCTACAATGACAGTCTAAAAATTCATGGAAATGGAAATCTAAATAATACTTTTGTTATGTGTAAAATTACGAGGAGTATAATAATTTTTATTCACTTATCCCACATAATTTATTTATAGAATAATCCCAATGTTATCCGAATGCTCAATGCATTATCATCTATGAGCACGCAGCAGATAGCGAATACAATAATGAAAGAGTCAATTGTTTGCCGGCATATAAATTCTGAACTTTTCATCTACACTCTTAAGACTTTCAACAGCTGCAGAATATTAGTTTTGATAAATATTTTATACTAAAGACCCTTCAACCTTTACTCATTGAGCGGAGCTTAAAGTCGTGACCCTGGCGACGAATTTTAAAATCTCTCATCAATATTATAGAATAGAGGAAGGAAAACTGACTGAAATAATTCATAGCTTAGCTGATGTTGCAGTGTCGAGAATTTTAAGTTCTGTCATGATGATTACGAAGGTTCGCACCTTGGGGAAGAGTGTAGGATTAGAGTAGGGCGTAAAGGTAGACACTCCACTTTCCACACACTATTTCGTCAAAGTGTGAACCTGCGAATTTTAGTAGCACCCCTCTGTCATTGAGATATATTTCTAGCAATAGCTGTTTCAATTTAGTTGAGAATGAGTCATTTGTAAAATTCATGCCACTGGTAAAATGGAAGATAGTATAGGACAGGTGGAGGGTTAAGCAGGTTGAAGGCTCTTTTACCACATTATTTTGCGTGTCACGATGTTTCAATGTCATAAGGTCTACAAATTGTCCTGAGAAAGAAGAATTATCCTTCGAATATTTAGCTTAACACTGAGTATTATCAGCGTTATTCTTTCACAATGATTTATCGAATTCTATGCTTGTGATTACTACAATTTAGGCGAAAAAAATTTCTTAATGGAATCGGTTATCAGAATCGGCGGTGTCCAGAACAACCCTCTCTATAATTGCAGGTTTGGGCATTTCCATTTTCAATTACGTAGTCTTACAGTTTAACTGATGTTAATGACTACTTATCAAGGTTCATCTTGTGTAAAATTAGATAAAAATTTGTTAGTTGAATGCTAAAGCCCAAATTCTCAATTCAACGATATTTAAAGAGTGAATGGCACTCAAAGTTCAGAATTTTCTACCGTTGGATTCTAAACCCAATGAGAGAAAATTAGACCAAATTTTTTACCGATAATGTCTCGAGCTTATCAAGAATAAAAAATAATAATCGTTTTAGTGCTCATACTCCAGAAGAGTGGGCAGAAATGAATGGAGAAAAGCATCCAATTAGTGGTGCATTCACAATGACGTACGGTATCATCATCGTGGTAAATTGTTTGACTCGAATCAACAAAAATTTGATTTCTCGAAGCAAAAATTAATAAATTTTGAAAATTGAGAGATTATTAAACATCTTTAGAAGAACAAAAAACTAGTGTCTATGCGTGTTTCAGATCATTTACACCATGTGCCTGATCGTAATCGCATCCAAAGAGCTAATCCATCTGTCCTGCTACAAAATCATGTTCTTTCTCGGATTTGTCGACCTTTGTGGAATTTGTAAGTGCAGTTTGAGGACGGGTAGCCAAAGATTAAGATGAAAATATCAAAAATATTTGGCACATTGCTTTTTTGTCCTTTAAAGAGAGGTATTGAAGTCGCCCTTATTAAATGCAAATATACCCAATCTGTAAACCTTTACCATAATAGCATGGTGAAAATCTTTTGACAAGTTGGCAACGCGGCTCGAGCAATACCAAATTAGAATCTTATCTTCCCCTCCCAAACCCATAAATATCAATTCCCCCCACCCTCAGTCAATCTCATATACAGACAATGATTTTCACAACACTACAACTTCAATAGACGCCTTCCACTAGAGAAGTCTACGTTTCATCTACGGGGGAGTTAATATATATATATATAGACTGCTCTAATCCTTAAATCTCAAAACACTTGGTAAAGTTTGGATTCGGGCAGTCATTGCTATGGACAATAGAAGAAATTTCAGCTACATCAATCATAACCATTAGACATCTAATTGTATCCACTTTTTAAATTATTTGCGCACACTATAATGTCAAGATATTTACAAATTGCCAAATTCCTTCTTCATGTAGCTACAATAAATTAAATGGATAGGAACGTTTTTGAGTTAAATTGATGGTTGAGCGAAAAATTTTTGTCCACAGTTCATTTCAGTAGACCAAAATATCGAATAATTCCAAGAATCACTTTCATCAGATTAGAAAAATGCAGTAGTGTCTGTAGGTTCCAACAAGACGTAAATCCTTTTTTCTTATTCAGTTATGACTACATTCCTTTCAAAACATAATGTAAAAGAGATTAGACCATGCGAGGGTTGAAAGAAAGTTTTTGACTCAGGTATGATTAAAAATTTTCTTGAACTTTGATGCAAGTTTCCTATCTCGAATGCTTACGATTCATACAATTCTTTTGCGAGTAAGCTAAATCGTCACGACTCACTCCATTAAAAGAGTTATTAAACACATTGGATACAGTATCCAACAGGGATGTGACAAATTGAAATTTTATAGTGAAACAAAATAGAAATTGATCACTCGTTCACGAAACGAAATTTCGTAGCGTCCCTGATATCCAATGCCTATTTTCTCGGGAAATTTTTGACGGCATTCCGTCATATTTTTGAATCATGTCCCTATAAAAGTGAAAAAAAGAAAAATAATTATAGAAATGAATGAGGATGGAGCATTATTCAATGTTTCAAATCTCAACTATTCTTATCAAGACGACAGATAAATGAAAGCAAGAAAATAATAAATCACTTGCTAAAATATTCAAATTTAGTTGCTGGCTCGATAATTTCTGGATATCTTCTGATCGAAGGAGCTGTTTTCTGCACCCACCCAGATATAATTTACCTAGTTGGTTCTTTGGCAGTGGGTAAGTTCTGATAAAGGGCCTCTTGGGGCTCATTCTATTTTTCACGTTTACTATTTATCACCGGATAAATATTAGGGTTTGGGTGGGTAGGTTAACATTTATTCGTGATAATAATAAACGTGACCGTGACTTATCAGTGACAAATAGTAGGAGTCCCTCCTGAGAACCACGCCCTATTTTTGGGAGAGATACTAATAAGAAGAGGGTGTGGTATACAAGGAGGGTGTAGGTTCCCAAGAAGCACTGATAGAGGTTTCCAACAAAATGAAAGGACTTTAGCTACGTGGTGCACTGCCTGCATGGCCTGTCTGACTCTCGTTATCAATCGAATTCTTGACATATTGCATCCAGCACTGGGAAAAATGTACTTCAAGGGGTAGGTTTATATTTTCCAGCATTATTTGTAGATCATCTAATAGTTGGGCATGTATGCTATAGATCAGGCTAGCTAGCATCTATTTCGCATGGTCCTATAGTCTAGCTAGTATATAGGATACTCCCTGAGTTGAAGTAACGGGGATTCAACTCCTCTTAGGATCGAGATTTTTGAAAATATTAGCCACACATACACCTGCTTGTCCTAAGTACTCTTACTAAGTAACGATAAAACTCGATTATGTTGTGATAGAGCATTTGCACGCGAAGGGTAGGTAGATTTGTAAATATCTTACGTTTATTGAGTCTTGAAAATATTCTCGCATCTAGGATATCCATGATAAAATGGAGACAAATTTATTAGTTGAATGATAATCAACATCTTGGTAATGCAGAAAAATCATCTTCAGATACCGCACCACCATAATCCTGACATTTCCAATTCTGTACGGCAGTTATTTCTTCTTCTTCACTCCCGCGATTATATTTTCATCGAGATATCAAGCTTGGTTCTTCGATCCGTTCCTTTTCAACAATATCGATCCGATGGTGGTATGACTCATTTTCATGTCTTCATATGTAGAATTTTTGCATCATTAATTTCAGTATGCGAATGTGCCTCTTACAATCAACAACTTCAGTATCGTGTTTCTGACATGTTTTCTCTATGGATTTCTCTGCATTGCGCTTTATCTGAAAGCTCGAAAAGCCTCATCTGCAACGGCATCTCGATCTCATAAATCCGTAAGCATTGCATCTAATAGGCCCACTCAATTTGTCTTGGGCAATCATTTATTTTCAACAGTAGTTTGATAAGGACAATGTATGATAGATGATATAGGGCAGAAAATATGAGAGGTGTATTGCTTTTGGTCAGGAGTGTGCGAAGTTGACTCGTTAGCGAGTCAAAGTCAAGTCTGAGTCCGAATTTTGGAAAATTTGGAAGTTCAAGTTCGAAATCAAGTCAAGTCCACAATTTTACGAACTTCGCACATTCCCGCTTTTAACTATTACTTCCTCAGGATTAGTTTCAAGTTATCTGTGTGCGTGAAAATGAATTCAAAATTCCAGATTTTTATCCAGTCGACCCTAATGTGCATGACCAATTTGATGGCGTCAGTTATTTATATGATAATGCAATTCATACCCGTCCCAGAGTGGCTGATTATTGCTGCTGAACTGGCTTGGCAGGCTGGGCATGGTAAGAACTAAGAAGGTTCCCACAAAACTAAATTCATTATAAAATAACATTAGGTGCTCCCGCAATAGTCTACATCAGCTTGAACCGCACAATAAGAACAGGCGTTCTTCACCTTTTGGGCTTGAAGAAGAAATCCATCATTCCATCAAATATAGGATCGTCTTCAAATGTGATAACAAATTCGAAGGCCACAAATGTGAGCAGTGGTAGAGAATTAACAGACGACTGCCAATATTGAAATTTTCATTATCTACAGAAAAGTTTCGTATTTGTATTTTATTAAATTTGTTTCTACGCGTAAATGGAATAGTTTTTATCATTTACTCTGAATAAATTTCAACGAAGAATATAAATGGGGCAACCTGGAAAACTAGTGACTTTGTGAAATAGTGTGAGAAAATAAATTCTAGCCTATCATACCCTTCCCTAACCCCATTCTATCTCGTAAGTCACTATGTCTAAAGAGCGCAAGTTCCTCCCCCTTTGTGAAGACAAAGTCAAGGAAAGGAATTTCGCTAAAATTCTCAAAGCTTTCTAGAAATTTTGCGAAGCGATTTCTTTTTCCACTATTAGATATAGCCCTAGGTCGTCATCTTTAGAAATTCATATCTTTGGTTACACTGATCCGTTTCTCGTGCGGTTTCTTTTTACTATAATCCTGTCTAGCCCTACCGAATCCTAAAAAAATACTTCCATGGCTTTGTCTTCACATCGGGAATATCACTTGCGGTCTCTAATAAATGAATGCAAAGATGAAAATGTTAGAGCGTGCATGGTTATGAGAATTTTTCTTTGATTTTTGAACTATTCGTTTATTAGTTAAATACATGATTTATTGTCTATTTCAAACAAAATGAAAATAAATATTTTAAGATTTTCATAGATCAATTGTTGTCGTCGTTCAGTTACCCCTTGAAGGATATCCAGGAAGTACCACGAGGAGGTAGACGAACATCACTTCCCGCCACACAATAACACACACATCTGAAAATTTCAATATTTAGATCTCTTAAATGGTTTCAATCTTCGAATCAAATCACAGAAGAACTTTGCAACTACCTGAATTTTGGCAGAACATATCATCGTTTTCATCAGATCCGAATAGGAATGCTGGGATAATGTGCCCAGCATCATATCCTTTATGCCTATTGGCACTCATAGTTTTGGATTTCTCTGCTCTTCCAATCTGCTTTCTTCCGTTGAATTCTAAAATATAGATGTGAAAGTGTTATTGGGAAAGGCTCAGGGTCGGCTCCCCCACTCTCCAAAAACTCGTTGAACGATAAAACACAGTAGCGGAAAAGTGGGGGGAGTCGGCCCTGAGTCATTTGGAAAAAGTATAATAAAAAATGTTTATGCTTAAAATTTTGCTATGCTTAATTTGCTGTTAAAGACGGTAAATTTGATCAAAGTTATGTCTTTTTGTGCCGAATATACGCTCTACAGCAGCTTACCTTACGATAAAAGCTGTTGTTTCTTCAATATTCATCTTTGCACAAGTAGGCTTAGTTCAAAAATGATGATATAGACATCGAATAATATCCGATTTAGGCGGACAATAGAGTCGAGATACGGTATCTAAAGTTTAAAAGAATGAAAATGTTGAGAAGGGTTGATGGAAAGCGGGCGTTTTTCAGACGAGTTGAAAGAGCATCAAAACGGACGATATTCGAAAGAAAGAGATAAACAAATGGCAAGAGTGCACTCTCTATCTAGCAAAGAAAGACCGGGTCAGCGAAATAATGTAAGAAAAGATGTAGAATGATACGAAAGGCAGCTCGCTTTTACTGTAGAACAAGGAGATTGAGAAGGATTGATACAAAGTGGCTGTTTTGCACGATTTGAATGTGAGAAAGTCGAAAAGATAGACGATTTTTCGAAAGAAAGGAATAAAAATGTGAATGTTTTGATTCATCGTCGAAATAACAAGGGAAAAGATCTAGAATGAATACAAGAGCAACGTGTTTCCGGCGCAGGTGCTACAGTCTTGCGATAAGATTTGCAAGTCGGCGAAAGGAGAAAGGAAATGCAAATGTTTCCCAAACAAAATCGTAGAAATTTCGAATTTAGCAGATGAGTAAGCTTGGGAATTCAGAAGTGAAATTAGGGAAAATGCGCAACATTTATTGTTGATTGGTTTGCGAACACGGTTAATAGTCGTGTGACTTCCTCTGGGTGTAGATGTACACTGCTGCTGTCCAATACAGTTGTAGGCCAGTTACAAGGGTTTTATTCCTTCATTCAATCAAAGGACAGACAATAATCGAGCAGCCGTGCTCTGCCCGATCCGAGGAGAGAAGTGAAATTGTGATGCGGGGAAAAGATAGGAAAAGAACCCGATCACATGATAAAAGCCTGCAGTCAAAACATAGAAAGAATGCAGGAAATCTATCCAAGAAAACCGTCGAGTTTCACGGAAATTACACAAACCCGCGGTTAGGATCCCTCAAATAGTCGAAGATCAAATATCATTCGAAATAGGGTAAAAGGGGTGCGTATTTTCGCACAATTGGAGAGAAAGTCGATATTCGTGTAGCAATTCGAATCTGAATTTGAGAACGAAAGTGAGTCGCGTAGAAGGAAACGAGACACGAATAGTGTAATTTTTGAATATCGACGTGTTCCCTCCAATCAATAATAACAAGAAGCCTAACCATAGAGAACATGAGGTCGCGGCTTCCTAGTTTTGAGTTTCAAATGATCATCTTTGGACAAAAGCGAAAAATGCAAGGAGGCGGGGTTTGTGGTCCCTACTTTTGCTTCGATTTGTTTTATTCGAGCGTAAACGTAGGACGTTTCGAAGGCATAAGGTTTATTATTCCGTTGTCATCATCTGCATTTCTCAGATTTAAAAGTTGCTTTTAAAATGACCGATTTTCCTTTCTCCAATTCCCGGGACATGTTGCTGCTGTTCCACACACCGTCATCAAATCGTATCCCCGATCTTCGTTTTCGTAATTTCAGCGATTTTATTTTATAACTCTGAAATTCCAGACTTGCATTTATGAGAAAATGTCGAACCAGGACGACTCTTATTACGAGGGGTAAGCGGGCGCTGCTTGAATACAATAAAAGTATGAAGTTTAAAAAATAATCGATAAAAAATTCAGGCACCAGGACGGTGGTGGTTCGCAGAGCTCGCATCCGCCCCCGAAGAGATATCGTCGCGACGAGACAGCCGACCCCACCAACCCGAATCCGTCCATCGTCGTCCACGTCAGGAATTTGAATCCCAAGGTTGAAAACCTGAAAAATAAAAAAAAAAACTAACATTTACGATGTTTCGAAGGAAAAGCTCCGGAACATGAGTTAGGAAAATTGGAGGAGCAGTTTTGAAATCTCTTTCTGTAAAACAACTAGGAACTATGTAAATTTTGCAATAGAAATTCTGAAAAAATATTTTCAGGCGACCGAAGCCGACCTGTTGGAGGCGTTGGCGACTTTCGGGCCCGTTGCCTATGCTACTTGCATGCCGCACTCGAGAATGGCCCTTGTGGAGTTCGAGGATCTGGAAGGTTCGTTTTTTACTTGTAAAAAGTCACAAATCTTGTCCTTTCTTGGGAAAGTCAACAAATTCATTGCTCTCTTCCTTGAAAGTTCATCAACAAGCAATATTTTCTTAAAAAATATGAAAAATAAATGAAAATAACTAACTTTGCCATAAAAGAAAACCAAATTTTAAGCGGCCCGCGCGTGCGTGAATTTCGCGGCGACGAATCAAATCATGGTGGCTGGCACGCCCGCACTGTTCAACTATTCCACTTCGCAGCAGATCGAGCGCATCGGCCTCGAGTGCGAGAAGCCCAACCACATCCTATTGCTCGCCGTCCACAACGTCCAGTACAATGTTACTGTCGATGTGAGCTTTCATTTTTTATATTCAGATTTTCTTTAAAGTGCTTTTAAATAGCATAATGTTGAGTGATTTTTGATTGATCTAAAGAACATTTTTTATTTAGATGTTTAAAAAAATTATTGAATACAACATTTATAAAAGATATTTTGTCTTATTTTTCAATTGAAATAACAAAAATTTTTTAAATCTCTATCTTTAAATTTTAGACGATTCACGAGATCTGCGCACCTCACGGCCCCGTGCAGCGTATCGCCATCATCAGGAAGCCGCATATTCTTCTGGTACAATTATTATTTCTGCTTGAAAAACGGCTTTGCTTGAGAAAATGATGTTCTCCATAGTCATGAGCATCTTGTTATTATTATTCTTGAAAGGTTCTTTATTTTTTCTAAATTAAATAATCAGTTTGTTTCATTCTAGGAAATTATTTCATCCAGACATTGACACTTTTTTGGAAAATAAATTTTTAGTGCCTGGTGGAATTCGACAGCATCGAGACGGCGAAGAAGGCGAAGCACGCGATGAATGGGGCTGACATCTACTCCGGCTGCTGCACGCTCAAAGTCGAGTTCGCCAGGGTTCGTTTTTTGGAATTTTAGAATATTTTTTAAAGAAAATTTGAAATTAGTCTAGATTTTCTTTAAAAAATTGCTATTATTCTAGCTGTCGTTTAGTAGATTTTTTTTTTAAAATTAAATTTGAGCTTGTAAGAAGGGATAAAAAAACTGTTCGAACTTTCCTAGAGTACGTTTTTTTTCGACATTTTTTAGAAGGAAAACAACAATAATTTCCAAATTTAACATTATTTCTTCTAAAACTTTTTTTATTTCCATTTTATTTCCATTTTCAGCCGAATCATGTGCGCGTCACACGACATGACATGGATCAGAGGGACTACACGATGGGAGTAGGTGAGCTCTTTGGAAATTACAAGAATTGCATCCAGAAAAAAGAACATAACATTCGATTCAAATTGAAATTAACAACATTGAATGTACTGTGAAATGCAACATGCATACTGTTGCGTAAAACGACCGTAAAAAAATAATAAGAAAAAAGAATTCTGAATAATGTAAGCCCATTAAAATACACGGGGGAATAATGATACCAGTGCATAGATTAGAATATGCCATCAAAAAGTAAAATATAGCAGTCTAATTCTAACAAGGCGAATCTCTGAAATGTCCGCTTCCGATTTTGCTGATGTTTTCACCGTCGAGGGTTTTTCATGACGCTGATCACGATGCTGAAGTCGAAAAGTGCAACGGTAGTCGCCTTGGCCGTGGAAATTCGGAATGCTTTTATAGTCGAGAAATGATATATGCTAATTTGAAATTGCAATTTATTTATTGCATAAAGCGGTTTTCGGAATTTCCACAGCCAAGGAGACTACCATTGTACTTTTCGACTTCAGCATCGTGATCAGCGTCATGAAATCCTCTCCATGGTGAAAAAATCAGCCAAATCGAAGACGGACGCTTCTGAAAGTTGCCTTATGGGCATGAATGTTGACTACCACCAAAATAGATCGGAAAACGGTAAAATTGACACAGAATTGTCAGAAGTCATTATCAAGAATATGGAAAACGCGTATCGGAAGATCTACCAAAGTCAAGAAAAAATCCTGAAATTCGTAGAGAAATTCTACAAACAGGAAAATCAGACAACAGGCTCAATTTTCACCAGATCAGCAGAGAAAAAACACGCAAGGCAGACATTTGCAATTCCCATGTTTGATCGCGTAATTTTGAAGGGCTCAACTTCGTTCCATCCTCCCATCAAATGGTCAGAGTATCTGTCTCAATCTAGCTGACTCTTTTCACACCAAATCACATACCGGTTTGTCGAAGGGAGACGGCATTATTACCGTACTTGGATAATGTTCGATTTGGTTATATTATCCCTTGATGAATATTGAGTTGGGCTAGGAACACTCTAATTTCCCCGTGTTATCGGGTAAGTTTGATAGTGCTTTTTGGAGAACACTAATTTGAAAATTTTTAATCTTATGTTTGTCATTGTCCATTTTCAGGCGTTTGTACGATGATTTTTAATGAAATTCTGCTTTTATTGAAAATAGGATTTCATCAAAAATCGATAATTTAAATTAAACTTTAAAAGATAGCTTAAACTTGGCTTCAGGAGACGACGAGGGCTATTCTAGCAACAGGAAGACGCTGCTGCCGACTAGCGGTTTCGATGCTGGTGGTAAAGTTTGAAAAAATTAAAAAAAAAAAAATCAATTCTTGGACTCAATAAAAAAACAAAAAAGTACCTTTCTTTCTCTACCTTAAAATATTGCTATTTATGACACAAGATAATCACAGAGTAAATTAAGAAGACGTAAAAATATCGGCTATTTAAAATAAAAAAAAAAACAATTGCTTTCCAGCCGGTGGTACGGGTTACGATCCGTCGGGAACGTCGTTTCGCGGAGGCGGCAGAGGCAGAGGCCGTGGCACGTTCCCGCCCAAGATCTCGCCCTTCCACAACCCGTCGGCTGCAGCGATGCCCACGGCCACTTCCCCGACCATTCCGACCCCTGGGCTCTACAACGCGACCACCGCAGCCAGTGGAATTCCGGCTTGTGAGATTTTTTGGCCTCTTGCTCTTGTAAAAGCCATACACTAGCAAAATAGGGATAAGGGTAGGCTAGGCTAACTTTTTTTCTAGAAATATTCTGCACATGCTGCTCATTATTTTAAAAGCCGGACATAGTCTACTTTCTCCTACCCCTATCCCTTGTATATCAGCGGTAGGTTTGGCAAGTGTACGGCTTTTTACAAAAATTCGTTTTTTTTTTCGTGATTTGCTGAAATCGGTGTCCGGATCCACGAACGTGTGGAAGGGCTCCCAGTGCGAGCCTCTCTCCTAAAGTTAGAAAGAGATTTCACACTGGGAGCAGTGAGAGCAATTCCACTCGTTCGTAGATCTCCGGACACAAGAATTTTCATAGAACAAAATATTTTCAAAAATCTTATAGAATCTACCATTTCATATCTTTCATTTCAAAGTTTTAAGATGGTGTTTTATGCGAAGATGAAAGAAAAAAACTTGTTGAGATAACTAGTGAAATGAAATGGGCTAAAAAGTCGAATTTGACTCTAAATTTAGACTCGGATCCGATGTCTGCCGCCTACGCCTCTGCGGGAGCGGCTCAGAGTTCTGGCGTCTATGGATATGACGATCCGTACGGATCTGGACTGGCTCCCATGTCCAGGGCTGGACCCTCGCATATGCCTCAGAAAATCAATCAGGTACTATTTTCAAAATATATAGAAAATAATAACTTTATTTCAACTCTCATTAGGTAACTTGGAAAAATAAACCCGCACCTTCCAATACCCTCCCCTAACCATACACTATTTCGCAATGGGCTGAGGGGTTGAGAGCTTGTATGTTCCAAAGAGCCCTCTCATTATCCATATCTTGAGCGGCTTTTTTATTTACATTATGCGAGAAGAAAAAGAAAATAGAAAGAAGCCTGAGACATGGAAAATTGGTTAGTAACGAAGTGGCTAGCGGTTTTCTTTCATACTTTTCGGTTATTGGTAACCTTGGAGGACAAGAAGTACAGGTTGAAAATACCTAAGAATTTATTGATCTACCAGTCGGCCCAATCTCCGATTGACCATGCTTTCCCACTGGATCAAGCAAGAATTGAGGAATGAGAAAGCTTAGGGATAATTTGAGCGGGAAAGGAAGCATATGAAAGTTAAACCACGAACTAGTGCGACAAAAATAAAATACAAAATAAAAGTGTGCCTGTTGCCACATAAATTAGGAAAAACTTTATTTAACTTTGAATGGTTCTAATTAACCTTCAGGGCGGTCAAGGCTGTGTTCTGATGCTGTACGGAATCGATCACAACAAAATCAATTGCGATATGCTCTTCAACATTCTCTGTCTGTACGGAAACGTGCTCAGAGTACGTTCATTCCAATTGTAATTAGAACACTTCTTATATATTTGATTTTTTATCTTCAGCTACATAATCCTTCTATAATAGAAATATTTCTCTTCTAAAATTGCATAGTTTATTTTTTCCTAACTTTAGTTTTTCAGATCAGTTTCATGCGCAGCAAGTCGGAGTCGGGTATTCTGGAGATGGGACGTCCGCAGGAGACGACCAACGTGCTCGGCTACTTGCAGGGTCTCGAGCTGTTCGGTCTCAAACTCGAATTCAAGCCCAGTCATCAGGAAGGAGTCCATTATTTGAGGTCGGAATTTTATTTCACTCATTTTCGATAGGTATTAAAAATGAATGAATTTTCTTAAAATTTGATTTCTTCTATTCTTTATTATTACATATCTTCTTTGAAAGTTCACTTTTCATTCATTAATTTGTTTGATTTTAGAAGAAGAAAAGCACTGTTGATAAATGAAAAATGAGTAAAATTGAAAGAAGAGGACTGATTTTTCAAATATTATGTTTCAGAGAGCCCTTCATGCTTCCCGACGGCACGCCCTCGTTCCGCGACTACACGGAGTCACGCAATCAGCGCTTCTCGACGCCAGGTACCAAATTAAAGAAGCCTAATTTAACCTTGGGACTATAATGTTTAGATTCACGTGTATTTTGAACTTTGGCTAAATTACAATTTTATTTTAAAAATAAAACAACTTAGAATATGATTACAGAAATGATCTCTCGCAACCGCGTCGTCTACCCGACCACCACTCTCCATTGGTACAACGCGCCCGGCAACATGGATGAGGAGAAAATTCGTTTGGTTAGATCTTTCTCATTTCTTTCATCAAACTCGACTTTTTCCATCATAACACAATTTTAACTATTGAAAACAAACAAATACCAGACCCTCTATGATTATAAAAATTAAAATCAAAGACATGCATTTTGTTATTTGTTAGAGAAAAGAATATGTTTTCCAGCTACTTGCTGAAAGAAAGGCGCCCGCTCCGACGAGCGTGATCGTGTTCCCGAACCGCTCCGACAGATCCTCGTCTGGCAACGTGGAATTCGCGACCATCATCGAAGCCACCGAGGCACTCGCTCTCGCCAACCACACTCCGGTCCTGAGTCCGATTGGGAAGGTAAACATAATATATTTGTGTATCAAAAATTCGTTATGTACATCTTTTGTCTTTTCATTTTTTCTTCTTAGAAATGTACTCTCTAGAAAAGCGATGCGCATGAAAGAGGCATTTTCAAAAAGAAGGCTAGAATCATTTCATGCGGAATTTTCTTATTCTTTTTTTTCGAAAAATATCTTGATATCTATGAAAGCCAGATAATTAAGAAATTACTCGAGTCTATTTTCGAAAATTTCCAAATAACAAAACTCCAGATTATCTATGACTCATTCAAATAAAGCGAAGTAATGTTGTATTCAAATTTGGACATTCCCGAAGACTAGGTTCCTATTCTTATCCTAAGAGATTTCTGAAAGGAAAAATGATAATTCAGGCCCCATACATCGTGAAGTTGGCATTCGCCACTCCGCCCAAGCGTGACTATTCTGAGAGTACAGGCGAGGGCTTGCTTGCGGACAGTGGAAACGGTGACAATTTCGAGACCATTCATGGCATTCCGAATAGGGGAGGATTCAGGGGTCGTGGCAGAGGAAGGTGGGAGCAATGTTTTTTTCTTGCTTTTACTTGAAAACAAAGTGCAAAATTCTTAAATAAGATAGTCTTTTATTATTACTAGAAGGAAATCTTAAACTACTAAAAAAGTTATTATCTTTGGGAAAAGTCATCCATTTTTGGAGAAAATACGCCCATTCTCAGTTGAAGCTTGATATGAATTTCATCTTTATTTTTAACAAGTATTTGTTCAAATTGTTTTTTTTCCAGAGGCTTCGGCGACCGCGGCGGATTCCGTGGCAGAGGCAGGGGCTACCATTGATTCTTCTCGTTTTTATCGTCAAATACAATTTTTTGCTCCTACTCACTCGACTTGATTCCCATCAGTATCAGACTTGAAATTTTTCCACCACGAAAATTCTGTTATCATCTCTCTCGTCCCATTATTAAGGGTAGTAATTCAAAGCTGACTGAAATAATTCACATCATATAAAGGATATTTGCAGTGGAAAAACGTCCCAACGGTCTGATCAGTATCCATAATTCTGCGAATGGTTTTGTTTCTTTTCCAAAAATAATTATAGGAGGCTCTTTTCTCTTTTTAATAAGAAATTCTTTACCCTTACTCTATTATTCAAGTACTTTATCTTTGGTTTTATTTTTTTTCTTTAAACGACTACTTTTGTTATAACTTTTCTTCGGAGCTTATTTATCCATCCTATTCTTTTCGTCTATCCATTTATTAAGGTACAAGAGGACTAGTTTACGCGCTTTTATAAAAGGGATTGTTTTCTTCTTTTTCTTTAGTATTTATCACCGTGTTTTTTCTAATTATTACTTTGTTTTCGTTCTTTCGAATAATTCAATAAAGTTGGTCTGTTGATTTTCTAAAATTCTTGAAAAACTCGAAGTTTCCAGCTTTGATGTATATTTTACTTTTAAAATATTTTTCAATTTGCTTAATTTATTGATTTTTTTAGATTATCGATTTTTCGGAAGATGACTTCCGAAATGGAATCGCACAGATTGAAGGCGAATGAGCTGAAATCGAAACTCGAGGAAATGGATAAGGAACTCGCTGACAATTGGCAGTATCTCAGAAAGGTAAGGAGTTTATAAATTTAGAAAATTGAAGGTTATTTATTTTTTATAATTTTGATGAAGATAATGCCGGAAAAGACACCAAGTTTTTCAATACGATTTGTTGGCTTGAAAATTTTGATTTTTCCAGTTGGGCTTCGACTTGGACACGCCGGTCATCGATGAGAACGGCTTCCCGCGTGCCGACATCGATATTCCCGCTGTCAACAACGCTAAGAGAAGGATCAGGGAGATCGAGTAAGATATTTTTGGAAGTTATTTTTAAAAATGAGAAAAGAAATATTCTCTTGCATAGGAATTTTAAAAATAATTTTAGTCGACTTTTCAGAAAGGATTCGAAAGAAGTCCAAGATAAGCTGGCCGAAACTCTGGATGAAATGCACCAGACTGCAGCCAAAAATGGGCAGGTCGACTCTCCGATTGGAAATTTGTCTACAGACAACAGGCCTATCGTCCATCGCACTTCGAATACGCCTTTTGTCAAGGTTTGATTTCCTGTAAATTTCATTTTTTAAATCGAAAATTTGGCATATTATAGAAAAACAAAACTAACTACACACTAAGTTATGCGAATTAAACAAGCAGATTAGGCGATCTTCATGATTGTTTTCTATTTTCTCATAGAAATTTATCAATATGTTTCCAAATTATCAAGAAACTTTAAAGGTGAAATAAAAATTTGGGAGTCAAATTTAACTTCAGATCGCCGCAATCGCCTCTGGAAGTCCGGGCGAAAAGGCGGGCGCGCAGAAGGGCGATGAAATCATTCAATTCGGCTCGCTCTTTCACGGAATCGTGCCCAACTTGAACACGCTCAGAGACTATCTCGTTGAAAATGAAAATGTTGGTTTTTTTTCCATTTTTAAGGCAATTACTATTTAGCGGGGTGCGTCTTTTCTACACTATTTCTCTCGAATTTCATTCTCTCGTCTATCTCTAACTGTAGGACTCCATTATTTAAGAGACATTCCATGAATAAACAGAATAACTGTCAAAGGGGGTCCGGACAACTGCAAAAGTGTCTCGGATCTGAACCAAATTTATATGGTGGATACACCCATGGACCCTATTCACAAAAATCGGAAAGTTAGGTCCCGCCCCCAAAAGTGGGCGGAGCTAGGTGGGGGTCAAAGTTGAGCATTTTCACGATTTGGCACCCCTCAGGGGGTACAAATAAAACTTTTTTGCTATAAAAGATTTTCAAAAAATTTAAAAAGGATAAATATGGCCATGGGATGTATTTTCTAAAAATATATAGACTTTAGGGGATCAACCACTTGCTGGGTGCTGGAGGGGGTCCCAAAGTCAAAAAGTGCCAAAAGTGCAGTTTCAAAAACATGCATATTTTGCACAAAATCGACCATAACTCGAAGATTTGTTACTTGCCAGCAAAATTTTATTTCATATTTGGATTCTCCAGGTAAAATTACACTAATATCAGTCATAAAATCGATAGGTTAGGTATGACCCTGCACTTCACCATTGCACCAAAGTTGAGGACCCAGATATCGAAATTTCAATTTTGAGGGTTAGACCCCACAACATGTATACCATTCGATAGAGCTCATCAAACTGAGTAACTTTTATCAAGACACCTCATGGTTATCTATTATGGTATGGGAGTGGTATGGAGGTTTGAATGGGTCAGACCCACAAAAATGACAAAAATTTTCAAAAATTCATAACTTTTGTAAAATCAAACGAATTCGAAAAATCTTTTCAGAATATAGCAGCTGAAGGGCAATACTTCATTTTTGCTTCCTAGAGTACCGTGCTATCACTTTACCATGTTATCATATGGGTCCATGGTATACCACCCATATGGTACCCGAGTAGTACTATACCAAAATGGATATCAATCTACTCGAAATTGACTGGAGAGTAATATTCGAGTCCATTTCTATCAATTTCAATAAGTGGTTTCATTATACCATCATTATAATTGGCTATAACCACCTACCGAAAAAGACTAAAAATGGGGTATTTTCAAATGACCATAAAAGACGATAGCCTAATCTGTTTTTCAAGCGGTTTTAGAATATTACTCAGCTCAATAAGGGCTTTCGTTTGATATATAACATGATGGGTATTGGTTACCAAATGGTAACTTGACCATATGGATCGCTACCATTTGATACCATACCATGTTTGGTATCGTTCGACTCCAAATTAAATGGGAATAAATAATGGATGTCTCTAGCTTCAATTTGAGCCCATATTTTGGTAGGCCACCTTTGAAAATATTCTTGTAACATTTTTTTTTTAAATTGGCACTAAATGTTGGTTTTTGAGGTACCACTCCCATACCGTAATAGGTAACCATGAGGTGTCTTCACAAAAGTTGCTCAGTTTGATGAGCTCTATCAATTGGTATACATATTGTGGGGTCTAACCCTCAAAATTGAAATTTCGATTTTTGGGTCGCCAACTTTGGTGCAATGGTGAAGTGCAGGGTCATACCTAACCTATCGATTTTATGACTGATATTAGTGTAATTTTACCTGGAGAATCCAAATATGAAATAAAATTTTGCTGGCAAATAACATATCTTCAAGTTATGGGAGATTTTGTGCAAAATATGCATGTTTTTGAAACTGCACTTTTGGCACTTTTTGACTTTGGGACCCCCTCCAGCACCCAGCAAGTGGTTGATCCCCTAAAGTCTATATATTTTTAGAAAATACATCCCATGGCCATATTTATCCTTTTTAAATTTTTCGAAAATCTTTTATAGCAAAAAAGTTTTATTTGTACCCCCTGAGGGGTGCCAAATCGTGAAAATGCTCAACTTTGACCCCCACCTAGCTCCGCCCACTTTTGGGGGCGGGACCTAACTTTCCGATTTTTGTGAATAGAGTCCATGGGTGTATCCACCATATAAATTTGGTTCAAATCCGAGACACTTTTGCAGTTGTCCGGACCCTAGTTCCAGTTATTCGTGGAATGGCTCTTAATAATTGCCCTTTTTAATTATTGATTTTTTGTTTAAATAGTTAAAAAATATTGGGTAAACCTTTACAGAATTCGACAACTCTGAAAACGTTAGACTGATAATTTTAGTAAAAAAGCCGAAATATATTTTTATAATTTCTTTGTGCTAATGAAAAGTCTAATTTTTATGGTAAGAGTAAATGAACAAGATATCCAAGTTATTTTAAAGATATATTCTTTTAAAATAAAAATCGAAATTATTTGGGGAAAACGCTAAATTGATAGTTTTCAGGCCGAACTCCGCGTGACGGCCCTTCGCAACATCCGTCCGGTGCACTACCTGATCACCCCTGCGAAGTGGAATGGAGTCGGCTTGACGGGAATTCAGTTTGAGCTCATCAATCAGCCTTCGTAAATTACCTTTACACGCTTCCATCCTCTTCAAGAAGTCCACTACGCGATTAATGCAGAGTGCACTTTTTCGCCTTGCCTTTACTCTTCCCTCTCTTCACCTTTATTTTATCAGCTGAAAAAGGAAGAGGAGAGGTAAAATCAGGGCGAAAAGTGCATTCTGCATTGATCGCGTAGTGGATTTCTTGAAAAGAGGACGGAAGAGTGCTTTGCTTGATTTGATGGTTAATTTGCTGAAGTTCATGTGGTAATGATTTATCATGCAATTAAGGGGGAGAGCTTGACTGGAAAGAAATTGAATGATCCGAGACATTGCCACCTTATTACCTAAAGAACTTTGCAAATTACCTTCGAATATGAACTCCTTATATTTATTCCTGAGTTTTTTATTCGTCATTATTTTTATTACTCTCCAACGGGTTGCACTATTTATGGAATACACATATTTTATCATCCATCTCACCAGACTGATAAAAATAATGAATAAACGTTTTAAAGAATCGTTTTGAAAATTATTTTTTGGTTGCACTACCAATGCTCATTTCGATTGAAGTTGATCTTCACATTTTATTGATTTATCGATTTTTTCAGGGATGTCAAATTTCCGCGAAAATCTACAGCAGTACACTCATTTGGTTGGCGGAATTGTGGGAGGCGTGTCCAGCACTGCGGCCTGCCATCCGATGGACCTGCTAAAAGTGCGATATTCGGGTAGGTCTTTTTAATGTTTAGGAAATTTAGTTTTATTTGTGCAATAAAGTAACGCTAATAAAGATGAAAAATAACTTTAAAAAATAATACGCAAATTTCTTAATATTGACCGTTCCCAACTCAACAATTTTTTCTTTCAGCGAACGAAGGCCACTCGTTCCGACCGCAATATACAAGCTATTGGGACGCGACGAGGCAAATCGTTCGATCAGGTAGGTGGTGCTTGATATATTCTAATTCCGAGGGATTGCGGCCTCTTCTTTCAGAAGGCATTCGCGGCCTCTACCAGGGGGTCATTCCCTCTCTCATCGGAAGTTCGCTTTCTTGGGGACTTTACTTTCATTGGTAGGTCATTTTCTCTTGGAAATATTTGAAATCCCGAAACTTTGAATGTTATTCTATTCTAATGATAAGATAGCACAAATTCCATACCCCTCTAAAAACAGAATTTTTATCGATTTCTAAAAAAAATCTCAGAATTTTGTAAATTTTGACTGAAAGAACAAATTCCAGGTACCATTTGATCAAGTCGAACGCGCCCTACAGATCGTCGCACGAAAGTCTCGACAATTTTATCATCGGAATGTTGGCCGGCTCTGCGGTTATGACGTTCACGAATCCGATTTGGGTCACCAAAACTAGGTATTCGTATTTCTTATGCTAGTTTTTACAGTAATCTTCACCAATTTCTGAAAAATGATTGTATTTTTATTTTTCGAAAGAATACTAAATTTTATTTCATATAAAATCTCTACCGTAACTTGTTATCTTTTCAGACTCTGCTTACAGTACGAGCAGAAAGATAAGAAGTACAAAGGAATGGTCGATTGCCTTTCGAAAATCTGGAGAGAAGAGGGAATCAGGGGGCTTTATAAGGTTAGAACCAGATCAATTTTCAATTTTCTACAATTTTATGAAAAGAAAATTAGCTATTTTTAAATTATCTAAACTAGATTTTAGAGTTTCACCACGGATATTACCTCTTCTATAAAAATAAAGGTTATCTATAAGTGGAAATAGAAAAATAGAAAATCCTGGACTTTAATTTTAAATTAAAAAAAGAATAAATTTTCAGGGCTTCACGGCGGGAATTCTCGGAACGAGTCACGGCGCGCTGCAATTCATGGTCTACAACTGGATGAAAGCCAGAAGAATTGAATCGCAACATCTGGAAAATGAACTGCAATTGGTACGCGGTTTAAATTCTTTGAAGATCAGTCTGAAATTTATCTAAGCTTTCTGAATCTTGGATAATCTATGTTTTGAACTGTTTAAACTGAGAAGATCGATCAGAAGTATGCTGAATTTTCGATTTTCAAACATGTTCTAAATATTTATCGATTGTCTAACATTTCAGGGCACTCTCGACTGGCTGGTCTTCTCCGCAGCATCGAAAGTCATCGCCACCACAACGACTTTCCCGTATCAGGTGCTCCGAACCAGAATGCAGGTAAATATTTTCGTGATTTTATTGTTTTATTTTCAATGTATTTTTATTAGTCTTTGTTTATTTTTTAACCTAGGACCACAATGTCTCATCCTCTCGCGGCCTGGTTTCCCTGTCCCTCCACATTCTCTCGTCCGAAGGTCTGTCTGGTCTCTACAAAGGCTGTCTGATGGCGAATTTCCGTCAATTGCCGGCTGCTGTAATCACCTACCTCACGTATGAGCACGTCAAGAAATTTCTCGCTAGTTCTTAGGTTATTCTAATTTTTTATGCAAGTTCGAATTCCTGAAAAGTTATGCAATTTTTTGATGAAAAAACATCATTTCAAGCATATCGTCATTTTTTCCAACTTCAATGATCATTTTTCCTATATCCGTTAGAAATACTTCCCATCGAATTTTATTAATTAAAAAAAAATCGCATTGTTACGCCTTTTTCTCTATTTCCGTCATTTTTGTTGCCTAAAATTAGCTACAATATTGTCCAGAAGATAGAAAATAGTGCAGATTTAGCAGAAGTATTAGGATCAAAAACGTTATATGGACAAATAGGGGCCATAGAGTTGCGCGTGCTAGTAGATTATCTCCGAGATATCCTCTGCCACTGAGTATTATCCGTTTATCTGTAACACTGTAATATTTACCGACCTCCCGCTGTGGGTAATGGGTAATGAGTAACTATCCGTAAAAATCGTCCCGGTTTATTGAAAATAGGGCCAGTCTTACCAAGTTTCATACGGTAATTCGGAGAAAAAAAATCCACAAAAATTCTGAAAATGATAAGAATAGTTGATTAAAAATACAAAATTTGAATTCATACCATTTGCTGAACCTTTTCCGATTTACTAAATCATGATATACTAATTGTTTCAACTTTCAATTCCACATTTGTCAAGTCTCTTCGAGAAGTTTACCCTCTGAGTTTTACTTTTCTTCGATCTCAGTTGTTAGAGCTAGTGTGCCATTATTTTAGAGATCCGAGTTTCAGATAGCGATATTTTTGCCGAGAGATTGTTACAAGCCTACCTCGACTTTAGATCTGTGATTTATATTGTTGATGTTTAGAATTTAGATTTGAAATTAAATGAATGATATATCGAATTTCATAGTGTATTTCATGATGAAAATAATGGAGAAAAGAAATTGGTTTAGAGATTCATATAATCCAGCAACGTACGTATTGCTCAATTCAGAGATAGCGAATTACAAATTGATCTGTTCTTGTCTCGAACGTAAAAGGATGTTCCCTATTTGATTCAGGAGTCATTTATAAAGACGTATCCCATTCATTCATATGTTCATATTGACCATATTCACATGGTCATGCCCTGTTATATTGTCCCCTCCCCTCGATTCTCTCCCATAATAACCATCTCGTGAGCAGATACGATCTAGACTCTCCCTCTTTCAGTTCCCCCATTTCTCCGAATGGATGTCGGTCAAATTCCTAATAATTCTCCATGTATTATTTGTTGCCTACATTGAACCTGTAATTAGCATGTTACAGGCATGTAATCAGGTAATTTCACAAAATATCCTCTTTTTATATATTAACTTTTATTTGTGAATGTCATCATTTCTTTACTCAAAAGCTGACCTTCATAGGATAGTCATAAAATTTCGAGCAAAGTCACTAAACTTTGGAGAAAAAAAGTTATGAACTTTCCTAGAAGCCAAAAATATGTGGTATTTATTTATAAATAATTCAAAGTGACAAATACAAAAGAATAACAATTACAAAGTATAATTTTGCCATTGTTTGAAAAAAAACTAGGCTAATCCTCTATTTAGGGCTCTGAATTTGAATGCGATTGTCATTCGTCGCTGTGTTCCTTTCCAACTCCAACTCCAGCTGACAGACCAGTAGACTGGCTGTCGATAGCTCTGACAGAATGTCCGATGCGACATTTCAATGAAACCATATTCCGAAAGAAATTAGCAAATTGGATTGATGAAGGTCGAGATAGAAAACTTTTTCTAACAAATTCTTCATTTTAATTTGATCGAAATTTCGAATTTTTGAGGAGATCATAGTTTGTCGTCTTTATCAACTATATTCTGCTTCAAAATAATGCAATTTTCAATAAGACTTAATAAATTATTCTAAACCATAAGAATATGCAAAAAAAAAAAATGACGTTTAGAATGCTCCTCAGCCCTATCCTGTCCCCTAATTCTTCCATCAACCTCACCTCAGCAAGTAATTCTCGGGCTTCTAAAATGTAAAACTCCTATTGGACCCTCTGAAATTCGCCTTCTCGTGCTATTGAATTCCTCTGCTCCAATATCTTCAGGCACGGTTTTTAATTCATGCTAATTTTAAGTTTATTTTCAGAAAATCTCCTTTCCTCAGATCTTCTAGTCACGATCATTTCATCTCGACGTCACTTGATTTCTTCCTTTCTACAAAGTGATCTTCAGTCTTTCAGCGTTTATCGTCAATTTCCATGTAAGTAAAGGCAAACGTTCAGTTCTTGAAATTTAAAAATTAGCACAAATTTAATGTTGTTATTCTCAATATCTTTGCTCATTAGATATAATATATGCTAATTCTTAGACCAAATAACTTGTTAACGATCAAGTATAGTCGTACATTTTTCAGCTTCATCGATTTCCACTACTTCCTGGCTTCTACTGCTCATACTTTGTCTAGCTTCTACCATGCTTCTCATCGTCTGTGCTTGTTTCCTCTGTCATCTCTCGCTCCATAGAATTATTTCTGGCCGTTGTTGGTCCGTCAGGCATCGTTCCGAATTCGTCACTTCTACGATCTACCAAAAAGTCGAATTTGCCCCAATCAGTTCAAATCAGTCAACGTTCTCTTCGAACCTCGATTCTAGAGCTTAATTTCAAATGGTTTTTAATAAAGCCTATTTCTTGATGAATAATTATAAAATTTAATATTGAAAAATCACATTTCTCGGCATCTAAAGGACTAACTTGATATCTAGAAAATTTATTCGCATTTAAATTTACACTACATTAAAAATCTGCTAGAAAGAAAAGCCATTGTCACTTGCACTTTCTACAGTCACTAAGGCAGTTGAAGTCGTCATTGTCTCGATTTATTTAGAAGGCGGGTCGAGATGGGGCAGGGCGAACTCCATATTGTCTGGCAGGTAGTATGCCGGGTAGTCCTGGAAAAGTATATCACTTTTATAAATCCCAAAATTTAAAGTAGTAAAAGTGAATTCGATTTTTCCCATTTTAGAATAGATTTAGCATTTTTCAAAACACGATTTTTGGAAAGTTTGATAAAGTTGACGAAAATGCATGAATAAAAATGCAAGAAACTTTCCAAATGTGCTAAGTAAGCAAGAATTGACAAAGAAACACATTTTCACCACCAAAAACTATAACCCACCTTAGCATCCCTCCAATTTTTGACGATTTCGTCGTCGGGACGAACCGCCGCGTATCTGTTGAGATAGTACGGCTTTTCTGCAAATATCGCATTTATTTCCACCAGATAAAAATATCCATGAAAGATAAGCTTGAAATTATAAAAAAAAAAATCAAGTTAATATAGAATAGTATTGGAAAACAGCTTCATGACTAGTCCGTTTCAGACAAGTGTATGTATTGCATGCCTTGTTGTCTTGTAACTTTGAGTTTGGGACGATTTGTAACAAAATGTAGCGGAAAATTCACGCTAATTTTATTATAAATCGCGTCCAAAAGTTGTAACTTAAAAACAAGTAAAAATAATCAATCAAAATATCTCCACTCACGCCCCCTCTGCGGAATGACGTATCCGAATTTGTAGACGGCGACGATCGAGGCAGGAACGACGAAGAAGGCCACGACCAGCGTCTGCTCGGGGTACTTCTTCAGCATGCGGTGCGGCATCGACTCAAACATATTCTTTTAGAAAATAATGCGCTTAAAAATCGTGTCACCGAGTATTTCATTAGTTTATTTTTCTTATTTTAAAACATGACTTTTCCTCTTTCCTTATAGGCACTATTTCATTTCAAAATAGATCAGCTTCCCAAGATTCGGAAATAATGTTTAAAAAAAAGGCTAAGAAAAGCTGTTAATTTTCAGGGCTAGGCTAAAAATGTTTGAAATAAAAGTTCCCCAACCGACCTGCCACCATTTGACCATCCGCTGGAATCGATTGAGGGGGGCCATCTTTGGCTTAACCCTGGAATGTTCAAAATTAGTCCAAAATTAAAGGAAACTAAAAATGAATTAGAATATCGGCTCGTTATGCCCGCATTTCAGCAACGCCAATCCCCTTTAAGCCATTGTAAATGCAGGACGCATTGTAAAGGGAGAAAGAAATACTCGACTCCGAAGATCAACAGATCGAAAATAATCGATTGGATAAACAATATCTAATTCGTCGATAATTTATTCAACAAAACTGAGCTTCGATCGTTAAAAAACAATAAAAGTAACTTGCATTAGGCCTCGAAACAACCGATTTTTGATTTAAAGAAAAATTTAAATTAAAAAAAAACACTAAGAAAGAAATAACTTAAATTTAAAAAAAAAAATCCGAGATAGTTGATCAATTAAGAAGTAAATAAGCTCCTTAAGTCTGCGGTTCCATGAGGTTGATCGTGTGCTTGCACTGAAATTTTAGTTTGTATTTTTTCATTGTTTGGAAAATCAAATTTTCCTTCTCTCCGGATGGATACGAACGTTTTAATATAAAATATATAAATTTTAATGATTTTTGAATCTTACATATCTCTTATTATCCTGAAATATTTTTTTTTCAAATTCATAGACAATTCACTCGATTTTCCATGTTTAAAGCAATCTTTTTGAAAAGAAAAACAAGTATTGAAAGAAACTGTTCATTTGTGATAGGGAAAATCGCTAACTTTCTAAGAAGCAGTTTTCAAGCATTTTCATTTTCGAACATTTCGAAGAAACAGATCTTGGCGCAAGTTGTAGCAGCATTTAGAAGAGGACTTCGCGTAATGTCTTGTTGTAAACCGCCTTAGAGATCCGAAAAAATACCTTGATCGTGGATCCGCTCTTGTTCTGGCACGAGGCGTGGTCCTCGTATTTGAGCTGAGCGACGAGGGGACGCGGAAGGTTCTCGACTCCCTTCGGTGGGGCGGCGGACGTCAGCTTCTGCTTGATCACCATTCTCAAATATATCTATTTTCTATTTTTATTGGTTTTATACTATTTTTCATGAAATTTTTTTTAAAGCAAACCCGATCTTGAGGATCGACTCCTCCGCGTTGCAGTCCCGAGTCCAGACGGAGATCTGAAAATCGCATTTTTAATTAGGACAAGTTTCAACGTGAAATGCTCAAATATTTTTTTATCATTGCTAAAATTTCTTTTCTCTTGCCCACCTTGCTGCCCTTATTCCGGACGTTGCAGACGAGTCCGCAGATCTGCTCCATCTCCTCGCCGAATTGCTCGCCAATCATTGCGATCAGGATCTCCAACCAGATCAGGTCCATCACCGCGGGCGACGTGCCCTTCTCGATCTGGAAATAAGCAATTTCAACATTTTAGAAAATAAAGAAAAGCTCGCATATTTAAATATATTTCTTTCTGAAAGTTATGTTTTTTATCCTTTTTTATCAGCATTATTCCTCTCTAAAACTATGCAAAAACTTATTTCGCTTTAATGTTTTTTTCCCTTTTAAATCTCACTTTCTTCTTTACCCATATTATCTTCAAAATAAAAAATCCATGAGACTAAAAGGTGTAATTTAGAAGAATCCGACTTTTGAAAAGAATGTTCTTTTCCTAAAAATGTCGAGGTTTACATTGATGAGCCATCTGCCTCCGTTGGCGTTCTCGGGCACCTCCCACATGGGCTGAATGTTGTCCTTGAAGACGTTGTAGTCGCACGTGTTGTTCAGGCCTGAAGGAGGGCGGATGTTGTTGTAGAGGCTAAAAATCAACCTATTTTTCGGATTCTTATAGTTGCCTTTTTTGCGAAAACTAATCAACGGCGACATTTTTAACGATTGAATATGGTATGTTTTGGTCGATTTCTGTAAATTCAGTGAGAATCTTAGAATTCACTATCAATTCAAAATTTTAGGCCTAGTAACTTTGGTAAGCAGAAAACTACTGTAGTCTACAGATGGTTTCACTTTCTAATTTTCGTAAATATTTTGTCAACTCTTACGCCCAGAACTCCTCGACGGTTTCGAATGTGCAGACCTTCTTGAGTCGATCCTCCCACTGCACCTGTCTGTCGTCGTTCAGATACCAGTACGTCCACCTGCGTTTCAGCGGATGCAGCACCTGAAGGCAAGTTTCCTACTCCAGACGTTGCGACGTCTTCCACCGCAAAAATTCGGTTATCATCTCTCTCGTCCCATTATTAAGGGTAGTAATTGCGATGCTGAATGGAATACATTCACATCGCATAAGGGATATTTGTGGTGAAAAATGTCTCAACGTCTGTTCCTAACTTTCTGTAAAATTCATTATTCAGCAACACCTAGACAGAATTTCTGTTCCAATTTTCCAAAATTGAATTCCATCTTGGTACTTTTACCAAATGAATTTTATTGTATTGTATTTTGGGTTTTTCGAAAAATTCGAACTTTTCTTTAATTTTTACCAAAAATATCTCCTAAAAAGGCTATCGAATTTTCGAGTGTCCTAATTTTTCGCATTTTTTCACCCACACTGAGCGTCTTGTCCTCAGTCTCGCCAGACACTTCCTCCTTCTCGCTCTGCTCCACTTTCGGCTGCTGCTCAACCTCAGTCATTTTGTCGTTGTCGCTCAAAGGATGGCGTGAAGATTCAACTGACGCTGACGCTGAAATCCGAAGAAATAAAATTTAAAAAGAGGTAAAGATTGAAACATGAGTTTTGGCGCTAACGATAAAATCGAGTGAATCCGAACCTAGATACAAAATGTGCTAATTATTTTCAGATGACGTGCATAGTAAAATTAGAAGGTGTGAATTTAAAGAAATTCCGGGAAAAATGGCAAAAATCGAGGAAAGTGGAAAATGAAGCCGAATTTTGTCAAGTGGCATTGGGGCAAGTTGAAAGGAGGGGGCGTGGCCAGTCGCATTTTTGAAATGATGATTTGATGATTTTTGCGATTTCCTTCCACTTTCCGGCAGTTTTTCTTATTTTTTTTCGCGATTTTCATGGATTTCTCATATCCTGGGACGCCTGTTGCTATATTCTCGGAAAATATGAATTCGCATCATTATTTTCTTCAAGCTCCGCGATAATATGTTGAATTTCATAAATTCTTAATTTTTCGTCGTTTATCAGACTTGCAACTTTTTTGAAATCTTAACACCCGCACCCACACTTTTTCCAAAAATTGCGGAAAATCATTCGCATCCACACCCACGGGTTTCATTTGCAAGTCTGTCGTTTATTTTCATTTTTCAGTTAGTCCAGAATGTTCCGCAACCAGTACGACAGCGATGTGACGGTGTGGAGTCCGCAGGTAAACAAATTTGAAATTTTAAAGCAATATTTTTCAAGCCATGTTTCAAAGCGTTCAGAAATTTGAATTTTCAGGGCCGCCTGCACCAAGTCGACTACGCGGTGGAGGCGATGAAGCAGGGCTC
This sequence comes from Diploscapter coronatus, assembly GCA_964036155.1. Classification (NCBI taxonomy): domain Eukaryota; kingdom Metazoa; phylum Nematoda; class Chromadorea; order Rhabditida; family Rhabditidae; genus Diploscapter; species Diploscapter coronatus. The sequence continues at coordinate 84,489,481 of OZ038422.1, read as the reverse complement.
GGCCACCGTCGGGTTGAAATCCGCCACGCACGCGGTCGTCGTCGCTCTCAAGGTGGCTTACAAAATTGCTAACATTCCTTCTCTTTTTTAAAGGGAAAAAACGATGAAGTTTGGAAAATTTTTTAAAGTTCACATCTTGTTCCAGAAAGTGGAGATGGTCTTTACAGAATTCTCCATTATGTTTGAGTAGAGAGTTTTCCAGAGAGCCCAGAACGAGTTGTGCTCGCACCAGAAGAAGATCTTCGAGATCGACACGCACGCTGGAGTATCTATTGCGGGATTGCTCTCGGACGGCCGTATTTTGGCTAGGTACAATTTTTCTTTGTCAAAAAATTAAAAATTTATCCTTCAAACTTCCATTTTTTTCAAAAATAAAAAAATATTTCCAGGTTCTGCCAGACGGAATGCGCGGACTGGAGATGGGATTACAAGTCGTCGATTCCCATCAACAAACTCGCCGATCAGATTCAATTGAGTGCGTGAATTTTTTATTTGAAATTTCCAGCTTCGAAATTTTTTCTATAATAATAATAAGCATCTTAAGGAGAGATTTTTCAAAAATTTCACTTTTCCAGAGCTCCAGTCCAACACTCAACACTACGGCAGACGTCCGTTCGGCGTGGGACTGCTCATTGCTGGTTATGACGTGAGTGTATAAAAATGACAAAAATATAATAGAAGACACTTTGAAGATATTTTTTTAAGTTTTAAAATTATTTTATTTGAATAATAATTTATTTGCAGAAGGACGGCACCCACATCATTCAGACGGAGCCGTCCGGCGAGGTGGCCGGCATGTACGCGGCTTCCATTGGCGCACGCTCACAGTCTGCCAGAACCTATCTCGAACGTCACATGGCCGAGTTCAGCCAAGGTCAGAATTTTTAGACTCTAAAATTTAAAGATTTCTACTTTAGTAAATGTCAGGTAGCTGAAAAAATTGAGATTACTATAATTTTCGCAAAAAATGGCAAATTTCAGCCCCGTTGAATGACCTGGTTCTGCACGCGCTGACCGCGCTTCGCGACACGCTGCCCGCTGAGGAGAATCTCAATTCGGAGGTGGGCTTTTTCAAATTCAATCTTTAATAGTTTACTGCATCTAAAAACCTCGTCCATCACTAATTTGTAAAGTTTTCTGATTTTTTCAACTAATTTTCTAAATCAGGCTTGAAGAATCTTGTAGATGAGAAGTAGATGAACTGAAAACTTATTTTACATCTTCATTTACCCACTTCATGCTTCATAAAAATAAACTCTTCTGGCAAAATTAAAGAGAATGCAATTCTAGAACGTGAGCATTGCGTACGTCGGCAAGGACACCCCGTTCACCTTGCTGGAGAAGGAGGGACTGACTCCGCACCTCAACAGACTCGATGCCAAGCCGCGCACTCTCGGCGGACAACCCGTTGGAGGACCGCAGGTATATCAACTTTCTGAATTCTATCGTAAAGTGGATTTTGAATACAGACAGATATTTGCGGGCATTAATATATCAGGAATGCACGAAGTTTTGATCGAAAAAGTCGCGAAGTCGAATTTGAAATATCTGAAAGAGCACATTGAAATCAAAGTTGAAATTCATGTGCATTCCAGATTAGTATTTTTAACTTTTTGGTTGTTTGGTTTAAATTTTAGTTTTCGAATAATTATCCTTGATTTCAGGACGGAGGTGCGGGCGGAGCAGGAGGTGCTCCTCAGGGCGGAGCTCCGGCTCCGCAAGGAGGACAGCGGCCTGGTGCTGGGGCTGGACCACAAGATGTAAGATATTTTTAACTATTTTAATTTTTACTTCCCAGTTTTTTCTCGATAAATTAAGAAATATCCATGAATAGACCATAAATGTAAAGTTTATTCTTATCCATATTTCTACATCATCTTGAAGATATCATTTTATCATATCATTCATTTGAAATCTCTTCAAATGGTATCGTCCCTGAACATAATGATAACTGCATGAGTGAATCTAAAATAATGCATCCTAAAATGTTTAAAGGATAAGAAAACATTTGTCTAATTAAACAAATTAGACATTTACGCAAGTGTGCAGATTCATCAGACACCCTTTTTGCATAATTTGCTTCCTCCACGCTGTGCGCATACGCGCGCACTATTGTTCGAACATCGTTTGCAAATGTATGCATTATGTGCCGACACATTCCAATGCGCCTGCCTCCACTTTATTTGGGTACTCTTGATAATTTTTTTCTTTATCTCTATTATTTTCTCTTTCTATTCTCCTTCTTTTTCCTGATCAGTTATTCAATTAGAATGTCCTATCACCTTTCACTGCTCATTGACAATTCATGCAAAAAGCTTCTTTTCTAAACGAGGAAACAAGATGACACGTGCAAGAACATGCTTTATTGCTAGATTTTAGTTAGGACTAGCTAAAAACTTAGCAATAGGGCAGATTTTCAAATATGCTAATTTTTTAAATTTCAGCCCCAGCCCATGGATCATTAGAGCGGTGGACTTCGGGACTTCATTTTATCCAACCTCTCTCAATCTTACACCCATCTGCATCATTTTTCGTATGAACATCTGTTTTTATTTATTTATTATCCGAGTTTTTAAATCTAAATTTCCCAACTTTTATCGAGGAACATTTTTGCCGGTGTTTGCTTGTGTTAATGATCAGAAAAAAATCGTATGGGAAAGTTTGTTTGTGAACGAATAAAGTAAAATTACCTTTTAATCATTTTCTAGAAAGAAAAAATCTCTTGAGAGAATTTTCAAATCGACTTAAAATCTGAATTTTTGGAGTTCTCAAAATTCGATCCTTTCCTCGAAATAACTCGAAAAATTAGGTAAGTTTGTCAGAATTATCATTTTCTGGGAACAAACTAAACCAAATAGCCCTTTGTTAATTTTCTGGAAACCCTAAGCAGAAAACGTGAGGATTTGCTGGAACGTTGTGCTACTTGGTCAGTCAAATTTGTCCTCAGAGTGGCTTGATCCTCTTCAAATAGGCGTCTAAATCCTTCGTCCCAATTCCTTGATTCCTAGTCATTTCACTTGACTTCTGGCTTCTTGTCTCCTCTCGCCCTGCTTTCGTTCCCTTCCCTCCGTCCCAAAATCATTTCTAATTCCATCAGTGCTCGGCCTGTTCTCTTATGCGATTAGGTTTTCGAGTCCACAGCGCTTTTTTCTAGGTCCTATCATCATCAAATTCGACTCTTTCCTGATTTGGCACGTAGATTTAGCTGAACTTTATCCGATTAGATTCGCAATTTTAAACATTGAAGTCGAAGTTTTATTTTAGGAATTTATCGGAATTGTTATTTTCCGAATTTAGCGAATTGAAACTTTGTTCCCTTAGAAATTTATAGGGCGAATTTTTAGGGGGTGGACTCTTCTCTCGAGCTTACGAGAATTATATTCTTTCGGGAAAATTATGCGAATAAAAATTCTACACCTCATTCCCGATTCAGATGTCTCTCGCCGATGTTTTGATTGTGGTGTGATTCGGAACGAATTCGTTCGAATTCTGCATTCTCGCTTCGTCTGATTTCTTCTCGCGGATGGCCTCGTGAAGCCATGCGGTTACGTAGCGCGAAGCGATCAGAATTGCATTTGCTCGGGGCCCGACATTTGACACTTTGATCACTCGAGAACGAGGCGTTATTTTTACTGCAGAATGCAGGAAAGAATAGGAACTTCTTGTTCATTTCAGCGAGAATATCTGAGCCCCAATCCACATGCATCCAAAAAGAACCTGAAAATCCTCTTCTAAGATTGCTGAATTTCAATGAATTCCCTGTGAAAGTTTTGCTCTGGTGCAAAATTTTCTAATATAATAAATGAAGATCAACTTTATGCCCTATTTTTAACATGTCCTCAATTATTTTGTCTAGTATAGTATCTGAAAATCGGCTTCACTGCTAAAAATGAATCATGCATTTGTCGTTGAAGCATATTTACATGAGCTATACATTTCCTAGTTCTTCCATGAATGAAATGCGTAAATTGTCACCTCCACCGAATCATGCATCATTTCTGCGAATTTTTCCCGTCTACTCGCATAATTCCTTTCTGGTTCATCGGTTCTCAGATTTTGAGAATCTCAAATATAGAAAAAAAAAATCTCGTCTTAAATTATCTCAGACGATATTCTACTTCTATCTTTCAGTACTATGTTAGAGCTGTCGAAATTTATGCAGTTCAGAGCCTATGTCTCGGAAAATTTATCGTAATCACTTCTCTTTGAAATGAACGTTTATTTTTTTGTTGCAATTGTGCACGCTCAAAATGATCTCTTTTTCCGCTATTTTATTGTTTTCTGGAAAAGGAAGTCGTCGAAGAGTTGTGGCACTGGATTCATGAAATATTCATTCGCGCAAAGTTTAGGGCGAGAAGTTTATAGAGTTTGATGATTCCAATTGCATCCGCGACCTCACAGCCGAAACATCATTGCATGCTTCATGTTTTGTTTTACTCATTTTATCGCATTTTCAGGTCTTAAGACGAAGTATTTGTAATTGAAGCTTTCTCATCAAAAGAACTGGAACAATAATTAGAATATATCTTAGATTTTTCCCAAAAAGCTCTTAAATCGGCTTCATCATCTTCTTTCTGACAAATTCTTCTTTTCTTTCATAATTAGCCAGCATAAACCTTTCTCCTCATTTCGACACATGTTATCAGTTATCGGAATATTTTATTTATTGTCAAAATGTGCATTTTGAGGGTTTTCTGAAAGTGAAAAAATGAGGGAAAAGGAGGGCGTGATTTGGTTTATACTTGCATGCAAAGGAACCGCGTCAATTGCAATCTCTAATGTCTTGAGAGGTAGCGAAGCGAATGCAAAAAGTAAATGTTAATTCTCGGATCTGGGAGTAATTTCCTCCCAATTTCTGGAAACATTCGATTTTTTATGAGGAAGTTACTTCTGATTCTTGGAGTCACTAGATTCTAGTATTCGTGGTTTAAATTTAGATCCATCGTACATAGATGTATACATCTTGACTTGACTTCTTCGCATTCTAATTCCTACTTCACTCTCACTTTTTGGGAGTAACGTACCCACTTTGGTAAGAATGTACTCAAATTCGATTCTTGAAGTCTTTCTGGCTCATGGTGCTTTTCCTGTCTGTCGTACATAAATGTATGCATCTTGACTTGTCTTCGCGTGTTCCTCATTCTTATGCAACATGCGACATTTTTGGATTCGAAAAATTCAGCCACACTGGCAAATTTCACACTGAATTTCTCTCCTCGCCTCGCGATTTTCGGCTGCAGTTTTGCTCGGTCGAACAATGGCTCGGAGGAAATAATTTCAAAAGGCGGCTTTAATCGTCACACCTGAATTTTCGTTTTTCATACCTGCGTTTCTCCATTTTCTTGCACTCCATCCCAGCAACAATCAAAGCTAGGGCATTTTTTATTCGGCACGAAATTTTACAAACGCTTTCGGTCCTTTTTTATTCCACACCTACTTTCTCCGCAATTATAGGGTATTTTGAGCGGGAATTTGATGTGGAATACAGGAATATTTTATTTTTGCCTTTTATTCGCGATCACATTTACTAACAATCAACTAAATCTAGTCTGGAAAGTTGTATTTCACGACTGATTCAGTATTTCTTGAAGAATTTTTGAATTCAGATGTTCAAGTTCATGCAGAGTTCGTTAAATTTCGTCAAAATTTTCAATTTGTCCACATTTCGATCTTTGGGATTTCGAATCTGCCTTCTCTTTACCGATGCCCTATTGTGTTGTGCTTTTGAGAATGAGAATGTATATCTACGATGATGCAATATCCTATATATCTGAAGGATTCTTGTTTTAGTGCTCATAATTTTCGAAATAATCCTGTAATTATGTTATCCTCTGTCTACCGTAAACTATAAATAGAAGTCCATGAACTTCGATTTTTGCGAACTTAAGTGCGAACGAAGATGGCATTATAGAGTGACTTCTATTGTGAATTTTAGTCAGTTTTATTTTTGAACTTCGAAATTTTCTTCTAAATTACTGATGCTACTGATTTTATTACAGAATTAGCAGAATTTTATAAATGTTACTCCATGTTGAAGTATGCCTTTGTTGTATTTTTGATACCGCAATTTGGGAAGTCGAAAATGAGGGAAGAAAGAATGATTTTAGACCAGTCAGTCTCTCCTTTTCGCATGCTATTGCTCGATTTTCTAGCCACGAAAAATAACTGTGCACCATTTTGCACGTGCCTCCCAGATTTCGACACCAACAATAGTAAAGTCGATTTCAGATCCAAAAGTCAGAAATTTATCCCAGATGCAGATCCGCCTTTTCAATTTGACGTCATGCATTTCGGGATATATTTAATCCCGTTTAATCTTTCCTTCTTTCATTTCGATACTTTCCCATTTTTTGTTTGCATAAACGAAATATCTCCTCTTTTCCTTTTCGGTCGAATCTTTTTTGAAATCCCCTAAATTTGATTGCTCGCTTTTCAACCTGAAAGGCGATTTCAATTTTGTGAGAGAGAATACCCAAAAAATGTCCGAAAGAATACCTGCATCACTTTTCCTCCCATCTTCCTTATTGAAAGACATTCCTTAGGGCTTCTCTGCCAAAAAGCCCGACCGAGTAATTAATCAACCCCGAAACTGCCAAAGGTCTAATTTCACTTGGATGAAATGGACGAGAAACTAATTCTTCCGAATTTTCCACGTTCCACTCCTTTTTTGTCGCCCTTTGCGGACATCTCGAGTCTCTGCTTCGGTTATCTAACGGAAATATTTCAATGAGAGTGATTCTAAGTTCAAGAAAATAGTGGATTTTCAGTCTTCAAATGTAAAATCTATCGATCTTCATAATTATGATTATTTTTTTCAATCTTATATCTTAGAGCTGGCTGAAAAAGTAGTGTAACGTCGTAAGCTATATGAAATAGTATGGAAACAGAATTATCATTATTTCATCCTATACTTTTACCCACGTATGAGTTTAGACGCTACGATTTTTTTCAAAATGCTTTTTATTTAGCTTTCTTCTTCAATACATTTTCTAGTTTTTCTCGCTCATTTAAACGATTCTGTTTGCATCGAGTTTTTTACTTATTAATTTCAGGAAATCAATCAGCCGAAATAAGGCCCATCTCAAATTAACGATTCCATCGTCTGCAGCTTCATTCTGGGAAATTGCCAACTTCACCCTCTGATTTCGTTTGGCTCTTCGCGTGTTCTGCTAACATTTTCAAATCAGGACTTCCTTATTTTTAACTTGCAAAAGAAGCAACATTTTCATCGACTTACTCAAAAGTCTATCCATGCTCTTTACTCTCTATCCCCTAAAATTTAAATTTTCATCAATTCTCCTGATGGACTATTTTGATCATAAAGTATTCTGACTAATCTATGGAGCTGATTCAATATCTCCTATATTTTCTCAGGTAAGATATTTGCAATTCTCTGTAATAGCTTAATTTCAGTTGCTTTTCGATTGATGTCAAATCAGAATATGCCGACCCCATCCCGATCTACCTGGAAGAAATGCTGGCTAGCGGACGACGAGTTTATGACAAATTTTCTCCGCCGAAACAGGCCAGAGGTAAATTGTATTTCTAACTAAAACTTGGATTGATACTCCATTAATTAAGTTAACTTGATTAGTCTAAAACCATGCATATTCTTAATACAATTAAATACTCATATTAAGCAGTAATAAGAAGACGTTATATCCTAAACATCATAGTAGTTAGTTTAGTTAATTAAAAAACAAAAATCTAATGGTCGCCATACTCTTTTTGTTCTTGGAACCGTTGATGATTGATGCTCCCTTCCATGCTACATATTTAGTGCAGGGAAGTGATTGATTCTGCTGTCCTCTAAATTTCACTCTAAGCCCGTTTGTTCCTATTTCATCTGGATGCATTAGGCACTCGAAGGGATGTTCCTTCGCTTAAATTTGTAACCCGAGTCAGAGCGCTCGCGGTTTCAACGTCACAATTTCAGAATGAGAAAGAATGTTTGAACCTTTCTTCCTACATCTTCACCCATGCTTCTTCCATCTTGTTTATCTTACCTCATTTCTGAATGTATAATTCTCTTCTCTATCTCTGCCAATTCCCTTATCTCATTTCCAGAAAACCTAAGGTTTATTCTTAAGGCAATTTTAGTCCTTGCTCTTGAAGGCAGAAGTTAAGGATACTTGAAACAAACTGCATTTCTGAGCAATAAGTCAATGACCAGCTATAATAAACTCGTAGAATATGATCAGAAGATCATGGGATTTGAAAAAAAAAAAAACATAGAAATGGCGCACACATATCATGATCAGAAATGATGGGCTTCGTGAAGATTCATTCAATTTCTTTCATCAAAGTATATAGTTTAAAAATTAAGAATAAACATTTCAAAGACTTTTTTTTTTTTTAAATCTTCAGATGCTGTAACAAAAGTGAAACTAGCCATGTACATCGAAGGCATGTCCAGTTTTCGAACCCAAACTATGGATTTTCAACTCGATGTGTATTTCCAACAATTCTGGAAGGATCCAAGATTGTCTCATAATGAAACAAGGTGCTCTTCAATAGTTCTTTAGTACCCACGACACAATTCAACTTCGACTATTTTAGACGAATTCTGATTCGAGATCGCAACGTCTTGAATAGTATGTGGCTGCCAGGTTGGTTGACGTCTACTTCCTACTCCAAGTGTGATCACTTTCAGATGTATATTTTGCTAATGCAAGAACGGCAGACTTCCATGAAGTCACCCAACCCAACTTTCTGCTTTGGATTGAGCCGGATGGCTCAATTCTATATGATACTCGGGTGTCGATGGTCGTCGTTTGCACGTTGAAGCTTCACAAATGGCCACTCGATTCGCAACATTGCAATTTGAGGATATTAAGTTGTAAGTTATATATCAAACTATTCTAATATAGATTCCATATTCTAAACTCCGTGCTCAGTTTATTTACACCAACAAAAAATTCTAATTCATCCGATGGCTCTATTCCTTTTCATTCGGAAAGTAAATGGGTTCATTGTCAATTACAGATAACTTAAGACAGAATAGATAGCGTGAATTCGAATATGCGAAGTATGCATCGCGTAGAATCAAATAGTCGACAAAATTAATACTCGAATCGATGAAATGTCATCTATTCGTTTGCAAACGATATGCTAGTTTCTATGCATCAAATTTTCGTCGCTTTTATTTATCTCAAATAATCGGTCATTGGCAATAAGAACTATCAGTTTGTATTTTTATTGAAATTTATCGAAAATTCAGATGCCTATACCACCGAACAATTGGTAATTGAGTGGAAAGAGGATGAAGAGGGCGTTGAGGCAATCACGAGAAACGACTTAATTGCCATGTCGGATATGAAAATTGTGAGGCTTTATCCAGGGAAATGCGACGGAAACTATAGCACTGGTGAGCATAATTCTCTTCTTTTAATTATTTATAATTTATTAAACAGATACGTATTACGCAATATATCTTGCATTTTATATAATGACACGTTATACGAATATCTCGGAAATCCAATTTCCAATTCGGAATCAGAATGACAGATTTATTTATAAGCTATTAATTCATCCACATTCTATATTTATCTCAGCCGTCAAATTGAATTCCAGGTGTATGGAGCTGCGTGACAGCGGAATTCAGAATCAAGAGGGAATTCACGCATCATCTCATGTCAAATTATGTAAGTGCGAAACGAAATATCCGCTAAAATTTACAAGAGTTACCAGCAATTCAACTATCATAAGCATGAAAAAGTGTTGTATGATATTATTTTAGGTACCAACAACTCTAATCGTGGTCATTTCCTGGTATGAAATATAGAATTACGTAAATTAAATTATATTGAAGATTAAATCCTTAGGTTTTCGTTCTGGCTAGATTGCGAGGCGGGTGGCGTGCCTGCGAGAGTTTCCCTGGCTATCACTACGCTTTTGGTGAGTCATTTAGATTCTACGTAGCAAAACAACATGGCGAAATGACAACAACTATATGACGACCCGCTTTTTTCTTACACTATTTTGCCTCTACTATACCCTCTCTAACTATAGGGATTGTCAGATCGTCATTTAGTAGCCGCTTGGCGAAATATATCGTTGATTGGAGAGCAAGTCGATATATTTATACATCAATTAGAGATCGAATTTGAAGCGAAATAGTGAGTCGTGTAGAAGAGAAACGAGATGAATAGCGCGATTTTTGAATATCAACGTTCTCTCCAATCAATAATATGTGCAAAATATTTTACCGACTATATTCCACCGTGTTGCATTCCTACGTTATTACGAAAAATCGAAATCACCAAATTCTAGACCCTATCAACCCAAGCCGGCGCTGCGAGGATGGCGTTACCAGGTTATCTCAATTCAATAATCATATCAGCATTATGTATACAAATGTGAATCTATTTTCAGAAGTATCCTACATGAAAGCTATCGACGTTTGGATGGGTGCCTGCATGTTCTTCGTCTTTTCTGTCATGATCGAATTCACGGTCGTTAATTTCGCTCAGCGGCAAGGTAATGGTTTAAAGTTGTTTATCATCCAAATACTGGCATTCTGTCAACTCCTTCTAGCACTAAGATTAAATAGCTTAAGATTTCTTCATAGATTTTAAGCTTAAATTAGGATACGTTAAATTTATTTATCACAAACAACCGCTTCCTTCTCACTTTCCACCAGCCCAAGCATAGATTCATTTACCCTATAGAAACACGGAAATTATATCGTTGGGTTTGACATATAATTTTAAACAATATACTCAAATAATTAATTCAACGATATTTCTATTATCCCGATAAAACTTGTTAGGTCGAAAATGGCATCGATCAGATATGGAAAGAATCGGTAAGGAACGCATGGAACAAGCATGCAATCAGTAAAGAGTCAATTTAAAGTCGAGTCAAAGTAATTCCATTACTGTACAATGTTATGTTAATGCATATGCACATAAGTTCAAATGATTATCATCCCCTTATAAATGATCATAAAATAATAGGTCTTACAAAACCAGCGTCTCAATTTGAAGATATTTACATTGCTAGATAAATAAGTGATGTTTGAACTTTTTCTAACTTCATATTTTCAAATTGTGACATCGTCTTTACCCAAAATAATGTAATTTATCGTAGATAGAGAAAATGATTACCTGTACGAGGGATATTCGAGTTACGGTAAAGTATCAGACCAATTAGAATGCATCATATCTAACCTCACACTCCGCAACACAGCTTGATCTTCACTCGTTTAACTAATTTGTTGATGATGATACTTCCAATATCTAACTAAAATAGCATGGGTCTTCTAATGGAAAATGCTACATTTAATAACAATTATTGTGAGCCTGAAATAATGAAATGGCAATTAAAAATATCCTCTGTTAAATGACATGGAATTTTAAATGGAAACTTAGATGGAAATATGCCATTTTTAAAGAAAATAATCTAAATTTTCATTTAAAATATGACAAATAATGCTGTGTTTTAGCTAAGAATTTGATGTTTTAATTAAAAACTGAAATTCAGTGATGGCGAGTTCGCTAGAATCGATGGCCGAAAAGGCGACGAGCGCAAAACCGACTTCTTCTCAACAAATCACAGAAAGGGCAAGGAATCTGCTGAATCGGGTCCGAGGACGACAGAGTGCTAATCACAGGCAGCTTGTTGAAGTAAAAATAATCATCTGCTATTAAACTCCAATTCGAGAGTGTTTCTGAAATTTTGATCTTTTATAATTAGCTGATCCCAGAAAGATATTACTAAACCGAGCATGTGTTTGGAATTTCTCACTATTTTTAAATGAATGCGCAATAATGCTTACAAACGCGTTACAAAATTGACGAATGAAATCGAATCATTGATATTTTAATCGACATGAGAATAAAAAATCGAGTTTCAATCATCAATTTGTAAGAAACTAAAAATAACCTGAAATGCAGTGCTAAGAACTGTAGGTACAGTTACAGGAGCATATCCTGCAAGACGCTTCCTCCGCACCTGTGCCTGTGCCTCCCTGCGACTGTCCCGAACCTCCCGCTCATTCTCACTCCCACTCACTCATCAGCCCCACGAGTATTCCGCCAGTACGGTCATCGTCCACCAATTCATTCAATTCTGAAGGCGTCGTCAGTCGATACGACCCCCTTGACGACTATCATTGCAGGGTATTGTTGATTGGAGAGGAAGTCGATATTCATGCAGCAATTGGAAATCGAATTTAAAGGAGCGAAATAGGGAGAGTCGCGTAGAAGAGAAACGAAAGACGAATAGCGTAATTTTTGAATATCGACGTTCTCTCCTAATTAATAATACAGAATTTTTAGATTTTTGGAAAATTTCACAATTAAACAAGTAAACTTTCCAAAAATTATCATTTTGCATCAGAATGATTGAGCTTTCCAATTTACCTCACGCTTTCATTTCAATTTCTTCATTTCATACATGCACAGTTTGTGATGAAACTACGAACTCACGTTTCAGTTTTCGCCACTAGTAACAGCAACTGCTATTTGACAAGATGATGAGACCTATCTTTCCCCACACTATTTCGCTCTATTTTCGCTCCCTTCCCTATCTCTAACCACAGCGTCTCGTCATCTCGTCATATAGTAATCGCCACTAGAACTTTAACTTTCACCTTCCTAAATGAATATCTTTTGAAAAAATGTGCTGATCTGTGGTGTTAAAGTGAACATATTTTAGGTAAGTTCCGTGGAAACTCCCACGGTGACTCCTCGAATCATCTGTGATCATCTGTATAAGGATTCGACAAGCAAAGCAGAACGACTGGCGAACTGGCAAATGTTCGACACGGACAGTTCTGAAACGAACAGTAGGAGAGGATCTAACGCTACCTCGGCGGCTAAACTTATTCCCGCTGAAGCTAAGCAGCCTGGTAATCTTACTTCCGCATTCGGCCTACTGTAGTATTCGCTCGATTTTTGAGAAATAATATGGAGAAAAGGAGGACAAATCGAACGAATACTACAATAGGCCCTATATTCCAGGCTGTTTTCATTTAATAAAATTTATTGCTGAATTTTCTCCTAAAATAATGGGTTAAAGTTACCAAAATTAATTAAATCGGAGAACTTCTTTGTCATCCTACTGTCGGAAGTTTCTGATCAGTGTTTTGCATCCATTATTTGCTATTATTCATTTAAATTGAGCCTCCTAAACTATTATTTATTTCAGCGAATTACGGATCCACCAATACAGCGAACAAAATCATGTCGATGTGCAACAACAATAATCATGCAAATGCCGTCGTGAAGAAAACGACGAGCAATGCGACGACGAAGGATTCGTCCGGAGAGAAAAAGAGGAAATCGTCGCAGAGCAGCAGAACATGGAATAATGTCATGAAGAAGTTGCAGGCTCAGAAGTAAGCCTTCAAATAATGACAATTACTAAATAGCGGAGTTGTATAGTTAGAGATAGACGAAGGGATGAAATTTGAAAGAAATAGTGTGGAAAAGACACACTCCGCCATATAGTAGTAATTACCTCAAATAATTTTATTAAAAATATAATTCATAGAATCTAAAACTTAATCAACATATTGCTATCAAAAATTGTATTAGCGCTATTTTCTAATATTTTTAAAATTTGCTTTCGACTAAATCGAATATTTAGGAAAAATATCGGTCGAGATCGAGCGAAGAAAATCGACCAGATGAGCCGATGGTTGTTCCCACTCTCATTTGCACTATTCAACGCGGGATATTGGTAGGTTAAAGGTGTTCAATTTTTTAAAATAAAATATTTCAGGTACTATTATCTGATCTACTTTCAAGATTGAACGAGACTATATGTAAGCAGCAGATTATCTCTAAAATAATGGGTACTCGAAATATGGATCTATCATCATTTAAATACGAATTAATATTGGTCGAAACAAGTTCGGATTTTTGCTCAATTTTTATGAATTGAAAATAAACCTCTTTAATATTTCCTGATGAATTTTACTACAATAGAAAATTCGTCATTGTCTGATTGTGATAAATTATTTTCTGTGTCAGGAATTTTCAACGAATACGTGATATCATGAGCGGGAATATTTACCTTTCACTAAAGTTGCAGTAAATTTGTAAGAAAAATCAAAGAATCAGTTCGTTAAAATTATTTACGTTTTTCTTGAAGTGTTATGCAAAAAGTAGCCAGACTTCTGAAAAATTTATGATCGTGAATTTGCAATGAGTAAACAATTTTCTTCTATTATTTTTAGCAATGTTTTAACGCGATTTTGGCGATCACTTTATTAACCCAAAAATTACGAAATTGTCATTTATTCTGCAAAATTTCAAAGTTTCTGCAGTCAAAATGCAGACGCTGGCTCAAGATTTTTAAGTGCATACTTACTTGACTGACTTTAAAACTTGCAAAATGTGTTCCAAATAAAAATAGAAAAGCGGAAATGATCTTTCTGAAAGCATGGAAGAAGGAATGTGAATTGCGTTCAAGCATATTGAGCAAACCTTTGCATAAACTTCTAAAACTTCGAGAGAAAATCTCCATATTGCTAATAAAACTTTTAGATAAACCTACAAACACATAAAAATCGATCAGCATATTTTGAAAGAGAGCTTTTGAACAAATCTACATAAATTCTAAACAATCTCCAGAACTTTGTTTGAGGCTCTATTTTTGCCTCTCACTTCATGTTTTTCGCCCATGTTCTCATGTTTTCGATCATTCTCTGGTCGCTTCCAATTTTCTTTAACTTCAACTATGACTCCCCAAATTGGCCATATCTTACTACTACTTTCTTGCTGAGGGAGTACATTTTATATCTTTTCGTCATTGTTTCTTGAACTTCTTGGAAATTTCATCCAATTGATCGATAAAATACTTGAAAAATTCACTCGTTTTGGATGAAAATGCATCTTTTTGGAAAATTCATCCAGTTCACAGCCTAGCCGACTTGGAAAATTCGCTAAGTTTGATGAAAGATGTCTCTTTTCTGTAGGTTTTCTAGTTCATCTAAGGCAATTCGGAAACTGCGAGACACATGAGACAACGTGAAATAGTATAGGGGTTTAGGGTAGGATATGGGGGATGATAGGCTTTCTTTCCTCCACGCTATTTCACCTATGCCTCGTGTCTCGTGGTCTCGCAGTTTCCAAGTTGCCTTCGCCTAACACTTATCTAAAATTTGATCACCTATCCTTCTTTATCAGCGCTATTTTATATCCAAATTTGACGAACCTTCCAAAATCCTTTTCAGTGAACTTGGTGAACCTTCGAAGTGACCTAAAATAGACTTGGTAAAGGGAAAATTTAATGAGCTTTGCAAAAAAGACGCTATGCATCTTCTATTCATTTTAAGAACATATGTCGTAGATCTTTAAGACGATCATCGCATCGTCTTTTCGTCCATCTTCATCATAAAATCATAGAATACATTAACAACGATTCCCTTCGATATCCAATTCTCCCTTTGGTAGGAATGAGAATGAAGATACAGTTTCCTCTTTTTCAGCCATAATGGAGGATTTGCTTTCAAAGCCAATTTGTTTTGGAAAATTTTGGATGAAACAGGATAGGTGCATTTTCATCATCTAAATCAGCAGCCTGCGTTTTCAGTTCGATTTAAAAAAAAAGCATGTTGTTTGTTTGTTTAGTGACTAGACAATAATGTTTTACTAAGTTTGGGTTTGGTAAAATTCCGAGTTCGAAATTTTCGTTCTACTTTTCATCTTACCAAGGCCCTTTGTATTCCACACCCGCTTTTGAGGAGAGAGTAGGGGAGGGAGGTAGGGGAAAAGAAAAGTGGATGTGAGTGTGGAATACAAGAAGTCGTTTATTAGTTCATTTCATTTCTTGTGATTAGTTGTACTTCAGCCAAATTACTTTCTTGCCTGGTATCCGACAGGTGAATTGGAATCATTTCAATGACGTGCACCTGTCTTGGCATAGCCTTTTCCTTTAGTTTTTCAATCAATTATCCCATTATATGCACTTAATTTCAATTTTTTCAATTCATCATCGAAAATTCAATGATAAAAAGTTTCGCTTCATCACGACATCACAACATATAGCAGTGGCCGACAGCTCAACAGGCGAATTCCTATGACGTGCGCCTGAGGCTTTTCGCTGCTTTCACTGTACTTCTCCATCGATTCACCTAGGCATTTCCCGAAGTCCATTTCAGCTTCAATTTTGTCGTGTGTCTTTTCGTTGCTAAATGCCAGTTCATCTTTTCCTAATTTGTGCATTACTTAGGCGACATTCCCTCCAGGCCTTTGTCTGCTGCAATTGCTGCCTCTTTCTCTCTCTACCTTTACCTAACCAAATGCCTTCCAAAGCGCGTGTCTATTCTTTGACGTTTTTTTATTTCGGATTTCCAGGGCTAAATATTTGCAAAAATCAGGTAGTACGTTTAAAATTAGCTTTATTTTACGTTTCGTTAAATTCATTTATATCGTTAACTATTTGATAATAGTTGATGATGGTAAAGATTGGATCTTCATCATCTTCTTTGATATTATATCATCATCATCGCTCTTTAATCTTTTGTTACTTGATCAATTTTCTTTGATGTGTTACCGTAATTTTCTTTTCTAGTATCCATAAATTCAACCTGAACGTTCAATTTAATGGACGTGTTTCGCGAAACAGCCGAGTTAATGCGCTCTCGTGAGTGATCGTAAAGTGCGCATAATTGAGAGTGGTGTAGTGAGTAGGGTTGCAGAGTTTCAATTGTTGGAATGAAGTTGTTTGTGAATTGCAAGCCGCAAACTCTGCAATTCTTCGTCGCTGTTCGACTTATTCATTCAGTTTATAAAGCACATATTGAGGCTGAAAAACGCCTGCTGCAGCCTAGTTACCTTTCCGGTGGTCATATTTTAGCAGAAGAAGCGAAGTGAAACCTGGATTAATTCATTGCATTTAATGGGATTCATGGAGGCGATATAAATGTGAATTTAACATTTTGGGGCCATTTGGAAATCGCACGACATCAAGATCTCAAGACATGCGAAATAGTGTTATGGTTAGAGTAGGGTATTGGCTGATAGGATTTCCTTTCCCATACTATTTCGCATGTCGTGAGGTCTTGAATATCGTGCGGTTTACAACGATGTCTTTTAGGCCAATTACATTCGTACTCAGAAAGTCTTGCATTCCTCATTTCTTCTTTAAATTTTCGAAATTCAAAGTCGACCAATTTCTGACTGATTTTCACCTTGTGATTCACCTTATAATTGAATCCTGAATCTAGAAACAAACAAGCACAGTTTGTCAGCAGACGTTGTTTCCCCCACCCAATAATTGCAAATGTTCAAATGTCTTCCCTTCCAGGCCTTTGCTTAGATTCCCTCGGCCCAAACCAGACGCAGTTCTCCAGCCAACAGCCAACAAGCTGACTCCAGGCCAGCATCCCCCACCTACCTTTTAATGCATCTTATGTGCCACACAGCCAACCCCAAGCAAGCAAGCAAGCAAGCAGCAAGCTTCCATGCTTCTGCTTTGATTTCCTTTCTGCCTTCCACTTTTGGCTCTCGACCTTTCCTTTCCCTTAGTCTTTGTATTTTTATTATTATGGGCGTCCTGTATAATTTCCACTAAAATGATTTGTAAAATTCACCAAAGGTTTTTTTTCTCTTTTCCCTCCATTCCATAACTAAAAATCGTGGTGAATTTTACAAATGGTGATTTTTGCTGGTGAATTATACAATAAGCCCGCACTATGTGCAGTGTCATTTATTCCAATCTCACAAAATCTTTGACTATCCGCTAAAAATCTTCTTCCACCCTTTCAAACCGCTTATTTGCACTTCACATTTCGTACCTCGTTAATCAGTCTGTTTTTCGCCGATCTCATTTTCTTCGCTCTTTGGAACGCAGTTGTTTTTCTTTTATTCAAAACTGGTAATTTTCAGGATCTTGAACCAGCAATGTTTCTGATCGCAAAAATCGTTAGAGGTCGACGTTTGCTTCATGAACTTGAACAACAGGAGAAGGATGAGGCTGCAGCCAATGCTGATCATCTTCAGGTTATCCAAAAATAACCCACATCAAAGATATTTGAAACCCATAAATAGATTTATTTGAAAAAAACAACGTTTCTTTTACCGCGTTCCATTTATGACGAAAATTTATTTATCTAAAAAAAATGATATTACTAACTCCAAAAGCTGATCCCGGAATTTTGCGAAGTGAACCTCCTATAAAAGCGGAAATGCAGTCGCCGAAAAGCAAAATATTGGCGGAAAGAACGAAGAATAAACTTCCTTTAAATAGCTATTTCGAAAAGCACGATTTTCGTTCATTTTTTGACTCAGAATAAAAAAATAATAGTAAATTTTTAAATTTAAAAACAAGAAAATAGTAAATTTCAGCACATAATTTCTGATCAAATTTGGCTCATAGAAAAAGACATCGGTTTTTTTCTTCTTTTCTTCTCTTGCCTCCTCATACTATTTCTTAGAAAAACCGGTGTCTTTTTCTAGGGGCCTCAAAAATTTAGATGGTATATTTTTAGGCCCCCCGTCGAGGTCAGATCAAACACCGGCGCTCCAGCCCCGTTTTGCTGCTCGATGACGCCGAATCGCCTACCGAAACCCGTGGCAGGCAGTCGCGAAGGTCTTCTTGTTTGATGTAAAATATAAGCATTCGGCGAACGTTTTTGCAATTCTCATTTTCATTTCATAGTGATTTATCCCATTTTGTTGAAATATACCTTTGCCCCATAGGTTACTACAAATTATTGTTTACTTAGCGAATGAAGCAAGAACCAAATTAGGGAAAAAAAAACAAATGCCCCGAAAGCCAATCGGCTCGCTGCACGAAATGCAGAGAGCGAAAAACAAACTACTTGCAAACTTGGCTCCGAAAAGTTGAAATGAGCAGATTTTGAATGAAACTCGAGACCTAAAATTGAGAACCCCTGTAGACTATTTGAATCACGTGGAGAAATGATGAAATATGGCACATTTCAGGAGCGTGATGAGGCAGAAAACAGAAAGCGGAGATACGCTGGATATCGAGAAAGGCGGACTCAGGAGGACTAGCAGCATGCCAAGTCTTTGTGAGATGCTGCGTAGGAATAAAGCAAAATATACAGGCCAATGAAGTAAAATCGCATTTCAGCATCGACATCCAGGAGGATCTACGATTATGACAGTAAACTCACGAAACTTCAGAAGAAGGCACTAAAATTCACGTGGTCCAGGTTGCAAACGAGGAACGGAGGGAAGAGAGTCGAAAGTGTATTTGAGGATGTAAGAAATTAAGAAAAAAAATTATGATCTTCAGCATAATCTTCATTGGACAGTATAAAGTTTTATCTTGATCTTCAAAAATTAACTGAATCAATAAAACCCAGGTATTCGATCGAGTCGTTCGCTACCTTCCACAAACCAGGGAAATGTTCAATACACGAGCATTTTTATGTGCAATTTCACGAAATGAAACCTCTTCACTGCGAGACCACGCAAGGGTAATTTTATTCCTTCATTCATTTGCTGATTTATGTAAATTGCATGATAAATGTTCGTTATTAATTCCATCAGCCTTTACTCTTTGCTTTGCATTATGCACTATATGAGTTGAGAGGAAGTTGAAAAAGAAATTAATCGAAAGGGCGGAGATCGGACACATTTTCCGCGATAGTTCTAAAACAATTTCTCCTCATTGTTGGAATTGCGATGAATCATGTAGTGTAATGCACGTATATAAAGATCAACATTTCATCTGATCTATGAAATAATGCAAAGATATCTTGATGAAAACACATGACGCGACTATGCGTAGTTTATCCGAGATTTTTGGATCATCTTCGAAAATAATACCGATTAGCAGATTATTATCTCCACATTTAGCTTCTAATTGTGCCAGCACAACTTCCTCTTTATAGTCAATATTCCCAAATTTGAACAATATGGAGAAAAATTCCAAATACAATGAGAAATTTGAATATGCTTCAGATGACGGTTCGCATGATCGATGTAGCTGTTCGAAATCTGGAAGTTGAGACGAGGAAACGCTCAGATACGGGCTCTGATATGGACCCTTTGCTTATTGGTATCGTTGATTGGAGAGGAAGTCGATATTCATGCAGAGTTATAAATCGAATTTAGAGGAGCGAAATAATGAGTTACGTAGAAGAGAAACGAGAGGCGAATAGCGTAATTTTTGAATATCGACGCGTTCTCTCCAATCAACTAAAAATTTAATCGTTCTCGTATCCATAGGTATTAGCACAGAAAAATATCCATTGCGCTGCTGCACATAAGACGTTCAAATTTCTCACGCTGCATTGCACTTACCTGCAAGAAGATCTTTCTCAGATTTACAGAAAAAATCTGTTCGTATTCATTTCAAATTTGTCTCTGAATTCTCTTTCAATTTCTTTCAATTTCAAGTCCCTTGCTGGGCCCCGGTCCGAATATATCCACCCTCAAATTTAATGGGGAGTCATTATTTTATATTATTTCTTGTGCGCAATTAACAGCGGGTTAATTATCTTCGAATGACGCATTTGATCTTCATTTTCTTATGTGCAAAGTGGTCGAAATATCATAGCACAAAATATAGTAAGGTCTTGCTTGAATCTGCTTCTGCTAAGTGTTTACTTGTGAGTTAGTAAAAGCAGAAGGCAAGAAGGTTACACCCGTAAGCAGCAGCATTTCAATTATTTAATTGTGTATGATCAAGTGGGCAAATTCATAGCACATTCGATAGACGATGACAGGGCCAAGTTTTCGACTAAAACACAGTCGCGCGCGAATGTGAATTCAAATTTGGTCAAATCTGCTGACATTCTGCACTTCGCGAACATCTGCCTTCTTGAAATTCTATATTTTGAGTTTTTTTTTGGCGAAGTCGTTTCTCTAATGGCTCATAATTGATTAGAAGGCTAAGGTACAGAGCATGACACGATTTTTATTTACAAAAATCCACATGAGAATTTAGAAGCCGGAATTTTTCGCGCAAAGGCATTCCGAGAAATGATATTTTCTGAAATTAATCAGATATTTCCATGCTCTATTCTGTGTCTAAAAGTGGGGATACCAAATGCGCAATTATAACAAAAAAGACGTCAGTAATAAAACGAGAATGGGATTCGCGAATTGCGTTTTTGAGTTAATGACGACCATTCAGGTCGATCTCACGGTCAGCTCCGACCCTACGGGATGAACTCGCACTTCTGGGAAAAGCTAGGAGAATGCATCATCGATGTGGTGCTGAGTCAGGAGGCTGTTCGTGATTTGCCTGGAGCTGCACAGGCTTGGGTCATATTCACGGCGTGTTTAGTGGATCAGGTAAACAAATGAAGAGCATATCAACAGACGCTGAAGAATAGCTAGTCATTAGGTTCACAAGTGAAGAATTGCTAACATTCAGCTATAAATCAAATCTTCGATAAGCTACTTATCATTCAGATTTTTTATGACGAATGGATTTTAGATGCGGGCCGGTTTCGACCTGAACAAGCAGCAGCCACAACAGCTAACCAAGCAGAACATCGTCAATTTCCACGCAGCACACCTTCTTGATCCTAATGAACAACACCCGAACAACTCTCTCGGCAGAATTGACGAGACCAGTGGAGAGAGGAAGGCTAGCATTGGGCCGCGAGAAAGCATGGAAGAGGAAGATGATCATATTGAAGTGTGAATTTTTGCTATGGCTTTTGGGTCGTTCAATAAATTTTTTGAGAAATTAAAATTAACACACGCATTTTGTTATTGTGAGGTTGTGAAAATAGCATTGAAATCAACGAAAATTTAAAAAAAAATTTGTTGGAAGACCAATTTTTCGCATATCCATTCTATTTGAACTTTATTATTTTTAATATTTTATTTGTCTCTTTTTGAGAATGTACAATAAATGAGTTCGTAAAAATATTCAGATAATACCATCTTTTATCTCGTATATATAAAGTGCAAATCTCGTTTGGATAGGTCGTGCTATGCACCAGAAAGGCAAATTATTTTCTTAATTTACAAATAAATCAAAGAAAACACGGAGATCATTCAATTAATTTAAAGCTAATTTGTAAAATTAGTGGAGTAGCCTCCTAAATAGTAGCATCTTTGACGGAATAGTATTTTGAAAAAAAGAAAAAAATCTTTTCTATACTATTTCGTTCAAAATGATTAATTTTCAGGTGAATTGTAAGGCTACTTTTACAAACTGTCCAGTTTGAATAAAGAGGAAGATATGAAATGATATAATATGACTAGTCGAATGATATGATGATCTACAGACATTGAAAGAGATGTTCAATAAATTTGAATAAAATTTGAATATGCACAGATACCGCGTATTGGAATGAGGATATGAAACGTTTCTGCCTATCAACAAAATGAAAATATCAATGCTCCGATTAAAACTCATAAAATGCTGATTTTAAAATCATTGATAGCTAATAAATTGCACTAGAATCATTGTATGACAATCTTCATACGATCGTAAAGAAGTTGAATGAGGGAAGAATTGGAGGATTTCGGGAAAGTGATGAGGATTGAATGAAGTCGTCTAATTTACACATAGTGCCTGTGGATGACGGAGTACTGAAATTTGAAATTTCACATATTAATAACAGGGATTTCCCTTTGAATCTGTTTTATTAGTTTCTTGAAAAATGCATCCATTTTTATGATAGAAATTGAATGAATTTTCCTAGAAACAGGATTTTTCTTTAATTGAAAAAACTCCTGTACCTGCTCCTTAACAGTTTCCGTCTTGATCTGTCCGTGCGTGAGTTTCGAGAATATCTTCTTGTAGTCCGAATGCGGGATATACGAGGTGTGCTTGCCCCAAACCATATTCCCTTTTCCGATTATTTCATCATCTAAAACACCCAATTAGAGACTTTCAATAGGGTAGAAAATCACAATGTCAGGTGCTAAGGATTTAAAAAAAAAAAAGCTATTTCTGTCAATGTGCATTCCTTAAAACAATCAACTTTAAACAAATAGCTTCTTTCTCGATTAAAAATGCGCGTGATTTTCGAAAGTTAAACACGAGTGTTTTGAGCTAAGCGTCTGCGCACTACTAATATAGATCGAAAGTTGATCTTTCTGCGATAATTTTCACTTTTAATTCAAAAATAACAATATCACGAGTTTTTCTGTGTGATTTTAGGCGGAGCGCTCTTATATTCAATGTAAATAGTTTTTAATAAATATTTTTAAAAGGATATCAATTCTATCATATATGAATAATATGTATAAATATTTATTGCATTTTTAAATATGCTAATTTTACCTTCGCTATAGAAGCTGACGATGCGTTCCGCCTCGCGTTGTCTGTTATCATTGATGTCCTTGAGCATCTTGCCATATTTGGGCTTCGCGCACTGGGGAATCACTGTAGTTGCATTGCAGTGGCCGATCGCGCATGAACCCGGGAAGAAACCGCTCTGCAAATAAATAGACCCATTAGCCATCAACGCCCCATTCATATTTTGGTCCGTAAATCAATACACAACCCTAACGATTGATTACAATCGTTATTAATCTATGAAACCTATGGGAGCGTTTAGACGTTAGTTGCAATGCAACTTGCAGCTCGTTCGAAATAACACGGGAAATTAAGAGAGCGCGATTGCATAATTTCGTATGCTCTCTTCATTCTCCATGCTATTTCGAGCGAGTTATAGGTTGCAATTTGCATTGCGACTAACGTCTAAACGGGCTCTATAAAAATCTATGGAATCGTAACTGTGAATAATATGAATTTAGTTCCACGATATCAATATCTTAAACAGATGAAATCGGCCTTCCTCACGCACTCATATGAACGCAGTCTCAAATTGAGGTGAGTTAATTCCATAGGTAAAAATCATCGATAGTCTAGTTTGCTTAGGGGGGGGGAATAAATCTTTTCGAACATAAAAGAATCGTATGGTTAAAAAATTACCGTTTCGCCACAAGCCGGAAACATTGTAGCGAATTGGCAGGCGCACATGCCGTAATTCGCACCGGCGATGCCCAACAAAGTGTCGATGCGATCCGTCATCGGCTCTCCGACGTCGCATTCGCCGTCGTCGGTGTGGACCTAAATCTCAAATTATATAGCTAATTTAAATAACTAATTGTTAAAATAGTCACCATTGCTCATGTAATTTTTATGACATATATTTCGCACCAAAATGTAAGAGAAGTGAATATTTATCTTATCTTATCATTCATTAATCATTGAGAACTAACCATTCCTCCCTTGGCAATGATCCTAGCAATCGACACCCCCATGCTGTGTGCGATGATATTGACCTTCTGCGCTTGCGTGTATTCGAGAATCGCCTCCAGGAATTTCCGATGTCCGAGCACGTCGTTGCAGTTCAGTTTTCTGAAATGATTCAAGCTAGCTATGGCATTTTATTGATTTTAATTTTGATTGATTCTCCCATGGAATTGACTTTTTATACAGATGATGCGTATCAGTATTAGGTAAGCACATAATAAGGCTTATTTACTGGGTATTATGATATCTTTGATTTCGAATGAACTATCTGATCAGAAAGCGAGATCAATTTTGGCATAAACTCAGACACCAACGATCAGAGAAGACATCTGAGTCAAAAACTGATCAAAGTCGCATTCCTTGTTATTGCTATTGTTAGCATTTCAATTGCAAATAGATGTCTGCTCTTTGCCTCGAATATCTGAATATCTTCTGCAGCACCCTGCAGCTGTGTTTTGTCCTCGTCCATGCTCTATTATGCTCATATCGAGAAAGCTCATTATTATCCTCTTTACTTTCTGACCCCGTTTCGCGCTCGTTTTCGCTAATTCATTGAGCAAAAACTTCATACTCATAGGGGCCAATGGGTAATTTAAACATAATCGCTCTAAATTTTGCATTAGGCTCAAATAGCAATATTTTTCAACTTAAACAATGGATCTTTAATAAAAGAGCATAGCATTTGCAATTGAATTAGTTTTATAATTTACCAAATTTTATGAAAATGTAGCAGAAACAATACTATCCCAATAATAGCTAGAGAAACAAGGATAAAAGGGCGAGATAGAAAAGGTCATAAATTGAAAAACTTACCTCGTGAATGAATTGGAGATGTTTCGATCGCCATAGGTCAATCCGTACAATTCGGCCATCGAATAGCCCTTAGCAGTGAAGAGTGCGATCTGACGATTCCATCCGGTGGCCCATTGCTCGCCCTCCACTTCCAGAGCAGAGTCCGAATTGCCGTGAATGAACAGAACCGGATTGTGCTTCAACTGAAAGACGGTAATTAAGCAGGATCAAATGAATAGACTCAGCAAAAGCTGCAATTCTTCGAGACGCGCGAACTATGATGAAAGGCAATTAGATGAGTTTTCTAACGAAACTTTCCTACCTCTTCAGAATCCGACATTTTACCTCCGAATGAACCGGTTTCTCCAAACTTGTTCACTATGCCCAGTGGATACGCATACATATCATCATTGCTAAAATTCATTCATTATTAACTTTCCAAATAGGATCGTGCAATTTTCGGGTTATGCTAATTGTTAAATAAACCTTTTCAGCCAATTTGCGAAGTGCGACGAGAATGGTCCTTTGATTTCGGCGATCGCGCTGGTGGCTAGGCAGGAGAAGACGACGATTAGGGATAAGAGCATCTTAATAAGAGGATATTGTTGTTGTGGCTATATTAGGGATATATGAGGATATATGACTGATGGCTACTACAAGCTATCCACATCGAGCTGGGTCTTATATATACTCTCCTCCCCCTTTCTTACAGCTGCCTGCTGCTCTTTACCATTTTCCTCTCTAGCCGAGCAGTCAGTTCCATGGTCGAATGGTTGAGTTTTGCTCACTTATCTCTATCGTTGTGTCCCATGTCCTTCTCTCATTATCTATCGCTTCATTCTCCTAAGCTCCACCCCTTTCTCCATTTTTTTTCTATCCTACGATAGTTTTTGGAAATTCACTAAGCTTATTAATAATTGCTACAAATTCAATTCTCCCACAAAACTTGCGCTATAGAAGCTTATTAGAAAATTTATCAAAGTCGAAAACATGATTTTGAGAGCCGCTTACAAACAAGTCTAGAGCAAACTGTGTTAATTGTGTTATAAACTTGGCGATTGAAAAATGCATTTTCACAAAAGGTGATGATATCAACAGTTGCTAGTTACAGAGAAAGTAGATTTGGATTGCATTCGCCAAAATGACGTGAGCAATCAGCCGATGAGGCTGTTCAGATGAGGATGGTCAGGGACTTAATTCGACGACTACAAGGATCAATTCCAGTGAAAAAACAAAGTTTAGATATTCTCAAAGTTGCAAATATCGGTGACAAAAAGGAAAGCTCCGATTATCCCGGTTCAGACGCATTAAACACCTACAAATTTGCGTAGAAGTATTCGTTTAACATTAGATTTTTCTCAGATGAAGACGCCTACCCGACGTTTCCAAATTAGGACGGGAATAGAAGATGGGTGCAATTGGAGTGGATACAAGGGAATCATCTTATACCCCACGAGCTTACCTTTGAGCGAACAATATGACACGAGTAGAATTTAGAGATTTGGAAAGTTTGCGAAGTCGAATAATAAACCTGATCGAGTATGACAATTCACCGAATAACGAAGTAATCTTTGCTTCAACGTTAAATTAATATGCTAATGTGAAATTTAATTTATATGCACGTACTTCGTATGTATTTCATATTCATTCATTTACGCCAGCAATACGCTGTTAAGCATCTTTCTAGGGTAATCTCGTTTCTCCGAACCTCTCACTTGAAAATCTGACTCTATGTGACATTTATTTAAAGATTATAATAAACTTTATCAGCTGACTAATTGCTCTACTTCTTTTGAAGTTTAATAAGTCTTGCAAGATGATTGGTTTTTTATAAGGGGGTATCGAATTTAGATGCTAAAAATGTCAGACAGATTAGGGCAGTTAATGTATTTGTTCGAACATTTTGCGCAGCATTTGTGCATTATAGTTTGGTGCAACTTTTGCATTGGTTGTATTCGTATTCGCGCCTACTGGCCGCCTTTTTTGAATACATTTCAGCATTTTCTTCTTTCGCAATTGTGGCCGTTTGCTGCTGTGTGTGCTTTCTTCAGGCAGATTTTTATAGCTGTGCGGCGTATATTTAGACCAATTGCAATTAAATTCGCACCTCCTCGGTGCAGGCGATGATGAATTACAATTAAAGAGCACAACGGGTAAAGCGTCGAAAAGCCATTTTTGCCATTCGGAAACCTGATGGGCGTAATGAAGGCCTGAGGAGGAAGGTCAGCCAAGAGATACTTGGAAGATTGAATCATGGAAAAGAGCACTTCGAAGGGAAAAGAATGGCTTCTTATACCTGGTCAGAAGCTATTATTTAAATGTTGTTGATGCCTAAATCTGGAAGGTCGAAAATGGGGGGGGGGGGGGGGGGGGGACAAATAATGATTTTAGGCCAGTCTCTTCTTTTCCGTGTTATTTCTCGACTTTCTATCCACTAAAAATAACTGCACCACTTTGCACGTACCTCCCAGACTTCGGCATCAATAATATCACTATTGCAATATCTTTGTTTGCTGCAATACTATAAAATTGCAACATGCATAGTCGTTTTTCATAGTCACAATGAATCATCATTACATATTGCGGAAGTATAATTTTTAATAAAGATATAAAATATCACTTCCACTTGACAATCCTCTATTCTACTATTAAAAACGTCGCAGAATAATGCATTTGTGCAATGGATATTTATTTTTTTGTGCATCTTAACCGATTAGTTAAGCTTCCACAATACTAAGAAAACTATCTACTAGGAAATATTATTTTGTAAGAAAACTGACGCTTTTCCCTATCTGGTCAGATGCTCATAACTTATGCAGATCTTGAGGAAATTATCTCAATGACATCTTTGCTTGCTCTACATCATCATTAGCCGTAATTTATTACCAGAATGAATTATTCTGCTAACGACATATTTTTATCATCATCATCATCATTTTTAATTAATTTTTCATATAACAATGGCTATGGTTATAAAAATGTTGCATACAATTATTCTTCAATAAATAAACTGTTTAGGTTCAACACAGGAAAGAAGACAAAAGTTTCTTCACTCTAATTAATGTGTACTTTTGGCATGAAAGTCAATTAAGCAATTTGAAATGCCAAATATATTTAGATGTGCATGCATTTAAATGTTAAGTAAAATTAATTTCGGAAAATTAACAGCAATTCGTGTGAAACATGGGCTTGTATTTCCTCAATTATAACGGTTTAGCTGTGTTTCGAGCCCGATATCGAACTTTAGTCGATATCAGCAAAAACTCGGATTTAATTTGACCAAATTACATCTGCCATGATTTTCTTATTTGTTACAAAAATTTCAGATTAAGCATAAAATAAGTTAATTAATTCCCGGCATTAATGTCAAGTGATAATCAAACTTATCACACTTTTGTACTATGAACCTGTGCTTAGATTTTGTATCAAGGCATAAAACTCGTACAAAGTAAAAAAATTGCGCTCTTACCCCCTAGAAGTAAAATTAAGGTTAAATTTAGTGGTGGGAATTTTGACGTAGCAGACAAGAAATAATAAGATAAACTATTTATACACGTGATATTTGAACTAAATAAAGTTCCAAGATGTCGTAGTTTATGTAGAACGTTATATAATATTTATAAATTGTGCACTATATCTATTTTAAGATTGCATAATAATAGCTTGGGAAAAGTAAGTCTGCAGAAATATTAACCTTCCAAAGTCTATATTCTAGACTCTGATTTAAAAGTTGCAGGATAAATGCACATCTTTGTGTTGTAACTTTATGATCTACTGAACATTCATAGTTAACTAGAGTAGATTTCATATTCAACTTAAATCAGTCGTATGAAGACAAACTCATTGTCACAATACAAGAACAGCATATAGCAAAATTATTTTTCTCAGCCCAATAATGTAGGCATAACCTATTGTGTAATAAAATGGAAGTGAGGCCATTTCCACATATTCAATTTAAGTAAATTTTGAAAATATACAAAATCACGTTACAGTAAACAAACTTTGTGGTTATCTTTCTGATGAATAACTTACGCATCATTTTTCAATCTATCACAACATTATTTGAAGTGCCGTAAAATCACGTTTATTTTTGAATTTAATGATTTGAATACATCAACCTTATGATACAGTTGTTGTGTCGATGCTTTAATTTTAAGATAAAGTTATGATTCAGACGATGCATGTGTACTTTTTCGGCAATTTTAATTCGTTTCCATTTACTTAAAGCACAGCGCCCTTTTTATTCTGTTTTAATCTCGCTGCTAGCAACAGCAGCAGCTGCACAACCTGACCAGCTTAAGTAGTTCCATTGTTTAGTTCTAAGTTCGAGTTCCATTCCCTCCCCCCGAATTTCTCAATTTCAAATTAGTTTTGATTTTTTGAAGAATTGTGCTCTGTGCAAAGCTAATTAGCTAGTCAGAATTCGGCCAAAACTCTAATCATTTTTTGCACTCAATTTTCCAAGTATATAATTCCCTAAGATGATTTAAATTAAAATGTCAGGCCCATCTGTCGCATTTCAATTTTACGATTAGTAATCGGCTCTATCAAATTGCAAACCGATAGTAAAAACGAAAAATCAAAGAGAGTTGAAGACAAATAGCTGAAAAACCAAGCAGATTCTTTGAAAATTAAACTCAGAAAATGCACATTTAGAGATGATGTGATCCAGCCAGAGTCTGATAAAAACATATCATGCTTTCTAGAAAGCTAATACACAAATACTAAAACTCATTATCAGACTTCAATTGTAAATTTAAGAGGGATTTTTTGTAATCAAATTTGAATTCTAAAAACTAATTTCGGCCAGTAGATTTTCAGAAACATGTCGAATAAACCAGAGTCTCGAGATTTTGTGCAGAGATTTTTGATTGCTGAACATTTGTATGAGCACTTTTTTCGCGACAACACAGACAATCGAACCCGTGATTATAGTTGTGAATGAAAAATATTGTTGAAAAAGTGAAAACGTTGATATGAACCTCATTAATGCGGATCAGATAGGTAAAATCTGTGAAATAATATGTAAAGTGTCGTGATCAGGGCAGTACGAATTTTTTTTTTTGAAAAACGTAAGACGTAAAAGTAACGAAACGTAGCTTTTCGTACAGTCCTGGCCGTGATGGTGAAATTAGGAAAAACCTGAAACATGTAAACGCTCAAAGTGACCTAAAATAGGCAAATATTGGCTGTAGATACTTTGTTGCCACGAGTGAGTGCCTTGTTACCAAAGAAAATAATGAATATTTTGTTGCCAAATGCTATTTCTCCCCCTTTTTCATCTTTTCCCACATTATCTCGCCTTTGGTAAGAAGTACTCATTATTTTATTTGGTAACAAAGTACCTACAGCCGCAAATATTTAGCGGAAATTTACGATAATCCGATATCATCGTTTTTCTTTATTCATCGCATTGCAACTTAATAAAACGCGCTCGATTTACACTGCTCACTCATTCGTCTCTATTCATCTTATCGTCGATTTTTTTCATTTTTTCCGATTTTTCTACCAACTTATTAAAAATTGTATTTTTCAGGCATAATCATTCGAAAAATTCACTAAATTAGAAGGAGCGAGTGGAGTCTGAGTCTTCACGATGTCTTCCAAGACGAAATCGGCCAAGTCGTCGTCGGGCAGCAGGAATAAAGGACTCGAAGTCTATAGGTTAATGAAAGTTTTAAAAAATACTTTAAGAATTATTATTAAGATAGAAAATATTTAAAGTGAAAAATAATTATTATTTCAGCGAAGCTGCGATGCGTCAGAACTTCAGCTCGCTGGAATACGCCCGAACGTGTCATGCGGCCGCTTCGGGGATGGCTGCAGGTTGGATTTGTTATTGTTTAATTTATTTTTCTTAATTTCCAAAAAAATATTTTTATTTGAGGAATTCTCGGCCTGACGAACATGTCCGGATTCATCTTCTACTTCGTGACGGTGCTGCTGCAGGCGCTGTTCTGGGTGCTCAAGTCGAACTTCAAATGGAAGACGTATTTCCTGGACGGCTGGCTGCCCGTTACTCACTCCCTTGTTGGCGGTCTTTTCACTTACATCCTCTTCTGGGTCTTCCTCTACGGCATGGTCCATGTCTATTAAACGAGATTTGTCATCAGACTTGGTATTTTGAAATGACGAGATGACGCGTGAGGACGTGCGCTACAGTTAGGGATAGGCGAGAGGGCGAACGTAGGAAGATATAGTATGGGAAGAGATAGCTCACGTCCTCACGCCATTTCTCAGTTATGTCTTATCGAGAGACGGAAAGAGAAGACATGCTATTTCGTTTCATGCGGTTAAATGCGGATTCGACATTTCCCAAGTCTGCTTGTCATATCATTAGTTTTACATTCCAGTTATTTTTTTTTAAATAATAATAAATAATCCGAAATTTGAATTTAATATTTTGTGCAGAGCGCATAATTCGTTCACTTCGTGATGATATCTGAGTTGTCTTGTACTTTTTCTAGTTTTATTTTTTTCAGCATGGCTGAAGTTTTAGAAGTGAAAGAGGAAAAAATCATCGATGAACGGCCTCCCGTGGGAGAGGAAAGAGTGTTCACTGAACGGCCTCCCGGAGTTGCTCCTATCAAGCCAGAATTCATTGTGAAGGTGGGAATAAAAATTTCATGCCTAATTTATATTTTCTAAAAATATCGAAACGTTTTGGTCGAATTTACCAATCTTCAATAAAAATTACAAGAAAAAACTTTCAGAAAAGTCCTAATGAAGAGACTACTTCCACAAATGGAGACCAGTCGAAGCCTAGCAAGAATAAGCAAAGGGGAATGAATAAGAAGAGACGGTTAATTTCTCATGATATAAAAATGCACATTTTAAAATTCAGGAACGAAATGCACAAAGCAGACTTGATAGTGCGTGCAAAGACGGTTCGGCTTTGCCATTCTGCCTTTAGGGATGTGCCTTGCAAGTAAAAATTTCAATTTTTATTCAACTTTGAAAGTGCTCCAATCAAAGAATTTGTTTCAACACGCTAAAAATAATGATTTCGGTCGAATTTCAAAATTTGAAAAATTCTAACTTTTCAGATTCGGTGAAAAATGCAATTCCGAGCACGACATCAAGAAGTTCCTCGAGCAAAAACCTACCGACCTGAGAGAGAATTGCCCGGTCTTCGGTAAATTTAATTGTTACTGGTTCTTCGTAATTTCAATTTTCAGATTTCCGCGGTACCTGCCCGTTCAGTTACGCTTGTCGTTTCGGCAATGCGCATTTGGATGCTGAAGGGAAACAGGTTACGAAGGTATTTTTTATTTTATTTAAAAACAAAAGGTCTAGAACTTATCTCTAAACTTGACTATATCATTGATAAGAAAGACGTATTTATCGCTTTCAAACCATGATAATCTTGCCATATTTCTAAAATAAAAAATAGTACATTTTGATTCCAGAAGGTCGACTCTCCCTACGAAGAAACGCTGAATTCCCACAGCTCCACGGGTGTCCTCTTTAAAATTCGGAAAAAGCAGTACGATTACTCCAAATCGAAGGAAATTCTGAAAGCCATCAAGGAGAATCGGATCGGCTCGATGGAGAGAGAGCCCGTCAGATTAGATATGAAGTCCATTCGGGGAAAGAGATATTTGGCTCCGCTCACTACTGTTGTGAGTTTTTTCTTTTTTTCTTTATTTGCCTTGAATATTTATCTCAGATTTTTCTTGAAATTTTCATGAATTTGTTCTACACTTTTTCAATGCTATTTTTGAACTTTTGCAGGGCAATCTGCCGTTCCGCCGCATGTGCGTCGATCTGGGAGCGGAAGTGACGTGTGGTGAAATGGCGCTGGCGACCTGTCTTCTCGCTGGCAATGCCTCTGAATATTCTCTCATCAAAAGGCATCCTTCCGAGAAGATTTTCGGAGTCCAATTGGCCGGAGGATATCCCGACGCGATGACGATGGCCGCTGAGCTGATTGCTGATAATTTTGAGGTAAAATTCGACATTGCTAAGCAATGATTTTTTTGTATAAATTCATGAAACTTCAAATTAAAGACGATAAAGTTAAACATGATAATTTTCAGGTGGATTTCATCGACATCAACTGCGGCTGCCCGATCGATCTGATCAATGATAAGGGCGCTGGGTGTGCTTTGCCAACCAAGGAGAAGAAGCTGTTTGAAGGTTCTTTCTTTTTCTTTTTTCTAATTTTTTTACTTTTAAATTCAGTCATTTCTGGAATGAAAAGTGCCATGGAGGATATACCGTTGACTGTCAAATTGAGAACTGGACTGAAGGTTTTTCGTTTTATATTTTTGAATATTTTGAAAAATCGTCGTAACTATTTAAGATATTCTTTTTTATTTTTAGGAGGGCATTCTGACCGCGGATAAGACGATCAGTTACATGGCAAAAAATTGCCGTCCGGACTTGATCACCTTTCATCCGAGGAGCAAGTGAGCTTATTTTTTAACTTTTGCTTGCTTCTTAAAAAACGCAATTTTCCTTTTTCATTAGGACTATTTCAGTTCCAAAATTATTACCTTTCCAAAATGCTCTTATTTCTTTCAAAATTAGCATAAATTTTCAGGGAACAGCGCTATTCAAAGGCAGCCAACTGGAGTTTCGTGGAGCCCTGCGTGAAGGCTGCTGATGGAGTTCCATTTTTCGTGTGTGGGGATGTGCTTTCTTGGGAGGATTATTACGAGGTAAATTTAGAAATTTTTAATTCAAAAAGTACTTTTAAAATCTTTTCATAGTCCCGTTTTCCACCGTTAGACGATAATTTCCCACTTTTCATTTTCTTAAATTTTTGATTTCAGAGACTAGAAAAGAACCCGATCGATGGGATCATGATCGCCCGAGGCGCTCTCATCAAACCGTGGATTTTCACGGAAATTGCGGAGAGAAGAAACTGGGACATTCGCTCGAACGAACGGCTTGATTTGGTTAAGAAGTAAGAAAAGTCGATTTTTTTTTCTAAATATTGATTTTTTCAGATTCGTTGATTACGGTCTCGATCACTGGGGTTCAGATGACATGGGAGTTGAGAAGACGCGGCGATTCCTGCTTGAAACCCTATCTTTTCAGTGCAGGTATCTTTCCCTCTTTTCATTCCTTAAAATCGTTTTTCTTTTCCGATACATTCCCGTCGGTCTTCTTGAGGTGTTGCCCCAGAAAATTAACGATCGACCTCCGACCTACGTCGGAAGAGACGAAATGGAAACGCTACTGTCTAGTCCCAGGGCTAGTGATTGGGTAGGTTTGATTCGCAATTTTGGATTTTTAAGAGAACTTCGGTTATTTTTCTCCTTAAATCAACACACTTTTCATTCAAATTTAATGAACTTTCCATTGAGATTTTCGTCTTTTCCAATGAAATGAAACTTTTCAGGTGAAAATCAGCGAAATGTTCCTCGGAAAGACCCCCGAAGACTTCGTTTTCGTCCCGAAACACAAGGCCAACGCCTATTAGTTTAAAGACCTAGACATTTTTGATTTTGTTGTTGTTTTCTTTCAAGTGTTGTTTATTTATGGAATTCTAAAATAATAAAAATAACCCATTGTTGAAATTTTCTTTGGTGTTTCGATTGTTTAAGGCCCGTTCATACTTAGTTGCAATGCAACTTGCAATTTGCAACTCGCTCGAAATAGCATGGAAAATGAAGAGCGCAATTGCATCAGATTGCATTATTCTTGTATTCTCTTCATTTCTCATGCTATTTCAAACTAGTTGCATTGCAACTAACGTATGAACGGATCCATAAACTTTAGCAATGGATAAACTAATTATAAACCGTAATTTTCTTCCCCAAAGAACGGTGTATTTTTAGTGCAGCACGTCGACCATTGAATTGTGGCATTTTTACTGTATCGCATTATGTATTCGTTTTATTGATTTTCCACATTTCTATTTCTAGCCACTCGTCAAGATTCGCTAATTCGGCATGTCCGCCAAGGAGTTGATCGCCAAAGTCGATGCCCAGCAGAAACAGTTAGCTCTGTATGAGAAGAAACTCAGGGGTAGAATATATTTTCTTTGAAATTTGTGATCTTTTTTTAGAAACCCATTGTTAGTTTATGCTAATTCTTTTTTCAGATACAAATTTACAATGACACTTTTGCCTGATAAAATGTAATTTTTCCAGATGTGGTCCGCGCCTACAAAAGTCTGGAATCCGAGAGAAACGCCTTGCAAACCGTCGTGAGCTCACTTTCTGGAACTGCACCAGAAGGCACGGCGGCAAATGAACCGAGCACAAGCAAGGAACAGGCTAAAAATGCTGAAACGGCGATTCCAGCCTCTTCGGAATCAGGTAAAAATTGTGTTCTTGCAAATATCTCAATTTTGAAAGGGAAAGTATTGATAAAGAAAAATGCTCAAACTTTTCTTGAAATCGAGGATATTTCTGTTTTCTGAAATAAGATTTTTAGGAGGTCAAACCCAGGATACTGTAGCCAGTTTGAAGGCCGCTTTGGCGACTTTAACACTGGAAAAATCCAAGAGGGAAGCCGCGTTCCAAGCGGATAAGAAGACGCTACAGGTGGGCAACTTCTGAAATGTTTTTTTTTAAGTTCCGACAGCATTTTATCATTTATTGTCATGAATTTTTGCTGGTAATGTGATTAGTAGGCTTTTCTTCCAATTAATGAGTTTAACCTTTCAGGGTGAAAAGGAAGCCCTCTTGGAGAAACTTCGGAAAGCCGCCGATGCAAGTGAACAGGAAGCTGAGAAGATGGAGAAAGTCATCAAACAGTTATCGGACAAAGTGAAGCGAATCGAGGGCGACCGCGACAGGGAGTTGGCCGACCACGGGAACGTGCTCGCGGAGATGCAGGCCAGATATGCCAAGGAGAAAGTGGCTGCTGAAAATGCACACAAACAGGTAGGCAACTCGAATTCTATAAGATTATTTCCGACGAAGTTCAAGCTTTGGCAAAGAAAATTGCTTTTTCGTGATTTAGAATTGAATTTTACAGATGGCCGAATTGTACACCAAACTGAAAGATCTCGAAGAAAACCCCAAGACGAGGAATAAAGCCGCACAGGTAGTTCGCTATGAATATGAAGGATCTAAAGAAATCAGCCAATTTCAGGAAGAAATCGGCAAACTGCAAAAGGAGCTGGAGAAATGGA
Source organism: Diploscapter coronatus (assembly GCA_964036155.1). Lineage (NCBI taxonomy): Eukaryota > Metazoa > Nematoda > Chromadorea > Rhabditida > Rhabditidae > Diploscapter > Diploscapter coronatus. The sequence goes on along the minus strand of OZ038422.1, from coordinate 84,453,444 downwards.
AGAAGAAAGCTGAACGGACCCCGACTGTGCAACTCCTTCAGAATCAGATCGAGAATATGAAGGTTGGGGTTATTTTTGTTGAAACTTTGCCTCTTTTGGGAGCTATTGTTTCTGCAAAGTTAAGAAAAATAATTCAATTTTCTAAAAAAAAAAGTAATAAATTTGAATTTCAGCTGGACTACGACAAAATGCTGCAGGAAATGTCGAGCAAGGGCAAAATGAGCTTTGAGTCGAATGACAACGGCGAAAAACTCGCTGGTTTCGAATCGAAGATTTTCCGATTGAGCGAGAGAATTGCGGACTGCGAAAAGGAGAAGGCTGAATTGGTCGAGGAGCTCAAAATGAGCAGGGAGGAAAATTCAACACTCGTTCAGGTAAAATTTAAGATTTGTTTAATTCCATAATTTTTAGTATTTGAAAGGTAAAAAATTAGAATGATTTTTCAATTTTTTTCAGAAACTGAGCGAAATGCCAAGAATCGCCTCTCCAGAATGCACCGATTTGAAGGCTGAATTGAGGAAAATGATCGGCCAATTTCTGAAACAACACCCAGTAGAAGAGTTGCATGGTGAGCTATCATTCAGTTTAAGACAAAAATATGAATTCAGACTCCTGGAAATTCTTAGAAAGATTCAATTTTGTATTTTTCCCCGATTTTTTTTGTTTAGTTTTATAATTTGCTTCAGACATAATCGGGAACGACTCTCGCATCAACACTCTGGAGAAGCGTTTGAAGGAACTGCAAAAGGAATGCGATGAACTGAAAGCCAGCTCGGAGATTGCTGCTCAGTCCAAGGTTCGTTTTTTAAAATAGTTTTTGTCTAATTTATTTTCCAGGAAGGTGATTTCCAAGATGACGGTGGGCTTCGTTCGCTCATCAGCCAATTGCACGCGAAGTTGCGCAATCTCGAGGAAACCCACACTGCTGATATGGTTCAGTACGAAGCGGTTAGTTATATTATTGTGCATTTTTAAAATTATTTATTTTCTTCAATATTTTCCGTGCAACGATAATTTCTAAAAACGCTAAAATATCCAGAAAAGTGCCATTTTTTTCTAAAGCTAATTTTTCAGACTACCCGAAACCTTCGTGAAAGAATCGCTGAGTTGGAGAGGAACGAAGAAGCAAACCTGAAGGAAATGAGACGGGAAACCCAAGACAAGATATCCCAAATGGAGATGGAGATGCAGAAGCAGAGGGAGCGGACTCTGGATGTGATTGCTGAAAAGGACCGGGAATTGGAAGCTACCAAGTACTTTTCCAATTGTAGCTATTTTTTATCTGTAAAAGCCATTCACCTTTCCATAGAAAATCGATGACTTTTGACATTTTTTATACCATAGAAAAAAACGTTGAATTGAAATATTTCTTCTTGCAAAAATCGCCTACTTTTTCCATAGAACGTAGACGGCTTTTTATTACCATTTTATGTTAGAAGAAAAAGTAGAATTCAAATATTTTATTGATAGTTTATCTTTCAGGTCAATTCTCGTTTCCCTACGCAGCGAGCAATTGGCATCGTCTTCGAATGTCCCGTTGGACCCTCATTCGAGCGGAAAGCCAGTGCCTGTTTCCAAAAGAAGAAGTGCCGAGCACAGAAGACATCTCGATAAGAGACATAGTACTGGTATGAAATTTTGAATTTTTGAAAATTTCATTTCTTTTTATCGTTCAACACTTTTATCCTTAATTTTCTTTTCTGGAATGCTACTATGAATCTAGGTTGGAAAATTGAGCAAAGTCTTGTAAAGGAGTAATTTTCAGGTTCCCGCCGAAGTGTCGATGCAATTTCCGAATCAAGCGTCGATTTCGCTCTTTCTCATGGTTCGATTTTTCTATTTGTTTTAGTTTCAATATTGTTTCTAGAAGCCAGCAACGTTCCACTTTCTCAAATCAATGAGATGAAGAACGTATTCTACGAGGACGAATTGGCCAAGAAGGACAAGGAAATACAAGATGCTAGGTAAAATTGGCATAAATTATTTTTAATTAAGTCTCTGGTCTTCTATCTTTCAATATTTTTGGGACTTTTATTAAAATTACAAGATACGCTATTTTCAGATTCACCGTCCAGCAATTGGAATACCGCTTGCGAGAAATGGAGCAAAATGCGCTGTGCAAAGACTTGCAGCACCATGAAATGACTGAAAAGCTGAAGGAAGAGATTCGGGTTCTGGAAGGTTCGAGAATTTCTTTCTAGCAAACTATTTTGACAGAATCTCAGAGTGAATCGGACATTCATAATTTCAGGCAAGTTGAAGCTAGTGTCGAGCGGAGGCGACATCGAGTATCTGCGGAACATTTTCGTGCAGTATCTGAACACAATCACGACGGCAAGTGCCAGCAGTAAAAATATCCTGAGAGCTATGGGGATGGTGAGTCGAGTTTTGTCTTCTTTTAAATTTTATGTTTGATTTTTCACCTTATTCAATTTATTCTTTAGGTTCTAAAACTCAGCTCCAAGGAAATGAAAATCATCGACAATAAGAAATAGGATAACTAGGAATTTTCAACTTTACTCGAAAGTATTCTGCACTCTTTATCATAGCTATTTATCAACCAATCAAATCAATTTGTGATAATCGATGAACAAACATCACTTGCATATTACAGTGTCCATATCTTTATCTTTCAGATTTATTATTGAATAGATTACTTATGGGTTGGTGTCAAATTTAAAAAGATGAGATTGTGCTATTGAATAAATTCTGTGATATTTTTTGCACATCATTTTCATTTTAGCGTTCAAAAATCGCCCAATGTTATTTTATTTTTAACCATTTTATTGATTTTTAAACATTTTTTGTTGGCTTTCAGGGAATAGATGTCGAGGGAAAACGTGACTCTGCCTGCCCTTCAGACCGTTCCCATCGCCCCTCGCAAACCGCCCGTCTATTATATCAACGACGAATTCGTGCTTTTCGATGAACAGGGTGCGAATTTTTATTTTTAAAATTGTTACTTTTTTACAGACCAAATGATCAATTCTCGAAATTTCATTTTTTATCTAGAGCATTGAAAAGTTTTGGTAATGTATGGAAGAAAAAAGAAATAGTTACTTTGGAAAGCAATAAAGTTTGTTTCTATTTCGAATTTTCATCTTCAAGAATTGGATCTATTATCATGTTAAAGAAGCCTCGAAATTGTGATTTGATAAAGATTATAATTTGAGATGTTATGCTTGCCCGTGAAAACCTGCGCGTGGTCTGCGAACCGATGAATACCTCGAACAGCGATCAGTTCATTTCCTCCTGGTGCATGCCGCCCGAGACTGCTGCCACGCTGCTTCAATATGGTCGGTAAAATAGTTATTTTTAAAACAGTGATTTTTTAAAAAAATTTTATCATCATTATTTCAATGTATTTTTTCGGATCTATTGATTACCAAGGATACTAAATTTTGTCGACTTTTTTCATAAAGATTATGGCCAACTTTAAAGATGTGACTTATCCAAAGATTCTTTAAAATAAAATTGTTTTTAGCAACCGACATCATCTTATTGTTAAATAAATAAACATAACAAAAATGACTGAATTAAAAAAGATTACTATTTGAATTTTCAGATCTAATCGAAGTGTACCGCCCAAAAGACACAGACTCGCTGTCGTTCGACGTCGATCCAAGCATTTATTCGATCATCGAGCCGGCCAAGGAGGAGGAGAAGAAGTGGGCGAAGGCCAAGTGGATGGCGCAAAAGACCAAAATGAAGGAGATCCGCAAGCGAATGAGGGACGAGGCTCCTGATGGCCTGCCTAACAAGGCAAATTTTGCAGGATAAAATTTTTACATCCCAAAGTTTTCAATAAAAGCCCATGAACTTATATTTTCGTGCCCTTTTGAAGACGATCTTTTATTACAGTGCATGTTACTTATCTTTTTTTTTGTTATATTTTACCCGTTAGATTTAATCAATTTGCGGAAAGAAAAAATAACTAGAAGAGTGGGCAGACTTTTGAACCTTTTAAAAATTCAGGTCAAAAATTACAAATTTTCAGGTCCGCAAAATCGACCTATCAACCGTGGAAGTGACCGAAGAGGAGATTCAAGCAGCCTCGGAGAAGCTGGACGAAATTTCGGGCAAACTGAAGGGCAAAGACAAGAAGAAGTTCCCGGGCGACAATCCGACGCCTAATTTGGGCTCCATCAGGCTGCCTCCGGGTAAAATTCCAGATAATTTCTAGTTTTTTTTCTTCTTTTTATTATGAAGTTCACCCAATGTCCTTAGATATCTTATCTGAAGGTTCCTAAAGTTTGAAATCGAAATATAATTGATAAGAAACAAATTAAAATGCCTTTCCAAATAGATTATGGGTAAACTGATTTGAATTAAAGGATATCATTGATAAAGAAGATATTTTGATATTTTTCCAGTCTATTTCTCTGACGACCTTTACGAGCCAATCTGCCTGTCTGATTTGCCGTTGCCTTGCACAGAGAAATTCCGCAATCGTCGCGTGGTGTGGCATGACTTGTGGAGGCGAGGATTCTATCTCACAACTGGCAGCAGATTCGGATGTGATTTGATGGTCTATGAAGGTTCGGTTTCTTATATTTCTTAGTAACAATGTCTGAGAACTAATTTTTGAAAACCTAACATGATGAAGATACGATAATTTGCTGTGTTATGAGCAGATAGAATGAATATATATTTTTGAAATACAATGATATTTTAGAAGAAAAAAGGTTTATTTTTTAACAGATTAATTTTAAAAATGTAAAATCTAAAATGTTCAGCCCAACCCGGTACGGTGCACGCAGCCTATCTCTGTCAAATTGCCGCATCCACTGATTGTGTCAGTGTCAGCTCGCTCTCTGCGTTGAGTCGTCTCTCCACTCAGGTTATTTTTTCATCTTTAAGATAATATTTTTTACAACAGGTACTACGACTCCTATAGTTAGAGAAAAGGAGACGCTAGAGTAGGGCGAAATAGTGTGAAAAAGGGGTCTTCAGATCGTCATATAGCTGTTGGCCTACCTTTATCCTTTTATTTTTCTACTTTTTTAGTTTCAGAATTTTTTAACCTGACCTTTGTAGAATTAAAAAAATTTTATTTTTAGGTCAAGAAAACCGGTCTTTTGGCGATTGCAGCCCTGGACTCCCATACCCCCTACTATCTGAAGTTCGGTTGGTTCCGTCCTTACTGAAAAACCTTCAAACTGTGAGTCTCTTTTCTTACAAAGACTAGAAATCTAACGCTCCCACATAAATGCGCTCCATTGTAAAATATCAATAATGCTTTCATTTTACAAAGATGAGAGCATCCAAAATATTAATAGATCACACTTTTGAACATCCGACTTTCTAGTCTTTGTCTAAATTAGACTGCAAATGCTTTTCGCTCAAAAATTTGGAGTATTGTTTTGTTTTTGGGAAAAAGTACTCATTTTGGAGGAAAAGTATTTTTCAGTTGAAAGATAATTTCTTAAAGTTAAAATCTGCCAACGGGTGCATTTATCTGTTTGCACATCTCTCCTTCTCAACTTTTCTCCTTCGAATTTCATTGTTGATTTGTTTTGTTGACTATCGTTTTCCACGTTACTTGTTTATTTTTTTCGAAGAATAAAGAAAATATTATAAATTGACACTTTATCAAAATATTTCCAGTTTTGGTTATAGCCAATGGAATATTTAAATTTTTAAAAATGTACACTTGTGAAAAAATGATTTTCAGGTCTCAATTTTCAAGAAGCCGAATTCGAGATGCTGTTCTTTTCGTTTTTCAAGTCGATGGTCGGCAAGGACGTCGTCGTGGAATTGAAGAACGATTTGAGGTTATTTTCAAATTTATCTTTTGGCAAATTCGAAAAGTTATTTCAAAAGTTGCAAGAAGCATCTTGAGATCACCGTATATATGTATATCAATATTTCTTTGCAAATTAATTTAAATTTTTTATTTATTTTCAAAATTCATGAAGTTATGAAAGTTTTACAAGGATATTTCTGAAACTATACTTGAATGCTTTCTCTAAGAATATTCTAATTGTCAGTATCTGCGGCACGCTGCACTCTGTCGACCAGTACCTGAACATGAAGCTCACCGACATCACCGTGTCCGATCCCGATCGATTCCCCCACATGCTCTCAGTCAAGAACTGCTTCATTCGCGGATCCGTTGTCAGGTGTGAATTTTCTGTTGTTTCAAAACTCTAAAGCTGAAAAATGGCAAAATTTCAAGGGCAATTACTATGTGGCGAGATGACGAGACCTATAGTTAGATATGGGAAAGGAAAAGAGAATAGGGTGAGATAGTATGGAAAAAGATAGGTCTATCAAATAGCAGTTTCCGATTTTGAGTATCACTATATTTATCATTATCTAGAATCTAAACTAAATTTCGAATTTTCTACTTTAGAAAATTTTTGAATGACTTTCTAAAGGTCCAAAAATTTGAAAGAAGACTGAAATTATAAAATTTTCAGATACGTCCAATTGCCCGCTGATCAAGTGGACACTCAACTGCTGCAGGACGCTGCCAGAAAGGAGATCGCGCAGAGCAAAAAAGCCTAGAAAATTTCGAATATCCATCGATTGTCTTCAAGCCGTTCGACTTTTCCTTTCTACGGGCAAAAATGCACTCATCTCATCTCGTTTTTTCAATTTTATTATATGTTTAGCTTACTGTAAAGGTTATCTTCACTAGTTTCTTAAATTAACTCATCAAAAAATCACGCTTACAGTAAGCAATTTTTTATTTATTATTTTTTTTACATTTGATTTGATTTGGAGTAACAATAAACAAATTGAAAGAGGCCGCGTTTCCAAATGTGCTGTCTGACAGAAGCGTCTTGAAGCGCGCATTGTTTATTTTCGGCTATGGGTCCGCTTTATTCCCCTTAGATTCCCTTTTCAGTGCCTCGTTTCAGCTCTTTCAGCTCTCTGCAGAGGTCTCCCTAGCCAATCGATTCTTTTCTTTTCTCCCCTCCCTTTTTCTCTGTGTCACCCTCCACACTCCCTTCCTTCGTCCTATTCCTATCCGCAGTCCAAGGCCTCGTTTACTCTCACAGCCTCCCTTCTTTCCTATACTGACTCACAAACATTCAAGCATTTTACTTGTAGTTGTTATTTGTTATTTTCAGTTTCACATCATTTTAAACTCATCCAGTTGCATTAAATATTATTCATTCACTAACTTGTATAATTCGTATTTTTTTAATAATAATTTTTCGGTCCAAACTCCCATTCCGCGGTCTTTACTCTGCACAACCCATATCTCTTCTCCCCTCTTCCCATCCGAACTCTAACTCTTCCCTCTTTCCGACTATCATTCCAATCCTACTCTACTGAGTCACAGCCTAACACCCCCTTTACTCCTATTTCATTCGTTCGATTCGATTATCGCTTTATTATTTCTCGTGCCATATCAATATCATTCAGTTTACTCTTTGCATATTCACTTTTACATTGCTTTATTCAGACCATTTTTAATATTCTTTTTCGCTAGAAAATCGATAAAAATTCAAAAGTGCGCATTTTCCAATTTCCATTTTTGATTTCGGCATTCCATTCCTCATATCGATATCAATTTATCATCTATTCACTTCGAATTCATTTTGCATATTCATACTCACATCACTATATTCGAACCGTTTTCTTTTTATAACTCACCACTTGAATTTGTAAATATCGTTATTTTTCCTAAAAAAAAAATCAATATGTTTTTAGTTTTGATCTCTACATTCCATTCTCTATCGATCGTTCTGAACAATGGCCGAGAACGGTGGTGGTCCGCCCGAGCCCGTCATGGAGGTGCCCCCTCCGCAACAGATCCGCGTGCTCGAGACCGCTGACGATATTCAGGTCGGTTTTTTTGTTTGTATTTTTATATTTTCATTTGCCATTTCGCTACACATACACTATGCTATTCTAAATGCTTTCTTCTTATCACTAGTTCACTTTTGGCAGTAAACAATTCCTGACTTCCATGCCAAATGTGCAACACCCTGTTCATAAAAATCTAAAATCATTGAAATTAAAATAGCTTTTTATCGATGGAAAAACTACCTAAAATGGCATTTCTCCTTTTCCGTCCATGACTCATCAGTCCTAATCAGTTCTAATGCAAACACATTCGATTTGTGGATGGAAATGATTCAATAAGAATGTTTTAGAATCGTCGTCAAGAAGTGCTTGGTCATTACGGTCAATTCAAGGAGTACGCCAGACAGAAGAGAGACCGGCTTGAGGAAGGGAGACAATTGCAGTACTTCAGAAGGTTATTTTTATTAGTCACTAAAAGTTTAAACGATATTTTAATAGTTAATCAGTTTTTTTTTTGTAAATTTAAATAGTGATAAGACGAATATTCAATTTGAAGTAGTTATTTTAGTTCTTACATTAGTATCTTCGGAATCATAGAAATATTAGAACTTCGAATGGAAATTTACGAAAAAAACAATAAAATTGATCTTTTCACACCTTTCATTCATAATACGCGGAAACTAGATAGTCTAACTAGGTCAAACGAAGATCAACTTAAAATGGAATAAAGAGATTACGGTATTTCAATTTTCAGAGATGCCGACGAACTTCAAATTTGGATTGAGGAGAAGCTGCAGACCGCTTTGGAGGAGAACTTCAGGGATCCAACTAATCTACAGGTTGGATTTTTCAAGTCTAAATAATCTATGATATTTCTGAATTGTTTATCAATTTTTCATACAAATTTGATAATTTCATCTATCTACTTTTCAGCACCCATTTGTTTTGAATTGCGATATCGAAAATTTGATTGAAACTCTTGATTATCCGTCCATTCGTACAATTGCCTAAATCCTGTCGATTTCATATCTCCTCGCGCATATTCTTCATATTCACCACATTCCATCCCTACAGGTCAATGTCAATTATTCTGCATTATGCGCGCATTCGCATTCCTTTTTCAATCGATATCGAATATGTGTTCTGAGTCTCCTTTCTTATCCTTATCTGTTCATCTCTATTCCTGTATATGCATTCCTTTAATCAATAGTTTCTGAGTTTCCTTTCTTTATCTTTATCTCCATCTTTTCTCTTTTTTGTCTTCTCTTCTCTATTTGTATTTGTTGACATCTCGCCTCTCTTCTCTTTGTAGCGTTTCATCAACGTTGTGCACGCGCACAGCCAAGTTCTGCACTTCTGTAACTTATATCAACAATAGGGGTCTATGAAGTTCACTCTAGAGTTGTTATAAACGAAATAAGATAAAACGATATAGCGTTTGAAGCTAACCTCGTTTTTCATACTAGTTTTAGTTGCTCTTCATATATCCCTCATATCATCTAAGTTTTCTGCTCTAAAAATCCAGCCAATTATCGCGTTCCTTCTATGAATTATTGAATAGGGCTCCAATGCCCAAAAAGGGAAATGTGCGGATCGATAAAAAGGGGAGGGAGAAGAAAAGAAAAAGGGGACCCATCTGTCTCTGGAGAATTGCATTGCTTTCATTCCATAGAGGGGTATTCGGCTATACAAAATTTGAAGAAAGTAGAAATAAGTAAAGAAGAAGTCTTCAACGAACAACATACAAGATTTTGCGAAATTAGATTATCTCATACTTCAATGCCATTTCCATAGTCTATAGCCAGAAATAACATAATTAAAAGAAAAGAAATATGCTAATTATTGAAACTAAGCAAGAGGTAAAATTTAACTTTAGGCGAAGATCCAAAAGCATGAGGCTTTCGAGGCAGAAGTGCAAGCCCATTCGAAAACGATTACGACACTCGACAAAACTGGCAATGCCATGATTCAGCATGGGCACTTTGCCAGTGACTTCATCAAGGTCAGTTAAGACATTGGAATCTGAGACTATCAGAGAATCTAATTAGAAAAAAATGAAGATCAAACTTGTATCTAAGTTTCAAATTCTAAGGAAACGAAAATCGAGTTTTGCCCTATCTTTCTGATATAAAAGGTTTGTTGTTTTTAGAAACGCCTCGAGGAACTGCACGCCCTGTGGGACAGGCTGTTCTTCAAGCTCAAAGACAAGGGTATCAAACTGCAACAGGCACTCAAGTTGCTCCAGTTCCTCAGACAGTGTGACGACATGCTCTATTGGATTAGGGATAAGGTAATAAATTTATAAACATCACCATTTTTCTCTCAAAATCTTCTTTCCCGAAAGGTTGCATCTTCCATAACTAGGAAAGTTTTTTTTATTAACATTTATGGAATTCAAAATTTAGAAATAAAGAAATTTAGCCTTTCTTGATGCAATAAAACTTGATGAATCCAAAAAAATCATGAAAAATAGCATATTTTGAGAAATGTTCCGATGAAAATGTCCATTTCAGGAAACCTACGTAACAGCTGAGGACATGGGAATGGATCTGGAGCACGTCGAAATCCTCCAGAGGAAATTCGAGGATTTCCTGAAAGAGCTCGGCAATCAGCACTATCGAATCAACGAGATCAACCAGGCCGCTGACAGATTGGTCGACGAGGGACACACCGAGCATGAGACTATTTATAAGGTAAGAAATTAGATTTTCTTCGACAAATTTCAACGACTTTTCCTTTTACTAAAAATGAGTGAATTTAATGAAGTCTAAGAAAAGGATGGGGTAGATCGTCTTGAAATTAGAAACTTTATTTTTTCATCATTTAAATATATAACTTTTACAAGAAGTTAAACAGATTCAATTTCTGCGAAAAAATGATCAATTTTCTCATTAATAGCTGATCTTCACAAAAATATTTTCAGAAGCGAGACGAAGTGAACGATGCCTGGCACAAGCTCAACACGCTGGCTGCGAACAGAAAGGAGGGCCTCTATGGGGCACATCAGGTGCAGAGATTCAACAGGGACGCAGAGGAGACGCTGTCTTGGATTGCGGAAAAGGTTCGTTGGAAATTCAAAAATTTCACTATAAATATCCAAATTCAGGATTCTGCCCTGTCGAGCGATGACTATGGAAGAGATCTGAACAACGTTCAAGCCCTTCAGAGAAAGCACGAAGGCACTGAAAGAGACCTGGCAGCTCTCGAAGGCAAAATGCAACAACTCGAAAAGGAAACAGCTCGATTGACCGACACCCACCCGGACAGAGCCGATGCGATCAAAGCGAAGTACAATTACACGAAAGCCGCATGGGATGCGCTCAAGAAGAAGGCTGACGACAGGTTCGGAAATATTCCTAGAAATTAGCATAAATACTGCGCCTTCCTCACAAACTCGCATATTTTAGACTGGAATATATTGCAAATTAGGGAGAATTTTAGGATACGATAAAAATTCATTGCTTTTCAGAAAACGCGCCCTCGACATCTCCTACCAGTTGCACAGATTCCTGGCTGATCATCGTGATTTGACCGCTTGGATCGGCGACATGAAGGCCGTGATTGCCGCTGATGAGTTGGCCAAGGATGTGGCCGGAGCCGAGGCCTTGTTGGAGAGTCATCAGGAGCATAAATGTGGGCGAATAGTTCCATTACTAAGTTATTGATCACTCCATAAAGGATGAAGATCAACGTTGAAGATCAAGAAATATATTTCTGAAAACAGTCCAATGATAATCCGAATATGTTCAGCCGAAATCGATGCCCGTGAAGATGCGTTCAACCAGACCGCGGATGCAGGAGAGAAACTGCTCGATATGGGCATCGCCGAGAGCGACGAAGTCAGACAGAAACTCGAACAATTGGCCAGGTATTGTATCTATAGCCATTTAATTTCAAATTTAAGCCTAAATTGCAAAATTAACGAATATTTAAACCTAATTTGAAATTCTAAAATTTGCACAACCATAAATATTTAACCTGTTTTCAGAGAAAAGGCTGCTCTGATGGCTCTGTGGGAGGAGAGACGCATTCTCTACGAACAGTGCATGGATCTGCAACTCTTCTATCGAGACACCGAGCAGGTAAGGAAATTCTTAATTTGAAGAAAAATCAGTCTTATATTGAACATTAAAAAATTTAACGAGAATGAACATTCTTGGCGAAAAATTTAAATTTCAATCGAAGATCATCATATTTCATAAATTCCGAACTCCTAAAAATAGAATTTTCAGGCCGAGACCTGGATGAACAAGCAGGAAGCTTTCCTCGCCAATACGGATCTGGGAGACTCGCTCGATGCAGTCGAGCATCTAATCAAGAAGCATGAAGACTTCGAGAAATCCCTATTGGCCCAGGAGGAGAAGATCAGTGCTTTGGACGAATTCGCCACCAAGCTGATCCAGGTGAAAATTTGATCATTTTATAACATGTTTTTAAATCGATAAAAATTATTATATCACGGTTACTATTCAAAAAATCAAAAATTTCTGATAGAATTTTCTATAATTTTCCAGAAAAAAAATTATTTTACTCGATTTTTAAAAAATCTAAACTTTCTGATAGAATAGAATATTTGATTTGCAGGGCCAACATTATGCAGCGAATGATGTGGCCCGTCGGCGACAGAGTCTTCTGGACAGAAGACGAAGGCTGATGGACAAGGCCGCACAGCGGGCCAAGGCTCTGCAGGACAGCTACAAGACGCAGACCTTCGACAGGGACGTCGACGAGATGATCTCCTGGATCACTGAGAAGCTCAAAACCGCCAAGGTATGCATTTTTAGCATAGACTTTCTTACGGCACTTTTTCAACTTTTTTGAGGTTACCAATTGACGTTTCTATCAAATAATGTGTGTTTTTTAATGCAATGAAGTTCATCTTCACTTTCACATTCAATTTTATTATGAAGATGGAAATGAATTCAAAATGCTGTCGGATAGTTTTCTATGATCTGAAGCCGCGATCTTCAATATGTATTTTTAAATTCAACTAAACTAGCTGAAAATTTTAAGAAAAGTCGAAATTGAAATATCTCACGATAAAACGATGATGACGATCTAATTTTCAGGATGACTCCTACCTCGACCCGACCAACATCCGTGGAAAGCTGCAGAAGCACGCCAACTTCGAGCAGGAGTTGAAGGCCAACAGAAACCGACTCGACGAGATCAACAGAACTGGGGAGGAAATCGTCAGATCTGGACATATGGCTGCTGATCACGTGCGAGGCAGACTTCACGAAGTTGACAGTCTGTGGAACGAATTGGTGGATGCAACCAACAGAAAGGGCGCCAAGTTGAGAGAAGCTGGAGACGAGCAGCAATTCAACCGCAACATCGAAGACGTTGAGCTCTGGCTGAGCGAATTGGAAGGCCAAGTGGCAACTGAGGACTACGGAAAAGACCTCGTCTCAGTCCAGAACCTTCAGAAGAAAATGACCCTGCTTGAGAGCGACTATCACGCTCATGGAGATAGAATCGATGGAATCAAGAATCTGGCGAGGAAATTCAACGAGGAAGAACACTTCAATGCTCCTGTTATCGTCAGAAAGCAGGAGGCCTTGCTCAGTCGATATGACGTAAGACTTCTTTATGGTTTTTGAAGAAATTGAATTTTTTCAGAACCTCCGTGAACCTCTCGAAAAGAGAAAGCACAAGCTGGGCGAGTCTCTGCAGGGAAATCAACTCTTCAGAGACATCGAGGATGAACTCGCCTGGATTCGCGAGAAGGAACAGGTTAGTTAGAAAATGAGAGATTTAATTCAACCCGAAGAAAATTACAATAAGTGTCGATTTTGCAAAAAAAATCTATTATTAAAAATGATTTGAAAAAGTCTTTCTAAAATAAATAGGACAAATTTTCAGATCGCCGCCTCAACCAACCGTGGCAGAGACCTGATTGGCGTGCAGAATTTGATCAAGAAACAGCAGGCTCTGATCGCAGAGATCAACAACCACGAAGGCCAAATTGAGGCTGTCAGCAGAGCTGCTGAAGATATGATTCAACAGGTTTGAAAATTTGCAATTTGATTAGTTTATAACCCAGAAAAAGATCAACATTTTCTCCAAAAATGCTCACATTTTAGCGGTAAAATCTAGAAAATAGTCAAGTTTTGTAGGAAAAAAATTTTTCAGGGTCACTTCCTCGCGCCCGAAATCAGAGACAAACTCGCTCAACTCCGTGATAACTGGAGAATTCTGAAGACGAAGGCCGAAAAACGCCGTCTTGATTTGGATGATTCGCTGCAGGTAAAGAGTTTGATAGGCAGAATATGACATGGCGCAATAGCCGAGTGGTAGTGCGATGAAGATCGCGAACCTGTGCAAAAATATGGGGGCATGGAATTTGTACTGATGATGTCTGACTTCTTGTCAGTTCTGCTACTGAGTAGTATTGACGACAACATACCACTTGCTGAAGTACAAATATTCTAATTTGGAAAATTTAAACTTTCAAGAAGAAATAGGGAAATTTTCGCAAAGTCCAATTAATATAACTTCTCGAAAATTTCAGAATTTCTGGAAGATTATAGAATTTGTGAAAAGAATATGAAACCTCTAAGAAGAAAAGGATTCGAAAAATGAATTTATGGAAAAAATTATGAGATTTGCAAAATTTCGATTTTCAGGCCCACAAATATCTGTCCGACGCGAATGAAGCCGAATCTTGGATGGCCGAAAAAGAGCCCATTATCGGGTCGACTGACTATGGAAAGGATGAGGATTCTGCTGAGGTCTATTCGATCTTTTTCGAAATTAATCAAGAACATCAACATTTTAGTCTCTGCTCAAAAAGCATCGCGCCATGCAGTCCGACTTGGAAGCCTTCAAGAACACGATCGACGATCTGAGAAAACAGGCCTCGCAATGCAAGTATCAGGAACAGCCTGTCGGAGTTTACGGTAAGCTTCTGGAGAAAAAAAACATCCAAAATCTTAAAAATAAAGAAATAGAAGTGGTTTTTTAGGAAGAGACTGCGTCCTCGCTCTGTACGACTATCAGGAGAAGTCGCCAAGAGAGGTGTCGATGAAGAAGGGAGACGTTTTGACTCTGCTCAATGCTTCGAATAAGGATTGGTGGAAGGTAAGCATAGGGGAAAATTTTTGAGAAAAACAAAATACAAATTCTGAAAATAATCATTTAAAAAACGAATATATTTTAGAAGTTATAATTTTTGAAAACAATTTATGTTTTTTTTCAGGTGGAAGTGAACGACAGACAAGGCTTCGTGCCCGCAGCATACGTGAAGAGAATTGAGCCAGGCCAGGCTCACGCTCACAGCGCGCAGCAGGTCAACTCGATCGGAGGCAAGCAGAACGAAATCGAGGACAAATACCAGCGACTCATCATGCTGGGAGAAACGAGAAAGAGGTCGAGATTGAAATATTCTTAACTTTTACAACATCAAGAAAAAAGTTTTAATGTTTCTATTTTTTTTCGCCTTTTCTTTCAATTTTGATGATAAATTATATCATTTTGCATTTCAAATAATAGCTAACTTAAAAATATTTTCTTTTTTTCAGAAAACTGGAAGAAGCCTGCAAAGGGTATCAACTCCTCCGAGAGGCTAACGATTTGGCTGAATGGATCAAGAGCAGGGTTGGTTTTGTTTTTATTGTTCTTCAAAAAGTTTCATTCTCCTCTCAATTCTATAATTTTAAACGAAATTATAATATTTAGACGAATATGGCAGAAGTAAGTATTATTAGAAGAAAACTCACGGTCTACATATAGTACAATATCGGGGGTAGATTTGAAATTCGTTCATTTTTTATCACAATTCTTTTAATTTCACTCGAGTCGACCCCTGATAAAACACAGTCATGCAGAAATGAACTTGGAAATGAATATATAGTGATGTGACAAAATGTGCAAAATATGATATGATGATGAAATGAGAAAATGTCGCTGCAATGTTCTAGTTCTGGCCAATTTGGTATATTTTTACATCGAACATGAGAAATGGCATAGAATTTCAATTTTCCATGCTATTTTTCATGACTAATGTTAAAATGTCCAAATAGCCCTAGTTCTCGTATTCTAACACCGGCCTTTCGTATCGTGAATTCGTAAACTTACAACTCATTGAAATGATCACGAAATTGTGAATGAAGCAGTCGCATGTACTGCAAGTTGAAGACTAAAAAATAGGTTGTTCATGCACTATATGCTCTATTGCCAATGTTATTGAGAATTTAGCAATGGAGCACATTTTACATGAATAGGCTATTTGTTGGTCTTTGCTAGATTTGGAATTGAAATGATTGAATAATTTTAGGAGGCCGTCGCTGCACAGCAAGAAATCGGAAATGACCTCGAGCAGGTTGAAGTCCTTCAGAAGAAATTCGACGATTTCAAGGAAGATCTCAAGGCTAATGAAATTAGACTCAAGGAGATGAACAATATCGGTAAAAATTACGAAAATCCTTATTGAAACATTAAAATATCTAAAAATTTTCTTCGAATTATCGCTTGAAAACTTTTAAAATTGCCAATTTTTGAATTGTATGAAGTTACCAAATGAAACAAAATGATAAAGCCTCAGATAATTTTATCAATTCCAATTTTATAGAAATGTTCTAGAAAAGTTGGAAAAATTACCTTCTATATATTCTTTCAAAGAAATAGAATTCATGTTTTAGCGACTGCTCTGACTTCCGTCGGTCAAACCGAAACTGCCGTCCGAATTCGTCAACAGATTGAGGACCTCAATCAGAGATGGCGTACTTTGGAAGAGCAGACCGAGCAGAGAGAGCAGCAGCTCGACAGTGCGCATGAAGTGCAGAGATTCCACAGGGACGTCGATGAGACCAGGGATTGGATTCAAGAGAAGGTAAGTGTGGATGGAAAACTGTCGAAAAATCTTTAATGACATTTTTTGTTTAGCTAGGTTATCAAAATTTGATAAAATTTCTAAAAAAAATATGATTTTTCATTTTGAATATAAATAAATTGAAATTTTTCAGGACGACGCCCTCGACTCCGACGACTTTGGTCGTGATCTTCGTTCTGTCCAAGCTTTGCAAAGAAAGCATGAGGGAGTGGAACGCGATCTGGCTGCCCTTGGAGACAAAATCAAGAGTCTGGACGAGAAGGCCAACAAACTCAAGCAGTCGCATCCTGAGGCTGCTGAGCAGATCTATGATCTTCAGGTAGAGACGAATTAATACGAATATGAAAAAAAAAATCAATGAATTCTTGGTCCAATATCAATAGTTAGTGTTTCTTAATTTTTCTAATCACAAATCTAATTTCAGAGGGAACTCAATGATCAATGGAATCGCCTCACTTCCAAAGCCAACAACAGAAAGGAGAAACTGCTCGACTCGTACGACTATCAGAGATACCTGGCCGATTACCGCGACCTGATGCAATGGATCGCCGGAATGAAGCAACTGGTAGGCAATTTTTACAAATCTTTATAAATTCTGTCAATTTGGGGACGATTTCTAAATTCCAAACTTCTACAGTAATTATACATATTAATTTTCAGGTCTCTAGCCAGGAACTTGCGAACGACGTGACTGGTGCAGAGGCGCTGCTCGAACGACACCAGGTATAATCATAAAGCAAATCTCGAGTTAAAATTCGATGTGATTTTAGGAATACCGCACGGAGATCAACGCGAGAGGTCCTACGTTCCAGGCATTCAAGCAATTCGCCCAACAGCTGCTCAACAACAAGCACTATGCCAGTGACGATATTGCCAAGAAGCAGGATGATGTTGATGGGGCCAGAAAGGAGTTGGAGGACGCCTGGGTTGCCAGAAGAGGCATTCTCGACCAGTGCTTGGCGCTGCAGCTCTTCTACAGGGATTGCGAACAGGTCATTTTAAATTCTACACTATGAAGCACAAACTGGACTTCATTATATAGATTGTACAGCAACTTATAAAATAGTAGTCTTAAAAATGCAGTTTTATGATTTCTTTGAAGTAATTCAAGCGGATATAATTTCTTTCTTTATAAAATCTCAAAAATTTCAGGCAGACAACTGGATGAGCGCTAGAGAGGCATTCCTCGCTCAGGAAGACCCGACTGGCGACAACGTGGAGTCGCTCATCAAGAAACATGAAGACTTCGACAAGGCGATCAACAATCAGCAAGAGAAAATGGCCGCTCTCCAGCAATTCGCCAAGCAGCTCATCAACAGCGATCACTACGACAAGGATGCCGTCGCCAGGAAGAGAGATCAGATTCTGGACAGATGGGAACGACTAAAGGCCGCCCTGATCGAGAAGCGAAGCAAGTTGGGAGAGAGCCAGACGCTCCAACAGTTCTCCAGAGATGCCGATGAGATCGAGACCTGGCTTGCCGAGAAGTTCCAAATCGCCTCCGAAGAGAACTACCGCGACCCTACCAACATCCAGCAGAAGCACCAGAAGCAGCAGGCCTTCGAGGCCGAGCTCGCTGCGAACGCGGACAGAATCCAGACGCTGATCAGCGCCGGACAGAAACTCATCAACGAGTCCAAGTGCCAGGGAGGAGAAGATGCAGTCAGGGCCAGACTCGATGCGCTCAACGATCAGTGGGAGTTGCTTGTCAAGACCACCGCTGATAAAACGATCAAGCTGAAAGAGGCCAACAAACAGAAGAGTTTCATGGCTGCCGTGAAGGATCTCGAATTCTGGCTGGGAGAAGTCGAAATTCTGCTCGCTTCGGACGACTATGGAAAGGACTTGGCCTCCGTGGAGAATCTCCTGAAGAAGCAACAGTTGATCGAGGCAGACATCGCCGCTCACCAGGACAGAATCAACGAAATGAAGCAGCAGGCCGACTCTCTGCTGGAGAGCGATCAGTTCCAGGGACAGCGAATTGCCGAGAGAAGCAAGGCGATCTCCGACAGATACGACCGCGTGAAGCATATGGCCGAGAACCGCAGAGACAAGCTGAACAAGGCTCTGAATGTGCACCAGTTCTTCCGCGACATCGACGACGAGGAGTCCTGGATCAAGGAGAAGAAACTCCTCGTCTCTTCCGACGACTATGGAAGAGATCTGCCTGGAGTCAAGAATCTTCGCCGCAAGCATCGTCGTATTGACACCGAACTCGCCAGCCACGAGCCAGCTGTCACTCTCGTCAAGCAGAAGGGAGCTGAATTGCTGAGATCCGCCAAGGCTGCTGGGATTCCCGAAGAGCACATCAAGAAGAGGATGGATGATCTCGAGAACAGCTGGGGACAAATCAGGGACCTGACTGGCGACAGACATCAGAGACTCAACGAGTCCGAGGCGTTCCAGGAGTTCCTGGGAGACGTCGAGGAAGAAGAGGCCTGGATGAACGAGAAACAGCAAATTCTCAGCTCTGAGAATTTCGGCGACAACATGGCTGGAGTGCAGGGACTGCTGAAGAAACACGACACGTTTGAAGTCGACTTGGAGCTGCACAAGCAGAAGGTGGCCGACATCTGCAACAGAGGAGACAAGCTGATCGCTGACGGAAATCACCACGACGCACACATCAAGGCGAGATGCGAGCAGCTGCGCAACAGACTCAGAGACATCGAAGATCTGGCCAGGAGACGCCTGCAAAGACTCAGAGACAACTCCGCCTACCTGCAGTTTATCTGGAAATGCGACGTTGTGGAGAGTTGGATCGCGGAGAAGGAGCAGCAGGTCAGATCGGACGATTATGGCAAAGACTTGTCGACTGTGCAAATTCTGTTGACGAAGCAGGAAGCCTTCGATTCTGGACTCAATGCATTCGAGCACGAGGGAATCCAGAGAATCACGGAGCTGAAGAGTCAACTGATCAACGCTCGACACCAGCAGACACCGGCGATCGAGAAGCGATACGCAAATGTGGTGCAGAGATGGCAGAATCTGCTGCAGAGCTCGGACGCCAGAAGGAACAAACTCCTCAAGATGCAGCAGCAGTACAAACAGATCGAGGAACTCTACCTTGGATTCGCCAAGAAAGCTTCCACTTTCAATTCGTGGTTTGAGAATGCCGAAGAGGATCTGACTGATCCAGTTAGATGCAATTCCCTCGAGGAAATCAAGGCTCTGCGAGAGGCGCATGGAGAATTCCAGAAGTCGCTGACCATCGCCGAGAATGACTATGTGACTCTGCAGGAGATGGACAAGAAGATTCGGTCCTTCAACGTTGGGCCGAATCCTTACACCTGGTTAGTCAAATTGTTAATTGAAACAAAATCATTCTAACTTATAAAGTTCGCACATTCCTGAAGATATAATTGTAATACCAGCGTCTTGCAAGAATACGAAGATCTTCATTTTGAAATTTTCGAAGTTTACTATCTTTCAATAATTTATTTATTTCCAAAGGTCATATCGTACAAAAATACAAAAAAAAGATCGAAACGATGAAGGATTACAAATATTTCAGGTTCACGATGGACGCCCTCGAAGATACCTGGAAGAATCTGCAGAAGATCATCCGCGAGCGCGAGCAGGAACTGGCGAAGGAAATGGCCAGACAAGAAGACAACGACCGACTCCGCAGAGAGTTCGCGAAACTCGCCAATTCGTTCCACAACTGGCTGACTGCAACTCGGCAGGAGATGATGGAGACTGGAGGCAGTTTGGAGGAGCAGCTGGATGTGCTGAAGAGAAAGGCACAGGACGTTAAGGCCAACAAGTCACAGCTCAAAAGGATTGAGGAGCATGGAGCTGAGTTGGAGAGGAAACTTATCCTCGATAATCGGTAAATAGGATACATCATTTAGAAAAAAAAACAATACAAGGAATTTGGATGCTCAATCCTCGTCTTAAAATCTGCATAAAACGCTGAAAAATCTGAATTGAAAGATAATGGATCAATTTTTGTTGAGAAGAGAATACATAAGTTCTGAATAACAAATTGTGCCATTAGAATCAGTTGATTATTTCTCCAAAAAATGCCCAAGTTCTGACTTACTAAAATTTCTAATAAAAATCCTTTAGCTACACCGAGCATTCCACCGTCGGAATTGCCCAAGCCTGGGACCAACTCGACCAATTGGCAATGCGCATGCAGCACAACCTCGAGCAGCAGATTCAGGCCCGCAATCAGTCGGGCGTCACCGAGGAGGCACTTCGAGAGTTCTCCATGATGTTCAAGCACTTTGATAAGGTTGGGGTTCATTCTTGGATTTAAAAATTAACATATTCTCTGCCTTTCCATACCATTTTAACATGAGAGTTAGAGCATGCTAATTTTGAAGTGAACAAATTTTAGAATGACAATAAAGAGAATAATTTGATTCTTCCAGGACAAGACCGGCCGCCTCGATCACCAGCAATTCAAGAGTTGTCTCCGAGCCCTTGGTTACGATTTGCCGATGGTCGATGAGAATCAACCCGAACCCGAATTCAACCGAATCCTCGATATTGTCGATCCTAATCGGTAAAAATCAGGTCATATGCAAATGTTTAAAGAGTAATTTAGCGACGGATGGGTGACTCTGCAAGAGTACATGGCATTCATGATTTCGAAGGAAACCGAGAACATCCAGTCCTCGGAGGAAATCGAAATGGCCTTCAGAGCCCTGTCCAAGGAGTTCCGTCCTTATGTCACCGCCGAAGAGCTCTATGCGGTCAGTTTTTTTTGTTTTAAAAAAAAATTAGTCGTAAAAATTGTATTTGGAAAAGATTAGAAATAATTGTTTCTCAATTTTTTTTTTATAAATTATGAACTCATTCTAATGAATCAGACTAGGGATAACGGTTTTTTCGAAACTTGTATTATGAAAATTTACAAATTTAAAATTAAGCGAGAGTTGATTTTCTAAATTTCAGAACCTCAGCCCCGAACAGGCGGAGTATTGCATAAAGCGAATGAAACCCTACGTGGAATCCCTTTCTGGACGTTCCATTCAGGGCGGTTTGGACTACGAACAATTCGTCCAGAGCCTGTTCCAGAATTAATTCTCATTTTCTAGAACATCGTTTTTTTCAAAAATTCTATTTAGCCAGAATTTCCCCTTCCATCTCATTTCCATAACCTGCCCTTCCCTCTAACCATATTCCTTTATTTATTTAGCTTTCTTTTTCGAACTTTATGCAGCTATTTTATGCGACATTATATCTAGCTATTCGAATCAATATTAACGTGCAGTATCATTATTTATTGCAATTATGCTTATACGATTTTTTAAGTTTGTATTTCATGCGCTTTGTTTTATTCAAATGTTTCTTATTTTAAAATTACATGTTGTTAGATTTTTCTAAATTTTAGAAAGCGTGCTATAAATAAATAATACCGGCAAAGTCACTTAAATTGTTATTATCAGAACTGGTCTGAGTTAAATCCGAATTAGTTTCAATTCCAATCAGTTCAGGTTATTAGAAATTACATAATCTCGGATAATTTATTTATTGCTATATGGTAATAACTTTAAATTAAGAAAAAGAATATCAAAAATTGTACCAAAATTAGAAATTTCCCTGAGGCTGGCCGTCCTCTGCCAATTCGGGTTCAAGAACCATCTCGTTTTGAATTTGCTCCTCTCTGGCTGCATAAAATGCATTGCGATTTTGGTAGTTGGAAGATGGCTGAAAAAGACGAGCTAAATTCGAAACTCTTGGATAGCCCAGATTTTCTTGATTACCTTCTTTAGGTTCACGTTTAATCAATTTCCCAGTAAGGTTGCAAATTTAAAGAATTTTGATTGACTCTTACCATCCTAAGTGGCTGATATTTGACGTGGGAATGAGCAGAGGATAAGTAACTTTCTGAAGAAGTTGCCATCGACATGTAGGTTTGGGTCGAAGTGTCGCGAAGAACTCTGGAACAGAATTCTCAAAACTCGACCCGCAGAAAAGTCTCGTATTGAGAGAGGAAAATAGTATGTCATCTATTTCTTTCTCGAAACGTTAAGTAAAAATTATGAAATTTAGAAAATAACCCTTGTCTGCACACAATCGTGGGCACCTTGAATCGCATTCTTCTGTATTTCTGCAAGTGGTTGTAGGCGGCTTCCTCGATTTTGTCCATTCGCTCTCGAGTCAGATTACCCTGAATGTTGAAGTAGAAGTTTTTCTGGCTTCATTTGGATAAAAACTAAAAAGCAACTAGAAGATACCTACCCCTTCACGAACCATCAGAAACAAGTGTTTGAAGTACTCGTCCGCCTCTTTTTCTTTGTCTGCATCGTATTCTTTTAGCAGCTGAAAAAAAATCGAAATTCAAATTTTCCAAGAACAAATTTTCCGACCGTTACAGGTTTGCCCGCGTGAAGTGACTTGACGTGACTGACCCCCTCTTCTTCCGTGTAGAAATACTCCTTCATACAATACAGGCAGCGGTGAGGCTTGTACCTGAAAAAAACAATCAAAGAGATCAATTTAAAAAAGAAAAAAAAACCAAGAATTACTTGAGATGTTTGGACAGGACGTGATATTCGAAGGCTCTCCACGTTTTGAGCACCGAATGGCAAGAACTACAGTATGGCATTCCATCATCATCGGAAATATAGTTATTATTTATTTTGAGCAAACTCGTAAGTTACGAAGTTCAGAACGACTTTTCAATCATTTCTCTGTTAGAATAAACCAGTCAATTCATTTTACCTTTAAGAATATCATGCGCTGCCTCGGGAATAACATCTGATAGCGCAATTGGGTGAGATTCCAAGGAGAGAGGGATCGGGAATTCAACCCCGGACTAAAATAAATAAAAAATCGTTTTCGAGAAAAACTATCAACTCTTCAAAATTTTAATTAAAAAGAACAAATTTCTAACCGAATGAACAACGGTAGGCCTTCCTGACCTTCTAGCGACTTCTGTGAGATTCGACTGATTCGGGGAAATGCCCGCGCCGATTATGCTGCCCGCAACGCGACGACGTTTCAATGCGAGTGAAGGATCGGCTAAAAATATTTTCATGAGTACATCAAATAAAAATAAATTGACTGATATATGAAAAAATAAAAATAAACAATTTTTTCTTGTTCATAAATCGCAAGGATAAAATAAGCATTAAATTTGTGATCCTTATTGAAAATACCGAATAGTTCATTAAATCTCTAAGTAATTAACAACCTAGAAATTAAAATAGCTTACTGTGACCCTGAAAGACAACCCGTTTCGTTTTGTAATTGATAGTGTTTGGATTGCCGAATTTGGACTTCCCGATCGGATGCACTGAGGGTGCCCCTGCGAGTGGTTTTCTTTCGGGTTCGGCTTCTTCAAGTTGCTCCTCAACAATTTCCTCGACGACTATTTCTTCGGTCTGAATTTGCTCAATTTATTTTTTAAAAACCATTTTCCTGAAAAGTCTGAACTTTATCTTGGTCTTTAAGATTCTTTTTTACGTTTTATTGACTTGGGGCTATGAAATTAGTTCTGACATAGAAATTTTAAAAATTTCGACTTCAAAATAACTTTTTCTAAGATGTTCCCTTACTTCCTCTAACTGTTCAATTTGCTCGGCCTCTTGTTCATCCACAATCTGCAGCTGGTCATCGTGAGACGTCGACGGCTGATTTTTGTCCATTACTAAAATTAAAAAAATCAAAAAGTTTGAAAAATCGAAAAACCCGCTGTAAAAATGGAAGCGAAGAAAGAAACTTGTAAACGAAGAGAGTGAAGAGAAAGAGAAAGTTGCAATTTGAAAAGCGGTTGAATTGAATTCATTTTCGTTTTCGTTCGTATTTTTACTTTTCATTTTTTAACAGACTTTCAGCCAAAATTAAAAATTATAGGGAAAGGGTACGCAAAACTAATTTTTTTCCTACAGAAAAGCGATACATAAGGAGGTACGCAACGTGATTTTATCAGAAAATTTTGGCTTGAGGGGGCACGCAATGGAGATCGGGCTTGAGCTTTGCCTAGGCCGTTTTTAATTTTAATTCTTTTCAGGTAAAATGTCTGTCGAAGCGGGTCGTCGTCGCTCGGCGCGAATCAAGAACTTGACGGAGAAAGACGAGAAAGAGCAGAAAAATGAAGAAGAAGAAAAAGGAGATTTGAACAAAATTGAAGAGAATCAGGTGGGGTTTTTCTCCTAAAATCAGATTTCTGGAAAATATGAAGTTTTCTGATAAAAGAGTAAAGTTCTATGAATTTTTTTCCTTAATTGTCCCTTTTTCCAGGACCAGAAACAGGTACAGGCGACATCGAAGTCGATGAAAGGTAGACCGAAGAAAGCAGCTGTGAAGCAGACAAAAGGAAAGAAACAGAAGGAAGAAAATCTTGCTGAAGAAACGAACGGAGGGCTGAATTTGTCCGAATCTGAAGAGGATGAGAGGAATTTGAAGGAGCAAAATGAATCTGCCAAGGTAGAATTTTTCTTTAGTTTCCTTTTCTTGATTATTTGAACTGTTCATTAATTTCTACAAAATTACTGCTCGAAACGACCTTTAAAAAGGTATTGCACAGTTATTTTTATTTGAAAAACTGAAGCAAAACATTTCTAAAAATTTATAATTTTAGCCAAAATCCTTGAAACGCAAATCTTCCGAGATTGTGGATGAACCGACCAGCAGCAGACCGAAGCGACAGTCCACTGAAAAGAGAAAGACGAATTATTTTGAAAATGAGGAAGAAGACATTGAACAATCCGATGAGTGGTCCATGGAATCAGAATCTAATTCTAGAAAAGGTGAAAACGCAATTTTTTGTTGAAATTTTTGAAGAAAAAAATTTTCAGGCAGCCGACCCTCGTCGAGAAATTCTGACTCGAAAAGGCGCAAAGCGGAAGAAAATGGCGATTCTGACATTGAGGAGGATTGGGATATGGAAGAGGAGAAACCGAAGAGAAAAGTCGCGAAAAGTGGGCTTTTAAAAATTCGATTTCTTAGGAGCAAATATTTTCGGAAATTAAAAAAAGTCCTAACATTTTTATTTAGAAAATTTCGATAAAAGAACATTTTTATTCCAGAGCGCTCGACCGAGTCAAAGCCGAAAGAGAAAAAGCCCGCCGGACCGAAAGTGATCAAGAAAAAGCCGGAACAGCCTTGGAAGAAAGCGATGGAGAGCGCTGATGGAAAGATGCTCAGCAAGGGCGAGGAGAAGATGAGGCAATTCAGGTTGGATTTTTTAGTTCAACTGACAAAAATTTTTTCTATCTTTTATTAATATTTCTTTTTTTTTTTTTTTTAAATTCACGATGATTAGTCTGTAATATTCTTGCAACTTTTAAAGAAATTTTCAGCTATTTATTCGTTGAAAGGATTCAATATAAAATTTGGCTCGACTTCTATAATTGTTAGAATTTATAAAGAAAAGTAATTTGAAAATTCAGAATCCTGGCCCGTTCGATTGCTCGCGGCCGCACTAAGGAGACTTCGTACGAGGAATGTGTGGCGATTCACAAGGAATTGAAGGCTCAGAGGGAGGCTGAGAAGAAAAAAAAGAAGACCACAAATGCCATCATCGAAGTCATCAAAGAAAGGGGTTGACAATTCAAATATTCAAGCAAAGATCTATCCTATTAAAATTTTAATCAGTTTTAAAAGTGATTTTTTTCAAAAATTTAATTTTAGTCGATGAAGAACTCGAAAAAGAAGCATCTTCCGAGGACGAGTGGGAAGACATGGAGATCTTGGACGACGGAAATTCGAATGACGGAACCAATAAGAAGGTAAAAATATCATATTTCTGAAAAGTTACTTTTAAAGAAAAATATCCTTTTTGAAAAAATCGCATAAGGAAAATCCATAAAGAAATTTAATGCAAGTATTCCTCTAAAAATTCTTGTTTGCAAGCTCTGAAAAAAACATTTCAGATCGAAGTGACTGTGGAAGTCGAGAAAGAGCCTGAGGAAAAAGACTGGTGGGCGCAGTATTTGAAGCAGGAAGTCAACAAGTGCATTCGCGAGAATTGGGAAGATGCTCATAAGGTTTTTTCTTAATTTTTTTTTCAAATTTAAGATTTTATTATATTTTATACTTGTAAAGACTGTCTTTCTTTCAACATTTTTAAAAGATTTTTAAAAAGTTTATTTTTTCAGTGCCACATTCTCTGCTACCTGGCCCATCTTCGCTATGTCCGTCGTATTTCTGTCGAAGAAAACCTCCTTCCCGCTCTTCTTGTTTCTCAGGTTTGAATTTGCTCATTTCTTAAAAGATACAAATTCCAGCTTCCAACTGGATTTCTGAACGCCAAACTGAACTTGAAGAGTCTGAAACGTCTCGTTGGGTGGTTTCTAGATGCTTTCAGGTAAAAATGAAATTTTGGTGAATATTTTTTTTCCATATTTTGTAAACAGGGTTATACGAACTATTCCGGTGAAAGATTTTCTCTGCCTCTCTGATCCACACACTCCTGTTCTCTCTCTCCCCTTTCTCGCTTCCCTGCATTTCGTTCCGAAAATTTGTCGAAATGGAATGCAATGAAGGCAAAAAGGGACAAAGAAAGAGGAGCAGAAAAACTCGTTTTCCGGAATATTCCATACAGCCTTGCTCGTAAATTTCAAGATCATCAAATTTAAGACAGTCTTCTGGAGACCTTAAAATCGAAAAGCCTGATGATCTGCAGTCGAGAATGGCGTATTTGGCTGAGAACAGGACTTATGAGACTGATCGAGACATTGCAATGGTAAATTTCTTTATTTATAAATGCGAAAGACTGAATTTTAGTTGCTCTTTGCTCTGCTCGTTGGTTTGGAAGCGACTTCCAGGATTTGTGCCAATGCTTTGGTCATCAGCAGGAAAGTTGTGAGTTTCAAAATTGTCAAAAAATAATTTAAAAATATTCTTGCCCTATCATATCTCGAGTTCGTCAATTTATTAGGTAATTTGAAAACCGTGAGACACGAGACATTGAGAAATAGCGTGGGAAAAAGAAAGCTTGCCATCCCCCATACTATTTCGCCTATGCCTCGTAGTCTCGCTGTTTCCAAATAGCTGTTTATTATGGCATTTTGGAAGATAATCTTTAAAGTTATTATTAAGAATTCAGGGCGGTGAAGACGAAAATCTAGACAAATCGAAGAAGCATCAGAAACGAAAACACGGCTACAGCGATTTCTGGGTCGAGTTCTGGGACAAGGAGGAGAAGAGATGGATTTGTCAGTGAATATTTGGAATTTAGTTTTAAAAATAGAATATTTTCAGCAATTGACCCGAATACGAAGACCGTCGATAAGTCCGATGAAATCGAGCCTAACACCAGTCTGCCGATCCGATACATCTTTGGAATTGATAATCGTGAGATTTTTTAAAATTATTTACTTCTATAGCATTTTCTAAATATGATTCTTGAGTTGTTAAAAGTATTTATCATTTGGAAAAACAAAATTTAACAAATTGTATAAGTTTTTTTGCAGAAGGCGGAATTCGTGAAATCTCGTGTCGTTACGCAGCCAACTACTACACGCAAGAATTTCGTCGCCAACGCACGGAAATCGCTTGGCTCGGAGCGGTTTTGAGGATTCCGGTAAATTTTATTCAGCTCGAGCCTGTTCTCGTGAAACTTCAAATTACAAAATACTACAGATTACTCAACAAACTCGTTGGAATTGATAACGTAACATAGAATTCAAGTCTTAGTTTTCCGAAAAAATAGACTCACCATTTGTTCTATTTAAAAAAAAAATTGAATTTATCAGATGATTTCCTCCAATCCCGAAAGAGCCCAATTGGAGGACGCGTTTTTCGACCAGAATCTCGCTTTGAAACCTCTGCCCACGAAAATGAGCGAATATAAGAATCATCCCCTGTGAGCTATAATTTTTTTTATTTTCAAAGAATTAAAATTCTAAAAATATTTTCATTATTGAAAAAGAATATAGAATAGCAATTATAACTTTACTGATTCTTGGAATTCTGATAAATCTTACTTTTTTATTTAATAGGATTTTTCAGCTACGTCCTGGAAAAAGACCTGCTCAAATTCGAGGCGATTTACCCTCCTCCCGATGAGCAGAAGCCCCTCGGTGAAATTCGCGGTCACAAAGTCTTTCCTCGATCCACGGTCTACACTCTGCAGGGCGACCTTAATTGGCTCAAGTTGGCTAGGAGCATCAAGGTTGGAATTCGTTGAAAACTGCTAAAATCCTTTTTCAGTTTTTTTTTCTAAATCTTTTTTTATCCTACGATTTTATTCAGGAAGACGAAAAGCCCTATAAGACAGTGAAAGCCCGGCCGGATTTGCGTGTGCCTGTGGAAGAAAGGGAACAGAAATTCTTGAACGTTTACGGTTTCTGGCAGACCGAGCCGTTCAGACCACCTACAGTTGAAAATGTGAGGTGTTTTCTCATAAAAATCAATTTTGGCTTAATTCTTGGAAAATTCATATTTTTCCATTTCATAAGCTTCACCTCGTATTGACATTTCTAGAGAATTTTTATTATTCCGTTTTGCAGGGTCGCATCCCCAGAAATCAATATGGGAACGTCTACCTGTACCAGGTAAGAATGAGTTTTTTATCTGAGTTTTACAAGGCAACTACTATATGACGAAGGGTATCTTCCTCGCACTATTTCTTCCTACCCTCACCTCCTTACCCTATTCTCTAGCTATGAACCTCGTTCCCTCCGTTCTCCGTCATATAGCAACTGCTATTTTATAATTATGAAAATTTACATACCAATAAACCTCCATAAAATCATTATTTTTCTTTAACATCAGCCGAAAATGTGTCCGATTGGAGCCGTGCACCTCAAACTGAATGGCATCGTCAATATCGCGAGGAGGCTCAACAAAGAGGCCGTGCCTGCCGTCGTTGGATGGGACTTCAATGGATGTAATCACCCGGTGTAAGAGGATTTTCGAATTCTGATACATTTTAGAACTACTTTTCATTTTAAGATTTTGATTTCCAGCATCGATGGCGCTGTCGTGCTGAAGGAAGATGTCGACGAGTTGGTGGAAGAATGGGAAAGAATCGAATCGGAGAGAGAAGCTAAAGAAGAAGAGGTAAAGTTCTTTTCTATGCAAATAGCATTTTTACCTTTTTAACTTCAAATTGGTAAGTTTAAATGTCACTCTCAAAAGCGTTCTAGTTATATTCTTTCTAGAAACGCCTGAAAATCGTCTACGGCAACTGGCGTCGTATGATCCGCGGCATTCTGCGTCTGAACTACGTAAGGAAGAAGTTCGGACAGGAGAACAGACAGAACGAGGCGAGTGCAGAGAGGCAGACACAGGACAGGGACGCCGAGGAGGGAGAGACGTCCAGACAGACGAACAAGAACATCATTGATAATACGACTGGCACGCAGAAATTGAACTTCTCTCTGGATAGACTCAAGCATGGTAAGAAGTGAAGAAAGGAAGGAATATTGAGGTAAGACTTACATTATGAAAAGTGACTAAATATACAAGAAAATAGCCAACTTTTTTTTATTATTGATAACTTTTCATAGTTCTGAAGTTCTTCAGGGTTGAATTTAATTTCTACATTATTTCCGAAAAATAATGAATTTTGCATGTTAAAGATTTTATGCAATTACTTTCAAAGGTTAGATCAAATTCTGAAGAAAAATGATTGAAGATTGATCTCTCCTTATTATATCTGGAAAACATTACCTCGATTTAGAATACCCTAAACTCTAGATTTTAAAATTGGATGAATTTATTTGTTTTTTTATTGATCTCTTCAAATTCTATCGATTCTTTACTTGTCTCGTTGAAAAGACTGGGTGCAACAATTATATATCGAAACCGGTTCAAGAAATAATTATTCATGCTTTATTCTATCGAAGATAAATCATTATGAAAGTTCACTTTCAAAAGAGTTATTATAATTTGCACTCTGAAGTTTTGTCATATCAGATAATTGAGCATTAACAGAGAAAATTGGAGACATAGGATATCTTAGAAAAATTCACTCAATTTTTGGAGTCAAAGCATTGATAAAGTCGGCGGAATTGAGTGAATTTCTCAAAATTCTAGATCAAAATAATATGTAAGAAAATTACAAATTAAATGACGAGAAATAGTTGATCACATAGCAGATCATTTGAATAAACCGTAATGAGCAGATGAGAAGATTAGAATGCCGTAATTTCTAATTGAAGCCCCCGGGCTTAGATTAAAAATACGGTATAAAATATACAAATCAAGCAGAAGTCAGCGTAGCCATAGCTAAGCGTCTTTCTTCCGCTGTGGCGGGATTTTGGGCGGATCGACTTCGAAGCGCTGTTAACCAACATTGCTAAATAATTCAATTATACTGAAGATACGTTGTCGTTAAAAATATATTTATGTCCTCTAAATTTTCAGATATAAACCATAGATTCAAAAATTCAGTTACCAAACTTCGATTTTTCAATATTTATTTCTCAAAATCGTAGTTTTTTGTCGCTAACTAACCTTCGACTTCTTATTTCCACACGAAATCAGATATAGTCTGTCCTGTCCAGTCAATAGCAAAGAATGCTTCACATTCACATTGAAATTTGATTCTTAAAAAAATCATAAAATTATAATTTTAGTGAATTTTTACCTTTCCCATCCTTCACATCAACAATAGAAAACAGGTCTAATGATAGTCGGTCTTTGAAGATGAATCTGTCATCTCGAAGCACGTCCTTTTTGCATAGAACAATCGACTGGTCGAACAGAAATAGAAGGACTTGCTAAAATATAAATTTATAATCAAGAATTAACGACAAAACATATCTCAGATTCAATTAAAAATCTGTTCATATGTGATAAAAAATATGATAAAATTACTGTTTTTAATTGTTTTTGCCTAGAAAACTAGAAAAAATGCCGAAAGATCGAGAAGTACTTACCTTCCCCCACTGCACTTGCCCGTCGGCCATCACTCGACAATAAACATCCCCAGTCCTCAGTAAAGTCGAGTTGTTCTCCACGACGTCTGGTCCCTGTAAATGACAAATCAATGACTGATATTCGTAGAAGAAATTCTCGATTTTGGATCTCTTTTAATTTCCATATAATTTAAAAAATATTCTATTAATCTAGTCTCCAATAAAAATGATAGAAACTAAATAATATTTAATTTTTCTATCATCTTTTTAATCTAAACCCTCAAGATAAAAGATGTAAGTCCCCAAGATAATAACATTTTATTGATCCATAAATTGTGATTTTTCATCTCTCATAACCACTTTCATCGTCAAACCACAAGTTCTTATGACTTCAAACATTCATCAAATCGTTCAATACAAATTCATTCTCCACTTGAAATCAATCAAAGGGATATTCACAATGATTCCCGACGCGCGCAAACTCTTCATGAGGATCTTCTGCTGACGGCGTTCGAGTCGAAGCCGGACGTAAGCCCTCAGGAGGCTGAATATCGACACGAGGTTCGGGGAATTGGCTAGCATTTTACAGAATAGAGAAATCGGGGTCAATCGGACTCGGAAGATCCTATCTGGTCAGAAATGTCTGATAGGTGTGTGGTTCAGATAGTTGCAAAAAGATAGGTACAGTTAGGATTTTTTAAAGAAATAGACAGGTACACGAGTAAAATACAGTTACGATTGGGCGAACCTTTAAAACGTTTGATGAGATGAAGACTCGAAGAAAGTCGAGAAAATAGATAAAGGACAGGGAAAATTGAACAATCCCACGTGGAAAAAGCGACAAAGCCACTCGAGACGGTACGGGGCAAAATTTGCAGGAAAACTTCAAAAAAATTCCACGGACAAATCAAAAAACGTGAATTTTCGTGCCAAACACGATGAATGAAAAGATTAATTGAGGCGATCAGAAATGATGATCAAATTCAATGATCAAGTGGTTCAATCTTAAATGAGTTTTTGAGCTTCAGAAAAATCATGTCTATCTCTACGCTAAACAATAGAGAAAGAAAACCGTCTGGGCTGAGTTTTAACTCAAATTTATCCATCCAAATACAATATTTTTAAAGATCAATCAGTTCCTGATAATCAAACATCAAATATCTTCACTTCATGCGAATATCCTGTACTTTGCAGCCACTCAGAGGCATTCTATTTTCCCTGACTTTCCCATAGCCTTTAGCCTTTTCCATCGCAGCGCTGGCAATTGTGTTAACAAATCAGTAAAAACCAGGGGGGTTTTCAGGCTTAAAATTAGAAGATGGACTTTAGTTTCTCGCGCAAAGGTAAGTGATCTTATGATCACTAAGTAAGCGATACTTGAACGGTGAAAATCAGCTAAAGATATGGGATAGGAAAAAGTGTTAAACTTTGCAGCTTGAAAAAAACCGTAACAAAACGAAATACAGCTTTTCTTATCATATTTAACTAGAAAATATTTTTTAGTTGTGAAAGATACGAACTTCTAAAAATATATTTAAAAAAAACCAGCTTACCTTAAATCCCTGCATCCGTTTCTGTAGTCGAATGATATCCTGCAGATTTTCAACCCTCCGTTTGGTTTCATTAACGAGCGTCGCGACGCTTCGCATTGTCTTTTCTGAGGCTTCCAATGGCATGAGATCTTCATGAGAAGAAGGGGTAGCCTGAAAATGTTTTTATTCTAATTTAGCATTCTCTTAAAGCTATAATTACCTTGAGTAGTTCGCTGAGCTGCAATGGATATCTGCATAGCCTTTGGATTGGAGTAAGCAAAAATCCTTCCAATGATAGATTCGGCAGGCCTCGTAACAAACGACATGCCTAAAATTTGAAAAATCTTTTGAGGAGAAAATTTTTATAAAACCTCGAAAAATTGCGTGTAAATTGGTTGTCTGCTTAGAGAATTTAATTCAGCCACGGATACACTTCGATTGTTGCAGTAGTCCGTGTAGATGTTGAAAGAGTGCTTCTGAATTTTTTAGTTGAAAAAATAAGAACTTGAATAGTAATATCTTTCAGACCCTTCCTAATTAAAAATGGTCTTCATAAAATATGTGACGATTTTTAATTTTTGACAACAAATGAAAATAGTACTTACATTCCTAAGAAAAGCGGCTCCGACGTTCGTCATTTCTGGTTGCATTTGATCGTAGGCCATTTCGAGGTCTCTTAGGAGTTTCGAATGAATGACGTAGATCGATTGGATGTTGCCGAATATGTTTCGGATTCTCTGAAATCAAAATTCGCTATTTTTCAAGATCTGAGTTTCCAATATGAAAGATCTTTGGCAACTTTAGTCCGGATTTAATTTTAACCGTGTGATAAATCGCCAATGAATCGACGGAAGAAAAAAACCGCAAATAAAAGCCCAGAGTTTTGTCCTTAGTTAGTTCCTAGATCGGATTTCAATTCAAAGTTTTCCAGTGTGTACCTGAGGAGTAAACAGATCCGTCCGCCTTCGAGTTTGTTCTAGGAATCCCTGCACGATATCCTCGAGTAATCTGACATAATCTCTCTCAGATCGCATCAATTCCTCCACGACATTCGCTCTTCGCTTCCGTATTTCAGTCGTGAAAATCTCTTCTCGGTTGGATTGGGTTGATTGAGAGTTGGCTGACTGAGTTAGCATCTGAAAATGAATTCATTTTCCCGACAAGAAGCATTCTTTTGAGAAACGTTAACCTAAGTCGAGAAATAATTTGTCTTGTGGAAGGATCATGCTAAAAATCATAAGTAATGAATTTTTCAAAAATTGAAGGCTTTTTCATTAAAACCTTAAGAAAACCAAGTAATTCAATCTTCCACAAAATATTTAATCTAATTTTATAAAGCATTCGTTTCCTACCTTGCAATGCGACGAAGGAAACCATCCCTCATTGCCATTGCAGGATCCGTACCACAGAGCGGATTGCGAGCAACTGTCGAGCACATAGATGATGTCCCCAGTAGCGAAGGGCAATTCGTCCGACATTAGAGCGATGTGGTCGAATAGAGCTTCGGCCAGTTGCATCTGAAAACCTTTCAATGTTTTTTGACCTGGTTGATAGAAACTATGATCTTCATTAAACATTTTATTCTCTTGGTCGGTTTAGTTCACAATTCGTGGACTTTTTTTTTTTTTTGAAAAATAGTATGACCCAGACATAGAAAAAAAAACCCCCGTGAACTATGAACTAAGCTCTCTTGATCTTCTTTTACTCTTCAAATTTACAGATTTTTTGTTATCTTGGTAACTATAGCTGAGCTTCATCAAACATTTTCCTATTCTTTCAGTTTTCCCTTAACTAAAAGTGGACCGATTGATAAATATAAATATGGTCGATTTGTGAGATATTCTTTCAATTCGATATCCCTCCCTTCTTTAATCTCCTATCTTCGGTTTCATCTTTCGCGTCGTTCAAGTGGTGCGTTCGATAGTCTGATTGTCTCGGTGGTTTTGCTTTGTTTCTTCGATTCTCTTGTTGTGTCCGAAAGAAGTCAGGTAAACATTTGTGAGTGGCTGCTGCCCGCAAAGGTGCGACTCGCGTAGAAAATAGAAGAGGGAAAGATACTGTTGCAAGTGTGAAAAATACGACCCCTTGTAAAAGATATTGTCACTTTTCACAAAAATGCATCCTATTTTGAGCTTGAACGATGGGTTTTAAGGTCTTGAAGGTAAGAACTCTTGCACGATCCGCCAGTACCTTTTGTAATATGTATTTGTAGTCTATTTTAGAATTAAGTAAGTTTAACAACAGGTAATTTACCGATGAATCAATAGCCCCAATCGCACTGCTTCTACTGCCACTGGAACTTGAGGTGGAATGAAGCGAAGACCGGCATGCGCTGTTCCAAGAAGAGCCATCTGAAATCATTCATTTTCTACATATTTTCATGACCCGTATCTGTAAGTATTGATAAAATGACGACTTATTGGTCGAAATAGATCACAGTTCAGTAGATCAACATGTCAATGCATGAAATCATTATGCAAAATAGTTCCATCTATTTATTGCGAAATTGGAAATCATGGAATTGATTGAATTATAAAGTTCTAAAGAAGTACAAAATAAAGGAAAAACCTTGTTCCTCTTCCGATTCCTGGGATGCATTCGTGTTGTTGGTGTTGTTATTCGGCTGACTTCGCGAGCGTTTTTGCGGATTCGATCGAAGAAATTGATGCGAGGACGCGGAAGAAGAGAAGTATTGCTGCAATTTAATGAAATCAACTATGGCTTCATTAATTAAAGGTAATCTTTACTCATAATTTATAATGAACACGACTTTTCTTTCTTAGCTAATAAAAATATTAGCAGCGACTCATTAAATTGCTGGAATTCGTTCAGTAAGGTGAAAGAAAACTTCTTTAGAAAAAGTTGATTTTCGTCAAAAATTTACAATTAAAACGAGACTATTACTAAAATTGGAAAAATATCAACTTATTAAATAAAAAAATCTAACCTGAATCGGATGGTATGATTCTTCTCTTCCTCTAGCGCCGGATCTCCGCATCGACAGTCGACCTCGATCTAATAAATCTTGGTTCTGAAAAAAAATCATTTTCATTCGGAATTAGAAAGATTTTCAGCTTCATCCACTTACCCCATATCTGATAGGGATTATCAGTGTCATTTAGCTAGTTTTTGGAAGCTCAGAAATTTAGGTCAATTAAAAATAGGCTATTTTTAAGGGAAAGGATTACGCAGGGCTTGTATCGGAATCAGAAAATCACACTGACGACGACTGACTCTAAAAGTGTCGCGTTCTTCTGCTGAACAAAAAGGATTTGTTTCAGGAATCGAGTCGGTCAAAGGGAAAAAAGGGAAAGAAAAAGAGTCAGTGGAAAGAAAGACGATGGGAGGGGCAAAAATAACGAAAGGCGATTAGATACGCGCGAGACTGTGAGCGGTTTGAAAGGGACGCAATAGTGAAATACGAACCAGAAGCCGAACAGTAGACGAGGAGTGAGGATAAACAAGGAGAACAGGTAGAATTTGAGAAAACGAAGGCAATCTAATGGGAATAGATTACCATAAGTTGAATGATTAAATAGAAATCCTTTGCGTTGATCGCGACTTGTTTCTTGTGAAGTTCAGTAAGTTCGAAAATAAATGTGGTATTAGTCAAGAAAAAGTATCAGAACTTTACAGAAATCGATAAATATTAATATGTTCAGATAAAGAACGTAGGACAAGTTATGATCGTATATATAGGAAACAGTGATTATTAAAATGAGATAACGTAGAAAATGATTGTTTGACTCCCAAAATTCCTCCGATTTGAGCAATCTATACAGAAAAACACGAACTAAACGATTGGACGTAATGCATTCCACCATTTGTGATCCTTTCCCTTCACCTTTTTCGTTATTTTTTGCATTGTCATAACTTTGCTGCATCGCCGAAAGGTCGAATTCGCATGTGAACATATGTCGAATAGTCGAATAATTCGATTCTCGACGAAAAAGCGGGCGAACGCGAACATTTGAAAAGATGCAGAAAAGGCCACAGAAACAATGCCTGGAGGAATCGAAAAGGGGAAAAGTCAAAGGTGGAAGGCCTTTCGGAGAGTTCACCAAATTTTGAGACGGAGTAGCTTTGACAAAAAAGATGATTAACCTTCAAAATAAGTTAAAAATGATCAAGGTGACCTTGAAATTATATGTAAAAGCTGGGCTTTATGGAAAGTTCGCCAATTTCGAGGTGAAATAGTGTTGATAGAAAGGGAAAGTGGATGAGTCTTAAAAATAGGTGAAGACCGACCTGAGATAGAATCTGTCTAACGCTGAAGATCCGCTCGCCAGCGGATGGAGCTGGTGTGGAATGTGAGCAAGTGGCCATAGGCAGGGCCTAAAACTAAACGCCTTAAACATGCTCTCACATATTGCATTTCATTAGCAATTTTCGGTATTTACGATCAGTTTAAGTCTGGGAATCTGGTACTTCTCTCTTAGAAATTGATCTCAGAAAACATGTGGTAAACTCGATGACGAAAATTGGTGATTTTAAGATTGCTCATTCGATTTGATTTTTCAACTCGATCAACAATGAATCGAAAGGAATCAATTTGAAAATTTAGTTTAACTCTTTAAACTTTCTATTGATACTTTTCCACGTATGACGAAAGAAAAGGTTATTAAACTTTGAAAGAATTTCAGAAGTAATTGTTAGAGGTGAAAAGACATAAATAAAAGTTGACCTGTAAAGGGTTTAGTGCTGATGACGCAAAATTTGGGCAGCAGAGATCCTCCTGGATGGAATTATTCAAAGCCTCGATTAACGAAAGACGGCGTCGGCAGTAGAATGAGTTCTGAAATGCATAAACTAAGTTGATCTTCATTTAAAAAAAAAAATCAATAATATCATAGAAAACTTGAAGATAACTAAACTTCCAGTGATTTTTTTCTTTCAATTTAACTTTAGAAAAAAAACGGAAATTGAATCGAAGAAATGAGAAGAAAAAAGCAGTTGGACTAGAAGAAGAAGTTGCCTATCGAGCAGCTCTATGTACATAAAAGGAAAAGGATGTGCCAACAGGGTTGGAAGGAAATAACAAGTGGACTGGAGAATGAAAGGCAGGTCCGCTCTCTATTTTCTATTTGCCGAGTAACTCAGATACCTTTCCTATTCATATTTCAGTACCACTAAACTCTCTAATTTTAGATGTCTTGGAAAATCTATCGACTTTTTATCTTTATCAGTAAACTTTTGATTTAAATGAGAGCGAGCTTTCCAAAAATTGATAGTAGGTAACAGCCCAAAGTGTGTAAAAGTTATGCCTGAAGGGATAGAAATAGGGAAATAGGACCTCTATTTTCTATTTGCTGAGTAACTCAGACCCTCCTCACCCTTCATATTCGTACCACCACAACTCGCCCTATTTTTGCATCATTTGATATATTCCCTTTTCCTCCAGCTTACATTTCACGCCCATTGAATTTACACTCACTCGATTAAATAAATATTTGAGCGGCTTAAAAGTTTACTACACGAAACTTCGCGAGTACATTTTGGAATCCAGAATTCTATAGTCAATAGCTGACTTGAATAATAAAATCTCGTCCAGATAAACAATGTTTCATAAATGCCTGTTCAAGAATGATGTCTGAGAATTGAAGTTGGGCTTAGATTCTGACAAAACTTGATGGATGCATCATTGTTGTTTAGAATTATTCTTGGCATTTCAAATGTCTAAATTCATGGCCTAAAAATAGGGGAAGACATCAAAATGTATAAACGGGAAAAAAACGCCTACTCAAAAGTTAGCTTCATCTATCTAATTGTAAATCCTGCCCCATAAACATCGAAAACAGTTCTAATAAATCAATAACTAATGAAAGCATTAAGGTATCTCTCATGTAACGTATAGTGTAGTATAATGAAAGCAAAGCAATGTATACATTTAATGACCAATAGGGTTTAGGGCAGCAAGTAAATATAGGGAAAGGCAGGAAAAAGTGAATCTCCTCCTTCACATCTTCACTCACTTGCACTCATTCATTCATCCATTCAGTGACTTGCATAGATATTCCCTTTATATCTCTGCTGACCGGACATAGACCATTCAAAGGGGTTGAATGGGTATCGAATAAGGGGGAATCGCACTTGAAATGCGGCGAAAAATGTCAAGTTTTGAACTGAATCAAAACTAAATCATACACGAAAAAAATTCGCATGGTAGAAAATAGGAAGTTCTTGAAAAGAGTCAAGAAATTTATATGAAAAATATACTAAATATATCAAGGAATATTCTAATTAATTGAAATTGAATTAAACCAACCGAATGCATAGTAAAAATACTTCAAAAATAAAAAGGAGCTTGAAAAAATGAACAAATAAAGAAATATCCTAATTTTTAATCTAAAAATGCATAGTAGAAAATAGGAAATGACTAAGATTCTTCGGAA
Source organism: Diploscapter coronatus (assembly GCA_964036155.1). NCBI lineage: Eukaryota > Metazoa > Nematoda > Chromadorea > Rhabditida > Rhabditidae > Diploscapter > Diploscapter coronatus. The sequence goes on along the minus strand of OZ038422.1, from coordinate 84,414,158 downwards.
TTGAGAATTATAGAAGAGGCTTGCAGCTAGAGCTGAATAATGCAGTCCTCTCGAGAGAAATATTCTAATTATTCTCGAGCAAGACAATGGAATGAATGAATCAAGCGACAAACGAAGCGTGTACTACTTCCCCGAAAATGTAAATTTAGCAGCAAGCTATTTCCAGATTACTTCAAATAAATCCCTAAAAGGTTTTTTTAGCACCAAATATTTAGCAAAGACTTTTCGGGAAGTTTAGGAAATGATTCATGGCTCAATTCCTATATTTAGTTCGACTCTGGAAAAGCTTGACTATTTTAGTCTAGTCGCTTATTTTTTATTTCAAAATCTTCTTTCAGCACATTTAAAAAGTCGCAAAAATACTCGGTAAATAATCACACCCTAGTTTGTATATTTAGATAATTTTAGAAATACATGACTGTTTAGGCTTATCACATAATTTTAGTTTAAAAATCCTCTGGCACCCTTATGCCATCACTTACGTTAAAAACTTAGTCTCAAACAAAAATAAACACTTGAAATAGTAGTAAAAAGAGTGGATATGTGCTTGAGAAGAAGATTGAATTGTAGCAATGAAAAGTGAGCGAGGGGGTTGTGAGCTGCTCAAGACGAGAGGAATGTAGGTAAACATAGAAGGGAAGATATTTATGACTGCATAAAATGTAGAATATAAGAATAAGTCACGTAAGATATTTAGGTCGTCGAAGAATAGTTGATCTTCATAGAATTTTTGCCAATTATAAATTTAAAAATTTATTAGAGCACGATTTCCATGAAGTTCAGCTTTATTTGAAAATCTTAATATGGAACAAATTCGATACTTACCGAAATCGGAGTTGAATGCATTACAGGCAACGGTAAAGGCAATCGAAGTAACAGTGAAGAGGCTACCGAAACCGGGTCGTAGTTGCGAATTGAGAGATACTGAAAATCCATAGATTAATAAAACTTGAAAATACACGTTCGGGTAAAGTATAGCCCATTTATGGAGCACATTTTTCCTGAACTGTATATTTAAAAGTCATTTCCGATAGATATTAGTCTCGAATTACGGAAAATCCCACCAAATGGTATGCTTGATTTAACCGAACTGACTATTTTCTTTGAAAGTTGAATGGCTGCGCGCGATTTGCATGCGAAAAAAGCAATGAAAAGGGAAAAATTTCACCACGGTTGAAAGGGAAGACGAGCTGGGGGAAATGACTGAGTGAATGAACAGACTGACAGAGTAGAATTAGTGACAGAAAAATGATGTAACACAAGCCTGAAGGCTTCTAAAGAAATGCTGAAGATGAATAGCGAAAATAGAACAATTAGTTGAAAGCAGAGATGCCAAGAAATAAGGTACAGGTAAAAAGAATTTTCCTAAAATTTTGCAACATACAGGTATGCAGATACAAAAAATCTGCCTATTCGTGGTTATAACAGTTGAAAGGTACGGGAATTTCCCTAACTATGAAGACCTAGGTTATACAGGTGCGGACAAATCTATGCCCATCCAAAATTAAAGTGAAATGTAAAAAAATTTAAAGATACTAAAAGTACATGTAGTATAAGTTTTCGATATCTGTAAGTAACAGAAAAATGATGATGTAACTGAAGCTTAGAGGCTTGAAAAGAAATTTCTGAAGATGAATAGAAAGGCAGAATTAATTGAAAGGGGAAGAGTGGAAGAGAATTGAGGAAAGGCAGATAGTAAGTTGACAGGTAAGAGCAAAAAGACGAGAGGCAAGGCCTAGATATGCCGGAGGCCGGAGGGAAAAAGCCGAAAAGCCTGACAGACTAACAAAGAGACCAAGGCACTTCACATCCTCACACACACACGCACACAACTCTGTCATTTTATGATTAGCAACACTTATCAGCTATTACAGAATACAATAACTTACAATCATAAGTCACTCTATTGAGAACAAATTATCAGATTTAGGGGAATATTGAAGATATATTTAGAAAGATATTATTTTAAGTGAAATATTTTTTAATAACATTTCTATAAAATTATGTAAATGTTTTTGAGAAGAGAAAGAACAGAAATGCATGAAAATCTAGATTTCTAAAAATTATATAACGGTTCGATAATTTCTGCCCAGAGAATTGGGAAAATTGTCTAATGATGGGTATCATGTTAAAAACCACAAACCGCATGAAGTTAAATTTGCACCCAAATGATGAAAAGCGATTTTTTCTGTGCAGCATTCCATGAATTCTCGCGAAAATGCACGATAATTTGATACCGAGACGCGCATAGACAATATTGTGGTTTGAGTACGCTGAACGACGTCTATTACTTCGTTCAGAAATTTCTAAAACTTGACTGACATTATAACCTATAACCTATACATTATTTAAAATTTTTCTTCAATTATTGAGCATATGAAATAGTGTTTTTCATAGAAAAAAAATCAACCCCTAAAAAAGGCGATCCTCACAAGAACACAGAAAAATTGAGATTTTTTTTGCAACTACCGAACATTTTTACCATGTTTAAAACTAAACACAAAAACACCAACCCTCGAAATACCATCCTCATCTAGGTCCATTTGCATTTTTCTTCTGACGTTGATGCTGGAACTTTCGGCTAGATATTTAGGCCGTTGACAAAATGACAAATATGGCCGGAATTCAGGGCAGAAGCCGTAGGGCAATAGCACAGCCTGCAATCGACTGAATGAATTGAATGTGAGAATGAATAAATGCGAATGAAGAAATGTGAATGTGATTGACAGAGTGACTTGTTAGGAAAACACTTAGCAAATACACGAAAGGGGACTGTTGATGAAAGGAAATGCTGAATGCAGAATGCTGCTGAAGAATACTGACTTCAAGATGAATAGGGTACAGAAGGAGAATTGGGAGGAAATTAGGGGAAAGTCGGGAGGTTCGAAGGTGAAAAGTCGGGGAAAAATATTGAGAAGTTCACTTTCTAAAAGAGCGAATACATTTTCCAGAAATGATCTAAAGTGAAAATTAGGCGAAGATCAGAAAACCCCAAGGTAAAAAGTTGGACTTCCTGGTGGAAGTTCACCTATTATTTGTACTTATCAAAGTTTTATGCTTAAAATCTGGGTGAGCTTCCCAAGAAGTAAAAAAAGTGGAAATAAAAGGAAAATTAGGCGAAGATCGGAAAGTCCAAAGCTGAAATTAGGTGAAAATTGGACAGAAGCCTGGAAGTCGAAAGGTGAAAGAACGGGGAAAGTGAATGGATGAAAAGCCAGAAAAGCAGCAGCCAATGACATGCAAATCGAGTGAATCAGTGAATCAAAATGGGCCAAGTACTGGATTGAAATGATCGAATCGAATCGTGGAGAAAGCGAAAGGGAAAACGTAGGCAAAAAGTACTAGAGAAGAAGAGGAAAATAATACTGCGACCAAATGTGGAAGCGAGGGATCTGATTACAAATCAAAAAGCAGGGGAAATTGCAAATTGGGGTGGGCAAGAATGTTTGGCATGAAATTACAAGATTTCTGGATTTGAATAAAAAATTGGCTTCCTGTATAGTTAGCCATTTTCTCTACATTCTCTTCCCTTAAAATTTGAGGAATTATACAGGAAGCCCAGAAAAACACCCCGTCGAACTCTGAGATTTTTGGAAGATAAAATTTGGAAAGATAATGGATTCTTTGAAGGAAACATCTAAAAACGCCGCTACGAAAAAGCTGGTCTTCACGAATTTCAACTTCAGTCAGTGAAAATAAGGTTAGCAGGACAGTGTTTAAAAAAATTACGCCGTATATACAAAAAAAAATACGATATCAGTTTTTGCTGCTAGAATCGAATAGAACCGATCTATTGTCGCATTTTCTTCATGTGTAAAGTAAATAAAACATAAAACACACGCTTATAGCAGCAAAAATACGTCGAGAAAACGTCTGATTATGAGAAAAATCAACATTTTTCTTTAATTTATAAAGACCTCATAAAGAAAAATCGTTAACTTCAAAGATTGGCCATTAATGTATTAAGGAAACTCAGATCAGCTAAAGAAAACGAAACCTCATAGATCAACCAACCATGTGCGTGAGCTAATTATCGAAACACTCAAAGAAAAAACAACTTTTACTGGCAATAAAAATTTACGTAAAGAAAAGTGAAGACAAGCTGTGAAGACGCAGAGGAAGTAAAGATGAAGAGATATAAAGGTCGTTTGGGGCGGTGATAGATAAAGACAGATAAAGATATAGAGAAGAAATAGAGACTAACCCAGATTGGGTCGCGGGCGATATGACATTCTCAGATGCTTTTGCTAGGGGAAAACATGTGGGCGGAGAAAGGGAAATCAATGAAACTGAAACGAAAAGATGGGAATTGAGAGTACTTTTTCCCAAAATATGAGCATTTTTCCCCGGTATGAGTAAATTCTTCTCAAAAATGTGCAAAGAAAGTAGAAAAAAGTATCATCTGTAGCCGATATATTTTCTTAGAGAGGAAATATGTGGGTGGGGAAATCAATGAAACTGAAACAAAAACATGACATGGATAGATGAAGAAGGCGAAAAGGCGAGAAATTGATGACATTAACACACAGGGAAGGGACTGAGTGTAATCGGAACAGACCATACTAATGTCTAGAGATAGAATATGCTGCAAATGCTACTGACTTTCAGAGAGAATTAACATGAAAAAGGGTGAAATTTACCATATTTGACGATGAGAAACATGAAAAGGTTTAGATGAAGTATTCTATATATCCTAACAACTTTTGAAAAACAATGCGAACCAGGATAGATCTTCTTCAGATACAAATTGCAAATAGTGATGATGATATTCAACTGAAATTTACATAGTACTGCAATGAATAATTTGCAAAAACAGTCACCGATTTAAAAAGACTTTAAAAAATAGGTCGAATTTTATAAGAGGTTCTGCAAATGACGATCAAGAGGGACGGAATGAAGGAAGGATGACAGTTCCTGATCAAACACACAGAGTGCATGGACAGGGCATGTGCAAACGGTTTGCACAAGCAAAGCGCAAGACGGAAAGAAATAGAGGATATAGCCTGAGGCAGAGCCGGGATAGTGAACGATTTTCGTAAAACCTAGGCAGATTTTTGGATAATTCAAGAAGTTTAAAGTTCAAAGGTCCAAAAAATAATTTTTCAAAAGAGAATTGATGCATAGAGGAGATGTGGCAGGATTTTAGATGAATATCTTGCCAAATCTGAAAACAATGAAGAATTCAGATGGATTTCGACGAAATGAACGAATGAAGAGATGCTTGATGATTGAACGAATGCATGAGATCAGCCAAAACTTGTATGCATAAGCCATTTCTAGACGGCATAAACAGAATATCTGGACTAGAAGATTAGATTAGCTGAGTGTGCTATTCTGAGAATACAAACAGAAATTGCATATCATGAAAAAGTTGTTGCATGAGAAGCTGGACTTCGTCATGAATTCTTTAAAATCGTCATATAAAGGTTAAAAATAACAAATGATTTTCAAAAAATATCATAAGCATGGTTAAATATTGAAACTACCATAATTCTTCAAAATAATCATGCAATCATCACTTCAAGTAGATATCATATCATCACTATGTCTGAAGAGGGGAAAATGTTACGACGTAAGTGGCTCTTCCAGAACATTGCAGGTAGTTTTGTCCTTCCCTTCCCTCTTTCGTTGCGTCTTTCCGGCCTACCGGACTCGATTCCTTCCTCCCTTCCCCCTTCCTAATTGTCTTATACCGTCCGCAAACACACGAAAATGTGGGGCTGGCCCTGAGGCGCAGCAACCAGGCAGATCATTTTTAATTTGCTCTGTCGACTTTTTGCCGCGAAAAATCCAAAATCGATACGATCAGATCAGAATCATAGGGAAAAATGTCGTATAATTTTCCATAAAAATCTCTTTATTTTAATATCGACTAGAGTCAATCATGTCACTTCATGGGATGAAAAAATCGACTGAAATTTTTAATACACTTTCCTGTAGATAATTTTTTATCAATGAGCTTGAGCAGAATAAAATTTATCATTCACTTTTTCCATTCTACTCAAAGATAATGATTATGTACAGATATTTTGCGTTAAAGTTGAACAAAGATAATTTTGTTGATAAAACCTGAAAATAGATCTGCTTATTGAAGTTCATCTTATTCATCTGTTTGGAAAGTTTACCCCCTTTTGAAACAACATACTTAATAAAGACGAAGAAAGTGGGTGAACTTTCCAATTTTTGAATGGTAAACTAGATAAACTTTCCACATGAAGCCAAATGAAAATGAATAATCGAATATCTTTTCTTTGATTGAGCATTCGTTTCTTTGAACATGACAGTAACGAAATTGGCAACTATAAAATCTAAGCGAACAGAATTTTCATATCAAGTATCAAATCAGTTCCTACTACAAGACTACTTTAAATCTAAATCTAAATCAATTCTAAAGAGGATATGAAATAACACAGGCAGGTGTACTGATCTTCGACCCCGAAAAGTTCGATTTTATGCAATATTCGGAAATTTTTAAATGAAAAGTCAAGTCGATAAAATTATTCCATCTTTTCAAAATTTTAAAAATCCAGGATTTTTTTTTTCGAAATAATCATAGGTAAAAGCGGATTTCTGGAAAGTTAACACATTTTTCTTCTTCTTCTTTATCAAAAATTCGACCTTCAATCAGTACTAACTTTTCCAGAAACTAAAGAAATTCGCAAATTGACTTATCATTTGAAAAGTTCGAAAGTAAAGAAAAAGAAAACTTTCCGGGTCTACCAGCTGTTTTCATCAAATCATTAAATCAGTCAGTATTTTCTATTCTTTGCTTTCGAAGAATGTATCTAGAGACCTCCTGAGCAGCTCGTACATCGCGTTTGTGATTCCCCAAGCGAGTAGCGAGCGAGTAAAGTTCAGATGCACGCCCAGGTACAGATTCCTGATCGATCCGCCTCGATCTCTCCAGATCTCCGCGAACACCATGAAGGGGTTCTCGAAGGGCACGCCCACCTGGAAATTATACTTTATCAGTTGCTTCAAATTTAGAATTTATTTTGTGAATTTTTCAATGAAATTTCGTGACAATGTAAGGTTAAATTCATGAAGCTTCACGTAACTTCAAAGGTTGCACGTTTCAATTGCTAATTTAGACATAAATGACAACTCAAACTAATTTCATGAAATATCTTGACAAATAACCAGGGTTACGCTTTTCGAAAATCTAAGAAGGTCATTTTCGAAAGTTAAAATTACCTAAAAATTAATTAAAAAATAACCTTGCTCTGCATGTGATTTTTGACGACGTTGATGGGAAAGAAGAGGGTCGAAATTGAGGCGCCGAGCACTGCGCCCGACACGAAATCGCTGAAGAAGTAGACGACTTGTCGATGCTTATCGAGACTGTCTGAGGAGCCCGATTCCCGAATCTGGAGACAGGAAATCTTCAGCAAAAGAAAATAACTCCTTAGAAGTTAAAAAAAACTCTCAGAAGAGTAGATATATGAATTCAAAAAAGTTTTCTTCAAACGTTATTTTTTAAAAATGTTCAAATTATTTTTAATTACATACTTTCTGTTTTAAAGGCTCCCTTAGTGTGAAGAAGAATGCGTTGGAGAGCGAGTTGCGAGCGACTATGACGGAAAGGCCGCGGTAATATTCCCGAAATCCGTAAGGCTGGAAAAATAAATAAGTCAGATTTACCAAAAATGTCGATTTGAAATGATAAAAATCAGAAGCTATCGGCTAAATAAAGAATAAGTTTGACTAAAGAAGGAATAAACTCCTATTTGAATGCTTTGTTGTCGAAAACACGTTATTTTCGAGTTATCAGACAAAATAGTCCTCTTTCCAAAAAATCTGCCGAGAAAAATAATTTGAGAAAAACTAACCCTGAGAGATTTGAAGGCTTCACCCGTATTGTTGAAACGCATATTGTAAGTGGAGGTTTGGAGAAGGACCTGGACTCGCTCCAAGGGGCATAACGACGCTTCGCAGATACCGGCTGAAATACACAAAAATAATTTAATTGAAAATAAAAAGAATAGTTTCTCTAAAAAAAACTAAAGTTTTGCCTAAAAAGGCGGCTTGCGCATGACAGGCCGTGAATGACGTGTTGGGAGGCGAGTGAGGGCAGGAAATCATGTTCTGAAAAAAATTATATTAAAAACGAAAGTCTAAAAATTACAAAGTATTTTATTTTCAACTTCTGAAAGCTGATGTTTTGTAAAATAAGAAAAGGTTGTATACCTGAAATTCATCGTACAACCCGAACATTAAAGCTCTCGACGAAGTGCGCATTATGAGGGGCGGCAGAAGGCCGCGATACAACCGGCCAAGGCCCTCGACTCGAAGCTGAAAGTAGTCATTTGGAAAAAAAACAATCGGAAAATAGAAATAACTTGATAACCTTGAGCCATGCGAAATAGTGTGGGAAAAGAATGCTTTCCGCTGCCATCCCTCACCTTATTTTGCATGGCTTAAGGGCTTGAAGCCTCAAAATAGCCGAAAAAGATCATTAATAATTGTTTCAAAAATAAAAATAACGTTTAATTAAATATCTCTTTAAGTTCAAAGAAAGATAAAATTAAAATAATTAAATTTAAAAAAAAAAACCTGCTTAACGGCATCCTTGGCAGAGAAGCCATGCAGTTGTTGTCGGAAGATGATTTTGTTGGAGGGGAAGAGAATGACAGTCTCGATGCAGCCAGCGCCCCAACCACAGAAGAAGTCCAAGTGACGGTTTTCTGGAACAAAAATCGTAAGTAGGTTTTAGAGATTTAGAAATTGTATAAATGTTCGCCTTTCTGGAAAAGTGATCGATTTTTTAAATTTAAAGCTACTCTCATAAAAATGGGTGAATTTTACAAATGTGGATTTGGTAAATTTTCCACGATATGTAAAAATAGATGATGTAATTAGAAATTACTCACTTTTCTCTGTAGAGCCCATTCAGGTATTAGGGTAGCAGGTGGTTGGTGACTCGCTGAGAATCGATCTTCCTTAGGCACCCAAGATGCACATGCTGAAATTATCAAATTATTCCATAAAAGTCGGAGAAACATAAAAATGCCATGAAATCTGATAGCATCATTGTGCTACTCGATTCACGCAAAATACGGGTAAAAATGGAATCGCGTTAAAGTGGAACCACTAAGTCCTGTTAAATAGCAAGGTTTTTTTGTAATCAATCTTGAAAATTCATGCAAATTGATAGAAAATATTAATCAGTAGAAAAAACGACTTTATTGAAAATGGCAAATACAAAAGGAAGGGCTACTGTGTTTATTCTAATAGAAGGAACTGATCTCATATTTTTAACAAACTATAGAGTGATCTTCTATTAGAATAAATACGAAAATTATCCGTGGCAAATACTCTTCAGATACAATTCCTTGATTGTGGTGAGCTTCTGTTCGAGGTTTGGCAATTTTGTCTCTGTGAAGTTTCTCAAGGGCGAATCGTTGTTTTTTCGTTTTATCAGTGGAGATTTGCGTTTTTCGGGGGGTGGAAGCCTGAAATTTTTATTATATCTGAAAAAGGCTCGCGAAACAGTCAATTGAAAAATGATCCTAATAATTTTGTTTGAAGATTCGATTATTTTACAAAGGCAACTTGGAAAAGACGTTTCGACATATCAACATTCCAAAGAGAAATAGAATAAAAATGAAGAGAACAAGCTTCCCTACCAACCCTATCCTAGCCCTGGTATGCTGGAATGTCTTTTCGAATGGCCTTTTACAAAGGAAGCAAATATTGCAAAATAATCTAGCCTGGCTCTTTGCAGCTTGAAAAATCCGTATCCGAGGCTGATCTCGTAGCCGAACAGTGCGAAGATGGCAATGAAAATGGCGAGAACGATGAAAACCAATGAAGGAATAAAGAGGAGGATCGGAAGGCCTTCGAACAGGGACTTCAGATAGGCTGCTGTAGAGGCACCGAACTGCAAAAATGAAATTCTATTAAAAATTATTCCACCTTAGAAAATTTGTAAATCTTTGATTATTGTCGAACAATTTAATAACAATCAATTCACATCGAAACTGTAGAGGAACTTCATAATTTGTAAAATTCATCTTGTGTTAACCATAAGAAAAACTCACAATTCCCGAAACGACTATGATGATTTGCCCTATGAGATGCACAGCGACGGTGAGAATGTTGAGCTGCCAAATCCAGTGGAAACTCGAAGACTGGCAACTCGAGGGTTTCCAGCTGCCTACCCAGTCCAGGAAATGGCAATATCCTAAACAAACAAGTTTGACAAAAAAGAAAATGAACAAAATCATACCACTGAATTGTTGCTTGTGATGCTCGTTGAGCAAGTAGAAAAGTTCGAACAGAAACGCGCTGAAAATAGGTTTATTTAGAAAAATTATTGTTTCTTTGAAAAAAACATAATTGGAAAAAATAAAATTTTCTTTGGAAATTAAAAAAATTTAAAGATAGAAAAACTCAACCTCGTAACAAATAGAGAAATGTAGGCGAATATGTTGCCGTAGTTGGGGAAGAAATGGAGCAGCGACTGATAGCAGAGAATAAAAACACCCAGAAGGAGGAGGGCCCAGAGAAGCAGGAAAAAGAGTAAAGACGCGAGATTTAGGAAGAATGAAAACCAGCTTGACATTGACGAATGTATATTCTGGAAAATGTCATCTAATAAATTCTATCAGTAAGTAAATAAGTAATAATATTTCGAAATACGGCTTTAGATACACGTAGCCTTAACGTATCCTTAACTTAATGCTGAGAAATACTGACGCATAATAAAGACGAATTTATTGAAAATTCATAAATAGTAATATTTCGAGACCTGTAACAGAAAAACGGAGAATGTAGATTGATTACTCCTTCCAACGATGTCCACACGAATTGTTAGCGCACCTAAAAGTACAAATTCGTGGGAAATTCAGTGAACTTAAAAAAACATTGTAAAATCAAATTTCAATTATTTTAAAATTAGCTTTTCTTTTCAAATTAAAAAAAATCTAACCTGTAGAAAATGGTCATAGGTTCGTCAGCAGATCGCGTTTGCAACTGCATGAAATACGCCGTTTCGCACGAGCAAATCGGGCAGCGCTCTGAAATTTGCCAATTTTCACTTTTTGTTATTTTCTCAAAACATACCCTCAGTTTTCTGAGCGTTCTCCCAAGCACTCGGTCCGCCCAGAACTTCGTCGAGGTCTTTCAGCTTCGGGAAGATTTTGCTGCTTACCTGAAAATAAGGACAAATTAAATAAAGATATTCATGAAAATTTCGATTCCTTTCACTACGTGTTTCCCTTCAAAATTCTCCGAAATTTTCAAATGTTTGATATCTGAATTTTCTGAGAAAGATAAAAATTAGAGCAAAAAATAAATTTCCAACTTTCTTGACAATAGGGCAAATGTAGGGACAGCAGGGGCAGCTGAACTGGTTGCACTGGGCGCCCTCCTCGATTTGCAGAATCGTGCCGCAGTCCGGACAGAACGACAGCATCACTTCATACCCTGGAAAAAGACGATAAATCGAAAAAAAAAAAAATCAATATTTTGAACGAATTCATCCAACTCTACGACGACCGATTTGAAAAATTCGCTTTCAAAAATAATTTTTTCTGAAAAAATAAAACGGGTGAACTTTTCAAATGAGTGATCGACGAACTTGGTGAACCTTAAAAAAGCCAAAAAAAATCAAAACTAAGACTTCTAGGAAAATTTCAAAATCGAAAAGCCAACGTGCGCGGCGTTTACAAAGCTGCCACTGACACTTAAAATGTTTGAATTCCCCGTCGGCACTTTCCATCAGACACTTTATTTTATATCGTCCACTTTATCTGCATTTCTTGATTTCTTATCGATCAACAGTCAGTTGTAGATCATTAGAAGTGTGTACTATCGTTATATTTTTCTTCAAATATGAATTCTTTTCTTCAATCTTTAAAGTTTTTCCTTATAAGATTTCTTTAGAAATTTTCAAACTATGTCTGAAACGATGGACAATGTTGACGAACTCGAACCTATAGAGGATATTCTTGAAATTCCCGATAATGAAAATGAAAACTCCGAATCTGAAAGAATCGTTACTCCTCCTCAACAAAAGGACCAACGTACTCCTCCCCGGTCGAATAATCTGAGTGACGATATTCTGTTGCCTGTCTCTCCGGCAAAACGATTCAGGTAGTTTTAAACCCATATTTTAAACTGAAACCCTCATTAGGAGATTCCCCTTTATTTCAATCCGTCACTTCTATTATGAACCTTTCCAGTGATGTAGCAAAAATAAGACCCCGATATTTGTATTCAAAAATGCCGTCTTTGAAATTGATTCTTCCAGTACCATGGTAGAAGGCTCCTCCCGCGAGCCGCCCCACTCTCCTGACACGCGATTTGCGAGACATCGACTTGGGGCGCTACTGACTTCCATCAAGCAGGGCGACAACGCCACAATTGGACAGGATTCCGAGCAGAGGCAATTCATTGAGGATTTGGCCAGTCCTTCGAAGAAAGGCCCTGGAAGACCCAAGAAGTTGGGCAAGGAGAAACGTGAGTTGACACATCTTGAATGTGGCTATAAAATACGTACAATCTTTAAGGTTTTTTTTTTCTCACGATTGTCTTTTGATCGATGCTCTCTAAATGACCCTAAAAAGTGTTGATAGGTTTAGAAGTCGTCTTTGAGTTGCGAGGCAAGCCGTTTGGTCTGGAAGACGGCAGAGCGGCTACTGAATATCAGCTGTGCAGAGCATGGATGAGGGGAAAGAGTGAGGACGTACCTCTCCCCAAGCCTCTCGAAATGCCTCCGCTTGAAATTCCCGTTGTAAGTTTTCTGGATCATAAATTTCAACATTTTCCAATGATAATAAAAAAAAACTATATGCTGAGAAAAATTATCACGACCTGAATTTTCTTTCGTTTGAGTGCATTAAAATCTACTAGGTTGCAGTGTTTTGATTTGTCCGGTATCGATTTTAGAAGAAAAAAAATGAATAGAAATTTTCATCATTATTTTTGAAATGTTTTTTTTTCATTGAAAAATTCCTATAATTTTATCAAAGCAGATTTCTCAAAAATCTATTATGAATCGAGAAAAATCGCTTTCTCTAGACATTTTATGGATCTTTACCGGATAAACCAGAAAAGAACAGCACTGTGGGTTGATAAGTCAGTAGAAAATCGTCAACCTTTTAAATTCGATTTCTTAGGAATTGCTAGCGACTCGAGATGTCTACACCCTGCCTCCTCCATCTGGCGAATATCCGGTTGAAGAAGCCTGGCCCAAGACCCAACTCGATAAACTCGATTCCGACGTGAATCCTGAGGATATGGACAATCTCAAGGCTGAATATGCGAGGCATTGGAAGTCCATCAAGAAACAGTATGCTGTTTTCTTATTTTTTCGGATTTGAATTCAAAATGGATTTGTTCATTCTAATTAGAGTAATTTAGATGGCGCACCCACATGCGGAATCGGTCGATGCGTTATGGCAACAGCATCCAATTGCTGGACCTCATCTTTCAAAATGCACAAAACGCGGCTCCGGCACAATAATCATCTTTTGAAGTTCATAATATTATCACTTAAATAAATCTTCAAAATGCTAAACTTTGATTAAACTGTTACCCTAATATATGCTTTACAGTATTTTAGCTGCAATAATAGCTTTTGAAAATTAAGAACAAGTTGCATGCAGACTTCTCAAAACTCGTCCCGCAGAAAAACTAATGGCGTCATATTAAGAGAGGAAAAGCGTGTCGCTTTTTCTCTTTCGAAGCTATGTGTTATCGTTCTGCAGGTCGAATTTTGAGAAGTCTGGTTGCATGTGAAATTCACTCGTTTATTGGACAGGCAATAAGGTTGCTTTATAATTAAGATGTGCTTATGTGGAGAGATTGGTAAAGGGTGAGAGGGATGAGAATGTAGTGGATAAAGCGATGAGAGACGGTATGACTGGATTATATGGACAGGGAGCCAGAATTGGAGAATTTAAAGAGACAGGCAAATGGTCCACTCATTCCCAATTATTCCCAGTCATAGACAGAGTCTTTCGAGCGCGTGTGCACCATCGCGTCGTTCAGCAGTTTGAAGATCGCAGCATAATCGGGCTCGTCGAAAAATTTGCCCTCAAATATCCATTTTAGGAATTCATTTCAGGGGCACTTTTGAAAGCGTAACATTCAAGCATGAAAAATTTGTACAGTCTCGTCTCGCGTCATCACATGTCAGCACAAATATTTGGCATTTTCAATGAAGATGGCAGTTTGCTTACCTTGTCGAGAGTGGGGAAGATCTTGGCGTACTCCCTCGGACAGCCGCCGAACAGGCACTTCTGACGCGCCTCTTTGCAGTCCTGAAAAATTGTAATTTAGGAGACTTTAAACGAATTCTCAAGATTTAGGAATTTTACTTATAAAAAATGTTCTATGCTAAATTGCTGTAAAGTGATAAAAAATATGGTAAAATAACCTTCTTGAACTTGCCGACGTCATCCATATCTTTGATGTTTCTCCAGGGCAGCTTGCCACACGTCACCTCCACAGTCTGGTACAACCAGCTAAAATCATCCATTCTTTTCATCTTCGTCTATTAAAACAACGTTTTTTTTTTTTTTTTTTAAAGTTCATTCATTTGAAAAGCTCACTAGTTTTCTCTTTGTCAACACAATTTAGCTCTCTAGTCGCACGAACTTTAAAAACCAGCATTATATGGCCATTTGTAATAGTGCAAAGTTGAATTTTTACCTTTCAATATCATCCTTTCTGGACTGTTCTCTGGCCACGTGGCAGGCAATGGACGCGTATTTGACGGTGCCTCGAAATCCCGCCCTTCCACGAGGATTTCGCAGCGTCGAGCCATCATCCTTCGTGAATTTGCGGCACATCCCGAAGTCTATTATGAACACCTAGGAACTTTGTATTTTCTGCATATTTTCAAAGAAGTGAATATGTTTTCCGTTAGATTTACCTACTTTTATTTTAAAAAATGAACGTTCGAAGAGGGAAAATGTTTACCTTGTGTAACTGACTGAGTTCACGCCTGCCCACCATGTAGTTGCCAGGTTTGATGTCTCTGAAAATGCAAAAATTCTGCGAATTTTCAGTTCTCTTGAAAAAAAACACAAATTAAATCTTTGCTAACCGATGCAGAAATCCGTTTTTGTGAAGATCTTCAATGGCCTCGAGACATTGACGTGAGACGGGAATCGCCGTTCCCATAGAGAATTTCTTCAGCGGCTGCTTGACACGCAGATCCTGGAAAAGTTATCAGTTTTCAGATTACACTATGACACTCTATCTCAATATTTAGGAAGATGGTAAAATAGGAAGAAGTAGAGCTGAAAAGATACTTATATTATGCCATCATATCATCACTTCATTTCCTTATTACTAAAATGCCACAGTAATCCCTGACTTATCGATTTTTCACCTGTAGACTCTCGCCGACGAGTGTCATGACGATATAGTAATACTTGCCCGGAATGTGGCCTTTGTCCTTCATCTCGACGAAGTGACCGCGGTCTAAAAATTTGAGGTTTGTCATTTTCAAAGCTGGTCTTTCTGTTTTGTTGAAATTTCCACTGGCTGAGCACCATCACCATTTACTTTTTGGCACTCAACTCTAGGGTAGGAAAAACAACTGATAAATACAGAAAGTCGAATTTGATCATTTTTTGAATCTCCACATTCACACACCCTGGACTTTCTTCTTCCCAAGCTCGCGAAGCGTGTAGACTTCCATTCTGAGCAGTTTCCGCGGGTCAGTTTCAGCTTCTGCCTAAAAAATCTTAGGTTACGACCAAATTCATAGCAGAAGCCTTTCTAACTTGAATAAAAGACTCCTCTCTAAATAGGTATTCCCTAAATTAGATAGAAGTGCATGAAGATCAGAGCTTTCATTATGCTAAAAGCCGTTCCATAAAGTGATCGAGAAAGAAGACCTGATATTCTATTTAAAGTCTTACTCTAGATCAGACCTAGGGGAGAGGATCGTTCGAAATTTCTTGTAACCTGCCCTATGTATATTTCTTAGCACATTTTCTATCTCTAACTTTTCGCTAGCCAAAATTTCATTTGTGCGGCGTGGTATCAAAACTATGATTTCGCTCGTGCGACCTACCCCCTATAGTTTATTTTCGTCTGGCAAAAATTATCCCTAGATCGGTTCTAGATGACTATCCTTGCCCACCTTAAGTGCATACTGCGTCTCCTCGGTGCTGCCCTTGACCAAGTAGACGGCCCCGAAAGCGCCCTCGCCAAGCTTCCTGAGCACATTCCACTGACTCTTCTCGCCGACCTTCTCGCCCACTTTGAACTGTATCATCTTTTTCGTCTCGCCTGGATCTGGAGGTGGGGTGGTCAGTGGTGCAGTCACCGTCTTCAGCGGGTCGCCGAATGGGAATTCCTCAAAAAGGGCTATTTCTAGGATGATACCGTCCTGCTGTATTATACATCGTCAGCACACCAACACCCCGCCTGTGTTAGACACCGGATTTTAGCATGAAGGCATATAGGGCAAAAGGGAGAAATAAGAAAAAAAAGCCGATGTCTTTTAGAGGCAATGTCGGGATTCCGGCGACGGTATGTAATACAGAAGGTCCCATATTCCTGAATTTTTCTTGACTCTAGAGGCTAAAGATCATAGAGAAAGTCGATGTCCAATACAGAGGTTCTTTCTGATGATTGACATTTTTGAGGAGTTCATGATTTTTCGACCACTTGCAAAATTCCACTTTTCCTAATGTAGCCTTGCTCAAAACTGATTCATTTTGCAAGAATCCGGCAACGTCAGTTGAGCAATTTTGCGACTTTTGTCGATGTTATGATCTTTTCTTGCCTCTGTCATTTCGGTCTGCCGAAGTTCATCCGTCGAAAACGAATAATGATCGTTTTCATTTTGCTCTAAAAATTCTAATGTTTATGCATTTTTACACCGTTTTCCGTTCATTCATTTTCATCGTGATCTTTTTTATTCTCTCACAGACCAAGACCACTTTATTTTTCCTTAAAAGTTTCTACAGTAATTTGTAATTTCAGCAAACTTCCTTGTTCTACCGTACTTCTTTCTCTTTCTCTCTTCGCATCACTCTCCCTCCCCGCTGCGCGTCGCGTGCCTGTGTCTCGCGTGCGACATCCAAGTGGAGGACCTTTCTCTCTCTTATTTTCATGTCCATGCTCTCTCGGCTTTTCTCTCTATTTCTCTATTTATCGTGTTTCCTTTCTTCGTTCCGATTTGTGTGCCCACAAATCGATTCGGTTTCACCTCTTTGGCCTATTACCTTTATCTTATCAGTTCGGATATCCTTATCAGTTTTATCCTGTCATTTGTATCACTTCCTTGGTTTTTTTTTGACAAATTAGAAAATCTCTAATTTCTTTAATTCTTGGAAAAATCTCCTTTTTACCACTTTTATGCGTTGTCGTGACTAAAAATTCATGCATTTTTTTTTTCCAAATTCTTCGACTTTCAAGTGCGGTTTTGAAAAAAAAAAACAATTTATGTTTCGAGGTTGATCTCTTATTTTTGCACAATTTTTAGGTTATTGATTTGGGAATTTTTCGATTTGCAGGTAATCCGCGTATGGCTCTGTACTGGCAGCAGGCCCTGTCTTCAAGCAATGATCAGACGCAAGAGCAGCAGCAAAACCAGCAGTTTAGCCAGCCTTCTGTAAGAGTATCTTCCAAGTTTCTTGATACTTCCTCACAAAATGTATCCCCCCTTTGGAAAAAAATAGAAGCGAAGATGGACTGAAAACACGTTTCGAATGAACTTTTTTCTTATACCCCGTGTAGCTAAGGATGAGTGTCGGACGGTTCCAAAAAGGCAATCTGGAAACACGATAAGACGATGAAATACTATTGGAAAAGAAACATACAAAACTTGTTCCCTACCCTACCCTATACTATTTCGTATGTCTTATTGTCTTGTTTTTCCGACTGCCTTCCGAAGATATGGCTCGTCAAATTGTGTGGAAAGTTCACCCAGCTTAGTTAGAAAGTTGATAAAAATGAAAATTGGATGGAATTTGAAAGAATTCGCAATTTTTATCGTTTTTTTCCAGAATCAATGGGATAACGTGAATCTGGGCGTGACATCGAATCAGCATCAGCCTCACAATCAACAGCAACAACAATACCAATGGAATCAGCAGCAGCAGCAGCAATATCCTGTTCAGGTTTGATAAACTTTTTTTTTTTTTTAAACTATTTTTGACTGTTCTATTTTTAGGATTTTTTAAAATTTGACTTTAAAAATTTTTTTTAGGACATCTACTCTGCGAGCGTGTTCGGTGGCTATCAGCAACAGTCGAATTCAAATCAGCACCAACAGGCGGCCGCAAACTCTGGCTTTCAGGCATATCAACAGCAATATGCTAAACAAGGTTGAAATTCATTTATTTTTGAAAAAGGCGTTTTTTTCTTAATTTTAGTTATTTCGCGATTTTTTGCCAGTTTTTTTCTTTGCTGAAGCGGAAAGTCATAGGTTTTGGACTATGAGTTTTTGGAAATCCACTTTTAGAAAGTTCGGAACTGAAATTTTCAAAGTCAAGATCGCAATTCTGAACGTCTCTTGTTTGAAGCTGAAATCCTAAAAATGATAAAATATTCTTTAGAGCCACCCCACCATCAACAATCGTATTCTGATTGGAGCACTGCAGCGAACGGGCAATGGGAACAGCAGCAGCAGCAGCAACAGACTCAGCATGCTGCAAACATTCAACAAACCGCCTCCTCCAATATGCAGCATCAAACAGCTCATTCCGTTCAACAACAACAACAACAAATTCAACACCAGCCTGACAGCACTCCTCACGTCGAGCACAAGCCCATTCTTAACCCCAAGAAGCCCGCCACCAAGAAGAATAGCAAGGAGGTCAGTTTTTTTTTCTTTTTTTTCAATTTTATTTTTGCTGGGGTTAGGTGGATGGCAATTAATAAAAGTAGTAGCACAAGAATTTAACGAATATGCATATTTTGAGACAGTTAAAAAGTGATAACTTACCCATAGAATAGTATAGAGCAGGGATTTAGTAATAAAATGCTGGATATCAAACCTTTCAGCTCAGAAAATTCATATGATGATGACAATTTTCTAGATTGTGTTTCGGTACTATTTTTTATTAATTGCCTAGGTGGATTCAAATAATTTCTGTCTCGAAAAGTGCTTGGTGTTGAGGGTTTATGGTGAAAGAGCCAGATTTTTAATGTTAATTTCTAGAAACTAGGATTCATTGTTTTACACTATCGGCTTCATTACAATTACGCACAGACGTTGGGACGTTTTTCACCGCAAACATCCCCTTATGCGATGAATTATTCCAGTCAGTTTTGCATTAGTATTCCCTAATAATGGGACGGAAGATGATGATGATCCCGAATGTTTGCGATGGAAAACGTCCCCAAGTCTGACTACGCATTATTTGTCTCACCAAAAGTCGACTAATCAGAATCATTTTAACTTTCGCTTCTCGCATGTCCATAAGTGTCTAAAGTCGCACATCTTTCGACGATCAAAAAATTCAGCTGCAACCTTCTTCTATTGCTTCTGCAGCAGTGTCTTTATCAACTTCTGAGCAGCAAAATATCCCTCAACAAAATTGGCCCACACAATATCCGCAATATTACGACCCGAATCAGGCTTATTACAATGCAGCTCCCATGCAGAATTATCATCAAATCCAGCAATATTATCCTGTTGTGAATCAAGAACAAGCGATTCCCCAACAAATTGCTTATTCAAACGAACCTGTTCAATTACCTGAGCATCCAGGCGCTCAGCAACAGCCCAGGAGTGAAACTCCATCAGACGATAGCTGGGTTAAGCCTGAAATCGAACAGGATAATCAGCCCAAGGTCTTTATTCGAAATTTTTTGATTGATACTAGAGATCTTTCAACATCAAGCATTTTGACGCAAAATAAAAAAAAAACAAATTGCTGAAAGATGAGCTTTTTGGAAAGTGAATTAAATTTTAAAGAGAAGAAAATCTGAGTTGTCGAAAAATCTAAGATGTATTCCAGATTCCCGACTCTTCTCACGAACAGAGGCGAAATTCAAAGAGCAAGGCTGAGGTCAAAACTGGTAATTCAAAATTTCAATGAAAATTGATTTTTATTTTTTTTTTTTCCAGAGCCACCTTCTTCATTTTATGAAGTGCCTGCGAATTCACAAAATGAAACAGAAACGGGAGGATGGGAAGAGGAATTCAAAGCACCCGAACAACCACCTGCCATCGCACAGGTCGCTCCGATTCAGGTCAAACATGAAAAGGAACCGAAACGGGAGGTAAACAATTATCTTTCAAGAAAAAATCTAAGGTACATTTTAAAATTCAATTTTTTTGCAACTTGTTGTTAGGAAATAATCTTTGCACATAAAATTCCGTTAAAAATAAAAATGAATCAAATAAAGATCTTCTAATAAAAATTTTAAACTGATTATTTTCTATTTTTCAGTCCGCCGAACTGACCCCAGTGGTAGCTCGAATCGAGCCAGTCACCCAACATCAATCACAACACGTTCCTCAGCCCGCACTCCATGCCGATCAGAACGTTCAAATTCAGAGGGTTGAGCCCACTCCTCATTCTGCTCAGGTATGAATAGTCATATTTTTCTTCTAGATTTCCTGAGATTAAAAAAAATTTAAAGCTAACTTTTTAAATTTTGCTGAAAGAATTTCTCTATAAAAGTGCTCGCCTCTAAACTTCATGAAATTAACAGAAAAGAAATCCATTTTCTTTGTAAATTGCAGGACACAATTGACTTTGGTGACATTCTGAATGCGGCACCAGCTCAGCCTCTTCCCGCGCAGGCAGAAAACGTGCATCCCACGGCGCCTCCCCTTCCTCAACCATCTCCACAAATTCCTGCTCAAGTCGAGCACCCCGAACAACCTGAACAATTTGAGCAACCTGTTTTTGAAGAGGAACAGGCAAATGCGCAGGAAAACGCGGATCAGCCTCCCGCAACCCCCAAGGCGAGCACACCAGTCGCAAGTCCAATTTCCCCAGAACAACCTCAGGCAACTTCAACTCCGGTTTGTCTTCAGCTTTTTTTCTTTAATTTTCAGCGCTTTGTAGTTGCCACCTTTTTACTTTTCTCGTGTTATTTTCCAAAAAAAGTAGGAACTACAATGGGTCTTAATTTTCGAAACTCTCAAACTTTCCGTCTTAAAATATGCTAATGAAGTAGAATAGAACTTACTTCTAAAGAGATAAAATGCTGACTTCTAAAAAGCCGGCATTTTATTATGCGCTAAAATGGAAGGCCTTTAAAATTGTTATAAGGCTATTTTTTTTGAATTTTATAAAAAAAAAAAAAGGCTAACCAATTATAGATTTTCTTTTAAGGTAACTTCAAACACGGCAGTGAGTTCTTCATCTCAAATGAATGCACCTGAAAATGTCTCTCCGATCGTTACGGGTCCACAACAAGTTCAACAACACCAAAAACCAAGGCAGAGAGCGGGGTTGGAGTTTGTTCTTATTTAAAAAAAAACAAAACGATTTTATTTTCAGATCTCACGAAAAGACATCCAGAAAGGCCTCGACAGAATCAAGTCGAAGCACAGCGAGTCAGAGGGAGCACGCTCAGAAGCGGGAAAAACAGGGCAGTTCAAAAAATTCGGAGCATCGACAGCAAAAAGGCAATGAGAGGTGGGTTTGGAAATTTTTCTATACGATTTCCATATTAAAAAATAATTCTCTGCACTATTTTCAAATTTTGGGGCAAGAAGACAGAAAATCTGGAACACATCTAATTTTCATTTTTTTTTTTTTCAAAAATCAAATTTTCAGTGATTCTACCACGACGGATTCCTTGATCGTTCGGAATGGCTCAGAGAGACGGAGTGTGCACGATCGGTACAAGAACATCATGCAGGAGCGCGCGCATATTCTCAACCGCATTTCGGGCTATCGCAACGACAACCCGCAGGCACAGTTCCGATCCGTCAAGACTCCAGTCACCAACCCTCTCATGCAGAATATTAGGTCCGAAATTTTTAAATAAACAAAATTAACCCTGCATGCCAAATGTCTGAGCCCTCCAGTACACCCTTGAAAATTAGACGAGATTTATTTACACATTTTCATGTGCATATTTCTCGTTTTTTTTCCTTTTTCTCATTGCTAATTTTTCCGAATTTCATTTACCTATTTTCGTTGCTCCATTGCCCATTTTTCCATTTATCGTGTTATCATTTTCCCCTTCAAAATTGATATTCCTCTTTTTCATTCTTTTTATCCGTTTCCTCCAAACTTGCCATTGTTTTCATCTCCAAAATTAGCATCGTTTCTTTTGTATTTTCGTGTTTTGTCTTGTTTGTTCTGCTCATTATTGCTTTCTGCTTCGAGCTGATCGGCTGCAATGGGAACAGCTGCAGGGAAGAGGCAGAGGCGGCAGCGCAGCTCGTTGCAAGTGTTCGGCACGATGTCTCGACTTCTGAATCCATCAGGACGTCATCAACAGAAGCAGTCACGCCAACAAAACTCCTTCCTGTTCCAGCTCTTTCCACGAAACATCCCTCACCAAACTTACTACAATCTAGCTGGGTACACTACTGAAAAGTCATTTTTCAAGAATCATTTTCCAGGATTCTTGTAAAATCACAATTTTTTCTAGCAGAACTTTTCAAATAAATTCGATGGATTTTACAAGAACTCTGTCTTGAAAGGAATAATTTTTAAAAATGTTCCTCGGAAAAAGGACTTTTTAGTAACGGCTCTTTAATCTACCCTAACTTCGCTAACACGTTTACCATGAGGGGCATGAAATCGAGACCGATGATGTCGTGGGGCTCACTGTAGCACTAGTCAATTTACCGAGAAACTACGGCAAGTGACTATACCAGGCATGTAGGGGTGCTCAAGGAGTACCTATCCATGTTTTCAAAAAGTGCTACTGAAGCCCCCATAGGGAGATACACATTTGGTCGCATCTTATAATCGGGTTTTGAGGATCCCCCCACATGACATTCGTGGTGTAGTGGATAGCGCTCTGGATTACTAGCCCTTTTGGCTTGGGTCAGGTTCGACTCTTTTCCGGTGAAAACTTTTTTGCATTTTTTGGCAGTGTTGTAGTTTTATCAATTTCGACCGGAATTGCCATGTCCCTACAAATTCATTTTGTGTCTGTACAAATTACCAAATTTGATCATATTCGAATGTTTTATAAACAATTTGTAACAAGAATTTTCACCAACAACGTATGAACAAAAATTAATAACACTGAATTGATCAATAACCGAATACGGAAAAATTATGACAATTTCGGCCGGAATCGATAAAACCGTGACACTGCCAAAAAATGCAAAAAAAGTTTTCACCGGAAAAGAGTCGAACCTGACCCAAGCCAAAAGGGCTAGTAATCCAGAGCGCTATCCACTACACCACGAATGTCATGTGGGGGGATCCTCAAAACCCGATTATAAGATGCGACCAAATGTGTATCTCCCTATGGGGGCTTCAGTAGCACTTTTTGAAAACATGGATAGGTACTCCTTGAGCACCCCTACATGCCTGGTATAGTCACTTGCCGTAGTTTCTCGGTAAATTGACTAGTGCTACAGTCAGACAGTTGCATGACAAGGTTTTTTCTTTCAAAAAATAGTCGATCTGTGTGAATGCGCTTCATTGCCAAGTTTGTACTGATTTTTAGCAATGAAGCAGTTCTATATGAGCTGGCTATTTTTCAGTTTTTGTTTGATACAAAGTAAGAAGTTCGAAATAATTACAAAAGTTGTCGATTTTCAGCAACCGCAATTCGGTGCTCGGAGGCAAGAGCTCGGTGCCGACGAATATGTCCATGGACGGTAGCATGATGATAGATAGAAGTGAGTCGGAAAAATTGAAAACTTGGGAACTAGAAAAAAACGCAATTTTATGGGCAGTCTTGCTAACTTGTTTTTCTGAAGTTTGCCACTGCACTGCAATTGTAGTCGTTTTCCCGCAAGCTTGTTGATAAATTGTTTAAAGAACGCATTACTGACCCCTTTTCGCAGTTTTTTTAATAGGATTTTCTTTTAAATTTTCGAGAAAACATGTCTGTTTGTTTGAGTGAGCGTCCCTGCGGCCTACTCGACAGGAATCGACCCGACTTTGGAGCACTCGGTGGATTTGCCCAAAGACCAATCCGGATATGGGGAGGATTTCGTGGATGCGGCTAGGAGGTTTGATTTTCTAATTAAAAAATATAAATTCTAGGGTTTTTTCTTACTTTTTCTTTAAATCTTTTTCTTTGAAATGCTATTCTTTATTTATTTCTTTTTCCTGGGAAATAAAAAGATTCACTTTTCAGATCTCGTCTAAACCGCAACCGTCCCGCGAGCAGAGCTCGTTCGGAGTTGGGCACGTCGGAAGGCGTCTATCGAATGCACGGCCAAATGGCCCCCGGCCCCCATTCATCATTCAATCCGTACGTGCAACAGGCTTTCGCTCACCAGTTTCCTGGGTAAATTCTTTTTTAAACTCGACAGCTTGGAAATTTTGATATTTTTTCATTGAAAATCCTATAAAAATTGTTAAATTCCTGAGTTTCCAGCTACTACCCCCAAGCACACATGATGGGTCGCTACTCCTCGATCGGGGATCCGTATTTGGACTATCGTCAGCCGGGTGCAGTTGACATGAGAAGGCCCCAGTCTACCTACGACCCAAGGGCTCATGAGAGGTTCGTTTTCTAAAACAAATTCTGAGCCTTCTCTAAAAGCGACTTTTTTTGTTGCATATTTTTATTTATCAAAATCTTATTTAGTTTTGAAATAAAAATATGAAGATCATAAAAATCGAATTTTTGCAGATTCCTCCGAGCCGGCGGCCAGATGAGCACTTTTGATGCCTTTGCGCCGAGGGACGACGAAGAGGAGCTCAGCGACGAGAGCGGCTCGATGAGTGACGAGGACGAGAGTGAAAGTGAGGAGAGAGGCGAGTCTGAGGAGGAACTCAGAAAGTACAACATCATGCAGCAGCAGCAACAGGTAAAATACCAAGTTCTTGAAGATCGATATTTATCTGTTTTTCTGAAAACTTTGCCCATTTATCTAACATACACTTGGTAAATATCACTTTTCTTTACTTACCAAAAATGCAATTTGTTCAATGGTTAATGGGTAAATTGAGCATAGTTTATAGAATATAACAGACAATAAAAGTGCGGATGAGCTTTTAGAGAAATAAGTTGTCAACTTTTCAGGCCCAAATGCGCTACAACCCGCGCGGCCCGATGTCTGCCTATCCGCTGCCAGTCCAGGGCAGCCTCCCGCCCCCAGGCAGCGCGCTGTTCGTTGAACCTGCCGTGCTCTACTATCTCGGGTCTATTCATTTGGATACTGTAGGCGTTTTCCCATTGATTATTTTAAAATTATTATTCTTCTGTAAACTTTTGGAGTAGTTTTCTTGGGAAATCTTATTAAAATTAATATTTTCCTTTTAAAAATATCTGAATATCAATATTGCTCTGATGCGAATTTTTCCTCCTCAAAATTAATTTCCTCTTGGAACCCTTTGACTATCAATCTTTTCAGTAAAAATCGATTTACATTTTCCAGAACCGTGCCAACTCAATCTTGTACCACTCCCCGCCTCCAGCAGAATACCATCGCCTGAAGCCGATCGAGAAGGCGGCCTATCTCTTCTACGCTGCAGTCTACAAGAAGCTCTACAGCAATGTGAATGACTTCCACAAGAAGTTCAACAGGGAGTTCTACAAGTTCATCTGCGATGGGGACACCGAGGACGTTGCGTTGTGGAAGGTTTGAGAATTCTTTTAGAATTCAAATTCACATAACGTTCAATGATAACTAGAAAATTCTTTATTAAAATTTTAAAAGATTGCATTTTTAGATCTGCAAATCGATGAAAGACGAGCACGACTCGAAGCGCCTGGCGCAGTCGCAGAAGGCCTACCAGGCCAGTCAAAGTCAACTCTTCAGCGACGAAAGGGATAGCATTGACGGGTGAGATTTTATCCTTTTTTATTTATTTCCTTTAAAACCCATAATTCATCAATTCACATCCTTTTGTGCAAAAATAACCTATAACATGGTAACTCCAAATTTTGATTCATTTTTCAAAAATCGTTTTTTCCTTCATCCTTTTAAAATCCTGAATTCATAACTTTGTATTTTAATTTGAAAATTATCCATAACATCTTATCCCCAGATTAATTCCACAATTTTACCCCTTTCAAAACTCAAGATATTTGTTTGATAGAGATGATCCATATTCCTCGACCAATCGGACAAATGTGAAGCATTATCGAGCATATAATGATGTGTAAGTAACAGATGAATAACACATTGATATGTTTGGGCATAGGGCGTTATAATTGTAAGGCTAGTGCCTCGAGGCTTCACCTAGTTTGGTTCGTGATTTCTTCTCTGTTGTACCTGGCTATCTTTACTATGTTAGGTTAGAAATTCTATTTTGGAAAATTCATCCGCTTTTTGTTTATAAATCCAAGTTAGGTCCTTAAATTGAGTGAATTTTCCAAAAGTCCAAGCTCACAAACCCTCTTGTCTCGTCATAATTATTATACACATGTTGGGATTTTGGTATCTTTTTTATCTATCATCTCCTTTTTCCTAAAAACCCGAAATAACAGGAATAACCTGGCTCCCCATTCACCTACCGTGTCGTTTGCTGATGACGTGTCTGACCACGACGGCAAGCCGATCGGGATTCTGAAGCGACGCGGACGTCGTCTTATTGGTTCTTTTACGTCTGCCGTCAAAAAGGGTCTCTTCAACACGTCCAACGGGTCTCTCTTTCCTCTGTCTTTCTTCGTTGTTTGTGAATCCTCCTTCGTAGTGTCGTCAAAATCAGGATTCCAGAATAATTCAACATTGATCGATCTGCAGAAAAAGGACAAAGATGTGCTTCTTCGGAATTAATTATTGGGAAATTCAGTTTCTATTCTTTCAGACACGTATAAATGAAACTTCAGACAAAATTTGAACATTGAAAACTTCTACTTTTCTCTATATTTTAAATGTTGTTCTGTTCCCAGTGAATGAATGCACATATTGTGGTAGTATTGGGGCACTAGATTTTAATTATTTTCGAAAATTAAAATGAAACAATTTCAGAATGAGCGACCGAGCCTCTCTCTACGACAGAGACGAGGACAGGGCTTCGGACGTGGCGAGCATCGATCAGAGAGGTATTTTTTTCTTAATTTTTATCTTGAAAAATATGAAAAATGAAGTTTTCGCATAGGTTTTCTTCGAAAATTTCTTTATTTTATCGTTTGAAATAAAAACAAGTAGGTCAATTTTCTGATTAAAAAAGTAAATGTTCAGCTCCCCTCAAGTTCCGCACGCCGCATGCGTTTGTGACGTTTGGTGCTGGCGGCCGACTCGTGACCGTCCACCCGGACGTCTCGATTTCGACCATCCAGATCAGCGACGTCAAGTCGAAGCTCAAGGACGCGCACACCGAGCGACTCATCGATGCCATACAGGTCTTCAAAGGTGACACTTTATTTCAAATTTTCGAATCTTCTTAAATTTCCTATTATTTCATTCAATATTTTACAGGAATTGAAATGAAACACTACGCAATCTGTTTTTATTTATATAAAAAAAACCATAATTTTCATAATATTGAATTAGAACTTTTATGTAAAACTTGAAAATTTTACAACAAAAAGATCCGATTTTCAGGCCCTCTCCTGCCAGGCATTACGCCCACGCACTCAGTGCGTCTCTACATTCAAAGGCAGATGGAGCGCATCCGGCACTCGGAAGTCGCGACGGAGAACCCATTCGATAATGACGTCATCGACACGCTGCTCGTGTGGCAGCTACTAGAGATGGTCGTTCAACAACAGGTATATTTTATCTTTGAGATTTGTTTAAACACTGAAAAATATCCTCCCTTATCTTGTAAAATATGCCAAATTTTGCATATGATCAATTTTTCTTTTGAAACGAAAAAACCTATGCTCTAAAATCTAGTGTGTTAGCATTAGGGAGGGTGACTCTATTTAGGCTATCCTATTTTCTCTTTGATAGTCGTGATAAATTAGAAGTTGATTCTTGAAAATAGCCAAATAACTGAAGTTCCGGTTTTAAGGGCCGAGTGACCGGACCGGATCTGGCTCGACTCCTCGTGGCCGCGGGCGAATCTCAGGCGCAACAGCGCAATCTACCGCAGGCACATCATTTCCACAAGGAAGTCCCCGCTCCGCATCACCACCAGCAAAAGGACACCTCACCGGCCGCTTCCACTACGCAGAGTGGTGAGAATTTTTTGCTTATTAAAAAATGAACTAATCTGTAATACGAAAAAACAAGACAATATTTATAGAAAAAAATCATTTTGGAAGAAATGAACTATAATTTATAGGAAGAAAAAAATCTAGCCAAATTTGAGAAAGTTTATCCTTTCCTATTTTTATGGTAATTAAAAAAGTGAACATTTTTGCAGAACTCCGTCTCCCCGTAGTCGACCCACGAGCGTTCGATCGTTACACGCAGTTCCTGCTCGGCGGTCACGTGGACGAAGCTGTCGAATCGGCGATGCGGGACGGGCTCTATGCGGATGCCATGGTTCGTCTTTTTTAATGAAATTTTTAGGTTTTCTCAAAATCATCATTTTTTAGCTTTTCAGAGGAGAAGATGATGTAATTTTCCAGAATTTCAATGAATGATGATTAAAAACCCTTAATAGCCATTTCATTAAATGTTTAGAAAAAAAAACTCGAGCAAATGAAAGAATTTAATTATTGAATTTGTTGCAGATCGTGGCCCGTCGTCTGTTCGCAGGAGATCCTCGCAAGATCGCTCAGATCGAGGAGCGCTTCTTGCAGTTGCGACCCGCAGCCAATCCAGTCACCACTCTGCTCGCTGTTGCCTCCGATCAGCCTGCTCCCGTTCTGTCGAATCCACCTGTTGATGACACCGGGAGCTGGAGGACGCATGCCGCCATTGTTTTGGTTGGTTTTCTTTCTTTTTAATTTAAAAACAATTGAATTTTGGCATTCCACAAGGAAATGATGAAATAATATGTCTAAAAATATCATTTTGAAGTCAATTTTATTCAACTTTTCTACTCCAAGATGAACATATTCTTTTATTTTTTCCAAATTAAAAAGACGATGGAAAAAATCAGAGTATGAGAAGTTTCGTATGAAAATTTCAAATATATATATTCAGGCGAATCTCGCGACCCCCACCGCGATGAACACTGTGTATCACCTGGGTCGAGTGCTGGCGAAGCGCGAATACCACGCCGCAGCGGATTTCTGCTTCCTCGCCGTCGCCCTCCTAGCTGGAATCGATCCCTTCAGGCCTGTTCAGAATGAGTATGTTATTTTTTACTCCATATCAAACATTTCATTCTCGAGTTCTTGAAAATTCTAACGTTGGCATTCTTTAGTTGCAACCCTTTTCGCTATCTTAATTTCGTGAATTCTATAGAAGCGAAATTTTTCAATTTGTCCATTTTAAAAGTTATAAAATGACCCAAAATTTTTATCGATTTTTCCAGAGAAGAAGACGCCGACGTCCGCAAGCACATTCAGCTGATTCACGCCACGCTGCCGGATGACGAGATCGACTCGACAGCCTGTAGATTCGGGTATTTTTGATTTAGTTTTCAAAATTATATCTCCAAACTCAAATGGTATTTTCTCTCTAAGCTTCTGCTGGTACTCATAAAAATGAAAAGCATATAGAAATTTGAAGGTATTTTTTAAAAATAATAACTTTTTCCTGATTACATTAAAATTTTTGCAGTTTCTCGCTAAGCGATCTGCACGCGACGGAGATCTTCGACTACGCAGTCAAACTGGCTGGTGGCAACGTCGTGTCTTCGCTCGGTCACTCCATCGAGTATCAGAGGAGGAGGATTGAATATGCAAGACTGCTTGCTGACTACGGAGGATTCACCTCGGATGCTTTCAAGTAAGAGCAATTTTTGTGATATTCTTATCGCCGAATGTTCTTTTTACTCGTTTGAGCATTTGATCTCTTGCATAATTCTTCTAAGTATTGATTGAAGTTGAAAGTATTAACTATTTTAGCTCCCTGATTTTTTAAATCTTATGCAGATAAGTTTGTTAGTTTGTCTTTTATTCCTTACCTTTCTTGAAATGGAGTAAAGCTAATTTTTTATCCTTGTCCATTTTTATCTCCTATTCTTCAGATACTGCCTGGACGTGGCTCGTTCGATCTGGTCCTACTACCAGCAACTCTCTGCCGCAGAGCTCTATTCGCTGTGCGATTTGGCCGACCAGATTCGTTTCTCTGCTGCGGCAGAGCCTCAAGACACTGCGTGGATCGAGATGCTCAGGGGTATGGCTGCCACCGTTCAACCACAACAGCAACAACAAATAGTCAACGAAGGAGGGAATCTGGGAAATGAACAAGAACAGGGAGGACAGGAACAAAATGTGAATGTGGAGAATGCGCAGGCACATCAGGAAGAGAACAGACATATCAATAGGTTTGTATATATTTTCTTGATTATGAAATTACGAATTATTCTTGCCAAAATGTTTGAATATTTTTAAAAACGGTTATTTGAAGATGGAGAAGAACATTATGAAAAATAAAATATAAGGGAAGGAATTTGTGAAATAAAAAATATGAAAGATCAGTTTTTTTAGATCGCACTCCCTATCAGCAGAAGCTGAAGACTGGCACGCGAAGCACCAGGAGCCCTTGCTTATGGGACAAGGGCAGAGTCAGACGGAAGAGAGGAGAGAGTCTGTGGCGAGCAGGTGCAAAATAAAAAATTAATCAACTCTAATCTCAACTTCTTTGAATGTTCATACCAGAGGTGTTGAAAGTTAAACTTGTAAAAATCCGAAATCGAAACCGTAAGTTCGGTCTAATTGTTTTATTGGCACCGAAATCAAACTTTCATTCATTCCTGTGGTTCATACATTTTTAAAGAAAGTTGGTAAATTAATCAAATGTTTTTAAAAACAACTTTCAGGTTTTTACTAGAATATAAATGAGTTTTTCAGTGGAACCCAAAACGACAGACACCAAGAGCAACATCATGAAAATCAGCAGCAGCAGCAGCGTCGGCCCTCCGAGTCGATTGCCATCAACAGACAGTCCGCAGTGTCGCCGAGTGACGATGACTACAAATCGCTGCCGAATTCTCCTCCTGACATACAGGTTCTAAGATTTTTAGGATTTTTGAATTTTGAAACTTTACATTTTTCTAATGCAATTGGTGAATTTTTGGAATGTATCGCCTAAAAATAGTTACTTTTCATTAGTTGATCAATCAATGGATGGCCAAAGATTTGATAATCCATATTTTATCATCTCTATTTAATTTGCATAAATAAATTGAGTTTAGCTGTGATTATTTCAGCCTCAAATGTATCATCATCACAATCAGCAAGAGCAGGACAATTCCCAGCTGATGTACTACCAGCAGAACTACGGGGACTCTACTGGCAACAGCACTTCGGAGACCACGGAATCTGCCTCGGAGCAGACATCCGGAAGTTCGACTGTCGAGAGCTCGCCCGAGAGAAAACCGGTATGGCTTTCTTCTTTAAAATGAAATATAAAGTCAAAGATATGAAAAAGCGAAATAAACTGGACAAATGATCACTTTTCAAAATCCCAGGGATAAGGGTTCTTTTGAAACTAGATAAAGAAACATACAGAAAAATCTATAAATAGAGGAAAACGACGAAACTTTGATCAAAATTTTTGTTTACTGAAATGAATAAGTTATTTTTAGGTTCCATCAAATCCACTCCCTTCGATGCCTCCGCAGCCCTACGTTCCCCCGTCCCTCGCACCTGCAACCTCCAAAGCGCGCACCTATCCGTCGGTCACTTCCGCGCCGCTGAATACCATGCAACTTCCTCCGCAGAAGCCCAATTTGAATCCGCCAAAACCGGGCACCGAACAGCCGGGAACTCTTAAGGTAAATAATTATAATTCTTATAAAATATCATCATGCGATTTTATTTGATTATTTGGGTTTGATGAAATTTGGTTTGAAGTTGAATACACAAAATATTCCGAATTTTAAACTTTTTTCTATGTTTCTATTAGTTGTTTAGAAATGATGAAAATTATGGTTAGAGATAGGAGAAGTAGTGTGAAAAGCGAATTTCATAATTCTTCCAACTAAGCAAAATTCAAGTTATCCTTTACTTTTTTCCTCTTGAAATGAAAACTCATAACTGTGCATTCCTTTCTCTGCAGTGCTTCTCACTTCAAATATATGGTCTGTGAATTATTTGAATTTGCGAAACTAATTGTTGTGTGTTTTCAGAACAGCTCGTCTGGCTCTGAAGGCTTCTTCAGCAAGATCAAGAAGTCGATTGTGAACACGATTCCCGGCCCGAATCCGATGCGGCTGCCTGAGGATACGAAGAAGACTATCGTCTGGGATCCTGTCAAGGTAAAATCTAAATCATATATTTATTTTTCACCAAAACCTAATTTTTGAATGCAATTTCTAATCTTTGCCTTTTTTCAATCTAATTTTTTCCTGGAAAAAACTTGTCTGTTTTATAGGAACGGGTTGCATATTTTCTTTTGATTAACATTTTTCTGACCAAGTTTTACAATTTTTCCTATCGAAATTTGAATAATTCAAAATGTAACGTAAAAGTAAGCTTTACAAACTCCTGTGTTTTACAGAAACGCTATGTGGGTGAAGGCGTCGAGGAGGACGCAGTGACGGGCCCACCGCCCACGGCCCTTCCCTCTGGCAATGCACTGAATGCTGCTGCTGCCGCGCAAGCAAATGGCCCCACTCCAAACAGCTCCGTCGGTGGAGGCCTTTCTGCTGCTAGAATTAGTGGAGGTAGACAACTCTTTTTTGACAAAACACTAGGAGGAAGATCACAATTTCTTCCTTTCATAATCAGTGAAATTCGATATAATTTTTTCATTCAAAATTGACCTTTAACAAGAATAGAAGAATTAAACTTTTTCCAAAAAAAATATCACAAATTTTAGTGTTCTTTTTCAATTTATACGATAATTTGTTCTTCTGAAATAAAATAAAGTAAATTTAAAAAAAATCCGAATTTATCATTATTCGTTATCAGCTGAAATTCGGAGATTTCATTAAAGTTGTGCAAAAAAAATGGAGAAAATTCAATTTTCAGGCTCCCGCTATTTCAATCCTCTGCAGAAGCAGTCAGCATCATCGGGGAGCAGCTCCGTCCCCACACCCGCATCGATCGAGCCGCCCACGATGGTGCCGCCCACGTTCGGGTTCTTCATGCCTGCGCCCGCGGACAATGAAGGCGGAGATGTCGACCCATTCAGTGCCCCTATGCAAGAACCACAGCAGGTATCATATTGATAAAATTTTGAATTTTGAATTACAATTGCCGTTATAAACTTGATTCATTTGAAATTCATACATATTTGCAAATTGCAATTATCCATCTTCCATCATGTACGAAGTTCGCTTCAACCTTAAGCTCTCACGTTAAACTCTACCTCATATTTTACTGATTCTTTTCTTGAAAGTGGGTGAAGTTAAAATTATAAATTAGCTTCTATACATTTTAGGAGTTATTATTCTTTTTTAAACTCAGAATTTATTTTGTTTTTAAATTTAAAACAACGAACTAATAATATTCAGATGGGCGGTCAGCATCACCAGTCTCAGCAGGAAAACGCGCAGTGAGTTCCGTCATCATTCCATTTTCCCTTTATTTTTCTTGTTCTGTTCAACTCGCCTCTAAATTTTATTTTAACTCCGTCAACCTTTGATCCTTCCCATTTCTGATGCAGAATCGTGCATTGAAATTCCTGTACTCGAATTTCAAAGTGTACTTTTCAATTTCCCCTATCTTTTCCCAAACCGGTCCATCAGCTCACTAGGGCTGTAAATGTTTGGACACGCGCGTGTCTAACCATTTATAGTCCTGCAGCTCACTGTTTCCTTGTTCCCGTTCCTGTTTGATTGTGAATCCGCGCGTCTATAGTGTACTCCTTTTATCTTTCAAATTAATTTATCTTTTTGCCTGAATTTTTGGAAAGTTCATTCAGTTTTTACACGTCAAATTTTGAAAGTTTACCTTCATTATAAAAAAAGAAATTAACAGAAACTAATGTGTGAACAGAATGAACTTTCTCAAAAATCCGTACTTTTTCAATACTTGTAAAAGCAGTAATGAATGAGGTCTATTTCCGAGGAATTTAAATTACCCATTAGTCCATACCTCATTCATTCCTGCTCCAGTCAATTTCAGCCCAATCCCCTAAGTCCCTCTATAATATCTATATCTAGATTTTTACGGTTCTTTTTGAGATAAACAATGACTTTGAGTTTTCTATTTTCATCAATTGATTTTTTTATCTACGGATGTCATTCGGATGTGATATGTGGAAAAACGTAGGAGAAATATTTATGAAGCGCATATTATCTGAGAAAAATTCTATTTCCTTATGGAGAATTTTACATTCTTTCAGATAATATGCCGTTTTTAGGGGTGTTGGAAAGTTCTTTCAGTTTTACATTTTATTAAAGCTGAGTGAACTTTCTGAAAATCCCGTATTTTTGATGATTTCTAAAATACAAAGTCAGTAGCCTAGTGTTTTATTATTTCATGTTTTATCCCTCCTTCTTTCCCTAATTTATCTTTCTTTTATCATTTTATCT
Source organism: Diploscapter coronatus (assembly GCA_964036155.1). Classification (NCBI taxonomy): domain Eukaryota; kingdom Metazoa; phylum Nematoda; class Chromadorea; order Rhabditida; family Rhabditidae; genus Diploscapter; species Diploscapter coronatus. The sequence goes on along the minus strand of OZ038422.1, from coordinate 84,379,641 downwards.
CCTGTTTTCCTTTTATCATCAATGGTTCTAGGTTAGGTGGTTTTGAGAGGGGATCGAGTTTTTATTATTTTAGATTTGAGCTGTTTTATCCTGAAATACCTTGTTTTTATATAAATAAATATTTTCATTTGTAGACGAGTTCTTATTTATTTTTTAATAAAAAAGAAATTTAAGAGCCTTTGAATGGTTCAGCCAGAAGGTGATCAGTGGTAAAAATGTCAAAAAGCGCGGTTTTCGACAATTTATTTTTCCATCATAATAGATTAAGCGCGGGCGGAATAAATCGATTATATTAATAAATTAAAAATCTATTTTGACGATACCGAGCACGTTACGAAATCAATCCCTGATCTTGTTCTGCCAGTCTTTAGAAATCTGACTCATAAAATAATTAATCGCGTTGATAATTTCGAATGATTTATTTTTATCGATCATTTCAAACGAATTCTCATAGAAATTGAATGAATTTTTCACTGTCATATTTTATAACTTTCATAGTATTTGATAAATTTGCAATGAGTGTACATTTGTAATAGTTAATTGTAAGAAATATGAGAAATGTCAAAATGAATAGTTTGACCCATTCTATAAACTTGAGAAATAAAAAAATTTCTAGCTTTATTCCCACTAGGTGAGGATCGGCTACTCTCCGTCCGTAATGGGACAGTCGGCCTATCCTAGCCACACAGGACTAGTGGCCCGTCCCGAGGACAGACTTGTTATGTGCAACAGCCGAGGGATTTTAGGTAAATTTTTCGTGGTTTTATTCACCACCAACATTTCTTAGCCCCTTGGTTTGGATCGAGGTGGGGACGAACTTGAGACCTTGCTCTAGGCAGTGACACACAACCACTGCACTACCACTCGTTCCCATTTTTAAATTAATAATTTTAATTCGAGTCCCCATTTTTATTCTTCTTTCATTCGATTTTTAGATTATCCTCATTTTTAAAATTATTAATTCATTTCATTTTTGATTTTTCACCCTTTTGGTGTCAATTTTAGGACGATTTTCGATGCTATCTCATTCCTCCACTGTCATTTTTCGAGGCGAATTTCATCTAAATATGTTCACTCGTTCTTCTTGAAGAAGATTAGAAACGAGAAAAAGAACGTTAATACTTCCGCTTCGATTCAGCAAGAACAAATTCGTATCTTTAAATTCATCTATAGTTTGAGAGTGATAGAATGAACCAAATAGTGACGTAAAATTGATGGAAGTTCAGAAATGTTGCCTGTGAACTCATCTGGTGCAAAGGGAAACTTTGGCATGGGCGGAATGTACATCCCTTCTGCATATCTAACGAACAGATAATAAAACTTAGAACAGTTTAGTAGTAAATGTATTTTATTATTTAAGAGTCATTCCACGAATAAACGTATCACAATCGGACAACTGCAAGAATGTCCCGAATTCGAACCAAACTTATATGGTGGATACACCCATAGACCCTAAACACAAAAATGGAGAGATCAGGTCCCGTTCCCAAAAGCGGGCGGGGCCAAACAAGCCCATTTTTGTGATTAGGGTCCAAGGGGGTATCCACCCATATGGGTTGAATCCGGATTCGAAATACTTTTGCAGTTGTCCGGCCTTTGTTCGGGTTACTCAAAGAACGCGTCTTAAGCAATTTCAAAGGAGGCGCGTCGGTTTTATTCGCAGGTGAAAGTCCCTCAAATATGGAATCAATCACCAAAATATTTTTTTACCTAGGTGATGTACGAGCAACGGACATCGAGATTTTAAGAATATTGGTTGATCTCCTTTTGTGGGAATCACTTTTGGATATAAATAGAGCGCTTTTCATGAATAAAACCTCCGCTTTTATTTTTTAATATAAAATCCCTTTTGAATGGGTCCCTTATAGATCTTATAATCCCAGTATTGAATAAAGCTTTCTACAGTATTTTATCAACGTTATTAAACAAGTGCAGGGAGATCACAACACCCATGAAGTTAATAAATATATCGATGAAGATCTAATCCCGCCCCCGATTAGCCCTCAGCCTCCATTGACTTTCTTCAGTTTTCATTCTTCCTTCCCAATCTTGTACGCGTTTTTATCTTCTCATGTTCAGTCATTTAGATTGTCACAATCAAGTTTGATGAGTGCAACTAAGAAACAAAAAACCGTTCTTCTATCGGTTATTCTTGTCATCGGATTTGTTTATTATTTTAATCGATGTGTTTCCAATAAGGCTCAGGTTTCGATATTCGATTTATCAGAGTGGTCAGATCTCCTAAAAATAAAGTAAGCTTTTGAGATTTCTAGACTTTTATTTATAAAAACCCGAGGAAAAGGATAGCCTCCAAATTTGCACAAGGCAGCAGAAGCTTGTGACTAATTTAGGAGGGAGCCTTTGAATGCCTCGTGAACAATCTTTTCATAGTCTAAACTTTTTCTAAGCCATTAAAATTTGAAATTATTCAAATTAAGATTAAAATCATTTTACCCATTTTCTTCTCCGACGGCCATCACAAACTTTTCCCAAGTGGCACTCAAAGGGTAACTCGGAAATGACGCAGCTTTTTATAGAATATAGTAAATTCGCGCCTATGCACCACTTGACAGGCCGTGCACTAGGGACCATTTTCAGGAAAATAATTCTGAGGCTGTGCCAAGCCTTTCCCAGCAATACTCCTTTTTTACATAGAATGGCTAATAAAAGAACGAAAACAACTTGAAAGTAATTGAAAAACTTTTACTTATGATGGTAGTAAATCATTTTACCATCATAGTTAAATTTTCGTTTAACTGTCGTAGTTAAACTTATTTGAGTTCCACCTCTGATTTTGCAGTATAAAATCACTATGAACTAATGTTAAAACCAAGAAGAATCAAAGGTTCCCCGAAAAGCAGTTACAGGATTCAGGATTAATTCCTTTCACTTATCATTAATCTTCATGCAATCTCGTCCTAAAATTTGAAATCGAAGAAGAACCAAAAATCAAAGAAATTCCCAGGAGTTTGACTACCAACAAAGGACAAGTTAGTTACTATATCATCAATGAAGAAGTTTTCAAGCCAAACGGATTCGAAATCGTTTCTGCCAAAGAGCCAGTGCCTCGTCTAAAGAACACGAAGCCTAAAACGTGTGATCAGGTAAGACCAAATATGTCTTGCGGCCGTAATCTAAGCTCAGATCTTCTCTTCATGGCTAGATATCGCATTGAAATATAATCCGCCATCTTCTCCTCCAGAATCAATTCCCCCCGAACTGATTCCTGAGTTCACTATGAATGATCACACTGTACTTGAAGAGGTAGCTATTTTTACGAGGAAGACTCTTTTTGAATGGCTGAGTAGAACCTAATTTAGACCTATTATAACGACATGATGAAGCCGATGCCAAAGACTTGGGACCAAATCCCCGCCTGGCTGAAGCTTGATCCACTAATCCACTCACCTTATGAAGTTGTAGGAGGTGAGCGCATTAAATTTTCTTTTTAAGAGTTTAACTTTTGCAGCGTCGGTGCTGCACTCCCTTAAGTATATGAACGTTGCTGGCATGAATGGGGTAGTAATCGGATCTGCAACTCCCTGGGTCGAAGCAATTGCTCTCCAAAATGGAGCGAAGTCGTTGCTTACGGTGGAATATCAAAGTACGACAATCGTGGGCGAGAGTAGAGTCAAATGGATCCATCCCTACGACTATGCGAAGAGTTGGAAAGAGTAAGTTGGTTCCCGAAAAATTACGTACAATAATTTTTAGACAAGGGAAATTCGATTTCGCGGTGTCTTTCTCTTCCATTGAGCACAGTGGATTACAAAGATACGGAGATCCTCGGGATCCGATTGGAGACATTCGAGAAGTTCAAAAAGTTTGGTGTATGCTGAAGGAAGGAGGCATTTTCTTCTTGGGATTGCCGAGAGGACAAGATCAGCTGGTCTATAATGCGCATCGAGTATACGGAAGGATCAGATTGGCCATGATGTTTCATGGTTAGTCTGTTTTGACCCTCTGCTTATCAGCCCATTCCTCAGAAAGCTGGGGGAGGTGGGTCAAATCAGAGAATAGACCATTTATGGACCCTGCCGAACTTACCTAGTTAGACTAGATAGAATCTCAACACGGGTGATTGTACACCCTTTCGATTTTCTCTGACCTTCTCTAGCATAGTTAGAGGCAGATTTGTTTCACTGCGTCCCTCCTCGCCTTGAAATTCTCACCGCACACGTATGGTCTCGGCAGGGTTGAGCGGCGACACCTCTTGCTGGATTAGTGTTCGAGCCTCTGGCGATCAAACGGTCCATTGGCTCTTTCTTTCTTATTCTCTATCTGAAAAATGGGCAAAGTTTTTGGAAACCCGACAATGATTTTGGGACAAACGGACTATGAGCGAAATACAAGACAATTTTAGAGGCAGATTTGTTTCACTGCGTCCCTCCTCGCCTTGAAATTCTCACCGCACACGTATGGTCTCGGCAGGGTTGAGCGGCGACACCTCTTGCTGGATTAGTGTTCGAGCCTCTGGCGATCAAACGGTCCATTGGCTCTTTCTTTCTTATTCTCTATCTGAAAAATGGGCAAAGTTTTTGGAAACCCGACAATGATTTTGGGACAAACGGACTATGAGCGAAATACAAGACAATTGAAAACATGGATAAAAACTTGGAATCAAAAATAGTAGTTAGCGAAATAAAAATTTCTCAATTCAAGCAGCATCAATAAACAAAACAAAGAAGAGGAGAGGGTCAGAAATTATTTGCTTAGTTGTCCCTTTTTAGATCCTTTTTGCTAATTTGTTTGGCAACAACATGGGTTTCGATTTAATTTTGACGGGAAAATAAATAACCGCTTTATTTTCAGGGTTCAAGCTCCTCCACGTCTTCAGAGACAATAATACCTGGCCATTCCAACTCAGAAACGAAGACTTCATTATTACGAATGGTCCAATCCATGACACATTTGTTCTTCGAAAATTGTGAAGACTTCAAGTTTCTAGCCCATTCAAAAGAAATTTTATATTAAAAAAATAAAAGCGGAGGTTTTATTCATGAAAAGCGTTCTATTTGTATCCAAAAGTGATTCCCACAAAGGGAGATCAATCAATATTCTTAAGAGTAAATGTCAGTAAGAACCAAAGTCGGTGTTTCCAGGGGTCCGTCAATCTGGCTGATTTTCAAATATACTGTTCAGTTTTTCACGCTGATTCTCGTGGTGCTATCCGTTTTTCGTAAAAATGCAAGTGGGCGGAGTTATGCTAATTTCAAGTCTTTACATACCCCATGTCAGGAAAAAATTCATCCTTTCAGTATGTTGTGTAGATGGATATGATGAACAATTTTTGTTCTAGACTGCACACATAGGAAGATATGAATTTTTAAAATTTTCTTTCACAAAAGTCGCTCAGTTTTTCGAGCTCTATCGAATGGTATACATATTGTTGGGTCTAACCCTCAAAATTGAAAATTCACTTTTTGGGTCAAGCAACTTTGATAGCCTCATTACCCCAGCGTTCCAGGTATTTTCGACCAAATTTTTTGCCTGGAACATTTAAAACTTGATAGAGAATATTTTAAAAGTGATTCTACGTGATGCCCATTAAGAAAATCTTTCAGTACGATCGATTTTGTGCAAGAAATATCAGTGCGCGCAACACCTATTTTCACTTTGGGACCCCTTCCCGACCCAAGCAAGTGGTTTTCACTCTTACAAGTTATATATCAGAAGAAGCGCTAGAGTCCGAAGATGATCATGCTTTTTAGATTTTTCGAAAATCTTTTATAGCGAAAAAGTTTTATTTGTACCTTCTGACGATCATGTTTTCGCCTATGTGGCAAAATTGCAAGTGGGCGTGGCCACGCATACAAAAGGAGGCGGAGCCTAATTTTCTCATTTTTGTGATTAGTGACCAAGGGGCTATCCGTCCATATGGGCCATATCGGTAGAAGGACTTTTGTCCAAATGCAGTCCTTTGCTCGAGTCTTAAAAAGAATCCGTCATAAAATCTAAGCCCAGTCGGTTATTTGCGATTCTGGAAAGATTCCAAGGACTGTGAAGTCCCTTAAACTAGAGCTTCTGGTAAGATACCAAGGATTTATTCAGGAATTGTAAAGAGCAGAAATAAACCCCAAGCCAGCTAAGAGGCTGCGCTTTCTATTACAACGAAAGTGAGAGATCAAACGTGAAGGAGAAAAGAAAACCATGCTGCAGAAATGACACAGCATGGTAAAAAGATGCAGATCAAAGCATAAAAAGTGTGTGCATTCGCAGTGATCATATAAAAAATAAATAATAAATAAATAAAATTAGTGCGTCGCACAATCTGATCAGGGCACTATTATTCCAGTTTTATTTGGAAATATTTTCAATTTCTGCCACATATATCTAAAGTAAACATTTATTTGAATTCGTCCATAAATTTGCCGCTTTCTACCTATGAAATCCTTTTATTTGGAAATTTCTCTCAATATATTCATCGTAGAATACTTGTGATTGATTCTTGCTCATAAACGCTAACATCCATCCAAAAGTCGACTCAGTAGAGGTCATTAGGGAAGAAGTGCAGATTTTCGAGAAAATATAGAAGTCTGCTCCAATATCCTTATTTGTGCTAACCATTGCAGCTACCTAAAATAAAAGTTTATGATATATTTAAGTCAAATTAAGATCCAATAAATTGTAGTTCTTTTGATCTTCATATTTCAAGACTAAATAGAAACTAGCCAAGTCTCGACAGTCGTGAAGCATGCGCTCTCAAGGCTCGTTAGATCAATTTTACATTGATAAGATGCTAATTTGCGATAAAAAAAACTTTCTTATATAAGGATTATTCTGGATGCGAAATTAGCAAACTAGATTTGAATTGAAATTGAATAAAGGGAAAAGTTGTCTAGATGAATTGATAATTTTCAAAAATGATGAACGAGGGAACTGCTGTTTATTTCTGTGGTTATTTTGAAATTGGTTTGGTTTGGAGCCTTCGCGAAGCAAAGGCCGAGTCGAGGGAGTGCGTGACGGAGACTCGTTTTGAATAATGAGATTACCTTGTATTCAATTTCTTATCAAGATGAAACTAATGAAACATACAAAAATTAGCATTTATGCTAATTAAAAAGATCAAATCGCGATAAAAAATTATACGTTGCACACCGGATTACTGTTACCTTTCGAGCCATGTATAATATGTGGAGGTTTCCTTGCTCAGATACAAGATCTAAGCTCGGACAGACACATTCAACAATTTGGCTAAAAAAGAAGAAAGACTAGGAAAGTTGGATTAGAATCTCAGAAATTTATAATTTGCTAACATTTGTATAATTTCTGTTGACGATATCGGATACATTTTGCATGAATAAGTGATCATCTCCAAATATCAGCACGTTCGGAACTTTCTGAATGAAATTTGAAAGGATACTAGCATTTATATAGTTCATAAATAAAATTATACTACCAATTTATTGATGAGAAAGTCTATAGCCGGAATTGTGAAATTCAGTTCAGATGGAAAGTTATGATCAGTTCTTCTTGTATGTACACACAAATGATCAGCAGAAGTATTTCTAAAATATCAATTAATAAACTCCATCTTTTCCAGTTATTTTAATTTACAGTTTCATGTTTTTTATGGCCAATTGTCCCTTTTCGGTTGTGTTTCTGCTAAATTCGAAGTAGGGAATAAGTTCGTCAATATATTCTCCGAAATAACGCGTATTAAACGTGAATTCTTGGTGTAAATTGAGATGATTCTCTTTTCTCGATAGAAGTCGTCTAAATTTGGAATATCTTCTCCTCCTATAAAAAGAAATAACGTTTTTGGGTCCTCATAATAAGTGCAGCACCATGGTTGCCCATTATGAAATGCGAAGTCAACACCATTCTCGTTTATAGCAGGAATATAAGGAACGTCATTCTGAATTGTCGTTGATTGGAGACCAAAGTCGATAGTCATTCCACAATTATTAGAAATCGAATTTGGAGCGAAATAGCAAGTCGTGTAGAAGAGAAACGAGGCGAATAGCGTAATTTTTGAACATCGACGTTCTCTCCAATCAATAATAGAAATTTTAAAAATATTTATATCTTCGTTTCAAAAAATCCCACATCCAATATTACTTTTCGTCAATTTTAAGACATGCTCTTCAAAAGACTCGCGTTTTCATAGAGGGGGTGATATCGAGGGTTTATGGAGGTTTTCGACTACGTTTATTACGAATATGGAAGTTCAAACGCGGTTTGATCACTTATTCCGCCTGTTCCAGAATCCATGTGTCTGAAAAGTTTCGAAACCGTTCTTCTGTACCAAAAAATTGGTCACAATCTACTCGTCGGTATCTCCTCTACATTTTGGCACCAGAATCTCATCGAAACAACCGCATGTTGCTATGAAAGCTGATTTTTCGTCAAAGTGTAAAATTTCAGATATAGGAATTTTCTTAAATTCCTACAATTGGAGTAAGCGAAAGTTATTTATACCGGTAAGTAGCCTAAGACATCTACTTTCTAAAATGATATAAATCAATGAAATTGAGCTTTGCCAATTTGAGAAATGACGATTCTTCTGACTCATATCGGGTTAAAAATCGATAGTTCAAATTCAAAAACTCATATCGTATCTTTGGTTATGCCAATCCGTTTTCAAGCAGTTTTTTTTGCTATAGGATTGATTAGCCCATCAGATTTTGAGAAAAATACTTTCATAACCTTGCCTTCACGTCGGGAATATCCCTTGTGCTCTCTAGGTACCACCCCAAACTCGCTTCTTACGAATAACATGTCATAAAACTCGTACATCTGTGATCATAATCCTCTCCATTTTAGGGAATATTGATGCTATCCTGCGAAGTTGCGCTATATCAGTACCATTGCACCACTTTCCGATGCGAATGACATGCATTCTGTTGATGGTCCTCCCGATCCCATAACCTGCCATTATTCGAAATAGTTGATTACCCGTTTGGGCGCAACATGGATCAAGTGAAAATGTCCTGCAAGAGTATTTCGTTAATCATAAACAAAATATATTTCTTTTAAAGAAATCCACAATGCGAAAGTTATATATTCTTTAAGAACTCTAAGCATTTTGGATGATATGATGTTTAAAAGAGTCTCTGTAACTTTCGAAGATTCTAAGTAGTCGGGCTAAAGATTCGAGAATTACAGAGACTTTCTTTTAAACATTTTAGTATGTTGGTAAATTTGCTCTTATACCTTATACGAATTTTTAATGAAACAAATTTCAGATCTCATACTCTGTTCAGACTTTTAAATACTCAGAATCAGACTGTTCAGGGATGCCGAAAGGTACCGAAAATTGTATCTGTACCTTACCTGTTGGCATCCCTGAGGCTGTTTGCGACGCGGTAAAATGACACCACACCACACTAAAAGCCAAATTTACTGCACTATGCCGCAAACAGCCTTGTTCGGAATTTTTGCATCTTTCAATTATTTGCGAATGTTGAAATGTTGATAAATAGAAACATCCTACTTTATAGTTTCAGTGAAATTAGGCCGAATAGTATTAGTGTATATAAATTGGTTGAATCCCTTTACAACAAATAGATAGACTATCAAGGATATAATTAATGATATTTTTAAAAACTTGTAGATTCTCGCCTCTAAATCTCAATAATTGTTACAAGGAAGTGTGTGCCTTAAAAAGTTATCTTTCTGAACCAAACCAAGTGCATTCTAAATTGATTTGGTAGGAGACACTAGGATTAGTCCAAAATGGTAAGCCCTACGTCATAGCTCACTTTTGTTGTTAGAAGTTTATTTGTAATTTCAAATATATAATAAACCTACTCGTTTTCGGATTATCCTCATTACCTTTCATCTTTCCACGAAAAATTTTTTTTCCTAGCATTCTTCCCTATGTGAAGAGGTCTGCTACTTTCCACGAAAATTTATGAAGGGTTTAACAATAATAAATCAATAAATAATATTTTCAATTTATATTCGAAATATCCGTAGAAATATGTTACTGAAGTTATTAGGCTGACGAATAAGTTCTGCACAAAGCTTCAAATTAATTAAATTTATTTTTGAAATGATTTATTCTAAAATGTTCCTAAGTATTCTGTTTTTCATTCAAATCTGGTCCTGTTTCTCGTTTTTCTAGCCTCTCATTCACTCTCTCACTTTCAAACGTTTTCTTGCTTATCTGCTAAATTCGTCAAAATTATTGAATAGGAGAAAGTCTTAACTGTTGCCGGATTATATTTCTAAACTCGGCATCTTACCAGTGCTACAATCGCTTTGCTCTGTTCGCGCCGTTAAAAGATAGATACCTCAGGGAAAGAAGGAGCGAGAGAACATTTGATAGTGAAAGATTGCATGAGAAGCTAGAAATATGAAAGCCAGGGCCAGATTTCGAAATAAACAATACGCCCCCCTTGTTCTTGGTAAACTATTGCAGTTTCGGATGATGACAGCCAGTTTTTTGCGAAAAATATTCATATGAGAATGACGCGAGCTGTGAAGAGATTTTGATTAAAATGCATTCTAAGGGTTGAAAAAGAAAGAATACACACTTCTTAATTTTATCTTACTAATTTGGTTCCTACTACTGATTTTGGTCCAGAAATTGCAGAGTTACGGTACTTTGAAAGTTCAAATATCACAACTTTGATACCAAATTGATGAAGAGATGAGTAATGTCGCAAAGCTTTGATGTTTTAAAACCCCAATGTTTATTTATTCTGCCCAATGTATTTGATTTCCTTCGGAAACCGACAAAATGAATGACAATTACTACTTCTGGGGGAATAGTTGATATTTTATAACTTGATGTAATTACCTTAAAATCGTTCTATATGATATCAGAAGCGACGAAGCCGGGACAATAAATCTCGGATCTCTGTAATAGTCGTGAAGGGTGGACACGCAGTATATCAGTATATTTCCATTAGCCACGTTGCCAAAAATCACAGGATAATTACGCGGCCAATAAAATGAAATAAAATCTCCGCCGGCAGCCTGTTTATATATGGCATTCATAAAGCCATAAAGCGCATCCATTGTTCAACGATTAATAATTTTAATTCATGGTCTTCTATGTATATGATATAACTATAAATGCGCACTTACATGACTTTATGTAATCTAGCATCAGTGTTTTACCCTTAAAATAACAACAGTGAACTTTCTAGACCAAAGTAAATGATAACATTTTGAAAATTTAGAATTGTATGTAATAGCTGCAGAAAAGTGGCTGGCGCATATGATATATCTTTCTTCTTTTAAACTGCAGAAAATTTGATGTTTTTTTTACAACTGAATTCAAGATAATTTGAAGTAATTGTTGTCTAATCAGCAAAATAATCAATGGTATTTTTCATGTTTTTAGCATTGAAACCCGATACTGGCTCAAGCCAATTTCACTTCAAGAGCGACAGTCGAATGATCAAAACCGCGTAATTATCCTGTAATTTTTGGCAATGTGGCTAATAGAGATATACTGATATACTGCATGCTCACTTTTCACGACTATTACAGAGGTCCGAGATTTATTGTCTCGGCTTCGTCGCTTCTGATATCATATAGAACGATTTTGGGTAATTATAACAATTTATAGGGTATCAATTATTCCCCCAGAAGTAGTAATGTATATATGTATTAGCAAGTGATTCATCGCATCAAGTTTCAAAAATCTATTATAGCGAAAGTTTTCTTTGTACTTTCTGACGGGTGTTTGATTCAAACTTCAAATTACTACAGCCCCTGCCCACTTTAGAGGACGGGGCCAAACAAACCCATTTTTGTGATTAGGGTCCAAGGGGGTATCCACCCATATGGGTTTGGTTCGGACCCAGAACACTTTTGCAGTTGTCCGATTGTGATACGTTTATTCGTGGAATGACTCTTAAATAATAAAATACATTTACTACTAAACTGTTCTAAGTTTTATTATCTGTTCGTTAGATATGCAGAAGGAATGTACACCCCATTTATGCCAAAGTTTCTCATTGCATCAGATGAGTTCACAGGCAACATTTCTGAACTTCCACCAATTTTACATCACTATTTGTTTCATTCTATCACTCTCAAACTATAGATGAATTTAAAGATACGAATTTGTTCTTGCTGAATCGAAGCGGAAGTATTAACGTTCTTTTTCTCGTTTCTAATCTTCTTCAAGAAGAACGAGTGAACATATTTAGATGAAATTCGCCTCGAAAAATGACAGTGGAGGAATGAGATAGCATCGAAAATCGTCCTAAAATTGACACCAAAAGGGTGAAAAATCAAAAATGAAATGAATTAATAATTTTAAAAATGAGGATAATCTAAAAATCGAATTAAAGAAAAATAAAAATGGAACTCGAATTAAAATTATTAATTTAAAAATGGGGACTCGAATTAAAATTATTAATTTAAAAATGGGAACGAGTGGTAGTGCAGTGGTTGTGTGTCACTGCCTAGAGCAAGGTCTCAAGTTCGCCCCCACCTCGATCCAAACCAAGGGGTTAAGAAATGTTGGTGGTGAATAAAACCACGAAAAATTTGCCTGAAATCCTTCGTCTGTTGTACACAACAACAGTCTGTCCTCGGAACAGGCCACTAGTCCTGTGTGGCTAAAATAGACCAACTGCCTTATTACGGGCTGAAGGTAGCCGACCCTACCTAGTGGGAATAAGGCTAGAAAATTTAATTTAAGAGTGAATGTCAGTAAGAACCAAAGTCGGTGTTTCCAGGGGTCCTCAAATCGGGCTGATTTTCACATATATTGTTCAGTTTTTCACGCTGATCATCATGGTGTGGTTTGTTTTTCATAAAATGATCGTATGCAGGATTACGGTAGCTTGAAGTTTTGACTGACCCGACCTCGGGAAAAAATTCATAACTTTCTTATTTCTGGAGCAAATTGAATGATTCTTTTTTGTTTTGTAGATCTTGAGTAGGAGAATAAAGTAAAAATATAAAGAAAACTTTTAGAAATTAATTTTGGCGAGGAAAAATTAGCTTAAATTACCCTATATACCCGTACTGTGTTTACAGGTGTAATATGAGTTAACGTCCGAGTTTTCCATGAAATCTTGTAGAGCTCTTCAAGTTGATCAACTTTTGTTCCAGAACTTATTCTAGAATGTGCACACACAGGGAGATATGAATTTTTGAAAATTTTCGTTAAAAAGGCATTATGCTGAATTTTCTGAATTTGGCCGTCACACTTAAAAAAAAACTCTGGAGCCCTAGCGATAATGAATTCGAGGTCGATTCTGGAACAGAGTTGTTCATTACGTCCACCTACACAACATACTGGAAGGATGAATTTTTCCAACGTCATTTACGCGTAAACGCAGTACGGATCGAAAAGTCCGCAATTGAGACGCGAAAAACGCGCATTTCTGCATAAATTGATATCAAACAAATTCTTATTTTATTGCCTAATAATCTAGAGACCAAATTCTATCGAATAAAAAAAGAATCATTGAATTTGGTTTAGGAATAAGAAAGTTATGAATTTTTGAACATTTTTTTCGATATCAAAAATTTGCTTCTCCAAAAACAGATGGTTTTATGAGTATGGGTAATTGGTTTCGACCCAAGAGTTATACCAGACAAAATCCTAACGTAGGGAGAGTACCATGCAAAAAAACCACACTCAATTTGGATAAAAAAATAAAAAAGTTATTCGACAAATAAAATAGGGAGATAATCTTGAAACACCTTGTATAAAAAATTAGATTTTCAATTTTTATTGTCACTTATTAGTCGCATATTTTATTCAAATTTTTGTACTATTTTTGCTAATAATTTTTCTATTGACTACATTCATTAATTGCTTTTTCATAATATTAATTGTTAAACTTCATTTTCAGGAGTCCGTTAGATCGAATATATAATATCTTCGGAGTGTTAATCGTTGTTATTTTCATACTTGCGTATTCCAAGAATTTTAATAATTAAAACGAACATGAAAATTTGACGATTCGGAAAATAGGAATTTTGATAAATCAAAACATAATACATTGGAACGAATTTTAACAATGAATGGACAGGTTTTCTTGATAAGGGAACAAATTTCCTTTTTCTTGAAATGCTGTAACTTTTTTCTTCGAATTTGTAAAAATAAGTGCATATGTAATGTTTCTTTTCTAATTCAAAAGATGAAGAGTCTACTTGTAGTTTTCGACGGCTCTTTGCATGGTTGTAACATTTCCATAAGACAAATAATCGAGGGCCATCCCAATCGGAATGTTGGTCAGTTTTGAATGGCTGTAATCTGCATTCGTCGCGTACCAATTAATCAGATATGGATCGCTGAAGTAGCAACAAATTTAAAATATAAAGAAAGACGATTCGTCTTCGTAAATTTTGGAAATGAGATTTCGAACATGTAAAAATTTAATGATACTTCATCAAGAATAAAAATGGCATCTTTTCAAAGCAGATTTAGAGTGGTTTGAAAGTAAACTAACCCTAAAATCTTCACCGACTCGTTTCCGCACAGTCCAATCGGTATGCTGTCATCGCTTTCATGAGTAATCAGAATGTACACCTTCGTGTTGGGTGCTTGGAATTTGGGAAATACACAGAGATAATCAGTCATGAGGTAAGTAATGGCACGATCGTGAATCTTTAGCTGCTGAAATTAGTTAATGAAGATTAAAATCTAACTTATTTCTTGTTGAACCAAAGAAAATATTGAAGTAAAATGACGGCTCTACTAAAATAAGTTATCTTACATCAAGTCGATCTGCCATATATTTCGAGTCGACCACGTAATCGGAAATGCAGCGAAAATAATCACCTTTCGTATAGAAATGCTTCTTCTCACAAATTTTCGCACGTCTCTTGAAAATATCCTAAAATTTTTGAGGAACGAAATAATCAGGCAACAATTTGCTATTTACACCTACTTCAGCATTATATTTATTTTCGCTTGGAAACCGATAATATGCATATTTCATGTCATAGTAAAATTCAGCCTAAATTGAAAATAAAATAGCGAAATAAATGGAGCTTCATTTTCGAAATGATATTATTTTCACAATATGATAGCACGATTTTCGTTACATGGAAAAGGGATATTTTACCGTCCTTTGAAAATCATACCTTCATATTCCAAAATGTCATGACGTATTCACAAAGCTGCATGCGATGAACAAGTTTATAAAAACTCACGATTTTTGAGCGAGAGAAGCGACCACTATCCGTTTTGAGTATAAGTATCAGTACAAAGAATAAATATCCGAATAAAATTATGACTAAACAAATTATGCACGATTGACAAGAAAATTGTAACTATTCTTACAAAATACCTAGGAAAAGCGAAATTTCGTTGCTACATTCGACACTATTTTCATCAATTATTGGAAAATGACAATAAAGAGCTATAGTTTCTCAAATAAATTAAGATGATTTCGCTTTTACATTTCAAGAAATATTCATATGTTATTAACATATTATTATTATTATTATTATGATACAGTGGATTTCTAGTACCATAAATAAATTATTAATATTGTAAAAAATATTTTGATTGATAAATCCCATGGTATTGTGAAAGTTCAAGGTGCATAAATTCTCGCTCAGAAGTTTGACCCTTTTCTATTCTAGTAATACATATTATGGAGATCTTATTTGTGGCTTCTAAGTTTTATTTATCTATTCTTTTTTATAATAAAATACGTGTATATTTCAAAGTTATGAGCTAAATATTAAGGTTCGAGTAACGTCTGAACGAAAAAGATATGTCATAATCTAATGATATAACGTATGATTGCCATTATTACATTTTTTATCTTTAATTTATTGCTAGAAATTTTAAACAGATGTAGGTAGCGCTTAGGCCAGATCTCCCGTATATACCCCTTTGAGTCACAAATTTTCACCAAATCATATTGTATAACCCCTTCCCCTCCTATGTATCAAATTTCTATATCAAAATTTGTATTTGCGTACGCCCTCCCCTATAATTCGTCGTTCTGACTGGAAGTCTGTCTAGATCTGATTTTAAATCAATCTATAGTTATGACTTACCAATGTAGTGAAGACGCGACAGATTAAAATAATCGTTCTTTCAGAAGCTTAAATCATTCTTTTAAAGTGTACTTTAGTAGTAATATCTTAGCGAATTTAGGCTGCTGTTATTCTTGAGTCAGAAGATCTATAAATTTGTTTCAGATTATAACAGATTTTTGCATGAATATATTTATGAATCTTACGTTGAAAATACGCAAAAAAAATATTCTAATCTTGAAATGAAACTTGAAGCGAGAATTTAATACCAACCCAGTATATTCGACCAAGAACACGGATGAAAAAGTGTATATCGCAGATTAGAATCAAGGAACATTTTCCTATACTCATTTTCAATTTCAAAGTGCTTTTGCGAATGAAACACCGAAGATTAAATCAGGAAGAATCTCCACTTTACACCAAATTGGGGAGAACGTTCTTGGATTTTTAGATTTTGCAGATACAGTGGCGAGTAAAAGTTTATCAAGAGTTTCCATGGATATGTACTCGATATCTGCCAAGTTTCATCACTATTGAATCCAAGATTATGGAATTCCTATTTTTGGAGAACATCCTTAACTTTAGAAAATAGCCTATTGTGACGTCAATGCATCAGAAAACGTGATGACATACACGAATAGATGAAATTTGGCGAGAAAGAATTCCTATGTTTAATCCACTGGCCAAATCTGCATAAGTTCCATATAAATTTTCTTTATGAAAAAAATCATATGCGCAAATTGAGATGAAAAAATGAAGTACCCAAAATTTCTCTGCTTCACTATGAAAAAATAACCTATTTTCTGAAAAAAAATATTCGACATATTCTTAACTCTTCGAACAAGTTTTTTCATAGGGTAAATTTTAACAATAATCGTGTAGTTTTAATCGGAGAATCAGGTGTAACCATTTTTTATTTCCAAACTCCACTTACTCGTGTACGTCATCACGTTTTCTGATGCGTTGACGTCAAAATAGGCTATTTTCTATAGTTAAGGACGTTCTCCGAAAAAAATAGGAGTTCCATAATCTTGAATCCAATAGTGATGAAACTTGGCAGATATCGAGTACATATCCATGGGAACTCGTGATAAATTTTTGCTCGCCACTGTATCTGCAAAATCTATGAAAATTCGTCACAGTTAGGTGTCATCTGTAAAATCTAAAAATCCAAGAACGTTCTTCTCAATTTGGTGTCAAGTGGAGATTCTTCCTGATTTAATCTTCGGTGTTTCATTCGCAAAAGCACTTTGAAATTGAAAATGAGTATAGGAAAATGTTCCTTGATTCTAATCTGCGATATACACTTTTTCATCCGTGTTCTTGGTCGAATATACTGGGTTGGTATTAAATTCTCGCTTCAAGTTTCATTTCAAGATTAGAATTTTTTTTTTTGCGTATTTTCAACGTAAGATTCATAAATATATTCATGCAAAAATCTGTTATAATCTGAAACAAATTTATAGATCTTCTGACTCAAGAATAACAGCAGCCTAAATTCGCTAAGATATTACTACTAAAGTACACTTTAAAAGAATGATTTAAGCTTCTGAAAGAACGATTATTTTAATCTGTCGCGTCTTCACTACATTGGTAAGTCATAACTATAGATTGATTTAAAATCAGATCTAGACAGACTTCCAGTCAGAACGACGAATTATAGGGGAGGGCGTACGCAAATACAAATTTTGACTAGACTTCGGCCGGCCGTTTCGCGAAAGTGCAAAACAACATTACCAAACCAAAAACTAACTCTCACACCATCAAAATTTTTAATTTCATAGCTCTCCCCTCCTGAAAATTCATCAAGCCATAAAAGTAAAACTATCCAATTAAAAAAAAATCAATCAACCATTTTAAATATTTCTTTGTCATCATTCAATTATCCCATTGATATCATTTTCTAAAATTCTTCAAAGATTTTGCAAAAAATTTCAAGTTCTTTTCATCCATAAAAATGCAAAAAAAATCGGCTCACTAAAGGAAAAATCACTTCTAATAAGGATAATTACCTAATTATCTCATCAAACCCAAACAAAGCCTATACGTTGCACACCGTCGGAAAATTCTGCATCCAACCATATCACATTCAACCATTTTTATTCACCCCACTTCAAGCAATAGCGTTGAAGACACAGACAAACACTCATAGTCAGGGGTTTTACTAAAGAGTAGAAGTAGATGCGATCTATTAATGTAATAAGTCTGCTTGAGAATTTATAAGAAAATTCTCCGTTTTCGCTCCAAACGAAGAGAAACTTATTTCGACCAATAATCTCTGAATTTTTATTCTGTGATATTCAAGTTCAAATTTAAAAGTACTACTTTTTTTTTGTTGTTTTTTTTTTTTTTAAATTTTTACAAAGAAAATTTTGTAATTATTCAATACGTCATATTGTGCATTCTCAGGAAAATGGAACATCAATGTTAAAAACTTGGCACAGAAAATTTCACATTAGGAAAGTGAGCAAAATAGTGAATTCGGATACGAGTCCGTAGCGTTGTCCACCAAAGATTTTGATGGACAACGCTACGGACTCGATTTTTGATATGTTAGGCTCTGGACTTTGGCATCTTGTAAGACCAAACAGCTTTCAAAAAAGTAGAATTTATAGTTTTCTTTTAACGGTTTTATGAGGACCATCGGGAAATCCGCGAAAAGCGACGCAGTAGTTGTACCGATTTTGTGAGTAATGATGCTTTTCGGGTGCATTTTCACTGTAATTTCGCATTCAAAATTCGCAAAAATAGCTGACTGAAAATTCATTCGAAAATTATCATTACTCTGGAAAATATTGCAGAGATTGTACAGAGGTTATTTCCCTGTGGCGCCACTGTTCCGCGGCAGGGAAATAACCTCTGCAATATTTTCCAGAGTACGGAATGGATGCGCGTAGGAAAATTAAGGCTATTTTAGAGGAGATAAATCGTTTTTAGAGTATTTTCTCTTGGCATAAATGGAAATCCATCATTCGAAAAAGATATCCAGTACTATACAAATATGCGATGTAAAATTTACGGGTACGATAAGGTAAATTTTGCTGACAAAAATCTGAAACTTTCAAAAATTATTTTAGGAAACAGATACCATTTCGAGTGGGGTCTATCGGTCGATAAATGGGTTGTCTAGAGGGAAAACTATTGGTGCTGTCACAAATGAAGATTCTAACACTATTTCTCTTGGTAGGTCGAATTGCAATTATGTTCTGAGCGAAGTTTGAATTTTGAATTATCAGAAACGAAGATAAATTGAAAAAGTAGAAAATTTGCACCAGGGCTGCACAAAGTCCAAATGTTCCTTTCTTTTTACTTCCTCTTCCCACGCTAGCGTATCGATTATTTCGCTTTTCATTGTCCTCTTTAGAACTTCGAAAAGCTTCGAAATTCAAAAGAGAAAACAGTAAAACGAAATAATCGATATGCTAACATAGAGAGAGAATAAAAATTTTAAAAAATTCGACTTCGCGCATTCATAAATTGAATTCTTCAAATTCTGTTTGCAATTTTTCAGAGGATCTAATGAAACTCGAAGGAGTGGATAGTATCGAAATTCTGAAAATCGATATCGAGGGTGCTGTGCTTATCGCACTGAATTTTCTTCGGTTTTGGAATTTTTGGTGTCGATAATTTGAATCTATTCGCTGGTCAGAAAACTTTCGCAATTCGCCTGACTCAGCGCCTTCCCCATATTGCACATCTGCTCTGTTTTTTCGTCTATTTCTTTCTCTACAATCCCTCGACTAAGGGATGATATAACCCTCTACTGTCGCGAATTGCGACCTTTGTTTTTTCCCATTTCGTAGATAAGTTACGATTTTGCTTAAGTTATCGATTGAACCTATCCTCTATAAAAGAAAATGTTTTCTTTTTCTTTTTCTTTTCCCCTTTCTCTCCTCGCACTTTTACCCAACTTATTTCACCAAATGCCTAACTCCGATCTTTTTATATTGATTTTATTTTTCTTTTTATTGTCAATAAACGGTTTAATTACCCAAGTTTGAGGTAATCTTCGAGAGACGCACGCCTACACGCAACTAACTTCCGCTTACTTGATAAGTGCTCAACAAGGATTTAATTCTTAACCATTTTTATCTACCGTGCCTAAAACTTTGTTCTTTCTAGCGGACAGGGTAGAACACGGCTGCTTTGTTATTTTGTCCCATTTCCCAAAGATGAAATAAATACTCAAGCTGGACTATGGCTCAAGTCACATTGCATGGACAAAATAGTGTTCTCGAGAGCACCCGAGAAAGTAACCGGATAGAAGAGAAATGAACTGCGGTTCCCGTGCTGTCACAGGTGCAGAGTATGAAATTGTGGTTCCTTTCCTTAAAAGCGAATGTCAGTATTATTCAAAGTGACACGGAACAGGGGTCCGTCGATTTGGCTGATTCTCACATATATTGTTCAGTTTTTCACGCTGATTCTCGTGGTGCTATCCGTTTTTCGTAAAAATGCAAGTGGGCGGAGTTATGTTAATTTCAAGTTTTTACATACCCCATATTAGAAAAAATTCATAACTTTCTTATTTGTGAACCAAATCAAATGGGGTTTTCAGCATTGGATAGTCCATGAAAAACTCTACAAATAATGTAACCATGACGAGTCACAACAGCCACCTGTTTTGACGGGAAAATGCAAAATTCGAAATTTTGACTTTGATTCACCTCAGTTTTCGATTTTTTTCGATCAAAAAGAAGTTCGACCGAAAGCTAAATATTAGCTCACGAGAAAGAGGACTCAATTCTGCACAAGATATGATCAATTTTGATAAAAATCGCCATGGCCGAAACCACGAAAAATGCGCTCGAACGCGTAAAATCAGGGTGATTTTTTCATAGTGTCAAATTTGACCCCTCATAACTTTCTTATTTTTGGATCAAATTGAATGATTATTTTTTTATTTCGTCGATCTTGAGTAGGAGAATAAATTCTAAATATAAATAAAATTTTTCGAAATTTATTTTAGCGGGAAAAAATTCCCCTAAGTTACCCTATATACTCGCACTACATTTACAAGTGTAATGTGAGCTAACGTCGGAATTTTCCATGAAATCTTGTAGATCTCTTCAAGTTAGTCAACTTTTGTTCCAGAACTTATTCTCGAATGTGCACACACAGGGAGATATGAATTTTTGAAATTTACTGTCAAAACGGCACTTTGCAATAATTAGTCATTGAACTTCAAAAAATTCTGGAGCTCATAGGAATGTGAATCCGAGGTCGGTCCTGGAACGAAAGTTGTTCACCATGTCACTCTACATAACATATTGGAAGTACGAATTTTTCCAACGTCATTTACGTGTAAACGTAGTACGGGTATATAGGGTAACTTCGGATAATTTATTCCCACCAAAATTAATTTCTAAAAATTTTCTTTTTATTTTTACTTTACTCTCCTACTCAAGATCTACAAAATAAAAAAATAGTCATGAAATTTGGTCCAGAAATAAGAAAATTATGAGGGGTCAAAGTTGACACTATGAAATAATCACCCTGGTTTTACGCGTTCGGAGGCATTTTTCGTGGTTTCGGCCATGGCGATTTTTATTAAAATTGATAACATCTTGTGCAGAATTGAATCCTCTTTCTCGTGAGCTAATATTTAGCTTTCGGTCGAACTTCTTTTTGATCGAAAAAAATCGAAAACTGAGGTGAATCAAAGTCAAAATTTCGAATTTTGCATTTTCCCGTCAAAACAGGTGGCTGTTGTGACTCGTCATGGTTACATTATTTGTAGAGTTTTTCATGGACTATCCAATGCTGAAAACCCCATTTGATTTGGTTCACAAATAAGAAAGTTATGAATTTTTTCCCGAAGTCGGATCTGTCTGAACTTTAAGCTACCGTAATCTTGCATACGATAAGTTTTACGAAAAACGGATAGCACCACGAGAATCAGCGTGAAAAACTGAACAATATATGTGAGAATCAGCCAAATCGATGGACCCCTGTTCCGCACCCCTTCCTTATGACTTTGATTTTTCTTGACATCCACTCTTAAGAAACATTCCGTTTGCCAGGTAAAATCCTTTTTTTAAAGATAATTTAAAATTTAAGATTCTCATTGAAATTCATATCGATGGAAAATCGACGAATTATGATAAATTAAAAGATCTGCTGATACAAATTGCCAAGTAAATTTTATTGTCAAAACCGATAAATTGAGACAGAGTAAATGCTGCGAAAAATTGAAAGTGCCAAATGCCCCTGTATTTACAGACGGCTCTTTTTCTTATTTCTTTTTTTCCTACATTCCCTACCCTCTCTATCCGTCTGTAAATACAGGAATACAGGAAGCCTCGCAAAAATCATTACTTGTTGAATTGATCAAATTTCGTAAAGCGCATTGCGAAGTACACGCTAATTTTCGTGCTTTCTGTCCTGCCTCAGTGTGCCAGTCGTCGACAATCATTTTCCGCTATTTAAAAATACTCATTTTAGGTTGGATTATTTCCTGTTCAACTTCGAAATCAACCCGTTTTCCCCGTTCACAGCCACAGAGTTCAGTCTGATTCACAGAAGCTGTTTCCAGCGATACAGAGCTGTGGAAATTGCGAGATATTTGAATAATGTTTAATTTCAAAGATCCTTCTTTAAAATCAAACCAAATATTTTTGAACCGAGTTATTGGAAGATGCTTTGATATCTTTAACCCGTTCTGAAGTTCGATGAAAAACAACTTCCAACATGCATGTCTTTCGAGATCGATGAACAATATGATATATTAGGTTTCATTCGATTTGACGAATGAGAGTTGGGAGACTATTATCAATTTTTTGTACATATATCCTGTGTTTGACATTTTTCTTCGCTTTAGTTTGTCATTGAGATTGACAAGTAGGTGCTAGTGCGATAAAATTCTGTGCAACTCGTAAACGCACATTTCTCTAATTTTATAATCTTTCCTTTTTCAATCATTATGATTTATTTTTAATTTCAATAGAAGAAATCTTATAATTTAACTGATTTTCTTTCGAAGTTATATTTTATAGCAAAAGGGTTTTAGGAAATCGAGAATCAAATAGGAAAGATAAGTTCGAGAATCTGAAATAACGAAGCATGCAATTCGTATTTCAAATCGATTTTCTTCAGAATTTTAGGGTCATTTTAAAGCTAACTTCGCAACTAAACTTGAGCAATTCACCTACATAAATCGGGAAATTTTCTTTTTATAAATTATAATTACAAAAAATGATTGAAACATATTTTCAAACGGAACAAAGATTAGAAATTCACCTACAATGATCGGGAAAATTATAAATTAAATTGCGAAAAAATCTATCCTTGAAAATAATAGTTTTAAACGGAATAAAATTTAGAGAAACTCATAAATTATGCGCAAAAAAGTTTTCTTTGTACCTTCCGTTTGCAGTCAAATCGTCAAAACTTCCAACTTTGACCCCCACCTAGCCCCGCCCGCTTTTGGGAACGGGACCTGATCTCTCCATTTTTGTGATTAGGGCCCATGGGTGTATCCACCATATAAGTTTGGTTCGTATCCGGGACATTCTTGCAGTTGTCCGATTGTGATACGTTTATTCGTGGAATGACTCTTAAATAATAAAATACATTTACTACTAAACTGTTCTAAGTTTTATTATCTGTTCGTTAGATATGCAGAAGGAATGTACATTCCGCCCATGCCAAAGTTTCCCTTTGCACCAGATGAGTTCACAGGCAACATTTCTGAACTTCCATCAATTTTACATCACTATTTGGTTCATTCTATCACTCTCAAACTATAGATGAATTTAAAGACACGAATTTGTTCTTGCTGAATCGAAGCGGAAGTATTAACGTTCTTTTTCTCGTTTCTAATCTTCTTCAAGAAGAACGAGTGAACATATTTAGATGAAATTCGCCTCGAAAAATGGCAGTGGAAGAATGAGATAGCATCGAAAAATGGCCTAAAATTGACACCAAAGGGTGAAAAATCAAAAATGAAA
Organism: Diploscapter coronatus; assembly: GCA_964036155.1. Classification (NCBI taxonomy): domain Eukaryota; kingdom Metazoa; phylum Nematoda; class Chromadorea; order Rhabditida; family Rhabditidae; genus Diploscapter; species Diploscapter coronatus. Next base: position 84,355,777 of record OZ038422.1, on the reverse strand, counting down.
TGAATTAATAATTTTAAAAATGAGGATAATCTAAAAATCGAATTAAAGAAAAATAAAAATGGAACTCGAATTAAAATTATTAATTTAAAAATGGGAACGAGTGGTAGTGCAGTGGTTGTGTGTCGCTGTCTAGAGCAAGGTCTCAAGTTCGTCCCCACCTCGATCCAAACCAAGGGGTTAAGAAATGTTGGTGGTGAATAAAACCACGAAAAATTTGCCTGAAATCCCTCGTCTGTTGTACACAACAACAGTCTGTCCTCGGAACGGGCCACTAGTCCTGTGTGGCTAAAATAGACCAACTGCCTTATTACGGGCTGAGGGTAGCCGACCCCACCTAATGGAAACAAGGCTAGAAATTTTAAAAAATTTAATTTAAGAGTGAATGTCAGTAAGAACCAAAGTCGGTGTTTCCAGGGGTCTGTCGATTTGGCTGATTCTCACATATATTGTTCAGTTTTTCACGCTGATCATCATGGTGTGGTTTGTTTTTCATAAAATGATCGTATGCAGGATTACAGTAGCTTGAAGTTTTGACAGACCCGATCTCGGGAAAAATTCATAACTTTCTTGTTTCTGGATCAAATCAGACGGGGTTTTCAGTATTGGATAGCCTATGAAAAACTCTACAAATAATGTAACCACGACCACCTGCTGCGATCAACCATTTCCCGCCAAAAAATTAATATCTAAAAAATTTCTTTATATTTTTAATTTATTCTCCTCGACAAGATCTACAAAATAAAAAAGAATCATTCAATTTAGTTCATAAATAAGAAAGTTATGATTTTTTTCTGGTATGGGGTATATAAAAACTTGAAATTAGCATAACTCTGCCCACTTTCATTTTTATGAAAAAACGGATAACATCACGAGAATCAGCGTGAAAATCTGTACTATGCATGTGAAAATCAACCAAATTGACACCCCCGTTGCGCACCACTTTGAATAATTCTGACATTCACTCTTAAATTTATCAGTCTGAGGGTGATAGAATGAAACAAATAGTGATGTAAAATTGATGGAAGTTCAGAAATGTTGCCTGTGAACTCATCTGGTGCAAAGGGAAACTTTGGCATGGGCGGAATGTACATTCCTTCTGCATATCTAACGAACAGATAATAAAACTTAGAACAGTTTAGTAGTAAATGTATTTTATTATTTAAGAGTCATTCCACGAATAAACGTATCACAATCGGACAACTGCAAAAGTGTTCTGGGTCCGAACCAAACCCATATGGGTGGATACCCCCTTGGACCCTAATCACAAAAATGGGTTTGTTTGGCCCCGTCCTCTAAAGTGGGCGGGGACTGTAGTAATTTGAAGTTTGAATCAAACACTCGTCAGAAAGTACAAAGAAAACTTTCGCTATAATAGATTTTTGAAACTTGATGCGATGAATCACTTGCTAATACATATATACATTACTACTTCTGGGGGAATAATTGATACCCTATAAATTGTTATAATTACCCAAAATCGTTCTATATGATATCAGAAGCGACGAAGCCGAGACAATAAATCTCGGACCTCTGTAATAGTCGTGAAGGGTGGACACGCAGTATATCAGTATATTTCCATTAGCCACATTGCCAAAAATTACAGGATAATTACGCGGCCTTGATGATTCGACTGTCGCTCTTGACGTGGAATTGGCTTGAACCAGTATCGTGTTCCAATGCTAACATGAAAAATGCAATGCCATTGGTTATTTTGCTGATTAGACAACAATTACTTCAAATTAGCTGAAAACGGATCGATTAGATTGTGTTCGGGGTGCCAAGCGTTCGGAGGTTAGGCAGATCCAAAGGAGTGAAAGGGAAACTTCCAACCAATTAGTTTGCTCAAACTTGGGTAATTAAACCGTTTATTTACAGTAAAAATAAAAAAAATAAGAAAATTATAAAAAAAAACAAAAAAAATAAAAAACAAAATAAATCCGGCGAAACGTGTAAAACCGCAAAGAATTCCGTTTTTATCATGTGGCAGAATCTGTGAGGAAAAGGAAAAGAAAATATTTTCTACAAAATAGAACATCGAAGATCGCACAATTTGCGACATTATCTCGAATTCGATGCCATAATTGGCTAATAGAAAAAGACACCGGGACACCGATTAGAAAGACACCGGCTTTTTTCTTTTCTTATCTTGCCTCCCATACTATTTCTTAGAAAAGCCGGTTTCTTTTTCTAGGAGCCCCATAATTGGATTGTAAAAAAACATCTATTTTCTACAATTTAAAAGAAGAAAGATACATCGTATGCGCCAGCCACTTTTCTGCAGCTATTGCGTACAATTCGAAATGTTCAAAATGTTATCATTTACTTTGGTCTAGAAAGTTCACTGTTGTTATTTTAAGGGTAAAAACACTGATGCTAGATTACATAAAGTCATGTAAGTGCGCATTTATAGTTATATCATATACATAGAAGACCATGAATTAAAATTATTAATCGTTGAACAATGGATGCGCTTTATGGCTTTATGAATGCCATATATAAACAGGCTGCCGGCGGAGATTTTATTTCATTTTATTGGTCGCGTAATTATCCTGTGATTTTTGGCAACGTGGCTAATGGAAATATACTGATATACTGCGTGTCCACCCTTCACGACTATTACAGAGGTCCGAGATTTATTGTCCTGGCTTCGTCGCTTCTGATATCATATAGAACGATTTTAAGGTAATTACAACAATTTGTAGGATATCAATTATTCCCCCAGAAGTAGTAATTGTCATTCATTTTGTCGGTTTCCGAAGGAAATCAAATACATTGGGCAGAATAAATAAACATTGGGGTTTTAAAACATCAAAGCTTTGCGACATTACTCATCTCTTCATCAATTTGGTATCAAAGTTGTGATATTTGAACTTTCAAAGTACCGTAACTCTGCAATTTCTGGACCAAAATCAGTAGTAGGAACCAAATTAGTAAGATAAAATTAAGAAGTGTGTATTCTTTCTTTTTCAACCCTTAGAATGCATTTTAATCAAAATTTCTTCACAGCTCGCGTCATTCTCATATGAATATTTTTCGCAAAAAACTGGCTGTCGTCATCCGAAACTGCAATAGTTTACCAAGAACAAGGGGGGCGTATTGTTTATTTCGAAATCTGGCCCTGGCTTTCATATTTCTAGCTTCTCATGCAATCTTTCACTATCAAATGTTCTCTCGCTCCTCCTTTCCCTGAGGTATCTATCTTTTAACGGCGCGAACAGAGCAAAGCGATTGTAGCACTGGTAAGATGCCAAGTTTAGAAATATAATCCGGCAACAGTTAAGACTTTCTCCTATTCAATAATTTTGACGAATTTAGCAGATAAGCAAGAAAACGTTTGAAAGTGAGAGAGCAAATAAGAAGTTCGAAAAACGAGAGACAGGGCCAGATTTGGATGAAAAACAGAATACTTAGGAAAATTTTAGAATAAATCATTTCAAAAATAAATTTAATTAATTTGAAGCTTTGTGGCAGAACTTATTCGTCAGCCTAATAACTTCAGTAACATATTTCTACGGATATTTCGAATATAAATTTAAAATATTATTTATTGATTTATTATTTTTAAACCCTTCATAAATTTTCTTGGAAAGGTGAAAGGTAATGAGGATAATCCGAAAACGAGCAGGTTTATATATTTGAAATTACAAATAAACTTCTAACAAGAAAAGTGAGCTATGACGTAGGGCTTACCATTTTGGACTAATCCTAGTGTCTCCTACCAAATCAATTTAGAATGCACTTGGTTTGGTTCAGAAAGATAACTTTTTAAGGCACACACTTCCTTGTAACAATTATTGAGATTTAGAGGCGAGAATCTACAAGTTTTTAAAAATATCATTAATTATATCCTTGATAGTCTATCTATTTGTTGTAAAGGGATTCAACCAATTTATATACACTAATACTATTCGGCCTAATTTCACTGAAACTATAAAGTAGGATGTTTCTATTTATCAACATTTCAACATTCGCAAATAATTGAAAGATGCAAAAATTCCGAACAAGGCTGTTTGCGGCATAGTGCAGTAAATTTGGCTTTTAGTGTGGTGTGGTGTCATTTTACCGCGTCGCAAACAGCCTCAGGGATGCCAACAGGTAAGGTACAGATACAATTTTCGGTACCTTTCGGCATCCCTGAACAGTCTGATTCTGAGTATTTAAAAGTCTGAACAGAGTATGAGATCTGAAATTTGTTTCATTAAAAATTCGTATAAGGTATAAGAGCAAATTTACCAACATACTAAAATGTTTAAAAGAAAGTCTCTGTAATTCTCGAATCTTTAGCCCGACTACTTAGAATCTTCGAGAGTTACAGAGACTCTTTTAAACATCATATCATCCAAAATGCTTAGAGTTCTTAAAGAATATATATAGTCCATTGTAAAAAACTTGACAGTCGCAGTGCCCTTCGCACAAGAGGGCGGTGCGAACAGCACGCTTCCCGCTCGCGTCGCGGCATGCATTGCGAATTCATTATTCAAACTGGATTTCCACTTTCATTTATTTTTTCAACGTTTTCATTCGTGATTTTTATAATTATTCAGTAATCATCGATAATTAGCGGTAATTATCGATAATTACCTTTAGGTGATTCAATGAACAGCCACTTGTCACTTATTTTTCCTCGTATTTTGCAGTGATTTTTTTTGAAAATAATTTTTTAAATAGATTTTTGAATTTCTTCTTCAAAATTGTGATAATTACCGATAATTAGCAGATAATTAGAACATAATTACAGATAAAGGTTTTAGTTTTCTGTTTATTTCGTGTTTTCCGTGATTTTTATCGTTTTTCTCGATAAAATGATTTCTTGAGCATAATTTCTCAGCAAAATTATGTAATTATATCCTAATTATCGATAATTACCGAATAATTATAGAAATCACGGATGAAAACGTTGAAAAAATAAATGAAAGTGAAAATCCAGTTTGAATAATGAATTCGCAATACATGCCGCGACGCGAGCGAGAAGCGTGCTGTTCGCACCGCGCCCCTTGTGTGAAGGGCACTGCGACTGTCAAGTTTTTTACAATGGACTAGAACTTTCGCATTTTGGATTTCTTTAAAAGAAACGCGCTGTTTATAATGTAACGAAACTCTTGCAGGACATTTTCACTTTATCCACATTGCACTCAAACGGGTAATCAACTATTTCGAATAATAGCAGGTTACGGAATCGGGAGGACCATCAACAGAACTCATGTCATTCGCATCGGAAATTGGTGCAATGGTACTGATATAGCGCAACTTCGCAGGATAGCATCAATATTCCCTAAAATGAAGAAGATTATAATCACAGATGTACGAGTTTATGACATGTTATTCGTAAGAAGCGAGTTTGGGGTGATACCTAGAGGGCACAATTGATATTCTCGATGTGAAAGCAGAACTATGCAAAGGGCTGTACGAGCTCGAACTCGCTGCGAGTTAAAACCGAGTTCGAGTTAGATTTTTTCGAATTCCGTACATCCCTGCAGATGAGAGGCGGAGGCAGGTGAATGACAACTACAGCGAGCCGTATCACCCCCTCTACGAGAACTAGAGTCTTTCAAAGAGCGTGTCTTAAAATTGACGAAAAGTAATGTTGGATGAGAAATTTTTCGAAATGAGAATATAAATATTTTTTAAAAATTTCTATTATTTGATTGAAGAGAACATCGATATTGAAAAATTACGTTATTCCTCTGAAAAATTTCGCGTCACTTTCATGGCGCTTTTACGACGAAAATGCTTTGCGGCGCTTTTTTTTGGCGAAAACGCTTTTGGAGCGCTTCCAAAGCGACGCAAAATTTTGCCCTGTCGTTGCGTTTCTCTTCTACGTGACCCACTATTTCACTCCAAATTCAATTTCTAATTGGTGAAATGAATATAGACTTTCTCTCCAATCAACGACAATTCAGAATGACGTTCCTATTCCTGCTATAGGCGAGAACACAGTTAACTTCGCACTTTATAATGGGGAATTCTCGTGTTTCAATTATGAGGACCCGAAAACGTTATTTCTTTTTACAGGAGGGGAAGATATTCCAAATTTAGACAACTTCTATCGAGAAAAGATAATCATCTCAATCTATACCACCAATGCCTGTTTAATTCGCGTTATTTCGAAGAATATATGGAAGAACTTATTCCTTACTTCGAACTTAGCAAAAACACAGTCGAAAAGGGACAATTGGCCATAAAAAATATGAAACTGTAAATTAAAATAACTGGAAAAGATGGAGTTTATTAATTGATATTTTAGAAATACTTCGGCTGATCATTTGTGTGTACATACAAGAAGAACGGATCATCCATTTCCATCTGAACTGAATTTCACGACTCCAGCTATAGACCTTCTCGTCAAGAAATTGGTAGTATAATTTTATTTATGAACTATATAAATGCTAGTATCCTTTCAAATTTCATTCAGAAAGTTCCGAACGTGCTGATATTTGGAGATGATCACTTATTCATGCAAAATATATCCGACACCGTCAACGAAAATCATAAGAATGTTAGCAAATTATAAATTTATAAGATTCTAATCCAACTTTCCTAGTCTTTCTTCTTTTTTAGCCAAATTGTTGAATGTGTCTGTCCGAGCTTAGATCTTGTATCTGAGCAAGGAAACCCCCACATATTATACATGGCTCGAAAGGTAACAGTAATCCGGTGTGCAACGTATAATTTTTTAACTAGCATAGACGCTAATTTTTGTATTTTTCGTTAGTTTTATCTTGGCAAAGAATAAAGTAAAAGGTAGTCTCATTATTCAAAACGAATCTCCGTCACGCACTCCCTCGACTCGGCCTTTGCTTCGCGAAGGCTCCAAACCAAACCAATTTCAAAATAACCACAGAAATAAACAGCAGTTCCCTCGTTCATCATTTTTGAAAATTATCAATTCATCTAGACAACTTTTCCCTTTATTCAATTTCAATTCAAATCTAGTTTGCTAATTTCGCATCCAGAATAATCCTTATATAAGAAAGTTTTTTTTATCGCAAATTAGCATCTTATCAATGTAAAATTGATCTAACGAGCCTTGAGAGCGCATGCTTCACGACTGTCGAGACTTGGCTAGTTTCTACTTAGTCTTGAAATATGAAGATCAAAAGAACTACAATTTATTGGATCTTAATTCTGACTTAAATATATCCTATACTTTTATTTTAGGTAGCTGCAATAATTAGTACAAATAAAGATATTGGAGCAGACTTCTATATTTCCTCGAAAATCTGCACTTCTTTCCTAATGACCTCTTCTGAGTCGACTTTTGGATGGATGTTAGCGTTTATGAGCAAGAATCAATCACAAGTATTCTATGATAAAGATCTTGCGGAAGATTTCCTAATAGCTAGAGGATTTCATAGGTAGAAGTGGCAAGTCTATAAATAAATGTTTTACTTTAGATATATGTGGCACTCATTGGAAATATTTCCGAATAAAACTGGAGTAATAACGTCCCAATCGAAATATTTCAAACGAAACTAAAACTCTTCGCTCGCTCGTCGTTTTAGGTGCCAACCTTCGACTGGCGATTGTTTTGTCAAATTGTTTGCCTTTACTCAGGGAAAGATTTTGCGTCGCTTTGGAAGCGCTTCAAAAGCGTTTTCTCCAAAAAAAAGCGCCGCAAAAGTGACGCGAAATTTTTCAAAGCTATATCATTTTCCAAATTCATTGAAAACATTGAGTTTGTTAATCTTTCAAAATAAAAATTGATTATTTGAATATTGACATTTTTTAAGACGAACAGAAAGCTTGGCACAGGTTAAAAAGCGAACCAAGCCTGATATGGGTGATATCGCTGGATACCCCCTAGGACCCTAATCACAAAAATGAGAAAATTAGGCTCCGCCTCCTTTTGTATGCGTGGCCACGCCCACTTGCAATTTTGCCACATAGGCGAAAACATGATCGTCAGAAGGTACAAATAAAACTTTCGCTATAAAAGATTTTCGAAAAATCTAAAAAGCATGATCATCTTCGGACTCTAGCGCTTCTTCTGATATATAACTTGTAAGAGTGAAAACCACTTGCTTGGGTCGGGAAGGGGTCCCAAAGTGAAAATAGGTGTTGCGCGCACTGATATTTCTTGCACAAAATCGATCGTACTGAAAGATTTTCTTAATGGGCATCACGTAGAATCACTTTTAAAATATTCTCTATCAAGTTTTAAATGTTCCAGGCAAAAAATTTGGTCGAAAATACCTGGAACGCTGGGGTAATGAGGCTATCAAAGTTGCTTGACCCAAAAAGTGAATTTTCAATTTTGAGGGTTAGACCCAACAATATGTATACCATTCGATAGAGCTCGAAAAACTGAGCGACTTTTGTGAAAGAAAATTTTAAAAATTCATATCTTCCTATGTGTGCAGTCTAGAACAAAAATTGTTCATCATATCCATCTACACAACATACTGAAAGGATGAATTTTTTCCTGACATGGGGTATGTAAAGACTTGAAATTAGCATAACTCCGCCCACTTGCATTTTTACGAAAAACGGATAGCACCACGAGAATCAGCGTGAAAAACTGAACAGTATATTTGAAAATCAGCCAGATTGACGGACCCCTGGAAACACCGACTTTGGTTCTTACTGACATTTACTCTTAAGAATATTGATTGATCTCCCTTTGTGGGAATCACTTTTGGATACAAATAGAACGCTTTTCATGAATAAAACCTCCGCTTTTATTTTTTTAATATAAAATTTCTTTTGAATGGGCTAGAAACTTGAAGTCTTCACAATTTTCGAAGAACAAATGTGTCATGGATTGGACCATTCGTAATAATGAAGTCTTCGTTTCTGAGTTGGAATGGCCAGGTATTATTGTCTCTGAAGACGTGGAGGAGCTTGAACCCTGAAAATAAAGCGGTTATTTATTTTCCCGTCAAAATTAAATCGAAACCCATGTTGTTGCCAAACAAATTAGCAAAAAGGATCTAAAAAGCAGGGTTGCTGATGGACCCGGGTCGACCCGGCCCGGGTCGGCCCGACCCGCATTTTGCGGGTCTAAATCGGGTCCGGGTCCGAAAAGTGAAAAATGATGAATCTGAGAACGGGTCCGGGTCTAGGATGGAACAAATTTTGGATCTGAGAACGGGTCCGGGTCTAGGATTAAAAAAATTTCGGATTTGGACGCGGGTCCGGGTCCGAGGTCAGGACCCGCTTGGACCCGCAAATTAATTCATTTGATGCGATTAAGAGTGAATGTCCGAATTATTCAAAGTGGTGCGGAACAGGGGCCCATCGATTTGTCTGATTTGCACGTATATAGTACAGTTTTTCACGCTGATTCTCGTGGTGCTATCCGTTTTTCGAAAATCGATTGCCGTAACGGATTACGGTAGCTTAAAGTTTTAACGGATCCGACTTCGGGAAAAAAAATCATAACTTTCTTATTTTTAAACCAAATTGAATGTGGTTTTCAGCATTGGATAGCCCATGAAAAACTACAAATAATTTAACTACGACCACCTGCTACGGTCAAAAATGACCGGAATTCCGGTATTAAAAGTAGAAAAATAGCCAATTTTCTGTAAATTTTTGAGCATAAAAATATCACTCGAAAATAGCATCCTGCCTTCAATTTTGCAATGAAATTCTAGCATACCATTAGGTATTTCTTTTAAATTTTCTTAACTCTCCAAAAATTAGAAAAAAAAAATCTTCTACTAACATTTCAATAAGGGAATATATTAGAGATTATCAATGCAACTAGCAATTATGTCTTTCGCTATTGTGTATAAAGAAAGTTCCAAGACAAAATTAGTTATTTATAGGAGAAATTTTATCCAATAAGCTGATTTTCCTATGAAAAAATTACTAGAGAAATGAATTTTATTCACCTTCGCCTGCGGCGGGCTAAATAATGAAGAAAGCATTCAAATAAAAATAATCACTCTCCATTGAGAATGTAAGACTTCAAATTTTGTTAGAATTATAATAAGGCATTAGCTAAAGAATTTTTGGGCATAGTCCTTCGATTTAGTTAAATAAAGAAAAAAAAATCCGGTTCCGATTCCGAAAAACAGAAACTTCCGGCGATTTTTGGCATCGAAACTTCCTATTCCAAATAAAAAAAAAATTCGATTCCGCAACAGCCCTGATGCCGACTCTTTGCAAGTAAAACTTATGCCTTTTTCAATAAGTTCGTTGATTCAAAAATTATCATTGATCCCTAATCATCTGATCCGATTAAATTATTCTGACGAGGGGATAAAGAAATCAATATCAAATAGGCTCAGGAATATTCTATAAGCTGAAATGATTGCGTTTCAATAACAAATACCTTTAAAATTATGTCTTTTGTTTGAAAAATTTGAAAATAATGCCAATTTTCATGCGGGTCCGAGCGGGCGGGTCCGGGTCCAGGGGGTAAAAAATGACGGTTCTGGAAACGGGTCCGGGTCCAGAGGATGAAAAATTGGAAAAAAATTTGCGGGTCCGGGTCCAGAGGATGAAAAAATTGGAAAAATTTTGCGGGTCCGGGTCCGAAAAATTGGGCCCGTCAGCAACCCTGCTAAAAAGGGACAACCAAGCAAATAATTTCTGACCCTCTCCTCTTCTTTGTTTTGTTTATTGATGCTGCTTGAATTGAAAAGTTTTTATTTCGCTAAATATTTTTGATTCCAAGTTTTTATCCATGTTTTCAATTGTCTTGTATTTCGCTCATAGTCCGTTTGTCCCAAAATCATTGTCGGGTTTCCAAAAACTTTGCCCATTTTTCAGATAGAGAATAAGAAAGAATGAGCCAATGGACCGTTTGATCGCCAGAGGCTCGAACACTAATCCAGCAAGAGGTGTCGCCGCTCAACCCTGCCGAGACCATACGTGTGCGGTGAGAATTTCAAGGCGAGGAGGGACGCAGTGAAACAAATCTGCCTCTAACTATGCTAGAGAAGGTCAGAGAAAATCGAAAGGGTGTACAATCACCCGTGTTGAGATTCTATCTAGTCTAACTAGGTAAGTTCGGCAGGGTACATAAATGGTCTATTCTCTGATTTGACCCACCTCCCCCAGCTTTCTGAGGAATGGGCTGATAAGCAGAGGGTCAAAACAGACTAACCATGAAACATCATGGCCAATCTGATCCTTCCGTATACTCGATGCGCATTATAGACCAGCTGATCTTGTCCTCTCGGCAATCCCAAGAAGAAAATGCCTCCTTCCTTCAGCATACACCAAACTTTTTGAACTTCTCGAATGTCTCCAATCGGATCCCGAGGATCTCCGTATCTTTGTAATCCACTGTGCTCAATGGAAGAGAAAGACACCGCGAAATCGAATTTCCCTTGTCTAAAAATTATTGTACGTAATTTTTCGGGAACCAACTTACTCTTTCCAATTCTTCGCATAGTCGTAGGGATGGATCCATTTGACTCTACTCTCGCCCACGATTGTCGTACTTTGATATTCCACCGTAAGCAACGACTTCGCTCCATTTTGGAGAGCAATTGCTTCGACCCAGGGAGTTGCAGATCCGATTACTACCCCATTCATGCCAGCAACGTTCATATACTTAAGGGAGTGCAGCACCGACGCTGCAAAAGTTAAACTCTTAAAAAGAAAATTTAATGCGCTCACCTCCTACAACTTCATAAGGTGAGTGGATTAGTGGATCAAGCTTCAGCCAGGCGGGGATTTGGTCCCAAGTCTTTGGCATCGGCTTCATCATGTCGTTATAATAGGTCTAAATTAGGTTCTACTCAGCCATTCAAAAAGAGTCTTCCTCGTAAAAATAGCTACCTCTTCAAGTACAGTGTGATCATTCATAGTGAACTCAGGAATCAGTTCGGGGGGAATTGATTCTGGAGGAGAAGATGGCGGATTATATTTCAATGCGATATCTAGCCATGAAGAGAAGATCTGAGCTTAGATTACGGCCGCAAGACATATTTGGTCTTACCTGATCACACGTTTTAGGCTTCGTGTTCTTTAGACGAGGCACTGGCTCTTTGGCAGAAACGATTTCGAATCCGTTTGGCTTGAAAACTTCTTCATTGATGATATAGTAACTAACTTGTCCTTTGTTGGTAGTCAAACTCCTGGAAATTTCTTTGATTTTTGGTTCTTCTTCGACTTCAAATTCTATGAATAGTTTAAATTTTAGAACGAGACCGCATGAAGATTAATGATAAATGAAAGGAATTAATCCTGGAATCCTGTAACTGCTTTTCGGAGAACCTTTGATTCTTGATTTTAACATTATTTCATAGTGATTTTATACTGTAAAATCAGGGGTGGGATTCAAATAGTTTAACTACGATAGTTAGACGAAAATTTAACTATCATAGTAAAATGATTTACTGCCACCATAAGTAAAAGTTTTTCAATTACTTTCAAGTTGTTTTCGTTCTTTTATTAGCCATTCTATGTAAAAAAGGAGTATTGCTGGGAAAGGCTTGGCACAGCCTCAGAATTATTTTCCTGAAAATGGTCCCTAGTGCACGGCCTGTCAAGTGGTGCATAGGCGCGAATTTACTATATTCTATAAAAAGCTGCGTCATTTCCGAGTTACCCTTTGAGTGCCACTTGGGAAAAGTTTGTGATGGCCGTCGGAGAAGAAAATGGGTAAAATGATTTTAATCTTAATTTGAATAATTTCAAATTTTAATGGCTTAGAAAAAGTTTAGACTATGAAAAGATTGTTCACGAGGCATTCAAAGGCTCCCTCCTAAATTAGTCACAAGCTTCTGCTGCCTTGTGCAAATTTGGAGGCTATCCTTTTCCTCGGGTTTTTATAAATAAAAGTCTAGAAATCTCAAAAGCTTACTTTATTTTTAGGAGATCTGACCACTCTGATAAATCGAATATCGAAACCTGAGCCTTATTGGAAACACATCGATTAAAATAATAAACAAATCCGATGACAAGAATAACCGATAGAAGAACGGTTTTTTGTTTCTTAGTTGCACTCATCAAACTTGATTGTGACAATCTAAATGACTGAACATGAGAAGATAAAAACGCGTACAAGATTGGGAAGGAAGAATGAAAACTGAAGAAAGTCAATGGAGGCTGGAGGGCTAATTGGGGGCGGGATTAGACCTTCATCGACAGATTTATTAACTTCACGGGTGTTGCGATCTCCCTGCACTTGTTCAATAGCGTTGATAAAACACTGTAGAAAGCTGTATCCAATATTGGGATTATAAGAACTATAAGAAGCCCATTCAAAAGGGGTTTTATATTTAACAAATAAAAGCGGAGGTTGTTTTATTCATGAAAAGCGCTCTATTTGTATCCAAAAGTGATTCCCACAAAAGGAGATCAACCAATATTCTTAAAATCTCGATATCCGTCGCTCGTACACCACCTAGGTAAAAATATTTTGGTGATTGATTCCATATTTGAGAGATTTTCACCTGCGAATAAAACCGACGCGCCTCCTTTGAACTTTCTTAAGACGCGTTCTTTGAGTAACCCGAACAAAGGCCGGACAACTGCAAAAGTATTTCGAATTCGGATTCAACCCATATGGGTGGATACCCCCTTGGACCCTAATCACAAAAATGGGCTTGTTTGGCCCCGCCCACTTTTGGGAACGGGGCCTGATCTCTCCATTTTTGTGTTTAGGGTCCATGGGTGTATCCACCATATAAGTTTGGTTCGTATCCGGGACATTCTTGCAGTTGTCCGATTGTGATACGTTTATTCGTGGAATGACCCTTAAATAGCAAAATATGTTTCCTACTAAATTGTTCAATTTTTACTATGACTAAGTTCGTTAGATATGCAGAAGGAATGTACATTCCGCCCATGCCAAAGTTTCCCTTTGCACCAGATGAGTTCACAGGCAACATTTCTGAACTTCCATCAATTTTACATCACTATTTGGTTCATTCTATCACTCTCAAACTATAGATGAATTTAAAGACACGAATTTGTTCTTGCTGAATCGAAGCGGAAGTATTAACGTTCTTTTTCTCGTTTCCAACCTTCTTCAAGAAAGAACGAGTGAACATATTTAGATGAAATTCGCCTCGAAAAATGACAGTGGAGGAATGAGATAGCATCGAAAATCGTCCTAAAATTGACACCAAAAGGGTGAAAAATCAAAAATGAAATGAATTAATAATTTTAAAAATGAGGATAATCTAAAAATCGAATTAAAGAAAAATAAAAATGGAACTCGAATTAAAATTATTAATTTAAAAATGGGAACGAGTGGTAGTGCAGTGGTTGTGTGTCACTGCCTAGAGCAAGGTCTCAAGTTCGCCCCCACCTCGATCCAAACCAAGGGGTTAAGAAATGTTGGTGGTGAATAAAACCACGAAAAATTTGCCTGAAATCCCTCGTCTGTTGTACACAACAACAGTCTGTCCTCGGAACGGGCCACTAGTCCTGTGTGGCTAAAATAGACCAACTGCCTTATTACGGGCTGAAGGTAGCCGACCCCACCTAATGGGAACAAGGCTAGAAATTTTTAAAAAAATTTAATTTAAGAGTGAATGTCAGTAAGAACCAAAGTCGGTGTTTCCAGGGGTCTGTCGATTTGGTTGATTTTCACATATATAGTAGTTTTTCATGCTGAACATCATGGTGTGGTTTGTTTTTCATAAAATGATCGTATGCAGGATTATAGTATCTTAAAGTTTTGACAGATCCGACCTCGGGAAAAAATTCATAATTTTCTTATTTCTGAACCAAATTTAATGATTATTTTTTTATTTAGTAGAGCTCGAGTAGGAGAATAAAGTAAAAATATAAAGAGCATTTTTCAAAATTATTTTTGGTGGAAAAAAATAGCCTAAGTTACCCTATATACTCGTACTACGTTTACGCGTAAATAACGTTGGAAAATTTGTACTTCCAGTATTTTGTGTAGAATGACATGGTGAACAACTTTTGTTCCAGAACTTATTCTGGAATGTGCACACACAAAAAGATATGAATTTTTGAAAATAATGTATAAAAGGCATTATGGTGAATTTGACCATCGTACTTCAAAAAATTCTGGAGCTCATGTGAATGTGAATCTGAGGTTAGTCCTGAAATGAAAGCTGTTCACCATGTCCATCTACACAACATACTGAAAGGACAAATTTTTCCAACGTCATTTACGCGCAAATATAGTACGGGTATATAGAGTAACTTCAGGTCATTTTTTCTCGCCAAAGTTAATTTCTAAAAATTTTCTCTATATTTTTAATTTATTCTCCTCGACAAGATCTACAAAACAAAAAAAGAAGCATTCAATTTGCTCCAGAAATAAGAAAATTATGAGGGATCAAAGTTGACACTGAAATAATCACCTTGGTTTTTATGCATTCGGGCGCATTTTTCGTAGCTTCGGCCATGACGATTTTTATCAAAATTGGTCATATCTTGTGCAGAATTGAACCCTCTTTCTTATGAGCTAATATTTTGCTTTTAGTCGAACTTCTTTTTGGTCGAAAAAAATCGAAAACTGAGGTGAGTTAAAGTCACATTTTTGCATATTCTAATTTTCCCGCCAAAATAGATGGTTGTTGTGACTCGTCATAGTTATATTATTTGTAGAGTTTTTCATGGGCTATCCAATGCTGAAAACCCCGCTCGATTTGGTCCAGAAACAAGAAAGTTATGAATTTTTCCCGAGATTGGATCTGTCAAAACTTCAAGCTACTGTAATCCTGCATACGATCATTTTATGAAAAACAAACCACACCATGATGATCAGCGTGAAAAACTGAACAATATATGTGAAAATCAGCCCGATTTGAGGACCCCTGGAAACACCGACTTTGGTTCTTACTGACATTCACTCTTAAATAAAATTATTAGTGTTCACAAATTTATAATTGGAGCATAAAACACTTCAAAAATCACAAGAGTAATAAAAAAATTGAAAAAAATGACAAATAAATGATGAAAAAGTTCACATCTTAGACAAATAATCATTATATGGAGTAGATTTTAAAATTTATACATTTTCTTGATTATGTTTGTTCGGAAGCGTTTTTGAGAAAAATATTCAACTAAATTTTGAATATACTCGAGCAGAGATAAATGAAAATGAATTATCTGCCCATTTACAATATAAATATTGGCGGGCATAGATACTTGACGTAGTGCTAATTTCGACTATTTTTGAAGTAAAAATTTTCTGAAACAGTTGTTTTTGAAATTTTCAGTTAATTTGGGTAGTTTACCTGAGAGTTTGATCTTGAAATTAAAATTTGAAAATTGACCTTCCTTGCAAAATACTTACTAAATTATATAGTAGAGGTAACAGCTCTATTTTTTATTTTGGTATCTATCGTGTCTGCCATCAATAAACCCTTTCATATATTCATTAAAGCATCAATAGGTTTTTTTTTTTTTAAATTAATGCATGCCAAGATTGACGAAAACTTCAAAAATATAATGCCTGTAATAATGAAATATCGACCCTTGATAAGAAATAATGATTGCGGTGAATTGTCATGATTTTACTCTATTCTATAAAAACTAGGACGTTTCTTAATTGCGACATTTCCGAATTACCCAAATTCACTAGATTATTATCAAAGAGTCTAATTTTTAATGACGATTTTTATTAGTCAAGTCTACATTTCGTATCAATATCATCAAAACAGGTGATTTCAATTAAAAATTTGAAGTTTAATTATTAAATTTTGTTGTTGGTTATAGAGTCTAATCACGAAAATAGCAGGGCATATTTATTTCCAATGTTCAAAAACTATTAAATGATTTAAAAAATAGTAAAATTCAAATTCATGATAAATGATGCCATTTATTTCCGATTAAGTATGTATTTCAGGAAAATTGATTTTATCTACAGATTATTGAGATATTTCAAATTCTCTGCAACTTATTCAAGGAGAATAAAACGAGATAATAATTTTAAAAAATAAGATTAAGATTCAAAATTGATTTTACAAATGTTGAAAATTCAAAATTTTTCAAAAAAGAAAGGTTTAGATTGTTGATTCTCGATGATCAACGCTTGAAACTATCATCATATGATTTATGGCTGATGAGCGATTTCCTGAAATAATATCGATTTTAAAATGATGGAAGATTAAAAGGGGACGTGCGTTGTCCATCAAAAATAATTAGGTGAGGCGTTGTCCATCAAACTTTTTGGTAGACAACGCTACGGACTCATCTAATTCCGTTTAGCATTCTGAAATTTTGCAGTCGTACTCTACTTCTATCTAGCATCTTTCTCTCGTCTGCATTTTCAGGTCAGGTACAGGTATTTGTGCAAAGGGCTGATAACATTTAAATCTTTTCATTCGTAGGAGCGAGAAGTAAGAACAAGGAAATAGTTTTACAAAAACCAAAATCTATAGACTATTGTTTCAGCGATTTGATAAAGCAATAAAATTCTGATCGCGTAAAGTTAATAGGACAATCTTGTGTTGAAATTTCATAAACCACTGAAAAATATTCGGTTTCAGAAACAACGAAAATTTTCGAAATTGAAACCTCACACCATTTTTGCGAAAATTACATGAAATCGATTTCCTTTGGAGAACATTATAATAGCTCTACTTTGGGGAGTGCCTTTAATTTACTTGATAGACCTATATTGTTTCTTTATTGTTCTGGCTTATCTAGGCGAATAAAAAGAAAGCGGGGACTAAAAGTTTAGGTGTGTAAGTGCGTCATCCGTGAATTAGTAATAGTCCTGATTTCGCTATTCAGATAATGACATTGTGACAGAAGAGACAAAGAGAGAATCGCACTGCTATCGCTGCAGCTGTCGATGTTTGACGCGCTGACTGGGATTTTCTGACGATTCGCCTTTCCTTTCTTCCCTTTCTCCCCCTCTTTATCATTAACACTCGTCCTTTGCGCGACAAAAATAAATGAAAAAAAATGAGTGATCCCCTTGAAATTATCACTTATAAATGGAAATTTTATAGTGCGATTCCATTTTTCAGAAAAAATATGTCAGAGAAATTTTAGCATTTTTCCTAAAATTAGTAACATGTATTTTATGCTGCACGGTTTGAGTTGTCCTGCCCATACAATATGTTAAAAAATCTGCGACATCTCAAATAAGTTCGTTAAGAAACCCGTTAAAAAGAACCAAATGTAGAAGTTTTTTTTGAAGAATAACTTGATACTTGGAAGGACCTTCCTTCTTCTCGATAACACCGCAGAGGCAGTTGGTCATCGAGGCCTTCATTTTCTTCTCGCAGCGGACTTTACCGGAGCTATTGAGCGCGTTGCGGATCGTTCTGTACGAAGCTCTGAGTCCAAATTCGCCCGATACCTTGCGCAGAGACGCTGCTTGTGTTGGAGAAATAGCGGAAAATGCGACTCCTGTTGGTGTCGGAGAGCAGAGAAGAGCATCCCACGAGCTTGTTATGGCCTCTCGACTTCGATGTGATGATGTTGGCGACAGCACATCGGGAACGGTTCATTCGGCGAGCAATGGTCAGCTTGACGTCGTAATAGGCGCGGATCGCGAAGTCGTCCAGCTGGCGTAATTCTGAAGAAAAATAAACAAAATTAAAATATTAAAGTAAAATGCAAATAAATACAATGATATAATATTGCAACAACTTTAAAGGTGTCGCAGACTTTGTTTTTACTACACTATATCTTCTAATATAATGATTATTTTTCATAAATTATTACGAAAGATTTATAAGTTTGAACATATTATTTCTAAAGTTTTCCTCCTTATTCTTCAAATTTTATTGAAAATATTCCATTTGAGAATATAGAATTGGCTTTTTCGAAGAATTTATGATTTCTGAGTCGGATTTGATCATTTTAGAAATATTCTGCTTGGAGTCGATCATATTTTACTTTTTTAATTATAAAACATCGAAGAAATTGCAGCTGGAATGCTTTCGAGCGTTTTCATAGGTCTGCTGAAGAAAATAAGGCAAATTCTTGTATGAATTTAGCACCAGCCTTTTCTTCATTCTTCGATCTTGACTTCCGATGAAAATCAATTAAATTATGATAACTAATGATCGTTAATTACCTTAGATAATTGTCGATCGAAAAATTAGTCTCTTTTCGCCTTTCTTCCCTCCCAGCCTTCTCTCTTTTATAACGCGCGCATTCTATCACAACGAAGAGCGGGGCATATTCCTACTTCTCGTTTCAAAATACCGTGGCCTATATAAAAAGAAGGAGGACGACTTCCTTGTCGATCTGAAGATGGAAATAATTCGCACAGATCTGATACGATATAAACAAGTCAGTTGCTAGGCACACCCTCTATTGGGAAATGACCAATTCGGAACTATTTTTGGTGCCTACTCGGAACTCGGCCAAAATAGACTGAAATAAGATCAGATAGAAATGCTTCAATTCTAATTCTGCTCTAATATTATTTCCTTTTTTCTCTTACGAATATTTTGACATGTTTTAATATCGATTGATTTCGTATCATTTCATAACTCTTCGAATTATTTCTATTTTCAATACTTTTATTTTAAAAGCTTTTAAATTTTTGCTGATATGACGTGGGAGTGAAGAGTTGCCGGTTTCGAGATTGATATGAAGGAATCGAGTAACTAGAGATGTGAGATAAATGAATAGAAAAGTAAAAAAGATAAAATTGTCAATTATCATTTTTCGCGATTTGGTAACCAAGCAAAATAGTGTGCGAAATGAAAGAGCGTTTTTTTATCTTTCCCTTTTCTAACCCTACATACTATTTCACCTAATCGTGAAGTCGCAAAGCCATGAAAATCCAAATAGCCAAAAAGTGAGATGAAAATGGTGTAGAAATGCCAAATAAACCCATGCCTGTAAAGTCAGCGGTGGAAATATATCGAAAAATAATAGAAGCATTGTAGGTGTAAAGAATTGACACTAGAAAGCTAATATAGTAGAGAATGAGAATAGAATATAACACTTGGAACGAAGAAGAATAATGGCATAAAATTTGAAGGCATTTGATTTTGAACCGAGTTCTGAATAGGGACAATCTTATTTCAGTCTATTTCAATCGAGTTCCGAATAGGGGTGTACCGGTTGTTAGCATTAGTCGTCCCAAACCCGTCAGCATAAGAAAGTAAATCGGCAAAGATATAACGGCGTAATAACAAGTAAAATGGGTAAACAGCCGAGATCCAAGGTTCAGAGATTACCTCTACTATATTTGAAACCCTATGAAAATAGGCATTTATTTAATCATTATTGCACACGATTCACATTCAACCTATTGCATATGATATCGTAAAGAAAGAAACTTTCCCAACATAATCTTCAGTACGACTAATTAATTATACAGACAATTTTTGAATCTAAAATAGACACCATTTGGAAAATACGCGATCCGAAGAGAAAGCAAAAAAATAGGAGCGGGATTAAAGAAAAGGAAGGGTCGTATGTTTTTTAAATTACCTAAAATAGGTATTGAACAAAAAATTCAATGATCTTCGACTAGATATAGAAGCATCATCACCAGAAACGAGATGGAATTCCGATTCTGAAAAATTCAATTTCGCCTTGTCTCTGATCATCGCTCAATACCGAGAAAAGTCGATAATTTTATGGTCCTTCGCACATGAAAGCGTTGACAATATTGCCGGATACAGTATCATGAAAAGTCATGTCGGGTTGGCATTCGAGCGTGAGAGTGTCTGGACCATAACCGGTGCGTCTGCAGTCGGCCATCGGAGTTCCGTAATTGGTGATGTAGGCGGAATTATCCAGTCCATTACAAGTCACCTCCCAAATGCAACTCGTTGCTGTGGACATATCGGTGTACGCGAAGCTCGTCCAAGAACTGGTCCCCAAATCGTTACCGCCACACATATTCGGTGGTGAGTAATCGCCCCAATCGGAAGACATCTGATTGCCCAGCATGCATCCCATGCAGGGATCTGAAATGTTGCGTATCGTGTGATTGTGATAAAAATCAAGGATTATTTCCGAAAGAAACCCAAGTAATAGGCATTCGGCAAGCTCAGAAGTTCTCGGCAACTTGCAACGCGGCATTCTACTAGAAAGAACCAATAATCGTTGGAAGACAACTTCAGGACTTGGGAAATTCGTCCGAGTACAATTATTTTTTTTTTCGAATTGGATAGCATAACCACCAAAAAAAATTTCGCCAAGTGAGAGTTGGGTAGTGTTTAAGCAAATTGGCTGTTGTTCGCGAATTACGAATCGATTTAGACGAGAAGCAAAAAATTGAAAATACCTCAAGCAAATAAAAATTGCGATCAAAATTTTAGCTAGGGTTTTCGTTTATTTTAACTTATTTATTACCCATCGCAACAGTCGTGGTCGGAATGCTTGTCATCGTAGTGGGAGTCGAAGTGCTTGTCACGGTAGTGGGAGTCGAAGTGCTCGTGAAGGTTGTCGTCACTATTGTCGACGTCAGAACAGATGTAGTCACTCCCTCTGCAATAATATAGAAGCAGTAGTAAAATCTATAAGTAGCATTATGTCGAAATCTTACGACGAACTTACGTTTATAATTAGCTTGTTCAAATTCGCATGGAAAAATTAATAAAAATGCAGTGATTGAAAGAATTTCAGTACTGGTATTTATTGAAAGGGAAGCGAATTTTGTTTCCTCTTCGTGTTTCACAATTTTGCACTCTGATTTGAGACTGGAGTTAGTCAAGTACCACGATAAAAAGTTATTCAAATTCAGACAATATTGGACCTGTGGTAGTCTCTGCTTCTGGCAGCTCATCATCTTCTAAATCGGGAGAAGTAATGCAGCCATTTGAACAGGCAAATAACATAGCATAGATTACCAGCAATCTTAGCATGTATCTCCTAAAATAATAAAAAGATGAATTTTAGAATTCACAGCTGATAAGCAAAAGAACATCTATGAGTAACAGTAAAAATGATCATTGACTAGAACTATAAAAAGAATTGCTTTTAGAGATTCATAAAATGTGTAATGATGAGAATGTATCAAAAGTTAAAATACAGACAACACGAACAAGCGTTTTATGAAAACATAAAATTAAAAAAAAAAAAAAAAAAAAAAAAAAAAAAAAAACGCACTGCAGTTCTACGTAGTGGAGATTAACGAATACATCCTTCTTCCCCGATAGATCAAATTCGTAGAGATAAAACCGGCTTATCAACAGCATAACAAAAGATCAAATTATTCGCGTAGATTTATTTGGCCTCAAATTTGGGTAATTAAACTTTTTTAAGTAAGAAAAGTAAAAAATGACAAATCGACGATAGGCACATAGTGAATGTTATCCCTTTTCAAATGCCTTCCCAGGATTATTTTTTCACTCTTTCCTTATTTTGTTCGTTACGGTACTTGATGTTTACTTCTTAGTGATGATAAAATAGATCAGTGATTATTTCGCAAGATAAACAAGGCTCCTAGAAAAGGACATCAGTTTTTCTAAGAAATAGTATGAGGAAGAGAAAAAAGACTGTCAAAACTTGTCTTTTTCTAGGGGCCGATAAACAGTGCTGATAGTGGTTGCAGTCGAAGTCTTTTTTTGGATTTTTTACCGGGGGTAAAACTGAAAAATGAAATTGATAGGCAATAAAAATGAAGCTGGACCCCTCAAATTGTTCTGAATAGCTATAGCTGAATGCCAGTGGCAGAGTAAATGGGGGTTCTGAGGCAAAGGGTGCATGGTGAAGTGGCGGAGCGGTCTAACGCGCCACGTTAAGGTCGTGGTCTCTTCGGAGGCATGAGTTCGAATCTCATCTTCATCAGATATTTTTTGCAAAATTCCGGCTTCATTTTCCAAACCCTCACTTGCACCCTCCAATTATATTATGAACGTTCGAAGCCTTTTCGATTATTTCTGATTAGGGACCGCCAAGCCACGCCCCTTTCCCTTGATTTAATATTGCCTATAGTTGACAAGCTTTAAAATTATCGCTGTAATTATTTGATTACTGTAGTTGTGCATTATCGATCGAAAATGTTATTCGAAACAAAGCTCCTTCCTTTTTGAAACATTCGAAAATGCGACTAATTTTTCTGCCGTCCGCTTTTCGTTTCGTAATCATCCATATCTCGATATTTATAGTAATCAGTGGAAATATTCTTTAGTGTATAGTGAAAAGTCAAATAATTCTGTTGAATAAGTCCGATATCATTAATTCCGCTATAAAGTCTAAAAAGTTTTATCTCATTATAGTTTTTGTCACAGAAATTTATCGAGTTTTGCAAAGATATCTATACAAATTAATTCTTCGTATCCTGCAAATTAACGTAAATCTTTTTTCTAATCATTATCCTTGTTTACAGTTGGAAATATAGTAAATGAAATGAATTGAAGAATTAGGCTTTTATTTGTTTTATTCTTTGCATTCGATCGTGCTAGTCTTATTTTTCAGAACAAGTGCATAAATAAGGATCGATGTTATAGACATGATTCCTCGAGCCATTGCATCAATCTAAAATGTACCATTTCATATAAGTTAATTTTAAAATGAAAATTATTATAATAAAAATAAGGATCATAATTTTTAGCTTACAATTTCATGACCAACATTAGGAACCGTTGAAACTACGTTTACCCTAAAATATACTTTATTTATTGATTTTCTAACTGGTTTTTATGCATTAATTTTTGGCGTTTTTTCATTGCTTTAATTAATCTTTTAGATAGGAGATTTTTGATTTTCAAAAATTTCAAATTAACTAGTGCTTTTCAAGATAAAAATATAACTTTTTATAATAAAATACATGCAGATACAAAGTAATATTTCATTTTGCACCTGGATTATTACCATGTCAACGATCTAAGTCAGAAATTTGCTTTACACTTTGTGAAGTCAGTTTTATGAACTTCATAATTTTCGAGGCATTATAAATCTGCTCAAAACTTAAAAATTATTAGAACTGAGAAGCACGATCGCCAGAGACCATTCGCGATATATTCTCTATATATTTCCTTCAGCGTCTTTTTTTCTAATCAATAAATAATATAAATTCTCGAAATTGCTATTATTCCGACCTTACAAAAACATTTCCCTTTGCGATCTAATCCCCATAATAGTTTTTCGCCTGGCGAAAGTGCTACTTATTAAATCCAAATGTCAAATATAACCGTAATCGACTATGATCCGAGTAATTATTACATTGTCCTCTTTGTGTCTTGTCTACCAGAGTTATTCCTCAACTTCGTATGTCTTTATTGCATCCTATTTCATTCGGAAGGACTCGATAAAAGTTATCGAAACTCTTTATTACAACTACAGCTCAGCATGGCGGTTTATGATGTGGCATGTATTCTTGGCGGTCCGCTTATATTTTGGGTAATTTCATTTTGTCAAGGCAGCTAATTAAACTCGTACATGGAAAAATTTCATAAAGATCTGGCTCAGTTTAACCATAAACCTAGCCGATACGACATTGATCACACGTGTGTACGATTTTATAATGGCCATTTGTCAACAATAAGAAATAAATAAGATTCGATTTATGAATTTTTGTTCAAATACTTGATATTTTTGCACTTTCATCGAAATGGATAATTTGAACATTAAGATCATTTATCATCTTAATAACGTATAATTTTAGCCATATTTATCAGGAGTGACTTGTAGTCCAATTGCAATTTATTTCAATATGTCCACATTTGCCTTGCTAATTGTAGGACTTGCAGCATTTTGCAGTAAGTTTTATTCATTTTCAGAGATTTCAAATCTTTTGAAAAGCTCCCAAAATATTACAAGTTTTGAAAATTCGGAAATTCATTTTCGTCGTTCGTCAATTTATAATAATTATATAACATCTGAAAATGCCATTATAACGTCATAAATGAAATATTATTGAAAAGATACCTAACCTATCAGTCTCTTATGAAATCCCTTTAAGTTTCGTCAGTCATGATGCTTTTTGATTAACATATAATAAAAAATTTCCAGGCACCGTTTCATCTATAACCTTTTTATTTATTCATCGATACACAGTAGTTTTAATGGGAAGCAACCGTAAGCCCTGGTCGAAAACTCGTCGTTATTCCCTCTACATTTTTATCCTCATATTGGTTGAATCGATAGCTGTCCAAATATATTACTATAAACCGATTGACCAAGACAAAGCTCGGCTGGAATTAGCGAAGGTACTTAATTTGTTATTTGAAATGGTAGATTTTTACATGAGTACGCAGAAAAATGAGCATTCGTCTTTCCGCCATATAAAAAAAATAATGTTTGCATGTTCGTATATTTTTAATGAAAATTTTAAAGGTAACACTAGTAATAAAGTTGAAAAATGAAATAATGATATAAGATTGCGAAAAGAGAGGCTAATAAAATAATTTTCTCAATACTACATATACTGTAAGCTTTCAAAATGATACATGCAGGCACTAATAATTTAATCCTACAACACATTTAGGCCTGGGGAACACCATACAGTCTAGTATTCAGTGCGAGAACAGTGGTCATAGACTATCATCGATCTGGTCCTTTGAATATTTCAATTCTAAGCGTTTCAACGATATTATCTGTTATCGCGATAGCGATTTTTCTGGACTATTTCAAAATCTTAAATTCGGATGCTTCGAAATTTTCGCGATCTATGAAGAAAGTCCATAAGAAATTGCTGATCATTTTGTGCTTTCAGGTTATTATTGCTTACACTAATAGTTTTCTCAGTATGAAATTTAGACAATAATTCCATTCGCCATAGTATATTTTCCACTAGTGCTCTTATTTTTCATCGGATTTTTCGAGCAAAGTAATATAATTTTTAAAGATAAGCTAATTTTAAGGGATCGATTTTAGAAATTGGAGATCTTCTAATGACTGGACTTTCGCTGCAAAGTACGATATCATCGATTGTATTATTGTCTACGAACAATGACTATAGAAGTTTCTTGTTGCAAATATTCAGAAAATTCGCGTTCAAAAGCTATAAAATAGGTATTTTAAATATCAATTTGGAAAACAAACGATATGTTGATACATTCGATGCATGAGTTATGAATAGTGTGTTGAGCAAAAAAGCTCTTCTCCTAACTATACTCTAGAGTCACTAAATCGTCAATAGTTTTCCAAATTGAATTCTATACTAAAATATTTTAATGTTAATTTTTTCAGATGACAATCAGCGATCTGTAGCCACTGGATGTGCGAATGCTAAGTTGAACCAGCGAAAAGTTGTTGTCGCGGTTCTATGACAACAAAATTGCTGACATATTTTGCAGAATTTTACAAGACAATAAAATCGCTTATGATTTTACGATAGCGTTTTTATTAAAAATGTGATAACTTAATAGAAAATATTGTTTTCTAATTAAATTTTTGCCAAAAATTAATATTGTTTTTGCAATTACGCTAAGATAATATCATGTGCAAAGTCTAATAAATTAATTCATGATAGTATGCATAAAAAGTAGAGCTCATGCTTGCAATAAGACGTTTTGACAAAAATCTTGATTTTTTCTTATTCAAAATCTGTAAAAATGAGTCTGATTGTTTTGCTAATTGTTATTTTGATATTCTATGCTGAAGCGGTAAATTCTAAAAATTTAAATAGATATGAAACTATTTCAGTGTCCATTTTTATGAACAGCAAACCACATCATGAAAATCAGTCCAATTCGCGGACCCCTGTTTATACCCTTTTGCTAAGACTTTGGTTTTTGCTGACATTCACTCTTAATTGACAAAAATCGACTAGGAAATTGAACAAAAGATAATGCAATACTTTATTATGCTAAAATGAAGCGTTAAGGTTTTTACCCGAATTTGAATACTATATTTGCCCACTTACTAGGATTTTTCTGATAGTTCTGATGCTCCTATCAAAGAGATCCTTGAACTTCACAATCAGTGACAATATTTGAATCGACTGATATCTTGTTTGCCTTCTTGCATTTCGCTATCTTACACATCACGGAGAGCTGCTCTTTGTATGGAGTGATGAAGAAGAATGACACGAATGGAGAAATAACGGGGATGATTGCCACGGAGAAGAGGATTAGGTTTTCCGTAAACGGATGGTTCAGGTACTGAAATTAGAAAGAATTTCGAACGATAAAATATGAAAAGATCAAGTCATGAAATTTGAAAATATTACTATTTTAATTGGGCATTATTAATCTCCGATATCTCAATGGCATGAACTACACGTTTTTCCTGTATAAATATTTTCATAAATGATAAAATTACTCCGAATGAGATGAGATAAAATGCCGTGACGCCAATGTAGTAAAATCCTGGAAGAATAGTTTGAATCGTCAGGGCCTAAAACTGCAATCTTCCTAAGCACTGCTAACTTTTCTTATTATCAACGCACGAAAAGCGGTTATCCAAGCATAGTGGGACATACCGACTCTAGACAGATAGTTTGTTTCATCCTTCGACGAAATAGTGTGTCTAATGAAGAGAATTAGAGAAATTCCTCTGCATTCTCCAGCTCCCGATGACCGCTTTTCTCGCGTTACTAATACCTTGAGAAGATCAAAATGCAAGCGCTTCGTCGTTTCGGAATACTGTCTTTCCTCGACTCTTTTCAGAATTTTGTGTCTCAGAAAGAAAATAAACGGATAAGTCGCTGGGACAGCAGCGCAGATGAAGAGAATTGAGAAACTCACTGAAACAGAATAATCTTTCGGTTTTTCACGAAACTGCCTAATTAGCGAGATAATTAATGAGAACACGAAATTCAGCCGATTTTTGCCTCAAAAAATGGGCGGAGCTTGCGGACTCTAAATCATAATTAGTGAAGGTATCCTGTGATGCATTTTTCATCATTATAAAGTCCGGGGTATTGGAATTCTGATTTCGATTCCGGGTCGAGAAAAATTGCAATTCCGATTCAGAAATTTTCAAAATTCAAATTCCGGAAACAATTATGTTATTTTGCATTTGACTGCCTCCAAGTGTCATTAACAACGTTTGAGGGTCTAATTTCATTTCTTTTGCGAAACAAGCTAATGATTACTTTGAGGATTCTCGTCGACCTTCTTAAAGCCTGTAATCGTGGCTGCATCGATATAGTAATTTGGATAGGTCTTCAACGCTATTTCACGTAGCGTTGTAGGGTCGTCATACATAAAAGCCAGATTGATGAAGGACAAGGCTGACGGAACAGAAAATATGACCAAAGCTATGTAGACTTGAGACCGTCTCGGCTTGCTACTGAAATCACATTCTCCATTATCTGTGTGACGAGCGTTTTCATTGAAGGGGAAGTACATCTGCGAGCACAACGCATCGACACTGGAAGAGAATAAGAGGAAGCATAGTGTAGAGACACGGGCGTATGGTTTAGGCTCGCAAGTACCCCTTCGCTCCCTCCTTTGTAAACAATCATCTCGTAAATAATAGGGTAAATTTTATCGGCGAATTAAATTCTGTGAATCGCGCACTCTTCAAATTTTCGCAGGGCATAGAAATATTGAAATTGTCATGCTAACTATTGTTTGAAACCGAAATTCGAACTTAACATGTATGGCATTTGTAATAGTAAAATGACTTACTTGTACAAGACATAATATCGATAGCAGAAGGACAGTAACAAAGATAGCGCTGATTGAGTTATGCAGTGCTCAAGAACCATCCACCCGCAGAAACAGGCCTGGATAAAAACTCAGATTTTTCCTATTTATTTTTACTTTACTGTATTGCCAAACAATTGGCAAATCCCATAGTTTGCCTGGATAAGTTGGTTTAATCCGATCGGGAGGTATCTAAAATAAATTCAATTTTTCATTATCCCATGGAAAATAGAGATGTACCTCTGAATAATGAAGAGTGACAGTAGACTAGTAAGCAGCTCGATTAGTGTATTGTTAACCAGAAGCACTCTAAATTACTTTTGATATTTGGCTTGAGGGAGTAATAAATAAAGGCTCAGAGTTACTTGTAAACAGTCATATATTTTGGAGTGTAGAATATTATAATGCACAGGAGAAGCGAGTTCAGGAAGATTCCAGTTGAATCAACCAAAATGTGAACGACGATATTTCCCAAGTCGAAAGGGCTTACTTTGTCCAGAACCTCAAAAATCAACAACGATTGTTAATGATATGAGAATTGTGAATAAGCTACCTCCAATATTGGACGATGGTATGATTCAGGATTATTATTTACCGTGGTATTATTCATTCGTCAATTCCAAAGTGATCTGAAATGCTCCAATGCAAAGGGCTATCGATGGAGCAAGATTAGCCAAATATAACCCAATATTTTCTCTAAACAAGAGTAAAGTTAAATATTCTGAAATTATCCGTCGCGTTCTTCGTACTAAAATGATATTGGGTTTACTATCTTCAACTGTTTATTATCCTTTGCACTTGATAATTACGGACTAGGATTAGCTTTGAGCTCTAGCGTTTCTATGAAATTTACTTTGCAAAGCGACCTTGGATAATTATTACGTAAAAGCTTTATTTTTATCTGAAAATTAGCCAAACATTTAATAAACAAGACTGCCCACAGGTACCAAGAATCGTACCTGTACGTGTGGCCCTTATATCTGTGCCTGAATACCTTTCAAAAATCATGCCTGTGCTCACTAAAAATGTACAAATTTTGCTTGTAAGACGTTCTACGTTATTAATACAGATCTAAACTATATTTCTAGTTCGCCGCAGACGAAAGTAAACTATAAACCTCACTTTTTTGTAAGAAATTAAAATGTGTTAAAGTACCTTTATCTTACCTATGGGCAGCCCTGTTAGTAAGCGAAAAATCGAAGCTCTTAAAATTGAAATATAATATTTCGTAAAATTTATTCAAATGAGCTCTAATTATGATCCAAATACATCAAAATTTTGCCTCAATGTATAGTAACACTGATTATATTTGACTTCAGTGTGCACAATATCAGCTATTTTTCGCCGTGCTCATATATTCACCAAAGTTCTATTAGCGCCAAATTCCGTGCTAAACCTGTCATTATTTCAAATTTATGTAAATTATGTTTTTTTGGTAATTGGTGCTTGGCTCCACATTATTGCACTTACAATTTTCAATGCATTTTGTTTCAACAATTCATTCAGATTTGAAATCAGTCACCCTGATTTGCAAATTAAATGATCGTTGATTGAAAACTGAAGATATCATGAAAATAGAGTAAATTGTGAGCTTTGTTACCTTTATTTGTACTGTGATATTCAAATTATTGCTGATAATAAAAAGTTTTTAGTATGATCTTAAAGCTACTGCGAAAATCAGCTGAGCTCTGTTAGTATGCTCGAGTTGATTAGCTAAAGCTGTTAGTGTTAACGAGCAATGTGTGCAAATTGCAAATTGAATGATACGGGATACGGTTTCTCGCATTAAGTCTGAGTTCATTTTAAGACTAATTTGAAGCTAATAAATCACAAATCGAGTACAATTAAATCTTTTGAAACATACTTTAGATCAGATTTCTTGTATGTACTCTAGACAAACCAAGATATTCTCTCAAGACTCCATTGTAGAGGCAATTTATAAAGTTACATTAAAAGCACACCACTAGAATTCGGATTTAGAAAAGACGCTCTTAAATGTGGAATTGATGTTTATTTTTCTTTAACTTCACTAATAATGTGCGAGAATAAGGATGAATCTCTGTTCTCATTAGAGCGTCTTTTCCAGCGCCGAATTATAATTTTATTGGAGCGCTCGATATTTCTATTGCAAACTTATTTAACTGAATCATTTTTAACATTTTTCATGCATTTATAAAATCTGATGAGAAGAATCATTAAAAACATAATTGTGAGAAATCATCTTTGGGACTCCTATTTGTCTTGATACTTTTAAGAATCCTGCAAATATTTTGTTACAACATGCTCTAAGTCAATGTACGATACACTATTGTCTTTGGAAATGCTGGTGACAAATAACCGAAAGGAATTTATTGTAGCACAGCAGGCAATTTTCACGGGTATTTAATCAAGTCTACCCATTCCATTTGTACTCTTAACTTAGTTCCACATTTGCAGAGATATCACTTTTCCTTGCTAACAATGTAATAAAGCAACTTGATTGTTAGATTTTGCTTCGATAAGTGCGGAAGCTTTTTCTGCGAATTTGCAAATAGTCGTTCAATTTTCATTTATTCGTTCCAAACTCGAAGGCGTTTTTGTTTTGTAAATCTGATTAACACGGACTTGTGCATTGTTTCACGTTATTAGCCTTACCAAACCTGAAAATACACTTTTTCATATTTTCTAAAAAATAATTTTACATTTTTCACGTTTCAACTTTTTGAAGTAGCGAATGCTTTTCAAAGTCTATGAAATCAATTCTATATTTATCAAATACCATGAGTTTTCGAACCCATCTTCAGATTCTTCTGTGATTGTTAATTCGCATTAAACTTGTGATTGAATAGGTTCATATTTCAGACTACGATTTTCGATGGAACTGGCTATCAGATATGGTGGCGTCGAAAATATTCCCCTCTATAATTGCAGGTGAGCTAATTTCATGCTTTACTTACGTGAATTTCCCCTTCTAGAATCTTGATAATGGCTAGTTTTCATGGTTTATTTTAGCTGGAAGAGTTTGAGATGTCAGAAAACAGATATTCCTTCTAAAAATGAAGAGTGCTAATAATTACGAAATAAAAAATAAAAATACGTAACAAAGATTTCTGAACAATCGAGAATTTTAATAAAGTGAATTTGGTTACTTTCATCAAGAGATTAGGTTAGCTCCGAGAATATTTGCGAATCTCCACCTTAAAATTGCAAAACCTGAGAAACATTTTCACCAAATTGGTTCGGTGAGAATGGGAAATTGTAAACAGTTTGAGCATGATAATAGTTTCTTAACCTTTATTCCAAGTTTTACGAAAATAAATTGTTGTCGGAAATATTTATAATTTGTATTTGGTCGAGTTGATAACTGAAGAAAAGCTTACGAATTTTTAGTGATCAAAGTCTGCAGAATTGTAGGTATTTGTCAAGAATGTTTTTCAGAAATTTCCTAGTGCGCAATGATTTAGTCAGTCTCGAGCTGCGCACAAATCTTTCCCCGACAAAATCTTTGCTCAGAAATGTCGCTCATTCTCCAAAACCGTTATTCCTATTCTCTTCAATGAGTCACTGATTTCCGACAGTCGTCTTACAAAACAAGAAATTTTGTAAAGTTACTCTTGAAAAAATAGACACGTATATGATTTTCGCTGTCTGATCGCTCCTACAAATCTGCTAAACTAGACAGCCGCAAGAAGAAACTGTTAATAGTCGAACTACATGTATTGAATTTCTCGAAAATTTTAAACTAAAGTAGCAGGGGTGGAACTCAAATAGGTTTAATTACGATAGTTAAACGAAAATTTAACTATGCTAATTAAAATTTTTACCACCGTAATTTGTTAAGTTCTACTATAGTAAAACTCATTTGGGTTCCCACCCCGGATTGTTAAAAATACAGAAGCTTGTGCAACTATATAAAATAACATAATTGTAAAATGATAATGAAATGCATTAGCAAAATTATCTTTCAGTGAGCACACTTCCGAAGAGTGGACGAGGTTGCATGGAGAAAAGCATCCGATCGCAGGATTCCTGTATCTCGTTTATGGAATAATCATTGTGGTAAGCCGTATAATTTTTGTGTTCATAATGAAATTGATAATGATTCGAATTTCTCGCCATCTAAGAAAATCTCCCACATTGTTAGTAAGTAGTGGATATGTGTCTTCCAAGATATTTCTAAAATAAGGTGAAAATTTTATGCGGTGAATTGGAAAATAATCCATGCTGCCGAAACTGATTATAAGCACGTTTGCTGAATTTTGATTTCCCATCTATTTCAGATGATCTACATCCCATGCCTGAAAGTGATGACTTCGAAAGAGTTGTTCAGATTGAGTTGCTTCAAGATTATGTTCCTTCTCGGACTCGTTGACTTGTGTGCAATTAGTAAGCATCAATATTCTCGATTTTTCTATTCTCGAAAATAATTTCCCAACTTTAGCGGTTGGTTCGATCATCAATGGATTCCTTCTGATCGAAGGTGCTGTTTACTGCAGCCATCCAAGCCTCATCTATCCATCTGGATCCATGGCATTATGTAATCTCAATCTTTAATGAGAATATTCCAGACATAAAATTTCAGTCGGTTGGTGCTCTGCATGCATGATCTGCCTAATTCTGGTGATCAACAGAATTCTCGACATTTTGCATCCGTCCATGGTCAAGACATATTTCAAAGGGTTAGTCCAGAAAAATCTCAGCTGGTAGATTTAAATTATTATTTTTCAGCTACCGCACCTACCTAATTCTGTCATTTCCAATTATATACGGCATGTACTTCATCTTCTTCACGCCGCCAGTGACATTCTACTCTCCACTCCAGTCGTGGTTCTTCGACCCGTTCATTAACAACGAGACTGATCCATTGGAGGTAATTTTGCATTAGAAAAACAATTTGAAAGTTAAGGAATAAGATGGAATAAAAAATTTAAATAAATAACATCGAAACTCCAATTCATCCTTGATAGATGTTTTTTTGCGTTAAGACATGATTAGGATGTTGGATAGATAGTAATTGTCATAAAATGTTTCTCTGCTAACAGTTCTGAGCTTGAATATTACTTTTCTAAGTACTAAATCTCATATTTATTCCAATTACATTTCAGAAATTTCTAAGTTCCATAATTTTGACATATCTTTTTCTATACGAAATAAATCTTCCAATTCCAGTATACGAATATGCCTCACACAATCAACAACTTCACCATAGTGTTCGTGACCTGCTTTCTCTACTTGTTTCTCTGCATCGCCCTCTATCTCAAAGCCAAGAAAGCATCGACTTCAACATCGCATCGATCACACAAATCTGTTAGTGAAAACAGTGGCGAAGAAAAGTTTGGAACCAAACATGATTATGCATTAAGAATGACTCGAAAATTGTATTCTGCACGTTAGCATGGAATTACTGAAAATGTCTTGCATCATTCCCCAGGTCTGGGGAACAGAATGGACGTGACAAATCAATTGTTTGGTTCCAATCTCTTCACTCATAGACGATAATTGAAAAAGAAGTGGGTTTGGAAATTCAGATCTTCATCCAATCGACAATAATGTGCATGATCAATCTGGTCGCATCCATCATCTATGTACTGATGCAGTTCATTCCTGTACCCGGATGGCTCATCATCGTTGCCCAGATGACTTGGCAAGGGGGCCACGGTAAGTACAGAATTCTTTCAGACCATTTTTGGCTCTGCTGTCAAAAGAAAGTTGTATACGAAAACACGCCCACTTATTTTATACACTGTCAGAGAGTGCAGGAAATAAATTCAATAGATTAGAATTATGTTACAATTCTAACCTTACTTCTAAACTGAAGACAATTTTGGGCTGCGTAATCTTTCCTCCCAAACACTTTCTCGTTCTTTGTTTTCTTTTCCGCGCTTTGGGAGAAAGGATTACGCAGCACAATTTTTTCATCCTCGAAGTCACAATACTATTTTGGCTAACATTTAGGAGCACCCGCCATAGTCTACATTACCCTGAATCGTACAATCAGATCGGGCATTCTTCAGCTTCTGCAAGTCAAGAACTCAGCCTCCTCATCGCACATAGCGCCCACCTCGAAACAGATCAATTCCAGGCTCGCAAACACCAGTTATACTGGAGAGACTACTGATGGGAAGGAATATTGAATTTCGCTTTTCTTATATTTCCAATTTTTCCTGATGAATGTTGAATCTTTATTCATTTTCTAGTAAATTGGTTGTTACTTTCTTCACTGTCAATTTTCTTCTTTCTTCATGCATTTTACTTTACATTCTGGCAAGTTTATTTGAAGGTTATTTCATATCATGTAATACATATCAGTATGATCTTATCTGATGAAACAAGTGATCTGGCAAGTGTTTTGGTAAATAAATGAATCTCGATTCTGTAGTAAGTATCAGAGTGGCTTCACAAAAGTCACGCAAAATGATAGATTTGTGAAGTACTTGAATGAGTCAGCTCTCTGACATGAATGGAATTCTTGTCATTTGTCGAGCTAGTGATTCTTCTTCCTGGATAAAGTGAGCCTGTTCCAACTTTATTTAATGCTCGGCTACCGTCTATTCTGCCACAGAAAATCTTGCCGATCTCCTTTCGGATAGATTTGTTCATCAGCAGATAGATAAAGGAAGGACTACAGTGGATCATCTGATACGTAGTGTGAGCGATGAGAGTAATCACGGATGGCATTTGGAAATACAGAAGAAGGATGTAGAGAAAGCAGACAATGATATTCAAACAGGCGATGATTACGACTTGAACGAACATCTAAAAGGTATTGATTGGAAATTAAGTGAGACCGCTGGGAGAATCTCTTTTCCAGTGAATGTGCATTTCTGAAGAAAATGGAAAAGAAATGCTGAATACATCTAATCTTTTTCACTTACATATTTGTCCCGACGATTTCCAGTTTCATTAAAGTATTCCGAAAATTTATTGTGGAACAGCAAATAGAGCAGAGCATAGAGAACGACGTTTCCGACGCCGAAGAAGAAGTTGTTGAAATGCTGCTTGTAATCGACGTACTAGAATCAAGGTATTGTATTGTCTTCTTTTTATGATTTTACATCCTGGGTTCTGTTCGGAAAGATCATTGGGTCATTCAGTTCAGCTCCAACAACCGAGTTTAAAATACAAGATGGATGCCAGAGGAAGATTATCACTCCCCAGCTGAATGGAATCAGAAGTGTAAGGTAGGCTCGTGATCTAAATTTCTCTACTACAGACGTGTATGCGGAATTTCTTTTTTTGCCCCTGAAATAGCACTTTCGTCAGCGTTGGTGAGCAAATCTCCACCAAACGGTTGACGGTCAACAACCAACAAGTCGAGCATTCGGAACACCAGAGGGCTGAAAATTTGCTTCAGTGTGAGATCAAGTGATATCTCAACTTATCACAATGGATCCATAGACATACATCATATCTGGACTTGTGCAGAAGACGTAGCCGTGCATCATAAAGTAACCGAATAAGAAACAGCTCGTAGCTAAAATTGTGGGGAATGGTTTTTAGGTTGAAAATCTCAACAGGGTCTTTCTTTGTGACATTTTTAATCTTTTATCTATTGTATCAGGAATATATCCTGTTTTCCTCGAATTTTTCATCAAATGAATGAGAATAAAATCAGCTGAAGGCACTTCGGTAAAATTACTAAATTTTTCATACTGATTCCGCAAACATCCACAATCGAGAGGTAGACCATAATTTTGTAAGCGGAGTGTCTGTAGAGATTCTTTGAGAGCATTGCAAAGATGCAAGGAATGTAACAGAGCTGAAAAACTATTTTGAAAACTCATCGTATCTCTTTGAATACCATTGAGATCGTTCCGAGAGTCCATGAGTAATAAGCCACGAAAGGATGTTTGGCTCCAGTGTATTCTGTCCAGTATTCGGATGAATGCTGGCTGAAAGATCAATTTCTCGATATTGATGAGCTTGTTCATCTTATACTGTTTGAATAGTGTCACCGATACAGAATCATTGTGGAAGACATATAATTAAAATAACCCCAAAATGAAATTCAAGCTACCTGCAATTGTAAAGCGGTAAATTTTGAGAATTGAATCCAGCCCGAACAAATTGCTCCATCACCGTAGACTTCCCGAGAGATTATAATCTATGGTGCAAGTTTTATGCAAGAAAGATTTAGACCCAAAAGCGAGTCTTAAGTTCTTTTTATTATACTTTTTCATGAATAATAATTCCTGGAAATTAGTAAAACAAAAGGACCTCTTATCGTAAATTTCGGTATGTCTCCTAGTCTGATATCCGATGAATAGGAAGGGATTAGGACAATAGTAAAACAGCAAAATGCTATCAATGGTTTACTCTACAACTAACATCTACTACTCGATCAACGTTAATCTTATCTCGCAGGTTGTAAAATAATAAAAACGTCTGTAGATTACAATGTGTCGATATCTATTTGAAAACATTGAAGATGTTTATTTACTGAAATTGTCAAATTTATGAAGGTCAATTCGGAAACCACGAGCATCGAGACACGCGTCATGACCAAAATAGAAAAATACGTGTTACTCTAACATACCATGGAACAATTCTGTCTATGTCGTGTCTCGATGTCGGCTTCTTGTAAAACCGTACACTAGCAAAATAGGAATAAGAGTAGAGATTTCGTTAGGTTAGACTAACTTTTCTCTAGAAATACACTGCATATGCTGTTCATCATTTTGATACCAAGCATAGCCTGCCTTTCCCTACCTCTATCCCTTGTATACACTCACGCAGATTTGATAAGTGTACGGCTTTTACAAAAAGCCCCCGATGGCTTCAAGTTCTCATATATATGGTTATAAAATTTAAGCAAAATGATTCATTTGAGAAGAGCTAGATTGTGTAACTTCTCTAGCAAAGTTGGAATTTCTGTCACTGGATACAGTAGTTCTTTTCGAAGGATGGATGGAGCTCTTTCCAATTTTGCTCGAAGATCGACCATCATGTATCATTCCACAGAACTTTCTTCCAATCTCTTTCCGAATTGATTTGTTCATCAGTAGATAAATGAAGGACGGGCTGCAGTGAATCATCTGATATGTGGCGTGAGCAATAATGACCGTGATAGCTGGCATGGAGAAATAGAGCAGAAGAATGAACAGAAAACAAACGATGATGTTCAGAATAGCGATGATTACCACTTGGAGAAACATCTGAAAGAAGACCGATTGTTCTACAATTAGATGATGATATGGATCAAGTCAGTACAGCTGTGTCATAGACGAAACTTCATTAAAAATATTCAATGCTTACAGAAGCCATTACTTCTTATGCCTATCACTTTTTATCATATTTGCTGAGGAAATTAACCAAAGTAGTACCGAAAAAATCTATAAAATTGTCATCATATGAATTTTCTGAGTTGAAAGGTTTGATTCCCAACATTTGACTATCAAATCCCTACTTTGTAGGTAAGCTATTACTTTCTAAGTTGACTTAAAATATGGCATATTCGTTGAATTGTTATGGTACTACCTTTATTAATTGCCTTTGCTGGCATAATATTAGAAAAAAACCCACATATTTATCACGGCGACTTCCAGTTTCGTTGAAATACTCGGCGAACTTATTGTGGAAAAGCATATACAAAGTCGCATAAAGAACAACGTTGCCGACTCCGAAAAAGGCATTATTGAAGTGCTGCTTGTAATCGATATACTGGAACAAATTCCTCCAATTTATCAAAACTTGATTCATACTTCCTGAGTCCGATTGGGAAAAATCAAAGGATCGTTGAGTTCAGCTCCAACAGCAGAATTCAAAATGCAAGGGGGATGCCATAATAAAATGATCACAGCCCAACTTATCGGAATTAGTAACATAATGTAGGTGCGATATCTAGGATTATTCTTATGAAATTTTCTTTCTTAAAATAATTCGTTTCGAATCTCGATGGTGATTTTAAATTTTGAAAATAAATTTGAATTCGAAATCCTTTTTCTACACAAATGTTTGTGGAAAAAATTGAACAGTATTGAACGTTAGCTAGATGAAGAAGTTCAAGTTACCCGTGAAATAGCAAATTGGTTAATGTTGGTGAACAGATCTCCAGTAGCCGATTTACAGTCAATAACCAACACGTTGCACATTCAGCACCCCAAATCGCTGAAATATTGATTTGAAGTAATATTTGATAACGATTCAACTTATTGCGATCGATCCATAGACGTACATCACGTTTGGACTCGAGCAGAAGACATATCCGTGATATATAAAATATCCGAAGAAGAGACAGCCCGAAGCTATATTTTTGAAACTTTTCTTAATGAAATAATGAAACTTTCTTACTGATTCCACAAACGTCGATTAATGATAAGAGAACCATAATTTTGTAGGCAGAATGCTTGTAGAGGTCTTTCGACAGCATGGCAAAGATGCAAGGAATGTAGCAAATCGAAAAAAAAAAGAAATAAGATAAGCAATTTCATTGTTTTCTTACCAGCGATATTGTTCCGACAGTCCATGAATAGTAGGCCTCAAATGGGTGCTTGATTCCAAAATGCTCAGTCCAGTATTCGGAAGTGTAGTTGCTAAAAAACCAAACAACCCAATGCATGTGTTATGTATTTTGTTTTAGAATAGCCACCTTATTTAGTATTTTACTATAAATTTCAATAAACATTACCTGCAATTATATAGAGGCAAATTTTGAGAATCGAATCCAGCCCGAATATATTGCTCCATTACCGTAGATTTTCAGAAGGAATATGACTTCTGACGAAAATTGTCCTACTTTATTATCTTTTTTCCTACTCTATCTTGCAATATTTTTCTTGGAATGTAGTAAAACAAAAGGATGTTGCATCACAAATGTTGGAATATTCATTTCTCGTCTATGTTTTATGAATAAGAAAGGATTACGATAATAGTAACACTTCCTACACATTATCACGGGTTTGTTCTTGCGACCAACATCTAATACTCGTGCTACGTTAATCTTACGAGCAATATACTAATAAATATATTTGACAATGAGGATTTGTTATGGTAGAGCAAAGCAAGTTGAAAAATAAAAAAAATTGATTCGTAATTTTTTTCATTTAGAAATGTCTTGTTATACATAGGGTCCCTAAGCTCCTTCCCTTTGCAAAAATGCGTTTGTGATAGAAACGTTGTAGCTTGAAGCAGAAAATCTGGGAAGGAAGTACCCTCCAAACCCCGAATGTCTAAAAAAAATCCTATCTAGATCGATGATAAGCCTGATAACATGGTTCGGTGCAAAAAATCAGAACAAAAAATAGCTGCACACAACCAACCATAAACAGTATTTTGTGTTGCGAGAATGTGTTCATTTTGGGTGACGGATTTTTCTGTAAGAAGATTTTATTTTTTTCCTCACGAAGGTCTTATTCACATCCCTAGTGACATTTCTGCGCAAAAATTTTGTCCAAAACATAAATTCGGCATACCTTCTCGGGGGTTCTACCCATGTTATACACTTTTGGATACTGAGTAAAGTGGTACGGTTATTTTTTTTTCGAAATTGTGCATTGTTTTATTGATTAGTGCGCGATAAGACTCTTATAAGGTGGCCGCGAAATTTCAAGTTTTTTTTTTTTTTTTTTATAAATATTTACTTATTTTTCCCTGACACTTTTTCAAATTTGTTTCTATTTTAATTTTTTGAAAATGATCTTCCTGACTTGCAAGTTGCAACCTTTTTGAATCTTCCCTTTCCCTGTTCAACTCCCCCCTTTTCTCTCGCATATAAACCCAGTACCATTTTAGAGCATATGGTCGCATTATTTTCGAAAGTCATTGGAATAATTATTTTTTCGAGTAATTTTTTAGCTTAGGGTGAAATGAGCGATCCGACAGGCGGTGACAATCCAATGAAGGTTGGTGCTGAGCAGCAAAAGTCGGAAACGGAACAGAAAAATGATAAAAAGGAGGAAAAAGAGAAAAATCCCATCAGCATGAAATCGATGAGCGATTGGGCCACGCAGTTTGAAGATGTGGGTTTTTCCAATTTAATATAATTTTTAAATCGAAAATTTGAATACAAAAATGCAACTGAAACCCATAACTTGAACGTTATTTTTTCGATTTTTATCCTGAAAAATATTCATGCCCTGAAAATTTTTGAAAAATCTTGCAATTTCAGGACCAACTCCAGGATGCGTACCTGGAAATTAATCAACTTGAGGAGAGAAGGCCGGTCGAATTGACGGTGAACGAGCTGCAGGAGATTGTTGATAGTGGTGTGGGGTTTTCAATTTTTACATTTTTGAAAAGCAGACTTGGGACTTTAAAAATTTTGCAACCGCAACCGCGATTACGGTTAAACATGCCAAATCTGTTGAAAAGTTGATATTTTTATCTGAAAAATAACGGGAAAAAATTTTAATTAGAAATTCCAGGGCGGTTGTGGCTACGAAGAGCATGAGCACCACCACGAGAACAATCGTCGTTTCTTCTCGCCCCCTTTGCAATACCAGAGAAACGCCTGTGTCAGGGATCTTATTTTCTCGTACTCCAAAAGGATGGTCCTTTCAAAGGTAATAACTTTAGTTTTCTAAAAACGATCTTTAATTTTAACTGCACCTGAAGTCTTGTAATCAATCAACGTTCAACATGGCTATTGTTTATTGAAGTGTCTAAACTTAATCATTAGGTTCGATCGAAAATTCTATTTTTTCTCTGAAAATAAATTAGATTTAAGCTGAATGGCAGCTCGTTCTTGAGCAACTAAAAATTAGTCCGTTTTTGAATTGTTTTTTTTCAATCAGTCTTTGAAAAGTCTTTTTTAAATAAAACTTTTAAAAATGTTTTCAGCTCGCCGTCCTCGGCTGTGGTGAATTGTCGTTGGAGTGTTTCCTGATGCACGACTTCCCGCGTCTTTCCATCGAACGAATCTACTCGGTGGATCTTAGTCACTCCTCTCTGCTCAAGGGCATCCAAAATTTCAGGTAAATTCAGTGTCCGGATCCACTAAACTCCTGGACACCCTTCCTATAGGAGCTTTCTTCCCGTTTGGAGGTTCCCAATTGCTTTCTATAGGAAGGTTCCGAGTCTCGTGAATCCCGGGCACAGATAGTTATTTTTGTTAATTTTCATAATCTTTATAAAATTGCATATATATTTTCGGATGAAGTTTAGAAATAGCGGTTTTTGTTCGATTTTCAAAAAAAAAAATTGAAAATATACTTTCCATTTTCAAGTAAAAAAATAACAATTTTATGAAAGTTTAAAAATTTTGCAGAAAGAAGCTTGAGACAGATTTGAACATGATCGAATCAACTCACAAATTTCCTGTCTTTCACGAAGTCTTTCTCGGAAGCATTCTGGATTTGGACTCAAGAATCGCTGATGCTGAAGTGATCGTTTCTACCGAAGTGTAGGTTTTTCGCAGAATGAATTCTGCTTTTATCGAATTCTATACGAATTTTGTCGATTTATGAAGGATTTTTGAAACATACATGGTGCCGTTTTTGAAAGTGTCGATTTTATTCAATTTTTCCAGCATCGAGCACATGACATTGGAGGACGCAACGAAATTCGCTGAGACGGTTCTGCTGAAATACCAACCGCGAATTTTCATCATGTCGACGCCGAACACGGAGTACAACAGGGTGTTCAATCCGGTCGAGGAGGGCCAGCCCCCGTTCCGCCACGCCGATCACCACTTCGAGTTCAACAGGGATGAGTTCTTTACCTGGTATGATTTTCTGATTTTATTTATTTCTTTCTAAAAAGCATTCTATCTAGGAAATAAGTATTTTGCGTGAAATGATCAATTCTTGACTACCGAATTTGAAAATCGCTTCTTCGTATTTTGAATCGACTTTCTGTAAAAATAAAAATTTTCTTGTGGAATTATACATTTTTGTCTATCGTAACTGAAAACTTTGATCAATAAAAAAGTGAAATTTTAAAAAATTCTCAATTTTAGGGTCTACAAACTGATGGAGAAAACCAACGAGGTCTACGAATTCGAGATAGAATACGTTGGTGAAATTCGAGGTTCTATTTTTTTTATTTTTCCAAAATTTTAATTTTTACGTTCTATTTTCAGGCTACGAATACCTGGAGGGCGCCACTCAATTCGTGACATTTTGGAAAACTGAGAATGCGGCTAGAGAAAAGTTGGAGAAAGCCGAAATTGAGGGGAAAAATTTCAAATTGGTAGTTGTTTGTTTTTAAATTTACTTCTTAAAAGATATAGCATAGAATTTGAATTTCACAAATTCACAGAAAACAATAAATATTCCATATTTAAGCTTTCTTTGGATAAAATTATTTATTTCTTTTAGTTGAAATTTAAACATTTTTTTTAGAAAGAAAGCTATCTTTGAATCTTCTTTTCATAAAACTTTTATTTCAAAATTTCAGGTTGCCAACGACATTTTGCCATTCGGCCTCCGTCAATTGGTATTCGGCAAAATCACCGAGCAACTCATCGACTTCCTCAATGAAATGAGCTATGAGAAAATGGACGAAATGCGAGATGTTAGTTTTTCGTTATTTTTATTTCTGGACGTTCCAAAAAGCCTATTTATTTATTTAGAACAAATTTAAAAGTAATTTCGCGTTAATTTTCAATATTTTACTTATCAGAGAATGAAATAGTCAAATATTTTATCATCATTTCTATTGAAAACAAAAATGCGGCACTCAAATTTGGAATTAGAAAAAATCTATTTTCAGCCCGAAATGCCGAATTGGTGGATGGTCTCCCGCGCGGAAATCATCAAACGAGCCAAATTGCCGGAATTCCTCTTCAAGAATGGTTTTATAACTGAGGACATCATTTTGTGGGTTTTATTGAAATTTTCTAATAAATGCTTCTATGTTTCGAACTATCCGTAAATTTGAAATTTCGATTTTTTAAATTAATGATTGTTTCGTGTAAATAACTTTGTTCAGCAACATTGTCGTTATGGGAACGAGGCACACGGTCAAATACGGGAACTACGAGAACGATTTCAAATTCGCCTTCTC
Organism: Diploscapter coronatus; assembly: GCA_964036155.1. Taxonomy (NCBI): domain Eukaryota; kingdom Metazoa; phylum Nematoda; class Chromadorea; order Rhabditida; family Rhabditidae; genus Diploscapter; species Diploscapter coronatus. The sequence continues at coordinate 84,312,503 of OZ038422.1, read as the reverse complement.
ACGACCTGAAAAAATCCAGCTTCTGATCAACGACATCAAGAGATACCAGAAACTGCACTTGCAGGATGGATAAACGATTTTTAACTCGGTATCAAAAATACTCCAAGTCAGTTTCGGGTAATAATTTGAAAATTTCTTTTTTGTAAAAAACTGCATTTTTAAAACATTCGATTTGAAAGAACGAGTAATGATTTTATCGGGATAAAATTTAACTTAACTTTTTCCTAATCGAGAATCATTAAAATATCTTCACAATGATTTCAGCATAGTCGTTGATTATTATCTTTAAAATCCAAAGTTACTTGAAAGAACAATTTTAATTGATCATAGAAATAATCTAAACCTATTTTAACTCTATTTTCGCTATGGAAAACATTGATTTTCAGTTTATTAATTTTGATATGTAAATATAGGGAAAAGAGCCCGGTCACACGATAAAAGCTTGCAGTCAAAACATAGAAAGAATGCGGGAAAATCTGTCCAAAAAACACCGTCGAGTTTCACGGAAAATGACACAAACTCGCGGTTAGAATCCCTCAAAATAGTTGAAGATAAAAAATCATTCAAGATTACTAAAATAGAGTAAAAAAGAGCGCGAATTTCCGCATACAAGTGGTTGTGGATTCTTAAATTTGATGTTTTCCAATCTAGACAAGTATTTGCCTGCGATAAATAAATAAATTTGATAGGAAACAAATTATAAAAGTATTTTCTAGTAAAAATCGTTCAGCAAAAAGTCCTGCTTCTCTCATTTCTTATCGTTTCTTTTCAACGATTTGTTTCTACACTCTAATACTTGGGACTATTTTACCAACGTCTAGATTTTCCGTCCTAAGGATAGGTAAATCAGCGTCGATTCAGAACCGTCATCTTCTTTTGATATGCTCCAGAATTCAGACGATTTACTCCAACGATTGACTTCGGTTAATTTGTGAGCCACTTCCTTTAGAGGATAAAGACCGAATCTAGATTATCTTGACATTAGATTTATCGTAATCAACAAAATATATTGTTGATGCCGAAATCTGGGAGACGCGTGCAAAGTGGTACACAGTTATTTTTAGTGATTAGAAAACCGAGAAATAGCACGCGAATAGTAGGAGAGAGACTGACTCTGAAACCGCTTTTCTCCCCCCTCATCATTTTCGACCTTCCAAATTTGGGCATCAACAATACCTGATCATTCGTTTCATTAGCTCCTTTTCACATATCGTGCTCAGCCCCTTGCCACGATGTTCGAGTGCCGTGAATTGATGACAGAACTTGCCGTAAAGATGTAGGAGAATGTAGCTTACAGGCACACCATCTTTTCTAATGCACACATTCGGCAGATACCGCAATTTCGCTCTGAAATCTATCATTATATTAACATAAAATTCAGGAGCTTGATGGAAGACTTTAACATTTGTTTTTTTGAAAACCGAATGAAGATTGAGTATTCTTTATAGAAATAAGCAGAAATGAAAATTTTCGAACATCACTGATATGAGTTAAATTTTCTATTTTTTTCAAAAAAGAATATGATAAAAATTGTTATTATGTCATGACTATGTTAATTGTCTCGTAAAATATTTCTTACGCGGTTTGTTCCACATGTGTTGGGTCCGCATAGACCCAGGCTTTATGAATAAACTCAGCGTCCTTATCCGGGTCTGCAGTCGACAATTCATAACCCTGAAAATATGTGTTTCCTGAGATTAACAATCATTTTACCACCTGTTCTTCCAGCAACTCTGTAGGATCGTGATCGAGAATCTCAATTTCCTTTTCTTTGTTCATGTAATAATCACAACATGGCATGATATATGAAATAGGGCCATACTCCCGACCGCTATCATTGATGAAATCGATTAACTGAAATGTTCCCATCTTAAACATAAGCAATTTAGAAGCATTAGTAAATTTCAAAACGAACGCAGAAAAAATTATGAGAGAAAGTTTGGTTCGGCATCTTTCACCACACTAGAATTTTCACGTTCCCTTTCTCGATTTCTCGTGATTTTCAATTTTTCGAGAGATTTTGAATCTTACCGGATCCGTAAATTTCTTAGTGGCCACAATTAAACCAATAAGGTTAGTATTAGGGAAAGCTTCTCTGAATCCGATCAGAAATTCGTCGGAATCGAATTCGCCTTCGCACTCTAAGGTTGCATAACCACCGCGGCTAAATATATTCTTTCTAAAATGTATGCCAAGTCAACTTACCCATTCTTATAGAATTCGTCGATATAAATGCCGTAGAAATATTTTGCATTTTCAGTATCTTTGACGTAAAGTTGAAACTTCGCGAATGGAAGTTTATTTTCCAGATCTAACTTAATGGCATGATAAAATCGCAGGTATTTAGAGAGTAGGGGCTTGGACTTAAAGTAATCCATAAACTTTTCTAGTTCTTTTTGTTCAGTGATCAATCTAGTTGGAAGCATCTTAAAAGAATTTTTGAATAAGTTTAAATTCAGAATGAATAATGCCAAATGAATGAATGTCGATGAAATTGGAACTGATGAACCATGTATGGCCTGATACTAGTGTGCTGAAAAATAACTCAATGAATTCACGTAGCATCCGTTTGATTGATTACATTTTGATATGAAACACGCAAGAAGTCTGTTCATTTTTCGTTCATCGAAGTCAATTTCAGAAAAGTATTGAAACTAGCACTATTATTGAATATAAATCTAAAATTAAGGAATAACCAAAAATTCTAGGATGAATTAAATTCAAAACAATGAGTTAACCTGAACACATACATAAACAGATTATTGTTCAGAAAACATATCCTTTACCAGGTTGCAAGATATCTACATAAAATCTTTTTTAAAAAATCTTCCTTTAGTATTAAATAATACCTTTATCTTCACTATTTTCATAGCCTCTTCTAGTATTTGCATCTTAGGCTAGAAATCTTTCGCCTTCTTCTAATTTCCTTCTAAAGTACTTCTAAATAATCCTCGATTTCTCTGCCTCATTTATTCGATGCATATTCCTTTCGTTAGGCTCATTGCATGAATTCTCTAGGTAGCTTCCCTCTTCGCCCATTTTCCTCTTAAGATCCTCTATGTTTGGTTTTGGTGCGTGTCGATAACGAATTCATATAATATATCATCTGCACAAACTAACTTCCTCATTTTGGCATGCGAACTTCTTCTTACTCGAAAATGCTTCATTTCCTCTGCATTAGAATAATTAGGGTGGAATGAGATACGCTAAAATTTGTACCCGTAGAAATTACTACGTCGTTGGCAGGTGATTTTGTGATAGTTAAATTTTTAATTTTACGCAATACACATTTGGCAATTTGTGTGTAGTAGTGCTGATATCTCATACAATTTCCTTTCATTTGAGCCTGAATATTGATTGTGAGAAATAAAAAAACTAATCTTGCCGTATTTTCTTTAATAAAAGCTCTCCTGAAGGTTAGCTTTGAGGGTCCAAGCTCCTAAGTTTCGTTAGGCATGCGTTCTAAAAGTGTATAGATGTTCGAAATATGGTCTTAAAATTTTATAATATGTATGATTTATATAGGCTTTGATACGATTTTGGGGTTATATGATTGACCAAAGGCGAAAAACTAGGAGCGGGCTTCTAGTAGAGAAAATACGGTAATTTTACAGACGAAATTTTGTTCTTCATTCATTATCTTTAGTTCTTCGATTTTAAATGTCTGATTGTAGAGTAAATTAATAACGATCAAATTTATAAATAAGCAGCTCCTGAGATTTTATTCTATTCATAAATGCTCGTAGTTCTTTAAAAAATATCTTATGACAGCTTCATTTTCCACTTTTCCATATTTTACGCTTGAGTAAGTTAATATATCGATAGAATGAAATAAGGAAGGGAACAGAGTGCATTGGGCCTAATTAATTTGCCACGTTGTGCATCTAACATTTTCAAGCATTCAGAGGGATTCTTCCCTTTTTCTGTTTTGCTTCTTCGTTTTTCGCATTCTCTATTTCTTTGTAATTCATCCGTTTCTAGAATGAATGTTTCTGCACTCAATATATAACAGCTATTTTAGCGATTTTACTTTTTAAACCATTATTTTCGTTGTAAATCCATTATATCTCGAATATTTCATCTTTAGAAACTAAATTTAAGCCGCTATTATTCTTCGTAAATCCATTGCTAATAACTAAATATACGCCAGACTTTAAAAAAAAAAACTAAAGTCTATACAAATTGTTTAGATTATGAGAACTTAGTAGACATTGTATTTTTAGAAGATCCTGGCCCAAAATATTCTCATTTTTAATTTTCTGTTTGGAATTGATTGTCTTGCTCCTGAACATTTTAATAATTCATATGCTGAGCATGGATCAGGAATTATTTTTAGACAGACGGGCTATAAAAATTAGGGATTTATTGGGGGTTTGGATAGGTTTATCTTGATTATTTGAAGTGAATGAGATGATTAGAAATGTGAGAAAGGTTCATAAATCTATTTTTCGTTTAAATTTGCTTAATTGCAAAATGCTAATAATTTGATTCTGTAAATTCACGAAAGGTGCAAATTTTTATAACTTGTTTCTTTAGAAATTCAAACATCAGTTTCAAATTTGTTAGTTTTTTTTTTCGAAATTTAACAATTAGGGTGATTTAAAAGATTTTTACAAAGAAAATTTGCATTAGAGAGGATTCCTGTCCTAAATTTGGTAGCATTTAGCAATTTGAAGCATGTTTTCAGAACTCTTCACCAAGATTTGAGAATTAGTAGGTTTTCTGGAAGAATTTACTAGCATTTAGGAATGGAAAGCATATTTTCAAGATTCGTCATGAATTATTTGAATTGGAGTAGATTTTCGGCCTAAATTTACTAAGGTTTAGCTATGAAGCATACGTTTTCTTGGTTGGGCAGTGAAGTGTGGCAACCAGTGTTTGCAGCTGGAGAATCTGTGTCCTTCTGCGTTTGGCTCGCTCCATAACTCAATTTACCCCTTTGCAGGCTCGTTTTCAAGTCGATTGCCTCTCAACTTATATCCCCTTCCTCTTCTTCCTCTTCCCTTTCAGTTTCATAATCTCGGATTCCAAGAATCTGGATAAATCCTACACACTTAAACCTACGCAGTTTTATCTCCTCTAGATCTTTCTAAATGTAAATTTTTAATTCAAAGTTACTATAGGCGAGCTGTATACATGATTCGGTCTATTATTCAAAAATGAAACGCTTGTAGATCAGCAGATCTTTATGTTGAATATTGAACTCAAATAATTGTCAATCAGATGTGCAAAAAAGCGCAACTGTAGTGCGGTACGCTACTATGGTCTATTTTTGGGTGCAGTGACAGAAATTTAGAAAATTTTACAGTACGGCCGCAGTTGAAAATTTCATAGAGGGTTGTCATCTGTTGTCGATGCGAAAATATTTGAGTAATTATGTGAGTCGATTTTTTATTCATTGGATCTCTTCTTGATCTATCATTCCATAAATCACTTCGTCATTTCATAGTTCTGTCATCATACACACTATAACTAAATTAGCTACTTTTTGTTCATTCAGTCTCCGCATTGTAATGAGCATCTAATTCTAAATCAGCGCAACCACAGTTCTGCAGTCATTCTCCCAGAATGTCGATGTAAATGCGTGAGTGTGAATGACGTCGAAATGGGAAGGAGTGCAGGGGATATTTCTGTCCAGAACTTCCTCATTTACTCCAATTCCATTACATTTCTATTCACTCTAAAAAGTTTGTCTGGTTTTGAAAATTCTTCTCAAAGCAAGAATTTTTCAAACTTCAAAGTGGAATGAAATTAATTATTTGAGATTTACTAAAGCAATTGTTTAGTAATCTCAAAATCATACAATATCGCGTAACTTGAAGAGATAGAATGCTAAAGTGAAAGTTTCCCTATTATCTCCGAACCTACATATTATTTCGCTATGTTGCAATCCTGTGACATTCCCGAATGCCAAATTTTTGCGTTTTCAGGTGAATTGTAGGTTAAAATTGATAATAATTTTCCCATTTTGTACCACCTCGTTCCAGACTTCCTATTCCTCATACATTTTCAGTGGTAGTATCATTTTTTCCTATTCATGTGTTTATTGTGTTCGAGACTCAAATCTTCTTCATTTTCTTCGCTTTTATGAGTCTTCTTCCATTTTATTCATCTAGTCCATTCATTCAGTGCTTGTGGTGTTGTTTTCCAGTTCTTCTTGTTTTCTAGGTATAATTCAGTCGATTTCTTCCATTTTGCATTTTTTGCTTCCCTACGTCTCTTCACTCTTATCCCAGTTAATTCCAATCTCTAATTTACCCGCAGCTTTATTCTCGGCTCGATTAAGTTTCTGTTAATCCCTTCACTTCGCGTTTGCATTAAATAACATACTTAACACTTCAGCACATTCAAATTTCCATATGATTTTGTAGAAATTCGCATTAGTCTGTACTTCTTATGATTTTGAATTAGAGCAGTATCTAAAATCTCGTCTCTTGGAATCTTTTAAATATGAAAAATTAATCTCTTATGATAAAATAAATCTCCATATCTTTTTTCAAATGATGTCTAGCTCTCAGAATTTATATCTCGAGTTTTTTTTTTCAATCTGACATTATGATACCCTATGATGACAAAATTCATTCTTCTATGTTCATTTGAAAATACCTAATCATTGCATAAATCTTCCAATCAGGAATAGTCGAGTTTTTTTTCCAGCTAATCAAATTCCTAATAATTGTCCAACTCTCAACTCGCAATCAATCCTACATCTAGTTTGCATCTCTTGCAGCGGGTTTCCTGATCAATTATTCCAGTCTGAGACTAAGGGATTTCAGGCTTTTTCTCGGCTCTACTTTATCTCCTTTGCCTATATCCATTCACGTGTTATCTTCTCTTCTCTTTCCTCTTCATTTGCAGTTATTCGTTTTCTGTCCTTTGCATGTTTTCTCTTCCCTCTTTCTTCTGCTTTCTCCATTTGAGAATGTTTATTTTATTTTATATCGCTCCGACTTCATAGACTTTAACCAACTAAACATAAAAATCCGCAAAAAAAGACTTCTTCCAGATGGTTTCAGTTCCTGATTTTTGAAATCTCAGAGTAGTTATCATCGTTTTTAGATGAACTTTTATTGCAAATTAACGTTATTTTTTCTAGATTACCTATGTTTTTTTAAAATATATTTTTGAAGAAAGAAATTTCAAATAGCCCTCCCCTATTCCCAAAAGTAATATCATTCATTGATATATCAGTAAGAAATATTACATCTTTTGGTTGGTTAAAGTGATTTCTACGAAGTTCTGATTCTTCATTCTTATTTTTTGTCTCAGCACCTCAATTTTCACTCCCCTCAAGGCGTGCTCAACCTTGCTCAGGAGTTTTGAGTGCAGATTGAAAAGCTCCACTTTTGGCTTTGCCCATGAAAGGGCAATTTGTTGATCGGTGCTGCAGGACTTCAGGAGCAATTCTCTAGGAAAAAGCAATCAGCACTTGCCTTCTCACACTTATGTTTATGCTCTGCAATCAGGCAGGAACTTATTCCTTGAAATGAGAATTTTATCATCATTTAACCTATGATTAGGTATAGAAGCTGAGAGTAGTCCATATTATATAACCGTCAAAGTTGTCTTAGGAAATCCACTAAAACTCATACTTATACTCTGCAATCTAGAGATTATTCTGTAGTTCGAATTTATTATCATCACTTAATCTAGACTTATTTTGGAATAGCTATAAGGTTTTCTCTTTATCGACACTATTTCACTCGAAAGAGAATTGGATGTTTGAGGATTGCGATATTTCATGACATCTTGCTAGATTGATCATAGATAGGATATATTTCTCCATATCATTCTTGATGGTCACGTAAAATATTTGGATCGAAATCACAGTGAATCCAAGAAACCGCTAAAAGTTCGTGAATTTTCATAAACTTATGAAGTATATTATGAACTGCATTATCCTTTCAAAAACCATTTAGTCTAGTGATAAATCATAGGTGCAGAACACTGACCATATTATAAAGTGGCCAAACCTGCTCAGGAAATCAGTTAGCTTAACCCATTTTCCTTCTCTGCATCGTAATCTTGATCCATTTAATTCCTCTTCTTTCCTCTTTCCTTTCATCATTACCCTTCTCTCCTCTGGATATTTCGAATCCCATATCTCCTTGGCAACGGCTTATCCTCGTCCCTGTATCTGCCCAACTTTCCTTTTCCTCTCCCGTTTACATCTGACTTTGCTTCAGAGTTTTGCATGCAATGTGTAAATTACTATGTGTCGATATTTTCTTGCATTTTTTGCATGTATTTGAATTGATTTTCAAATTTTAAGAGTTCTCATAAATTACTACAGCATTTACGTAACCTATTAACTTCTATAATTAACGCATTGATCAATATTTCATAACGTCTACAATTGATTAAATTATCGCACGTTTTCTAAATTACTACACATTCAGAAAGTCTATTGATTTTAAGAGCAATGTATGAATTCTATGTTCCACATTTTTGACATTTTCTCCCGTAGGATTATTCATTTTCATGAATTATTACTTAACTTATATTATTCGTTGGTTTTTTTTTTTTAAATAAATAATATGTAAATCTTCATAATCTTGTATCTAAATGATTATATTATCTTTTTATTCTCAAGTCATTTGGCATTTATGCAATTTCTTGATTGCCTCAAGTTTTTTCTTTCAAAAATATTTTTTTCAAACGTCAATATAGATGCTACTTGTCATTAATATTCGCATAGCAAGACATTTTTCTACGGCGAGTTATGCAAAATTATTCAATTTAGAAATTAATTGTTCACTCTTATGCGCTTTGGATAAAATGACCAATAATGGGGAAGAGCAATAGCAAATTGAAGAACGAGCAAGTCAAGAAGTTGGCTGAACAGACCTATTGTAAGATTTACTACGATTTTCTATTCACCTTTATTGTTATTTCTAAGCTATGCATTTTTATTTTATGGATAATATAGTGGAAGATACAAAATTTCTACGCTCCTAATCATAGCTCACTTGTTATTTAAATTATTTCAGTTACCGAAAAGGAGATCAAGCAATGGTACAAGGGATTTCAGCGAGATTGTCCTAGTGGGGTTTTGAGTGAAGCTGTAATTCAGTCCTTTATCGAAATAAAGTGGAAAATCTTTGAATTCAGGGCTTCCAAAAGATCTACAAGCAATTCTTCCCGCAGGGCGATCCGTCGTGTTTCGCTTCTTACGTCTTCAAAGTGTTCGACGAAAACAAGGACGGCGCTATTGAGTTTCACGAATTCATAAAGGCTCTGTCGATCACTTCTAGAGGGAATCTCGACGAGAAATTACACTGTAATCTTTATTCCTACTTTGGAAAGTTCACTTAATCTAAGCATGAAAAATTGAATAGAGAAATAAATGAATTTCCATGAGGATATTTTTGCAATTTTCGCATAATAAACTCATTTTCAGGGGCCTTTAAACTGTACGACCTTGATCAAGACGGCTTCATAACTCGAAGTGAAATGCTATCGATAGTGGATGCGATCTATAAAATGGTCGGGGCGAGCGTGAAATTGCCCGACGACGAATCCACTCCCGAGAAAAGAGTCGATCAGATTTTCAGGAAAATGGATAAGGTCAATTTTCTTCCTTTCTGTCTGCAATGTTCGCGCCATTTTTTCAAAATTGATGAATTTGCCAAATCAATAGTTTTGTTAATCGTTATTTCGTTTCCAGAATAACGACGCCCAATTGACGTTGGATGAATTCAAGGAGGGTGCCCGCTCCGACCCGAGCATCGTTCACGCTTTAAGTCTATACGAGGGCTTATCTTCTTAATCCTCATTTTCTATTATTTTATTTGTGGTGTTTCCACATATCAATATCTTCAGCTTTGTGTGTATCTCTTCTAAATCTAATGGATTTCCATGATAGCATGGCATTATCAATCTCTAATCAGTGGAAATTCCCGACGACTTCTTGATTACGGTCTGCTCAAAATCCCCCGGTGACAATCCATATAATTCTCTAAATTAATTGTCATTGAATTAACAAATATTCGTAATTTATCGTAGATAGGTATAATTATTGCAGTAATACTCAATATTTTGTCGCAATTTATTTTGATGAATCTATTTAGCCATTTAAGGATCTAATGACTGCTGTACACATTTCGGTTCTAAAAGACGAATTATTTCCGTATTGATTAATAAAAACTCGAGAAATTAATGAAACAGCTCAAAAGTATGTCTAGATGATGTAAAAAGTCATGTAATTGTCTTATCATTGAAAGAGTCACAGTTTGATGACAACTAGTGAAAGAAATCAAAGAGAAAGGCGCCAATTTGACGGCGGAAAAGACAAAAACAAATCAAAACAGAGTAATACCCATTTGGAGGTCGTTTAACAGGCCAAATTATATAATATTTTTTTTTTACAAATAATACAAATTTAACAGCATCTTAAAATTCAAATAATCACGATGGTAGAATCTATAAATTATTCAATAACCAACCATCAAATTGATCAAACAAATTCAATCATTTCACATTTCATGTAACCTGTCACTTTTCAATCAAATCACTTAGTTGACACTTAATTGTTGTCAGGTTTAAAATGGGAAAAATCGAAATCAGAGGGAGAAATTTTGGTGGGAAAAATGTAAAACAGAAGAAGAAACACGATCATTCAAACAAACTGATGAGTTTGGTGATGTTCAGGGTATTTTTAAATTTATATTTCGAGCAGTGTACACTATTCTATTTTTGTTAATTTTTATTATCAAGCATAATTTTAAACTCAGCTTGTTTTTAATTTTTATTTCAGATTTTCCAGTTTCTAGTCTGAAATACCGAAATAAGAAATGCCATATTCAGTTTCCGGAATTGTAGCCCTGTTTTTGTTGTTGCTCGCAATGAAAACAGTCGATGCTGAATCTCCACAAATACAAATGGAAAATGATTCCCTCCCTGTGGGCGAAATACAAGGTAATCGAATTAGGAATTTAATTAAATAAAATCAAAATTATATTTGTGGAATATCTTAGCCATCAAAGGTTTGAAACAAATATGATTGAATAACCTGGATAGTTCAGTTATCGTGAACCAATTTGAAATAAACTTGTCAGGAGTTTAAAATTCACTTGAAAGGATATCTGTGAAAAATGTCATTCAAATTTGCTTGCATTATGCGAGCGTAGGAGGGCATAATTCATTATTACGCTCAGCGAAAATTCTTTCTCCGATTAATTGTGGATTAGTCCTACATGAATGTGAGCGATCGGGGATCGCGATCGCTCCCAAATTGTGAAGAATTCTCGAAAAATCGACGATCAAGCTTCAAATATTGTTGACGCCGAAATTTTAGAGATCGAAAATGAGGAGAGAAGGGAGCGATTTTAGGCCAGTCTCTCCTTTTCACGTGTTATTTCTCGATTTCCTAATCACTAAAAATAACTGCACCACTTTGCATGCGCCTTCCAGCTTTGGGCATCAACAATAACCCTCTATAGTCGCGGTAGGTTATCAGCGGTTATTTTGAGGATCAATGTAGGATTATTTGAGGACTCTTCGCAATTTTTTTAGGAATGATCTCCAATTGTTCACATTGATGTGCGGGACTGATCCACGATTAATCGAGGAAAGGATTTTCGCATAGCGATTGCCCAAACTTTTGACCGACACTTTATTATTCTTAACTTATGAAGATGATAAGTTTAGAAAGCTATGAAAATCTTAATTTAAATATTTCCATGTTCACATGAAAATGTGAATATTCTGTAAGCCATTAGATCGTGACCATTGATGTATCGTTTAATAAAGTTTTTATACTTTCACTTAAGAAATTAATTATGTTTTGCAGGTAGTCGTGTCATAGCAGTATTTCATGGATCATCAGGGCCAATCAAGGATGATTTTCAACGAAAGTCGTCAGAAACAGACCCTCTCGATAAATTTGGAATTGAAAGTTAGTCGACAAGGATAATGCGATCCCTCAACGTGTTTTGGAAATGTTTGTATCTTGTCATACGACAATTTTTGGAAGATATAATGTAAATAGTTTCTTTTTCGTCGGAAGTTCTCAGTACCTTAGCTTTATTTCATGAGTTTGAGATACTTTCTAATTTAAGTTAAACATTTGTATGTAATAAATAACATTTTATCCTCAAAACGTTTATTCCAAATCGAGCTATTTGTGCAAGAATGATCTATGAGATACGTTAAATGTGTTCTGATATCTATTAACCCGTATGCAATTATTAAATATCCTAAGTACTTAATTTTGATTGAAACTAAACGTGAACATCCTCAGGATTTTCCTCGACAACTTCCAAAATTTGTAATTCCTCCATGGTTGTTTTCAACTGTTGGGTTTCTTCAGATACCAGTAAATTTCTTGGAGTAGTGTTTTCCAGACTAAATTAGAATTTTTTTTTTAAATTCATGATATTCATACCGAGCTTGCAAGGCATTAGGCGTGATGACAGTATAGAACCCGTGTTTAAATGAACCGTTGTTTCGAAAATCAACACAACAGAGCTGAATTTTTACAAATCATAGTCGAAATTTTAAATCAAACTATTAATATTTGCATAAACACGATAAAAGAACGGACTTTCTTTTGGAATTTCGTAAAATCTGGATTTTTCTTCAATGTTTCAAAATTCGATGCGGAAACATGAAATTTACCTGGATATGCCGTCGAAAATTTTCGTTGAAATATGCGTAGACGAGTGGATTCAAAACGCTGCCGCTCATCGCCAACCAATGGAAGAAATAGAATATAAAATGCATTAGGTAGTCGGGAATCGGGTGGGATTGGTGCTGAAATTTGATGTATAAAATATTCAAATAATTTCTGACTTTTTGAATGTTTATCCACCCTTTTCTTATTGTGAATTAGTGCTAATGACGGAGAAAAATGGACAAACTTTCAAAATAGCTAAATTTTAAGGTTTAGTGAGGTTCTTACCTTAGTTCTCCCATCATTTCCACTCTTTTTGTACATCGTCCAATCCTGAATCACACTGAATATGTCCATAGGCAAACTGGAGAAGGCGAAAATTAGGCACATCGCCAGAAGTAGAGTCTGTAATCGTTGCCGACGTCGGATTTCGTTCGACTGTGAGGAGATGCTGAAATTAGGAAGAATTATTCATTTATGGAATTAAGTTAAGCTTTCGCGCAGTTCTATCATTTGCATATCGATTTTTATATGGCATTTTATTGGTCTTAAAATAAACCAAATATGTCGTTTCAAATCTAGCTTAAAATTTGACGACTCTGAAATAACTCCAAGAAACTAACCTATTACTCCTCATCGTCTTGAACTTGTTGTTCTGTTGATGGAGTATTCGCGCAATTCTCCAGTGACAAATGCTAATTATCGATAGAGGTAGTGCAGAGCGAACAAGAAGAATGCATAACCCGTAGAGCATCCGATAGCCCTCCTCGTTCTTCCAGTCCTCGATGCAGAACGCACAGCCGAACATCTCGATGTAGTTCACGTGACCCACATACGGTCCCAATACGGCAAACGATCCCACCCAAATACCGATGATCACTAGGACGCAGGTCTTCATTGACATCTAAAGAATCGATTCATTGATGGCTTGAAAACTACATGACTATTATTGCCAGTTTATGAAATAGATCTAGGGAAGAAGAATTATGCGTGGACAACAGGGTTTGTTTTTAAATCATTCCTGAAATGTTTGATTCATAAGACGGTCAATAGCATAGTTTATGTTAAATTTGTGAACTTATAGCATTTTCAAAATTGAATCACTTATTTGAAAGAAACTCGAAGATATTATTGTTTTTCTCGTTTCTCATTTGTCTCCCGATTCCAACTCCCTCCTCTAGCCTCTTGAGGCGAATTATTCCAAAAAGTTATTGCAAAGGAGAGAGTCGTGAGCGTGTTACCAAATGATTTTTTTTTTCTAAATCTAACATCCCACCATTGCGCTACAGCCGCCTTACTTTGCACGACTTCTAAAGCTAGAGGTGTCGAAGAAAAGAGAAGTGAGAAAACGTTTGAAAATGAGAAGCTAGAAAATTGAAAACTAGGGTCAGATTTGGATGAAAAACGGTATACCTGTCGTCTGAACGGTGACGCCACCAGCAAATATCTGTCGACGGCGATTCCAGTCAGTGTAAAAGGCAACCAAATTAATGACGCTCCCTGAAATATTCTTATTTTTATTATTTAAATTATAATTTCAGATATCAATTACAATACCTGAACTAGGAACGAAACATAGCACATCATAGGTCCGAAATGCCATGTAGTTTGATAGTAATTATATGGACTAACCCATAGACTGAAGCAAGTAATTAGCTAAAACGGACTTCATTAATGCTAGATTTTAACTGTTTTAAACTAGTTTTAGAAAATTTAAAACGCTTGGGGATTAAATTATGCGCTATTTTTGCAAGTAACTTTAATCAATGATCTTTCTGTGTAATTTGAATTCTTATTCTGTAAATTGAAATGTTTAGAGCTAAATTATTCGCTAGTCTCTCAAAAGTATGGATATTGATGAAATAATTTAATTGTTCTTTTTTAATTTTATTTTATAATTTAGAATGCGTAGGAATAAATTATCAGATTTTCGAAATGCAATAATTATGCTTACCAAACTCGCGCATGAAATACTCGAAATGAATATGGAGGTGACACTTCGGAGTTCCTTGCAGAAAAGAACCAGGAGGAGGACGGCAACATTGCCGATCAGCGATAGTATCGCCACTGTCGTGTAGGCTATCACAAGGACTGAAAATGTGTGAAGTTTTCTAGACTTAATTTTATAAATTTCATATTCCGAATTCAAAAGTCGAGGTTGATCCTTTCTATATGTTAGATACTTTTTTCTGAAGTTGGATTTCTATTACTGAGATACTTTCAATTTAGCTTCTTCATTTTAAAATTCACGTATACCAACATAGGACACATTAAAAATCCCATGATGTTCATAAAATGATTGATTTTCGCATGTTTATTCAAGTTTTTTTTTCTATGCTTTCACAAACATTTCTTTTCGGATTTCCGTAATCTTCTATGTTTTGCTCGAGAATTTTCTGGGAATCTTGTCACTTCTTTTTGCCCCAAAATTCACCCACCAATCTGCCAGAAGGCGGGAATGTCGATGGGTCCGATGCTGCACTGCTGTTGCTCCCCATCGTCGTTTGCGCTAAACGAGTCCGATTCGTTCATCCCACCAGTTCCAAAACAGACAAAATAATGTTATTAGACAGTCCAAAACGAATCAAAACTCAGGATCTGAATTAGAACATCCGATCTGATAAACAAAGTATGCGGGTTCTAACGAGCGAAAAAGGGCAAATCAGAAATGAAACGACTCTTTGACAATAAGATTCTGAAGCAACAAGACTTATTCTTCCCTATCAAGTTTACTCTCCGCCTATTCAATGGTTTCTAAGTCTTGTCATTTTCGAATTTCTGAAAAGAGTGAAAAATGGCATGAAGATGACCTTTTGTAAATAATCATGAAAGTCACTTCAATTTTATCACGAAGATCAATTTTTAATGGAAAATAAAAAGCGGATGATTTTTTTTTTGTATAATTTTAGATTCAACAATGAGAATTTTTAAATAGATAAAAGAATTTGAAGATTGCTATAGGATTAGACGAGGAATATTTTGCGCCACAGTTATCTCGGGGATGATGCATTTATCATCGCTGAACCCGAAGCCATAAAACTGGATTTAAGTTCAACGGATTTGCACATTTTTATACGTACACAAAAATTTGCAATTTTCAAAAATTATAAATCCAAAAAGAAGGTTAAGATGACGGTAGAATTGCAAATTATCCTCTCGCGAAAAGATGTCTTTTCATCAATTCTTGACTGGCGATAATTTTCCCACGTGAAATTCGAAAGCTTCTAATTCAAATAAAAATTAGGATAAAACTCGAATTGCATACGAAAAAGCTGGGAAAATGACGATAGGGGTAAAGTTGAGTGAGAGTGGTGAAAAACGGAAATTTCGGGGTAAACTAGACAAAAATGAGCGGGAAATGAGAGAGAACGAGGAGACATTCTGTCTTTCGCATTTTTCTGACTCCCTGGAGGAACATAGCCAAGAATGCCTAGATGCAAATGAACAAAATAATGACCAACCTATCACTTTCGAATGACTTGAATGATGCAGAAGCACAATAACTTCCCACACTTGACTTTTTGTAACGCCTTTGCAATAATAATGCAGACAAATAACACATTTTTGCAGAACTTGCGTTAGAGATTAGGAAATGGACGGAAATTGGTAACGAAAATGAAATATTACTTGAAAAGTACAGGAAATTCACGCCTACTCGAACCACTTCGTAACTTGGCTATGATTCTACTTTAGTAAGATTTTAGCAAAGTTTGCAAACTTATAGTTGAAATGGATGCATATGTATGATGAGCTAGGATATTTTTAAGTTAGAAATGAGGACGTTTCAATAGATTTTGACCCAAATAGAGTTTATAGCTAACTGAATAATATATTTTGTAGATAAAAATGAAGATTACTGTATCTGCAGAAATCCTCGTAATGTAATTAGCATGTGTAAGAATGAAGATGAATGAGCTCGACTAGTCTGCTTCGCAAAATTCTACTTGTTTGCTGCACAATATTCTTCGAGTCTTAATAACGCCTATTGTTAAGATATCTTTAGATCATCAAAAATTTAGCAAGAAATACAAAATTCAAATCCATTCTTAGTAAGAAAATAGGTAAGATATTGTCGAGTTATATAAAAATCGGAATATCAAGATAAAACTCAGCAAATCCATTGGTTTAATGGACTTGTATAATATCTCGAAATATTCTATGTTTGCATTGTTCGAATGGATGAAGCTGAATCAGTGATTCTTTGATTGGTGAATTATTGAAAAGTTTCTGGCGAATGAAAAATGATGATGTCATATGTGAAATACTGAGGTATATGAATAATGATTAAACGAGCTAAGATATTAACCATCCTTTTGTAAATTTAATCACTGAAACGTTTTTCGATGCCTTATGAAATAAATGTGATAATTTTAGACGAAATATGAGGGGTAATGAGTAAAATTGAATGAAATGGTGGATGACTTAACCGCGCTAATGATGTGATTATTAAAGTTGGAACGACAGAGAAGTCAGACCTTACATAATTCAGAGGCAGAAAGACAGGAAGGATAAAGGGCGGTCGGAACGATTATCGAGCAGTTGGAGGGAGGTGAGGTTAGGTAAATGAAGATAAAGGCAACTGAAACTAGCTCTGAAGAGGAGTAAATGAGCCTGCAAGAGGACAATTATGTACACGTCGGGATGAAAAATGAGAGAGCATTCGAGAGGATAAGGATAAGATAAAAACGAGCTCGAAGCTAGAACTTCAAATTTCTAGTTAAGCTTAAAGCTCGAGCTATCCTGATCACGATGGAAAATCCAGAAAGTTCACTTTATATTCAATTTTAGGGCTATTTTAAAAATAGTAAAATTTTCCTGAAGTGCCATTTGTTGAATCATAAAATTCAAAAACCTTTCTGGAAAATAGTCTTCAGAGAAAAAAGTAGACGACGATTTTGGAAAAAAATTTTCTTTGAAAATATCCTCATTTCGTGCAGATCATTCAGTGATCACATTGAACAGATGCCTAAGGTTCCATGAGCATCGAATTCACAAGAACCTTCTCTTCATGCCCAGCCGCTTTCCACTTCAAACCCTTCCTTCTCCATTTCTGCATGAAGACAAGCTTCTGATTTCAGTCAACTTGAGTAAAGAGCCTCTAACTTGCAACGCGATTACATAAACACACGAAGAACAAGAAAGTAGTCGGCAATTCTTGAATATCTCAAGGACTGAGAAGAAAAGCGAGATTTGTTTGAAAATTTCATCCAATATTTACAGGATTTTGCTTTCAAAGTGAGCGAAGTTTACAATGATCCGCAGGATTGAAATGAAAATGAAAGATTCAGAACATTCACAAACTACCCTTTACGATCACATTCCTCATTGCTACCAGTGTGCACCTCTTTGCACCTACAATCTAGGCAAATTTCCAAAGAAATCCAAAATCAAAACGGGGCGAATATGAACGAAAAGGTTCTATCTGCTGAAAATAGACACTTATAAATCTGTTCGAATATGCAAGACGAGAGAATTCGGGAAGATGGGAACATATATGCAGGGGGAAAATTCGGTGACATTTTTAATTTCGGAGATTTTTTTTCGAAATTCCGCGACTATAAATGGCTAATGAGATGGATATGAAGCGATATTTGAAGGATTGAGAACATTATGCAGAATTAAAGAGAAGAAGAGTGCTTTTTGCGACTGAATAGGAAAAGGAGTAACGTAATTGGCGAAGAGAGGTGCGTGTTTCTGGAAGTCTGGAGAAGAGCTGAAAGCGAATCGGGGCAGAGCCGAATGGGACGGAATAAAGTTATCCCCCAAGTCTGAGCGAAGTCTCAGACAGAAGGGAGGGGTTAATGCCTAGTGCCTAATGCTACTGCCAGTGCGAGTGAAGAATGGACGCGCTATTCGGAGGATGAAGGCCAGGCACGGAAGATACTAGGATTTTGAAATTTCAGGGATAAAAATTCATTTTTAAGCCTTAGGAATAGAAGTAAATAATTAAAATTCCTAAGACTACAATGACGAAGTTAAAGCAATTTTCTGTGTAGTGGAAAATAATGATGAAGTTCGATTTGCTAAACTTAAGACTCCAAAATCAAAAAATAAGAGGTAAAAGTTCAAAAACGCCCAATGTTACGTAAAAATAAGGATAAAGCAGCTTTGATCGTCCCAACTTTGAAGCGGAAATTTGAAAACGCCCGAACCCAAAAATGAACCGCAAGAGAGCGCAGTTGGTGGCAGGACGGGGCAAGCAGGAAATTAGAAGGCAGAAAAAAATGAAAAGTGAAAAAAGAAGGAGGGCCGTGGTGTTTACCACCACTTCTTCTTAGGCTTACTTTAATTGCACAACTTCGGTAGAATGGGGGATGGGCAAAGACGAGGAGTGGAGCGGAATATTATTGCTCAACTCAAAGATTAAAACTAAGCATTTTAAATTCGTTTTCATTTTGCACGAGTTTACTCCGATTTTATCATCGGGGCTAAACCTGAAATTTGTACGGATTTTCAGTAGGCCATAAGGCATCAATTCAATGAAAATCTTGAAGAAAAAATCCGTGGTCATGTTTATTTCTCCTCCTTTCTCATCAAGATGAATTATGAAACCAAAAATTCAAAAAAAAAAAAAATAATAAATAAATAAACATTCGAAAATATTGACACCTGGTGAAGTTCAATAAAACAAGCATAGCCATTCGATGAGATGTGAAGAAGGCTAATGTACCAACCCAGACACATTTTGTGGTTTGTGGGAAAGTATTAAAAATCTTCCCACTTCTGATAAATCCCCAGAATTTGCAAAAGATGGCAACGAAATTCTGGGGCAGATTAGAAATGATGGATGTTGATGAATAAACTTAGAAAAAACGACTTTGTGAAAGATCACTCAATTTGGAGGCGAAACAATGTTTCTATTGGAAGACGTAGATGAGTTTGAAGAATGGGTAATGGGTGAGATAGCAGATTCTCTTCAAGATACTAAAACTAGGTAAAATATATGCTCCTATAAAATTCACCTAGATTTAGGGAAAATAGTGATGTTGAAAAGAGAGTGAACTTTCTAAATAACTGAAAAAATCGGCATACCGAAAAGCTTATTAAGCTTTTGAGAAAATATCGCTGATAAAGAAGAAAATAGGTAAGCTTCACGGGAAAAGTTAATAAAAACTGGGCGGACTTTTCAAAAATTTCTAGGAAAATACCCTTTGCATGCCCGTTTGTCTGTTGATTAATTCGAGTGGAAGTCTGCTCCGTGAGTCAAGTCAGTTAGCATTTGCCTCCCGCCCATTCTTGCACTCCTGTTGTTTCAATGCGCTTTTTCGTCTTCCATTTCCCATTCTTTGTTTCTATATAAGGCATCACATTCTCTTCATTATGTCCTATTCCAGCATGTTTACTGGTCCAAAATCCACTCGATTCAGAAGTACTTGAGTCCAAATGAGTGACATAATTGTTTAGGGAAGAAAATTGAAATTTGGCACATAACAAAGTATCAAAAACGGATCTTGTCTGGTGGTTTAAAAATCATTTCAGTATCTGCAGTAATATGCACATGAAAAATATAGAAAAATCGAAATTTTGAAGAATCAGAATATTTTGTATTTGATTATAGAAGTTGAAACTTAGGCCTAAAAATAAGATTAAAAAGTTTAGTTTTAATTCTGCCATAAAATCTTTAGATTTTCAGCACCTATGTCAATGAGATGAAACTAGCGTATATTTCAGCCTTTAAACGGAATGACGAAAAGATACCGATGTTTAAATCATTATCTCTGACCCCATTAATCCCTTCCATAAGAGCGTAATGATTCAATTCCACAACTGTTATGCATTTAGAATGCAATTTTTCACGTAAATCGTAGTAAATTTCTGAGAATTTGCTTAAAAAATGACATATTTTTCACAAATCTCTTTTGTCCGGAAGTGAAGATGTGAGAGTATTTTGGCAATAAAATTGGTTAAATAATAACCACAAGCACACAAATATGCATATCCTTGTGAGATCTGATATTACGAGAGAAAAGAAGATCGAAATTATAGCGAAAAGACAAGTTAGAAATTTCCTCATTGCTAAATTTGTTTCGAGATTCAGAAATCTTTTAAATGAAATGACGAAAATGATTGACAAATTGAGAAGTGGGAATTGCGAAAACCATTTATTTTAGAAAATAATTTTAGGAATAAGAAACAATTTGGTGAAAAAGCAGAAAATTTAACGACAATGCTGAAAAAAAGCGCTTTAATTCGAACTTGTCATGGCATTGTGCGGCATAAAATTAGGAAAAATTCATACATTTTCTTCTCAATAATATTTAGCCTTCAAACTGAATGAGTTTTCCCAAATTTCAAAGTTTCTATCCAAATATGATATCTTAAGATATATAGAATGAAGATTGGAACCCCAGATAATAATAATGAGGTGTACAATCAATGAAATTATAAGAACAAGGAATAAAAGCTAGAAGTTCATACTCGTCTATTTAAATATTTAAACGAGCAAGGGAAAACTGATAAGTGAACCGTTTTCTTCACCTAGTATGGAATTAGAATACAAATACAGTGATGATTATACTTGTGGTTATTTAATCATCGGAATTAGGAATAAAGAATAATTTGGTTTTAGATAAATAGAAATCTAGCAAATGAAAAGTCTATATATTTCTCAATGAATAAACTAGAAATAGAATTTTAGCAAGAAATAATTTGCAAAAATGTGTGAACTTCAAATTTTTACTTGAATAAAAACATTCTCACATTTTTGTAAATTATCCTGAAAATATTGCACAGAACAAGTCGGTATCGCCAGACTTGGGACGCTTTCCACCGCAAATATCCCTTTAGCGGTGAATTACTCCTATCAGTCTCGCATTAATATCTTTAATAATGGGACGAGAAGGATGAATTTTTGCGGTGGAAAAGTCTCAAACCTGGGTGTGACTGATTTTGGTGAGAGGAACGTCAGTTTCAGCGTTCAGAATATCTTCTACCAGTCCTCGTCGTCGTCTGAAATTAGCATTAGCATAAAATCATATTGTTGATTTCAAACTTTATGAAATATCCATTTTAACAGAAGAAACTCTTAAAGAAATATTAACTTCAAATACAATCATATCTCGTATCAATTTTTAAAAAATGCTCTAATTTTCTAAAGAAAACTTGTTAAGATAAATTTTCAAATAGCATACTCGGATCATAGATATCTCGCTTCGGCGTGGGAGACTTCTGCTTCTCCTCGTTATCCTCCTTCTGTTCAGCGAATTTGCCATCTGAAATTTCTTTTGTAACTTGAAGATTTTAGAATGTTGTTTTAATGAATTTTCAGATTTCAGAAAAAAATCCAACCTGCAGGCTTCGTGTCGAATGACGACTTCCCGAACCCAGCTCCAGTCGAGAAGTCTGAAATTTGAATGATTTGATTAAATAAAAATAGATTTAAATTTTAAACGGATCTAAATGATTTGAAGCTAATAAATTTGATATGAAAAAGACTTGAATTTGTATTGAGTTAGAAATGGGAAGCATTTGCCCTGTTATCGAATAGTCATATTACCATCAGAGTTATAGATTAGAAAAGTTCGAGTCGATTTTTCGAAAAATTCAAAATCAGAGTAACGGATGTTGCATGGTGTGCTCACTTTCGCCAAGTGAACGAAGCCCAAACTCAATTCAAATTTTAAATTCTTCTTGAAAAGTTGATTCTTATCAATTGTCTTTTTTAAGTTATATTATTGAATGGGAGAAAACGTCGATATTCAAAAATTTCACTATTCGCCTCTCGTTTCTCTTCTACGCGACTCACTACTTCGCTCCTCCAAATTTGATTTCTAATTACAGAATGAATATCGACTTTCTCTCCAACCAACGATATCAGCAGCCCTACCCTCCGTCTTGAAGAAATTGAAGGCGCTCTCAGCACCGGCCTTGGTTCCCGACATGCTACCTCCTCTGTAATTGTTGGACCTCGAGAAGCCAAATCCTCCGCCCGCCGACGACGCAATTTGCTTCAGCCATTCGGGCGCCTCTTGACCGGCTCCCTCCACGAGCTGAAAACTGGATTTTTGAATCAATTTTTAAAAAATCGGAATATTTGCACTTTTATAAAGATAGAAATAACTCGTGAATAAATATAGACTTCAAGCAAAAGTAATTGAAATTAACTATAAAAGAATGTTTTGAAACTAGAAAAAAAAAGCAAATAAGCATTTTTTGTAGGAAAAAGTAAAATGGAGACTTTCAAACCTCGACGAGAGTGGGCGTGAACTTGACGTCGTTGGGTTCGTGCTCCGAGATGAACGTGGTCGAGCGACCGTTCTTCAGACGACCTGTGCGGCCAATTCTGAATCCAGCAAGTAGTCAATTTGAAATACATTTGATTTGTTTCGTGGAATTTTGAGGCAAAAATATGCTAAATAGTAAGCATCGTGACGTCGGATTTTCTTCTGCTGAATATAAATAATGCAGTCAAAATAAATCAAGAAAATATCACGTTTCTTGAACAGATGCGAACACAGTGTAATGATATGTACGATGTCTGTGGTTATCCAAAAAATATCGCAAAATTCATTTTTAAATAAAGAAAAATTTATTCGCCTGTGAATGTAGGTGTCGCGCAGTTGGTCTAGATCGCCACTCGAAGGAAGGTCGTAGTTGATGACGTGCTCCAGCTTGTGGATGTCCAGGCCTCTGGAAGATGAACATATTTAAACTTGATTGAAAAGAGAAAATGGTAAGAAGAGATGATTTTTCCAAATTCAACGAGAAGACGCATTATTTGGAATTTGGGAAGAAAAATATTCAAATTTAATTGAAAAATAAAGCAAATTGCCAAGTTGATTCGTCAAAAATGTAAAATTTGACATTTCTGGAGAAAAATAAATAGATAAAAAAATACCGCGAGCAGACGTCAGTGCCGACCAAAATGTCGACATCTCCCTTCTCGAACTGACTGAGCGCCTTCTCGCGCTCGTTCTGAGGACGATCGCTGAAAATTTGAACATTACTTTCTTTCTTTCCAGAAATTTCATCGTTCATTTTTAACTCAATTTGTACTCAAAATGGAATTCTTTTTAAGTCGAAAAAAGACCTCCAATTTGCGACCCACAACCCCCGTTCCGCAGAAGGATAGTGCGCTATATTATTCAAAGAGAAAAAAGCATGTCTTCTCTGTACTTGCCGAAAAACGCACTCTATTATCTATTGCGGATCGAGAGTCGAGGACCTACAGTTTGAAGAGATGTGGAAAAAGTGGAAGAATAGCAAAAATACGAGCCCGTTGATAGAAGCAGCCCTGAAGCCGGCCCTGTCCATGGTGATGGTTTGCGCGAGAACGTCGGAGCGTTTCTTCTGGTTCACGAAAATCAGCGTGCGGGGAACTTCTGCAAATTTTTCATCTCAAATCTTTGAGAAATTTCTGAATTTCCACAAAACAGAACATTTGGGTTATTCCAAAGTTAAGGTATCATTTTGTTTTTGAATAGAATGATTACTTTTCTTGGAAAAGAGTAAATTCTAATAAAAGTATTACACAACGTTTTTGAATTACGATTTTAATCACATGAAACGAGATAATGCATATTTTAAACGAGAGAAAGTGGATGTCTTCTTTCCACCTCTCGATTTTAGTATTATCTCGTATCATGCGGTTAGCCGAGGTTCGAAAATTTGCGATAAAATGCAAAACTTACTGCCAAAGTTGTTTTCTTTGGCTTCACGCAGAATCCTCAGCAACTCCTCGTTCTTCACGTGAAGCCCATCGGTCTGAATGAACTCCTGATGCACGCGTTTGTTAGCCCGTGTGTTGACGGTGTGCTTCGCCTTGACGTAAGGCCTCAAATTTGTTAATCGTTGATTTATTAGAAAGGCAATTAATAGAGGTAGTACCGAAAAGAAACCCATAAAATTAACATAATATGAATTTTCTGAGCTGAAAGGTTTGATATTCAATATTCTATTACCTTTTATTAATTGCTATTAGAAAATGCAAGAAAAGTTCTTCTATTCACATCAATCCAAGGCTAATACTTAAAAAAAAAATAAAGGAAAATAGATAGTATGAAACGAATGGTTTCAGTGAAATTTTTCTCGCCTTCATTATTTCTTGTATTTCTATAAACTCGCGCATACAAGACGTAGTTCCAAAATACTAGATTTAGCCCTATTGTGTACTGTCGAAAACTACTTTCTTTCATTCAAAATTTGAATTCTTTAAATTTTCATCGAAAAAACTTACAGCAGTCCTCTTCCATTCGGGTCGCCCATCACTTTGGTCGCGATTCCCTCTACCTCTTTATCGAATGTTGCAGAAAAGAGGAGGGTCTGTCGCTCGGTGGCCTGAAATTAAAACAAAATAATATCCAAGTTAAAAATCACAACTTTCTATTCTCAAGAGCATTTTACAACACTTAACGGTATAAAATGAATATTCAATTATTAAATTCAAAATTTTCAAATCAGTCGATTTGTAACAAAATTTACAGTATTATTCCACGCTAAAATTATCATAAATAGCTCTAGACCCAAAATGTTCAACTAATTTTCACTAAATTATGTTTTCTCACAATCAAAATTGTGAAAGCCGAGATTGGAAAAAATAAGAAAAAAACACATCTAGCTATTTTTGAGGCTAGAAAGAGAATCACGCTGCTTCTGACTATTGATAATATGACTTTGTGATTGTATCGTTGGTTGGAGAGAAAGTCGATATTCATTTTGTAATTAGAAATCAAATTTGGAGGAGCGAAGTAGTGAGTCGCGTAGAAGAGAAACGAGAGGCGAATAGTAAAATTTTTGAATATCGACGTTCTCTCCTAATAAATCATACCCTTGGGAAGCTGGAGTCCTGGACGATGGCCATGAGATGGTCGCTGTCGAATCGGCCGCGTGCGTCCTGCAGCATACGGTCCGCCTCGTCGATCACGAAGAACTTCAGGTTCTTCAGGCCGATCTGAACAAATCGCTTATTTTCTAAAAAATTTTGAAAGTTGAAAAATCTTAAATTATTTCTTGAAAAAATCACGAATTTTATTCAAGTTTCGAATCAAACTCTAGCATACACTTCCCGCAAAAATCACGAACTTTGAAAACTCGTTTGGAATTTAAAAATCATACGGTAGACTTGGTGACGAAGTCCATGAGTCGACCGCCGGTGCCGACGAGCACGTGACAGCCTTCACTCATCTTCATGATCGACTGACTCTTGTTCATCTCGCCATAGCTCAACGTGATCGCGATCCCTGTTCCTGAACCAAGACAAATCGAAGTTCAAGTCGTCAAATTAGAGGAATAGCTCGCGCAATTTGGGATATTGAAGTGAAAAAGGCAAATTTTCAAATTTATAAATGGGCAAAATGAATACACAGAAAACTCCGATTCGTTGAATTATGCTTATTAACAATCGAAATCAACGCAATGTAACGTCTTTTTCCTCTCGTTATTTGTCATGAAAAGAAAGAAATGGCAGTTTTTTATTTTCCTCTTTCACTTTGCCTGCCGTGAATTTAGCGCGTTGGCAATGAATAGACATGATATAGTGGAAAATTTGAACGACTAACCGACGGCCATCTTGGTGAAGTGGTGGTAGATCTGCTTGGCGAGTTCGCGCACGGGCGCCACGATAATCGCGAACGGGCGCAACTTGCAGCGCTCCTCGTCGATTCTGTCCTTGCCCATTGCGAGGATCTGAAAATGGAAAAAAGCCATCATTCACAAAAAGTTTTTAATTCAAATCTTGAAGAAGAAAACTGAATCAAAATATTAGAAGCGGAGAATTATCAATTTTAGATCTACAAAACACAGCTACCCAGATTCAAGGACTCTCCGAACCTGCGAAAGTTTTCCAATAGGAGTCTTCTTCCCGCTTGGAGGATTCCAAGAATTTTGTAGATCAGAGTCAGGGCTGTGCGGAAATTTCCAGGTAAGCGAGTATTTTTCTCTGCTCCACGCACTCCTTCTCGCTCGTCTAATTTCCGTTCCGTTTTAAAAACGAACATTAGACAAGCGAGAAAGGGGAGAAAGAGATATTCTCTCATTCGAAAATTTCCGCACAACCCTGATCAGAGCACAGAACCCTCAAAAGGAACAAGCTAACCTGGTTGAGGATAGGTAGGACGAAGGAGGCGGTCTTTCCGGATCCAGTCTCGGTGACGCCAATGACGTTATCGCCGTGGAGGATGTGCGGAATGAGGGCCGCTTGGATGGGACGCGGCTTGCGGTAGCCGGTCTTCCTGCAGTTCTCGATCAGTCGCGGGTCCAGGTCACTGTCTTCCCAGGTCCTCAAAATTGCATCTTTAAAAAAATTAATTTCATGGAAAAAATCGTCATGATAAACGACAATGCTGATCCAAAAGAGAAAATAGCTGTTTTTAAAGTTAAAACAGAATCGGAAGGTTTTCTCAGGAAACTTCCTTCAAAACTAAACGAATTTTTTATTCAAAGTCTCACTCGAAAGGAGGCAGATCTGCGCCGCCCTCGATCTCCACGGGCGTGTCCTGCAGCGCATCGTCCAAGTTCTTGAGAAACTCCTCGTCCTCCTTCTGCAAATTCTCCGCGTCTTCCGTCTCGGGCACCCAGTCGCGAGGAGCACGGTTCTTTTCTGCAATTCGAAAATAAATTAACTTGAGACAAAACATTTGAATTAGTTGACCCAGAAAATTATGATCTCGTAAAAGCCGTACATTCGTGAAGAATATACGGCTGTGAAAGAGAGTATAGGAATGTGGAAAGATAGACTATGTTCGGTCTTAAATGAGCAGCATGAGGAGAGCATTTCTAGATGCTGTTCAGTCCAGTCTACTCAACCTATACACATGCCCCTATTTCTTAGGTGTACGACTTTTACAAGAAGCCGAAATTATTGTATCGCAGAGGCAACCTGGAAACTATGCGATACACGCAAAGTAGCATAAATCATGTGGTTTCCGAATAGCCTATTTCAACACGTTAAGATTTTTTTTAATTTTCCTACCGAAACCTTCCCCGACATTCGCGAAGCGGCTGTTCTCCACGAAAAGTGGGCCTCCAGAGAAACCGGCGCCTGAATTTCTTTTAAATAAAATATTCACTCTCAATTTATACTAAATTTCCACTATTTAATCTACAAGTTTAATTTTTTTTTTCTGAAAACAACTCTTTCTAACACTTTTAATTAAAATTCCATGACAAATACTGGAAGCCATATAAAACAGAAAACTAACGTCCATTGCGATCATCATCCTCGTATCTGCCTCTGCCGCCTCTGCTGCTTCTGAATCCGCCGTCGTTTCGGCTGTCGAACGAGGGCACATTGGGCATCGCGAAGCGGTCTTCTCTTCCGCCTGAAATTTGTGATAAATCAGTTTTTTTCCTACAAAATATGACTTTTTCCCGAAAATTTGTAGTTTTTATGAGGAATCTCGCTATAAAAAGAATTGCAACAAGTGGAAAAATGCCGAATAAACTTAAAAGTATATTTTCTTGAAAATGGTCTTATGAAGTCGCTTAAAAATCTGACCTCTTCTGTCGCCAAAGTTCGAATTTCTGTTGCCGCCGAAGTCCGAATTTCTGTTACCGCCTCTGAACCCATTGGTGTCCCCTCTGTCGCGATCGCGGTTATAATCTCCATAGTTGCCATCGTTTCTGCTTCTCCCACCAAAGCCCGAGTCAGGACCGCCGCCTCTACCTGCACTGAAGCCGAAGCCGTTGCCGCGCGGAGGACCGTTGAAGTGTTCGCGATCAGGGCGATCGTCGTAACGAGGCTGAAAAATGAATTTGATATATAAAAAAAAAATAAATCAGTGGTGGTATATGGTCGACACTATACATGACGGAGGATATTTATAATAAAAAAAAAACTGATAGTGTCCCCTAGTTAAGCCCTCCCGCTCTCCGTCATATAGCTGTTGCCGCGAGATATTAATTCTCTTTAGAATGGGAGTGACCGAAAAGAGGCTCGCTTCTGCACTATTTTCTTGTGGCCGCATCTCATTCTAAAGGGGATTAATACCATTTCAGAAAGTGGTCAAAGTTTCAGGAAAAGGTTTTGCAGACCTAATGTTTCAAAGAGCAAATGAATTTACTCTAATCTGGTAATACTTTTAGATAGAAATATCTCATTTTGTTCGGACGTGTAACTTGTTAGAAATTTTGCATCTGCATTCTCAGACTCCATACATAACGCATATCCGCAGAGGTGCGAATTTTTACTTATAAATTTCATCTTGCTCTTATTTTATAATTTGGAAAAGAATTTTTAAAGATTTTTATCTGAAAACAATGATTCACCCCGTTGTGGTAATCGCGATTGCGGCCACTGTTGAATTGAGTCGGACCTAAGTCAGCGGACGGACGACTATAGTCGCGAGGCGCGTTGCCGCCTCTTGGGCCAAATTTCGAGGGCGAGGGGCCGTGGTCATCGAAGCTGCGGCCACTGTCACCGCGGAATGAGGGTGGGGGATCCTGAAGATAAAATTCATCATTTTAAACTCCGATTTTTAAGCCTCAATTTAAAATTTTTAAGGAAGCGCGTTCATACTTCGCTCACGTGAGCGGAATATGAGCGCACCTTAATAAATCGGTTTCCTATGAACCTCTCCTAGTTTCTATACAAAACCAAATAGTGTCTCTGTGCAGAAACTGAACGGGCATAACAAAAGTGAGTGTGGGATGGGAATTCGAAAGACCTAATATCGATTCTAGTATTTTCAATCCAGAGTCTTCCATAGGACTAATTTGTGCCAGACTCGATACCCGATGTCCTCTATCGCTGTATCCGCCACCACGGGCTGGGGCCGATCCGAAATCGTCGCGTCTGTCGTCGCGGTCGCGATAGCCACCTCCGTTACGAGGGGGTGGGGCGTTATTTCTGAATATAGAAATTTTCGATAATTTATAAACGTTCAATTTTGAGAAAAAAAGCGTTCAAACTTTTCAAATAACTATTCTTTAAGAGCCAATTATCAAGGCATCAAGTATCTTATGACTTGGTCTTGTCAGTTTCGGATAAAAATTGTTCAATTTATGTTTTTATTTACCTGGGCGGACCGTACCCGTCCCTGTCTCTGTCGTCGTAGGCCCTGCGCGCGGGTGGACCATCGTCTCTGCCACGGAACTGCCCATTCTGCGGAGGTGGACCGTTGTTGAACCCTCTGTCACCTCTGTCGTCGCGATTCTCGTAGCCACCTCTGTTAGAGGGACCTCCTCCTCCTCCAGCTCCGAAGCCTGAAAATAGTTTTTTCTCGAAAATTTTATCCACTTTTAAAATTTCGCAGTTTCGAAATGGAAGTTGATAAAGGGAAAAATCTACGAATGTTCCAAAATGATGCTTCCGGATTGAAAACAGGCCTAGGAAGAATTCATGTCGGGATTCGAGTGAGATGTACACCGGGATTTTTAGTTGGAAATTTAAATTCTCCCCGAGTCTGAGATTGATAGCATTTTGACAGACCTCTCAATCCATCGTCCCTGTCCCTAGGAGGACCCCTTGCGGGCGGCGGTCCGTCCCTCTCCCTAGGTGGACCTCTTGCGGGAGGTGGTCCATCCCTGTCTCTTCCTCTGTCCGGACCTCCGCCCCTGTATTCGGATTCGTCGTCCCAGTTCCTTTTGGGCCCATTCGCGAAATTGCTCATACTGCTTTGGCCAAGTTGGTTTGAGACGGATGACAACTGAAAAAAAATGAAATCGGAATAGAGGAAATTATAAATTTGATAAGTAGGTCGAAATTGATCATTTTGAATATTGTGACTCAGCATTCTCAATATCAGTAGGTAACCAATCGATAGTCATTTTGAGAAAAAAACTAATCGCTACCGACTGGTTTTACTCTGCACTGCATTATGCCCGTTCACTTCTTGCTAGCTGTGCTCTCTCAACGAACCGGTGAAGGAATAATCGCATCATCTTTACTAGATAGTACGTTTGCAGTAGATCATTCAAAGCCTACCTGTCATTTTAGACATGAACGGCATAATGCAGTGCAGAGTAAAATCAGTCAGTACCGATTGGCTTCTTCTCGAAGACTACTACTGATTGATTAACGAACTGGCACTGACGGTTTTCTCACTACTGATAGGTTACCATTGGTTACCGGCTGGTATTGGGAATACCGAGAACGCGATGACTACTAAAAAGTCTAGTTTGAAGAAATCTATGAAATTCAGAAACAAGTGGTCGGAATTGTGAATTTGGAAGGTTCAAAGTAGAAATTTTAGGCCAAAAAGATTTAAAGTTCGAAATTTTTAAAATTCGTCAGTACGGATATTGCTTTTTTTAAATCTACGAATTGCCACATCTCATAACTGATTGAGAAAATGGAAGAAAAGGGTAGAGAAGTTGAATTTGGTCAGGATGGAGACGAAGTTCGCAGAAAAAGAGTGGAATCCACGAAAAATGTAGACCGAAATGACCAACTTTCTGGCAATAATCAAACGGAGAAGAAAACATATGTTTAACTCGGAAAAATATTGCAGAGGTAGCGCAGAGGTTATGCGGGGACACGCCCATCGCAGAGGTTATGCAGCGATAGCGCGGGGATTGTGCAACAATAAGGCGGAGCAGAGATTATGCAGAGGTTATGCAGCGCTGCATAACCTCTGCACCTTGCGGAGGTCATGCAGAGGTAATGCAGGGGTAATGCGGGGATTGCTTAAAGCAAAATTGACATTTTTGCATGGCACTTACGCCGTCATATCGTTTAGCCTAATTTTGCCGCCATTCAAATGCCCTTGCTCAGAGCTCGTATTTTTGTCTAATTCTTGCCGTGTTCGTTCATTTATAGATTCTACTTGACGAAATGGTCATTGCAGAATATCGCTGTCGTGCAAAAAGCTAGAAATGAACCGGGACCAATGGCAGTTTCGTGCAACATACCAAGGCGTTCATCTGGATAGGAGGTAAGACAGGAATTTTTGAAACCCCATAAGAAACATGCTATTCCCCTCCAATTCATTCCACGCTTGAGAGGGAGACCTCTTTCTCGCGCAAAATTTTACGCGTCCCTTCTTTTTCGTCTCTCCTCCTTCCATACTATTTCCTCTCTGCTGCCTCCCCTAGTGAAGGCAAAAAGAGAAAGAAAAGTAAAGCCAGGGGGTGAAGGTGGACTTCCTCTCTTCCAAGTGTGGAATGAATTGGAAAGAAGGGAACAGCGTGAGAAAATTGAAGAAATAATGAGGACAGTTCCTAATTCACCTTGAATCATGTTTAGCCGAAAATAATATTGCTGTTTGTTTCTAAAAAAAATTATTTTCTTTCAGACGTCGGCGCCTGCGGCATACATTTATTGCCGGCCGGCCGCAGCATGTCATCACAACAACACATCCAAACGATTCCCCTTCAGTGAGCGAAATGGGTCGGAGAAACAGAGCAGAAACTGAATTGGAGAACAACGAACCCCCAGTAGTGGATGACCACGGTTGGAAATCTATTGAATTTTTTCTTGAAAAATGCAGAGCTCGAACAAAAAATTCAAATTTGATGACAAACCTTTTGAAAAATACTTCCGCGCTTTACTGAAGTTCGAAAAATTGAACTTTAGCTTAATTTGAAATGTGAAGGGTTTTCACGGTCGAACTTGGACTGAACTTCTAGCCAATTCGAAGTTCAGTTCGGATAGCCCTGCTCTTGATTTAATTCATTTTCGAACTGCTAGAAGAAATGTATCACTAAAACATGCAATAATTTTCTCTTTGTAAGTCGTACTTCACAAATACTCTAAATACTTTTAATTTTTCATCAAATTCGAAATCAATATTTGAACTGATGATATCAAATGATGATCTACTTTCATGTGAATTGAATTGAGCATTTTAAAATAGTATTCGATTTTTGCTAAACTATGCAAATTTATTTGGTCTCTTTCAGATTCATTCGAACGCCCACAAGAAGAACCAGAACCAGATCCACACGAGAGCTACGAACGTGAGTTTTTTTTTTTTTTTTTTAATTTTTAAAAGTTTTCGAACACATTTTTAATGTGAAACTTTTTACTTCCTCGGTATTTTTATTGATTACTGCTTTTGAATTTTCGAAATCCCTATCATCTCAATTGCTCCATTTCAGGATATCGTGACGATACGAAATTGTACCTTCTAGCTGAGAAGATACGCCATCACTGGAGTGAGTCTGCATTCTCCGACATTCTCCAATGTGCAAGAGCAAATCATGGAACGGTTCCTCTGGTTTCTCAAAAGGACGTGAAAGACCTCGAAAGGCGAGTACTGAGGGATTTCGATATCAAAAATCGCTACTTCTGTGGATCCTGTGATTGTGAGCTTCCGAACACGACAACGCAATGTTCTGGACCTTCGTGCGTAGGGTATAATTTAATTTTTTTTTTTTTAATTTTAAGAAATTTCAAAACTTTCTGAATTTGTATCACTTAAATTGGCTTTATTGCTGTACATGTCATCAACAAATTGAAATAGCATTTTCAGACAAACGGGGAAACGCTCTACAAAGGGAGAACTGAAAGTCGTTACGACTTATTCAGTTGTCAAGCCGCTCGTTCGTCTCATCAAATCACATTTTGATGAAATTTTGCACTTCCACTCTTCACTTCACAACCTGACATTCTCGCCAACTGATAGCACCTCTACCTCGCAGCATTTCACTGTTAGTTTATTCAGGGATGTGGGTGGTGCGTGAAAATCGTGCACTACACCACCAACATCGCTGGTTTTATTTTACTCTGAATTGTGATTCATTTACAATAATGTGTTTCAGGAAAGAATTGAGACTTCCGCAATGTTCAACTCTCGACAACTACGACTACAGGCTATCCTGAATTATGATGGGTTTTCGTTCCAGTCTCAGTCCAAGTAATATATTTTTTAGAATGTACCTTTCTAGTATCAATTATATCTTCAGTAATTTGGACTTAAATGCAAAAATCTACAAAAATTTCCACAAAATTTGAAACATTGATTTTCACGGCAGCCTTTTATTCTAAAAGTTATGGTATCAGTAGATAACTATAAATGAATTTAGAATCAAAATTATAATTCGTTTTTCTAAGCTTCCTCACATTACTTTTCCTTTCACAAAATACTAACGATTTTCATTCAGGGCTACAGTTTGGCCCGCTGTATTTGCGCTAATGGACTTCCATGCGTCGCAACGGTATTCTCCTCTACGACTCGTTCCCATCGGGTTTTATCGAGGCCGCAGAAAACCATCTCAAAGGAATACTGACGCTGTGTTCCAACGACTCCGAGACGAGCTGCAGGACTGTTTTCCGCTTCAAATCGAGCACAACGGGAAGACCTACTCGGTGGAACTTGTATTTACTTACACGGCTTTTGACTGTGAGGTAAAGATTTCTGATTTTTCCTAACTTTGTTTTAAAAGAGCTTTGAAAAATATTAGAAGAAAACCGAGAAAGAGTTTAAAAAATGAGCTCATCGTTTGCTTATCTGTAAAATGAGCGCTCACAGCGTTGATGCCCTCCGTAAAAAACTGCATTTCTGCTCATTCAACACTACACTCCTTTCCTTGACTGTTAGCGGGAATCGCGGTGTAGTAGATCTTTGAAATGAAAGTAAAATTCGGTCGGTTTTCAGGGATCCGTCCATGCGTTCAACTTCGAAGGATACGCCAAGGGACGTTGTCAATTTTGCAATGCTCGCTCAGTGTACATGCAACACGCCTACCGATTTCCGACGACGCGTGGCCAGCTACGATCAGCAGACTGGGTTCGAGAGCACTCGTCCTCAGCAACTGAAGGATTTCGAGGTAGTTTTTTTTTTCTTTTTTTATAATGAAATATTGGGTATTCGGAAAGTCTTGCCTCACTTTACGTTTGCAAGTCATTTGCATTATAATAAGGGGAAAATTTACGAGTGAATGTTTGAATTTTAATGATTTTTGCGAGCTTTTCAGCGAATTCAATGTCACAAAAATTAACTCCAACTTGATCGTCGGCTAAACAATTATTATTATCAGTAATTAAGAAGAGCGATAAAAAAGACTATTTGGTTTAAAATTAGATAAAATCGTCATAGATCAAAATTTTACTTTTGTGGAGTTTCATGAAAATTACTTCTAAATGGTGATGGTGATATAAGAGATAAGCTTCTGAAGAAATGACAACAATATAAAGCTAAAAAACAAGTTAAGAAAAATAATATTTCTGCAAATTTCTAGCGAAATTTCGATAATTCTAGAAAGGGAATGTTTCCGAGTGGTTGACGATCTCTCGTTTTTGCTAATTGGTAGATAATTATCCAAAATTATTATTTAAAAATAAAATCATTTGACATGATTTTCCGAACGCCTTAAATATTAAAAATTTTCAGGGAATTCTATCATCAACCAAATCATACCGATGAGCGATTCAAATCTTGACTGGTTGCATGTCGTTTCTGAAGGAGTGCTAAAATGCATAATTCGAGGTACTTATCACTTATTTGGGAAAAGTCGATTACTTCAAAAATATTTCTCTGGGTGGTTTCTTACTTTCTTCAACTTTCTCTCACCTTATCAATCTTTTCCCCGCCCTTTTCTTTGTAAAATTGGCTACGATTGAGCGGTTTTTGATAGCGTAGATAATTGTGATCAGTAATTTATTCGTGCTAACTCAACTTATACTAATCAACTCAAACTAACATTTAACCCAGAAAAGATTATCCGCAAACTAGTCCTTTCTGCTCATTGCAGAGTCTGTAATGAAAGAACTTTCATAAATTTAATTTTAAAATATTAGCTTTTAATTTGAAAAATTTTATCAGATATTCAAAGCCCCAGTAGACGCCCCACCCTGCGAGTCAGCGGCGACTCCATAGCCGCAGCTGATTTCATGGCCGATCGGTTTCGAGCACCAACATATTATGATCGGAGATTGATGCCGATTTCCGAATGGAAGAAGATGTGCGGAAGTGCAATTGAACTGGTAAGATTGTCTAATTTATTTATGAGAAGTTGCGCTGGATGAATCATTTCTTGGGGAAAAATGATCAACAATTTTCAGTCAGCGTGCGTCACGGTTCCTTTACTTCTGCTAACGGGCGCAGTGTCCGACCCATTGACAGCCGCGTATACTTTTCTAGTCGTTTCAACTGTTCGAAAGCTTCTTGAACCTGACTTGACCCCCGCCTGTCTCACAAAAATAGCACTTGTTATTGAGAGCTACTCCAGACTGTGGTTGACGAT
Organism: Diploscapter coronatus; assembly: GCA_964036155.1. NCBI lineage: Eukaryota > Metazoa > Nematoda > Chromadorea > Rhabditida > Rhabditidae > Diploscapter > Diploscapter coronatus. The sequence goes on along the minus strand of OZ038422.1, from coordinate 84,276,829 downwards.
TTTCCCGTTATGTCCGCTGAAATATAAAGATCATGTATATTTTGGGACGGCAATGTTTCCGAACTGATCATTTCAGAACTGCAGGATATTTTGGGCGGATTCTGAAGTACCCATTTATCGGGTATTTTGAAATTTCGGAATTCTGAAATGCGTAGTTCTGAAGCGTCAAGTTCGCAAATGGCAGGGTTCGGAAACGTTGCCTTTCATCATTTTAAGTCTAAGCCTAAGGGGCTGTTTCGTCAGATGAAAATGGGGGTGGGGGTCGTGCTGGTGAAAGTTTATCCTAATAACAGACTGGAGAGAAATTTGTTAAGAAGGTATGCTTAGGGTAGCCGCAAACTGACGATCATCCTCTTAGGATTCTTCCGACTGTAGGTACTTTGTTACCAAAGCATAAATAATGTAGGGTAAGAAGAAAAGGAGAAATAGCGTTTGGTAGCAAAATGCGCACTTTTATCACTTTTTTGGTAACAATATACTCATTCTTGGTAAAAGTACCTACAGTCCTTTTTCCAATCTTTTTACTTCAAAAGCACCATTTCAGTTATTTCTTTGCCATGTTCCCTATGAGCTGACAGTCCGCGGGAACCCGATCGACTACTCCACAAACGGCTGTGAGCACAATAATCTGTTTCTGAAATCGCTCCTCTCACCCCTCAACACGCGTTCATTTGACACTGACGGAATGAAAAGGTACTTGCTAATAGAAATAAATTTTAATGGACTAACTAAAAGTTTGATAGGGAATTACGTAGTCATTTTCAATCTCTAAATTTTGTTGACTTTATTTTGAACTGTTTCAGACTCCTGTTATGGCGCTGGATACATGAAGAAGTAGCACGACGATCGATCGACACCCGACTCACTGAACTCAAGATGCTCTCAGAGAAAATTACCAACCGAAGGTAGCCTAATCAAAAATAAATAACACAAATTTATGGCAATAAACCGTCAAAAGTTAATCAGACGAAAATAAACTAAGAGATAGGTCACACCAACAAAATCTGTATGATATCAGGTCGCATTGGCGAAAATTTTGTCTATTTGCAAATTGAAGAGAAATTTGTAAAGAAAATATGCAGGGTAGGCCGCAAGGTGTGCTATCACGATCATCCTCTAGGGCTGAGATGAATTAAAATTGAAAAAAAAATCTTAGTTTTGATCTTGATAGATTTTTGAAAAGTATCGAATATGTTTCGCAAAAACGATTTTTAATCTTCTCTTACCGTCAAAAATTTACAACGTTCAATGTTAAGTGATTCAGACTTCGGTGTCTCAAGAATTCCGTGAAATTCAATGAAGCGTTCCGAATCAACTTCAAAAACGCACTTCCATTTCCAGAACAGGGACATCCTTCTCTGTCTGTCTTCCGGTTAGCAGTCAGTCAGCTTGGGGGCGACATCGAATTCCAGTAAGGAAGTTTTATTCAATTTTTAATCAAGTTTAAATTTGTTGATTAGTGACAGAATTTTAGGGCTCCTAGAAAAAGACACCAGGACACCGGGACACCAGTTAGAAAAAGACACCACCCTTTCTAAGAAATAGTATGAGAATGCAAGAGACGAAAAGAAAAAAAGTGGTGTCTTTTTCTAACTGGTGTCCCGGTGTCCTGGCGTCTTTTTCTAGGAGCCAATTTTAGCCTAACATAATTTCAGGGAAAAATAGATTTCTTGAATTTCATTACCTTCACCAGAAAGTTTCATGGATAAAAATCGCCTTAGAGGGTATCTTTTGAATAATAGTTAGCTTATTGTCAGTTCGCGAGTCGCATGGTTCGACCACCAAATTTCGTCAGCAGATTTTTGGACCAAAACAAAAAAATCCCAAACAAACTATGTTTGTTTTCGGACAGCTCTCGGGAGAGGATACGGAAAAGTTCGGCTGATAATCTCTCGAAAATCCAACAGTTCTGTTCATTTTATTGTAGATCGTGTATTTACCGAATCACTTTCTCTCAATATGCTGAATTATTTAAAAATTTCTTCATCCCCTCATTCTCAAATCATACTTCGTTCTCTTCTCTCTCTTCAATCACTCGATTACATTGACAAGTGTTCCAAGCAACCACCAAAACTTATGCTTATTTCCCAAGACCAGTTGTACGAACTAGCAGCTAAAATGACTTATAAAAACGATGAATATATATGTGCTCTTCCCGTTAAAAAGCGATGGGTTTAAATAAATGTTATATTCGACAAATGCTTGTTATTTTTCATTTATTGCTTTCATAATCGGTTTCATACCGACCAAATATTTCTCTAATTTATGCCTTTATTCAAAACCCTATCATCAAATTTTCAGCGTCATGTCGCAGGCCTTTCAAAAGCCTCCACCAATTTCGACTTCTACTTCTGCGGCTAATAACGGTAAGAATGATCCAAATAAATTCAACCGTATCGCAATTTTTCTAATCGGTAAAAAAACAAGGGTGAGACGGCAATTTCGATTTCGGTTCCGAAATTTTTAAACTCAATTCCGTCTCATTTTTGGTGAAAAATTACAAAAATACGATTAAGAAATTTTTAGATTCCTCCAATCAGGATCAGTCCAATGCATATACTCCGCCACACACACCAACAACTTCCAAGCTGGACTTCGATGAACTTGTGCTGAGAATCGTGAGACAGCGCGAGGATGGAGGGACCATCTATGAATTCTCAGTGAGTTTGAATTATTGTAAAATATGGGAAAGTAGATATTTGCGCTCTTTGGAACTCGATTTCGCACGAGTCACGCCTTTCTTTTCACTCACTACCTCCCTTTTTCTTCGCTCGTTCTTTTCGTCTCTGCGGAAAAGCGTAGAGAAATAGGCGAGGCATGGGCGAGGCAGCTTGCAAAGAGTGCAGTATCTACCTTCTCACTCTGAAATACAATTAGTTCATTTCGAACTAGAAAACCACCAGCCTAACTGAATCATTCTACAACAAAATTAAGGATGAACTACTGGCAAGCTTCGGACCCGTATCTGAGCAGAATCTGAATTTGGCGTTCTCTGCTTCTCGATCTCAAAATGTGCCCATCTTTACGGCGGCTTCCACTTCAGTGGTCATTTATCAAGTACGAGTTTATTTGATTTTATGCGCTTCTTATAATAAAAAATGAAAATTTTGGAAAGTAAATTTAAAATTTCATTGCTTTCAAAATGAAATTTTCAGAACTCTGCGTGCCACTATGATGTTGCAAAACGACTGTCTCAGATCGAGAGCAGAGTTTCGAATCCAGAGCCTAACCCGAAACGGCCTAAAAAAGTGGTCGTGGCAAAAAGCATGTACCAACTGAACCCATCCAAGCTCACCACCAAAGAGGAATCGATCTTGATGCATCCTGACTTCCGCCTCGGAAACCTCAGAAGTGCCGCGATTGAAACTGGGATCTTTTACAGACGGAACGGCTACGTTGGGATCAACGAGGAAGTCCGAAAGACGGTCGTCTACTTAATGGCTCAGGTATAGATCATTTATTTAAGTGAAATGTTGAGCACTTTGTTATTCATCATGAATATGACCAAAGTAACTTGGATGAAAAACTTCTAATTTCTGGAGACTAATTAAAAATGATCTCAGCTCAAAATTTACTTGCGGATAATTTTTCACAAATAATTGCGAGTACTCGTGGGTAATTTTTTCGAAATAAGAAGAAAAACTTACTCGGGAACAGATCTCCTAATACCCACGAATAAGTTCTGAGCTGAGATATTACTTTTCTAAAATTCGGGCTGAAATTTCTGCAAATTTTTAAATACCATCACGATTCCCTGCTAACAATGAAGGAAAGGAGCGTAGTGTTGAAGGCCAGAGAGGCAGTTGTTTTGGAAAGATCATTAAAATTTCATCGAAAATCATCTTTTACTAATTTTATAATGCATTTTTAAAAATCTAATCATATAGGATTGCCGGAAGTATGTTTAGAATTGTTCTGTAAAGGGAACTTTGAAAAATACTACAAGTATGAAAAGTTTATCCAATTTTCTGAAAAAAATATCGCCGGACAAATTAAAGCATTGTGCGTATAAATTTCTCCTAAAATATTATTTCATACTTTCAGCTATTCAAGCCTGACACCCAAATCGCCTATTCGGCAACACATGTGATCAAGAATGGCAAAACAAAATTTCCTGTTGAGCTAACTACAAAGATCGTATGTATGTATTTTAAACCTTATTTTTAATTAATATATACTCATACTTTTTGATATCGTTATCAAGTTGTCAAAATTTCTCACGATGTCAGAATGGTTAGAATTAACGTTTAAAGGTTGAAATAACTTACAAATTTCAGCGGGAATCGTCCGCATGATTGATTTGCACCCTGATGCAGAGAGCATGGGTTTCAGGGCGGACGCAAGGATTCCAGAGGAGGAATGGACGCAATTGGCTTTTGATGAAATCAACCACGCCTTGTAAGCAATTTGATTTTTTATCACTTTTGAAAAAAAAAACTTTAAAATAATGAAATCCGTGGACTGATATTTTAGGTAGAGCCCGCAAGCTCCCCCAATTTGAAACAAAATTGATCACATTTTGTTCCTAGTTAATTATCGTATTAATTAGGCAATTTCGCGAGCAAATTTTCTTCTACAAATATTAAATGAGAATTCGGGGTGAGCGATATGCACTGTTAAAACGCTATCTCCAATTTCGAAAAATCATTTGCGGATCCTAATTTAGGCTACCTACTTTAAAAATAACAAAATCTGAAAAAATAAATTCTTATTCATTTTTCCAACTTTTTTCCGAATTTCAGGCAAAACTCACCCACACGCAACACGAAGAAACCGATCTTCAAGTTCTTGCCAGACGCTGAATACAGACACAAGCTCGAGCTCGATTTGCAAGCTTCCAGGAACAAGTGGTATGACAACGAAAACCAGAGTTAGGCAATAGTTTAAAATATCATTTTGTCATTTAATGGATTCGGTGAATTATTTTCATAATGAGCTTATGTGATTTTTCTTTTAGAGAACTTTTAAAATTTGATTTGTGATAATCCGATCCATTTTCAATCAAGACTAGTAGATATTATACGGAAAATTCCTAACTATTTTTCTCAGTTAATCTTTCTTTTGTCATTCTCAACCTGTTTCTAGCAGGAAAGTTAAGAATAAAGTTAAATAAATAAGAATATTCGAAGTATTTGCATCTTTTGTTGTCTTGCATGGCTTGAAATGAATCATTGTGCAGCGATTGTGCAGCGGTTGTGCAGAGATCATTTCCTTGCTGCGCCAATGTTCCCGCAGCAAAGAAACTACCCCCGCATAACCTCTGCATAATCTCTGCGCAACGATTGTGCAGCGATTGTGCGGGGGTAATTTCCTTGCTGCGCCACTGTTCCCGCAGCAAAGAAATTACCCCCGCATAACCGCTGCACAATCTCTGCAATATTTTTCCGAGATATATTTTTCTCGGTGGACACTGGGTGTAAATGCAATGCATTCGATACCTTTTTGGGCGGAGCATTTCCGATTTTAATTTTTCATCGCGATTTTTAAAAGTTTTCGTAATTTTCCGTAAAATTTTGACCGTATCTTTTATCCAGCATTTTCAATTATTACATTATAGCACATTGTAATACCCTTCATTCAAAACCGTTGAAAAAATTTCAATTTTCTAGGTTATTTCGTCGATTTTAAGCCATACAAAATTTATGCTAAATTTAGCACTTTTTAATCGAAGAAAATTTCTGAAATTATCGCTCTTATCTAAAATTCCAAGTATTCCTCACAAAATGTTTTAAAAATCTGGCTACTCGGATTTGCCGTGACGTCGCGTCGTCGCGGCAAATCAAAGTTGCCAAAAAATCTAGTCAAGAAATAAAAATATCAATCCACTTTTGTCTGTGAGCTTCCCGTAAAATGTCTAATTTGAATGATTTCTAGCAAGGTTCAATAAAAATCGATGAAACATTTACAAGTCTAGCTTTTGGCGGGAATAAGCGTTAGTTTACTCCGATTTCGAAATAAACGCTTACTAGTAAAATTTCTCAAGGCGCGTAAATTTACATTTAGCATACACATTCAAAAAACAGTTTTAGAAGACAGCCAGTGTTTGACAGCATGATATTTCTAGTAAACTACGACACGATTTTTAGTATATCACATCATGCCTTCTACTAAAATATGGCAAGATTTCTACGAATTAATAGAATGAGTTTTCTATCTGAAGACATGGAATTTCTTAAATTGTCTCCAAGTCTTCTCATTTTATCTGCTGTTGAGTAGATTTAGATCCGTAAGAACTCAAAAACTCGAAATAATGTGAAAAGGACACGTTGGCGACGAAAAACAATCGTGTCGTATTTTAAAAGAAAGCGTACCGTGTTGTACTAAAAAGCCTGCCATAGTTTACTGGAAATATCCTGCCGTATTTTAAAAACTGCCTCTTTAGAAACGTGGAAAAATGCTGTGCGACTAGGAGAAGAAAAGATAATAAATCTTATAAGCTCTAAACCTAATCGATTATTTGCGATTCTGAAAAGATTCCAAGGGGAAATCTGCTAATTGCTAGTACAATCAAAGAACCCACTAACTTCTGGAAAGATTCCAAGGACTGTGAAGTCCCATAAACAAGAGTTTCTGGCAAGATACCAAGGATTTATTCAGGAATTGTAAAGAGCAAAAATAAACCCCAAGCCAGCCAAGGGGCTGAGCTTTCTATCATTCGACGAAAGCGAGAGATAAAATGTAAAGGAGAAAAGAAAAACATATTGCAGAAGTGATACAGGATGGTAAAAAGATGCAGACCAAAATACAAAAAGGGTGCGTAGTCGCACAAATATGGCAAAGGAAGAAAGAAAATGGGTAAATGGTGAAAAATGGATGTAACACTAGGTTAGATGTAATCTATTTGGTCTCGAAAATGCATATCTGTTACTTTCTTCATCTCAATAATTTGTGTCCTAGAAACATCTTTACGATCTTGCTATGTTGCGCAATAGGAAAAACCATTAAAATTAGGGATGTGTCTGTTATTGTTTCGAGAAGATAAAGTTACAGAAAAATGATAGAAAATGTCTCTGGTAGAATCCACAAATTTTTAGCTAGGGATAAGTAATAGGGAAAGATGATGAATTTTAGGAAAAAAATTATAGAAAGTAATCAAAAATGCTGGAAGATCATTTGAACCACCAAATATCTAATCGATGCATTCCAAGGAATGAAAATGCGTTCGATTAAAAATGTTGACCATTATCAAACGCGTTAGATTAGATTAGCTCTTCGCGAAGGGCTCTGACTCACTTCGCAAACGAAAGGTCTTTATCGACTCGGCGCCCAAAATTACTCAAAAGATTTTTCCTACAAATTTACGATTTGTTCATGAAAAAACGGCTTAGATAAAAAAGCAAAATTTGAATTTGAGCTAGATTTCATACGATGTTGGCCTTTATCAAACAAAATTGTGAGAAGATTTCTTCCTCGTTGGACTGAAAATTCAAATTAGAAAATTTTTAAATCTCAAACTTTCTAAATTTAAACATTTCTATAGCATACTATTAGGAAGTATCTGAATTCTTCTGTGCAGTATAATTCTCATGCTTGCTAGTTCTAGAGTATGTGTAGAGGAGATGCATTGGGGTGTGTGTGTGTGTGCAATGCGTAGAGAATGGATGGGAGAGGGATCGATATTTCTTTACGGCCAAATGGTCACTCCACTTCCCGCTCTGTTGTGGCTTGCGGAGGGCTCAAGCATCACACTGGGGATTTTGCGAGTGGAACGCCTCCAGAATTCGCCAGAAAACCACAACGCTTTGTAAAATTCATTTGATTTCGGATTAAAAAATGTCGGAAAACTGATGAATTGTGCAATTTGCGATGGTCAGCTGGTGAATTATAAACGGGGATTTGGCGAGTGAACGCCGTCCCTGCAAATGTTTGCAGCTTTTTTCGTTGGAGGCATTCCACATTATGTGTGTTATGTTGATGTTTCTCGACGATGAGAATTTTTTATCTTTGTTTCGTGGATCTTGCTGACTTTACTTTAAGATTTTGATCGTTGAGCATATTTTTCTTAGATCTGTTTTTTCATTTTTAAATCGTAAGATAGGAAAAAATCGTTAAATATAGGCTCAGACCCAAAAATTCGATTAAATTTTCATGAAACCTTCTGAACTATACTCCTCCTCGTGAGGATCAAATTTCAATCCCAATTCAGTATCCCTCCTTTGGATATGGATAACAATTCCAATTCCAGATTGGAGTCAGCAGTCCGAGTCAAAGGTCGTCCTAATAATCGGCTCTCTCCTCTTCGCTGCGCACTCTCTTTCTCTTTCCGTCCCTCACTCTTTTCCCCACTCCCTTCTCTTCCATTCCCCATTCTGTTTCGATATTGATTGGATCGGTTGATTCGCTCTATGCGTCTTTCTCCTTTGACCATAGTCCGCATGTTCTTTTTTGCATCTGTGCATTTGTATCAGAGCTGGTCGGAGTCAGGATTTGGAATATTCGGAGTTCAGGATCAAATTTACATTCTTGACTCCACCAGCTCTGATCTCTATCTGTTCACATTTTTCAAGGCTGACGAAGTTCTGTGCCCGTATTCATAAGCGCATCGGGAGCTCCCGGTCACATTTTGCTGTGAAAAACGAGCGACCGGGAGCCTCCCAATGCGTTTATGAAGACGAGCACTGAATTATTAACACTAATATTTTTCCATTTCTAAATCAGCTCGGAGATTTCAGGTCCAAAACTGATGAGTTCTCTGATATTTCTATGCTTAAAGATTTTTTCATGGCTCATCTTATTGAATTTAAGTCGGGATTAGGAGATTAAAATTTCATTCAGCTATAATCTATATCTCTCTGCATTCATATGCTCGCAGCAGTATTTCTCTTTTCCTCTTATTCTTTTTCTACTTTGTCATTTTCCGGTCAATCCTGTTTCTCTTCTTCTGTCCATTTCCATTCAATGCCATGTCCTGCTGACTCATCGTATATCAATTCTAAATTTTCCCTTGTTGCTTCTCAGCTTTTCTTCCGCTTTTCTTGATTGTGTTTCTCAATATTTGGCGATTATTGCATGCTCATGTATTGTCTAAGAATCCGTTAAAAATTTTATTTCATTTTTACGAATTATTACTTTAGACTTCAAAAATGGTAAGGGTCGATTTTTTTAAAAAAATTGACAATACAGTTTTGCGAAATTCAATGTTTTGTTATTTTTTCTTGTATTATTTCGATGAACATCGAATGACTCATAGAATTGTCAAGGTCGGTAGTGATAATGAGTGATAATTTGACAAACTGATAAATCCTCTTATTGCTTGCGTAACACTTCTAAATTTAATGTTTTTTTCTCGATTTGAGACCTCATACGCTTGAATTGATCAATTTTTAAGCCTAGCTTAGCTCTTAGTCTTCTAAATCTCCAATACGAACTTTAGAAATTCGAATGTAGAAGTTGAATTTCGAATGTTCCCTTTTTTCTTCATTCTATTTATCGATTGAGATATTCTGCATTTATTTACTTCGCCTATGGCCGTCATCAGCTTCTTGAGTCAGTTTATCGGCTAAATTCGCAATTTAAATTCAATGCTTTATCCTCGGAATCTTCGAAACCCCTTCCTTGTTCTGTTTATCGATTGAGAGATATTCTGCGTTGATTTACTCCTTTTATGGTTGTCAGCTTCTGTCATTCTTTGATTCGGGCAATTATGCCTCTTACCTTTTTCCTCGCACAGCTTACATCTCCAATCTCCCCCACATCCATTCATTCTTTCACTCGCCCCCTTCATTCTTTCATTCATCCCACACTTCCATCTACAGCCATAGCAGCAGCTAATTGCACCGCAATGACTTTCAGCAAACACCTGAAGACGAATACCTGCATACACCTGAATGCATGAACACCCGCATAAGGTGAACGCCTGAACAGTGAATGTATGAACAGACATCCTCAAGAGGTTCCTCTTTCTCTATCCAACCAAAACAACCTGATCTTTATTTTTATACCTGAAGGATGTTCCGCTTTTATACCATACTTCCTATTTTGGAATGGAATTGAAATTTTCAATCAAAAATTTTCGAAATCGGAACAAATTGCACTATTTTCCGTATTCGCTTCAAAATCGATTTGAGCTATTTTTAGCTGAATCTTCAAAAATGAGTATTCTTCTACATAGTAGCTCTATCGAATGGCACTGACCCCCTCATCTGCGTCTTGTCTTCTTTTCCTCTCTTCATTCATTCAGATCCCTCTTTACGTCCTTTCTGACCCTTCAAATCTCCCGGCAATTTGTCTTTCTCGGTTGTATTCCTCTCCCCCTTCACTTTTTGTTTCGTCCCGTATTTTCTCCTACTCCTTTGTAATCATCTCAGATTTATCTCTTCCCGAGGGATTTCGGTCTTTTTTTATACAAATGGCCAGCATTTTCATCAGCTCTGATAAATTTCCTGCTAAAGCGATATTTCAAAGTCAGGTTGATTCGAATTTTCATAAAATATGTTAATTCCCTGATAGAATAATAATGTTCTCATAAGTTTTTTTTTTATCAAATTCTGGAATTTCTGTATCTTTTCTAGGGTTTTATTAATCTTTCCCTATCTTCTTTCGAAGTATCCATCCCCTTCTTATTCTTATCAAGCGATTTTATGCATGAAAGCACTCATAAATCTATTGTCTGCAAAGGTGAAAAGCTTGAAATATTCCCGTGTCGTAGGAATAATGTTAACATGTTAACGAGGCCGAAGTATTGATAATTCGATTCCTCAGGCGCACTAGAAAGTGAGGGTCTGCATTCCTTGATAAGAATTGTGAATGAATTGATCGAGAAATTTGAGTGCTGTATCAATTTCATTCTTGTTTCATGCATTCACTAAAATTCGTAGTTTTAATTTCGAAAGTTCACATACTCATCGTAAAATGTCCACAACATACTAGCCAACCCATTGCTCTGCATACAAATAACTCCATCAGATTATGCGTTCTTAAAAACCCTTAACATTTTTGAGCACGAATAGTATTGCTAAAGAAGATAATATGTCCAACTTTCCATGAAGTCATCAAATTCTGAGCAAATTCATTGATTTTCTGCTTTTTCCGAGTTGTCTTTCGTAGTTATATTTTACTGGAGTATAATTGATAGGAAAAGCTATCGTTGACTCTTCCAGAAGACATCCCTCTCCACCAATGCATTGCTGTGTATCATATTCTAGTTCCCTTTTTACCTGCACTTTTTCTCATCTGCTTCTTTTTCTCTACCATTCATTCGCCTCGCAGCAATTCTCTCATTATCCTTTTCATGTCTATTCTTTCTCACACATTTTCCACCTCAATTTTCCCATTTTACTCATCCACCTTCTATTTCTATTTCTTCGTCGTCAATTCTTCTATGAAAAGCTACTAGTCTTCTTTCATAGGCATTTAAATCGAATGTCTAATTTTATTATATTCAGTCGAAGGCCGAGGCCTTCATAGCCCATTGACCAGTTCTAACCCATTTATATTTGCCAAATCTTGCGCATATTTCATATTTATATCTAAGCTATCATGATTAGTTTCCGAAGTTTAAAAGCTGACCTTTCCCTTTAAAAGTTTATTTTCAATATTGTTCGCTTTTCAGGCGAAATACATAGTGTAGGTGTTGGTGGACTTTACACATACAAGATGTATGGATCTCATGAGTTCACCTAGAAGCCATATTAGACTTTTTCGTTAATTCAAACATTTAGAGATACTGTAGAATTTATTACGATCTGTATAATTAACGCCATCCTAGGCTAGGATGTGTATGTGTATTGAGTTATGACAACTAATCACTAATCGAGGTAAAAGCTGTGCTGACTGCTAATCCATAATCGGATTGTCCTTGGCATCTCAGCTTTTCCTACTCACAAACAGCAGCGCAAGTCTGGCAAGCAGGAATGAGAGAAGGAGGATTATCGAGGAATGTCCAGTTGACTAGATTATTTACAAGCGGCTACTCTTGCATTGCTAAATATTTGACATTTATTTCAACTCTTATAGTCCAAATATCATTTTATTCTAATTTATCTATTTTTCTCAAACGTCTAACTTTTCCGTTTTATTTGAAAATAATTCGCGGTTTTCCTCATAAATGTGCATAATTCGATTTTTCGCGATATTCAAATGAAAATCGTTGATGATTTGATTTTCAGATTGTATGATGTCAATTGAATTGGAGGGCAAAGGCTGATCTTCGCAACTCTGATTTTGTCTGCAAATGGGTAACACTAGCAGCAATCGCAGTGAAGGCAGTGTTGGTGGGAGAGATTCTCTATTCGGTGCTGCAGGTTAGTCTTCATTTTGTCATTTTTTTACCATCAAAATATTATAACATCCATACAAGATATGCTGTATTGCTAAATTGTATCAAAGTCAAGTTTTTCATTTATGAGAAGGTATTAAAATGTAGCAGTAGAGTATTTTAATCCCTATTTCATTCATTTATCAATGATATCATCAGTGTCAGAGAGTTATATCGATAGGTTTCATTCACTTCATTCTCATTCTCTTTTCTTTCCTCTCAAAACTCGTCTAACCAAACAAACCCGGATCAGTAGTGAGTCAAAGCTATTGAGTTGCGTTTCATTTTTCTGTCGACAGTATTTTTACTTTCCGCGCTTAAGTCTGTTCATCTTTTTCTGTTTGCTTCATAGCTATTCTCGTCTTTTGCAATCATTCTTAATTTCACTGCCAAAGCTTCCATGTCTAATGTTCTAAATCGATTCATATTTTGTCAGTTTTAATCAAAACTTTGACAGATTTCCAGTTTTCAATCGCAAACCAAATAGAAATTCGAGTGCGTGGTGGTGAAAGGGAAGGGAGGGAGGGAAAGGAGGGAGGAAGGAAAGGAGAAGTCACTGTGAGGCAGAATCACAGACAGAAGCAAAGGCGGGTGTGTCCAAGGACTGTCGGTAGATGAGATTTTCTAAATCCCTCTCCCTATCTGAGCCACATCTTTTTCTTAATTCTAGATTCGCTTTTTTCCTAGAAAAAGTCTTGTGAAATTCACTTCTTGAACATAATATGAAGAGTAATTCTTTCTGTTTGTACTTGTAATCAGGACGTAAGGAGTTTGTATCTTTGATAAAATTGGAATTGAAATCTGGATATTTAGGGTCTAAATTTTGAATAGCTGTTCAGAATTTTCCCATTGTGCAATTATCTCCTTGAATTTCTCTCAAATCCTTGTCTTGTAAATTGACTTTGTTCAGTTATCCCGAGCGCTCAAAACTATTTTCATGCTCCTATTATTTTCTTTTTAGACCATTATCTTGCACTTAAAATGAGTGAAACGTCAATTTTCGGTTATTTTCTGTTTCAATGGAGTTGCATTCTCTAAATGTTGTTGTTATTGTGTTGTGGGCTCATTACGAATTGACATAATTTCCCTCACATTCAGTATTGTGATTTTCCTCGTCCTCTTTTTGCATGTCTGCAGCATTCCTAACTCATCTCCATTTCCTTCGTTGTCCCTGTTCGCCCTTCCTCAGTTCATTTCCCACATTTCACTTTTCCATCTTCGCTGTTTTCCCCTCAAATCGGCCCAAATCGATATATTCCATTCGGTCGTTCGTCATTTTCGTTCATGGCGCCTGGATCCAATTTCGCTCCTCCGACTTTCCTTTCCCGATTTTAGCAAAAAATCGAAAAATAGACAATAGAGACAATATCCGATTCTCATTCCTGCTCAAATAGAGAGTTTCTGGCATAGTTTTAGAAACTCTTATTTATTCCTACATTCTATTCAAAACTTGATATACCAACTTCTTGAGAATCTTCCTTTTTTCGTAATGCTATTTCACATGTTAGAGCTGAAAGATTTTACCTTCAAACTTAGGACGTCTATATTGTTGATTGAAGAGCAAGTCAATATGCATTCCGTAATTAGAAATCGAATTTGGAGAGGCGAAATAGTGAGTCGTGTAGAAGAGACGAGGCGAATAGTGTAATTTTTGAATATCGACATATTCTTTTCAATCAATAATATGTACCATTTAAACCCCAATTTTCTCCTATTTTATTCTCTGATCAACCTGACATCTACTAGAGACCATATAGAGTGGCCACGAACAGGAATAGCTAGATAGTTAGCTCGGCACAGTAACGAATATGCATTGCACTGCATTGGCATTGATCTATTCCTCTGTTCTTCTGTTCTAGTTCTTCTTCTCTCTGCATCTGCATCTTTCTGCTCGCGGCTACTTTTCCCTTCCCTCTTCCCTATTTGCTTCCCCCGTTTTCCCCTCTACAAATTGTCACAATCCCTCTCCATTTCCTCTCAATCTTTCATCACTCTGCGCTTTTATCTTTTAATCCGAAACTATCGATTTTGTCATCAGTCAATCAGAAAAAAATGGATCATTTTCATTATGAAGTAACTAAAAATGGACTGTCAATTTTAACTTTGCTAAATTTCAAATTGAATTTGAGTTTTAGTCGGATCATCTACTTTTCTAATATTTTTAGATGACTGCATGATTCATTGTTTCGTACCTCGTGCCAAGAATAATCTATTTTCATCGTATATCGTTTCCCGATATATCCTTGCAAACCTGATACCCCTTCTCACTCTAAGAACTTTTGTGAAAATGGCTTCTCGATTTCATTTCCGTATTGTTGTTGTTGTTATTGTGACAAGTGTATAAGTATTGTTGGGCAATACAAAATGACGACGCTCCATTTATTACTACTTTTCTATTCTCTTCCTATCTCTTTAATTACGTATACCGCCGTTAGTTTGCTTAAATACCATATCTTTGCCAAAAAATATTGAGGTTACTTCTAAATCTGTCTATTTTTTAATAATATCACTAACTGCCAAATCTTTACAGACTGTATACTAGAATTTCGTATCTTAGCGTATTTTCCAAATCTATCATATTATAGTAAGGGACATTTCAGATGTTCGGATACAAATCCATTCAAAGCTTTCCCTTTCTTCTCCCTCTTCCTCCCTTATCTGGCCCATTTGCAACCCCTTCCTTTCTCAGCTCAAGCCAGGCCTCATTTTAGCTCTGTCCGGCGGCTACTGACCACTCTGTCTGTCCTCCTTGCATAATTTGCCTGAGCCTTCGTTTAGCCTCTATCCTCTCCCTTAGTCCTCTTCTGGCTCAGAGAAGCTCCCCTTCTCCCACTTTCCTTATTTGTTGCATTTCAATTCGCGCTCAGCCTTCACTCTTCCTCTCTCGCTCTATTCTAAACTTCGAGAAAATCGATTTTCTTACGAAATCTAAAATTTGAAACTTTTATTGACAGAAAATCCAGAGTTAACCTTTCCGCTTTCCGATTTCATCATCGTTGTTCCACACAAATTGCACTCGACTTGAATATGGAGATTTAAAAGTTTTAAATCGATTTTTGCCTCGAAATATCTACATAATTTCTGCTATCAATTTGCACCTATTCAAAGGTTTAGCTTGATTTATTTCCTCGCTTTTAGAGTACATTATAATTTACGACGTTTCCGAACTCATTTGACGGCTTTTCCCTCGAATTTTGTTGTCTCTCTGCTTCAAATGGATATTCTCTCTAAAATAGGCAGTCCCCGCGGTTCATAGCTTATAGCTCAGTGACTGCTCGATGGATGACAGCGACTCTGTCAATAAACTATTCTCTCTTCCTTCTTTCCTTCTCTCACTTTCCCTCTATTCTTTTCTTTCTCTCTATTTCTCCTTCTTTCTTTCTCTCCTTCCGATAGACTGTCTTCTCGATTCGATGCAATCGAGCTTCTTCTCAATTTCTTCGTTCCAAATCTGTCTCATCGAATTTTGACACCTCTATTGTTGGTATCATTATGAATTATGCATTATTTTGAAGTTATCAAGTTTCAAATCGAAGACTGTATTTTCTTACCTTTTATTGTTATCATGCCAAGCTGCATTATCAAATCTAGTTTTCTTTCAAGTTCGGCAAAACTTACTCTAATTGTAATTATGTCAAGATGAATTTATTGTCTCCATCTCTCAAGTTTAAGCAACCGAGTTGGTTTACTTCTGGCAACTTTCTCAGTATAAAGTTTTTGTTGAAAATCGATTCAATGGGAATTTTTTCAGGATGTGCTCATGAAGTGGAATGGGCCGAAACGGGCACGCGCATCGTCTCCCAATCAGCAACCCAGTCGACCACCAACCAGTGCCACCAGTCCTCCAACCCTACAGCCGTCTCGTCTTCGCCCTCGACCTCCATGGATCGACGGCCCTCGTCCATCGACACGTTTCGATCGCTACACCACAAAAATAGTGCCTCTTGGAGTAGTCGGTACGGCGAGTTTAGATTTATTGAAAATTGAGGTTAGCAGATACTGTTGTCACATTATTACATCGTAATGAAGAAATACTGCTTGCTTTATTAGTTGGAAAAGAATCGTCACCGTTTGGGTATAGTATGTGCTCTGATTAAAGTGAAAAAGGTAGCTAAGAAAAGTATAACCATGCTTCTTCATCGATGTCACGAAGTCACGATACTTCACG
This sequence comes from Diploscapter coronatus, assembly GCA_964036155.1. NCBI lineage: Eukaryota > Metazoa > Nematoda > Chromadorea > Rhabditida > Rhabditidae > Diploscapter > Diploscapter coronatus. The sequence continues at coordinate 84,260,405 of OZ038422.1, read as the reverse complement.
CTATTTTAGTTAAGCCTGAAATTTGAACTGAAGTACAATATTCGCATCTTAAACCACGGGTATTTTAAAACCAAGTTCAAAAGAAATTCAAAGATTGAATTACTTGAAGATTCATGCATTATTGAAGATCCTGCGTCTCATTTTGTAACTCATTGTTATAAATTGCAGGCTAAAGTTGGGTGTTCTAACTACTGTAGTAACTAATTATGGAATGCTATCATTTACATTATTTTTCTTGCCAGCTACAATGATATATTTGCGCTCGTGTGTTGAAGTATTATCTTTACTCTTCATTGTTTACTAACCTTCCCTCATCGATCATTTAGCGAAGTTAGGAATGGAATGACAAATGGGTTATATCCGCATGGATTCGCTTTATCCTTTATCCCATATCTTTAAAATCTCTCTTACCTTCATTCCGTCCGTCAGTCAGTCCATCTCAGAGCGTCTCAGCGAGTGTCAAGTGTAATATGCATCTTGATCGCCTTCGGGTTTGGCACCCCGATCTCAAGCCTCTTCATCATTTTCTCCCCCCACCAGGTGTGCTTGCAATCAGCAGCACTAGTAGCAGCGCAGCCTTGTCAATGTCCTTCCCGCAGGCACTTTCCCTATCCTCGTCCCTTTCGTCAATTCAATTCCCATCTACGTCTAGGACATCGTCCTGCCTATGTCTTCAGGATGTTTCGGCGTCGATGCATAAGTCGCTACTGGCGGTTTCGCTACTGTGAGTTTGGGTCATCAAGGAACTTCGAAAATGCTCAATTCAATAGAAAATGATATTAAGGCCGAAAAAGATAGCGTTATGCATTTTCTATATTATATTTGGTCAATTCTGTTTCATTACAGACTAGATGAACTCCTAAATTTCATAATTTTGGAAAATTTTCAAAACCGAACTCCGAACACCTCGTCTCCTTCCCCCATTGTTTTCACACTATCCTTGCAGTGCCTCTTCCCTACCTGACCACTGAGCATTGAATTTCTCGGTTTAGGGCGAATTCGGGGGGCAATTCGATCTGCTTGTGTCTCTGTGTGGCTGTGTGCCGACTTCCCCTCACATTTTCAATTGCCGTTTTCCGTCATCTTTCCGCTTCTTGCATTAGCTGCAATACTTTGGATTTCCGACCGCTAAAATTCATATCCTGTGATGAAGTATAGCTTTTAAAAATAGGTTCGAATAATTTTATGAAAGATTTGAAGGCCCCAACGCCCGACGAGTCTCAATGATTCTGTGCCCGCTTGTGTGTGTGTGTGTCCCCCTTTCCGCTCATTCCGCTCAAAAGTTAGCCCATTCCACTTCACAGCTTTTGGCGTCTGGTGACAGCCAGCAGTCACTTTACTTTTAGCCACAGAGCCATAGAGTCATACATTTTTAACACCTCTTTGAAGCTCTTTCTGCCCTTTGCTTTTGCATGATTTTCAAACATTTTTACCAGTTGAATAGCATTTTCAATTCTGCACTAACAAATTCAATACTAAAAATGGACTTCATTTGACAGATATTTATTTTAATGTAATTTTTTTTTGTAATTATGCAATTATTTCTAAAAATTGAATCCCATTATTGTCAATGACCGATTACTTGAGATAAAATACAAGCGAAGAAAATTTGATGCATGAAAATCAGCGTGTTGTTTGCAAACGAATAGACGACGTTTTATCGATACGAATAATGACTTTGGCGACTATTTGAAATAAATTACGCAATTCACGCAAACGCATATGCCGAATTTGTGCGCATCATTTATTTTGTCTCAAGTTATCGGTCATTGACAATAATAGTAATTACTTTTTGAGATGTAAATAGTAAATTTCCTGTAAAAATTTATATAATTTTAATTTTTCAGGGAAGATCTACTGAATGCTTCATCGATGGTGGTGTGCGACGAGCCATCGACAGCCCTCTTCGTGGCTCTCTACGATTTCCACGGAGTTGGCGAGGAACAATTATCCATTCGCAAGGGTGATCAGGTAAAATTTTATTTATCTTTAGAAAATCAAATAAGCTAGGATCGGATACCATATTTTTTACAAACGTCAAATTTTGAAGCTCCACTTTTCTTAAAATGTTCTTGGTTATCAGCGATAAAATATCTCCATCTCGAAAAGAATCTAGAATTTTATATCATTCATACTTATCTTTATGCATTTTATTTTAAAAATTAAGCTGATTTGAATATTCTTCCTGATTCTCTGTTCAGTGTGTTCTGAGCAATTGCAAGAAATGAATGAAATTTGAAAGTCGGATGGGGAAAATCGAAAAATGCGGGAAATGAATGAAAATGAGCAACTGCTACTGGAACACTGTGCAGATGAGTTTGATGGGGAAAACATGAAATTGGTGAGGCCAAATGAATGATTGATTGATGATGAAATGAAGTTGACTGAATGAATCAATGAGTCGACTAGAGAATGAACTGGCCACTGCAGAGAATTTATACTATTATATACTATTCGTCCCTCGCGCTCTTGTATTATCAACGCGCAAAAAGTCGGTTATCCGAGCATATATAGAAGGTGGTGATGCAGAGACAACTGTTATTTGACGAAATGACGAGATCTATCTTTTTCCACACTATTTCGGCCTACTTTCCTCCCCTATCTTTAGCTATAAGTCTCGCCATCTCGTCATATAATAATTGCCGATGTTGATGATTGCACCTTTCTCCCATCCCTCTCTGACGGAATAGCGTGTCTAATGAAGAGAGTTAGAGCACTTCTTCTGCATCCTGCAGCTTTCGATGACCGCTTTTTCGCGTTAATAATATTATACGTTCCTTTTTTTGAAACTTACCCACTTTTATTATACATTTTTAAATAGCTTGAAGAATCTAAAAGAGTGAATAGAATACTACAAGAAAGTGACTGAATTATGAATTGATCGAATTTGCGAACTTGCAGCTGAGAGTGCTCGGCTACAACAAGGCGGGCGAGTGGTGCGAAGCACGGCTCATCGGCACGAGACGAATCGAAATGGGAAGCCAGAAGCGAATCGGATTGGTTGGATGGGTAAGTTGAAAGAAAAAACAATATAATTTTTGTTGATACAAGAACAGGAACAAATTTTCTGATCGAAAATTACGCGTAAATTCCAAATTGTGACATTTTTAAAATGAATAAATGAACAATGCAGTATGAAGATCATATTCTATCATTTTTATAGACTTTTACAAACAAATTTTTATGATGAAGATCATCTACCAGAGATTAATATGATATTAGAAATTAAAATAGCTAATTTTCTGAATCAAAAATAAACTTTAGGTGCCGAGCAGTTACATTGCGCCATTAAACTCCCTTGATAAACACAGCTGGTATCACGGAAAAGTGTCCCGAAACGAGTCCGAGTACATTCTCGGCTCCGGAATAAATGGCTCTTTTCTCGTGAGGGAATCTGAGACGAGCATCGGCCATTTCTCGATTTCCGTCAGATTCGACAGTCGGGTCTATCACTACAGGATTAACACGGATCAGGCTGAACGGGTAATATATCTCTTTTTTTTCGAATTTTATCATTTTCATTTCCAACAGTACTCTTTATGAATTATAAAGTTTAGAATGTTTTTTAAATGATTTTCCTTTCAAGCAAATATTGATTATCAAACTTTATAATAAAGTTTAGACAATCATAGATTGTGTGTATGTGCGTGTGTCAATAATTCTATTTGAATTTTTAGCTTTTCATCACCCAAGAAGCGAAATTCAAATCGCTTGCTGAATTGGTGCATCATCATAGCGTTCACGCTGATGGACTCATCTGCACTCTGCTGTACCCCGCGCCGAAGAAGGAGCGAATGCCTCTGGCGTTTTCCCTCTCGCCCACGCAACCCGATGAGTGGGAGGTCAATCGGAGCGAGATTCTTATGCACAACAAATTGGGTTAGTCTAAGCTTTATGCTAATTTCTTCTAGTTCAATATTCAAGGGCTATTTGAGTTAGAACAAAAATCGAGGCTATTGTCCAATGTAAATGACAAAACCGTCGCATACTGCTCAAAGCAGAGGCGATGGTACGAGTCGCGAGTGAAAATAGTGTAGCAAGAGAGGAGAAAGTCAGAGACCAGAGTCAACGAAAGGCTCGCACCTCCTCTTTTCCCTCCGAGATAGAAAAAGGACTTCTCATTTACAATGGAAATAATAGTATTCGATTTTTTCATCAAGATCAGCTGTACACCGAAATTATTGAATTGAATGAGCATAATAATTTAAAGAAATATTAGATTACTTGATAATAAAATGATTGAACTTCAGGTTCGGGTCAATATGGAGATGTATATTCTGGGTATTGGCGATCTCGCGACATGACGGTTGCCGTTAAAACTTTGAAGGTACAAAAACTTGTCCTCCTTCCAAAAATCAAGCTTCATAAATTCCAGGAAGAGGCTATGGCCTTGCACGATTTCCTCGCTGAGGCAGCCATCATGAAAGACTTGCATCACAAAAATCTAGTGCAATTATTGGGGGTCTGCACGAGAGAAGCACCGTTCTACATTATCACCGAATACATGTGTCATGGAAATTTGCTTGACTATTTGAGGTAAAAGAGATTATTTTATATTTTTAGAAAAGAAAATATTAAAAATTTGATGGCAAACTTTTTGCAGAAAGTCCGACCGAACCCGCTTGCCTCCGGCAATTCTAATGTATATGGCAACTCAAATCTCGGCTGGAATGGCTTATTTGGAGTCGAGAAATTTCATTCACCGGTATTTTTTAAATCTCTAAACCATATCGTTGTATTGTTCATGCCGAAATCTGGGAGACGTGCAAAGCGATGCACGGTTATTTTTAGTAGTTAGGAAATCGAGAAATAGCATGCGAAAGAGACTGGTCTAAAATCCATTTTTCTCCCCTCATCATTTTTGACCCCTCAGATTTGGGCATCAGCAATAACCAATACATTGCTAGTGCTGAAAAATTGAATGCAATTTCGAAGTATCCGATTCATTTTAGTGATCTGGCCGCTAGAAACTGCCTTGTATCAAGTGATAATGTTGTGAAGGTCGCTGATTTTGGACTTGCTCGGTTCATGCGCGAGGACACCTACACGGCTCATCAAGGAGCTAAATTCCCTATAAAGTGGACTTCGCCAGAAGGATTGGCTTTCAACACGTTCTCTACGAAGTCGGATATTTGGTCTTTCGGTTAGTTGTTTTTCTATGATTATTATTTAGAAAAAAAAACTAGATGATATCAAAAATTAAACATAAAACTAGTCATCTTATGAGTAGAAAAATAAAATAAATGAAAAAATTCAGGCGTTCTTTTGTGGGAAATAGCGACGTACGGAATGGCCCCATATCCTGGGGTTGAGTTGTCGAATGTCTATGGTCTGCTTGAGAAGGGATTCCGAATGGACGCACCGCCAGGGTGCCCTCCCGCAGTCTATAGACTGATGTAAGAATTGAGACGTATTGAACGAAAATAACTCGATGTCTTGGATTCATCATCTCAACTATCACGCCGTTCCCCTTCTTCCTATTTATTCCACACGCTTGAAAGAGGAGGTCCATCTTCTATGTACTGGATCTACTCTTCCTTCTCCCCTTTGCTTTCAGCAGCGAAGAGAAAATAGTATTGAAGGAGGAGAGACGAAAAAGGAAGGACGCGTAAAATTGTGCGGGAGAGAGGGGAATTTGCCACTTGACTCAGCGGCATTTTTGTAAAGAGGGGAATAGCGTGAATATAGGGAACTCTGAATCATTGTGTTTATCTTTTCAGGCTACAATGTTGGAATTGGTCTCCATCGGATCGTCCGAGATTCCGCGACGTTCACGCCAGTTTGGAGTCGCTATTCCCTCATTCCAATATCGACGAAGAAGTGGACCGCCAATTGGAGAAATCCCGTCAGTCAGACCGTCGTGCTCGTCGTTCTCAAGCTACTGCATCTGTATCCTCGCCGAGGTTTGATCGACGTTCTCTTGGACTTTCTCCGTCAACGGATTCATTCCCCCACGCCCTGCATGATATTCAGCAACAGCCTGCGGTAAGAGTTCATTTTTAATTCATTCTTCAAACATCATTTTTGACATTTTCTTTTCGAGATAGCTGAATTTGCTGGCTATCCTAAGTTCCATGTTTATGATCATTCGTTTTTAATGTGTTCCATGAAATAATTTTCCTAAATTTGAAATTTCAGCTATCCTCATTCCGTGATCCTTCATGCAGCAATCAGGCAGAGCCCCATCCCCTACCACGCTCTTCTCGCTCTTCAAGAAATCTACCATTGCCAACTCCACCTTCATCTGCCAAACCTAAATTACTGAAGAATGTCATGAATGGCCATTCGGAATCGCCTGCTGAGAGGAGTTCCAGTTGTGGTAAGTAAATCTTTTTCCTTTTTTACTTTCATGAATTTCTACTATAATAATTATTTTTTAAATTTTATATATTTTGAAGATTAAGTAATGCTGATAAAAAGGCAATTACTAAATGACGAAGCTAGAGATAGACGAGAGGATGAAATTTGAAAAGAATATTGTGAAAAAATTCTCCGTCACATAGTAATTGTCGATAGAGAAGAGGAATATAGTGATCTTCATAATAAGCTAATTAAATTTCCAATTGCCTCTCACTTACTTCATTATTTTTAGATGACGTTTTGGTCTCTCCCTTAGCCGAGAAAAATCTTCGCAAAGTAGGCAGTCGCTACGGGACAATGCCCAAGAATGCGCGAATCGACGCGTATTTGCAGTCGATGAAGACGAATCGACCTGAAGCGGGCGAAGATGGAGACATTTCATCTCTGAGCAGGACTGTCTCAGGTATTTGTTTTTTTAAAGCTGATTCTTTTAAACTCTTAAATGTTACTTTTCTCTTTCTAAATAGGCTTCTCTCAAAACTCGATCCGCAGAAAAAAACGATATGCTTTTTCCCCTCTCAATACGACACACTACTTTTCTGCGGGTCGAGTTTTGGGACGTCTGCTAAATAAAAATATTTCATGAATTTATTTCTAAATTTTCTAAGATATGTTTTTGTCAGATGACTCCCTGGACGCAGTTCCTGTGCCAAACGAAACGTCAAATAGTGCAGCTTCAAATCCAGATTCCCACGTATTACAGCAGCTTAGAATGAGGCTGAAAAAGACGCATTCTGAATCGCCAATTTGTTCCTCTGATACTAATAGTGGGAGCGGAAGTGCAGGTATTCAATTTGTTTAAATCTGAAGTTTCGTGAACTTAAATCCAGGATTTTGTTTGCATGACGCATGGAGAAAAATAGGAATTAATCTTACCTCCGGCTTAATCTTCAATTCTTTTCCTAATTTAGCTTCATACACCCATGATTTATTCCGAATACGGATTGTTGGGAGTTTCTAAAAATCGAAATTTCCTATTGAAATTGAATTCTATTAAGGGAGTGCGAACACGAGTGGAGCCCAGCTAAACAGCAGCGGAGGCACAAGCAGTGCGACGTCGTCGCCAAGAACACCCAAAAGTGAGCGACTCAGGAAGCTGGAGATGAAGATCATCGAGGAGAGGAAAGAGAAAACGAACAATAACGCTGCTCCTGAACCGCCACTCAGAAAGTCGATTGTAGCCAGAGAACAACCGAATTCAAACAAGGAGACTACGGTAGGAAGTGTTTAAATTCAACGAATTTACTCAAAATATCATTTATTGCTAAAATTTGATATATTTTCTGAAAAGATATGCATAAGCTTTATAATTAAAAGAGATCGGAGAATTTATTTAGATCTGAAACTTGATTTAAAATGGTTGCGGCTATTTTCAGAGCAACGCATCCGACAGCAACAGCGAGGCGATTAACTCGGACATCGGAAAACTACATTGGAGAAGCCGAGTTACGATGCGACAAAATCAAGGGAATCATCAACCAGACTCGAATAAATCATCTCCAGAAGAAATTAGCAGAGACGGCGAATTAAAGGCGAAAATCCGAACCCTGAAACACGTCGATAGAAGGCCCGGAATGAACAAGGACATGGAGAATCAGAACGATAAGGAAGAAGAACAGATACTCGATGCGACGGGAAGGAGGAATGAAAACGCACCTGCACCAGAAGTTGCTAAAGTCAGACAGCTGGTTACTCAAAAGGTACGTGTTTTTCTGGATATTATGAGAAAGTTTATCTGGAATTTAGCTTAGATGAATAGCATTGCATCTGGAGATTAATTTTTCTTATGAAAATCTCTAAATCTAAATTTCTGATCTAACAAATCAATTGTTATCCATCTGATTATTTCGTTCAGGTACTTCCTCTCCAACACCATCAGCCCTTCTCCTTCCAATCGACAAACCCAATTCCTGACCGACCTACGCTTCAATCCGACGATTCTGATTCCTCTTCCTCTGCAACGAACGTCGTCAAACCCTCTGAAAACAAGCAGTCATTCGCTTCGAGATTGCATCGACCGTTCAGCACTCTTCAGAAGAAGGTCAAATCTTAGCTTTTTTCTTGAAAAATTTCGATTATCACAATATCGAGATTCCTTGACATGATTAGGTATTCTTTCTCGATACAATTTTAATAATATTGTAATAATAAATCTAGCTTTGTGTTTTAATGAACTTTATTTATTTTAAAATTTTAGCTAAAATCTCCCGAGAAAGAGACAGAACCTTCGTTGCCTGAAGAATCAGAGAGCAATATCGTCAGAACGACTTCCCTACGAGATTTAACGTCAAAATTCGAGCAAATGGGAGGGTCCCTAGGAAAAGGTAATTTCTTGATGTTTTTCAGCTCATTATTTCTTCGTAAAATATTTATCCGGCTTCTTTCTCATTTTGTGTTTCGTTTTACACGTTATGGTCGACACGCGAAATATGAACGCGTGAGGCATCTAATTAGAGGAAAACAGACGAAGAAAATGAATCAGGAAAAGAGATGATGATGATGATAGGTTGTAGCTCTTGAGGAAAAAGATGATTTGAGCTGAAAATGACAGGAGAAAGAGCAAAAAATGAATGAATTCTGCAAAATGTATTTCACCAATCGATCTCTAGGTATTTCGAAGATCCTTTAATCATAGACATCAATGATAATTTATCAAGTCAAAGAGCGCGGCTTCTTCTGAAATCGCATAAAATAAGTAATAGGAATGATAGTTTTATTTATTTGTCTATATTTCAGTCTCTCCGCGCCGAGGTCTGGTCGAAAAATCCGCGCAGAAGCGATTTTCACTGATGGACCCAAAAAGTCGATCTGATCTATCCCCATCTGGTTTATCCTCACCTCCAGTAATTTCGACCACAATTACTGAGCAATCTACAAGTTCTGCTGTTAGCAAGGTAATTTTTATTATTGTTGATGCCCAAATTTGGGAGGTCGAAAATGATGAGGGGGAAAAATGGATTAAATTTAAAATTTGAATCTAAATAATTAGTCTGTGGTTTCAGGAATCTCTGCTTGAATTGGGCAGACAATTGGAGTCTTGTATGTGTGATTTGCGAAATGAAAGAGTAGGCCGAGTCACAATGAGCCCGAGAAGCGATACGCGATTGGCGCTGATTATCAGGTATAGATATTTATTATTATTCATTTAAATAAAAGTAATTTTAGATTATCCGACGCCATGAGTAAATTCCATTCAACATGCGTAGTCTACGCAGAACAAATTTCTCCGCACAGTAAATTCAGGTTTAGGTAAGAATATTTGTTACCTATTAGTTTATAACCGCTGATTTCCTTGTTTAAATTATTGACTTTTAGAGAGTTACTCCAAAGAGTCGAGACCCATATTCGCCAACTGCGTTCCTCTGCGTCTGCATCAGGAAACGGCGTGAGCCCAGACATGGCAGAGCAACAAATTCTGCCTCAATTCGAACAGACATTAAGGCAGATTCTACAGCTGATTAACCGATAAATCAATAATTCATTTGATTTTAGACCCATTTTTCCGAATTCATATCCATCTTTGATGAAGATCAACTTATTTTCAGTCAAAAAGCTGAGATAAGTATTTAAAATAGATGGTCTTCACAATTATTTGTGAGACGAATTCAGAGAAAAAGCAATAGGTCCAAATTAATGCCCAAATGATTTCCTTCCCTTCCCAATCTAGTCATTCAAATTCCATCTCTAAATTCTAAATGTTCGTGTTCATAATCTTCCTGCTTTACTGTAATTTGCTAGAATCGAGTATTTTCTGATCGAGTATCCATAAAATTCGCACAAATTCACGCAGCAAACCAAGTGATTTTTCGATTTGTGTCTGATTTTGACTTCTGTTTTCGACGAGTCGATGCATCCAATTTGACAGTAAGATTAGCCGATTTCTCTCTACATAATTCAATCGAGACGGGTCGTGTGTGTGTGGAATCTTTGACGTTTTTCTGAGCTTCTTGAAAAATTCGGCAATTTCAGAGGCAATCATTTTTGAAAGTTTGACAGTTTGTCATCTTTCAACAATTTTGCCCTAAAATTACAATGTTTCTAAATGACTAGCCTCTGAAATAAAACCTAACTTTTCAAGAAGCCTTTATTTCTGTAATTTTGAAATTCAAAAAGTGCTACCGTAGTCATCTAGGCCCAAAAACTATTCATGTTCATTTAACATTGTTCACTTTTATCGTATATCTTTCAAATTGCCTATTAGCCATCTATAATCGCCTGGCACTTATCGAGCTGTTTCACTTCTAATCCTGAATCTTTCAAGTTGATTTTCATTCTGACAGAAATTCCTGTGACTTATGACCCCACCAAAAATGTTCATAGGCTTTCATAAATTCGTCTACAGCCATAATATGAAGAGTATATACTTTGCTGGTAATTATTTTGTACACTTTAAACTGTCATTTTTCACCCTTCAAATTTTTGAAATTCGCAATATTTTGTGTTGAACTCTTACGAATCGTTTGCTCAAAATAATTATATTTCGAAATTATTCGCAAATCCTTTCAAACAGAGCACTCTATTGTTTTGGCTAAATTGTCAAGGACCGATAAATTGAGACAAAATAAATGCTGCTTAAATTTAAACATTTCCAACTTTCATAGCTTAAAAGTGAAATGACATTCAAAGTCATACAAAGAGGCATTGAAATATCATAGATTTAGCTGAAAACAAAGCGAGAACTTCAGCAATGCTGTATCTTGTCTCAATTCTTTGATCTTCGACATCATTATGTATGCACAATTTTGCTATTTTTAAAAATTGAACCTTGATTTGTATTCAGCTAATTGTGCATATTTTAAATATGAAAGGCGTGTGCAATGATCATCCTCGCCCTCCGCCTTTCCATTGTAAATTATCATATTCTTGAAAGTTATTCGAAATGTGATCAGCAAACGAATAAACACTGATAATTTTCTGATGAGTAGCAAGTTGTAATCGAATCAAGTTAAAACATGTGATGATGCCGCAATAGACTCGATAATTTAATTATCGAACTGTCTCATTTCAAAGTAAATAGTCATGCATCTTACAAAATCTACTAACAAGGGAGCCTCACACGAACTGATATTCGAATTTATTGCTCATTTTTGGTATTGTCAATAGCCGATAACTTGAGACAAATATAAATGACGCACAAATTCGGCATATGCGTTTGCGTGAATTGCGTAATTTATTTCAAATAGTCGCCAAAGTCATTATTCGTATCGATGAAATGTAGTCAAATTTTGTGCATGCAAATTCACGTATCTGCAAACTTTATCTAAGCTACTATTTTAAGATATACCATTTATCCGTAAAACTAAATTTAAATTTATTAGGAGCGACAAAATATTCATTGGCTCTGACAATTTGTTGAAACAAAGGTTGGAAATACAAATGCAAAATCGATGGATTTCAAAACGATAACAACAGACTAAAATAGAAATTCGCGGGAATTTTGAATGAAAATTGCAAGATTTGACAACGGCAAATGGCAAGATCGTGATAAAAGATAAGAAAAAATATATAATTTAAAATAATATAATGTACGAAAAGTGGCACGAACAATCGAAATGAATCGAAAAAATGAAATATTGACTGAATTCTTGGCTTGCTGCGACTAATTGAAATTTATTTTTATCCGACTCTTCCCGTGACTGGCTCAACATATTGCTATCACTAGTTTTTTACTGATAGGATTTCATTTTATCAGTGATTATTGTTTATTTCCTCCTTCCGAAACGCACGGATGAAGCCTAAACTTTATCATATTATATTTAAAAAATTAGATTCATTACTTCATTTTTTGCGTCAAGTTTTGTATGCTATACTATGGATGTTTGAATTTAATTACTTTCTGTCAACATTTGTTTCATTTTTCTCTATATTTGAACGACTTTTTATTCCAGATGTTTCAATTTTCATTTTTTGCTATATTTTAGCTTACCCAATTTGCACGTTTTCCGAACCGGACTTGATTGGCCCACTTTTTCACCGTCCGCAGCCCAAACCCACCCCCGTCCGAGAGTGAGGCCTAAATCACAAACTACATAGATGCTTTTTTATGAACTCTGACTGGTTTTATATGTCCCCTGATGTTTTCGAAATAAGTTGAAATGGTAAATAATGCAGTTGAATTTAAATTAACTGAGGGAGATTTCCATTTTTGGGAGAAAAATCTGGGAGAAATTGAGCATGGAAATCAGAAGAAAAGAAGGAAGAACACTGGACGGATAAAATGGGATGATTGAATCAGGAAAGGGGGAAGGGTTTGTTTGGATATCTGATGGATAGAAGACAAGTTGCGACTAGCACCGAGGATGTATTTATAGCACTTGAGTTCTGATGGACAATTTTGTCAAGTATGAAAACGCAGAAAACGACGTTCAGCATGATGATTTCAATCCTAGAAGTATGCTTATCTACGCTCTACACAACACGTTGAAGAGAGATCAATATTCAGATGTATTGCTTGTGCTTTGAAGAGGAGTGATAAGTAAAAATAACGCAATTTAGCAGAACTTTAATGAAGTTAACTTTAATCTCCATGCTCTTATTATATTTATTATACACTAATTTAACTTGATCAATCACAGCCATTGAGGTGATATCTGAATTTATAGTTTAACAAAAGGAAGGCTTACCAAATAACTATCGAACTGATTTTCGTAGGGGTAAATTTCCTGTGATGCACTAGTCAAATCTGCCTCTGCCTGTTCTTGATTTGTCCGAGGAAATGCTGAAATTTACTGTTCTTCATTTTCAAGATTTCTAATTTCATTAAGAAACGGACAAACTTCATGTGTCGTCTTTGTTTTTATATTCATCTATGATTTTTCTCAAATTAAAGTTCTGAACGCCTATACTTTCATTTCACTGGTTCTAATTGCGTGTGTGAAGTAATCAACTTGTACGGATGTTTTGATGCCTTGTTTTCAATCATTTCTATAAGAAAACATGTGTTATTTAAAAGTTCCTTTTCCGCTTAAACTATGCTTTCACAGAGTCGAAATCATTTCATACTCCAAAACTTCAAAATAAAGATAAAGAATAGAAGGTTCTGGATCTAGTTCATGAGATCCAGATCTAGAAGTACAGACAAACACGAGGTTTTAAAATTTGTTTTCATTGCATTTTGTAGCTAGATTGACGAAATAGACAAAAAAAATGTGAATTTCACATGAAAAGACCAATTTTATTTTCCCAAAGATTCTAGCGTAATAGGGATTAGTAGCGTGGGATCGGAGAAACTACTAAATGAATGAACGAATGAAGCTCTGACATGACACCCTCTCACTTATGAATAACTGATCTGATATCAGATGAGATGTCATATATCCAGATATTGCCTGACATAAATACTACAATTGGGGAGTTAGAATAGGTTACAATAGGTTTGATGGCGTCATCAATTTCGAAAGCAAACAAATCAAAACGAATGTTTCTATGTCAGCAAACCAGACCCATTTAGCGTCTCTGCTCTTTCGTCTCATTACATTTTACCCAATTTAAACTTGAGCCGCAATGCATAAAGAAGTTCCTCTTTAGAATAAGAAGGAAACTAGGCGTTTTCGATTGAACAATAAATTTATGTCGTTTTTTAGGAGGCTAGCGATGCAAAGCGATCTTTACGTACTTTTTCTTATATAATTAGGCTGAATTTCTACGCCTACAGAAATGCATAATAAGGATGAAATTTTTAGGAATCATGAAATTTTGGTATCTGAAAAATAACTTAGTGGATTACGATAGAAACTAAATGTTATTGGCTGGAGAGAACGTCGATACTCAAAAATTATATTATTCGTTTCGTCTCTCTTCTACGCGACTCATTATTTCGGCTTAAATTCGATTTATAATTTCTGGGCATGAATATCGACTTTCTCTCCAATCAACGATAGTTGTTTTTCCACCTTTTCGCATATCATTATGCCATATTTTTCCAATCGTTAAAAAATTTGTCACCGATCTAAATTTACTAAAATGTTTGTGCTTTACCCTGATTATGCATCGCCCTAAGTTAAGTAAGTCTCTGGATTTTTTGTTTCTATCTCTGAATTCCTTTTCATCCATTCTCAACACATCAGAAGCGACTTTAGAGCCATGAATTATTAATGGGCAAGATAAAAATGAAAATGGATGATTGGGAGTATTAAGGAAGGAACATTGAATGCAGAAATGCAGGGGAGGAAAGGCAATCACTTAACGAGCAGTGCCTTATAACGAATAATCAAGGCGTTGACCAGTTATGGTAGTTTTATTAATCAGGTGATATGAAATTGAGGTATTGATTAGAGAAATAAATGTCAGCGATTCAAAAATAAGTAATTATATACAATGCCGCAGGGTCGAATTAGCATGGTCTTTCGTTCTTTTCTTGGAAAAGAGGAAGAATAGGTTTCGTGCCATTAAAGCATGAGATTTTTCAGAAACCAAATTTCTGAAATTTCAATACCTGGCTTAATGCATAGTAACAATGTTTTAAATATAAATAATATCTCAAAGCAGAATGCCGCTTCATCAATTTTCCTATTCAAGAATCAGAAATGAATTTTTTTGCTTTAGGAATTAAAGATTAAATTTAGATGCAACAAGCGATCTTCCTGTTGTCAAACCTGTCAATGATAAATTTAAAAGCGCTGCTAATTTTAATTTAAATCTGAAATTGTGAGGCTTCAAATGTAAGCGTATTTCTGGAATATCAAAGGAGAGAATAATTACATAACGCTAAAATAATCCTAGATTGTAGTTTTAATTATTTCGAATAGTCAAATTAGGCACATGATAAGATATTGCATCCGAATTCAATTATCTTCTGAATATAATAAATTTTCATTTTTTACGTCACAAATAAATCAATGGATTAGTGATTTCTAAAATTATGTCCGTTCAATTAGAAAATTACAAAGAGTCGCATTTCATCCACACAGACATTCAAAGAAACATTGCGCGCTAATTGCATGAGATAGGTATCAGTTTACAAAAATGGCTCCTCTCCATACTCTGATAATGTCTATGTTTTGCTACTTACTTCAAAATTCTAAGTCGTTATTTCTTAGTTTTCGATCAATAGATTGCTAAAAAGATCAAAAGTTGATGAATTTTAGAAAAATCATAACTTCAAGCATGTTCATTATGAAAATATTAAAACTATATAATTTTTGTATCTTAGATCCTGATTATCCTCAAATGATAAACAAACTAGCATAATTATCGCTAATTAGGATGATATCACGAAAATCTTACCGTATACTGAAGCGAGAGTGAGAATAAAGAGTAGAAATAGAGAGAGGATGTTGGCCAGCAGCATGGTGAATGTGAAGTGAGGCAAGCGAGGATAGAGACAAGCCTCTGGGTTGGAGAAGGGCGGGGCCAATCCACAACAGACGGGATATGGGATGTCCTAGGAGAATAAGGGAGTAGAAACGAGAAGATAGGGATAATGGTACTGGATGTGAATGCATTATTTATGAAAACTACACGACTTTAGAGTGATTTCATCAATGCGTTTTGAAGGATTTTGAAGTTTGGAACTTCATGATGAAAGTTGAGCAGAATAATTCCTGAAGTTGAATCTTCTTTTCTGGTTGTTTGATATGATATATTCAACTTTATATTTTGATAGCATATCATATGATGGCCGATGATAAAAATTCTTTATTGTTACTTCAATGAAATTTTTCTTATGCTTTTCAGTAATCTATGAATTAGCATACATCGAATTATGGATTTCAAATTGAATAGTTTCCAAGCAAACTTCAACTATTTCCCATCTCAACCATCTAGCAGCAGGTCCGTTCTTCAACCAGAGACAGTAATTACCGTTCACGTCCAGAAAACTGTCGTCATGCGCAAAAGTCGTCATTCGCTCTTAAAGGTGAGGTAACGAAATCACTCATCATCTATTCTGGATTTTTTTCCTGAAATTTCGCAAAAAAAAATACTCCAGCTTCTGGATTCTATAGATACTCACGCAGATGCACTTCCCTTCATGAATATTCAATTTTTGAAATTCGACGGAATCCTGAAATCTCGAAAAATTGAAGAACGATTTTCAGAAGAAGTCGAAGGAAAAGAAAAGGTCGAAGGAGAGGAGATCGGAAGGCACTCCTGAAGGTGAAAACGAAGACTGTTCATTTTTCTAAAAAAAAAACTAACAAATTTGTGAATCATGTAATCAGCGGAGCCTCATGAAAGTTCTTACAACTTTTCGAAAATTTTATTTTAAAAACGAGCAAACTCTTCAAGAAGTCAATCGACCGATTTTTTCTGATTCTCTTTCTGAAAAATCCTTAATAATACAACGTTCAGACCACGCCAAAGGAACCCGTCCACCCTCGGTGACGCGAGCCAAATTTCGCAAGCTTCTGTTCAGCGGGAGAAGTGAGGATGGCGCGACCAACCCGAAGAACTCATGCGACAGCAATCCAGGCATCAAGTTTTCAATTTTTCTCAATTTGAGGATTAGCGAAGCTAAGTTTGCATTTCGACATTTTGAAATTGGAGGACTCATAACCAATCTAACAAAATTCCACTGCATCTTTTTTTTTATACAAATAGACTCAGAGCCTCAAATTTTGGCAAAATACAAGCTTAGTATTAGAGATAAAATTAAATCGTGAATTTCAAATAATTAAGAATGACATTTCCAGAAGTGAAGGACAGAGACAAGCAGTCTGCAGGTGGATCGCACGAGAAGAAGAGGAAGAGTGACGAGAGCAGACAGGTAAATGCTCCCAATGTGAGTACGGAACAGGGCTCCGCACCTACGAAGAGCAACCCGACTCAACCCTCATCCAACTTCAAGCCGCTCAGCAGTAAACCGGAATATGTAGGTTTTGAAGAATTGAAAAATCTAATTCATTCTGGCCTCTTGTACGTTTTATCCCTTTTCTGGAAAATAGCAAGGGGAAGGAAAAAGGGAGTAAAAAGTACAATAGGGTAAGCGTAACTTAGGAATAAAGATACAAGAGGCCTTCATTCCCAAATTTGATAAATTTTTTAAAAATATGTTCATTTTCTATGATATTTACAATTCTAAAGAACTTGAATTTCTTCAAATTGATGAAGATCAGCTTTGTTATTAGAATTCTGATAAAAAAATACTGCTATAGTTGATAGTTGATCTAATAAAAAAAAACTCAAAATGGAAGGCCTGGGTTTTTAAGAGTGAATGTCAGGAAAAACCAAAGTTTTAGCAAAGGGGTGTTTCCGGGGGTCCGTCGATTTGGCTGATTTTCACATATATTGTTCAGTTTTTCACGCTGATTCTTGTGGTGCTATTCATTTTTCATAAAAATTATCGTATGCAGGATTACGGTAGCTTAAAGTTTTGACAGACCTGACCTCAGGAAAAAATTCATAACTTTCTTATTTCTGAACCAAATCGAATGCGGTTTTCAGCATTGAATAGTCCACGAAAAACTCTACAAATAATGTAACTACGACCATCTGCTAGGGCCAACAGTTTCCCGCCAAAAAAATAATTTCCGAAAAAGTGACCCTGGCTGACTGCAGTTTTTCATTTTTTTACCCAAATTAGAGCTTCGACCCCAAGCTGGAAATTGACTTATTTTGTAGAGAATTAAATTCTGCATTTAAATATGCAAAAATTTTCAAAAAAAAAGGGTCGTCGAAACCACGAAAAATGCGTCCGAACGCGTAAAATCAGGGTGATTATTACATAGTGTCAACTTTGACCCCCCATAACTTTCTTATTTCTGGACCAAATTGAATGATTATTTTTTTATTTTGTATATTTTGAATAGGAGAATAAATTAAAAACAAAAATAAAATTTTTTAAATTAATTTTGGCGGGAAAAAATTATCCGAAGTTACCCTATATACCCATACTGTGTTTACGCCTAAATTACGTTGTGAAAAATTCGTCCTTCTAGTATGTTATGTAGATGGACATGGTGAACAACTTTTGTTCCAAGACTGACCTCGGATTCACATTCGTATGAGCTCCAGAATTTTTTGAAGTATAATGGTCAAATTCAGCATAATGCCCTTATAATACAAATTTTCAAAAAATCGTATCTCCCTATGTATGCGCATTCTAGAATAAGTTCTGGAACAAAAGTTGATCAACTTAAAGAGCTCTACAAGATTCCATGGAGAAACTCCGACGTTAACTCACATTACATTTGTAAACACAATACGGGTATATAGGGTAACTTCGGATAATTTTTTCCCGCCAAAATTAATTTAAAAAATTTTATTTTTGTTTTTAATTTATTCTCCTATTCAAAATATACAAAATAAAAAAATAATCATTCAATTTGGTCCAGAAATAAGAAAGTTATGGGGGGTCAAAGTTGACACTATGTAATAATCACCCTGATTTTACGCGTTCGGACGCATTTTTCGTGGTTTCGACGACCCTTTTTTTTGAAAATTTTTACATATTCAGATGCAAAATTGAATTCTCTACAAAATAAGCCAATTTCCAGCTTGGGGTCGAAGCTCTAATTTGGGTAGAAAATTGAAAAACTGCGACCAGATAAGAAACACATTTTCGATATTTTTTCGATTTTTGTAAATTTTGGCGGGAAATTATTGATCGTAGCAGATGGTCGTAGTTACATTATTTGTAGAGTTTTTCGTGGACTATTCAATGCTGAAAACCGCATTCGATTTGGTTCAGAAATAAGAAAGTTATGAATTTTTTCCTGAGGTCAGGTCTGTCAAAACTTTAAGCTACCGTAATCCTGCATACGATAATTTTTATGAAAAATGAATAGCACCACAAGAATCAGCGTGAAAAACTGAACAATATATGTGAAAATCAGCCAAATCGACGGACCCCCGGAAACACCGACTTTGGTCCTTAGTGACATTCACTCTTAATTAAAGAAACTGAGTAGAGCAGCGACGAACTGACGATGTTGAACAAGTTGGACCCGCAGCTGGTCGATAGCCTGGCGCGAGGCGTCGAGCAGCCCAGGATGATGTTCAATAAGGAAATCGGTATTTGGTATTTCCATTCAAATTCAAATCTGCTCCAATGCTACCGACTTTGCGCTCCTTTTATAGCTCCGAATATTTACACCCCTTTACCACTATCTTATTTTTAAATAATGCGTGCTGATTTTAACACCACTATAAATAATCTCAATTTAGTCCATTCCTCAAATACGCTACATGAATAAAACAATGACGAAGATGAAATTTTCAGAGTCGACCCTCGGCTATCGGGCGATGCATGCGGCGCACAAGGAGGGTCTCATCATGAACCCGCGGAAGATCATCCACATGGGCAACATCGACACGATCCAGAGACAGAGACGGATGGAGGGTAGGAAGGACGACATCGATGCCGAGCTCGACAGGGTCATCAGAGAGCAGAACACCGAGGATGACAGTACGCAGAGCAATGCCTACAATGTGAGTCAAAATATTGATTTACTGACGAGGATTAGCTTTGTGTTGACAGGAAAATGAAATTTTATACGATAAAGGTGTGAGTTTGAAAAATAATATGACAAATTTCATTATCGCGATCTACTTTTTCTATAAAATAGCTTTCTTCTTGCTAAAAAGTAGAAATTTTCTGTCCGACAATATTTTGTGAAGGCATCGAAAATTGCAATATTCGATTTTCTTTCCTTATTTTTTCTGATTTTAAAATTGCGATTTCAGGTGACATTTAACAACATCGGCATTCTCTACACGACGCTGCCCGACCAGACGGATGACGATTTGACATCCGAATCCGAAGAACACGTCAATTTTCACTGACCACTCAAATCAGACGATTTTAACGCAACCATCCAATAAACAGGTTTTCATTATTTATTTAACGATTTCAGAAGCAGATTTGGGAAATTTCGAGCTGCACGGTCGACCACATACAAAGAGGTAGTATGCTTTATCGAGAGACGAGAAGAATGCATGTTTTTTTCTCTTTCGATAAGGCACACTATCTCGTTTCGGGCGGTTTGAAATTTCCCAAGTCTGATCTTCATATGTAAAATCAGGATATTTTGACAGATCTTCATTAATCTAGTTGTTAGGGGCTCATTCTATTCTTCTATTCAATTCACTCTCCGTTTCTAATATCTCACCTTTCTCCCCAGTCACTCCTCTTCTTTTCTTGCCAGTGCCGCCTAACGGACATTGCTCATACCCTCTATAGCTCTTCTCCATTTCCTTTTGTATTGTTCTCTATTCTATGACCACTGACGAATTATCGATTGACCATTCTTCTTCCAGTAGTCAGTCTACTTATCTGTCTTCCCGACGAACGGCCGCTCTCCAATTTTCTCACCTACTCGGATTGTTCTTTTCACTTGTTGCGCTCAATAAATCTTTTACTTGAGTCTCAAATGTGTTAACGAGCATACAAGGGCAACCATAGCAATATCATGAGATAAAAGTTTCTTATACTTTAAAAATAGGATATTTTGACATGCTTTAGCTTATCACAAGATAAAATTTGGATTTTCTAAAAATAGACGACGATCTCTTAACCGACTCTAAATTATCGCGTGATAAAATTAGATCTCCAAAAATCTAAAAATAGTGCTTGGGTATTTTGAAAGATGAGTAAGAAGTGTGGCTGACCTGTTATGATTGCTGTATCGCTAGAAGTGCCTTGCACGTGTTGTTGCATCATCGCTAGGCAGCAGGTAGAGAGAGGTCATAAGCGAGAAAAAGCAAGACGCAGACAATGCAGTGCCAGGCCAGGCAGGCTTCACCACCGATCTAATGTGATTCATTTTTCATCTACCAATTCCCCCCTTATCATTCATTTTTCCGTTGTCAATGGGTGCTATTGCACCAAACATTCGCATTTTCCCATTTTTTTCATTTTCACTTTCAGTGTAGTTTATCAAAATCCCTGGTTCAAGAACTTTGAACACACATTCGTCCAATTTCTTCTAGAAAATGGCAATCATTACGTTCTACTTTATTTTCGAACCTGAAAATATCCGAGTTCTTGAAAATTCATTCAGTTTTTCACCCTTATCAAAACTGATGTTTTTTCAAGATTATGAAAGTATTGATGATTTTTTAGCTTGTGAATCTTATGCTTATCTGATTGAGTTTTGACATGTTTAGATTGTCGAATTTCGAATTTTCAACAGATATCGATAGGAGTTGAAATATCGGCATATCAGCAGCGTGATTGGTCTTTAAACAGTGCCTCAAATCTTTTTATTCATTCATTCACTCATTTCCTCTCTCCGCTCCTTATCATCAATCAGCAGGTACGTCCACTTCTTTTTTGATCAAAAATTTATAGATTTCATGAAGTTCCTAATCTTCATAAGAAGAAAGTAAATCAAGTCAACACAATTGCTATATCTAAAGTTCATGATCCTTATATTATACCATTGAGGGTCTAGAAGTGAAGAAAAACGATGAAGTCTATCTTTCCCTACACGTTTTCTAGTCATAAAATGGACTCTGATACATCACATATTTTTGAAATTAACCGACAAAATTTGTCAATGCTTTTTTCAGATGTGGTGGCTACTCTCACTCTACCTGCGCACCTTGTTTGGTGCCTACCTCATCCAGCTTCTCTCCACATTCATCGAGCTGCCATCAATCCAGCTCTCCTCCATCTACCTCTCCATCGTCAGTTTCATACAGTCGCTTTATCCCGAGGTTTATCCCAAATCACAGCATTATCCAGGAATCAGAGAGAAGGTCGGTTCAGCTTGGAATTTTACGGCGCCATTATCAATTTCGTATCTTCTTTCACACTTCTCCTGCCATTTTTAATTGAGCGGTTACGCCATAAAATGAGCGTCCTTTGATCGGAAAACTATATAAGTTTCATTTTTTATCAAAGAAAAGGTCAAAGTCCAAACATGCAGCGCGAGATTCTTTTCCTAGCCTTGACATGCAGCTTGAGATAAAAATTCTTAACTTAGAAAGTGCAACTCAAAAATCGTTCATTCTCTAAAGTGAAATATAGGAAGATTATTTTAGAGATGTGAAAAATTGACGCTTATCAATGATAAAAATGATGACAGAGTAGAATGTATTGGAGGATCGATATCTAAATATCTAATTATGAAAATTTTCTTATCACTGATAAAAATGATAGAAAAGAATTTCCCCTTTAGACATTAGGCGATGAATTCGTCCGGAACGTGGATTCCTCGTGCCATTTCAATTTCCTCGCGGACAATCAATATCAAAACATCAACGCATTTGAAATCGCTTCCCTAACGTTCAAGGCGGGCATCAACGCTATTGTACAGGCAGGCTGTTTTTTCTATTGATTGAAAAATGACGATATGGGCAATTTGTAAACCGTACGAAATCATGACACAAATATAATGAAAATAAAAAGGAAATGTTGGAGATAAGATTTTTCTCATTATTTTACAATGTC
Organism: Diploscapter coronatus; assembly: GCA_964036155.1. Taxonomy (NCBI): domain Eukaryota; kingdom Metazoa; phylum Nematoda; class Chromadorea; order Rhabditida; family Rhabditidae; genus Diploscapter; species Diploscapter coronatus. The sequence goes on along the minus strand of OZ038422.1, from coordinate 84,237,712 downwards.
TTGTGCCACAATGCATTATGGTTTACAAATTTTCATAGTATTGTTGTGACAAGATAGAAAAACAATATGATGATGATGAGTGTTGTCAGAAAATAGTTGAACACTGAAAAGCTAGTCATTTAAAAGAGCTAAACTTGATCTTCCTATCCAAATTCAAACATTTTATCTTTGAACTACAAAATTTCAAAAGAACCCAATTTCGAAAAAAGTTGAGTCATCTTTCGGCATTTCGGAAATGTCGTAAATCTATCGAATTACCTCATTAGAATTTGACCAGACGCGAAATTTGACGACATTCTTTTTGCTTTCGAAACTCAAATATCATTTGCAATTCAATCGCTTTATTTATATTTTGGCTACTTAATTACGGAAATCATTATTTTACTCATTTTATATTCTCTTTCGAGTTGAAAGTACACACAAAAATCCTATGACATTTTGTTACATCACTGTCTAAAATAGTTGTATTTTGCCTCGTGATTCAAACTAGAAAATGCTGCAAAAACTTTGCAAGTAAATATCCATAAACAGACAATTCAAAAATATGGCTTAAAACATGTGTGGTGCGCATTAAAATTGCACATAAGGAAGCGGAATGGAATTGCGTAAAATGTTTTTGACGCAAAAATGTTGAAAAAATAAAAAATAAAGATTGGGGAAATTTTCAGGACGATTTATCCCCAGCATTCGATAGAGCCCCGACCTATGGAGAATCGCTGCTCAGATTCGCCCCTCTACCTCACTGGAGCATGCCTCTCAAAATCCTATTCTATGCGACTTTGGTCTTCAGGTAAAAGTTGATCCTCATTATTTTTTAAATTTATGAAAAGGCCTTCGAAAGTTTGCTAGGATTAAGAAATTTGCTCATAAAAAAAGTCTATTTTCATTCGCTTTGAAAAGCTTATAGGAAAAAATTACACTGAAATTCATGTGTAAGTTTCACGCTAAAAACAATAGAATCTTTAAACTCGAAACTAGTTCACTAAAGTTGAATTTATTTCAGACTCGCCATTCTTTTCCCTCTGCGAGTTGCCTTTTTCATCTCGTCGTTTGTTTTTATCGGCATCTTAGGAATCTACGCCGTATTCACTGTAAGTTTCTCCGTTATCTTTCCCGCCTTTCCTTTCACGAATTAGCATATCTGCTCATTTTTATGTTTCCCATCCCATCGGCATCCATTTTGACAGGAATTGACGGACCGACAGAAGACGTTGATCGGACCCATTTACGGAAAGCTCTTCTGTCTCGGCACTGGCACGATCATAGTTGGACACAACAGACAAAATATGCCTAGGAGGCCTGGTAAGTTTCTATAATCGATTTTTGAAATTTGTAAAGATTTTTGATCAAATTTTATAAATCCTAGAAAATTACGTTGAATGTCCTTCTCTAAAGATGATAGTTATTTCAATTTCAGGCATAGCCGTCTCAAACCACTTATCCCCAAACGATGTTCAAATTCTATTCGCCGATCTTCGTTACGGCGATCTTCAGTACGTCGTCACTGGACAGAAGCACAAGGGCGTCATCGGTATTGAGTTGTTTTCCCTAAACATTCGAATCTTCGATTACTCAGGTCTGGTTGAGAAAATGGTCTCCCGACTGTGCAGAGCCTTGTGGTTTGAGAGAGGAAACACGAAAGAGAGGATGGACTTTCTGACGGATGTCATTAATATAGCTAGGGTAGGCAAAATTAACTATAACCATGAAGATCGGTTTTTTTCTATACGAGGTTCAATCTTTTCAATGAAGACAAACTTTCATTTGGCATATAGTTGATATTTTCAGTTTATTTTAGGCGGATGGCCCAGTTTTACTGTTTCCCGAAGGCTACTGCACGAACAACACTTCAGTGCTTCAGTTCAGAAAGGCTGCCTTTGAAGAGGACGTCAATATTTATCCGATCGCTATTTCGTGAGATTTTATCCATTATCATTTTTATCATTCTTATAAATTTTCACCGATATCTCATTTTTATTTTTAATATTTCAGTCAAAGTGGCATTTATGGCGATTCGTACTGGTTCGAGGACAAATTTCACATGTACTTGCTGCGCCTGTTCTTCAGTTGGGCTGTCGTTTATAATATCCATTATTTGCCAAGTATCAAAAATACTGATTTTATTATAAGTTTTATTTGAAATATTTCAGAAATGCGTCGTTTGAAAGGCGAAACGAACCTGCAGTTTGCTCAGGTTTTTCCTTTCATTCTTCTAAGATTTTCTTAAAGTGTGCGTTTTCAGAGAACGTCTTCGACTATTGGACAAGCCATTGGGTTGCCGCAATGCCAATTTTCGGGATCTTTGTGGTGAGTTTTCTTCTCAATGTTTATCAAAATTTATATTTTATCAAGATTATATTTCATCCTTATCAATTTGAAATTCAATAATCTTTCAATCAAATAGTTATGCGCTACCATGGTTATATGATCTTTCTCGTTTGTAAATCCTTGTAAATCTAAAATTCAAAACTATTTTATCAGAGCTTATAAATCTATAATTTTATGGATGATAAAAGTGACATTTCCAGGTACAACCAATCAGACAAGCGGAAAATGTTGAATGCAGAAAAGGATTGTATCGTCCAAAGACTTCTGCCATACTTGTCAACGATTTCGTGTGATTCGGAAGTTTCATCGACAGGAGACACAGACGATTCCTCCTTTGTTAATGTCTCTTCCGACGATGCAAATTTCCCCTCGAGAGTTCTCGTTTCCGTCCAAAATTAATCTTAGATCTTGTCACTTACAAGATGCGCTAGTCTGGATCAATTTAGATATTTTCAAACATTAAACATTAGAATAGACGGTATCTTGCTAAAATATAAATTACTTATAATATTTTCCATAAAATCGATCCAGACTTTTGAACGCATCCATGCAGTGTAAATACATCTTCAAAACGAGTCATAACATTAAATAATCAAATGAAATTATTGCTCACATAAATACCTTCAAACTGACATTTTAGTGACTCAGAATTGTCTATAATTTATTGTTCGTTTGACTTTTCGTATTCAGTTCTTTTCTATTTGCTCTAATTTGTGATATTATCTTCCTTTTCCGAAAAATCATCTATCAGAAATCACGAGATTAATTTGGAGACAGTGAAAATTTCAGACGGAAAATATTTAGCAGTTCTGTAAATTCGTACAAAAATAAACTAGGGTTCAAAGACAATTTTGTAGTCGTCACAAATGATCGTGTTTCGTAATTTGCTAACAAGAAAACGATGGAAGGGGATGACAAGAAATGATTAGAAATTAGTGTGGGGTTACAGAAGCGAATTGCAAATCGCATTTCTTCACGTCCACCTACAGGAAGGGCTACAGAAATGATGACTTTCGAGATGGAAAGATGATGATGAAAGAACGAAAGAATCTTGATTTTCATGGTGAATGATGATAATGATAATTTCATATTTCAGAATTTAGGTTACTGTAAAATGGTTTTTTAGTTCAGATAGAAAATTTCTATAGGATTAAAAATGTAGAATTTATACAAATTCCGATCCGAGGATTATAAAGTTTCAAGTTTTAAATAATTTTTAAGGCTGACTACAGAAACATCATCCAAATTTTTGCTGTCAATTTTTATTTTGTATGCTGAAGAGATACATTATGTTGAATTTAAAAGAACATCGTACCCTGACTCCACCCTCACTTTGATTCTTTTAATCTCTTGCAACCGTAAAACTAAATATCATCATTTTGGTTGCAGGCTAATTTGATTGCCTCCCTTCCTTCATATATAAGCATCCCCAATTCTGGCCTCGTTCTAAATTCTTGCTAGTTCCTAATTCCTGATATTTTGATTTCGAAGATGTTTTATTATTTGATGATTCTACTCAGCTGTTTAGTTTCCTTTGTCTTGTCATCAATTTTGGACACCTTAGCCAGAAGTGAAATTTTCTCTCATGCACCGTATGCTTGGGGAGGTAAAATTTTGAACAAATCTAAATTTTAATTTAAAGAATGATGAAGATCATCTTGCAATCGACTTTTTTTAGACATGATAATTTTTCAATTCGAAATTTTAAACTAAGGTTTAAAAATACAAATTTAGGCCGAGACCCATTTGGAAATATCGCGTATGGCAATAAAGACAACGGATTTTATGTGCTTTGTTCATCAGGAGGACCTGGGTATTTATATAAATATTTAACAGAAACTGGAAGTTGAGTTTACAGATGCCCTTGGGGAGGCAGAAAGTAGTCGATTTTCTGCATTCAAATTCAGCTTTGTCTGTGATCTATAACTGCGGCGTCATATTATTGTTAGCCTTGGATTTTATATTTTTATTCAGCTTATTAAATTAAACTAATTAATATAGTCCAATTGAATGTCGTCTTTACAAATCTTTAGAAATGAGTTTTCATGGTTCAAAATCGTCAGATAAAATCATTATTATTCAAATTTCTGAGGATGACATACAAGTCATACAAGTGATAATATTGCACATTAATATTATGATAGGGAAAGAACAAGAAAATAAATTATTTTTACCCGTTTTTTTCAAATTTTACCCGAATTCTCACTTCTTCCAACCACTTTCCCGCTGCACCGCGGACTCGTAGAATTTCAGCCTGATCTTCGCTCGGGGCTCCTCTCGAGACTGAGCTTCGGTCTGAAAATCAAATAATTTGAAAATAGAAATTTCAAGAAAACATGATTTTTACAACAAGATTGGAAGTAAACACAAATCAATCCTAGTTAAATTTACCCACGAATTTTTGTGACTTTTTCAAAATGTTGTTATTTTACAGAGAAAAGTTGGCTATTTGAAAACCGCGAGACTACGAGGTACAAGACATAGGAAAAATAGTATAAGGTTAAGGTAGGGTATGGAACGATAGGCTTTCTTTTCCTATACTATTTCGCTTATGTCTCGTGTTTCGTGGTCTCGAGGTCTCCAAGCTGCCGAAAAATTCAAAAAAAAAACTGACCATTTTCTGCAAAGTAACAGCATTCTCAACGATTCTGGTAACATACTCCTTCATGATGTAGGTGAGCACGTAGAGCACGTTTTCCTCCATGCGCTTCTCGTTCTCCTTCTCGTTCATCGCAAGGAACTTCCAGAACGTCTCTCGGCATGATCTGGAACATGTTTTTCTCGGAAGTTTGAAATATTCACTTTTACTCTTGATGCAAGTAAGCATTACGGGCTTTTATCAAATGCACTATAACAGAAGAAAAAGATAAGACTGAAGGTAACTTGTACCAAAAATGGTGGGGTGACCTTTGAATTTTCCCATACAAATAGTCGTCAATTCTTAAATTGGATCTATTATTTTCATAAAGATAAAAACTGAAAATAACGAAAGAATGACACTAACTTTCCCGATATGTCCTTTTTGAGGAAGGTGGCATGTTTCTTGGTCTCAGTAAATTGAATGTACTCGCTGGGCGGGGTCGACTTGAAGCGATTGAAGCATTTCGCCTGCCGCTGGCGATTCGGCGCGTCGTCGAATTCCTCAAAATTTTCATTTTTCTTTAAGCATTAGTTTTTTTCTTTGCAATAGCACTTTCTTTTCAAAGAGTTGTGATATTTTCAAGAAAAAATCATCTTTATCAAATTTAGCACTTTGATCCATTTAGATCCTTAATAAATGTTACCTTTCCGAAAAATTGTAATTTACAAAAAAAAAAAGATGCTAATTTTAACAAAAGAGATAAATGTTATTGAACAAGTACTTCGAATTCCTCAAAAGGGTCGACGATGTGCATAGCCTGACGCATGAGCCTGTGGCAGAGCTGCCAGTCGACAGTGACTTTTCTCTTCTCCTCGTCTATGCACTCCATCAGGTTGCGAGGCTGGATGTGCGGGTCGGCTGCACTCTGCAAAATACCAAATAATCATCTTCTAACACATCCAATTGGAAAAATGCACTCAGACTTCTCAAAATTTGGACCCGCAACAAAAATAGTGTATTGTATTGAGAGAGGAAAAGAGCACGTCTTAATTTCTCTCGGAAAGGTGCACTATTTTTTCGCTTTTTTTTTTGTAAAGTACACCCTTCAGGTTAGTTGAGCGGCAAAGTTACAATTTATCATCATCTATCTATTAGGATATTTAGTAGCTTGAAGACAAATTAGTGTTGATTAAAAACGAAAACAAACGAATTTTTTAGATGTAGATATATGAACTGTATCAATCTTCATAGGAGCCCTAATGAGTATTTTCAAAAATGTTCTTCGACTCGCCTGTTCTCTAACGAACCGCGGCGCCTAGAATCCTCGAACTTTACTAAACCTCGAACTTTGTCCAACCTCGAAGCTTAGTAAAGTTCGAGGTTTAGTAATAAATGCGGTCGCCAACTCGCCTGAATGAATTTGTTCATTCTCGCGATCAAATTGACGTCTTTCCGCAGCAGGAAAACGACGTGTTTGATTTCAACCTGCTTGTTCCTGAAAATTCATTCGTTTTTTGAAAAATATTATGATAAAAAATCCAAATTGATAAAAAAATTAATAAAATGGCTAGGAAATAATATATTTCTTAAAATTTATTAGCAGAATGGATATGACTCGCTACTTCGTTACCTACGAAATAATATGGGAAACGATCGCTCCCTACTTTGCCCTATACCCTTAACTATGGGTAACGAAGCAATGAGTTATTCAAATTGCCAATTAGCTAACTTCAAATCGTCCGCCAATTTGTGGAGTCTCTCGATGAGCAAATGCATTCGTCGTCGCGTTTCGTTCATCACGAACACTACGGAATTGTCGTCGGGAAGCTGAAATTAAATTTCCTATCAGTTTTTAAAAATTTTACCCAGTTCGCCTATTGAAAAGTTCGCGTATTTTCGTGACAAAAGTGGATAAAGGGCAACTTGGAAACCACGAGACACGAGACATCGAGAAATAGCGTGGAAAAAAGATCTAACACTCCATACTCTACCCTAACCCTATATTATTTCGCCTATGTCTCGTGTCTCGTGGTTTCCAAATAACTTGGATAAGAAAGAAAAGTTCAAATTTTCGAAAATCGATGATAAGATAGAAAGAAACCAGACACGAGCTTTCCAAAAATTCAATTTTTACAAGAAAAGTAATTTTGACCTTATCATCACCCGCGACATACATAATGTTGCAGAACTCCGTGTAGAAGGGCATGTTCATCAGTGTGTACAAATCGATGTCGCCATTGTCTGACGTCATCTGAAAATCAGTAAAAAATTTAGAAAGATCAATAAAAAAGAGATTTAAAAAATAGGCATCAAACCTAATATAATCGTAAAGACAATAGAAATTTCCATAAAATCCTTTATTCAAAACAAGAAAACAACAGTTGACGATAACAATGAAATGATGGAATAACAGAATCATTTGGCCTTGTGCTTGGCCCTTTTGTTGGAATTGTTGAGCTTCTTTCGCTTGAATTTGCCCACTGTCTCTTCAGTGTCGTCATCAGAGTCCATTCCCTAAAAATATTTAAACTTCTAGATTCAGATTTCTCTTCGACTTTGAGACAAAATTTACAAAAAAAAAAAATAAGGAAGAAAATCCATACCTTCTTCCTCTTCTTGGTGTTTTCCATCTCCTTGATTTCCTCCTTAGCAGCCTCGATGGCCTCCTGCGTCCGCTCCACAAACTTCATCACCAAATTCTCTTCGCATTCATAAGCGGCCAACTTCTTGCCTGAAAATACGTTTAAATCAGAAAAAAAACCAATTTTCAATAAATGTGAAAGTCGATTTTCAGTCAAAAGTTTAGTAAAGTGTAATTGATATCTTCTGTCTGAAAATTAGATAAAATGACAGTTTTTACCGATATGAGCCTCGATTTTCTGATAGAGAATGGCATCGTATTGAGTGACGAAGGTGATAGCCAGACCCGCTCTGCCTGCACGCGCTGTGCGGCCGACCTAAAATAAACAAGAAAATCGAATTTTTCTGATTTATTAATAATTTAATGAAGGAAAAATTATCCTTAAAAATTTTGTTCTTTTTCCAAACTTGAAGTTAATTTTATTACAAAAAACTTGATATTTTACCCGGTGAATATAATCTTTGGCCTGTCCGGGCACATCGTAATTCACGACCATATCCACGTGTGGAATGTCGAGACCTCGCGAGGCAACGTCCGTGCAAACGAGTACATTCCTTGCCTTACTCTTGAATTTGTTCAGAGAGGCTAGACGCTTTTCCTGAAAATGTAAACTTCAATAGATATCATAAAAAGCATGATTTTCTAGAAATGTCTATCTTAAAATTGATAAATGTATATGAGGCAATTATTATAGTTATAAAAGTACTCAAAAAATCTTTTGAGAAATTTAAGCGAATCTTAAAAAATAGAAAAAAAAAAACGAGATTTTTCCATACCTGCCCCATTTTTCCATGCAGAGGCACGGCCTGCATGCCCAACTGTCTCAGCATCACTGCAATCAGCATAGCCGTGTTGCAAGTCGAGCAGAACACAATGCACGTATTGCCTGAGAGTTTCTGCAGGAGGTAGACCAGATAAGCTTCCTGGAAAGAAAAATAGATTTTTTTGCCAAAACTATTCTTCAAAACTAAAAACTAAAAGAATGAATAGTTTGTATCTAGAAATTGAATTATTTAAAAGTACCTTGTACTTATTAGGCATGAGAATGTAGTGCTGTCTAAGTTTGTCGACCGTTTTGTACCGCGTGTTCACCTCGACTCGAACCGGATTCTTCAGGGAGGCTCGCTCCAGCTTTGCGACCTAAAAATCGAATTTTAAAAAATAAAATACAATATTTTGGATCGAATGGTAATTTTTCAATAACCTTGAATTTTACTATCAAAAGTGTACTAAATACGTCTAATCAAATAAATAGCTAACCTTATTCGTCATAGTTGCAGAGAAGAGGTAAGTCCGTCTGTCTTTAGGAATCACTCGAATGATTTTATCCAGTTGGGACTGAAAATAAAACTGATTCTTGAAATTCTAGGAAAAACGTTCTAAAAAACCGACTGATTTAGATGGAAGAATTAGCCCTTAAAAAATTAGGAAAATTGTAAATTGTATACTTCAAAATCCGAATTGAGCATCCGATCGGCTTCGTCCAAAACGAGGAATTTCAACGCCTTCAAGTTGAATCCTTTCGTGTTTTCGAGATGGTCCACGAGACGGCCGGGAGTTGCTAAAAATAAGTTTTTTAATCTTTGAGAAACTTTTCAGTAATTAAAAAATCATAACATTGTTAAATTATATCATTTTTCCAATGATAAAATACAACGAACCAACGATAATGTGGGGTCGTTTTGCCAGGTCGATTGCTTGAGACGCATTATTTTGTCCTCCAACGATCACGGCTGAAATTCTCATTTTCAAAAATAAAGGAAGAAAAATTGAACGAACCAACAACCAGTCCGATCCCCGACCCGAGAGCGATGAATTGCTCAGCGATTTGGATGGCCAGCTCGCGAGTCGGCGTCAGCACGAGGGCGAACAGTTTCTGGGGCTTTTCCAGCAGACTCTGAAGGATGGGCAGGGCGAAAGCTGCGGTTTTGCCGGAACTGAAGACATATTTTTTAAAAAAAAATCTTATTAGGATTTTGAATATTTTCATCAGAATCAGAAAACGTGAGATTTCTGTAGAAAACTTGTCAGGTTTTCTGAAAATTGGATTTTAAACGCGTACCTTTTCCAATCGAATATTTTTGAAAATAAATGAACACCCACCCAGTTTCAGCGAGTCCGATGATGTCCCTGCCTTGTAGGGCGGCAGGAATGGCCGTCAATTGAATTTTCGTGGGCGCGTTCCAGCCGAGACGAGCACATTCTTCACACAAACTTTCCACTACTCCCTGAATCAAAACATTTTTGAAAGGATACACTTCGCATCTTCCAAAAGAGTTCACTTGTCTTGATTCTTATAGAACAAAAGTCCATTTACTGTTTTCCTCTCTAGTCGTAAAAATTTTACTATTTTTTCTGCAAAATAAATTTTAAATTTCTTAAGAAAAATTTAGGAAATGTATTGTTTCTAAAAGCTTACCAAATCAGCGAAAGTCTTTGGCTGTTCCGGCTCGTCTTCTTGGTCGACTATCTTTCGCTCGACTTCTTCATTCTGCTGCTCATCCAACTCATTGTCAGACGAGTCAGACATCGCCGAAATCCACTGAAAAATTCAAAAAATAGAAAATTTTCAAAAATTGGGACGAATAACGAAATCAATGCCAGTGAGAAAACGGAGAAACAACTTTGCAAGAACGCGAAATGGGCGTGGTCTTTGCGTTCTTCAAATTGTCATCCTACTGATTCTTTCGATTTTTATTATTTATTATTTGTCTATTTTTAATGTAGCCTATTTCGGATTAGGAGAAAATCGAAAGCTATAGCTGATCTGTATACGATTTAGTATTGATTTCTCCTATACTTGTCCTAAATCGATTTTTATTTATCACTTGAAATGTTGGATTTTAATAATCTTCCTATATTTCCAGATGGCGTGCACGTTCAACCTGTCCGACTCGGTGGCAGCGATGTCGGCCTTCAAATCTGCTCTGCAAGAGGCCGAGCAGAACCCCGTATGGGTGGCCGGTCGCGTCAAGGAGTGTCACGGATGGAGTCCCTATTCGATGGAGGGAGGGTCCGTTTTTTGCCTTTTTCCAAAAAAATATATATTTAATGTAAGAAATGAACATTAGGGAGGCTGGAAAATAATTCCTCGATTCTTTTTCAGAAAATGTGTTATGTAATATTCGAGAACGCGCTGAAAGTTACTATTTCAAAATTGTTCCAAAATCGGTTTTATCATCATGTTTCTGCTGATTAGAATTTCAAAAATACATTTTCTGAAGTTTTGTCCTCCTGATCAGACTTCTCAAAATGCGACTCTCAAATCGCTTTGCAGAAAGATAGTGCACTTTTCTGAAAGAGATTAAGAAGACGTGCTATTTTCCTCTCTCAATACAAGGCACTATTTTTTTCTGCGGGTCGTTTTGAGAAGTCTGTTCCTGGCTGAGTTGTTTACGAATTTCAGCTCTACCTGTGCGGTGTCGGGCGACGATTTCGTGGTGGTGGCGAGCGACACTCGTCTCACGCAGCTCGAGACCAACATCCTCAGCAGAGACGCCGAGAAAATCCATGTCTTGTCAGTTTTCTCTTGTATTCTTTGATTTTTGTGGAGAGAAAAATTCAGGAACAACTCGATCATCCTCGCCACTTCGGGCTTCTACGGCGACGTGCTGCATCTGAAGAACGTGCTCAACGTGGGCCTTTATCCTGTTTTTTTTTTTAGAAAATTCAGTTTTTAGTCAAAATTTGATTCAAAATTGTACGGAATCTTCTAAGAGATGGGAAATCTTAATGATAACCACGAAATACAAATACTATTATTGCTGTAAAAACGTAGGAACCTTCCATAAAAAGAAATTTTGGATCTTGATAATTTCTTTGAAACTCAAACTTATTATGCAATTCTCCAGGCTCGTCTGCACAAGTACCGTTTCGACTACCGCACGGACATGTCCGTGGACCTGTGCGCAGAGCTGCTCTCGCGCACACTCTACTATCGTCGCTTCTTCCCCTACTACACCGGGGCCATTCTCGCGGGCATCGATGAGAACGGTTGGCATTTCGAAAATTTAACAACTCCTCAAGCCACAACGTTCACACCCATACAACAAACTCGAAAAGATCAGGATTTGGAAAAGAAAAAAAAAACTGATATTTTTCATGCAAACTACTGATGGTTTTTATTTTCAGTTAAAATTGAGATTACGAAGTAAAAAAATTAAATTAAAAATCGATATTTTATAAATGAATTTATTCCTTCGAATTTGAAGCTATGTTATGGTTTGTTTCAGGCAAAGGCGCTGTGTTCAGCTACGATCCTGTTGGGTGCATCGAGCGTTTGAACTACACTGCGAGTGGTGCTGCCGAGCCCATGATCATTCCGCTCTTCGATTGTCAGGTTTGATTCTCAAATTTTTATTACTTGCAAAAAAAAATCATTATTTATACATTTTTTCTTTTTTGAGATTATTTAGAGTTCATCTTAGAATAGCGTTATTCAGTTTTTTTTCCTTTCAAAATAGTTTTATTGTTGCATTTTCTTCGAGTTTTCTTATAGCATCAAAGAAAAATGATATAAATCATGCTATTTTTGAATGTTTACTTTTACAGATCGGCCACGTGACTCTGTCGGAGGAGACGCCACGTCCGTCGCTGACCGTGGAGAGAGCGATCTCGCTGGTGAAGGACGCGTTCCGCACGGCCGCGGAGAGGGAGGCCACCACTGGAGACAAGATCTTCCTCGTCGTCGCCCAGAATGGAAAGCCCATCCAGACTCACACGCTGCCCCTCAGAGAGGATTAGGCAAGCAGATTTAATAAAAACTAATTGAAATGTTTGAGCTGCGAGAACTTTTGTCCCAAACAAATGCGTTTTTGTACCAAAAATGAGTATTTTCGTATCAAAGAGAGAGAATGAAGGAATAGCGTAAGTGAGAAAAAGAAAGATAGAGGAATAGCGTTTGAGACACAACTATTCGCTTTTGAAACAAAAGTACTCAAGCCAAAATTTCTATGTGTCAGCCTTGAAAAGTTTGAATGTTGAAAAGCTCTAAAAATGTCTTTAAAGGTGGTTTCGAAACTGAAATTACTGTATCAAATTTGACATACTTTCCATAAAAAATACTCGATTCTATCAAGAAAAAGATAAATGACAAATATAAATTAGAAAAAAATCGTACCTACAAAAACGAGATTTATTATTGACAAAGAGTAAACGTTATTTACCTTGCTATTTTCAGGCTCGCCACGAACTCGCCTTCTGTCTCGATTCTTCATTTGATTTTCTTTTCCAGTGATTATGGTTTCATCCTCGGTTTTATCGTTTTTCAGATGACTGTTGTCGGAATTTTAATCCTTTTCATTTCGTCGTTTCATTTTTCCTTATTTATTATACATTCGTGTTTTTGGCTGTTCAAATAAACGAGGGCAATGAGTGAATTTCGACATGTGTTTGCACAGAATTTTTATAGGATCATGTCACGATGCTCGTGAATATGCGCAAGAGTTTGAAAGCTCATGATTATCAGTTTTTAGTTTGAATTTGTAAAGTTCATCCATTTTTCATCATTTTAGCTTCAGAATTTCATGAAATCTCCATGAAGATCACTTTATTGAGTGATTTTTCAAGGTTTTTTGAAGAAAAAATAATCAACTTGTGAAGTTCATCTAGTTTTTTCGGTTTTTATCAATTCATTTAAAAAAAAAACTGCTCTAACTTTTAAGAAAAAATTCCTTATCGCTATCTTATCTTATCTCTCGATATTTGCGATTTTTGAAGGTCGATCAGCTTTTTGAGAGTTTTGTTTCAAATTCTATTGCCAATTGTCACAGTTTTGACGCACTTCCTGCCTTCTCCCGTGCGTCTTTTTTTCGTTCTAAAACTCGTGCGTTTTTTCCCCCTTCTCTGCTTTCTCTGCGTCTCTCCCCTCCCCTTCTATTACCCCCTCACTTTATATCGACGTTTCTCTCTGGCCGTCAGCCAGGACGAAAAGCGTTGTTCCACTCCTTCACCTTATCATTTCCCCAATTTATTCATTATCAGATTATCAATATTGCCGCTGATCGAGCATAATCACATGAGCATCCAGAATATTCCGAGCCCACTGCCAAATTGTCAAAATCTTTGTTTTCCACTTATCGCAGTCATTGACTTGTCATCGCTAAAATTTAGATCTGTTATTAGTGAATTGCCAGAAAATTGACGATCCGGTGACAATTATGAATTTTTCAGAATTCAGAACTGGAAATGGTAGAATGAAACATCGGCAAAAATACCGACATTCCTCCCTACTCGTGCTCAGTTTGAGGCTTCTTTTACTGCAGGTGGCAGTCAAGTAAGTCATTTTTAGCATTTTTAAACCCGAAATCAATAAATTTGCAACATTTCTATAAAATTCTCTGGAGAAAAAATGAAATTTTGTACGAAAATCGATAGGAAAAATGAAAATAGCTTGATTTTTTTCTCATAGAATATCGATTTTCTTGCAGTTTCCCGGTTTCTTCTTCCTGTCGAGCCACTGGCCTGAATCTGTCATTTCCGCCATACAATTTCCCTGCGTTGATTCGAGGAGAATTCCCTGCAAATGAGGATTTGGCAAGGCAAATTGAAAGGTTAGATATTTTACTGAAAATCAAAGTCTAAAAATGGATTATTCAACTACAGCCATTTTTCTTGAAAATTATCGGATAAATAAGGAAAATGAGGAGGAATACATAAATTCTAACGCTGAGATTTTATAATTTCTGCAAACGACATATTTTCAGAAGTCAAAATGTCTGCCACAAAGTGCTGCCTCCAATTAACCCATCGACCTTTGCTCCTCCGTTAGATCGATGCGACGGCACAACAACACCAACTCCATTACAGGCTGAAATTTCTGCCCAAAGGTCGAATTTTCTCTTTATTTTTCGAAAAAAATGAGGACTAAGATAAACAGATTTTTCAGATGAATATTTTGAACGCGAACTGAATATTTTTGATATCAAGATTAGTATTTTTCTAGAAACTTTTCTAAAATCTTGGATTTCTTAATTGACTGAATTTCAACGTTTTTCAGCAACGACACCCTCTCAGCACCAGGAAACGATACGAGTGCTGATTTCAATGAAACTGAGAAAAAGCAGCCCGTCATAGCGACTTTCGACGAGTGGACCAAGCAGAAGCTCAACAAGAAAGAGCAACTCAACAAACAACCCACTAATTCCAATGCTGTGAGACTTGTTATTATTTAAATTTTTTCTCTAAACTTATCTTCTTGAAGGTATATAAAATCAAATATTTTCGTAAAAGTCCTTCTATATTGCTAATTTTATCGATAACTTTGGTAATATATAATTTTTTAAAGGAAAACGCTGTACTAAAATTTAATATTGGAGCATTCATGAGAAAAAATAAATTTGGGGGTCGAATTTCTCGAAAACTTAACATTTTCAGATCCCCAGCAGTCAAACAGCCACTCAACCCGGCCAACCGCATGTAAATCTGCCTCCTCCCGCCGCAACTCATTCCAGGAATTATGTGAGTTTTTTTTTTTAATAAAATTACATTCTTTTTAATTTTCCATTTACAGGCCAGCAAAGAGTGCGGCGCAAAAATACTCGCCAGCAATCCGGAGGCGGAAAACACGAAGGCTGTTCTCAATGATAAAGTAAAAATTGATGTTTAGTTTATTTTGGGATAAAAATCGATTAGTATACTTTTTATTGGTTCCTTTCAGGAAATGGATGAATACATGAGAATACCGTGCGAGAAGGCTCCGAATAAATTCCTGATTGTCGAACTTTGCGAAACGATTCAGGTATAAAATTACTTTTCAAAATCCGAAACTCAATCTTTTGTAAAAAAATCCCTAGCAAATCTGACTATTACTCAAAATGCTATTTTCAGCCCCAAAAAATCGAGCTTGCCAACCTGGAGCTGTTTTCGTCGGGTCCGAAGGAGGTCCGCGTGTTCGCATCGGAACGATATCCGGCAACGGAATGGGTGCTGGCTGCTGAATTGCAAGTGGCCGATTCAAGGCAGCTGCAATCGTTCACCATACAGAAATCGCCCTATGCCAAATTCATCAAGGCTAGATTTTCGTGCACTTTTCCTTGACTTCTTTTTTTAAGATTTTTGTACATGATTTTGATTTGTTTTATTTCAGCTGGATTTTCTCTCCCATTTCGGCAATGAGCACTACTGCACTCTATCACTGCTCAAAGTGCTCGGCATGTCAATGGTGGACGAATACGAATTGGAGGTTTGTTTTCTTATTTTTGTAAAATTTACTCGACTATTTGGAGACTGTATGATAGTATAACTTGTAAAGTATAATGGAAAGGTTAAAGAAAAGCGGGTGTAGCATAGCTTGCATGCTATCTCGTATGCCTTACTCTCATGCGTATCATGAAATTTCCAACTTGCATTTTTCATTAATTTACGAAATGTAGGCCCAATCAACGCTAACCGAAGTGGCTCCCCCTTCAAGCGATGGTGCGGCGGCGTCCTCATCAACTTTCCCAGCGGCAACCCAGCAACTCGTCGATCCGACTTCAGGTCAGACGGGAACCATTGAAAGCCCATTCCAACAACCTGTGGATGTCGAGAAGAAGGAAGAAATTGTGAAGGTAATCAGATTCTTCTCTTCGAATTTTAAGCCTCGTTCGGTATTGTGATAAAATGATTTGGTCAAATTTTCAAAAGGTTATTTTTAAAAAATTTATAATTAGAAGAATGATATTATTTCAGGTTGAGCCTGAACAAGACACCAAAGTGACAGAGAAAAAGTCATCGACAAACGAGAAGAATCTGAGTGGAAGTGCAGCGGAAGTTATTGGAAAGGTGATTTTTAATGAAGTTAAAAATCATTCGATTTTTCTTCAAACTTATTTTGCAGGTTGTGAATGGCGAGTTGCTGAATGAATTGGTGAACAAAGTGAAGAATTTGGTAGTCGATCCGAGGAAGAGCAAGCAGGCGAAGAATCAGACTGCAAAAAGGAATAGGTATTTACTCTTGATTCTTTGCAAAATATTACTCTCGAATATATAAATATTGAGGTACAAAATAGTTTTAAAAACACATTCTAAATGTTTTTCTCTAACTTCATGTAATTTGAATAATTGAATTTCAGCTCATATCGTACTCGAATCTCTGTCTGCACCAAATGTACTCGCGAACGGTCGCAGCCGAGAAAATCGAACTTCTTCTGCCACGCATTCTTCGCTGACAACGTCGCCAACTTCTCGACTTCTAGAAAGTAAGAAAATGCTTAAAATATGCTAATTTGAAGAGCAGCGTAGTAAAAATGCTACTTTCACATCATTTATTAATCTTTTTCGGTTTATAAATTTGAGATTAATTGAGTTCTTTCAAAAATTTCAAGATACAGATTTGCCTTTCAGCCCTCGATACGACTCTCGCAATTTACTGAGCAACTTCTGGCGAAGAAGGAACGAATTCATCCGAAAGAATTACCAGAGTCTCCGAAGGAAAAAGGTCGGAATTTTCGCTATTTTTGAAAATTAATTTGATTTTTCAGACCTTGCAAGAAGAAAAGAAGTCGAAATTGACGAAGGCTCAGAGAGAAAAGGAGGAAAGTCAGAAGTCTGACGTGAAGGAAAAAGTCAACGTGAAAATTGCTGAACAACAGAGGGAAGAGAAGAAAGACTTTCCTGATGTCCAGAAGAACGTTGAAGATCAGGCAAAAGTCCAGGAAATCCCTCAATCTGTTTCTGATTCGCCAACTCAGCCTGCATCCGGAACCAGCCAAACTCAGAAACCACCTGCTGCATCTGAACCTGTTCCTGAACAACCACAACAAACGGTGCAGAACCATCAAAATGGCAATCAGCAAAATCAACAGCAACAACAACAACAAACCGTGCTTCCTGCCACTTCGCTCAGCCACAAAGTAGGAATTCTTATTCTTGCAAAAACTGCGGCTTTTTCTATAACATTTCTTACCATCAAATAAAGTTGATAGGGAAATTCTTTATGATCTCATACGGCAAAATATCGCAAAGATCACTACTACTTTTGTTTTCTGACAAATTTGACGCAGAATTTTCCGAGTTTAAGTTTTTCAACGAATTTGATTATTTTTCAGGAGTCGGTGTTCATGAAGTTGAACAAACGAATCGCGACCCTAGAGATGAACATGTCGCTGAGCAGCGAGTACCTCAGCGAACTGAGCAGACAGTATGTCGAGCAGGTAAATTATTCAGAAACAATTTATCCTATCCTTAAATTTTATAATTTTACAAAAACTAAAAATTCGATTATAGACAGAGCAGCAGAACAAGGCTCTGCAGGAGGCAAAAATCGCTGCAGAGAAACTGATCAAGGAAGCGGTTGAAAGAGTGGAGCAAGATGCTGAGAAGAAGGTGGATTTTTTTTTTTGTAATTTTTGGATTTTTAAAAATATTCAATTTTCAGATATCCTCTCTAAAATCCGACGTTGAGGCCCTGTCGGAATGGATGAAATCTCAGCAGAAGAAGAGTGCGGAGTTGACTGTTTGGAAGAGGCATTCACAGGTAAAATTAGCAAAAAACTAATTTGAATCTGAATTTTTAATTTTAATTCCAGAAAGACTTTACCTGCTCAGCAGCAGCTTCAGCAATGCAGACGCAGGCTGAAATGATCTCCCGATTCGTGCATGCGGTCGATGAGAAATTGGAACAAATGTGGACAGTAAGAATATTTGAATAAGACTAAAAACTAGCATAAATCTTTTTCAATACAAAATTCTCTTATTTTTGTCAATGAGACAGATTTTCAATAAGGATCAACACTAGCATAAATCTACTCAAATGCTAAACTTTAGTGTCCTTTTGTGAAAGGAGTGGGTTTCTCTTTTAGACTGAGAATTAACATAAATTCGATCAAATGACATACGAAAAATTTCATTGTTCATTTAGAAAAGTTATTGATTTGTTTTTTTCAGACAGAGCAAGTGCTGTTCCTGATCGTGATAATCCAACTCGGCATGTATTCTCTGCAGAAGACGATGCATTGGATTTACGAAAAACGGCAGCAGAATGAAGCAGAAGAAAAAGAGGTCGACCGGAAACAGAAGGTTGGATTTTTCCTTTATTTTTAAATTTCTAGGGATATTGGTGGTAGTGAAGGAAAAATAGGTGAACTTCCAAGAAGCCTACTTTTTGCATCGAATAGATTTTCGATGCGCGAATTGTAATGTAATGCGACCAGCTTTCCCTTTCTTTCTACAAGGTTTCGACAAAAAATGCATGACACTAATTAGCGTTACTACAAAAGGGGTAGAGATCATGAGAGAGAAAACAATATGTAATTTTCTCTAGAAAGGGGTTTTTAAAAGAATTAATATTTCTCGAGGTTTAGCAGAAATTAGTAAAATTATAAATTTCCAGAAATTCGAAGGGAAGCTGCTGAAGAAAGTAGACAGAATTTTGCGGGAGGCCAAACGAGATATGCACCAAATCAGAAGGCAGAGAAGGAAAGACATCTACAGATTCGGCTGTTCTAAATTGGCGAGGCTGCAAAATGGAAGGAGGAAATATTTGCAGATCAGAAAACAGGCTTGAAGGAAGGTTTCATGAAGGTCAACTATAAAGGTCATTAACATCACCTTCTCTTTCTGTAAATGTCATCCACTTTCTTTTGAAATAATACTAGGAAAGAAATAAGATGACATCTACACGAGAGGGGATGATCATATTCGAGTAATCTTTATAAGTGATTGGAGTTGGATGCAAACAGGAGTAAACGGGAAATGCAACCGGTGAGGCTATGTTCCCTTTTCGTACAATTCGATAATTCACGGGGTTTACTCGAATTCTTATGTGAATACCGTATTACTTAATAGAAGTCCCAAGACTTTAACTTTTCGATACAATAATAAAGAGGTCTTTTATTATAGAATACTGTAAATCGACTTTGTTGATCAAAGTCTGGATTTTATATTCAATTATCATTGATTTGAGAATTTTTGAAAGTTTCGAATTAATGATAGAACTTCGCTGATTTCTATGCTCTTCTGACTACTATAATTGACTTTTCCCATGTGTAAAAGCGGGTATTTTTCGTAGCAAATCTTGTGAAATTCGAATGTGATACATAAATTGATAGACTTTGCTCATTCGCAAGTCATTTCTGTCACAAAGTTTTCCTAACTTCTAAACAAATCTATATTTTTGATACTTCTCACACGGGTTTTCTGTGCTCTTCGCTTTCGGGATTCTGGAAAAACATTAGAATTACTGAGCTAAATTTTTATATTCATTCGCTAGCTAGAAAGATAATTTCTCATATGCTAGTCTGTAAAAGATAGCTTTTTCTTCTCAATTGTTGTAAAAGTTATTTTCTTTCTCCATTCTTAAAATTCAAGTAATTCGACTATAAATAGAAATTTTCGCTTAAATGCTATTGTAAAATTGCAATATAAACAGTAAATCATTTACTGTTTAACCCTAAAATAAATATTTTAGAAATCGTTCTGATCTTGCTTTTTCTATATCGATTTAGAAAGAACCGACATTGGACTTTCAGAAGAGTAATTGTCGTTTTAGAAGGACAATTTCGATGAACAAGTCAATTTGGACACAGTTCGGCAAAACTGGTATTGGAGGTTAAGGAGAGGGACTTTATTGAAGTCGACAAAATTTAGATAGTTCAGTAATCGATATGATGATCACATAGAATTTAGGGATTATGTTAACGTCAGAGATTTTTTTAGTGTGAAGATCAACGCATTTAGCTGATCATTTCATATTTCAGTGGCTTACAGATTTTATTCCGCAAGAAAAATAAATGTTACTCAACGAGTTAAAATAAATAACAATGAATTGATAGAATGATATCTTAGATGGCATTTTGAATCGCATTCTGCTTCTCGGCGCGCCATTTCGTCAGCCAATTCTGCCTGCGAGTTTCTTCATCGATTTCGAACAGCGGATGGATTAGGGAGGCTCTGAAATAAATAAAAAACGAAATAATAAGTTATTGTAAAATTGAAAGACTTCAAAAATATTTCATATTATAGTGCAATAATGTTCATAGCGAGAGAAAATAATTTTTATCCCAGTGAAGCTCACCTCTATTTCGAAGAAAAGATGTGAAGATCAGTTTACTTTGTATTAAATAAGAAAGGTAATTTAAACTAATTTCTACCTCGGTTCAGGCGGCAACGACATTTCGATATCCTTCGTTCCGATCTCCTTCCCCTTTTCCTTCTTCACCATGCCGGTCTTCATTTCGTTGCTGGCCCACATCGGGCCGAACATGGCCCGTTCGTGCTCAGAGATGTTTCTTTCCTCTTTCTGTTCTCGAGTTTCGTTGGCTGATGGCTGAAACGTCAACATTCAACTTCTCCTATTTATTATTCCGGAAATTTCACAATTCATAAAGCTAAAAATGGTATATTTCTTATTCGAATGACCATAGAAAATTCCATCCAAAGACCATATATTTTCAGAATAATACTGATCTTTTAAAATAAAAATAACCTTATTCGCTTGATCTCTGCTGGATTTGAACTGCGCTGGCCGGAAATCACCGTCCTCGATTCGCTCGATTTCCCTACTTCGATATGTCATTTCGGAGAAGGAATAGGTTTCTGAATTTCAAATTTCAGGCTAAAATATGAAAACTCATAGTTTATGCTACCATTGGAACTGGTGCTGACAGGTTTCCTTTCGTCTTCGCTTCTTTCCTTCATTTGTGCTATGTCATCTCTGAAATTAAATTCAATTAAAAAATAACTTTAACCCTGGATTAAATGTTTTAAGGTATTTGGAAAGACAATGATATCATGTCGCGGATCATATGTAAAATAGGTTGGGAGATAGCAGAATAAGGCATCTTATGTTATCATTTCGTTATATCTCGTGTCATGATGTTATACGGTTTTCAAATTGCCACATTTTAAGTCTACGATAGATTGACTGAATCTGATACTTGGCCTGTTTGAGTCCGGACTGCATTTTCTCTTTCATCTTCTGCACTTGCGAACTCGCACTTCTACTGTCGCTTCCCCTCTTCGTTTCATTGCTTCGGCTTCGACCTCGTCTTCTGTCGCGGTCTCGCTCGCGGGAGCGGGAGCGTTTTCTGAAAATACAGGCAAATTATTTTACTGACTTTTCATTAGAAACGCGATCAGGATCTTCATCAAAATATCACTTTTCAAATAATTTGAACATAACCAAAAATAATAGGAATAGTTTATACCTTGATTTTTTGGATTCGGATTTATCGCGTCCCATTTTGTGAGCCGATTCTGAAATTTAATTATCATTATCTGTCAGCTAATACTTCTTAATTAGCAGTTTCCTAGCAACTCATCCTCACTCTTCATCCCTTCAGGCATCCTATTATCTTATTCTTATTGTTCATCGTTAGATCTTTCAAAAAGTTTCGAAATTGAAAATTTGCATTATTTAATTTTCATTGTCATTTTCACTCTAGTCATAAATAACAGATTTGCTGTATAATATACCGCCGGTACGTCGCCTCGTCTGTATTAGACACCGCGATTTTAGAATGAAGGCGTATAAGACAAAGAGCGGGTGTATTTTACAGGTGTGTCGGTGTTCCGGCGGTGTATAATACAGGAGGCCTAAATAACATAAGAAGAACATGTATGCTAATTTCTAAATTTCAAGAACTTATCGAATGACCCAATAATTACCACTTTCCTAGCAGCTCATATTCATCTTTATCCATTTACTTATCCCTTCTCATAACCCCTAATATCCTTCTCACTTCCTTGCTCTAATATCTAACTTCTCTATTATTCAATTTGTCCTACTGTAATGCAATCATCGAGTCATAATGGTGGACCTTGTGGCCTGATTCGATCCCTGAGGATTTTCAAACGAATAGAATTCAATTCCGCCTTTATCGAGCCATAAATAGTACCAATTTTGCTGATTGTGGAGAAGTTTGTCAAAAATGTTCTGATTCCCCGAAATTTGTCACGGGATTTCATCATTGCCATAGGATGAAAACGATTTTGTTAAAACAGGGCTGGACAAAACTTTCTTTTTGTCCTTGAAATTCTTTGTCTTTGCGAGTTTTTAAAATTTTAGTCTTTGACCAACTGTTTGGAAAGTTCACTCAGTTTTGAGAATGAAGTCTTGATATAGAAAAAAGAAAAGGATGAACTTTACACAGAAGGATATAAATTATGGAAAGATAGATGAAACGTATGGATTGTTTTGATAAAATACGGAGTAGGCACGCGTCCTATGCTAATAGCAAAAGGATTTGACTGACAGTTGAATGACCTCGCACCTCGGGTAACATTTCCGGGTGGGGAGGAGAACACGAGCTGATGTTACTGCCGGGTATGCAAGTCGGAAGGCTATCAAAGAAACAGTCGAGTATGAGAATAGAGCATTGTTGAATACTGTAGATTTCGTATTGTAAATGCAATCTGTTTTATTTTAGATTTATGGTGAAAATATTCATTCGTGATGATACATATTGTGTTGATTGTTGATTTATACAAAGACCCATCCTATTCTGATGACTATGCTTTCCTCCGCTTTTCTCCTCTCCCTAATCCTTCCAGCTTATTCTTATCCGCGGTTGTTCTTGTTTGTGTTATGATTCGTCTTTCTTTCGACTGAATATGACTGTTCGAAAGCAAGAAAGTGTATCTTCCATAAGGAAGAATCACAGAATTTGTCTATCTGTCGCTTATTTAGTCAACTTCATTCATAGACTTAATTTCCAATTTACGTGGCTAACTAAACATTTTCATAATATTTCCACTAATTTATAGCAAACCCAAAAAAGACCTGCTAAATGCCTCCCATTCTAATTTCCCACAATCTCATAATCACGGCTATCAATTACCACTGCTCCACTCAATTCTTTCAATTGTCTTGTCAACTCCTATTATGGCTACCAACTGTGAGACAAAACAAACAATTATTGCATGGGGAGTCACTTCCTGTGAGAATAAGTCGCTGAACATTCAAAATACGGCCAGATAAAAGAATAGAAGGCTAGAAAATATGACGCAATCATAAGAATAGCGGATTTGAAGTCGATCGGAAGCTAGGCCTCAAGAAAGGGAGTCCGACGCTTTTAAGCAACTGCAATGTTTATCGAATTGCGTGGTAGATTTGGATAAACCCTTACACAGAAATTATGAAAAAAAAATCGAAATTTGAATTTCAATCCATAATTTCGAGAAAAAAATCGTTATTATTTGCTTTACCTTACTCAGCGAAAAACTTCAGTTATTCAACTTTCTAACTTTTCTCCAGTGTTTTCCAGTTTTTGCATGCAACAGTCTCGAATGTTCGCCCACTTGATCAATTATTTCAATTTCTCGTCCATCTGCATCTCCTTCAGTTATGAATTCGTCTCGCTTCCCTAGTAGTCTCAGGCCCGCGTCTTTCAGCTTCTTCCTTCTTCATCCAAATAACAAAGTGGATTATGCTCGGCTGATTGGTGCTCGAATTTAAGCAGGCTGGCAGCCAAAGGAAGTCCTCTGCCAGGCTAAGCGCCTAAGCGACATGCTTAGCCAGGCCGCATTTCCCATTTCTTAACGCCTTTCTTCTTCACACATTAGATTTAGACGAATAACACAATGCCGATTTTAACTGAGCATGAAGAAGAATACATTTTATGCAAAGAAATTGACAGACAAAGGATATTGTACACGCTAAGAAGTCAAAATTTCTGAGACTACGATACCTTCCTTGATCGGGGATTTTTAAATGGCACAACATCATGATTTTATTCGCTTCTTTCCGGAAAAAAATCGATCTTGAGATGGTAAAATTATGAAATTTAATAAGAACATGTCCAAATTTCATTGATTTTTGAAAAAAGAAATCTTATTTGAAAGATCATCCTCAGTGATCTGAAGTTGCGAGTGCAGAAATTGTGATTCACTCGAATCAAACTCTAGAAAAATGAACCCTGATCGATTTCTCTGATAGCGAAAGACAACATACCACCCTGTGTGATTGTTGTGTCACCTCAGCTCGATCTATCTATCTATCGGTGCATTTTTCCTGTCTTTCATCAGCATGTCATATGTATCGTATTCTCTTTTCCTCTGTTCTGTTCTGTTCTAACCCTCCTCTCTCCCATTGGCTGCTCTCTACGCGTTGTTTCTTTTTCTTGCCCGTCCAAAGCAGACCCCGCCCACCCCATTCTGCGCCCTATTCTTTTCGTCTCAATTCCTTCAATTCACCATTATGCCAGAGCTCCTCACTCGACTTTCTATCGTCTTTTTCCCTTTTCTTTGCCTCATAGACGGTGTTCAATTCAATTCAATAGCTCCCAATACCCCCTCAGTTTGTTCAAATTTGAAATTGCAAAATTTTCGTTCGAAGGCCTTGTGTTTGGACGAGAAATCGAATTTCCTCGCTCCGATAAATATGCAATGGGTCTTAGAAGATGGAGAGTCGTGTATTTTTATCATTCTTATAATCATCATCATAATTCGTCAATATCATCTAATTTTGTATGACTCATCAAAAACTCAGCACCTCAGATTCGAAAACTTGATTTCTTTTTTCTCGATCAAAACTATTTCAATACCAACATTTTTGAACGCTCCAATGAATCTGTCATTTGTAAACGTACCTGACTTCGCTTATTCTATCTTTAAGCCGATGAAATTTGAAGCTAATTTCATTTTAGGAGGATTATGAACGAAATTTCGCTTCTCTACCCATCATTGCTGACTCCCGAAGAGACGTCGAAGGTGACTGAGGCTGAAGCGGAACAGGAAGATGACGAGACTGCATCAGTCTCTTCCATGGCCGCAAGTCCGTCAGACACCACTCCACCACTGCACGAGGGAAAATCCCCGACAGAAGTGTGCGATGCCAACCACGTCAAACGACCCATGAAGTACGGCTTTTCTGACAACCTAAAGAAGTAGTTGCGAGCTAAATAACATGAGAAGGGGTTCATTTCCCCACCATGCCTTATCCTATTTTCATTGCAACGACTTTTCCAGATTGCCCCTATTATTTTAAGATCCTCGAGATAATTTCTAAACTTTAGCGCCTTCATGGTCTGGAGCCGAGGACAGAGAAGGAAAATGGCGCAGGTATGAAAAAATAGAAACTTTGAAAGATCAGCAAAAATTTGATGTAGAAAAACTAGGTGAACTTTCCAAAGAAAATTGGAGATCAACTTATGATCAAACAAATTCCAGGACAACCCAAAAATGCACAACTCGGAAATCAGCAAACGACTCGGAGCGGAATGGAAACAACTTCCAGAACAGGAAAAGAGACCTTTCATCGATGAGGCAAAGAGGCTCAGGCAGTTGCATATGAAGGTGATCTTCATCGCTTCTTTATCAGTTCTCATTCAATCTGGTCTAATTCTTCGAAAATATAAACTTTTCTTGTAAATTTGAATGCGAGTAAAATCTGGTGGGGAGAGAAAAGACGGGAAGTGAATGCATTCGAATGCAAATTGGCGAGATTCGCGGGGAAGTCGAAAGACAAGGAAATTTCGAATGAATTGTTTGAGTGCGCGGGAACAAGGAACGGGAATGGACTTGACTAAAAATTGGCCGAATGATCTCAAACTTTGCCTTCGTAAAGATATGGTTGTTTTTGTAAGTTTCAACGAGAACGAGAAATTATAGGGGAGGGATCTGGAAAACATTAATTTCATTGAAGAGTTCATGTATAAGTTGGACTTCATGAAGAGTTTACTCAAATCTGTCTTGGGTTGAACTTCCAATAATTTGAGATCCTATTTGCAGGAACATCCTGACTACAAATATCGTCCAAGAAGAAAACCGAAAGCAGCTATGAAGAATCCGAACAGCCGACTGCCTGTCAGCCTCCCATTCGCCGCCTTCCCGTCACCCTCACTTTTCGCCGCTGCGGGATACTCACCATTGGTATGAGGATTTTTGAAGTCACCTTTTTATTAACCTTCCAGAAAAGCTTGAGCTTCATGCAATTTTTGATGCTCGAAAATCCCATAACCGAAAATCAGAACATTTTTCATCACTAAATATTCAAATAGTGAATTGTGGGAGGGCGAAACTTTCACAACTGAGAAGGTTCCACATTTGAAAAAGTTGGTTTTCGTCGAAATTTCACAACCTAAAAATCCTCTAGTCAGACTGATAAAGATTATCCTATCGTCAAAAATCGAAATAATTCAGGACTCTCTAAAAACCTCGGCGGCTGATCTATCGACGTACTATTCGCATTTCTTCCCTTCGACTGCCGTCCTCTCGGCTGCCCCGTACTCCCCGTACAACATAATGCAGGCGTATGCTGCCCGAGTGGCTGCAGCCTCAGGCACAGGCTCAGCCACGGCGACGACTCCGTCTGCAGTCTCCTCAGCACACCTAACGCCCTCACACACGCCCAACGTCTCCATGCCGGGTCCTTGATCAAAACAATAAAAAAAAAAATGTAAGTATCTTTAGCTTTATGCTGGTTTTTAATAAGTCTATCTATCAATTTTGGAAAGTCGGCATTTTTAGCTAAATCTTGTCGGTTTCTAGCAAAATTTACTCGTCCCTTCTCTCTATGCCAATATTTCTGTTCATTTGAATTGCTCCTATAATAGGAATCAAAAAGACAATTTTTATGTCATCGTCCAAAAATTACCGTAATTACCTTCTAAATATACTTCTCTTCAAATGTGCTATTTGATATGCAAGAGTGTTACTGCTTTTGTTATTTGCGCGCGATATGCTTGAATTCTGGTTTATTTTACCGCTTCCAAATAC
This sequence comes from Diploscapter coronatus, assembly GCA_964036155.1. Classification (NCBI taxonomy): domain Eukaryota; kingdom Metazoa; phylum Nematoda; class Chromadorea; order Rhabditida; family Rhabditidae; genus Diploscapter; species Diploscapter coronatus. Next base: position 84,210,527 of record OZ038422.1, on the reverse strand, counting down.
AGTAGTGGTATTAAAAATAGACTGTCAGCAGGAGTGAGAACTAGAATGATTGAATTCTTTTGCGACACGCGGCCCGCCATTGTGTCATACCTCATTTGCCCGACGCGATTCCAAATTTGGCAATTTTGCCGAAGCATCAACCCTCTTGACAATTCGACAATTCCCCCATTCGACACTTAGCAGCTGCCCATTCAAGGAGAATTGTCTGGCAGCAAGTTGCTTAGAGTTGAATCGCCAATCTCATATGTCCAGTTCCCCTTCCGCTACATAAAATACCGTGCTGAAGAAAGGTTAAGCGCGCTTCATTTGCACTTCGAAAATTGAAAATGAGTGTCTAAAGTATCGAAATGTGGAAATTACAAAGAACGTGAATGAAGATTCAATATTTTCAGATACAAAATAGTCGACCTAAAAACAGAATATTTAAATTGATGTCAAAATCATAGCTTGAACCATTATTGAAATGTAATCAACTCAACTAAAAAAATTTGATCTTCATTCGTTTTTTTCTTCAAATTCTTGATGTTTGACAATTATCATGATTTGTCTTGTATTTTCCAATTTTCCAAATAGCTCTAAAGCGCCTATATTTCTCATGCGCAGTCTTTGCTTGCATTCATTTGCAGTAGTTTTCCTTTCCGACAGTCATTCATTCAACCTGCCCTATTGTGCTGTGCAATGCGTCTTGCGCCTGTTTGCATTTCGCTACTCCCAATTCTTTCCCGATTTTCTCCCAGTTTGTTCCCGGGAACAAATTCACCCCCTCATGAATTGCCTCTAACATTTCAATTCTCCCCTTTATTCTTCCGCTTCGAGTCACACCGTCCTTATATGTCGACTCTTAGATTCCGATTTAAAAGGGGGCCCTTGAAATTAATTATATGCAGATGCAGACGCTAGAAATACAAACAATGTGTAATTCAGATAATAACGAGTACTTTCTCCAAAATTTGGGAGAAAAGTATTCCCAAAATTAAAAACAAAGACAACCGACAGCTGCGCACAAAGACAAACAAACAATTGAAAAAGCGGTAATGATGATGATATTTGCGTGAAAAGTGTCAATAGCTTTGCTCAAAGCCAGAAGCAGCAGCCATTTTTCGCACTTCTTTCATTTCTTTTCGCTAATCAAATTCATAACCAGTTCGCGAGACAACTCTTCGATACAAAATGAGACAATATTTGGCTTTCCAATTCAAAATGCTCTAAAAAGTTGGAATGGTGATGCAATTCTTACTCGCGAAAATAGGAGAACATCGTGAATCATTCTATTGTGCAAGATGAAAAAGTATGAAATTTAGCATAATTTAGGGCCTAAATGTGGTTTCGGTATGGTTTACAGTCACATTTTAGCGAAGAATTAGGAAGTGCCAAACAATGGCTTTAAAATTTCAAAGATCTTGCGCCTAAATCCAATCAATATGCAGTCACTTTCCGGATTCGACCTTCCTAATTCCATCAATCCTTGTATTCAATTCGCCTTGCACCTTGCTATTCTTCAATTTTGCTGGTTTTTCGTTTCGTCGTTTTCGTTGATTCTCCTTCCCCCTTGCCCCTGTGTTGTTCATTGTTTGTTCTGTATTGTTATTCGTGTCGCCGCCATCTGAATTGGCCTCTCTTCCTGTATTTCTGCCTGTCTTTCTGCATTTTGCCCTGTCTTTTCTCTGCCAGTCAAAGAGGTACAGCCACAACCCCTTTGACTCTGCATTCAATTCAATTCACAATGCATTTATTTATCCCCGAGAATTTTCAATCATTTCATTCAAATCGCAGCACAAGAAAATGACGCGGCGCAGAAGAATGGAAGAAAGATAAGCCGCTGATAAAAGATAAGAGAAGGGGAGATACAGTAGGACAAACAGACGTCTTTAATCGATATCATCCTCCTCTATCGGAAAATACACACGAAAATACCGAGTTCATGCAAGATCTGCTCTATTGCTAAATAGTTGCAATTTGCAATTTTTGAGTTAGCCATGGAGCATATCCATCAGATCTCAATGATAAACCATTCGTTTCAGACACTAAGTCCGTCTAAGCTTCATTCTTCGATTTTCCTACAACCTACTTCTTCTTATTCTCCTCTACGTGTTCAAAGATGCAGCTCTACTTGCTGATGATTTTCATCGCTTTACAATTTTAATGATTTCTTTTTCAAGATTCATTGTAATTTGTTCATTTTTCATTAAGATCTGTTCCAAGTTGTGCATTCCTTTTTCGATTTCTACAAAGATTTTTTCTACTTCCAAAATTATTCCGGTATTTTCTCAAAATTATTTGAAGGTCTACAAACGTCAATGCAATATGGATTTCTATGTCGAGTTATTCATGCTTACAATTAGGTTTGATTAAATTGCATTTTGTTGTAATATTTTGGGCTTATTGGAAAGTTGACCCTCTTTTTAGGTGGAAAGCGGGTGAATTTTGCAAAGAAAAAGCTAATTTTTCGCAGTTATTCGCTTTGTATGAGTCGATTCTAAATCTAAGAAATGAGCTGATCAAAGAAAGTTGAGATAAATTTAGGCTCATTTCCAAAATTTTCTTTAAAAATCCTCATTCCCTAACTTTGCCATGCCATTTTGATTGCATTTCCATTACCGATTTCAGGCACATTCTAAATTCATAGTTCGAATTGTTAACTTTGCTGATCAGATGTATGACAAAGAAATAAATAAATATCGCTTTCAATGGGATTGGAATTGGATTCTTAGAATCATAGTTAAAGTTTCGAAGTCAGAATCACCGATTAAAATAAAAGAGTCTGTAATGTAGTCAAAGTACGATATTAATGTCCGAGTTAAAGGGTCAGATTTAGAGTTGAAAGCTATGAGTCAGTTTTTATTTGCATCAATTTCTAAATTTTCTCGTCACATGCCCTGTGAACTGTCAATCACCCTTATTTCACTGCTCCTTTCCAATTTCAGACATTGTGTGCCTCAAGACAAATACCTCTTTTCTTGTCCTCTAACAATGTTCAATGTTTCCCTCTTTATTTCTGCTGCATTTCTGTATTTTAGCCGTTTTCTTCCTCTTTTCGAACTTTTCTCCCCCCAATTCTCAATTCGCGTATTTCCTTTCACAAACACTGAACAGAGGACATAGTTGTGTGAGAAAGGGAAAAATGAAGGGAAATGAGGGGAAAACCGATTGGCATTGTGGTCGAAATAATGGGCGAATAAATCAAGAAATTCTGAATCTGAATTTAAATTCACTTCAATTTGGAGTTTGAAGTTAAGCCCTTCAAATTCTTATTAATGAAAGGGGATCAAGGAATAATCAAATTTCAGCCTGGCCTCATTCTGAAGTATATTTTTTCAATAGACCAAAGTGAATTAGTGTCTGAGATCAAATAAACACAAAGCCATCATCAAATGATGAATTGATGAGAAACAATGTTCAAAGGCCGCGATAACCCATTCATTTGTTCTCCTTCTTGAAGCCACGCCTTGCTATTCACATAGACCAAAAACTCCTTATTGACTCAGAGATTTGATATCTCCGATAAGTTCGAATAAATATCACCTACAAAATCCAAACGCCCCCATGACCGTTAAACGTATCAATTTGTCTTGCAATTTCCTATTCTCCAACTCAACTCGTCCCATCTGTCCATTGTGTGAGTGTCATTCACTCGGCTGGTTGGCTCGTTTGCAAGTTTCTTTGTCTCCATTTCTGTCTCTTCTGCATTTCCTTTCCATCACATCAGCTTCCCAAGGCCTTTTTCCCCCTGTCTTCAGATTTCTTTCTTCTTCCCTCAATGCGAGGCATTGCATAATCCCTTAATTCGCTCATGTTATTGTTCGCAAATTCGCCAATTTCAGACGACTGTCTTTATTCCATTCTTCTTTCCTGTCTCTGACAGAATAAAGACGGGCTCAAATTGAATTGAATTTTGTGAATTTGAGAAATTTTGACGGAAGGTTGAAAACCATAAGGTTTTCAGGGCTATTTCAAAATGAAGAATAAAACCAGCATTGATATGCTATTACTAAAAATTGAAAGAGCCGATAAAAGGGGATGATGTGCCACATGAAAGATGCCTATTTTTTCTAGAAAATGGCACTCGGAAAATAGGATATTTCAGATAAAGTTGATTTACCTAAAATTCAAACAAAACAACCCAATTCCCGAGTTTTTGTTGCAATTGATGAAGCATGACTATGTATTTCTATGAATAGTTAAATGATGACTCGTTCTGGCTTGCACAAAAGAATGAGTCTATGAATCATACAGGAATCCACGAAAAAGGCAATCATATCAAACAAAGACGAGAATGACACATCACTTTGCTTATCATGAATTTTCGGGGGAGTTTTGGAAAGATAAGGCATTTTTGCATAGGAAAACAGATATACAGTAAATTGCATGAATGAGGTAATGCTTCTATTTTCAGTTTTCTTAATTGTCACCGAATAAACTAAGAATTTGAAGTTAGGAATTTAGAAAGTTCCTGTTCTTCACCATTCTCCAAACTCGAACGATGTGTAACACATCACTTTAAAAACCGATTCGACCTTATCATTTCACTGCCATTCATCATGAGAAAAATCTCTAGGCGTTTTAAAGCTTTCACTGTTTTAACAGATGGAAAATGCGAATAAATGGATACAGTATCCCTTGATTCATTAGCCTTGTCGCTTGTCTCTCTAATCTTTGCACTCGCAACTCACAACGCCTCTCCACTTGAAACTCGGTGTGTCCTTCCGCTTGCCTCTATCCAAATATCACTCTTCTTTCGGCTTAATCAAGAACCAAGAGATGAAGTCCACCCCGATTGCGCCATTTCCTGTACTCCTGCACTAAACAACATTGCACCATTCTGTTTCCAAACACACCAACAGATTTGACTTTCCTAATCCCTTCAAATAAAGCGGGTCTTTTGACAAAGTCAGTCATGTTTAAGCGATACAAACAAGGCCTATGAATGAATATCCTTTATCCGGTCAGATATTCAAATATCCGTCAAAAAATTTAGACGTCATCATTTTTCATGAAAACTTTGATGACATTTGAGAGGTAGACTTCGTGAAATCTTCAATATTTCTTTCTTACACAATTTTACGAGAGGAACATATGAACTTTCAGTAAAGATCAAATTTTTAAAGGTGACATCTTAATATAAACGGTCTATTCATGAATTCATGAATACATTTGGTCATATCCTCTAATATCCTTTCGAGTTGTCATTCATATTTTGCTTATTTCACAGTTCGTCGGATGAATAGCCAACAAAAATAGGGGGAAAATGGAATTCAATCAGTTCAGTCAGATTTGCATAGAAAACTCTTTGTACGAGAAAGAGATTTTGTCGAAGAAAAAAGCCGTTTCCCATGGACTTCTTATTGTGTCAGAAATAATAAGAAAGCGACTTTGAGGCGTCATTCGATAAAAAGAGAAACTCATTGAATAGTAAAAGTGATTATTATTATTATTATTTCAGAGAAACACAACTCATAATCGAATAAAATTTGGATAAATTTATCTTTTGAAATTATTATTAAAAATCGATTTTAAAATAAATTTTGAAAAGGTGACAAAAGTGATCTAATTTTATCGCAAAAGTTATTCATCTTATCACCAACCATATAATTGAGCTACCGTAATTCTAAAGACAAAAGACAACCCGCCATGTTATTGTATCAAAGTTTAGATCAATGGGAAAATGAGTATAAAAGTGAAAGGGGGCGATATTATATCTGATATCTTTCAGTCCTGTCACATATCCTATTTGTCATGTTTTCCTCCTCTCCCCAGAATATGATGCATTGCCTTCGGCTAACTTATGTCCTAATGAAGTGCCGCCAGAAAGGATGCTTCTGTGCATTACAGAAAGGGGCAAAGATGATTTGTTGATACGAAAGAAGGAAAGAGACGAATGAAGAATGGAAAGAATGTGCAGGTGTAGGACGTTTTGCATACGGTAATGGAAATTCAACAAACTTTGAATTAATGGACCAAGCAATATGAGCTTCAGGGATGAATAAACGCTTTGAAATTATCTGACTTTTGAAAGCTCGAAAGTTTGGATTTATCTAGCCCTGATACAAGCATATTCTAATCCAAAAATGACCGATTAACCTTGTCATCCCCTAGATCTTAGATAACAGTCAATTCAAAGAGTTTCCCACGAAGATCATAAAACTGCGTATCATATAGATCAATAATAAAGTGAAAACCACTGTTAGTACAGAAGCAGACTTTGGACAAATTTCGATAATACCTTCATACTAATGTAAAATTGACATTTTTATATAGCCCTAAGGAAGAATCCTTAAATCTATGTTATCGTAACTAAAAGTAAAATTCCATGTTGAATCGGAAATTATCATCTTCATCCAGGTGAAAGAAATGGCGCTTTGTAATTGCCTTACCTCCAAAAACTTCAAAATTTTCATTTTCCGCTCAATTTTTCGCCTTCAAATAAATCGTCAGATCGCGCGCGCGTGTGTGTGTAAAACGGTGATTTGCATCATTAGCGCAATGAAGCAGAACCATGAGAAACAAACATACAGAAGGGAAAGGATGAAAAAGAAGAAAATGAAGGATCACAATTGAAAGGTAGAGGAAAAGTAAACCTATTTTAGAAGAATAGGTAAAAAATAATCTAGAAGTCAGCACAGAAGTTAATGTTATCTTTCTCGCGCTGGTATCATTCACTAGCATTACGCGATTTTGTCAGTTAAATACCAAGTACGGCACTCGATAAAGGAAAAATGAGCGTACCTTTTCGAATGAAGTTGAGCGCGAATTTGAATGGTCAGTCAGTCAAATGAGAACTCGACTCAAGTTGAACTATTAATGAATCTGAAAAGTGGAGAATTATTGAAATTCAGGAAAACCAACGAGATAAAACTGCATTTGGTTCAATGAACCGTTAGTAAAATCAATTGAGAAAATAAAATGGTTGAAATAATTTATTCAAAATCTACAACTCTACACTATTTCAGATAAATAATAATCGCTTCTTTTTTCAAATCAAACGTCTCCTTTCCTCCCTCTGAATCGAGATCGCATGTCCACCTGAAATAAATTTTATTCTTTTAACATTCAGGTAAATTTCGATTTAAAATGTTAGAAAAAATAAATTTAAAATTGACGAATTTAAACTCACGAATTAAAGAAAATGATCAAATCATACCAGAGATCGTTTGCACGCAGAAAATGTTTCCAGAAGCGTCGCACATTTGTAGGGAACGGTACCGTCGTCCGCTCGAAGGCAGTCACGGGCGGATCTGAAATTTGTACGAATTTCAGAAATTTTATTAGTTCTTTTTTTAAATCGATTTTTCAAATAATCTCAGCAACATCTCGAAAATGAATTCAATCCTTACCGCCTTTTAAGTATATAATAAAAAAGCAATTGATGGATGAAAATAAAATTAAAAAAAAAAAAAAAAACATAAGAAGAAAATTCTGCTCATTCAAAAATCTATCATTTTATTCTCTCGGAAATTTCAAACAATAGAAATTTCTACCTGGCATGCACCTGTACGCAGTCGGAATTCTTGAGGCACTCCTTGAGTGCCTGTCTGGCTCGGTCGCACGCGACGCCCGTCTTCTTCGCCTCGCTTCCATCGTCACTCTCGTAGGTCTGCTTCACCATCGTTGGAGACGTCATCTTTCTGAAAATATTCTAAATTCTTCTTGGAAAGTTTACCTACCACTAATTCAGAAAGCCCATCCATTTTAGGTGAACATTTTCATTAAGAACAGGCGTTGGACGTTTTCCACCGCAAATATTCGCCGTGGTCATTTTCCTCGTTCCATTATTGAGGATAGTAATTGCAAAGCTGACTGGAATAACTTACTGCATAAGGGACATTTGCTTGCGGTGGAAAACGCCCCAACGTTTGATTGAGAGAAGAATGAACTTTTCAAGATAAGCTAAAAAATGAAAACCACACACAATCGAAGATACATAATGGGATAAAGCCAAATCCAATTGGTTTCATAAAAAAAAAGTCTTTTTTAAATTAAAATACTTTATTCTGGTGTCTGAATCTAGAAAAATAAAGAATCTTTGATCGATAATTTGAGTGGAGCACCATGAGCGACTTTCAGTTCGAACAAATGAAATATTATTGACTTTTTAATTCTAGAGAAGTTAAATAATTTTTTGAATGTAATACCAGTTACATGCGATAACGATTTACAAGTATTTGCAAGAAAGGCCTTAAAATAGTTTTGAATACAAAAAATGAAAGAAGGGGAAAATCTAATCAGCTTAGGGCATAAATTTCCAATAATTAATTCATAGAATGTAGCAAGTGTCATTGAACACTAGCGTTCTTTGTTTGAATTACGTCCAGAATTGGTTGGCGTTTGGTTTGGTATCTGAGAAAAGTAATTATTTAAGGATGAAAATTTAAATTACCGTCTTCTCAACTCTCGAATTTCTTCATCCATTTCGATGTCTAAACGACTTTTCCTGTTCACAAGTTCATCCAAAGGCAAGTCCTTGAGAAATTCATAATCGCCCTCTGCCATAGCGCGCTGGAATCGGTTCTCGTATTCCGCTTGAGTGTCTACTGAAATAAAAACTCTTCAATACTTCAGAAATATCAATAATTTTGAAAATCAATTATAAAAAGTCTTCATATTATCGTTTCTTGTCAAAAATCCTGGTATTTTGGACTTTTCAAATAATCGCTGAAAAATGAAATAAAATTTCTTACATTTTGTCGGAACAGTCGAAAAAGTGGACTCCGTATCATCAGCCGCTCCCACGGGCAAATGAGGTCCAGTGCCCATCGCGAATGCAACGTTTTGCTCCAGAGCTGCAATGCCGTGAGCAGCTGCCTGTTGAACGTAGGGAGGAGGGGGATTGGCTAGCGCGTGGGCTAAAAATACATTTTTAGAAAATAAAAAACGATATTTTTGAAATTTCAATAATTTTGGTGAAGATATTATTCTTATTATTTTTAAATCTGAACTTTTCAAATAAATAATAAGTAAAAGTAACATACCCATCGCATTAGGTGGAATCTCGCCTCCTATTCTTAGACTCTGCATTTGACTGCGGAGGTTTTGAGCGGTTTGGAAAGTGTCTGAAATTTTCGAATCTTTCAAAATTAAAAAAAAGACGATTTTATCTTTTTTATTATCGAAACTATTTTAAATTAAAAATAGGTTAGATTTTCAAAAACCCTGAAAAAAATGTTTTATTACCATGTGAATGCTGCACGAGTGTTCCGTCGTCTCCCCCCTCACTGATCATCGTCTGTTGCTGAATTGTGCTTATCAGAGTAGCTGCATTCGCGTCGGCTGTCTGTTGTTGTTGCTGTTGCTGTTGCTGTTGCTGCTGAAAATTCATTTGGTAAAGAAAGGAAAAATCGATGATTCACAAAAAATAATTGCTTATTGTGAGCGAAAGTTATTGCTTCGAAAACAACAATGCTGAACTTTCTTTCTTTTTTTGATACATAAATTCATTTCAAAAGTAGTCAAAATTGAAGAATTCCAAATTTTTATTAATAAAATGGGAAAACGTTTACCTGATTGAGCTGCTGTTCTTCGATTCGTTTCGCGTCGCTGATCATCGCTTGGAGAACCGAGCAGTCTGCTGCATTCACGATGAATCGGTGCTGAATTTCAAAATATAACAATAAGCAACTTTACTAAATTGTCCTTTTAAACTCGTCATGTTTTCACTCAGGAAATAAAAAAGAATAGTTTAAACTATAAATCTCAACTCCTTCGCGACATTTTTTCAAAAGAAAAATAAACAAAAATCCAACCTCCAGAAGTTCCGCGGCAGTTTTTCGTTCATCCGGTTTCTTGACAAGGCACTGCCTGATGAAATCGTCGAAGATCTCCGAGAAATCCTCGGGTTTCTTCAAGTGTGGAGGCGGCTTCGTGGGGATCATAAAAATCGCTCGCATCGGGTGGATCTCTGCATAGGGAGGCCGCCCCTCGGCCATTTCGATTGCAGTGATGCCCAGACTCCAGATGTCCGCCTTCGTGTCGTAGCCAATCTCCTCGATGACCTCGGGAGCCATCCAAAATGGAGTACCGATTACGGTATTTCGCTTCGCCATCGTGTCCTGAAGCAAAGATTTTCGAAAATAGCAATAAATGAATTCAGTCATATCCAGACTTCTCAAAACTCAACCAGCAGAGAAAATTGCCATTTCGAAGGAGAAAAGAGCATGCCTTCTTTATCTCTCGGAAAGGTGCACTACCTTTTCTGCGAGTCGAGTTTTGAGGAGTCTGATCATATTCCATTAGAACTGACTAAAAGTATTTTGAATAGAAACAGCCTGGCTTTAAATTATAAGAAATTCTGTGATGATCCAATATTTGAACAAGATTAAAAAAACTTACAGTAAGTTGACCAGCAACCCCAAAATCAGCCAACTTCGCGTGTCCCTGAGTGTTGAGCAGAATATTGCCGGCTCTGAAAATCGAAAATATTTGTAATTTTAGAGAAATTTTAAAAGGGCGTGGAAATAGGTTTTTCTTAGTACAAAATTTTTATGAAAAGATATTATTTTTTAAATATCCAGTTTTTTTAGGAATTGATCAAGACCCCACTTGATATCTCGATGAATCTTTTTCAGGTCGTGCAGATAAGTGAGTCCTTTCAAAGTGTCCCTTAGCACTGCACCGATTTCTTCTTCGTTCAGCGTCTTCCTTCGCAATCTCATGATGTCGGATACAGAGCCTGCACCGCAATATTCCATTACGATCTGAAAAAAATTACGAAATATTGGGCGAGTTTATCTAAAGTTGTAAAGAAAAAGTGAAAGTATGTTTTCTTAGCAAACAATGACTAAATTTTATCATATCAGTGCCCGTATCCAGAAAACTTTATTCCTTTGGAATATCTAGGAAGCAATTGTAAAAAAAGAAACTTATTCCAATGGAATAAGGGTTTAGCTTTGGCTGGGAAAAAATCTTGGACTAACCCACAAATCCGAGTTCTTGAAGTAGGATCCGTAATATTTGACGACATATTTGCTGTCGCATTGCTGCATGATGCTGATTTCTTTGATGATCTCCTAAAAAAAATAAATTCAATTTTCTTTTATCCAAACTTCTCAAAACTCGACCCGCAAAAATAGTATGACATATCGAGAGAGGAAAAGAGCATATAGTCTTCTTCTCTCTCTCTCTCTCTCGATAAGATATACTATTTTTCTGCGGGTCGCGTTTTGAGAAGTCTGCTTCAATCACTTTTCGAATACCTGCAAATCAGTGTCAACTGGGACTTTCTTGATCGCCAGAGTCACTCCGGAATCCCGATGAATCGCTTTGTGCACGGATCCATACGATCTGAAATTTCACATTTCTATCAGCTGAGTTTTCTCGATTCATTCCAGAATTTTACGGAAGAAATTCTATTCTTTCCTCAACTTTGTAACTAGCCTTTTTGTTTTCTAAATTTTTACCCTTCTCCCAATTTTCCGACGATGTCGAACACCTCTTCTGGCTGTTTGTTTAGCGCATTTGGATCGAGTTTGAAGGTCGGACTGAAATTTCAAAATGTTGTCACAACACCGTTTTTCCTAATAAAAATCTATCTTTAAGAAAGGTCACCCCTTCAAATTTTTAGTAATTTCTCTAGGAAACTCAAAATTGTATGCACTTTCTAAGGACTACAAATTTGAGTGAAATTGCCAAGAGTTGGAAAGAAGTATTGAATTGCCCGCTCACCAACAGCTCTCATCGTCCGAGTCTCGTCTCTGCGCCCCCTCCATCGACGGCGCCATGACCTGATTCACCTGACAACCGTCTATAACAATAATTTAATACGTCTCGGAAAGGAGGAAAAAAATCGATAAAAAATGAAGTCGGTAAAAATCGTAGAGGGATGCAAAAGACGTTGGAATCTCGCTCCTCGACTGCCTGCATCTTTCCGTCTCTCCTCGCTTCTTTATCTCTCCGTCCTACGAATCACGCTGCATTCCCACTGCATGCCCTGTGATAAACACCAATTTTCCTTGATACCTTATCATATTTTCTCATTTTTAATCATTTCTCAAAATTTAAGCCTTTGGAATTTGGGATGTCTAAGAGAGAGGCCGATTTACTGCAGCTACCTTCATGGGGCGAAGACTTAGACCAGGTTGCAGAGCCGAACTTTCTGCCCTTTCATCGAGGTTCCAATTTTTGCCGTGATATTTTTGTCTCGTGATTGTTGGGTTAAAATTGTGAGAGTGGAGAAAAATCGAACGTTTTCAGACCCTTCGCCGGAAAACTCAGTGGACGAACCGTCGACTTCGATGAATTCGAACAACGAACTGCCGAGGGTGGAAGTCGAGGATCCGCATGCTTTCATCGGTAACTTTTGAGCTGATTTTTTTCTTTGAAAAATACATCTAGTTTTCTTAATTTCGATACTTTTAAATCACCCTTTTCAGCCAGTCTTTATTTTAAGAATTTACCAAATATTTTTTATCAAAATTCTTTCGATTCGAACTGCAAGAAATGTTGAAATAGATGATGGATGAATTTCTAAAAGGTTATTTTATTTTTTTTTCGGAAAAATGATATTTCAGGTCCCTCAATTCCCTCAGTGATGAATATCGGGAGCAATCAGCACGATCAGGATAACAGCAAGGACTCGGCTCCGGACGACCCCTCAGACGATCCGGAAGATCCGAGCTTCTCTTCTCACCACCACTCGATCGGACCCTCTCTGCCCACAATTGGTCCGGCCATTCCATCAAATATCAGGTATATTCTGTTTTTCTTGTACATATTTTGCTCATTTTTTTCTTCTATTTTTCATATTTTATTCTTTGGAAAAAGCTAATTAAAATCAGATGTGAGTAAAATGATGACCAATTTTTGAGATCCAATATTTCAGAATGAATTCCGATCTGCCAACATCCAGCTCGAATGCAAGTGCATCTTCATCTCATCTTCCTGAAACTGTCGGTCCCTCTCTTCCTGATGATGAACTCGGGTTGAATTCTAATGCAGAGCCAGGCATATTTAATTTTTTTTTCTTAAAAAATACAAATTGTACTTTTAGAAACATCTTCCTCGAGTAGACCCGTTATCGGTCCTTCGATTCCCGATTTCCTTCTGAACAGTGCAGAGGAGGTGAGAAAATGCATATTTTTGTTGAAAATTTTATTTTCTTTCAGGAAGAGGATGAAGAAGAAGAAGAAGAAAATCTATTCGGCCCGATGCCTCCTCCTCCAGCAAATAACCAGAATCAGAGGGAAAATCTCGAAATGCCTGGAGAGGAGGAGGAGGAGGAAGAAGAAGAAGAAAGCGATGAGCAGGTTCGAATTTTTCTCTTCTAATGTTTAAAAATATTTTTAGCTATGATTTCTTATATTATAATTTCTTCAGATTGGTCCCCAACTCCCACAGGCCAAAAATGACGATCAGGAAGAGTACGAGTACATGATGCGTCTTGCCGCTCTGAAGCAGGGTCAATCTGAACAGGTAAAAATAGAAGTAAATATCGATTTTTAAATTTCTAATTTTAGAAGACTTCGAAACGAGAGGAGTGGATGACCCAACTGCCGAAGAAATTGACGAATTACGGACTCGGCCCGAGGACGTTCAGGAAGGAAGGCACGGCACAGGCTGATGCAAGCTGGGCTGATACGCCCGAACAGAAGAGGAGAAAAATTGATGTAGGATTTTGAATAGGAATAATTTGGACCAAAATTCGAAAAAGAAATAAATGCTTTTTCGTACCATTTTCGAAGGAGAAAAGAGTTATCAAACTATGGCCTTCTTTCTATATTCGAACTTCGGCCATCACCAAATTCGATATAATTTTCACTATATCTAACTAGAAATGGTTGAAAATGACGTATGCTAATTTAAACATTTCAAGAAGCAAAAATTTGTCAAAAAAATCAATAAAGCAAATTTTAGAATGGAGACGATCAACCAGGCCCTTCGACTGCGGAAATAGCAACGAGGAAGAGAGACGAGGAACAACAAAAGAGAGCAGACGAACTGATGAAGAACAGGAAGGAATCGATGCTCGATGTACATCAGAAGAAGAAAAACGAGGCTGGAAGTTCGAATGTAAGAGTTTCTCATTTTTAGATCCTGTATAAAATAAATTCAATTTTCCAAGAGTGGAACACTTTTTTATGGACTTTTGAAAATGATTTTGATATTTTCGTCAGAAACAAAATTTTTCGAAATGAAAGTGGAAAAATTAGAATTTTGAGGACGAATTTTGCAGGGCCTCCAACCCGGTGAAAGACGTCCCTTCGACAGAGAGAAGGACATGGAAGTGCGTGGTCTCAAAAATGCCTCGGTGTCAGAAATCAAGGAAAAGGTCGGACAGTTGGGGTCGAGATTCGGACATTCCAGCCAGCAGAAATTCCTCTAATTTAATCCCAAACTTGTTTATTCAAGGGGCGCACTCAGAATTTGTTCATTCTAGAGTGAACAGCGAGAAATATCATTGTTCGTGAAGAGGGCGCAAAGAGCAGTTCTGTTCGCTCTCTCCACGAACAATGCTATTTCCCGCTGTTCACTCTAGAATGAGCAAAATCTGAACTCGCCCTAATATTTTTGAATACGATACTTTCTCTAATTTAAACTCGACTTTCTATTGAAGCTCATTTTCAAGAAATATGAAAATAAAAGCCCCGGGCTTTAATTAGAGATTCCATAAACTTCAAGATTGATTTTTAGACAAGAATATGCTACCTCTATTGTAAGTTTCGACAAAAAAATTTAACTTAATCAAAATAAATAATTTTATCATTTTTGCAAACCTCATGAGAAATTGAAGATTTTTATTTTCATAATACAATTTTTAACAGCAAAAAAAAACAACTAGAAAGAAGAAGTGATATTGAAAGATGGAATGAGCGTGGTCGACTATTTCTTGCCCTCGACCATAATAACGTGGTAGCCGAATTTGGTCTTAATCGGGGGGTCGGTGTAAATCGGCTTGTCGATCGTGCTTTTTGGCAGGTCAAAAGCTGCATCCTGGAAAAATCGATTAAACTCGAAATAAAAAATGTCTATGCAAACGTTATTCAGAATTCAAACAAAAAATAAAAATGGCAACGTAAAATGATACGGAAAATTTTAAAGTCCAAATTAAATAAAATAAAATAGAACAAGTACCTGAAAAGGCCCGACCATCGAGCCGCGAGTCATCCATCCCAAATCACCCCCAGACCTAGCCTTATCCTCGGAATATTGAGCAGCTACCTCGTTGAACTTCATACCCGATTTCAGCTTCTCGATCGCTTCTAGGACCTAAATTAGATCAAGCATATTTTCCTTGAATAATTTCTCCAAATTTGAAATTAAAAAATGTAAATCATAAGTTTTTCTCACATGTATTGTTCAAAGGTGAAAAATTTCATTGAGAAAAAAAACTTGGCGGGATGTAAAAGTTATCAAACATCTTTCCAACCTTGCTCTGCTTCTCGCACAGGATGTGTCGTACTTTGACCGACGTTCCTGTTCCAGCCTTCTCTTTTTTCCCTTCGGAATCTCCCGCAGACGGTTTCGCGTTTTTCTTGGGTGGCATCTTCAAAATAGAAATTGAACAAAAATCGAAATTTTCTAAAAAAAAAAATACTCTATGTCGATTGAACGTAATTTCAAGAAACAATCATCAAATAAAAATAAATATTCTTTATTCTACAAAAGCTTTGAGGAGGTGGGTTTATGCCAATTTCGAAGCGTCTTCATAAGGAACCGAGATCTTCCTTCCCTTCAGAACTCCCTCATCGATCGTCAAATTCGCGCAGAATTTCTTCTCGTCCAGACTTTCGAGTACCTGAAATAGATCTTCCTTTCAAAAATCAATAAATCGATGAAAAATAACAAAAAACATCATATATTAGCAAGTTGTTTTTAAAAATGACGCCAGCTATGAAGTATGGAAGAAAATTCAAAACTATATATCTTGGCAAAGTTTTAGAACTTAAATATTTGGAAAAAAAACTTACAGCAACCGATCCCCGATAAGCTCCATTAACGACAAGCATTTTCCTGCCGACTGATGGGATGACCGTTTCAACGTGGGACTGGTCCAGTTTCACAATTGTTCCTGGAATTTTTTTTTTCATTTTATTCTAATTTTTTCGAATTTGTTACCATCATCCAACTTGACACTAGCCGTGTACTCATCGATCAGCTTCTTCACCATTCCCTTCGCCTTGTAGAACTTGTCGCCCAGTTTCTTGGTGACTATCTGAAAATATAAAGAATATCTTTAGAAAAGTCAAAAGAATATTTTTAGGGAATAAACAAATAATTAAAAAAAAAATACCTTGACAATGATACCCTCATGCAGCCAATGGTCTTTCCTGTTTTTCTTCTCCTTTTTAATCTCCTCCATTTCACGAATCTCGTCCAGAGCCGATTTGCGAGAGGACTCGGGCTCGTATTTGGAGTCTGAAAAATCGCTATTTTTGAAAACAAAAAATACCATACATTTTTGAAGATTGGAAAAACTAGATCTTTGAAAATAAATAAAACTTTAGATTTTTAAAGAATAAAAAAAAAATCAAATTTCTACCTCGAGATTTTCGCTCATGCCTGTCCCGTTCTCTTTCCCTCTCCTTGCTGGGACTCCTGCTCCTTTTCCTCTTCTTCGGCCTGTCATCCCTCTCCCTTTCATCTTCATCGTCAGGCTCTTCTTTCTTCACGCCTCCGGACTTGGCCTTCGAATTGAACACGTTTCCAATCAGACTGCTGCAGGGCTTGTTCAGATCCTGAAAATTTCTTCCACATTAAGAAAAAGATAAAGTTTTCTATAGAAAATCACAAGTATTGTTGATTAAAAAGTTTCAATTTTTATAAAGATTTGTTATGAAATGTAGAAGAGAGCCGTTTATTTTCAATTTAAAAACCAATAAATTTTACCTCCAAAGAAGGCTTGACGTTGAGGTTCAAGTTGAGTTGAATTTTCTCGTCGTCATTTCGAATGAGTTCAGTGGGAGCGGGGGCTTCGAAGTCTTCGCCAGCCAATTCCTTGCCTCTGAAAATAAAAATTAGTTTTGAAAAGATAAGCTTGATAAAGAAGAAAAAAACATTAATGTATAAGGATTTTTTCAATTTAGTGTCTCACCGTTCCACCATGACATTCATCATTTCGAGATGCCTCTCTTCGTCGTCTTTCTCCGCTTTCATTTTCTTCACCTCTTCCTCCTTTCTGAGTTCAGCCTCTTTGTCGATGTACTGAATCCACCAGCCTGGAAATTATGATTCTTAAAATTTTTGTCAATTTTTTGGAAATAATATAAACTTCTTCCTGTTATCTAAATCTTCTAATTATTCTCTTTCGCATGCAAGTGTAAAAAATCGTATTATTTGCTAAGAAAAATGATTTTAAAATTACCCTTTTCATTCTTGTCAATCTTGCATTTGCCCGAGCTGCCCAAATAGAGAACGAACCCAGTGAGTGTGTGCCAGACGGTCGAGTTCATGTGCGTGTGGCCTTTGTTCTTCACGATCTCCTGGTAGACCTCGTTTGCGCGGACGCGCTTCGTGCCGTAACTCAGGCGGAGAGTCTGAAATTAAAATAAAGATTCTTTATTTTGGAATTTTATTGGGTAAGATTTTCAAAATTCCCGATGAATTTTACCACTTTTCACGAATTTTTGAACATTGAATCAAATTTTACCCGCAAGAAGCTGGTCTCGAATTCGTTGCTGAACTGTCTGAGGAACGAATTGGCGTTTTCAGCGAACAAGAGAATTTGACGTTGATGCGACTCCGAAGTCAGATGGCATTTGAAGCCGTTCTGGTCCCTGCACTGCTTCTGACACATTTGACAGTACCTGACAATCAGCTGATTTATTTATGTTCCCCTTAAAATCCCTTACCATCGCAGTTTCTGGAGGCCCTTCGACTTGGTCCGATTCGCAATTTCCTTCGGCGTGCCTTTCTCGTGTTTGCCCATCGTGGAGAATTCTGAAAACCGAGAAAAATCGGTTAAGTCGAGAGAAATCGATCGAAAATGAAAATAAAAACGAAAAACTGGCATTAGCGCGCGCTCGAATTGCACACCCTCTGCGTCTCTCGCGCATTTCGCCAAGTGGCCTAAAACCGAGTGATCGACTCTCGCCTCTCTCTCCCCCCTCACTTTCATTTCCCGTTTCGTCCGCTCGTCGGTCGTTTCTATTCTCCCCCACATAATTTTTCAAAACCCAAAAAAATTTTAAAAACTCTCTAAAACCTACCCAAAAAAATCTACAAAACTTCAAAAAAACTCCGGATACAAATCAGGTGAGCTCCAAACCGGGATTTTCGGTGTTCTGACGGTTGATTCCCAGATCGGATTTCCGCTCCCCCAAAAATTCGTTTCGACAAGTGGTTTTTTTTCGATATTGCGCGAAACTCGCTTTTCCTCGGTCCTGAATTTGTTCATTCCCTTTCTCAGAATTTTATCGATCCGGGAAATTTTCCGAAACGAGTGCGTTATTGATTGCGAAATTTTTTACCACGTGAATCATGTGATTCCGATCGATAATCAGCCGTTTGTCGATTTTCTCAAAATTTCGCCAGACCTTGGGAATTTTTGACCAACTCACTGCCACCACTTGTAGAGTTGACCAATTTTTCTTGCGGGGTGTGAAGAAGAGGTGGAAACCTGGGAATTTTACACTTGGTGACACGGCGAATTGTGGGATTCGTGCAGATTATTTCACTTGACCAAAGTGTACCATTTGGAAAAGTGGGATAAATCAATATGGGGCTGTGGCGATTTCTATCACTAAAAGAGGTGGTTGGACCAAGAAACACGGGTCTTATCGCCATTTTGGTGCAAAGCGCTTTCAACCCAAGAATTTTTGAGATTTGGAAAGCTCCTCCAACAAATCAAGTTGTACAAGCTTTTCTTTTGCAACTTGGTCTTCGGACAGACTTGCAACTCTTCGAATGCGATTAATTGCAGAAAACGAGAGTGTACCTTTTCGGGAGAGAAAATGAGCATGTCTTCATTCCTTCTCTCGAAAGATGAACTATCTAGCTTTTCTGCAATTAACCGCGATTCGAAAAGTTGACAATTCTGCTTTCGAGGAACTTTCCAACATTCCAAATTTTTGTCATCTTTTCATCTTCGTGATTACAGAAGAGAAGAAGATGGCTACCACTGTTGCTCCCGCTGCTGCAAATGCTGGCTCGACCTCGTACTCGATGGCCTCCCTGTACGTCGGGGATCTCGACCCGAGTGTGTCCGAAGCAATGCTCTTCGAGAAGTTCTCCACCGCTGGCCCCGTCATGTCCATCCGCGTCTGTCGCGACAACGCGTCCCGCATCTCCCTCGGCTACGCCTACGTCAACTTCCAGCAACCCGCTGATGGTTAGTTTCGGAAAAATGCAAATTTGAATATGGCTCCAGAATTAAGATTTCTCGTTTTGACCCGGGAGCTAAACCTCCCATACAGCAGATCTGAATACATTTTTCCAGAAGAATCTTAGAAAGTTCATTCTTTTCTGAAGAATCCTTGGAAGGTCCACCCGAACTTCACCAAAATCTTGTTAACTTGCCAAAAGTTTCAACAATTTATTCCAAGTTTCGCAATGATCAAAGATTTTTGGCAAGTGGTTAAATTCACTACTTTGCGGCATTTCCCTGATTTATTCTAATTTCGATTTTCAGCCGAGCGTGCGCTGGACACGATGAACTTCGACCTTCTGAACGGGAAGCCGATGCGCATCATGTGGTCGCAGCGCGACCCTGCCACGCGCCGAAGTGGAGCAGGCAACATCTTCATCAAGAACCTCGACAAGGTCATCGACAACAAGTCCATCTACGACACATTCTCTCTCTTCGGCAACATCCTTTCTTGCAAGGTTGGTTAGAAGGAAAATCAGAAAAGACCGCGAAAGGGCGAATAAAAATTAGTCAGATCTAGCAATATTTGAGCATGATGTTGCGCAATGTTTTCCAATATTAGTCGGTGGAGTGAGAGTAATTCATGAGATTGGTCAGAAAACGAGTTTCATTTAAAAAAAAAAAACGTTACTGGGAATTGGGAAATTGATGAAATTTGTCGAGAAAAGAAGGACGAAATTCATAAAATTACAGCGAACAGAAATTTATGAAGTTGACGATAGAGAATTGAAACGAAAAATCGATAAATTATTGATTTTGCAGGTGGCTCTGGACGACGAAGGCAACTCGAAGGGCTACGGCTTCGTGCACTTTGAGACCGAGGAGGCCGCCCAGAAGGCCATTCAGAAGGTCAACGGCATGTTGCTCGGTGGCAAGAAAGTGTACGTCGAACAAAATGAATTACATGAAAACGGCTATTTTTTTTTTTTGGAGTGTCGGAAAAGAAAACATTCCGTACTAATCAAAAATTTATCAAATCTTGAAAAAGTGGGCTAACTCTTCTAAACGTGGACTTTTTGAAAGATATAATTTGAGGGAAGGTTTAAAAAACAATCTCTAAAAAAAAAAAAAAAAAAAAAATCTAAATGTTTGCAGGTTCGTCGGAAAGTTCGTGCCGCGCGCACAGCGCATGAGAGATATGGGCGAGACGCAGAAGAAGTTCACGAACGTGTTCGTCAAGAACTTTGGGGAGCAGCTCGACAAGGAAAAACTCGAGAAGCTCTTCGCCAAACACGGCAAGATCACCAGCTGCGCGGTCATGACTGACGGCGAGGGCAAGAACAAGGGATTCGGGTTCGTCGCCTTCGCCACGCCTGAGGAAGCTGAAAAGGTAGACAAATGGGCAAATTTCGGGATCCAAAGAAAAGGGGATTGAAAAAGAAATAGCACCCCGATTATGAGGGGTTCATGCAGACTTCGGACATTTCTAACCACAGCTAACTGCACGAAATGTCTTGTAGAGAGGAAAAGATCATGTTCCTTCTCTCAATAACACTTTTCATGCGGCTAATTGCGGTTCGAAATTCTCCAATTCTGGGCTGGGTCCATGAAAAATTTCTACTTTTGGATGAAAAGAATAAATAAATTTTGCCGAGTTGAAAAAAGATAATTTTCAGGCTGTCAACGAGATGAAGGAGTTCCAGCTCGAGGGCGCCGAGAACAAGCTGGTCGTGTGCCGCGCGCAGAAGAAGAGCGAACGTCAGGCCGAACTCAAGAGGAAATACGAGATGCAGAAGGTCGGGGGAAAGTTGGCGATGCAGATTTGGGACTTTTCGAACTTATAATATTCCCATGAGACGAGAACTGTTTTATTACAAGGGCACGTTCATACTAAGAAAACGAAAAAATGAAGCGAGGAAAAGAAAAGTGCTCTCTCAATTTTACATGCACCTTCCGTTTTCTTAGTATTAACGAGGCGTCCTAAAAAGCTCATTTCATGAGATTAATGGTATTTCGAAAAATCGCATGTTTGAAGAATCGAAGATGATCTCTGTCAAGACGCGAAAACTTTCAGGTGGAGCGCATGCAGCGTTACCAGGGCGTGAATCTGTACGTGAAGAACCTCGATGACACCGTCGATGACGAGACCCTCAAGAAGCACTTCGAACCATACGGAAAGATTACCAGTGCTAAGGTTAGTTGGGAAGCAAATGCCAATTTTTCCCTGAGTGATTTGTTACTCGTTCTTATTCTACTTCTGAAAATGAAGAAATCTGGCCTACTATTTCACAATCTGATCTTTTTCTCATGAAAATTCTAGACATTCTGAATGAAAGGTGCTTCAAGTTCCCTAAAAGTTGGAATCGACCTTTTAAAAATTGAATAATTTATCTCGTGTTTGCAGGTGATGACAGACGAGAACGGTCGTTCGAAGGGATTCGGATTCGTGTGCTTCGAGAAGCCGGAAGAGGCCACCAATGCAGTGACGGAGATGAACGCGAAGATGGTCTGCAGCAAGCCTCTGTATGTGGCTCTCGCCCAACGTAAGGAGGATCGTCGCGCGCAGCTCGCGTCGCAGTACATGCAGAGACTCGCCTCGATGCGCATGCACAGCTCGATGCCCGGCACCATGTACACCCCCGGACAGGGCGGATACTTCGTCTCCAACCCCGTGCAGGTGAGGAAAAGTGGGGATTTGTGTGAAAAGTTCATTCATTTTGAAAGAAAATTGAGTGAACTACAGAAAAGTGGACATTTTCTAACTCATCGAAACTCGCGCCTTTTCTTTTTTGGCAAGTTCACACACTGAAGAGGAGATGTCGTTGTTGAATAAGAAAAGAATAAAAGTGGTGAACTTTGGAAAGTCGAAATTTGAGGGGATGTGAGATAAAATGCTGAGTCTTCAGACCCGTGGCTACGTCGGCGGCGCCTCACTGCAGCCGGGAGGAATGCGCGCCAATGCACGCAACTGGGGCATGCAGGGACAGCAGTACAACATCCAGGCGCCGTACATCAGCGGCGCTGTCTATCAGGTAAATTTTGGGTGTGCACTTGAAAAAGGCCAAGAATTTTGGAAGCGAGGAAATTCTAAGAAGAAGAACCTACTGTCTTCTCAGAATTCGGAAAAAATAACGAAAAAAAACTTGAAATTTTGCAGAACAGAATGGGACCCGGCGGTCCTCGTCCGGCGGCAGGCGCTCGCCCGCAGCAGTACGGTCAGGGCGCGATGCAGACTGGCCCTAGAATGGGACAGCCGCGCATGCAGCAGCAGCCGGGCGTCGTCGCTGGACAGCCTCAGCCTGGACAGTCGAGACCTCAGCAGGTTCGTTAGTTTTATATTTTGAAGAAGGTCAAACTCGCAATGAAATCGTTCAAATTTCCATTTTAGAAGAGATATCATTTTGAATTGTGTCAAGTTTGAAAAACAATCAAACGATCATAATGACTTTCAAAGTTCGATACTAATAGAATGAACATGAATTGTTGAATTGTGGAATCGTAAAAGATGCAAATTTGTAAATTTCTAAAAGAAAATGATTCATTACAGGTGGCAATGTCTGCCCGCCCCGTGGTGGTGGGTCAGAAACCGTCGAACGTGATGTACACGCAGTACGCACAGCAACAGCAGCCTCCACAGCAGAGACCCGCGGCCAACCAGGGTGGCATCGTCGTCGGTGGACAGGAGCCGCTCACCTCTCACATGCTCGCCCAAGCCGCTCCTCAGGCAAGACATTTCATGGCTTATGCTGAATATAAAGCATTTCGACGAGAAAAATTCCGAGGACTATACATAATTGATGTTGGTTGGGAGTGGATCTACGCTCTCTAGTTAAAGATAGGGAAGAGAGTGAAGCGGCGTGTATTGACACGAATTGACGAGCTAGCTCAGTCGAGAACTTATGGAATTTTCTTCTTCTTCTTTTATCTTATTTTCGAAGAAAAATGAAAATGATAAGTAGTGCAGTAAATCTCGTACAGGCAAAAAATCTGTAAAAACGAACATTTTTGATTCCAATTTTGAATTGAAATGCTTTCAGGAGCAGAAACAACTGCTGGGCGAGCGTATCTACGCGCTCATCGACAAACTGTATCCGGGCCATAAAGAAGCGGGCAAGATCACGGGCATGATGCTGGAGATCGACAACTCGGAGCTCATCATGATGCTTCAGGACCAGGATCTATTCCGTACCAAGGTATATCCAAAAAAAAAAAAGCAGCAACGAAAAAGTACAATTTCTAAAACTTTCAGGTAGAAGAAGCGTCGACGGTGTTGGCGAACGCGGGAAAGACGGCCTAAATCGGTGCGTGGGCGGGAGGGGGAAGTCGATCAACAATTCGACGACCACAACGTCTTACTGTCCTGTTCCTCCATTCCCACCACTCCCACCACCACCAAACATCACCACCACTCCATTTTGACTCCGACCCCAACATTCATTTCCCCAACAAACCCTCGCTTTTAGCCCCCATTTTCCACCCTTCATCCTTCACCCATCATCCCTCTTCTCGCAACTCTTCCAATCATCCACCACTACACGTTCTCCATTCTAATTTTCGACTATTGTAGCGACGGTCAGAATATTATTCGGGAGGCATGATTTTTAAGATATTGCTTGTTCTATTGAATTGGCAATATTGGACTGAATTTTGAGACTTGTGAAAATCCTGATAATAAAATCGTACCGTAGCCATTTTTCTCTCTTCTCTCCCAATCCACCCAAAATATTGTTTCTTTCACCTAAAAAAAGCCCTATGGAAACCCCACTATTTCCTCGATGTCCCATCTAATTCTTTCTCTTTCCACCCTATTTTTGGTAGTTCCGTTATTCTGTCCTTTTTTATCTTTATTTATTGGACTGGTCAAAAATACCACTCCTGAGTGGAATTCTTGATCAGCTTCACTTCTTTTCCCTTCTGTCAAATTTTTGATGGATAAATTCCGCTAGCTCCTCGGAGCTAATCTGTTTGTTTTTCTAAGAAATGAAATAAAATAAAAAAAGTGTTAAAATGATTTTGTGGTTTTTGAAAAGCTTGTTGATTTGACATTTCAAGACATATCTGAAAAAAAAACTGAAGCACAGGTGTAAAATGACTTGTCTTTCAACATTTTAGAAGGGCGAATTCGAGAAAAAATGATCCGGCCCGAATTTAACACCGATATTGAAGCTTCTACAAGCGGCGAATCGAAAGAAGAATCTGAATTTGAGAGGCAGAATCGGTAAATTTCACCAGAGTTTTGTCGTTATGATTGATGATAGACTTCCTGCATAATTCGCCAATTTATCATTTATAGCAACAACTTAAAATTACAAGTTTTAGGGTTAGGGTGTGTAGGGAAGAGAAGAAAAATCAGTTGGTGGATTTTACAAGCGATGGTTAATATAGTGAACCTATGAAAATACAATAGGTCTGATAGATGATTTTCGATTTTTCAGAATAGTTTCCAAATCGACTTCTTCGCATCTGCATGCAATCAGCAACCACCTGCTCTCTGCCAGACTGCCCCTTTGTCTCGCTGCACAATTCACGCACAGAGCCGTCGTCAGCAATTCTGGAGATGTATGCTAATTTTTAGTCTTAAAATAGCGGCCAGAATTGCAAATTTGGACCCAATCGGATCTTTCTCTCCCTCCTTTGCACTTCTTTTGCACCCAATGTTCCCTATGCTATTTCGTCGTTTCCTGCCTCTCCCTTATTTATGTTGGGTTTCAATGCCCGATCGGATCTCAAGTTTGCAACCCTAATAGCGATTTTCTAAAATAAAATAAAAAGTTTTTGAATGAAAAGACGACCCTTTTATTTTGTAAAAATCAATTTTCAGTTTGAAGACTCCAAAGAATCGAAAAACCGATGCGCAAATTGTGGCATGAACCTGCAGCGAGAAGACGGAATCACGCTCAGAGTTAGGAGGCAGGAGTGAGTTGAATTTTGAATTAAAATGACTTTTAAAGAAGTTTTGTAGAGGCACCTCTGAAAAAAAATCTAAAAATGAAGTGAGAAATTTTAGAATTTCAGAATAACCCAAAAAAGACAATTGATGGCGAAGTGCAATGGCTGTTTGAAGGAGAGAGTTGCTGCTAGGTTGCAAGAGATTTGTGTTAATGAAGGTAGAAATTCAAAAGTTATCTTTTCATAAGAAATTTCATGAAATCAAATAATGTTTTTGTTTCTAATTAGGACATTTTCTAGAATTTGGCCCTTTTCAATAAATTTTAACATTGTATTCTTTCAGAATTTCCTATTTTTATTATAATTTATAATTAAAAGAATTGTCTTTTCTTCCAAAAATTGGGGTTTTTATTGAAAAGTTTAACATTCCGATTTTCAGAAGATATGAATTCGAAAGAAGAAGAAACTCTCGAAACGCCGAATACATCGATGCAGGACATGCAGAGGAAAGCACAAAAGTGCTTGTCGACGGGAGGGCAGATAAAATCAGACAAGAAACAGAAGGCACTGCACTTGAATGCAAAATTGACGGGAGTTGCGAAAGAAGCCAAGCGAAGCATCGGGTTGTCTCCACAAATTAAGTGGGAAATTCGTTAATTTTTAAAATCTTATTTCAGATTTTATTGATTTTGAAATTCAGAAAAAGATTAGATTTTTCCTAATCCCCTAAAAGATATACCGAAAAAGTGCATAGGGGTTTTCCTCCACTTCATTATGAAGGCTGAAAGTTTGCATGCTACATTTTCAACATGTAAAATTTGAAGATCTAAATTAGATTTTTATAAATTTTGCTAAAATTAAAGAAAGCTTGAATTTCAGCACCCCAGGTAGCAACAACAAAAACAAAAAGAAACGACGATGCTCTGCTTTGGAGCAGATGATAAAACAAGAAGAGGAACGGGCCACAGACTCCTCGCTTCACGGGTTCCTCAATCATTTCGCCATGTAAACACACTTTCGATATTTTAATTATTTTCGAAAGAATGACTAAAATGATAGACAACTGCTACTTAACAAGATGGCAAGACACCTACCCTTTTCCGCTCTACTTCAATATACCTTCCTTCCCTTCTCTATCTCGAACTAGAGGTCTCGCCATCTCGTCAGATAGTAATTGTCTAAACGATAGGAAATCTATGAAATTTTGCGATGTAAGCATATCTATCTTTCAAGATTATTTATTAAAAATGAAAATAATAAATAATAGAAGATATGAAGTCGACAATCACTTTGGGAATAAATTCTTAGCTTTAGCTTTTAGTTTGATGCTTGGCATGACATTTTGTAGAAGAATAGAATTTTGAAGAGTTCACCCAATTTGGAGAAGAGTCATATTGACAATACAAGGATGAAAGCCGGAAAAAATAGTACTCTTGAAAATTTGACCTAGTTTTTAGGTGAGGTGCATAATACCAACGAAAATGGATCAAATTTTTGAAGAAATGGTAAAAGTGAGATTTATGTGTTACCGTAATTCTTACTAATCAAAATTAACAAATAATTCATCACAACAAAGTCTGCTCCACCAGAATCTCGTCGAACCCAGAAGGCGGCGTGTAACTGAAATTCTTGAATTTGATGTCCAAAATCGCGGAATCGTCGACGTAGAGGAGGGGATAGACCTGAATTAGAATGAATATGAAAATGAGGTTACCGAATTTCAGAAGTTTAGGCGAGTGATATTTAATTTCCTAGATCTTTTTGGTATCAAATACTTTAACCTTTCACTTTCTTCATTAATTTTAACGAGTAGTCCTTTATTTTGAAGATAAATGAACAAATTCTTACCGGCCCCTTAACTCCCGTAATTTTAGGTTCTGCTTCCTCTCCATTCACGTAAATCTTCATCTCGATATGATCGTATGAAATTCCTATCGAATCTCCCTCGTCCACGGCCTTATTGAGTTGTCCAATGCACTGTCCGTCGGCGAAGACTTGGCCAGATTCGCGCAGACCCCAGAAATACTTTTCGATGGGTGCAGAGTCTATTTGAGCCTGACGATTACCGAGCCCTATTCCCCAGACGCCTAAAATTCGGATCAGTTGTTTTAGGTAAGCTATCAAAGTTAACGACAAATTTGAAAATGCACTAACTTATTAGTCTTTATTATCGCTATTTCACTCCGTATTTATCATTTTCATGGATTGTGTATGATCAAATAACATACCCGTCTGTTGAATATCCACTTGAAAGTATGCCTTATTCTGCACGATAGGAACGGTAGAAAATGCTCCACCAGTACCACAAATTCGCTCGCCTTCTTTTAGAATCACTACGTCTTTGCCTAAACATATGCTCTTCCGAATTTTTCTAACATCTCATGAAGTTATATCTAATCAAGACTAATCAATATAGCCAGAAATAACTAAACATCTTACCCATATGCGAAACATCAAGGCGGATAAGCGGGGTGATTGGCTGCTGCAGAGTTGAGTAGGAGACTCCACCCGCAAAACTCGGGCCTTGTAGGCAATCCAGACAGCCTGACAGGAAGGGGCAGCATGAAGTGAATATGCTCATTTTAGAAATAGGTTTGAATTTGGGAGGACTAAAATAATAGATTGGAACTGGTTGTGAAGCTAATTAAAGTTGATTCGACTTTATAGAAGTTGATTTAGAGTATTTTTAGAGTTAAATTGAAAGTTCCTGAAGTTGATCGAAGCTGAATTGAAGTTAAGTTGAAGTTGATGGGAGCTGATTAAAAATAAATCCCAAAGCGAATATTCAGCCGAAAATCGACATGTGGCAAGTGGAAAAAGCCCGCTAAAATGTAAGCAGTCCGATTGCAAAAAGAGGGGTAGTTTTGCAGAGACAGAGACGTCTTGTGAGCGACATTTGAAGGTCACTTCAAATATAGCGACCACTTTTTGCGCCTATTTACCATTTTTGGAGTCTATATTTAACTTATCGAATATTCTGTTATATTTAGTATCAGCAATTATATTTTTTCAGATATATACCATTTATTGAAATCCTTGAACCTCGGAATCATAGTTCAATTTAGGAAAATTGGGTCAGAACATTATTCGACTTAACTTTTCTCAGATATTTTCGAAGGCGTTCGAAACTCCATGATATCACTTTACCATTTAATCGCTCGACTTTCTGCTCTGCCCTTCATATTTCCTTTTTATCATTCAAATTTTCCCTGTGCTTATCTTTTATTCGTCCATTCTGGCTCCGCATTAATGCCCCTCTGTTCGTTCGTCCTTTTCCAATTGCAAAATATGTTCGATCAATTCATTTTGTCAGATATTCTTCAGATATTTTATTATTATTATTATTATTATTCAGGTAATGCCTGTAATGGGAGAGATCAATGGGAATGGAATAGGGAATGGGTCAGACCAGCAGGGAACCAGGACCAACCAAATAAGACACTTCGATATCAAAGAGGTAAACAATACGGTAGCGAACAAAGATTTTCGATCATTTCAATTTGCATTAAACCTGCTATAATATGACAGAAATCATTCGGCTTCCTTTATTCTATGAGAATGAAACTGATGACGATGGAAATGGGGTGAGAATGGTCAAGCGCTCTTTCCCAGCAATACTGTAACAATAAATTCAAAGGGTCATTTAGAAGATACGCGACTCGAAATGATAATACGAGGGTCTTGTATTTCAAATCGATGCCTCAAAAACAAGTACAGTATGATTTAGGTACTTGGAAGAGGCGCCTATGGAATGGTCTACCGAGTGATCGACAAGTATACGAGAAAGGAATATGCTCTGAAGAAAGTCGTAGTGCAACTGACTGATGAAGGCATCCCACAATCAGTACTAAGAGAGGTCGCGACTATGCAGTCGTTCAAATCGTTCCAGCATAAGAACGTCATCGAGTGGGTTATTCATGAATTTTAAATTGAAACATGATATGAGTTCCATTTAGATAAGTGACAAATTGCATTGGAAATCTTAAATTTTATGAAAATTTGTTATCAGCTCTTGAGAAAATAGAATTTTGCATTGCATTATAATTTGTATTTAAGTTAAAATAAAAAAAAAAAATTTAGAATGCACGACGTGTTTCACGAAGTACTGGAAAACAAGCACGGCGGACAGAGTCTGCACATCAATATAATCATGGAGAAATGTCAATGGGACCTGTACACTTTCCTTAAAGAAATCCCATCGTATATGCCAGAACACCAGATTAAAATTTTGTCTCGACAGGTAAAAATTCAATTTGATATAAAATAAAAAAGGACATATTTAGATTTTCGAAGGACTGGATTACTTGCATTCGAGAAATATCGTGCATCGAGACTTGAAGCCTCAGAATATCATGGTCAATCCGGATCTGTCGCTGAAAATCGTCGATTTTGGATTGTCGAGGAATTATAACACCAATACGGCATTCACTACTGTTGTAAGTCAATTATTATTTTAAAATTTATAAAGAAACTACAATGAAATGGAATAAATAGTTGTTTTGGGTGAATATCTTCAAGGTGTTTCAATGATTCAAATTGATTAGGTCGTAACTCTTTGGTACCGCTCACCCGAACTTCTGTTGCAATGCAGTTATCGAAGTGGAGTTGATATTTGGGCTGCCGGTTGTATCGTTGCAGAAATGTACGAAAGAACTCCGCTATTCCCTGGACAATCTGAAGCCCAGCAGCTATCTTTAATCTTTCAGTCAGTCATTTTTAGTACATTTAAGTGTTTTAAGTTTGTCGACACACATTTTACCTATTATTCAAATACCAACATTAATGTGAAATTTAAAAAAAAAAATAATCGCTTTTTTGTTGAGTAAAAATTTAATAATTTCATTATTTTTTTTTTAGAAAACTCGGCCTCCCATCATCAGAAGAGTGGCCTTCGAACTCGGTCGTCAGCCGGAATTCCTTCCCCGAACATCAACCCCTCCCTTTCACGACACTCTGTCCTCGTATCTCCCCGTTGGCGACTTCGCTCGTTGCATGCTGCCTCAGATTCGACGATTCTAAAAGAATTACTACGAGAACAGCCCTCAGGCATCCGTATTTCTGCTAGGTTTTCGAATTTCACTTTTAAAGTGCTATTTTCTCGACGCTTTTAAAGGCAATGACGGTAAGATTGTAATAACCTACTAAAATGTATCGTGAAAACGTCGTAGAGTTACATTGCTACCATTATACACCTATGTGCATGCTGCCCTATTATCAATTTTTCTGATGTGTTGACCTACACCTACTATCTTGGTTGACAATACTATTGGTCAATACATCAAATTTAGTAATGTTTATCGTGTATTTTGGTGCACGTTAATAATCTTTCAGTTTGTTTAATTGATGAATTTTAGTTCGTTCATAATAGGTGCGCTTTTATTGATGATTCTTGCATTTACTGCTTCTTTCACATATCACTGAATTGTTATCTTTGTTATCATTTTTAAATGGTTTTATTGCAAGGTCTCAACAATTCCCATGATGAATGAATTCTCTTTCGGTTACGAGTTCTACTCCATCCATTTCACTTGCCCTTATATGCTTTATTATATTCATTCACACTTTAAAATTGAATTGATTTTAAATCTGAATAAATTAATAGTAATAATACCCTTCTTATGCTATTATTTCGATTTACAAAGCAATTAACAAATGACGTTAACAATTTTAGATATATCTTACTTTTCAGCGTCATTTGTAAATAGCAATTTTTTTAATTTTTAAAAATCAAGAAATCCTATAAAATGAAGCGTACCACAAATGTCAAGTGAAGAGATCGAAAGAGAATATTTGGATATTCGATGAAGAACTTTTGATTTGATAATTTGATAGAATAGGGAAATAGCTATCACACAGGTCGTACTTATGAAGCGAACAGAGGCACGCACAATATTTGATTTTTCGATAAGAAAACATTCGATGACCCCACAATTTTACAAATCGAGTTTTTAGTCTAGTATTGGGTCTTAAACGATTTTATCTATTGATTTTTATCTTAAAACTCGATAAAACTGCTCCCTATATTTACATACGAATGGCAGACACAGACGGCTGTATTTGCCAACAGCTTCCTACTATTTTCCGCTTTTCCTACATTCCCTACCCTTCCTATCCGTCTCTAAATACAATCGTCTGTGTCTGTCATTCATCTGTAAATGCAAGAAGCTCGATAAAAAAGCACAAATGTGCTGATCTGAAAATCTGCCCAAATGATAGGAAATAGCAATACTTAGTAGTGGAGCGGACTTTTTCCATCACTTATCGATTATTCGTTTGATAAATATTACATGCCATATAAATTCAATCGTCCAGAGGTTGTCCGAATCTAATCTGGCTCATTTGTTGTTTGTTGGCTCCGATAACGACCGCTCTAGGGGACGGGCCGTGACAGAAGCAGGTCCCCACACACTCATTTGACCCTTGAATCATTCGAGGCCGGCCCTTGACTTGTCTGGGGGTGCGGTACATTTCATCCTCACTCAAATCCCAGGCCAGGATCGAGGAGATTGTGGAGCGCTGCTAAATAACAGAAAATAAGAGCTTATTTGCGAAACTCATCGATATTTTAGGAAGAATAGATGCAATTTACAAAATACGATCATTTGAAATGCAAAAGACTGAAATATGCACAATATTTGATGAACAGAGACCCATCGAAATCAAAGTGAAAATGCTCGCAAATGAAACTATGACGAAAGTGAGAATCATACATATTGAAAGAGGTCGATACTTTCTAAGGCTGAAACATATAAGTGAAGATAAATAATGAATAGATGAACCAATATATGGGGTTTAAAAGCTGCAGGCGTGAAGTCGAGATCCATATCATTTTTGTTGAGCTGATAAGTCGAATAATCATCATCCCATTCATCAGATCTAGAATCATTCAGAATGCATAACTAACCAAACATCAACACAATATGGGATGAAAGCTCCCCTTCTACAGATAAAACCGTAATTCTAAGCCTCAAATAAAAATCGCATGAATGATATTTTGTCAGAAGTTGATGCTAATTATCTATATTCCCACCTTCTACTAACACCATCATTTTAAACTTCTGATAAATAACTTTCAAAGATGTTTATCACCGATTTATGCTAATTCCCTAATAAGTCCCCACACAGCATTCAATACCCAGTTTTGATAAAACGAACCTGTGACGTTTTCTTGGCATTATTATTATCATTGGTCCTGTAGAATTGGGCATCCCTGGTCCGTTCTTCCAAATCTTCTCCAGGCTGGCCCAATTCGGTCATTTCTCCTGATCTTCGATTCCTTCCCCTTGAAGTCTTACTTCCAGATTGAGAAGAGGCTCCTGAAATTTGAATATTTTTTCTTTAAATCTCAATTTTTCTACTAAAATTCTATTAAAATCGATCAACACAAGCTATTCCAGGAATCCCAGCAGGATTAATTACACGGCTGTGTAAACAAAGTAAATAATGAATGAATGTCTATGAAATTTGAAATTTAAAAAAACAAATAGAAAGTCCACCTAATTTCAAATAAATCTAAAATTCGGGATTAAATTAAAAAAAAAAAAATCCCACCGAAAGGCCAGGGTCTCTCCGTGCCCATATCGATTGTGCTCACATAATCGTTCGCCGTGTAAATTGTCCCGAGGCGCTCGATTTTTTCGGCTGAAAAAATAGAATTCCGAAAAAAATATTTTTAAATAAGAAAATACCCTCAGTTTCCTCCTTCCAATGCCTGGTGCCATTTTTCTTTCTTTCATTCGATAAATCGCGAGAACTCGTAGTCGAGGAGATCATATCATTGACCATATCGGATCTGAAAAAGATATTGGAAAAACTTCGAAACATTGAGCATAAATATCGAATAAAATTTTGGCTTTAAATTTTAGGATTTAAAAATATATCATATGAATAAAGAAGCTATGCCTAGAAGTTCCAGCTATTTCCTCTCGTTCCAAACTCTCCTTCCTTCGCTGCTTGACTCTCTCCGTCAAGTTCTTCACTTCTGAGTGATTCTTCAAAACCGGCAGGGCTGATCGATTTTCGTTTCGTCTGTTCAAGGAATCTGAGCCTGAAATTCGAAAATACAAACGCCTTCTTGTGAATTTCATTAACTTTCCAGGCAAAAGTTTCTGATAGGGAGTACAAAATGAGTTAAATTGAACAAAAGCTGATAAAATGATAAGAAAGTTAAGGAAAAGGTTACTGTAATGATTCTGGAGTTCATTCGGAATGGAACTACTGCTGAAATGCGTCTCAACTCGGCCCGAATGATCCCTTCGTCCATTCGTATGCTGACTCTGAAAAGGAGATGAAATGCATCGATAGTGTAATGGTAGTGCGATGGCACTCGGATTTTCGCAAAAATGTAAAGAAAAAATAACGGGTTGATGATGTGTTTCAAGACGGGACTTACAAGCGAATGATTATAAATTTAACTCCGACTGAAACTCGTTATTAAAAAATAAAAATAACTTACAGAAAAATGTGGAAATTGCTGAAATTCAGCAGAAGAAGAAGGTTGCAGAGGACGGGAGCCTGAAAGTGTGTAAACATTTATGGAAAATATGCTAATTTTTCGAAAAAAAGACACTCAAAATAAAATATTCTATTATAAAAGGAGGAAGATTTCATACCATTTTCATTTCCGGTCGGCCATAAATTGGAATGACTCTGTCGCTTGATTTCCACGGGATAAACACGTTGTTCTGAGCCTGGGTTCGAAGATGAAGACGCCCCATTTTGATGAAGTGAATTGGCTCGGTTTGCTGAGGCTACTGAAACTATTGAAATTTGAGGGAAAATTTGAAAAAGTCTTACAAATTCCATCGAAACTTCGATTCATAATGTTTTGGGTTTGGTTGAATGGAGCTTGTTGGGATGGTCTGGAAGTGAAAATATTATTCTACTAAGAAAAAGAGCGAACTTAACAACTGAAAGAAAGTGTAGTACTTTTATAATTAAAGTTTAAAAATACTTAGAAAAAATCATAATCATAATTTTTGATATTTTTAATTGAATGCGCTCATTTTTAGAAAGTGCTAATTTTCGATTTTTTTTCGGTTTAAATCCTACGTCGAAATATAGCTGTTCCTCTTCTCGACGATGACTTCCTTCTCCTCGACAGTCCTTTTCCCGAGCAGCGTCTCGTTCATGGATGTGCTCATTAGAGGACCGTTTGCCGGTCGGAATGGAGAATGGACCGAGGGCAACTCGGCAGCGGGACGCATCGGGACTACCTGAAAATTGAAATCCTTAGTATCATACATAAATTATAAGATAATAACGTTCAAGAAATATCTAGACAATGACTATTTTTTATTGAATATGTCTGTGTACGCTTAGATTTCCATAATAGGTTTGTCGGCGACAGCTATATGACGGAGAACAGGAGGGCTTAACTAGGGACACTCCATCAGTTTTTTGAAATACCCGTTCGTCATCTCATAGTTAGGATCTTCGTCATATAGTAACTGCCAGTTCGTCTGATCCCCGTCATGTGTTATATCTTTCGTTAAATCTCATAAGTGGAAAATAAAATCCAAGGAATTTTCTCAATAAGGACTTATTTGAAAACAGCAGAAAAATATTCCCACCTCGAAAGTAGTGGTCTTCTGTTTAGGCTTAGAAACGACCGCATAAGTAGAGGTCAGATTATCGACTCTTGAAGTTGACGGCTGATTTGGCGACAGAGCTGCAGATGCGAGACGGGTTGGAATCGGACTGGTGGGTGGGGGCGGGACGAAATCGGACGACTCATTCGGGGTACCCTCATTCGCATGTCCGGTTGAAACTGTCAGGATATCAACTGGTCGGCCTGAAAACTTGTAATTAGATTCTTTTGGCCTCGATTTGTCTCCGCAAATCTTATCGCTTCTCTGCAGATTTTCTTTGCATTAAAATTATTCTTGTCGAATCGAATAAAAAGATAAGTGACTCTCAAAAACTATATGCAAATTTGCTGTGCTTGTCTGAATGTTACCCCTCCGGCTCTGCTATATTTCGAACAAAGACGGAAATAATTACACCCAGTTCTGATTCAATCTAGCGTGCGGTGACATCCACTTATCGATGGGAGAATGCAACAAGTGGCAGTATATTGCACGCATAGGGGCCTAACACACAACCATTTGACCATGACAACATCTCACTCCCCTCGCTCCCACGTAAAGGAAGGACTTGAAAAGAGGGATGGTATTCAGAAAAATCGCAATTTTGCAGCTTTGCAACCTCGCAACTTGACAAAATAATAGACAAGATGCAATTAGAATATGAGAAATCTTGTATCCTTTTACAAACGCTTATTTTCCGAGTTGCTAAATTTCAAAGTTGCGTATTTAAAGTTATTATCAGGAAAATGCCTACTCGGCACAACCCCATAAGCGCTGCTAGCTCCATCCACGGTCTCGTACTCGTTCCCATTCCCGATCGTACTATAGTAATGTTCTCGAATGGGCGGGGCCAGTCGTCCTTGTTCTCGAAGTCGCTCTCGCACGACTTCTGCACTCTCTCGAGTGGTCAGGTAACGGTAGGACGGCTCCCGGCTCGAAATCGACTGGGTGTCGATCTGAAAACGAGAAATTGGTACGAGTCTGGATATTTTTGGAATAGTCGAAATTAAATATGATTTTGCGCTGGTCGTTTGAATGCAAATATTAATATCCAAGGTTTCGGTATTTAAAATCCTCCGAAAAATAGACTCAAACCGAAGAAATGATCAGGGATACCATATTATTCCTAATAGAAGTTTCTAGAACTTGTATTTTTCGATACTTCATCATTAGAGAAATAATGGCATAAATAAAAGAACGATTTCAATTGAAAAATACGGTAACTCATAAAGTAACTACCTGACTAGAAGTAGTTGGAACGACAGGGATATTGGAAAGTGCATCGATCGGGACGTGCGCTTGAGAAGCGTTCAAAGAATCGTCGACTTGATTTCGAGTGGAACGGCGGATCTGGAAATTTTTACCTAGAAAGGCGTTCAAAATATAGCAAATTGGGTTTTGACAGATAATTTCGATTTGGCTGATTGAGTGAAAAATTCATTTTTCTTGTAAATGAACAAGCAAGAGGTTACAAACGTTTTTTTCCAAAAAATAAAAATAATTTTTAAATGCCTACATTCGAATAGAGCTTGTCTAATTCCCTTTCGGTGATTTCTAACTGCTCTAATTTCTTTGGATCCTCCGTCGTCTTCACCCGAGCGTATCCAGGATCACAACTATCGCCATCTCCAGCATCCGCACGGGTGTCGGAATTGATACTGCTGAAAATAAACCATTCAATTTTACGAATCGTCAAAATTTTTTATTTCTACAGCAATGAAAATGTGCGGAAAATGCATAAAATTGAACTTCTCTAAGGCAAATTGAGTGATTATTCTGTGCAGCTATGTTGTGAAAAAGACGACAAGAAAATATGCAAAAATGAAGACGTTGTGAATTTCTAATTCACTCGACAATTTTTGCACTCATTTTACCAGCTGATTATCGAAGGTCGATGCGCGAAACGAACTTGTCTTTTTATCCGATTTCTCGGCAAATCCGACATGGAAAATTGCAAAGGTAGGCGTAATAAGGGGTAGCATCTAATTAATTCCAAAATAACTTTGATCTTTTTCAGAAAATTATCAAATTCTAGGAGGTAAATAATAGCTACCAAATATTGTGTCGGTCAAATGAAGTGACAATTCGTGTGTTAAAGTGCACCTTGCGAGAAATGCGCGTTACGACTATGCGGCGCAAAAAAGAAGGCTAGAGCGCAGAGAAAGGCGAGTCAGCGGGGGACAATGGAAGAGGGTGTGATGCGCAATTTCCTGTGTCTCTCACCTTTTCTCGTTATTTTTCGATACACGAATTTTCACTTAATTTGACCAAAACAATAGAAGAATGGCGAACTTTCCAAGAAAAGATTCGGGAAACTTACCAACTTTGAAAGAAACGTTGATAGGAATAAGGATTAGATAAGAAGAAAAATTGAAAAGAAGCCAACCTATAAGGATCCTCGCTGGCAGGCCCATAAATCTGCGAGGCGCTTTGATAGAACGGATCCTCGGACGCGGGATTGACGTTCCGATCCGAGGTCGACGGCATCGGAAGCCGACCGTTCGCGGGCCGATTCTCATGTTTCCCAGCGAAGACCGGGTAGTCGTATTTTCGCTCCCCGTGTCGAGCTGTCGGCCCGACCTGAACAATAAAAAATATAAAAGAAAAATCGAGGAAACATGGAATTTTCGAAAAGAATGAATGTATTTGTTCAATATTCGATATCATAAGTCATTTTTAGAAGTTATTTTTCTGTGTGAAATATTGAAAAATCTCAAGAGCGATAAAAGTATATTTGAAGAAATTAAAGATCAAGAAATGAATTTGAATAAGTCTTCACCTTTGAATACAAAGGATCGATCATAGAATCGTTATCGACATCGATGCACTCGTACATGGGGTTGGATGCTTCGTCCGCATATTCAATGTCGTCCAGATTCGAACGACGCGTTTTGTCGATCGCTGACAAATTGTTCAAATAAATTTCAGAGAAGAACAGAAATATGGAAGATGTGAACTTGGAAACATTCGAAATCGGTAACGGAATATACACTTTTCGTGATCCCGAAAGAGGGTTTTTTCTTGAAAAAGTTGATTGTTTTCTTCTCCATAAAAATAATTTCTTAACTGACTACTTTTCAGAAGATTCATGAAAACACGAAGAAAGTAGCAGCTTCATAAAAAAGGTCAATTTTTGCGTCGCTTTTCATAAAATTAGAACTTTTTAATGATTGATATGAAAAGGTTTAGAAAAACCAACCACTATACAAATCGGCAGGAAGTTGCGGCAGAGCTCTATCGGGTGCAGAGGCTCGGGTTGATTTGGTGCTTTTTGGTTTCTAAACCGGAAAATCAATATTGCTTTGGAATCATCACAGTCCATACATCATAAATTTGGAAAGTTCATGCACGATTTAGGGAAATAGTGCAGGTAAATAGTTATGAACTTTTCAAAAGGGAGAAAACAATTTTAAATAAATATTTAAAAAAAAAAAAAAAAAAAGACTCACATCTTTGGAATGCTGCTGCGAGTGCGAATGTCGGTCTTGGAGTCGAGCAATTTTGGTGAGCGATCGAAAAGCAACCCCTGTCGTTGAATGAGCATTATCGCCGGATGAAGCCGTTGTCACTGTAGTCGGAATCACACCGTATGCGCCGTCTTCTTCTTCTCTGAAATATTTCAACTTAGTTTAAAATCTCCGATTATCGGAAATTTTACCCAGTTTCAACGAGAAAGCTATTATAATTTTGAAAAATACCGATTTTTCGGGTTTTTCCTGCAGCAAGTGCACATCGCCAATATCGAGGCCATGGAAATGACTGTGCAAACGGTGAAAAGGACGGAAATGACTCCTCCCGAGTCGGAAACCGGAACGGAAAGGGACGCAGAGGCGGAATCGATCGAGCCATACAACGGGTTCAGCAAGGGCATTTGGTCATCTGAAATATTTTTTAACTCGGGCTGAAAGTGTTTTTGTTTTTTTTTTTATTTTTTATTTTATATTATTGATTTTTATTATATGTAAAATTCTAAATTTAATCATTTAAATGAAGTACCTGACGAGTTCAGCACATTCCGAATGCCAATAAAATGAAGCTGAACTAGGCATGAATTATAGTAGTAAGAAAAGAAGGGAAGTGGGAGTGACCAGTGACTAACAAATGCAAAGAGAGGAGGCGTCAGGGGAAGAAAGGCGAGAAAGGAAAAAAAAACGGATAGACAATCCGAAAGGATAGAATTTAGAGTTCCTACTAAAAATATCATTTATTTAGTAAAAAGGAGATGGATTTTGAGAAAAAAAAACATTGGAATATTTTACATTTAGAAGTCAGCAGAAACGAATGTTTTCTCTGCAAAATAGCACTTGGAAATGTGAAAAGACAACACACTAAATGACCCTCTGAAGCAATTGAAAAGCTGAAGATGAAAATAGAGGGAAAGCAAGGGAAGAGAGGAGGAAACGATAAAAATGCCGAGAGTTCAGCGAGATTCCGAAGTGAATGGAAGCGCCCTGCTGAGACTCATGATAATTGAAGCATGCCGACTACTAAAATGGCAATACGAAGGATATTTTTAGCGCAAACTTGTAAAAATAAATTTTTTATCTTCATACAGTATGAAGATTAGTCCATAACGAAGTTTTAGATGTCAAAATAAGTTCTTTTTTAATTTAAAATGCTGAAATAAAGTTAAGGAAAAGACCAAAATATCTACAGAAA
Source organism: Diploscapter coronatus (assembly GCA_964036155.1). Classification (NCBI taxonomy): domain Eukaryota; kingdom Metazoa; phylum Nematoda; class Chromadorea; order Rhabditida; family Rhabditidae; genus Diploscapter; species Diploscapter coronatus. Next base: position 84,171,161 of record OZ038422.1, on the reverse strand, counting down.
AACTAAGAATAATGAAATTATCGATCATTTGGAAAAAAAACTAAATTTAATTTAGATAACATGAAGATTTCATCCAAATAATCCAAATCACCAAAATGACTCGATACAAATTGGAGAATGGAAGTTTTAGCGAATTGCAAACAAACCCCCGAGTGAACAGAGCTGCAGCTGCACTGTCAAGTCAGTTAGTCTGTCGATTCGAAAGAGACGAGACGAGGAGAAGTCAAACAGACACACTAAGTTTAAATAGACATTCCCCACTTTGGTATGGAAACTTTAGAGAGAAATTATAATCCGTTTTGTATATCCAGGCTTGAGGATTAGATTTTCAGGATCAACAAATACAGAAATGAAGATCAGCTTGTAACTTGAAAAATTTCGTAAAAATGATAATTCATAATATGATTAGGATTTTTAGAATGAAAAACTATTATGAGTTTAATTATTATATGTAAAGCATGGGATATTTTCTTGATTTTTTTTTTAAATATGCATTCAGTCTTCTTCTTCGCTTATTATAAACTTTAAAGTTGATTGTCCAGATCAAAAAAAAATTGAAAAATACTGATGCAAAGAATATCGTGAATTGCATAATTGCATGGCAGAAATAGTTATCAATTACATTAGATTTTATAGGCAATTAAAGAGGACATTGTAAGCAAAACATGAAAGGTAAAGATAAGATCGAAATGAGTCTGGAAGTCGAGGAGCTCCAAAATGGTGCTGTGCGCAATATTTGTTTGGGTTGTAATTGTTTGTGGAACTATCTTTGCAGGTATATTCCTTGAGATTAAATAGAGTTGTGATGAAATTCAGTCCGAAAATACTTGTGGAGTCTTCGAATCAGTGACTTAACCGGGAAAACTTCCGTCATATCTGGATGTGATACGGGTAATTTTCATGTGATCATTTCTTCATTAATTTTTTATGTTATAAATTTTCAAAAAGTAGATTAATTGGCGAATTTCAGGATTTGGCTATCTCCTAGCTCTGAGATTAGTTTCACTCGGACTTCCCGTTATTGCTGGTTGCTATACTGAAAAAGTTCGATGAATCTGGAATCTCCCGGGATGAATGAATGATTGAATTTAGGGAGCAGAAAACTTGAAGAAGGCCTCCAAACACTCTTTACTTCTGAAGACATACAATTTGGATGTCAGCAAGAATGATTCAGTCGAGAAATTCAAAGATTTTGTCGCGAAAGAGACGGGAAATAAAGGTCCTAAAAATTAAGGGATATCGTATAATCTAAAATTTAAAATAAAAGATGAGGAGCTTGTATTTTAAGGATCTATATTTCAGGAATCTGGGCAGCCGTAGCTAACGCAGGAATTTTAGGAGCCACAGGACCTGATGATTGGCTGAATGCGGACGATTATATTAATGTAAGAAATAGTTTAGATAAAATGAGCGTGAATAGAAGTTGATTTTCAGTTTTTTTTTCGGAATAAAAAAATTCAATTTTATCTCTGATTAAAAATGAAGAGCAGTGATTTCAGACGATGCAAGTAAACACCTTCGGCGTGATTCGGTTCATTCAAGCCATGAAGAAATTCGTCAAGAAGCAGAGGGGACGGTAAATAATTATTTTCAAAATTAATTAATTGAATTATAAGCAACTTAAGAGTCGTAATTATTGCCTCTGTATCAGGAAGAACTCCTAGACCTACAGTAGGCCCATATTGTGTCTCGAAACATGCCGTCGAAGCATATGGAGACGTTATACGGTTTTTATCTTTTTTAATTTTTGTTAAATGTAATAATTTTATAATTCAGTCATGAATTGTGTGATTTCAACGTGAAAGTTTCCATTCTGGAGCCTGGCTTCTTCTCAACAGATATTACACAAACTGCGACTAAGGATTTGGATAATGTAAGAGTTTTAAACTGATTTCCAAAGTTATATTATCAGAGCTAAAATGTAACTTTTAAAAATAATAAATTATATTTTAAGGCATTTTCTTTCAATTAGATAACTTCAGATTTGGGCTAGATTGAATAAAGAAACCAAAGATGAATATGGGCAAACATTCTTCGATGATTGTAATTAAATAATTAAACTATGAGGAAATTAACAAAAAAAATCTCAGACAAACACTCCCGATTCTCCCGACTTTCTCATTGCTCAAGTGAGTTGACTCCTGTCATCGATGCCTACGAACATGCCATTTTATCGGTTTATCCGAAAAGCAGGTAATTTCACTTAGACGGCAACCTGAAAACTGCATGACATCATGACACAAGGCATGAGCGAAATAGCATACTCGAGAAATACCCCTCCCTCTCTCTTGCCTAACCGTACTATTTCGCATCTTTCTTATGTTATGATTTCATACGGCTGCCAAGTAGCCGCTTAAGCCAATTAGTTTGGGTCATTTTAAAACTCAATTTCAGATACTGGGTTGGGTTGGACTCCAGTTTATTCTACATACCGATGGCTACACTTCCGACCTTCCTTCAGAACATTTTGATTTCATTCATCCGAAGAAATCGAGCCATGCCGCAGGCGGTTAAGAATCTTTGATTCTTTAGTTACTCAAATATTTTTAAGACAACTTAAATTTTGAACATTTTATAATGTAGAACACCTTAATTAGTAATAATAAAATGTATTTGAAAATAAACAACTGAACTCGATCTCCAAGGAGATAAATTTCGTAAACAATGTAAAGCGAAAGATTTGAAAATACAATAAAAGGTGAATTATGCAAACAAAACCGAAAATAATCATCAGAACTGAATTAAACTAGCCATATCATAAAATTATGCTTATAACTAAATGTCGAATAAAATTTAAAGAGAACTAATGTATAGGTATAAATTTTATCAAGATAAGTGAAGTGATAAAATAGGAAATTTAAGATAAGGCATAGATTTTAAGAGAAAAGTGCATTGCATTTACGGAAAAGCACCTCGAATGACACGAGCATATTGATAAGGAAATGATAATCACTTAACTAGTGATAAGAACAGTCAATCACTTAGCCGAGGAGTAGGAAAATATAAATCGCAGAGACTGGAATGATAGGGTAAGTAAGCTGAGAATCAATCAAATAAGGAACTTCTAAGCATCACAGATATGGATGCTTAATCGACATATTCAACTATTCGTCGTATAGTATACACAGAATAAATTCATCTTAAAGGTGAGAATAGATATTTTAATTTAGACAAACTGCACCTGATCTCACAAATATTGTCCTTCAGATAGAATATTTAATCTATTCGCACTCCCAATTAGTATATTTTCTAGGAAATAAAATTGTGATCTTGATTTACCGAGGTAGTGTAGCCGTGACGGAAGAAGTCGGGCTTTCGGGAGCGAATTCCTTGTCGAATCGCTTCGTGTATTTGTCGTACAGGGCCACGATTATTTCTCCGGTCAAAATGTCGCCTCCATTCACCTGAAAATATTCAATTTTCCTCGTTTTTATGCAAATTTTCAATGTTCTTGAAAATGCCATGAAGCTTATCTTCAACATGTAACTTTACAGGAATGTATTATTGATTGGAGAGAACGTCGATCTTCAAAAATTACACTAATCCGCTACAAATTCGATTTCTAATTACTGCTGCATGAATATCGCCTTTCTCTCCAATCAATGGTATATTCTTCCACAACCTGCCTACCTGAACCAATCTGAGCAAAAAGACGCCATCTCCCGTGAGGAAATGCCTCACAAAGGCGGAAATCCGAACGTCATCCGCTGGAGAATCTGTCGCAGCTTGAAGGCAACGAAGATATCTGAAAGAAAATAGATAAAAACGGGTTTCTCGGGAAATTCGGACTTGGCAATGAAATTGCGTTGGAGTGAACTAGCTGTTAGAGCGCATAGCCAGTATCCGAGAGATAGAATCGATAGAACTCCGACCAGAATGAACCAGAACCTACAAAATTTGTCATTTTCCTATTCTGTTAAATATTTTCTAGCTCAGATAAAATGAGCTATTTGGTTCTGGGCTTGAACTCAAGTTCAATCGACATACCTTGCAAGTAACTTACAAGGTTAAAACGATCCTGTAAGTTCATTTACAAGACTTTTAAATTGAGCTTGAATCCAAGCCTTGAAATGAATGATGTTTAACTGACCAGTAGAAGATGAATATCTTCTCAGCGATCATGTTCATGACGAGCACACACTGTACAGTCCATCTATGCATGGCGCCAAGCACGCGAACATTGAAATCGCACATCGTGACACGGGGGAAATTGCCCGTTTTGTCCCATTCCCTGCCGTTGATGATGTCCGTGAAGATCGTGTATCCCCAGCACAGATTCCGAGTGTCAAGAAAGATCGCGAAGATGCAGAACTGAAAATAAAAAATTTGTATGGATTATGAAATCGTGACATGAATTTGAAATCAAAAATCTCTTGACGTTACGATGTTAGACTTCTAGAAAGAAATCGAAGGCCATGTCATGAGACTTTCAGACCGACTAAAGCCATTGCTTATACCTGCATAAAAATATTGAACACGTAGAGAAGCTTTGTGAAAATGTAGAGCACCACGAGATAATGACCGGATTTGCGCATTCGAGAGACGAAGCCTGATTCTGAAACTTTACAATAAGATTATCTAAACCTGCATAGCTTGCCAGATTTAAGTTCCCTCTGCAACTCCAATGCTTCTTGCAGATGGTCAGCTGCCTTTGTGACTTGCGACTCTCTTTCTCTCGTCGTGACGTTCTTCTTGATTTTGGCTGAATTTTCCAGGACGTCCTTCACGTTTATTCCTAAAATAGTCAACGACTATTTAGCAAAAGAATAGCTTGCAGTTCGAGCACGTAAGAATTTCGAAATCTTTCCAAAATAGATTCGAGCTTTATTTTCTTTGCAATAACTTACCGCTAGCACTATTCAATCCTTGCCAAATGACGCATGGTAGATAGAAACAGAAGGCTTGAAACGCAAGAACTAGGGGGATCCACTGATAATACCCAATGACAGCCTCGTCGCGCTTGATGAAGTCCTGGTCGGGGTGCTCGTCATCTGGGACGAAGTAACTACCCTTGATGAAGCAGTACGATTCGGTATATCTAAAAAATCAAATGAGAAATCCAACCTATTGAGGGTCGAATTTTATTTTCTTCAAAAAAATACTACTATTCATTCACTTACTTCTCCCAAGAGCCGGTAAACTGCGGGGGCACCCAACACTGAAATTGAAATTCGAAATTATCACGAATTTATTGGCTATTAATTGTAAGAGCCTCTGTAATTCTTCAAACTGCCCGAACCAAGGATTCGAGATAGGTCTGTGGTTTGGGGTTTTTTTATGGCTTCTGACCATATTTTATCTGAAGAACACGATTTCGGGGCTTTTTTTTCTTCGAATTTATACCTTTTGGAAAATGCACCCTGAGAAGGTTGAATTTTCCAAAGTGATCGAAACCTCCCAAAACCTATATCAGATTGTTCAGCTCGATAAGTTGAATCAAATAATGCAAAACTTTCCTGATTTAGCCCGTCTAGAACAATTTCCGGGCCGAAAAAACGAAAAATTCAACACCCTAAAGATGCATTTTCCAAAGAGTGTAGAATCCCGGAAAGAGCTCCTAAATCGTGTTCTTCAGGTCAAATATAGCCAGAAGCCGCCAAAAATCAGACTCGGGGGGTCAATCTCTATTCTCTGGTCCGACCTCTTCCTTAGCATCTTCGAAACTTACAGAGACTCTTTTATGCGTTTAAAATTTACACTTAAGTTATCATGATTCAAATTTATTCCTAAGCCTAGAAGCTACTATTTCAAGAACAAAATTTGATCTTCAAACTTAGTCTGACTTTTCAATACAATTTCAAACGGAAATAATTTTACCTGAATAGGCTTGCCGACATATTGACTGGCAGCTAAAGTAACAGCTCCCAGCGCAATCATGAATGCCGTGTAGTGGTAATTCAGCCGATCCACGAGATCGTTCGACTGATATGATCGTCTGGAGTGTATTTAAAATTTTGAAAAAAATCAGATCGATAAAATACCTGATTCTGGTCAGATAAGGAACTATTGCCCCTATCATCCTGAGGGAGGATCGGCTAAATATAAGACAAACTAAATTTAAAATTTGAGTCTAAGTTTCGAAATATAATAAAATAAATGTAAGTGTGGCGAATAATTCCGATCAATGATAAAGTTAAAACAGGTTTAATTGTGCTAAATTAAATAATACACACATTCAATAATTTTGTATGATCAACAAACAAGAAAATTTTAGGGCTAATTTATCCAACGAAAATACTATTCTCTGAATATTGAATAACTAGAAATCAATAAAAACGTATGAGTCTAAAAGCAAGAAAAGGCAAGGACAATGCAGAGGAATGAAGAAATGAAGGTCGTACGATAGAATGGGGAAGTATCGATTGAATGACTAGATCCCAAGCCTGAAAGGCAGAATGAATGATGCAAATCGGAAAGATAGGGGAGTTTCTGCGAAGATTACCTTTTTCAAAAGGAATAATTTTCAAAATGAAAAAATGTTTTTTTTAAGAATTGGAGAGGAAATATTTTAAAGTCAACTTCATTTTTTTGTATAGACCACCTTCATCCTATTCTAATCCTATTATCTAAAAAGTGACTTAGAATTGTAAAAAATAAAAGTATTCTCTGAAGACTAGCTTTCTATGGGAATAATTCTAGAAAGAAGTGTGAAAGATCGATTTTTTAAAAGTCGAAAAAAAAATAATGGAATTGTGGAAAGATTGCCGTTATGGTAGTTGGAGAAAGAATTGCAGGCGGTGCATTGAATACGAAAAACCGACAGCATCATCGATTGAAATGGAAAATGACAGGCAGAATGCGTATGTGTTTGGGAGAACAGAACAAGACAGAGGCAGACAGGCAGACATGGACGAAATAGGCAATTCCACAGGCAAAGAGAGGAGGAGACTGGCACTGAAAAGAGCATGGTTTGCAAGGAAGGAAATTACATCTTGCACTCGACATATTTGGACAAATACTTAACCAATTCAATGAAATGCGCTACAACTGACTGTTTAGACGATAAATATTGAGGGATTCGACTTTTATTTTGGATAGTTAAAATAAAATAACCTAATCTAGGTAGTCTTAATTCAACATTTAGAATATCGGCTAGCTTTACGATCTAACAAGGGAGGTGCGCAAATACGAAATTTTCCAAATAGGGATTTTCGATGACGGGAATGACGATGGCGAAGTCAAAAAGAGCTGAATAGGAATCTGAAGTCAGGGAAGCTTAAGCCGTTTTTAAATTATACTTTGTGTGAGAAAAAAGCAAAATCGCTATTTAAAAATGTAAGCTAATTTTGCAAATTTGTGAATACTAGTGAAGAGTTGACAATTTTCATTGATTTCCAACTTCCAGGTTCCTATTTAGCACTTTTTAACTTCACTATCGTGATCTCAGTCATTGAAAACCCCTATTTGGAAAGTTTCGTCGGGATCTGTGATTTCCGACCTATACACTTTCCTTGTAAGATAAAAATGAATGTCCTAATGATGAAAATGAAGAAAAATCACAATAAACGTAAAAATCATGAAATTACCTTAGGAAGGACGAGAAATAATACAAAGAGGTGGGAAGAGAGGAAGAGGTAAATGCGGCTGGAAGGTCGTTTGGGAGGACGATTGAAACTGCCGATGATTGGGAGAGGAGAAAAGGTTATTGCAAAAGGAGGCGAAGGAAAGAGATATACGACACATCACAAATATAATCGATTAGATATTGATTGAATCGAAGAAGTAGAGAATCCTGATTGTGAAGAGCACCTAGCTTTCCCTTTATCTAATAAAATTATGATATTAGAAAAGGATGAATTTAACAAAAAATAAGTAGATTAGATATTGATTGATTCAGAAATAGATTTCTAGTTGTGAAGATTATTAGTTTTCTCCGGTTTCATAATAAATATATGTTCTAAAAGTTGCGATATTTAGACAAATCTGAGAGTGAAATTTATATAAATCATAGCTCGATTTTGTATTGATCGAATCAGAGAAATCGAGGCCGACTGAAAGTGACAAAAACTAGTTCCCCTGCTCACGAATGCGTTAATTCGAAGCTAGAAACATGAATGTTGTGTGTTATGCCGAAATATCAATCAGATGTATAAAGAAATACCGCGAAATATAGCAAAAATAGTCTTTTTATTCTGATGACAAATCAAAATGAATATGCATTCTATCGATGTAGATTTTCTATTTAATTTTCGTTTGATTTCTAGTCTGCTTGCCATTTAAATATTTAAATCTAACCTGGGAAAATAATTTCATGAGGATAACTTATCATTTATGCAAGGGAATGAACGAAATATTTATGGATAATTAACGATTTATATAAATACACAATAACTAACACATTTATTTCCGATGTTCTTTATCCTAAAACGTATCTTCTATATCAAACCCTTGTTGATCTTCAATCAATTTACTATCACTTCGTTTCCCGAGTTTGCCTCTGAGCGTTAATTTAGGATCGTATGAACTGACAATCTTAGCCACATGAGGGATTGGACCAAATCTGAATAAAGTGAAACTTTATGCATTTTAAATTAGGCCCAAAAATATAAGCTGCCATGAATCAAAACGTAAATTCCTTGTTTTTCGGCTGCATTGTTAGATTTAATTAAATTTTATCTGCTATAAAAGGTTTAATCTGCTTTCAAGCTAAAACAACTTATAATACAATCTATTATTGAGTTGGTCTATGAAAGTTCGTAGCGGACCTACTAACTTTTTTTTTTGTATCTAACGAACCCAAATGGGGTTTTCAGCATTAGCGTCCTTAGCGTATTGGCATTTAAAAGATATACTTCTCGACCCCGTCCTTTCACAGCTTATGCGTAAACGTCACGCCAAACGAATCTAACTTTTAGGGTCTCAATAAGGGGCTCATTTTTTTGTTACAGTACAAAAGTGTGCAGCCAAATGTTATATTATCTCGAAGCATTGCATAAGTACTTTACGATAATATGAAAATTTGGAAATTAATTGCACCAATCCGCGTTTTTCGCGTAAAATTATCTCAAAATCCAATATAGGCATTTTGGAAAATCGAATGCAGAATTTTTAGAAGTAAGAATTTTTGCATAGTTGCTTCATAAAAGTTGTTTAGAATTCATTGATAAGTAGAATGATACTAAATTTTACTCAGTTGAACCATTTTTTTTATTTTTAAATTTCGATTTGTCACCTAAGGGGGAACCATTATATGAAAACTTGACATTTCGTGCTTACTAATTGTAAGTGAGGCCATGGATTTTAGATGTGTCATGTGAACACCCATACGTTAGTGCACTGATACAGAAACTCCCATTTGGATTCGTCAGATACAAAGAAAGTTATTAGGCCCGCGCTACGAACTTATGAGCCAACTCAACAATATTTGATCAATTTAAACTAAGAAGTAAAACATTGGGTTTGTATTTACCTAACATTCCCCACAGAATCACCATATCGCAGTCCAACTCGCCTTTTTGCCATAAATCTATCGTCGAATTGCGCGTAAGTTATCAGGCATAAAAATGCAAATACAAAGAACTGAACAGGACGTTGGAATTGCATAGGGATTACCTGAAAATTATATTTACCTAGAATTCAAATATGAGATCTAAGAAATGAAATGCAAATAATAAATAAATTATGGAATTTTTAAAAAGGTAAAAGCTATGCTCATTCCATAATGGAATAGCTGAGAATAGATTGGTTGAATCTTCTAATTTTTCTAACACCGTTTAAAAAGAATGCCTCACACTTTCAATTTACGATTATTTTATGGTTTTCTACGAATTAGATGGGTAGAATTTGTAGAGATAAACAAACAGAACAGATGCAGAGCAATTCAGTGATCAGAGAGATGACGAAGTCCCAAATAAAATAAAAGTTTAGGGGAGAAAAAATTCGACTATTGTATTTTATAGAACCTATGAAAATCTACAAAAGTAGAAGTTTCCGAAAGTTCCAAGTCGAAAAATAATGAATGCAAAGTTTTGAAAAGGCAACAAGTAAAGGTTAGTTCATTGAGAAGAAGACCAGAATATTCAAACATTCCAGGAAAAGAGCAGGAATAATCAGTCTGAAAACTGGGCAACTCGGAACCTAAGTCTCTCTATGACACGCCCACAGGCTGCATACAAAAGCAGCTTTTCGAAAAAAAAAATCTGGGTTTGGATTCAAGTTCAATCTACATACCTTGTATGTAACTTACAAGATCAAAAATACCTTATAGGTTGTGTTGTAAGTTCATTCACAAGGTCTATAAGCGATATTGTAAGTTGACTTACAAACCTTGTAAATTATAACGTAATTAACCGAATTTCAACGAGAAATTAACTTATTGTCAATGATCGATTACTTGAGACAGAATAAACGGTGCAAAAAGTCAAATATGCCAAGCGTGCATTGTGTAATTTATTCCAAATAATCGTCAAAATCATCCCTTAAATCAACGGAATGACGTTTATTCCTTTGCAAATAGCACGCTAATTTCCATGCATCACACCGGCACTTGATTGACGGTAGTAGTGAAAATTTAATGATTCTTAACCCTATAAGCAGCATATGATTGTTTTCGTTAAAAAATATTCTCGAAAAATCGCGAAGAAATACGCTAAGACATATAAAGAAAAATGATGACAGAAATAAGTATGAATTCTGAAGACTCCATCTAAAATTATATTACATAGTATAGAAATACGTAATGAAAAGTTGATCTTATGAACTGCCAAGAAATTTCTTGAATAAACTTTCCGCACGAATTTATTTCAATTGTTCCTGTACATTTCTTAATCTCAAAATTTGACCTCTTTCACAGATTAACTTTTCTCTTTCTGTTATTGTAACATCTGAATTCCTTTCTCGCTTGCTCTGATTCTTTTTCCGACCTCTCAATGGAAATTCAAATGAGACATTGACTTTTCCTTGGGCCATTTATCTGTCTGCTAAATAAACTTTTACAAATGAGATTTTCTAGCTTGAGAAGTCACTTACTTAACTTTTTCATTACATTTTTGTAGGTAACCCTAATGAAGGAGAACATTCAATGTCTTCGAGGAATAGCGATTCTCTTCGTATTTTTCTTCCATTTGTTTCCTAAAAACTTTCCAAATGGATTCGTGGGAGTCGATATGTGAGTATTTTTCAAACTATTATTTACCATTTATTATTCAAATATGGCATTTCGATTTGTTACGAATATGAAAGAAATAATATACTGGAAATTGCTTCAAATGGGCTGCGTAATTACCGATTTTGACATATTGATTCGCAAAAATTTGAGATTTTTGAAGGATGAAATCAGCCTGACTTCGATTTCCAAATTTCATAATTTCCAACTTTACACAGCTCATGTAACACTATTCTTCCCTCGTCATTTCAAGAAGTAGCGACAAAATTATTCATAACATTCCTAGATTCTTTGTCATTTCTGGCTACTTGATGACCATGATCCTGTCAAAGAAAAATCTATGTCAACCTAAGACCTACGTTGATTTCTTCTATAAACGGTAAATCTTTCAACCAGAACTCTTTGAAAAGACTACTTAATTTATTTCATTCAGTATTCACCGAATATTTCCGCTTTATTACTTGGCAACATTTCTGATTCTAGTTGGAGTTCATTATTTTCTGGTAGAAAATTGGTGGAAAGACAATATTCGCTACTCGATATTTTCATTAATCTTGACTCTGAATCAACTCATTATTCATGATAGCGGCGACTATTTCAACCAGGTTTGACAAAGTAAATTTCAGTTTAAAATATTTGAGGTTTCAGTTTTTGACTGACGGCAATTCACGCAACGCGTTTCTTCATTTGTGGTCACTTTCTGTTGAGATTCAGTTCTATCTGATCTTCCCGTATTTATTCTATTTTACGAGCTATCTGAAGAGCAATATTCGAAAAGTAGCAATGCATTTGTTTGTTTTTAAAGATAAAACGCTTTAGATAATTTACTTTGGTGTAATTGCGTCGCTTTCTCTCATATTTCATTTGACGGCAAATTATCAATTCGTATTCCAATTCACCGCAGCTCGGTTGTGGCAGTTTCTCGTTGGATCTATGGCTTTCTATACTAGTGCTGAACTCAACTCAATTCGAACGACTGATGAGAAAATACAGGGTATGAATTTATGATGTTTGAAAATCTAATCGAATTTTCATTCCAGACAAAATTCGTCTACCCCCATTTATTCGATCAATATCGCTGGTTTTCTTATGTCTGCTCCCAATTTCACAATTTGCGATTCCGATGCGACCATTTCGAGTCTTCATCACGTTGATCACAGCCGTAATTCTTGCTGATGATAATTCGGAAGTTGCGAATAACAGGGTAATTTAAAATGGATCATTTCTATCAGGAGTTTAAAAGTTAACGAAATTTGGGATTGCGATCAAATGTGCATTCCAGAAAATTTAAATATAACTTTATTGTAAATTGTAGTGCAATTGAGAAAGTTTTGTTCCTTATAAAAAATTGCTTTCAGATTCTTTCATCAACCATCCTTTCTTATATCGGCGATGCTTCATATTCGATTTATCTCGTACATTGGCCTGTCATTGTATTTCTAAATTATTCAGCAACTGTAGACAAGCAGAATTGCATAGGTAAATCATTTTCAGTGCCTGAAATAGCTTCATCAATCTATTCAGTATGGACTATAATAATTTCTCTGCTAGTTTACCATGGCTACGAAAAATTGTATCGAACTCAGAACAAGAAATACATACTTTTGTTACTGGTCGTCCTGATCAGTTTGAACGCTGGAGCTCAAATCTTGGCTCGAAACTTTAAAATTCCCTCAATGGCTAGAGAAAAATTAAGCGGTAGGTTTGAATCCTTTAAATGGGATTTTAGGCAGCATTTACACATGGCGAAACTTGACTGAATGAGAGAACAACCAAACCATTCTTTTCTTTATTATTCTTTCCTCGATCTCTTCCTTATCTTTGACTATTAGTTTTCGTCATTTAGTGACTGTTTCGTCCTAAAAAATAAAATTCATCGGAGTTATTATAATAATTAGACAAAGTCTCAACTTCAGAATATAACAAGAATATTTATGACATAAATGCGAACTACATAGATGGAAGTTGGTGGCGAAATGTTGCATGCGATTCGGAATCTTGGAATGAAGAGATTTTCAAGGGGCTTCCATCGATTGAGATCGACAATTTCGAAGATACCTGGGGACATTGTAAATGGAAGGTAAAAATGAATGATTGAGTATAAAATTTATGTTTTCTTTCTGGAAGTTCCTACAATTATACTCATTTGCTAATAATAAGTTATTTTCAGATTGTACGAATTTTCAAGAAAAATTAAGTTCCATACAATTGACACTTCAAAAGAGCTATTTTTAATAAAAATTAATTTACAGACAGGAAATGGAAGTCTAAAGTTTTTGGTTGTCGGAAACAGTTATTCCGTGAATTTTCTTCCGTTTATTCGCGAAATATTTCACAATATTTACGGTGAATTACATTCACTTTCTATTGTAGGTTAGCTATACAATTTATACGACAAATTTACTTCAGAATCTTTTTTTAGGTAACTACGTATTATATAAGGACAATGAGGTATCGGAAATTAGTTTGAATGTAACGAAGAAGCTAGTTGATCGATTGAAACCGGATATCCTATTAGTTATTGTAAAGTAAAGGATAATATTTTGACTTCTTTATCTTCGAAATAATTTCAGACATAAAAAACTCATGTGGTCACCAATTTTGGACAAAGTTGAAAATGATCCAGTTTTAATGCAGATCAATGAGAATATCAAATATTACGAAAGGTATGAGATTTTGAATAGGGAGCAGAAGCTGATATTTTTAAAAATCGGATAGAAACCGAACTTGGAAAATGTTTGGGTTTAAGTTTCTTCTCACCTTTTATGTGAACCTTAATCTAGTTAATGTTTTCAAAAATCAGACGAACGAAGAAATTGTTGATTATGGATTCTTTCATTCAACCGAGCAGTTTCCACTTATCGAGCTTCATCGAACATCTAGTCGAAGGATTGGACTTGAGAACAAGCAACTATGATAAATGGGTATTTATTGAATACATAGGATGTGGCAAAAGTCTTTGCTTCGAAATTAATTTCACCATTCTTCAGGGTTTAAGGCTCTAAATATCCAACTTCAATTAAAACTAGATGAAAATTCGTCGAAATAAGGGTCGAGATATGAGGAATCCGAAAGTTATATCAAAAAGTTTTCTTTATACATTAACATAGCTCTGGATTATTGTTCTTCATTGCCTAAAGACTTTTGTCAAATTTTGCAATGTACTTAAACCATTAAAGCAATTTTAGGATATGGATTTCACAATTCGCAACGAACTTCGAAGATGTTCTTCTATCAATTGTACTAAATGCGAGGTCTTTCCTTCAATTTTTCAGAACTAAAATATCAGCTTTAGTTTTTCGACCTGAAACCCTTGTTTCTTTCTGAAGATAAACGTTTCTATATGGGATATGATCCAGAAAAATTGACTTCCTATTTTGACGATACCGAGCACGTTACGAAGCCAATATTTGATCTCGTTCTGCCAGTCTTTAGAAATCTGACTCACAAAATAAGTAATCTCGTTGATAATTTCGAATGATTTTATTTTTATTGATCATTTCAAACGAATTCTCATAGAAATTGAATGAATTTTTCACTGTCATATTTCATAACTTTCATAGTATTTAATAAATTTGTAATGATTGTACATTTGCAATAGTTAATTGTAAGAAATGTGAGGAATATCAAAACGAATAGTTTGACCCATTCTATGAACTTGAGAAATAAAAAATTTCCTAGCCTTATTATTCCCTATTAGGTGGGGGTCAGCTACCCTCAGCCCGTAATGAGACAGTCGACCTGTTCTAGCCACACAGGACTAGTGGCCCGTTCCGAGGACAGACTGTTGTTGTGTGCAACAGCCAAGGGATTTTAGGCAAATTTTTCGTGGTTTTATTCGTTACTAACACTTCTTAAACCTCTCGGTTTGGGTCGAAGTGGGGATAAACTTGAGAACCTGCTCTAGGCAGTGACACACAACCACTGCTAGACCACCTCGTTCCCATTTTTAAAATTAATAATTCATTCAAGCCCTCATTTTTATTCTTTTTCATTCGATTTTTTAGATTGTCCTCATTTCTAAAATTACTAATTCATCTCATTCTTGACTTTTCGCCCTTTGGTGTCAATTTTAGGCCATTTTTCGATGCTATCTCATTCCTCCACTGTCATTTTT
The DNA here is from genome assembly GCA_964036155.1 of Diploscapter coronatus. Taxonomy (NCBI): domain Eukaryota; kingdom Metazoa; phylum Nematoda; class Chromadorea; order Rhabditida; family Rhabditidae; genus Diploscapter; species Diploscapter coronatus. Next base: position 84,155,940 of record OZ038422.1, on the reverse strand, counting down.
CGAGGCGAATTTCATCTAAATATGTTCACTCGTTCTTTCTTGAAGAAGGTTGGAAACGAGAAAAAGAACATTGATACTTCCGCTTCGATTCAGCAAGAACAAATTCGTATCTTTAAATTCATCTATAGTTTGAGATTGATAGAATGAAACAAATAGTGATGTAAAATTGATGGAAGTTCAAAAATGTTGCCTGTGAACTCATCTGGTACAAAGGGAAACTTTGGCATGGGCGGAATGTACATTCCTTCTGCATATCTAACGAACTTAGTCATAGTAAAAATTGAACAATTTAGTAGGAAACATATTTTGCTATTTAAGGGTCATTCCATGGGTAAACGCAACCACGGTCGGACAATTGCAAAAGTGTCCCGGATACGAACCAAACCCATATGGGTGGATACACCTACGGGTCCTAATCGCAAAAATGTGGAGACCAGGCCCCGCCCCCTAAAGTCGGCGGGACTAAAATAGGGGTTGAAAATTTCACCGAAATCTGGTCATGGGTTTCGTTTTTCCAGCTTCTCATGCAATCTTTCACTATTAAACGTTCTCTCGCTCTTCCTTTCCCTGAGGTGTCTATCCTCTGATGGCGCAAACAGAGCAAAGCGATTGTAGCACTGGTATGATGCCGAGTTTAGAAATATAATCCGATAACAGCCAAGATTCTCTCCTATTCAATAATTTTGACGAATTTAGCAGATAAGCAAGAAAACGTTTGAAAGTGAGAGAGTGAATGAGAGGCTAGAAAAACGAGACAGAACCAGATTTGGATGAAAAACAGAATACTTAGGAACATTTTAGAATAAATCATTTCAAAAATAAATTTAATTAATTTGAAGCTTTGTGGCAGAACTTATTCGTCAGCCTAATAATTCCAGTAACATATTTCTACGGATATTTCGAATATAAATTGAAAATACTATTTATTGATTTATTATTTTTAAATCCTTCATAAATTTTCGTGGAAAGTAGCAGACCCCTTCACATAGGGAAGAATGCTAGGAAAAAAATTTTTTCGTGGAAAGATGAAAGGTAATGAGGATAATCCGGAAACGAGCAGGTTTATATATTTGAAATTACAAATAAACTTCTAACAACAAAAGTGAACTATTACATAGGGTTTACCATTTTGGACTAATCCTAATGTCTCCTACCAAATCAATTTAGAATGCGCTTGGTTTGGTTCAGAAAGATAACTTTTTAAGGCACACACTTTCTTGTAACAATTATTGAGATTTAGAAGCGAGAATCTACGAGGTTTTCAAAATATCGCTAATTATATCCTTGATAATCTATCTATTTGTTGCAAAAGAATTCAACCAATTTATATACACTAATACTATTCGGCCTAATTTCACTGAAATTATAAAGTAGGATGTTTCTATTTATCAACATTTCAACATTCGCAAATAATTGAAAGATGCAAAAATTCCGAACAAGGCTGTTTGCGGCGCAGTGCAGTAAATTTTGCTTTTAATGTGATGTGGTACGCCATTTTACTGCACCGCAAACAGCCTCAGGGATGCCAACAGGTACGATTTTCGGTACCTTTGGGCATTTCTGAACAGTCTGATTCTGAGTATTTAAAAGTCTGAACAGAGTATAAGGTCTGAAATTTTCTTCATTAAAAATTCGTATAAGGTATAAGAACAAATTTACCAATATACTAACTTAAATATTTAAAAAAGGGTCTCTGTAATTGTCGAATCTTTAGCCCGACTCCTTCCTTAGAATCTTCGAAAGTTACAGAGACCCTTAAACATATGATATCACCCAAAATGCTTAGAGTTCTTAAAGAATATATAACTTTCGCATTGTGGATTTCTTTAAAAGAAATATATTTTGTTTATGATTAACGAAATACTCTTGCAGAACATTTTCACTTAATCCATGTTGCACTCAAACGGGTAATCAACTATTTCGAATAATGGCAGGTTACGGAGCCGGAAGGTCCATCAACAGAACGCATGTCATTCGACTTGGGGAGGATTGCCAATATTCTGATTTGGAACAACTTAGTCTAATAATATCAATATTCCCTAAAATGGATAAGATTATTATCACAAGTGTGCGAATTTATAAGACATGTTATTCGTAAGAAGCGAGTTTGGGGTGATACCTAGAGGGCACAATTGATATTCTCGATGTGAAAGCAGAACTATGCAAAGGGCTGTACGAGCTCGAACTCGCTGCGAGTTAAAACCGAGTTCGAGTTAGATTTTTTCGAATTCCGTACATCCCTGCAGATGAGAGGCGGAGGCAGGTGAATGACAACTACAGCGAGCCGTATCACCCCCTCTACGAGAACTAGAGTCTTTCAAAGAGCGTGTCTTAAAATTGACGAAAAGTAATGTTGGATGAGGAATTTTTCGAAATGAGGATATAAATATATATTTTTTAAATTTCTATTATTGATTGGAGAGAACGTCAATATTAAAAAATTACGCTATTCGTCTCGTTTCTCTTCTACGCGACTATTTCGCTTCAAACTCGACTTCTAATTGCGGAATGGATATTGACTTTCTCTCCGATCAACGACAATTCAGAATGACGTTCCTTATATTCCTGCTATGAACAAGAATGATGTTGACTTCGCATTTTATAATGGGGAAGAATCGTGTTTCATTTATGAGGACCCGAAAACGTTATTTCTTTTTACAGGAGGAGAAGATATTCCAAATTTAGACGACTTCTATCGAGAAAAGAGAATCATCTCAATCTACACCACACATGCATGTTTAATTCGCGTTATTTCGAAGAATATATCGAGGAACTTATTCTTTACTTCGAATTTAGCAAAAACACAATCGAAAAAGGAAAATTGGCCATAAAAGATATGAAACTGTAGGCTAAACTAATTGGAAAAATGAATAATTTATTAATTGATATTTTAGAAATACTTCTGCTGATCATTTGTGTGTACATACAAGAAGAACTGATCATAACTTTCCATCTGAACTGAATTTCACAATTCCGGCTATAGACTTTCTCGTCAAGAAATTGGTAGTATAATTTTATTTATGAACTATGCAAGTATTAGTATTCTTTAAAATTTCATTCAGAAAGTTCCGAACGTGCTGATATTTGGAGATGATCACTTATTCATGCAAAATGTATCCGATATTGTCAACAAAAATTATAAAAATGTTAGCAAATTATAAATTTCTGAGATTCTAATCCAACTTTGCTAGTCTTTCTTCTTTTTTAGTCAAATTGTTGAATGCGTCTGTCCGAGCTTAGATCTTGTATCTGAGCAAGGACACCCCCACATATCATGCATGGTTCGAAAGGTAACAGTGACTCAATGCGTAACGTATAATTTTTATCGCGATTTGACCTTTTTAATTAGCATCTATGCTAATTCCTGTATTTTTCGTTAGTTTTATCTTGATAAGACATTGAAGAATACAAGGTAGTCTCATTATTCAAAATGAACCTCACAAAAGTTTCAAATCAAACCAAAACAATACCAATCCAATTTCAAAACAATCAATGACGAACAATAAACAAACAACAACTCCCTCGTTCATCATTTTTGATAATTACCAATTCATCTAGAAGATGTTGCCCCTTATTCAATTTCAACTCAAGTCTAATTTGCTAATTTTGCATCCAATATATAAGAAAAGCAGTTTTGCCGCAAATTAGCATATTATCAATGTAAAATCGATCTAACGAGCCTTGAGAGCGCATGCTTCACGACTGTCGAGACTTGGCTAGTTTCTATTTAGTCTTGAAATATGAAGATCAAAAGAACTACAATTTATTGCATCTTATTTTTGACTTAAATATAGCATATTTTTATTTTAGGTAACTCCAATAATTAGTACAAATAAAGATATTGGAACAGACTTTTATATTTCCTCGAAAGCCTGCACTTCTTTTCTAATGACCTCTTCTGTGTCGACTTTTGGATGGATGTTAGCGTTTATGAGCAAGAATCAATCGCAAGTATTCTATGATGTAGATCTTGCGGAAGCTTCCCTATTAGATCAAGGATTTCATAGAGGATTTCATAGGTAGAAGTGGCAAGTCTATAAATAAATGCTTTACTTTAGATATATGTGGCAACAATTGAATATTTTCGAATAAAACTGGAGCAATAACGTCCTAATCGGATTATTTTAACCGAAACTAGAACTCCTCGCTCGTCGTTTTAGGCACTAACCTTCAACTGGCGATTGTTTTGTCAAATTGTTTGCCTTTACTCAGGGAAAGATTTTGCGTCGCTTTGGAAGCGCTTCAAAAGCGTTTTCTCCAAAAAAAAAGCGCCGCAAAAGTGACGCGAAATTTTTCAAAGCTATATCATTTTCCAAATTCATTGAAAACATTGAGTTTGTTAATCTTTGAAAATAAAAATTGATTATTTGAATATTGACATTTTTTAAGACTAACAGAAAGCTTGGCACAGGTTAAGAGTGAATGTCAGTAAGGACCAAAGTCGGTGTTTCCAGGGGTCCGTCGATTTGGCTGATTTTCACACATTTTATTCAGTTTTTCACGCTGATCATCATGGTATGATTTGTTTTTCATAAAAATGAAAGTGGGCGGAGTTATGCTAATTTCAAGTTTTTATATACCCCATACCAGAAAAAATTAATAACTTTCTTATTTGTGAACCAAATTGAATGATTCTTTTTTGTTTTGTAGATCTTGAGTAAGAGAATAATGTAAAAATAACAAGATAAACATTTTAAATTATTTTTTGCGGGAAAAGTTACCCTATATACCCGTACTGTGTTTACAAGTGTAATGTGAGTTAAAGTTGAAATTTTCCATGAAATCCTGTAGCTGTTCAAGCTGATAAACTTCTGTTCCAGAACTTATTTTAGAATATGCCCACACAGGGAGATATAAATTTTTAAAAAATAATGTATAAAAGGCATTATGGTGAATTTGACCATCGTACTTCAAAAAATTCTGGAGCTCATGTGAATGTGAATCTGAGATCGATCTTGGAACAAAATTGTTCGCCATTTCCTTCTACATAAAATACTGGAAGTACAAATTTTTTCAACGTCATTTACGCGCAAATATAGTACGGGTATATAGGGTAACCTAGGCTAATTTTTTCCCGTCAAAGTTAATTTCTAAAAATTTTCTCTATATTTTTAACTTATTCTCCTCGACAAGATCTACAAAACAAAAAAAGAAGCATTCAATTTGCTCCAGAAATAAGAAAGTTATGAATTTTTTCCCGAGGTCGGGTCAGTCAAAACTTCAAGCTACCGTAATCCTGCATACGATCATTTTATGAAAAACAAACCACACCATGATGATCAGCGTGAAAAACTGAACAATATATGTGAGAATCAGCCAAATCGACAGACCCTGGAAATACTCCCTTTCTAAGACTTCGGTTTTTCCTGACATTCACTCTTAATTCATAAATGAATAGCTCAAAAATTAAAGAAAGAAACTGTCATAACCATGCATGCTCTAACATTCTTACCTTTGCACTTATTTATCTTTTCGATAAAACCACGAAGAATCATATCGTTTATACTAAAATTTTATGAGAATTGAAAGAATAGATTTGTGAAGCGAAAATGGCGAGCTTTGCGTCGAAATTAGGTTATATCATGATGTCACATTCTCACATTGTATCTTTTACGGTAGGAGAAAATTAGGGTGTATGCTAACTTTATAATTTTATGATTCGTTTCCAATCGAAAATTTATCAGGAAAAAATCTTCTTTCATGATAGACATTAACTTAGAACTTTTCCTTCTATCAGAAATAATAATGATTTCTAAAAAAGTGTACAGAAACACTAAGGCATGCAGTAACAGATGAATTTAACACTAGAAACTGCAGATAGCCCAAAGTTCATTGATGATATCAAATATGCACACCTTGAGGACAGAACAATAGACAAATAAATATCTTTATCAGCTGAAAATTTACAATCTCGCGAGAGTGCTGTATTCCTTGTCGCTTTTGGAGATGAAGTCCTTGATGAGGTTATTGAAGGCCATTCGGAATCGGGTTGATAGCAAATTGTAGAAAATAGGGTTTAGCATTGCGGAGACGTATTGTAGAAGGCCCTAAATCATCAAATAAATATTTCATAGATATTTTAGAGCAAATGAGATGTTGTTTCAGCGTAACAAAATCTTACAACAGGGTTAGACAGCTAGGTATTTTGCTATTTTATTTACATTATTTTGCATGACATTGCCATCTTTTCAAGTTGTAAAAAAAATTAAAATTCCGTTTTCGAAACAGTTATTGTTTGAAGACAGACTGACGGACTGGAGGATTCTGTAGTTAGAGATAGGGTAGGTTGGAGTAGGGTGCAATAGCGTGGAAAAAGACAAGGTCCGTTGTCAGTCCGTCTCAAATAGAAGTCGCCGCTTCTCGAAGTTAACTTACAGTAATCGGATAGAGAAGTAGACATAGAGTTGAATTATCACATTGTCGCTTCGTATGTTGCACAATCATTCGTTCGATATGATACGGTAGATAACAAATGAAGAATACTGATGTTACGATCACTAAATCGTCATTTTATTTCATTTCAATAGTGCCTAAAATTCGTACCCAGCATTCGAATAACCATTTTCTGCGCCTGTTGACTTGGGGGAGCAGAATTTGAGCTCTTCATGTGAACTGTATAAGTTCCAGTTGCAGAGCTCACATGGTATTGAAACTAAATTCGACGAATAGCTGATTATTATTCAGCAATGAGATTCTTTTATTATTGATTGAAGAGAATATCTATATTCAAAATTACGCTACTCGTCCCTCGCTTCTCTTCTACACGACTCACTATTTCGCTACAAATTCGATTTCTGACTTATGAAATGAATCGACTTTTTCTTCAATCAACGATACAAGAAATAAAAATGAGAATATTGATAGATGATGACAAAGTTGGACAATTGTTTTTATTATTTTAGATTTATTTTCTAAAAGGCATTTGTTTAACCTGGCTACTGTCGCTATTCGTTGTTCCAACGGGAGTGTGCACTGTTGTCGAGACTGAGATTTCACTCAGCGTTACTAAATTTTTCCATCATTTGTTGAATAGCATTGTGAAATCATCTTGTAAACTGGTTGGCAATATGACACAGGATATAGCCGAAATAGGTTAGGAAAGGTAGGATACAATATCCTTTCTCATAATGTTTTGTGGTTTACAAAATGTCTTTTGAAACTAACTCAAAATTCGAGAATAGCAGAAGATGATGAAGAATAATGGCAGAATGAAAGTGACGAGCATTGTTAGCTGCAAAAGTTGATATATTTTCTGAAAATCAATGAAATTAACCTCGAAAGGATATCGGAGAGGTAAATCCTGACTTGTGACATAATCACAGCTTCCTCGAGCTATGCCCAATTCACGGTTGTACCCGCAAAAATCAGGTACAACTCTTTTAAACTGAAAATCGTTTTTGTTAAAAATGACATTATTAAAACGAAGATATAAGACTATGTGATAAAAAATAATAAATAATATTCTTATAAAATGACTACTTCTTCAATATAAAGTCGTCATAAAAATTTACCTGCATTCCAATGTAAAGAGACGGGAAAAACGCAATCAGCCAGATCGAATAGATTAGAATCATCACGCTGAAAATGATAAGTGATGTGATAAACAATGATTTAAAGTAAAATATACCGTTTCCTATCTACAATAGATCTATGACTGAATGGATAGACAATGGCGACGTATCTTTCGACTGTCAGGGAAACTATCGTTAGAATCGATGCAAATGTGAATAGGGATATCGCTGTGCCTGAAAAGTTATTTTTCTTTGAACTCAACAAATCTAAAAATTCAGTAACATAAAAATATTTCAAAGTCACACTTATTTTTCTCGATTTTATTGCATATCATGATATTTCGACAATCTGAGGTGATAGCTGCAATAGTTGCATCGTTGCATATGAAATAGTGTAGGGAGAGAATCCTTTTCTTATCTAACTCTATTCTATTTCATATGCAACGATGCTACGAGTTGCAACTACTTTTCCAAATTGCCTGATTTTTTAAAATTTCAATAAGGCCTCAAAAATCTCACTCATGAAGGAGCAGTATCCTGGGATAGGCGGCGGCTGACTGTTCATCCATAAATGAATTAGGTCGAATGGCACACCGACTACAATCAGACACAGATCTGACAGAGCCAGATTTGCCAGGAAATAGTTGGTGTGCGAATGGAGAAGGGAGGTCTGAATGGTGAAATTATTATCTCCATCGAAAGTTAACTATATTTGGAGATGAATGTTTAGAATTGGTAGTTCTTCTTCTTTGAAAAGAAACAATTTCTACACAAAATTAGAAGAAATTTCAAGTGATAAAAGTGATTGCATTATTATTTTAATTCGAATGTACCAGTTATTTAAAAATTAGCATACATGTTTTCCTCTTCACATTATTTCTAGTTAGAGATTGAAAATTGCTGAGAAGTTGGAGCATGGTATGTTTTAATTCCAAACACTAATCATATGACTTTATCTGATAAACCTTGTAGATGACGAGGGCTGTGAGTAAATTGCCCACGATTCCAACACAGGCAACCAGAACGAAGATGATCGTGAAGATGATCTTTGCAATTATCGAAATGTGCACGTGTTCTTCCGATCTGAATGATAAAAAATCTGAATACAAACAAAAGTTACAGAAATTGTATGAAGGAGATATCGTTAATTTGTGTTTTAGATCATAGCATAAATATTCTAAAGTAAATTTAAAGTATAGATGCAAGCATTCCATACCCCTGATCATCTGGTCCATAATAGTGGAATAAGAATGCCGTCAGATTAGCGACTTCGGCCACTTCCCTTCTGTGACAATACGGCTTGAGGCCGTCGAAGCGGTCTTGCATGAATACGTGAAGGCCAGTAATCTGAAATCACAACTCATAAGAAATTTGAAACACTCTGAAAAAGTAATCATATCTAAGCTTTAAATGTTCTCAATTTCTTAATGGCAGTTAAAAAAACAAGATTACTGTAGTTCCATTGGCAGTGTCGAGTTGCATGTCCTTTAGCGAAGTAATGATGGCGGCAAACAATGAACTGTTCATGTTAGGGGCGAGACCATGACTGTCCGCATTGTCCATTTCTGAAATTATCTATGATCCGGGCAAGATTTGGAGTCGTTCTTCTAATTTATTATGATAATTTTAAATATCGCTGTGTTATCTGAGTTTACTTTTGAACAATGGCGACGGCAGGTAAACGACTGAATTTAGAGATTCTGAAGAATCACAGTCAAGATGAAAGATTATCAAGGTTTTATATTAGAAATCTCATTGCTTCAACAAATATGTCTACACCATGTTTATCTTACTAGGCAATATTTAACAGATTATCTCACGAATAAGGAATTTTAAAAATTGAGGATCGAGAATTTGGAAATCTGGAAGAAATTCGAGTAGCAAAACAAAACAGACATGGCGAGTAAGATAGCAATAATCGGAGATTTTGGGTATGTTTTGAAATTTGAAATGTTCGAAGATCTCGACTATCATCGACGGGCTCATTTCCTTTCTCGTTGACGCTTTTCCTGTATCTTGAAATTCGCACGCTTATTTTTATGATTAGGAAACAGAATCCTATGGCTGCTTTTTACCACTACAAACTATGCTCAGGAATATATGGGATCAATTAAAAATGCGATTTCAACACATCTTCAGACGAATGCCAAACATTTCCCAGTGCATAAGTTTAATTTCAATAACTTAAAATTAGATTAAAGTCAATTTCAAATGTCATGATTCTCCAATTTTCACCTGACAAAAGCTGAACCTCATCGAATCCTAGTAGATCCATGGTATTTTGCATTTAGAAATTCAGAGGGTGAAAATAAGGAAGATCAAACAAGCGGGAAGCGAATTCGACCAGACTGAGCTCCGAAATACAAAAATGCGAGAGGGGATGAGTAAGAAGATAAACAAATTCAAGATTTTTCATTTACATGCTCCCCTTCCCCTTGTAAGGACCACTTCCAAAAGCCAATAAGTCTGAAGAATGCAACTAGTGTCAATGTCAATGAGATGGACGGCCATTGCACGGAGGCATAGAAAATGAATTTTCAGGAAGACATACAGAATCAGAAATGATCTTTAGATTTGTAAGGATAAAATATCGTTTTCAAAAAAATCGCCTAGTTAGAAGATCAAATAATTTAGACAATTGATAAAAGCTGAGAATTCTGTGAAAGAGCAGAAAATATGCTCAAAATTCAACGGAAAAATCGATCTTAAAGCATGATGTAATTAAAACAGGGCTCAGCGCAATTTTAAACATCGTAAATAGTGTAAAATTTTGATTATTTATAACTTGCTAGGTCGCTACTAAAAGCGCTCGAAATTTAGCGTGTCCGCCCATTGTAAAGTCGCATAAAACTCAGCAGATAACAAATAGGTGAAATCATAGTTAATCATGATGAAAGTTCTTATAGAAAAATTGTGTTTCTCATTTGTAAAATCATCCACCCACTTTTGCAAAATTCTATAGACATGAAATGAGTGAACTTTACAGCAGAATAATGGTTCGTTCACGGCAGTTTTGCGGTAGAACATTATCAGAGTTCGTAGTTATAAAGATCGACAACTCTTCACTAGTTCCATTTCCCAAAAAGTGAGTCGTCTTTGCAATAGGTTAGGACGAGGTTTGCAATTAATCTTTAGCTAAATGATGACGCAATGAGATCTTTCGATGAACTTCTATTTTCTAGTTTCCTAATTTTTTGCGCGCAGTGTTGTTTTCTAGACCTACAAGAACTCTGCAGAAATTCGAGAATTGTGGGAATTTTGTGGGAGATTTCAAAAATGAGTATATTTGAACATGTGAATGCAGAAAAAAACAAGTTGAAATCTCATTCTAAGCGACGTCCCTGAAATGCTGAAGTGGATTTCTTATTTAGACACGCCTATGATATATCATAGCCAGTTTTTATATCCTATACTTTATCATGGCATGATTTCATCTAAAATTCGCAACTCGAGAAACGAACATCCCTTGATTTTTTGCTCAATAGAAATTAGAGATTATTCAGGCACAACTCTAGAAAGAAAGGATGGAAAAAGGAAATTATGGTGCAAAAATTTTTGGGTCATCGTATAATTAATTGTAGTAAAAATGTTAATGATTCGTATTATCACAAGTTATAAAGCGAAATATAAAAGAAATATTCATGGCTTAAAAATCGCTTGGGTCGCAACATAATTTTACGAAAATGTGTCAAATATTCGTGCTCCCAAGGGCTCATGAGAAAACAATATGATGAATAAATGATAACACGACCTAAAATGTCTTTCAGTCAGAATGCTCCATGAATATGCATCTAAAGCATTCATTGGAGTCGTCGAGATGACCTTTGTGATTATTATTTATCAATGAAAAATCAAAAAGTCAGCATTAATGATGAAATTGTTGCATTTCTCAAAGAAAATCCGAGTAATTATTGGATTGTTCCGATAAATCCTCGAAAAGAGCGAATTGAGGCCGAGTGCCGCAGGAAATCGAATTTGATAAACACAAGAAGGGGGAGAGGCGGGAGAGGAAGCGACACAGCAAATGGGCAAATGGAAATGCGAATGGAATTGAAATCGAGACTGACTGAGACTGGAGCTGGAGGTTGGAGGGATGAAAATGAGGCACCAAACCAGATGTCAAATGGATGAATCCCGGATTTTGGATGTGGGATGTGCTGAGAAGGCCGGAATCCTGAATCATTTTGGGGAATTCCAACTCGGTTTCAAGCTCAACTTCGAACGTTCGATTGATTTTGAATGCGAAATCGAATTATTCCGATTTATCAAAGTCCGAGGTTCGTAAAAATTCAGTGACGATCAGAATGAGACGAGACACTGATATTCAATAATTTGTGGTGCAACAAAGAAAGACAATGATTTCGTAACCTTTGAGCATTATCATGCTAATTAAGAAACAAATTTCATCCACAATAGCTGATTTATTCAGATTTGACGCGAATAAAGCGAACATAAAAGACGACAAAAGAAGAACTCTGATAGAACACGATCGATCACTTTTTAGAAACCAAAGATAAATATAAAGAAAAAAAAACTGCCTGCAATGAGAAAAATCAATCCCATTCAGAAATAATCGAACAATAAATAAAATAATATTATGATATGAGAAAGAGTGGAGAAGAATAGAAGTCAGACGGAGAAATAAGGCGATAAAAACACGGGTGATTGCACGGCTAAAAAGAAATTCGAATATCCTGGATGACTATTGTGCTCTAATTTTGAAAGGGGGGAATCACACGAAGCCGAAGTTGCGAGCCTTGATCGCCAGTTGCAGTTTCGATCTGGAATATTTACATTAAAACTAGGAAACAAAAATTGCATATATTCCATTTTCTTCCGAATATTGTTTTTTTTTCTTCAAAAATGAAGAGAAAATTCAAATCGAAATTTTGCCTTCCTCCTCTCCTTGTTCAACTTAGCCTTTTTCGTTTTTTTTATCCAATTGCAGGGAAAACTAGTGTTCGAATTTAAAATAGGAAATCTAATTCTTACCTGAGAAGTTTCCTGCTCGAGTACAGAGGAACGTAGAGTCTGCTGATGCAGGTGTTTGCGGTAGGGAGGAAGACGTCGTCTGCGGGACGAATCATGACTGTCGGCTGGGGCTGCCAGCCCTCTCCCACTGGGGGCAGCGAGGGGGTGCCCGTCCAGAAGAACAGAAGATCCTGAAAATAAAAATTTAAAAAAATAATAATAAATTTTGAAAATTCCGATTTCATTAATTCACGACGAACCTTCTTCCTCGTATATATTTTGAAATGTCATCATTCTTTCATCGTTTTTGAATTCAATGAATCTTGTAATATTGTTTTTTTTCGATTTTAATCCTAGAAATTTGCAGAATAATGAATTCCATGAACTCAGAGAATTTTCTCGATTGCACACTCCTCAAAATTCGCAAAATCATGAGTTCAGTAAAATTTTATAAATAAAAAAAAATTTGTACCGATTTCTCCTTTGGACTCAAATTCTCGACGACCTGCCAGAACCATTCCTTGAATTTGGTCAAAGTTTCTGCAGTGGCGTGGCTTTCATCCGAGAACGTGGTGATGGCCTGCAGGGTGGAGAGACAGAGCTGCTCTGTTCCACAAAGGAGAAGACGCAGATCCTCGGCCGAGAGGGCTGCAAGAGAGCCGGCTGGCATCACGTCGAACACGCCTTGGCGAATTGCCTGCAAATTAGAACAATTGATCAATTCGTTCAGGTACGAATTGAGAGATGTACATTTACCAAAGCTTTAGGTTTCAAGATATAAATATAGAAACAGCTAAAACTAATCAATCTACCTGTTATGATATTCAGATATGCAAGCATGAATATGAAAATGGCTGATTCAATTGCTCAGAAATTAGTCGAAAACTTCAACTCTCGAAGAAACGATAGAATGATACGAAAAGGTAGAGAGAAAAGTTATCTTTTGATCAAAAGGTGAATTTTCTATTACCTGCAGACACTTGATATGGTCTCCCAGGAGTCGTCTCTCCGTGTATCTGTAGACGTACTCCACGACGTTTTCCCGAGTCACCATGATGTTCTCTCCGCCAGGCTTCAGGGGGATCATCTCTGCTGGCTGAAATCAAATCAAATAATGAACTGAATTTCCAAATTCCCAAGATGATAATTGAAATTAGGTAGCTTTTGTGTCGTAACGTAACGTAACGCATTGTCAGAGATACGATTGGAGGGTGTGAAAGTCAAATGAATTAGTACGAGAAAAAACGTTCCGACAAATTGTAGTTGCCTTAAAATTACCTTGGATGGATCCTCAGGCGGAATGACGTTGGTGACGAAGTACATTTGCATGGCCTCGTAGAACTCCGTGTCGTTCGACCGCATCATCATATCGCGCAGAGAATTGAACAGCTAAAATTGGTAATTTGATTGGAAAGTCAATTTTCTAGTTTTTCTCCCGATTACATCCCTTCTTGAATTAACAGTTGTGCAGGCTGATCAGAGAAATGTCCGACCTTATCTAATGAAAATATTAGTGAAAAAACCAAGAAGAGGGAATTTCAGAATTTTGAAAGACCCACATTAGCATCAAAAAATGCCAAATCGATCCAGTTGACCGGTCTGTCCAGAATGAATTTGTAGACGTGACGAGCCAGTTTGAGGGGGAAGAGATCTCCCTGAAATTAGAATTTGAATTTTCTTCTATTCTACTTTATTCAAATTTTTAATGCCACACCTGCGAGAGGCACAGGCCCATCACTCTGCCGACGTTGCGGAACGCGTTCAGACGGATCGGCGAGAGACGGCCTGCCACTGGCGAGAAGAAGCCACGAGGAGATGCGCGGTAGAAGAGCGGGGCATCGTCCGAGGTCGGCAAGGGCTGCGAGGGATCTGGAATTTTTCCAATCATAAATATAATAAAAGCATTTTATTTGTATTTTTAACCAAATTCAACGAAGCCTTACATAAATTCTTAAATTCGCTGAATAACAGAAGCATGAGCATTTTCATAATGTAAAATTCAATAAAATTCAAAATAGCTCTCTTAAAAAATAGTCGAAGAAGAAAACTTACTCATTTGCTCTAGAGGCACATCGGCGGGCGCGGAGAGCAGCGACAGATCGGATGGGAGACCGTTGTTCAGCATCGCAGCGATTGCATCGTCGTAGTATTGTCTGAAATTTCGAATTCATTCAAAACGATCTATCTTACTAGGGAAGCATCTGACCTCGTCCTGGCGATATGAAAAACGGATACTACCATCGTGTTCTTCATGAAATTCTGATTCGAAATATGTAAAAATTAGCTGCCATCGAAGACGGGTTTGCGTGCTAGGACCCGTCGAAAAATTAAAACGAACTTCATTGCTCACCTAGGCCGGTCTTGAGGGAAAGAAGACATGAGCAGCGCGGTGCAGTGGTAGTGAGATGAGGATGAGAATGAAGAGGTACTATGCCCTATGTTATCGTATTTTTACTTTTTCAAGGGTCGATACCTGAATACTTTTGCAAAAATTATTCCGTCATATTTTTGCATAAATTAGCATGATATAATTGTGTAATGCCTCGACTTATTCATTTTTACAAAGAAAAATCATTTGAATCAATGCGAAAAATAATAATACAGCAAAATGGTGATAATTTAATAACGACGTATAATTATAATAAGTCGAAGCATTACATCATTATATTATACTAATTTATGCAAAAATATAATGGAATAATTTTTGCAAAAGTATTCGGGGTATCAATCCTTGAAAAAGTAAAAATACGATAACATAGGGCATAGTACCTCTTCATTCTCATCCTCATCTCACTACCACTGCACCGCGCTGCTCATGTCTTCTTTCCCTCAAGACCGGCCTAGGTGAGCAATGAAGTTCGTTTTAATTTTTCGACGGGTCCTAGCACGCAAACCCGTCTTCGATGGCAGCTAATTTTTACATATTTCGAATCAGAATTTCATGAAGAACACGATGGTAGTATCCGTTTTTCATATCGCCAGGACGAGGTCAGATGCTTCCCTAGTTAGCATTATTTTATTCGCTATCAAAATTTATACAATTGTTGTTCGTTCCCAAAAATATTGATTTTCGATTTTCTAAATTTGCAAAATTTTACCTGAAGGTATCACTTCCCGAAAGCATCTGCAGAACGATGGTCACCGGCAGATCGACGAGGATTCCCGCGATTCTGGGCGCAGCGGAGGGGCGAATTGCGTGAACTCTGAGAAAAAAATCAATAATTTATAAATTTCATTTTTATCCTAGTTTCAGAAAGAACTATTCTAACTAACATATCCCGCCATTTCTATCTCAAAAATTAGCTTACTTAGCATAAATAGCGTCAGAGAGAACGGGTCTTTCTCTGGCAGGCTCATCTCCGCACCGTTCCTGTTTGGCCGCATTCGCTCCGTCCACTCGCAGCGCCTCGTCCATATTCCTCGGGGTGTAGGGCTGTGAAGCGACTTGCAGGGGATGGCGCCTAAAATATACTCAATTCGGTCGAAAAAAAAAAATTCAAAATTTCTATTTTTATATGGAAAAAAATCCATAAAATCATACTTGAATTTTTTCCTTCCTCCAAATGCACCGCTTCTCTCGCGCATGATTTGAATTCTTCCGCGACTCGACGTTCTCTCCAATGGTCCGGAGGCTGAAATATTCAAAAATTCTACCCAAATATTTACTTTTCAAAATTCAGCCAAAAATTTCATAATATTTCTGCCAATTCAAATCCTCATCTTTTGTTCTTAATTTAGAATTTTCACTAAACAATTTCGGGCATGTTATAATTCTCATTTAAAAAAGATATTTAAAAAAAAATATTACAGGCTCCTCCTCCTCCTTGTTGCTGTGCGGGGCTCTGCTGCGAGAATCCGCTAGCATTGAGTCCTCCATATAAGTAGTCCTCTCCGCCCGTCCAGCCGAGTTCTTCGAAGGGCAGCTTCTTCAGCTGCTGCAGGGCCTCCGCCAATGCCGTGTAGAAGCTGCGCGCCACACCCGTTCCTTCTCCAGGCTCATCACGGAATCGGACTTTCACCTGCAAGATGATAAATCTAATCCTTTTGATATTTAACTACTTGTTTAATAAATGATGCCATAGAAGTCGCCAGATAAATATTGTATAGATCAAATGAAGTGGCAGTCATGTGCTAAAGAACGCCGTTGTGAGAAATGCGCGTCACGACTATGCGCAAAGAGGGAGGTTAGAGTGCAGAGAAAGGAGAGTCAGCAGGGAACAACAGAAAGAGTGGCACGCAATTTTCTGTATTTCTCGCCTTTTCTCGTTACTTTTCGGCACACGAACTTTCGCTTCATTTGATCGAAATAATACTTGAATTAGAAGATTTAGACTTCCTGTAATCTAAGTATTTTTAGAACTCCCATTTCTCGTTAGAGTCAACTTGTTAAGAATCGAGGTTTATTTTTATAGATTAAGCATTTGAATTTTTACCCTTGCACTAGCCAGCAACGGAGAGGTAGCATCGTTGTCCTTGCCCTTAGGCTGATTCGATCTTCTGACGAACGTCTGATTCAACTGGAAAACGGTGTCCCGCACCAACTGCACTGGCTCTCTGTTCACCTGAAAGTATCTTGAATTCGAACAAAAATCTCCTAAAACTAGTTTTTAAAGAAAACATCATTCATTCAAATCATGTTTTCTTCCCTCTAAAATGTAAAAAATTAGACCAACCTCCAAATTGATGTCCTTCATCTGTGAATTCCTGAACTTGTCCATTATCTTCTTGAACTGGGCCTGTCGCACAGCGAAGGTGGCAATGGTGGTGAGCAGAGGCGAGTTGCCTGTCTCTCCGCCCAGCGAGTCCAAAATGGCTTCGTGACATTCCTCAAAATTGATTTTTTCAATTTTTGACTTTTATTTTCGAAAATTCGGGAATTAAGACTGCAAATTAACAACAAGTTTATTCTTTTCAGACTTAGGGAGGACGATCGTCAGAAAGTCCTTGCGACCCACTCCCTATAATAGTTCCTATTCCCGTATATTTTCTCCATCTGGCAAAAGTGCTCCCTAGATCGGGTTCTTTTGAATTTAATATAAATTTGAAGCTACAAAGTGTCAAACCTTAGCCATCAACAGCAGCGTATTCTTCCATCTGCTCATCACCTTGTGCTGCTTCGTATTCGTCGACTTTTTCATTTCTTCCCGCACATTTTCCAGACTCAAGGGCTCCATTCCTGAAATTTATCATTGTTGAATCTCGAATTTCCATATATTTTGATATGTCAAGTTTCTCCAACTTGTCTTAATTTTAAGATTGTTTCTTCACATTAAAGATATTGGGACCTTCAGGAACAGGATATTCCTCCTTCTTCTTGTCAACCTCGATTCCTTCTTCCTGCTTCACTTCCATTTGATCTTCATCATCGATTTCCCGCAGCATTCGAGAAGTGTCCATTTGCGTGGTAAATCCCTGATGACCGACATCGTTCACTCCCAGATTCTTGTAGATCTGAAAATATAGCAAGTACTGGAAAATTCCGAAAGATTCATTTAAAATTCATTGAAAAATCGAAAATGTAGTCTTTGAATTTGAAACTAAATCAACCGATGTATTTTTTTTTTTTAATTTTAGTTCACACCATATAGTGAAAACTTGAGATAGAGGAGTATCCCTCAGCCTATTTTCCATTCTTATCATTTATCATGGTAATCGTTATAATAAGGATATTTTTGTAGGTTTTTTTGTACTGGAAAGTCAGGTTCATGTTCGAGTTCTTACCTCTCTGTATCTGGTTGTGGAGACCTGTTCTTGTGGTGCGGCGAAGAGCACGTTTCTGTCCGCGTCCGCAGTCAGCAAGTCGGGATGCTCCACCAGGGGAACGTGAGCGCCGCTGCCCTCGATCAGATCCCACGCATCGCAGGCTGCTGTGCCAGGGAACGAGACCGAGTCAGATCTCTGGAAAATAAAAATTAAAACTTTTGCAAAGATTATCTCTCAATATAAGAGAAAAAGCGAGAAAAATGGAAGATAGGCTCGAATAGAAGTGAAACGTTAATGTCTTTTTCTTTCTTATTGAAGATAAGAGCAATGTTTCCTATCAAATAGGTGATTCAAAGTGGAATGGAGAAGCTTGACGAGAATTCAAAAACTAACTAACCCTGAAGAAAGTATGAACAGTCCTGTGATCGGGGCTCTGGTTGCTCTCATTCGATCGAGTTCTTGCTGCAGAAGAAGTGTGGGGGGTGGAGGCAGCCACTTCCCGAAGAGCGTCAGAAGCATTCGAGAACACCAGGTAGGCGTCGAATGCAAAGGCAAGAGTGCGCAGGTTCTAAATGAGTGAAAAAGTTTAGTTTTTAGAAAGCTCACTAGTAATTTATCTAACATCTACTTGGAAAATTAGTCCAATCTGGTGAATACATTTAGCAGAAAATGAAGAGAGATGTAGGCAAAAATCAGAAAACGATTTGTAAATACGCAGTGCACTTTGCATATTCGAATTTGTGCACTATCTATTCTGTCTCAAGCTATTGGCCATTGACAATACCTCCAACTCAATGACAGGCAGATCATCTCCCGCCTCAGCCGAGTAGCTTCTCAGGATCCCCATCATGTATTCTAGCGTTTCTTTCTTCTTCTGATACAGGTCCTCGGTCACTAAAATCATATCATCATCATCTTTATCTTTATCACATAAAAAATCAACACATCTCATTTTATCAACCGAAATTCATGGTATTCTGATTCGAATTTTCTGCAGATTAAAAACTACATATTTTCGAAAAAAAAATCTATGAACCCACTTTTATCCTTCCTATCCTTTCTCTTGACCGCTCTCTTCTCTGCCTTGAATCTGCTTTCAGCAACTCCACTGGCCATGATCGCATTGCCGAATCTGAGCTGTGCCTCGATTCTGTCCATTGCAGTCGACATCCACGAGAATGAAGCGGAGAGGCGTTCAGCTGCACCGGACTGAAAAATGCGAAAATTAGCATATCAAAAGTGCAGAAAAATGAAAATTATTATGTTTGGTTATGATTTGCTCACAAAGAAATGGCTGAAGAAAGTTTGAAACTCCAAAAAAGAAGGGGTTTTTTTGAGAAGAAGATGATAATTTTTCAGAATTTAAGCATATTTTACCAAAATGGCAGCGGCTTTCTGCGCATCGTAGACCTTGAATGGTTGATCGATGTCTTCATCCTCTGCCTGCAGGAAATTGAGCAGGTCGGACAGACAGCGCACGAGGAACGAGAAACCGGCGGAGAGCTGATAGGCTGTCTGAAATTTTTTCGTTCTTTTTAAACAGAAATGGAATTTTCGAAGTTTCATCGGAGAAAAATGCACATAATGGAACGGGCATATGCCAACTCATAATAGCTCTGAGGTGGAAGTTTCATAAAGAAAATGTAAGTTTTCGATAAATTATAGATAGTTCCAATAAAGAGTGATGTATCCATTTTAATAAAATCGAATTTCGAGAGAAACCAAAACGCCTACCTCGTGCGTGCTCTTTCCCGTCGCAACATCGGTATGCTTCTTCTTTCCGAACAGTCCCGTCCCACTTGCACTCTCGACTGCATTCGCGATAATCTGCACTGTGCGATTGCTCGACTCCTCGCCGTCCTCGTTTCTGCTCCTGTTCCCCTGGGAATTGCCTGCGCTTGAGGAGTCACCTGGAAAAAAAAAAACAAAAATGTCTTCAATTTAACCTGTCAACATCTTTCGAATGAAATACTAGGAAAATAATATTCCTTGAAAATGAGTAAAAAATCATATTTTACATTGTAAAACTTGAAGATAAAAAGAAACGAAAGATAAAGAAAGGTTGAGAAATGCATTCTCTCAAAGGCCTCAAATTTTTGAACTTTCGAAAAATGAACAAATTCTCCTACCAATGCTCGTCACATTGCTTGCATTGGTTGTCCCCTGTCCTGCCGTGTCATGGCTTCCAGCCAGCAGACTGTCCCTCCAAGTCTCATTCCGTCTCGAGTCCTCGGCCGTGTTGCGTCTCAGCGTCCACGACAGGGTCGATTCCGAGCTCCTGCGATCTCTGCTCTGTCTTCTTCGCGAGGAGTCGTTCGAGTTGTCGGCGCTCTGGTTCTGATTTTTTTTTCTTTTAAATCAAGTCTTTTCTTATAGAAAGATGAAAATTTTCAATAATGAATGAAAAAGGAAATAATGCGCCCTTGAAAGATTCTTAACATTCTTTTGTTCAAAATTAAGAGTTTGTTATGAAGCAGAAAGTTGCGAAAAGACATTTTCTAGCAGAAAACAACCATATTATATAAATATAATTGTTCGTGTAACTATTTGACAAAAAATTTCGATATTTTTGATAAAGTGATGCAGAAAACATACCTGATTCTCGGCGTCCTGCTGACTCGGCTGTTCATTAGCATTTTGGCTTGTGGGAGCAGGCGGTTGTTCTTCCCGCGCATTTCCACTGTCACTCGTCGGCTCTGCAGCTGGGTTCTCTTCTCTTCGTTCATTGATGTTCCTGATCTCTGCATCTTCTACGGTCTCGTCTCTGAAATTACTGGCTTGTTTTTCTGAGTTTATAATTTATTAGGTGATCAAATATTCAAATATTTCTAGTCCATTAATTTTATATCAGAGATTTTTTATTTTTTCACCTGAACGTGTTGCTGCCCTCCCCACCATTCGAGTCCTCTCCATCATCGTAGTGAGGCGAAGAGTGAATGTAGTCTGAAATTTTCCATAATTATTTGAAACGTTTAGATTCATGCAAAATTACTCCCAATATGAATCGAGTATTGAAAGAAAAAGTAGAAAAATCAATGAATTTTTCAAAACTACAAGCATCTTCTGAAACTTCAACTCACCCTCTCCCTCTCTAGAATTGCTTCCGTCGTAATTGCCATTGGCAATCTCGAACATAGACACATTGTGCTCTGCTTCACCGTCCCCGTCCGAGTTGTCGTAGAGGGGGTCGTCTAAAAAATATTGCCGAATAAAAATAAAAATTCAGGAAAAAGACACAATTATTCTTACCATCCATATCTTCTTCATTGTCTTCGTCGTCTTCCATGTCTTCATCGATCACGGCTCGAGATTGGTCCTCATCCTGAAGTTTCTTAACTTTAAACCATTTCTTTAAAAGATGGGAGAAAACACATGCGCAAATTCGAAACTTTTATAATATATTGCCAAAAATTGTAGAATTTCAAAGATTGGGAACTGGCTAAAAAAAGTGCATGAATGCAAACCTCCTCATCATCAGTGCTAGACAAGCTCCGGTCTTCCTCGTCGTCGGAATCGCCCGACCTGATTCGACCCCGGTTGGTTACGGCCAGTCCCGAAATGCCCGACTTTCTTCTCACCGTCGAGTGGGCCACGTTGCCCAGCGAATCGACCGTCTCGTTGCCCGACTGGCTGTTGTGGCGGCGGGCTGAGTCGGGATCGTCGCCTGGAGAAAATTACATTTATTTCGACTTTAACAGCCGAAATCAGATTTAGTGAGAGCACTTTCGTCTCACGAAGAAAATGCACGAGAAATAGGGATCGCAAGAACGAACCCATATGTAGCTATAGAATACCTCACAGAGGCTAAACTTTTTGACTAATGGCAGGTTAAAGGCGAGAACATATGCAGAGGGTGGTAGATCGCTAAGGGATTCTGACGATCGTCTCTCCCCTAGACTGACTGAAATTATTCCGCTACAAAAATGAATACTCACACGGCCTTACAAGCCTTATTCTTTGAAAGTAGTGAGGAAAATTAAACACAGACAGTTCGCTTTCTCTGTACACCATTAAGATAAATGCAGGGGACGACGTCCTCAAAATAGTAACCCTGTAAGGTCGTGTAGTGAGAATTCGCATAGAGCATATTTGCAAATGTCATGTCCAAGTGAAATGCATTGAAGAACTTGTGAAGGGGGGCGAGTTGAGTATGAGAAAAGTGAAAGATGAAAGCACTCATAAAACCTCGCATAGTTAGCAAAACTCAGGTTTTGCAATGGAACTTGCTGAAATGCTTACCGTCGCTATCGCTGTCCCCATCACTCGAGTCCGCGCCCGTGCCACCCCCAATGGGATGTCGTCTATCTCTGTCCGCTCTGTCTGTGTCCCTTCGGCTTTTCCTCTTCCTTCTCTCTCTGTTTTCCTCGCTCATCGACAGCACCGTCGTCATGTCCGGCTCGTAGGTCAGGTATCTTTCAATTACCTGAAAATCCATTTCTTCTTCTTCTTCAATTTTTTCATCCTTAATTAGTTTTTAGAAAGGCTATCTTGTTGTTTTTCTCTTCAAAATGACAGAAATTTTGTATATGAACAAAGTAAATTCCTCTTCATGTCCAGACTTCTCAAAACTCGACCCGCAAAAAACTAGTATGCTTCCTAGCGATAGAAAGAAGACTCTTTTTCCCACTCACTATGACCGACTATTTTTCTGTGGATCGAAGTTTTGAGAAGTCTGCTTCATGTCAGAGAGAGAATCGTCTTCCAAAATATTGTTTACTTCCAGCGCATCTTGTCCGGCAGTCATCATGATGGGCCAATTGGCCTTGACCATTCCAAGTCTGACGGGGGCGAGAATTGCGTCTGCAGCGGCAGCCACTTCCAGGCAGGAAATCGAGCAGAGACGACGAAGCACGTGACGGCAACGCAGCACGAAGTTCGCGATTCTGAAAAATAACATGTTTTTTCCTTGTAATATTCCCCTACATAGACACTCTTCCCCCACTCAACATATGAATTTCCAAATTTACTGATAAAATTTGTGAAGTTGAAAGGAAGAAAAAACGAATAATTCTCCTTACGCAGTGCTCTTGGTCTCCTTATTCGGGTTTGCATTTCTTTTGATGAGAGAAAGGAATCCGCTCAGGGAGATGGTTGCGTGCACACCACGACGCTCGTTTGGAGTCGCATTTCCTGCAGGAGCTTCGCCTGAAATTAATTCACAGAAAATGTGCAAGATTTTCGAATATTCTTTAGAATTCAACTTGTCATATAGCTGGAAAAGTTCATCGAAGATTCGAAATTCGAATTGATTAGCATTATTATAACGATCACACAAAGCGAGTGAATGCTCCAAATAGTGGTGAATGGTTTTTGTCAAATTCGTTTTGTGTTATAGGACCCGTTCAGACTTTGCTGTATTGCAACTAACTTCTGAGAACGAGACCCAGAGATTTTGGCATTTCAAGCTTACCTGCAATAGCGGCAGCTGCAGCGATTGGGGAGACGAGGACGGAGATGACATAGAGGCGGATGACGGATCGAACGAGTCGACTGGCGACGGTCACGCACTCGGGATCGCACTTGTCGTTCAACACATTCACGATCGTGTCCACCAGGATGTTCGTGTACTGAAAATAACACATTTCGTCGAAAGTTTATAATCTATGCAAAAACAACATTTTATAAAATATCATTTAGTTTTTCAGAAAATCACCATCTTTTACTCCTTCAAGCTCCAAGATTTAGGGGAGGGAATTTTCTAAGTTATGATGTTTTTCTAATCTTTACCTTTTCCGGACACTTGGCCAACAGCGTGAACACGAATTTGTCGAGATGAGTAGACCCGGACTGACAGTTCAAATGAAACAGATCTTCGGCTATCGGTTCGTTCCTGGAAACAAAAAAAAATTCAAAACTGAAATCAGAAAACATTTGCAATAATTTTCATTCTCAGAAGAAAATCTTACAGAGAAAGATTTCGGTATCCGATGGTGAGCAGATTCTTGACGACCTTCCACATAGAGATGCACGACTCGAGCGCGAAGTTGGCAAATTTCGGCGGGTCGAGATCGTGTTCGGGCATGTTCGAATTGTCAGAGACTAAAACCAGTTTTTTCAGTAAAAAATACGACTTCGACAAACTATCATATACTGCATGAAGGAAATATTCCAGGAGAATATAAGTCATGAGCATTTATCCGAATTCAAAAATTTCGTATACTATGGTAGTTTTTATTCAAAAACATTGTTTATGTCTTTCTTACCATATCTGGGCCGCTTCTTGGAGTAGTTGCCTTGCTCTGAAGTCTGTCTGCCGACAGTCCTTGCAAGGAACAGCAGAATATGTTCGCCTCGTTTGTTGGTCTGTTCGTGCAGATTAGTCCTTAGCAGCACCATCTTCAGCAGCTCTTCACGCTTGTCCTGATTTCCGGCGATCTAAAATGCCAGTCAATTTGACACAAATGATCAACTTCATTATCTTCAATTCGAAATTTCGAGCACCGAGAAAGCGTATGCATAATGGTTTTGAATTTAGCTATACTATTTTCGAAACTGAAAAAGAAACACGGAGATTCTGAAAGAAATTCGAAATCTTCTATTTGTAAAATGACAATAACATACAATATTAAAGAATGTTTTTTCCTATTCTTTCAAAATTCGACTCACAACAGCCTTGCACTGGCACTTTTCCCAACAGTCGCAGTAGGCCGTGGGCGAAGTTCTCTTGAGTCTGCAGTCGTGATTTCGATGGCAGGTTTGCGCGCACTCCGTGCAGCAGCACAGCGAATTCACCAACGCGCAATCACGGCACTCGTAGATGTCTCTGAAATGGGGAACGGGTTATTCGAAATAAGAAGGCATTTTTTACTGAATCGGTCAAATGAAGTGACAGTTCGTGTGTTAAAGAGTGCCGTTGCGAGAAATGTGCGTATGAACTATGCGCAGAGTGCCAGAGAAGTGGAGTCAGCGAGGGATAATGGAAAAAGTGGTACGCAATTTCCTGTGTCTCTCGCCTTTTCTCACTTTTGTCTGATACACGACCTTCCACTTAGTCTGACTGATACAATCAAATTTTAAGTTTTCTCCCTTTTCTTTCTTTTACAAGACATTGAAAACTCCCAGTGAATATTATGACCCGTATTGCAATTCTTGAGAGGAAAAATGTCGTCAAGTGAAAATAAATCAGACTCACTGATTTATGTGACTATCGCCAGTCCAAGTGAAAGAGCAGTTGTCGTTGTAGCAGAGCAGGAAAAGCGGAGAGTCATCAACCCTGCCGCCTTGCGGGTGGACGTACGGCATCGAGTCCGTGTTGAAGTTCTGAAAAATCGAATTTATTATCTCTTTATTCCTCGTTTTTTTTCTTTTTTTAAATGAATCATTTTTGTCTAAAAAATTCTTGCATTTGGAGGAGAAAGTTCTGAAAAATAGGAAGGAATGCGTTGAGACTTTCCAAGTGTGATTTTCTTATTCAAAAGCTTATTCTTTGACTTCATTTCGGGAGACGAAGTAAGAAGATTGCCTACATTCGTGACATTGGCAATGGCTTTCCACAGGTGCAGCGCAGCTCCATACGCTCTGATGTTGGCAGCCGCCGTGAATGGAGTGTATCCATCGGCATCTCGATGCGCGAGCAGATTGGGCAGGTAGGCCTTGAGCACGTCGTGGCTCACCAACACATCCAGGATGTCGATTGCGCCCTTTTGACGATCCTTCGAATCCGACACAGGGTTGCTGTACTCGTCCTTGTGCTGCTGCAGTTGTTGGACGGCGGCTGAAAAACAACATAATTTGACTCCCTGTATTTACAGACGAATGATAGACACGGACGGCTGTATTTGCAGACGGATAGAGAGTGTAGGAAAAGCGGAGAAATAAGAAAAAGAGCCATCTGTAAATAGACTTCTGTATCTGTCGTCCGTCTCTAAATACAGGCAGCCTCAAGATTAAAAATTAGATAAAATTTCAGGGCGGTTACAAAATGGCGACGTGTACAGCATGCTCTTTCCACAATATATGACAGCACAACTTTCTATAGAAGAATGAATGGTGTGTAATTTGGGGAAAATCGTGCCACCCATATTGTAGAAAGAGCGTTCTGTGCACGCCGTCCTACCGTCATATCGCTGTTGCCAAATTTCAGAGACGAATTCTGAATAGTTGCTTTCTATAATGATATTTTGCACAGATACTCTCGGAGTCTTTTCTGTGAAATGAATGCAATAGGAAACATTACTGACGGACCAATAGAAGAGGCTCTCTATGTTTACAGACGGATAGGGAGGGTAGGAGATGTAGGAGGAGGAGAAATAAGAAAAAGAACCGTCTATAAATACAGGGGACCGAAAAAAGGAAGGAAAATTTTACCGAAAGCAAAATTGGCAAAGTTTCCAGCAACGGACAGCTGTTCGTGGGCGCGAGATCGAGTTATCGGGCCGGAAGTCATCGCCGCTGCGGCAGCTGCTGCCGCCCCTGTCAGATCGGCGCGGGGATCGATCTGAATTTTTCCTTTAATTTTTGCAAATTTTAGTTATCTACCTTTCGCTTACTATTTTCTTCAATTAGATGCATTTTACAAGAACTAATTATTTTCTTTATGAAAAAAAGTCGCAGTTTTTATTCCTTCTCATCATGACTACTTTTAAAATCTCGAGAACTTTCCGAGTTTTATTCCTTTGGTTATTTGTTTCAATTAAATAATTCCCCTTACCTCCTGAGCAGAAATGTCGACTTCGACCGGCATGGTGGGGTTCCTGATGAGAGGGGAATTTCCCGATCCGGGTGCATTTCCCCCAGGCAACCCTTGCATGCTCGAATCATCTCTTCTCGATCGCATCAAACGTTGCCATTTCGTCTCCAGCGGGTCCATGAAGCTGCTGCCTGAGCCGGTGGAACGGGACGGTTCGTCTAAAATCATATACTTTTTCCAAATTCATCATTATTTTTAGAAATTGTAACAAAAAATTCTCCTTTCAATAGAAAATTTGACCTGTCATTTTTTCGAAAACTCAAACTAATGAAGTACTGAGTAATTCTTTCCAATCACAATAGATAGACGCAGGAAGATTCTTCTAGAAAATTCATATTCGTTGCCTTCTACTCTTAAATGAGAGTGAACTTTCAAACGAGTGGTGGATGGAATTTTGAAATGTCAGCCAAAATCTACCTCGGGAAGGATTTCTCCTCGAGCCCGGATCAGCATCATCCCTGTTCTTGTTGGCGACCGCGATCCGAATGGCCGCGTGCAGAATGTTGCCGCCACAATCGGAGCGTGAGTCGCGAATCTCCTGTTTCCACAGGTCTTCGTCTGAAAATTGAAATTTTATAAAATCAATTTTGTTGTTCTCATTTTCATTCGTGCAGTAAAGTTTGTAAAAAATTAAACCAAATTTTCTCAAATTTTTATCAAACAAAAAACTTGTCATTTTCTCGATAATATTATGGCTTGTAAGGAGGTGGGAATAGTAAGTATACTGAAGAGATAAACAATAAAAAGGGAGAAGGAGAGGCGCGGCTCGTGCAAAAGCGAATTGCAACGAGTATGCAATACCTATCTTCTCACAAGCAATAATATCTAACATTTTGCCACTTTTGATTGAATTTGTCCTACCTCCAGTTTTGATCATATCATCGAGAAGTCTCTTGACGGTGGCTGCATCTGCGTGGAGGACGGTCTGCAGCAGGGAGGGGAAGCCTCGCTCAACGGCTCGCTGAGAGGGACCGGGGAGAAGCAGAATCATGGCTGACAGCAGATTTGGGGTCTGGAATTAACCAACTTTATTTTATTGTTGATTGAATGGAAATTTAATATTTAGGAGCAATTACGAAAGATGTGATGAATTCTTTTCTGATAATATCTAGTAGCGTTTTTCTTTCTCTAATTATGCGATTATTTATAATATCTATTTCACCTGTTTCTATTTCCTAGCAAAATGACAGCTTATGAATCGTCTTGAAATTTCTAGAGAACCTTGCTCATTTTATCGTTCTACAGGAATAGCGCATTGTACGGTTAATTCTTCTTATTTTCAATTTTTATATTCAAGCCTACAAACCTTGACAGAAATGGGGTTGTTGGTGAAGAGTGAGACGAACCGATTCGCGGGTTGATGGAGGACAACTGGCTCGCGGAATCCCATCAGGGCATTTCGCATCAGGAGAGTAACACAGTTGTTGCCGTCGACTAGCATCAGAATGCGGTCCTGAAATTTTATGTTTTTCCACAAATTTTTAAACACATTATCAAGAAAAATACTGTAGAAAGGCTACTTTCATGAACTATTTTTGATTGTTTGTTTGTTTGTTTTTTTCATTTTAGCTATAAACATTCATAAACTCACATCTCCATAATTGACGAGTCTTGGCGGTTCGAGAGCAGGACCGTAAAGAGCGGACGGATGCAGGGGAAGAGGGCGGTCGGACAAAACGTGACCTTTGACCGAGATCCTCGCTATGTGCAAACGACCGTTGCGTTTCTCGACCAAGGCTCGGATGCCTAAATTTTCGATTTTTAAAAATTGAGGTTAAAAAAACACCCTTCATTCAACTTTTATGAAAAACTGCATCGTTTGATTCAAAAATAGCATAGACACAAAAACGAAGGAGGGAACTTTCCAGTGGACGATGTAATTAACTCCTTAGAAAGTTCGCTAAATTCCATTCGAAGCAGGACTGGACCGGAATTCCACTCTCAGTCCTGTTTCGGAGAGTTAGCAAGTTTGGAAGGGGAAATCGAAGAATTGCCCAAGAAGCATTATCAAACTGAATAATTCCTACCAGTAGAATCAGCCACCACGGAGAGCACTTTTCTGACAGACGAGCTTGCTTGGAACTTGCCGGGTTCCTTCTGCAGCACGGTTGGGGTGCGCGGACTGGCTGATTTGCTCGACACCAGACACATGTCGTCTTTGCGCAGCAGGCGCATTTTACGCTGAAATTCAGAACTAAGAAAAACGCATAGGGAAAAGCGATAATTTTGAAACTCGCTACTTTGCAACTAGGGCTAGACGAAAATTTCCCACTAGCCCTGTTCGTAATCTCAAGGAATAACATGTAGTAGGGCTAGAAGATATGTAGAAGAAATTCTTTCTTTCTAGTGTTATTTCATAAATCGTAAATTTTCAAGTTATAGAATAAAAAATTAAAAAATTACATTGTTAGCAGGAGTGTCCTTGTTGAGCGTAGCGGAAAGCGAGCTCGCGTAGGTCATGTCTCCAGGCAGGCGCTGATATTCCACCGCGATGAAAGCGCCGTCGACCTGAAAAGTCATATAAATAATAAACGAAAGAAACGATTATTCTTCACTATATATTTTCTATTAGAATTTTACTGTTGAAATCATTCGTTTTTTTCTTTTCAAACAAAGTAAGAAGTTTTTTTTCCGAAGAAATATTCATGCGATGAGGGAGAAACACATATTGAAAACTCACGATTTTAGCGATTGCCGTATCCTGTGGCTGTTGTTCGTAAACCCAGATGCACTCGCCGATCTGCCAGGCCTCTTCCTTCTGCGAGCTCGCATTTCCCCCTGACGAGGGAGAGC
Source organism: Diploscapter coronatus (assembly GCA_964036155.1). Taxonomy (NCBI): domain Eukaryota; kingdom Metazoa; phylum Nematoda; class Chromadorea; order Rhabditida; family Rhabditidae; genus Diploscapter; species Diploscapter coronatus. Next base: position 84,126,273 of record OZ038422.1, on the reverse strand, counting down.
CGAACACTTCCTGAATGGCGCGACGCTTGCGGCTTCCCGCTGAAAAGAAAACGAATACGAAAATTTCATTTATATAAGAGAATTCCTCGAACTTAACATCAACTTCGATTTCTAGTTAAAATTGGCACAAAAAATCAGGATAGATTTTTGAATTCTAGGAAATTTTTTTTAGTAAGAAAAAGTAATGAAAGGGGAAATAAACTTACGATGAGCAAAGACAGCCTTTTTGTCGCCATCAAAATCTGCAGCGACCACAGGCAAATCGCTGTCGAATGCGAGTGGATCGATGACTCGGAAACGGCACATTTCCGAGTGGGTCCAGGCCGATTCCATCAGGACGCCAACCTGAAGTCAATAATCAGTCAGGAAATTTTCTAGCCTTCCATAAATTTCGTTAAACTATTTATCTTTATCAACACTATTTTCTTTTAAAACTTGATGAGTTTCTTCCCAAAGATTTGTATCTTTTCCATTTGTTTCTATCAAGTATTGAAAATTATCCCCTACCACAGGCTGCGAGTTCGACAAACAGAGAGCGACACTTCCGGCTGCATACAGTGGGCAGGACTTGGACCGAATCTCACTGCCCTCGATGATTTCCACATTCGACTCGAAAGTCACGTGTTTGCGCGACTTGTTTCGCTCCTTCTCCCAGATCTTCTGCCGCTCGCTGAACGGGTAGACGCCGCACCAGAAGAACGCGTTCTCGGCTCGGGCCACCGCCAGCAGATTGCTCACGCACAGCTCGTCGATTTTAACTTCGAGGGGGGTCGAGACGCACTGAAACTTGTTTCTTATAAATTTAAAAATGTTGTTTTGTTTTTTTTTTTGCATTTCTCATGCCTTTTTATAAATGTGTAAATTACTTCTATGTTTAAATTTTGATTTTTTCAATCTTGTCTTGATATTGAAAAAGTTACTGCTTTAGTTAAATCTCGTTGGAAAGTCCATTCGGTTCTCCTACTTATCGATGATTTGCTTACAAGTTAGATGCATTTTACAGGGTCCGTACCAAACCTTCTTTTAAGTCAAGCTAACCTCAGATCAGATTAACTCTGTCTCTCTCCCAAAATGCAGAGGAGATCGAGTTAACTCGAGTAGTTAACCTAAGGTCAAGTTAGGGAAGTTTAGTACGGGCTCACAAGTCTTTAAAGACTAATTTAGAAAAAGAACCCAACCTGAGTAGCAGTTCTAATCCTTTCTCCACACTTGTTTTCATCGAGCCAAGTGATGATGCGGTTTTCATTGGTCGTAATTGCGACTCTCAAGGAGCAGGTGGCTAGATGCACGATGGACTCGGATTCTGGAATAATGTGGATATTCATTCAAGATGTGTGCTATCAACAATGTATTGTTGATGGCCGAAATCTGGGAATTCGAAAATGAGGGAAGAAAGAATGAATTTTAAGCCAGTCTTTTCTTTTCGCTGCTATCTCTCACTTTTCTAACCGCTAAAAATAACCGTACACCACTTTGCACACATCTTCCAGACTTCGGCATTAACAATAAAAATGACACTTTTGGAAAAGCATTTGCAAGTGGTTGAGAATAAAGCGAAAGAAAAAGCCTGAGAATATTCGCTATTTTATTGAACTCTTACTTTGCAACAACTGCGTAGCGACTTGATGCGGCTTCGTGTCCCCAAGGGCTTCACTCCATCTCCAGCCGTACAGCTTGCCGTCAGACGACACTGCTAGAATCTCACTACAAGTGGCCGCCATTTTCACGAATCTAAAAAGAATACTTATTGAAGGTCAGGGGACTGGGTTTTTATTTCGCAAAAATTTCAAAGTTCAAAAACCCTCACCTCTGCACTCCCTGAGGCACTCCAGTAGCTCTCTCGGACCAGTATTCGAGCTTGTTCCCCAGCTCCAAACGCGTCTTCATGTCGTTCTCATCTCTCTTCTTACTGTCGCGATCTGAAAATTCAGAAATTAGAATTTTCGAGGAAAACACGAATGAATGATTGGCAAGTCAGAAACAACAAACCCTAAGGTCTTGCAAAATAGGGTTTGAAAAAACGTTACTCTATCATCGTTCCTCACTCCATTTCGAATCAGGCGTTAAGACGTTTTCCACCGCAAATATCCCCCCTTATGCAGTATGAATTATTCCAGTCAGCGTTTGAATTACTATCCTTAACAATGGGACGAGAGATGATGATGATGCTGAGCGAATGTTTGCGGTGGAAAACGTCCCCAAGTCTGTTCGTTCGAATGACCTGAGGGTCTACGACTCCAATGGCCGAATAGGTTTCTCTTTCTTTTACCTTTGTTGTCCTTTCCCCGGGATCGGATTTCTCTGGCCATGATGTAGTCGAAGTTGTCGGACGATCCATAGATCTGCTCCTCGGCAATGGAGCCGTGCAGAGGGTCGAGCAGAGACAGGAGTTCTTCAGGCAGAACGACTTCCCCGTTCCCCTCGTCTCCTTCGTCTGCAAAATTTCACTTTTTCCAATCTCATATCTCACGTTTATCTTTCAGATCCAAAATCTTGAATATCCTATTTTTTAGAATCATAAAGGAAAAACGTCAAGAAGCGAGAATTCTAAAACATTTCTTTTTGGGTTTTTTTTTCATGAAATTTTAAAATTTGATTTTTTTTTTTCAAAATATAACCCCCAACCTTCATCATCATCCCTACTGAGCAAATTGTTGACTGCCTCATTGACGTTGAGATGCGTCCTCCTCAACTCCCTGACGATGACATCCCTGGACTTGCCCTGCAGGACGACCTGTGCCTGTGCGATGAGATGCTCGGGAACAGCCTGTTCGGATGGAAGGGGGCGAGCTCGAGAGTCGATGATCACTCCGCCTCGCTCGCCACGACGGATTCTGCAATTTAGGAAATTTATTCCAAATTTTTTAGGAATAACAAAAATGTGTATTTTCAAACATTTTGTCAAGTTTTTTTTAGATGAAAGTGTTGACGGAGAAAAAAGTGGGTGTGTATGTGGAATACAAGAGGTCTTTGGGAACCTACGTAGAAGTGGAGAGCATGACGCGTCTGAACTTGGCCGCCGAATTGGTTCTTGCAGCTGCAGCACTGCTTGAATTGCCGCTACTCTGCGTGCTGCTCGGAGATGTGATTGACTGTCCAGGCCCCTGGTTGCCCGATCGATCTTCGCATTCCACCGTCTTGTGCTCAATTCCAACCCGCACGATGCCTCCATTCTGGAATTTTGAAAATCTAATGTCGTCGTAAAATGGGCCTCTTGTAGTCTTTGTCTTTACCTTTTGTAAGTCCCTTTTCTGAAAAATAATAAGAGGAAAAGGGGGTAGAAACTACAAAGGGTTAGAGTAACCTAGGAATAAAACTACAAAAGGCCTAAAAAGGACCTCAATGCAGTTACATGTAAAGAAATCGGAAAATACTCTATCTTTAAATCAAATTTTTAAAATAAATTGCAGTTAATTTCAAGACAACTAGACTTCTCAAAACTCGACCCATAGAAAAAATAATATGTCGCATATCGAGAGAGGAAAAGAGCATGGCTTCTTTTTCTCTCTCGAAAAGGCGCACTATTTTATCTGCGGATCGAGTTTCGAGAAGTCTGAAGACAACTTATTTCAGTACAACAAAATTTCAATGTTTGTGATCTGGCGAACCTTGAGCAAGAAGGCGGCCGAGTCCTGACTGACGACTGCGTGAACGATATTGTTGAGTCCGATCTCCGCGATTGCAGTCGACGACTGGAATCCTCGGGTGTTCGCCTCGCGGATTGCATCCCGAATTCTGGAAAACTCTATTTTCATTTGATTTATTCTTTTGTTGTTGTTGTTGTTGTAAAAAGCATTTAATTCACTCATTTTTCTCTTCCAATACATTTTAGTTAGCAGAGTGTATGAGTCCCATGGACGAGACGGAATTCGGGATTTCGGTCTCGAAAATTCTGCAGAGACCAATTATAAATTCGGTCCCGATTTCGATACTCTTTCAAATAATTTCCCCACCTTTCATACAAGTCCGTGTCGATATCCTTGGGTGTGATGATGAAAGGCTGATTGTTGGCTGTCATTTCGAAGATTTCAGTCTCATCACAGTCCAAACGAACGAATCACTTGTTTGATTGATTGGTTTGATCAACGCTTGAATAAAATAATCGATAAAAATCGAAATCAAGGACTTTATGAAGGTACTCTAAAATTGTCGAAAAGGGAAAAAGCGTGGAGAATTTGAAGTTAACTCAACTCCAAGCTTCACGTTTCAATCTCGTACTTTTCGAAAGTTTTCTCGAGCTTTAACTCCACAAAGTCCCACCGAGTTTTTTCCAATCGATTGAAACGAACGATAAAAATTTAGGCGGAAATGAAAATCGAGTAAAATGTTGAAATTTCTGGGCAAAAGTAGTGGGCAAGTGGTTGAATTTCGAGTTGTAGCATCGATTTTTGCCTTTCGAAATGGGGAATTGTGAAATTACCCGAAAACTCGCAGTCAAAATGGGGAAAACTCAATAGGAACGTCCCAGCGAAATGGGAATAATGAAGGTTCCCGCTACGCGACAATGAAAAGGACGAATTGAACGCAGTGCGAAAGTGCAGATTGATTTCTCCTGCCTTCGTCACTTTGCTCGCACTTTTCCGTTTATTCGATCGAATTTTGTTTTCGTTTTCAGTCGATTCGTCTCTATCGCGGCTCGGACAAAATATCATAGCGACTTGGGACGATGGCAGTGGAAAGAGCCGGCACTGCACCAGTCAGAGGGTGAGTGAATGTTAAAGCAGTGGTTTAGAAAATACTCAAGCGCGACACGCTTTCAAATTATGAAGACACGGTTTTCAACAAATTGAACAGTTTCCTGCTCTATTTATGGATTGAAAATCTTGCCGACGACAGATTTTAGAATGATCGTGCCGCGTAGCTAGTCATTAGTGGCGTAATGCTCGAACTGCCTGTTAAACCAGAGATCACTTTTCGACACTTCATACAATTCACCGTCACAATTTGTAGTCTTCTTGGAGCGTTCAAAATATTTCGAATAGAAATAATGCCAGACGAAGAAAAGGGAACGCTCGAAATTTTCCAAGAAGCTCGATTTGCAGAATCCAGCGAATTTAGACTAGAAAATATAGCGGGCATTAGCTTGTGGAATACAAATTGTGAAGGGAAAATTGATGTGGGTTCAACATAACATCTATAAACAAATTTCAGATTTCTGCTCGATATCACGGGAGTTTTGTACAATAGTTGCCACGGGACGGACGGCATCTCGATCCCGGGCTCGATTGAAGCTGTCAAACGGTATGCGTTTCATCATCCCTTTCAAGAAGGACTCGGAACTTCTGTCTACGATTTTTTGTTTTAAATAAATTTACATCTACTCAGAAATTGTCTCCAAAATCTAACTCTTGTCCATTTTTTATTTCTAAATTTCCAAAAATCCTCAACCTATGAACTAAATTTCAGACTTTACGCGGAAAGTCGAGTGTGCTTCTTGTCGAATGAGTCGACCAACACGAACGAGAATGTGGTCGCTCGGCTGGGTAGGCTGGGATTCACGTAAGTTTTATTTTTAATTTAAATTAAAATGTTTTTTATCAGAACAAATTTTCTAAATTTCTGCTTTAGTGTACGGCTTGAAGATGTGATCACGCCCGCACCAGTCGCTGCGGAATACATTCGAAGGAATCAGCTGAGGCCTCACGTGCTGGTTCATCCTGGAATTCGATGCGAGTTTTTTTGATTTATATATCCAATTCGAAGAAAAAATTCTTTATTTCGAAGCACGACAAACTTAACTTTTCCAACTGCAATGCCATAGTGTTAGTCAGGGATGGGGCTGTAATTTCATAACATTAGATAGCGTCGATATCTTCATTAAATTTATCATTTTGGAAAAGTCGAAAATTTGGGAGTAATCGTAATTTGTCGGTTTGCAGCCTACTTCACGGCTCTGGAGCAGCCAGACAGTCCGCCGAATTGCGTGGTGATGGGCGATGCAGAGGACGAGTTCACCTACTCCAACGTGAATGCAGCCTTTCGAGTGCTCATGAAAATGGAGCGGCCGCTGCTCATCACGCTTGGAAATGGGTAAGCTAGCACATATTTTTGACCTTTTCTTTTTTATTTTATTATTCTGAATAATTAACACTGATATCATTGGTTTTTGTCCCGAAAATTACTCTTTTTCATCCATTTACAAGTCTACGTCTATCTTTTCCTCTTAACATAGAGTTATTGTTGGATAAAATTGTGCTTCTTCAGGAAATTCTACCAGCGAGTTGACGGCCCTGCCATCGATGTGGGTGCGTTTGCGGCTGCGCTAAAATTCGCGACGAATTGTGAGCATGTGATAATCGGCAAGCCTCAGGTATCATTCGTACAAAAACACGTCTTTTCATTAGACTTAACTTTGAAATTATCCTTTTTTCTCTTTTTACATTATAGGCCCTGGGTTGAGAATAGAATAATTTGGCTTTTGATTTAAGGAGGACTACTTCCAATCGGCAGTCAACAAACTGGGTCTGAAGAGGGAGGAGGTGCTAATGATTGGGGATGACATTGTGTCAGATATTGGCGGGGCACAGAGCTGGAATATTCGGGGCGTTCAAGTCAGGACTGGCAAGTGGAGGTTGGTTTTTTACTCTTTCCTTTTTATCAGACTCAAAAATTTCATTATCGACTTTCTTGTACAATACGAATTAATGCAATGCCTGACCAATCGACACTATTTCGATTGAAAAAAAACCAATAAATTTTCCAAGACCTCATTATATAATTGAATTTAAATGAGGCAAAGAGTATATTTTTTATTTTGAGAATTTAAAATCGACTTTTCAGACCCGAATGGGAGGACCACCCTTCCGTGAAGCCATTCCGAATCGTGAACAACCTGCAGGAAGCAGTCGACACGATTCTCAACAACGGGCATTTTTGATCAGCCACTTCAGTTTCATGTCAATTCGAGGACCAATTCCATATTTGCATTTTCTGGGAGGTTTGGATTTGTCGCGACATAGGAAAACTTAGGTAAGTTATCTATTGTGGATTTTTCTGCAATTTTTGCAATGATGAACCTAGTTGTTCAATATTTTTAACTACTATCCTTTCGCACCTCTCGCTTTTCTTTTATTTTTCTAAAGAAGAAAAATATTGCAACGTTGCACAATTCCGCCGATTTCGCAAGAACTCGTATCTTTTCTCTACGCTATTTTTGTCATATCGTGATAAATCCAAATTACCCATTTCTACTCTATAGTTGGTTGGTTGATTTATAGAACGGTTTAGGAATATTTCGATTATCATAGACAGACACAAAATATCAGATCAAATGGTGAACGTCAAACTCGCAACGTTTTCGAACCGCATGAAGCGAGATAGTGCACATTTTCGAGAGACCAAAGGAAGGCATGCGCTTCTTCTCTTGATAAGGTATACTATCTTGTTTCACGTGGCTAACCGCGCGGTTCGAAAACGCTGCAAGTCTGGTGAACATTACGTTTTCGAAGAATTTTACGTTCTTTCTTTAGACTTTTCTATTGCCTAGTAGATAGATGCCATTATATTTTCCCAAAACTGGTTCATTTTTAGATTACGCCATGCTTATCGATTTTTAATAATATGGCTAGTTTATAAGTGCATTTATTTTTGAGCAGACGAAGATAGGTTCAATTTTAGTGGGGTTTCTGGGAAATTCACTCAAATTCAGGCATAAGGAGCACTTTTGTCAGACAAAGAAAGTACGTATAACGTTATTAAGCACAGCAGACATTTTAGAAAACTTTATCCTAAAACATAAAGTTATTAGAAAAAAAAATCGTATGGTATAGGTCACAAAGAATCTCGGACGATCGTCCTCCCTAGGTTTTCTCAAGTTTTTTTATCGAAAAGTTAATGTGAGCCTTTCAAACAAGTGACTTTTCCAAGAAACCCAATTTAGTGTCATTGAGTTAGCTTTGGAATCTTCATAACCGTTGATTTTTTGATTATTCGAGCTTTAAAGTGCATTTATTTTTACGCATTTATCGTTTTTGATCTAGTTCTCTTATTCAAATTCAAATATTATCCAATTGTTTGTTTTCTGTTAGTTCACTTATTTCTTTCAGCGAAAATACTACGAATAATTTATTGTCGTTTCTCCTTTACTGCACACATAAACGTGCTTATTTCAAAAAAAAATTTCGATGAGGAACAATTTTTAAAACATTCACACAATATTATGGCATGGAAACTTAAAGCTGTTTCATCGTTTCAGCAAGAATATTTTGAGAGATCTAGAGAGTCATGAATTACAATACTTAGGCAAGTTATGATTGATGCTGCCAAACTGAGGGTAATAGCACGGGACTGAGAAAATAGCAAGATTAAGAATTTAAACAAATTTTGATTGCAAAAAATCTTTGAAGTGATTATGCACTGAAAACATAAATGAGTTTTGACACATGAAACCAAATGACGTGATCATAATCAGGGCCTAAAATATGCTAAATTTGAACGGGAAAAAGTCCTGATTAAAATAATTCGAAATCACACAAATCTAAATTATTCAGCTTGATTCAGAAATGATTATTTTTGCACTAGATAATAAAATCTCACTGGCACTATGTTGAGAACTCAAAGACTACGGTAATAATCATCGACATTAGCATAAATCAATAAATAAATGACCTAATAAATGAATAATTTGATTTGGTATTCAATGATACAGTTGACTAGAGTTAATTCGTAAAGACGAGGGCAAGTTGCACAGCTGCAATCAAAATTTGAAATAAAAAATGAGATTTTAGAGAAGGTTCACCCAGTTTTTTCATCATAATTTTTCACACAAATTTGGTGAACTTTCCAAATAACAAAAATGAATGATTATGGCACATCAATCGAGACTAGTCATTCTTTGGTAGAAAGCATGTCAGTTCCAATAAATATGTAAAAAGTAAGAAATATGCACACAATACGAAATTTTATGACGTCACTTTTGGATTATTTAGGACCTTTGTCGTTTTTTCTTCATGAATCACCACAATCATTTGGAATTTCGTTAAATTTAGACCTAGGAAAAATGTAGATCAGAATTACAAATGTTTGTAGTCATCAAACGATAACAATAGGTTCTATTTTAGAACCAGTTCTTGAGTGAATAATAGTTTCTCAATCGTGTTGAAATCTAGGGTGCGAGTGAAGCGCGAATTGCCTTGAGGTGTTCGGAGCAGTCCTCCTTGAATCGAGTCACGCTGCTGTTCATTCCTGTCTGAAGTTGGACTAAGGTGTAGATCGAGTTTAGAGCCATTTCGAGCTGCTTCTCCAGACGAATTACTCGGGTTTCCAGATTGGAGAGCATCTGTATTTTTCAGATTTAAGATAATTTTGTTTGTTTTTCTAAAAAAAGTTATTTTGGAATCGCATGAAGTATAGCATATGGGATGTGCAGAATAGTATTATTTTGTAAGATATCTGTATGTCTTTCCTATGCTATTTCACCTACGTCATGTGGTTTCTAAGTTGATCGAAATGCTAGGATGATTCAATTTCTAGCCTCTAAATCTCAAAATGGTTTTTTTTTATAAATTATACCGGGAAATTATGAAAGAATAAATGGGTTATATCATGATTGATTGATGATATTTTGACCAACCTTCTCAACATGCGGACTCGAATTGTTCTGTCCGGCCTTGATATCCTGCATCAGTGTGGCCAGGGCTCGTAGTTCGTTGTGCAGCATTTCGTCAGCAGCGAAGTTCCCATCTGAACAGGTTTTGCCATCGGATGAAGAGGTCTGGGCGTCTGGGGGTGGATAGCCGTGATTCAGTGTCAGATGGAGTTGAAGTTGAGAGCCTGAAAGAAACTATTTAAGGCTTTGTTCCTCATTATATAAGTTTTAAATTTAAATCTCATAACTGAACTCGATGCCAAGTTATCTACCATCAAGCTATATGCCCATGACAAATAGCGAAGATCAGCTTTGTTCATCATGGACCATATTCCTATCATTAAAAATACGATTTCCTTCTTTAAAATAATCTTATTTCTAATTTCCAACGACTGAAATTCTCAATTATTGTCGTTCCCCTCCTTCCCTATGACTTTATCACAGCATACAATCTCGGCTTTGTCTTGTTTATGTGCCAGCAACTGTCTCTCTCTGTCGTTCTCTGTCATCTCTAATCCTCTCTAAATCCTGCATTATCTTTAACCATTTCACTTTTCAGCCAACTGTTTTCCTGTCTTCTGTCATTGAGAACAGAGAGAAACGAGACAAAAAGAGGCGATGAGCCAACTGTGCAAAGGGGAGGCTGGGGGATAAAGGAAATGAAGGAATGGGGATGGAGATGACTGGTGGAGATATAGCAGATAGATCTGATTGTGAGTCTGTCCAGAAGGTAGAAAAGATGATTGAGCAGCAATTTTGCGAGACTTGGATAGAAGATATCAACGCCACTAATAATTATTGTATAGTTAATGCAACTGAACAGTTTAGGTAGCAATCAAAGGAATAGTGAGTTTCAGTGTCAATTATGTGAAAAGTAAGCATTTCAAAAAACTGATTTTCATTGCATGACAAAGCTTTTCTAGAATTTTTTGCGAGAAAAAAGGATTTCTTCGATTTTTAAACCATAAAATACTGTAACACCCATTCATTCATTCATTCATTCAGTGAGTAATGTGTGCATTAAGAATTCTCTGCCTCAGATTTGACACATCGTGCTCTCGTGCTCATACACCATAATGACTCTCCTCCTCCTCTATCTGTCTGTCTGTCTGTCTAATGCTCCTTGGCATGTTCCCCCATTCCATTCGCTTCCCTTCCCTGGCCATTTTCTGCAATCCTTCAGGGAGCTTATGGCTCTCTGTATCGATTTTCCCGTCCTCACAGCTTCTCCTTTCCATTCGCCATTTGGAGATATGGTTGGAAAGAAAAAGGGAGAGGGGGGATGAAATGAGCAGAAGCCGTCTGGAAAGGAAAGGGCTGTAATAGTACTCTCTAGGGGAGGGGGGATAGAGCAGAGGCAGGAAAGTGACATGTAAGGGAAAAGCCTGAAAGATAGACTGCGAGACTGAACATACAAAATGCAGTAAATAGATAGAGAGTCTGTGAATGGCAGTAGAATAAAGTTATGCAAGAATGTAGAAATAGAAAAAATAAAAATGTTTCAAGATCAATTATCGCCAATTTTAAGGATAACAAATTCAGTAGGCAAATACAGCATTTAAATTAGAGAAGATCAGCTTTTCATTCTATAACAGTAGTATTTATTTATCTTAGCAGAGATCCTGTCTCATTTGTACCTCTCATAATCCATTCATTCGCTCAGTCAGTCAGCGTCAATCTACAGTTGTGTGTAGAATGTGCAATTAGCGATAGTCTCTCGGCTATTTGTCTATTCACGTACAGCCGCACATATAATTGCACTCGACCAGCACACATCTATGGGCAAATGGAGAGTGACAGGCAGAAGCTGGCGGAAACAGAAAGAAACGAGAAGGATGATTCGAGAAAGAGTATCGTCTATTCCATAATTAGTAATTAGTCTCTCTGAATATCACATTACGATTTGTAATTTTCACTCCATTTACATACATTTATAGGTGCTAAAATTTACAGAAAAAAGCGCTAAGAATGACATCATATTGGCTCAAACGATCATTTCTGTTACTTTTGATTTGATGTGGCGAAATATGAAAAAAAAAAAACAATTCTCGTTCAATCAAACAATTACACATCTAATAAATATCTTCCTTCCACTTGCATAGCATTTCTTCGCTCCCTCATATTTCAGCTTCATCTTGTTCGGACTGTGTTTGGCAGAGAGTCCATGGTCTTAAGTGGAATCTCGGTCGATGTGCGGAGAGAGTGTGACAGACTTGGAGTGCTCTAGGCAGTCAGACAGACAGGAGACAGAAAAGCTCCCCGACGGCACTGCTTTTCCCCTTGCTTTTGCTGCCCGAGAAAGGCCCCCTGCCTATTGAATGCACGCAATTACGACGAATAGTGCTCGAGATGGAAATGGAATGGAAAGGGGAGAGAGAGAGGGGCGAACATAGAGGAAGAACTGCAGAGGAGAGAAATGTACCGTGAAAGGAGTTGGGGAGACAAGATAAAGCTGAACAAGAAGGGAACAAGGAGATGCACAAATTCAATTGCCAAAGACTGAATCCGAATCAGACACAAGAAAGGAGAATTGGCTGATTTACTTACAGAAGGATTACAGATTTACGGAGTCTAGCAAGAAAATGTTGCATAGGATTTTCGAGCCCGATCAAGCTGATCCTCACTACAAAATATCATGTAATAATTAGACGGTTAATTGCTGGAAATTGTACAATATGAGTCACTTCCTGACTGAATAGAGTTCAGTGAGTTCAAGAAATAAAAAGTATGAACATTTTTTGTTGCACAAGAATAAATCCTGTCATTCGCGCAGTAACAGTTGCCTTCGCATTGTCTTCTCTAATGATTCATTCGATTAATCTTCTCTTCAGTCACGTTACAGTATCATCGACGGATGTGTAATATCGCATAGTTCGGTCCCTTTTCATATAGCATTGCTCTACTACCTCATTCTGCCTGTCTCCTTCTTTCCTTCCTTCCTTCCCTCCCTCCCTGTCTCGTTGGTTTTCATTCGTAAACTATTGGCCCTGCGGCTTTGCTTCTTCGCTCTGCCGCCGGAACCCTCGCCTCACAAGCTGTACACAGGCAGGGGGGAGGGGACCCTCACAGGGAATCGATAGAGGGCTACGAAGCTGCCAAAGAGCAGGGAAAAGAAGGAGGGCGCAGACCTTTGGAGGGGTCCCTCCCTTTCTGTCGAGAGACAGATCTACACGCAACACTGCTTCTTTTCTTCCTCCATCCAGTCCCTTTCCAATTTCTCTGCCTCTCTCCCACTTCCCCCCAGGGCAAATAGTAGACAGGAGGCCCCTTCCCGATTCCCCCATTCCATGTGCAGCGAGAGAGCGAGAGAGCTGACTGCCCGACTGCCAAGAAATTGGGCCCTCGCTTTCGGTTCAGGGAAATTGAAAACCGGCACACAGCACCCCCAGTAAAGGACGAAATGCGGAAGAACGGGAGAATTGAAAGTAGGAACTGAAGTAGAAGTAAAAGAGTACAGTAGAACAACCTAACTCATCAACTCTATTCCTATTGAGCACACTATCTTCATACAGTGAGCCAAATTAACCTACAGACCCTCTGTATCTATCTTTGCTTTCAATGAATATGAGCTTTTCTTTAACCGTTAATTCTTAAATTCAATACAAGAAACATGTCATATTTGAACAGACACACTATGCAAATTATCATATGCATTTTTCAATTCAGAATCATTGAAACCTACAGTAATCTCCAATTCTCCTCCTCAATCTTCAGTTCAATCTTGCATTTCTCACTCAATCTACTTCCTCATCTCGCGAGTCTGTCAATAGTCAGTCCCTCTGGCAGAGATTGCCTCGGTCCCTCTCTGCCTTTCTTCTTGTCTGCTTGGTCTGCTTGCCAGTGCGAGCCCAGTCAGCTTCAGGGTCCTTTCCCCCCTCCTTTTCTTCGATCGTTACAGCACAGCTCTGTCTATGCTCTGTTCCCCCCTTCTTCTCACATCTCTCCATCTTCCATTATTCCTCCGCCATTTTGCATTGTGCATTGGAGAAGAAGCGATTTTGTAAGAATCCAATGGGTAAGAAGGAGAAAGGACCGCAGACTGGCAGTTCGGGAAGAAGAATAAGAAAGTCCCAAAGTCACTGGGGAGCAAGCAAATTATTGGGAAGATAGACCAACCTCAGTTCGCAAATACTGTTATCTTCAAAAAAAAATCTATGTCTAAAATAAGCTGGACTTCACAATATTGATATTCATCTAATGAGACAAGTTAAACCTAATGTGCCTATTCTTGCTCAATCTCTACCGTATAAAATGTAGCTAAAAAGTTCAAAATGGTCCACTAAACAGTATGCCAAATACAAAAGTCGCAATTTCATCAATTTCCAAACTCAACCATACTGGAATAAAAAGCCCACCTTTTCGGAAATGTTTTCCACACTCGAAGCACTGCGTCTGATTGGATGCAGAAGTAGTGTTGAATATGGGTGGAGTGCAGTTGCGCACTGGAGTTGCCGGAGTGGAAGGCTTGGCTAGGGGAGTTTGGGGTGAGGAAACTGATGCCAACAGGGCTGTTAGAGAAGTCTCTCCTCCGACCTGAAAATTGACCTATAGAAACAAGTAAGGAAAATTGCATGGTATTTTAGATTCTAAACTCTCGAATAGTTTCGGAAAATATCGTGGATTTTTCTAGTATTGTTTCACTATGTTTTGCCTATGATTCCCCATTGAAACAGCAAAAGCGAAAGGCTGACTGTAGCATGAAAGATTGTGTAAACAATGGGAAGGGAGTGAAAGAATGCAGATACTGTAGGAAGAGATAGAAAAAGAAGAATACCGTATTCGAAGGAGGCGGACTTTCAGTGATTTGCTCCATTTCCTGATACGGTTTCGATTCGTCGATTCCGTTTTCTGACTCCATTCTTTCTGAGGAACTGTCGCGAAGATCGAGTGAGGTATTGTAGTCCAGTCCGAGAGAGATCAGAATTGATCTAAAAACAAATCTTGACCTTCTTAAATTATGGTAGATTCAGACCTGTGAAGAATAAATAATTATAGAAAGCGATAATTTGGTCATAAAAATTGTAAAATGAACCTTTCATTATCATTTGTCTCCTCTTTCGGTAATAGACACCCAGATTCATTCGCAGCCATCGTTAATTGTTCGATGATATTTTCAGTCTTGCTCAAATCGGGTTTATTCTCCTGAAACTACATTTGCTATATTCCCGATGACTTAAACTTGATAAAACAAGAAATGCATCGTCTATCACTCGATTTCTGGTATCATCTTTTATCATGCTTTCCGTTATTATTTAGAAGTTGAAATTTCGCGTGTACCTTCTTAGTCGCATGCCCAACCTTCTTGACGATAATATCATCTTTGCCTACAGCTTCATCCGTCTCAGATTTATGATGCTTCAGAATGTGCTTCGTCAAATTGCCTGAAAAATCAATAATTTCAAAAATCGATATATGTTTTGATGACCTTTCAGCCGACTGCTCTTCCCGCAAAACTTGCAGACATATGGTTTGACTGCAGTGTGGACGGATCTGTGCTCGGCTAGATTCGAGCGGAAGCGGAAAGCTTTGCCACAGGTTTCACAGACGAAGGACTGAAAAATCCGAAATTTTTCTGTACATGTTTCCCCAGTTTTGCATTAATACTCTCGAAAGTCTGGAAAAATCGAGTCAAAATTATTATCGACATTTAATAATTTCAAAAACATATATATATATCATAGCTTAAATCATTTTTAAAAAAAACTGATCTTCATGGTTCTCAACAATTGGATATTTCCAAATTCCCACCTTGGGTAGCTTCTGTACGACATTAACATCGGCTCCACTGGTCTCGGGTGCCATCATTCTTCCCCCCGCCAGCCGGTCCCTGTCCTTGGTTTGTAGTTGTCCAAATCCCTTTCCTTCAGCTTCTGCCTCCTGCTGCTGCTTTTCTCTCTGTTCCCTCTCCTCTCGCTCCTTTCGACTTCCAATCCGACAACTTCTTCTATTCAACTCGATGGCTGCTTCGATTTTGCTGCGTTCGGCTGTCGACTGAGGAAAATGACAAGGAAACGAGCTCTCGAAGCTGTAAGAAAAAAGGTGAATGGAAATGGTTGGGAATCGACGAAAATTATTGTAGAAGACGAATAAAAGGCGAAGAAATTGATAACTTAGGCCTATGCTAAAATAATCAAGTTCGAATATCAAAAGATCAAATAAATGGTGTGTGTGTGTGTGTGTTGGGAAATTTTATGTAAGAAGGTGAAGACCGTTCAGCAGACAGACGGTATCGATTTTCGAAGGAAAATACGAAGAAAATGTTATCGTTTGATGAATGGGAAAATATATAGCGGAAAGAGTGCGAAAAAAGTCAGTACTGCTAGATGAAATCTGCACAGAAAGGAGGCAAAAGCCGCAGAGAACGCAGAAAGTCGGAGAATCAGACAGACAGAGGAAGAAGCACTATGCAAATGACATCGCCTTTCCCGCACCAGGCATAACAATCGAGCACACATGAACCAGACAAATTGAATTACGGTATTCAGGCCGTATGGTGAACGGGTGAATGGCGCAAATGTGCTGCATGTTATGAAAGTAATAAATATTCTAGAAAATATCACTGAAATGTCCGTGCTAGGACATGATGACTCCTATTTTCGAACTCAAATAGTGTGGATTAGAAGGTAGGTTACTAAATTACACGCTATTTCGTTGGCTTTCTTACTTCTTGTATAAAATTTGTAATGTTCTAAACATGAGAATGTAATGATAAGGAAGAAAAAAACTGATAAAGCTTACAAACGAAAGTATCTTCTTTACAATAGGTCTAACTAAAAACGGAACAGATTATCCAGACAAATTGAATTACTGTATGACAGCCGTATGGATAGAAAAGAAGAAGAAGAAAGGCCTGATTACAGATGAGGAAAGAGATAAAGTTGAACAGATGGTAGAGAGATGATGAAATGGTATGAGAAGAGGAGATCGCATAAAACGGGGAGATTTTGATGCCTTGCGAAACACAAGAAGTGTCTATTCGAGAAACAATAAGCTTTTGAAAGATCAAAGCAAGACGAATGATAACTCATGAAACACGTTTAGATAGTGATCTAAATTTAAAACGAATAGGAATTATCATTACAGATTAGAACATGTTTTCGTAATGAATACAAATTTTTCCGAAGTCAGGCTCGAATAGCGCAGTGCAAAAAAAGGGTAAGAAATTACGCTAGAATGTACGGAACTTAGACATAGAGGATGAATGACAAACCAGTTGTTTGGTAATAAAACGATCAGAACAAAAGAATCTCGGTCGGATCGGCATTTGAGCCGATAAATATAGATTTAGACAGAGCTCGAAAACAGTTGCCTCGGGGGAAGTGATGAGTCTCGGGAGCAAATCAACAGACGACAGAACGAGGAATGGAGCAGGAAAGGGGGAAAGGAGGTTGAGGGATGCAGAGGAAGGGGCGTGGCTGAGGCTGGCAGCTGTAGAGGATAGTCCACAGGCAGACAGAGACGGAGCTAGAGAAAGGGGGCGAGTGTAATAAGATGAAGCTGAAAGGGCCAAACGGGAAAATAGACGGAACGAGGAAAGTGCCAGATGGTATTGAACGGAAGGGAGGGGGAATGAGGCTTGCAATTAGACAGCTTGTACCGTCCTCAGGCAAAACAACAAGAGGGGATTCATTTGCATAGAGCAGAGTGGCTTACGGTCTGCTGTCCGCATGTGCATTTATCAATTAGCCCAAGAGATTGCATTTGCAAAGAGGAGAGGATTATTTACGATGAATGAGCAAAATGAGCAAAACATTTCCTGAAATATGAAGAAGATAGACACTGTACGTTCATTTTAGAACATTATTCCGGATTAGTTTTTTGTTTTTATTTTTTGTAATTTTTAGTTTTAATAAGCTGGGATGAAATATCTAATCTAAATCACTCTTTAAAAATATGTTCCAGAAGACATACAAATACTGTAATTTCAGTAACGAATGCACCTATAGCAGAAATGCAAACATTCAGTCGATCGACAAATATACATACAGAAGGAAATGAAGGATGAAGCTTACTATATCTAGAGACTGCAAATGCTCAAATTTGAATTAGCAAAAATTTGTTAATTTTGCGTAAACGAAATTTTCAAACTTACGACTAGCAAAGACTCGACCATTTTGGATGGCAACGGAAGAGAAATGACTAAGTGAATTCGATTATTGACAAGTAATGAGCCAAAATGCTCATTTCTATTGGAAAACTATCAAAGACATTTGGAAGAGACAGCTATCGAGCTAATTAAGGAGTCAAGATTGATCCAAATTGACAAAAAAATCGTTTTGATTAGAGTATTTGAAAGCCCATTGACACATTAATAGTTTTCAAATTCTACCAAAATCAAATTTGAAAAAGCCATTTGTGGTCTCTACCTATATCTCAACGAAATGGAAAAGCATTTCAATCAAGCAGTCTCGAGAAATTGTGCAGTCATCGAATGCATTCAGTGGCTCAGTTGCTAGCGGATACGAGATGCCTGTTCTGTTCTGTGCCTGTTCTGTTCTGTGCCTGTCCTCTGTCTGTACATCAGGCACATAGTACATATAAGGAGAAGAGGGTGAATGAATGAATAGGATGGAATGAATGCAGAAAGCATAGAGAAATCCTACAAACAATTCAGCTCAAATGAGCAGCAATACATATGAAATTGTTTGGAAAAAGAAAGAGTATCGTTAGATGAAAGATGAAGTATCTCACGGTGAAATTAAAGTATTTTTTATCCGTAATTTCGTATTATTTTAGGCCACTCTCATATCAAAAATTGTCTTTTGAATAATACAGAACTATTGAAGACGTACAGAAATAAACTTAATCTGCTAACACAAAATACAATTCCAGATTTTATCACAGTAATTTCACGAATACAATTGGATTAATCTATACATGGAGTGAGTATTCGGGGAATTGTATCTAACATGTGATGAAGCGAGTGATAGAAATACGATATGAGGAAACAGCTCTATCCGGCTTGCCTGCAGACCAACAAACTATGTCGCTATTCATAAATGGTTTCAACTGAATAGAGCACAGGGGAGATATTCACTCCGTCTGCATTTAATTCAATTCGATTGCACAAACAGTTCATAGTTCTATGCAAGGGAGCAGAAACGATGGATTTACAGGCTTCATAAAATCCGAAAACGTTGTAACTCCAAGCTCGACTCTAATTCTTACATTTGACAATTTAAATTCTAAATTTATTTGATCATATAAAAAGTGGAATAAAGACATAGATTTGATGAAGATCTCAGGCTTACAGTTAATCTAATAGATGGAAAATATCAGCTTCATCTCGGTTAGCTAAAATAACTGGCTTTCCTCTCAAATGACTCGAATAACAGACAGAAGACAGATGTTGAGACTGTGCAGAGAGACAGTCTTAGCCAAATCGATACAATTTCTTCAATTCTGGCCAGTTCTTCGCTTTTGCTAACGCTTTTCTCTACGACTTCTTATTTCTTCTCAGAGCTTTAGTCAAATGTATTCACGGTGTCTGCAATCTGTAGAAAATAGATATCATATTCAATTTAGCAAAAGTATTTCACAACTATATCATTCTTTATTTAGAGACTATGATATAATATATGAGCTTGTTTTCTGACTGCAATTTCTGTATTTCTCAGTCTGCTTGTAGAATGTTCTATATCTTGCCCTCTTATCTTAATTCCTTCAATGCATTTGTCATGGTAACGGAATAATTCAGTTGGAGCAGACTGTCTGATTAAATACCATTGCGTAGAGAAAGCGCAGATAGTGATAACAGAAGGATATAAAGGGATTAATCAGAGATCTTAATCATAAGTCGAAGCAAACAGTCCTCGGACAGGACGCTCATCTCCCTTATCATTTATCATATCATCCTTTATCAGTATTTTGTCGGTTTGATACTTGGAATATGCAACGGAAGATAGGGATTAGGTAAAGCGGCATATATATTCGATGTTCACGCAGGTAAACATCACATAATGCAAATGTGAATTACGATTTTGCAGGGGAAATCGTATTTATAATCCTACTCAAAGGTGAACGAGACTCGGTTTTTTAGATCCAGAATTTATCTATTCTATTACTTCTAATACCATGAATCATCGAGAATTTTCCAAGTCGAAATTTGAACAATATCGTACAACATTTATATAGCAATTAAATAACTGATTACTTTACCATCATAGCTTAAAAATAAGTTACCGATAATTACATTTGATGCAATAAATATCGAGGGAAAATACCTGAATGAAATAACTGATTGGCTACGTTTACAGAGGACAAAAAGCATTGAAATCATCTATCACTGAGAAGCTACACGACAATGCTGAGTGAGTAAATACTTGGACGATCCAAAATAATCAAAAATAGAAAAATTTTGATACATGATTACAGATAATTATACTCAATTGATAAAGTTAATTCTTAACTTAGGCTAAGAATCTGTAACAATCAACTTATTTTCTGTACGTCTTATTCATTAGAAGACTAATCAGCTTGCTTGGCGGGGCGCACATTCGCAATCTTACGCAGAGATTTCGTGAATCAATTATAGGTTCGATCTGGAATACTTACAATAAATGAAATATAAATCCGCCAAACGAAAACTTTCCCTTCTGAAAAGAAAATGTTCACTGCTCAAAAAGAAGAAAAGCTTCTCGTGTGAACTCAAAAAACGCTTAACACTCGAAAAACGATTGGTCAACAAACAAATTGCAACAAATGACAGTGGCTGGAGAATACTCAATGACGGTTTTTAGTTAATAATTATAAATTTTGCAAAAAAAAAACAATGCGAACCTTGTTGTAGTATTTTTCGATCTTCTCAACCATCGTTTTTATGCAATGCGCAATATTTTCTGCTTCCCCGTGAAAAAGAACCTGCAAGAATACGTTGATTTGTTGAACTAGCCAACTGTAACTAAGTGTCATTTTGATTAGTCGGTCAATTTCCAGCTGTAACTTATCTCCAAAGGACGACAATACTTAGATGAAATCTAATGAAAAATAATCGATCCCACAGTTGATATCAATTATTTTATGTCGTCATTTTCCACCTACACTTAATTCAATAACAACCGAATGAAGTGTTTTCCGCTCTAGTTTTCGAAATCAAAGTTCGCTTTAAAGTTCATAAGTAAGAAAATGTATGCAATTAATCAAGACTTGACTAACCTCACAATCCTCGCGAATCATGTCTTCGACGGCCTTCTAAACAAAGCAATTCGTCATTACATCGTCATTTTAGTCGATTTAATCAATTTGGTCATAGTTAAGCGTGAAAAATCGACTCACTTTTATTCGTATCACGTTATAGTTGATGCCGTATATTGCCTAAATCACTTTCAATCGATAGCTTTTATTTATTAGTTCCTTTTCATCGATTTTACAATCGTCTTATTATTTAGTTTAGGCTGTTTTTTCTCCGATTCACATATAGTTTTCACAAAGCTCAACTTGTATTTCACTTAGTACAAATAGATATTGGTGTTTAAAAAGTCTTAACTTTCATTATCCAGATATCATAAAATACCTTGAGGCAAATATCGCATCCCGCATCTCCAAACTGATTCACCTGAATCATCGATTTATTATGTTTCGTGAAGTATGACTGAGTTCGAACCTTTTGTTCGAAGAGATCGTTTCTTCTTTGAGGCAATGGTGACGATGTAATCAAAGCCTCAAATAGGGAGAATGCGAGTATGGAAGTCGGAAGTAGGAGAATCAGTAGGTTGGTCCGTATTGGAGGAAGCATCTTACCTTTGCAAAAATGCTATAATTGATATTGGTCACTACAAGACATGTAAAACTTCAACATTGCATCATGGCATCTTCCGAACACTTTTGATAGAAGGATGCCATAATAGTTATTACAGAAATTTCAGCCAGCCTAATATTTTACAAGTCTTGGACCACTGATATGAAATGTGTCGTTTCTTTTTCTGAATACTAAGAAAATACGAATCTAAAAGAGAGAGCGGACTAAAAGTGAAAAGTAGCAGAGGCCTGAATGCAACGCACTGTGTTAGACTGCTTGTTTGAACGTTTCACCTGTCTCTAACATCTTTCCCTCCTTCTCACTTCTGCTCTCCTTCTCATAACAAACAGAGCAACACATAGATGGAATGTCGAATGTGCGGGACACGAGCAGAGAGCGTTAGGCTTTCCCTTCAGTCTCCCCCTACCCCACTTCTCTTCTCAGCTTCTTCTGCTTTCCTACAACATGTCAAAGTCCGTCTCGTGCCTGTAGGCGCCAGGTTTGGCACTTCTTCAGCTAGGGTAAATAGAAAGAAGTTCGAACAGATGCTCTTTGTGTATGCCATAAAGACTTCATCTCAATCATTTGTAAAGATAATTCGAATCCAGTAGTATTGTAGCCGTGGAATAGTACTGAAGAAAAGCCTCAAATCATGCTCTAAGTATTCCTTTTTTTAGTCTCATTTCACATTTCAGAATGTCTCCAACTGAGTTTTGGTAAGAAGCACCTAATATCACTCCTACTTCTATCATGAAAATCGATCAAATTTTAAATTATCGAAAGGTAAAAGGAAACGGATTTGAGAAGAACTCAGCAAATGTGCCGCAAAACGTCATATGGCTGTCGAAGTCCTGGAATCAAAAGAACAGCTATAGCTTTATCTCAGACAAATTCAATCTGGTGTAATGTCACATTTCACGCCATGCGTCCAATCGGACAAGCAGCCAGATGCTGATGTCCCTGTCATTGTCTTGCCACGTGACTCGAATTGCCTATGAACCTACCAATTACTCACTCAATTTATCTTAACAATTGATTTTCTAAACGTATGCTTTTTGGCGTTTGATCGAATCGAGTTATTGCCAATGATAGATTATCATCGAAAGCAAAGTGAATGATACACAAGTTCGAATTTTCAAAGTATGCACTGCGCAATTTCAAATAGTCGACAAATTCACTCCATTAATCGGTGTAATATCGTTAAGTTTTTTGCAAACAACGTGCGAATTCTCGCATACCGAAAATGTGTCATTTATCTTGTCTCAATTTGTCTGTCGCCGAGTTATTTTCTGACACCAATTTCGAAGAAAAACGCGACGAATTTCGAAAGAAACGATAACATTTCCACATATTTTAAAGCATTAATTCTATAACGTTCAGCGAACGGTCTCAGTTGAATTGACAATTTTGCAGAATTTATGAGATAAGATAAGATCAGAGGTATCGCGAAGTTCCGATTTTAAAAATTTTCAAGATGCAAAATCTAAGTTCTTGCAGCCCAACGAAAGATGATATTACGAAGAATTAGAAATCATATCTATTAGCTTCAGTATATTGAATAGCAACACGTAAAATTACTAAAACAGTTTCGTGATTTTCATTTATTTCGTAGTTTTGTAGTGCATATTGATATTTTCAGTTTGTAATTTGTCACTTCTATCAATTTGTCAACGAAGTAGCGGCGTGATACATTTTTGGATGAAATGCACTCACGACGACGACGGTACCTATCTTGTGATTCTAACTGAGAATTGAGAAAGAGCGATGAAACGAAGGTGGAGTGACAGAGACAGAAAAAACTGGGCATGATTTATGATGAATGCGATGAATTATGGACGGTATATGAGTGAAATGCGAAGTGTATTGGCCAAGTAGTGGGGAGAAATAGCACAGCGGGAAAAGACAGCAAAAAACAGGACAAAAATCAACAACTAAACATGGAGTGCTGACTGACCATAAGTACGCAACAGCAGGAGACTGTCAGTACGTCAAAATGGGATGATAGCAGAGCGCATAGACGAACAGACCCAATCCGTCTCTATCATATCCTGATTCTATCACTTATCTTATCAATATTGATTAGCTTCTTTGAAGATGCAATTTGTCATGTTCATTCATTCAATTCAAATTCATCTACTTCATGCTTTACCAAAATCTTTTTTTAACTTACCAACCCATCTCTATCACAATCTGATTCCACCACTTATCTTATCATTATTGATTAGTTTCTTTAAAGAGCGAAATTAATTTTGTCATGTTCATTTTTTTAATTAAAAATTTAATGAGTTTCTCAATTTTTAAAACTAATTCCAAGAAATTGTGTGCTCATTAGTTTGCTGAAATCTGCTAGCGCTTATAAACGTAACGTATTTTGGAAGTCTTAACCTTAGAAGCTATTGAATTTTGATCCTCTTGATTTCTTGATCTATCACATTTACAGCCTATTTGCAATATTCTAGAAATCCACATTTATCGCCCTTGGTTTAGGGTATTTAGCTTATTATATTATCCAAAATTAATGTCCTTCATCAAATTCAAGCCCATTTTTCAGCACTCTTTGTTATTGCAAATTAAACAGTTCACATATTCAGTCTCTTGTGGTCACTATCAGCATTCCAAATCACTCAATTCACGCGCATTCTGCAAGCAGCATTCATATTTTCCTGTTCTATATTTTCCGTCCCTCGCCAGCCATTGTCCAGTGCGCACTTCCTCCTGCTTTCCCCTTTCCTTTATTTTGCATCCTCTATTTACATGCACTCAGTCAGTCTCCTCGCAGTGCAGATGCAGCTGTTCTGTCGTCCGGTCCGACTAATCATTTTTAGATCTCCTGTATTTTTTTGGGCTGTGAGTACTTTCCTCTTACGGGTGGGTACATTCTTCCCACGAATGAGTGAGTGCTTTCCTTCCAAAAGTTATTACTCTATTTTTCTCATACTTTTTCACAAAATGCGGAGCAGAGGATTTTCCAAATTACTGTACAGAGTTTTGCGTGGGTACAAACTTTCATACCCCGCATCCGTGTCCGCAGTTCCGGGTACTGGCGCAAAACCTTGTTATCGTATCTTTCGCAAATTTTAGGCTGGGAGTATAAGAAAACCTAGCGAAGTTTAGAAATTGTGATAATAATGAATTGATGAACAATACTGGGGGTCATTTTTGCTGTCAAGATTCACATTTCATGGCTTTTGAGACGAACGAGTTTTGCGAATCATTCAGTTTTATGCAATTCAATCAAAATTTCACATTCGGTTTATTTGAAAAGTTGGTCGATTAAACTTCGAATGCAATTTTAATATCAATATGAATAGACCTTGACTCGGTTATATATCCAATATATCTCCATAATAGTCCACCTTTAAAGATTGCTTTATAAAAATTCTGTACCTATAAAAGTCAAAATACCTGACTTAGAATGAGTTGTAAATTAGGCATATATCTTTTTGAACGATAGTTTTGGTTACACTTTAGTGAATTAAAGAGTGATTATTATTTACCAATCATTATCTTCTAGTCGAATGTGTTTTTCTTATTTGATGAACAACCTATGAATTCTGTTTGAGATGTTCATACCCTTGATTAGATTTTTCTATTTTTCTATAACCTGTCAATTTCAATCCATGATTTATTGTGATTAAATGATAATAGAATTGTTTGATCATTTACGATTTGGTCATTCCTCGAATCAGATCAATCAGCGTTCGAAATGATTGTCTTCTCTCGTGATAATGTCGTTACTGTAATTAGTAATTGTGAAGTAGATCAGGCAACTGGGTGAAATGGCAGTAGAATGATAGATTCATTGCTTACCACCCCTATCTTTATAAAGCTTAGTGAAATGAACTTTCAAAGGTGTCGCTTTAGAATTTTAGGATCTAAAAATCAAAAGATCAGAGAAAGCCTAACTTTTATGACACAGCGGACAGTTTCTCCATCTTACATCTTCGTCAAGTCAGAAGCTTTTGAAAGTAGTCATGATTTATGAGAGGAAACCCCATCATTTGGAGGCTATCTAGTTTGAACCAACATTTGATGACAAGAATTCGCGGAATTGAGTGATAGCATCAGAAATTCACTGCTTCTGTAGAACTTGCTATTTGAAAGATGCATGGCAGCATGGCCTACGAAACAATATTGAGGGTGTCAGGAAACATCACATTCTTTTCGATTATATTTGATTATCATGCGCTCTTGTAGTTTCTAGATTTTCGTTATAAATAGAAACACAAAAATCATGATACAAATGATCAACTTGAAACAGTAGCCGCGTAGCTACCAGACGAATAGTATCTGAAATGAATCATATCAATAGCAATGCTGCCCTATACTATTTCATCGGTGGCTACACGATCATTTGTCTTCATTTCAAAATTACTACCAGCGCTACATACATCAGCAGCATCGTGGTCAAACTCAAATGGGGAAGGAATTTCTTGCCATCCACCTCGATGATCAGAGCTATTTTTACACGCCTCCTCCAACAATACCCCGACCAATCCCTCGATTGTTGATGATTTTCGAAAAATTCTCCGCCTCACGCAGAAGTTCTCTTTATGGTATTTCACGTCGGAAAATGTCATGGTTGTACTTTTGTTAGCTTGCTTCGCTTCTATTTTTAATTCTGTTCTCTAAACGCAGAAGATGCGATCAGTAATGTGTAGGGGCGTTCCATTCATGGAGTTATCATGCTTGCGCAGTGCTTTTAAATGGCGAACAATACTGACTCAAACAGAAACTGAGCATCACACGTGCGAAATTCCATTCACTGATTCTTCTTTCAGTTCCTTTTCCTACTAGTATGAATTACGAGGCTTTCAAAGTATGTCTAGCCTTGTATAGCTGATCATTCTTTACAGTACTGTGTTTGAACAAAAAATTTGATATTATTTTCTAGAATGATAATACGTCATAATCTTTAGCAACCTAGTATAAATCATGTTATCGCATTCTTGTTCTTATGTTCAAAACAACTAATTTTCTATTTTAAACAAAATAAAAGTGCAATAATTTCATTCAAAATAATACGATATCTCTTCTTGTCATAAAACAAATTACCACCGTCTGATTTTCCACAACTTCTAATTTGTTCATTGAGCGTTCAAATTCCACCTTTCCTTTGATTTTTCTTCTTCAAATGACCTTATTCGAGTATTGCATCAGCCATTTTGTCTGTTTCAAGTTACACAAATCATCGAGTTCTGATTTCAGATCTATTAAAAATAGCGGAGTACAACTTGTCTTTATTTCCCTATTAATTAGACGACGATGATTCCATCGGACGACAAGTGAGTCAAGTTTGTTCGATTATTCACAGGGGTGGGGTGCAGCTCGAGTTAACGTTTATGGCATTGATGCTGATCAGATCAAATTCTTAAAAATGCATTCAACTCCCTTGCAAATATCTTGATCGTCACAATATCAGGTGCCATGAAGACGCGCCCTCTATTAAAAATTCTCCCATTGAAAATTATCAACGCGTGCAGCCCGAAAAACGGTGCAGCGGAGGTCTTGTTCACTTTTAACAATGCGATCCTTAAGCAAATAGATTAATTCAAATTTTACGGACCAATGCGCATTTCTGCGACCTAAATTCGACTTCGAGGTATTCTTCAAAAGGTATCTTCAGAATATGTCTGGGCTCCCCAAGTGACGAGGAATGTTCTCCTTCCGAACAACTCCCTCAACATCTGAATTCCCTTCCCTCCCTGTCCTCACGAAACCCCATGAATCAGGACGAGTTCGACAAGCGATTCGACTATCTCGGCCCTCCGCACGAAGACAATCTCGAAATTGTCAAAAGGAAACTCCACAAACGATTCATTCGACCGTGCTCCTCTCCGAATGCATTCTTCAAGACACTCATTGGATTTATTCCTATTTTATCGTGGCTACCAAAGTGAGTAAAAGAATCAGGATGAGCATACATTTTTCTTCGTCAATTTAAACCCAAAGTTGAGACTCAATATTTCGATAGTTTTAGAACAAAATAGTGAATCTTTCCCAAAATTTTGAAGATGCATCAAATGGGCGACTCGTAAATATCGTGATGTCATAAATGTCATAAGCTACCTTTTCCCATACTATTTCGTCCTAATTCCTTCCTTCTCCTATCTCTAACTATAGCGCACGTTCTCACAACATTGCCACATTTACGAATTGCTCATCAAATGCAATAAATCGAAACTTTCATGACAATGAACTTTAAAAACAAAAATTTGGCTTCTTGAAGAGCATAAGAAAAAATATGATATAAAAATTCAGATACAAATGGCGAAAAGACATAGTCCCAGATTGCATTGGAGGCTTCACAAATGGAATTCTCAATGTGCCGCAGAGTATAGCCTATGCTTCTCTAGCGAATGTTCCGTCCCAAGTTGGTCTGCTGACATCGTTATTCCCATCGATCAGCTACATGATGTTCGGAACATCTAGGCATTGCTCCATAGGTGACATTTTGTTCGAATTTTAACCAACCGTATCTTCAACTTCAGGCCCATTCGCAATAGTTGCATTCATCGTTGGCCAGGCGATTGAGAAATTCCAACCAGGTGCCGATGATGCACTCATGCAGTACAACGGAACCATCCTCGATTATAGCTACACCTCCACTCAGATAGCATCAGCTATGTGTCTGCAAGTCGGAGTCATTCAGGTAAGCAATTAGATGAAAACGAGACTTATTGAGAACAAAAATGCAATAGATATCGAAGTATCGAAAATGCGTATTCGTACCTGTATTAAATCAGAAACTTTCATACCTTTTATCTGTCTTAGCTATGAACAAGTATAATTTTTTTTGTACATGTCTCCTGTCATTTTCTATAGTTGAAATCAAATTCTGTACCTACAACTTGCCCGTGGGAATCATTCCTTGAAAAGCTCTGATCTTGGAACGAAGATTTTGTTAAAGATAAAAGAAATGCTGGAAGAATTTTCCAAGAAGCTTGATAATGATCTTGCGAATTTTGTCTTATGGAGTTTTTATTCAGCTGATAGCCGTTCTGTCTGGTATTCAATTCGTGACGGCCTATCTTTCTGACGAAATCGTTGCCGGATTCACTACAGCAGCCTCGCTCCAAGTCATGGCCACGCAATTCCGTGATTTGACCGGGGCCAAATTCGAAAAGCGGGTGAAGCAGGACGAATTCATGAAGATATTCATCACGCTGTGGGACGTGGTCAGAAGCATCTCGACCTGGAACATATGTTCCGTGATTTTGTCGCTATCCACTATAGCCTTTCTGGTTCTGGGTAAATACGTTCTCGACAGACGACTTCGGGGACTGTGCCGATCATTCAGAATCATCATTCCATACGAACTTATCGCCGTAGGTTTCCATTTTGGAAAGTCGTAGAGACCAAATTTAGGCAATTGTGGGCATCCTGGTTTCTTACAACCTCGATCTCAGCGGAAGATATGGCACGAAGATCGTTGGGAATGTTCCTACTGGGTGAGATTTTCTAACAATAGGCGGACAACCTAAAAACTACATTACATTATGGCACGGCACATAGTGAAATAGTGTGAGAAGAGATTCTTTACCCTGTCGCTTCCTGTGCTATTTCGTCTATGCCATGCGACTTCCAAATAACCTTCTAGACGACGAGCATTGAAATATTATGGACTTCACTTACAGGATTCCTCTTCCCTCTCTTCCTCCAAAGGATCTAATTCTCAATTGGGATTTATTCCAACAATCACTAACAGTTTCGATCATCGTCATGGCTGTCCATCTGTCATTGGCCAAAATGTTCTCAAAGCAGTTCAAATATCAAGTCGATACTAAACAGGTAACACACATCGATCTTTGGCAAATGTCATTCCTTCCCATTTTTAGGAGTTCTACGCATTAGGAGCAGGTTCTCTGCTCTCGTCGTTATTCCCAGTCTTTCCAAATTCGTGCTCATTGACAAGAACCATGCTGAATGTCAACGCAGGTAACTTGAAGAAGTTACGAAAACGCGACATTTCCAAAAAAAAAATTGTAGGCTCACGTACCCAGATGAGTACCGTGTTCTCCTCCTCCATTCTTCTCGTGCTCATTCTTTACGGAAGTCGATGGCTTGGACCTCTTCCAAGAGTAAATTAAAACTTTCCAACTTCATTGAGTATTTTATCCTACAGAGCATCGTTGCTGCTACCATATTCGTGGCTTTGCTGAGTGCCTTCTCGAAGTTCAGACAGCTCATCGATTTGTGGAGAGTTTCGAAGATTGACTTTGTAAGGATCAAACTGTGGACTGAGAGAATTTCTACTTCGAAAAATACGCAATCTTTATTGAAATTGAATCCTAGAGTTATTCGAAGTCGAAATTCCATTTATCCTCACTCATTTATCCAATACTTTGGAAGCAATGGCATGTTTTGCAGCTAATTTGGATCGTGGCTTTCGTCGCCACGCTCGTTGGCGGGGTTCTGAACGGCCTCATGGTCGCTGTCGGATTCGCCCTTTTCACTACAGTCGTCAGGTCTCAAATGTAGGATTACTCTTATTTTGCTCTATAATTACTTGATGGAATTTCAGGCCAGCATCCCATATTCTTGCCAATATTCCGGGCTCAATGGACTTTAGAGATTCTCAGCGATTCAGGGAGATCTGCTTCATTAATGTAAAAGGATTTTTGAAATTTATGAAACGTCAAGCCATATGTCAGATAAAAGTAAAGAAAGCCAACGATAAGGATTCTGTAAATTTACTCTTCAAATTTTCTTTGTCTTTAAATTTATGCTTTTATAAATCCCTGAAAAGACGAATTTACTGTCAATTTCAGGACATTTGCATCATCCGCTTTGACTCTCCTCTTCTGTTCATGAACCTGGAGCGATTCCAGAAGATCATTGAGAGAGTGGTGACGAGTTGGGACTACAAAGGGAAAACGGGCAGCGATGAGTGTCTCGTCAAGAGAAAGTCCATATATGGATTGCCGAATTCGCCCGCGAGATATCTGATTATCGACTGCAGCGCGTTCTCGTATGTCGACAGAATGGGCGTCAATTGCTTGAAAGATGTAAGAACATGGTGATCATCAATAAATGCGCTCTCAATGTTTTTTTTTTTTAAAGTTTTTCAAGATATCATTAGAAATGATAAAAGCTGTTCTTCATTCAACAAAAGATAGCTTCTTCTGATAGTTTGGAGCGAGATTATTGATCAACACAAATGTATTGAAAAATTGAGATTCAAATATTTCAGGTTCATCTAGACATGGTCCAAAACGGAGTGACTGTTTGGTTCGCTGGGGCTCGAGGTAATATTTCCTCAAATTTTACTATCAAAATCGAACATTTTTTTAGCAAATCTTCGAGAATTATTCGACGTTTGCGGATTCTATAACAACGTGCCAAAGTCTTCATTTTATCCAACCATCTATGATGCTGTTTATTTTGCGCAGCAGGCCAAGTACTTTCAAAAATAGTCCTAAAGTTAAAAAGAATTATCTTTCAGAAATTCGGAAGGTCTGAATCATGGTCGGTGTTTTTCCCTGAACGTTGGATACACGAATTTGGCATCGAGTTCTAGTTCGTCCATGGAACATATCGTCTGATAATGATGTTTCTAGCTGAATTTCGGTGAACCTTGAAGTGCATTCTATAGAAGTTTTAATTTTTATTGTAGATTTTTCTGTGCATATATCATCTTTATTTAATCACGTTTTATTGATGCTGAATGGCGGGTATTTCTCCAAACAAAGAAACATTCCTCTCGCGAGTCATGTTATTCTTTACCTACATAGATTGAATCAAAAGTTTGAACATTTCCATAAATTATTATTAGTATTCTACGATTTAATATTTTTGTAATGTTTATGATTTTTTGCCTACAACTAGACCTCGAGAGGCAAAATTAAATGATTTAGAACTTTATTTGCGATGAAAAGTTTATACGAAGATTGTTCATCCTTTTGAAGCATTTTAATGAATTATTTGCTAACGTCAAACTCAGCATCGTTTTAAGATTATGAATAGCTGCTTTTACAAAGCTCATAATAATGCCAATGACGTGTAATGTCACTATATTATATATAGTCGCATTTGCTATATTCCTTTACTTTCACCATTCATACCCGGCATAAAGCGTTTGCCCGATTGTCCATTTCAAGTTGACTTCGAGAATTCAAATACTTTTCAATGAAAGTCGTATTATTTTGAAGTCCATGACACACTACACTATCTTTCTACTCTGCAATATTATAATTTTCAATTTTCCTCAATAAAATTTTAAAATGCTCAAATAGTTTATATTTTGAAGTAGTAGATGCAAGATATTTCTTAAAATGATGACAAAAGCCCCAAGTTTCATAATCTTGAATAGATCAATATCAAAAGATTAAAGCTAAAATATAAACTGATGTTGAACTTTCGAAATGCATTGCATGATGACTTATGAAGCAAAGATCAGGCTCAGAAAGAGTCGAGAAGGGTTTAAAAAGAAACGTAGGTTTCCATCGAGAAATAACAAGAGTTATTGACTTTGTTCGAAGAGAGAAAGATGGAGAGAGAATTTGAAAAGGTGTTAGTGATTTTGGATTTTTATTGTTCTTCGCAGTTCTTATCGAATTTTTTTTGGCATTTCTATCTGTCTGACTTATTTTTGAAATTGCACTTTTATCACATTTTCGCTTTTTTTGCAGTCAGTCATTTCCGTTCTGCAACCACTTGCTTTATCGTCATTTTTAAATTGTCCATTTTGTCACGTTATTTTTTCGCATTTATTTAATTCGTACCATTTTACTACTTTGTTTTTTTTCTAATTTTCGAAATTTTTAAGCACTTTATTTCATTTTAACTCTTGTTTTCAAAATTGTTTTTAAATTTATCGGTTCCGTCTCGTTCTTCATGCAAAATATGCCATTTTTCAAATTCGTTAATTTCAACAAATTCAGATGGAGTATCCATCTTCCTTCTCATATTCGGAATCAATTGTGGATGAGTGTCGGAGAGGTTGGCCGATCGGTCCGACCTGCTCGAGGCTGGTCGGCTTCGGTCTGTACACGCTGCTCGGCATCGTCAATTTGATCGTCCTCTTCCTGCCCAAAGGAGCCAATCCGTATAATCGATTATGTTGGTTTTGTTACTTTCTTTAAAATTTCTTTCAAATATTATAAAATTAACATTTTTGAACCTGAATAATACAATTTTTTTCATAGGAACACAAATTTTATAAATTTTTGGTGGAAATAATTTTTTTCATTTTCAGCAACCACCAGACTGCCATTCTCCTTCTTCGTCACGACTTTAACGTTGGCGCTCCTCGTGGCGGATTCCATTTTCCACAGCGTCTTCCTCATCTTCATCAAATCGCAATTCACTCAAGTCCTTCTTGCGTTCTGCATTGCTAAGACGGTACGACTTGTCTCTTTATTTATTTATTTATTTTTTTTAATTACAAAATGACAGCTAAAGTTGACGAAAACTGAAAAATTGATAGAACGTCCTGTATTTCTTGTAATTTTCAAATTTATTTTTAGGTCTTCTGGTTCGTCTGCCTCTGTTCGCAGATCCGATGGAGAGACCTTCCATTTCTGCCCTACACGTTGGCACTCAGCTTCTCGCTGTCACTCATCTTCCAGCTCATTCCTTTCACGGCTTGGAAACTTTATTTCAAACGGTATCGTTGATTGGAGAGAAAGTCGATATTCATACAGCAATTAGAAATCGAATTTATAGTGAAATAGTGGGTTGCGTAGAAGAGAAACAAGAGACAGATAGTGTAATTTTTGAATATCGACGTTTTCTCCAATTAATAATAGTTCTTTTAATTTACAATTTGAACTTGATGAAAGTACCTACTTTTCAAGAAGTAAACAAAATTAAGAATCGGAAAAAAATTCACTTTAATTTGGATTTTTTTAGAATTCACTCCGATGCCGAGTTCATCTTCTTCGTCGTGGAGCTCTCGCTGACAAGTCTCCTTCTTCTGTCTTCGATGTTCTCTCCACTACTTGGCTCTTCTGGAAACTCAAATTCGGTATGATTTTTATCTTAATTTTTGAAAACTCACCCATTTTCTCGTTGTCAAAACTGGTATACTTGTGCTCGTCAAGTTGATTCACCTTTTTCAGTCGATTCTGTTTCATTCTTTCTTTAACTAAAATTTTTAGGCGTTTTCCAATTTCTCGCACAAAATCTCCCTAATCGCGCCTTACGTCTGGCCGAAGAAGAGTGTGGGACTGCAGATTCGAGTGGCCATTTGTCTGTTGCTGCTCGTTTTGGGAAGACTCATCAACGTGGCTCTGCCTCTGTACAGTAAATGGATAGGTAGGATTTTTTCCTACTTATTAACTTCTTTAACCCTCCAAGAAACCTTATTCTCTGTATCATTTCTGTTGAAAAATCTTTGATTTTTTTTTCCAAAGTTTGTTGTTGTCATTGTTTATTTAATTTTCTAAATTTCAGTGGATAGTCTGGCGAACCCTGCTCACTTCCAATACTCGCTCATTTTCATTTCCTCCGGTTTGAAGTTCCTGCAGGGCAATGGAGCGATGGGAGGGTTTCTGAACACAATTCGCAGCTATCTTTGGATCCCCATTCAGCAGTACACGACTAGGGAGTTGGAGGTAAGAATTTTTTCGGCATCTTGTATTTTTACCTCTAGGTTACTCTTACCATTTTACCGTTTTTTATTCACTTCTTTTCCCTTACTATTTTCCATAAAAGGGGATAAAACTACAAGAGGACAATGGTAACTTAGGAGTAGAAACAAGAGGCCATTTTTTCCAGCCAAATCTTTCGAATTGTCGTTTTTTTTACGATCTCGACAAAAACAATCATTTTCAGGTAGAATTATTCGCCCACTTGCATTCTCTTAGTTTGCGCTGGCATTTGTCGAGGAAGACTGGTCTGGTTCTGCGGGTTATGGATCGAGGTAGATATCTTTTATCCCTAATTTTTTTTTTTAATTTTTTCAGGAACAACCTCTGTGAACTCCATCCTCAACTATGTGCTGTTCAACATCGTGCCTACAATCACGGACATCGTCATTGCTGTCGTCTTTTTCTTCTCCACTTTCAACCTCTACTTCGGAATTCTCGTCTTCATTACGATGGTTCTGTACTTGGGTAAATACATTCTTCTTCCTTTATTTTCTTTCAGATTCATTAAATTGGCATAAAGCCGAAATGAAAAAAATGCTATTTGTCTCTCTCAAACGAAGTTTTTAATGAATTGTTTTTTTTTTCAGTCGTGACGATCTACGTGACTGAATGGAGGACGGCTTTTCAACGAGAAATGAATGAAAAGGACAATGCATCGAGTGCGATTGGCACTGATTCTCTGCTCAACTACGAAACTGTCAAATATTACTCTAATGAAGACTACGAGGTCAATCGGTTCAGGAGGGCTATCGAAAGGTCTATTTTACTTTGCTTTTCAAAGTTTCACTTCATTTTTTCTCGAAAAGAATCTTATTTCTGAGCGGTTTAATGTATTAGACATCGTGATTTTAGGATGAGGGAATGTAGAAAAGAGGGAGAGATAAGAAAGAATCGATGTATAATACAGGAAGCTTTTTTGTGTCAGCTTTTAAATCTTAACCTTACGGATGAATTTAAAACATAATAACTAATAATGAATATTTCAGCTACCAACTGGCAGAATGGCGTTCAAATGCATCTCTCGCTCTGCTCAACTCCCTCCAAAATGGCATAATCGGAATTGGTCTGACTGCCGGCTCCCTGCTCGTCTGCTACTTGATTACTTCGGAAGGGAAGCTTACTGTGCGTTAATTTCATTACATTTTATTCATTTTTAAACCTACTTTATTCGATTGTATTCACGATATATTCCTTTCAGGTTGGTGACTACGTTCTATTCACTACCTACATTCTCCAATTGTAAGTAAAATTCGAAAATGACGTCTTATCTTGTCCTATCATCATATAATAATGGCAAGATAAAGCGTGATAATGAAACTATCTTGTACTGATTTTTCTATTTCAGATACAGCCCGTTAAATTTCTTCGGTAAGTTAACTTTCCTAAATACCCAAGATAGTTAATATGGTAAAATTAGAATTTCCAGGATAAATCAAGTAAATTAGCCAACTTTTACTAATAAGTTTTTGATCTTTTGTTCAGTTTTAACCACGTTCTTTGATGATAGGAAAAATATACTCAGCTCAAAACTTACCCGCGGGTAATTTTTTTTGCGAAAATAGGAGGAGAATTTTATCTGAGGGTAAACCTCTCAATACCCACAGGAAAATTTTGAGCTAAATATATTTTTCCTATAATGAGAGAAATAGCTCGTATCAAAACCGGGTAGAAAATAAGATCAGGAAAAGAGAATAACATGGAGTATTTACTTGAAATACCCTGAAAATATGTCGGTACTAATCAGACGATTTTAGGCACTGTCTACCGAGTGATCCAGAAGAGCTTCGTTGATATGGAAGTGAGAATATTCGTAATTTATTGTTGGTATCCAAATCTGAGAGGTCGAAAATAGAGAGAGAAAGGATGAATTTTAAGCCAATCCCCTTTTCGCGTGCTATTTTAAAAATAACTGCACCACTTTGCACGCGTCTCCCGGATTTGAGCATCAACAATAAAGTTATGACCTTTGATTTCAAATTCAGAACATGTTCGACTTGATGAATGAAGAAATCGAAGTCCAAGACGCTCCAGATGCGATTGAATATCAGCCGAAGGACGATGTTATTTCTGTAAGTGGTTTTTTCCCTTTCTTTTTCTTATTTTTAATTTTTAGGTGAAGAACCTGACATTTTCGTATAACAAGGAAGTGGCTGTTCTGAAAGACATCAGTTTTGAAGTGGGCAGAGGACAGACTGTAGCTTTGGTAATCAAGATTCTTTTTAAACGGACTCATACAAAACTCTTTCCTGACAATTTTCTTCTCATTTCATGTGTTTATGTCATGTATTTTCAGGTCGGCCCTTCCGGTTCGGGAAAATCAACTATCATCCGGCTGCTGTTCCGGTTATTCGAGTCCAGCGAAAATTCTATCGCATACGATGGAATTGATATTCGGTAAATTGAAAGAAAGGAATATTTTTCATGTATGTTCTTTTTTCAGATCGCTAAAACTAAAATCTCTCCGGAAACAAATTGGCATCGTCCCTCAGGATACTGTACTATTCAATGACACGATCATGTAAGTTTTCTTTAGAATATCCTTCTGAAACTTCGACAATTTTTGTCGCTATTAAATGACTTGAAAGCGCATGATCTATCTTCTCCTCTCAGATAAAGAAAAGATTTTTCCAGGTACAACATCCGGTTTGGAAACCCGAGCGCATCTGATGAAGAAGTCTACGATGCTGCGAAGGCCGCTATGATTCACGACAAAATCCTCTCCCTGCCGAATGGTATTTTTGCTAATTGGTTTAGAATTCTGCAAGAAGACGTTCCTCGAAAAATCTTGGAAAAGGATTTATAAGAATGTCCTAAATTTTAGGCTACGACACTCTGGTTGGTGAAAGAGGCCTGAAATTGTCTGGAGGAGAGAAGCAAAGGGTTGCTATTGCTAGGACGATTCTCAAAAAGCCGCAATTCATTTTCCTGGATGAGGTCGAATATTTTAATTTTTATCATGGAAATTTTATGTTTGAGTATTTTTCAGGCTACCTCTGCCTTGGACACGAAAACCGAACGGGCCATTCAGAAGTGTCTGGAAGAGCTCTGCAGCACGAGGACTGGAGTGGTCTGTTTTGAAGGTCCAAATTTAGCTAGTTTTGTGCAAATTCAGGTCGTGGCGCATCGACTCTCTACTGTAGTCTCGTGCAATCAGATTCTCGTGCTCGACAAAGGAGTTATCATTGAAAGGGGAAGGTAAGATTGTCGTTTTCTTATTTGTTTATGCGGTTAACTGCGTGGTTCGAAAAAGTTGCAGCGTCGACTGTAGCTTTCATATTTTCCAGGAAAATGAAGTTGCAGTGGGCGATTTCTTCTTGCATTTTTAAATTCTAAACTTATTTTTTAGTCACTCAACGCTCCTTGCAAAGAAAGGCATCTACTACCATATGTGGCAGAGTCAAAACACTAACGGAGACGATGAAAAGGCGCATTCAGAGGGAGAACATTCGAATTCCAGTAATTAAATGAATGACAACCCGCGAATGACGGAATGGCATAACGCGAAATGACGAAGCGTAAAAAAATGGCTGAACACAATAAGGACATTGACATAATTTGTGCAGAAAAAGGAAACATTTCGTCATTTTTGCGTTTCACCATTCCGTCATTACGCCATTTACAAACTGTCGAATGAATAACAGATTTCTCTAGAAAACGATTGATACTATCATCTTAACAATTGATAAAATTAGCATACTTCATCCCGATTAAGAATGCCAAGTCAATAAATTTACGGGTTATTCTCGAAAACTAGATGTATGGCCATTTTTACTATTAATTATTAAATTTCTCAAACTTGCATTGCACCCTAAGAATCAACTTGGTCAGGGATCGCTATTTTCCCTAATTTTTAGTTAGATTACGGTTACTTCAGTCTAGAAGCTTATATAAATGCTGACATCCTTCATGTGCCCTATCAAAATAAAGATGTTTTATCTATTTTGTAAGAAAAAACCTATGTTTGGTTCATTCAAAATACTTTTTCTTTGATTTGCTTCATTGATTTATAGACCCGAAATTTTATCCCTATCTATCATTTTAATTGGAGCGAGTTGGTAATTGATAAATGATGACTGATAGTGTAATCTTATCAGTGTTCTGCGAATTCCTCCTTTCGCCCATGTGTCAATCGCCTGCAGCGCATTTTCAACCTGCATTTACAACTCTCAAGTGGCTAACATTGAGTAAGCGAAATTCGCGCCTGTACCAAATTTCGCGGAATTTATTTATTTTTTCGAGTTAATTGGTCAATTATCTGTTAATTAGTATTGTTAATTAGTCTGCAATCAGACTCTCAATTAGATGCGCTTCATCTTTTGTTAATTTGAATATGTCCCCTCGTGCCCCTTTCTTCTTCAATTTGAAAAATTAGGCCGACTTTTCGTGCTTTCTTATTTTTTAATTTTTACTTCTTGGAAACATGTGGTTTCTGACGAATTCTTCGTCATTCTTCTTTCTTCCTTTCAGATAGATAAATTTGGAAATTCGCCAGGCATTGTCGCTAATTTGCTCCACGTTTCGCAATCTTTTCTCCCTTGCATCATTTTTCATCATTTTATTCCATTTCTGCTATAAATGACGAAAATAATTCGTTTCGGATGACTTATATGGGTCATTTGTTTTTTTTTTTAGGAATTCCCGCTCTGCGAGTGGTTGCTGCCTAAATTTTCTGGTTGAGTAATTGGACTGTAGCTGAACAACCCGTGTGATGGCTGATGCAGAGAAGAAGCTGAGCAAGAGGTAAGTGGCAGAGCAAATCACGCTCACATTGTTTCGGTCAGACGAACTGAGAGCTCGTTCATTGTAAAAGTTGCGAGACACAAAAAAAATCGAATTTTCTTACTGTTTCCAATGGATTTCTGTATTTGTCACATTTTAGAAAATAAAAATGCTGATAATAAATACAGAAAGCCCTTGCTAACATTCTTGTTTCTGTGTCTCTAGCCTTTGTCTATGAGTTCTGCACTAGAATATTTTGCGATTTTCCAATTAAAAACTTTTAACGAACTTTCAGTTGGTTCTGACTAAAGCAATAAAATCTGGTAGAGATGTTGGCGAGTGGCTTGCTGAGGAGAGCTCTCCTCGCGCAAAGCCACTACCGCTCGGCCACTCTGCTCAGGGCACTCGCATTTACATCCGCTGTGAATCTATCGCGGTCAGTCCATAGTCTAACAGAAGCATGGCATTCCATTTCTGATACTTTCTTCTTTTCATGAGTCTTGAGAGATGTTGAAAAAATAAATAATGTTCGGTGAAGATATCGTTTGTTTTGATCATTTTAGCAATTTTACATTTTTCAAAGCCTAAAACTCAACTTCTTTCGAGGTCTGAAGAATGTTTTGATTGTTTTAGAGGTTCCTTCATCCTCCGAAAATATCAGTAGTGGAATACCATGTGAAATCAGCTCGGTTGACAGTTCATCAATGATACAAAAAGCACTTATTCATCAGAAAAGTCAATCCAGCTAAAATGGACTGAATCTCACTTGAATTTCTATAATTCCAACGACTCTTCTTGCAGCGAGCAGAAAAGACTGGCCAAAATGGCGCAGAAGGAGAAGGGAAAGGCAGAGAAGGAGGCCGCCAAACAAGCTGCAAATGCGGACAAGCCGGCAGGCGAGAAGAAGGTCACTTTTTTTTTTTTTTTAAATTTATTTTTTAAAAATAAATTTCATTGTTTCAGCCGGAAAAAGAATCCGATCCGGTGGATGCTCGGGAGTACTTCAACATGCGGGCGCGGATGATCGAGGCCAGACGCGCTGCGGGGGACAATCCTTTCCCTCACAAGGTTTGACACATGAATTTCTGCACAAATCACGCTTTCATCCTCTTTTCGAAAAGAAGAAGGAGAAAGAACGCATTTTCTACCTGATTTTACTTCCTGCACTCCCCTTTCTATTCTCTCTCGTCCCCACTGTTGAAGATAAAGGGAGAGAAGAGCCGAGTAAAACAATGATGTAGAAGCGGGATTTGTCTCTTTGAGAAAGAGGAATGAATTGGGAAGAGGATGGAAACGTGCGAATTTGATCAAGGTAGATCAAATTAACGAAAAAAATGAATGAAATATAAAAATGATCAATTCTGTATATTGCTATCATTTTTTCTTCTTCATATCGCTGAGAATAGAAGAGAACTGGTTTTTTTCCTCTAATATTAGAATTTTCAGTTCCACGTGACCCTGTCTCTGTCGGACTTCATCGCCAAGTACGAGTACCTGGAGAAGGACCAAACCCTCGAGGACGTGACTGTCAACATCGCGGGCAGAATCTTCTCCAAGAGGGAGTCCAGTGCAAAGCTCATCTTCTACGATGTGCATGGAGGTACACTACATTCATAAATTACCTGTACTATATGAGAAAAAGCGAATAAAATATTTTAACCCTTAAATTAAAGCTAAAAGATTTCTTGAAAATGAGATAAACTTGATATAAAAGAAGATGGATGAGTTTTCAAAATGCCAAAGCTAAATACTAGTTTTAAAAATTGAATTTATTTAAGAGGGCGCTCGTCTGCAAGTGATGGCGAATGCGCGCTTGTACAAAGATGGAGTGGATGCCTTCCTGACTGTGAACGACAGAATCAAGCGGGGAGACATTGTTGGCTTCACTGGACACCCTACTAGGTTATTTCGGGCTCCCTATATTTACAGACGGAATGTAGAAAAAGCGAAAATAAATACAAGAAAAAATAGCCGTCTGTACATACAGGAGGCCGTGACTTTGTAATTCACGAGATATCAATTCTCCTCTTTTGCAAAATGCATTGAAAGTTGTTTTGGTCTATTCCAAAGCAAGTTTCTTGAAATGCATGCATTTGTTCTTCAACGAAATAAATTTTGCAATTTTTGAACCTTATTTTCAAAATTATATATATATTTTTAGAACCAAGACGGGCGAATTGTCCCTGGTTCCGACTGAAATCCAGCAGCTGACTCCGTGCATGCACATGCTGCCTCACACCCATTTCGGTGTCAAGGACAAGGAATTGAGGTTTTTAATCTTGTTTTTTAATAAAAATCAAATTTTCGAATTAAGATTCCGCAAGCGCTACCTGGATCTGATCATCAATCCGAGCGTGAAGAAGAATTTCGTGGTGCGCAGCAAAATCATCACTTTCCTCAGGAGATACCTCGATAATCTAGGATTCTTGGAGGTTTGAAATTTGAAATTAAAAAGAAAAAAAACTGAATCTTGCATAAATTCGCAAACTCCTAAATATTAAATGCATTTTTAAATCGTTTTTCGAGTATTGTAGAAATTGAGGACTTTTGTGCGAGCATGAATCTGATAATTATTATTGGATGAAATAAAATATTGAGAATAAATTTGTTTGAGGTGGAAACCCCGATCATGAACGCGATTGCGGGAGGAGCGACCGCCAAGCCGTTCGTGACCCATCACAACGACCTCAACATGGACCTCTTCCTTCGCATCGCTCCTGAGCTCTATCACAAGGTATTTTTCCTTAGAAAAGTCTAATTCCCTGTCATTGATTCTAATCTTTGAAAA
The DNA here is from genome assembly GCA_964036155.1 of Diploscapter coronatus. Lineage (NCBI taxonomy): Eukaryota > Metazoa > Nematoda > Chromadorea > Rhabditida > Rhabditidae > Diploscapter > Diploscapter coronatus. Next base: position 84,084,850 of record OZ038422.1, on the reverse strand, counting down.
GTCTATATTCCTGTATCAACTAATTCTGAATTTCTTCTTCAATTGTATTTAACAAACATGCTCATCATTTTTTTTTATCTTCCTAATAAGTCTTCTATTAAAGGTTTCCTTTATTTAGATGTTGATCGTGGGAGGCATCGACCGCGTCTACGAAGTGGGCCGTCTGTTCCGTAACGAGGGCATCGACCTGACCCACAATCCCGAGTTCACCACCTGCGAGTTCTACATGGCCTATGCTGACTATGAGGATCTGATGCGGCTCACTGAGGATTTGCTCAGGTACCATATTTGGGAAATTAACCTAGAATCTTTGAATTTAACTAGGGAGCAAAATGTTATAATAATTTACTTTGCGACGAGTATCTTCTCCCAAAATATCGAAGAAAAATGTACTCTAGAAAGAAGTAGTTGCAGACTAACATTTCAAACAAGGATTAAATTAAAATCGACTTTGAAAAACGTTGAATTTTGATTTGATTGCAGCAAGATGGTGATGTTCATCCACGGCACGTACAAGGTTCCGTACCACCCGAACGGACCTGACACCGAGCCCGTCTACGAGGTCGACTTCACGCCTCCGTTCAAGCGAGTCCACATGTATCAGGGATTGGAGGAAGTGCTCGGCGTGAAGCTCCCGCCTCCCGATACTCTGCATACTAATGGTTGGTGAAAATTCTTCTCATAATAAAATAAAATAAAATAAAGAAAAACCTCATAGAAGGTACGAATTTTTAATGTCAAACATATTTCTGTTTATGTTTTTCTGAAGCGATGAAGCATGGAAATTTTTAAGAATACTTTTTTGAGGGTAAATACAACAAATAGACGAAGAAATTTCAGAGGCTCGTGACGCACTGGACAAGATCGCGAGAGAAAAGAACGTGGACTGCACTGAGCCGCGTACTGCAGCTCGTCTGCTGGACAAACTCGTCGGCGAGTTCCTCGAGAGCACCTTCATCTCCCCGACCTACCTCATCGGGCATCCGCAGATCATGAGTCCTTTAGCCAAATGGCACAGGTGCGCGCAATTCTTCATTCTTATGAAACACGTTATTTGTAAGAATCGAATTCGTCAACAAATGAGCTGATACAGCTAGCTAAAATTCGAAACTTACAAAGAACGCGTCTTATATCTTTGATTCAGAAAGCTTGAATTTGCAGATCGATCCCCGGTCTGACGGAGCGTTTCGAGCTGTTCGCAGTGACTCGCGAGATCGCCAACGCTTACACGGAGCTGAACGATCCCATCACGCAGAGGCAGCGATTCGAGCAGCAGATGAAGGTGACGGAAAATCAAATCATTTCTATTGTATCGGTCAAACGAAGCGCGAAAGATCATGTGAAAAAATAGGAAGAGAAGGCGAGAAGCAGAGGAAATTCCGTAGTACTCTCCTTTTATGCGCATTTCTCGCAACGGCGCTCTTTAACACACGAACTATCACTCAATTTGGCCGATATAATGTCTCTGCTCATTTTTATGAATTACAAAGCATTCCATAGTGTAGGGTCGATTTGCTGTGTAAGAACATAGATTCTCTCTTGAAAAGTTTCTTTTAATACAGTTTTTAGAAGGAATATTTTTGGCGAAGATAAAAAAAAAAAAAAAAAAAAACTAAAATGTTTAAAATACCGATATATTGTTCATTTTCTTGGTTTTTCCATTATCTAAACATGAATATTTGTTTTCTGAAACATTAAATTCAGGACAAACTGGCCGGAGACGACGAGGCTCAAGCGATCGACGAGACGTTCTGCAACGCGCTGGAATACGGCCTGCCGCCCACTGCTGGATGGGGCATGGGCATCGACAGACTCTCCATGCTTCTCACGGACAACAACAACATCAAGGTTTGTGTTTTTTGTCTCGTCGAAATATGGCATTCTTTTATTATTCTCGAATTTCTCCTCAATTCTACAGACTTCTCAAATTTGACCCGCAGACAAGATGGTATGTCATATTGAGAGAGAAAAGGGGGGAATGTCTTCTTTTTTCTCTTGAAAAGGTGTACTATTTTTTTCGGCGGGTAGAGTTTTGCGAAGTCTAGAATTCTGAACAAAGTTTATAAAAGTTTCAATTTGTCTATGAGTCGTTTCAAAATAGTCAATCGTGTGAAATGATTGAAAGAAAAGAATATGTTTTTTTTTTCGTGATTATGGAAAATGGCGAACTTTCCAGGAAGTCCTCTTCTTCCCGGCGATGCGTCCCGAGGAGGGAATCGAGAAGGAGGAAGACGGAGCTGCAGCAGCTGAAAATGGACAAGCTCAGGAGAAGAAGAAATAGATCGGGGAACAAATTTCCCCTACTTCCTCCCAATAAAATATCAAGTCAACTGCAATATCTTCTTTTTCTGGCTTGTTTTTCCGCTAATTTCTCTTGTTTCCAGTAAGAGTTTATTATTCGGGAAAAGTCCATCTTGATGAAATGCATGCTGCTTTGTTCTTCTGAATAAACAACATACAGTTCAAAGTTTTGATATTTGGAATTTGCCGATGATAAATAACTCGAGCTCCTCCCTCCTACTTTCTTCCTTATTCTTATCATTCATTTTGGTGTGGATCTATCTTTTCCTTCCCTCTCCGTTCGTTTCCTTTTCTAGTGATTGGGTATTTTCCAGATAGAAACTAGGGGGTGCATTTGCCTCTTTTCATCTGAAAATGTTGTCAAACTTGGAGTTGTTATTGGTTTGTTTTGTTTCTTCGTTTTTTTTTAGAATAAAACCTTGTTTGTTAAATTTTGAAAGAATAACCTTGAAAAGATTGGATGACTCGGCTAATTTGATATGCGCCTGATTTTTTATTCCTCAAAAACTTCATCTAGCATCGATCTTGAAAGTTTATGCAGTTTTTTTATCAATTAAAAAAATGTTTTATGAACTTTCCAAAAAAGCGATTTTTAGCCTTTTTATCCTCCATCGAGAATAGAGTACAATTTCGTAGAAGTTTGCCACTTTTCTTTCTTCATTGTTTCTCTTCCTCTGCGTCTTCATCGTTCTGTTTCAGTTTATTTTTTCTCTGCTTTGCAGTTCTGCCCTCCCACTTTGCACTCTCTCTTTCTCTCTCTCTCTTCATCCTTCTCTGTCGCTCTCGATTCATTCACTTTTGCAGGAAAGCGGGAATCCGAGTCAGTAGCTTTGCAACTTGAATCTGCGAGACAAGGTCAGTTTATGCTTAGATCGGCCAATAATTCATTTATTTCTCCCAAAATTGCCATTCTTGAAATATTCTTTCCGAGACATGAAAGTCTGCTAAAATGATCTTTACCCTATTCTGTCCTAAATCTATCCATTCATCCTGATTTTTCATTGACCCAAAATACTATTCATGTTTGATGAAATTTTCAAAAACCCATTTTTATCATTTTGATAGCTTACTTTCCTCTGAATTTTCTGCGGACATTTTCCCTTTCCTTGTTTCAACTCTGAAAGAATGAGGCGACCATTGACAAAATTTCTGCAATTTGTTCTTTATAGATTTTGTTACAAATTATCCTAGATTCGAAAAATAACAAACGCTGAGATTCAATGTTTTTCCAGGATGTACTCGACTCAGACTGCACTGCTCAGTCGATGTCGTCCCGTGGTGTTGCGGACTCGCTTCTACTGCACACCGGCCAAGGGCACCCCATGGAGCAAGTTGACTGTCGCCGCCCCCAAGGAGATTTTCCAAGGGGAGCGCAGAGTCGCCCTCTCTCCCATGGCTTCCGAGGCTCTCATCAAGAAGGGGTTCTCGGTTAAGGTAGGACAGAAAGATTTATTGAAAAGTTAGAAAATCAATTATCCGAAGAGTTTGGATCGTTTTTTAGGAAAAGTTGTTAACCAAGAAAAACTGAATTTATCAACAATTTAAAAAAAAACAAAAAAATCTAAATTAGAAGCTCGGGCTGTATTATTATGGGAGATATCTATTTTTCGGAACTCGAAACAAAACATTCTTAATTTAGGTGGAAAAAGACGCAGGCATCTCCGCGGGTTGGGCAGACGCGGACTACTCGAAAGTCGGTGCGTCGATCGCTTCTGCTGACGATATTCTCAAGTCGGACATCGTTCTCAAGGTAGGGGACGATTGAAAGGAGAAACTTTAAAATTATTTGAAATGTTGAAAACGTGAGAAAGAAGTGTATAGATGACAGGGAAAATTCGAATTTTTGCAGGTTCGAGCCCCAACCACCTCCGAAGTGGAGAAACTCCGCTCTGGCAACACGCTGATTTCGTTCGTCTATCCCGCACAGAACAAGCCGCTTCTGGAGACACTCGCCAAGAAGAACCACACAGTCTTCGCAATGGACTGCGTGCCTCGAATCTCTCGTGCTCAAGTTTTTGATGCTCTTTCCAGGCAATTCTTTTTTCGAATTTTAAAATACCTTCTTTCATAGTAGAAACGAAGCATGATAAATCTTAATGAATTTTGGAAAGTAAAAATCTTAATTTCGAGCTATTTCTGATAGAAAATGTGGGGATAGAATTGAGAAAAAAGCGAAAAACTTCATTTTATGTTTCTATAAACTCGAAAATTTCCATTTTCAGCATGGCCAACATCGCTGGCTATCGAGCAGTGATCGAGGCAGCGCACCACTTCGGTCGCTTCTTCACAGGTCAGATCACTGCGGCAGGCAAAGTGCCGCCTGCAAAGGTGCTCGTCATTGGAGGCGGTGTGGCTGGTCTGTCCTCCATTGGAACTGCAAAGGGAATGGTACGAATTGCACTTGTTCTTTTTTCTTTTAAATCGATGCTCTTTGAAAAAGATGAGCAAATGAAGCATTTTATGTTGAGGCTATGAATTTTGTGGAAAAATCATAATTTTAGGGAGCAATTGTCCGAGGCTTCGACACTCGTTCCGTCGTCAAGGACCAGATCCAATCACTCGGTGCCGAATTCCTGACGGTCGAAATCAAAGAGGAAGGAGAGGGATCGGGAGGGTGAGAAGAGAATAAAAATTAGCTAAATTCAGAACTTTTGTTGACTGTTAACTTGATATTTAACATTATTCAAAATTGGACATCGCATTATTTTGTCTATTTTAGATACGCCAAAGAAATGTCGCCCGCATTCATCAAGGCAGAGATGGACCTGTTCGCCAAACAGTGCAAGGACGTGGACATCATCATTACGACTGCACTCATCCCAGGAAAGAAGGCTCCCGTTCTCATTACTGAGGTTGGCTTTGAAAATCTTAACTTGTAAAGTACACGAAATTTTACAATTAGCTGGTTTGTACTCTTTCGTACACATTTGTGTGTTCTGATGTTTATTTACACTCTTGCAATCAGGGAATCAGTGAATGACCGCAGCTACTATTTGTGATCAATTGCGCTCCGCTTCTTCCTGCAGCTGTTATTCTGCACTTCCAATCCCTCTTTACATCTTTCCTGACATTGAAAAAATCTACAACTTAAAAAATGATTAAAACATTCATCTCGAAAATTTTACTATTTTTCAGCCTTTTATTTTCTTAAAACTAGGTCAAAATTTAGAAAAGCATATGGTTTTGCTAAATTTTATTGGGTGGTTGATAAGAAATTGCAAAAATTTCTCTATTTGGCATTTTATTATAGACTAGAGTCCTGTCATCTCTATCTATCGATTATTATCAGTTTCCCTTTCTCTCGTTCACCTGTGTCACTTTTCGTCTCCTCTCTTCTCTGATTTTTTCTATTTGACGCACTCCAAGCAGCTTTCCCTCCTTTTTTCGTTGCAGAGGGAAGAGGCAGTGGCAATCTGAACTGTTGTCTTGTCACATGGCTTAAAGAGCATTGATAGAGAAGAGGGGAGAGAGGGAAAGGGAAATACGGGCAGTGAAAATGGCAAATAACCTAGGAAAATGAAAAATCGAAAGGGAATACCTGGAAATTTTAGAACAACTCAAGAAGATGCACAATAGAACGATTTTTGATAATGAAACGATAAAACTAGAATTTCGAATATTTTCCACGATTTTAAATGTGTGAAACTACTGATAATTATTGGCATTTCAAACTCAATTGAAGATAAAGAAATATCAATATATTCTTCACTTAGATCAGAAAGTACAGAAAAAGGCATAAGCTAATTATGGAATTCTAAAAATTCATTGACGAGAAGAATGGGAAAATTGAACACAACTTCAGGAAATGATCAAATCGATGAAGCCCGGAAGCGTGGTTGTCGACCTGGCAGCTGAGGCCGGAGGCAACATCGAAACGACGAAGCCAGGCGAGTGCTACGTCAAGCATGGAGTCACCCACATCGGATACACCGATCTGCCTTCTAGGTAATCAACTCGAAAGCATTTTTTTTAATTTCAAAGTTAGGTTTATTCCATTTTCCATTTGTAAAGTTCTCCATTTTTTAAAATGTTGTCTTGTTTCCAGACTTCCAACCCAATCCTCGACCCTCTATGCCAACAACATCACCAAACTGCTGATGGCCCTCGGAGACAAGAACCACTACTTCGTCAACATGGATGATGACGTCGCGAGGGGCTCTCTCGTCTGCCACAATGGATCCGTCACCTGGCCACCTCCTCCTGTGGGTTAAAAGCCATACTCTTTAGTTTTAAGATCACACTCTTCTACCTTTAAGTCTTTTCGGTGCGCTCTATAATTAGAAGGCTCTATAAAGAATATCATAATTTCCAAAGAGATCTTTCAAAAGTTGAGGATGTCCTTTTCTAATTAGAATACTTTAGGATAACAAAAATTGGATTGAATGATAAATTCCAGATCGCCCACCCCCCGCCCACTCCTTCAAAAGTTGAAAAGAAGGAGACAGCCGTGGTGACTGTCGAGGAGACTCCATTCCAGAAGACGGCGAGAAACGCACTCATGCTCACGGCAGGACTCGGATCGCTATCGCTCATGGGACTCAGTCCCAATTTGGTAAATTATCATTTTTTATCAAATCTGAACAAAATTGAACATTACAAAGATAAAAATAAGTTTTTTTTTTTCAAAATCGTAAACTCAAAGTATTCAAAATGATCCAGAATCAGATCAGAAAAGGATAGCTGTTTCTAAAGTCTTCTAGTTGATTTTCGATTTGATTATTCAGCCCTTCGCCAACATGACAACAACCTTCGCTCTGGCAGGCATCGCCGGCTACCACACCGTCTGGGGAGTGACTCCGGCTCTGCACTCACCGCTCATGTCTGTCACCAACGCCATCTCAGGAACGACGACTGCAGGCGCACTCTGTCTGATGGGAGGTTAGCTCGTTTTTATGATAAGTCTAATTTTGGAGATTTTTCAAAATTTATTTTCAAGAGTAATTTTAAATATTATTCAATGTTGAAATTTCGTGGAGATTTGACTTTCTCGTTTCAACGTTTTCTACAGTTTCCGGCTACATTTGAAGGATTTCTTGAATTTTGAACGCATTACATTCCATTCACTCCAATTGATTTATCACCCACGTGCAATATACTCGCCTCACTCCTCATTTCATGCAGGAAAGATTGATTTCTTCTAGTTTTCCCTGTCCCGATCCCTCTTTTTGCTGCACTTTGCGTGTATCTTTTCGAACAGCTGACGGGGTGGATCCCCCATTAGATCCTTGAAACAGAAACACTGAAAGGTGAACAAATCGATCAGGGCAAAAACGAGAAAGATTAAAATAATCAGATTAAATTCACGAACTTTATTAATATATGGAGTCAAAAATAATTTTACAAAATTCTACTACTAAACTAGATAGCATTACTTTTTCGAATAAAACTTGATTTTCAGTTTTATTATTGAACATAATAGTTATGTTTTGAGAGTGATTTGAAAAAAAATATTAAAAAATGAATTTTTAATTTCTCAGGAGGTCTCTTCCCGTCGAATTCCACCCAGGCTCTGGCACTCTTCTCAGCCTTCATTTCGTCCGTGAACATCGGCGGTGGATTCCTCGTGACCAAGCGAATGTTGGACATGTTCAAGCGAAAGGGCGATCCCCCTGAGTATAACTACCTCTACGCCATTCCGGCCGCTGTTTTCCTGTCTGGATATGGTTATGGACTTGCTACCGGGTTAGTATATTCTCGCACACAAAAATTGCAATTTTCGATAATTTTCCATGTTGAATATATAATCTGACAAAATCTCACCTCTTGCTAATCAAAGAACTTATCCTGAACACATTCAAATAGTAGCAGAAACTCAATTTTCAAAGAAAAACAATCTTACCATTTGTCTTCCATTGAACTATAAGATAAAGGAACGAATGATTCAACGATTGAATTTCAGTGCAGCCTCAGCCCACTCGCTGGCCTACCTCGGATCTTCCCTCTGCTGCGTCGGTGCCTTGGCTGGTCTTTCCTCTCAAACCACTGCTCGCGTCGGAAACGCTCTTGGAATGACTGGTGATTTTTGTTGTTTTGTTTTTTCACTATTTTATAAAATTCTATCCTTTTCGTTAAAATATTCGATCGCATCTATGAAACTGTCCATTTTATGAAATGCTTTATTTTAGGCGTGGCTGGCGGAATTGCCGCTACTTTGGGAATGCTCCACCCTGATCCGGGAACTCTTGTTCAGGTATCAATTTTGTTTACCTGAATTGAAGAAACAAAAACAAGCAAATAATGAATTTAGATGTTCACTGCGATGGGTCTGGGATCGGCCATTGGCCTTGGAATCGCTCACAGAATCAAAGTATTCAAGAGTTTTTTCGTTTGCTCTTTATCAATTTGTCTACTTTCATTCATCTCGTTTTAATTCTACTTATGTCATTACTTCTTTTATGCTAATTTTAAATGTATCAATTTCTAAGAAAAGATGGTAATGAAAAAAGCTCGTAACATATTTAAGATTATTTTATTTATTTTTCAGGTTACTGATCTTCCTCAGCTGGTCGCTGCCTTCCACTCTTTCGTTGGTCTCGCTGCGACGGCCACCTGTCTGGCAGATTACATGCACGAGTACGAACACTTCCTCAGTCACCCTTCAGAAACTGCTGCCACGAAGGTACGGCAAAATTCGAATAGAATACCTTTTTGCAACGATTCAAATAATCAGCACTATTTTATTTATCGATTTCTTTCAGGTCGCCCTCTTCCTTGGAGCATACATCGGCGGTGTGACTTTCACTGGAGTCAGTTTTATATCAATTTAAATTCATGAAGTCCTGTATGATTGGTCATATTTCCTATTCCTGAAATCAATTGTATAAAATTACGCTTAATTTCTCGGGGAATTTACAATGATCATACGGACTTTTCCAAGATAAACAATGATTAAATATTTTCATTTTCAGTCTTTGATGGCGTACGGAAAGCTGCAAGGTACGTTTTGCGAATTTATACGATGAAATTAGCATATTTTATCACACAGAATACCAATAGCAACGTTTTTCTTGAAAATAGATCATAATTCTCATCTATTAATTCAATCTGAAGCGAAGAAATGAATTCTAGTGATAAAATAGAGTTATTTGCTATGATCTGCGATTTAATTTCTTTGTGATGTTCAGGCATCCTCGGCTCTGCTGCGACCTACCTGCCTGGAAGACATTACATCAACGGCGGTCTTCTGGGAGCGAACGGATTGGCCCTGGCGATTTACACGATGACCAACGAATTCGGCACCGGCCTCTCCATGCTCGCCACTACGGCTGGACTCTCGTCTGTTATGGGTGAGGACATTATTTTCATCTCACATCGTTGAAATAGACAAAATTCGAGGCTATTTCATCAGGTTTATATTTTTTTTTTCAAATTCTTATTTTCAAAGTCTCGCGAGTTGAGATTTTGCAAAATTGACTGGTTTTCAGGAGTGACACTGACAATGGCAATCGGAGGTGCAGACATGCCCGTCGTCATCACTGTCCTCAACTCCTATTCTGGATGGTGAGTTACAAAGAAAGGCAATTTGGAAACTAGTTGCATACGAAATAGTCAAGGAAGCGTTTTTCCCTAGCAAATCCTATACTATTTCATATGCAACGATGCACTTACTCTCCAAATTACCGAAAAGAAAATTTTGAAATCCTAAAAAACAAAAATAATTTCAGGGCCCTATGCGCCGAAGGCTTCATGCTGGACAACAACCTGCTCACGATCGTCGGCGCTCTGATCGGATCCTCTGGTGCCATTCTTTCCCACATCATGTGCAAGGTATGTTGTTTGAAAAGGATCAAAATTTTACTCTTTCCAAAAGTATTCGGGGAAGAACTACTCAAAATGGAAATGAAATTGAACTTTCTGAGGAAAATTATTCGATTTAGCGATGTTATTTCCCATAAGTTGTAAATTGGCTATTTCATAAGGATTATTTTAATTCAGGCAATGAATCGGTCCCTGATCAACGTCATCCTCGGTGGAGTGGGCACTCTCTCGCAAGGCACTGGACAGGCAAAGGCTATCGAGGGAACTGCTACGGAGATCAATGTGGAAAATGTGAGAATCTCATTTTTATGGCAGCTTCTAAAAGACTCAATGACTAAATATGTAGAGTGAAGATGAGTTAAGAAGGCGTGAGTATAATATAAAATGATAATTCTTTATGATAGAATTTAAAATTACCAATTGGGACAAGTAGTTGCATATGAAATAGCTAGAATTTGTTAGGGAGAACGTTTCTCTTCCTTTACCATTTCGCATGCAACAATGCAACTACTTTTCCAGTTTTCCTTTAAAATTTGTCAACCCTCGATCTTATTCCTCTTCACTTTGTAGACGGTTGAAATGATGAACAACGCGAAGTCGATCATCATCGTGCCCGGCTACGGTCTGTGCGCCGCTCAGGCCCAGTACCCCATCGCTGAGCTCGTCAAGAACCTCACCGAACGTGGAATCAAAGTCCGATTCGCCATCCATCCTGTGGCAGGTAAAACACCTTCATCATTTCCCCATAAAAGTTCTATATTTTTGGAAAATTTTTAAATAAGGCTATTTTGTGATATCTGAATTCCTAATTCGTCATCAAATAAAAAATGGGGAATTTCCAGGAAGAATGCCGGGTCAGCTGAACGTGCTGCTGGCAGAGGCTGGTGTGCCCTACGATATTGTCAACGAAATGGACGAGATCAATGAAGAAGTAAGCAAATTTTCGTATTTTCAAGGATTATTCGAATTTTGCAGTTCCCCGAAACCGATTTGGCTTTGGTGATCGGTGCGAATGACACAGTCAACTCGGCTGCTGAGGACGACCCGAACTCATCGATCGCCGGAATGCCTGTGCTCAGAGTCTGGAAGGCCAAACATGTAGGATTAATCAAATTTACACTTTTCTTCATAAAACGGGAAAAAACAGTAAAGGTGGAATCTGCATCTTTTGGGCATATAATTTTCTTTTCTGCATAGATAAAGTTTCCAAAAACAAGTTCAGAAATTTTTGAAGGGATTATAAGATGTGAAATTTCCTGAATAGTCTTTTAAAATTATTTTTTAAAATGATAAAATTCCTTTTTTTAAATAAAATATTCCATTTTGAGGCAATCATCATGAAACGCTCCTTGGCCCAAGGCTATGCAGCTGTCGACAATCCAGTGTTCTTCAACGAGAACACCTCCATGTTGCTGGGAGACGCGAAAAAGACATGCGATGCACTGCTCAGCGCTGTTCAGGCCCTGCCTAAATAAGCAGATTTTGCAGCTGATTTGACATCATGACAATATCGAACTAGTTCTTCAAATGTCATCTCTAGAAATATGCTTTATTGATGAATGCTAGTAACTCCTCTACTATTTTCGAGAAATGGAAGGAAGAAAGAATACCTAGCATATCGCGATGAGCATGTATCTAGGAATTGCATATTTTTGAGCACAATTCGATACGCCTACTTCGAAGTATAATCATTTTCTAACTTTATTTCAAATTTAAGGATTTTCAATTTTAAAGTGGTACGATTCAAAACTGTGTTGTTAGTGTTGAATTATTCGACGAAATGAGCATAGCGTATTTTTCAGCGTGCAAAAATATGCTATTTTTATTTTTGTTGAGTAAGATGACTTCTACAATATGAAAATTTTCGCTCAAACAACTTTAAATTATTTGCTAAAAATACTAACATCGTGCCATTTTATTCACACAGACTGTGAACGAGCTTAACACTCATCCTCATGAGATGTTAGTTTGTAATCTAGCAATGGTTTATTCTCGTAGCTACTAGGTCTGAGATTAAAATCCTAGGTAAAGTGGTGGTACTTACTCGTTAATGTTTTCTTAGTTTCTAGTATTTTTAAATTTGTTGATATTTTTAAATTTTATCTTTAAAACACAATTCGAGTGAAGACAGCAGCGATATATTGTATCAGTTAAATCGAGTAAAGTGCGAACGAAAATACGTGATAGCGCGTAAACGAGAGTACTCAGTTAGGCGCAGATTAATCGTCGACTTTCAATGCTTTTTTTTTCATCGTCTTTTCGACTATTCTGCGCATTACTCTGCGTACCTTGACTTACGCGCTATTGCGTATCTTCATCCGCACGCTAAACCTCAATCCGGCCGACACAATGGTTTGTCTGTGTGTCTGTCAGTTTTTGACTACTTCAGCGGGACTATGTCTTAATTTGTACTCATAGATTTCATTCAGTGAATAAATATTTTACAAAAACGTCTGAAATTGAAAGGTGGTTCTAGTTAGTTTTATTCCTCGCTTATTTTTAATTTCAATTTATATATTTTCGATACGGAATCTCGACTTGGTATGTCACTTAAATAAGGCTACATTCACTTCTAAATCATTACCCTAAGAAGGAAGATTATGTTTACTTTTTTCAATATTCATTTTTTTCTCAAATTACCATATTCTGATTTAAGTTAAAGTTCGACTTTTTTCGAACTTCAGACAGCCCTGCTTTAATATTCATTAAAATGAAAACTTCTTACTCTCTTCCTCCTGAGCTTATTGTATTTGAATGCGAGATGATATTTTGGATAGCATTCAAAATTGAACAGATTATTGTTCAACTAATTAAAAATCCCTTAATTTTTATTTTAATTCTCAATTATTTGTCTAGATTATTATGTTATGATAAGATTTCTCGCAAAATATTCGACATCACTATTCTCTTATCAATTTTCATTTAATAAAAGCTTGCTTTTTTACTCCTAATGATTATTGATTTTTTTTATTTACCTGCGCATGAATGCAGAATTTATTTGCTAAATCAGTACAAATTTTTTATTTTAAAAATAAAAATGGTCTATATCGGCATCGATTTGGGAACGACATATTCGTGCATTGCAATCGTCGAAAATGGAAAGCCTATAATCATTTACAATGAAGAAGGTAAATCAATTATGAAATTTCTATCTACTCTTTCCATTGTAATTTATATTCAGGCAAAGATTTTACACCATCGATTGTGTCATATGGGGATAATAACGAAATATTAGTCGGCAATCATGCACTGAACTATCCTGATCTCTCACGAGTTCTGTACGGTTCGTATCTTTTAGTCCGTATCCAGGAGGCGAAAAGTGATGCACGGCTATTTTTTGATAACTAGTATTTGACGGAGTGCTCTCTTGTAATTGACGATGTGATTTTTGTCAAGAAACTCGGTGTTTCTATCGAAAATGAGAGACTAACTAAAATCATTCTTTTTCTCGTCATTTTCGACCTCCCAGATTTTGGACTCAATAATGTCCAAAGTGCTACCTTATTTTTCGGATTGATTTTGTAGATTCGAAAAGACTTCTCGGCTGGGAATTTATGTATGATCTGCCGATTGCGGAGAATCGCTTACTATGGACATTCGATTTGGATACAAGAAATGTGTTACATTAATTTTTCATTGTAACAAAATAATATCTTAGGAATCAGTAGGCTATGTCCTGAATAGAGGCACTGAAAAAGAGCGATTTATTTCGCCGGAAGAGGTGTCAGCTGATATTCTACGAAAACTTAAATTAATAGCAGAAGTTCGATATTCAAACAATACCTATTTATCAATTTAACACTTATCTCTTAGAATTACATGGGAAAACCAATAATAGGGGCTGTTGTCGCGATTCCTGCATTCTTCCAAAACAACCAAAAAGACGCATTGAAACGAGCGATAGAAATGGCTGGACTCGAGTTAAAGATGCTAATTAAAGAGCCTACAGCCGCTGCGATCGCGTACAATGAAGACAAGAAGTTAGAGGATTCAAAGATACTGATATTCGACTTCGGTGGAGGTAGGTATATAGTTATCATTTGGAAACAAACAATCGAACAGCTGTATCAATGAACTTTCAGGCACACTTGACATTAACATCTGCAAAATTGAAGTCGGAAAGCTCGCTATACAAGCAGTTTATGGAGACAAGCATTTAGGTAAGGCCACATTTAATATTCTTTCCATAATATGCCTGAATTGGCATTTTAATAGGGGGTCAGGATTTCGATAGAATAATTATGAACTATGTATTACAAGAATATATGGAATTATCGAATAATGATATTTTTGGAAATAAGCGCTTGATTAAACGTCTAAGAACCGAATGCAGATCGGCAAAAGAGTCACTCTCCTTCGATGTTCCTTCTTATAATATTCATGTTAGCATTATTAAAATAATCGAAGTAGCGAATTATAAAATTTAGTTGGACATCGGTTCAGATTGCCATTTGGATTTAGATGTGCAATTAACGAAGATAAAGTTTAATGAATTATGCGAGGAGCTCTACACAAAAACATCCAAGCTAATTGATGATACGCTTAAAATGGCTAAACTTAGAACAGATGACATCGATCACGTAGTAAATAATCACGAAAAAAAACCCTTTCATTCTGATCGGGGATATCTCCCTTAAATTATTTATTCAGATATTGGTCGGTGGGTCAACAAGGATTCCCACCATAAAATTTATATTGGAAATGAAATTTGGACAGAAGAAATTAAAATTCAATATCAACCCTGATAAAGCCGTCGTATTTGGGGCAGCTATTTTGGCTGATGCTATTGAGGTAGAACTTATTATACTGCGAATATCTAAATAATATTTTAGAAGAAAAAACAAATTCCATTGATTAATAATACAATGGTTGAATTATCCTGGAATGTCAATAATTCGTATGAAATTTTGTTTTATTGTAAGAAGTTATGTTGAAAGCTAAGTAAGAGACTTGAAACGATTCATAATAATTTAGTTTATCATCGAAATAATTATAATAATGAAGGAAGAATATGCTTGTTCAATTCATATACCCGCTCAGTCGAAGAGATTGCAAAATTTCATAATTGTTATGCGTCACATGAAGTAGCAACTACGCAGAATAAAGTAAATTCTTATGTTTGTTATTTTTTAAATAATTTCTTGGACTTCAGATTTGCGGAATTAACTCATTAGAGAAGAATTTTGAAATATTTGACTTAAACACTAGACAAATTTCAAGAGGTCTTATCAACAAATTCGTGAATGATCGATTCAAAGAATTTTACAGGCCCAGATCCTCCTGAATGGCGTAGGGCTGCATCTGTGGTTTATTGCAAAGGAAAATTGTATTATTTGGGTGGAGAGGATCCTATAACAGAGGAAGATACGAATCGAGTTGATGTAAGAAGATCGAATAAAAGTCCATGAAATAATTAATTCAGGTTTTAATAGATGGAACATGGCAAATAGCACCTGCATTTCATCTTCCAATTAATTGTGCTCAAACAATAACATGCAATGAAATTTTATACGGTTACATTATAACATATTCATTATTATAATTATGGATATTCAGTTATTGATAGGCTTAAGAATAATAAGATATATCGATTATCAGACGATGAACGGGAATGGATTGAAATTGGAAATATTCCAGAAAAACAATGTCTTTTCGGAGTTGCATCGCTAAATGGAAGAATTTACATAGCTGGAGGATGGGAGTCGTTCATTTTGTATGATAAATAATATATTATTATATATTTAGTGGTGGTTATAATGTATTAAAATCCTGTCTGTGTTTCGACCCCTCAGCTCCAGTTGACAATCGAATTTCTCGAATCGCTGATATGAATTATACAAGAAGGCATCATTCACTCATTGTCGCTAATGGGAAATTGTATGCAATCGGAGGGTGAGCTGAGATTTTGCATATCTTTATACCAAATATTTATCAACTTAGATTTCAAAATTCTGAGAAAAGAAATAATGGTTTATACTGGCCGATAAACTTCTGTAATATCATTGAAGAATACGATCCACAAACGAATAAATGGCGAGAAGTGGAAAAACTAAAATTGAAATAATCCAGTTTAATACCATGTACCCTTTTATTTTGCATATTATATTTTATGAATTTCATCTTTATTTAACTATTATTAAAAATTTCAATAAACATGTTAAAACAACTCAAAGATATACAATAAATATACTAAATAATTACAACTGAAATAAATATTCCTTTTAACCAGGGTTGTACGAACTGAACTTCGAACTGTCTGGAAGTTCAGTTCAGTTAAAGTTCGATTTTTTCGAACTTCAGACAGCCCTGATCCTGTCATTTACTCATCATTACTTTCGACAATGTCATTACCAGAAAATTAAATTTTTAAATGCAGTTGAATAAATTCAAACTATCAGCACCAAAAATTAAAAAAGCCGAATAAAATTCAGCGCCATAAGCAAGACTATTAAAAATAAATTATTTCAGTTTAAAATACTACAGCTCAATTTAATTATTGAAATTTGTATCTTTCTAGTGAAAATGTGACCAAGCTTGCGACTCTTGTCAGAAAACCAAATCATAAATTCCATTTTTCGGCGAAAGATTATCCTTTTCAACTTCTCTACCGTGCTATCTCGTTGAGCACCGAAACAACTAGGAGATTCTGTTTCTTTTCGTCTCTCTGAAATAAGCTCTCCATGCCAATTTTCACGTAGGAGGGACGTCGCATGAATAATTAACCATCACATCTGACGTCTCTTTCAGTGATAGATTTTGCAGACAATCAGAGAAGATGACAACTCCCAGATTTCGCATCCATCAATCATCAATCGATACGAGATTTAAAAATAGAAATAAAAAGTATACAATATAATGCGGCTATTTTTATCAGAATTTATAAGAGAAATTAGTACATTACATTCAGTGATATAATCTCATTACTTATTGACAAGTCGTTTGGCTCTCAAGCATTTATATACCATCAGTCGATTAGACAGAATTAGTTTCTGGATTTTGCCTGTTCCTATCCGCTACATGCGCATTGTTCACTTTTCTTCATATTTTACTAGTCTTCCCTTGTGAAATGGTTTTAAGAAACAAAACTATCACAGAGAAATCTCATCGATAGTAAGAAACGACATCAGACATCATTCAATGAATTGTGTGCTAACTGTGGTATGCAAATAAGATGTGGTGCAATAAGTGAAATTTTGCTGACTGTCAGACGGATTAATCGCCGACAATGATGAAATGAATAAATTTTGGCCGATCTATTGTCTCTCTTCACGTGAATGTTGAATTGCGTGTATGATTTTAATGCAGACATCACTCGTGTCATCTCAACTTTACCGACATTCGTTTTGTTGGTCAGATTAATAAGTATCATCGAAACATTTTCGAGCCCGATATAAAAATTCCTATGAGACTGTTGTCAATATCAGTCTATGCAACCTACAGGCAGGAATACCGTCGTATTGTAAAGCGAGAATTTGTTCACCACTCCTCGGAGTGATGTGAAACTCTGAGGCTTTATCAATATCTTTTTATATATCATATTTGCTAGAAGGCTTCGCTCGTGACTGTCGCGTCTAGAGATCTCTTTTTCAGCAAAATCTTGCATCTACCTCTTTGACATTGTCACTTTTGGTTATGTGGTATAACCCACAATTAGGGTCTGCAAGTGATTTTTCGAAATTAAGAGCTGTTTTAAACCAAGCTGGTTCTGAGAAGAATTAAACAATTTTTCTTTTTCCAAACCGATGTTTCTATCGAAAACTGCGCATTGCGTGCTTTTGAAAATAGCGACTTTCGAACGGGTTGTCGTTGATCATTTTGTTTGTTCTAAAATATGCAGGAGAATGCAAACTACTGTCAATTTCTAGGCATTTTATGATAAACAATAATTCAGATGCGTCAAACTTTTGGATATTCAATTGCTTCCAAACTTCTGTTGCTCTTCCTGATTGCCAACGTCTCTGCCGACGAGAGACTCAAGCGACAGGCCGGTATTACGATTAGGAAATGGGGACTGAATAACGTTTACTATTATTTCGATCCAAGTCTAAGTGAGTAATTTCTTTTTTCGTCTTAAATTAGAGTCAAAACCATCATAATTCCAGCAACGGCACAACAGACATTAGCTAATCGAGTCATGAAGTCAATCATCCAGCCATCGACTTGCATATCCTTCGTGGTGAATGCGACTGCGAGAAATAGAGTAAAAGTGAGTCGATATTATATTCGTGATTAAATAACTCGTAATAATTCAGATCGTAAGCGATCCGACAATTGACTTTTGCGAGTCATCGAATGTCGGCTGCAAAGGCGGGGAACAGACAATAACTATGGGATCCAAATGCATATACGTTAGTCATTGATTACGTTCTCTTTGAAATATAAAACTGTCACCTTCATAGCAGAGGTGTTCGTAGAGTGAAATTAAAATTTTTCGAAGACAAAAACAAAGCTTCGAACATCCCTGCTTGATAATTTGATAATAAACTAGCAAATGAGCAAAAGCGTTCAATCTTCCCCAATCTCTGCTTTAAAAATTTCTTGTAATGCAACCTAATTCATAGTTTGGTTTCAGGACGGTGCTTTTGCGAAAGCGATATTCCATGTGCTTGGCTTCTACACAATGGAGCGCAGAAGCGATAGAGACAATTTCATCAACATAAATTCGAATTCTGTCAATGTCTTTCAATGGTAAAATATTTACTCAAATGGATTTGCTATTTTCAGCCTGCAATGACTGATGGTCTTGCGATGATAAATTCGACTTATTCTACAAATCTTCTTGGCTACAATTTTGGCTCCGTCATCCATTCGGCATATGATATGTAGGCAATGTTATGAACAAATTGTTGACAAGCGAAATACATTAAGGTTTGTATACGAAGGTTCGACTGACTATCCAATTCTGCCCAAAGATAATGCATACTTCTACACAATGGGAGGTCCGATTGTCACTAGCTATGACTTGAACATGCTAAATCAATTCTACTACTGCAATAGTGAGTATCAGTGCAAGCAAGATCAAATCTTCACAATCCCAATTTAGACAGCTGTCCAAATCCCACGGTCACGTGCACTAACTCGGGCATCCTGAATACTCGTTCATGCAACACATGCAATTGCCCTCTCGGGTATGCTGGAACGACCTGCAATACACGGGTAGGATGTTGAGATTATGAAATTCGGATGTATGATCTGCTTAGATATTTTTCATCGAGCAGTGTTTTGAAAAAAGAGAAAAGAATGGTGACAATCATCGTCTATTACCTCCCAACTTTTCGAGATTCTAAAACTCAAATACAATGATTTGTCTAACCGAATAGTCCATCTTCTATTTTCTTTCAGCCCGCTGATGGAGGCCAACAATTGACTGCCACAACTTCGTGGACATCCTTAACAGTCACCATCACTGGAAGTGCATCACTCGCAGAACCTGGACCATATTCCACAAAGACATACTGGATTGTGGTGTGTTAATCAGACTCGCCATTTTACAGCATGTAAACTTTATTTTTTCGTTTAGAAGCCCGCAGGTTATTCCTATGTGCAATTCCAGTATGTCAGCTTCTCAAGCACTCAAACGACATTCTCACCAGGCTGCAGAGATTTTGGACTCGAATTGAAATACCAGTCGAATCAGCAGCTCGCAAATCCTCGGTAAATGACGTAGATGAATACTGTCAGATATAATTTACCGATAATTCAGTGTGTGTTCTGATGCATGGAATGGCTTGTCTTCTTCAAGCCCTCTGGCTACCACTCCAATCGTTGCCTACACAGGCACAATCAGCGCCACGTTCGTGCTGCAATTCCGAGCCACTAACACGAATGTGACAGATGTAAAGCCGCCTCCTCCACCTTTTCTATCTACAAGTAGGTTTATAAATTATAATATTTCATTAAATCGCGAAATGATAAAGCGCACGTTTTTACGAAAGTCTCGCATCATACTCCTTCTCTCCCTGTTTCTTGAATATATTTTACGATCGTAATAGGCAGCAAAACAACGTAGTGGCTGTATCAGTTTTAACGATAGATGCTACAGATACAACTAGTTCAATATTGGAATTCAGCAACGTCTACAAGCACATCCACATCGACGTCTACAAGCACGTCCACATCCTCGTCTACAAGCACGTCCACATCGACGTCTACAAGCACGTCCACATCGACGTCTACAAGCACGTCCACATCCTCGTCTACAAGCACGTCCACACCCAGTACTACAATCGGTTGTGTCCAAGGTCCAGATCTAATAGCTGATTGTCCTAAGTCTTAACAATTTCTCAAGCTAATCAAAATTGGTATGGTTCGGCTCCAAGTTTTATGGGAATAAATAATAGATGTTTCTAGCTCAAATTTGAGTCCAAATTTTGGCAGACTATCTATGAAAATATTCCTTGATCATTTTCTTGAAAATTGGCATTAAATTTTGGTTTTTAGGTACCGGTACTTGTTTCGCAAATGCAGCCCCAGCAGCTTGCTGTGGTAAATCTTAACAATTTTTCAAGCCAACTATTTTATTATCAGCTCAAGAGGAAATCTATTACCCGGATCCATAAATTTTATGAACCTTTTTCGGAGGAATTATTTTATTTTCTGGAAAAACTACTATATATGTTCCAAGAGCGTATTCATTCATTAAATTCGATTAAAATTCATATATCAAATTTGTAGGAATAGTGCGTGAATTACAAAGAAAGCGTGATCACTTCTTTTTAACCGAACCTAACTATCAACACCAAATTTACATGAATAAACGACCAAATCGTTTTTTTTTTTCAAAAAATAGCATGATCTTACTCTTCCTCAACAATAATTCATTATGATTAAAGAGTAAAGGAAAATGCTTCTTCTTCTTCAAGCAAAAAACGTTTTTCAAATCTAAATTTAGCAATTTCAGCTGAACAATGTCCTACTAACTGGACTTATGCTGGCGGAAAATGCTATCAGGTGATCGTTGAATATCATTTCGTTTTGTGAATAGCAAGGATTTTACAGTATTTTGATATTTATGCCACTTGGGACGCAGCAAAGACGAACTGCATGGGATTATGCCCAACGTGCCACCTACCAAGGCTTTACAGCGCACAGCAAGGCATGGACTTGTCTAGTTATCGTAAGGAATTTCACGAGAACTTATTAATGTAT
This sequence comes from Diploscapter coronatus, assembly GCA_964036155.1. NCBI lineage: Eukaryota > Metazoa > Nematoda > Chromadorea > Rhabditida > Rhabditidae > Diploscapter > Diploscapter coronatus. Next base: position 84,063,643 of record OZ038422.1, on the reverse strand, counting down.
AAATTAATTTGGAACATTTGATTTCTAAACTGCGTGTTTTTCATTTTGCGGCATTAATAAAACTACTCACAAAAGAATCATCCTTGTAAAGCGAGCCTTTCCTGCTGCAGCCTTATCGATTTTTTCGAACAATAAACTCACAATCAGCCTGCTCGTTATTAAAAGATGTAGTTTAATGTAAAATTCATCCAAATTCTGTCGAAACTGGTCAAAATTTCTCTAAATTCTATTAAAAGTTAAACAGAATAATTAAAATCATCTATTGATTTTCTCCTTTTTCAGTATCTACGAATGGTTATTACCCCCTCCCTTGGGTTGATGTACGTAAAATCACCCCAGATGATCCTACTGTGAGTCATCATTTTACTTGTAGACAATTTTGAAAGTAGAACGATAGAAACATACGAAAATAGTAAAGGGTTAGGGGAGAGTAGACCAGAGCATCTTTTACCATATTATTCGTATGTTTCTATGATTTATCGTCCTACATTTCCAAATTGCCTACTATGATTAGTTTAAGGATATTTGTTTCACTTTTTATCGTTCCGTATTTTTATCTATAAAAAATTTAGCGTCTACAAAATAGTGATAGCCAGGAATATGCGTCTACGTGTATCTTTTGGAATACTGCAAATGAGTAAGTAAAAAATTTCTTTGTAACCATGGTTTTAATTGGATAATTGAATCAAAAATCTATAGCAAGAGTACCCTCGACTCTTTTAGAGATTTGGATTGGAACATTGGGCATGACTCGTGCTGAAGCCGCAAATGCTAAGGCTTGGTCGCGATTCTCGTACGACGATTGCGACGAATCTCGAACATTCTCGTGCATCAGCACAAATCATGATCACTCATAAATCCAGGCCTCATATATAAAATGAATAAGATATAATGAATGACTGAACTTTCAACTAGTGGATAATTATTAATTATATTTAGGGAGCCTGGTAAGAAATTTAGTTAATTGCAACGGAAGAAGAGATGATTTTCAAAAATGCATAATATCGCAATACCAAATCTCCTTATTTTGTAGTAGTGCGTTTATGAAAATCAGTTCTTCAATTTCCCGATGCGCTTTACTAAATTCCTTCAGCTAACGAGCCTGGCTATGATTGTGCCATTGTGAGTCATATTTTAATCCATTTAAATATTTACCTTTTATAAAAAAAATATATATATATATATATATCGCTGCACAAAACTGAATTAATTTATACCGAGTGGATTATTTTCGAAATCTAGAAATTATTATCTTGTGGAAAGTTTGTAATAATGTTATTTTGATGAATTCCCGTGATCACCTATTTCCTAAAATCTACTTGACTTCTCTACTTATAAAAGAGATTTTGAAGTTGACTTAGATCAAGGAAAAACGAATTAGATATCATTAAATCCAGAAATTAATAACAACCCAAATGCACGTTTTATAATGAATATTTTAGGTATGGACTAATGGATTGTGGGGCGACATTTACGTAAGATTAAGTTTAATCTGTGAAAATACGAATGCCGTAAACTCTAATTGACTTTTTTCTTTTTATTTTTGGGAGGTTGAAAATTAAAAACTCGAAGGCATCTATTATAGGTTTTACGGTATGAAATATTTGAATTAAAAAATAACTAAAAATATGCATGATCAGATTTGGGAGATTTGACCCGATATTAGATTCGTTTAAATTTTTAAGGAAATATCATTTTTGATTATTAAAAGCACATGAAAATAGTTCAGAAACTATCACGCACCTTATAAAAAAAAACTTCTTTAAATATATTCAATATGGTTCGTAGAAAAAGACCGGCTTTTTTCTTTTCTTGCTTTCTCATACTATTTCTTAGAAAACCCGGTGTCTTTTTCTAACCGGTGTCCCGGTGTCTTTCTATGAGCCATTCAATATTTAGTGTGACAATGGTGCAACCCCCTATATCTGCGAAACGGACGAACGACTTACCGCGATATGCTCTCCTGCATGATCCTTCTTATCGGATATTTCGTTTTTCAGATAAACACTGTATAATTAATAAATCTTTATTTTTATCAAAAAGTGTGTAATGAAAATAAATCGAAGGCTACGGCTCACTAATAAAGTTGCTTAACATTCTTCAGAGAAGTCATATCAATTTGATTCAAATTCTTCATTGAAGTGTTTTGATGGAATTCAATTATTTATAGGAACTACGTAGATTTGAATTTGGTGCTCAGAATGAATGTCTTCAATTCAAATTGATTTTCTTCATAATCACGAGTTGATATTCCTCCAAGGCGTTAGATAACTTCTATCCCTGAGCTCAGGACGTATTTCGGTAGACGAAACTGACGTAGGCTTTTATGAGCGGAGAGTCGTTCATCCTCTACCAGGAGATAAATGAAGAAACATCAACAAGTGCTCTTTCTTTCCGTCACGAAAACTATGGAGATAGGCCACGCTCGTAAAAACATCCTCATCCTCCTAGCTTCATGCTGAATTTCGAAGTCATACCTGTTTTTGAGTAGGTCTTATTTACCAAATAATAACTTGATCATATGGGTCGCCACCATTTGATACCATACCATGTTTGGTATTGTTTGACTTCAAATTGAACGTGAATAGATAATAGATGTCTCTAGTTTCAACTTGAGCCCAAATTTTGGTAGACTATCTATGAAGATATTCTCGTATTACTTTCTTGAAAATTGACATTAAATTTTGTTTTTAGGTACTCCAACCGACCCTTGCTTCGCCAATTCAGCTCCATCAGCCTGCTGTGGTAAGTCTTAACCATTCTTCGAACCAACTATTTTATTGTCAATTCAAGAGGAAATCTATTGTGCGAGTTCATAAATCTCATGAACCTTTTTCGGAGAAATCATTTTGTTTTCTGGAAAGAACTACTGTATATGTTCCAAGAGATTCGTGAATTCCATATTCATTTATTAAATTCGATTCAAATTCAAGCATTAAATTTGTAGGAATAGTGTGTGAATTACAAAGAAAGCGTTATCACTTCTTTCTATCCGAGCTTAACTATCAACACCAAATTTACATGAATAAACGACCAAATCGTCTTTCAAAAATAGCGTCATCTTACTCTTTCTCAATAATAATTCATTATGATTAAAGAGTAAAGGAAAATATCCTCTTCTTCAAGCAAAAAACGTTTTTTTTTTTTCAAACCTAACTTCAACCATTTCAGCTGAGCAATGTCCTTCTACTTTCCCGATTTTTATTGAAGGCAAATGCTATCAGGTGATCGTTGAATATCATTTTCGCTTTATGAATAGCAGGGATTTTATAGCATATTGCTGCTAGCGCCGATTGGAATACAGCAAGTGCTGCCTGTAAGGCATTATGCCCAATGTGCCACCTACCAAGACTCTACAGTGCACAGCAAAGCATAGCGTTGCATGATTATTGTAAGGAATTTCATGAGAACTTATTAATGTATAAACTAATTCGGAACATTCGATTTCTAAACTGTGTGGTTTTTCATTTTGCGGCATTAATACTACTCACAAAGGAAGCTAATGGTTAGTGAGAAGCCAAATCATTTTCAACATTGATTTTAACGTTTGAACTTGGTATCAGTCTGATCATTGAAGTCATGCTGATCTCAAAACTTTTTAACTCTCCGAAAATGGTCTATCCTAAGCAAAGCTATGACACCTTTGTAGAGCGAACCTTTCCTACTGTAGCCTTCCTGAATTTTTCGGACAATAAGCTCCGCCTACTATTTATTAGAAGATGTAACTTAACGTAAAACTCATCAAATTATGCCGAAACTGGCCAAAATTGCTTACTAAATTTTATCAAAACTAAACAGGATAATTTAAATCATCTATTGATTTTCTCCTTTTTCAGTGAGTACGAATAGCGGCTTCAATCCTTGGGCTGATATACGTAAAATAGCAACTGATCCTACTGTGAGTCATCATTCTATTTATAGGCAATTTTGAAAAGTAGAACGATAGAAACATACGAAAATAGTAAAGGATTAGGAGAGGGGAGAATAGGCTAGAGCATCTTTTACCATATTATTTTGTATGCTCCTATGATTTATCGTTCTACATTTCCAGGTTGCCTACTATGATTAGTTTAAGGATATGTTTTCATACTTTTCATCGCTCTGTATTTTACCTATAACAAATTTAGGGAATGAGTGTGGAAAACAGCGATGACGTGGGATACACGTGTACCTTCTGGGATACTGCCTTTGGGTAAATAAAAGTTTCTCTGTAATCATGGTTTTAATTGGATAATTGAATCAAAAATCTACAGCAAGAGTACCTTCGACTCTTTCGAGATCTGGATTGGAACATTGGGCGTGGTTCGTGCTGAAGCCGCGAATGTTAAGGCTTGGTCGAGATTCTCGTATGGCGATCGCAACGAATCTAGAATATTCGCGTGCATCAGCACAAGTCATGATCACTCATAAATCCAGGCCTCGAATACATATAAAAAGAATAAGATATAATGAATGATTGAACTTTCAACTAGTGGATAATTATTAATTATATTTAGACAGCCGGGTAAGAAATTTGGTCAAATTGCAAGGAAGAAGAACTTGATTTTCAAAAATGCAAATACCGCAACACCAAATCTCCATATTTTATAGTAGTGCGTTTATGAAAATCAGTTCTTCAATTTCCCGATGCGCCTTACTAAATTTCTTCAGATAACAGTGGTGGAAATCAGAATTGTGGTTCTGTGAGTCATATTTTTAATCCATTTAAACGTTTACCTTTTATAAAATATATCGTTGCACATAAATGAATTTACACCGAGTGGATCATTTTCGAAAATCTAAAAATCAGTCTTGTTGAGAGTTTGTAATGTTATTTTGACGAGTTACCGTAATCACCTATTTCCTAAAATGTACTTGACTTCTCTACTTATAAAAGAGATTTTGAAGTTGACCTAGATCAAGGAAAAACTAATTAAATGCAGAACTAATGACAACCCAAATTTACATTTTATAATGAATATTTTAGATACGGTCAAATGGATTATGGGCCGACTATCCTGTAAGATTAAGTTTAATCTGTGAAAATACGAATACCATAAACTTTCTAATAGAATTTTTTTTGTTTATTTTTGAGAGGTTGAAAATTAAAAGCCCCAAGGCATCTATTACAGGGTTTACGGTATGAAATGTTTTAGTTAAAAAATAACTAGAAAATGGAAGGTAAGAGAGTATATACTATCAGATTTGGAAGATTTAACCCGATACTAGATTCGTTTAAATTCTTAAAGAAATATCATTTTGACTAGCAAAAGCACATGAAAATAGTTCAGAAACTATCACACACCCTATAAAAATTTCCTAAAATCATATTCAATATTTAGTGCGACTATGGAACGAGCTATGTCTGCGAAACGGACGAACGGCTTACCGCAACATGTTAAAGATTATCCTCCTTATCTGCTATTTCACTTTTCAAATGAAGACTGAATAAAAATTTTCATTATTATCAAAAAGTATTAAATGAAAACAAATCGAAAGCTATAGTACTTATGCAAATGAATGGGTGTGTAGCGTTATCCAACAAAAATTAAAAAGATAATTAAAACAGTATTGAGTGTAAAAGTCGAAATTTTCTTGTCCGGCCCCCTTCTTTGATAGTTCTCAAAACTAGCGGGACTGCGTCTTATTCAATTCGCGTCTTTTATTTTTGATAAAGCTTGGCATTCTCTCTCCTCCATTTTTTATTTTCTCCTTTCTGATACTCTGCAATCATTCTCCTGCATCTTTTACAGCGTTGTTGCGGGAAGATTTTCGCTTTGAATTTATCGATTTTCATTTTCGTAAATTTTTCCGGATTTTTGTTGTTGTTGTTTTTTAGTTATAATTTCAACGTTTAGAAACCATTAATGGACAGCAGCAAGCCGCGTGCCCTGCACAAGTCGGCCCTCGCAGGGAGGCAGCTGTCGCAGCTTCGAGGCGAGTCCTTGCAACAGGAGAATTCCGACCCCAGTTGGTCTGCCATGTCCACTCAGGTAAATTATAAAAATCTTTTTTGAATTTCACCCCTGAATTGGAAGTGAAAACTCGCACCAGCGGTTTGTGGGCTATTTGGAAACTGCAAGACCACGAGACATAGGCGAAATAGTATAGTTATATAGGGCAGGGTATAGGATATTAGGTCTTCTTTTTTCTATACTATTCCTCAATGTCTCGTGTCTCGTGGTCTTGCGATTTCCAAATTGCCGTGTTGATGAATTGAAATGAATTGGCGAATGTTTCGAGGTTCAGAAAGATTATTTTTCTTCTGAAAGTTCAAGAACTTCGAAAAGATAATGGTAGATAGAAGAAGATGAATTTTACAAGATGCTAAATAATATGCATTTTACAAATTCAATATTTTTCAGGAAGACGAGCCGAAACTGTATTGTCTGAAGATTCCCGTCGCTGAAAACGGCCCGACCAAAGAAGAGACCACTGAATTGGACTCACTGTATTTCGTGAGTCGAAATTATAACGATTTGCCTGGAAATCTTTCTTTTTGAGTTTAATTTGGATTTTCATGCAATTTAATTTAAAAAAGGATTGAAATTCCAGGAACTCGACAAGGCTGGTGTAGACCCTCGATGGGCCCGAGAGACTGCAGTGGACGTGTCTAAAGGCCACAAGGACTTCTACTTGCTGCCCGCCTTCAGGGGAACGACATTCAATCGACTCATTGCCAATAATATTAGGTAAAAACCTAAATTTTTCGAATTAAAAACAAACTTACTTTTCCAGAATAGTCGGAGTGCCTATCGTGGCGGAATGTTTGTCGAAACGCAAGCCTCTGCCCAAGCGGAATCACCCCGTTTTCTCCTCCCACTTCAGTTCGACTGTCATCACTTTTACGGGATTCTCCTCCTCTCAAAAAGTAATTCTCTAGAAACTTATAAACAAAATTTCTACATTTTTGGGAAATTTTGAAATAAGGCTATTTTGTGATATCGAAATTTTTGTCATCAAATAAAAAATTGAAAAATTTTCAGGAAGAATGCCGGGTCAGCTGAACGTGCTGCTGGCAGAGGCTGGTGTGCCCTACGATATTGTCAACGAAATGGACAAAATCAATGAAGAAGTAAGCAAATTTTCGTATCTTCAAGGATTATTCGAATTTTGCAGTTCCCCGAAACCGATTTGGCTTTGGTGATCGGTGCGAATGACACAGTCAACTCGGCTGCTGAGGACGACCCGAACTCCTCGATCGCTGGAATGCCTGTGCTCAGAGTCTGGAAGGCCAAACATGTAGGATTAGTTAAATTTACAATTTTTCTTCATAAAACTAGAAAACAACAGTAAAGGGTGGAGTCTGTATCTTTTGGGCATGTAATTTTCTTTTCGAAATTTTTGAAAGAAATATAAGATGTGAAATTTCTCGAATAGTCATTAAAATGACTTTTTAAAAGGATCAAATCTTTTTTAATAAAATATTCTATTTTGAGGCAATCATCATGAAACGCTCCTTGGCCCAAGGCTATGCAGCTGTCGACAATCCAGTGTTCTTCAACGAGAACACCTCCATGTTGCTGGGAGACGCGAAAAAGACATGCGATGCACTGCTCAGCGCTGTTCAGGCCCTGCCTAAATAAGCAGATTTTGCAGCTGATTTGACATCATGACAATATCGAACTAGTTCTTCAAATGTCATCTCTAGAAATATGCTTTATTGATGAATGCTAGTAACTCCTCTACTATTTTCGAGAAATGGAAGGAAGAAAGAATACCTAGCATATCGCGATGAGCATGTATCTAGGAATTGCATATTTTTGAGCACAATTCGATACGCCTACTTCGAAGTATAATCATTTTCTAACTTTATTTCAAATTTAAGGATTTTCAATTTTAAAGTGGTACGATTCAAAACTGTGTTGTTAGTGTTGAATTATTCGACGAAATGAGCATAGCGTATTTTTCAGCGTGCAAAAATATGCTATTTTTATTTTTGTTGAGTAAGATGACTTCTACAATATGAAAATTTTCGCTAAACAACTTTAAATTATTTGCTAAAAATACTAACATCGTACCATTTTATTCACACAGACTGTGAACGAGCTTAACACTCATCCTCATGAGATGTTAGTTTGTAATCTAGCAATGGTTTATTCTCGTAGCTACTAGGTCTGAGATTAAAATCCTAGGTAAAGTGGTGGTACTTACTCGTTAATGTTTTCTTAGTTTCTAGTATTTTTAAATTTGTTGATATTTTTAAATTTTATCTTTAAAACACAATTCGAGTGAAGACAGCAGCGATAATTGTATCAGTTAAATCGAGTAAAGTGCGAACGAAAATACGTGATAGCGCGTAAACGAGAGTACTCAGAGTTAGGCGCAGATTAATCGTCGACTTTCAATGTAATTTTTTTCATCGTCTTTTCGACTATTCTGCGCATTACTCTGCGTACCTTGGCTTACGCGCTATTGCGTATCTTCATCCGCACGCTAATCCTCAATCTGACCGACACAATGATTTGTCTGTGTGTCTGTCAGTTTTTGACTACTTCAGCGGGACTATGTCTTAATTTGTACTCATAGATTTCATTCAGTGAATAAATATTTTACAAAGACGTTTGAAATTGAAGGTATATAGAAAAAGGAATTCAAAAAAGATATATTGAAGAAAAGGAATCAGTTCCACTAGACTAACTTAAATCGTCCATTTATTCACAGTAATTTGAGCCATTATAATTTCAGTATAATCAATTATCCTCCATTATAGCAGGTGGGAGTTACCAGTGCCCTTCACTCAAGGGGCAGAATAATACATTCACAACGCCTCCTTGAGCAAAGGGCACTGATAACTCTCAACTCTACTATAGTGGAGGATATCAAATCAGTGATTCTCATAGGTAATTGCGTACTCAGTTATCCATTCCGCCCACAATAAAATATCCAACCGATTGATATCGGCTGGCAATTTCTTTATCTAACTTCGCCTTTTCTTCGCTTATTCGTTTTGACTTTTCCTTCTCGAGCATCTCTCCTTATCAAATCACCCTTTCCCTCTCCTGTAGCAACAATCCATTCATCATATCCGAACTATTCATTGTGTGAAATGTCTGCGATTCCAAGAAGTTAATTTTACGATTAAAAATGAATAGCTGGCTAAAACTAGTCTCATCAATTCGTTACTTGCAAATGTCTCATTTTAAATAAATTATTTCAGTTTAAAATACTACAGCTCAATTTTATTGTTGAAATTTATATTTTCCTGGTGAAAATGTGACCAGGTTTGCGACTCTTGTCAGAAAACCAAATCATAAATTCCATTTTTCGGCGAAAGATTATCCTTTTCAACTTCTCTACCGTGCTATCTCGTTGAGCACCGAAACAACTAGGAGATTCTGTTTCTTTTCGTCTCTCTGAAATAAGCTCTCCATGCCAATTTTCACGTAGGAGGGATGTCGCATGAATAATTAATAACCATCACATCTGACGTCTCTTTCAGTGATAGATTTTGCAGACAATCAGAGAAGATGACAACTCCCAGATTTCGCATCCATCAATCACCAATCGATACGAGATTTAAAAATAGAAATAAAAAGTATACAATATAATGCGGCTATGTTTATCAGAATTTACAAGAGAAATTAGTACATTACATTCAGTGATATAATCTCATTACTTATTGACAAGTCGTTTGGCTCTCAAGCATTTATATACCATCAGTCGATTAGACAGAATTAGTTTCTGGATTTCGCCTGTTTCTATCAGTTCATAGAAAAGACACCGGTTTTTCTAAGAAATAGTATAAGAAGGCAAGAAGAGAGAGAAGAAAAAAGCCGGTGTCTTTTTCTATAAGCCTTTCTATCCGCTAGATGTGTGTTGTTCATTTTTGTCTTCATATTTTACTATCTTCCCTTATGAAATAGTATCTAAGTGGAGATCAACGAATAAATCTGCTGATAGATTAATAAAATGAAAGTTTCTCGCCATTCTGTCCTCCTTTATCTCCTTGTTATTTAAGAAATTCTAAAAGATCTAACCGCGATCTCAAATTTTTATCTTTTAGAAAAAAAATCTCAGCCTAACAAAGTGATAGCGTCAAGGAGAGGCGTTACTGAATTCTACGAAATAGTGCGGATAAGATATAGAAACGGAGATAATAGTGACGATAAAGAGGAAATATGGCATTGATGAGATGGAAATAGATATGAAGACAAATCAATTATCCCGACTTTCAGTCGAAGCAAAAAACTAGAGGAGAGTGGGTCTTCCAAATTGATTTTTTATAGGAAGTAGATGAGTGAGAGATTGCGCAATAATATTTTGGCTTCAAGGGATCTACAAAATGAGTCCGACTTGAGCTCTGCCTGAGTCGGAATAAAATGGAATTAATTTGTCAGTCCCTCCATTTATAAATAATATCGTATTTCTCATTCTTTATCATCAAAAAGCGGACATTATTTGACGATAAAATTGAAGAAATACGACTATTAAAAATTCATTATTTCATGATTTAAAATATTACAGCTCAATTTTATTGTTGAAATTTATATCTTCCTTGTGAAAATGTGACCAGGTTTGCGACTCTTGTCAGAAAACCAAATCATAAATTCCATTTTTCGGCGAAAGATTATCCTTTTCAACTTCTCTACCGTGCTATCTCGTTTGAGCATCGAAACAAATAGGAGATTCTGTTTCTTTTCGTCTCTCTGAAATAGACTTTCCATGTCAATTTTCACGTAGGAGGGACGTCGCATGAATAATTAACCATCACATCTGACGTCTCTTTCAGTGATAGATTTTGCAGACAATCAGAGAAGATGACAACTCCCAGATTTCGCATCCATCAATCACCAATCGATACGAGATTTAAAAAATAGAAATAAAAAGTATACGATATAATGCGGCTATGTTTATCAGAAGTTACAAGAGAAATTACTACATTACATTCAGAGATCTAATTCCATTACCTATTGTCAAGTCGTTTGGCTCTCAAGCATTTATATACCGTCAGTCGATTAGACAGAATTATTAGGCTGGACAGAAAGTCCTGCACCAAAAATAACATTTTATAAATTTATTGATAACTTTATTTAAAACCATAAAAAACCAACGATATATCTACCATTGAGGTCAGTAACCTTCGCTCATTTATTGGGCAGATCATTGTTACCCTGCGCCCAGAATTCAGGAGACTATGATGCAAAGAAGTCGTCGAATGCTGTTTTTAGGTCGTCGTTTTTGTTGATTTTATTCTCTCGTAGGTGGAGATTTAAAGGACAGAACAAATGGTAGTCTGATGGAGCGAGGCCCGGCGAGTACAGTGAGTAGATGAACGGATGCCAGCCGAGCTTTGTGGTCTTTTGGTGGGTGCCCGAAGCGATGTGTAGTCGCGCGTTGTCATGCAAGAGGTGGACAATTGAGCGTCTCGGTCATTTTTCTCGAATTACGCCGACCAATTTTTGAAGCTGATCGACGTAGATGGTAGCTGTGACAGTCCTGCTTGCAGGAAACAACTCGTAGTATATCGACCCTTTCGCGTCCCACCAAACGGAGAGGAAATGCTTGCGTTGGTGGCTCTGCGTCGCGTGGGAACCAGATGGCATGTCGTGCATCATTGTCGTAAAGGACCCAGCTCTCATCTCCAGTCACTAGATTTTTCAGAAATTCCTTTCTGTGCAGATGGAGGGGGAGAGGCTAACAGATGTTAACACGCACTTTCTTATGGGCGTTGGTCAGCCGATGGGAGTTCATCTCAATTGAATTTTTCGATAGCTGAAATCGTGAAAATAGGCAACGATAGTGGTATTAAAGCACCCGAGTGTCGTTTCCAATTCTCACATGGTAGCTTTCGGATTTGCCTTGCTAGCGCTCCGCAATTCGTCGTTGTCGATGAAGGATGGTCGTCCACTGCGCTCATTTTCTTGGAGACTTGTATCTCCTGCCGCGAAGCGATAGAACCAGTGGTTGACTGTCCAACAGGAAGCAGTGCCCTCACTGAATGTGTTGTTGATGTTAGAGGTCACTCTGCTTGCGTTGTTGCTTTGGCGCCACTCGTAGTAGATGACTGTTCAAAGTTGGGGTTCGCTTATAATAATCGTAAGTCATCAAACCCCTGAGCGCGGGTCCTTATATACCCATGTGGTGATAGCCTAGAGAACATTCTACAAGGTTCTCACACTTATTAGGGCATTCAACTCATTTTTAGAAAATTATAGATTTTTAAAATTTTTGGTGCAGGACTTTCTGTCCAGCCTAATAGTTTCTGGATTTTGCCTGTTTCTATCCGCTACATGCGCATTGTTCACTTTTCTTCATATTCTACTAGTCTTCCCTTGTGAAACGGTTTTAAGAAGCAAAAACTATCACAGAAATCTCATCGATAATAAGAAACGACATCAGACATCATTCAATGAATTGTGTGCTAACTGTGGTATGCAAATAAGATGTGGTGCAATAAGTGAAATTTTGCTGACTGTCAGACGGATTAACTCATCGTCAATGATGAAACGAATAAATTTTGGCCGATCTATTGTCTCTCTTCACGTGAATGTTGAATTGCGTGTATGATTTTAATGCAGACATCACTCGTGTCTTCTCAACTTTGCCGACATTCGTTTTATTGGTCGGATTAATAAGTATCATCGAAACATTTTCGAGCCCGATATAAAAATTCCTATGAGACTGTTGTCAATATCAGTCTATGCAACCTACAGGCAGGAATACCGTCGTATTGTAAAGCGAGAATTTGTTCACCACTCCTCGGAGTGATGTGAAACTCTGAGGCTTTATCAATATCTTTTTATATATCATATTTGCTAGAAGGCTTCGCTCGTGACTGTCGCGTCTAGAGATCTCTTTTTCAGCAAAATCTTGCATCTACCTCTTTGACATTGTCACTTTTGGTTATGTGGTATAACCCACAATTAGGGTCTGCAAGTGATTTTTCGAAATTAAGAGTTCCGTTTTGAATCAGGCTGGTTCTGAGAAGAATTAAACAATTTTTCTTTTTCCAAACCAATGTTTCTATCGAAAACTGCACATTGTGTACTTTTGAAAATAGCGATTTTCGAACGGGTTGTCGTTGATCATTTTGTTTGTTCTAAAATAGGCAGGAGAATGCAAACTACTGTCAATTTCTAGGCATTTTGTGATAAACAATAATTCAGATGCGTCAAACTTTTGGATATTCAATTGCTTCCAAACTCCTGTTGCTCTTCCTGATTGCCAACGTCTCTGCCGACGAGAGACTCAAGCGACAGGCTGGTACTACGATTAGGAGATGGGCACTGAATACCGTCTACTATTATTTCGATCCAAGTCTAAGTGAGTAATTTCTTTTTTTTCGTCTTAAATTCGAGTCAAAACCATCATAATTCCAGCAACGGCACAACAGACATTAGCTAACCGAGTCATGAAGTCAATCATCCAGCCATCGACTTGCATATCCTTCGTGATGAATGCGACTGCAAGAAATAGAGTAAAAGTGAGTGAATCTCATTTTTTGACAAAGGATCACAATAATTCAGATCGTAAGCGATCCGAGTGTCGATTGGTGCGAGTCATCGAAGATCGGCTGCAAAGGCGGGGAACAGACAATAACTATGGGATCCAAATGCATATACGTTAGTCATTGATTACGCTCTCTTTGAAATATAAAACGGTCACCTTCATAGCAGAGGTGTTCGTAGAGTGAAATTTAAATTTTTCGAAGACAAAAACGGAGCTTCGAATATCCCTGCTTGATAATTTGATAATAAACTAGCAAACGAGCAAAAGCGTTCAATCTTCCCCAATCTCTGCTTTAAAATTCTTTATAATGTAATCTAATTCATAGTTTGGTTTCAGGACGGTGCTTTTGCGAAAGCGATATTCCATGTGCTTGGCTTCTACACAATGGAGCGCAGAAGCGATAGAGACAATTTCGTCAATATAAATTCGAATTCTGTCGATGTCTTTCAATGGTAAAATATTTACTCGAATTGATTTGCTATTTTCAGCCTGCAATGACTGATGGTCTTGCGATAATAAATTCGACTTATTCTACAAATCTTCTTGGCTACAATTTTGGCTCCGTCATCCATTCGGCATATGATATGTAGGCAATGTTATGAAAAGATTATTATCAAGCGAACTACGTTAAGGTTTGTATACGAAGGTTCGACTGATTATCCAATTCTGCCCAAAGACAATGCATACTTCTACACAATGGGAGGTCCGATTGTCACTAGCTATGACTTGAACATGCTAAATCAATTCTACTACTGCAATAGTGAGTGTCAATGTGAGCAGATCAAGTCTTCACAATCCCAATTTAGACAGCTGTCCAAATCCCACGGTCACATGCACTAACTCGGGCACCCTGAATACTCGTTCATGCAACACATGCAATTGCCCTCTCGGGTATGCTGGAACGACCTGCAATACACGGGTAGGATGTTGAGATTATGAAATTCGGATGTATGATCTGCTTAAAGATATTTTTCATCAAATAGTGTTTTGAAACAAAAGAGAAAAGAATGGTAATAGTGATCGCTTATTGCCTCTTAACTTTCGAGATTCTAAAACTCAAATACAATGATTTGTCTAAACGGACAGCCCATGTTCTATTTTCTTTCAGCCCGCTGACGGAGGCCAACAATTGACTGCCACAACTTCGTGGACCTCCTTAACAGTCACCATCACTGGAAGTGCATCACTCGCAGAACCTGGACCATATTCCACAAAGACATACTGGATTGTGGTGTGTTAATCAGACTCGCCATTTTACAGCATGTAAACTTTATTTTTTCGTTTAGAAGCCCGCAGGTTATTCCTATGTGCAATTCCAGTATGTCAGCTTCTCAAGCACTCAAACGACATTCTCACCAGGCTGCAGAGATTTTGGACTCGAATTGAAATACCAGTCGAATCAGCAGCTCGCAAATCCTCGGTAAATGACGTAGATGAATACTGTCAGATATAATTTACCGATAATTCAGTGTGTGTTCTGATGCATGGAATGGCTTGTCTTCTTCAAGCCCTCTGGCTACCACTCCAATCGTTGCCTACACAGGCACAATCAGCGCCACGTTCGTGCTGCAATTCCGAGCCACTAACACCAATGTTACGGATATAAGATCGCCTCCTCCACCTTTTCCGTCTTTAAGTAGGTTTATAGCCATTCATCATTAAATCACGAAACGATAAAGCGAACATTTTTTACGAAAGTCGAGCCGCAGACTTGCAAGTGAGAGATAGCGGAAATTAGAGGAAATAAGAAAGAGAAGAGATAGATAGTGCCATTCAACATTACTGCAACCGCTGCATGGTTTTCGGGAAAAAGTTCACTTTAACATTTCGTGTAAATATCTTCATCAAGCCCGAGGGCCTGTGGTAAAGGACGCCCGGACGCCCGGGACGCCCACTGTAAAGGACGCCCACTAGAGAAATATTTTATTGGGACGCCCACTGTAAAGGACGCCCACTAAAATTTATATTGTAAAGGACGCCCATTGTAAAGGACGCCCACTAGTGAAATACTCTATTGGGACGCCCACTAAATTTTATACTGTAAAAGACGCCCAGTAGTTATTTGCATAAAAGCCACTGTAAAAGTCGCCCATTTCCCCCAAATGCGTTTAATTTTCGATTTTTACAAATTTTCTTACGAAAGTTCGCCATTGCATCAAACCTTTTTAATATTGTTGAAATGTCTCAAATTTTAATGTAATTCTATTGTATGTGCACACACGGTATCTTTTCACTGACAAGGAGTGCTCACCATAAGAAACGCGAATTACCGAACAAGACCTATATCATTAGAAAGCTTGTTCCAAGGGCAGTGCAACGATGCCAAGCTTTCGTGCTCATAGAGGGTTTTACATTGTAAACGAAGGATGCCAAGTTCCTTAGTATAGACCTGATGTCGCATAGCATTTCTATCGTTGTTTCTTCGTGATTTCACATGGAATTTCGAAATTTCTTGCTGCAGTATGTAGGAATATATCATACAATGATGTAAAAAATAAATTTAAGCAAGTTCCCCCACATTTCAGGTACAGGTGGTCCGTTTCCAGTCTTATAAATGACATTTTCGAATAAAATCTTGTCTAGGCTTATTTCTACAGCACATACACTAATAATTCGTCTACAGGGTTTTCGACACCGTAGACTCCGAATCTGACGGTTAAAATTCGATCCAGCCACTTGTTTCGGAAGCGAAACTTTTCGAGAACGGGAAATAGCTAATTCTCTACAGAAAAAAGTCCGAAGTTAGTATCAAATGACCAGAAAGGTACGAATAATTCGAATCCGAAGAGATCTAATCGATACGATCACCACATCTAATGCGGTGAATTTTTCTATTTTGAGACTCAAACTATAACCCATTTTTGATCTCTAACTTCAAAAATTCACCGCATTCGACGTGGTGATCGTACCGATTAGATCTCTTCAGACTCGAATTTTTCATACTTTTCCCGTCATTTTGATACAAAATTTGAATTTTTGTTGTAAAAAAAATAGCAATGTTCCGTTTCCGGAAGGTTCTGGAACATGCAGAACAAGTAGCCGAATAGGATTTTAACACCGTTAGATTCGGATTCTACAGTGTCGAAAATCCCGTGGACGAATTATTAGTGCATGTGCTGTAGAAATAAGCCTAGGCAAGATTTTTTATTCAAAAATGTCATTTATAAGACTGGAAACGGACCACCTGTACCTGAAATGTGACGGGACTTGCTTAAATTTATTTTTTACATCATTGTATGATATATTCCTACATACTACAGCAAAAAATTTCAAAATACTATGTGAAGTAACGAATAAACAACGATAACCGAAAACATTAAATCCGGGGATAGACGAAAGACTAGAGATGATAGCTCACAGATTGAGGCCGAATTGGGGGCTCCTGTATTAGTCACCGTTTGTACTGGTCACCCGAATTTCGGCGACGAGAGATAAGTCACCGAACTGGAAATTTGTACTAATCATCGGATTTCAAAAACTGCATATTTCGACAGAGACACTTGCCATTTCCTTAAATTTTTCGCCCTATTTTTGGATTTGTCGCGACATGGGAAATTGACTAAAAATAAGAAACCGCAAAGCTATTTCAATAACAATGATTATTATGTACCTGTAAGGAAAAAGTGATGGAAATTGAATGATATAGTCATGCATATCTAGTCGACACTATTTCTTGTTAAATTCGACCGAGATAATAGTGCTTTGTATTAGTGGCAAAGGAATATTTTTGGAAATAGGAGTTTTCGACCAGTCTAATTTCGAAAGTTCATGGCAGGGTCAAGGGTTGACTACCAAAATAGCCATCTGCATCTAATCGATCTATTCCAGCGTTTTCTAGATCAATTCACCCATGTTTAGTGGTGATCGATCCATTTTAGGATTAAAAACAGTGAAATTTGCACTATTACCACCAATCAAGTACCGGTGATCGCTTTAAATAGGTAAACAGCCCCTCGATTATGGCATATATTTCACTTGAAGTATCAGTGTTGCTAATAGCAGACCTTAATCACTAGATTTAGATATAAATGTTTCAATTACGGGCGTCATAGCACCAAATAACGAGAAAAATGACGAAATCAATAAAATAGGCTACTTCAAAGACATCGAATTGTTCAAAAAGACCCATCAGCTCCTCGATCATTGCCAGTATCTCATCTGTTTCATCAGTTTTACAAATATCATGGTCTGATTACAAGATCCAGATATGCCTAGTTGAATCATGGAGCACGATCGAACCAAACCGACATATGGCTGCAAAATATGACTTTCACCCCCCACTGAATGACTCAAAAAGTGGTAAATCGATATGCTAATTAGTCTACTTATCTTCTACACTTAATTTCCTTCAATTTCATGTATGGTTTCCCTAGGTACTAAATTTCCACTTGTCTCCAGCAATATCCCCTAGTTAACTATAGGAAGTTCATAGGACCTGACAGAAATAGAGGTTTTTGAGAGACCTGATTACGGAAGTATGTCATAGACCCCTAAATTGCCTGTCAAAATGAACTATTCTATCATGTCTTACTATTTTTGAAGTCTATAGGTCAATACATCCATCTTTCTGGTCACTGGGCTCACTTATTCACTCAAAATCGAGGTAAATCTTTATTACGTCCCTACAAGTGATCACAGTGTTCCCAAAACTTCTAGTTACAGATCGGGGAATGACTAATTTTCAGCAGGACTATCAAATCTACTAATTCCATATCCTGATTAAGCTCTTTGTAGTCATTTGGGGTGACTCTGAGACTTGAATTGGGTCAATTTTCAACAAAATCGAAACTTTCAAAAATTCAACCATTTCATGAAGAGCTACTATTCCAGAAACTCTCAGTAGCTGATCGGGGAATAACTAATTTTGCTCTCTGATAACATATCTCCAAATAGCATATCTGTTTTGATAGTGCTGAAGTCACTCTGGGTCATTATGTCGACTTTTTCCGATCAAACCGACATATGACTGCGAAATATGGCATTCACCCCCACTGAATGACTCGAAAAACTGCCAAATCGATATTCTAATTAGCCTAATTATCTTCTACACTCAATTTCCTTCAATTTCATGTATGGTATCCCTAGGTACTGAATTTCCACTTGTCTCCAGCAGAATCCCCTAGAATTACTATAGAAATTCATGAGATCTGACAGAAATAGAGGTTTTCGAGATGTCTGATTACAGAAGTATGTCATAGGCCCCCAAATCGCCTGTCAAAATGACCAGCTGGATGTGATACATCTATTTCTGAAGTCTACAGGTCAATACATCCATATCTTGAGTCACTGGGCTCACTTATTCACTCAAAAATTATGAAACGTTCACTATAGGCATATTCGAGCGACCGTAGTGATCCGAAACATATCCGAAAAGGGTCGTTCATAGTCTGTATTTCATCTGCGGTATTAGTTCTCTTAATATCATGGGTTGGGAATCAGATCTGGGTATCATTGCATCAACCACGGGGCGTCAAGATTGGAAAATCCATCAAAATGAGAAAATTCGAAAAACCAACCATTTCAAGAACGCCCAGTCATCCCAAATAGGTCAATTGCCCCTCGACCACGACATACTTTTCATCTGAAGTATCAGTTCTGTTAATATCAAGTCTCGATCACTAGGTCGGAGAATGTTTGTCTCAATTTCTAGAGCGTTTTAGGTTAAAAACGGAAAAATGACAAAATTCAAAGAAAATGCTAATTTCATAGATCAGTGTTTCATAACATACCGCAAACTGATTGAAGCTATTCTAAATTTGATTTACAGTAGCTCTTTTCTTATTATCATGGTTCGACCACCATGTATGGGTGCATTTTAATCACTACGATCACTAAATGGGGCTTAATAATAAAATCTTCAATTTTCCTAGGAATAAATCATATTTTGACCCCATACCCCGACCTGACATATCAGAATCGGGTCGTTGATGCTGGAAATGAATAGAATCAACGTCTAGGGTAAAATATAGGCCAAGTTCGATGGTTCTATATTTGTTATGGATCGGTCGACTCATCATTTTCGTTTAATTTCGGTAAAAATTGTGATTTTTGAGACATTATGTGGCACAATCGCCACTAAACATGAATTAATTGACCTATAAACTTCTAGAATAGTAAGACATGATAGAATAGTTCATTTTGACAGGCGATTTGGGGATCTATGACGTACTTCTGTAATCAGACATCTCTAAAACCTCTATTCCTGTCAGATCTCATGAATTTCTATAGTAATTCTAGGGGATTCTGCTGGAGACAAGTGGAAATTCAGTACCTAGGGATACCATACATGAAATTGAAGGAAATTGAGTGTAGAAGATAATTAGGCTAATTAGAATATCGATTTGGCAGTTTTTCGAGTCATTCAGTGGGGGTGAATGCCATATTTCGCAGTCATATGTCGGTTTGATCGGAAAAAGTCGACATAATGACCCAGAGTGACTTCAGCACTATCAAAACAGATATGCTATTTGGAGATATGTTATCAGAGAGCAAAATTAGTTATTCCCCGATCAGCTACTGAGAGTTTCTGGAATAGTAGCTCTTCATGAAATGGTTGAATTTTTGAAAGTTTCGATTTTGTTGAAAATTGACCCAATTCAAGTCTCAGAGTCACCCCAAATGACTACAAAGAGCTTAATCAGGATATGGAATTAGTAGATTTGATAGTCCTGCTGAAAATTAGTCATTCCCCGATCTGTAACTAGAAGTTTTGGGAACACTGTGATCACTTGTAGGGACGTAATAAAGATTTACCTCGATTTTGAGTGAATAAGTGAGCCCAGTGACTAGAAAGATGGATGTAATGGCCTATAGACTTCAGAAATAGTAAGACATGACAAAATTGTTCATTTTGACAGGAGATTTGGGGATCTATGACGTACTTCCGTAATCAGGTCTCTCAAAAACCTCTATTTCTGTCAGATCCCATGAACTTCCTATAGTTAACTAGGGGATATTGCTGGAGACAAGTGGAAATTTAGTACCTAGGGATACCATACATGAAATTGAAGGAAATTAAATGTAGAAGATAAGTAGACTAATTAGAATATCGATTTGGCAGCTTTTGAGGTCATTCGGTATGCTATTGACCTTTTTAAAATCGCGGGGCTACTTTTACAAATTGCCTTTTCTGATAGGTTAGGCTTGAAAAATCACTAGTGCTGGGATTCAAGTAAAATTACACCCTCTTGTAATTGTAAAATTTTACAACTCTCTTGTAAATGCTTTTACAAGGGAATGTATTGTACTTGAATCCTAATCCAGAAATCACACGAGCTTTAGTATTTGATTTGTAGATCCAGCAAAATTATTTGCCATGTAATTAGCGTATTTTAGAGAAAACGTGAGATTTTAAGAGTAGAGCGATATAGAGATTTTAGGATTTATGAAAAACAAAGCTGGAAAATCAAAAGAAACCTAAAAGCGTAAAGAACTGAAGCGATCAAGAGATTGTGGAAGTAAAAAAAATCAATCTTATAGGATTGCTTCTACAAGTTTGCGAAAATTTTGTGCTGTAACCTAATCACCCAACAATTTGGAATTTATTAGGCTGTTAAAAGTCTTGCACCAAAAATTTAATAAATCTCGAATTTTCTAGAAATGAGTCGAATGCCCTAGTAAGTGTGAGGACCTTGTAGATGTTCCCGAAACTCACCACATGGGTATATAGGGGCCGCGCGCAGGGCTTTGATAAATTGCCGACCATGATCAGTGAGCCTCGACTTCGAACAATCATCTATTACGAGTGACTCCAAAACAGCGCGAGCAGAGATATCGCTGATATCAACAACGCATTCGATAAGAGCATCGCTCTGTCAGACTACCATTTGTTCCATCCTTTAAAACTCCACCTGCAAGGGGAAAAATCGACAAATACGACGACCTCAAAACAGCAGTCGACAACTTCGCGTCACAGTCTCCCGAATTCGGGGCGAAGGGCATCAGTGATCTGCTCAATAAATAGGCGAGAGTTACTGATCCCAATGGTGAATATATTGTTGATTCTTGATGGTTTTAAGTAAAGCTATGAATTAATGAAAGTTTACTTATTTTTGGTGCAAGACTTTCTTAGCAACCTAGTGAATATGAAAGATTGAAGATGGAAAGATAGGAAGGAGCATTGACCACTTTCTTTCAAATGTTAGAATGATAGAGACAATAGGAGAGTAGGAGAGAGAGAGAGTAAGCGAATGGAATAGAAACACAATATCTGAATAAAATCACTGATGAATAACATCGTCGAAATATTTTAACGAAAAAACTGTTTTGATATTTTTTAAACCTGTGCGTCTTTTTCATTTCTGAGCAAAAAATTTAGTGGGTGTCCTCTACAGTGGGCGTCCTTTACAATGGGCGTCCTCTACAATATAAAATTTAGTGGGCGTCCTTTACAGTGGGCGTCCCAATAGAGTATTTCACTAGTGGGCGTCCTTTACAATGGGCGTCCTTTACAATGTAAAATTTAGTGGGCGTCCTTTACAGTGGGCGTCCTGGGCGTCCGGGCGTCCTTTACCACAGGCCAAGCCCGAGATTGAATTTTGATTTTGAGTCTTTTTAATCAAATTATTCCAATCTTACAAGAGAGTGATCTGACCTGAGGTTCTCCAAATGAACAACCACCAGACCTAGAGAGCACTTTCGTCAGGCGAACAAAAAATTATAGGGAGTGGATCGCAAGGGGTTTATGACGATCTTCTTCTCTAGGTCTGATAAAGAAGGTAATCGAGGAAATCTCTTCATCGATTACCTATCTTTGCAAAGTCTCGCATCATACCCCTTCTCTCCCTTGCCTTGCATACATTTTACGCTCGTAATAGGAAACATAATGATGTAGTGGCTGTATCAGTTTTAGTGATAATGCTACGAATACAACTGTTCAACATTTGAGTTCAGCAACGTCTACAAGCACGTCCACATCGATGCCTACAACTACTACTACAATCGATTGTTTCGCAAATTCAGCTCCATTAGCTCAATGTGGTAAGTCTTAAAAATTCTTCAAGCCAGTCATTTTATTATCAATTCAAGAGGAAATCTATTGCGCGAGTCTAAATTTCATGGACCTTTTTCGGAGGAATCACTGTTTTCTAGAAAAACTACTGTATATGTTCCGGGAGCATATTCATTCATTAAATTCGATTCAAATTCATACATCAAATTTGTAAGAATAGTATATGAATTACAAAGAAAACGTTATCACTTCTTTTAACTGAACTTAGCTATCGATACCAAATTTGCACCAATAAACGATCAAATCGCTTTTCAAAAAGAGCACCATCTTACTCTTCCTCAATAATAATTCATTGTGGTTAAAGAATAAAGAAAAATGCCTCCTTCTTCAAGCAAAAAACGTTTTCCAAATCTAAATTCAACAATTTCAGCTGCACAATGTCCTACTGGCTGGACTTATGTTAACGGCAAATGCTATCAGGTGATCGTTGAATATCGTTTTCGTTTTAATTTCATTCTGTGAATACCAAGGATTTTACAGTATTTTGGTGCTTCTGTCGAATGTAACATAGCAGCTGCGACCTGCGGGGGATTATGTCCAATGTGTCATCTACCAAGGGTGTATAGCCGACAGCAAGGCCTGGACTTGTATAGTTATGGTAGGGAATTTCATGAGAATTTATTAATGTATAAATTAATTTGGAACATTCGATTTCTGAATTGCGTGTTTTTCATCTTGCGGCATTAATAAGACTACTCACAAAGGAAGCTAATGGTTAGAAAGGCCAAATCAATTTTCAACATTGATTTTAACGTTTAAATTTGGTATCAGTCTGATCATCGGAGTCATGCTGATCTCAAAACTTTTTAAATCTCCGAAAACGATCTATCCTAAGTAAAGCTATGACCATCTTTGTAAAGCGAACCTTTCCTGCTGTAGCCTTCCCGAAGTTTTTGGATAGTAAACTCACAATCAGTCTGCTATTTATTAAAAAATGCAATTTAACGTAAAACTCATGCAAATTATGCCGAAACTGGCCAAAATTGCTTACTAAATTTTATCAAAACTAAACAGGATAATTTAAATCATCTATTGATTTTCTCCTTTTTCAGTGAGTACGAATAGCGGCTTCAATCCTTGGGCTGATATACGTAAAATAGCAACTGATCCTACTGTGAGTCATCATTCTATTTATAGGCAATTTTGAAAAGTAGAACGATAGAAACATACGAAAATAGTAAAGGATTAGGAGAGGGGAGAATAGGCTAGAGCATCTTTTACCATATTATTTTGTATGCTCCTATGATTTATCGTTCTACATTTCCAGGTTGCCTACTATGATTAGTTTAAGGATATGTTTTCATACTTTTCATCGCTCTGTATTTTACCTATAACAAATTTAGGGAATGAGTGTGGAAAACAGCGATGACGTGGGATACACGTGTACCTTCTGGGATACTGCCTTTGGGTAAATAAAAGTTTCTCTGTAATCATGGTTTTAATTGGATAATTGAATCAAAAATCTACAGCAAGAGTACCTTCGACTCTTTCGAGATCTGGATTGGAACAGTGGGCATGGCTCGTGCTGATGCCGCGAATGTTAAGACTTGGTCGAGATTCTCCTATGGCGATCGCGACGAATCTCGAACATTCGCATGCATCAGCACAAGTCATGATCACTCATAACTCCAGGCCTCGAATACATATAAAAAGAATAAGATATAATGAATGATTGAACTTTCAACTAGTGGATAATTATTAATTATATTTAGACAGCCGAGTAAGAAATTTAGTTAATCGCAACGGAAGAAGAATTTGATTTTCAAAAATGCACAAATATCACAATACCAAATCTCCATATTTATAGTAGTGCGTTTATGAAAATCAGTTCTTCAATTTTTCGATGTGCTTTACTAAATTCCTTCAGGTAACGCTCCTGGAAAGGATTGTGTCTATGTGAGTCATATTTTAATCCATTTAAATGTTTACCTTTTATTAAAGAAAATATCGTTGCACAAAAATGAATTAATTTATACCGAGTAGATCATTTTCGAAAATCTAAAAATTATTTTGTCTTGTTGAGAGTTTTTAATGTTATTTTGATGAATTGCCATGATCATCTATTTCCTAAAATGTACTTGACTTCTCTACTTGTAAAAGAGATTTTGAAGTTGACTTAGATCAAGGAAAACGAATTAAATGCACAAATTAATAACAACCCAAATGCATGTTTTACAATTAATATTTTAGATACAGAATAATGGATTATGGGCCGACTATCCTGTAAGATTAAGTTTAATCTAAAAATACGAATGTCGTAAGTTCTTTAATAGAATCTTTCCTTCATTAGAAGCCAACCTCCAATAGAAGTCCTTCCTTGCTGATTTGTTAGAACTCATCATTACTCTATTCAGACCATATTGAGAAGTGTTTTCTAATGTTTTGCAGACCTTAGTGCATATTTTCTACTAATTTCAAGTGAATACGATGTCTAAATGATGAGTTATGAAGGCTTGAAAAAATCGAATATTTATTTTTGAAAGGTTGAAAACTAAAAACTCCAAGACATCTATTACAGGTTTTACGGTATGAAATACTTTAGTTAGAAAATAACTAGAACAATGGAAGGCAAGAGAAAAGATGCATGATCAGATTTGGGAGATTTGACCCGATATTAGATTCGTTTAAATTCTTAAAGAAGTATCATTTTTTATTATTAAAGGCATATGAAAGTAGTTCAGAAACTATCACGCACCCCATAAAAAAGTTCCTAAAATCATATTCAATATTTAGTGCGACTTTGGTGTTGCACCCTATGCCTGCGAAACGGACGAACGACTTACCGCGACATGTCCTCCTGCATGATTCTTCTTATCTGATATTTCACTTGTCAAATGAAAACCGTGAATAAAAAATTTCATTGTTATCAAAAAGTATGAAATGAAAATAAGTTGAAAGCTATAGTATTTATGCAAATGAATGGGTGTGTAGCGTTATCCAACAAAAATGAAAAAGATAATTAAAACAGTATTGTGTAAAAATCGAAATGTTTGGTCCGGTCTCTTCTTTGATATTTCTCAAAACTAGCGGGACTGCGTCTTATTCAATTCGCGTCTTTTATTTTTGATAAAGCTTGGCATTCTCTCTCCTCCATTTTTGATTTTCTCCTTTCTGATACTCTGCAATCATTCTCCCGCATCTTTTACAGCGTTGTTGCGGGAAGATTTTCGCTTTGAATTTATCGATTTTCATTTTCGTAAATTTTTCCTGATTTCTGTTGCTATTATTTAAAAAATTATAATTTCAATATTTAGAAATCATTAATGGACAGCAGCAAGCCGCGTGCCCTGCACAAGTCGGCCCTCGCAGGGAGGCAGCTGTCGCAGCTTCGAAGCGAGTCCTTGCAGCAGGAGAATTCCGACCCCAATTGGTCTGCCATGTCCACTCAGGTAAATTATAAAAATCTTTTTTGAATTTCACCCCTGAATTGGAAGTGAAAACTCGCACCAGCGGTTTGTGGGCTATTTGGAAACTGCAAGACTATGAGACACGAGACATAGGCAAAATAGTATAGGGCTAGGGTAGGGTATGAAATTTTAAGTTTTCTTTTTCTATACTATTTCTCAATGTCTCGTGTCTCGCGGTCTTGCGATTTCCAAGTTGCCGTGTTAATGAATTGATGAATGTTTCAAGATTCAGAAGGATTGTTTTTCTTTTGAAAACTCAAGAACTTCGAAAAGGTAATGGTAGATAGAAGAAGATGAATTTTACAAGAAGATGCTAAATAATATGCATTTTACAAATTCAATATTTTCCAGGAAGACGAGCCGAGACTGTATTGTCTGAAGATTCCCGTCGCTGAAAACGGCCCGACCAAAGAAGAGACCACTGAATTGGACTCACTGTATTTCGTGAGTCGAAATTATAACGATTTGCCTGGAAATCTTTCTTTTTGAGTTTAATTTGGATTTTCATGAAATTGAATTAGACAAACAAATTGAAAACCCAGGAACTCGACAAGGCCGGTGTAGATCCTCGATGGGCCCGAGAGACTGCGGTGGACGTGTCTAAAGGTCACAAGGACTTCTATTTGCTGCCCGCCTTCAGGGGAACGACATTCAATCGACTCATTGCCAATAATATTAGGTAAAATACAAATTTGATGTTTTTCGAGAGCTTTCGACTATACTCCTCAAAACGCGATCCGCACTCCTTCCTGCAGACAGAACGAGATAGTGTCATATTGAGAAGGAAAAGAGCATGTCCTCTCTGCTATCTCTCTCGGAAGGATATACTATTTTCCTCTGGGTCGAATAGCGACCCACAATTGGAGAAATCTGATTTTTTTTTCAAATTTTTAAAGAAAATAGATTTGTAAAAAGGAAAGAACTTATCAGATCTTTAAGCCTAAAATTTTCGAATTAAAAACGAATCTGCTTTTTTCCAGAATAGTCGGAGTGCCTATCGTGGTGGAATGTTTGTCGAAACGCAAGCCTCTGCCCAAGCGGAATCACCCCGTTTTCTCCTCCCACTTCAGTTCGACTGTCATCACTTTTACGGGATTTTCCTCTTCTCAAAAAGTGAGTGATTCTCTAGAAACTCGTCAAAAAGTTTAACATTTTTGAAGTGGCCATCTTATTTGGTTGAGTGCCAAATCTTCAAGAAGTACAATTTTATTGCCAACATTCTTTTTCCAGGAAATTCTTCGTCAATTGGTCTTATGGATGGGAGGCACTGTGACCCCTCATTTGATGTCTTTCACAACGCATCTCGTCGCTGCCAAATGTGACACTTCTTCTCAGAAATATATCGTAAGAATTTTGAATATTTGATAGTTCGAAAGAAATTACTTGGAAAAAAAAGTATTTTTGATTTCTCAGAGAAAAAATCCCTCGGCTGGGGGATCTCTTCCCTGAGGTATGAAGGGAATTATTCGAGAGAAGAATAAAAAAAAGTGATATTTCGCACTTTGGAATAATTTTGTTTAAAAAAATAAGATTTGGGATTTATTTGCAGGAATCTTCACGCCTGAAAATCCCCGTTGTGTCTGAGTGCTGGATCGGGGATGCGTGGAAGACGGTGTCGACTTGCTCGAGCGACGCAACGTCTTGGACGGATCAAGTCATTGTCGATTCCTATAAATTGCCCATCTTTACTGGATTTGTAAGATTTTTGTACTATTTTTGGACTTCTAGTATTTATTATCGAAGTTTTCAGGGAGTTATAAATTTATGCAAAGTCCCATTTGCGATGTATCCCTAACTAGAAGTGAAATGTCCTCACTTATTTGCAGATCTTCTCCATCTCCGGTGTGATGGGACAGGATCGGACGGATTTCTGTCGTCTCGTCGAGCTGAACGGGGGCAAAGTTACCGCCGAAATGGCCAAGTATGAAATGAAATGAAACGTTCATTTTTCTTTTCTCTAAAATCTTGATGTTTTCTTCTCAGAAATGTCTGCACCCACCTGATCACGGACAAGACAAACAGTGACAAGTACAGGAAGGTAGATCTGAGATTTTTTGCAATAAAATTAAAACAATTTCATTTCTGGCAAAACAATGGGGTAGCATCAAAGCGGTGACTACCCGCTGGGTTCGCAAGTGCGTCGATGGAGGCTATTTGATTACGGAGAGGTAATTTCTTCAATTTTCACTTTTCGATAACTTTTAATTTCCAATTTCAACATTTTAGTTCTAGATATTTATTCTCCAAAAAACAATTATCTTCTTTGTAAAGTAATAAACGAAAAAAATGACATTTTTCAGCGGCTACGATCCCGGCGACATTCGAGAGAACTCGACCCTTGTGCGCGAGCAGGAAAAGGAGAAAGCCGCCCAGGCTGCCGCTGCTGAAGCAGAAAAGAATCTTCTTCCACAAGCAGCCAATCTGAACGTGTTCAAGGTGAAATCCGCCCCCACACCTGCATCTGGAAATGGCGATAAACGACACTCCTCCTCTGGCACTGTGATTTCAAGAAAATGCAGCACTCCGGTGGGCAACGAGACACACACTACACCCGAGGAGTGGGAAATCAGTCGTATCTCAGGCAAGTTTCTGGAATCCATGAAATTTCAGGAGGACGCTTGAAATGTTATTTACTCATTTAACAAAACATCTTTTTATGTGAACATGAATTTAACATTTTAAACCGTTTATGAAAGATGGGAGAGAAAAAAGAATCGAGTTGAGATGACTTCTGCATTTTTAAATAGAAACTTTTTCTAAACTTGATATTTCCAGGTCACGGCGGCAAAGTCATGAACATAACGAATA
Source organism: Diploscapter coronatus (assembly GCA_964036155.1). NCBI lineage: Eukaryota > Metazoa > Nematoda > Chromadorea > Rhabditida > Rhabditidae > Diploscapter > Diploscapter coronatus. Next base: position 84,034,987 of record OZ038422.1, on the reverse strand, counting down.
CAGCGGACTCTGCAAACCACAGTCTGTTCCAGCATCTGAAAGACAATCCGTCACATCCGCCGGAAGGATCGGCTGGAAACAGGGACAAAACTGAGATTGATCACCAGGTTAGAAGGTCTTGAAAAGAATGAGGAGAATTAATGACGAGTCTCAGGAAATCGCTCGAAACGATCTGACCAAGTCTGGCGAAAGAAGACCTTCATTGTCTATCCATAGAAGGTTGGAATTCTTTAAAAATATTATACAATCTAAAAACCTCGAAACTTGAAATTTGTATTACTTCTCATCAGACTGAAACTGTTCAAGACTTGTGCGGTTTTTGAACTGTTAATTTGAGATTAAATTTCCTATCCAGAATTCGACCCGCACGAAAAATAGTGTGTCGTATTGAAAGAGGGAAAGAGCATGTCGTCTTTTTCTCTCTCTAAACGGTGTGCTATTCTTTCGGCGAATCGAGTTTGAGAACTCGTTCCCTATCTGAATGAATCCATGCAATGTTTCAGACCCAGCCAATCCCTGCTGAGAGAAATGACGCGTCGTCGTCTGGATGTTGGAGATTCCCCCCTGCAGAGACCTGAAACTGCAGACCCCTCGGATGAAATCCACCTGACGCAGAGCAGGGGCGATTTCGACTTCCTCGACGGATACAGAATTTTCATCGCTGGAATCCATCCCAGCAAGGAGGACCAGTGGAAGCACATTATTAACCGGTAAAGCGCGAATTGTATTTATAGTTTTAAAAATGGAGAATGTTATGCACTTTCTACTTGTGTAATCTCACAAATTTACTCGTTTTGAAGGAAAATTTATTTTTGCATTAATCTTGAAAGAAAAATGTAAAATGTAGTTTGTAGAAAAAAAACCTTGGTTTATTTTGAAATAAATGTTAAAAATTTTTCAGATCCGGAGCAACTCGAGTAGTGCAGTTGGATGTGGCCTCCCATCTTGTGGTCTACAAACCGGCTGAAAAGGACAGACAGCTGATTCGCGAGGCAAGAAAGCTGAATCTGGAAGTGCTGCATGCGCAGTGGCTGGTCGACTGCTACAAAGAAAGAATCTGTCTGCCTGCTTCGGGTAAGAATTCATTCTGCAGACCAGTTGGAATTGCTAATTTTTGTCTTTTATTTACGAATTTAATGAAAATGGCAACAAAATCGAGCAATTATGATTAACTCAAATCGAGATTTTGTTAATTTTTCGTTTTTTGAGGAATATATTCGATTTGAAAAATTGAGATTTTATTTCGATTATTTTCAGACTACGATTTCTCCCTGGATCTGAAATCGTTGAAATCAATCGTGCCCTCCAATCAGCCCTCTCCCAGCACGAGTGCTCAACTTCAGGAATCCACTAACAGTCCTCACAACATCTGCAAAATCACGTGAGAAAGTTCCCTATTTTTGGAAAGTTCATCCACTTTATCAATATTCACAAAATAGATTAATCTTTAAAAACAAGTTTTTTTTTCTAGAATTCCCGAAGGCATCTCGCAAATCATCAATGAGATCTCGTCCCAACCTTCTCCGAACAAATCGCAAAGCGAGTCCATTGTAAGAGGCTTTTTCTTCAATTTTTTTTTACGAAAGTATTTTTCAGTGTTCCGTGGACATCGAAATGATGCTGAAAATCGCGGTGCAAAACACGGCCAAACCGGACGATTTGCAGATCAGGAAAGTTCATGTAGGATTTTCAGCTTTCAGACAACTTTTAAAAATGCAATTGAAATTGAAACTCTTCATGAGTTCTTTCCATAAACATAAATATTCAAATTAAATTGACCGAACTACAGAAAAAACAACTGAATTTTTGCTACAATCATAAAGGGAAATTTTCTCGAATTGAAGGAGAATTTCTTTATTTCGCGATTTCAGTCCGACACGGTGAACGTGCCTCGCTTTTCGCCCTCGAAGAACATCCGACAGCAGATGAACCGAGTGGCGGGCACCGCAGAGGCGAGAATCGACATGGAGACGAGGGTCGCCATGATGCGCAAATCGATGAAGGGCAGAGCAGAGAAGGACAAGGACAAGGACAGTGGAGAGGGCAGGCTAAACGAGGTCATTGTGGAGTTAGACGAACAGGAACAAAGCAGTCATTACATTCAGCAGGTGAGGATTTTTGAGTTTTAGAGAAATTCAAATTTTAACAAATTTGGAGAGGAGATTTTGTTTTGCGATTTATTTCAAATTTAAAAATTCAGAATTTCGACTCGACAGGAAATACGCTGTTGGAGGAAAACGAATCGCAGTACACTCGAGAGCAGAACGAACTCCGAGAGAAAGTCGAGCGGATGAATCAGATGCTGGGTTGGTTCAGATTTTCAGATTGTGAAAAATTCGGCAGATTTGTTTGTATTCTATAGACCGGAAGCCGTTTGAATACGAGATAAAACGAACTAGTAAGGATCACAAGAAGTCCCTTTGCTAACCTTCCTATTGAATTACCCTTTGTTTCGTCTTTTAATGCTTGGCCTCTTGCATTTATGGATCTGCTGTGTATTCCCATACTCATATGTAAACAGCGCAGTTTCTGCACAATCAGAAAACGTTTGGGCGGGGATAGTATGGATTGATCGATGCTTCATTGCTTTAAATTCAAGACTGCAAATTTTAGACACGCATAACGAGATAGTGTATTTTCGCGAGAAAAAAGCATGCTCTTCCTATGCTTTCTCGAAAAGACACTGTCTCGTTATGCGTGTCTAAACATTTACAGCCCTGCTTAAATTGTCCTATTCTAAATTTTCACAGATATTTATTTGTGAAAATCATTCTGTTTCAGCCCAACAAACTGGCCTTCGTCTGTCCGGAGAGAATGTTGCTGACTCTGCTTTGGCCACTCAAATCGGCATTTCTCAGGTACAAAATTCACAAATGATTTAACTTCTTGATTAAAAATGATAGGATTCATTAACAATTTAGATTCACGACTAAAATTAACTTCGTTTTCAAAATAGTGCAATTGGATTGCAGGGAGAAAAGCTGACGAGTACAGATGCAGAGCGACAGCACTCGACTGTATTCAGCGGAAGGAGCAGAAAGGAATCGGGACAGAGGGAAACGACTCCTAAAGAGACATCCGTCTGCAGGTCTACGTCCAATATTTCCAATGCTAGTGGTAAGAAATTTGGAAATTTAATTCTTACTTATCACGCTCTAAGTTTCTCTTTCATTCAAGAATAAGAATTTTAAAACTTTGAAAACTATCGTTCACTTTCCCAGATTACTCTTGTTCAAGGACCGTAATAATGCGTTGAACCCAGAAAATATTCATTTTGACAATTTTAAAGATTTTTGAACGGTGAAATAATTTGATAGACGAGAATGCGAATAATTTCCTTATAAAATTTTGAGAATTTCACTTTCAGCCGATCGCGTTTCCTCCCCTCTGACTTCTTCCGCAATTCCGCCCTCTCCCGCAGTCATGCAAGCAGGCAGTTACGTGTCGATGCTGAATGCTTTGGAGAACAGCAGAAATGTCAATTCGCTCGGTCAAATCCGGACTTCAGAGGCTACGCTCAATCCGGATGCTATCGATGAAACGACGGATAGGACCAGATTCTCAGAGTAGGGATATCTATTTTTAAAGATTTTTCAAGAAAATATCTCCGATACATTTTCTCTTCTCGACATTGTTGTACACAAAATATTTTCTCGAGTTCTTGAGAATATTTCTCGAGAAATTATTTATTGCATCTTGTTTAGTTTCAGGAAATATTTTCTATGACACTATTCTTGAATGTATCCGAAGGAATCATTTTTTAAATTTATTTTTTTATGAGATTCGTGAAATTTAGGACTCGCAAAACCCCCAAACTTGTTGCAAAGAATCCTCGCAACGCTACTACCATTTCCACTTCCCGCCCATCGACTCCGATCACGAGACTGGCGAATGAGGAGAGTGAGGAGATTGCTGCGAGGAACGGACAGGGACAGGGTTCGTCGGGTTCGGGTGGAATTCCCAAACAGGCAGACACTTGGACGAATGACACGGAGACTGGGGAGACTGGGACGATGAACGTGAATGTGCCGCCCAGAATGACCAGGTCCAGCACTGCAGCGAAGAGACGGGCTACCGATGAAGGGGTGAGAATTGTTCGCCTATCTTTCAGAGAAAAAATATTTTTTCCTACCATTCGGAAGAAAAATACCTTTTTCAAAAGTGTAGTACTTCACCATTTATTTTTGTACGCGATCTTTCATTTTCACAAGGAGAAGCCCTTTCCGTCTATAATTTTAACAGCAAAATCTTTCATAATTGTCGTCATTGAATGTGTTTTCAACAAAATGATCTGAAAATCCAAAATTTGATCATATTTTCGCAGTCGATTGTCAACGAAAGCGATGCCCCGTTGTTGAAGAGTTCGCGCGTGGAGAAGACGACGAGCGGAGAGGGAGTAAGTTCGGGCAGCAGCACTGGGGCCGGCAACTCCGGCAAACAGCCGCTCATCAATTGGGGACCCAAGGAGCCGTTAGTTTTTCTACTAGAATATTAAAATTTTTTTTATATAAATACTGAGTTGTATGTGAATTTTGCGCGAAAATGATATCTAATTTTTGAAAGATCGGAAATTTTCAGTTCCCGTAAAGACGCTGAAAAACCGACGACTTCGAGGAAAAACAAGGACAGGAAAGATTTCGACTTTTTCGAGTCTCCAGGACTCAGTGCCGCAATTCTACAGGCTAACAGCAAGAAGGTAGGCAATTTTTCTGCGTCTTTCAGCCTTTTAAAGATGTCCCATCTTTTCTCACCCATTTCCTAATGCAAAAATGTTGAAGAACATAATTTCTCAGATAAAATGCCCTACAATTACAGGAATTGACGATTTTCAGGCAAAAGTGACAACTCCCACGAGGAAAACTCCCTCGAGAAAGTCGAAGAAAAGCTGATCAAATCAGGAATTTTGAATTTTTATCGCGATTTATAGTCTGTTCTCATTCGGGTATTTTTCTTATGTTAATTTTATCTTCTGTATCAACAAACTATGGATTCTTCTCATTTATTTCGTGTGGATTTCTTCGAGTAAACTCGCCAAAATCTTATTGTACTTTCCCCATTTCAATTGCTTCATTTCATTTTTGCTGTTATTGATGCCATTTTTCGTGGAAAAAATAAATTATCGTTGTGAAAACAATCGATTTTATAACGGAAAAAAGTTCGCTTACATCAAATGAAAATTATCTTAAATTTCCAATGTTGTTTTTTTCTTTCTTTTCCCCTTTCGTCTTCTTCTATCTTTCCCTCCCTTTTCCTTTCTTCCTTCCGGCATAAAACCCACGCCTTTTCGCCCATTACCCGCCAATGCTCGTTTTTTGAATTTCTTTCTCTCGCTTCTCTTTTTCGCTCATTTTTCTCGTTTCTTTGAAAATTCACCCATTTTTATTGCTTTTAGAACTTTCTCATTCAAAGTAGATCATTTTTCAAATGAGTACTGTTCGAAATGATTGAACTTTCATGAGTTTCATATTTCTTGTCAGACTTTACGACTTGAAAAAGCACTTTCTTCGACGACACATTTCGCCTTTAGATTTGATTATTTTTCCTGGCATTTTGAAAATGTCTTTATTTTCAGGGCCGGATTCTGCTCGGCGTAAGGAATGGAGCTCGGGGAGTTGATCAACGCGAGTCGGTTGTTGTCTGCCGATACGCAACAGTTGATCGACATCTTCCTCAGACAGGCGAAACTCTTCAAGCAGGTCCAAATCAACGACAGCAGTTCCAGGACTAGCCATAGAAAACTCGTTGTACGTGATTCGGAAACATCTCCACATTTATTTATTTTTTAAAATAAAAATGTGACGATATTTCCAAACTGCTCTTGTTGTAGAAATTTTAATTTATGTGAATTGCTGTATTTCGCAGATTTTAGAGTTAAGCGGTGTAGGAACTGAAATACAGAAAGCCTTTTCACACTGCTTTAGAGAAATATATATATATATATATTTTTTTTAAATTTCAGCTCCAGTCCAAACTAGCAGAGCAGTTCGCCTTGAGAGCCATAGTTCTCGATTTGAGCTGCTATTTCGGCGACAACAATACGGACATCAATTTGGTAAAACTACTTTTTCAGCAAACGCCGTAGAAATATTGTCGTATTTAAAAGAAAAATTGAAAATCATTATTGTTTTCTGAAAATTTTGCATATCTTTTTCTTCTGAATTCAAAATTTTCAGTTTTCATAATTATTAATTTTGAAAAATAATAATTCAGAACACGGAAGACGACATCGATCTCCTGCACCAGGCGGCAGTTGTGTTGATCGAGAAATTCAACAAGGAGCAGGAAGAGACAGGTCAGTCAGACGAGGACAAAGCGATGCTCCTCAAACCACTTTTGGAAGCACTCGGCTCTCTGACTACGTTCTCCCCGACTGTGGCCAAGCTGCTCAAATTCGATCAGGCAAATGCGGAGAAACCGGAATCTGCACCAGAGGAAGAGGTAAAAAAGTGGAAACAGTTGTATGACGGAGAACGGAAAGGACGGAATCTATAGTTAGAGATAGGGCAGGGAGGTGAGAGTAAGAAGAAATAGTGCGGGAAGATACCCTCTGTTTTCCGTCACTCTCCGCCATCTAATAGTTGCCGTTAGGGGAAACTGAATTAGGGCGCGTTTATGCTTTTTTAATATCGTGTCAATGTCAAACGATTTTAGTGCAAATTCATGAGTAAATTTAGATTGATAGTAAAGTTTTATTTTTCTGCGCAAAATCTAAACAGATCAGTATCAAGGACGCTTTTACTTTCAAGAATTGCCCTCTATTAGAAACCAAATAATTATGGATTATTAGTTAAGAGATGAATGAGATATCGATTTCTTCAGAAAGAAAACAAAACCGACAGCTCGAAGAAGAAGATTCGAAGCAGACCGAAGAAGGTGTCTCTGGATGTGCAGCTGCCGAAAACTGTGCCAGTATCACCTGTCCTTGATAAGGCTGATGTTAGCAAGGTTGGATTTTTTTGTGCAAATTTTCTTCCTTTTCATATCTCACATACAGTTTTGAAAGATCGTTTTATATAAGAGAAGAAACGGTGTGAATTATTCAAACCAATAATTTTTATTTCAACATTCAACTTTTCTGAAAAATCTATGTAACTTGAGGAATATTTTAGCTAAAGAAAGATTAAAATTTGCAAAAAAAAAAAATGTTGAATTATTCGCAGATTCCCAAGCCTGCACCTACCGCTACTCCCCCTCCTTCCCCAGTCAACCAAGTCAGTTCTCCACCACCACCACCACCACCACCACCTGTGTTGTCCCCTGCTCTCCTTCCCTCGACTCAATCCAATCCTCAGCCCCATTCCTCTGTCCCCCTGCCCATCTCCAAGCGAGTCGGCCCTCGCACTGTCAATCCACTCAATTTGTCTCTCATCGCCTCGCCACCCCCTCAGCAAGAAAGTGCCAATGCAGATGTGAAGCCGATCATCAAAGAAGGTAAATAATAATGTTCAGAAAAGATAACGAGTTTCTGAAAGTTCAAATTGGAAGAGAAAACAAAAAGTCTTAGAAAGTAATTTATTCGTACCTGCAATGTGTTCCTCCTATCCTATCCTTCTCTATTCACAATTCAGAAATGACCTCTCGAGAATTTTTCTTTGATAAAATCAATAAAAACACGAATTTCAGTGTGGACCCACCGTGACAGACTTCCAGAGAATCAGGCTGACGGTGAGTTTTGGAATTTCTTAGGGCAGTTCTACTGCTTCTTGGGACTCAATTATTTTCTTCCCAAAATTGAGAAGGGAAGAATATGAGAAGAATTCAGCTGAATAATTCAATTTTTCAGGCCACTGCTTCATCTGCCGCAAGTCTAATCCGGATTCTCAGTGCGGCAAGCGGTTCTCGAATTCGACCCGCTGCAGGACTCGTTTTCACCTGGACTGTCTCAAGGTGAATTTTTGAATTTCTGTAAAAATCAGCATTTTTTCAATGTTATATCCCTGAAACTAGATTAAATAGATAGAATGGGTTAATTTATTCGTTTTGCAGGATTACAATGCGGGTGATTTCGACGCTGAGTACCTGCACGATTCGTTCGGCTCCTACGTCTGTCCTCTGCATCACTGTATACGACTTTTCCTAGAATAAATCAATCAAAATCTCATTTCAGGCAATGTCTGTTGGTTCGAGCGACTCAAGACTTCTGCTGTTAGCGGTAAGGTGGTCTCTTAATTACCTGCAAAAAGACATTTTATATTATTGATTGGAAAATGTACTCATAAGTTATTGTATTTTATTGTAAGGGTATTTCTTTACTAGATGTTATATTTCTCTATAAAAAATTGTAAAGTTTCACAAAATTGACGACAACTATCGATTTTTAACAAATTACCTGAAAATCTAGAACTTTCATTTTCAGGCGATCTAATCCAATGCAAATGTTGCTATCGTTCGTTCCACGAGATCTGTCAACCAGCTGGCTTTTTCATCGAAAAGCGAGTTTCTGTACCCCAAGCTGAAAGTTCTGGAAAAGTGATTCAGGTAAAAATGACAACTGAAATTCGTCTTCTTGTATTAGTAGCCGGCTCTTTTTCCTATTCCTATTTCTCTTCTTTGCCTACATCCGCCAATTACTATATGACGAGATGACGAGACCTATAGTTACATTTGAGATAGGGGAGGGAAGGAAAGCGGGGCGAAATAGATAAAATTGGAAAGGATAAGTTTTATCATCTCGCCATTTCGTTAAATAGCAGTTGCTCCTATATCTCTTACCCTAAAACTCGCTTACTAGTGCAGGAAATTCGAAAATTTTAGATAAAATATTTTCGGTGGGAAAGTTTTCTAGGTTTCAATTATGAATTTTGCCGTATTTGCAGACCCGCATCGACATGACGGTGTGTCATTCCCACGCAAAGGACAAAGATGTGTTGGACAAGCTTAAGCATAACAAACAGGCCACCCATCTGCCGTTTTGCTCCGAATGCGAGGAGAAAGGACAGAAGAGTAGGTTCAATTTTGTAATGCCCCAAAGGTCGTCTATTACTTTTTACGAAAGTTCCATTATCGAAGATAGAGAAGCTCTCTATATCTACTTTCCAAAATAATGAACAATCAAAGTTTTCTTTATTCCATTCCCTCAATTCCCAAAATTTCTTTAAAAGATATGATCTTTTACTTTGAGGCAAGGGCGATGTGCTGATCAACTGCAGTGAATGCATCCGATCCTATCATCCCAACTGCAAGCGGCTGTCTGTGAAGGCTATTGATGGATTACGGTATTACGAAAGTTCCAAAATTCGAAACTTCATGATTTTTGAAAGCAATCATCTGAAAGACAAAGTATTGTTACAGACGAGATATATTCAAACTTTAGAATAATTTTTCTCCGAGCTAATTAAATTCTTAGAGATGTCAAAAATGGTCTTCGTTTTCAGATTCTCCGGAGATGATAGAGTCTGCGAGGCGTGCATTCTGGGCGAAAACATTCGCCCGAATCAGACTATCATTGCAAAATACGCCAACTCGTTCTACCCAGGAATGGTCGCTCCGTTAGCCAAGTATCCTGCCCACTGCGCTGTAGCGTAGGTTTATTTTTCACGTTTCAAATATTCGAATGTTTCACTGTATATAAAGGCTAAAAATTAACACTACTTGGATAAAAAAATCGAATTCGAATTTTTACGAAAAAAAAACTCGTATTTTGTATTTTCAGTGACAAATTCGGCTCCCGCCTGGGTGACGCGGGCTTCGTGGCGGTCGAGTGGAGTGGCTGTCAGAATCTGTTCTCCCTCGTGCCCTCGCGATTCATCGTCCCAATGTTCGAGGGCAGTTTCGATCTGGTCGGCAAGCGGATGACTGACAAAGATATTCGTCTAGGTAAGTTATTTATTTCTTCAGGAAAAAAGAATCATCAGAATAATAACAAATCGAAAATTTTGTAAATTGAAGAAATAAGATGCAAAGAGACGAAAACCCTTCCCCTATTATTCTCTTTACTACAATTTTCAATTTCTTCAAGCAACACATTTGATAGGAAATTTTGTTTAGCTTGGGAAAAGATGGATTCCAACATCATCGTTCCACGACCACATATGCTCAATGCCTACGAATTGAACAGACACAAGGAGATCAAGGTTAATTTCTTTTTGATTATTTCCATAGTGCATTTAAAGCCAATACGGTATTGTATTGTCAATGGCAAAATTGCATTCGTTGTAATTTTCAAATGAAGTACTTGAATTTTCAGACTTCATTCTACCAGTCGGAAGATGTGAAGCCGAAGGGCCGTCTGATTCCAGAAGAGGACATGCTGTGCGAGTGCGCAGAGAGCAGCGGGGATGGGCAGGGCAGGTGCGGGGAGAATTGCTCCAACAGAACAATTTCGCAGCAAGAATGCCCTAAGGTAGGAAACTATTGAGAAAAAACGCATTTATTGAAAACAAAAATTGTAAAATTGCTCGTTCATCTTTAACAACTCTTCGCGGTTAAGACTAGTTGAACTTTTCAAGAAGAGATTCTGGAGGGTAAAAATCTTGAATTATAGCTTATCATGCTCATTTGATAGAGAATCTTGCGATTCATAGTTTCTTCACCTGAATTTTTTTTTGTATAAAATAGACTCGAACGTTGAATTGAATTGAATGAATTTTTAGACGTGCGAGCAGAAGCTGGGCGGCTGCAATAATCGGACTCTGAGCAGATCAGAGGTCTGCAAGAAGGTTGCGGTCTTCAAGACTGAGAAGAAGGGCATTGGGGTCGAGGCTGTCGAAGATATCAAGAAGGTGGGAATTTTGAGATCTCATTTCAAATTTAAGTTATTCTTCTGAGTTGATCATTGCATTATTAGAAGTGCAAAACGTGATCATAAACTTTTAATATCGTGACAAGGTTTGTCACTTTGCAACGTTGAATCATACTTTTCTTCTCTAAATTGCAAATTCGTCTCGTTCCGCTTCTTTCGGAATTGATTTTTTTCTATTTTCAGGATGAATTCATAGCCGAGTACGCAGGAGAGATAATCTCGGAAGCGGAATTCCAGCGTCGCTCCAATGAGTCTGCTGCGAAGAGGAATGACGAGGAGAAGCATTACATCATGGTGCTCAGGGAGCCCAAACGCTACATCGATGCTAAGTACTACGGAAACATTGCGAGGGTAAGAGCCAGTAAAAACGAATTTTTAGAAAATCCACTACTTTTTCTAACAAAAACTCCCATTAGAATAAGTTATTCATCTGAATAGTTTCCCAGATATTCCAAAAGGAATAACTTATTCTAATGGAATAAAGTTTTCTGTATACGAGCACAGAATATGAGAAATTGTGGCTGGGAAATGATTGATGATTTTTCAGTTCATCAACCATTCATGCGAGCCGAATTGTCGTGTCGAGGAAATCACGATTGCAGTGGATTCCAAAAAGAAAGGCAAATCTGCTCTCTGCACGCTGGACTCGAGAGTCGCCATTTTCGCCAAGCGGAACATTCAGAAAGGTTTGGATCATTCTTTTTCTTTTCAGTATTTAGAACGCATTCATACTTCGCTCACTCACGTGAGTGTGAGCGACGCAAAGAAGATATGTTTTTTCCTCTCATCCCCGCGTGCTATTTCTTCTTGCTTACGTGAGCGTGGGCGAAATATGAACGCGCCCTTAAACGACGAATTTATGATGATACGTTTTTGAAAGAAAACCATGAAAGTTTTATATTCAACTGAAAACTTACCCGAGTTTTTGAGGGGAAGAACTGTCATTCGACTACGACATGGATGAACTTTCCGAAGGAACTCCTCTTCCTCCCTGCTACTGTGGTGCACCGTCCTGCAATGGGAAACTTGGCAAAACCAGTGAGTTTAGCATATTCGTCTTTTTCCTGCAAAATTAGAATAACTCGAAGTTCTATGGATTGATTGCTTGATTTGATTTTAGAATTTTCATAATTTGTATTTCAGAGCAAGAAAAGTTGGAAAGACGACTGAAGGAAGAAAAGAAACAACAGAAAGTGGCCAAAGAAGAAAATCCCAAGCCTAAGAAGGTAAGTAGAAATTCCTTTTATTATTTTTCCCATTTTCTAAACTTGCCATCATTAAAAATATCATAGAAAAAGCAAAAAGAAACGTCCTCTTTTACAAGAGTTATTTGCAAAACTATATTTTCAGACCGGAAGAAAGCGCAAGGCCCCCGTCTCTGATTCGGCGGACGAAATCAAGAAAGAGCTGAAGAATGAAGGGAAAAAAGTTGAAACAAGAGGCAGAAAACGAAAGAATATCATTGTTGCAAACGACGTGCCTGTGACTGTGGACGCTTCCTGGCCAAAAATGCCAATTTCCTTGCCATTGCCTGTTCTCATCACTGTCCAGGTAAAATATTTATTGCAAGCTTCTATATGATCGATTTGATGGGGATGAGTTGTATATTTGCGGCTCCCTCTCCAGGTGTTAACAGTGACTGATTTCCTAACCCCCAACTCAGCTGTGTTCTTATGTTTTCTTGATTTGTGTCAATTCATGGACAATTGCTTCATGATCATCTTTTATTGACGAGAGGACAGGGGAAGTAATCAATAATGAAAGATCATGAGATCGATGGGGGGAAGTGTTTGTCAATTTGTGGTTTGTGAGGAATGAAATATATAAGGGATGCAACAAGCGATTTTCTATTCAATGATGGAGTATCGATTTTTCTTCCTAATAAAACACTATCTTTTGACAAAACTCGCTCAAATTATATTTGTCATATATTCGTAAACGATTCAATTCAGTGTTAAATTTAGTCCCTAAACTAAAAAAAACAACTATGAATGACCTTGCAGAAGGATGCAATCGTTCTGCCCAGTGCGGGATCTCTGGCGGTTCTGCCCCCTGTGGCCAGATTCTCCCCGTTCAAAATGATGGCAGGCAGACGGAAATCGTCTTCCAGAAGTCCTAGGGCAAGTCTCCATCGTTTTTTTGCTATCAGAATAAATGATTGAATTTTGATACATAATAAAATTGTAGACATTAATTTAAAATGAGAAACCTAAAATTTCATTGAATTTTTGCATTCCTTCAGTTTGCAGTCATTTGTTTCTCCAATTTGAAAATGACATTATTTTGTTCGCTTTTTATGAACCCTCAATATTTTCAGAAGCCCATTACTCCGGTGCCTGTTATAAATGCTGTGCCGAATGATCCCCAGAATCATGCCAAAGTTCATATCCTCCAACCGTCTGCAGATGGAAAGCGGCAACGTCGCTCTCGCAGAGCATTCAGTCCCAGTCCAGAGCGGCCCAAACCACAGGCGGTCAGCGCCTAACAACTCTCCACCATTTCTACTTATCATCGATTTTCCGTATTTTTGACTCTATCAAACGCTGACGACTCGACTGTAAATTGGATGATAGAATGAATAACCTTGCATTCCTAGAAGTGAGTAATATAAATGGGCTGAAATTTCATAATTTAGCTTTATTTTGCTATTTTACTCTAGCTTTGTAAAACGTGTTATTGATAATCTTGAGAAAGTACAACAAAAAGTCAATGTTTGATCGAGTCAAATATGCCAACTTCATCAATCACCATGCGTTTAATAACCTGCTTTATACAAAATTCAGAAATTCCGTTTCTTTCGATCATTTTTCTGCAATATTTTACCCCTGATGATCTTTCCGCTTTACCTCAGGCAAAAATGAGCCGGAGTAAATAGATTAACTGTTGTGATTTTAGGTTTTTTCATTCCGTTTTTCATCTGTATTTATTGATTTCAGGGAACGGTATGACAAATACTTTCTTCAGAAAATTAACAATTTAGCTCCTTTTTTTCTATAGAAACTCCAAATTTGTTACTAATTTTTTACTCTTACGTATTTCATAACCATTCTTATCCGTTTTATTTTGAGTTCTTTCATGTTTACCTGCTGTTTGATGACTGACTATCTTTGGGTGCTATCCATTTTTCCATGCGTTTTTGTCTGTAAGGATCATAATTATTGAAAGTTCAAACCTCTCCTCTCCTTTTAATATTTATTTATCAGTTTTTCTCCATGTTTTTTTTTCTATATATTAATCTCATTTTCATGATCTCAGTCCTACACGATTCAGTATAAAATGTCGTCGCAATAAACGTATTTAGTCTTGAAATATTTTTTCTAGAATCTTATTGAATCATTCATCCCATTGAATATCTAAAAAAAGAATCCATTAAAAATCGGCTATAATGAAATTACAGAAGGGCAAGATGCCAAAACGTGCGCAAATTTGAATAGAGGTAAACTTGTTCTTCTATAGACTATAGTATTTCATTGTTTAATCATCATGCTAGATATTTTGTAATTCGGAAGAAAGAATTCCGAGATATTGAAATTTTTTTCAGACTGTACCCACAGTTCTCCTCGTACCTGCTCTCTCGCGCACTCTCCTTTCCTCCTCCCAGCGTTGTGGATTGCGGCTATCGAAAATGGGTCAGATGGTGTGTTTTATTTTCATCTCCCTCCCCTCTCCTTCCTTTCATTTCTCGCCCCTCCTTTCAAGGTTACCTCCATCCGTCCATGCATTTATTCATTCACAGTTCGTTAATGCCCCCACCATTTTCAAAATTCATTAAATTTGGGATTTAGGAAGTTAGGAAAAGAAATAAATCGTTTTTGTTTTAGGTTTATTCAATTTTCCGTTATCTCATTTTTGTCTTTAAATTAGGTGGACTTCTCAAGAAACTAAAATAGCGATTTCTTTTGCAAATGATGATGGCTCCCTGATAGATTTTCAATAAATTGGCTTCATGGATTATTTCAGCTAGGCAATGAGCGGCCTATCTGTTGGCAATCCATTCGGCATTCTACAAGATTTCCTCGCTCACGTATTCTATCGATATGGCCTGCTCGTTTCAAAGCATCCAACTCCTTTCATCATTTTCCCCTTGCTGTCAACATTTCTACTGTCATTTGGAATTCTGAATGTGAGAGTTGAGGTAAGTAAAATCAAAAGAAACTTGATATTTTACAAAATCAAAACAATGTTTTTGCTATGATTATTCAGACTTTCTTCAAATGATTGATTTTTTAATTCCAGGATGATCTTCGTTTTCTGTATTCGCCATCCCACGCAAGATCTAGGATCGAATATAACGTGCATAAGAATTTCAGTGGTGATTCACTAAATAAGTAATTCATTTTTGTGTTCAAATTTTTAATTTGATTGTTTTTTCTTATGCTTGAAAATTCAGTTCATTCGTGTCGATAACCCTCGAAGCCCCGGATGGAGGGAACATTTTGACGAAGAAAAATGGCGATATTTTGAAGAAACTAAATCACTACATTCTGGAACAAATGGAGGTTGAAATCGACGGAGAGAAGGTTATTTTTCTCTATTGAAAAATCAACGTTTTTCTATCCTTCAGTTAAATTTCGGCAAGGAGATCTGCTCGAAATCAAAGCCCTGTGAGCTGTCGAACACAATCGCGATGCTCTTTCTGGATGCGTTTTGGAGTGAAAAAGTGATTTTATAGAAAAAAAAACTAATTATATAAAATTTTGAAACTTACAAATTTCGACAAATTTTAGATTTAGATAGTTCTCTAAAAATCAACATTTATTGAAAAATAAAAAAAGGCAAATTGGAAGCAATGAAACTCCTCAAATCATACAAAGCTGCGTGAGAAATAATTTTTCGCTACCATTCCTCTCTTCCTATTTTTTTTTTTTTTTATAATTTGAGAATTTATTATAATTTCTAAATTGCTAAAAAAGAATTTGTTTAATCTTCCAGTTACGCACCGATCCCCGCATCCAAATCGAGTACCCGACGATGCAGTTCTTCGAGAATCGTCTCTTTCTGCCGACGCATTTCTATGGCGTCAAACTGGCCAACAAGACGGACATCGAGTCCTTCACAATGGTCCATTTCATATACCAAGTGCCTGCCTATAAACATGTTAGTCAAATTTAAAATTAAAACCAAGTCGATTATTTGTAAATACTGCCACGTAAAACATTGTGCAGTGTGAAGATAAGCCTGAAAAGCGATTTTTCACATATTAATCTTTAATTTAGCTAATTTTATTATCGCCTTCTTGATTTTCAGCACGTCTCTGAAGAAGTATCAGCGGCTTTCGAAAAATCCGTACGTAAAGTTCTCGAGTCCGACCGATGCCCCTTTAGACATTCCATTTTCAGTCTGTCAATTCTAAAGGTAAGGACTTTTTGTTCTATTTTATTCGCTTAGAAGATGACTTTTAGGACGAAATGGGAAAGAATGCAACTTACACAGTTCCGTTCATCTCACTCACTGTGCTATTGTTGCTATCCTTCACGGTTGGCTCTTGCATGACTGCAGACTGGGTTACTTCTAAGCCTATCGAGGTAGATTTCTCACCAAATTGGGAAGATTGAAAACGTCGAGCCATGAAAACCTGTAGGAAAGGAAATATTTTCCTCATCCATCCTCATTCGTTTTCTTACGAGCTTACAAATAGCCGATAAAATCATTTTCAACAAATTATTCCATTTCAGGCGATGATAGGCGTATTCGTTTCTTCTCTAGCCATCGCCAGTTCTGCAGGACTTCTATTTGCCATGGGCATTCCTTTCATCAATCAAGTTACTGTTATGCCTTTTATAGGTATTCTTAGTCTTCTTTTCTGAATTTTTATTTAATTTTTAGCTCTGGCGATAGGCGTAGATGATGTTTATGTGATGTTGGGTGCGTGGCAGGACACTTCGCGACTTTTACCGCCTCACAAAAGAATGGCTTTATCGTTGGAAGAAGCTGGAAGGTAAATTGGGAAAACTTATCCCCGAAAGCGAATTTATCAATGAGGGTCAAGAAAATGGAATGCAATCTTAAAAACCTCTCATGCTTTCTACAAATTACTTTCCCATAAAATCTTCCACTTTTTATTCTCATGTTTCAGCGCCATATCAGTAACGTCTCTCACATCTGTTTTATCTTTTGGCATCGGAACATTCTCCTCAACTCCAGCAATTTCCATCTTCTGCAAATTCGTCGCAGTCGCTGTAGCTTTCGATTGGCTTTACCAGGCATTATTTTTTTAAAATCAATTATTCTATCGATAATGAGCCGATCTTCAGCTAACATTCTTCTCGGCGGTAATGGTTCTCGGAGCCAGAAGGGAGGCGGCCGGCTATCACTGCATTCTCGTTTGGAAGAAGTGCGACGCAGAGACCATTGCTAAGGTTTAAAATTATTTCGGATCAAATTAACTTCTAAATTTTTTAGGCAAAGAATGCGAATGCAGTTTCCCCGACACGATATTTCTTCTCGAAAATTTTCGCTCCATTGATCTGCCATCCGGTTTCTAGAATCATTCTGGTTAGTTCAACATTTTGCGTTTTTAGATATGAATGCAACTGCGTGATATTAATAGTTTAATAATTATTAATGTCTAAATTTCGAAACTGATTATTAGTGTCAAAAAATAATCAAGATTGAGTTTTTTTTCGAAATTTAAAAATACTTCAGCTCCTAACCTACGTCTGCTATATTCTCGCTGCCTTTTATGGCTGCTCTCTGCTCGAACCAAATCTGACTCCTTCTCGACTCGTCGTGGATGACTCCCCTCTCGTCCACTACCTGCATTTGGCGGAGAACAAAATCTGGGCAGAAGGACTGATTGGAAGGGTCTATGTCAATAACGCTCCTGATTTCACCAAACACCCTAAAGAGGTGGGAAATTTGATGAAATTATAGAATTATTCACAAATTTACTAGAATTCAAGATTAGCATACATCCTCTTATAATAATATTTTTCAGAGATAATAGAAATTTTAGGACACTATTAGAGACGACTCATAAATTTTCCAGGATAAAAATTACACACAAAAAATTGTCTAGATATTATTTTTTTAAAGATGTGAAGATTAGCTTGAATTTGATGAAGGAATAATAGTTTGTAAAATTCTACGGACTTATTAAATGATCCTTTATTTTTTTATTTCGGATTTTTTTTTTCAGATTGAACGAATCTCCCAAATGGTCAAGGAATTGGAAAGCACCCCCTATTCAATGGGGCCTAATTCAACCTCCCTCTGGCTAAACGATTTCAACAAATATCGACAGTTCTTCTCGGAAGGCGACGATAAATTCTATCACACTTTGAAGTCCTTCTTGGAGATTTCATTCAACAACCATTGGGAGACTGATTTGCAGTGGTCAACCAATTCTGAGGTACACACATTGTGTTAGTTTCTTACAACAAAAATGTAATTCACACCATATCCTACCCTATTTTATTTATTAGAAATGATATAATTGATGGAAAACAGTATTTATTTATTTATTATCAAAATAATGAAGTTCCAAAGTTAGCACAGTATTTCTAGAACAAATCCTACGTCTCCCGATTCGTTTTTACGACAGCCTTCAAAATCGCGAGTTGGAATATGCGCACTGAGTTGCTGTTGAAATGGAGGAACATCACGGATAACTATCCCGAATTCGAAGCCCTCGTTTTCGATGAGAATAACTTCTACAGTGATCAGGTGAGAGATTCGGATAAATTGCAAAACGTGAAAATTTTTAGATGCTCGAACTGCAAGCAACTACACTCCAATCCCTTGGAACTGCCATTCTAACTCTCATCACAGGTTGGTATTTTTGGATTTATGAATTTAGTTGTAAATGCTTCGATTAAGTTTCTCCTTTTTTAATTTAACAGTTTTAGTGTGCATTCTCTTCGTGGCAGAAAGTTCAATCGTTTTCTGGGTTGTTTTCACTCTGATATCTATGGATATCGGCACTGCAGGATTCCTATCCTTGTGGGGAGCTGATTTAGATCCGACCACTGTCGTTAACATTCTGGTATGAGTAAAACTTCTTCTTAGAAATTTATTTCTATTTATCAAACATAAGGTCAGATGAATTATGAAGATCTAAACTTGAGCAATTAAGAAAACCGCTAAACATAGAAAATATGAATTATTTAGATGTCAATCGGGCAATGCATCGATTTCGCCACTCATATCGGTTATCGAATTTACCGCTCTCCTTGCGCGGACCCGGATGAAAGAATTGCCGACTCATTAGGGGCTATTGGATGGCCTGTTCTGCAAGCTGGTACTTCAACTTTACTAGGTATGCAAATTTTACTGTGTGAATTTTCTAATAATTTTCGGTACTCAAAATTATAAACATCCTTTCTTTATAGAATTTTAATCAGTGTTGAAGATAGTTTGAAATGAATCATTTCTCTTTATCACTAAAAGAACCTATTGAAAGATTCGAAATTTATTATGAAAAATTCAAAAATCAAAAATTCCTAAGTTTTATTTTCAGCTATTATCGTGATGGTGCTAGTGCCATCGAACGCAGTCCGGATGTTCGCCCGTACCTCCGTGTTAGTGGTCGCCACAGGCCTGTTCCACGGTCTGTTGGTTCTGCCGATCATCGTTCGGTCTTTCGCCAGTCATGCTCAAGTTCATCAGCCACACAATATTGATTAGGTCAAAAATTCAGAATCTAAAATATGCTTTAGAAAAGCTTTATTAGAAATTTGATGAATAAAAATTACATTTTAAAATTATAGCACATTAAGAATGCATGTCAGTAAAAATCAAAGTCTTAATAAAGTCAGTCGGAACGGGTCCTCTGATCGGACTAATTTTTACACCATATATGCAGTTTTTCACGCTGACCATTATGATGTAGTTTGTTCTTCATAAAAATTATCGTATGCAAGATTACGGTAACTCGCGAGTTCTCCAGACCCGACCTCGGGAAGAAATCATAGTTTTCTTATTCCTGGACCAAATTCGATTATTCTTTTTATTTTTATCCAATTTTCCCTCACCGTTAAATCATAAAAATCTGGGTGTGTTGTGTTCAATATAACTTATTTTATTCAAATAAGAGTGCCGCAATTAAGTATCATTTTATTGTATGTTACACTAATCTGGGAAACTCTTTAACAAAATTCTTAACTAATCTTTCAAACACAATTCGGACTTTATCCCTTCCGAATTTGCTCAGATGTTGCATACTATCGATGTAGACAAGATTATTCACTTCATCGTAAATTGAAAACTGAAATATTTCAATGAAAAAGTCAAAAATGAATGAACGTATATTACTTCTCCTCGACTATTAGACAACTCATTCCAATAGTCGAATAATTCGCACTTATTTTCACATCTAAAATGGTTAACGAATTTGAAAAAAAACAGTAGGCATTTTTACTCCTTTATTTTCACAAGTTTTTCGAGACGAATTCTTTCGTATTTCTCATCTCGGACGGTGAATCTATCCTTTAATTTACTATTATTATTTTAAAAGTGAACATATAAATTTACCCCAGCCATCCGAAGTGGTTTATTTTCTTCAATCATAAATTTATTGGCAACACACGCGCAATTGTCTACACACTTTGGCAAGGCGTGTTGAATGTATATCTGATAAAAATCGCGTTTAATTCTAATGATATTGGAGATAATTTATATTCAATAGACCTGGACAAATTATTGCTCAACTTATTTTATAATAAATAAATCAATCACTAAATATTAAAGTTGAACATCGCTATTTGCCTATATATGAGTCTATCATTAAAAATTGTGAATGGCAACTCATTTATATTGGATAATTTAATTCTTCTTTTCAAAATAGAAGCATTAAGTTAAATTTTTTTCATAATTGTGAGGAATATGAGTTTAAAATTTAGTACAAATTATTAACCACCTTTAACAGTCCCTCTTGCCCAAGATACCAATCGAGCATTCGCACATGCTGCTGATAAATGTCTTCCTCCTCGAGAGGTTTCGTCTCATCGAATATTTTCTTGCTAATCAATGGTCTGAAATTTTCTTCTTCAGTGTAATATTTGTGCTAAAATGAATAGTTCCAAATCTTTTTTACCTATTCAACAAGAAAAGAACATCAGGTTTAACTTGGTTGTAAATGTCATGCCAATGCTTTGGTGAGTAACATCCTTTTAATTGTCGTTCCATCAAAGGTTCACAGGCTGTGAATAGAAAAATTTATATTAAATTGTTGTGTAGAAGCATATTATGTTCATGTTGGCACCAACAACAACAATGCATTACGTTTCTTTTCTTACACTATTTCCACTAACTCTCACGTCCATCGCCCATATCTAACTATAATGTGCCGTGACATTTCATGCCATTATCGGTCCGTAGTTTTGTAACTGCCGCGCATGGTTTAAGATCGAATTTACTTAAATGTGTAGATTTTAGAAATTTACCTCTAAGACAATAAACATGGAAATCCTTTGCCAAATGTCGAAAAGCATCGTAGACAATGTTTCCCTGATTGCACGCAAATGAATTTCCCATCACAAGAAATTTTACTTTTCCTTTATGCTCACCCTGATAACAATATTTCGCTTCAAAGTATATTGTCTATCCTTATATGCCAACCTGCATTTTGCACAACCTCATTGGCGATTTTTCATCTTTATCTTCAAGAAGAATGCGTGAACAGTTTTCAACAAAACAACTTTTCTCCATATTGATAATTCCTTCAAGGTAATTCATCGATGTTGCAATGGCTGTAATTAATGCATGTCAGTAATCTTGTGGTCTTTAGAGTATTAATGGGGATGTTTTAGTTACGCAAAAGAGTAAATCTGCCATTATTGGAAAATTAACTTGAAATTTAAATACTTACAAAGATTTTTCGAAGGATCTCCCAATTGCAAATCTCGTTCGTCGTAGCTGCCGCATTTTGATGTGTAATTAAATATTTTTCCGATAAGTGAAGCCTGAGTCAGGAAAAGCGAGGTTGCAAATAATACGACTAACTGTAAATAATATGATGAAGCACCTAATAAAAGTTAATTCAATGATTGATTCAGTCTACATATACTTTGACAATTAAAGTTAAACTTACGAGAATAAATATCTTCGCTGGTGAAAATTTTAGATACAGTCGTTCGTATGCGAAGTGTATTATGGTAGCTGTTAGAAAGCTTAAAGTAATACCACATAATAACGCTGAAATACTAAATGTATAAGATAATAATTCTTTTGCCAAATTAGTTCATTTACCATATACGTTATCAGAATAAAAGTATTTTATTGTAACAAAAACTGGCCAGTGAAATAAATACAACGAATACGAAATATCTCCTATGTAGTTCATTAGATGATTTGATAAAATCCAGATCTTAATTATTTACTTATTTATTGATTTATGATGGCCTTATCTACAGTGACGCTTAAACGTTTGCATCATTTACTAATTCTGTTCAGCATGTTACCAAGAAGTTGCGATACTCCGATCTTATTAATATCGGCCATAGTTTCATTATTTGATCATCCCAAAATGTGAGTAAATTTTCAGTCAGATTGCTACATCATAAGTAGATTAACAAGCAGAACAATGCCAATGAGTTATGCAAATATTTCGAGCACCACTGTACCCTCCCGATTTACTTCATGGTATTCTCCAATTGCGATGAGAATTGTGGTTAGAAGTGTAATTTCAATCCGTAGATGATGCGGTTCAAATTCTAACCAAGAAAGTGACAACAATATTAGCGTTAATAGGAAATATGCAACGTAAGGCAATAATTCCCTTTCTTCCTTTACAGGTTCCACTAAAATGTCTCTTTATACTTTATTTTTAAGCTCAAGAAATTTGCTTGCAATGAGCAATATCTCAAAGAATCGAAGATTTTACCTTCATCTAATTCACTTAGCAGTACTTGTTGAGCTTCTTCTTTATACATCGATTTCTCTAGACGCATCTAGAAATAAATATATATATTGGCTTATAAGGTACTTTCCAATATTACGTTTCGAGTATAGAAAACCTCCAGATAAGCAGTTATTCCTAAGCAGAATTGCCAGATTCTAGCGAACACGGAGTTGAACGCAACGGTATCATTTGATGTCAGATGATAAAATAACGAGATTAATCCAATGCCTAAGGAATGTTCTTTCACATTTGAATATTTCATGCGCTGTTTACAGATGAAAAATTTCATCGCCGTTACTGGTAAACGTCGCTGTAATAAGAAAAGACCTGGGACTAAAAGGTACCAAGTAATTTCAACGCACAATGACCAGGTATGGGCGAAAAGATCTTCGGCGTTGAAAACCTAAAACTATCATTGCAGTTAGTTTTTTTTCTATTATTTTGTAATAATAAGATTATTCCGACCAATTTATCATAATCTTGCTCTGGATTGGGTTCGAATTTTATATTTGTAACTAACAAAATCGCTCTTGTTCCACTTGCGACGTTGATATCGTAGTAAATTTCAGATCGTAAAAAATATACTAATCCATATATTAATGATATTGCTAGGTAATAGAGTGGTAATATTCGCTAAAATCGACACTTAATATAATCATCTTCTATTTTATTATAACTCGGAAAAGAACTCTCAAGCGCAATGAATGAGAACCTAAATTTTCCTACCTATCTAATTATATCATAAATATGGAATCTATGTGTGCATAATATGGGCTCTGCGATTGACCCACGCACAAATTTGAAAAAATCATCCCCTCGATCTCAATGATCTAACCCAAATTAGTTTGCATCAACCAATCATCCAATTCAAATAATCAACATTGATCTCACTCACTCCCAAACTTCCAAACTTCATTGCCAATCTTTATCTTCAACCAACCAGCCTAACTTCCTACCTCCCTCCAAACCTAGACCCAAAACTTATAAAAGTCCTGACAGACATAAATGCCAACAAATTGTGATAGACGAAACATTGTGTCTTGACTTGAATTCGAGAGGTCCTAATCAGGACCCGGGACCAAATATAAACTCACTAATAAAATCATCTCAAATCTTACATCAATTCTCACAGACCATCAGTTTCATCACACCCACATCCATTTTTAAACACGCATTCGTGCACACATGCAGTTTTAAATTTTGGATAAGTTTTTACTGCGTTTGGGGTCCTTTTCCGATTTACCGTTTTGACTCTTACCTTTATCCTCCTATAATAGAAACTTTTTATTGAAGTTGTATCTAATACTTCGAATTTGCAAATTATCATTCCTATGAGGTACCCAGAAATCACGAAGAACCTAGAGAATACATGTAATTATTATTGGATGTGGCGAAAGTTACATATCAACACCAATATAACCATTTGGAAAATATTTGGGAAAATAATGAAATAGAATCACTAAGATAATCGCACAGGCTCTAAAAATTGATTAACGCGACTTATCGATAGAAACTTTTAGAAAAATCATACCTTAGGCCTTGAATATCTCCTCTTTTCTTTGGCGACTCTGTTGCTACGACTAATGAAGAATTCGTTTTCATAACTATCTCATGTTGCTCGATACCCATTTGTTTCTTAAACTATTATTTGATGGTTTGATAGTTCTTAACAATTAAATTTATTGAAATTCGAACTCTTTTATTTGAATCTATACTACATTTAAAATCAATTATTCTGTTAAAAAGGTAAAGTTTGGAAGTTGACGATCTCTTGTTCTTGGATTTCAATCGTTTACGAAAGTTAGAAAAAGTCTACAAAATGAAATAAAGAATTGCTATCGCTGAAAATCCGTTCAACGTGAACAGAGAACGAAACTGAATATGCGAAAACGTGAATGGTATAGCGAGCTGAAAACAAACGCAGCATCATAAATATACGAGAAAAAACTCAAGATTAGCCTTCATACTTTTCTTCGCTTTGAATAAATCTTTCAGAGAGGATTCGAAAAAAAATATTGGTAAAAGGGCGGAGTAGAACTAGGATAGGTATATTTAATTTTTATGACTAGATCATTTGGATAATCACTATGATACTATAAATATAAATTCTCTACAGTTCTTACCTTAGAGGAGGTAAGAAGCCTTATGAAACTAAGATTCCAGGCAATTACTAGATAGCAAAATAGAGGAACAAAAATATATATTTGTATTTTTAAAATTATCGCCTTCTCACAAATTCAAGAACTATATATGCCGCTTTCCGTCATTTAGTAGCTGACATATTTTGTCATAATTATTTTCACGTGAATAATGAAATCTAACGCAATGAAGAATTTTGAAACTCAAATAAAGTGCGAATCGTCAGTCGCTTCTAGTCGATAAAAATCGCAAATTCGAGAATAAAGGGGAACACGTTTTATGACATTTTCATTTGGCTTGCGCGTTATTGCAAGAGAATATTTGGAGAGGATTTTTGGATAGAGACTTCTAATGAGATTTAGTTGATTCAAAATGAAACTTTTTATATGTATTAACTTTAAAATAAATTATTTTTCTATTTATCTACTCCATATTATATTAGAGAGTGCAAGTCCCACTCATTCTGCGAAAACAAAGTCAAAGAATGATTTTTCATCATTTAAAAAAAAAATCATACAAATTTTATAAAGTTATTTTTCTTCATTTTCTTTTCTTACTATTAAATACGATCGTTGGGAACATTTGTTTCCGGAACATGTTCCTGAAATATCACAGTCCGGTCAAAATGTACAGTGAAAATTTCAAATCGTCCGTTTTCGCTTGACGAAAAGTCGTTCACAAAAGAAGGCTTCTGATCGTCGTCCTCAGAAATTCATATCTTTGGCAATCTGGTCCGTTCTTTACGCGGTTTTTTTTGCTATAATCCTGTCTAGCCCTGCCGATTCATAGAAAAATGTTTTTATGACTGTCTTCACAACGGGAACATCAATTGCGCCCACTATGTATAACTAAAAATGCGTCACGTTCATCCAAACCATGTTCTTTTTTTACTTTGTTAGTAATTTATTCCGAATAGAATTTCGCTAGACCCTAAATTTGAAGAAGCCAAGGATAGATTTTCAAGTGTCGTGTTGAATTTTATGTTTTCTTATTCCGCATTTCAGAGAGATATAAAAAAATTTCCTAGCTTTATTATGTCCACTGAGTAGAGTCAGCTACCCTCAGCCCGTAATGGAACAGTCAACCTATCCTAGCCACACAGAACTAATGGCCCGTCCCGAGGACGGACTGTTGTTGGATGCAACAGTCGAGGGATTTTAGGCGAATTTTTTGTAGTTTTATCCACTATCAACATTTCTTAAATCCTTTGGTTTGGGTCGAGGTAGGGGCGAACTTTTGAGATCCTGCGCTAGACCACTTCGTCCCCATTTTCAAAATTAATAATTTTAATTCAAGTCTCCATTTTTATTCTTCTTTCATTCGATTTTTAGATTATCCTCATTTTTGATTTTTCGCCCTTTTGGTGTCGATTTTAGGCCGGTTTTTCGATGCTATCTCATTCTTCTTCTGCCATTTGTTTCGAGGCAAATTTAAGCTGAATATATTCATTCGTTCTTTATTGAAGAAGATTAGAAACAAGAAAAGTAACGCTAATACTTTCGCCTTGATTCAGCAAAAACAAATTCAAATTCGTATTTTAAAATTTATCTAGGTTGAGGACGGTAGAATGAAACAAGTGATATAAAATGATGAAAGTTCAAAGATGTTGCCTGTGCGTGCACGATAAATTTGAACTCATCTGGTGCAAAGGGAAACCTTGACATAAGTGAAGTGTACATTCTTTTTGCATAGCTAGCGAACTTAGTCATAATAAAATTAAAATAATTTAGTAGGAAATGTATTTTATTACTTTAAAAAATAGCTTGTTGAAAAGTTTCATGATTGGAACTTGATTTAATATTGAACACGCTTGCATGAATGTCATATTGTGCATTATTAAAATTTCATTTATTATTCAAATTTAAAACAGACTAATTTGACTAGGAATAAATGATAATGAAGTTTAAATTCTAGATACTCGCAGATTCATGTATTCTTCGTAAATCTGTTTGAACCTGAAACATTTTCATTTCGAATTGATTGTGACTCGTAAAATTAAAAGTGAATTTCAGTAAGAATCAAAGTCGGTCTTTCCAGAGGTCTGTCGGTTTGACTGATTTTCCCATATGTTGTTTAGTTTTTCACGTTTATTCTCATGGTGTGATTTGTTTTTCATAAAAGTTTAAGTGGGTGAAGTTATGCTAATTTTAAGTTTTTACATACTCTGTGTCAGAAAAAGTTCATAACTTTCCTATTTTTGAGCTAAATCGACAGACCCCTGGAAACACCGACTTTGACCCTTACTGACATTCACTCTTAAATCTCAACAACCCAACAAACCCACTTTTCATGTCGAAACTAAAAATTCCAAGTCACATCCTTAAATTCCTTTAATTTGTCGTCTGAAATTGCTAAGAGGTATTGGAATAAAAATAATTCCACCGGCAAATGCAACTATTCCAAACAATCCTATAAAATCGAAGCCTAAGTATCAGTACGCATGATTTAATCAGATACATGAAAATTGGAATAATTACCATTAATGTGCTCAGGTAAAATCATTGGAGAGCCTATGAGAGTAACTATCTCTTTTATGATTTGGTATAATGAAATTGAAATTGGAAAGTGAGTTTTCACACCATTATATAAAAACTGATTATAAAATCATATGTAGCAATTTCGCATATTGACTAGAAAGAAGGCTGGCATTTTTATTGTATTTTGTGCTTAGACTTACAGATAAATTATTTATTTATGAACTAGGTTTATCACAAGCATATTTTATGAAATAATATTTTTTAAAGATCATTTATTGAGGTTAGAAATTTGACATTTATTATGCAATTACAGCTAGATTTTGATTCGATGATGGATGAATCTGATTATTACGATTATTGCGGCTGAACATGGACGCCAAAAGTCTCAGTTTATTGTTCCTTCTGAAATTCATGTCAGCTGAATTAAGAATTACGCAGTTAGCATCTAGAAATTAGCCATTTTTAATATTGTAACTTCATACATTTTCGAGAAATATCGTCTAATGGCTTGGCGTCGCTTCGGACTGGCAACTATAAACGAAAGTGGCACAGTTATGCACGACAAGCATGCATCGAATGTTCGTGAATATATGAAAATACTTCCATATATGTTGAAAGTGTAATCCGCGTTTGACTCTTAAAGTTCTGTTTTATTTTGAACACACTTTAAATTATTACCATGATATAAGTAGTATAATACTGAAAAGTTGATTGTTGATATCTAAATTAATTTTTAGCTATTTTGTATACAAAATAATTATATAATTTTCAAATGTCGTAAATCCAATCACTCAATAGGAAAATGAATTTAGTTGTATTGGCAGTAACCCCTATCCACAAAATGGGTGTATGTCACTGCGTACCAAAGATTTTGGTGCACAATGACCATTCCCCGTTTATCATTTTCGGATTAAAGTGTTCCTTAAATCTTTTTCTCACTGATCTCAATCTCAGTGCATTATCATTTCTTCGAAAATGTTATAAACACGATGAATTAGAGGTGAATTGGTATTTACAAAAAGCCCAATTAAAAAGCTAAGCCTTAAAGGGTATCCCGGATCAGGTTTTGCATCCTGTCTTTATGATTTTCGAGTTTAACAGCCAGAGAGGTCAAATAAATCAACTGTGTTTAATTTGCTTACATGCTGCACCAATAAAGGTAACATCATATATAATATTCTTCGAGCATCAGATTTATGTTTAGGATTTGTCGATAATCTTGCCAAACCACGGAATTTAAAATATAGAACAAAGTAGAGAAGCGATGCAAAGAGAGCCAGAATATCCAAGGATAAGTATGATACCTAAATATGTTAAATTATTATGCGATTTCTAATGCATCAAAAATAAAATAGAATGAAGTAACGTAAGAAAGGGTTATCAGTATCGAACAAAATTATTAGATAATTCTCATTCTGTATCGACATTAAAAATTTCAAAATCTGTACTTTGCGCTGGTCGAATTTAGCTAAATTTGTGAAAAACATATATTGTATGTGGAAAACATGAAATTGTGCTAAATTTTAGCCAAATCTGAAGGAGTGCAAGCGACTTTTCTAAACATTGGCACAGATATAAAATAGATGATTCGGAACTTTCGTCCCCTATTGTATCATAACTAGAGAGGCCAAGTGGTTTTTTGTCGAAAAGCTAATGATGCCATCATTTCGGACACTATTTATTACTCTAATTAGTGTCTTGGTTTCATGAGATTATCAACTAATTAACGGGATAATTAACGATGATTAAAACGTCGAAAAATTTCATGCGTTCTTTCTCTCCCTTGAAAGAAGTAGACGGCCTCTCTAATCATAACACTTTACGCATGGTTAAAGTATTGAAAACATGATGTTTTCAACTTACAATTAGAATTGGTCCATATTCTAATTTTTTATGGTAAAACATAAATATGCTTATAATCAAATGCACTAAATATTGAACTATCATAAACGGCGTAATGCAACGAATGATACTTTTTAAATTATCCCTGCAATTTTCATTGTATTAATAATGCAAGTGGTTTTTCACTTATTTGGTAAGCAGGTTTGTTAGTCGTGGTAGTTCATATATGAGCATAAGTCGCTGGATAACAAGACAGATGTTAAGCGATGCTACGACTGGACTCACTATCGGAAACAAGAAGAAGATGCAAATGGGGTAATAACAAAACCATATGACAATTTGCACTAAAAAATAGAAAGGTAGCAAATCGACAACCTGTAATTGGTGGAATGATGAAATGGCTTTTTGTATATATGTCACTATGATGAAATGAGAAAATGATAGTATGGCGTTTTAAATCAAGAGTATTTATGAAATAGTGAGGCAATAATCGAACTTCAAACGTTTCCAATTCAAGAACTCATTTCGTCATTTGCGAACTTCTTACCAAATCAATAATTATATTATTAGGATTGTGCTCAGCTAAGTCTAAATTACTTTTCTAAAAATTAGTGTACAGTGGCGGTCAAAAGCGGAACAATTGTGATTATGAATGTAGCTTGATAGGACCAATAGTTGTAGATTAATTCGAGTGAAAATTGGCAAGAACTCTCAATACACAGTGTAACGGGATCGAACTGTGATTACGATCACTGTCTCTATCTCTAAACTCTCTCATTTCTAGCTTTACATGCTCCTCTCCTTGCCATGGCAGTCTCTTCCTAGTCTTACCTAGAGGATTTCCTCTCTGAACGACATCTAACTGCAAGCTTGCTTTCTCCTGTCTCCCCTCTCACTACACTATTGAGTCCGAATACTCTCTATGTTGAGTGTTGAAAGTGGACTCTATCTCCTAATCTCTAAAATCTCAATCATACTAGGAGAATTAATACAATGTTCGGAAGTCAGAATATTTTTATACCCCCAATGAACGAAAAAGTATTACAACAGAAAAGAATATGTGTGCGAAGTTTCATTCTAATTAATCCGTAATTATGAGACATACTAGTCTACATTCATAATGATAATTTTTCAAAACTTTCGATCGCCATTGTATAGAGAAATTTTAACCAATACGAATTACCAAGCAAATATAACTTTAATACCGATAGATACAACATGCCAAATATAATTAATATGAGTGAAAATAATACAGCCGAAAAGAGAGTTGCGAATCTTCTCATTTGGTAATATATTGGATAATAAGGCGCCTATAATCAATATTTTTTTTTTATAATATTTGCCAAATAAGTCAAATTACGTCTTTCAATTCCAATAATTCGTTGTCGGAAATTCTTAATAGTAGATTAAGTATAATAATTAGAAACATAACTATCATAAAGACAATAGTATGAACCAAAGGTTTATCTTCTAAGCTTTTAATGCAAATATCATATATCGCTGAAAAACTATTTTAATTAAGGCCCTACGAAATTTCATAGTGATATTATTATGGAGAGATTTTTTTCCTTAAATTAATATATCTTACTGCTAATATTATATCCTTCCACTTCCATAGGTAAAATTATTGAAAAACTAGACAATTTTATAAATACCAATAGAGTCGAAATTTATCGCGCTGTCTTGATAAATTCTCGAAAACTTCAAATTATATACTTCAATCGACAGGTGGATTAGAAAATCAACTTATTCCATTCTTTCGTCTTGATACGAATAAAATATCATCGACGTTTAAATTTCGTTAATATTTAATGAAAAGATATATTTTATTATTGTGAAATCTGAGAAGGTAGATACTGTATACTCTTTGAGACTCGCTTCTGTACGATCCAGACCTCTCCTTCTCTTCACTCTTTCCTTATCCCTTTTCTTTGTTATCACTTTCGTCTCTTCAACATACCTACTATTTTTTGGGGGTTGAGTCTAAGACAGGAGAGCTGCAAAGGATGCAGTATCTACTTCCTCACAATCCATAATATGTATTGAAAATGCTGTATTTCCTAACTCTTGCTCTCCACTATATGAGAAGCGAATGCTTTCCAGAAATGAGCATTCACCAGACTTTCAATCTAATATTATCATAATCAAATATCAAATATATGTTACTTGATAATAAAGTTTCAGAAAAAAAACTGAAGATAACAATAACTTTACCCTTTATCAATAAAACTTGTAATGAGTGAAAGGTACGATCTGATTTCCAATTAATGTGCAGTTATTTGGTAGCCATTTGAAACATTCACTAAAGAGAAATCTATCATTTTTATTGTGTTCTGTGTTTAGATTTACAGACATATTTTTTATTTATGAAAAAGCAGTGTTTTTCACAGAATATTATATGCGCTGATATTTTATATTCTAAATATCGTTTATACAGGTGCAGAAACGTAAAATAGGGGAAAAATGACAAATTCAAGTTAAAAATCATTTTTACTAGCAAATGAATGAAATTGATATTTTAAATAGACTAATATACGAAAAATGTCATTGCACTTCGAAAATATTATTTTGACGCGATGCTGGTAGAGATTCTGATTATTGCTGCTTCTTATCGGAATTGGCTTGTTGTTTCTTCTGAAATAAAAAAAAACTATAGTAATTATTCCAAGTTAAATTAAAGATTAATATATATAAAGTCTTGAGAATGAAAAATTTGAAAAAAAAAATCATCGTTTTAGGTCTATTTTTCATTATTCCATTATCTACGATTTTTCATTTTAATTACTGTAAGAAAACGATGAGGAATTCATATTTTTGAAAAATATCCCCTTATGACCTGACGTCGACTGAGAGTCTGATTTTTAATGGGCTCCTAGAAAAAGGCACCAGAACACCGGGACACCAGTTAGAAAAAGACACCGGCTTTTTTATTGTCTTCTCTTGCTTCCTCATACTATTTCTTAGAAAAGGTGGTCTTTTCTATGAGCCTGCATGAAGTATTTTTGTCATTGTCATTGCCTATGAGATATATATCAAGGTCTATGTGAGTTCTTGCAACTATGAAGAATATCGTAATACGGTATGATACCGATAATCTGTGAACATCGAAGTCTGACCATTTTCTTCAAGGAATCCATTTTGATATGCAGAATCAACTTTATTTTGGTACAGAAAATGTTCTAAATCAATGACAAAAAAGCTGAAGTTCCCAATTCCTAAATCAAGTATCACAGAAAGAAAAATTTCATAGATCAATAAACTAGAGAACTAATCGCCATTTCAACTACAAATACTGATCAACTAATCATATCCGGAATAACCAATACAAATCTCAAATCAGATGAACGAGAAGAAATAAATAATTTAACAAGTCAGATTCACATGAAATTGGCAAAATTAATAATCAACAACAAGCGAATGAAGCAGTCACCAAAGAAAGAAATAATAATTGAAGGAACGACAAACGTAATGCAATAGAAAAATGCCTGAATACCAATTGAGGAAGTAAGTGAATGGGAAAATGGGGGAGAAGTGTCTCTGCAATCAGTTCCTGGGACGGTTCCTTCTGCTAGTGCTCGTAGTTGCAATTCCTCTGACAGTCGGGATGCGATTCAGACTCTTCGGATCTGGAAATTACACCATTTTAACTGCAAAAATCAGGAAAACAAAGATAATGCAGTTTGCTATGCATCGATCGCCAGACATGCAACGAATTCAATTTTACTGGGATGGGAACGGAAGAATTGACAAAAGCCTGAGCCGGACAAGGAACGGATAAATTCATGACATCCCTGTCGATCGCAAAACAATTGCAACCAATAAAATC
Source organism: Diploscapter coronatus (assembly GCA_964036155.1). Taxonomy (NCBI): domain Eukaryota; kingdom Metazoa; phylum Nematoda; class Chromadorea; order Rhabditida; family Rhabditidae; genus Diploscapter; species Diploscapter coronatus. The sequence goes on along the minus strand of OZ038422.1, from coordinate 84,002,123 downwards.
TCGTAAACGATTGTTGAAGCTCTAAAGTCAAGTCTTCATTCTTCAAATCATTTTTTAACTCTTCGCATTACATCCAAGTGAATATCAAGTATTTCAAACGAAGATATCTTACCGAAGAAGTTGGAGACTCTGCTGCGATGCGGAGTGGAAGTGAACAGGGGATTGGCTCCAGCTCTGAAGACATTGTAATCGGGAGTGATCTGGTTCTGAGGGCGGAAAGAAGAGTCACGACGACGAGTTGCAGGCACTGAAATTATGAATTATGAATTGGCATGGAATGACGATATTCTCTTGCAAATCAAATTTATGATTATTACCTTTCGGAAAGAAAGAAAAACAAAACAGTGAAAATCACAAGAAACAAACCTATGATAGATTTTCTATGCAGTTCAGCATAAATTATCGTACTGGTCAAGTGGGCTAAAAGTTTGTAACTCGAAAATAATCGAAAAAAAAGTAAAGAAACTCTAACACTCTACACTCTGGCTTCCCTCTGCGCATAGTTCATACGCATATTGCTCGGGAGATGTGTTTTAAAATAGTTTATGAAGGAAAAAAGATCCTTGAGCGTTTTCTGGAAAAAAAAACTCCCTGATTTCAATTAATTTACACGTATAACATTCGTCATGAGAAGATCATTCTGCAAAAACGCTCACTATCAGGATCTCATAGGTTTTTTTTTTCCAACAGAGGGTCTTTTCGTAACAGCTGTTTAAACAATGATGTTTCAGTCTATTTGACCGTCAAAATAGCTCGTATTCAAAGGAGAACTATTGCAAAGACAATGAACTGACTGACCCTTCTTCTCCTTGCCCTGATTGCTGTCTTTGCTGCTCTTGTTCTCGTCTTTGTCTTTGTCTTTGTCGTTGTTGTGCTTGACGCGTTCAGGAATGAAGCTGACAGTGAAATTGAATTCGTCTTCGTCGGTGCGGCTATCGATCATCGAATCGTCCGCCCCCATCAGATCCACCAGCATGTCCAATTCGAACTGAGACTCAACATTGAAAAAACGAAGTCGGAATAGAATTAGAATGAGCCAAAATTTAATGTTGTTATTTCTTCTCTGGTATGATTTGGAATTTCAAATGTCTCTGGCTGTAAGCTAATGTGAATGTTTGATGTGTACCTACCCTGTTCTTCGAGGTGGAAGATCTGCGAGGAGTCGGATGCGAGGGAAGAGCATCGCTGACTGCCGAAGCTGCAACTCGAGTTATTGATTACGAGACGAATTTTGAAGCTCACAATCAGTCATCTTTCTCTCAAAGTAATAAATCTTGCTTACAAGGGCTATAGTCGCCATTCTGCTCGACAGGCATCATCACTTCAGTTTCTCCTTCCTCGAAGCTCACTTTCCTAGGAGTCGGCTCTTTGGAGGCTTTGACCTGTTTCTGCTCAGCCTCCTTCTTTGCCTTGATCTTCTTCTCATTGTCCTCTCTGAGCCTTGCATTCTTCTTCACTTCGTCCAATTCGATCACTTTCTTCTTCAGAATCGACTTTATCTCGCACAACTTCCCGTTCAGCTGAAATTAATAGATCATAAGCATGAAGAAGTGCATAAAGTCAGAACTTATCTAGAGATGTTTGAGATTCAGTCAATACTTCGAGCCATGATGAGCATAAATTCTTTTAAATCCCCCAAAAGAATAAAGAACATATTCTCGGTTTCATTTCAATTTATTTATCTTATATTTCTCACTTCTTCCACGCAGATCTCTTCCTTCTTCCTGGCTGCAAACGCTTCATCGAGTTCCTGGCGAACAGTCTCTGAAATTCACAAATTAGTCAGTTATTGGGTTTCCTGTGGATGAAAAGTATTTAGAATAAAAGATAAATTTAGAGAAAACTCAAAAAATACTTCGTTTGAGGTTGAATCATCGACCAATTAAAACATCGAAGACGAAGTTGGTCAGCAAACTTGCTGAACTCGAAACAAAAGTTGATTCAATCCTTTTCATTTATTCTTCTCACCCAATTCAGTCCTGATCTGCTCATTTTCCTCCTGCAGCTGCAGTTTCTTCCCTTCGAGCTGTTTGCCTTCCTGCCGCTTTGCCATCAGAAACTGCAGCTGGGCGCGAAGAGTCTGGAACCAAACGACTGATTGAAGGATGATTAGAGAAAAGAACCTGAGGATCGAATGCAGCCAGCTCATTCCTGATTTTGATCCGGAAAGTATCGCGAGCCGCCTGCAGATCTGCAATTCATTCATTACTTCAATTCTTCTAACCTCGTCATACTCTTCAAACAGAATTTTTGGAAAGCTATAAGTTATGACGAGAAGAAACGTTGATAAAGAATAATGATAAACGTTGGAATATTCCAAATAACAGATTCCAAAACCAGAGGTGAATGAAATTTCGATGTCTTTGTTTGATGGTGAATATTTTACAAAACCAAAGAAAATTTCTTCTTGATTAATACTTGAAATTAGAATTTCGTCCTACCTTGTCTGAGAGCCTGCATCTGCAGTTTACTTGTCTCTCTGCGTCTCTGCTCTGCCTCCATCAGCCCCTTCATCTCTGCAAAGGCCTCCATCTGACTGCACAGCCGAGTCTTCGTCGATTCCATCATCGACAGAACTGCAAATTCATTAGATAATTTATTGGATTTTCAATCAACGAAATGTAGGGAATGCAGATCCTTCAGAACGAATAACATCGTCTAGATATACAATGACCATTTTTCAGAACATCCAGTCTGCTCTAGTAGAAAACGGAAATATATCTAGCTTCTTCCAGAACTAATCTATTCCTCTTTCAAAATGTTCATCAATGAAGATTTCACAATGATGAATCAATACAGTGCATTTTCCACAAATCCCATTTCATTTACCAGTCTGTTTGGTGATGTTCTGTGCCTCGATGTCCTGTGCGAGCTGTCTGCTGTGTACAGTCAGTTCCTCTGCCAGAGCCGCGTTCCTCTGCGCTTTCGCCTTCTGCTCTCTCCTCTGCAGGACCTGCTTCTGCAGCACTTCCTTCTTTTCGTTCAGAACGCCTTCCAGCAGGGCTGCCTCTCTCTCCATCGACTCCATTTCCTTCTGAATTTCAAGCAATGTCCGAACACGAAAAGCTAAGCGCTTATTGGAAAGTTAGGTCAGTTTGGAGACAGGTCATTGGAAAGTTCGAAATATCTTCTCCATTCTAATACTTTGCCCTCAAAACTCTTACTTTTAAAGAAGCTGAAATATTCGAGATCGATTTTTCTTTGATGGCAAAGTTAAGCGTGGATTTGGATGTGAGAGGCATAGTCGTTTTCCGTCATTTACAAAAATCAGTCGATTTCGACAAAAACATTCACGCCTTTTCTGCAAACTCACGAGGAGCATTCTGTGCTTCAGCATCTTCAACCCATCCTCTTCCACTTTCTGCTGCTGGAACAGCAGGTCGAAACTGTTCATTTGGGTGCTGAAACAAACAAATGAAAGCGAGAAAATCGAAAGTTCAACGGAATTTTAGAACGAAAACAGCGAGCAGAGCAAAGTGTCGATCGGAAATGAAATGGCGCGCATCCATTTCGCAAAGTGGTCGCTTCCAGAAGCACTGCCTTTCCTTCTTTTTCGGCCTAATTTTCGTTGAATTTGCTATATTTTTTTCTCTGCTTGAAAACGTTCCGGAATATCTTGAATATGAAACTTTCTGGACGACCATCCAATTTTCTGTGATTCAACGTAATTGATTTTTGTAAACCTTCTTTTCCGAATTAGTCCTACCAGACAGATTTCGAAAGAGTTCTGAAATCGTTCTAGAATGGCTCGTGATCTTGAATATTCGTGAAGTCATTCGAAATTCCTCTGAGAGTGTTGATTTTCAGGTGGAATGACTGACGAGGAGCGTCACTGGGATTCGTTCCGATCGCACAAGAGAAGGCAGAATGAATCGGTCGCGCTGTCTCCTTGGATGATCACTGCACTGCAGAGCACTAAGGTAAGGAGGGGTGAAGAACGTAATTTTATAGGCAGACGGACGTTCCCAACTAGTGTAACATTCATCCGGATACATTGACATTTGCATAAATTCACCGTTATCTTGTCGCTCCACCTTTTCTTTTTTTTATTTAAAATCAAGAAAACCCTGAAATTTTTAGGAGCTGATGAATTGAAGCAAATAATAATTACGCTTTATTCTCCACTTTTTAAAGGCTTTACAAGGATGGGGTAGGATGGACATCTGCGAAGGGCACAATGATTGACTGCGCGAGTATCCCCTTCCTCATCCCTCTGCAAAGTTCTTTTTGAGGAACAAAGGAGAGTAGTTGTTGAGAACAAGTCCAAGAGTCTTTCGATTGTTTCCTTGCAATAGTCCTAAAATCTTGTTTCAGCTAGGCCTGTTTCTGCTAATCAACGCGTTCCTCGTGCTGGGCGCCGTCTTCTCGCGTCTCGTCATCCTCATTCTCTCCACGAGCATCACGGGGAATGACGATTCCACAGACATCTTCACCAGGAAATGCTCTCGTTTCGCAAGTAAGTTGACTTCTTTGAACGGGGAAAATGATTATAGGAATCAGCTAGTCTCTGAAGTGGTGAAGATCAGTTTGCAATATGCAATCAGTTGAAACTTCTAAATCTGTGTGCAACCGACATTTGCTGTCATCTTTTCCTCGTTATCACTTTCTGCTGTATGCCCTCAAGCTAATGAATGAGTATCGTCTTTTGCAGTTCACCGTACCCCCAAACTGGTGGCATCCCTGTATGTCGGTCTGTTTCTGATTCAATGCCTGCCTGATCTGCTGTACATCTTATGGAATGCAGCCACATTCTTCAGGCGACAGGGCGGCAGGGTCATTCCCTCGGTGAGTGCAAAATGAAACTAACAGTTTGGAAAGGAAAGAATTTTCTAGTTGTATGAAATGTAAAGAAAATGTTTGTACTTCAACGACTATCACAAAAGATAATTGTATCAAGATTCCAGTTGATCTTCAAATTCCATCGAAATATTTAGCCTTGTGACGAAAAACCCCTTATTTGAAATTGATTTTCTTACAATCGATCTAAATCAAAATTCAGTTTATGCCTTTCCATTGAATTATCATTTTCAGTTGGTAGTGCTCGAATCAGTGCGCAGTTTCGGTCTGTGTCTGCTGGTGTTCCTCGTCTTCCCCCAGCTGGACGTTCATCGCTGCATCCTCCTCTTTGCCTGCTTCCCCATGGTCGTCCTCATCCAGGACTGCTTTGCCTCTCTCGCAGCCACTCTCAATCCCTCCCTTCCCTTCTGTGCCAGATTCGGTAAGACTTTTCACATCTTGTAAATGATCATTCATAGCAGAAATTTCTCAATTTTCATATTGAAAAACAGCTAACATTCCCTGTCATTATCAAGAATACCAGAGATGAAAAATTACATTGAAATCAAAAATTATCCACTGCCCCGCTCTAAATATCCCCTAATAAAGAGTATATTCAGGTCGTTCGATCATGCTCAGTCCGTACATCCTGCTCATGCTGGTTGTGCTCTCTTCTACCTATCTCTGGGCTGTTCTCAACACTCCACTCAAAGTCAGTCCGCTTTGTATTTTGATGATTTGCAAGTAAAATGATGACTGAATGGATTGAGAAGCGAATGAATATAGTGAGCAGTGGCAAGACGATTGAATTTTGAAAATGCAAGAATCGAACTTCTTTCTCCCAATTCTAATGTCTCTTTTCAGCACTGGGTCCTGATGCCGATCGCCCTGTTCTCAGTGTCGGTCGGTTTCTGGGAATCATGGATTGGAGTGCAGCACGCGGGCACCTCATTCGACAATCTGTACAGGGTCAGTTTGCCATCACTTGCAAAGCATTCATTAGCAATGTCTGGTTGAATGAGTGGTCAACAGAGAAACACGCACGATGACAATTGATTCAATCAATCACATATTTTGAATATCGGCCTGTCAATTTCGGTCTGAAATCAGATCTGTGCACATCCCATTTCACACAAAGTTATATATCCGAATATTTTTAATACAGTCCCGAAACTTCACTGCATTTTCAGAAGACAACAATCTTTCTTACGTTGTTAAATAGTGAAATGATTTCTGCTTTCATTTGATTGCTCAAACAATTCTGTGAGAGTGCAAATGGAAAGAAACTCCACATTTCAACACAGGATATTTTGTTTTAAATTCGATTTTCAGTTGAAGTACGCAGTGCGCAAAGTGTCCAGCTCGACCCGCTGGCTGGTGGCCCTGTGCCGAGTAGTCATCTGCCTTTCCATCCTCGTCGTCGCTGTCATCGAGCACAAGCACAAGGGACTCAAACTCACTCACTTCTTCACCGTCCTCGTCGATTTCAACCTCAAGAAACACCATTCTGGGTTAGTCATTTCCCATCTTTTTTTTTTTTTTTAGAGATTTCGATTATTAGAAAACTCGAAAAATGTTTCCTTTTGCAATTTATGGAAATAACAAAATTCTTAATCGAGATGATTTTTGAATCAATTTTCTAAATCGAAATGAAATTTTCACAAAATAATGATGGAAGCAAACTTTGAAAGATGATTCGTTCAGCAGTGTTCTTTCTCTAAACCTGATGATCAATTCAGCAATTCCTTTCTCTTTCAGCCGTGTGTTGTTACTGTGCGTGTGTCTGTGCATTGTGCATCTGCTGCTGCGTCGCTGTGCTCGCTTCCTGGCAGCCATCGATATGCGCCCCCTGTCCTTCTTCCACCCAATCGTCACTTCTTCCCTTCTTTCCTATGCAGTTGTGTCCTTCATCTGCTCCACTCCGCACTGTTTCCTTGCTAAGGTTTGTCATTTGTGAAATCAACAAAAATTAACTGATGAAAATGGGCTCTATACACAGCTAACAGGAATCCCACTTGTGAACCGTTCTGGTGTTAGATATATGAAGTTTTTCGTTACAAGTTGGATGTCCTCGAAAAATTGTTTTATGAAAACTGATATTTTAAACTTGCTAAAAATCAAGAAAATGAGAAACAAGATTTTATTTTGCATAACTTTAGGCAGATTGAATATAAAAAGATACCAAGTGACATTTTCTCTCTGAAACATACAGAAGTTGCATCCGAGTATTTTTGACTGATCTTCCCTCAATCCTCAATCCATTCCAGATTCTGTCGCGTTTCTCCCTGCAACTGGTGTGCAGTCAGTGGCCAGTCCCCCCTTCGCCCTTCGAGTTCTACATCGGTCTCGTCTGGCTGGCTGTCGGCTCGTATCGCGGCTTCTGCTATGTCAAGCAGCGCTACTTCAACATCCACGAAGAAATGTAAGTTTTCGTAAGCGATAACTGAAGATTTGCAACACATATAGGTTCTAATACTTCCACTCGCTATCTCTAAACCATTACTTCTCGTTTCTTCAATTTTCAAATTCCATTTTAAATTCATTTTAATGCAGTAATTTCAACGATTACAGAATTTCCTCGATGCCCGCCCACTCGAGCGGATTTGCCATTGAGCAGTCGCTGGCTGTCTTCCAAACAGCTGTCACCAAGCAGGTTAGCTGATGCATTTCATTTTGGGGGTTTCTTGGAAAGTTCCGAGTTTTGAAAATGAAATATTTTGCTTCGTTGCAGTCCAAATACTTTGACGATCATTTGGATCTCAATCGTTTTCTGCATTAACTCTAAACATAAAAGGCTGTAAAAATCAGAAATCTAGTAATTCGATTGTTTTAATGATCTCTTCAATATTTGTTCTTCCTTTTCCAGAACTGTTTTGTGAGCAAAGAGGAGTACATAGCGGAAATGGACGACGAGTTGCGCATCCGGAATGCAGAAGTGGACAGAACACTGACGATGTATGTCTGTGCGACGATGTGGCACGAGACTGAAGAGGAGATGAGTCAGATGCTCAGCAGCATTCTCAAGTAAGGCATATTCTGTTGAATTGTTAAAAGCTGATGATTAATTGAAATCAAAGTGAGTTTCTTCTAGAAAAAAGGACGTAAAAATCAATGTTGTTCTCTCACATTTGATCTTTTTTCTATAATTTTAAAACTAACTTCGTAAATATCCAGGAAAAATCCTTTTTTCAGTCAATTCTTCCAAAACTTTCCATCAACGACAGAAGTTCAATCGAAACTTCTTTCAAGTTCTTCGTTTCAGACTGGATGCAGAACAGTCGTTGCGGATGAACAGCAGAAAGGCGAACGAGCTGCGCTTTAAGATGGAAGGCCACATTTTCTTCGACGATGCGTGGGAAGACGAGCAGCTTGAGGGCGGCGGGCAGAGGAGAGTCCCCAACCCCTTCTTCAAGACTTTCTTCCAGCTCGTCAATCAAATGACTGGGTTGGTATCTTTTCTTCACTGCAAATAGTAAATGGGAAAATAATGATGTGATTAGAAAAAAAAAGATGCTTCCCAAATTCTGGATAACTGAATGATCACTTGCTCATTTTCTTTGGGTTTGAGACTTTACGACTACTGAAATACGTCGTTGTTTAGTGATCTTGGCATGGACGCTTAGATCCTTAGGTGTTCATTCACTGATTTAACAATAATAATAATCTATTTTAGTGAATCATTGCCTGAAGAAGACGGTTGTTTGGAGACGAGAGTGCTGGTGGGAACTCCCTACGGAGGCAGACTGGTGGTGCGACTGCCTGCAGGCACTCTCCTCTTCGTCCATCTCAAGGACAAGCAACTCATTCGGCACAAGAAGAGATGGAGTCAGGTAAAACAGCACTTATTCAGATAGAAATAGAAACAGTTCGCCACAAATCAATTTTGTCGCTATATTGCGTTTTGCATTTTTCTCATTATTCTCAGAGAATGTCTCGGAACGAAGGAATTGTTTTCGTATTCTATCCTGAATCTTCTAGGCTTGAAGAAATAATCTGCCTCATCTCATCTTCAGATCCTCTAAAAATCTAGAAATGCCTCTAGTTGAAGTTGAAATTTATCATCTGCACTTTCCTACTGTCAATGATTTATGCGTGTTTCATTTTGAGGTGATGTACATGTACTACCTGCTGGGACACCGCATAATGGACTCGCCCCTGTCTCTGGAAGACAGGCAGCAGATGGCCGACAACACGTTCATTCTGGCCCTGGATGGAGACTCCAAATTCGAGCCAGAAGCAGCTCTGCGTCTCTTGCAGCTTATGAAGCAGAAGAGCGACATTGGCTGTGCCTGTGGACGCATTCATCCCATTGGAAGAGGTACTCAATATATTCACTCGTTGGAAATGAAATAAAACGGAATACTTGATATTTTTCTGATAGAAAAATTCTGAATGAAGAACAACATTAGATTTGACAAACATCCACACGCACAATTGTAGTCTTTTATGATAGAAAAATCATTCTTCCACTATGTTTCGGCAAGCATGAATGAATTCATCACAATCAACTTTATTCCAAGTATTCGATAACCTTCTTCGATATGTTTGTTTGTTGCAGGAATAATGGTGTGGTATCAGAAGTTCGAGTACGCAATAGCGCACTGGTTCCAGAAGGCGGCCGAGCACGTGTTCGGGTGTGTGCTCTGCGCCCCTGGATGCTTCTCTCTCTTCAGGGCCAGTGCTCTCATGGACGACAACATAATGCACAAGTCAGTTTTATGATGAATCCATGAGAACAATGTCAATAATTCGGACATTACCCTCTTTATAAAGTTACTGCCATTACAGTGGCACACTGTTCGTTTTCTTCCCGAAAAAGAATCGTTATTTCCAAAGAATTGATCCTGCCATTTTCTCATTCATCTCCGATATTTCAAGTTATCTTCTTATCTTATTGTTAGTTTTTGGAGCAACGCATTTCAACTTGTTCAATAGAAACTGCGAATTATATGAATGAAGTCGTTACTTTGCTTGGAAAAATAACAATTTTTATTGCACACTCTTCTGTCGTCGCTATCTATTATTCTTATCTTCGAATTATTCTGCTTTGTATTACAACTAAATATAAAATCTACTTCGAAACGAGATATTTCTTCCTTCTATCATATTTATTATTTGCAGGTACACGAAGACAGCCTCTTTGCCTCGCCACTTCGTGCAGTACGATCAGGGAGAGGACCGTTGGCTGTCGACTCTGCTGCTCAAGCAGGGTTATCGAATCGAGTACGCGGCTGCCTCCGATGCAGAGACCTACGCCCCCGAGGGATTCGAGGAGTTCTTCAATCAGAGAAGGCGATGGACTCCTTCTTCCATCGCCAACACTATCGATCTACTGGCTGATTACAAGGTTGGTAGTAATTGATTGAATTCACAATTTTCTTACCCTTCTCTCTACTTCTTAAAAAAATAGAAAAACACGATGATTCAAATATTTTCTCACTTACTAAACCTTAAAGTGAGACCTTTTTTAGCATTCAAATGTTAAAAATCTGCGACTTCATTATCCAAGAAAGGTTGAACCCTTTAATGAAAATGTCCAAGGCAGTTTTCTAGAAATTCATGGATAATGCTTTTCTTCTAGTTCTTGATTTGCAGCGAGCCCTCAACAACAACTCGTCCATCTCCTCTGCGTACATCTTCTATCAGTTCATCGTGATTTTCTTCTCGATGCTCGGACCGGCCATCATCTTCAGCATGCTCGTCTTCTCACAGGTTGGGACGATGTTGATAAATCGATCAGAAATTGATTTTCGCCCAAAATCGAAGAAAATGAGCAACCAAAACTGTTCCTTCTCCTTTTGCATTTAGTTGGCAAGCCACTGCATAATTATTTTATAACTCCCTATTATGAAGACACCGATTTCTTATCCTCACTAAAATATGGCAAAAAGTACACTTTATTGAATGTTCCTTTATTTCAAACTTCCTTCAACTTGGGAGAAACTCGTATGAAGCTGTATACAATTTCACTTTACATCATTACGTCACTATCTTTGCAGGTGGCAGCATTCGGAGTGGATTCCTCGCGAGTGGTGTGGTGGAATGGAGTGCCGATTTCCCTGTTCATTGCTTCCTGCTTCCTCTTCGAGTCCAACTTCCAGCTCACATTCGCCAAGGTCTCTCCTCTACTCTATAATTTACCCCCGTCTCCATTTGCAGGTGATGTCACTCGTCTACGCGTTCGTGATGTTGGCTGTGCTGGTCGCCACAACCAGTCAGATCGTCCTGGAAAGTTAGTCATTTTCCCTTCATTCTCCTTGCACATAAAGCAAATCCGTCAGAGTGCGCTTATTGAAACCAAGAGGAAAAACACTTTTTAATTCAATCTTCCCTACTCCATCCCATTGAATTCATACTTCTTTTACAATATTCCTTCTCTATCTTCTTCCTCCGTACATTCTCCTATCATTCCAGCGGTGGTCTCCCCGACGTCGATGTTCATTGTGACGATGGTGCTGATCTTCTTCACAGCAGCGTGTATGCATCCTCGCGAATTCACGAACATCATCTACGGCTGCGTGTTCTTCCTCATGATCCCCTCGACCTACGTCTTCCTCTCGCTCTATTCCCTCATCAACCTCAATGTCATCAATTGGGGAACTCGTGAAGCTGTCGCCAAGGCTACTGGACAGGTTGGTCACTTTCAATGACGATGAATGTGGTTTCTCTTTTAAAATTAACTAATTAAAACTCTGTCATGCTATTCCTGTTTTATTCTCTGTCTGTTCTAATTAGAAATCTTGCATTTATTCTGTCATCTACAATTGCTAAAATCGACCATCTTTTGAAAGCCAGCTCCATTGACAAGAATTGCGGTATGACGACACTTTCCTTATTCAACATTTTTTCTTCTTTCCAACTGCACAGTTATACCGCCATTCTAAATTTAATAGTATCCAATCGGCAAGAGTTGATCGAAAACGGATAAACTTCTTGCATTTGCAGGCGAAACCCAAGTCTCCTCTGGAAATGTGGGTGGAGAAGATAACCTCGAGCAAGCCAGCCAGACTGTGCAGCCGAGTGCTCTGCAGAGTCATCCAGGAGGAGAACAAAATGGAGAAGATCGAGAAGAAGATCGACCACATCAATCAGCAGATCAGCGATATTAGGGTGAGTCAATTTGATGTCTCAATTTTTCTTGGAATTACTCAGACTGTTCACTATTGCTATCTATCTTCCTATTTGAAGCTAACTCGTTTTAAAAATTGATAATTTTGCTGTTTCTTCCAAAATCTGACGAACAATGATAAAAGATTGAGAGGGTAATTGCAGATGAACCCGACTAGAGAAGAAGAGCGGGGCAGGCTGATTGAAGAAGAGGAAGGAACGGAACTAAAGGGGAATGAAGAAGAGACGAGAGTGGAAGAAGGACTGACAGAAGCAGAACAGAAGAAAGAGGATGGACAGGGACAGGCTGATGGAGGAGCAGAGCAGGCAGGGCAAATTGGGAAGATGAGGAAGAGGAGCAAATATGCTTGGATGGATTGCGACTACCTCAAGGTGGGGGTGATTTAGATAGACCAACGATAAGAACTTGTTGAATAAAGCTATAATTATTCTTTTGAAAGGGGCAAGTCTTGGGGTTTCTATACATTACTGCTCGAATGAGGGAAATGAAGAATATAAGGCGTTGATGTCAAAAACAAACATGCCAATTGTGTTCATCAGTTTATTTTGATTACAGTATTTTCTACTGTTCAATCGTTCGAGAATGAGTAAATGCATTTGCAGGTGTGTGAGAGAGGCAAACTGAAGGATGCAGAGAACACGTTCTGGAAGCAGCTCATCGAGGCATATCTCAAGGTCTGTCAGTCATCCATTTTCTTGCAAAGTTCGCATTGCCATGGCTAGGGAGATTAGACAATCTTGCGAGTTTTGATAACTAAAATCTAATAGGTGGCAATTCACTTTCTTTTTTTTTAGGTAGCTACAAATACGAAGAAAATAATATCTCACTCTAGAATATGCGACGATTAAAACCTCAATCTTCGAGTCTCAATAAAAAATACTGACAATAAAATCCGCCGTCGAACTTTCTAAGAAGTCACCATATCATTCATTCATCTTTCAACTTTCAGCCAGAGGCATCCTCCTCGGAAGAGCAGCTGCAGATCGCACAAGGTCTGGCCTCCCTGCGCAACTCGATCGCCTTCTGCATCATTCTCGTCAACGCGCTCTTGGCTCTCGCCATCTTCCTCATTCAGAAGCACAAGGACGTTCTCTCCATCAAATGGGTTCCTTACCGTAAGAATTCTACTCGACATTATGAAAAAACAAGTCACGAAAAGAGTTCATCAAATAAATTGAATATTCAAGAAAGCCCCGGCTAGGTTTCTAGATTCTTGACATTTTTAAGAGCCTGATTAAAATGCATCTCCCGAGTTATGAAAACGACATTTTTCTTCGATTTCTGGGACACGACGTAAACAATTCCAAGCCGAACCTACACCAGTTTTGTATGAGAAGACTCAATTAGAAAATTAGAAAAGTTTACTGCTTCATTTTAAAAATGGATGATATTTAAAATTTCACTTCATTTTTGACACATTTCAAGAATAATATGTTCAATTTGAGGCGGCTTCAAATGGACGAAGATGAACGAATTGACGGGTCAGTTCGAGAAGACCAGGGAGCCGCTCAAGATCGACCCTCTCGGCATGGGAATCGTCGTCTTCCTCCTCGGCATTCTCGTCGTACAGACTCTCGGTATGTTTTTACTGATGCATGGCTCTTGAACATCAACAGACAAAAATGAAGATCTAGATATTGGAAGTTAAACTTACTTCAATCAGAAAATATTAATTTTCATCTCAAATTCGATGGTGGACCTTCATGACACTCATTGGTGTCTATATCAAAATTTGAGTAATTGCACCACTTCTCAAACTTGCAAATTACCATGTTAAATCAGACAAGCGAAAATGTTGATGAGTGCATTGCATAGATTCTCTATTTTTCATATATTAAGAAAAGATGAAGGGGAATACTAGATAGTTCCAATATACATTATACAGCCATCAGCATTCCCGTTTAGCTTCTCTTCACAACCAGTAATCTACCCTTCTTCTCTTTCAAACATTTCATCTCTTCCATTCAGGAATGATAATTCACCGTCTGAACACGATGATCGGCGCTTTCCAGGATGTGAAGCAGTGGACTCAGATGGGCACTGCCAAGGGTGCGGACAGCAAGGAGGACGACGAGAGGCTTCTCAATGCAGGTCCGCATTTTAATGGATATTTCAGAATTGTTAGCATTCACTCTTATTATATCCAATGGCTGTCATGCACTTAGAGAATGACATGCTCAACAGAGTTGGAATTTATCTTGCTTCTTTGAAGTGATATTTTCTTTTCGACTATTCTTTATTAAAACACAATCTGCTTCTCTACTCAAAATCATCTAGCATGATTCGAAAGGGATTGGACAAAAAGGCATTTTTAAAAGCCCAAATGCGAAGCGGAAATCGGAATTATCATTGTCCAAGAATAAAAACAGGAATAATTTTTCGTGACTCGAAGACGCAATTTCGTATAACCTGGTTCGCAGTTTACAAGTGCAAAAAAACTTTGTTTCTTTCAAAGTCTTCCAATTCACCGCATTTTCTAATATCCTTCAAACTGATTCTCGAATTTGCAGCTCGTCAGATGATGAACACGGTGCAGTATTCGGAAGGCCATGGCGCAGATGGATACACCAGGCATCGCGAGGAAGAGGTCTGTTTTATTGTCTTGTCACTTTGTTTTATGAAATTTTATAACAGAAAACCACGAAACAATGGCAAAATTTTGAAACTCAGTCGTATTGCTATTTTTCAAATTATCAATTTTAAAGGCTTTCATTGAACTCCGGTATTTCCTGTAAAATTTCTCCCCTCACTGATACTATTTCCCTTCCTCTTACCTCCCTTCTCTGCTTTTAATCGGAATTTATAACTAGCCATCTTTAATGCTACTTTGCAGTGAAACCCAATTGAAAAAGTTAATTTGCCTTTAGCTATGTCAAAACTTATGATTTACATTTTTATATGAAAACATGAAACTTCATTCAATGACAGGATCTCAAGGTTAATGAACTAATATTTAATATAAAAATGTACTACCGTCTTACTTTTGTTTCTTGACATTTCATATTTTAGGTGGCAAACGACAATGTTCTCTACAAGCTGCAGAGAGCCCGACTGGCAAAGCGAATGCAGAGAAGTGCCATTTCCAAATAGCCGCCAAATGGAGGGTGCAAGTCAAATCAGACAGCCATATCCATCTCATTCTTGTAAAATTCTTCACCAATTCTCTCTTGATCTCGAGTCATCAATGATTTTATTGCACGTCTTTCTTCGGATACTTCACACGGGTTTTATGCATTCAGTCTTCTTGTAATTTACCATTCAAATATCTTTTGAAATCGTGCTCTCATACTCTAATTTGAACGTTTCATTTTCCCTCTTTAATTGTGCAACGGTCGGTTTATGACAAATCAGGGTCATTCTCTGATTTTTGAATAATGCAATAAATTTAGTTTTATCATATCTTCTGTCCAAATATAATAAATTTAGTGAAGTTACCCGAAAGATCTATATGCAATAGTTTTGACGTAAAATACAATGCATTGCTGCAATATTAATTTGCGTTATAGGATACTTGAACACTTCTGACTGTGAGTACTTGGTTATCAAACGCCATTTCTCCTTTTATTCTCTTACCCTATACTTTGATTTGACGACAACGCGCTCACTCTTGATAAAACTGCTTATTTGTCTGTTTTGAAATATCGCAAATTAGTCATTTTTCTATCAGACCCCCTTTCCTATTCAGTTTCAATGCTTCTAATCTTAATTCATATAAACTCGTGAAATAGCCGCATTTGAGTATTTTGAAGGAATTTAGTTTAATTAGCAATCATTTTGTGAACAGTTCTTATATTGTGCGGCTGGGAGTATAAACGATAAGAAATCTTATAAAATCTAAACCTCAGTTATTTGCGGTTCTGGTAAGATTCCAAGAACTGTGAAGTCCCATAAACAAGAGTTTCTGGTAAGATACCAAGGATTTATTAAAGAATTGTCGAGCAAAAATAAACCCCAAACCAGCCAAGGGGCTGAGCTTTAACCCAACGAAAACTAGAGATAAAATGTGAAGGAGAAAAGAAGAACATACTACAAAAATGATACAGCATAATAAAAGGATGCATATCAAAATATAAAAGAGGTGCGTGATTGCATACCCTCGATCCTTCAAAGAAAAACGAACTATCAATTTTGCTACGTCACACGCTTTTCTATGTGTGTAAATTCAGAACGCATTTTTTAGACGAATTGACAAACTTTGCGACAGAGGAAAATTTTTATTTTTCGTTTTTTGCTCCGTAACTTCTGGAAATATACTCTAAATGTCTGTAGAAAATGTTTGACATTGAAAAAAACTATAGGGTGTCGCGTAAATTTTCGAAATAACCCTTTTCAAAGTTCAACAAAGCCATTTTTGGCTTTTCTTTATATTAGCAAGTGGCCATAGTTTAATTAGGGACTAATTATCGATAATTAGAGGTTTTCGATGTCACTCTACACTATGGTAACAAAGAAAAATCGCGTGTTTTGCGTCACATGTGGTTTTTCCTTAAATATAGAGAAAAAGGGGCGGGATTTACTCACTAGACTCTTTTACTGTCTCAAAGCACTGATACTTACAACTTCGAGGTCGAATACGTCCATTGCGATATAAATATTTTCATTTTTGGTATATCATCATTTTAAAGCTAAATATGTGAGATAGGATAAATCTGGTGGAGTTTTAAAATTAGAATATGGAGAAATTTGCATTATTTTTCATTTATAAAGATTTCTTATCATTGTTATTTCAAATTTCCAAACTCAATTTCGAACAGTACTGGATAGAAATAGTTTCCCATATTATTTTTTGAATATTTTTAAAAATGAAACTGCTAAATATTATACACAATTTTCTAGTTGCATGTTAGCACAGTATGATCACTAATCCGACTCTGCAAAATTCACTTCAAAATAAATGCGAAACACGTGGTTCTCATTATCTGATTAATTCAATCTGTAGCCATGGATCGAATTTTTATTGCTAACGAAGTCATATAAGACTAGTAAATGAGCGTTATGACTAATCAGTTTTCCTGGGATGTCAAGAGTGTAGTTGTAGTATCCAAACAATTGCTTGCATTTCAGAAAAAGTCTCACAAATCGTGATTTGATTATAGAGTTGGATACCCCTATAGGTTCTAATCACAAAACCGAGGAGACAAGGCTCCGCCCTCAAAAGTGAGCGGAGCTGTGCTAACTTGAAAATCTGATTTATATGGAAAAGTGTTCTCAATGTAAATTAACGGATACCATAGGGTTATTCTCCATGAAAAACTGCATCGAAATCAGCAAGGGAAGTTGAGAAAAAGGGCACGCATTTTTCGAACCAAATTTCACCGAGTTTTCGATTTTGCACATCAGGACAAAATTACCTTTCTATCCATGTGTGATTTGTAGGGTTGATTTTGCTTAGATGTTGAGAAATAAGCGTTCACAGACGAACACACTCCATAAAAAATACTAATAGAGAGAGAGAGATAGATAGTCTAGGCTACGGTGGCCTAAACCATGTATAATATAAATCGGCTAAATTTCTGTCATATGTTCGAATCTTCAAAAATTATCCTCCAATTCAGGTCGCTCAATAGTAGAGATGCTGAATTATCAGTTAGTGGCGACGATTATATTCCTGGTAGGCCATTTCTTCGAGTAATGATCATGATATATATTTTAAGATAGCTGGCTGTGGAATGGTGTTCAATTGGTTCATCACCATATTTATTAGACGTTTAAAATCGCTTCAGGTATGACGAATATAGACTTGCCCAGGATCTGAGATTTCAGAACTCATTCGGCCGTTTGACGGGCTCTCAAGCTATTGGCGAAGCCGTTCATCAAACCATTTTTGCGCTTTATGTCGCACCTATGGTATTCTTGTAAGTTACATAATAATTCAAATATCATTGCTGTCTCTCTTAATGATGGGGAATCTTTTCCTTCTCCAAGTTCTTCACTTTCTTTCGGAAAATGAAATATATAATGAAAAATTAGATAGGAGAAATGTGTTTCAGTGTAATTTAAGGATAGGAAACTGAATAAACGTTGATGATCTAATTATTTAGTGATATCAAATGGATGAAGGAAAACAGCAAACATGCAGGCACAGTTCTACTTATCTGCTACGAGATTTGCATCTATAGTCACTTTTTCATATCGTTAAATCGAATGTGCGCAATTTTTGCGCCCTTGAAATATAGCACAATCTTCAGGCATATAATTTTAAATCTCTATATAATAATATATACCGAAAGTTTAGTAATAAAAATACCACCGTCATCATTTTCTTCACCTGGGCTTGTGCACTGCTGCCACCATTATACTTCTATACTTTCAGTAAGGCTATTTTGAGGGGAAAATTGAAAAATGATGCAAATTTAGACGACTGTAATCTATATTACATCGATGAGTATAGTTATTTCGGTTTCACAAATAACCAGACCTGCTTGCTTATTGCATGGTAAGGGATGACTTTCGGTGTCATTTTTTAGGTTCATATTAATGCTAGAAAAGTATATATATCCCCGAGTCTCACTTCTGAAGATTTTAATTTAATTAAAATTTCAAGGTACGCCGACTTTCTGAAGAACTGCTCATTTGTGGTGCTCATTTGCACAATCGACATAATCACCGTACTGCGAGTGCATCTTTTGAACGTATCGACGAAAACCTCTACCAGCAATCACTACCATAACAAGAAACGTCGAGAGGAGATCAATTTCTTGAAACAGGTCCGAAATTTCGACTCTCAGAAAAATTACGACAACTTGAAGCTCTCAAACCATGATAAATAGAGTGAAGAATGGTAAGGACAAAAATCATTATTTCTCATGGCTTGAAGCTTCCAAGTTGCTCCCTAATATTCATCACCCAATTTTGGCATTACCTACAAGCTTGCGGTTTCCAAATAGCCCAAAAATGTTCTTATAAGAGAATTTCAGGCCTGCCTCCAAGCAGGTGTGTTTGTGCTCGAGCTTGTCACCTACTTCCTGTTGGAGCCCATGTTCCAGTCCTACTTTATGAAGTTTTGCATGACAACGGTCGCCTGGAACTTGGTTCACTCGACTGACGGTACTTTACATCATTTTCTCAAAAATGGGCTATCTAAAAACACCGTATGACATGCGAAATAGGGTGAGGTTTTTGGGTGGCAGACCTTCTTTTTCCACACTATTATGCGTGTCATGCGGTTTCTAAGTTGCTCAACAATGAACCATTTCAGGATTTATTACCATCTTCTTTAACAAGGAGTTCCGCACCGTCATTCCATGCTTCAAGAAACCGACTTCAATCGGTAGGGAAAATTTCAGCGATCTAATCAAAAAAAGAACTATTTAGCGTCCTCTGGAAACCGAGGCCAGAAAAACGCTGGAATCACCCCTATCACGGAGCAATCTCCTTACAATAGTGGAAAGCCCGAATCCGAGAACTCTTGATAAAGTTCCATATTGATTCATTTTACCTTTTTCACTGTGCATTTCCTACGTCATTTTTAATTATAATTTCATACTTAACCCCATTAATTCGAAATTAGATTGTTGAACAAAGAAAATTATAGTTATTTTTCTCGATATATTGTGAGTTTGAGGAGTTAATGAGAAGTGACAATAACTCATGCTAAATTCCACTAATCCAATCCGATCAGTTAGTTTTCACAGACTGGGTGGTTCTTTTTCCGCTATTAGACATAAGCCTAGGGAACACTTTTGCTTCCGGAACATACCTTCTGAATATGAATTGGACCGATCAAAACGTACATTGACAATTTCAAATCGCTCGTTCTCGCTTGACGAAAATTCGCTCACAAAAAAGGGTTTCGAATCGTCATCCTCAGAAATTCATATCTTTGGTTACACTGATCCGTTTATCATGCGGTTTCTTGCTATAAGCTTGATTAGCCCATCAAATTTTGAGAAAAATACTTTCATAACTCTGCTTTCAAATCGGTAATACCACTTGCGTCCTCCTCTAATGATAAGTTCACCCGATTCCAGAAGGGAAAGTGCATTTTCGAAGATCATCTTACCTAAAAATAATATTCATACTCAAGAATATTCATGTAGCGAAATATAAAATTTGAAACTAACAATTAGAACACTGTAAAGGTAGAGCTTTTATGATAACATAATTTATTCCTAAATTAATAATCAAAAATGAATCAATTGCAAAAAATTCTCTTAAAAGTGACCATTTTATAGATGTTCAGAATCATAAAAAATGTACTTAATAGAAAAAAAACTAGCAAAGCAAAGCGAGACTGAAATATTTTGTAAGATTGTGTAGATATTGGATGAAAAACAGGCAGGACTGTTCAGAATTCCGATTCCGAAGTTTTCAAAATCATAACTTCGAACAGCTCTGGAAGCAGGATAAAAGAAAAAATATCCAAATTTAAAAAGAAAATAATTTTTGAATAATTTATCGCAGTTTCCTGAGATCAATTTTACCAACAACTGTCCATTTATCTGCATTTGGATCGTATGCTTCGATATATCTGACATTGTCCTCGTTACGCGTTGATTTATTGTAAAATAAGCTATAAAGCATAAATGCTATACATTTTAGGCAAATTTTAACTCACCCTCCGATTGCATACAATTTCCCGCTAGCGACAATGAGCGAATGATGTTTTCTTGCATAATTCATATCAGCGATTTCAGAAATTCGACTTTTAACTGGAACTGAGGGATCGAAACACTGACAGGATTTGAGTATATCGTTATCATCACTAAATATATTATTTACAGTCCTAGGGAGGACGATCGTCAGAAAACCCTTGCGACCTACCCCCCATAATATTTTCTTAAAATTTTTGTATCTCTAACTTGAAAATCTCACAAATTTTCACTGTGTATGATGACGTCGCTACTGCAATTTTATTCTTGCGACCTACCCCCCGCATATTTTTTTCGTCTGACGAAAGTGCTCCCTAGGTCTGATTATTTATCATACAAAATTAACGACCTCACTCCCCCAATTATGTAAATTTTTCCATTTAGCAATGCAACTTTGGAATAAATTGGTATCATTCGAATCTCTCCGACTTTTTTCCATTTTCGTTCATCGTCTGATAATTGATATATCTTATTAGTACCACCCCATCCATCAATAACTGAATATCCATGATTACAATAATGAATATGCTATAATGTGACCGTATAAACTTTCATCGCATATCACTGTTTGAGCCTTTTCAATTGGAGAAGGAAATGCAGGTCCCTTTTGCCATTGTCCATCTATTAAAACCTGAATAAATTAGTCCATGGACTTTCATTCGATCTTCTTACGTCAACGCGTTTCGTATCTTCCCCTGCTTCAGGATCCTCTCCACCCAAATAATATAATTTGTTTTTGAAATGAGCGACAGATGCATATCTACGCCATTCAGGAGGATCTGGACCTGTAAACTTCTTTGAATTGATCATTCATGGGTTTGCTGATAAGACCTTTTGAAATTTGTCGAGTATTCAAGTCATATATTTCAAACATCTCTAAATAATTGTTAATTCCAAAAATCTGAATAATATGAATCTAATGTCAAAATCATAATTGTTAACTTTATCTGATGCAATCGCTATTTCGTATGGCTCTAAACGGGTACTAAATTTCGCAAGTCGTTCAACAGAATTGTTTTGCCAATCGAACAGACATATTTTTTCTTTATCAAATACTTAAAAATAAACTTATTTATCACAAGCTTTCAGAATTATTTTCTTACGATAAAATAATATTTTATTCCCATTAGACTTGTCTAATCGTTTTTGCGGGCTTATTGATAATTTCTCTTCAAATTTCTTCCATAATCCATCAATGGAATGATTAACCAACGGAATTTGCTTTTTCTTCTAGAATATTTTGTTTAAATACTCGCAGTATGATAATTTCTACTTCAATAGCATCAGCCAAAATAGCTGCCCCAAATACGACGGCTTCATCGGGATTGATGTTGAATTTTAATTTCTTCTCTCCAAAGTTCGCTTCCAAAACAAACTTTATGGCGGGAATCCTTGTCGACCCACCGGCGAGTATCTGAATAAATAATTTAAGGAAGATATTTTCGATCAGAATGGAAGGGTTTCGTGATTACTTACTACGTAATCGATGTCATCTGTCCTAAGATTAGCCATTCTAAGCGTATCATCAATTAGTCTGGATGTTCTTGTGTAAAGCTTCTCGCATAATTCATTAAACTTTATCTTCGTTAATTGCACATCTAAATCCAAATGGCAATCTGAACCGATGTCCAACTAAATTTTATAATTCGCTACTTCGATTATTTTTAATAACGCTAACATGAATATTATAAGAAGGAGTATTGAAGGAGAGCGCCTCTTTTGCCGATCTGCACTCGGTCCTTAGCCGTTTAATCAAGCGTTTATCTCCAAAAATATCATTATTCGATAATTCTATATATTCCCGTAATACATAGTTCATAATTATTCCATCGAAATCCTGACCCCCTATTAAAATGCAAACTCAAGCATATTATGAAAATAATATTAAATATGATCGTACCTAAATGCTCATCTCCATGAACTGCCTTTATAGCGAGTTTTCCGCTTTTAATTTCACAAATATTAATGTCAAGTGTTCCTGAAAGTTCATTGATACAACTGCTTGGTTGTTTATTTTCAAATGGCGATTATGCACCTACCTCCGCCAAAGTCAAATATCATTATCTTTGAATTCTCTAGCTTCTTCTCTTCATTGTACGCGATTGCAGCAGCTATAGGCTCTTTAATTAGCATCTTTAACTCGAGTCCAGCCATTTCAATCGCTCGTTTCAATGCTCTTTCCTGGTTGTCTTGGAAGAAGGCCGGAATCGCGACAACAGCCTCTGTTACTGGGTTTCCCGTGTAATTCTAAGAAATAAATTCTAAACAGGTATTATTTAAATATCGAACCTCTGCGGTTAGTTTAAGTTTTCGTAGAATATCAGCTGACACCTCTTCCGGCGAAATAAATCGCTCTTTCGCAGTGCCTCTATTCAAGACATAGCCTACTGAATCCTAAAATATTATCTTTTTGCTGCAATGAAAGATAAATGTAGCACCTTCCTTGTATCCAAATCGAATGTCCATAGTAAGCGATTCTCGGCAATCGGCAGACGATACATAAATCCCCAGCCGAGAAGTCTTTTTGAATCTACAAAATCAATCAGAAAAATAAGGTAGCACTTTGGATATTATTGAGTCCGAAATCTGGGAGGTCGAAAATGAAGAGAGAAAGAATGATTTTAGACCGATCTCTCCTTTTCTAATGATATTTTACTTTTTTAACATATAAAATAGGGTGATTAGTAAAGGACGGAGTGATTTTCTGTCAAATTATTGAGTATCTCTCATATTTTCGATAGAAACATTGAGTTTTTTGACAAAAATCGCTCCGTCAAATACTAATTGTCAAAAAATAGCCTGTACCACTTTTTGGCTCCCGGATTGCGGACTAAAGAATACGAACCGTATAGAACTCTTGAAAGATCAGGATAGTTGAGTGCATGATTACCAACTAATATTTCTTTATTATCGCCATATGATACAATCGATGGCGTAAAATTGTTCCCTGAGCATAAATTACAATGGAAAGAATAGATAGGGAGATTTCATAATTGATTTACCTTCTTCATTGAAAATGATTTTAGGCCTTCCATTTTCAACGATAGCAGCACATGAATACGTCGTTCCCAAATCAATTCCGATGTAAACCATTCTGACAAATTATTTTCTAATTCAAAAAATGCTAAAATTAACGCATAATCGATAAATTCGCTGCTTTAATCTTCTCATGTAGACAAACTGATAAAGACAATAAAAAATATTTATTGATAAACCAATAAAATTGACACAAAAATGAACATGAATGCTATCTGTTAGCAAGTTTGCACATTTATCAGGGAAAATATTCAGGTAGTCCAGAATTGTGGAAATATTAGATGATGTCAATGGTTATTGGAAAAGAAATATTTCGATAAGAGAATTAATAAATGTTTGGATACTTTATCGCAGTTTCCTGAAATCAATTTTACCAACAACTGTCCATTTATCAGTTAATGGGTCGTATTCCTCTATTTCACTGAATAAAATCAATTTATTATTCGACAATGTTCTTCTAAACTCATATCAATTACTACAGAATTTTGAACATATCAACTGGCCCTTATTTGGAAATAGCCTACATGTATTTTACTTGTGAAATAATTGATTATTTTTTCGGTATTTGCGCTCAAAATGTACCCAGAACTTGTTTTAAAAATTTTGAATGTTGAAATGCACGTATAGAAAAAAGTAAAGTGTGAGGTAAAGCATTTTTTTCAGCTGAAGATGACATGTGGTCGATTTGTCTGAATCACATCCATCCCGAATCTTCGATATCTCAATCTCGATCCATTTCCTCATTCAGTTCCTTATCAACCTTTGTCCGTTCTTTCTCGTTCTTCAATTTTCAGTCTCACTTTCAATTTTCACAATTCGTCATGCGAAGGCCAACTTTATAATTCAATGATTTTTTAAACTTCGCTTACTTTGAAAGAAAAAATAAAAGTAAATATGAAGTGAATTTTACCCCCGAATGAAGTTTATAGTGAGCAGTCAGTCATATGCTTTCCTTCAAATGCTGCATAATTGTTGATTGAATTTTAGGATGAAAAGGTGATAAGTTGGGTTGAAATCATCCTGACCAACTGTCTATTTCTGTTTGTCTCACGAGCAGAGAGCGCTGTTCCAATCGAAAAGTCGCATTTCTATGTGAAATACTTCATCATAGTAACCCATTATTTTTACTCGTCATTTTTTAAATGTGAGAGGAATTTATTTTCTGCACTTATCTTCACACTCATTTTTCATCTTTGCATTCCATTCATTAAATTTATGGAGGTTCAGAGATGTGTGAAGGCTCTGGTAAATGAGTGCATTCAAAGTAGAATGAAAGGTGAAATAAACTACGTAATGATTGTTTACCTGAAAATGAATTGCATTTTGCAACCAGAAGGAAGGTTTCATGACATCAATTGCGCGATATTCCAAGCTGTGAAAATTCATGTTCACGATTTTGCAAATATATTTTTTCAGTGCTTCACCAATAATCCCATCAATCATTTTCATCCCTCCATTCTGATTCATCTCTACGAACGTCTCTGCTTAATTTGATCGAAGATCTAAAATTCATCAAAAAAATAAGCCGCTGGGGCAAAATCCTTTCCGCTGGCAGCGATTTGCTAGTTTGACTAACATTTGTGCCTTTTTCAATTCTTCTTGCATTCGTGGAAAGCTCACCCATTTTTGAGTCGAAATAGTGTTGATAAAGATAAAAAAAATGAGTGGACTTTACAAGAACCATGTTTTCCAAGTGTTTTTCATCTCCATCTAAGCATCCATCATTTTTCTTTGCCTTCTCTCGTTTCGCGTTCTATTTCGTGTCTAATAAATTGATGCTCCTCAGATATCGAGAGGCATCTTCAGTCAGTCTTGTCGGCTTTTGCACAGACAAGACCTCCCTAACCTAGAATCTCTCCGCTCTTCAAATTCTTCAATTCTTCTACTTCCCCTTCTCATTTTCATCATTCAAATTCAGATGGATTCTGCATGCGAAACTTCCCCATTTTTATTCATGACATCCGCGCACATATTCAATTGCCGAAAACATTTGATTTTGTTAATTCAAACATTGTAGAAATTTGAAACTTTATTATTATTAAAAATATGAAGGTACTTTCTGATCATCTGAAAATGCTTTACACTAGTAGGTGCTAATATATCATAAAATGTAAGGCCATGCCACAATATTACAGAATTTCTACATTAAATTTCTTCTTATAGTGACGACCAAAATTTTGGAATAATTAGCATTAAAAGCATGCAGCACGATATGCTCCATAATTGTGAATAAATCAAAATGATATTTTGCACACACATTCTTCCCAGTGTATTGAGACTTCTTTCCAAATTTCACCCAAGTTGATCTACGAGTCGTGATTCTACCGGCATGCATTCATAGTCGCAATTGTTCCATACTTTTGGCCGTCACTGTATTGTTGATGCCGAAATCTGAGAGGCGTGCGAAGTGGTGCACAGTTATTTTTAGTGATTAAAAGATCGAGAAATAGCATGTGAAAAGGAGAGAGACTGGCCTAAAACCATCCTTTCTCTCAGATTTGAGCATCAACAATATATGAATTATCATTCCGCAATCTACAAATTGCCTACTTCCTCCTCTTTTCGTCACCACTACCCATTTGTCATTAGCCCTTACGTCAATTCACGAGCATGCATTATGTCTGATTAGTGCTGATTATTGCAGAGAAGCTGCCAGACACGGAATTGGAAGCATTTCTGATGAAGATAAAAGAATGAGAGATGTCAATTTATTGGAAAATCGAGGAGAGAGGAAGAGAATCAGAGAGAACGGCAAAAAGATGGGTTCGACGAAAAAGAGAAGGTCGACTGGAAATGCGGGCACTGTCTGGAGGCAGCCTCCAGTGCACAAACTCGCCAGCATGTCCAAGTAAGTCATTTTCAGACTCAGTAAATTTTAGACTTTTTTTTCGTAACTTTCGATTTTCTAGAATTTGCTGGTGCCAAACCAGATTTTTTTTATGTGTTTGATATCAAGATAATCATCATCATTTGAAGATCACCTTTTATATTTTCACATAAACAGAATTATTCCTTGCGTTTAGAGAATTGTTATTAGAGACAATTTCACAAAATAACTAACGTTAAGAGTGTCCAAGAATATATACAATACCTGACAAAAGTTTGGAATATTCCGAAAAA
Source organism: Diploscapter coronatus (assembly GCA_964036155.1). Lineage (NCBI taxonomy): Eukaryota > Metazoa > Nematoda > Chromadorea > Rhabditida > Rhabditidae > Diploscapter > Diploscapter coronatus. The sequence continues at coordinate 83,975,471 of OZ038422.1, read as the reverse complement.
GTTGGATAACTAGTGAAAGAATGGACCAATTGAATTGCCCTTTGGCATACCAATACCTCTGGCGATAAGCAATAATTATGTAGAACAAATATGTAGATATCACGATTACAGTTAAAAACCGAACAACTTTACCATTTTCAAAGGGACAAAAGTTTGGAATATTTTGCATAGTAGTTTTAAAAGATTTTCTATGCGGGTGATACCCGAAGGTATCGGGTCCAAAAATTTATCACGAGTTTCCATGGATATGTACTTGATATGTGCCAAGTTTCATAATTATTGGATTCAAGATTATGGAATTATTAATTTTTTTCGGAGACCCTCCTTAACTATAGAAAATAGAAGTAATTAAGGTGTTGTCATCTGAAGACGTGGCGCCATGAGACATCAGATGAAGTAATCGAGAAAAGAGTTAAAGGAATGAATTGTCTGATATTTTCTGAGTATCTTACCTTAATATTTACTTCTCAATCGCCTCTTATCAGAAAGTTATGGATGGTTGAATAACACTTTTGCAAAATATCCCAAATTTATATACACTTCGTTGCAAAAGTTTAAACCGCTCGTCAAATATACGGGTTTCAGTATTTTCTCCATACGAAACGCCAAAATTTTTATATAGCGAGAATCGCCGTGCTCGGAAACACTATATTCAACACAATTAAAATACCAAACAAATTTATTTATACTCAAAAGTCAACTTTTTAACAATTTACCCGTTGCAAAAGTTTAAACCGTTTTACATTTTTATTGATTCTATTGCATTTTATTGATTTTTTCATACAAATTTTAGTTTTATAATATTCTCCATACTCAATTTACCTAATTGCCAAGTTTCAGCCCGATCTGATTTCTCTGAAGAAAGATATGATTTTTTTATCGCAACGCGCTCTTAACTATGGAAAATGACAGTTTTGTATGAGATTTTTCAGAAAACTTTTCTTTAAAAATTCATTCTGCAAAAATGGATAGAAATATCCTATAAAATCTTATAGACCCTATAAGACCATCCAATTACGCTTATTTATTGCCTTGATTCATTGCCTGAAACCGCGTTGCTGTAGTAAACAAGTGCTTCAAATATACGACATCGTTTTAACTCATCTTAACTATAGAAAATGAGGAAAATTTCAAGTGTTTTCGGAAAAGATCGTACTCTGCACCTGTAGGATTTTTTCAGGGTCAACCATTATTTGATTTTGAAAGTCTATTGGCTGAGTTATCATGACATACCAATAGTTTCTGGATAGGTTAGCTATTATCAGAATAACGATTTTTTAAAGAAAAGTTTTCTGAAAAATCTCATACAAAACTGTCATTTTCCATAGTTAAGAGCGCGTTGCGATAAAAAAATCATATCTTTCTTCAGAGAAATCAGATCGGGCTGAAACTTGGCAATTAGGTAAATTGAGTATGGAGAATATTATAAAACTAAAATTTGTATGAAAAAATCAATAAAATGCAATAGAATCAATAAAAATGTAAAACGGTTTAAACTTTTGCAACGGGTAAATTGTTAAAAAGTTGACTTTTGAGTATAAATAAATTTGTTTGGTATTTTAATTGTGTTGAATAGTGTTTCCGAGCACGGCGATTCTCGCTATATAAAAATTTTGGCGTTTCGTATGGAGAAAATACTGAAACCCGTATATTTGACGAGCGGTTTAAATTTTTGCAACGAAGTGTAGGAAAAGGGCTAATTTCAATCGAAAACTATTTCATTCTTCTGACACTTTTCAGATAATTTTTATATCCTTATAAATTTCTAAGCTAAATACGCAGAAAATATTAGACAATTTATTCCTTTAACCCTTTTCTCGATTACTTCATCTGATGTCTCATGGCGCCACGTCTTCAGATGACAACACCTCAATTACTTCTATTTTCTATAGTTAAGGAGGGTCTCCGAAAAAAATTAATAATTCCATAATCTTGAATCCAATAATTATGAAACTTGGCACATATCAAGTACATATCCATGGAAACTCGTGATAAATTTTTGGACCCGATACCTTCGGGTATCACCCGCATAGAAAATCTTTTAAAACTACTATGCAAAATATTCCAAACTTTTGTCCCTTTGAAAATGGTAAAGTTGTTCGGTTTTTAACTGTAATCGTGATATCTACATATTTGTTCTACATAATTATTGCTTATCGCCAGAGGTATTGGTATGCCAAAGGGCAATTCAATTCGTCCATTCTTTCACTAGTTATCCAACTTTTTCGGAATATTCCAAACTTTTGTCAGGTATTGTACACAAGTGGCTCTCATTCCTATTTCAATAACTCCAAAAATGGAGCCGCCATTTTCAGTTCCTCCTCGATATCTTCGCGGGAATCCAATGAAATGCTCCTGGCGTTTCTCAACAATCGAACAGCCCCTTCAGGCGCAGATCCAAATGCAGTCGAATTCGACAATTTCGAATTCGAGGCTCCACCCACTCAGTGAGTTATTTTCTCAATAATCTAATGCTTTCCCACTAAGTTTATGCTGAACCTATATTTTCTCTACTTCACATATTCATGTTTCGGTGAGTTTAGACCATATTTGATTTTCTAGCTTCAAATTACCATTTCCACTCCCACCTGATTTCATCTTGTTCATCTCTGAACTTTTCTGATTTGAATTTTTGGGAACATCCTCCACCTTCTTTATCAGAAATATTCTATTCCACTTTTTATGCTTTATGCGCTTTCAAAATTAGTGAACTCAGTGAATTTTCTAAGAGTTCTATGAGTTCCCCCTTTCCTCCTCTCTGATCTTTCCCTGCTTTGTTCCGCTTCAGTCGGATCACACGGCTATCACGCTTCAGGTTTCAGTCCATTTTGTTCCAGTCTGTCTTCGAATCTGCCCGCAGACATTCACTTTCTTCTTTAATCATCGAATGATGGCATTCTTTTCATGAGAAGCTCTGCGAAGTGAGCGGTTGTTTGTCGATTCCTTTGGGAGTTTTTGAAGAACAACTCTGAGTTGAGCAGTGATCATTTCGGACGAAATTCAATTCTTACCTAATCGGTGTTTCAATTCGAACGAATTCTTTCACATGTCTCTTTTTATTTTACTACTATCACTTTTTTATAGAAAAGTTCTCTCTTATCATTCTTTTCTACATTTTTGAAATTCAAAAGTCATATTTCCTTATATTTACCACTAACATATCATTGCCAGAATTCGTAAAGATCAAATTTTTTTTTCTATATTTATCTTCATAAAATTGTGTCATATGCAAATATTTTATTCACACGACGCAATCAATCGTTTGACATCTCGAACGTGCATTCGTGCATTCCTTCTTCGATTACGAAGGTGAACAGATCGACGGTCAAGTCATCAAGTGATCACTTCTCATTGACAGATTCATTTGCTCCTAGCTTTTGCTTATTTCAACTTCCCCCTCACTTTTCATCCTTTTTGCATTTCTTTTCCTCAGCATCTTGCAGCTCCTATCACCAATCATTCATATCCTTCACTCTAGTCAAATTTAGAGGGTATTTGGAAATCTAACAATTTAACGAAATATTATGCAGTTCTAGGAGATGGTAATGGAACGATCTCTCAATTTTGCATGCTATCATTTTAAGTTGCGAAAGTCTCAAATTACCGACCTAGACAGACTTTTGTACGGAATCCATAGGTAAAAATAAGGGATTTAAATCTTGTTTCAGACCGTAATTATGCATCAACATTCAATAAGAAAAACGAATTTTATGAGCCATAAAATCCCGTCATGGATCAAGATCATTAGCTTGAGTCTGACTCCTCGTTTTTTTCCTTCCTGAATTTTGCTCCTGCCCTGCAGCCCTATCACCAATCATTCATATCCTTCTTTCTTTCGGCTTTCCTTCTTTCAAATTTCTTCAAGCATCTTTCTTCGTCTGCTTTGTTTCTGTGTGGCAATTGGCCTATCCTTCAAACACACATCTTTAACACGACGCATTTTTGATTTTCTGAAATTTCGAACGAATTTTGCGATTTTATTGATTTTTAGCTAACTGTAGGTTTTTGTAAATTGACATCATATGATATTCTACAAAAGTAATTTAAAATATATATATCCTAATATTGTCTTCCAATATCTAAATATTTGCAAAAATATCCAATGACGCTCATTCCAAATTTTGATCCTCCAAAAATGAATTGCAATTTAAAATGCGAACGTTTGAATTTGAAATTTCGCATGAGCAAAGCTAGCGACGAGAAATGTGATATTTGAAGCATCTCTGCCTCTGGCAGGAATCCTAATGTAAAAATGCAGAATAAATGAGAGCATTTATGCAGGACCTGCACATTTCTTAGAACTTACTTGATTCTATTTACCATTATCTGAAGTTTTCTATTAATTAAAAATTCACATTTCAGATTGCTATTTCTTCACATTATACAAGATTTTTAGGCTTGAGTAAATTTAAAGCGAAATTAAAGCTGAATCTTGATATTTAGACAGTCCATGTATTTTGAGGTACTGCTTATTTTCGCACTTCTATCATCTTTCCTCGATTTTTTTTTTCTGTTTCAACGTTTCTTCATCTCTAAATGCATCCGGAGCATAGTCATTGGAGCGTTTAGGCTCGAATTTCTCGTTCATTTACTCTCCCCTTCTCTTATTTTCCTCTCCTTACTCTCCCCGGCTATTCCCCTCCCAAATTCCGCCAAATCTATCCCCATTCCAGAGGAATTTCAGATCCTCTAATCTAGCCCCATTATTTTATTCTTGTTTCTAAATTCTCTATTTTAAATCTGAAAACTCCAACTTAACTCATCATATTCAACTCTAGTTTCAAATCCTGACCTATCCGCTTACCCCTACCCTGTCAGAAATTCCAAATCTCTAATTTTTATTCAACCTAATCCATATCAATCTAAATAGACTCCACGTTATTATTTTCTTAAATTCTAAATCCTGAAACTTGATTCCCAAATCTGACCCAAATGGAGGAAATCTTCAGACAAATGCAGCAATCCGGCTCAGGCGCAACCTCGTATTCATCATCGCCCGAAGGAGAATTGGATATGCTCATCGGATTCTTCTTGATGAATGGGTTTTGTATAGGTAGGAAATTAGCGTGAATTAAAATCCCTGAAATTTATGTCAATTTATCACTATAAAATGATTTGCAAGTTTCATCTTTAGACCTAATTTCTTCTTTGGCAATCGTGAAATTTACAAATTTGATGATAATAAATGATAATGATTACAAGAATTACATAGTTTATACAAATCAAATATATTTTTAGTAATGTTCCTCCTGTTCGGGCTATGCGTTATTCTGCCTTGTATGAGGAAGCGGCCGAAGTTCCTAACTCCAAAGAATAACGTAGTCGTGGAGAAGAAAGTTGTCGAGAAGAAACCCGCACTGACGACGGCGCCTAATTCAGCGTCAGCTACTCCACTACCGCCCCAGGTATCAGGTTTTAAAATTAGATAGGTTTTAAGTTGAAGATTCTAGGAAAACAAAAGATCGAATTTCAAAGTTTATCCCGACCATTTTCAGAAGCCGATGTTCAAGAATCTCGTGAAGAAGGTCATTCAGAAGCCCGAATTCAATCAATTGAAGCGGGAATCGATTGCTAATGCTGCTAATAACAAATTGGCCGTAAATAAAACGAATATTCAGGTAAAATAAAGTCTGCATAATTAAATTTGACAATGACGATCAGCTTTTTATATTGAAATGTTTTTAACGAATCTATGAATGGTTTTATTTTAAAAGTGATCTTCACTTTTACATCCATGCAACAAAGATATATTTCTATCTTATAAGATGGCATTCATTAAAATCTAAAATAAATTTTCAGATCGCGATCCAGCCGTCAGATGAAGTGGAAATGTCTGCTTGTGAAACGAGCTCACAAGGTAAAGATGATCGAGTTCTGGTTATAGACGAGGAAGAACCTGAATCGAAATCATTAATTCGCGCGAATCTGCTCGAAAATGTCGACTTTGATGACCTGTATTACCTCTCGCCTTCACATCTTTGATGCAGATTTGAAAATAGTAAGACTTTTTGGCATTATGGCACGAGTTTTTGATAAGTTAGAATAAGCATTGACTAGAGAAATTTTCCTAGTCTAATTGTCAAAAAGCCATGTTATTTTCAATTTGCAATTATGGTTCTGATCGTTTAAATTCGGCTTTTACTCAAGTGATACCTCGCAAAATTACCGGTGCTCGTTTTATTCCATTATTATTGTGTCATTTTTAAATTGCTGTAACACTCAAAAGCAATTAATTTTGCCTATTATTTCAGTTCACTGAATATTACAGTAATTTTTGCAATATTCTGTTTGTAAATACTATATATTATTATTCGTTATGTTTTATTTGCTCGCGTATATAAATAATGATAACAGAGTATCGAAGAAAAACATTGTCGGTATATGGAAAATGAGATACTGTTGTTGAATAACACGGATGATTATAGCAAGAGAAGGAGAATTATACTTGTCATAAAAATTGAAATCTTACAAAATAATGATTTAGACAACATTTCTAAATGATATTCTTGAAACTGAGAGTTTTCATCAGATCTGGGAAAAGAACAAATTTGGGTAGAAAAGTAGTGAAGTGAATTGATTTCAGACTTCTCAAAACGCGACCCGCAGAAAATAGTATATCTTATCGAGAGAGAAAAAGAAGATGCTTTCTTTCTCTCTCAATATGCTATACTTTTTGTAAGTCGATTTGGGGGTTTTTGCGGGTCGAGTTTTGAGGTCGGATTGGTTTTGCACAAGAAGAGAATAAGTTAGAATGTTCGTGAATTACTAAAAGAAATTGCTGAGATAACTGTAGGTAGATTTTTTTCCGAGTTTTCTAATGTCATTTGAATTACAGAGACTGCAAATCCTTTAGATTCTTTTCTCCGGGCGGGCTGAAAAAGATATTCTCAAAATTCATAAACTCAATTTATCTTTCACTTACAAACACTAAATCGAAACCTTTGATAGTTTTTATTCTTTTACCGATTTTTAAATTATTTCACCAAAAGGTGAGTCTCTCGATATATGGCTTCAACATTTTCAAAGAAATTATTGTCGATAAAAAATCAATTTTAGTCATAAATCTCATTTTCAAAACAACAACAAAAACAATTGCACAAATTAAAATACTCACCCTTGCGGAATTTGAGCGTACGGATTGGGGACAGCGCTGCCAGTGGATGAAGGAGCATAGGGGTTGACGGGGAAACTGATGCCCGGATGAACCGGAGGAGGAGGCATCGAGTAGGCATACGGCGGAGGGGGATAGCTCGCACTGCTACTCGCTGGAGGCATCATGCCGGGAGGAACACCTTAAACAGTGTTAAATTTTTATTGATTTTTACCTACATCTAAATCTCGAATAAAATGTATCAATTATAGTAGTAGTAGTTTGTTACAAATTTTAAGCTCGAAGTCAACTTCTCCAGTAACGTTTCTTTCAATTTCGAGCATTTTGAATTATTTAATTTTCTGCTTATGAGTGTGTGTGTGTGTGTATGCGAATTGAATTTATTCTTGTAGCTCAAATTCTTTTCTTTTTTTTTATTTAAATTCTTGATAAAATCCTAAAAAGCCATACCTGGATAATAGGGGTTGATCGGAGCAGAATAGTGGAATGGAGGTGGAGCTGCAGTGGCGTAAGGAGACGAGGACGCAATCGGCTGAGGGCCTGGATGATGAGGGTGAGGCACGGAATGAGGAACGGAATGAGGCACGGGAACAGGTGGGAGAACGGATGATGTGACTGGCACTGGGGTCGGGACTGTCATCGTCCTGGAATAAGAATTTTTTGCAAAAGAAAATTTGATGGTTTTTCAAGGGGGAATAATTTTTTCTTTTTTGTTTATTAATGAATTCATTTTTACAGAGAAATAAACTTTATGAGACTTTGGAAAAAAAAACGTTAAAAGTTGACCCACATCGTTTTAGACTCCTTGGAAGTGGTCGGCTCAGCTTTGACCGGCAAGCTGGCCTGTGGAGCCTTTTCCGACGCCGGATTTTCAGCAGGTCTGATCACTGGCTTGATCTCTTTCTCCTTCTCCTTTCCACTCGATTCGGGCGATTTTTCCTTCTCGTTTTCGGGCGCTGTCTCCTTTTTGAGTTGCACCTTTTTCGGAGAAGGGAGAGGAACTGCCTGAAGTTTAAGATTCGTTATGTTAAAGCATTTTTAGACGGTTATTTTATTACTTACTCATTGAGTAAGTTTTAAGAAAGTGACAAATTTGTAAAATGCTGGTGTCTTAATTACAACTTGTCATTGGTTGTAAACTGGCAAACGCTACAAAATGCTATCTTAACGAAAAATGCCACAAAACTTTAAAGTTTTGAATTATCGAATAAACTTTATTTTAAAAAAAGAAAATTGCAACCTTAGATTTGGGAGGAGTCTTTTTGACGGGCTGCCTGACGACGTCTCTGATGGACGCAGTTGGCGCTGCCCCAGTCATCCTCTTGATCTGCTTCCTCGGCGGCTCATCTTCATCCTCGTCCTCTTCCGTGTTCTTGTCTTCATTGTCTGAGGGGGCCTAAAATCATTTTTTTTTAGATTTAGATTTAGATTTTCAAGAATTCTATCATCGTGGAAACATAATTGCTAGGCAGTTGCAAAATGACGGCACGATTTTCTATAGAAGAATGGTGTGATTTGGTAGAATTAATCGAGTCATACTGTAGAAGAACGTACGTCCCCGTCCATTTCGGCCTACCGTCATATTGCTTTTATTATTGAGAAAATAAAATGATACCTGCTTCTCGTTTTCCTCTTCATCTTCGGCCTCCTCATCCACTTCTTCTTCTTCTTCATCTGAAAATAAGAAAATTACTTTCTATTTTTCGCGCCCAAACACTATCTAGCGATTTTTAATAATACAAATTTCAAATGTGCCTTCTAGGGCTTAAAATTTGTGACACTTCCATGTTAAACATGACAGCAAGAAGAAGGGAAGAAAGGAGAAATAGCATGAGCAGACGCGGTGGCAGACAACGAGAAGAAAAGTGAGAAAAACATTCCTTTCTTTTCGTTGTCGCGTTTGACATGGGAGTATCATAAGTTTTAAGTCCTGATACCTTCTTCCTCCTCCTCCTCCTCCTCGCTGGTCGGTTGGAATTCATCTTCATCGTCTTCTCCCTTCGACTTTTTCGATTTCTTACTGTCTTTCTTCTTCTCAGGAGACTTCTCCTTTTCTTCCCCTTCCTTTTCAGGATTTTCCTCTTCTTCTTCTTCTTCCTGCTCATCTTCGTCCTCTTCACTCTGGAAATTGACATAATTGGAAAAGGACCAGTTTAAAGTAATCATAGATAATTATTAAACTAGAATGCACGGTAAAAACATACAGGGTTTTAACATTTTACCTCATCTAGCATGTCAGTATGAATTCTTTCATGTATCAAATTTGACTATTTACCTCATCCTGCACAATCTTGCTCTTCACAGCCTTGACGACAGCTTTCCTCATAGGTCTGCCCGTTTTCGTCTTCGGTCTTTCCTCTTCACTTTCTTCATCCTGCAATAAATTATTGGATTTTATGCCAAATTATTTCATGTTTGCTGAAAAACTAGCGTAGATAATGGTGAAAAGATACTTTAAGCTATGAATCTCGTTAATTGACAAGGTTGTCTAATATTGATTTCCAAAATAATCAAATTAAGGAAATTAGTCACCTCCTCTTCCTCCTCACTACTGCTGGGCTGTTTTCTGGCCCACTTGGAGGGCGGTCTGGCAGGTGCACGTCTTCCACTCGACGCTGCCGACTTTCGTTTCTTCGCCTTTCGAGAATCATCCGAATAATTGCTTCCCTCGGACTCTTCCGATTCACTTTCGTCGGAATTCCTGAAAACTCAAAAAAGATTGAATTTCTTTTCCTCAATAGAGAACAACTTTTAGAATTTTAGTAAGTTTGGTATCAATTGATTCATAGTAATAAAGATATAATTAAACAAAAAGTAAAATGTTATTGAAATAAATAAAATTCGCTTACCATCCCCTCTTTCTCTTCTTCTTCGCAGGAGCAGCCCGTCCCTTGCTCTTCCTCTTCTCCTTGTAGTCATACTCATCCTCGTCTGACTCGTCATCATCGATGAAGTCGTCGTCCGACTGCGTTCTGACTCCGATGCGGAAGCCACTTCTTCTGAAATATTCAATTAGTTTTTTTCTTAAAAAACTAAATAAATATTTGGGAAATTCACGATGAATTTAGTCAAAGAAACTTTGTTGCACTGCATGTAAAAAGTAACGTGACAAAACAGTTTTTGTTCATTTCACTGAAATTTTTTAGTGGAAAATATACCTAGTTCTCCTCTCCATGTCCGAAGGGACATACTCGGATCCCGACTCGATCAGCTCTGCGTCGGCCTCTTCGACCTCGCTGTCGCTGGCCTGGTACTCTTCCGAGTCGTCGTCGTCGTCCTCTTCTGCGTCCAAATCATTCAGCCGCTTTCGCTGCTTCGCCGTCTTTGGACGACCAGGCGGTTTGCCCACCCTCGATTCTCTAAAGAAACATTTTTAATGAAAGGTAGCTAAAAATGCCATCGCTTTTAAAGGAAAATTCAATTTTTAGAATTCGATTCTTCTCTAACGTACGAAATATAAAGCATCCTTATAGAAAGAAAGAAAAAAACCTAGACAGAATGAGACATTTTAGAGAAGGGGGTATGTTAATCTTGTTTTACAGAGACGTGACACATAGATAGGATGGCAGTACGTATCGGAAATCTGGCTTAAGACCTGACTAGGTCAGACATAGAATAATTCTAGTGAGTTTAATAAAGTCCAAGACTTTACCCAGCATCATCATTCGACCCCTCGCCTCCAGCAGCCTCTCCTTCCTCGGCATTTTCATCTGCACTCCTTTTTCGATCTGCTTCGATGATGTTCGCCATGTCCTTGCCGCGACCCGCCCCACCGGAAGGACGGTGCAATTCTGCAATTCAAATATTCGAATATTCGAATTTAGTAAAAGGAAAATTCAGAAATTTCTTATCCCTATAAAATATCATTCTTTTAAAATGAGTGAATTTAGAAAATTTTCAAAAAAGTTAATATTCCGACCTCCAGGCGGTGAATGAGTCGGACTTGCATCCCCCAGCTCCTCGCAAGCACCCTTGATCGCGTTGTCGAATTCGGAGAACTTGTAGTCGATCTGCTTCGTGGTTCTTCTCGATCTACCCTCAGCGATTGTCAGCAGCACTTCTCGTTGGAATCGAGAATGAGGGGCGATTCTTCTGGAATAGTCATATTCGAATCTTTTTTGTCTTAGGTTTGAGCTTAAATTTGAGGTTTCAATGCAAATTTTTATTTCATACAAGTTGCTTTTAGAAAGTTCGTTTTCTAGATATCACAAATTTTAATATCATCATCAGAACCCTTCGTTTTTATCTCGAAAATCTAAAATAGTTTATGATAACTGCTACCTGACGGCCTTCCTCTTGCTCTTCCTCTCCTTAAGCCTGTCTTCATTCTCATCACTCTCCTCGTCAGATTCGCTGCTGCTTCCCTGATTGGCGGACTGTTTGATCGTCGTGGGGATGATGTTATTCAGCGACACACCTGAATGCCAAATTCAGCTAAATAATACAATATGAATAAAAGAAAATGCAAGTAGTCAGAATTGAAATTTTCCTCTGGAAATCAATTTAAAAGATAATCCTACCAATATACTCCATTTCTCTGCGAAGACGGTCAGCTGCTGCTTTCTTCCTGAAAATTTAGTCCTTTTCTTCATAAAATTCGCCGGATCAAGATTGTTCATGGTACATTTTTATCGCCTTAGACTAGAAGAAGATAATGCATTGTGAGAACAAAATAACTTTAAAATGCCTCACTTCTTGTCTTCAGTCGCCTGTTTCTTGCAGTGAAAATCTAAGCATTTGGCGATCTCTTCCAACTTCTCAATCAGCATTCCGTGATTACACTTTGGACAGTACCATTCACCATCAGGAACATACCTGGAAAGGAATAATTCTTCAAAATTCCAGATTTTTGCACTGCAACATCTTCTCCAAAAATAATTTTAAAAATCATACCAAAGCATCGGCTTGAGACAATACGTATGCCAAGCATCGTCGCAGTGATCACAGAGGAGAAGCTAAAATAAGAAAATCTCATAAGGAAACGTTTTTTTTTTTTTTTTTTTTTTTTTTTTTTTTTTTAAATCCACCCAGACTTGGAATTTTTGCATCACAACTGCGGTGTGTTGATCGAGTTTCAACAAAAAGGTTGCAAGTCTGAATCCATCAGCTTAACGAACGGTTCGTATCTATACACAATGGAAACTTAGTGAAATTTTCAAGATACCATGTAAAAATAGTTGTAATTTTTCCCTACCACATCCCAGTCGGTGCTCTTCTTGCATGCCCCGCATAACGAGTCCTCATTGGCCTGTTTCCTCTCCCTCAATTCCTCTTCTTCGTCCGTCGAACTCTCCTCCTCCTCCGCGTGCAGCTTCCTTGCTCGTTTCTTTCCAGTGCCCGACTTTTTCGCAGTTTTTATCACGAATTCACCGTCACTGCCGTCTTCGACTTCATCGTTCGATTCAGAACTGTCTTCTTCATCATCGTCGGATGAGCTCTGAGTTAATAAAATTAGCATAAATTTACTGTTCAAATATTTTAGGATAATTTTCTCCTGAAATATAACCCTGTGAGAGGGATGGTAGAAATTTCATCGCTCAAATTCTTAAGACAAAGTTTCAAAAAGTTGGATGTATCATGATCAAGTGTAAAATTCTTTAGTTTCTATTATGATTATTTGCATTAAATCGAATTCGAAATGAAATAAAGTGATTTCAAAGCCAACCTTGTTCTTTTCTTCCGGAACATCGTTACTGTCGCCATTCTCCTCCTTTTCCTTCTTCTTTCTCTCGACCTTCTTCCTCTGTGGAGAGCAGATCATGTTGAGTGCTTTGCTGGCTGCGCTGCGCCGGGGCAGAAGACGGTGACCAAGTACCTGAATCATAAATTACTTTTCAAACGTATATAATCAGTACCATGAAGGAAAACTGTCGTTTTTCACCAACAGTATTCCTTTTCAAAAATATACGAACTTTAACAAATATTTGTACCATTAAAAAAACTCACATCAAGCTCCTCCTCCTTGTTCTTCTCTACCTTCTCACTTTCAACCTCATCTTCCTCATCAGAGCTCTGCTTGCTTTCGTTGACTTTTGTCACTTTTCCCTGGATTCGATTTCTGCGCTCTTCCTTCTGATTGAGCAGGTGTTCTCGCATCTTCTGAAATTAAAAAATCGGCTTTTATTTAGAAAAGATATGACACATCTCCGACCTGAAAATGCGAAAGAAAAGCAAGAAAAGATTTCTTCTCGACAATATTTGACATATATCTGTATGCCATGTTTTCAAATTGCGATAAATGCGCTCAATTGAAGCATACATGACTTTCCAAAGATACGAATTTTCCATACATCTTATCTGTCAAATGCTTCACTTCTGATAAATCCTGAATAGTTATTCTACCTTGACAGTCTGTTCATCATAGCAGACATCGATGAAGGTGCCCTTTTTGGTGGCCAAATTCATTGTTCCCTCCTCAGGCGGTACTACAGTCTGGCCTTCCTTTTTCTTCTTGTCATCCTCATTCGTGCTCTTCTTCTTGTACCCGAGATCTGTCTCTTTCAATCGATTGATTATTCCATCGAGATCATCGCGAGTTCTCAAAATTTACTCAATTTATCGATTTTTTCGTTGTTATAAATAAATAGATCTTGGAAAATTCATGTTATTTTCAAAAAATCGCAATAAGTCATTCAGTTTTCTAGTCAGCACAATTTCTTCTAAAAGTATGTACATAGATCTTCCTGTTTATTAACAATCTTTCCTTTTCAAAATTGTTGAAATTTCCAAATGAATATTTTTTTATTTGGATAATAATTTTCTAGGGCGAATTTTTAAAGTTATTTTCTTACTTAGCAATCAGCTTCCAAGTAGTGCCCGATAAATCGTCAGGCTCTTCTGTGTAGACGCGGATATCGTGTTTCTGATCTTTCTGCACCCAGTACGACAGACCGTCCTTGTCGTTGCCGACTGGGATGAGACGCAAGTCAACTGCTTTGCAGGTCGAAACGAGCTGAACACATTTCTTTCACTTTAAAAATCAGAGATAAATACGCGACTCGTTGTGAAGCTCACAAGTTCATCATGACACCATCGGACTTGTAAATAAATCTAGAGTGCAAAGAGACATAAACAAATGGTGATTATGTTGAACTGGTGAACTATCAAGGGATCAACACAGTTGCTAAATTTTCAGGAGAAAAGTATTTGCTAAAAATCTCACATGTTCCTTGAGTTTGGGATTGAAGTCGAATTGCGCTTCGCAGAGGGCCTTCAGAATTTGGATTTTCACGCTGACTGGGAGATGAACGTAGCCGTATCTGAACATGCAAAGTGATCAAATGATCAATTATTAAGGAAGCTTAGAAAATGTCAAGTTCTTTTTTTTCTTTTACAAATGACGTTAGATCTAACTGGGAATTCTCGAAGAAGTTAAGCAATACGTTGGAAAGAAAGGAAAGCAAAATAATATAGCAGGTAAAAAGGCTCATTAAAACATTTTGTTTTTTTTTTTCGGAACTTTACGCTTTCCAGGAAAGAATGATGATAAAAATAATATTGTATCGGTCGTCAAATGAAATGACAGTTCGTGTGCTAAAAACGCCGTTGTGAAAAATGTGCATATATTGCGCGTCACGACTATGCGCGCAAAGAGGGAGAGGCTAGAGTGCAGAGGTGTAGAGAAAGGCGAGTCAACGGGGAATAATGAAGCGAGTGGTACACAGTTTCTCGTCTCTCGCCTTTTCTCCCTATTCTTTCTAGCACACGGTCCGTCACTTCGTTCGACCAGCGCGATGTTGTACCTTTCAAGTTTGAACAGCTCCTCTTCAGTGGATTCGTTGAGCCCGAGGAACTTCTTCAGGTAATTCTCCCAGTTGTCGGCTCGCACCGAGAGGAAACGAATTCGACGCATCAGGCTCATGTGCAAGTCCAGAAGCTCTTTGTTCACTGCATTTAAACAATCATCAGACTTCTCGAAATTCGACTCGCAAATCGACCCGTCGGAAAACTAGTATGTCGTATCGAGAGAGAAAAAAGCATATCTTCTTCTTCTTCTCCCTTGAAAAGGTGTGCTATTTTTCAGCGGGTCAAGTTTTGAGTCTGGAAATCATTATTTATTCAGAAAGCAAAAATAACCTCGTCCCTTTTCGTCAAAAGTCGTCAGTATCTCTTCGAGTTTCGTGAACGAAATCAGCACGTTCTTGATGCCTGAAATATCAGTTTACTTGCAAGAAAAATGGCAAAGAATATTTTCTCTTAATTTAAAAACTAATTGAGCTTCTCCCAAAATACAAAATCAAATTTTAAGAAAATAAGAAACTACGAACCCAACAGAACTCCGAATTTGTTGAAGAATGAGCAAATCGCGGCAAAGTCGGGGTCGGAGTGGAGTTGATTCAGGTCCACCTGCAAAATTCATAAATAAGTCGATAAGTTTCTACTATTTCATGAAAAGTTTTTAAGGAAAAAAAAACATAAGGAACCGTACATACTTTATTCGCGAAGAGAGTGAGAAGCATCGAACTCTGCATTCTCTCCACACGAATAATGCTATTTCTTAATGTTCGCACTAGAACGAACAAAGTCGGAACACGCGCGTCCAAAGAATGGAATAATTTTAGAAATAAGAGGTAACGAATTGCCAACCTGCGGAGCACTGCTCTGCCTCCTGACATCGATGCCCCCCGCGGGCGCATCCAGTAAACCCTCCTCCTCGTTTTCGTCGTTCATCTCCTCTTCCTCCTTCATTTTATCCTTCTTGACGTCGGCTGCAGCGTCGCCAGGATCATTCCCATGCTCCGAGGTTCGCGATTCTTCGGTCATTTCCTAAAAATAACAAAATATAGACCTTTGGAATCTGCTATCCGCATTTTATCCATATAACCATTTGTAAAGGCCATCATCATGACCAGACTTGCGACCTTTATCAAAAGTTGACACTCGCACCCTCAAAAATGACATCCGACCCGCGGGTGCGGGTTTTTATTTGCAAGTCTGATCACGATCAATGGGATGGAATAGTTCGATAAAGTGCATTTAGACATTTCTAGGGTGACGAATACGAGGAGTCTTTGGAAATGAAAATAAGAAATTTGAAATTAGAAAAATAGTTTCAAGGAAATTTTCCCCAACCTCCTTGACATCCTTGCTGGTTTCCTGTTTGGCGGATGATTCTTCGCCATCCATTTTTCAAGTCCAAGAATCGAGTTGAATTCTGATTCTGAAATTAAAATAAATTGGAAGAAAAACAAACAAATAAACACGCAAAATGGACAATTTGAAACTCGTGGATGAGTCACGCGATACAAATCGATAAGATCTCCGTGTCACTGCTTCAGAAAATGCAGGTGGTTATCCGACTTTTCAAAAATTTGAATTTTCAGACAATCTTAGAAAAGTCGCAAAATTCGCCCGAAAAACACCCCACTATCCATACAACGACTGCGAATGCTTATAGCATACTACGCGTTTAAACGCGTAGTACGCTGTAAATATTCGCGGTCGTTGTATGGATAGTGGGATATTTTCTTATTCGTCTTCCACTCCTTCGTAAATCTTCGTCATTTTTTAGCTTTTCCTGCAGCTCTGAACCGTTATCAGTGGTTATGAGATGATCAAAAGTGAGCGGTCATTGGAAATCTTCACAAATCTGCACAGTCCATTCGAATGCGTCTCATCCTGCTCATTCTTGTCTTCCAGACGTTCTGCTCAATTAATGGTACGGTCATTTTTTTCTTTATACTCATGGATTTCGAAATTTCAAATATTTTTTTCTTCAAATCTATCAAAAATGCGATGAAGCTGAAGTATGAATTTTTTAATATTGAAAAAATCCTGCCAATTTTATGGCTGATTATCGGTTTTTTTTTTCAAAATTTCACTATTTTTCAGCTTCCACCCCAATGAGTTTGTCCTCGTTTGAGAGAGCCGTGTTCACTCCGTCCACGAGTCGATATAAACGAGATACAGGGGATGACACACTACGGATACATTTGCAAATTTATGGTAAGGCATGAAATTTTATCGTTTTAAAAATGGGGAAGAATATTTTGCTTTTTTGATAAATGTTGTGATTCCAAGCTAAAATTCATGTCTAAATTTATTACGAGCGTTCTTTGAAGCTTGTTTATCAGAAAAGTTTTCGATTACTTTCAGCTTTTTTAAATGTCGAGTTTTTGAATTCCAGGCAAAAAATACGAGTTGCGACTTCGGCCTTCGTTCGCTGTGTTCGACGAGAATCTGCGAATCAGGAATGGACTGAATGAAGACGTCGGTGGAGTGGAGCAGATTCTGGAGGATCACTTCGATGTGCAGGCCGTTGGTTAGTTTTTGAGAAATTTCCTTTTATATTTGATTGAAAATTATCATGATAATAGTTTTCTTTCCTAATTACTTTTACATTTTTTTCTTCAACAAAATGAAAATTACTTCAGGTTACCCCTACAGCCGAGGCACTCTAACTCGAATCGACGACGGGTACATTGGATCGATAACTTTGACGGGTCTCCAAGAGGATCTGATCTATTTCGAGCCTGCAGCTCTGCATTTTGCTCAGTCTTCATTCAGGTTGGAGTATTTTCTTGCTTCTTTTTAAAAATTTCATTTCCAGCGATGTGATTGCCTATCGAGCCGATGACGTAAAAATGGATAGAGTGCACAAGTTTCTGAGTCCGATAGCTTTTCCGGGGCCTGTAGAAATGGTAAGAAATACTTTTATTGAAAGTTTTCTCACTTTTCGGCCTAGAGTATGTATAATGTTCCTGGAAAAGCAAAAAATGGCTGAAATTTAAAAATAAAATGAGACTTTTTGAATTTCCAGAGGCCTGAGAAGCAATCTGAAGGAGAGTCAGTAAAGAGGACGAAACGAGAAGCGTCGCTTGAAAACGAGAAGAAGAATCGCTGCCCACTGAAAGTCGTAGCCGATTACAAATTCTACTGGAAGGTCGGCAGGAACAGCACTGCGCTCGTCACCAGATATATTGTGAGTTTTTTTTTTCAGTCCTAGGGAAGACGATCGTGAGCAGCACCCCTTAGCGACCTACCCCACGTACATTTTTTCATTCGACAAAAGTACCCCCCAAATATATTTTTCAAATTCTATATTGATAAAGTTGAGCAATCTCTGGATTTTATGATATTTTTCTAGATAAAGTAATAAAATGCATGATTTGCAGGTGAATATGATAGCTCGAGTGAACGACATCTACGCGGTCGTGAATTGGGACGAAGGCAGGGAGTCCGAAATAAGCGGGCGTGGAAAGTTAGATCTCTTTTTTTTAAACCATCCAAATATTTGAAACTCAGGTTCTTCAACATGGGTTTCTCAATCAAAGAAATCAAGATCCTGGACAAACCAGACGATAGCAACCTGCTGTTCTACAATGGAGGAGGCATCCAGACTGAGTCGGGGCAGAAATTTTGGATTCCTGATTTGCTATTGAAGGTATTCGTAAATTTTTTTCTTTTTGAGAAAAAACACCAACTTTTTTCTTCGTCGATGCTATTTGCATCCAAGTTGCAATTTTAAATAAAAGCCTATTTTTGTGATTTTTCAAAGTGCTTCATCTTTAGTATTTCGCTCTTGGAGAAGGCTCTGGCGATTTCTGTCTGGTTCATCTGTTGACTGCCCAGTCCTTCAAGAACTCCTCTGTAGTTGGGTTGGCCTACCTCGCAAATCCCAGTAACCCATCAGATCTGCCCAATAATGGAGGTATCTGTGCGGATGTCAGTTACGTGAGTCACTTGGATTTATATACTCCAGAAATTTGGCCTTATTATCGCGATGTCGAGACATGGCTAAAGAAGGCGAAGGTGAGGTTTCAAAGCATCTAACTTCTTTTGGCAAAATCAAAATCCTGAACTCGTTTTGAGTTATTCATTTAAAGGATAAATGAAATCAAGTTTCTTTCATTTGAATAAAGTTCCTTTTTTTATTTTACAGTGTACATACTTCATTTCAAAACGTCGCGATAGGCCCGAAAAATGCTTACTCCTTCGCTTATTTAATTATGCTTTCAGCTGAATGACAACAGGATCTGGTACAACACGGTGTTCACGAGCACGATTGGCAACGACGAGAAGAACGACTATCCTTTGGTCACGAGGGAGGCCGAACTTATTGTTGCTCATGGTAATTCTTGATTTTTTATTTGCTACCAGATCTGATAGATAATTAACGAATCAATAGAATATCTTGAGATTTTGCTAATTTAAAAGTTAATAGGTTATTATAGAAGAAGCTAAGCTGACATCTTTTCTTTACATGCCATCATTCAAGTTGAAACATTGAAATATTTATAAGTCATCCTTCCGAATATAGAAGTCTCGTTGAAAGGAAAATATTTCGACGTTTTTTTTCCAGAATTCGGTCACGCGTGGGGCTCAGCGCACGACACACCCGACCTGAACTCGAATGTCTCTGCATTCAGCAACGAATGTCAGCCCTCGTACAAGGAGGGCGGCTACTACATCATGAACTCGTTCGCTCAGACTGGGTTCGATGTCAATAATGATGTGAGTTTCCTTTTTAAATTATAGTAAAAATGTTTGAATCTCAAAACTAACAGTTTCATTCTTCTAAAATTCAAATTAATTACCAAGTTAAATAATTTTTTCCAAGCATCAAAAGTTCAAAATTTACCCTCTTGATAATTCTAGCTTTTTCCTTTTAATATTTTTCAGACCTAAATTCAAGGTTTATTGGATCCTGTTTAGAAGTTACTCTTCATTGAATTTTTATTCAAGCGCGTTGTAATTCCAGAAATTCTCCCCCTGTTCCAAAAGAAGCATCCGAAATGTTCTGTCGAGGCGATGGGCGAACTGTTTTGTGGAAGAGAAGAAATCTCTGTGCGGAAATGGAATCATCGAGGAGGGCGAGGAGTGCGATGAGGGAATTCTGTTGCCTGCTGCTACTCAGGGTTAATTTATTTTTACTTCAAAGTATGAAAATGGTTAGAGAATTAATTTGTGTGCTAGTGAGTAGACCAAGTATGCGAAGTTAGACAGGCACGTGTTGGTTGGCGATGGTAAACCTCAAACTTGGGTAATTAAACCATTTATTTAATTTAAAAGAAAAATCAATAAAAAAATAAATACAGGGAAATGTGTTAAGGAGCAGGCAAGCTGCCCTTTATCTCTTGGCAGAAAGCGCGAGCAAGAGGCAAGCAGAAAAGAAAACATTTTTGCATAGGGAATAGATTTAATCTGAAAACATAGAAAAATGTGATTTTTCTACGAAATAGAAAAAGCGAAGGTCGCAGTTCGCGACAAAGTATACGAAAATTTTGTATCTAATATTCCATAGCTTCTTCTAATTGTTTTAGTCATCTTCATTTTAAAAATTGGAAAAAAAAACCATATAATGTTTGAAAGACTTTAATAGAACCTTTTATTTTGCGACTATTTCAGCCCTTTCCTGTTGCACGAAATCCTGCAAGCTTCGCGACCAAGCAGTATGCAGTCCATTCAATCACCCCTGTTGCACGGCCACCTGCAAATTCCACTCGCGCGACCATGTCTGTCTGCTTGGAAATCAGTTCCAATGCAAGGCTACTGCTCATTGCAGGTAAATGATTATGATTTTTATTGAGACTTGAAAGATACGAGATGTTTTCTCAAATAAAGACGAGTGATAAGAAAGGGTTCATAAGTGATGAAGGCTCTAATAAAATAAAGTAGAGTGAAGAATGCAGAGGAAATAGATATTATAAATTCTGCATTGAAAAAAAACGTATCCTTTTCGAAATAGTCATTTTTCTAACTGGCTAAATTTGAGTGGAGTTTCTGGCGACTGTCCTCCCGCACCCCCAATCGAGGACGGAATCGAGTGTCTGGATGAAGGCGAGTGTCAGACGGGTGTCTGTGTGCCGTTCTGCGAGAAAAAGAAGATCGGAAAGAAGGCCTGCATTTGTGAGGATGGTAGGCATTTTTCTTCTAAAATACGAATAACTAGCGAAAAAACGATGAACTTGTAGTTTTCCATATGAAGTTTGTTAAAACTATTGAGAGTTGTAAATTTTTTAATCTTTTCAGTGGAGCAGTCCTGTCATCGCTGCTGCAGAGATCCAAAGAATGCATCAGCACTCTGCGAACCTCATCCAGGTAGCATTTTCAGCAAATTTCTTACTCTAGGGTCCAAATAAGGTTGAATTTAAAAATGATTGATTTCAGGAGCAACCGATTTGAAGGATGGCACGTGGTGCATTAAAGGAGTCTGCAAGAATTCGAAATGCACGACAGAAGTTACGGATCAAGTCGTCAATCTGCTCAATGTTCTTTCCGATGGAAACCGATTCTGTAGGTCAAATTTCGAATTTAGTCCAACGAGGATTATTTTTCCAGGGAATTTCGTGGTATCGAATATGGTCGGAATCATTATAGTTCTCTTCTGTTGCCTGTGGTTTCCCGCTGGGTTCATCGTTCGCAAATGGGTTCGTTTTAGAATTCAACTATTTTCTGCATCATGCTATAATTATTATGCTCCATTTTGTAGTCTTTTCAAAGACCAAAGAACGAACGTCAATTTTCAGGACGAGAAGAAGAAGGCCTCCCGTCAGACCTCGAAACTTTCGAAAGAGCCCCGGAAGGTGATTCAGATCTCGAATGTGGATATGCACAGAGCTAGGTGATGCATTGCTCAATTCTCACATAGCAAGTTTTCCCTGCTTAATTTTGCGATATTCTCTAGTTTCCTAATGCTCTTTTTCCAAATGTCTTTCATTTCATCGTCAGAATGTTTCACTTACGAAATTTCGACACATGAGTTTGTTCAAGTTTTGCGTGTTGTGTTATCTCAATTCTTTATCTTTAGCTTTATTCGAGCTTTTTAACAGAAATCTATCTTGACATATCTATTTTCTCCCAGATCGTCTGTTTGATTCTTTGTGCTGTTTTAAGGATTCTTGTATTTATGAATTTAATTAAATTAACTATTTCCCAGAAAAAAGGATAGAATATTTAGTATCATAATGATCAACATAATTCAACGATCATTCTGATATCGAAGTGCCATATTTTACTAGATCTTATCAAACTTTGAAGAAGATCAACTATAAGATCCCGAGTTGTGTAGAGCCATAAATACGAGATATCTTTTTAGTTCTGCAGGTTTCTCTCGTACCTCTTCTCTCTGCCTTTACATTGCCAATTGTCGTTTTCTGCTGTTGTCGATCAATAACTCTCTCTCTTCGTTTGATCAGTTTTTCTCTATTTCTCTCTACAAAACTAATCGAATTATTGAATTTCACATCGGCTTATTTCTCTGAATTTTATCTTTAACAGCCATGTTTTTCTTTCGAATACCAATGAATTTCGACCAGAAATATTGCCAAACTTCATCATACAGATTATTTCTATGGAATTTATTAGATTTTTATCAATTTTTTTAGGAAAATTCAGAAACAACAATTTTTGAAAACAAGAAAGATGTATTGTGAAAACGCCTTTTTCTTGTTCTCAGAAATACGGTTATTTCCAGATCGTCATATTTTTCAATTTAGTCGTTGTGATATTTGTCTCTCCCCTGTTGTGCTCATATTTCTATTGATTTTTCTGTAGATATTCAATACTTTCACATAGTTTTATGTCATAGATTGACTTTAGACGATGAATAAGAATAAAAACGTTTTTGAAAATTCATCCTTCCTATATTTCGTAATTCTTGTTTCGATGGGCTTTAAATCCGCCTGAAATATCGAGTGACTCATCATTTTCTACTTCTATTTTCACGTTCGTATTTGTTTCCGCCTCCTTCTTTGGTCCTTTTGCCAGTCAACATCATATCGATTTTTCCTTTTCCCTAGTGCATTTTTCCTGCATGTCGCGTAAAGATTCTTAGAATTCGATTTCGTGCTGACAATTTATAGCTAAATATTTGAGCTTCAGGCTTGAACAATCGGAAATGGTTCATAATATCACTGGCGGAACTTCAATTTCTGGTAAGAATAATATTTTTACAAAATCAACCTGAAAATTCTATTACAAGACGATGAAATACAGCTAAAAATTGAAACCAAACAGTTCTTTTTCAAAGCTTACTAAATACTGCTTTCAAATTGATTTCTACAATTTTGTTATGGTTTTTCATGTACATATTAAATCTGAAAATCGAAAACTTATTTTAGGGATGTGGGTCTCGTGCTACAACACCCTACAGAACTGCAACGAGGCGTGTCACTTCAGCTGTTACGAGGCAGACATTTGCAATGACTCCGTCGGGCCCATGATTGCATGCGCCCCGGGATTGAAAACGTAAGAATTTCTCATAAGAGAACATTTGGATTTATCGCGACATGGAAAATCCAACAGGATTATGGATGAGTAAGAAAAAGTCTTCTTGCATATTATTTTGATTTGTATTGCGATAAATCCAGATTACCACACAAGAGAAAAATAGAACATGAATAGTCACTGAAAATATCGAAGGGCGAGTGAAAGATCTATTCACTATGAAATATTAGTGAAGGTTAAACGAAAAAATAACTCTCTTTCATACAGTTAGAGAGCTTGATGACTCGAGGCTTCCAATTTTCCACTCACAATCCTTGTATTTATACTACTGAACATAGCGCATAGTGCTTGTGACCCCTAAAGTTTACCTATTACTCATCCTTTTTCTTGTTTATTTTGCCTTTCATTTCTCCTTTCTGTGAACTTCGTTTCCTCTCATTTCTAAAATTGTCTAATAATTACCACACACACGCACGAACATGGAAACTTGGGACGAGACATTGACTCGGGAAGAGAAGCGATTTGAGGAAATTGGCGAGGAGATTCTGAAGACTGGAGTGGAATGCCTGATGGAGAAGGTGATGCAGTCGAACGGAATCTGGGAGCTCTACGAGAGGATCTCAGGAGACCAATTCGATTGCCCTGTCGTTGATTTTAGGTAGAGAAAATCGAGAAATATTCAAATTTCTAACCTCTGACCCTATTGATAGAAGTTTCAAATAGCCTAAACTTAGATCTTTAGGAAAAATGAAATCTAATGTAAGCACCATTTTTACATAATAGGATTTTGCTAAATTCTCAATTCTTATAAGAACCCGCAAGATATTTACATTTTGAGCATCAATTTTTCATAAGGATATGTAAATAGTAAAAATCTCACATGGAAAACAAGTGTGTAGTTATTTGGTGCGTCGAGTGGTTGCCTACGAAACTCTTTCACTCAGGCTCATGAACTCTTAGTTCATTTCCTGAGTGACTCAGCAACGGGGTATTTCCCAATTCTTCGAGTACAGAGCATGCGATAGCCAGCCGGCTTTTCCCTAGGCCATTTCAAAATACCCGCCCAGATAGACTCCCTCTTCCGCTCTGCCAGATATTTTCCCAGAATGGCCTCAGGGCGCTCATTCTCTGTTCTTTCTGCCTGTGTTTTCTATGTCTTTTGCTCCGTTCCGCATCGATTTGCCTTCTGCCGCAGGCCCATCTCATTTTCGCCTCCTTTTCCTCTTCAGATCCTCATAGTTGTTACATCATAGCGAATATCAAATTCCATGTCCATTTATATTTACTCATCCAGGAATTTTTTAAATGGATAAAATTATAACTCCAAATCTTATTCTATTCGAAATCTCACTTCCAACTTTTTTCGTCTTACAAAAGTTTTCTGGGGCAAATTCATCCAACTTGTACTCCAACTTGGACGAATAAATTAAGGTTGAAATATTTCTAATACTATCAAATCCTCATCTTAAAGTTACGAAATCCCTTCGTTTTTGTTCTGTATCTTGACTGTTGCTTTCTTGAATTTCATAACATGGTCTATTGTTCGCCAAATTAGGGTCACAAGAGCAGAGAAGAGACGGCAAAAATGTCGGATGAGAATCCAAATCTGCTCGAGCTGATTATTTCATTTGACATTACCGGTCTCATCTATTGGATATACGATCACTTGCCCTTCGAAATCAAGAGTTATATTTGGTAAGGAATAAAATGGCATATTTTCCTTAAAATTCGGGATTCATGTCATTATTTATTAATTTCAATTCTTCAGGATGATCATACTGACATTGCTGTTCGTAGCGGCTCTATTTCTCTGTTGCTGTGGTAAGTATAATTTTAAAATAATTTTTAAACTAAAATTAAGAAAATATTTTTCATCAATTATCATTATTTTTGTTGTCTTTCGCTAAATTGCATTTTTCAGCCTGCTGCTTCTTCTGCCCGTTCTGCACGTGTGCCATCTGGTACCGAAAGAGGCGTCAAGCCCGAGCTCGTCGAGCTGCCAGTGCGAATGAGCCTGTCGCCATCTACTCGCATTCACAGTCCCACGGAATCGCTCCACCTCCATACAGTGCTGCTACCGCTGCATCTGCTCCCCCTTTACTTGACAAACGAATGCTACAAAATGCGTAATGTTTTTCTATCTGACAAGCATTTTGGATAGCTGGATTTATCGTGATTTCATATGATAAAAATCGTAACAATTAGTCGAATTTTCAATGTAATTTTGTCGGATATTGCGATATAGTTCACGCTTCTATGCTAAATTCATCCTGACAGGTTTTCATTTCCTCTATTGTACAAATATTTTTCTTCTTCATTCTACAAGTTAGAGAAATCTGTTATTTTTCTTTATCAAAATGCGGGTTCTTTTGAGTTTTTTGACATTGAATCTCAAAGGCTAGATTTACTACTTTTCATTGTGCATTCAAATTTATCTACAATCTTTAAAGAACAAATAAATTTGACATCGATTTAATTTCACCATGGCTATTTTAATTCTTAGCTTTGATAATCACATTTACGTGATCTGGACTAGAGAGCGCAAGTTTCGCCCACTCTCCGCAAAGTCAAAGTCAAGGAAGGCAATTTCGCTAAAATCCTTAACAATTTCTAGAAAATTTACGAAGCTATTTTTTCTTTTCCCACTATCGGATATAGGCAAGGAATATTTTTGCTCCCGGAACATGTCCCCGAAACACGAATTGGGCCGGTCAAAATGTACAGTGAAATTTAAAAATTAGAACAGAGTACAAACAATTCGTTACTTAGGAATCATTTATTTTACACAATGGAAAATATGCATACGAATATTTTAATTTCTCGATTTCAGGATTACTTTAACGTAGTCAGGGTGCACCAATGCCGATCCGTGGATTTTCAATTTCTCCTGAAAATTAGAACTGAAATCTAAATCGTCATCTAACTTCTTACCCCGGTATTCGGTCCTTCAACCATATCGAATTTCCGGAGAATGTAGCATAAAGCCAACTTCTCTTCAATGTAGGCCAATCTCATTCCGATGCATATTCTGGGTCCTAAGTTTGTAACGTCTTGAATTTTCTTTAAACATTAAAGTCATAGGCTTACCTGCTCCAAACGGCATGTAAGCGCCAGGTGGGTGGGGGGTTCCGTTTAGCCACCTGAACAATTAGCCAGTCGTGATCATATAAACGATAATGGATACCTTTCAGGCACAAATTCATCGGCATCCGGCCCCCAGAGCTTCTTGTCGTAATGCAGGTCCCAAGTGTTTGCGCAGACATAGGCGCCTTCTTCGATCTCCATATCGCCAATTGTGGTCGATTTCATGCACTGGCGGGAATTTACACTGAAAACTATGCCATTCAACTGAAAGTGGCTTGAATTTGAATCTGCTCAGAATCATAGGAATCGAATTATTGATTTTTCCGTGACATTGGAATTCGACACAAAATCAACATACCTTGCAGCTAGCGGATACATTCTCAAAGTCTCCTTGAAAACCGCTTCAAGATACTTCAATTTGCCCAGAGCATCGTAGTCGACTGTCTGAATGTTACTTGTTATCCGAGTTAGACTCGACAAATCTCACGGTTCCAGCGCATTCTCGATCGATTTCTTCCTGTAGCTTCTTCATTTTATCCGGATGTTTCGCTAGGAGATACGAAGTGTAGGAGAGTGAATTGGCTGTGGTATCTAAAATTGGGCAATAAAAAAATTCGCAATCCCGTGACTTCACAACTTGACGAAATAGTATGTGTGATCATTAGGATTGGATAAAATACTCTTTCTTTCTCATCAGACCTGTTTTATAGGTTGCAAAGTTGCGAATTTTAAACAAACAATTACCAAAGCCAGCGATGAGAAACACCAGTAGTTGGCCCTTGATCTCTTGATACGTCATATTCTTGGATACCTAAGGATTTTTATTGCAGAAGCTGATGAATAAAACAGCTCTCTTACGCTGACATTATTCTTCGAAAAATCGCCAATTTTATCACGAAGATCGTCAACTTTCACATCTAGATACATGTCGATGAAGTCTGCCGGCTCTCCTCGTTCAATGCCACGCTTTTCATCTTCCTCCTAAGTTTATAGTATACTAGTAGTTTTGATTTCTAATTATTATTCTATTTATTTTGACTAAATTACCCTCTGTTTGACTCGATCGTCAATCGCTTTTCCTATTGTCTCCAGGATCCTCACGAATGCTAGTGGGGTATCACGTCGGAATATTTTGGCAGTCAGGAAGAAGATCGTTTGAATTATTTGAATTGGCAGCGGAGTGCAGTGTGCCAACATGCTGACTATGCCTCTGAAGTCGAATTCGACGAACTGAAAACAAATCATAGTGCAATTTTAATTAAAAAAATATGATTTGATTTGATCGAGACAACATTTTGAAAATATCAATTTTACCTTGACTATGAGAGCAGTCAAAGGATTGTTGAACATCAATGAACCTCTCTGACCCAACGCTACTCTGGCAATTATGTCCATCGTATATTCGTGGTAATATCTGCAAAAATCTTACTATTCATTTTTGTTTTAATTTTATTCTTACTCTCTGATATTGATTTCGGTGTTAGCTTTCTTCTCGAGAAGTTTAGCCATTTCAACCGCAGAATCTTCTACCAAACTATAGATCTAAAAATTTCTATATCCTGTAGAAGTTAGATTTAGATACTCGACCTTCTTCAGACTTGCATTCGAAAATGATGGACTTGTTATGGTTCGGAGCCTTTTCCATCTGGCGCCTCGGGCCAAGAACACATGAGCTCGGTCCCTAAATCACAATTATAGGTGATCTTTAACAGCGAATAACCTAGTCTGAACATTCGAAGTTTAATGACTTGTTTAATTTGAAATCTAGATAAAATTAACCCAAATGAATTTTTAGAATGATTTATAATTAAAAAAAAACCAAGTACCTAGTATCTGGATTTCCAGCTAGTGGATTAGTCTTTCGTCCATGGAAGTTATCAAACTGCTTCACGAATACTTCATTTATGATATCCAAATCAGAAGTGATCAACATTTTTCTCAGGCCTTCATAGATTCCAAATGTCGGTCCATAGATCTGCAAAATTAAAAATACAAATTTTTAAACCACTACTCAAACCCCTACCTTCTTCCACTCTGAAGAAATGTTCATTCAGAGATAATCTATCACTTACACAAAATGTTAATAATTTTGTGATAAATGATAAATTAACTCTGAATTTATTAACCTCTAAGCTTCAACCCAATAGGATCGCTAGTTTCGACTATCGTGTAGAAATGCCCGGAGAAGAGGCTTTTTCCCGGGATTTCTTTGATCCCCTTTCTCTTCCAGTAATTCATTTGCCACCAGTAATATGTTACAATTCCAATTATACATGTCGCTAAGATTGTCAGTATAACTAGCATTTCCTAAAAGTTACTTTAAAATATAATTCTTTAGATTTTAGTAAGAATATTTTTGAGAAATGGTTTATCAAAGATACAACTTGTATTAGAGACCAAGCGCTATTTATATGCGAAGACATAGAATTTCGCAAACTGATTAGCATTAAAAATGATGCAAAAATTGCCACTCGAGGTCAGAAATTCGATAAGAGAGACAATGATCTGTTTCAAATTCTCCCACTTTCTGTGTATTTTCCAGCCTATCTTCGCTTTTATTTGCCAATGTTCTTCGGTTTCATTCGTCGAGACCCGAATTTACTGATTACTTTTCACTCGTTTTTGTAGTTTGATTTGTACTTTCATACCTCTGAATGATAATAAGAGAAAAATAGAAATGATTCACATCAATTTTTTTTTCAAAATAATGATGCAATCGTTAGTTTCAAATAATTTATTATTAACATGATAAAAACTGAATAAGTTATTAAGTTAAATAAGTTAAGTAAAAATAAAGCAATGGCATAAAATTGAGAAAGAGGGCACCTGAAAGCTTAGGCGAATGTATTGTCACGGAATGTTTGCAAAGAAGTATGAAAATCGAATGTTGAACGATGAAGTGAGAGATCTTATTATTTCGATGATGATTAATTCCTCTTGTAGCATTTGCCTCTGAAATGATTTTTCATTCAGTTAAACTAAACTATAACATTTTAAATTTGATAAATCTCTTATTTAATTAGTTTTTTTTTTTTTAATATCTTACTGATGAGCATAGAATCCTTCACAGCAGAGTGGTGATTGGCGTTGATCGAGCTGATTTTGGTCGCTGCTTGACAAAGCTGTTTTCCAATGCAAATGAACTGTCAACAAAGCTGTTGGGCATTGGTAGCGGAATTTCCTAAGAAAATATGCTATTTTATTATATCTAATTGCGTCGAATCTCTTACTTTTCACACATCTTCACATTCTGACTTTGTGCATCGTTAGCGAATCTCTTCGATCGACTAACTTTAGCGTACTGATCACTTCTCATTGGGAACAAGATAAGGGTTTTTCTAAAATCGAAGTATCTTTTTAATTTTAATATTATATCTTCAAACCTCTTGGTCGGATGTGGTCTGACGATATAATTCGATAGGGAGCTGGGAATGACACTTTTGACTGAAATATTTTTCGCGATGTTAGATGCTTGAAAAATAGACGATTTACCATGCAAGTTAGCTTTCATTAAAAATTGACATAGAAACGCTCATCGAAATTTCAAAATTCATTTTTACCTGAAGGGGCAACAGTGACTCCAGGATAAGCGAGGTCACCCTCTTTCTGTCCGAAATCGAGTCGATCCAGCATGTCGCAAGGAAGGATAATTCTTCCATCGCAAACAATGCTTCTCTGACCCGTCGGGCAGACCTCTGTGTTACAGTACTCTTCGCCCGTTTTTTCGCCACTGAAAATCATAGCTACATTTCATAAAATATTCCTAAAAGATTAATCTCTAAACTTGATCGTTCATATACATGTTGAATAGATATGCTTAGGTACTTTTCCAATGTTTTTCTAATGTGGCACGAAGTTGCAGTGTTTTCAAAAAAAAAACTTTAAACTCACGAGCAGGCTCTGTTTCCTCCGTAACATTCTCTTTGACGCCGACGAACGCCACAGCCTCCACACGATTTGGAACATGCACTCCATCTGCCTGAAATCATAACTTTTCACTTTAGTGATACAAAATGATATCTGACCCCATTTCGACCAATACGCTCCTCGACTTCGAGTCTAAATTTACGATAATTTAACGAATGTGCAGATGCTCGTTAGATAAATCATCGGTTTTAGGTGATTTTTATTGGGTTGGCAAGACTATGTGCCTGTTATTCGTAGTTTATCTGATGCTACAGTATGTGCACTCTAACATTTGCTGCTCACTAGAATGATGAGCATTAGGAATTTACGTTATTGAAAATTCGGCATGGGAGTTGCGAGCTTTCTTTATTAGAAGAGTGATAGTGTATGATGACTATTCTGATTATGAAGTGATGAGTGGTGCTCACGGAGGACTCGATAGGCTCAGTAGTTGTTTCGGGTGTAGTAGTTGCAGTGGTTAGTTCAGTTTGTGCTCCATCAGTGGTTGTCTCGAAATCTGTAGTCGTAGTTAGTTCTTCGGGGTTAGTGCTGGTGTCAATGGGTGACTCGGTGGTGACTCGAGTGCCGATTACCGTTGGAACTATTGGGAGTGGAGTGGTGGTAGAAGCGGGAGGAGCATCATCTAAACATCAATAGACATCGAATATCAATAATGAATAATAATGTCAAGTTACAAAACGAAGTTTTCAGTTTTTGTTTGATATACATGCAGTTCAATATTCTACAGACGTCTTGCAATTTCTTTCAAATGATACCTACCAATGGTATATCTCAGCCGGAATCCATGATAGCCAGGATAATGATTGATGTCGACTTTGTAGTACAGAACGATGTCCTGTCCCTCGGAGATAATTGTATGATTGTAATCACAGCAGAGTTTTCCGCCTAAATTACTAACGACTTTCCTTAATTCGTCTACTATTTAAATTACCAGATGTAGTTTTGTCGAGCTTAGCATTGACTTCGACATAACTCGAGCACGGGTCGTTGCAAGAGAAGTTGACCTCGTCGAAATTGAGTCGGACTTTTTGTCCAGCAGGGGCCTAAAAGGAGTTAAATTTTGCTTAAAATTGTTATTTTTAAATACGATAATTCTCCAGACACAAAACATTCCAGGTTTTGGCTCTCCGCTCTCCAATTTCTGCTCAGCATTTGTGGCCATTAGGTCGTTTCCACAGTGAGCTGAATTTAATTTAGCTTCATTCCGATTTTCTAAAATCAAATTCGGAAATTTCGAAGGCCCAAATTACGAAAGAAGAAAAAAAACTTCTTACGAACAAAAATTGACATTTTACACTTCGAATATCCAGGATTTTTATTTCAGTAATCTTACTGTAAGTCGATCTTTCACAGAAAGCGCCGCCGTAGCCCTTCGGGCACCTGCAGATGTCACATCGATTCGGGTCAGTGTATCCATTGTTCTGACAGGGCAGCTCTTCGCTACAGACATCTGGAAGACACATCTTTTAAAAAAAAAAAGTTCTATAATTTTTACTCGAGCAATATCTGATGTTGAGCATCTTCGCGTCCTTGAATGACAACCCCTCTCGCTGGCCCATCGATCTCTGATAGAGTGGATCGTGCGCTTTGATTGTGTAGGAAGTCCAGTCTCGGGAGAATGCTCTTGAACCGTAGTGCATAACCTAAATTTATATGGGGAATGCGCGTGTCCTGATAAAAGGAATAATTTTAGCTATCAATGAAATCGTTTCTCTTCAAAAGTATTAAGAATTACTTTTGACAGTATTATTGTCATTTGTCTTGTTGGCAGGATTTTGTGATCTGACAACCTGTATTTGACGAAACACGGTAGAAACTGATGGAAATTTGGAAAAGTAGCATATAGCCGCGCAGTCCCAGAAGAAATAGTGTGGGGGAAATAAGCTCTACTAAACCTACCCTACCCTTACCCTATACTATTCCCCTCATTAGTGAGTGTTACTAATCCAGTTTGTTATCATTTCTATTGCGTTTCGTCATTACGTCTTTTACAAATCGTCTGTGGTCTTTATGAATTACCGAAGAAATATCATATGGCTGTCCGAGATTTTCAGACGACCGTTCATCGCGTTTCTCGAAATTTCCCTCGGTTCCCCGCATTATATACGAGAAATCGATGTCGATATGGTCGTCTCTGTCGTTGCGACTCTGCAGATGAACATTTACGAATTGCACTCATCATTTTCTTCATTATTTTTAGTTTGAATGAAAACAATGATTCATACAAATTCCAGTTCCAAATTTTACCTGCTCGTGCCTGAAAGAGAAGTTTTCATTTTACGACGTCATAATCGGTGAATTTAAGGATTCGTAACTCATCAAGGTCAAGAAGGCAATAAAACATTTCATAGAGAGCAATTTCCTCAAATAATCCCAAGACACTAGGGTTTTGAGCTAGAAATAAAGATGGCTTACCACAATCCGAGAGCGTGAAGAGTCTCATGAGCCACGATGCCCATGGACTCACAGCCATATCCAATCGACACCCACTGTCTGCCTCCGATCATGCCCACATTTGACCCTGAAATTAAAAATTACTTTCAGAAAAAAACTGATCTTCATCAAATCACTAACAGCATCCCTGTCCACGGAAGTATCGGAGTCGATTTCTAAAAAATAATAGATTGGAAAGAATCAAATCGAAGGCGTCAGAGATATTCAGAACTTCGATTTTTCAACGAAATTCTGGACATTTCTAAAACTCTATTCTACCTGTCAGTGCCGTTTTCTTTGAATCGAATGCAGGTCACGGATTCAACGTGCCTTAAACCAGTCCGAATATCTTCAGCCCACTAGAAACAGCCATTTTATTATTTCAAAGGAATTTGAAGTTCACCTTTTCCCGATCAGAATTCGTATTCGTGAACTCATAAGATATCGTCGTATTTGTCCAGAACAGCTGGGAATTCGGGTGGATTTGTCGCTTTGATCGGGAATTACCTTAATTTTGGCAAAAATTAGTAGTCTAACAATATCATTGCCACCTTCATCCAACAGAGCCTCAGCCTGTGGTAATGTGAGGATAATGTCGTTTTCGAAGACTTCCTCCCAAATTTGGTAATTAACTCCTGCTTCTGTCCTCTCATCGGCCGGCGGAGGTGAGGCGGGTTTTTCAGGAGCCTATAAATTTCATCATTCGATGTTTACATCATGAGTACGTTGCATCATTTGGAATTTCAATAAGGCCTTCTGCACTAGTTACCCTCAAGTTACTTCTCTACCGTTTTGTAGAAGTTATCCGCTTTTTTCTTCACCATTCTACTTTCCAGAAAAGGAGATAACTTTTACAAAATGGTAAAAGTCATTTGAGGGTAACCAATGCAGAGAGCCATTTCAATATAACGACATACATAGTCAGAAATAAAGATGGATAAGGAAGACTGTGTATGATTAAGACCCATTTTGAAAATTCCATATCTTTCTTCTTCCGAACTTACATAATCATTGCCCATTCTTCTCGCAGCTCTTCTGTAGTAGTTTGTCAGTAACTGTTTGACTTCTGCATAATCATTCACTACATCGCTCAATATTTGCTGAAATTGAATGCAATTTCAGATATTCTTCGGATATGACAAACCCCTTGAGCAACTGACAAGAGGTAGAAACATAGGAATAAAGCCAATTCACTTCTGACCCTCATACCTGAAATGAGCAGATTTAGTCGGTGAATTTCGTGAATTCGGGTTTTTATTTCTCTTCGAATTTGCTTTGACGAGGTTAAGGCCGATGTGGATCATTTGCTGAGATAAGGAAAAGTGCAAAAAGAGGGGACAAATCGAGAAATCTAGGCTGGACAGCCTGACTGAGTGAGTGAAGGACCAACTGAGTGATCGGACACGCACCAAAAACAGACAAAACTGACATTTCGAGGTCAATTCCTACATGAAACATCAAAAGCATAAACACGAGTTGAATTTGTCTAGCCTGATAGAGATGGATTCCTAGATAACTCTAGAAGGAGATTAGTTTTTTTAAAGTATTAATTCGAATTTAGGTTAAAAGGAACGATGTCCTGTTCTCAGGATATCTTAGAAAATAATCAGAAGTTAAAAATTAATAAAGTTTGTGAGGTTTGATGCTTATGGAAGAATATTCTACAAATTGTTGAGCAATTCTCACTCAGATGGTCATTAGATCTAAAATGCTATGTTATTTTAATAATATAGAAAAAGAGCAGCTAAAATAATTCAAATTTCGTAACATTTCCAATACCTTTCCAACTAAAAATAGAAGTATTTTAAAAATGTCGACTAAAAATTGGTGTGGTTTGAGGCGACAAGTGATCGCGGATAAGTGTGACAAATCCGGTGAAAATCGAGATAGGAGAAGTGCAGACAATTTGATAAGAAAAGCAACAGATCAAATTAAATGATAGCTGAGATTGGGAATAGGTCAGATGTAATGGAGATAATCAGGAAAAACCTCTGAAATAGGCAACTAATAACAACGAAACATCACATAAAATATCAGTCTGCATAAATTCACTGAATTGTTCTGTAAGTAGTAAGAAATGTGAGAAAGTCACAAATTTCGCGGTGGAAACTCATCTGCTTGAAAAACCAAGGAGATTGAGGTCATAAATGAAAATACGGAAGAAAGGGCATAAAAAGGAAAACACGAGAAATACTGAGAGTCAGCAACGTGAAAATGATGAAGATGAGAATGGAAATGACCTGAAACGGTACTACTAGCCTCAAAGTCGAAAAGGACTGAAAGGACTGATCGAAACACAGATATTGGAGAAGGGATCTTTAGGTTGTTTGTACTTTTCGCCTTTCTATTTTCTTTAAATGTTATTCTTTCTGAAAATACTATTATTTAAAAAGATCTGGTATTAACGTGATGATAATTTCGATAACTTGAAAAACCATGTGAGAGAAGGAGATCGTTTCCTCATCTTCCAATCAGTAAGTTAGGCTAAGTTGCGAATTTCTCAAATATCCTCAAGGCGTTGAATTTTGAAATGGAATGCTGAAGGACAAAACTACTGGGCTGAGGTCAGCACGGGAGTCATAAAAGGGTAGATCGATAGCTAATGTGATGAAGGATTGAATTTGACACATCCCAGACTTCGGAAAGGGAATGAGAAAAAAATTGAACATTCTTCAAAGGACATAAAATTACCTGCACTAGTGGTAGTCTCAGAGATAAAAATGATATTTGATAAAAGACAGACGCCTATTTTGAATGATCTTCATTTGTGAAAAGGTGATCTTCACGCGTCATGCAATTCCAATCGCTTTTTGAAGGTTAAATAATAGTGGACTGAATGTGAAGAAAAGTCTAACTTCGGCTATGGGTAAAAATTCACGTTAAAATTGCTACCAAAATCTTGCATTAGAACACCATCAAATTAAAAAGATTTAGAAATGTTTTTGTATGAATAGAAGCGTTCCTTATTTCTTTTTTCGGCAAGCTTGTACCAAATTTGTGTCAACTCTCTTTTCTTACCTAGCACTTTGTTTGCTTTCATATTTGTATGTCATGGCTTATATGAAGTGCAAACGTACTCGTAAACACAAACTATTTCACGAGTTTCATGAATTGAACTTTCGAGCAATATCAAGATCTTGATATTTTAGGAGGAATATTACAATCGTCATTTTTAAAGAATTCACTCAATTTATCCATTGCATACTTGGAAAGTTGAGCCATTTTTCATATGTATATATTTCATTTCTACAGTGAACGAACTATCCTAAATTCCTTCGAGTTTCACGTAGTGTCCATGTCGTAACTTCAGTTTTTAAAGTGTTCACTGATTAAATTTCTGCAAAATCTCACAACTGTGACCCGCTGATTCTGTTTTTTTCTGCAGCTAAAAGCACGTGTTATTATTCTTGGTAAGAGTAAGGCCATAAGAGCGTCCGCTGCAGAATTTTTACTCATCCACTAGCCTATTCATCTATGGAAAATCTGTGTCAATTGTCATTTTATATCCAGTTAGTTTACCCTTTATGGTTTCATTTTAGTTTAGGTCACACGTTTTTCGCTTCCACTTTTAGAATTAGTCAATTAGTCTTTGGTGTTGAACATTTTCTCTAGTTTTGGACCAAAATTTTCCGACAATAAAAGTGCATTTACTAAGATCTAGTAAAATTTGTTTATTCTGTAAAATTGAACTATGTGAAACTGAAAAATGCCTCGTGTTGTTCTCGGAATGCCACAGGACTGACGAGAAGGCAAAAGATCGTCATCAGACTGCAGCCACAGAAAAGGAATAGGAGAAGGCGGTCAACAACCTGAAATTCATAATTTAGGGTTGCTTTGGATCACAACTTGGAAGCCGTGATAGCTCAAGACACGAGACATTGAGAAATAGCGTGGAAAAAAGAAGGTCTGTCAATCCCCCATATCCTACCCTAACTTCCTATACTATTTCGTCTATGTCTCGTGTCTCGTGTCTCGTGGTCTCGCGGTTTCCAAATAGCCCTTTGAATAGCTAATCATATCACCTAATCTAAATGGAAAAATCATCAATGTTATCATTATTATTATTACTTTTTCTCCTTCGAAATTTAGTAAACCTTACAAAAGATCTTTTTTTGTAAATTGTTACCAACCGATGCAAGTAAATGCCACTGCCACTGAATTCTAGCCCGTTCATCTAGCACCTCCTCTCTGATTTCGTGCTGCTGCAGACTTCGATACACTCGTTTCAGAATTCTTCGAAATCTTTCCTCGAACTCGCTTATCATCACTGGCTTGGAGGATGACATTCGAGGCACTAGCTGAAAACAATCAATCTCAAACAATTTTTAGGCCAAGAATAAAGTGAAATTCAATTTTTTTTTTTTCAAATTATGAGAATCAAAGTTGGAATTTAGACGTATCAATATAATAAAGATGAGAGACACGTAGAAACGTGCCTGTTCGGTGACCATTCTTCCTAGAAATGCGCTTTCACTCGCAATAGCTTCTACTGTGGGGACCTGGCCATTTTCTCCGGGTAACATGAAAGCGTATGGAGTTTTGCTCTGAAATAGGTATTCGATCACCGCCGACTATCAATGAAGGCTCATAGAAAAAGACACTGGGACACCAGTTAGAACAATACACCACTTTTTCTAAGAAATAGTATGAGAAAGCAAGAGACGAAAAGGAAAAAGTGGTGTCTTTTTTTATGAGCCTCAATCAAGATCAGCTATACCGCCTGCATGCATTCACAGATATCGTTGCTCTTCGAGTTCGTAGCCCCTTTCTTATTCTCCTCGTTTTTGATTCGCTTCAGATCTCGCAGAATCGAGCTTCTTCGTATCGTGCTTTTCTTGCTTTGCGATGCCTTTAATAAAGCCAAACTGTCAGGTTCGCGAATGGAGATTCTCATCAGACTGGCCAAATATCCAAGTACCTGAATTACATATTTCATTCATTTCCGACCAAGTAAATCGCTATGAATTTCTTACCCATTTCTGCAACCAATAGGGGACTTGTCTGCCCTGATTCGCGGAACCGTTTCGATGAATATTGAGTGTGACCACATTTACAAACGTGGCCATGCAAACCATTAGCAATGACGCGACGTAGTACATTCCTGAATTGAATTGTTTAATAACCTCATGATTTACCCTAATGAACCAACCAATCAACGGTACAGCCTCGGCGCTTGGCGGTATGGACTGATTTATAGATTGCAAATAGACTCCCATTGAAAGAAGAGTCGTGATTATCATGTTGATCTTCTCTCCTGAAGTTAGTCACGAATTTTACTTATAAACAAATCCTGTCTTGAAAAATTCGTGTAGCTTCAACAAGAAGAAAACATGAATTTCTAAAGAAGAGTGAACACAAATATTCCTAACCTGTTTCCGGAGGCATCAAGAAGCCCAAAATTGCCATGGATGAAATGAGAATACAGGGCAGAATGTGGTTGAAGACGTAGAACAGTGGTCTTCTATGAAGCTTGATCCGAATCAGAATCATCGGCCACCCGGCTCCAGAACCAGTTGGGAAACGAACGACTTCCTTGATCGCCAACATGTCGAGAAGGTCGAATTCGCTGTTATTGAGGTAATTCGACAGATCGCCTTTGTCGCTGTTCAACTGCAGATCGA
The DNA here is from genome assembly GCA_964036155.1 of Diploscapter coronatus. Lineage (NCBI taxonomy): Eukaryota > Metazoa > Nematoda > Chromadorea > Rhabditida > Rhabditidae > Diploscapter > Diploscapter coronatus. The sequence continues at coordinate 83,937,128 of OZ038422.1, read as the reverse complement.
TTTCTGAAAATCAAATCAGTCATTTGAATCTGAGAAGTTAATTTAGCATTTCGCTTGTTATGCTAATTTTCGTCAATAGTTTCCGAATTAATGTTAAGCTAAATTTTTATGAATATGATACCTGATAAATCGTGGGACCACGAAGCGAATTTCAGATCACATTCCTGTTGATCGAAAGGATAGTATCTAAAAGTAGTCTATGTGAAAATTTTGTCGGAAATTGCTACCGAACACGAATTGGACATGACGATTTGAATAAAGCAGAAAACAGCCACGTTACATTGCCGTCTGAATTATTTCGAGTTTTGTGAAATTTTATCCTCAACTTACCACTTGACACCATGATTTCAGTGCTGATGATGCTCGCATGATACTCACGAATTGCGCTGAAGATATTATTTATTTCATTTCAAAATTTCCCCTTCTCCTTTGTGGTAAGTCTATTTTTCATATTGTCACTTTAGTCGCCAAATAAATCTCTGCCAAAAACACGCAAATTGAATCAAACCTTATGCGGATAAAAACATCACAGCCTCCACACGGCTGGCTGCTTGTGAAAAGACGGAACAATTTACATAAAGCACTTGAGAGGAAGAAGAATTATGGCAAAGTTTTCCGAGAAAATGGTGGAAGTGAGAGGATACTTATGGATAGATACATAGTTTTGCATGAATTGGTAAATCACGCAAGATAAATATCGTGAAAGTGAAATTAATTTCAAACTTTCTATCCTACTTTTAGTAAGATGAGACGTATTTCTGGAGGATATCTAACAGGGCTTTGCATGAATAGGTAAATTACTTGAGATAGTTTTTATGCGCAAATGGAGTTGGAATTAACTTCTTCTGTGATGTTTACTTCCTTGCATAACATTTGTGCTACTCCATAAATGGAGCCATAAAATCGGCATTTTCTGGTAATAATATTAAAAATCTAAAGCTCACTTGTTTATCAAAATCACCTCAACGAAAAAATTACCGTGCGATATTGACAGATATTTGATCATTACGGCTGAGCGTTTGTTTTACCGGGCGGTATTGGTCAATAATGGCCAGTTTTTCAAACGCTTGCTTATGGGGCGGTATGGGGAAATTTACCGCCCAGTAATTTTTCGCTGAGCCGCTCGGTAATTTTTTCGCTGAGTACGTCTGGCTTCCAAATTTTCGCATGCGGAACGTAAATCGTCTAAATGTCATAAATAATTGATAAATAATTGAAAACGCACCTTAATTCCACCCCATAAGGTCTGATTCCAAGTTAGTCTGAATTAATAAAATGAAATGCCTAGTTTACTTCTGAAACCTCTGATCTAGCCAATTGATGTTCATCCAGCTTCTTGTTAAAAGAATTTGATTCTTCTCATCCTAAATTTTCAATTAAACTCTACAAAATTTGTTTATCGAAATTAATGAAAATTCACTATTTCTATAAATGCAATCCTGTTACGAGAATAAGTGAATTTTCACGAATAAATAAACCTAAATCGTACCATTTCCACAATCTGATTAAGTAGGAATCCGAATGTGCAATTTGTCGGAAGTGAATGATGCAGAGTCGGTCGGATGTCCTTCTCGTATCCTCGAAGTAGATGCTGATATAATCGCTCTTCTGTCATATCGGCATTCTTTCCTAAAAAAATATTCGCATTTATCAAATATTAAAGAATGAGCTAACGAGCCATCATGGCTGCTTCTAGCTTCTCTTCATCAATGTCGACCTCATTCAGAGGGATGAATGGTGTTGAGACGGAATTTTCGGAATAGGGTCTAAATCAAATTGATTTTTGATCAATAATTTTTACTAAAGATATTCTACGACATTTTAATGAAAAGATAACTATCACTATGATGAAGTACATCTAAAACACGTGGCAATTCTACTTCAAGGGATATCTCTGATTAGCATTTATTTTTTACATCCTGTTTTCTTCTTGTTTTGTCGTTGCCGCATTTTGATGTTCCAAAATCGAGACTGGCGAGGGCTCGGGGCCATGTTGGAAGAGGATTTCGAATGGATTCACTGACTGGATAAATAGCGATGTGAATAAGCTAAATAGCGGCCAGAGCATAGAAAATGGAAATAGGAATGACTTAGTAAATGAATGAAAAGATAGAAGGCAATTGAACTGACTAATGAAATGGTGAAAAATGAAAACGAGAAGTGAAAAATGTGGCAGAGATGAAGTAGATAGACAACAACCATGGACGGGATAAGTTATAGAAGCTCAGGCCACGCCTCCATTCCTTTTGAGTCTCCAGCCAACTTTTTCCAAGTGAGAGAAGAAGTTTTCTCACGTCTTCACATCGGGGCTGCACGCCATCCAAATATGAGCACACAGATATGATAAATGACGAAAAGAAGGAAGGGAACGCGAACATAAAACTAGGCATTTTCTGAAGAAGAAAAAGCAGAACACATGAAACGGAAATTCAGAAGAACCTGTGGTGTCTGAGTTAGAAGAATTTTTCTCAAATTACTTTAAAAATTTAATAATTTGATTGAGATCTTAAAAGTTTGATGACATCACAGATTTTCTACTTTCAATAAACTGGAAATTGTCTTCCATGTGACAACCCATACGCAATGCGTGTTCTTCATCGTTGGACTCATCCAATTTTGAAATGTTTGAGTCAAATCTCAGTGTGCATTCGTCCCTCGAGATTCCTATTTATTATTCAGCCAAAATGGAAAATTTTAGCAATTTATCCTAGGTCGAATATGAATATTATAATTGACGTCATCTGAGAAATGATAATGGAAAAATGCATTCGAGATTACTATTACTCTTCATCTAAATCATACTAATTTACCATAAACTTTAATCAAAACTTTTTTCTCATAAGCTGATTTTCATCTCGAATATTGAATTTTCCACGCAATACCGACCACAAAATGAATCCAGTGGTTAATTATTCGTGCCAGCTTGTTCTCGTCATATACAGTCCAGCTAGCATGTCCATCACATTTGACATATTCTATACGAATTGAGCCGACTGAGACCTAACATAAACTGGTCAGGAGAATGATGAACGAGATAGACCAGGCAAGGGGATATGGCCTGGCAGGGATTATCCAACGAATTCGCTTTCCCTATCTCTGCCCTCTCTTCATTTCATGTACTCTCTCGCCTCGCAATTAGCATGCCAAATATTGAGTGTGGCTGTCACTCTTTCCTCTTCTCATTTTCTCTCCAATCTGCCTCTAATTTCGTCTGCCATCGCCGCTGGCAACGAAGCGATGCTCTTTTCCTGTATTGTGCCTCTGTCCATGACCAAATTTGATCTAATTTACAATGGCAGATGTGCGTAATTTTTATTTTCATATTGAATTGAATCATATTTTTATCGATTTCTTCCTTATTATTTTTGTTCAATGCCTTTTCCATCTCAAGTGATTTTCTGCATGAATTGGAGATTTATATTTGAGATTTAATTTGCTCGGAAAATTCTAGTTTGAAATACCGAATTTTTAATTTCACGCTAATTTTTCAAGGGCTAATAAAATTGTATCATTCCTTCGCAACAAATTGCGGGAATGCCTTCATCTTTCGAAGATAATAAATGGTGGATGGGTGAAAATGATCGATTTGTTTGAGAGAAAGGGCACTTGGATATTTGGATGCATAGCCGCGATGTGCGGAATGACTACTGGCCCCGCGACATAATTGATGAGTTTCTTTGTCCTCAGAAAGTAAAGCAGATAGCCACCATCTCACATCCTCGCATCATTTTGTGTGTTCGTTCGATGCGAACTGATTAATGGCCAGGGGGCGTTGCCCGCCGGTCTGTTCCTAAATTTTTTTGCCAGCAGTTCACACCCATTGTAATATTTTTCGTGTGAAGGTCAGCTTAATTTGTATTTTCAGATCTATTTTTATGAAGCTCATATTATAAGCATAAGATTGAATATTTCACAGAAAGCCATCATGTCGTTTCCAAAGAACAAAATCCTCGTGAAGATCACTTCCATTTTTTAAATTTACTTAGGAAAAAATATCATACGTGAAAGGAAAATGACTATTTCCCAGAAAGTCATTATATATTATTCATTACAGGTAACATCTTCATATGAAGATCACAGCTTTTTCCAAATATATCCACTTACACTCTTATTGTTAGCAAAAATGTGGAGTAACTTTCCCAGGAAGTAGAGCTTTTTTCAGCCAGACTTGACTGGTCACTCACTCCTCCCATCGCTTTGGCCTTGCATTCCCACTCTCCCCCATTCTGCATTCCATTTCCACCCATTCCTTCCCATTTTTCCCTCCCCCACCCTCTCAATTCTCCTCGTCTCTGCCCTTTTGCATACGAGATGAAATCGACCAGCTGCGCGTAAATTCGCCTGCTTTTTATGCCGACCAAACTGTGCCTATATTTTAATGCCCGAGCCTTTTTCGAATGCAAATTCCATTAGAACGAGAGAGGGGGAGCTTGAATTTGCGGGTTTGTGTATATATATTCATCCTTTCTGAATCATAAAACGTCTGTATGGTTGTGGAGATCAATACTTCAAGTTAAGAAGTCATACTGATGCTATCTATTCATTTTACCAATCTCCCCATTGAACACTCACATTTGTACTACTACTATTACTTAATTTATCTATAATTCAAAATACGATCTAATCTGCATCTACCCCTGTCTAAAAGCTCACAACATTAACAGATTTTAGGATTACAGTTAAAATAGCCTAAGTCAAATACTCCTGCTTTAGTTTTTCCTATACGACGTTCGAATTCCCCACTCATCTGATAGTATCTCTCGACTTTGCAATCACCGAATTCGCCCCTTTAAACTCAGCATTCCTGAGAAGTGTTCTCGATTTTCGATAATTTGGCAGTAATCCGATCTCTCTTGGATCGAGATTTCGACATTTTTTGCCCTGTTTCTTCTTCGAGAAGTGCACTTTCTCTCGTCTTCATTATGAAGTGGTTATTAAACCATGGCGAGTCGCTGATTTCACTGGTGAATTTTCTCGGTTTTTCTCGATCATTTCGTAATTCACTCTCAGATTAATCGGTTCGACCTCACTTTCAACACCCAATCCAGCGTTCATGCAATATAACTTTCTAATTATGTCCCTCCACTTTCCATTCGTATTGTGGTTGTTTCGCAATTCAGTCATTCAGCGAGAGGCCCCTCCCATTTTCATCGAGCTTCATCTTCTTTTTCTCCTTTTTCAACCTCACTCCAGTCCATTTCAGTCCATCTGTGTCCCAAAGCTCATTCGTACAATGTGCCTATTTTCTTTAACATTCTTTTCCTCGACTTAAAGATAAAGAGTTACTTTAGGTGATATTTATAGAAGTTTTAGCTATCAAATCTGAAGATGCAAGTTGATCTTCATTTATGATTATACCTTTGATGAGCTGTATTTCGGGTTTTGAAAATAATATGAGAGTATGGAGGATATAATATATAGAGTTAATCGAAGTGGATTTTTCTAATTTAACCCCATAACGCCCCTCAATCCAGCCGGGTCCGTCTAATTTCCGTTACCCATTAGTCGCATCTCTATTCTTTCACTCTTCTGGTTGTTTGTAGGAGCGTCTGGTGACCTCTCCCTCTGCTGCTTCTTTTATTTGTGACCGTTTGCTTCCATTCATTCGCCTCCTTTCCTCGTCTTTTAGCGATTCTTGTATTGTCACTCTGTCACATTCGAACAACTACTATTCAATCTCGAATTTCTTGCTTTTATGGTTATCCGATTCCTGTGAATTTCACCATAAAATCTACATTTTCCACAAACATTTTCATATTTCCGAGCTTTTTCCAAATATTTTGCATAGAGAAAACTTACGTCGTACTTTTGATAATTGAATACAAGTGCCATCACAACAAAAATGATCGTCTACTCTAATATTCGGTAAAAAAATAGCACCTCTAAGCGTTACAAGATACCATAATTCTATCTCCTTTCCTATTCAACTTTTTCAGCCTCTTTACCCTATTATTCTGTGTGATTTGCGGACAAATCCAGTTCAGTTTCGATGTTTCGTCTTCACTTGTTGTCTGAAGATTGCCCAATGTTTTTACAAGTCTTCTTCAGTCAGCCATTTTGGATATAGGATTTTCTTCTTTTGTACAGTTTCATTCCATCGAAGGGGGTGTCAATGAGTCACTTGAGATAGGTCTGCGCGCCCACGAATCAGCCAAGAGCGAGTGTCTAACTATTTATTCATTATTCATACTAGAGTAGTCTTAAAATATTGTTGTTTATGAAAAGTCATTTAAAATGAGACAGTTTAGGATCTGCACAGTATTTTTGAGAGAGTAATCTTTTAATTTGCTTTTTAAAGTTATTGTTTTGTGATTCTTAATTTCCGATATCCTTTATTTACTATACAAACACACAACTATCGGTATTTATGTTACATTACACATTTGTAGTATTCTTGCATATTGCTTTACAATATCTTAGAAATAGCAGTCCACCCAATTTCCTTCGAATCCCAATAATAAGTTCGTAATATTTATTGCTTTATTATCGTTTTATGACTAACTGAATATTTCAGAAGATGCGATGCATTTGATGTAAAGCAGTCATAAGGATGTGATGTCGTTAAATTGCTCAGTTTTATCACTTCGCGATGTGCCTATGTTCTTTCGTCCTAGTACTATGTCTTTCAGCTTCAATAGTAGAGGTAAAAATTAGCATAAAATGAGTTTTTAAACCTTTTTTGTTATGTTTATGCTTTAAAAATCGGGAAAAGATATCAAGTATTTAGTATTAAAGTATTCCTTTCTTCTGGCCATTTGGATATTTATTAAATATAATACTTGCCAAATCATGCAATTTAAAAATTTACCAGTAACAAGAAAGACAAATAAAATGAATTTGATACATTCAGAGCAGCCATTGGAAGAGAGAAGCGGCCGTTTGGGGCGAATCTGTTCCTTCGTATGCCCAAGCAGAAATCAGCTATCCTCTCACATATCTCCACACTGTCATATTCGTCGACGATAACATCACTGGTACGAAATTTCAAATAAAATAAGTGAAAATCAAGGATGATAGGCTGATCTTCAGGCATATTTTCTCGCTATGACAAAATTGATATAGGCATTTATTAGTTTCATACATTTCCTGATTGAATAGTTTTAAGTTCTCTTCATATTCGCTAAATTAGCACAAGTTCAAAAAAGGATCCGTAAAATTTCAGCCTACTATGAATTCGACATGCATCGGGTCAAAGAAGCGGTCATGCAACTTGCCGCTTCTGCTAATGCGGTATTGTAAATGAACGATAGCTTGAGACGAAATATATGAAAGATAATTTTGATGCGCGGGGATTCGCGCGTTGCTTGCAACACACTTTACGCTACGCTATTACGTCATGTTCAGAAGGAAAGTTAGACGACTATTTGTAAATACGCAATGCACACTGCATATTCGAATTTTGTGCACTATTTATTCTGTCTCAAGTTATCTGTAATTGGCAATAGAATGAATTCATTTCAACCAGAAAACAATGAACTGCTTGCAGTATCTCTACCAACTCAAAATCTCTTTGGTTGTGCTGGATGTCTTTCAAACGATGCGCTCCGATTTGTCATTGTACACTTTCGTAGAATATCGAAATCAGAGGTAATTTTTGCAAAATATACTGACTTCGATGATTGCCTTCAGATTGCATAAACTACCTGAGCACGATATTGCAGTGCTATTATCACATAAATATGCAGGAGGTCTAGCGTTTGTCGGGGGAATTTGTACCAAGCAGAATGCAATGCTTTGTGGAGTAAGAATTCTCAATTTCTAGCGAGAGTTGCTTTATTCAACTATTTTCAGAGTTGTATAAAAATGCTAAAAATTTAAAAAATCGACAGAAAAATATAAATTTTGCTTGTTTAAGACAAATACATTTTCAGTTTTACCCAAACGACCCAGCCGGATTAGGTTCGATATTCTTCCACGAAATCGCCCACCTTGTGGGAGTTCCGCACCGATCGCCTAATTCCTCACTCTATGTGCCGAATTGCAGCAAGAAGTGTCAGGGCAAGCAGAATTGCTTGAAAATACCGTGAGTCTACCTTCAATTTATTCTAAAAAAAATCTCTTTTTTCATTCACAATTTGACAAACCCATGTATACGCTCTTCCTTCTTCCATTCATTATTTCCGCGTTCTCAAAATTTGAGAGGTTATGATTTGTATAAAGTTATCGAGAGTTTACCTTTCTTGGCTCTTTCTCTTTGCAGTAATTCTTCCCCTCAGCCAACTCACTCTCTGCTTTTGTACTACCTTGAATGTTGACATAGTGCTCATTTTCTTACTCCTTTGCCTTTCTTGTCTCGTCTTGCACTGACTTGTATGGTGCCAGTCTTTCATTCCATCTGTTCTGCTCCTTCTGTAATTCAACAATTGATTGCTCTGTGATTTCAGCTTATTGTATACTTCACCCTTTACTTCTCTTATATGCCGCCTATCTTTTGACGATCGAAAATTCTTTTCGTCTCCATTTTCATCTCACTATTTCTACTAACTTAGATGGAGAAATAGTATGAAAATACGGAGAAGGAAATTTCTTTATTCCTAAGGAACAGAATACAATGCTCTTAGTGGTATTTTTTTTAGAAAAGAAGGGTGAACTATAGAATGGTCGAGGGTAACAAATACAATATAGACTTTGATTACAGTGCCTTCGAGCATTCGTGCACTGCACAGAGCTTCGTCAACCTGATTCCTCGCATAAAGTGCCTCAAGACAGCGCCCATGCCGATCTCCCATTCACTCTCTATTTGTGGCAATGGACTCGTAGAGGTAAGCATTCATTTACGAAAGTATCGAATCTCTCATTCGACCACTCAAATCAGTGATTTTTCATATTTGTTGAAATGTTTCTCAACAGAATTGAAGGTGAACATGACTCTGTGTTCTCGCAATTCTTTTTTGGATTTTTTTCTGAATCATTAAATGTCTCTCCACGAAGATGAATGCGGACAGTTTCTGTTTCTTATTCAAGTGTTGATTTTTAAAGATTTTTTAGTCATAAAATATTTCTCCATAAAGTATGCTGCGAGTATTTGAATTTTGGGTGTGGTTCAATTGAAGAAATTTATTTGCCCAAAATGGAATTTCACGAGAGTAGATCTAGATATAAAGCTAGATAATCGTCTCTAAATCTAGAATTGCATTGCGAGGAAATTTTCTTCGTAAAAATCCTTATAAATCTATCGATATTTATTATTTATTTTCAACGAAAGAATTTAACACAGTCGAGTCACGGAATTTCGTTTCTGGTGCTCCAATTCCGAACATTCTGGTGAAACATTCCGTTTTTTTTTTCAAAATTCGACTTCGTCTCATTCATAGAACCTAATATACTCGATCTTAGTTTTTTAATGAAAGTTAGTTCATTTATCCGGAGGTGCTAGATCTAAAAGCGACGCAATGTTTGATGTTTCGTAGACTACTTGAGTTCAAAAAGTCATTTAACGAGAATTATTGCAGCCTGGCGAGGAGTGCGATTGTGGTTTGGCTCGTCGATGCTCTGACCTGAATTGCGAGGCTGCCCTCTGTCTCTATCGGATACATCCTGCCATTCTCGTAAGTTTTTCTCTTCTTCTCTCATTTTCCCTTGATCTTTTCTTTCTCTCCCTCTCGTTCTCTTTGATAATGGATAACTCATTATCCATCCTTCCAATTTACAGCAATCAGCAATATCCCTTTTATCTTCATTCTTACCTCGTGTTATCCTCTCGTTCAGTCTCTGCCTCTGAATTCCTCAACTCTCCATTGTCTGTTTCTCTGTCTCTCTATCATATCAGCTGTTCTTATCTTTTTCTCTCTCTAATCAACAACATCCTCTTTTTCTCTTCGCATTCTTGTCTGTTTTGCTTCAAGCACATTGTCCAGGCTCGAATTATCCTATCACATTATCTCGATGTTGTTTTCAAAACTTCGATTGTCTCGACTTCAAGTTTCTATATTTTAATATATTTATACTAGGTTAGCATAATTTTGTGAGATGAATTACACCTGAATCGTACCTAATTATGTTTTGAAATGTAGTTCCAACGTCTAGAAAGAAATTTCATATGTGCTGAAGAAATAGTTCATCTCGATTCAGTGGAATTCTACTGCTATTCATGCATTTTCAAAACTAATATTCTATTTTGCCTTAATTTAATTGTATCTGTATTTTTCAAGTCGAACTTTCCTAATGTGATAATTTATCGATGATGATCAATTTTCATTTCAGTGGCTCCTATCAGTGATCTTTCTGTGTGCCGCATCGTTAGTCTTCTACGCGTACCTTCGCTTCCGCGGCCACAATTTGCATTCCTTCACTGCAGGCCTTAAGTCGAGAATGTTCAACTGCTTCAAGCAGCCGCAACAGTCAAAATGCTCGACTTCATCCCTGGATCAGATCGATTCGCTAACATGCAGTCCATATCAATACAGGAAACAACATATTCAACCGCTAGCGGTAAGCTATAGTGACTTATGGCAACTTGGAAACCGCGAGACCACGAGACACGGAGGATTGAGAGATAGTATGGGGAAAGAAAGCCTATCATCCCATACTCGATTCTATTTCGCATATGTCTCATGATCTCGCGGTTTTTAAATAGCCAGATTTATTCAAATCGCCTTCCAATCAGATGCTGTTTGCTTTGTATCACGCTCTGATTCACAAGGCGCTTGAGAATAGACCATCGTTTGAACAAGATTTTTTTTTAAATATATCTACTGATAAAATCATTCTATCCAATACTTTAGAAGGTTCAGCATAGTTTCATAATTGTGCATCATTTATTTCGCAATACACTGACATCATTTGCACTCTAGTTTTAAAAATTCTAGGCATTTGTTCATCATATCCTCCTGTAATCTAATTTGTAAGGCGATAGTCAAAGAGTCTCGAGGCGAAGTTTAACATTCATGAGGATGTACTGCTATACTGAAATGTGAGAAGGCTGCTGATGATTGTTTGGATAGAAGAGTTACTCGTAGCTCGGGGGTAAAAGATCAAAACTTGAGGAGTAGAGAAGGATCTAGAAAAAGGAATTTGATAGACAAAAAGACAAGGAAGAGATAATGAAGAAAATTGATAAGGATTTGGTAGAGAAAAAAATAAGATAGATATTATATGGAAAAGATGAAAATGAATAGAGAGAGAGAGTAATATGATAAAGAGATAAAGTGATAAGGAAGAAGCTGTCACTCTTTCGGAGGGCAGACTGGAAGAATGACGGAGTGGTTGACTGCTTGTGTCTGATTGCGAGTTCTCCAGGAATCGAGCGAAAGAGTGAGAAGATAAAGATAGATTAAGTTTGACGTGCAATGCGAATTCCGCAGTAGAAAGTTGATAAACAAACCATCATCGACTATACAACTCGGTAATTTGGGATGTTACGAAAGTAGTGCAGAGTTTTAAATTCAAAACAATTGCTGCGTATGCTCCTGATTAGCACTTTAATCAACAACTTTCTGAATTGTAATCTTGCAGAAGTGTGATAGGAGGTTTCTTGAAAATAGCGGAATCGGAGAAAAAATTCTGTACGATTTTCTAAGCGCCCTCTATAACATTGGTCTCTTATCAGAAGAAGTCGAATGGAAAAGCCTTAGCGAAGATCAGCTTTAGAATAGTTATGAAATTCCAGAATCCGAAGGCCACCCTACTACAGGAATGCAGCAGTCAGTCGAGTCAGAGGACAGCAACTCTGCAGAGGCCAAATCGGCCCTCTCAACCGCCCCCACCCCCTCCCAAAGCCACTCTGCACATCGATCCCAAAGGATCTAATTTTTACGAGGTGCCCACTCGGTTGGCCTCACAGACTACCGCCACAGATCAGGAGGATCGCATTTCGTGGAAATTCGACGATTTTGATTCAGGTAGTAAACCATCGATGAAGCTGATTTGGGGTTTAGATTCTGACATTTTGCTTTCGAAATGATCAATTTTCTCACTTCAGAATCTAAATGTTCGAAAATCCCGAAAATCGTTTTCGGCGATCTAAACCCCTGAGAATTCCTGATCGCCACAGATCTGGCGAACTTGTACATATCATATTTCCAACATTCCGATACTTCTCAAAATAACCTTACAAAATGATTGAAATATAGTTCTGCATCGAATTTCACATTGTAAAGTCGCTCAAAGAAATTAACCTCATCGAGAAGTTTCAGAGGGCGAATCCTCATCGACAGCGTACCGATCGTACATAATGTCAGCAGGAATTCCGACCGTCCCAACCTACCCGAGTCATTTCCCGATCAGCCGAGTCACTGTGAATACAGACGACTCCGGTCATACGACTTCAACGGATTTCGGCTCCAGTTCGGGCTCATCTTTGTCGAGGCATTCATAGCCTTTATTCTATCTTGTTTCAGCATCTCTTAGCAGAAAAGAATAACGGAGTCTGGATTTGGATATTCGAATAAGCTATTATGAGTTGAAAATTTTTGAAGATCGAAATTCGGAATCCAGACCCTTGTCTAAATCTTCCTTCTCTAATCATTGCCTCAACTGCTTGCCATTTTAGATTAACTCATTCATCGATTTTATTCAACCAATCAAATCTGTGTTATTCTCACGTGCTGCTGCATAATTCTAATTGCTCATATTCTAATTTCCCTGCTATCTTGGAATCTTCTAAAGGTGCATTTGATTCGTTAGAATTCTCCAACAATTTCCGAATTCCATAGTCTTTCCATCTCAACGCGAATTTTATTCTTACTGTTACTTATCGATGCTCTGGAAGATTAGCTCCGCAATTTTTGCTTAAATTCTTGAGCAAAGATAATTTCATAAGTTATATCCCTGTCTATCATCGAAAATAGTCGATCTCAGGATTCCAAGTCCTCCACAAAATCATTCAAGTTTTTAATCGAATTTTCTTGATTTACCTATCCGAGTGTTTTCCAGCTGCAGATGCAGATTTCATAGTCTTCAAAAATTCCTATTTATTAGATTTCTTTTGCATTTCTTCATGCCGTATTTTTCATTAGGATCTATATGTCAATCATGAAGATTTGTCAGTTATTTTATTCTTATTCTTAGGCTTGCCGAAATGAAATGAATTGGATACAATGTGAATATGACAATTATGTCTCATTTCTGTCTTTGGGCATGGAAATATTCTCCAAGTCATTTATTTCCAGTGAGTTATTTATCCCTTCTCATTCAGGAGATAAATTTATGATATTTGTGTTGGCTCACGACGTTGTTATTTCTTTTCGTGTATATCATTCTCATTTTCAGAATAAAGATATTCTAGATTAGATCTTCATATCTGGCATTATTTTCAGATTTAGGATAATGGAATATTTTGGAGTTTCCCGCCTCTTTACACTTAATTTCATTATCCCGCACTTTAGCTCAAAAATTCAGATTCATAATCAAATTTTTTTCAATTTTGACGTCTAAATTTCGACAATTTCAAAATCTGAGCGCTTTCTCAAGGCTAAAGATTGAAGTGTGCAAAAGTGCTAACGTGCTAACGTCCGTCATATATCCTTTTATCGGGTCCTTATTTGGCATCCAGACATCCTCTCACGCAATGTATCCTGTTTCTTGTCTGTGTCGTCCTACCACTGCCCTGTCCTTGCCTCTGTATCTCTGTCCACCCTGCTCTGCATTCCGCCATATTCTCAGCATTCAAAGCATCTGCTGAATCTGCACAACTTGTCTGTGTCTTCAGGCTCGATTTCAATCCCTTGCAGTTTACAGCGATCGTCATATTGTTCCGCTCCTCCCGCAGCAAGTCAGAGTCAGCAAGGGTCGTTAGTGTCTTGTTTTGTGATGTGCAAGTTCTAATGTGTCTCAGCTTTATCTCCAGGATCACCTACCTTTAAACCAGTGCGTTCGATAAATTCTTCATCTGATTTACTTTTATCACCATCTTCTTCTCTATCAGATCACCTACATTCAGCCCATTCGTCACTTGATTTACAATTTTCATTTCCTGTAAATCATGAGTTGTGGTGTACAAACTCTAGGTTCTCTATGAGATCACATGGACCTTAATTCAAGTAATTCTTTATGTATTTACGACTCACATTTTCTATAAATCATGAAGAATCATTAGTGTTTTGTTTTGATAAGAAGGCACAAACAACATTCCAATTTGGTAAATTCGAAGAAAAAAATCTCCAAACTCAATAAATGTGATTCACAAAAATTCCACAAATTTAAAAGAAATGTGCGGTTTAGAATAAGATTTTTATGAACTATTTTCTTGATACCTCAATTTTTCTATCAAACCACCACCTTTATCTTAATCCTCATTCAATACGTTCTTCTCATGTTGGTTTACTACGTTCATTTCCTGCCGCACTAATGTCCATTTGGCTAATTTCACGCTGCATTGCGTTCGTCTTTGTTTTCGTTTTCCGCGAGCAGCTCCCTCTGCAGCCCTTTCTGGCCTTCTTATTTGCGTTTCTGGAGGAATGTTTCATTTCATACTCTTCCTAATATAGCTCTTCTTTCACGATTACAAGATGATCATCTTCTGAGATTCACAAAACTTTGCGTGCTGCTTTAGATTCTTTCATTTGCGTGTCAATTTGATGCTGCTTTTTGTGAATTGATTAGCAGATCTGAAACGAATTTTAAATTTGAAAATCAGAATAATATGTCTTCGTTTTCCGAGTTCAGTCTATGTTCTGATAATTGCTCTCCAATTCCACAATTAATTTCATTCCTTCATTTTAATCTTCATGCTGCCCTTCCTTCTAATCAGGGTCGAGCGGAATTCCGAAAAGCAAAATTTAGAATTCCGCCCGGCCCTGCTTCTAATTTAGTTCCATTGCTTGACACATCTTTCATTTGCTGCTCTACAAATTGTCCGTTCCTTTCAATATCCCACCTCATTTATTTCAACCTCCCTCAGTTCCTTCAAATTCATCCTTTATCCTTTATCCCTGATCCCTTAATCTTTATCCTCCAATCACTTTATCACCTGTTCACTCATCTTCCTCTCTGGAGCTTCATTTCAGTGTTCTTTCATTTGCAATTTGGAAACATCATGATATTGGAGTATTCCGAAATATCGCAATTTAACAAAGCTGTATGCTAGGCAAGTGGAAGATAGCGAAAGGTAGAGAAACGCTTTTAGCATATTATATCATCAAGTTGCGAGATTTTCAAATTGATTGCATGATATAACGACTACGTAACTTGCTAAATGAATCAGGACACTTTTAGAAAATGCTACGAACTTACATTTCCTTAAAATTATTTCATTCAACGATATAATGAAATTTCAATATTACACTTTCCATGCCGAAATGCCCCTTTGTTGCACAATTGTCCCTCTTTTTCCATTCTTCTTTTGCGTCCGAAAATTCACGAATTACATTTCGCGTTTCGAGCCAAGTTTCATTAATTTGTAAGCCATTTTTTGTCGTGAAAAATTTATTTCAAACTCAGCGAGATGTTGATTAAAATTCACGCAAAATTTAGCGACCCTTTCCTAAGAATTATATCGTGATCGCTTGAAAAATTCATGTTTAATTTTGTATATGGAAATTTTATGGGACATCTATTTATGTAGCCATAAATTTTATTCTTCAGAAAGTGCATACCCATTATTCTGATTGATAAAAAATGTGATTTTTTAGTTAAATATTAGACGATCTTCATAATCAATATGATGATGTCAAATTAGTCTAAATTATATTTTCCTGCCTTTCTTTCATCATGGTTTTTCAAACGAACATCCATTCTTCAGTTTTTAGGCAATTCAATTTCCACTCGGACCACCTTTTTCTCCGACATTCTTCTTCTTCTTTCATTTGCCTCATTTTAAGTTAGAACAGTAGAATATTTTGCTTTTCAGACATCTCATATTTTTCGGTACGAATGATTGATTTTTATAATGTCTTTAAAATTCTGCATTTTCACTTGTTTTATCTAAACGTTGCATATATTTCGTTATGAATTACACATTTATTTACGATACCTGCATTCGTTCAACATTTAGTCGACTAAAAACTAAAAGGCAGTTTATAGATTTATCATTTTGCAGAAGATGTCATTTGAGGGGGCAGCATCGTTAGTTCCTGTAGAGATTCGAGAACGAGCATTTTCGCGAAGACCAGGGACTACATTCGACATGATGCCTGATAAAGTACTCGTGAAGATTCTAGGATCGTTATCAATACGGGACAGAACCAGGTAAATGAATTCAATCAAATTAAATCTCGAAAAATATTTTTCAAAAGAGAACTCATGCGAGAAAAAAATAATCAAGAATGCTAAAAACATAATAATGAACGAGCTATTATTTTTTATAAGAAAAAAGCTAAACAGCAAGACTTTCCTAGTCCTTTACATTATATCTTTCTTCTTTTTTCGCAAAAATGTTTATGAAAATATATTTCCTTTAAAAATAAACGGAATCAAATTCGCATTTTCTGCATTTCAATTCACATTACAAACCAGAAATGTACGCATAACTCTGTCCACCGGCAATTTGTGTCCAAATGTGCTGGATTGGTGGATTATTTATGTGCCTCTCGGCTTCTTTTTGCGTTGCAGACATATTTCCCGTTGACCACTTCGTTTTTCCCCTGCCTCTCTGCCTCAGGCTTCATCTTGTCGAGCTCTTTCCCAGTCCCAGACCCATTGACTCCTCCCCCATTTTCCCTTCCCCTTCCATTCCCGTCCCCGTTTTTCTCTTCTCCATTTTCTCTGCCACTTTGCCAATGTCGAAATGCGCGTTTCTGGCACCACACCATGCATGGATTCTCGCATTAAATCCACCAATTTCGTTTGCCATCAAATTTCGAGCTTCAAAAACAAAATTGCGCCTTGTTTTAGACGAAAATCCAACGGACTAATTGGATTTGGGCTGATTTTTCATGCCCAGAGGCCATATTTGCTTTTTTTCTGCAGAATATTCTTTATCTACGATGTTTTACCTTACAAATTCATCATTTTCCCATGAATATTCACCATAGGTCTAGCTGATCTTCACTTTATTTCTGTTATATTTAATTCCAACACATTACGTTGTGATAAAAGTTCATATGAAATTTAACAAGAAAATCACCTTTTTCAGCAATGTTTTCCAAAATTTAGGAGTTTTAACTTAACCCATCGTTTTCTCAAAAATCCATCATCAACTATACAACTCTCACCCATCGTGTACAACTTCTTCCTCCATTGATTCCCCTTCATTCTTCCCCATTTCTCCCCATTCCATTTCCCACTTCCCATTATATTTTCACTCCCAATATTTTTTTTCTCATTTCGCCGGGCTCAGCTGGCCGATTTGTTATATCCCAAGAAATTCCCGAAAATCCACAAATATCTCATATATTCATCTTTCAGCTTCTTCTATTTATAGCAGTAGTTCTCTCAAAGGGTCCGTAAAGACCTCGGGTGTTAAATATTTGGAATTTTTTTTTACAGAGAAATGCGTTGCCTTATGAAAGTTATACACTAAAATGATCAGCCTTATTTTTCACTAATCATTTTGAAATCAAAAACGTTTCGTTAACCCTATTCCCTAAATTCTAAATGAAACCTTTATATTTTTGCAAACCTTTGCCTTAACAAGAAGAATCTTTTTGCAGATTGGAAAGGGTTTGTGGTACGTGGAGGAAAATGGCATCGGAAGCGAACAAGCAAGATACGAGGCCAGTTTGGGTCTACGTCATCTTCCGCAAAAATCACTGCTCAGGTAAGAATGTATAAAATTGTGTGTGGGATTGAATTACTAGCTAGAATATATTGTGATCCTAAGAAATGCTGCCACAATATCAGCACAAAAGCTTACAAAAATCATTTAATTTCACTATGCTCGTTCACGACAATGCTGCATTTACAATAAGTTGTGGAGTGAAAATGTGGTGAAAATAGAATTGACGGAATATTTTAGGCCACGAGAAGATGTCAGTGAACGTATCGTTCGATGGGCCGATTTTCTGGAATCGACAAGTCATTTATATCTATTGCTGTTCGTGCCATTTCGATGAGAAGCATGAGGTAGGTAGTTCATTTTAAATACATTTATTTTATCCTTGGAAAGCTGGGATTTTTCGATGAAAATCATCTTTACTTGTCCTTCTTGCGAAATTTCCATCAAAACATTTTTTGGCAAATTTTATGCATTCTATAAACATTAAGCATTTTCCGCATTTCGAAGGTGTATAGTTGCAATGCGCATAGTAAAGAGAAAGGAAGTCATGGCGAAATAAGAGAGCTCGAGCTTCTGCCTCAGTTTTGCATGGAGTGTTGGCTTTTGACGGCAGCCACACTCAATGCCAACACACCCCACCCTCACTTCACTCTTTCGTTTTTCGAATCGATGCTAATTCCGAGAAAAACAAAGCAAGAATAGCTGCGAGACAAATGGAATCAAAGCCTGAGGGAGATTTGTTTGATCCGAAAGGAGATTAGATGAAAATGGGCGAACATAGGATAAGAGTTAAAGACATGAAAAAATCCAAAATAGCGGAGCTTAAAATCGCATTCTATCTTTTTCAACAAAATGATTTATTTGAATTTCAATGTCTTCTTCCAGGAATTCTTGTATGATAAATTCGTAGCAAAATAGAGCTCGTTCACCACAAATCTATTTCCACAAAGAGTTTGTCCCACAATTGAAAACTGCTCCCGCTTTTCATCGAACCATTGTTGCCATAACTTCGTACGTACTCACGTTGTTTATGCTCCGATCTATAATAATCACCAAAAGTCACTTAGAAATTGCCAATTCACCCCTATTCTTTGCCATTTTCAAGGTGTTCTTCGCGCTAAAAATACCCTTTGTACTCAAAAATGCGTTGAAAAGTTCTGTTTTGTTGTTGTTGTTGGATTATGACATCCTCGAATGCTCAATTGCGTTTAACCCTTGACCCTCGTCACTCATACATCGCAGCGGAGTCGCATTCCTCGACAAATCAGGAAGTCGTTCTGATTGCTGCTGCTGCTTTTGCACGACAACTCGAAATGCAAAAAGGAAGTCGAGAAGTTGAATGCGAAATGGAGAAGCGAGGGTTGGGAGCACCACAAACGGAAAAATATTTTCCCCTCCCCAGTTTCTTCACACCACTATTATCTGAAAGTGAGAAATAGCGAGCAAAGAATGGAGAGGAAAAGGATTCTCTGCTGTTAAGAACAGAGCGCGCAGAGGGGAGTACGTGATTGGGAGGACACAAAAGGATAAATGGAATCCCAGGAGAT
Organism: Diploscapter coronatus; assembly: GCA_964036155.1. Lineage (NCBI taxonomy): Eukaryota > Metazoa > Nematoda > Chromadorea > Rhabditida > Rhabditidae > Diploscapter > Diploscapter coronatus. The sequence goes on along the minus strand of OZ038422.1, from coordinate 83,917,988 downwards.
TCAGAAGATGAAGCTGAAAGTGGGGGCAAAGTAGATAGGGAACATTGCGCGGGGCGGATTTGTGGTGAAATGAGTAAGATGAATGAGAAACGGCGAATGATCAGTCCTTTGAGGGGACTTTTTTTTTGCAAAATTCAAAAATTCGTGGCTAGAGAAAATTTGAAAAATAAAAAGGGTGAACTTTCCAAAAGTCGAGAAGAGAGATGCGATAAGATGAATAAGATAAATTCACGAGAATGTAGAAAATAACAAGTCCGTAGAGAGTTATCTGAATGATGAACGAGTTACAGAACTCTAGTTCATTATACTGTAAATCCGAAATGACGAAACATTGAATAGAAGTCCTCATTCAATGACACGAAAGGTGTAAATAAGTTGTTTGCTCCTCATATGTAAGAAATTCGAATTGCAGACTGCCTTGATGAAGATTTTGGAGAAATTCGAGAGTCGAGTCGAAAGGGTCTGTCTCGTCGACAAGCCTGTGGATTATCCGTTCCTACCTGATTCACTCTTCTCGTATATGGCTAACAAAATGCCTAAATTGCAGGTAGATTTACTAATTTGTAAAAGTTTTCCACAGAAGCAATAGTTTTGTGGACGATTTTTATTGGATTTGCGGGTCATTCTGACTTACTACCTTTAATTACGATAAAAATTGCAGTTCATCTATCTTCGAGAACTGGACCTCGAGAAAATCAATCGCGGTACCGTAGCTGAATTAGCCAGTCATAAAAATCTGAAGAAGTTCATTGTTCATTCCTGTCGAAACTATGAAGTATTCGAGGACTTCCGCAATTTGCCTCAACTGTTGGTCGTTAAAGGCGAAATTTTCGGGTTGAAGGTAGCATTTCGCACAACTAGGATAGCATCTATCTCGTGTTTTCCTCAACGAGAGGATTATTTAACCCAACCATCCCATTTGGGCCAATGTTTATAAGCCATTTTCAGGCAATGTTGGGTGATTTGGACGCAGCAGATATGGCAGCTTCGTCAGCGTCATCTTCAGGAGCCTCGAACGGCACGGACATTGCACAATCGCCTCATCCAGTCGACCAGCCTCCCCTCTCAGTGCTCGGACCATGAATCTCGAATTCAATTCGTTTCGGTTGTTATAGTTTAGGCTTCTTGCAAATTCAACAATTTTTGTTGTCTTAACTAGCTTTGTTTCCTTTAAGAAGAATTTCTAAGAAGTCTATTTTCCTTAATTAATCGACCTCTAGTCATTGTTATGTTCAATTTTTCGAATTTTTAGTGCATTTTTCATGCATTATACTAATGTCTCGTCACAGTAATCCTCCTCTTTCGAATTCTCTTCGAATTTCTCCTTTCGCTTCGAGACCCAAATCTCAACTGCCAACCTTTCGCATTACTACTGTCCTCGTGGTACCTACGATATTCTCGCATTTGTCACATGAAATCAGATCTCAGAGAACCAAATTACTTTCGTTAAAAACTCGATTTCAACAGACCTACCAAATAAAAGTTTAATCAATGAAAATACGCATTTAATGTTCAATAAACAGTCGCATAGACTGATAAGAAAGGAAAACCTTGCATTGCATAACAGTCGATATTATTATTTTTGAATATCATATAGATGTGTAATGGGTAATGTAAAATTTTTCTAAATAACCTTTAAACTTTCCTTCAACTGTAACAAATTTTGAAGATCACTCATTGTCCGACTTTGCTTCGATGTTCTATGATGACGCAGTTGTCTTTGTAAGTTTACGTTTCGAGTTCTTTGCATTTTTCGGCAGGAGCTTTTCTTCCTCTTCTACCCTCTGCTCTTAAACCCCATAGTCTCTCCATTTTGCCCTCTATTTCTCCCTCTCTTCCTCTCGTCCTTCCCCATTTCTCTCTCAGCTTCTGCCATTGATTATGTCTCCCACTCCGACAGCTTCCTCACATTTTCAATTCTCTACGACAATTTCGAAGCATTTTTGTTTCTGCACACTTTTATGCTAGCTTTTCGTGTACTCTCTATTTTACATATTTTTATAAGAATTGCTTGTGTAATGTTTAGGTTTTGAATTGAGATGAGGTTTATCGATTTTCAAAATAGAATTGTCAATGCTCATCCAATATGAATGCATTTTTCGATATCTTATTTTTATCATCGATATTTTCACTGCAATTATAAATAAACCCTACCTAGTTCTTTGCTTAATCTGAGCCAAAATCGTCGACAATTGAAATATACATGAGTTTGATACATTTCAAATAGAAATTTCAGAAACAATGCAACAATTAGCTGTCATATTCGTTGCGGCGTCCTCGTTGCTTTATCTTGCCAGGTTATTTTACTTACTTAAAAATTCATTAAATTAACATGATTACATTTCAGTGCCCAATCGACGTCCTGCTATCAATGCACATCCAATGAAAAGCCAGATTGCGAGTCGAGTGATGTCGCTAAACTGGCTCCATTTAAGAAGGTAAGATATTTTGAAGAATCTCGACATCATTCGAGTTTTGTCGCTAACTTTACACTAACGAACTTTGATCTGGTTTATTCGCTTTTGTTTTAACCTGATGATTTCTAATTTAGAACTGCCCACCTTTGACAGATGGACAATACAAAGGCAAGCCCTCAATCGGATGCAGGAAGATTTTGCAGTCAGTCGAAGGCGAAAATTCGGTTGTTCGTGAATGCGCATATGCTGGTATGAAGAATTACATCATTTTTGAAATTGTCATGTTTTTAACAGAATAGGAAAATGTTTAAAAATCTTGTAGGGAAAATTTGTTCGTATTCTTATTATTTCAAAACCAAATCTTTCCTGAACTTCTTAACTTTAACAACAGCTATCTTAAAAACAATAATAATAGTTGCTCTTCCTTCAGGCAAAGAAATTGATGGCCTGAAGAAGACTGGTAACTGGGCTGTGCATCTGCATTACTACCAGTGCGTGAATACGAAGCCGAGCGAGCCTTGCAACGGAGCCTCGTCGATCTTCGTTGCTCCAGTCCTCATCTTCACATCTCTAATTATGGCCATTTTCTGGTAGTAAGAACCGAAACAACATCTTAGAGATTATTCAATTATTCTCTCTTTTCGTAGAATCTAGATGAATTTGTGTCGTTGGAATTGAATCTCTGTGACCTCACTCTGGTGCATTAGATAGGGATCTTTTCTTCAGATTTTTTAGCTCTGATCTTTTGAGTCATTTTGATGTAATTTACCTAAATTAGGCATTGTTTTGCTGACAATAATTACAAAGATTCTGCTCATCTTCTTTGCGCATCTAAGTATTTGTTTTTGAGGTTTTGCACTTGACTTTGTCATTCCATTTGGTATGCCGATATTTTCTTCAATAAAATACTATTTTGAAATTTTCAAATTTAGACATTAGCCATTTGAATTCATTTGACTAATTTATAACTTATCGTTGGTTCTTTTTGTAATCTAAATTTAAACAAAAATGAAGCTGAATTATGGATATATCAGACCAATTACAAAGACATTGATGGTGCTCATGCATATTAAGCATTGACAAATATTCTTTATCGTTTCTACGATATATTAAAACATAGAATTTTCCATTTACAATGTTATTACAAGAATAATTTAGCAAGGTTTTTTTTAGAAATTTAATATAAATATTCTCTGTCCATCGACAACTCAGTTAGATCAACTTTAGCACGGCTCAGCTTACAATAAATGTAAGTAAAAATCGTTTGGCATAAACTTTTTAGAAATCAAACATTTTCAGGCGATTTGTAAAAATATTCGCATATATACCGAAAAAGCAGCACCCTTAACGAAAGTATTGATAACATAATCTTTTTCACACACACGATTTCTTTCCGAGTGGTTACTTTTCGGGTAGCTATTTTTACAATTGTCCATTTTCATATGCCACATAAAATAATTCAAAGGATAAATTTTTGAAGCTCTGCACAAATTATACAAATTATGAAGGTGATGATAAGAAACAATTACTGTCCACTTGCGTCCAAATAAAATGAAGATTCGAGAGTGAATAATCAGACTAAAGAAGTCACTACGGTTTTGGAATTAGGCTGATTATCATGTTTTATGGATTTACATGAATATAGTGTGTGTAAACGCAAATGTTTAGAATTAGTGGAAGGAAATGAGTGAAGAAATGAATGTGTCCGGACATATCACAATCAGCAAAATCAACAGAAATGAACTAGTTTTGAGAAGATAAGATATTTACTATCTATGAAAAGTTCATCTGCCACTCATTCGAAGTTCCTTGCTTCTTTCATTTTGATTTTCAAGCTGTAAGGTCGTTTGAACAGGAAAATAATTAATTGGATGAACTTCCCAAGAAATTAGATTAAAAATTATGATAAGTGTCACCAAATTTCGCTATTCACCAAGGCTCAGAAACGTAGGCCAAATGTCCAAATCATATGATTTTTAATTCGATTCGATTCTTTTAGGTTAAATAATAAGTTAGAAAGTGATAGAAAATAGAAACAAATGTGTAAAAATTGAAATGATCAAATTCGGGTAAACTCATCGATCCTCTAGCAGTTGCAATCCTTCTTCTCTGGAGTCTGTCCGCTGTTCCGAGAGAGGGTTTGCTTAGGCTGTACGCCTGAAATACCAACCATTATATTCATTCCTTATCATGATTTATTTTGTCAGGATCTTTTTCTTAGACAATTTTGAGCCTGATAGATTTTTACTTTTAAATAAATGACCAATATAAAATAGGCAAAGTCTTAGTATATTTTGGTAACTTTGAAATCGCAATTCATCAAGCCATAAGAAATAGTATGAGAAAAAATCCTTTTTCTAATATTTTCAGCCTATTCCTCATTGTTTGAGCTTGAGGTTTTTCTCCAAATAGCCGTTCATACCATTAATTCTCGGAAAGTAAATCTGATGACTAATTGGAAACTTCAAGCCCCTAAGCCATGTAAAATGGGACTAAAGATGGTAAGGAAAGATTCTTTCCCACAATATTTTGCATAGCTTAACGCCTCCAAGTTGCCAAATCTGATTCTATTCATTTTTAACATAAAATGTTCAAATCAAACCTGTGTCCGCAGCGTTGAGATCGAGACTGCCGTCCATGATGTTCTGGTAGATTTTCCTGGCGGTTTCCAGGAAGGAGTCTTCGACGTTCTCTCCCGTCTTCGCAGAACACTCCAGGAATGTCAGGCCGTTCTCATCGGCGAAGGCTTTCGCCTCCTCGTATGGCACGTCTCGCTGACCCTCGAGATCTGACTTGTTGCCGATCAGGAAAATTACCTGAAAATGTATGTTATGATATAATTAATGAAATTCGGTATGGATTTTGTCAAGGAAATGAACGTATACTTATCAAAGTTGAACACTTGCCATTTTCTACTATTGCTCGTTTTCGATACTTTCTTAGGATTTTTGTTTTCGGTTACACGATCACTCGGAATTCAAATAAAATTAATTTTCCACCTACCGTATTCGGATTAGTGAGATTCCTAGCGTCCGTTAGCCAACTGCTCAAGTGATTGTACGTGCTCCTTCTGGTAATGTCGTAAACCTAAACCCATCCCTCAGCATTTCAAATAATTCGAATAGGCTTCTCAAAGCTCGTCCTGCATAAACCCGCAAACTCGCAAATCGACCCAGAGAAAAGTGAAACTTTGCGAAAAAGACAGACCATTTTTCTTTCTCGATATAACACATTAAATATTTGCTGGACGAGTTTTGAGAAGTCTGACTCAATCAAAATTTACCATCAGTGCTCCGGCAGCCCCTCTGTAATAGGAGCGAGTGACGGCGCGGAACCTCTCTTGTCCGGCGGTGTCCCAAATCTGCAGCTTGATTTTCTGTCCGCTCACTTCGATGATCCGAGTCCCGAATTCGACTGAAACTTGTAAAATTGTGAAATAGGCAATTGGGCCTTTTGTTATCCGCGCCCACTTTTTAGAAGAGTATGACAAGGAACGAAGAAAAAAGTGAATGGACGTGGAATACAGGGGCCGGCAATTCGGACTTCTCGCAACATCGCGCCTTAGCGAAATAGTGTGCAAAGCTAGAGAGCGTTTCTCCACTCTTCATAGCCCTACGGCAGCCTATTTCGCCTGGTCGCGAAGTCGCCAACAAAATATCAAATAGTCGATTTTCTAACCTCCAATGGTGTGCGGACAGTCACTGAGGAATTTCTTTTCTGTGAACTGGTGCAAAAGGCAGGACTTTCCGACGCCCATGTCTCCTGCAAGTTTTTCTGTTAGTCTAGAAAAAGAACTGGACTTGTTAATCCTCAACTTGTTAAGTCGAATAATTTCACAAATTTTGCAGCAAGAGTTATGAATTGTTTAAATTCCCCTACCAATAATGATGTACTTGAAAATATAGGAGTAGTTGTAAGGAGCTGCAGTCATTTTTGCTGGCGAATATCTCTCTGCTGATCAGCAAATCCACTCCCTGAAATGACGCTATTTCTGTCAGCTGAAAAACGCGTGATTTGCAGATAGAAACGAAGAAAAATTCCACAGAAAGTTCATGCAAAATACTGCGAAAATCGATGAAAAATCACTGAAGATGATGAAACGACACTGGTTTGGATGTGAGAAATGAACGAGAAACGACGATAAAAGTTGAAAAAGCGACGAGAGACCGTGGAAATGAAGAGGGCGAGAGATGGAGATGCAGAAAAACGAGAAGAGATCGATAAAGGGAAAGGGAAGGAAGAGAGGGAGTGAATAGTGAGACCTTTCGAGGCGAGAGAATGTAGGGGCAGACATGCAGACACAGACAAGCAGCTAGCAGCGGAGATTCACCACTGTCCACTTGCTTGTGAGAGTTATTTCCACCTGAAGTTGTCAAAGTGATTAAAGATGGAAAATAAAATGCCGTGTCCAGATTTGGGGAGTACTATCGTCGGACGAAGAAAATGTACGGCGGGGGTGAATCGTAAGAGCGAAATCATCATAGTTATAGAATATCACAGAGGTTAAACTTTTGACTAATAGCAGGTTAAAGGCGAGAAAATTGGTAAAGAAAATATGCAGGGGTAGGTCGCTGAGGAAGTCTGACGATCGTTTCCCCTAGGAATGGGTGTCATTGTGTCATTACAGGCACCGAAACACTATCTCGTGCCATTTTATCATGTGCGCATAATTCTATTCAATTCCAGTTTACCGGGGTGAATTTTCATATTCGATTCAATGACTCATTTAGCATATTCGCAGATTGCGAAACCATGTCCTGAAAATTTATGTCAAAGATAGTCAACTTTTAAGAAATCTCAAAACAGCATTAAAGAACTTCTCATAACAACAACATCACACAACGACAGTTTGATTCTCGTAAGAAAAGTGCAATTCCAGGTGGTGCTGAAAGAGTATAAATTCCTGAATTTAAATCTAGATGTTGAAGATTAGGGATTTTGAAAACGAACACTAAAAAATTCTTTAATTAATTCTTATCAAAGCATCTCTCATGCTAAAGATACATCAAACTGTTCCTACAGAAAGCGTTCGAATTAAGACTCCTCTCACGCAATCTCAAACCTAGCAATTTTTACTCGCTCCGATATTGAATGCTTTTGCCGGAAATAATGCCCATTTGTAGAAACTTTCCAAATATTCTCATCCTATTCTAGATTCTTTGAAATGCTTTCCGGCCTTTCAGAACATCCTTCACAGAATTGAATAAGTCTTCCATGTTTTCAGTTCCACATGCATAATGCGCATATCTGCATTTGGGCATTCTGACTCTTTCCACCCTCCATTTCTATTCGTAGTGCCTTTGTTAGCGTCTCTTTCTCTCCACTTTCTTTTTCCTTCTTTCTTCCTTTCTCCATCTTTCCTCGGGTTTTTCATATCGCTTTACTTCGGCGTCTTCCTCTTTTCCTTCAATCTTTCCGTCTTTCCGATTTTGCGTCTTATTGACATTCAGTGGCAGTGCTTTCAGTGCTGCTGCGATTCTGCAGTTTTCTGGATGACTAAGTGACAGACAGCTGGGCAGAGGCTTTTTGTCATTAGCTCTCGTTATATTTTCTTGTTATCTTCAGTAATCATTATCGATTCGGTTTTCATTATTTTATCGCGAGACTCTTTTATAGTTCATCACTCTTTTATCCGTCCTCAGATATGCCATCTTTAGAAATTGTTGTCTTCCATGATTATATCGAAAAAAAAAAGCTCGCAAATATTATGCTCGTGTAAAATATGCTCCATCACTAATTTAGACTTTTTGATTAAGGAATTTAGCAATGGAACACATTTTAAATGAACAAATATTTATCAGCCTTTATTGATATCGATTTTATGCCGTTATCTTCCAGGTGGTGGTCGTATGTGGGGAGGCAGCTCGAATTCTGCCAATTCCTCTCGATCAGGACTGCATGAGGGATCGTCAAAGACATGCAGTGTGGATGATATTGCAGAGAAGAGCAAGCGAAGTAGCAAGTCACAAAATTCTGATGTATCCAGGACAAGAAGTTTTCAGGTCTTCTATTTTATGATAATTCAACATTTTCTTTCAGTTCATAAAAAAAAACCAACGGCTTGTAAAATTTACTTATTTTCGAAGTCAGATATTGCTGATAGTGAAGAAAAATGTGTAAACTTTCAATAAGCGGCATTGCGAATATTATGGATGTCGCAATTGCCTTTCGTCCGTTTTACATATCGGATTTCAGTTTCTGAATCGGAACGATTTCGTCCCCGATAAAGAGCAGCAATCCTTCATTAAACTGCGCTACAAAGATACGGCGAAATTTGTAATCTGGCCGGCCTGCAGACTTCCTGATGGATTTACACCGGTATGTGTCAGAATACTTTCCTTGATCTTTGAGATGGCCAAATTTTTAGGCAACTTGTGGGCCACCTCCGTTACTGGTGTCTCCGACTGATCCACGAGCAGTTTTAATGAAGCCTGATATTGAGGATGACCGATCTCCGTATCTGCCTCCGATGATTAATAGCGTATTAAGGTAATATTTTGAATGCAGTTTTATCCAAATACCTATTTTTCATACCTGATCCCTTACTGACATTTTAATCGGAAATTCTCTATCCATACCGATTTTTAGGATATATTTAGCTAAACTAAATGAACATATCACATCATTATATAAATATAATAATAGTTGTGTGTGCTAAATTTAAGAATTTAAGATCAGATTCGGAGGATTCCGAATCAGCGGAAGGAATCATGGAAATCACCCGCCTCTAGTCGCCTCTCCTACACTCAGCCTCAGCCTTGCATCTCACTTATCCATCCATTTATCAAATTGAGCCATTCACAACCAGTCAGTCATTTATCGCTTAATGGGTAATTAGATTTACGAATGGAACCAATTAATTTTGTTTGTGATTCATATCGCCCCGTTACCAGAATGAGCTTCTGCTTTGCCTCTTCAAAATGTGTTACCCATTCTCGAGTAGAATCAAAATTATGTTGCCATTAATCAAATTTGAGCGTATTATTGTTATTATTATTGTCTTCAATTATTATTCAAATTGAATTTATTACTTTCTAGGACATAAATTAATTTTGCTAACAATAAGTATCGATATGTGGAATGAAATGCAAAGTGATAACAGATCAGTAAATGATAATTGGAAATCAACATTGAGCAGTTAGTCGTTTTTCTTCTCCTCGGCCGGTTTAGGCTTTTCCTTTTCAGGGTTTTTCAGCTTTCGGTGATAAACCTAAAAAGTAATTATTATAATTTAATAATAATACAAAAATTCTCGCTTTTGTCTTATAGAGAGGCGTGGGTCCTGATTTGGCTGCGACATTATAGAAAATCCATCCGTAAAGCAAGCAGATTCCCCTGAAAATGAATTAGCATATTTTTTGTTATTCAAAAATATTTGACAATTAATAAAAGTAGCACCACAAAAATTTAACGAATATGCATAGCATTTTGAGCCGATTAAAAAGGAATAGCTTACTCATAAAGTATAGGGTAGGGGTTTAGTAATAGAATACTGGATACCAAACTTTTCAGCTAAGAAATTCATATAATGATAATAGTTTATAGATTATTTGCGGTACTACTTTTATTAATTGCCAAAATAATCTTACCAGATTATAACAATATACTCAGCTCGATTATCGAATGGGGTACCGCAAATTGCATACCACTCAAGTGGACGTCCATCTTCAGGCTAAGATCATTTGAATTATATATAGGAAAAGACGCATCCAAGTTGTACCAATTTAACCGAGCCTCCCGGTAGACAGTGAAAGTCGAAATACTTCTCATCATAGTCGTTCAGACAAAGGTATTTCTTCTTGTACAGAACCTAGAACGATAAGTTTGAAGCTAGATTCATTTTAAAATTGCATTACCATTCCAGTTGGAGTCTGCACTTTCTGCAACTCTTCACAGTCGCTGGCAATTGGTTGATGCAGACCCTGAATTTAGTATTCGGAAATCTTCTTTTTTATCACTATTACTTTCCAAATTAAGTACTTTAAGAAGAAATTTTAATAAAATACCTCGCTAACGATATTCTCAGGATCACTGACACAGGCACAGATCATGAAGAAGAGATATTCGCAAATAATGGCAAGGAATACTTCGTCGAACCAATATGGGTTTCCTGGAAATTGATATTTTCATTTAATAAGCTATTCTTTTGAATATTTGCCAAGTGTTTTTATGCATTTGTGTTATCTTTTCGCGAGTGTAATAATTATCGCGAGAAATCACTTCTTCTTCCTGTCACATTATGATAAAGATTATCACACTTTCTTCAAAGAACGCTATGCATCAATCAATTATCATACGTTTTACAATTGCAACTTCACGACTATAACATTTTCAGAGAGATAAAAATATTTCCGAGTCAAACATATAAACTTTAGAATGGCGGTTAAATATTTAGAAAAGGAAAATTGCTGTTCCTCTTCCATTCTTATTTTCTAAACTTGAACCAAATACAGATAAGTACTCTCCATTATCTATGAGATGAACATTGCCCCTTTCTCTGAGCTCTAAAGTCGATGCGAAGCTTTTTCCCCCTGTCCGCCTGCGTCCTCGTCGCGCTTTCTTCACTCTCCACGCTATTTTCACTCGCGTATTGCGTGCGACTCACACCATCGCCTCTGCTTTGAACAGTAGGCGGCGGCTTTCTCGTGGATAATGGAGAGTAAACTCGCCTTGTCTCGCCAGCGGATTCTTATTTTTCCTGTCAGCAGCCCAGACAATTACTGCGTAGATTGACAGGAAGAGAATCGTCGTGATTTCGCTGTGAACTTTGAAGATGTCGTGGATCGGATGATAGATCAGAGCAAATTGCACTGTGCCTAGCCAGAATGCCCCCATTCCTGCCAGCATTACTGCCAGAATCTCTCGGTGTAATCTGAAAGTTACAAATGAAAAAAAAAACTTATTTTACCATGAAGTCCTACTTTCTCCAGTCGTATTCTTCATCAACCAACTTCTTTCTGGCAAAAGTCAAAATGAAGTAGAAGGAACATGCAAACGAAGCGTGGAAGTAGTACGAATTCCACGGAACCCAGTAGTTTCTGAAATTAATCAAATGTGACAGCGTCTAAATTACGCGAAATCTTTGTGACCTAAATTAAACTTCAAGCATCGTTCCTACTAGGAAGTTATGATGTGTACAGGTTCAAGGGTGAAAAATTGATTTTCAAAGTACCTATCATAGATATTCGGATCGGTATCATGCCAAGTCCACCAGACCATTTTGATGCTCATGATATCGTAAGGCATGTCACACATCACAGCCATCAATCCCATTGCCGGTCCTGTCGCCCACCACGGTAGATGCAGTCGAGAGGCCATCACGAAGGCCGTGTAGTCGAACATGTGATAGATTCCGATGATGATATACAGAGGGGCACGGGCTCCGAATAAGGTGAAGATGCCCTGAAATTCAGTTGCGAAGATCAGCTTCCTGTGTATTTTAATAGGCTATCAAATTTTGGAATTTCGTACGACTCCGCAAATGGCTAGTTTTATTAAGTTTTTTTTTAAGAAGCATGAAGATCAGGTTCAAATTATCGTGTGGCATTTATTCGTGATCATAAAATTACCTGAGCCTGCCAAAAATTGTCCATATCGGGGATCCAATAGCAGAGATTTTCGACGTTAAGTGCATGAACGAGAATGCCGAACCAAACAAGCACGTAGCGAGGTCCGTGTCGCCAGGCTTAATCGGAATCATGATAAATTTGAGAAAAAAAAACATCGAAATACCATGACAGAATGCCAGAAATGCAAGGAAGAAGAAGAGCAGTTCCCCGAAAAGAAATGACGTGTGATTGTCGAAAATTTTCCATGGATCTTGGTACTTGCAGAACCAATCTGCTGCCTAAAATTCATCTATGAATCACTCAAGGAAGATCTGCTTATTTTAGAAGAAATTTATCTTAGAAAATATCGAAAATGGGCAATTTCAGAGAATTTTATTAAAATTCGGAAGAAAACAACCTGCACAACTTTGAATGCTCTTTCAGCCCATAGTTTGCGTGTTTCTTTGTCAACTTCGAACGGCAAATAGGCGAACACATAGGCATCCAGAATATAATCCATTTTCCCGACCGTCAACAATTAATTTTTCGGCAGCCGATAAATTATGGAGAATGAATGACTGACTGCTCGTAGAAAATAACAAATAGCCTCCCAGAAAGAAGCCGAGAAGTTCAATTGAGTTATCAGTCGAGCTTGGTTTCACTTATCAGACTGCCATTGGACGCGATTTATCATTGAAATGTCTATCTGAAAGAAACGCATGGTTAAATTAAAAGGTTTAAATTTTAAAAAATCTATTTTCAATTCGTAAGGATGATTCATACAATATTGGAATGGTTAAAATTTTATTCACGTGATAGACAATTTTTCAAAATTAGAAGTGAATATTTTCAGATTGTAAAATAATGAAGGCATACAAAAATCTAGAAAATTAATCAAAGAATCAGGATTCCACATGGTGAAAAGCAGATTTTTTATTTGAATCAAAATACTTCATAAACTGATCGATATGTGCTATGCAAATATGCATGAAAGAAGACGAGTGACAAAATATGGAATGTCAGAGGGAAAATGGAAAGATGATGAGTAAGTCCGTCCTGTGCACAGGGATGTGGGACCGACAAAATGCGATGATTGCAAATCGAACAGAACAGAACAGGCAAACGGCCCTTTCCCCTTTCTCTGCTCTCACAACCTTTTCTCTTCTTCTCCTTTCGTTATCTTTCACTGCCTTTGGCTCGACCAAAGTAGGCAAATATTTGTCAGAGGAAGGTAAGTCAGAGGGCCAAAGAAGAAGAGGAAGAAAACAGGCAGAAAATGACCGCTTGACCTGCGATGCTAGAAAGGAACAGAAAGTGAATGGCGAATGAAATCTTTGGGAAAAAGTTTTAAGATTTTCAGAATTTATTTGCGGCTTAAAGATTGTGAAGACCAACTTTTCGCGAGAAATTATTTCAAGTTGCTATGTGTTGTGCATTTCATTTGGTTTATGAATCTTACGGACTGAACGTAACACAATTTCGAAGAAACAAAGTATTTATTGTCATTCGAGGTTATTTATCTCTGACGAAAGATCAACTTGATAGGGTATTTGGGATTGACGAGGATAGACGGTGTGGGCGACTTTAGTCCTAGAGGCGATTATCAATGTCCCCGGCGCCGATATCTAGTTTTAAATATGTGAATCTTAACACCAATTGACAGCCAATTATTTAGTGTCGTTCTTGTATTCTAATCTTTGAATCTCAATTTGTAAAGATTCAAGACACTACAAAAACCGTATAAGTCGAGCTTGCATTTGAATTGAATGATTTATTGGTCAGAAATTGAAGGATGCCAATGCAGCCAAGTCAGCATAGCTTCTGCGTACAAATTTAAACAATTACGATGTGATAAACAAGAATTTTCAGCAAAAATCAATCGTATTTATTCTTTCTCCAAAGAATAGGTCATTTGTTTATCACATCATATCAAAACCAGACTTCTCGAAACGCGACCCGCAGAAAGAATAGCACATCGTTTCGAGAGAGAAAGACGACATGCTCTTTTCCTCTCTTAATACGACACACTATTTTCTGTGGGTAGATTTTTGTGAGTTGAATTTCGAGAAGTCTGGTCAAAACAAATGCATGAAATTTCACACAAAAACTATCAAGACTCTTCGATCGCACTTTTAGCAAGATTAACGCTAAATGCAGGGCTGTGAATGTTTAGACACGTGCGTGTACACGCATAACGAAATAGTGTCTTTTCAAGAGAGGAAAGAGCATGCTCTCCTTATGTTCTCTCGAAAAGACGCACTATTTCGTTGTGTGTATACCCGCGTGTCCAAGCATTTATAGCCCTGATTAAATGATGAACAAAAGATTTCAATGAATTGAAAACTACACTACAATAAAAGTCGCATAGAATATTGCATAAAAAGAGAATACTATATATGGTTTGGGGTATATTTTTTCCATTTTCACAATGCATAAATGGTGAATCTTCCATTTTTCATCTGTCTATGCAAGTCTATAGGGTGGTGGTGGCGTCATGTCGGCAGCTCTGAAATAATATTTTTAGTTTGAGAAAACGGAGAAATTTCAAAATATCATATTTAGTTGGTTTTCATCGCTGAATGTTGACAATGACTTTTTGATCATTTTCAGAATGAAATTTGTTAAAATTAGCGATAGGAAATTTATAAAATGAATGGATTTTTTCCAATGTTATCCTTCCTCACCCCAAGATCTCATCATAAGTGGGCGGAGCTTGGTCCTTGATCTTGAGGATTTCCTTCTCCTTCTCGTTTGGCTCGTAGCCGCACTTCTCTTCTTCTTCTTCTTCTTCCTTTTCGATGTTGAAGTTCACTCCTGTCAAATAACAGATTAGTTTCAATAAGCTATTTTGTCATAGGATTACAATCCTTCGCTAAATTTATGCATGTTTTGATTGACAAATAAAGGATACAGTAATCTTTGGATTTTGATTGAATGAATTATATTGATGTCTCGAAAATTCTATGGGACTTGAAATTAAAGTTAATGCAGAGTTTTATGCGTGTGTATGCGGTTTATTTTATTAAATTTATCTCAAGCATTTTTAAGGTCTCGGATAAAATCAACTGTAAAATGGACTTACTGCAGACGTGTCTGCGGCGGAACTGTTTCTTCATGTTGCGGTTGAATCTGCAATTAGACTACTGTAATTTCTCAGTTTATCGATTTCCTTGCCTTTTCTCAAAGACTTCCTTCAATGCGAAAGCAGGCACACCAAGAGCGAGTGCCAGTACGGCTGGGAGCACACAAACTGCTGCCGACATTCTGATTACAGATTCTGGAATTTCAGGATCTCTCATTTGTACTCTTCAATAAAATTGGTATTGTGAACTTCTTGGAAGGTTCGTTCATTTTTCATCTAAACTCTGTTTGGATCTACGAAACTCTAGAAAGTCTTCTTGCCGGCAAGACATAGTAATGGCAATTTTCTTCCAAGATCATAGCTACACGATTTGCGCGTGATACAAGAAGCACGATCCTCTCTCGTTTCTATTTAACATATTCGTGTTTCAAATTTGTAGTCCCGTTTCCAAGAATCCAATTAAACGGACCTGATTGACTGGGTTCGTTTTGTTAGACTGCCACAGCAGCGGTCTGCAGGGCAGCAGGGACGAACGTGGGGGGAAAGGCGGTGGCGAGCAATGCGAATTTGCTGCTGGAGGACGCGCGTAGGTCGTCCTGAACATTGGAAGGTTCTTATCAGATTCATCTATAGCAAAAAATAGGCTCCTAGAAAAAGACACCAGATTTTCTAAGAAATAGTATGGGGAGGCAAGATAGGAAAGGAAAAGAAAAAAAACCGGTGTCTTTTTCTAGGAGCCCAAAAATAAGGTTTGAGATTGATATTAATTGGATCTCGAAAAGTGAACAAACCGGAATGATCTTCATGAGTTTTTATTTCGGAATCAATGATCCGATTCACGATAGATTGTAAACGCTTCCGATCGTTCACGGATTCGATTCAGAATGATTACTCAAGTGAGAACTTAAAAACAGAATCAAGTGGAATTAACCTAGAGATTTGGAATTAAAGACGACATCGAAATTCTCTCAGATCTCAAAATTCCATACCTAGCCGTACTCGTCGGAATTGAAAGGAGCGAAGAGAAGGCGCAAGCTGAAGTTGTTTGACGCCAACCTGGTAGGCTGCTGAAAATTTAGGTCATCATAATGAGCATTTTTAGACGGTAACTAAAATATTTCAACTGAAAGACAACAATGGAGAGTTCTCTCTATTCGAGCTCTACCATCGAAATGCTAGAATGACGTTTTTAGATTCAGATAGACTTACAGTAGTAAACGCTCGAATCTCGGAAGGTTAGCGTTCAAGTGCGCCGGCTGCTTGAAAGGAGCAAGCCTGGACCTAAAAATGGAATGGAATATAAATCGGGATTTTAGGTAAAAGTGAAAATATGAAATAAAGCGACGGATGAATGGAATGGAATGGATGGAAGCTGTGAAGGACTCGTATTTATACGATTCTCATCTCTCGAACTGCAAATGATTTGAATATCGATTGGTTTGACTGAAGATAGGAGAAATTTGAGAGAAGAAGAGATAGACACTGGACAAAGACAGGGAATAGTTGATGCATATGGAGGACTAATCGCGTATATCAATGACAGAAAAGGAGGGAATGCAAGAGAGGATAGGTGAGATGAAAAGAAAGAATGATAGAAACAAAGAAAAAGATAGAGAGAGAGAGAGAAAGATAGGACAAGTTCAGGCAATTCCTCTGACTGCGAATGATATAGAGTGACGATTGACGTAGATGTAAATGAGACAGCCCATATATGTAGAGGGAAATAACGTTATTGAGGCAACACAATAAAGTTGATTGAATTGGTAATTGATCTGAGAATACTTTGGGCCACATATCAATTATCATAGCCTGTTTCGTCCATGGTATTCTTCATCATATGATTGGAGAAATGAAATTCTTCGCCAGACAATGGAAATGAAATCATAAACAAACCGGGTATCACCTGCCCGAATGTACTCAACCCAAACAAGGAATTATTGAGTTTGCGGGCATATGACATTGCGTTGGTGTCATCATTCAATTCATAAGTCTGGCAAATTATCAATTTCCGTCATTTTCGAATTTGCATACACGTCATTGGCCATTCGGAAACGATATTCCAACATACCAAGGCCTGAATAAAATAGGTAAGGTTAGATAGGCCAACTTGCTATAAGCACTTTCATACTATTACTTTTCGGAACTTTGGTAGTTGGAATGTCATTTGCGAGTTTCTTAGGTTAGTTGAAAGTCAAATGGTTTCTTTTCGATCGTTTATTAGTCTGTGCGATCTAATGATGTACGAATGCCCTCCCAACTCAGTTAATCTGATCTGAGCTAATCCAGTTTCGTCGTTTCGACAGAGGAGACCCGCATCGAGACAGGCCGTCTACTTCTTCTTCCATTTCATATCTGAAAAATTTATCAATAGTTATGGATGAAAAGAAAAAGCATTGTGAAAGATAGATCGCTTGATGAAGGGGAAATATAATGAACTTTTCAAAAAAAAAGTAGGTAAACTTCTATAACAATCATGCTCATTATTTTTCATGATGGCAATTCTTTATTCATTTATATGAAAGTTGCGTAGAATTATATCTTTCACTTGTCATAACTTGATTTCTTTTCGTCAAATTATCGAGCTTCCGCAATAAGTCGCCCTCTTAAAACATACCTGGCATCATCATTAAGGTATCATAGCGCTCGTCGAAGGGGTTGGCTTTCTTGTTCTGAAAATAGTTGACATCGTGTCACAGTTGCATGATATTGTGTAATAATTTCAAAAAAAAAAAATGATGTCATGATTAGTAATGAAGATCAGGGTTATGAATTTGAATCTTGGAAAATTTTAGAACTATTTTTACATGATGCGTGATGTCACTGATGAAGATCATCTTTCTCAGAGCTAGATTTAAAAAAGAAAATTTTAATCATTTTTTATTTTGATTCAAGCTTGAAAATTCCTATATACTTTATCTCCTGGCTTCTGGAAGACGTCCTTGCCCTGTGTCTGTGAATTCTGCGCATTTTGTGTAGTTGTTTCTCCAGACGTCGTTACTTTTCCCTTCAAACTTCCTCCATCCGCAGCTGGTTTCTGCTGCTGTTGCTCTGTAATTTCGTTATCATTCAAAAGTGGCATCACTTGGTCTATTTTCAGTCATGACGCAAATGTTCTCAAAGTGATTTTCTGGGTATCATCGTGCATATCAAAAATGTCGTTAAGTCAATTTTAGAGGTGAGGAAAGGCATTGGAAGCCAATCAAGACAAAAAAAATTGTCGAAGAAACCGCACATGATTCTTCAGCTTCGAAATCGCATAAAATTTTCAAAATGTGCAAAATTTCCAACTCACTGTTCGCATCAGCGGCGGCATATTGCATTTCGAGATCGTCCAGATTTTCATACGCCATGTCCTTTGTCGGCTCTTCGTGCTTTTCGTTCTTCGCGCCCGCAACAATTGACTGATTCTTTGTAATTGCTTGATTGGCTTGAGCTACTTGGTTCGTGGGCCCGAAAATATGGTTGCTAGTAAGATTTTTAAAAGATAGATTAAGGTTCAATTATTTTTCCTAAAATGGTATTAATAATCCCCATTAGAACGAAATGCGACTACAAGAAAATAGTGTGTAAAAATGAGAGAGTCCTTGTGGTTGCACCTCGCTCTAATGAGAAGATTAATATCACTACTGGATAGAAATATTCAGTTGGATTGATCAATTCATCTTGTTCTTGAATTCCCAAAGCTCACAGAATAACTTTTTGAAGAAATAGCTTAGTTTTATCCTCTATCGAGAATATTTCGTCTCCAAACCAAACTAATCGGAGAACTTTCCAAGAAGTTTCTGAGCATACGCATTATTGGGTGCCGTTGAATTCGTTGGAGACGTCCACCAGGACGACAGCCAGTTGGAGAGATGTGTCAGAGTGCTATGTGTGCTGTTCGAGTTTTGGCTCTTCTGATTCTCGTTGCTCTCGCTCATCGCGATTCAACCTTGGAAATGAAGCTCTTAGCAAATCGTATTTCATTCAATCATTCGGAACAAACATGGCTTTATTCAAATGTTTGTACAAATTTGCATGGATTAGATCAGAGTCGCTAAGAATTTCTGAATCAGGGTCGAAATTTCGACCATTCCAGATCAAAAGTCATTATCGCTTCCAGAATTGGTTCGATGTCTCATCATACTGGCCACGGTTATCTGAAAATTTCGTATTTTCCCGTAATATTCAACTTTTCAATTGACATACTTGTCGCGTAAATTTCTTTCGTTTCCCAGCCAAATTATTGGCCAGAGATTTCCGTTTCTGGCTCATGCTTCCATTCATATTGGTTGGTCTTGTATTGCCAGAGCTATAAATGAAATGTCGTATTTCGTTTTGACAAATTATTTACGATAGTGTTTCTGAAGCTTTTTCTATAGAAGTACTACACTTTAGCAGAATGTCTGCTTTCTTCAAATGTGATAACTTCAATAGATCAGCATCCGTCTGTCTGTTCTCTGCATTTCGACGTGCATTCATGTTTTCAATTCATTTCATATATAACGTGCATTTTGTTAAAATTTTGCATGACCATTCGGATAATCCATTTCAACAGTTCTATGGCAGTTAGTGGGCGGTTACGAAAAAAACAACTCTTCATCTCAATACTTTTCGAACTTTCGGAATGAATTTTCCGAATCTTCCAGACTTCATGTACCTAAGCAGATCCATAATTTGATTCGCTACGTCGTTTATTGCATCGACTTTCCTCTCCATTTCGAGAACTCGCGATTCACACAATTCGAGTCGAGCCAGCGCTGAATTCAACAAAATTCATGAGACATCGAGAGTGAAAGGAGAAAACCAAAGCATGGAATGACCGAAAACGAGAGAATCAAAGGGAATTATGCAAATGCTCGAAAGGAAAGCGGACATCTGACTGGTTGTCAGAGGAATTGTCGACTCGTCGAATTGCCGACGGATTTGCAGATGCAGTTTCGATCACCTGCCCACTCACGTACCAGGCAGTTTGCCCCGTTTCGAGTCCAACAGGGAGAACGACGATTTACCGACGAGAGACACGATTATTGCTTCCAACTGCAAATTTAGGAGTTTCAAATATTCAGGGGAATTCTTGCGAAAATCGCTTTTCAAATCAACTTCGACATCGAGATGAATGGAATTCAATTTGAAGTTGAGGGGAAGAAGTATATGTGTCGTGAAAGCAAAATTTAATACCAAATACAAACCTGCTTCATTTTGATGTTCCTTATGTTCTCAGATTCAGCGATCTCCTCTTCAATTGTCAGCAATTGGTCGGCTTTGCGAAGTCGCTTGAATTTTCTCAACAATATCCGAAAGTTGATGAATGTGAAGAAGCGAAGAAGCGGACGGTATTTCATCAGAAGCTGTTCATCCAACTCTAAATCAAGCAAATATTTTCGAAAGAACCAAATTCAATTGGACCTCGAAAGTTAACATCATCCAAGCTTTCTTCCAGTGCATTCTTCAACTCGATATGCTTTTCAACATCGGAAATATCGCAGGAGGAAGAAATGGAAAACTCGGTCGAATCTCGTTTCTCTCGGAATCGCTGGATTTTCTGCGAAGCATCAAACTGAGGCCCAGGTTCTTCCGGCAAACTCAGGCTTCTTCGTCGTTGAGGAGTCGAAACGTCTTCGAGGGATGCACTTGCCTAAATTGGTGTCCTTCTTGAATTATTGGTTTTATAAGGATCGAGGTTAAACATAGCCAGGATTTGTTATACATATCGAAGTTCATATTTATAAAAAAAAAATTAGTTCAGCTTTGAGCATAATTACCTCCAAAATAGGAATGATCATCGTGTCTTGAGCGCTTTTGATCAACGTTTCTCGAAATGAACTCTGATGATGGAATGGTGGGGTCACTTTGCTCTTTTTCCTAAAGAATTGCTTTAGAGAGCTGGCCTTCATAAAAAAAAAACCAATACCGCTCAATTCGCTCTTTCATTTTCTTCGCCAGAGCTCGATTTTTACTGATTCTTTCATCTGTTAAATAAAGTCGATAGCAAAATTTTCTGCAAAAATAGCATTTTTGAAAAATATAAGCAAGTTCTAACCTGAAGTAATCATAATCTTTTCCACCTCCCACGATCCAATGAGTAGACCTGTGATATCGGTACCTGAAATAGTCGGAAGATAAATCATACCATCTTTATCGGTTTCGAGAAAATTTCATTAAAAACTGTTCTATCAGAAAATTATTCCATCTCTAATCCGAATAGCTTCTTCTACCAATTCTGAATCAGAGAAGCTGCAGTATTCCGAAGTCTGACTTTGCACTGCTTCTTATTGTCTTCTTCCATCATCAACGTCAACCCGACGGAGATCTGAGTTGAAGCAGCAACGAATGTGCAATATGCACAGAATCCGAGGATGCAAACTAATAGTTTTGATAACCAGTAAACTGGAACAATATCTCCATATCTGAGCCAAAATAGTTGGAATTTTTCAAGATTTTTTAAAGTATGAATTACCCAATTGTCAGAATTGTGACTACGGTAAACCACCACGCTTGTGGAAGATTCTCAAATGTCGGATCTAATAAGACAAGTTGTTTATAAAATATTTCCGATTAAGGAAGTTCAGGTTTTGAGATGAATGGTCAAATAAGGAAGAGAATTGTGTTAAGTTTTGAAAAGATCGAATTTAAAAAAGAAAATGTATTTACCAGTTCCATTGGTCTGCATTTCGTATTCCTCAATTATAATATTTTGTCCAAAAGCTTCAACATGGTAAATTACAGTGGCTAGAGCTGCACAGAATATGAAAGTTATGTAATAAGCAGCGAGAATGTGCCATCTGAGTACCTTTATAAAATTATTAAATTGAAACTAATCGTCACTTGGAAAGGAGTATCATTCGTTTTAGCAGAATGAATGTTGTTGTTTGTCTATCGATGTGAAGAAGACGTAAAATCTAAAGATTCGATTGGAATAAAAAGCTCTGAAAATTTCGATTTACCTGAATAAATCGGAGATAGTCTAATGCATTGGAGGAGATATTGGCACCTTCGATGAAGAGAATCACGACAGAGGCAATACAGATCACAAGATCTATGAGAGCTACTGGGCGAAGGAGGTAAATTAGACGACCTGAAAAAGCATATTTTTATTCTTAGTCAGACCTAGGGAGCATTTTCATCAGGCGAAAATAAACTATAGGGGTAGGTCGCAAGGGCCTCTGACGATCTTCTTCCCTAGATCTGTTCTTAATACATCTAGGAGATTTGAGGGAGTAAAATTAAACATAGGTAGAAGCTGATCTTCATCGCTTTTAAAATGTCTCACCTCCTCTCACCTTGTACTTCGCATCCGCAGTCACAGACCACAAACGAACAATGAATTCTACGCAGAAGAAGATGGCCAAAAATACTTCGAGGTAAAAATGAGCATCTGAAAAATCAAATTTCGATGAAGTTCTTAAAGTCCTATACCGGCTAGCCACTTATTATTTGCATCAGGGCTTGTCCAAGCGCCAAGAATCACGGCTATTAGAACGACGACGAATATTCCTAAACGAATTGCTTTCAACATCATATCTTCATCAAATGATCGTGATGATCAGCTTCAAAAATAATTTACAGGACTAAAAACTATGAGGCTATTTTAGTAAAGCTGATCTTCACAAAATAATTGCATACCAAAATGATATCCTGCATTAGCGGCAGACAACGGTTTATCCAAGAATGTGTAGACATTCAGACGAAATGACCGCGCATTCCAACCTCCCATTTTTAAATTTTAGATTACTTCAAGCCATAAAGAGAAGTGTGAATGTTCTTACTCAATGAGCTTCACTAACAGCGTTAAAATTTCTTATCAGCAACGCTTCCATTCACAGATGAGATCAATATTGCCTTTTTTATTGGCTGCATTATTTCCCATTTATCTTTTGCATCATTCAAATGTTGATATTTTGAACGAGTTACATTTATTTGAAAAGCACTAACATTTCTATCATAAAATATACGGAAATGTCATGCCTTTGCCCAATATTCCAATATTTGTTCATTCATTTGGCAACGGAAACCTCAAGTCATGCGAAATAATGCAAGAAAAGAACCTTTTCCCTACCATCCTTCACCCTATTTCGCACGGATTGAGGGCTTGAGATTTCCAAATAGTCGCCCCACTCTACCACATAATTCCTAACAAAATCGGTTCATTTTGGATTAATTTTTTGACCTTTTCTCGCGAAAATTTATCTTAATTTTATTTTTTCCTAAAAGCCAAGATACATCATGGCTTCCCTTTTCACTTTTCCCCTTTTTCTGCGTCTCTCAGCGAAAGATCAAATTCGTGATAAATTAGAAATTAGCCTATTGATATAGCGACGATTACGGTTGTTTCCTCGTTAAAGAGGGAAATATGCACCTCTTCGTTTCGCGTGGTATTTTTTCGCTTTTTTCTTTTCTCGCCCGTTGTTTGTACCGTCAAATGGGGATTAATTCACGTAGTGCCACATCAATTGGTACCACGTTTTCCTCTTGAGGATGATTTCTGCAGACCCACTTGGAGACCCTATCTAGAGAGGCAGAGACTGTTAGCGAGTAAATGCCGTGAAAGCAGCATCGAAGCTGGATATTTCAGCACTTGGTCTTCAATTCATTACTTTTTCATCATAAAGCCAACTTTTCATTCTCTTTCTCTCTTCTTTCTCATTCTCTCCATCTAATTGTTTTCCGTTTACATGTGTACTTTTCCATTCCATTGACTCACTTTTATTTTCCAGTTATTTATCGATTTTTTATTGTCAAAAATTTTCCAGGACTGCGGTCCGACAGTCGCAGTGTGGTGAGTGTGACGATTGGAAGTGGATCGGGAAGAAAGGAAAGAAAAAAAGAAGATTGGAAGATAACGAGACGAAGACAAACTGCGTGTGATATTGGTTCCCTTTTCTGCTTCTTCACATTGCTGGTTGGTAAGCTATCAATTCAGCAATTAGACAATGGCATTGTAAAATTATTGATTTTTAGACTCACTGCCTGATACATTGATAACCTCTGTTGAGTCTCAAAAATGCCGGCCAGCGTCGATCCAAACGCCGTTTATCAGCCTGTTGTGAGTATTGTTTTAGTTTGGAAAAGTTAACTTTTTCATCGATCTGTTTAAGATAGTATTCACAAAATTAGTCATAAATCTGTGGAAAATGCAGGATTTGAAATTTTCGATTAAATGAAACGATAGAAGTAATTGTTGCAGATAGGCCTGCTGTACATTTTCAACCTGATAGTCGGAACGGGTGCATTGGCCCTGCCGAAGGCTTTCCAGAGTGCGGGCTGGGTGCTCTCTATCGTTCTTCTGTCCATCTCTTGTTTAGTCAGGTAACTTGATTTTTTCTCGATCGATATTTCCAACTTAACAGAGCAAAAAGTCGATAATGAAAAATACGTGATAATGGAGATTTTTCTGGGAAAACTTGCATATTGAATTTTATCCCGAGATCTCCAAGTTATATTTCAGCTACATATCAGCAACATACGTGATCGAATGCCTATCTGTGGCGAATGCAATCAAAGCGAAGCAGAGACGAGAAGGTGAAGAAGACGATTTGGGAGATTCAGATGAAGTCGTTGTTGAAGGTGGACGATCGTCGTTCGAAATCACGCAACGGGTTGAATTTGTGAGTTGCAATTTTATAAACCTGGCAAATTCGCTGGTCTGACCATCATACCCTTCTTATATTTCGTTGAATTTTGGTTATGATGAATTAGGAAATCGAAGATATCGAAAATTTCACAAATGGAATTTTTGTCTAAATTTCCCAGAGTCAAATGGCATCGATGTTCCTCTCCAAGTGGGGCCTCATCTTCTCGTACATTTCATTGGACGTCTACTTGTTCGGTGATTTGGCGATTTACTCGACGACAGTTCCGAAAAGTTTCATGAATCTGCTTTGGTGAATTCATTTTTTAACTCGATGACTATTTATCTATTTTCAGTTCGCATGTAAATTCTTCATCGGTGAAATCGAGCGACCCTTGTCAAGACTGGATGCCTTCGTTAATGACTCGATTCATGGGTACGTCATTTTGTGAAGTTTTAAACTCCTTTTAAATCGGTTTACTTTCGACAAGATTTACAACCAATACTCTCCATTGAAAAATTTGGCGGCAACGATGCAGATTTTCATATTCTTTTAAATATTGTTATTTTGCAGTTTACCGTCTGTGCGTGCTCGGTTTCATCGGAATCTGTCTTCCGATGGTTCTTGCGGGAATTACAAAGACCAAATACATTCAGCTGGCTACGACGGTTTCAAGATGGACAGGTATTTTTACGGGATTTTTTTTTGTAAAGTTTATTATTCTATAAGTCGTTAGAAAATTTTGAACAAATTTAGATATCTGATAGAAATATCATTTGGTTGAGAGCATTCGATATTACAAGATCAAGAAATTTCTTAATTCCATAAATTCCGTGTTCAGCTTTCGGTCTAATGATCGTGCTTGCATCTATGCAGCTGATCACGGACGGAGCAGCCGGCCATCCCCCCGCAGCGGACATCCATAGTTTCAGTTCTCTGTTTGGCGCCGCTGTCTATGCGTTCATGTGCCATCACAGTCTGCCTTCTCTCGTTACGCCTATGACGTGGGGGAATTCCCTTTATTTATTTTTTTAATTTTATAATTTATTGAAAAACACTTATCTTTCGAAGGCGTTTTCTGCTACCAAAATAACTGGTACTTTTGTAACTGAAAAATGACGCCTTTCTGTTTTATACGTGCATTGTTCAAATCTAAATTTTCAGAAGCAAAGACTCCATTTTCACTCGTCTGATGGGTGTCTATGTCGTGGTTGCTTTGTTCTACTACACTCTCTCATTGACAGGATCTTTTGCGTTCGATCACGTCTTGGTAAAATTTCATGTTGCCCATTTTCACATTCAATATTAATTTACTCAAAAACGAATCTTTATTCCAGGATGTCTATACGCTGAATTTCCTGCACGATGAACACAAGGACATGCTATTCACGGTAATCGACACTTTCCTGGCTCTATTCCCAGTTTTTACTCTGACGACAAATTATCCGATCGTGGCAATCACTCTCATCAACAATTTGAACGTTCTCAGGGATCTACTCATTCCAAATAATGGGTACGTCATTTTCTTGTAATCTTATTTCGAGCTCCGATTTTTTAATCATTTTTATCTAAAGGAATGCTAATTTTACAAGAATCTGAAAATATGATTTTTATTTGATTTTTTGCAGCCGAATCGAGGAAGAATCGCTATTACGACAGGAAAACAGTTCTGATTTGGACGCAGATGACGAACCACCCAGGGCCTCACCAACGAGGACGAGGTCACTTTCTGCTGTCAGATATGAGGTACTTTTGCTTTTTGGATATTAGTTATTGGAGAGGGCGCATCGATATCCAGAAGTTACGTTATTTGTCTCGTTTCTCTTCTACGCGATTCACTATTTCGCTCCAAATTCGATTTCTAATTTGTGAAATGAATCGACTTTCTCTACAATCAACGATAATTCACAGATTTGAGATTTCCAATTCGAAACTAAATAGTTTTAGAGGATTCTTTATGATTACGATGAATCCCATTTCAGAAACGACTAAACACCCTTCTAATTCCTCTTCTCGTCCTATCTCTGCCGACGATTATCAGTCTCCTCACAGACAACGTTCTTTTACTTGCGAGTGTCACTGGAAGTTATCCTGGTATGGGATTTTTGTTATTTATATTCATCGTTTTATTTAGTCATGTAAAAATCTGTATCAAAATTTCATAAATTTTGAAACATCGTAATATTAAGCAATCATATTTTCATAAAAGTACTGAATAATTCCTTTTTTTTTTTTTTTTTTTAATTTTACTTAACTTTTTTGTATCACTTTGCAGGTGTCGGTGTTCAATTCATTATCCCGTGCCTTCTCGTGATGGCCGCGCGGCAGCAGGCTCGTTCCGAGTTGAATTTCCCGGTCCCGAAGCGAAATCAGTCGCCCTTCCAGTCGAATGCCTGGATCTATGCCATCTTCTTCTGGGCTGTGCTTGCCATCGGCATTGTCACTATGAACATTTTGGGTATCAGATTTTAGATTCATTCGTCGCTAGTTGCATTTCTAGCTAATCTTTTGTATTTCACACTCACTTTTTGAGGAGATAGTAGGGAAAAGGAAAAAATGGGTGTGGGTGTGGAATATAAGAGGCCTTTTTAACTACTTTCTGTAAAAAAACAAATAACCTGAAATTATACTCATCTACTTGTAGAGATTGGACAGTTTTTGATTTTCTCGAAAAACATGTAGTTGATTTGTACAAAATGATGGAGTGTGATATGATTGCTCTTTTACAGAAGGTTTCATTTTCATCAAATTGCAATATCTGTAATTTCATCGCTCTTTCAAAAATTTCATGCTACTTCTTAAACTCATAGACTTGATGCATTGAGATTGGTTGATAGTTTGTTGACGTCTGACTGCTTTAGTCATGAATTCTACGGTTACTCCTTCTGCTGGTGAGCACGCCATACACAATCACAAACAAATTGCAATTGTAGATGCACAACTAAACGCGTTCATTTTCATGTAAGCACATACAGGTGGTTTTCGACACTTGTAGATATTCATTTTCAAGGCGATTTGGAAAAGTTTACAAGTAGCCACAAATATGATATTTTCTCACACAATTTGTTATATTTGAACTTGGATACTTTTCCAAGTTACTACCTTTTCCATTAGTATTTCTTATTAGACACTGTGTTACTTCAAATTCTTATCCTCACTTCAAACTCAAACGCGGTTAAATTTTCGTGAAACAAATCAGCACTCCACTCGAATATCAGATTCGCTTTTCCTCATACTAGATTTACTTATGCATTTTTTAGATTCTTGGAAAGTTCATTATTTTTACCGACAATATTTTAAAATCATATGAATTTTCTTCGAATTTCACTGACTTATGCATTTTTCATGCATGCTTGGATTTTATTCTAGGTTTTTTTTTTCTGCATTTTTCAAGATTCTAGGCGTCTAATGATATTGAATAAATTGAAATTTTTTGAATTTTGCATGTTTTTTTCTATTTTAAGGGTTATAAAATCCCTAATCATACCTATTTGAGTCAAATCAAATTTTGATTTTCAATTATTTTTTAGCATAATGGCTGCGCCAGGCGAGAGGTACCACGTTTTGGCCCAGTTGGAGCATCTTCAGTCCAAGTACACCGGATGTGGTCATGCGGATACTAGCAGGTATAAAATTTATTTAGTTGAAAAAGACTTGGCAAAAATGAATAAATTCTAAATCCTTTGCAAGATATATTTGAATATCTACTTTTTTGGAAAATCGATAAGAATCATCTCTGGTAGAAAGTAAAAGAAGTTTTGATAATTATCTTTACAGAAAAGCTACGTTACTTACTAAACTTTCAAATGAAGTAATTTTTTGAATTTCAGATACGAATGGCTGACGAACCATCACCGCGACACGCGTGCCTCTCTGATCAGTCACCCCGACCTCAACTCCTTCATGGCCATCGTCGAGAATGAATCCAGGGCCAGGTAAATGTTTATCTTTATTTTTATTTTTAAAATTTCTATTATTTTCAAATTGAATGTTTTCATCACTCCTGAGATCGCGTTCAATTTTTCACAGTTAAAATCGAAACGAAATTTATATTTTAAAAAATCGATAGAATCTCAAATTATAACTCTGCTTTTTAAAATAATAAATCCATGAAAATCAGTGGAAACTTTAAAAGAAAAAGCTACTATGAGTTAATTGTTTGAGAACCCGTTTCAATCTGCTGAATCGAATGATCCAGCCGTGCGGCCCGCCTCCCGAGAAGAGTCCCCTCGACGACTGAAGAAAACATCGAATATCGTTCGTTCTTCCTTCCGTTTTTGACATATTTATTACATTTTGAATTACGATCTCCTTTTTTGCAAATTTATTTCAATTTCAACAGGCCTGTTGTATTATACACCGCCGGAGCACCGACACCATCTGTATTAGACACCGGATTTTAGGGCGAGAGAGTGTAGGCAAAGGAGAGAAATAGGAAAAAGAGCCGGCGTCTTTTATAGGGCAGTGTCGGTGTTCCGGCAGTGTATGATACAGGAGGGCATTTCAACAAAATAAAACGAGAATAATTATGAAATTTTAAAAAGTGCCCAACAAAATGAAATGATGGCATAAAACGCTATTCGATTAAACATTTGGAACAATTAGAATCCTAAATCTGAGTTTCCGCGAGTTTCCTGATATCTTCAGTGGTCATTCGATAGGCTAGCCAGCCTTCGGATTCTGTCAAATTTTGGCAGCTTGTCTAAAAATAAACCGGAGATGAATTTGGTTTTGATTTATGAAAAATGACAAACCGTTTCGTAAAATTTGATCGCATTTTTGTTCCAATCGAGGACGTTCCACTGAAGTCGGGGACAGTTCAGTTTCTTGGCGATCGAAATAATTTAAATGATCAGGTTTATCTATGCCTTAAAATATCTAACTTTAGCCAATTCAATCCAAAGTTTCATTCCAATCTTTCTTCTCCGGTAATTCTGGCGAACATAGAGATCTAAAATAATCCCATACAAATCATAGACCTCTTGTAAAAGTCGTACATCTGTCGAATCTATATAACTATATACAAGGCATAGGGGTAAGGAAAGGTAGGCTATGTGTTGGTCTCAAAATGATGAGCAGCATGTGTGCAGAATATTTCTAGAAAAAAGTTAGCCTAACCTACCGAGTCCCTACTCTCTCATCCCTATTTTGCTAGTGTACGGTTTTATGTGAAAAGCCAAATCATAAATGCAAGAAGAATAGCATACCTTCCATGTGAATATATTGTCCAAGCCAAGTACTGTAGCCAAAGTAGTACATAACCGTCCCAGCAGGAGCTCCATCAGAATCGAAAGCAATGAGCCCATGCCAGGCTCCTCGCTTAAAATCAGCGGTCAACTTTTCCTCGGTCATTTCAACGCATTCCGGCATCTTCTCGAACTCGGCTAACTCTCTGATCGTGAGCATAAAATGAGCCGCATCTTCAGGAACTGCTTCTCGAATCGTAACACCATCCGAAGCCATCCTAAAAGATTTTTAAAGACAAGACCAGCCGTTCAAAATAACGACGAAATAAATGCCAGGCCAGTTCTGAAGTAGAGCCTAGGACTGATAAGAGAAAATAGGAGATAATAAAAGGCATTTATCAACCCAAAGAATATTTTGGGCTGATTCTTGATTTTTCTATATTTCAGAGAGAAAATCTAATTGACTTTTCATAAGCCAGATAAGATAGGTTAATATATCTACCACGACACGACGTCATTATTCTTCTTAAAATACACAAAGTTTAAATGTATTTATTAGAATTAGAATCATGGGTTTTCAATTGAAAGATTGAAGGTGCGTTCATACTTTTTGATATCGTGTCAATGTTAAAAGTCAAAAAATAGCCGCACATAAAAAGAAGAAAACAGAAGACAGGTACACAATGCATTTTGCAAAGTGACAAAAAGTCGAAAAATTTGACGTAAAAACGTTCGATATCGAGAAATTTTGTTTTCCTCCTTTCTCCTTTTCATTCTATTTCTTCATTTTGACACTGATACGATGCCAAACGTACGAACGCACCCTGAGAAATCTCTACCATGTGTTATGCAATTTCGCGTTGATTTGACTAGAATATCATCAAATAAATATCTCTGTCATGGACGAATGGGAGAATTGGGGTTAGAGGCGATTTGTACCACAAAGAGGGTGATGATTTATACAAAAAAATTATAGGAGCTTCCCTCGTAAATTTTGGTACAAATCGCGTCGAGCCCTGAAAATTGAGCTCGTATTAGATAATTAGATAATACAAATCAATAAGTGTATCACAGTCTGGGGGAAATTCGAATGCTTACAAGGAAAATGGCAGCTGCGAGGACTTGAAAAATACTGAGTTGAGAAAAAACCGTGTGCAGATGATCAATTTTTATGAAGATCACCTTTTAGATTGGAATGAAGTTACCTTCTATTCATAAAATATATTATGAAACTTATGCATAAAAATATTGTGATTCGAAGAATTTTAATCAAATTTACAAGAACTTTTGCTTGTAAGATTTTTTCTCAACTCAATACATACTTTTGTAAATATATGACATCAGCAAATTTAATACCGACCATTATTATAGCTAGGATAGTTTGGATTGTATCTTGGTTGGTTGTTGTAATTTGGATGTCCATAGGAAGTTGGATCTTGAGTCATTGAATTGTAGGGAGGTTGTTGTGGGTAGTTGGCATTTTGCGGGTAGGGATAAACGGGAGATGTTGTATTCCAATTTTGAGATGACGTTGGATATGACGTGTCGTATGATTGTAGGGAATAATTGGGATGAGGAGGGAGGTGATGATGATAGCTGGATGAGGGCTGATTGTGGTGCAGTGGATAGGCGGAGTGGACTGGGTTGATTGGCAAGGAGGAGGTGGACGGAAGGTAGCCCGAGGAGTCGTCCATCGGAATATGGTCCATCGCTGAGGCTGAATATGGCATTGAGGCTGAAATTCATTCATTTTGCCAATTATTTGATTTTTTCTCTTCTATTGTAGTTTAGAAATAAATAGAACATCAATTTTTTTGCGCAATTGAATGAGCAAAGTTAGTGTATCTAGCTTGACTTTGCTGAATTTCGAGGATCTCTAGGGGAAAATGAATACAAACTAGTACGAAGATCAGCTTTATTTCCGAAAAGAATAAGCTATCTACCTGTCCGATTATAATAAGGCTGAGAGGCCATCGCTTCTCCAGGCAATACAGATTTATCGTCGATTGGCATCATTGGGGATGCTAAAATTAGCTTTTCTTTATGGCTCTACTTTTTTCGAATAATTACCTTCTGTATTCAAATTTGCTGCATCTTGCGGCATAATCATTTGGGATTGTCCAGAATTGCATAGGCTTGATGCATATGATGACGCAAATGGGTCGTCCATCAGATTCGTACTATTGAAATCCTAAGGAATTCAAATTTAAATTAGAGTAAATAAATGAATGAAACTAATACCTTTGGCCATTGCTCTCCCGCGCCTTCAATTGCATCGCAGTTCATCGGCAAGGGCGATGGAGCAGAGGATGGCTGTGCACTGCTAGAGGCTGAGGTCTGAAACTGTCAAAATCCAAAATCTCTCTAAATTTAAAATCATAAATCAAATTTTTAAAAATTTGCAAAAAAAAAAAGGAGTAATTCATGTTAATAGAGCATCAATTTGATATAATTTAACTAACTATAATCGTACTTTTCATTTTTTTCAATTTAGATTCAGAGGATAGCGTAAATTCTCAAAATAAGCTTACATAGACATTGCCCGCCTGAACCTGTTGTCGATTCGGAGTGGACGGATGTTTGCCTGCATATTGATACGGCAATTGTTGTTGATGTTGCTGAAGGGGAAGTGGGGGAACGTGATTTCGAGGAGCCTCACCCCCAAGCATAACAGTTCGACAGGCTGATTCGGATAGCCGGACTACAATTAAAATTATTTTTAAAAAAAAAACGATAATTTTAGTCTTTACATTATGATAGTGGATCTAAATAAGTAAAGTAGAGGTTTCAACTTAGAATATGCTAAATTCAGTCACGTTTTCTATTAGTGGAGTTTATAAAATTGGCTATTTGGAAACCACAAGCCTTCAAGCCCTTAAGCCAATGCGAAATAGTGTATGGTTAGGGGAGGGTATTGGAAGGTAGGATTTCTTTTCCCATACTGTTTCACATGGCTTGAGGGCTTATGGTTTCCAAGTTGCCATAAAATTTAGATAAATCTTACCAATATCCTGATTAGAATGCCTCGCATATCTCTTCAACAAATTCATCAATTCTTGACTATGACCGAAATATGCTGCCATCTGAAAGTTATTTGTAAAAAATGACTAAAAATCGTAGTTCGAATTTATGATGATATACTAAAAGGTTGTGAAGAGATAGAATAGAGTAGGAAAACGATATCTAGCTTTAGATTATTTTTTATTTATATGTCGTTACGTATCAATAAAATTATGTATGCAAAAGAGTTATAATAAAAAATACCTCCGGATGACAGACGATGGAATTTATGAATGACAAGGCGGACTTCTTCAACGTTGCATCTTCGATAACCGACTGTTGCAGAACGAAGACAGGAAGAAGATTCGAAAGGCCTTCGGGCGAGATGAAGTCTGACTGTTGCAGGAAATAGACTATCTGAAAATGAATGCTTTATAATAAAATAAAATCAATTGAAGATTGCATGACATCTAAGGCACTAAAATCTTAGAGGCTATAAGAAAGTTTGAAGATAAGTCTTCCTTCTAATGAAATTTCATTATATATTTTGTACCGTTGACGTTTTTAAATTTTCTAAAATAGGTCAAATAACGTACCTGTTGCAAAAGCCCACGGTCACTGGCCAACAGCTGTAGAGTATTCATCGAATACACCATTAGATCTGACAGTTTCACATTTTCAACGATCAACGTCTAAAAATTGGATTTTTTATTTCAATGTGAAAACTCGTCCTCTTTTACTTTTTATTCCTCTTTTTCTGGAAAATAGCAAAGGGAAGAGAAAAAAGGAGGTAAAAAGTACAAGAAACCAAAAATTGAATACCTGGGGCAATTGACTGCAAGAGACTTGGAGAATATGGACGATTTGCTCGACGAACCCGACGGAAGGACCCGCCATCGCAGGCCTTTCCACTCGCAAATCACGGAATATGGGGAGGTTGCTCGATTGGCGGGCGGATTTCCATAATATCTAAAGCATAGAAATGAATTTATAACAAAAATGCATTCAATGTGTTCTCAGATTCAAATAATCTTAAAGATTTAAAATAAAAGAACCGAGTTAAAGTCTCTTCTTTTCAGCAGAATAATTCTCAAACCTTACATAATCAGATTATTTATAGAACAGTTCAATCTTTCAAATTTCGACTGAAAAAGATTTTAAAAATTCTACCGATAATGTCTGTCGAATGAGCAAAGGGCGCATGTTGACGAGAGTTGCGAGTAGGTGGTCGGCGACCTGCATCACTTCCTGCTGAGCTCGATCTTCCAAACTATGGCCATTGCATAACTGTCGAAGAGCCGAAAGTACGCCTTCCTAAACGACGATCATTTTAAGCATATGAAAGATAAATAACATAAATAGCACGTCTTTCAATAATATTAATTGCCAACAAAAATGAATCACAGAACTATGCAATTTAGTAAAGATTTTACATAAAAATAATTGAAAACATGTTCTGAAGTTTCGCCTATTTACCATTTTTCATTATAGAAAACCTCAAAAATCGCATTGTTAAAATTAAAAAAGCTCACCTCTAACTCCTCCAAAATCTGTTGCTCATCCGAACTATTCACAGCCGACCCAGTCGAGCATTGAGCCAGAACTCGAATCAGCGAATGAACTGCATTGTTCTTGACGAGGAATTCCTTGTTGATGCGGTTGTTGGCACATTGGTTCGAGATGATTTGTGCGGTGTAGAGGGTCGTCACTGGGTTTGATGAGCCTCAAATGTGTCAGTTTTTGATTTGTCATAGAAAATCTATTCGAAAATAACATTATTTTAGACAATTGCATGAGAAAATTTATTTCTTAGCAAAATCTACCTATTTTCTAATATTTTCACTGTTTTGTTATTTTTAATCCTGTTGTCAAAATTCTGTTTCACAAGTCGTATATTATCAAAATGACAATGATGAAGATCAACTCACCCATCAACTGCAAACAAGCATAAAGCATCTCAGAGTCATCTCCATTCGAAGGCACATCGCTCATATTCCGAAGACATTCGAGTGCAGAGTGCACCAATTTGGGACTGGCGTGCATCATCAAACGGGGCAGCACTCGACGACCACCTGCTCGAACAACCCATTCTGCGTTCTGAAATAAACATGATTTTTAAATGGGAATTCACAAAATTTATGAATGGCAACATCTATTGGACGAAGAATTTGACTAAGTGGTACTCAATCATTTATTGTACTGACATTCTACATTTTATCGTTAAGCTCTCCGTCAGTTGGCAAAATGCCTTTAGGAATGAATGAATAACTATTATCAAGAGCTTCGATTATGAGAGAAATCGACTTCGAATTTAGTTATTATAGTGAAGAAGTTCATAAACTTTTCTGATGATAAAAATGAGAAAAAGCACGAGATGAAGATATCCTAATGAATTATTTCAAAGCACTTACATAATTCGCAAAGCTCTTCAACAATTGTGTCGTCCTCCAAAGCAGATGCTCGTATTGGCAAGTGTCGATGATGTGCAGTAGTTTGATGATGCCACTTTGGTCGAAGAATTTATTCTGAAATGTTTTTTTAATTCAAAATTAAAAAAAAAAAAAAAAACCACAAAAACTTACTCTTTGTTCGGGATTTTTATCGCACAATAATCGCACCAAGTCGATCATTACAGACAGCAATTTCTCGTGTTTTTCATGGTCCAGCCATCGGGAGACTGCCTGAAATATTCGATTTCCAAGAAAGTCCATCAATTGAAAATCTGACCGTTAATGCGCCAGCTTGCCGCACAAATTCCAAACTTTGAATTCCATGTTGCCGCTCGGTCAGAATCGAGTGCAGAGTCAAAAGCGAGTAGCGATAACAGGCATGTTGGGCAGTGCTGAAGATTCACATTTTTTTAGACTAAATCTGTCAAACTCAGAAAACTCTATGATGAATCAAAATCTTTCATTTTGTACTTTAAAACTTTTTAATTCATAAGAAAAAAACCCTTACTTGATATGCTTGACGAGTTCAAGCAGCAGATGTGTATCAGAATGTGCTAATTGAATTACAGAAGCTAGACCCTCGTTGCGTGAACAAATATGGAATAACGTCGATAGAGCCACACCGACTATTCTCTGAAATACGTATAAAAATAATCAAAAGATTTAAAAATGGAAAGTCTCGTCAATTAAAAATGCTACAAAATTATCTTTCATTTTCTCACTAATCCATTATTTTACTTCAAAACTGTTAACTATGCAACTTGTCGTCATACTGTCATTTTATAATCGTTGAATATCTACCCCAGATGCACTTTTGGTCTGTAGAACTTCGTTTAGAGCAGGGATGAGTGAAGTTCCTTGAATGATGCAACGCGGCTGCTTCATTTCTGCATTCATTTTGGCTATCCGTTGGATGATGTATATCGCCTTCCATACAACTGCCTGTAAAAATTGGCCTTTTTCATTATTTTAGACGAAAATATTGTCCTGAAACTTTTCATGGGCATACACTTTTGAAAAAATGAGTTTTGGGCAAGATTTTTAAAATCAATATTTTGTCGGGAAATTTATATTGTAATTCGTACATCATCAGGGTCCCGCATCAGTGCAATCAATTCAGGCAGAGCTCGTTCGGCACTCGCGAAATCCACTGCATTCGCCGCACAAAATGATATGTTTTCGAATTTTTGCTGTTGCTAAAAAGATAATTTTCTGACATTTTTTATAACGCAATGACAGGGGTTGTTATAAATAAAATTTAAATGGAAATAGAAATAGAGATGAATATGAGATAAAGTTGATCTTCATGCCATCATATCTTTTCGTAACCCTTTTTGTTCAATTTCGGTTTTATCGATTGATATATCATTTTTTGCTATCTTTAAGTTTTCACAATCTTAACCTATCGCGGAGAAATGCAGCAATAAATAAAAGCAGTAGAAAAACGAACACAGGCAGAAACAAAGAATTTGAGGGAAGAAGAAGTTTTTCATTCGATTTTCGCGCAATTTTTGTCAGACATCTTCTCAAGTAAAAAATGCAGGAATAAAGACGAAAATATGTTTATAGGCCTCTTGAAAAACTTCTGAAAGAAAATACGAAAAGTGAGTTTTGAATTATTCCAAACTGTCCTCTCATCGAATATTAGCGTTGTAAGAAGAAAGGCGATCTTCATGAGGCTTTTTTTTTTAGAAATTTATCTTTTATGAAACTTATTTTATTTACCTGATGCGTGAGTTCCCCTGCATCGACTTCAGACACGGACAGCTCAGACATGTGTGAAGGCGCATGGAGAGAAGTCATCGTCGACATCACTGATGGATTCTGAATTTTGACTTTATTCTTGATTCATAGAGAAAGTTCGTCAAATTTGAGTTTATCAACACATTTTTCACTCTGAACAAGAGACGAGCTTCATGTAAATTGTTGTAGTCTACCTGACTATGCAGCATGGTCTGTACTCCACTGTCGAAATTGCGGTTCTGCCACATTGACACTTTGAAATTTGCACTCGCGGTCGGGCCGCCACTTAGGCCACTCGGCATGTTTCCGGATGGAAGAAGGGCAACTTCGGATGGACTGAAATTACTGATGTTCAGCTGAGCTTTTGAAAAGGTATACTCAACTTTACTGCACTAGAGTCGAACTTTTGTTTTCTATGCATGTATCATATAATATCTTGATAAAAATCGACGTTTTCACTTGAAAATATGCATCACCAAAAAAGCGTTTCATAAAGAATTGACCCACTTTTAACAAGAAGAAATAAGTAATGAAGAGAGAATCAGAGAATTTTCAAAGAAAGGATCGATCAAAAACTTACTTCATGCTTGTCGGGAATGACCCTTGTTGTTGTTGCTGAATTCCCATTGGTGAGTCCTCCATGACTGGAGACGGGAATTGTCTGCAGGTCGCTAGATGCACTGGTCGAGCAGCGAGAGAGCGGTATCTGCGATGGGGAGCATTCATGAATCGAATCGCGGGGAACAATCAGGACGGAATCGGGAATAAAAATGGGAGAATGGGTCGATAATGACAGTAGTGACACGATGAAACTGTGAAATGTGACGGCTTGGGCAGGGAGAAGATAGAAGACAGGAAAAGAGAAGACTCGATAACCGAGAGAGATAAGCGGAACATTGACTAAAGGGAGAGGAGGGACACGACAAACATAGGAAGCAAAATGAACATGACGGATAGGAAACGATTTAATCAGCAGTTGTTGAACTAAAAAAACTAGCTGCAGGATAGTTGCACGAGCGCAATAATGATGTTCTCAAGGGGACCTATTATAGTACTCGTCCTCACCCTTCTGTAGTTTTCGCTCGATTTTTTTTTCCTTTCTCTGTACAGTGTTTCTCAAAAATCGAGCGAATACTACAAAAGGGTGGGGGCGAATATTATAATAAGTCTCTAGAGAGGAAAACAATGAATATTGATAATGATGATTAGTGAAAATTCGGAAAATAATAATGCGGGCATAGAATAACTGTTGTTCAGATCTAAATAACCTCAAAGTCAGAGGTCAACTGAAACAATGTCATTTCTGAAGAGCAGCAAGTGCGTGGAGGTGAGAAGGATCAATGTCTGAATAAATGGATGAATGGGGGAAGTGACGATGACCAATTAGCGCAAATATAAGACTAGCAGATTGTAAACACGAGCTGAGGAATGATGAACAAGTCGATTGATTGAGCCATGAGTTATGCATGTCTGAGAATATTTATCAAGCTCGGATTTGCAATAGAGTTGATCAGTAACGAGACCAAGATTCTACTTCAACTCAATGTTTTGTGATCAATTTCAACTCCATCTAATCTTTTTGTTTTTGATAAAAATAAAACTTGATGAGCATTCAAAGCATCCGATTGATATGATATGATCAGCCAGTAACGAAGATTAATTAGAGCAAGATGAATGAAAAATTCGACATATTGGAATAAAGGAGGAGGAGGAGAAAGGAGAGGGAAAGAGATGACTACGAGTTGCAGGGGCAGAACCAGGAAAGCAGCTGTGCGTTAGCCCCTAAGTTTGCAATCGAATCACAATTTGGCTTTGCCAATGTAAAATTCCAAATCAAGAATGACCAAGAACATGAATAGTGTTGAGAGGTTCTGACTTAGGTCAAATGTCGATTTGAGTTTGACTTAAGTTCAACGTAGTCTAAGAAAGGTCTGACTTGAGTTGTAGCAGAAGCTAAGCAAGAAGCAGCTGTGCAGTTAGCCCCTTCCCCCTCTAAGTTTGCAATCGAATCGAATCACAATCTCTGGCTGTCTGTCTGCGCCTCTCTTCAGCTCCTCTCTATCTCTCGCCTTCCTGCTTATCTCGTTTCGAATCGACTTGTCATCGATTAGCAATGACTGAGTGACTGAATGACCGCAACAGCTAATGCACAAACCAGATATCAGCGCTGATCAATGTGTTGGTAAAGTTAAGATTTAAAAAAGAAAAAGTAGGTGCAGACATTGCAATGTTTTCAAACCGCATGAAACGAAACAGTGTGCTTTATCGAGAGAGAAAGAGCATGCATTCTTTTCGTCTCTCAAAAATATTCACTATCTCGTTTCATGCGGTTTGAAAATGTTGCAAGTCTGATTAGGTATGAATAAGATTGGACATTTCTAGCCCACAATATTAGATTAGACTTTTTGGAAGTTTAATGAAATTTAAAACACAAATGATAAACAATGAAACACTTAATAAACACTCATAAAAGCTGAGACGAGAAAAATGGCAATCTTATACAGTTCAGTCACCAACTTCCCTGAATGAATCCACAGAACATTGAGCTAGTCTATCAGGTCTAAATATATTATTTGAAATCAAAGTGAAAATTCGTAATAATAAGTGATGACGGTGTGGAAATGGATATGGATAAAATGAAATGATCCACAGCTGCGGATATTGAAATAATAAAATGAGCACTGCTCATGAAGCATGAATTATTCAGCATTATGGAAATGCGATAAATAAAAAGTCTGAACTGTAAACGGAATTACGAAGTACCATAAAACTAACTGAATACTAAAATCGTCATTTAATTTTTGATGAAACATAAAAATGCGGTAAAAGAATCAAAACCGTAAAGGAGTTAGAAAATAGCATAGATAAATGGTGTATGCTTTCTTTTCCTTTCAATTCTCACACTCCCGAATTCCCGCTCATTTCCTGTCTGCTTCTTTCTTGATGTATTTCTTCCTATGACCTATCCTCTCTTCCTCTGCATTCTTCTACATACGCAACTAATAAATCGAGAATGGGCAGAGTTTAGCAGCCGGCAATGCAAAACTCGAGAAATCGACCGATGAAAATCGCATCATTCTAGCCGGGAGGAAGCTATCTTGCAGTAATTCAGAGATCGTATTGATATCGCTGCAATTTTCAATATTCATTTGATTCTGAATTATGGAGGATCGGTATGATACCTGATGAAATTGTGATGCAATAGTTAGATGAAGAAGAAGTCAAACTTCATATAAGAGATAAGCCAAAGTATGTCATTATTGAGAAATATCTCAGAGCAACTTGAGTTGTTCGGTGATGAAATTAAAAAAAGCTTATTCCCTCCTTGCATTTTTCCTACAGAAGAAATGAATCTCCAAATCGATGATAAATTATTGCCTCTTACCAATAGAATGTTCAAGAAAATAAGGGAAACAAAGATGCAGCCGGCAGAAGTTGGTTGGTCAGAAAACTGCAAGGCGAAAGGATTCGCCGTTTTGGCGCAACGAGTAATCCCATAAGAGGCAGGCAGAAGGCAAACGGGAAGGGAGGAAAGGCCACGGAGCCGAGCAAGACAAACGACACTTTGATAAACGAGCTGAGAGAGGGAAGGAGATATTGCAAGAATAGATGGGGAAGACGAGTCTGGAATGGTTAATAAACAAATTGGGATGTACCAGTTGCCGAATGGATACCATTATTCATATCCAACATGGTCTAGATTTTTGAGAACCTCGATTCAGAATTGAAATTTCGAGCACATCTAGTTTTGATCCATGTGAAAGAAAAGATAGGCTTTCAAATCTCCACTTTTTTTTGCTAAATTCATCCACTTCTAAATGGAGTACCATTAGAAAACGACTGAAATAGGTCTGTATTAAAGTCGAAGTCAAGATGCACGGAGGCTCATCGTTCAGACTTCAGAACTTCGTTCATCTTCTATTACGATATGACAAAAATAAGGTGCATTTTCAAAATGAATATCTTCACAAACGAGTTCCCACTCTCATGCAAAAACGCAAAGAAGTGAAAAATTGAAGCTTGTAATGAGAATTGGAAAAGAATGGAATCTGTGCAAAAGAAAGACGAGACAAAACAATGGCAGATGTGTGAAGGGAGAAGGGAGGGGATGAATCAGTGGGAAGAGCGGCAAAGGCAGACGAGGGGATGAAGGGAAGAGGAAAGAGGACTGACAGAAGGACTGTCAAAACTGACACTGCAACAGACCAACAGACAGACAGACAGACAGAAGAAACAGACAATGACCATATTTCACTTGGCATTCAGACAGATATAAGATGGCCTTAATCTGCTCTATCTGATTCGTCTCACATACGCGCATTTTTCTCACTTGTAACAGAAACATTTCGATTTGCATGAGTTTCCTAGATGTTTTTCTTCAAAAATAATAGTATGAAGACGAAATCAAAATTTTAAAAAATGTTAGGATTGAACAATTAAAATGTTCCGAATGCTAAAATGCCAAGCCCTTGTGTTATGATAATTCGATTATCATGAATTTCATTACTATGCACCACTTGACAGGCCGTATATACTGTTGTATCGTGGCGTTTTAGTAAGTTGCTAAAGTTAGCATACAACATTCGTTATTGAATTAGCATATCTAATCTAAGATAGCCAGAGGAAGCCTATATAAGAGAAGAACGCTCAGTCTAATCATTATCTCACCACCTCGGCTAGCAAATGGTCGACAGCAGGGCTGTTGGAACTCCACTTTGAATGGAGTTCGGAGTGGGGTGGAGTTGGAATTTTGAGAAAATGATCTATCGGCCTGATACGCTTCCCCGTTGATTTCTTTCGATAATATTAATATCGAAGGATGAACTCCTGAAAATTTTCAATTTCATTCAATGAAAACAAGAGCAGGGTAATTGGAAATTTTTTTAAGACTTTGGATAGAGATTGATAAGGTTCTATTAGTTTCAACGATATGAACATTGATGATGCGTAAACCTGAAAACAATCGAAAATCGGAGCTTTTTTTCTCTAAAACTCCTTAGGGAGAAAAAAATGAATTATGGTCTAAAAGTTGACGGATGGTGAAGTTTGGCAACAATCCACCGGTCACTTCCCGCTATACCCTAAAACAGCACCACTGGTCAGTCGCATGAAGCCTTAAAATCTCCCCAATCGGCAGAGAAACAGAAGCTGACTTTCCGTCCCGAAGTGCGCTTCAATGATAATCGAAATACGCCGGTGATTGCAGAAGGCGTGAGATAGAAATTGCACCAGACATCAGTTGGAGGAATGAAGTCGTCAACTTCTTCGCCCTCTATCATATTCTCACCTTAGTCGGCAGCTTCAGTTCGCTATGGTCTACAGGGCCAGGCTCGGATCGAGGTGCCTTTCTCATTCGGTTATGCCAACTTGCGAAGTTGAAGGTAAGCATTTTATCTATCATTAAGTTTGCCTGTCTGATGCCATATTGTCAATTATTCAATCCGTTTTGCATGAAAATTACATTTTATAACGAATTTTTATTTTACAAAGATTGAAGTTTATAGGAAGTTATCTTTCTGCATGCAACTTTTATTTTTATTTATCCTCATTCCATCTTAGTATTTTAAACGCTAGTTTGACTGGACTTGGCTTCTCCCCTTCATAGTGTTTTCAAGCGCCCGCCTTGTATTGCTCCATCGTGTAGTAGATGCCGTCACTTCCAATTGTCTAACAGCATGCAAATGGGTATTACCTCAAAAAATTTCGATATATCAGCTACATCAATAATATTCTGCAGAAAATTGAGATTATGCAATTGTTGAGAGAAATTTGAAATTGTAACTCTGATTTTTTAGAAGGAATATGCGGTTAATAGAGGACAAAGATAACGGTTAGTCAATTGCACAGTTGATAGAAGGAAACATTTACAAAATTTTTTATTAACAGGTTGACAAAAAACAAAAATGTCAAGCAAAGTAATGGCTGGCTGGTTGAATCCAAGTAAAAAATCACAAGAGAAGCTGATCAGCCAGCCAGCTGTGAAGAAGTCGCCCTAAAAGTGGGCATGGTTGACCTTAGCCAAGAACCAGTGACGAGTGCTCGCAGGCCTTATTAAAAGAATTTAAAGGGTCGGAAGAGCAGGTTTTATGAGCGTCGGTTTTTTGATCGCAGGTTTTATAAGCGTAGGCTTTTTAGTCGTAGTTGTCGGCTTCTTAGTCGTGGGCTTTTTAGTCGTAGTTGTCGGCTTCTTAGTCGTGGACTTTTTAGTCGTAGTTGTCGGCTTCTTAGTCGTGGGCTTTTTAGTCGTAGTTGTCGGCTTCTTAGTCGTGGGCTTTTTAGTCGTAGTTGTGGGCTTCTTAGTCGTGGGCTTTTTAGTCGTAGTTGGCGTGGTTGTGGGCTTCCTGGTCGTAGAAGGAGTGGTTGTGGGCTTCCTAGTCGTAGAAGGAGTGGTTGCGGGCTTCCTGGTCGTAGAAGGCGTGGTTGTTTTATTCTAAGAAAGTTATAATTATTTCTGCTTAGAAATAAGTTGTTCGAAAGGAATAATTGTAAATTTACAGGCGTTTTCTTCGAAATTACTCGGTTTATTTTGAAAAGGGAAGAAGATTATTCATTATTTGTTTGCTATTTTTATGAATAATAAATACCGAAACGCAATTGTATGTTCTCGCAGCTCTATTGAGCAGTTTAGTAAATCCAGAGCAACAAGGATGTCGTGGATAGAGACAGACTGGAGCGCCACACGGTCGAGTTTCAGTGTCTCTTCCTCTGAACACCGAATAATATAAATTCTATTAATCCATGTACATTTTTAAATTAA
This sequence comes from Diploscapter coronatus, assembly GCA_964036155.1. Taxonomy (NCBI): domain Eukaryota; kingdom Metazoa; phylum Nematoda; class Chromadorea; order Rhabditida; family Rhabditidae; genus Diploscapter; species Diploscapter coronatus. The sequence continues at coordinate 83,874,254 of OZ038422.1, read as the reverse complement.
GAATCAACTATTCATAACAATAAGTGATCACTCACTCGCATTTGCATTCCGGTGGGAAACAATAGCGTTTGTTGCGTTGTGTTCCACACATACCTTAAATGCATTAATTTCCATGACTATTTTTCATTCCAGAATCAAACAAATTATTAGAGGGAAAAAAACATGAATTTAAATTGAAATTAAGATAATTTGAGTTGTTTTCAACTAATTTCTATTCACCTTGGAATTTGCGAGTACAAAGAACTCACTGCATTACAACTTTTTAAGTAGCGAATTAAAAAAATCACCCAACCCGATATTAAGACCTACTCATTATTCTTAGACATCCAATTTTGTATCAATTTCTATACAGTGAAAAATCAATCCCCGTACTGCATTGCTAACATTCCTCTTGAAAATACAATTATTTCGTGTACTCACCACAAGTATCGTTACAAGCGTCTGTGGGATCGGCTGTCCATTCTGACCACTCCCCAGTGCATGATTGAGACTAGATTTTGCTAGGTCCATTTTATAACTTATTATTATTATTCAGTTTTATGATTTTTGAGAGATAAATTCTTGTCAAAAGGCACTAATGGTATCAAGTTTTATGATGCAAATTTTATATGGTAATATATTATACGAACCTCAACCAAATTTGCGCATGAGATTAGGAATAAGAATAGCAAAATTCTCGATTTCATATCATGCAATACGAACATCACCTGAAACATGAATAATTGTAAGAATACTAACAAAACGGTCTACTGGGCGGTCGGCCCAGTCCACCGTTGTTTGATATTAGTAGAGGGGGTAATAGAACGATTGAATGTGTGTGAAAATTAGTTAACTTTAAACTTGGATAATTAAACCGTTCAAACAAAAGAACAATGAAGTTAAAATATGTCAAATTGGAGTTAGGCACGTAGCCCATTGCCGACATGACTGTAGTTATATGGGAAAAGGGATATATAAAGAGCAAGGCAAGACAAAAAAGATTAAAGTAATATGGAAAGGAAGGAAAAGCCTGTCTAGTCCTTTTAACAAGGAAATGTAACGGCAGCTGTCACAACATTAATTATTCGACTTCTGTCTCTTCATGAAAAGCTGATTAGTTGATTTTATCGACAAATATATGATTTGGAATAGGGGTGAAACGGAAGCTCTGGGTCTGAAAATGAAGTTCCGGGTCCAAAAGCGAAAGCTCAGGCGATATCGGTTCCGACAACGTTTTGGAAAAAAAAAACGAAATTTTAATGTACTTTTGAGTTGTATTTTTAATAGCAGAAATATCGCTAGGAGTGATTTTCGCGGTTCAAATTGGAAAAGTAGCTCATTTTGATCGACTATGTATTCAATTAAGCTTGGAGTAGCTTATGACGGGACAAAGTCATGTTCAACTAGATTTAGGGATTTGTTAAACCATCAACATAGATACTTCCTGCTCTTTATGTCAAGAACTAAATAGAGAGCGCAAGTCTCGCCCACTCTGTGAAGACAAAGCCAAAGAGCGATTTTTCGTCATTTTTAAAAGATTCTAGAAAATTTACGAAGCTATTTTTTCTGATTCTTTTTTCCACTGTTAGACATAAGCCTAGGGAACATTTTTTCTTCCGGAACATGCCCCCGAAACCTGACTTGAGCCGATCAAAACGTACAGTGAAAATTTCAAATCACTCACAAAAAAGGGTTTCGGATCGTTATCTTCAGAAATTTATCTTTGGTTATACACTGATCCATTTATCATACAGTTTTTTGCTATAAACTTGTCAAGCCCCGCAGATTAATAGAAATACTTTTATGATTTTATATTCACAACGGGAATCGCGCTTGCACCCTCTAAGTATAGGAAACAGAGTTAAGACTTGCGGTACTCCGTTCCTCCTTTCTTTGCAAAGGTTCATCTCGAAGACAGTGGGGAGTAAAACATTTTTATTCACTAAGATGGTTAGTCTATTCGTTTTAATTAGGTGCATCTAAAGATGGTAAACTAAAATCAGCATAGCTGCATCTCGCTAATCGAATAGGCACCGGAGGTTCTAGCTCGCCCAGCCATTCTTGATTATTGTTACAAGTCATTCTGACTCTAACTTCATTGGGCGCTGTTTCTGCTAGAGTCAGTCCATCATTAATCTGAATTTTGTTCAAAAAATGACAGAAACACTTGAGGACGTTACTTCGAAGTTAGGAAGCTCCCCACTGCATATTAACTCTGCTTTGACACAGCCGCTATCATCCATGCCTGTGGCGCTAAAATTATTTATATTGTTAGCAAAAATTTGGAACAATTATGATTATGAATATAGCCTGTTATGAGCAATTATCGTTAAATTTTAATATGAATAGAACTTAGCAGGAATTGACGATTCAGCGGAAAGAATATGTGTACAAATTTTAACTCAGATCGATACACGATAATTTAGCCCTATCATGCTACATTCATAACCCGCATTTCTCCAACAGTTTCTGGTTGTTACTGCATGAACTTTAACCAAATGAACCCACGTTATATGGAACTCTAAAAATCTAATCGAATTGAAATATTGTAGGATTACCTGAACTCCGTTGGAACGCCAACTAGAATATCATCTGGTGGTAGATTTGTAGGAGCGGCGAGATCGAGTTGATCTTCAGTACACTTCGCGCAAGCTAAACATTTGATTTTTCATTAGAATGTAATGACAGTTTGCAAGTGACGGAATAATGGAATGTGCAATGGCATTTTTTCTCATAATTAACAGAGACTTTTTATTAAATGATGGAGTTTTTCTCGTTTTTCCGTGAAGGTACTTTGTTACTTGGCAAAAATAATTCTGTCATTACATACTCTGTCACTTCATGAACTATAAGTTGTCTCATGTAATGAATTAACCCGGTTGTGTCGTAGTCGTTGTCGTTGTTGTTGTTGTGGTTGTAGTTGTTGTAGTCGTAGGTGTTGTGGTCGTAGTTGTTGTGGTCGGTGTTGTGGTCGTAGGTGTTGTGGTCGTAGGTGTTGTGGTCGTAGATGCTGTGGTCGTAGATGTTGTGGTTGGTATATTCTAATAAAAGTTACAATTATTTCTGCATAGAAATAAGTTGTTCGAAAGGAATAATTGTAAATTTACAGGCGTTTTCTTCGAAATTACTCGGTTTATTTTGAAAAGGGAAGAAGATTATTCATTATTTGTTTGCTATTTTTATGAATAATAAATACCGAAACGCAGTCGTATGTTTTCGCAGCCCTATTGAGCGTTTTAATAAATCCAGAGCAACAGGATGTTCGTGGATAGAGACAGACTGATGTGCCACACGGTTGAGTTTCAGTGTCGCTTCCTCTGAACATTGAACAAATTATCGAATAATATAAATTCTATTAATCCATGCACATTTTTAAATTAAGAATCAACTATTAATAACAATAAGTGAACACTCACTCGCATTTGCATCCCGATGGGAAACAATAGCGTTTCTTGCTTTGTATTCCACACATACCTTAAATGGATTAGTTTCATTATTATTTTCATTCCAGAATCAAACAATTATTTAGAAGGAAAGAAACACGGATTTAAATTGAAATTAAGATAGCTTGAGTTGTTTTCAACTAATTTCTATTCACCTTGGAATTTGCGAGTACAAAGAACTCACTGCATTACAACTTTTTAAGTAGCGAACTAAAAATCACTCAACCCGATATTAAGACCTACTCATTATTCTTAGAGATCCAATTTTGTATCAATTTCTATACAGTGAAAAATCAATCCCCGTACTGCATTGCTAACATTCCTCTTGAAAATACAATTATTTCGTCTGCTCACCACAGGTATCACTGCAAGCGCCTGTAGGATCGACTACCCATTCTGACCATTCCCCTGTGCATGATGGAGACTAAATTTAGATAAATTCATTTGACAATAAACGTCGTTTTAGTTGTTATGATCTTTCAGACAAATTCTGCATCAGACGCATACACGAAGTTCTCTATTAAATTGTGACAACTTGATGATCCGATTTTATAGAATCACAGATCTATGAATAAGAAAACGTCCTTAGAGGATTATAGAAAAATTAGCGTATGTAATTCGTTTCGCAAAAATAGCCCATGCTATCACAAATTCCTCCTTTGAAAATGCTAATTTCATTTCTAGGTAGTATCATCTGTTCGTATTTGCTTTTCATAAAATAAGTTTTAGTGGTCTTAAACTTCTGAGTTATACCTGGCTGCAACTATAGGTTCTCGCAACTCTGTCGAGTGTTTTTTTGAATCCATTGCAACAAGATGGTCGTGGATAGGTACAAACTGCATTATTGCATCCTTGAAATTCGGTATCGCTGCCCCTGAAATCCGATTTATACTCCCATGCTTCATAAACTCTCGAATTATATCAATTCTATCGATTCATGCACTTTTCATTTAGAAATTAACTCTAAGTAAAAAAACATTGCGCACTCACGTGCAGGTGCACCCTGCCGGTTCGCAAACTCGGGTTGTTCGTATTCTGCCACACGCTCCTTAACTCATTTATATGATTTTGAATTTCATAGACGATGAAGAATAAATTAAAAGGAAAAAAAACTAATTAAAATTGTAAATAATATTGTCTAAGTTTTAAATGAGGTTATTAACTTACTATTTAAGCGTACATTAATTACGGAAATACGTAAATTCGTATCAGTAATGTTCAGAGTTTTAAATTTAATTTGAAATTTCACTCTTAATTCGTGTACTCACCACAGGTATCGCTACAAGTGGCGGGAGGATCAATTTTCCACTTTGACCAAGTTCCAGTGCATGATTGAGACTAAACTTTGCTAGGTCCATTTTATAAAATATTATTATTCAGTTTTATTATTTCTAAGAGATAAATTCTTGTCAAAGGGTACTAATGATATCAAGTTTGTGATGCCAATTTTATATGGCAATGTATTATACGAACCTCAACCAAATTTGCGCATGAGATTAGAAATAAGAATAGCAAAATTCTCGATTTCATATCATGCAACGCAGACATTGCCTGAAACATGAATAATTGTAAGAATATGTTATTGTGGAAAAATTACTAAAATCGATATTTGAAGAAATTTGCGAAAAAAATCTTTCCAGATTTGTTAAAATTTTGAATTTAGACTACATGCGAGATTTAGGGTAAAAATAATCTAGGTTAGCTAAACGATTCAACAGATGATTCGTTATTTTTTACAATTTCTTTTCGATCTCTTTCTATCTTTCTAAAGGTTGTTTCTGAAAACGGCTAAACATTGATATTGAACTTTTGATCTTTTCAAGGGATATAATACATCAATTAAATCGATATAGTATCTAAAAGCAACTTTTCGAGAAATGTGAACATTCGTACTGTTATGAAATTTCAGATTTATATCAAATTGAATGTTTGAAGGACGCCGAGTCCGCCCAGCACAGTTCTGGATAACAAAGGCAAAAGATATATAGTACTTTATTAAATACTGACAAATATGGAGAACAAGAACAATCCACAATTCGACCATTTATATATTAAGATAAAGATCAGAGAAAATATCTATTGATGTGCGTCTTTTTCCCAAAATTGAGATCGTTTGAATATACAAAAATTAGTTTTCATAATTAGATTATAAAAGAAGATAAAATAAGTTCATAGATTCATAAAATATCGAAAGTATTTGAGGAAAAATATTAAATATCCTAGTTGCGATAACCTGGTCGCAACAAAGGATGAACTTGTATCTACTTATCTTGGAGGGCGTGCGTTGTTCAACAAAATTTTGTTGAGCAACGCTACGGACTCGCTTATCTTACATATAGTTTATTACGTTACACTCTTGAATTCGAAATCGAAATTCCTATTTACAAATGAATGGGGACGATTTATTATAAAACTACAATCAGTGAAAGTTTATTTCAAATTTCACACGAATATGAAATATTTCGCGAATTTCAATGAACGGACACTAGGAGGGAGGTTTCCTTTCTGGTTCTTTTCTAATTCCCCTCAAGTTCCTCCGGGGATGACCGTTGGCCCTCGGAGAAATTAGAGAGAAGGCACGAAGGAACATGAGAAGAACCACGAAGGAATTCGAGGAAAAGTATGGAGAGAATAGAGGGAAAGAAGAATCTCCAAGTAACGACCAGGATCTACAGAGAAAGGCCTTTCACTTTTTCCTTTTAAAATTAAAATTTTAACGCGTAATTTCACACAATTCACATTTATTTATCATCATTCTAGTGCCAACCTTCGGCTGGCTGTTAGAATTTTAATTCCCTCTACTAAATATTTTGTCTCAAATAAACTAAATTCGATATTATTTGTCGATTGGAATGAACCATTTACCTTGACATCATTATTTTTAAAAGCTGTGAAGATTATTCTAAATTTCAGGTTAAATTTGGAAATTGAAACGAGAATGGAAGGTTGATTGGAATAAGTTCGCATGAACTAATTGTTCAATATGAAATCTCTTATTTATTTCATTTGTAAAATCGTTTATAAAAAATAATTAGATCACAAAATTATCTTCAGAATCATTCAAAAACAGTCAATTTACTCGCCTATGTTTAGAGAGCCAAATGAATTTTCGGAATAGATAATCATGGGATAATTTTATACCAGCATGATTGGTGGTATTTACCGGAGCAGAATGCTTTTAGATCTCCAAAAACGATCAGTCTGAGTAAAGTTATGCCCATTTTTGTGGAGCTCTTTCCAATTCTTCCGACAAGAAACCTGCATTGTGCTTGCACTAATTAATCTAATTAGGCATGAAAACCCTCATCAAAATGTTACCAAATGGCGCCTGAGTGATAGTCAAATAAATTATTATGAGATAATATGTGCATAAATTATTCTATCAAGTACCTTAATTCTTGCATATTGTAAGGTTACTGCATTAATGAACTAATTCAAAAATACCCTTGTCGTTATTCTTTCCATTTTCATATATTAAAAATTTCTGTCAAGGAGGTATTAACAATATTGTCTCTTTCGTATCAAACGGAGCATTATGCATGAACCATCGATTTAATCAGATAATTCGCAGCTTAAAACGTTCGAAAAACCAGTTATTTTTTGTTCATAATCAGGTGTTAATGCTTGAAAGTTTTAAAATAGAGCTAGTATGCAAATAGTGCCATTTTCATATACCCTTTCATTCCGGAGCTGATTGTCCGTAACTTATTGATTAGAAAACCAACTAGCATTAGGATAAAAATGCCAAAAATTGATGCGAATTGTTATTGATCAAGTGAAGAACACTCTGCACTGTCTAATCTAAATGAATCAAACTTATTCGAATTATTTTATAAACAAAATATTATTCATTATATTTACATTTATTGTCGATTGTAAACGACTTGGCCGTCGCTAGTGCCCTTCGCAACAGGGAAGGTGCGAAACGCGTCGCGTCCTCATGCGTTGCGGTTTTCATTATGAAAAGCATTTTTCAGGAAAGGTTCCCATTATTTTTTGATTTTCTATCGAAATTTCGTAATCATCCGCTAATTAATGACAACTAGTGCTAATTATGATTAGATTGTCGATTGTTGAGTGAAAATTTGCTGTTATCTCGTTTTTTAGCAATTTTTAGACGATTTGTTGAAATTCAAACATTTTTAATGATTTTATTCTACAGAAATTTTAAAATTATCGATAATTGATAGATATTTAGGGAGTAATTACAGATACAGATTTCAATTTCGTCTTATTCCGTGTTTTTCGAGAGTTTTTTGTCGTGTTTTTTCGATAAAATGATTTCTTGAGCATAGTTTTCAGAAATGAGCAAGTCCGACCATTTCTGTGCAGCCCTGCAACGAGCCCCTCCAAATCAGCGCCACCGTTCTGTAGAATAAAATCATTAAAAATGTTTAAATTTCAATAAATCGTCTAAAAATCGCTAAAAAACGAGATAACAGCAAATTTTCACTCAACAATCGACAATCTAATCATAATTAGCACTAATTGTCATTAATTAGCGGATGATTACGAAATTTCGATAGAAAATCAAAAAATAATGGGAACCTTTCCTGAAAAATGCTTTTCACAATGGAACCGCAACGCATGAGGACGCGACGCGTTTCGCACCTTCTCTGTTGCGAAGGGCACTAGCGACGGCCAAGTCGTTTACAATCGACAATATGAAAAATGACCTATTTTCATGGAGAAAATATTCGACATATTGTTAATTCTTCGAACAATTTTTTTTCATGGGCTATTCAATGCTGAAAACCCCATTCAATTTGGTTCAGAAATAAGGAAATTATGAATTTTTTCACGAGGTCGGATCTGTCAAAACTTTAAGCTACCGTAATCCTGCATACGATAATTTTCATGAAAAACAAACCACACCACGAGAATCAGCATGAAAAACTGAACAAAATATGTGAAAATTAGCCAAATCGACAGACCCCTGTTCCGCACCCCTTTGAATAATTCTGACATTCACTCTTAAATAATGGCTTTTAATCGTATATAAATAAATGTTTGTTTGATTTATTGATTTTACTTGAAATTGTAAAATATATGTAGAGGTTTCTAGATGAATTTACCTATCTCATAATTTAAGTTTATATCAACCTGAACATGTAGCCTACTTTGCATCAGTTTAAAGCGATATTGTCCAGCCTTTGATGCCTTTCAAATTGTCGTTAGCGTCTGCTTATAATCCTGTGTTAATGCTCGAAAATTATAAATAATACTATCAAGAACTTATGTCGACATATTGACAATGTTGCTATAATAATCTTTTTCATGAGACTATTTAAGCCAGAGGTATGTGTTAAACTACAATAGTGATAAATTTGTTAGTTGGAATTATTGATTCCTAACTGCAATGTATTGCATTAATTTATGTCCTCTTATATTCGGCATAATATTTTCAATCTTTACAATGTGTGCAATCTGTAACGCTCAAGGTTTGCTATTATAATATAAAATTTTACATAAATGTAATTATGAATCATTTGGTAATTTGAAAACTTTGTTAAGTAAATATGCATTCTTTGAGAAAATGAAGCATGGCTTGGCACAGAAAATTTTAATGAAGGAAACACCGGAGGAGGCCCTGATATTCGGATTCCCCGTAACCGAATACATTATTTGGGTCACTTTCCTGATACGAAACTTTTCTATGCTGAGCCTTTAACATTGATGCTCCATTTTCCCAGAGAATGCATGATATGCAGATAAACTAATAACTGAAATAATTATAGAAGCAACGACACCAACGACGTTAATGACCACATCAATGAAAGGTTGGTAGAAATGATCATAGTGTTAAATTTATATTTCATTTTCAAGACAATAATATAATTTCAAGGTGCGTGCTCCGCATGTTCACAACCTCGACCTCAGGTTCTCCAACATAATAACGTATGTGCGAAAATTTTCATGGAAAAATTATTACCATATCGAAGCGCAATTGTCGTTCAATGCCACATGATTTTAGAATAACACAGCGAAATGCACAAATGCGACCATTGTTTCAAGCGAGACTAATACCGTTATGGACAATAAAGCCATATGCTTGTATGTTTTAAATTTTCCTAACAATTAAAGTCATTCCATATTCGTAAATTCATGTTTATATTTCCTTTTCAAATATAGAATATAACTAATAATAGAGAAGGTGTAGAACAATATTTAGAGAACTTTATATTTTCTACATTTCAGTAAAGCAATTACATAATTGATTGAGTTTGTTTTCAGACTCAATTATATTTGGTACTGTATCAATAAGCGAACATTATATATCTGTTCATTATTCTTTGATTTTAGAATATCGGTTATATGCACAGAACCAAATTCAATCATGGCTCACCTTCCTGAGAACGATAGTTGTGTAGAGAGATTTGGGATTATTTATTATACATGCCGAAATAATACGTGGCAGCTTGATTTTGGACACAATGAATTTGCAACCGTCGATCAAATATTCTGCTTTGTGAGCGAGAGAAGTAATAATAAATATATAATATAAAAAAACAAACACACAAAGATTATTATTAATCTAGTGAACAGAAACGTGATGAATATTTTATCGTACATCCATTATTCTATATGCAATTGATAGAAACGATGTTATGTCGAATGTTGATCAGAATTTTTTTCATTTAAAAGTTCATTAACGAATGTAATTATTAGTCTCTATTTCAGATCGTTGCTCTGCATGTCCACCATTAGTTCCTCTGAAGCCTGGGGTAATTGGTGAGTTTGAATTTTATCGTTTAGTTGATGAATTGTAGGAGGAAGGTAAATCCGAATGTGCTAGTCAGCCGATTGTTGAGAGCAAAGTGTACAATATGACTACTGGCCAAGTTTGCACGTGAGGCACAAATTATTGCGAAAAAAGAGTTTGTAACTAATGTTACTTTTTGGAATAAAATTTAGGCCTCTTATACTAATTGCCCAAGTTACTCCTACCCTTTTATAAAAGTTACCCCCTTTTCTGGAAAATATAATGGGGAAGAGAAAAAACGAGAGTAGCTTCTACAAAAGAGTAAGAGTAACTTGATGGTAACTAATGCAGAAGGACTAAAATTTACAATACCTTTATCTTTCGCATTGCAAAAACCATTTCAAAATGTTGCATCTTTTATGTTCTAATAGAATGTGTAAATTTTGATTTAAGGATGGTCATGGAATGTCCAGATTCAAGTTGCTGGGCGTTTTATTTTCTACCAGGTTTGTATATTGCATGATAAACTTCGTAACTAAAACATTCTTCCTCTAATTTAACAAAGAAATTTGATTTTACTTTAAAGAACGAAATTTTCTTGGCGTAAATCGAAAAAAACAATAACGACAAATGTTTATCGTAGACATTTTCTTCAATCTTTTGGTTTATTTTTATAGCATTTATAACCAAATTGAATTTATTTTATTTAAATGTAAAACATTGTCTTGCTATTAGTAATGCGGAAAAGGTCATCGGGAGCTGATGTATACAGAGGAAACACTGACTCTGTCTCTAGCTCTTCACTAAACACTATTTCGTCGTAGGATAGCCAGTCTGATTGTCCCCTTTATGGTCGAATAATCTTTTTCGCGCGATGACAATAACATATTCAAATTTTTTAGGGCCCGTTCAAACTTAGTTACAATGCAATTTGCAACTTGCAACTCACTCGAAATAGCATGGGAAGTCAAGAGCAAAAGAAATGATACAATCGCGCTCTCTTCATTTCCCATGTTATTTCAAGCGAGTTGCAAGTTCTATTGTAACTAAGTCTGAACGGGCCCTTAATAATTTAATATTTAAATCTACCATTCGATGATAATAATGAAATGAAGCATTCCGTATCGTTTGGTAGAGTCCGTAGCGTTGTTCACCAAAGATTTTGATGGACAACGCTGCACTTTGGTGGACAACGCACGCCCTCCGTTTGGTACATTTGAAATTTAGAGCCGAACATATGTCAAGATTCACCAATATACAGCACATTTCAATGTTACAACGAATCCTGGGTGGTGGGCATTTGTGAAGATTACGAATGTATCGAGGCTTACTACTCCCGGGTCGCCGAAACTTTCTGCCAAGTTAGTATTAATCCGAGTGAGTACATTCAACAAAATTGATGGTTTGAAAATGACATGATGACCAACTCTTTGCGCGATTCGAATAAGATTAAAACCGAACAAAGAAGGAACTGGAAATTTCTGAAACGAACCAAGAATTACTATTGAAAATTTTTGATCGAGCCCAGCCGATATGATTAAAAATTCGGGGAAAAGTAAAACCGAACTATGTAAAACTCTCATAATGAGAGGAGAACAATGCATAGATCATAGGGCGCTGATAAAAAAGAATCATGAAGTGTGTTATTATATTGTCGATGTCGGATTAATGAAAATCATTATTATTGAACTATTTAAAGAAATAATAATTTTGCGTGCGAACTTAAACAACGAGGCTGTAGTGCAGAGAAATTAAATCTGCCTAGATGGGTTAAGTATTCGGAAAACATCTTTCGATACATCTATTCATTTTGAGATTAGGAATCTTATAAGTTGTATTCCTCCATTATGCTATTATGTGAAATTCAACTTATCAAAAATTTAATCTTACTACATTGAAAAAATCCGAATTCGCCAAACAGATTGCTTTATACGCAACTACAGCATCTATAGAATGCAATGACAAAGTTGATTCAATTTTAAAAAGAACATTTTCGAATTAATCGATATTGAACTTGCGATGTTTTTTTTTCTAAATCAAAATGATGTATTTTAGATGCCTGTACTAATTGTTCTTTGCCACCACCGCAAATTCTACAGCCAGGGGTACGAATTAAGATTTTACAGAAATATTTTCCGTTAATTTTTCCTTTGAAGGTACTGCTTTAGGATCCAGAAAATATGACACTATGTATAAATGCAACAATTAGTCCAAGTTCTTTCAAAAAAGATATAGTTAATGGAACGATGTGCAAGTAATATCGTTAAATTATGTGAACATCGCTAAATTTCGCATCCATACAGTTATCCACATCTGTACTATATTTGTCTTAATATTATTTTAAACTGATCATGTCTAAAATATGTAATCTAAACAATATTAAATTATCGCATCGTTTGTTAAGCAGAAGAAACTAGGCATTGAGATATTTAAAAAAAAAAAAAGATCTATTATTATGTGATTGGCCTCTTGCAAAAGACATCCAAACATACAGACATGCAGGCATACAGTTATACATTTGTGAAAGACATGCACACTCAAAGACTCGTGGTATTATGCATGAGTTTGGGTTATAGCAAAGTAGGTAATGTTCAGTCTCAAAATGATGAACACCGTGAACAGAACATTCCTAGATCAAAATCACTACTCATGCTTACATCACCTCTACCAATAATCCTATTTTGAGATGTGCATCTTTTAGAATTACAAATATATGTATTTATGTTTGCATATCTTTTTCAAGAAGCCATCTGATTCATTGTTAGCTACCTTATAAATTATCAAACACGATGAAGAAATTTCTATTTTCAGAATAAATTAACCAAAAATTTAAGATTTAAAGTGGAGTGTGATGATTATCAATCGATTGTAACACACACTACAGGCCCAAATAGTACCTGCATAAGAGGCTTTAAACGGATGTATATCTCCTGCATAAATCACAGCAGTTGGTTTGTAAATATTAATGGTGGTCCGCATGCGCCTATCAATCAAATCTATTGCTATGAAGATCAAGAAAGTAGAGTCTTTGGCTTGGATTTAAAAAATATATACAGGGTGTTTTAAGTTTATCTTCCCAATTTACTTTTTGAATAACTTTTTTATTTTTCATCCAAATCGAGTGCGATTTTTTTATTGTACTCTCCTTATGTAATGGTTTTGTTTGGTATAACTTTTGGGTCGAAACCAATTACCCATATCCAGAAAACCACCTGTTTTTGGAGAAGCTAATTTTTGATATCGAAAAAAATGTTCAAAAATTCATAACTTTCTTATTCCTGAACCAAATTGAATGATTCTTTTTTTATTCGACAGCATCTAGTCTCTAGATTATCAAACATCAAAAAGTAATTTTTTGAATACCAACTTCTGCGGAAATGCGCATTTTTCGCGTCTCAATTGCGGACTTTTCGATCCGTACTACCTATACGCGTAAACAACGTTGGAAAAATTCGTACTTTCAGTATGTTGTGTAGAATGACATGGTGAACAACTTTTGTTCCAGAACTTACTTTAGAATGTGCACACACAGGGAGATATGATTTTTTGAAAATTTTTACTAAAAAAGCATTATGCTGAATTTGGCCGTCGAACTTCAAAAAATTTTGGAGCTCCAACGGTAATGAATCCGAGGTCAGTTCTGAAACGAAGTTGTTCACCATGTCATTCTACACAACATACTGAAAGTACGAATTTTTCCAACGTTGTTTACGCGTATAGGTAGTACGGATCGAAAAGTCCGCAATTGAGACGCGAAAAATGCGCATTTCCGCAGAAGTTGGTATTCAAAAAATTACTTTTTGATGTTTGATAATCTAGAGACTAGATGCTGTCGAATAAAAAAAGAATCATTCAATTTGGTTCAGGAATAAGAAAGTTATGAATTTTTGAACATTTTTTTCGATATCAAAAATTAGCTTCTCCAAAAACAGGTGGTTTTCTGGATATGGGTAATTGGTTTCGACCCAAAAGTTATACCAAACAAAACCATTACATAAGGAGAGTACAATAAAAAAATCGCACTCGATTTGGATGAAAAATAAAAAAGTTATTCAAAAAGTAAATTGGGAAGATAAACTTAAAACACCCTGTATAAAGATTAGAGCATATTTAATGAAATTTTCTTGAAAAGCAAAAGGCATAAATGTGTTATAGAGAAATTCCTATTTAGATTCGTGCACCAAATGTCCAGATTCATTACAACCCCTTCAACCCGGCGTAATTAGCTATAAAAACATCTAAAGATAAATTTATTTAGAATGAAACAAAATGCGAGGATGATAATCAAATGATTACTACTAGTACATTGATGAATGTGACAGATAACGGTAGCGTATGCACGTGAGATGTTATTTAACTCATAATAAATGAATTATATAAGGGGGGGGGGTAAAAGTGTGAACTAAAATTCTCAAATTTAACACGAAGAGTTAACACTTACATGAACGAATCATTCTGAGATTTGTCACAAATGAAGAATAGAAGGCAAACGCATTCGCCTAATTTCAGAAAAATTCACCTATGAAGAAGGTGTTACAAATAGTTCAAAATTAAACTTGTTGTTCTCATGACAATAAAATTGCTTTAATGGATCGTTTTAAGGTGGCAAGTGCTGTGTTCAGAACCATCTTCTGAAATATGGATCCATGTGAATGACACAACCTCTGAGGGTTGTCAACCTTTTTCGAATAAATTGGGTACAATTTACAACTGTTTCAATGGAAAATGGACTGCATTAGCTTGTGATAATGAATTTTGCACATCATCTTCATATCATGAAATTGACGAAATTTACTGCTATGAGTCAAAAAGTAAGGCAATATGTAACTAAATATATGAAAAAGAACGCTTATAATTTATGAATATGGTCTTGGACCGCTTTAGAGATATTTTCTTACTTAAAAGAAATGATTAGTTGTTGTGATTGAGGTAAATTTGCTGCTAAAAGATTAAATTTAGCTACTACAGTATTAACAACTAAAGGGGCGACTAAACTTTCAACCTTGCAATCAACAATCCATTCGTCAACATCTTCAACACACAGGATATCAACCTCACAAACTTCACCTCTACTACAAAAATCGACGAAGCCTATCACCTCGAGTTTTACGCCGAAAACTGACAATAAGAAAATAATAAGTTAGTGTGGATCTAAAAAAGAGCGCAAAAAGTTAGTTATTTTTCAGTATATGTAGGCGTCATAGCGGCAGCAATTGTCATATTAGCTATGCCAATTATTATTTGTATTTATATATCTTCCAGAAGGAAAAGGGAAACTCTGAAATTCTTTAGAACGAAAGCGTATATGAGAATCATTGTATTTAAATAAACAATAGAATCTTTCAGATCAGGAAACAATTATCGGTTGAGTGATGCAGCAATACTCGAGTAGGAAAAGTTTCAATATACATTGAATTCTTTGAAATAAGTTTTCGTAAATTTAGCGACCCATGGATGATAAATTCTGATAAATTAGAAATTCATCGGCAAACCTTGATTGGGCATGGCACATTCTCCGAAGTTTACATAGGCTTTTTGAGTGGTAAATTAATTTTTCAATCGTTTTATCAGTAATTAAAATATAATCAAATTTAGGCGATATGCCAATTTTCAAAATAATCAAAAATCTCAACACGCAATTGCATTCGAAAACTTCAGAACTTACGACTGAAGTAATTTAAAATAAAAAAAAGCCTCCTAATTTTTCCAAAATTCAAAGGTTGCTGTCAAGTGCATGCTCGAATATGCAACGGAAAACGAGCTGAATGATTTTCGAAAAGAAGTCGAAATTATGAAACTTCTCGAGTATCATTCTAATGTTGTTTGGTAATTATTGGCAAACAATAAATAGTAATTATTTGAATGATTCAGCATGTATGGATATTCATTGAACGAAGAGTTACCACGAATAATCCTCGAATATTGCCAACTAGGAGATTTGAAAGGATACCTTTCGAAAATCAACCCAGATGAAATTGAGGTAATATTTTTCAAGATTGAATAGTTTGTTTCATTTTAGGATGAAAGAGAAGTTTCGAAAGAATTCGTTTCATTCAGCTGGCAAATTAGTAACGGAATGGTTTGCATTTTACATTTATCAATGAAATTTGAAACTTTTAGTGTTACATCGCATCCAAAAATATAATACACAGAGATTTAGCTACAAGGAATGTTCTTTTAACCAGTAAAAAAGTAGCCAAAGTAATCTCATAATCAGAAGGAATATAGATATCGAAATTTTATAAAATCAGATTTCGGATTTTGGAATGTCAATTAAATCAAATGAAAAGGAGAATCAAAATAAATCTTCTCAAAAATTACTACCTATCAGATGGTCGGCGCCAGAAACGTTCGGACTCAAGTTATTTAGTGAAAAGAGCGATGTGTAAAAATCTATATCATTAGAAAAATGGTATTATCTAATTTAGATGGTCCTTTGGCGTTACAGCTTGGGAGATATTTTCCTTCGGTGAAATGCCATATAAAGGGATTGAATCGGCTGAACTACGACGATTTCTGATTGGTGGGAACCGCCTCGAAAAACCAAAACTTTGCGAGGAACAATTGTAATATTTTGTATCATTAATATCATAAAATCGAAAAGAGACTCGTAGACGTTTATTTTTCATCTCCCAATTTTCAACAAATTCGAATCTTTCAAGCCATCATAACTCTATTAAATGATAGTACGAACTTTAAATCAAATCTAAATTTACTCTACACAATCAAAGAAGCATAAAATAATTTCTGAAATTATCAGAATTGGGTAATGAATAGTTCAGGAATTTTTTAGGGTTGATTTTTATTAGATTTTACGTTATTTTCTTTTCTAATTAGTGTAATTTCAGATATTTACTGATAAACAATTGCTGGCGTGATGATCCGAATGATAGACCTTCCTTCGAATATGTAATTATTCATTTTATACTTATAAAATTAATACGAAATCAAATTATATTTAAGCTAAAAGCAGAGATATCGAATCACATTCTGAAGAACAGTCATTATTATGGTTATGTGGATCCACAACACATTCAAACAGATTCAACTAATTTATCAAAATTGCAATCATTTGTTTAATTTTAGATATTGTGTAGATAATAAAGGTTATTTATTTAAATACGACATGGAAGTATGTATCAGCAAAAACTAAAATATCATATTCCCTCTAATTGAAGAGCATGTCCTTCCATTTTCAGCTTCCTAATTTTCGAACAAATTTGAACTTTTCAAACGTCTATAATTTCTCAGCTTATGATTGTAATCACTTCAAATCAGACTAAGTCGACTCTGCACAATATAGAGAACATTATTATAAACACTTTTTGAAATGATCTAAGTTGGGTAATGAGTAGTTCTGCCACTTTGAGGATGCCCTTCAATTGGAGAGAATACGATAGTGATAGTAATTATTTTCAGTGTTATTTAACCAATCACTAAATAATGAATTCAATTTGTATTAGTATAATAGATTATTTGTAATAGAAACTAAAATTTGATATAACTCATTTGGTGATTATTCATTGTTCCGTCTTCTTCATAAGTCGCCAAGTAGAACGCTCCTAAAGACGGTATTATCCAGTCTAAATGTTGATTTAAACATGATAATGCATTCTAAACTTGCGCGTTTCCTTAGACTGATAGTTTTCTTCATTTACTCAGCTTATAAATACATAATCGACTATGATGTTAGCAAATTTTTACTTTGAAACAAATTTACTAATTTATATATCCAACATGTGTTTGTATCGTGTCATTTTTTTATTTCCTATGATTCTAGTTATGGATTTACCAACGAGTTGCATATCAGACATAGTTGACGGTTTGTTTTTTTTCTTAATTAATTATGATATATTCATAAGAGTATTCAACTGAATAATAAACACAATAATTTTTATTATTTTTTTAAAATACTTTTCTTTATCTATAAAGGTTTACTCGTAAATAAATTATTGAATATAAATACTTCATAATATCTGTATTCAAATTTGATACAAATTAATTCATGACTGAAATGGAAAGATATGATTAAAAATTAGACAGTTTGCCGTACAAATTGATGGAATTTAGGTTATTGCTCAAATTGCACTGATCCACTTCCAATTCTGAACCCAAATGTAAGCATTCGCATATTGTTTAGATTATAATATTACAACATTCTTCCTACATACTATTTTGTGCACTATTCTTTCCAATTGCTAAAATATAGGCCATCTGCCTTTTCATTGTTCTAATCATTCTATCCTCATCTAACATAATTTCCTACATTTCATTCTACCTTCTAACCTCATTCAAATCATTCATTCATTTATTGTTTGGAGGGTCACGATTAATACAAAAAGTTTGTGATGATAATAATAATAAACTACACGGATATTTTAAATTCATAAATATGCAAGCTCCATCACGGTATATTACAAAATTTAGGAAACTGATGTTAAATTGAAATGTACCAATAAGACAAAAATTTATGCCCGTAATATAGCTCCATATGCAAACATGCCGTGCAGGTATAATCAGATAATCAGCAAGAATAACGACTTTAAATTTGTAGAAATATAATTCTTGTCTCAAATTACGCTCTCTAAACTTTTAAAACCTCATAATTAATAAATTATATAATATATAATTTTTATTTATTTAAGATATAGGATCAATTGCCAAAACAGTTCATCAATTGTGCTTCACACAACAGACGGAAGATGTGTAAAGAACCTTATGTTTATGTATTATGAGTGCATTAATGGAAGCTGGGTTGTTTATTCCAATCTTGATACATACCATAATGTGGATCAAATATATTGCTATGAAAATGGCGAAAGTGAGAATCGTTATTTGACATTTCTGAATCGATAGAAAAATAATTATAAAAGGACAATATTTCATTATTACTTTATATAGGGTCTTTAAAGTATTTCTCCAATGCTTTGCAATGACATAGGAACCTTATTTACCATCAAAATCGAATTCTAATTCTCTTTATGTAGTCAGAGCGTGGGCAATTTACTGGGTAAATTCGAGGATCGAAACGAATTACCCTAACTCCTACAGTAGGACCCGCAAGTTAATTTTTGTCAAAGGCTGAGAAATATCAAAGACTATATTTTCTGAAAGCCTGTATTTTTCCGATTCTAAATCTTTTTAAATTTTCCAAAGAAGTTCATCCTATGCAAAGTTATGAGCACCTGAAGTGAGTGCGCCGTGTCCCTTCTTTCTTCCCAATTTTATCATCGAGCTATTCCTCTCGTTCATTGCAACCTTTTATAAAGGGAATTTTGAAAAACTTGAATTTCACCAGAAATGCATTATTTTTCATGGCGTTTTTTTCTGGAAATCGATTGGTGGAAATAAATTAAATGATTTTAATTGATTCAAGTACGAAATGGAGCGCAATTACTGTAAGAATGCCACCTTTTTTCTGGATAAAATTTTGATGCAAAAATCGAAGCTACTCGCAAAAGATGTTTGAATTTTGTTTTCACTAAAATAGGTCTTTGAATATGCTCTACAAAATTAGATCTGTTCAAGAGCTGTACAAATCTCTATAACGGTAGTACTGCATCGTCCTACGTTTACTATGCAAATTTCATTGCGCGAATTTATAGTGAAAATGTGTCTCGATGAAAGGAATAACTTTGGTTAGCATTGTTTTCATGAAAAATTAACTTTTTCGATAAACTCACTTTTCAACAGTTTTGCATTAGCTCGACAGTTTTTTGTCCCCTCTTTTCAAAGATAGAGGTGGGCGTGATTTGTGGTCTCTAAACATACCTGACATTTTCAGCAATATAATCTATCATTTAAATATATCCATAAATGCTACATAAATTTAAAATTTAATAGAACTCGAATTTGATTAATTCACTTATATTATAGACTCGTGTGCCGCCTGCCCACAACCATTGGTACCTCTTCAACCTGGGGTAGGTTTCTTAATGATAGAAAAATGAAAGGATTAAATTCGAAGAATCGACTTGACGAAATAGGTCTAAAGTTAAGAGAGGACAGCGTTATTAATTTACATACTATCTATCTACCCGCTCATATCGAGTAATTCATAAATACTTCATAAATGTCTTTAAAAACTGCATATCTATACAAATGAAATAAAAACATTGCCTTTTAATTAATAGTTAATCGAAGTTTAGGATGAATCGCAACGCAAATGCGATAGCGGAAGTATTGGTGCAAACTTACTTTATAATGATACCAATATTGATGATGACGTTTGCCGGTACTTATAATTTTCTATCTTAAATTTGTATATTGGAAATAGTTATATCGCTTATAGGGCACAGATGTACTGTTTGGGTAATTCTAACTTCAGTGCTTTTTCTCATTTTGCTGGAAAAGAACAGAGTTGCCTTATAAATTCTAGGAATTCTTCCGGGTATTTATGCTATTTTGGAAAATGGGCTATGAGTTTACTTAATACTACTTCATTTCTACCATTTCAAGATATAGTCGATCAACTTTATTGTTCGAATAACGACAGTTATACAGATAGTTGTACGAGTTCATTATACATAATATATATCCCTATCATAAATGTAATATATGATTAATTTTGGAATTCAAATTCCAATAATTAACAATAAATAAGCATACGGAGCATTATGTTACCATCGAATTACTAAGTTTGCTTTTTGTTCAACAATCATACAAGTTTTAGCTAATACTATCATGATCACAACAGATGTCAGTACAAGTTTATCATCAGCTGGAAATATCAGTACAAGCTTATCACCAACTGAAAATGTCAGTACAAGTTTATCACCAGCTGGAAATATCAGTACAAGCTTATCACCAACTGAAAAACCAACGAGTAGGAATAATACGAAACTAATTGGTATGCACATCTATGTTAATTTCAAATAAAAAATTAGATTTATTAAACTTTAGTTTATATAACTGTTCCAGTCTCGCTTTTTATCTTGTCAATGTCTATTAGTATTTTCATCTACTTATTTTATAGAAGGAGACGAGCTCGAACTTTATTCAGATCAATTGCGTAAATTATAAATATTATATTTTAATTAATTAAAACAATTTGTAGATCAATAAGAAAAAAGAATAACCTTCAATCAACAAAATGTGAAATCTCTAAGTAAGTGCCTTGAAATATCGAAATTGATATCAAAAATAATCTTGTCAATACTTTATAATTGAAATTCAATTTTTCATTTAGTGATGATCCTTGGATAATAGATTTTGATAAATTACTAATTAACTCCGAATCTCGCATCGGGAATGGATCATTTTCGGTGGTTTATAAGGGTGTACTTCGTGGTATGAATATAATTCATATCGTTCAAAATGACATCGCATCGCTATTTAACTTAATCAGAATACAAATCTAGGAGACATTCCTGCTTTCAAAGTGATCAACAATATCCATTTAAGGATGTATCGGGAAAAATCAGGCCTATCAAATACGAATGAGGTATTTGCGTGCTTCAATCTAACAAAGCATAGAATTTTTAGGTCGCAGTTAAACATGCTTTAAATCATGCTACAGAAAAAGACCTCGGTTATTTTCGAGATGAAATCGAATTAATGAAAGTTCTCGAATTTCATCCAAATGTTGTTTGGTAATTCAAATAATCATTATAAACTAGCACACTAATAACCATTTTAGCATGTATGGATATCTGATAAATAGATTAGTACCATATATAATTCTTGAATACTGTGCGATGGGTGATTTACAAAGATACGTTTCGAGCATAAATTATAAAGAAATCGAGGTATTGTTTTCTAGCTTGCTTTACAACATTTATTCTAGAATGATAAAGTGGTCTTAAAAGAGTTCATTTTGTTCTCTTGGCAAATATGCAATGGAATGGTATTTATTTTGTTATTTTCCAATATGATTTCGTATTTTAGTCATACATTACATCAAAGGATATAATCCACAGAGATTTAGCAGCCAGAAATATCCTTCTAACAGAAGATAAAATTGCTAAGGTTGGTTCTAAATATATATTTTGAAATATCATTTTTGCCAGATTTCTGACTTTGGTATGTCAATTCGAGCAAAAGCGGATGATAATTTCGATGAGCAAAACCGAAGATTACTTCCAATTCGATGGTCCGCGCCAGAGACATTCGGATTCAGATCATTCAGCGAAAAGAGTGATTTGTATGATGAATGTTTAGTTCTTTACAAGAAATGCTCTTCTAAATCTAGATGGTCGTTTGGAGTTACGGTTTGGGAGATATTTTCGTTTGGGGAAATTCCGTATAAGGAAATTGCAACGACAGAATTGCAGAAATTTCTAAATGAAGGAAATAGGTTGAAAATGCCGGTACTTTGCGACAAATTACTGTATGAATAAAAAAGTGAATTTATGAATAGATAGTATTTTCTTAACAGGTATTCACTGTTGACGAAATGTTGGTGTTTTGAACCAGAAGACAGGCCATCCTTCGAAGATGTAAGAGTTAAACTATTTATTAGTTCTTTTTTTAAATTTATTTTCAGCTGAAATCGGAAATTGCAAGACAGATTCTTCAGAAATCCGAGTATTATGGATATATTGACCCAAAAACTATCGAATGTGAAGAATAAGCGAGTTTATTTTCAACAATAAAAATCAGTTTTTAATGATAGCAAGCTTTCTGCATTTTTCTCTATGAAATAAACTATTGAGCTGGATTGTTTCCATGTGTTATTCCATATTTATTTGCTCTTTCTTTGCCTTGTCCGACGAAGCCCTCTAAAAATTGATTTAAAAATCGTTTTTTTTTCTAGCTTTACATGAATTGTTTCTTTTAATGTTCTTCACTTTATTTTCAAGGATATTCCTAAGAGTTTTTCAATAAAGAATTAAAAAAAAATATATATATATATAAATAGAAAGTTATAATAGTTTTTTTTTTACAAAAAAAAATGACGCCGGACAACTCAAACTATTCGGAGACCGCACGACATCAAGACCTCAAGAAATGCGAAATGGTGTATGGCTAGGGTAGGGTATTGGCTGATAGGATTTCTTTCCCCACAATTTATCATGTCGTGCGGTTTACAAGTTGCCAGATGAATCCTGAAGAACTGAGATTTGGTGATCGCATTTACGAGCCAGACATTAATTAAATAATGATTTGCTTCGGTTGAATAAATGTTCGGAATTTAATAACATCGCATTTAAAATGTTGTGAGAATAGTTTAAATTTTCCTTTATTCGTTTTTTAATATAAAAAATGGTGAAACATCCAGAAGATTCAATAACTCGCATGATCAAATGTAATATTAACAAGTTGAATAAAAGACGGTTTTAAATTTAAAGAAGAAACATCACGTGAATATAATGCATGTCTGCCTCAACATATGCATTTTTCTACAAGTTCATTTTTACAAAATCGAGCAATAATTTATTGTTTGCGAAACTTATTTTAGCACTAAAAAGAAAAGATTTGTGAATAAGGAAATTACGTTTCAATATTTTTCGAATATTTTAGAGCTTATGATTTTACGGCAAACGATAATTATATCATTACTTTTCCTTCAAATATGTTTCGCCACTCCACCACTCATCAGCCCATCAGGGACATCCGATACTGCTGCGTTACAAATGATTGCTGACAGAATTCGGTCAAATATGAATACATCAGTAAGTCATTAATTCGAGTATTATTTCCATTGCATGATTTGCTAAAAATAAATTCGATTTTTAGTTGAGGGACTTACCGGAGCAGAATGCTTTTTAGATTTTCGAAAATAGGCTAGTTGGAGCAAAGTTATGTCCATTTTTGTACGATGCATTTTTCTGCAGTCGCTTCTCATCTTATTCGATCAGCTATTTCTCACTGCATTTCGATAAGATACAGAATTTGAATTTATCACTCACAAAATGATCATTTTTGAGTAGTTTCAATGCAAGATTTCATTATTCAACTGCGTCTCGTGGTAAAGTTTTGCACTCTGGAATAAAACGGCTCATAGAAGACACCAGTTTTTCTAAGAAATAATATGAGGAAGAAAAAAAACCGGTGTCTTTTTCTAGGAGCCGACTAGACATCATACTTCAGCGTTCATTCAAAATAATTTATACTTGCTAATGCATAATAACCTGTATTCAGGACTAATAGACTAATAACAATGATCAGAATCGAATCAGTCATATTTTTCTAAAACTCGACAAATTAAAGACGATTTTCAAAATTCGAAAATGAATTGCTGTGATGTATCGTTATTCTTTCACCCATTGTTTCATAAATGAGGCAGTTTCGAGTGTAACAATATATTGATGAAACCGAAAAAAGTATGATTGAGGTATCAGCGGAAAGCATAATATGGCCTTTGTCATAATGCGTAAGATCGAAAATGTTCTCATTCTGCCGCCAGTCATCTTCATAAATGTTTCTCCTCATTTTACAGCCGCAATCAGCCATTTATCTATGCAGATTTCTTATTCTCGCCTTGTATCTTCCTTTTTCACAAGCTAGTAGGTTTTTTCCACTGATTTATACAGGAATTATTTGGGCGAATTTAGATTTTTATGGATCCCTTTCCGGATACGTCTGTAATCAGCCAGCTTATTACGATCCATGCAATTGTCCGAACTTTTGCGGGTAAGAAATTTTCATCAAGCTGTTCAAATCTATATCTATATTTATTATCAGCAAACCATCTTTAACATCGGTGAAGTTCGTCAGTTTTTGTCGAATTATTTTGAATTCAAGAACTAGCAAACTTTACAAAATTTAAATGGTGATTTACTGGTAAATTCTGCATGAGAGCAGTTATTCATAGGCAGTTAATAACGTAATACCACAAAAATCGATCAAAAGCATCATCATATGAATTTTCTGAGCTGGGAAGTTTGATTCCCAACATTCCGTTACCAACCCCCACTCTATACTCGATAGATAAGCCATTACTTTGTAAATTGGCTCAAAACATGGAATATTCGTTGAATTGCTGTGGTTCTACTTTTATTAATTGCCTTATTCATATAATTCAATATTTCAGCGGCTGGCAGAGTGGAGGCAACGGTTACATGGACGAATATTATAGTTTGTACAAGAAGGCGTTAGGAAAGACTCGAGGAAAGAAGAGGCTGTGGTATCTGGAAAATGGATACAATTCTGAAGCCGAGAAGAGCGCTGAAGAGGAAGAAGATGAAGAGGGATCTGAGGCCGTTTCTGGGGACGAGGAAGAAACTACCATTCCAGGTTTGTATGTTTTAGGAATTTTTAACTGTTTTTTTTTCTTTCTCTTACTCATGGTATCAGAAATCTCCCTGAATTATTTCGGAAAATTTTCTGACTTTTTTAATTCAGAGAAAACTCTCAAGAAGGTCAATCCCGTCGCCAAACCAGCCGAGAAATTGCATTCTTGGGAGGACGAGGCAAATTTTATAATTTTAGAAATAATAATCCAGATAAAATTTTCAGGAGAAATGGGAGAGTAAATTTGTGATGGGCACTGGAAAGAAGGGCGGAGTGGATAGTCTGGTTGATAATCATGGAAGTGGCGTCACTTCGGATGGAACTGAGGAGCTGCCTGAAATTAAGTACAGTTTTGGATCATTCTTTTTCGAAAATAGAAATGAAATTTCAGCAGCGAAGAAATCGAGAAGAGTCGAGTGACAGAGGCGCCGAAGAAACCGTTCGATGACACCGATGAAGAGCTTCCAGAGATTTCATCTGCCGAACTCGAAAGTTCAAAGGTTCCAGCCATAGAAGCGCCGCCTCGTAAGAGATTTTCAAATGTCCTACATTATTGATTCTTCGTGTTCCCCATCAGTCTTTATTCAAGTATTTCCGAACTCGTTACTTGCGCTTAAACATTGCTACTAAACCAAAACTGTTCATGCTAATACGCAGCTTGTGAATGAATTGCATTTGAGAATGCGTATAGTGATGGCTAATGCTTCGGCTTCAGAGCCTGCGTCCGCATCTGCTGCTGTGCCATCTCGCTTGGCTAGTCCGAAGAAGAAGAAGCCGACCGACGATGATTTGGGTGATGAAGATGACTTGGAAGAGATTACATCAGCGGAAATTGAGCATGAGAAGGCTAGACTGACGAACAATAATAGACTGACAGGTCAATTTTCACCATCAATAAAATAAGAAGCTCTTTGACGAAGTTACTGCAAGAGTATAGCTGGTTGATCATAATCAAAATTGCATTCAAGGCGATATCGTGAACTGGGCTGCTCCTGGAGGAAAACAAGTATTCCCAGGTGCTAATGCTAGAGTGCCAGAAGAAGACAAGTCTGCTGCTAGTCCTGTAGTTCCCGCTAAATCACTACCATCAAAGTCGTCTCTCGAACAAATAGAGGATGACGCATTCCCCGAAATCTCATCTGCCGAACTTGAGAAGAAATTCAATCCTCCAACTATGAACTCTAAAACGACGGTGGAAGCTGTTGAGAGCAGCAGTCAAGTCGCCGTGACGACGACTCCATCATCGAAAGCTTCTATTGAAAATATCGACGAAGAGCTACCTGAATTGTCCTCAGCCGAGCTTGAAGGCTCCAGTTCTAGTTCTTCTAGCACTTCAGCTCCGACAACAACTATAGTGCCGGGTAAAAATAGTCATTATGTTGAAGTGCGTCGTCATTTATTGTTATTTGAAAAACATAAAAAGTTCTATGAAATGACGATGTGGCAGCTAAAATAATAATAAAATTGCTATGGCGTTTCAGAAACGACCACAGACACGATCAGTTCAGCTATGCAGTCTAAATCCGTCGATGAAGAGTTATTCGAATTCAGTTCCAAAGAAATTGAAATATCGTCAAATGAAATTTCAACCACAACAACAATTCAGCCAATAACTTCGGAAACTGCAGAATTGCCTAAAAAGCTTGTTACTGATATCGAAGAGGAATTAGCCGAAATTTCATCCAAAGAGTTTGAAACGACAACCGCTTCAGTTACACCTACGACAACAACTTCGCTCAGTGAGTTACGGCTTTATAAGTGACCTGAATTGGGATTGAACGAAAGATTCTGCTCACTTGCCAAGTTGAAGAGACTTTTGCCTGTGCTATTCGCGTCACTCGGGTTTTATCTTCACTCGCGAGTGGGTGCGTAAGCGTTTCCCTGCACTCTCTCATCGAGATGTATTATTTCTTTATTGCGTCAGATTGTATCATCTGATGTAAGAGTAAATGGAAAGGAAAATGAGAGGGGAGCGGCACAACAGCTCGCAGGCGGCGATAATATCCGAGTAGCGCGAATCGCACAGAACAGAGGTCTCGTCGATTTGGGAAGAAAGTATTTGCTTTAGAATTTTGAAAGTGATTTCATCCATCCTAAATGGCCTTTTGTATTCCACACCCACTTTTGAAGAGAGAATAGGAGAGGGAGGTAGGGAAAAAGAAAAAGTGGATGTGGGATACAAGAGATCATGCTAAATTTGCATATGCTAAATGAATGCAGAGCATGAAACTGCCAAACTACCTGCTGCTTTTAGAAACCGTGGCTGTAGAAACGACAACAACAGTTATCATTGGCAGCACGAGGAAGAAGCCGATCGATGATGATCTGCTGCATCTGAATGAATTAGATATTGCTTCCGAAAAACTGAGCCTCAGAAAGCTAGGCTAAATCGTGCAGAATAGGCTACTTAGGGAATAATTATTGCTAGAATGCAGAATGTGTAATTATTGTTATATTAGATGCTAGAAATAAACCTATTTATTGTTGAGCTGATAGCTAGCAAACGGGGTTGTTCAAAATTCGTTATTTTTTCTTGTTTTCTGAATGTCTCGATTTTTCGTAACTTTTCTTCCCAAAATGCATGCTATTTTTAAAAATTATCTTTGCAAAAATGTCACTTAATAATTTCACTTTGTTCTCATTTCATTCTTCTAAAGAAATCTGGAAAAATGTCTCCAGTAAAAATCGAAGCTCGAAGCTAAATTCATTAATCCTCGATCCTCGGGGGGTCGGCGGAGACCGAGGGTTAAGAGGAGTTTGATACGGCCACAGATTCACGAAACATTCAGCCCTTCCTGCGACTGCAGCTCCTGCACCGAGGCCTCAGCTGCCAAATCTGGGTGGAGTCAACGTCGGATCGAATGTAGGCGTCGGGCCAGTCGGCGTCAGCTCTGGTTTGGGAATTAGTGCTCCGGGAATCGAAGGAGGAGGTGAGAACAAAAATGCCGACTCTTGGAAGAGTTCGCAACTTTTCTTCTCCAAGAGTCTAAATTTTTATATACACATAATGAGATAGTGTGTATTTTCGAGAGCATGCTCTTTTCTCTCTTGAAAATACACACTATCTCATTATGCGTGTATATCCGCGTGTCTGAACATTTACACCCGTTCTTCTCACTTTTATCAGTAGTACTATTTCTCTTTAAGAACTAGCCAAACTTTTCAGCGAGTCCACAATATTAAAATTTCTGATTTCATAAATGCGAGTAATGTTCAGGAGGTGCTGGCTTGTTTGGAATCGGTTCCGGAGTCGGTGTAAGTGCACCATTTATCGGACCGATTGGCGTATCGTCTGGACTTGGCATTGGTAAATAACAATCGTTCGAAAATCAAATTCTCTTACGTCTTTCACCGAAATGATCTCAAGTATAGAGTTTCAGTTATTTTGTTCTCATAAAAATGCCGACTGGTTTTTGTAAATAAAGAAATTTCACTTTTAAAGACGAAAATTTCGTAGGCTTTTTCTGCTAGCCACGATTGATATGTTATTGCAAGAAAGTGAAACAATGGGCGAGAATTTCGATAGGGGGAAATCGAGAAGTTGAGACAGGAGGCAAAACAGGAAATCGGGGTCACCAACCTTCGGGGCGAAGGGGTGAAGAGTGGAACCGGATTAGCGATATCAGCACACCAGATTTGCAGATTTGAGTAATGGCTTTCCCTATCTGGCTATCAGTTATCGCTCCCTCTCGGCTTATCAGCTTATCACTTGTATCTTTCCTAGGCTTATGTCCGTTTTATCATTATCCTTTACCCTTAGCCGTTCGGTTATCATTCCTTTCACTTTCACGAAGTTTCATGATCCTCAAAGATTTGACTTTCAGAATTTTATTATAAATCATGGTTTTGGCATTGCTTTTGCTGGCGCAATTGATCTGCGCGATCCTCGCTTGTGTACCGACTAAAGTTATTACAACAACTGCTCGTAAGTACCTTTTTAGATTTCGTTTTTTGCAAAGTTAGGAAAATTTTGAACAAAAATATCAACGAAGAAGAAAAGCTATTTGACGTTTCGAAGAATTCGTTTTTCTGCTAAATTTTCTTCTGAAAACGTTACATTCGTTAGCCTGCTGCCCAATGTTGAGCACAACTTCGTTGCCAAAACGACCTCCATCATCAAGCACCTGGGAGCAGTGTTCGATTTTGAGGCGAGTGTCCTCAACTTGTCCTATCGATGGTATCGTCGTATGCGATGCAGCTTTTGATACAAACGTGAGTTAAATCGATTTTCTAAAATAGTAAAATGGACTCATTGTACACAAATTCCGATTAATTTTTTGTATTAATCTTATATGAATTCTCGCCATTTTGTAGAAATTCCCATGTTAGCTCGTTAATGCTATAAAGAAAATATTTGAATATTTTGAACGCCGTCGTCGTTATGATAAAATCAATGTTCAGCCAAGTCAAATTCAAATCGAGCTATTCGATGCGAATGGAAACGTAGTCCGAACAGCGACTGCGAATGGAAATCCTGCAACTTCCGTATCTTTATCGGTAATCGGAAATATTATAGAAAAATTATATTGCACCGGTCAAATTAGGTGAAGGTTCGTGTGTTAAAGAGCGCCTTGCGAGAAACACGCAGAGAGGCTAGAACGCTGAGAAAGAGTAAGCGGAGGACAGTGAAAAGAGTAGTGCGCAACTTTCCGTCTCTCACTTTTCTCGCCATTTTTGACATACGAATTTTCACTTAATTTGACTAATACAATAATTAAAAATTGAAGGTGGTATGCACTAATGGACAGTGGTACGTTCCTTCATCGACAGGCTCGGCAAATGACGTTGGTCCAATTGCTACGGTAAAATATTATAATTTAAATTTCGAAGGAAAAGAACTGATAGATTATCCTGAATATTCGATGAAAGATTTTTTCATTTCATACATCTTAAAGTTTTGTCTGCCAAAATTATTTTTAAATTTAATATTTAAGGTTTCATGCTCTCAAAGTGGATCCGTTGGTGCTGATAGAGGTTACGTTATTGGCACAGCAATTTAGTCTCGCAGTAGTTTTAGTAAAATACCTAATAACTTTAAGTTGTACTTTACGAGTAATAAAGATTGATTGACTTATTTATTTTGTATGTTGACGAAAGTGTATAACACAGAGAACGATTTTGGAAAGAAGACGAAATCTTGTAACATAAAAAAAGAAATAAATGAATGCAACATGGTTAACTGAGAAAATCGGTAATTTTTGGTAACATAATGGTAAAATTGATCCCAAATTATGTGGAAATTAACGATAATTATGTCTGGTAATTTATGACAGACAGTGTTATGAGTTACAAAATGACGAAATTTTGGGAGGCACGAGTTTAGAGTGTAGATTTGTGTTTTGATGAAAAGGAAGAAAATTCTCAAGTTATTATTTTAAAAGACTAGACAAATCATTATCGAAAAAGAAATATTCGTTTTAAAAATAAGAAAGAGAGAATACAAATGCCGCGAATTTGGAAATATTTCGGCAGGATTGAATATGAAGGAAGACGAGATGATGCAAGTGGGGAATACTGTTATTGTAATTTGTTAATTTCAGGATTACTGCGAAATGAGCATATTCTCAGGAAAAATCGCAGTAATCCATATTTTGAAAGATGCATATAGGGAAACGCCTAGCCAATTTAGTAAATTTAGGAAAATTTTCAGGGATAAATTCAAGCTCACTCCAAAATTGAAGTTATCCTTGAAAAAACCGTCTGAAAAGCTGAATAATTGGGAAACTCATTCGAGAAATATTATCATAGCGTAATACGGTGAAAACATAAAACTTTCGGTTCGTGAACTGATGCCGAGTTTTCTCCAAAATTAACTTTTTTCATGAATTCTCGGTATCAACTCCAAATGAACAAACAAAAACCATGAATGAATCAAATATAAAAAGGTGCTGATTTTGTGTCATTTGACACTCTACAATAATGACCTTGGAAACGCCTCAATTTACAACAAAAATTTTGAAACTTAAGGATTTCTTTGAAATTCTTGATAGAATTTTGCAAATCCTTGTTGTTAACGTTTCTCAAGCCATGTGAAATGTCCTTGTTTGTGGTGGGACGATGATGCTCTTATTGGCCCTCTGCCGGAGCTGCAGCAGGGCTCGGGGCCGAATCGACAATCTGGATTCCGGTCAATTCCAAATCGCCCTGAAAATTTTCGATAAATCAATTTAGATATCAAAATGCGAAGTAATGTATAATCGGGCATATTGTAGTATTCGCCCTACATTTACCCTCACCCTTTTATAGCATTCGCTCGACTGTTTTGAGAGATAATATGAAGGAAAGAAGAAAATTCTAGCGAATATCACAATAGGTCCATAATTGTTCATTTTTCGCACTATTTCACCGACTTGTTGTTTCAATCAATTTTGGCCAATTGGTTTTTTTCTTATTTATATTTCATACCTGAATTTGAAGTCCGGCAATTTCAGTGGGTCCGACGCGATGAGCGTATGAGCAGAAGTGCTCGCCGTTCACATAGACCTAAAAATTTGTTCATTATTAACAATTTCTTAATTTTTTCTCGCATATTTCATGTTTCGAATTTAGTAGTAATAAATGAAAGTGACAGATATATGAATCATTCGTTTTTCTTCTCATTTAAAATTCTTAGGTTTTATATGAAATGCAGCAATACAAAAATTTGGAACTGAAAATAATAGTTGCAGCGTTTCTACGAAATGTATTGTTGATGCCGAAATCTGGGAGGCGCGTGCAAAGTGGTACGCAGTTATTTTTAGTGATTAGAAAATCGAGAAATAGTACGCGAAAAGGAGAGACTGGCTTTAAAATCCGTTATTTCTCCCCTCGTTTTCGACCTCTCAGATTTGGGCATCAACGGTATTGAAAGATAATTCTTACTAGAAACTCCTATCTCTTTCCTTTAATTCAATTCTGCGACGATGACAAATTTCGTCAAATTTTCTAAAATTCTAATCTTACTTGGAAGCCGAATTGCTCATTCTTGATTTCGAGATCGAATCCGACGCCCTTCTCGAACGGGTTCTTGCCCTCGCGCTCCTCGTTGCCCCACTCGCCAGAAATCAGAGAATTGCGAATCACGCACTGAAAATGAAGCTATTATTGAAGTTCGACCAAAACTCATACTCCTTCGTATCGTAATTTGACAACCTCGTGCACCTTCATGTTATCTTAAGGGAGTGTTCGTACTTCGCTCACGCTCAAGTGAGCTGAAAAAAATAGCACGCGAGCGTGAGAGATGCAAGGAAGACAGGCTTTTTTCTTCTCATTCTCGCATGCTATTTCTTTGTGCTCATGTGAGCGTTGAGGAGTATGAACGCACCCTAAGAGGATGCTTGGAAAGTTCGATTTGTGTTTTTTTCCTGATAAAGTTACGCTAAGCTGGAGAGAAGCCTTAAATTCTCAGATAAAAATCTCTGAACTAATTGAACTTTACAAGATATCATTTGTCTGTGAGTATATTCAAAGTTTCTACAAAAGCACGAAGTTGGTCAAACTACGATATGATCTGCTATACAAATGCAGTACCAACATTTTAACAGATTTAGTGGGGGATAAAACACAACATTAAACTATTATTGCTATAAAATTCGATGATAACACGAATTAATATTGCCACGATTTCAACGAAATTAGAAGTGTGTTGACATTTTAGTCGATTACAAATTCAGCAAGCACGTGGGATGTTGCACAAAAATATATTTGAATAATAAAAATGGTCACTACCACCGAGCCTCGTGAATTAAAATATTCCAAACTTTAAAACCAAGTTAAAAGAAGCATTCTCACAACACTTTGCTTTTATGAGCAAAAACCTACTCCTGGGACAAGCTTTCCGCAAAATAGAGAAGTCTGAACGAGGATTAAGTTTTCTTTTGAAAATTAATAATTGTCGATTCATCCTTGATGAAATAAACATTTTTTGATCTGAAAAAATCACCTTCTCGTCGAATCTCGGATTGAAGTGCAGAGCGATGTCTCCGTTTTTCTTCAGCAGATTCAGGTTCCATCTAAAGTTATTTATTTTCATTTCTTGTTTCGAAAAACATAATGATTCAACATCATATTGCAAGCCCATAATCAAATAACCAATATTTCAATGGCCTTCCTTTATATTTAATTATGCTCAATTTCATCCTGACTTGTTCTGATAAATCTAAATTGGCCATGAAAAAGGCTGAATTATTCAGGGAACATGTTGACTAGAGTCCTTTGCAATCATGTTTAATTTATTCTAGTCTTGATAAATCTAATTTGTCAACGAAAAATGCCAAGATTTTGGGAGACTTAAGTCAGAATGGTCGTTCGACATACTTCTCCATAATGTTCCCTTCAAAATTTTGCATCTCCAACCTTGAATTTTCACAAGTCCTCTCAATTCATGATGAAATGGCACGTTAATTTCGCTACTGAGATCTAGCCTCGCGTATTTTTTGGGTCTGAATCAAATGCTTCCTAGGCCCAGATCAATGCAGACCTTCAGTCAGAATGAACACATTTTAGGGAGGGGGCGCGCCAGATAACATTTTCTTATAAAAAAAAGGTGATACATAAGGGGGTAGGCATAGGGATTTTAGCGGAAAATTTGACTTAGGAGGAGTATATGTGAAAATTCGGATTTAGGTCTGCAAGTGCCTACCTCTTAGCCTTCTTCTCGGGAGTTCCATAGAGAACGAGTGTCTTGCCAGGCAGGAAGGCATCAGTGGCGACTCCGGACTCGTACGGCACGGGGTAATACTTGCCTCCCCACTGAACGTGATTCAGGCTGACGTCTCCGTCGATCGACAGATGAGTGACGTGCGCCAGGGGCACGCGGTGCGTGAACGCCTTCACTTCTCGCTGCAAATTTTAAAAATCAGTATTTTGTAAAGCAACTTGAAAACTCTTGAAAAATATGATTAGTTTACGGTATTTTATGAGTGATAAAGGATCTGCACACTAAATATCAAGATTTCGAATACGTGAAGTGCTCAATTTATCAAGTGAATTATATGAAAAGTCGTTTCTATTCTTATATTTTTAATCAATTTTTGATCATAAAAATCTATTCCATATTCATGATGCAGGATATGCATTGTTTTGATGCTGAAAATAGGTTTCGTTTTAAGGAAGCTTTTAGTACTACCATTATAACTATGTCGCTTGCGTTATTGCATTGCATTGCATCACTCGAGTGAACTGACTTGTGAATGAGGCATTTCCGCGTGGTCTTTGTTCTATGCAATAATCGCGTTTATTCCGCAAAATTGTTCATCGATTATGATGAATCATGCTTTCTGATTGATGTTACTTGAGAAATGAAGCGTTCTTTTCAAAAATGAAAAATGGATCTAATAGTTTCAACATCTTCACGATGCGATACTGGTCAAATTTGTTATTATTAGATTCACCAGAGAATTGGCCTTTGAAAAATTCGAGGTCAATATTAAAAATTCTCATAATCCTATCGTCTGAGAGGCAGAATGGAATTTCTTCTGACGGCAAAAATAGTAAAAAATTACCCGATTGATGTAGACGGTGAATTTGGAGTCGTGAGCGCGAATGCGGATGTCGAAAGGCTCGCCTTTCTTGATCGTCAGCTTCTGACGGAGCTCCTTGCCCCACGCGGACTTGTTGAATGCGTTGAAGACCAGCTGCAAATTTAGAACCTTCATAATTTTACATTTTTCAGAACATAGTAGTTAGAGAAATCATTATAATTTTTATATTTTTTAAAGGATTTTTAATCGCAATATTTCGTAATGCAACTTTCTCTAGAGCATGTGAATAATGAAAGGTAGATTGATGGATTTTTTCTTTCTTTAGAATATATGAGCAAAATTGTATAGTTTAGCTGTCAAATGTCATCGGCATTTTTCATGAAAAACTACTTTTCGTTTTTCGAACTTTACTTCATCATTCTTCTCTCGAAGTTTCATATTCTGCAAAAGTTCTCACTTTTCTTCTTCTGACTCATTTCAATTTCAATCAGTCAATCACAGAATGTCTTCTCTAGAGCTCTTTTTCCGGCTCAAACTTTCAATCCCTTCAAAAGTTTTCCTCTTCTCTTCAAAATCACTTCTTCTGTTTCTCTGATTCTCTTAGTTTGACGTAATATTTTGAGTGCATCTCCTGTTACTAAATCGGAAAAGCGAAATTGGCTCGTGTGCAACGCGCGCCGGCCACTAAACATGAAAAATTGAGATTTTAGAAGGAAAAAAGAGATCATAAAAGTAATAAATGAGATTTAGAGTCACTTGTCATCATAAAGCAAAGAAAATGGAAAAATATAGACTTCTTAGAAAATTTGATCATCTTACCGACCACACACATCTAAAATGTTATCTTAATTATTGATGAAAAGGAAGTGGGCGAATTATAAAAAAAGAAAAAAATGACATCAAAAAATTTTAGAAGTTTTTCTTATCTCCATTCACATCTTTCCACTTATACACTCTGATCCCTAAAGCACTCTCATTTCCTCTATTTCCTTCGACTTTCAAAGAGTGAAATCTACACATCAAAATCCACGAAACGGCACCACAATTTTCTCGTCAGATTGCGCAGATTCTCGAGACAAAAATATGGCTACTCTATCTACCCTATTCAGGAGAATATTTATGGTTTTGAAAAATTGTGAAATTTTTGGAATTCGTATAATTTTCTGTGGAATTTCTTGAAGATCAGTCTTACATAATATGTAGATAAATGATGAATCTATCAACATTCACCTACGTATAAATATCATTATTTCCTTTTCAAATTTAGAGATTTAGCTATTCTTCACTAATCTATCAGTTTAATTGATTGAAATTTTTGGCAACTTGGATAATTCGCTACTCCGTTACCCATAGTTAATGGTGTAGGAGCAAGGTAGGAGAAGATCATTTCTCATGTTATTTCGTAGGCTATGAAGTAACGAATTATTCAGGTTGCAAAATTTTTCTATAGATAAAAATCGCTTACCTTTCCCTCATCGAAGCGAACGCTCACGTGGAGAGGGACGTCGCTTCCGCTGAAGTCGGGCGAGTCCTTGTGCAAGTTGATGTTGAATCT
This sequence comes from Diploscapter coronatus, assembly GCA_964036155.1. Taxonomy (NCBI): domain Eukaryota; kingdom Metazoa; phylum Nematoda; class Chromadorea; order Rhabditida; family Rhabditidae; genus Diploscapter; species Diploscapter coronatus. The sequence continues at coordinate 83,837,939 of OZ038422.1, read as the reverse complement.
GAGAAAATCAATAAATTCTATTTTTTTCTCTAAAACCCAACCTCTTGGCATCCTCGTTGGTATTGCCACGAATGATCAGAGTCTGACCGGGCTCGATCTTCTCCGTAAGCTTGCTGCGGTACGGGACATTCTGATTTTGTAAATAAAAAACTGAATTTCTATTGATTTTTCCGATAATTGGTTAGATAATTGATGCTATTTGTCATTTTATCAAGAGAAAATCATATAATACTTTCAAGAGCACGAAATTGATGCTATTTCTTTCAGAATAATTGGGTAGAAAATTGAATCCTTTCTAGCTATTTTTCAAGATTATCGAAGTATTAAATGATCACTTTGAAATTTATTCTTGAGTTTTCCTAATATTTATTTTTTGAGAACCACAAAAATACCGTGTATCTAGCAAAGTGCCAAATCGTTGGCATGCATCACCAAAATTTCTGTCCTAATTTTGATGTCCAGAAGATCCTAATCAAAAACTAGAGAACGCCTGCGAACATCCGAGTTAGAAAATAGGTAAGTGGGATAAAAAATATAGAGAAAAAACAAAGCAAACGAAAAGAGTGATTGCAAAGAGCAAGTGGCCAAAAGCAAAGGTATGGAAGACAGGGAGGGGAGGAGTCGAGAGAGCCGAGAGGGGCAAAGATCGAGGAAATAGAGAGTGAAGTTGAAGAGGCAGAGAAGTAGACAGAATTAGAGAATGATGAAGAAAGAGTCGGAACCTGAGGAAAATAGAGCGGGAAATTGAAGAGTTAGAGTGGGAAAGATAAAGAATCAGAATTGACGAGAGATGCAGGAAATAAAGCCTCAAGGCAGCTTATGCTAGGCATATTAAATGACAGGGTACGGACAACGCGACGAATTATCATAATTGTCTTTTCCTGGACAACGGAGCAGAGACGCAGAGTCATGGAAATTTAGCCCCCTGCGCTCGATTTAGCAGCGTTGATTCCTTGCCTCTTCATGTGTGTTGTTGAGATAATTTTATTTTAATTTGACAGACGCGCGTTTCGTTTCTTTCAATGCAAGGAGGGAAATTAAGTGCGCGTCTGTTAGATGGCCTGTTGCGTGAGAAATGCCAATCAGAAGCTAAAAATTATTTGATTTATAGAGGATCTAAATAAGAGCTTATTTAAAATTAGCTATGAAGTTTCAGATAATTTGGAATCGGAAATTAGAATCTTCTGGATAGAAAGTAAATTTCTCGTTTTATCACAATCTTACGCAACTTCTGTCAATTATAGTCGCTATCAAAAGTTTTGAACAATCATAATTAGGAGTGAAGTTTAGTACTCTCACTTATTCGTAGGCCAATTTAAATCAAATCTTGATACTTTTTCTTCTCATTAAACTATGAATACTTGTCGAGTTTCAAACAAGTGCATGACGACAAGTGGAAAAGCTGCATTTCTGATCGCTAGTGCTTCAACTTTAGCAAACATATAAGGCTGCTTTCTTTAATTATCTAACCAATTATTTTTCTTATAATTTTAAGAATCCTGAAAATCCCATATTATTTTTAGACTCACATAGGTTTTTTCGGCCATTCTAAGTCGTATGTAGAGCGGTAAGTTGATCCGACTGAAAATAAAACGATGAATATGCGTTGCATTTCGGGAATGCATCAATAAATTATAATGCACATCGAATAAATTAACGAGGCGCGCATCTTCTATATAAATTACAAATTCCATATACGAAAAATTATAATAAGTCAATTTAGAAAGAAAGAATCGAATGAAGACTTTTCAGGATGTAATAAAATACGACAGAAGACAAGTTATTAGTAAGAATTGAATATTAGTTAGGCGAAGTTTCAATGATACTAAAATAAGTTGACTGGTATATGAATTTTGAGCCCATTCTAAAAAGCGTGATGAAGATAAATACCACTTTTTAAAAAGTGGCGTTCAATATTAATGTCACAACTGAAGGGAAAAATAAAACTTTTAGAAGTTTCAGAAAAAAATCGAAATTTCGGGAAACTCGAATAGAAGTGACGGTGTAAGTCAGAGAGATAATCGACAGTGCATTATAGTTTGCATCGGCGGGAAACGCCCCTAATTTATTGGAGGCGAATTTTCGAAAATCCCAAAAATGCCATTATGAATGAGGCTTGAAAAACCGAATTAGTGCAAATTGAATGTTTTTTTTATGAGTTCAGACTGCATCGAGGTTGGGAAATTTGAGGAAAGTCCATGTAAATGTGCTAGGTTTCATATTTTACCGACGATTCTAGAACTTAGGTATTTGCAAACTAAAATCGAAAGAATAGGGTAGAATTTATATTGCGAAAAGTAGAGTTATAAAATCAGTATAAGAAGCAAGGTTTTAGTTCATTGTATTTAGGAGAATTTGAACAGCAGTTACATCATGACATCGATGCATGAAAAATAGGATAGGGTTCGACTTCTGATTAGGAAAAGATTCTTTGCCTATGATATTTCGTATGCAACTACTTTTCCAGATTTTCATTATTTAGTCACTTTCGTTATATCATGATGATCCAGAAAGTCGGAAAAAATTAGCAAAGTAATAATTTTAAACTTACTGAAACAATTTGAGTGATTTAGTGGATGTAGTAGACTTATGCGATTTGATCGATTGACTGCTCTTGGTTTTGTGAAACCAGCTCATTTTCGATGTTCCAATTTAGAAAGACAGTGAATTTTAGGTGACGAATGTCGAATTTTGGCAGTTTTTCTTCTTAGCTCGAAAAATGAATAAGAATGCAGCAGAAAAAGTGCACAATGCTGGAGGGCAGATTGTATGCAAAGATGCGAAGAGAAAGAGACGAAAAGAAATAAAGAAAATAAACTATATCGATAGATTTTATGAGCCGAAATGACTGAAACACAGCAGTCGATTTTATATTGTTTGAACTATTGCAAATCGTCCATATACTCCTCAGCAGACGAAAATGTTCAACGTCGAAAGAAAAACTCGAAAAATCTCATCCCATATATTGAAAGACACAGAAACAAAACCGTCTGACGTATAAATTTTTGCAGCATGAATTTTTCGAATCGATATTATTATAACGTGCCCGGAATGGAGGAATTTCGAACGCCCCAAGCGTTTTTAGGCGACAATACGAAAATTCAAACTGCAAACGTATGAAATGGCATGGAGATTCTATATTAGAGCATGAAATCGAAGTTGAATGTTCCGCTTATGCATTCACAATAACCGTGCCTTAGCGGGATTGGCTCGATTATTTCAAAATAGACGAATATACGGATTCTCAATCACCTCTCGATTGAGAAGCGAATGTCAATAAAAATCGTATAAAATACAGAATTCAGAAATGCAATTTGAGATTTTGTTGCAGCGAAATTCAAATCGAAATCGAATAAAACGATTGCGTTTTAATATTTTCCCAGCTTTTACATTAAAAAATTCAGAACCCTATAAAAAATTCACCGATTCCAATAAAATTACGCGAAAAACAAAGATGATTCCTGACAATTGAACCGAGAGACCCTGATTTTTCACATGAAGAATAGCATGAAAATAAAAACAGACTGACGGGGGCAAAAGGCGCATACTTTAAGAACCTAATCTGTTATTGAATTGTTCAGGTCTAGATGAAAAAAATTTGCCGAGCGGTAAACAACGGGTCGAATTTTTTTGGGTTAAATTACGCATGCGAGATCGATGAGAGGAGATAGGCATTTTGGTCGACTTTTTGGGCGGCGTGTCAAAAATGAAGGAAAATGGGGAACTTCGGAGGAAAACGGGAGAAATGGGGAATTTGAAGGGAAAAATGCGAAAAATTGAGTGCGGTAGTAATTGTTGAATTGTCACCGCCGATTGCTTAGTGGCAAACCGGCGTAGAAATGGAAAGGCGAATTGTTGAAAACAGGTCTGCTTAGAGACAGGCCCGAATTGCGACAAAAACCGATTGATGCAGATGGAAAAAATCAGCGATAACCGTCGTATCTCAGTGACATGAAAATCGGCGAAAACACAAGGGTTATCAATGAAGGGACAAATAAGGTTTCTTTTATTTTTCTGAAGAACAAAATAACGAAATGCTGATGCAACTCTTATCCCATCCATTAAATATGGAATATCAAAAGAAAACTAATGAAATCTCGACGAAATCATACTTTTGTAAGTAAAAATGGTTAAATCCTTATCTCTTTTTCGTAGTGAAAATGATCTTCATGATAAACATGGTCGTTAAAAATTTCATTTGGAACTGTAAACAATTGGAATTTAAAAATGACAAAAATGGAGAATGATAAAATGCCTTTCGTCTTCAATCCTTCAATCACCCATCGTACAACTCTCATGGTCAGTTTGTCGAAAAATCTCTCTCGGAACGTGGAAAAACTAATAGCTTCGTGGTTGCGGCGAAGCGTAGAATGAAATCGCGGCAATGCGAGATGTGCAAGTGTGAGATGATGAGCGTTTTTCGAGAAAAAAGTCAAAATCGCGAAATGGTGAGGAATTTGAAGAGAGTGGAAAGAAGGAAAAACGACGAGGAGTGTAAAATGTAGCCGGTGGCGTGAAATAAAGACGCAAGTAGCAATGAAATGAAAGAGATAAAAAGAAGAAAGAGAGAGAAATGAAAAGGGATGCTCCCCACTCAAAACAACGATACAGCATAAAAATTGCAGAGAGGAATTCGAAAAGCGACGATCAGTGCGAATAAAATTAAAATAAAAAGCGAGAATTTTAGGATGAAAGGCCATAAAATGATTTTAGAATCACGAAAACATCTAGTTGATCTTAGAAAATTACGCAATAAATGTGATGAGTCTCGGTCTTTAGGTTAAACGAAAATAGGAGAACTACAAATAGAGAAGGTGAATCATAATATTTCAACAAGGTTATTAGGAAAGAAAAGTAAATTTCTTAATTTAGGTGTATTTCGCAAAAAAAAAGACTTCTATGTGCTTTCTGTGAAGATCACCTTTGTATATAATGGAAAATAAGAAGAAATAAATGAACTCCTGTACCAATAAGTTTTCGAAGAAATTTCGACATTATTTGCCGTGAAGGTCAGCTTTTATATAATGGGAAATAAGCGAGAATTTATGAAATCATAATTTTGGCACCGATCCTAGTCCATAAATCTCGTATATCTGCTAGAGAGCTATAGAGCTATACGATTATGATTTCCCTATCCATTTTCATTTTCATTCTCATTTCGCCACATGGGGCATTTCGGCAATCCCCATCTCGTTCATTATTCCGTTTATTTGTGAAACACACAGGCAAAGGGAATTTAGAAGGCAATGACATGGATAATGGGAATCGCATAGGATAAAAATAACACATTAGGGGAGCAGAACGAGATTCTGTGATGATGCAACAAGAAGCGAAAAATAATAAATGAAGGGTTGTCAATGTAAATTATGTTTCAATCAACAATTATATTGGACTAAGGAAAGATGTTCTATCAGATATACCGTTCTTATTCTACTTACACAGTATTACTTCTTAAAATCAGATACGAATGAAAATATTCGAATTTTTAAGAATCGTAATGCCAAGATATGAAGGATTCTAAACAGGCCGAAAATTTACGGCCTGTGGCATTTTTAAAAATTCAAGCTCAGCCCGACTCGACTTGCAAAATACGGGTTGGGCTGTTAGAACCCGAAGATATGTATTTCAGGACTTAATCTTGATCCATTATTTTAAATTTTAAAAATGCAAAATAAAGGAAGCAAAAGTGACAGAACTTATCTGCTTCAACTCTGATATTCTTTTATCAAAAGAATGTACTTCGTCTTCTTCTTCTTCACTTCGTTTTGGCAGCATTTTGAGATGGCAGCGCGGGTCGCGCGCATTACAATGCAAAATGGGGAAATAGTACGGCAAAGTTTAGAGAACAAAGAAGCAGAGATGTGCCACCACAACCCAAAACATCGCATTGCCAGTAGAACACAACAAGTCAAAATATTAGAGAGTGGAAAAGACGCAAAGAAATATTCGGAGTAATGGGACTTCTAGAGATTTCGAGCAGCAGAAAACTCAAAGGTTAAAGATTTAAGAAGATTGAAAACAAGATTAGTCCGAATAAGTGAAATTTTTTTTCAGAAATTTAGTATTTCTCAAAATTGAATATTATAATTTTATATATCAAAACAGCAATAAAATCGAGGAAAGAACAGAAAATAATCACTTTCTTTTAGTTGCGCCGATTTTCCGGCTCAAACTCAAAATCGAAATCCTTCTCAACTGTCAAATTGGATTGTTCGGATTGTCGTTGACATGCATAAATCACTTCCGCTGCCAGAACAGAGCAGAAAGATAGGGGAAATTAGGAAGAAAGAGCAAAAGAAAGGCAACAACTGGCGGAATTCAGAGCAACAAGGAATTGATTCGATCAATTCGGCTTGTAAAATGGGAATTTTTAAGCGAACAGACAAACCTCAGGAAAGAACAATTGGATGCAAACAAAAAAATATCTGAAAGAAAGAACATTTTAGAAAAAAGAACAATTTTTCTTTGTATTAGCCAAAATTGATAGATTTTTACTGAGAAACGTATGAGTTTACCGTAGAAATTAGGATTTTCCTAGATTAAAATGATAATTTTGAAAAAAAATATATAGCAATTTTGCAACAGTTACGTGAAATTCGGCAGAATAATAGAGTTGCAAGTTTAGGTTAAACTGAGCGACCGGTAAATACGTTGAACAAACAGCAAATAAGAATATGCAATATGTGAGTGAGAAAATTGGGAAGAGGAGGAGAAATATCGCTAGGGGCAGGTTTAGGTAGCGAGAATTAGAATTAGAATTCATAGAATAGCGTGAAAGAGGAAAATTAGGCAAGAAATACACGCACAACGCGATTAGGTATTGCAACGGAAAAATGCAGAAAAGGAAAAATGGAAAGGCAAGTTGGAAAAGAAATGAGATGAATAAGAAATGAGAAGTGGAGGGGAAAGATAGAAAAGAAGGAAAAGAATAAGAGACTAACAAAAACTCCCGAACTCGCAATTTTCTTTGGAGGCAAAGCGAGTCTGTTTATATCGCCAAAACGACTATAAACAAGACGTTTTTCGGCTAAAGTTCTCCTGAAGAAAAATGGAAAATTTCGACGTCTTCTTGGAACAAATTACGCCAAAAACGCTCTTGGTTTTCGATTCCAAAAGTTGCGACAAAATAGAATCGGATTTTGAGTAAATCCATAGCCTAGAGAGGATAGATAAGGATAATTCGAAGGAACAGATGGTAGAAGAGAGGAGGAAAAGAAGCAGAAAGAAGAGAAGCAGTAGAGGGAAAGATGGAGAGATAAGGGAGATGAGAGAGAGAGAGAGCGGAAGGGAGGGAGGGAGGGATGGGTTGGAGATGGGAAAAAGAAGTTAGAAAGGTAAAGAGAGACAATGGAAAAGTGAGAATGGAAAGGGAAAAGGGAGGAGGAGGAGAGAAACAAAAAGAGAATATTCAAATTGAGAGGAGGAAAAGAAACGACAAAAGTAACGAGATATAATAAGAAAGTGAGGAGAAAAAAGAGTCAGAGGAGAGGAAGAAAGAAAGAGAAAAGTAATGAGATAGTATGCAAATTGATAGAGTTGAAGAGAGAGAGAGAGAAAGGGATATGCATAGAGGGAGGGACACAAATGTGACACGCTCTGCATTCTGCATTGGAGTGGTCAAGACAACAATCGATGTGGGGGGCGCTGCCACAGGGACACAGAGGGAGGCGGTCAATTTGGCTCAATGCCAGGGGCACTTCGAAAATGTAACCGAAAAATGGAAGGAATGTTAAAAATGCAATTTCGGACTTTTCACATATCTTTTCTGCGATAAATCGAATATCTAGACTGAATTTGGACAATGTTTGTGCGAATTTATCATGAAAAAAATCTTTGAAAGGATCGAAATATAGTCTATCCTGAGTAAGTGAATACTGCATACATTTTGCAACTTCATTCGCCCAAGCTCCGCCCACTTTTTTGTGCTCTGTTGAATTGAATGATCCCCCATTTTCAAACGATTTTTTCTATTTTTCCTGACATTTTCGCGAAAAATCTTTATAATTATATCCTAATTATTTCTCTAATTGACCAATTAACTCTTTTTAGTGTTTGCTGTTCATTTTTCGATCGAAATTTCGCATTTTTCGCGCAAATTTGACATTTTCATGACAACATCTGATAAGCGACTGTTTGTTTGTCCATCAACTTGTAATTCTAACGTTCTGATGACGACGGCAACATCTACATCTTGGATGAACCGACAGTCGACTCGATGAAAATGGATCCTGAGTTGAAAGAAAAAATCGCTAGAAAAACGAGAAAAATGAACAGCAAATACTAAGGAGAGTTAATTGGTCAATTATCTGGTTAACTAGGTGCAATATTCAGTTAGTTGGAGACAATAAACTAACTGCTTTTCGTTTTCAAACTTGAAAAATTAAGTGTCATTTCTGACGATAAAAATGGCTCAAAACGATGAAAAATTGATGAAGCATCGCTCTACAGAGTTAATTAGTCAAGCTAGAGAGATAATTAGAATATAATTATAAAGATTTTTCGCGAAAATGTCAAGAAAAATCGAAAAAATCGTTTGAAAATGGGGGATCATTCAATTCAACAGAGCACAAAAAAGTGGGCGGAGCTTGGGCGAATGAAGTTGCAAAATGTATGCAGTATTCACTTACTCAGGATAGACTATATTTTGCCTTTTTTAGCTCTATGCATGATAAAATTGCCAAATTCTTTGATCTTATCTAGTTCTCCCCACCCCCAAATACCCAACCTATTGAATGAATGCCAGATTTTTCATGAGAAAGAAGTCACAGCTGAGATACGGCACACCCATCAGTGTGGCTTGTGGGAAGGGGGCGACAAATTAGCATATGAAACTAGTTGCCGAAGGACAGAAATGCAGAGGAATGCAAAATGCAAGGAGGCAGAATATGACTATGACGAGTGAAGAATGGAGAAGGGATGAAGATGTGAAGTGGCGCAGAATGAAGGGCATGAAGGAAAGCTGAAGGCTGTACGATGCATGCAAATTTGGAAGATTCAAAAAATGACAGGGGATTTCGGTAAACATTATTGTCTAAAATTCTCGAAAAAAAAAATCCAGGTATGGTGAAGCAAGGGCATAGAAATTATAACAAGTGCCAATAGAATGCGAGCGCATAATAAGTAAGCAGTCCTACGAGAACGATTGTCAGAAAGCCCCTACGACCTACCCCCAGTATATTTTTTAGCAATTTTTTTCTATAATCTGTAGCTAGTCAAATTGTTCGCCAATGCGTCCTTGTATCATATAACTATATCAGAATTAATGGAGAATTTTTTAGAAGATATTCGAAAACGAAATAAAATGGAGATAGTCCGAAGAAAAATTACTATCATAAATTTAGGAAATGAAAATTTTCAGGCTAAAAATAGCGTGCATAGAATAGAACGAGAAAATTTGGTATGAGAATGGAAATAGAGGATGGAGAACTGAAACGAATCATCACAGAGTTCCTTACCAACTAAACTAACAGGATTTATGATCATGTTGTCTAAAAACTAAATGGGAGCGCTTGGCTTGCAGGATAAAAAATCGTAAATGCAAGCCGCGAGTAAATAAATCAAGAATTGAAAAAGCAAAGAGAAATGATGCAATTAGCTTGGCTTAAAATTCCATTACGATTGCAGGAAAAAGTTGTTTGCGCGATTTACTTCGGGATTTCCTAAAAGTGATAAAATAGAGGAAAGAACGATTAAGCATAGATTTGATGAGGGATAAAATAAGCCCTAAATTCTATGAATATGGCTCTCCATCTGCACGCAACATTCGATAACAGATTTGTGAAGCCGGAAATGGAAATATAGAGAAAAATAAGAGGAAAAAAGAGGCAGAAAATCGAAATGTTCGAGAAAAAGAAGAGGAAAATAATTCGATTTAGAGAAGCGAGAAATAATGACAGATATTGCCAAAAATGGAGGAAGGCTAAGGGATTTATTATGAGCGGCGAATTAGTTAGCAGCAAAGAGGGAGAAAGTTGATATGAGGGAGTGAGATAGTGAGGGGAATGAAGAAAGGACAGAGAAGCAGAGAAATATTTGAGGGAGGCAAAAACTCGACATTGCACTGCACAACAGTTGCCACGAGCATGAAATTGCGAAAAAAAATAGTGAAAATGCAGGCAACGCGAAATTGCAGGTGGAAAAGACCGAGATTGCACAAATGCAACAAAAACGACGAGAGTAAAAATAAAATAAGATAGTAAAGAAGATATGAGATTGACAAGGTAATTAATGAAAATTGGCAATTCAGGAAGAAAAACGGAAAAAGTGCCTACTTATTCAAAAATACCCCCTTCTTATATCTATTTTTCTTCGTGACTTATCCTTTCATGCTATCAAAAAGCTATGTCCTTTCAATATTGTCAGGAAATTGAACGAAAATAGGATAAATTCATAAATTGATTGAAAAAGCGGCAGCAAACTATAAACCAAAACATAAATAGGAAAATCCATTTTTAAGCGATATTTTCGAAAATTTGAAGCGGAAGTGCGACTTTCGCGGTGGTTCCTGCATGTTTTGGAAGTCAACATGAAAAGTCGAGAAAAACACGATTATTTTTTTCTAGAAGCAGCAATGTGGAAGAATTAAAAGCCTATTAATTCGGTCGATATTTTCAGATTGAACCGTTCTGGATCATTTTTCTTTGTTAGATCTAGAACGAAAGAAATATGCTAAAAGTCAGAAATCCTGCATTTTCCAGAAAATGGGCGAAAACGTGACGCAATAAGTAAATTAGGCCTGAAGATTGGAGAAACGAATTGGCAACATTCACCGGAAATGATATTTCTCTTGGTGGTTTGCCAACGGGACAAAGAGTGAGAGAAATAAAAATTGTGGAAGAGCTAAAGAAGCAGAAAGTGAGATAGTGAAAGAGAAAAGATAGATCGGAGAAAATGAAAGAGCCAAAGATGAAAATTAACAGAAAGAATAACACTATACGAGAGAACTAAAGAAAGAAAACCAGAGAGAAAGAAATTGAAGGGAAGAAAAGACACAAAGAAAAGGAGAGATAAATAAGAGAAAAAAAGTTAGAGAAGCAGAGTCGGAGCTGTGCCTCCGTAAGAAACGAAAGAACTAAAGAAATGAGAATTCGAATTTCCGAAACGCGAAATGAGAATAGAAAGACAAACAGTGGGCAGACAGAAAGGCACTGAGGCACAGAGACAAGACATGAATAACTTTGTTCAGTTGGCAAATGAAGATGTGAAAGATGAGAGATCAGAGAAAATAATGATAGAGAAGGGGAGGGTGCAAGGCTGCAGACAAATGAATATAATAGAGCTGCAAGGGTAGAGAATAATAGATACATGAGAGCCGCTCTCTTTGTATGTCTCTTTCTTTTTCTCTTTCTTTCTCTTTCAAAATGTTCGAATTCGGTTTCATGTTTCCCTTTCTACTCTTCTCGTTTTTGTATTTTTATTTCTTTTTATACGCTCTCTCTCCTTTATCTGTGCATTCTTTTGCCCTCTCATTTTCCCGTAGTCATTTTCAAATTCGCAAACTCCCTTTTCCTCTATTTCGGTAGCCTTTCCATACAATGAAAAGCGAATTTCACGAAATTCACGAAAGCAACCGAATTTTTGGAAGAGGTGAATCGATCTTTGTAATTAAAAAGTAGAAAATGAAGAACAAACTTCTAAGTCATTTTTTAACTGTTTTCATTATATCTTGCACAGAAATATTATTTGAATTACGAAGAAGAAAATGATAAGATTCTTGAAAAAAAAACCATAGAAAATCGCCACTTGAAACAAAAGGATCAATGCTTTTCAGTAAAGTTGCGTACAAAGAATAAAGAATTGGAGAATGATTCGGTTGGATGAACATGAGTTGAGAAAAATAAGACCAAAATCGGGGAAGACGATTGGTTGCCAGTGGACCTGTTGCTAGGGGAGAGGAGAGTGGGAAAATGAGTATTCGTGGAATATTTGGAAACTGCACGATAACATCACATCGAAATAACATAAAATACCAGATATTTTTTGGATTAAAGAAGGGTTTGCCAAAATGAGCAAATTTTTCCTATTTTTGGCACAACTCGATTTTACAATTCAGAAATCTTGCAACCTCGCAACTTATTGAAATAATATTGTCGATGAGCGGTCACTTGGAATAAAGTAAAAAGAACGCGTTTCTTTCTCTCCCTCTTTTGAGTCTCAGGATGTGCGCACAAACGACAATTGTTCATTTGGCTCGTTTCCTTATTTTCTTCGTACCTTCACCAAATCAAGAGAATTTACTAATTTAAACGTTTGTATTTTCAGAGTTGAAGGAAAGCATATTTATGCACATGCAAATGCAGATGACTGACAGACACAGACACAGAAACAGAAACAGATGCAGATTGAAAAAGGAAAACCGGAAACTGGAGATAAAATAGAAGAGAGATTTGCATGAAAAAAGAATATTGCAGCAGGGAAGTTGCGAATTGAAAGTGGACAGATTTCGGCGAAAAGGAGAGGGAATGGCGAAATTGTTGAAAATACGATTTTTAAGATAAAATTTAACCCTTTCTTGCACTATCTTTCAAAATACAGAAGATGTATTAGAGAATTGCAAATTTCAGATTTTATTTGAAATTTGAAATTATTTTCAAATAGTATTATTATCAAATTCAGAAATATTCAAGAAAATCTCTGATAATGATACGACCACGCGTAAAATGATGTATCGGCGGGAAAGCAGAGACTGGCATTTCCGCGATTCGACGATGCATCTGTGTGCATTTGTGAAATGCAGAATCATCTGTCATTGTCATTGAAGTGTGTAGTCAGAGCGTATAATGTAAGATGATGAAAGAAAGATCAGAGAAAACTCACGGAACTGCTTCTTGTTTTATTGGATCGATAATCTTTAATCGATCTATCATCTTTAATTGCGTCTTTCGTAAAAATACACACAAAAAGCATGAGCTTATAACTTGCCTTATTAAAAAATTCATTGCCAGATGAGTTTATTGTTAAAAGTAGCAATTTTGAATGAAGTTACGGTAATTACTATATAGCGAAGTATGTCTTTTCCACTATTTTTTTTTTTTAATTTCCATCCTCTTGTTTATCCCTAACTATAGAACTCCGCCATCTAGTGATTGCCAAATCATTGTGTTCGAGAAAAATAGGCGAAGTTGAAAGTTCTTTGTATAAATTGGCCGTTTCGCGATAACACATACGATAATCAGTTACAGCTTATCATGACAGCTGCAATAATTTGTCAGGTTGACATTCACTTTCCAATTTCCATGTATATCGTCGGGGGCGTTTTTGAATTTGAAAATTCGTAATTGGCAACACTTTGAGTTAATTTCACCGGTCTGGCTTGAAAAAGTGCTAAATATTTGTGCGATTTTCATCGAGAATTTACTTCAAATCAGTTGTTTCTGAGACAATTTGTATATATTGTTAATAAATTAGTAAATTTAGTGCAATCGAATGTGAATCATTTATAATTGGTATTGTTTTATAAGCAATTAATATCATAAACAATCTATAAAATTACATCATCATCATATGAATTTTCTGAGCTAAAAAGTTTGATATCCAGCATTCTATCACTAAACCCCTACCTTATACTTTATGAGTAAGCTATTACTTTTTAATTGACTAGAGATTTTATGCATATTCGTTAAATTTTCGTGGTAGTACCACTTTTATTAATTGCCGTTTTATATAACGATATCTACTAATTCATGTAACAATATTAACATCTCACGATGTAACGATATACACTAGTTACCGTTTCTGAAACTTACAAATCCTTCCCTCATTTTTAACGGTGGATTTCCTGAACATCTGATTTGATGTGCTAGAATTTAGCTCGCTTATAGAATTCTGTCAAATTCCATCAAATCCGTCGTGCGTTATTCAAATTTTTCGAAGACATTATGTCTTATCATTTTATTAATGCGATTCAGAAGCGTTTTATGATTCTGTATGAATGCGACTTCCTCATTGAGTGATCAGTTTCCCGATCCAACTCTCTATATTTTGGGCATGCATAGCTTCGCAGCTATCAGCATTCTTCTTCATGCTCTGCACGTTTGGGCGATTGTCTTTCGGACTCCTCCATACGCTAAGACGTACAGCAACAAACTGCTCCATCAAATTGCTTGGTAAGAACAAATAATGTATCGGAAAATTCCAATTCAACATTTCGTGATTCATTTCGCGTTTTGATTCTGAACGTTTCTGAGCGACCATTCCCCAATTCCGCTTCGAAGAAAATGAGTGAAGTTTTAAGTTAATTAATTAAGTGCTAGTAGACTCATGCCGAAGTTGAGATAATACCGAATGTCAAGGAGCAAAAGATTTATTAACTGAAGGTTGAATTTATTAAAAAGAGACAAGTCTTTTCTAAACCATCAAGTAACCACAAAACCCTACCCATGAGCCCGAGAAAGTTCTATATAGAAATAAAATGTGAAATAAGTGGCTGGACTCCTCTTGATTGCCCCTCTTTAGTCAATTTAAGACTTAAACACCCATTTCGTAACAGTGAGCGTGCTCAGGCAACTGGGAGCGTATTTATTCTACAAGTGTCTATTCCAATCCGTTCCTGTTCATAACTATTTTCTGGCTACATAATAAAATTTCGAATAAAATATCAAAACTTTAATTTTAACCTTTCAAAACGTCCGAATAACATTTGAATTTAGGTCTTTTTCCACCGAATTCCTTCTTACGAGCGGAATTACACCTGTCGTGGTATGTAAATTAATTACCTTTCAGCTAAACTGAAAATTCAAAAATATAATATAATTATTGGGGAATTTGAATATTTATTAACTGACAACATCAAAGTTCGAATTAAAATGATTCAAGTCTCGAAATTTAGATTCTTCCTGTACCAGCAGCGTATTCTGAAGGATTTCTGAGGCATCTTGGCATAAGTCTACAGCTTCAGATGATTATTGGTTTTACAGTTATAATTGGTAATTTCTGTGAGGAAATTGATATTTCGATAATTCAAATTGCAGAACTCGGAGTGACCTGCGTGCATCTGTACTACTTTCGATACATTACTATCATAACTGAAGATCACCTCGTGAAGGTATGATAATGATTGTGACGTTCTAACCTTTCAATTGATGTCTAGAGAAAAACTTCGAGAACTTGCCGCATCTGCGGAGTTTTATTCGTCTACAGTTTGCCAATTCTTTTAGTTCCTCCTATCATTTATCTTTCATTTCCAACGCAAAGTCTGGCAAAAGCAGATGCTGTCGAGGTAAGAAAGTATAGAAAATTCGATGAATTCTTTAACCATCGCAAAATTTCGTATATGCGGTTTCTCTCATGATTTCCATGTTATTTCTCCCAGCTAATACGTTATTCTATAATTTCGCCAATTATTTCAAACTGCGATAAGAGTCATAACGATCTTCTGAAGAAGATCAAAAAACAATTGTTTTTTTTTCCATTTTAATTCATCTATATTTTCAAGCATGCAATAAATAGTAGTGATAAGTTTCGAAGATTAATTAGTCTACAATTTGAAACAATGAGAATATTGCAGCTGAATTGTAATTTCCAACCAAAAAAGGTGAATTTTCAGAAGTACAGTTACTGTTTGAATCCTCGATTATTCAATGATGAAACGCTTGCATTTGCATTGCAATCGGACGCTACAGTACCTTTACTAGCCTCTGAATGCATTCTAGCATTGGTGTTCTTCGCTGTTATATTCTTTTCATTGCTATTCATCTACGGATCCTTTAAGCGTTCACGCGTATTGAACATGTCTTCCAAGACTAGATATTTACAGAGGCGATTTTACTGGGCTATCGCAATTCAGGTATCAAATTTTCAGTCTTAATAGTTTTGATAAAATCAATCAATCAACTTATCATCTTCACTTTTAGACAATTTTTCTTAGTTAGAATGATGGCAAAATTCGCAAAAAAAGATTATTTTCAGACTAGCGTCTATGGACTTGTCTTCGCACTGCCTATCTTCTTTCTATTTGTTATCTTGATATTTGAAAATTTGTGCATTCCAGGTACGTCATCATCAAAGAAAGAAAAACTCTGAAAGTTAAATAGCCTTTTCTCAGGTGTGATCAACTTCTTGATATTCATCTTGTCAACTCATTCTTCGTGCGGTACATTAGCCAACCTGATTGCGAATCAGAGCTATCGACGTGGGATGCAAGAACTATTCACAAAAGGTAAACATCAGTAAATTTTTGAAAATACCGTTCCATCATTATCTTCAAATATTGCTTGCAGCATTCTTTTGTCTACCTTGCAAGAGTAAGTCCATAAAGACTGAAGGAATTGCTCATATCGAAATTTCGATGGCGAGCAAGCATCATAAAAATGTCATAGTTTCGCAACGGACAAATATAAAACTATTCTCATGAATATTCTGTGCATTTATTTTTGGAGGAATAAATTATTTTGTACGAAATCCTACTCAATACTCTCAATTATCTGAGGTTGGTATTACCTCTGTCTCTGGGCAAAGGCGATGGTGCGAGCGCACGCAAGCCTCAAGTGAAAATAGCGTAGAAAGTAAAGAGAACGACGAGAACGCAGGCGGACAAGAAGGAAAGATTTCGAATCGCTCCTTTGCCCAGAGACAGAGACAATAGCAATCTCAGGGATAACAGAGAACAAGATAACTCAATTATTATTGCTATATATATATATTTCAATGATCTATTCCGTCCAGTCAGACTGAACCCCAATCGCTTTGAGTTCATCCCTGCCCAAAAGCAAATCCACGTGAGCCGTTCTCATCGCAGTGTCACGACAATCCTGCATTGCGAGTTGGTGTCGTTGCGCCTAATTTTTCATCGATCAACTTCATTTTCGGTTAAACTGAAGAACCATTTGGTCATCGCCCACAGCCAGAGCGTTACTTCTCCTAACAGCCAAGTCTTCGATTTTCCCTTCGTATTCCTCCAGTCGTTGAATAGCCCGCTTACACATGGAAGCTTCGACAGTTTTGCCGACCTCAATGAAAGTTCATGGAAAGAGAAAAGATTTGATCAATTCTACCTGGTTAGACCTGCGCATCTTCTCAGCCAAAGCATTTCTGACGATCCGAAGACTGCTCAGAGCATCACCGCCCATTCCTTCCGAAGTCGTCTTCATTCCTCCGCTCCCGAAATCCTCTAAATTTCATGAAGATCAACAAACATGTATTTGAAAGATAATACTTACCGGGATCCCTCCGTCTATGCGAATTCGAACTTCCCGCGCGTGTGCCATACGGTGTCGAAGGTTTAGGTGCATTGCCCTGACTTGATGTGCTCGGACTGTTTCTCCTTTGTCTACAAAATACTCTTCCAAATCTCAAATGAATTCTTTATTTATTATTGAAAATTCATTAGAACATCGAATCATCGCGATTTTTCAAGAATCCAAGGTTTCTATTCACCTCTCATCTTCAATGCCGAGATTCTTCTTTCGAATCTTAGACTTTTCTCGGTCCGTCAGAGGATAGCCGAGGACAGTAATCTTGTGGATAGTTGCCTAAACCTATGAAATGAGAAAAAAAAAACTTGAGAAGGAAATGCAGCTACTCACAATTTCAGTCGGGTTTGTACGGTGCTTTATCGGTTCATGAACGACTAGCCATACATACTGACCGAATGCATCGGTAAATGCTTGTCTAAATTAATTTTTTCAACTTACTGAAGGCCAGAAAACTTACTTCATCTCCATCCGACTGGCACTTTTTTCCCTCTTCTTGTACTGAAGTACGACCCCAGTTTTGAATCTGGCGTGGCGTGCATTTCGGTAGTTCTTCTCCTCATCAACTGCGCCTAATCCGACGCTCACGTCAACTCGAGAAGCTAAAGATCTTCGTGAAATTGGTTGTATGAACCCAGAACTGAAATTCAATCAGATCTCGGTCAATAAATAACTCAAATTTCTCCTAGTCAAAAATGTGAAGTTTAACTTACGCGTATGAAATTCATCCACGTCAACGATTACTTTGTAAACATTGCACACGTTATCCAGCGCTAATACAATGTCAATCGGGTACTTGTCGCTGAAATCATGATCTTTTAGAGTATTTCAAAGAAATTTAACCTGGATTGACTCGTCCATTCCTGTCCTTCAGTAAGTTCAGTTGGTTGACGCTGTCCCAAAATTAGAGTTTTCCATTTTATCTCTCGAAGTTCCATCGCATCATCGTCGTCGCTCATTTTTGAGCCTTGAAAAATTTGCCTAAATTAGACAAATTCAGGGAATAACGATTTGAAATGAAAAACCACGAATGTATAGTGCAAGTGGAAATAGTTCAAACACGAAGCAGTGCAAAAACAGTTCACAAAGCAACATAAAAATTAGTCGGTATGAAATAACAAAGGAAAAACCCCGAAGCATGTTATTTGGTTGAACCAAAACAAGAAAGCGTTCCCTTGTGAAGGCTAGAAGCATTTTGTGAGCGTCGAAGTTTCCATGGATTCTTCAAGCTATGCATATTGTGCATGATTTTTCCTGTCCAACTAGAAAATCATTTTCTTTGAATGTTTTATTTCGGAAACCGATGATTTCCACTTGACGTTTTAAAATTTATTATTCGAAAACCCTAAAGTTGCTCAGGTTAAAGTCAGCAATTGACATGGAGCATAATAGTTTTGATAAGTTATTTTAACCGAGTAACAATAATAAATATATCTCGAACGATATTTTCTGAAGAAAAAATATTCTAGCGAAATTTACCTATCACAATTCCATAGAAAAACGAACCCAGATTTTTGGCATCACCAATGAGAAAAATCGTTAGATATGACTCAGATTCATCGAGCATTGAAGTAAATTTGAAAAAAAAAAACGTTCTTAGAATATTTGAATCGCCAAATTTTTTGTATAAAGTATTCAAATTAACGACTTTTTAGCACCAACATTATTTTACGACGATTCAGATATTGCGAATTTAGTAAATTTTGATTACATTTAATCACTTTGATACAAGAACCGTATTCGAGTTTTGTAAAGTTGAATTTTCGAGGAAAAATATCTGGGCAGATGAAATGCAACAATATCTTTTCAATTGTATAAATGCTACTATCAAAGATTATTATATTTTAATTCGTCTACTGAATAAATTACTACTTTAGATTCGAATGTCTAGCTATTACACAATTGTTGCAGGCACCATAAATAAATGAAAATAAATAAATACGGACTATTTTGAGTTTAAAGTATCAAGTAACCAGGGTAATGAAAAATTGATGTCCTCGCTTTTCATCGCATGATAAAACTTGACCTATTTAGCGAATTTTTGCATGTAAAATAAAGCCGAGTTCAGGGTCAAAAATAATTCTTAAAGGCTTTTTTCTTGTAAATTTACAAAAAAAAACTCACGAAATAACTTCGTGCCTTCATTTCTCAGGTTTCGAGTTGCCATATTCCAAATCGAAAATACTACAAGTTCTAGTATAATATCTTTTAGAAATGAAGAAAAGCCCCCTAAAGTCAGGCTATCATTTCACAAACATTCTTTTCGAATAGCCATAATCCATAGGCTAAAATTGTCAAGCCTCAGTTTTCTTCTTGGCCGATTCGACGTCCGTGTAGAAGTGCCGTTTCCGTCTCTTCGTCTGCAGCTCCATTGCAGCGACTTGCAGAGGCCAGCCTCCCCCAATCACGCCAGCCTGCACTGCCGCCCCAGTCACTACCGCCAATTCCGGGTCGACGCCGAAATTCGGAGGTTTTCTGGAAATCGCATCTTCGATAGAAAATGAACAGTAAATTTGTCTGTGATGAATAAATATGTGATAACTTTAAGATGCTTTCAGACAAAAGGTTTTCTTTCTCCTAAACAAAAGTTATTCGGAAAAATCACTTCGGCTATCCTTTAATTAAAAATTATAAGATAAAGAAATAATAAAACTTACCCGAAGAAATGTCCAGCGATTCGTCTGACAGCGGGCAGTCTGGTGGAGCCTCCAACCAGAACGACTTCGTCCACGGCTTCTTTGTCGAG
The DNA here is from genome assembly GCA_964036155.1 of Diploscapter coronatus. NCBI lineage: Eukaryota > Metazoa > Nematoda > Chromadorea > Rhabditida > Rhabditidae > Diploscapter > Diploscapter coronatus. Next base: position 83,818,004 of record OZ038422.1, on the reverse strand, counting down.
ATTTGCGTCCTGAAAACATCAAAAATAGTCGCTTTAGATTTTGGATGAAATTTCAAAATTGGCCTATAATATAACGCTGATCATCAACATGTTTATCTAGAATTTAGAATAATCTTCAGATAGAATTGCAAATGAATATCTAACCTGCAAGGCGGCCTCCATCGGCTGCTCGATCGATTTCAGCAGATCGACGTTCAGCTCCTTGAATTCATCTCGAGTCATCTGCGAATTTCAGGAATTTTCAAAGGATTATAAACAAAAAGCATAGTTTTTAGAATGAACGTTTTCTTATGAAAAGGAAAAACATAAAATTAAAGTAGAAACATAGGAACTGGAAGAAATATCCAACCTCATAACTCCACTCCCCGATTTCGACGAGTTTGAACTGTATCTTCGTTTTGAGATGCGCAGTCAGCCTCAGCTTGGCTCGTTCGATTTCGAGTCGCATCGTTTGCAGATCCTCTTTGTTCGTTATCTCCTTGCCGAATTGGTTCTTGATTCTCTGAAATAAAAATTGCCTTTTAACTTAAACTATCGAAAACTCTTTTTACAAATCATGAAAGGCAAGGGAATTGAGCAAAACACCTTTATATCCAAATCTACTTTCTTTTAGTCACTTCTACATATGAAATTTGGCGTTTTTCGAGTTGGTTGTTACAAGTGAAAGAAAAAATGACCTCGAGCAGAAATTGCTGAACTCGATTATTGAAATCCTGCCCGCCCAGTCGATTGTTGCCGGCCATGGCCTGCGTCACGAAAGTGCCGCCCTGCAGCCACAGCACTGAGACGTCCAGAGTGCCGCCTCCTAAAATAAAAAAAATAGCAATGAAAAATGAACGAATAAACAATATTGAAGGAGAAGAGTCAATTTATTTTCTTTTTTAGAAGAAAAAGATTAAAAAAAACCTATTTTAATAAATTAAATTACCCAAATCGACGACGACGACATTTTCGATGCCCTGCTTCTTGTGCAGCCCGTACGCGAGGGCAGCCGCAGTCGGCTCGGAAATCACTCGACGAACTTCCAGACCTTGAAACTGTAAAATTAGAACAAAAATAAGGAAAACCCATCGAAACCTGCTAGTTCCGCAGCCTTTGCAGTGAAATTCCGTTGTTCTTCGGTGAATTCTGCAGGTACGGAAATCACGGCCTGAAGCTTATATTTTACTTTTGAATAGAATGCAACTCATTTGCGATTTGGAGACTATTTCCAAAGAAATTTTTAAATATCGAAAATTTCGAGATATTAGAAGTCAAAGGGCCATTTTTACTAAGGGAAATGCTATAAAACGGTATAGTTGGACCGCCAAAAGTTTCGTAAAATATTGCGATCTTCGAAATAAGTTTACAGAAATAAATGCATGAAACAACCGACCTGACTTAATTTGCTTTCTACGTGCTTTTCGGCGGCTTCTTTCAGATATTCGATAATTATCGAGCCGACTTCTTCCGGGTAAAGCAATCTACAAAATAAAGAAAAATCATGAAGGTGTTCAGATTTCCCTACTTATTCCCCGAGTCGAGAGGTATTTCGAAGTAAGCTCGACCCTCTTTGTCCAGAAGAATCGTGAACGGATAGCGTTTTTTGTCGGCCTGAAAGTAGTATTTCTGAAAAAAAAACTAGAAATTGTAGCTTTTCCGAAAAGTTACAAGATGCAATTCTGTATTTTTGCTAACTTTTGATCATTTTCTGTGGCATAGCAGTAAAGCGTCGGTACATAACGAGCTAGAAAATTGAAGGGTTTACCAAAAATTGCTCATCGTCCGGCTGAAAGACCTTTCCGATGAACCGTTTCGCGTCGTAAATTGTCCGTTGCGGGTTCTTCTCCTGCTGGTCGACGGCTCGCGTCCCAACCAAAACTGACCCGTTCGATCTGAAATAGAAAACTCAGAAACTGTTTAAGGAATTCTTTGTCTTTTTGGATTTGGACAAAAGAAAAAAAGCGCAAATCAAGCCAAATTTCAGGGCTTTGAAGAGCCATTAAAATAGTGATAAACTAATAAGTTTGTTAAAAGTAGCTTGCTTACAGAAATGCAACGACGCTCGGGACGGACTTCTTGCCCAAATCATCAGCGATTATCGTCGTTCGACCCGTAACTGCGTGATAAATGCCTGGAAATGCACTTTCTCAAAAATCAGTAAAAATAAAAATAAAATACTTTAAACCGGAAAAATTTCTACCTATCGAAGAAAACGTGGTGCCCAAGTCGATGCCGACGATTTTCGGTTTTGGCGGCGGCAGACCGTATTGCTGGGCGATGTAGCCTGCTAAAAGCAGCACTAGGATAGCGCCTCCTGAAAATTTTCATTTTTCTTGTTTCTAGAAGACTCTAAATCAGAAAGTGTGTAACTTTGAGTTCGACTAACCAAGTTTCAGGTAGAAACGGATTTTTTATTATAATTCAAGTAAGATTTCCCATTTCAAATCTCTTCCGAACTTTAAAAACGACTATTTTTTGAAAACATTTTGCACCAACCTATCATAGACATCGAGTTGGACATGACTGACTATTTTTCGAGTATCACAAACTGAAAACAACACGATAAAAATAGGCAATTTCAAAGAAGTTACCGAAATATACTAAATCGGAACGATGGGTGAAAACTCAGGCACATTCCTTGGATGGACGATGATTTTCCGGTACGGGCTTCACTGTCCGTTCATAATCCGAGTCTGAAAATGCTAAATTTCGGGGAAAAAAAATTAAGAATCGCAAAAATTCGAGCGAGAAATGATGAATCGCATAATGTTTACCGTGGAGCAGGAGTTGCGAATGAAAACTGGCGATGGAGCGTTTTTCCGTTCATTTCTATTCGAGCGGCGATTCAAATTCGTATTTTTCGTGATTCATGTTTTTCATCATTTTTTTCAAATCAATAAAAAATTTCCTAGCCTTGTTCCTTGCTAAGTGAGATTGGTTACCCTCAGCCCGTAATGGGACAGTCGGCCTATCCTAGCCACACAGGACTAATGGCCCGTCCCGAGGACAGACCGTTGTTGTGTGCAACAGCCGAGGGATTTTTAGGTAGATTTTTCGTCGTTTTATCTACTACCAACATTTCTTAGTCCCTTGGTTTGAGTCGAGGTGGGGGCGAACTTGAGCCCTAGCTGCAGGCAGTAACACACAACCACTGCGCTACACCGCTCTCAATTTGAATAAACATCTGAAAATATTTTTTTCCGAAAAAAAAAACTTATAACTTTCTATTTATGTATTATTATTATTTTATTTTTTTTTTAAATTTCTTTATTGAAAAACTTTAGGAATATCCTTGACAATAAAGCGAAGAACATTTTTTTTTTTAAAAATTCATATAAAGCTAGAAAAACACTATTTTTAAATCAATATTTAGAGAGCTTCGTCGGACAAGGCAAAGAAAGAGCAAAGAACTATGGAATAACACATGAAAACAATCCAGCTCAATAGTTTATTTCATAGGGAAAAATATAGAAAGTTTGTTACAATTAAGAACTGATTTTTTTGTTGTTGAAAATAAACTCGGTTATTGTCCATATTCGATAGCCTTTGGGTCAATATATCCATAATACTCGGATTTTTGAAGAATCTGCCTTGCAATTTCCGATTTCAGCTGAAAATAAATAAAAGTAAGCTAATAAATATTTTAATTCTTGCATATTCGAAGGATGGCCTATCTTCTGGTTCAAAACACCAGCATTTCGTCAACAATGAATATCTGTAACGAAAATACTATCTCTTCATAAATTCACTTTTTTTATTCATACAGTAATTTGTCGCAAAGTACCGGCATTTTCAACCTATTTCCTTCATTTAGAAATTTCTGCAATTCTTTCGTTCCAATTTCCTTATACGGAACTTCCCCAAACGAAAATATCTCCCAAATCGTAACTCCAAACGACCATCTAGATTTAGAAGAGCATTTCTTATAGAGAACTAAACATTCATCATACAAATCACTCTTTTCGCTGAATGATCTGAATCCGAATGTCTCTGGCGCGGACCATCGAATTGGAAGTAATCTTCGGTTTTGCTCATCGAAATTATCATCCCCTTTTGCTCGAATTGACATACCAAAATCAGAAATCTGGCATAATGATATTAAAAAACAAAAAAGAATATTTAGGACCAACCTTAACAATTTTATTTCTTGTTAGAAGAATATTCCTGGCTGCTAAATCTCTGTGAATTATATCCTTTGATGTAATGTATGACTAAAATACGAAATCACGTTGAAAAATGACAGGATAAATACCATTCCACTGCATATTTGCCAAGAGAACAAAATGAATTCTTTCAAGACCACTTTATCATTCTAGAATAAATGTTGTAAAGTAAACTAGAAAACAATACCTCGATTTCTTTATAATTTATGCTCGAAGTATATCTTTGCAAGTCACCCATCGCGCAATATTCAAGAATGATATGTGGTACGAATCTATTTATTAGATATCCGTACATGCTAAAATGATTATCAGTGTTTTATTTTCAATCCTTATCTGAATTACCAAACAACATTTGGATGAAATTCGAGAACTTTCATTATTTCGATTTCATCTCGAAAATAATCGAGGTCTTTTTCTGTAGCATGATTCGATGCACGTTTAACTGCGACCTAAAAATTCTATGCTTTGTTAGATGATTGAAGCACACAAATACCTCATTCGTATTTGATAGGCCTGATTTTTTCAGATACATCCTTAAATGGATATTGTTGATCACTTTGAAAGCAGGAATATCTCCTAGATTTGTATTCTGATCATGTTAAATAGCTATGCGATGTCATTTTGAGCGATATGAATTATATTCATACCACGAAGTACACCCTTATAAACCACCGAAAATGATCCATTCCCGATGCGAGATTCGGAGTTAATTAGTAATTTATCAAAATCTATTATCCAAGGATCATCACTAAATGAAAGATCAGGTTTCAATTATAAAGTATTGCCAAGATTATTTTCGATATCAATGTCGATATTTCGAAACACTTACTTAGAGATTTTACATTTTGTTGATTGAAGATTATTCTTTTTTCTTATTGATCTACAAATTGTTTTAATTAATTAAAATATAATATTTATAATTTACGCAATTGATCTGAATAAAGTTCGAGCTCGTCTCCTTCTATAAAATAAGTAGATGAAAATACTAATAGACATTGACAAGATAAAAAGCGAAACTGGAACAGTTATAAAAACTAAAATTTAATAAATCTAATTTTTTATTTGAAACTAACATAGATGTGTATACCAATTAGTTTCGTATTATTCCTATTTGTTGGCTTTTCAGTTGATAACGAACTTGTACTGACATCTGTTGTGGTCATGATAGTACTAGCTGAAATTTGTATGATTGTTCAACAAAAAGCAAAAGCAAGTGCAGTAATTCTATGGTGACATAATGCTCCGTATGCTTATTTATTGCAATTTAAATTGCAAAATGAATCATATATTACATTTATGATAGGGATATATATAATGTACAATGAACTCGTACAACTATCTGTATAACTGTCGTTATTCGAACAATAAAGTTGATCAAATGTATGGTAAGATATTAGCATTGGCTTAATTCCTGAACCAACTACAGCCCATTTCCCAAAATAGCACATATACAAGGAAGAATTATCTGGAACTATGTAGCATTCCAAGTGTTCTTCTCCAACAATATGATAGTAAAAGTCCGATTTAGATTTATCCAAACAAGATACATTCATCCTATAAGTGATACAGCTATTTTTAATATACAAATTTAAGATAGAAAATTATAAGTACCAGCAAACATTCTGATTATCGTCGTTAGTATAATTACCAACTGAGCTTGCACCAATATTTCCGCTATCGCATTTGCGTTGCGATTCATCCTAAAATTCGATTAGATATTAATTAAAAGATAATTTTTTATTTCATTTTTATAGATATGTAGTTTTAAGAGTGAATGTCAGAAAAAGCCAGTCTTAGCAAAGGGGGTGTTTCCAGGGGTCCTCAGATTTGACTGTTTTCACACATATTGTTCAGTTTTTCACGCTGATTCTCATGGTGCTATTCATTTTTCATAAAAATTATTGTATGCAGGGTTACGGTAGCTGAAAGTTTTGACAGATCCGACCTCGGGAAAAATTCATAACTTTGTTATTTCTGGGCCAAATCGAATAGAGTTTTCAGCATTGGATAGTCCATGAAAAACTCTACAAATAATGTAACCACGACCACCTGCTACAATCAATAACTTCCCGCCAAAAAAATAATTTTCGAAAATGCGACTCTGGCCGACTGCAGTTTTTCATTTTTTTACCCAAATTAGAGTTCGATACCCCAGCTGGAAATGGGCTTATTTTGTAGATAATTAAATTCTGCATCCGACTATGTCAAAATTTTCAAGAAACGAGATGGTTGAAACCACGAAAAATGCGTCCGAACGCGTAAAACCAAGGTGATTATTTCATAGTGTCAACTTTGACCCCTCATAACTTTCTTATTTCTGAATCAAATTGAATGATTATTTTTTTATTTTGTAGATCTTGAGTAGGAGAATATGGGAAAAATATAAAGAAAATTTTTAGAAATTAATTTTGGCGGGAAAAAATTACCCGAAGTTACCCTATATACTCGTACTATGTTTACGCGTAAATGATGTTGGGAAAAATTTGTCCTTCTAGTATGTTGTGTAGATGGACATGGTGAACAGCTTTTGTTCCAAGACTGACCTCGGATTCATATTCGTATGAGCTCCAGAATTTTTTGAAGTACGATGGCCAAATTCAGCATAATGTCCTTTTATACATTATTTTCAAAAATTCATATCTTCCTGTATGTGCACATTCTAGAATAAGTTCTGGAATAAAAGTTGATCAACTTGAAGAGCTCTACAAGATTTCATAGAAAACTCCGATATTAATTCACATTACCCTTGTAAACACAGTACGGGTATATAGGGTAACTTAGGCTAATTTTTTCTCACAAAGATTAATTTCTAAAAATTTCCTTGTTATTTTTACTTTATTCTCCTACTCAAGGTCTACAAAATAAAAAAAATAATTATTTAATTTGGTCCAAATAAGAAAGTTGTGGGAGGTCAAAATTAAAACTATGAAATAATCACTCTGATTCTACGCGTTCGGACGCATTTTTCGTGGTTTCAACCATCTCTTTTCTTGAAAATTTTTGCATATTTAAATGCAGAATTTAATTCTCTACAAAATAAGTCCATTTCCAGCCGGGGTATCGGACTCTAATCTGGGTAAAGAATTGAAACACTGAAGTCGACCAAGGTCGCATTTTCGAAAATTAATTTTTTGGCGGGAAATTGTTGATTCTAGCAGATGATCGTAGTTACATTATTTGTAGAGTTTTTCATGGGCTATCCAATGCTGAAAACCGCGTTCGATTTGGTCTAGAAATAAGAAAGTTATAAATTTTTTATCGAGGTCGGGTCAGTCAAAAGTTCAAGCTACCGTAATCCTGCATATAATAATTTTTACGAAAAACGAATAGCACCACGAGAATCAGCGTGAAAAACTGAACAATATATGTGAAAATCAGCCAAATCTGAGGACCCCTGGAAACACCGACTTTGGTCCTTACTGACATTCACTCTTAAAGACATTTATAGAGTATTTATGAATTACTCGATATGAACGGGCAGATAAGTAGTATGTAAATTAATATAAATTAGTAGCGCGTCACATAAACGTAAACACTGCCCTCTCTTAACTTTAGACCTTATTTCGTTAAGTCGATTCTTCGAATTTAACCCTTTCACATTTTTCTATCATTAAGATAACCTACCCCAGGTTGAAGAGGTACCAATGGTTGTGGGCAGGCGGCACACGAGTCTATAATATAAGTGAATTAATCAAACTCGAATTCTATTAAATTTTAAATTTATGTAGCATTTATGGATATATTTAAATGATAGATTATATTGCTGAAAATATCAGATATGTTTAGAGGCCATAAGCCACGCCCACTTTTGCCTTTGAAAAGAGGGAACAAAAACCGTCGAGCTAATGCAAAACTGTTGAAAAGCGAGTTTATCGAAAAAGTTAATCTTTCATGAAAAATAATGCATTCCTGGTGAAATCCGTTTTTGCAAAATTCCCCTTATAAAAATCTGCAGAATAAAAGAGGAATAGCTCGATTGTAAAATTGTAAAGAAAGGAGGGGTACGATACACTTAATTCAGATGCTCATAACTTTGCATAAGATGAACTTCTTTGGAAAATTTAAAAAGATTTAGAATCTGGAAAATACAGGCTTTCAGAAAATAGTCTTCGATATTTTGCGACATTTAATAAAAATTCATTTGTGGTCTCTAATTATGAGGACTTGGAGTGTTTCATGCAGAAAACCGCATCAAGAATGATAAAATTCTGCCCATTTTATGGCGTATTTGTCACGCTTATGTCCAAAATATAATCCGTTTCGATTCTCAATTTACCCAATAAATTGCCCACGCTCTGACTACATGAGGAAAGAATTAGAGCCCGATTTTGATGGTAAATAAGGTTCCTATTTTATGACAAAGCATTGGAGAAATACTTTAAAGACCCTGTATAATTAATTAATAATAATGAGATATTGTTCTTTTATAATTATTTTTCTATCGATTCAGAAATGTCAAATAACGACTCTCACTTTCGCCATTTTCATAACAATATATTTGATCCACATTATGGTATGTGTCATAATTAGAATAAACAACCCAACTTCCATTTATACATTCATAATCCATCGAAACAAGGGTCTTTGCACATTTGCCATCTGTTGTGTGAGCCGCAATTGATGAACTGCCTTTTATACAAGCGATTTGATATCTTAAATAAGTAAATATAAAATATATATTATATAATTTAATAATTATGAGATTTTAAAAGAGTTCAGAGAATGTAACTTGAGATAAGAATTATATTTCTACAAATTTAGTATCGTTATTCTTGCTGATTATCTGATTATACCTGCACGGCATGTTTGCATATGGAGCTATATTACGGGCATAAATTTTTGTCTTATTGGTACATTTCAATTCAACATTAGTTTCCTAAATCTTGTAATATACCGTGATAGAGTTTACGTATTTATGAATTTAAAATATCTAGTTTATTATCATCATCACAAGCTGATTTGTATTAATCGTGATCCTCCAAGCAATGAATGAATGATTTGAGTGAAATGTGGAAAATTATGTTAGACGAGAATGGAATGATTAGAACAATGAAAAGACGGATGGTCTATGTTTCAGCAATTGGAAAGAATAGTACACAAAGTAATATGTAGGAAGAATGTTGTAATAATTATGATCTAAACAGTCTACGAATGCTTACATCTGGTTGCAGAACTCGCGGTTGTGGATCAGTACAATTTGAGCAATAACCTAAATTCCATCAATTTGTACGGAAAATTATCCGATTTTTGAATCATATCTTCATTCCCGTCATGAATTGAATTGTATTAAAGTTTAATACAGATATTATGTAGTATTTACATTCGATAATTTATTTATGAGTAAACCTTTATAAATAAAGAAAAATATTTCAAAATGAATACAAATTATTGTAATTTGTTATTCGGTTGAATAATCTTGCGAATATATCATAATTGATTCAAGAAAACAAACCGTCAACTATGTCTGATATACAGCTTGTTGGTAAATCCATAACTAGAATCATAGGAAATAAAAAAATGACACGATACAAACACATGTTGGATATATAAATTAGTAAATTTGTTTCAAAGTAAAAATTTGCTAACATCATAGTCGATTATGTATTTATAAGCTGAGTAAATGAAGAAAACTATCAGTCTAAGGAAACGCGCAAGTTTAGAATGCATTATCATGTTTAAATCAACATTTAGACTGGATAATACCGTCTTTAGGAGCGTTCTACTTGGCGACTTATGAAGAAGACGGAACAATGAATAATCACCAAATGAGTTATATCAAATTTTAGTTTCTATTACAAATAATCTATTATACTAATACAAATTGAATTCATTATTTAGTGATTGGTTAAATAACACTGAAAATAATTACTATCACTATCGTATTCTCTCCAATTGAAGGGCATCCTCAAAGTGGCAGAACTACTCATTACCCAACTTAGATCATTTCAAAAAGTGTTTATAATAATGTTCTCTATATTGTGCAGAGTCGACTTAGTCTGATTTAAAGTGATTACAATCATTAAATGAGGAATTATAGCCGTTTGAAAAATTCGAATTTGTTCGAAAATTAGGAGGCTGAAAAATGGAAGGACATGCTCTTCAGTTAGAAGGAATGCGATATTTTAGTTTTTATTAATGCATACTTTCATGTCGTATTTAAATAAATAACCTTTATTATCTACACAATATCTAAAATTAAACAAATGATTGCAATTTTGATAAATTAGTTGAATCTGTTTGAATGTGTTGTGGATCCACATAACCATAATAATGACTGTTCTTCAGAATGTGACTCGATATCTCGGTTTTTAGCTTAAATATAATTTGATTTCGTATTAATTTTATAAGTATAAAATGAATAATTACACATTCGAAGGAAGGTCTATCATTCGGATCATCACGCCAGCAATTGTTTATCAGTAAATATCTGAAATTACACTAATTAGAAGGAAAAATAAACATTTATGAATCCTTCTTTTTGATTTTATGATATTAACGATACAAAATATTACAATTGTTCCTCGCAAAGTTTTGGTTTTTCGAGACGGTTTCCATCAATTAGAAATCTTCGTAGTTCAGCCGATTCAATCCCTTTATATGGCATTTCACCGAACGAAAATATCTCCCAAATTGTAACACCAAAGGACCATCTAAATTAGGCAAGACCTTTTTTTCTAATGATATAGATTTTTACACATCGCTCTTTTCACTAAATAGCTTGAGTTCGAGCGTTTCTGGCGCCGACCATCTGATAGGTAATAATCTTTGATAAGATTTCTTTTGATTCTCCTCTTCGTTTGATTTAATTGACATCCCAAAATCAGAAATCTGTTTTTATAAAATTTCGATATCTATTTCTTGTGATCATGAGATTACTTTGGCTACTTTTTTACTGGTTAAAAGAACATTCCTTGTAGCTAAATCTCTGTGTATTATATTTTTGGATGCGATATAACACTAAAAGTTTCAAATTTCATTGATAAATGTAAAATGCAAACCATTCCGTTGCTAATTTGCCAGCTGAAGGAAACGAATTCTTTCGAAACTTCTCTTTCATCCTAAAATGAAACAAACTATTCAATCTTGAAAAATATTACCTCAATTTCATCTGGGTTAATTTTAGAAAGGTATCCTTTCAAATCTCCTATTTGGCAATATTCGAGGATTATTTGTGGTAAATTTTCGTCCAAAGAGTATCCATACATACTGAATCATTCAGATAATGATTATTTATTGTTTGCCTACAGTTACCAAACAACATTAGGATGATACTCGAGAAGTTTCATAATTTCGACTTCTTTTCGAAAATCATTCAGCTCGTTTTCCGTTGCGTATTCGAGCATACATTTGACAGCAGCCTTCAAATTTTGGAAAACTAGGAGATATATTTTTTTTAAAATTACTTCAGTCGTAAGTCCTGAGGTTTTCGAATGCAATTGCGTGTTGAGATTTTTAATTATTTTGAAAAGTGGTATATCGCCTAAATTTTATTATACTTTAACTACAGTATAAAACGATTTAAACATTTATTTACCATGCAAAAAGCCTATGTAAACTTCGGAGAATGTGCCATGTCCAATCAAAGTCTGCCGGTCAATTTCTAATTTATCTGGATTTATCATCCATGGATCATCACTAAATGAAAGATTAGACTTCGATTATAAAGTATTGGCAGGATTATTTTTGATATCAATGTCGATATTTCAAGGCACTTACTTAGAGATTTCACATTTTGTTGATTGAAGGTTATTCTTTTTTCTTATTGATCTACAAATTGTTTTAATTAATTAAAATACAATATTTATAATTTACGCAATTGATCTGAATAAAGTTCGAGCTCGTCTCCTTCTATAAAATAAGTAGATGAAAATACTAATAGACATTGACAAGATAAAAAGCGAAACTGGAACAGTTATAAAAACTAAAATTTAATAAATCTAATTTTTTATTTGAAATTAACATAGATGTGTATACCAATTAGTTTCGTATTATTTCTACTCGTTGGCTTTTCAGTTGATAACGAACTTGTACTGACATATGTTGTGGTCATAATAGTACTAGTAGCTAAATTTAATCTTTTAATGACAAATTTACTTTAATCGCAACAACTAATCACTTCTTTTAAGTAAGATAAAATGTCTCTAAAGCGGTCCAAGATCATATTCATAAATTATAAATGTTTTTTTGTTTTCACATATTTAGTTACACATTGTCTTACTCTTTGGTCCAGTGCAGTGAAATTCGTTGATTTCGTGATAGCTAGTCAATTGGCATTCGGTATTATCACAAGCCTCTACAGTCCATGTTCCATTGAAACAGGTGTAAATTTCACCCAATACACTCATATAAGATTGACAACCCTCAGAGGTTGTGTCATTTAACTTGACCCAGGCTAAAGAAGATGAGCTTGAACACATCACTTGCCACCTTAAAACAATCCATTAAAGCCATTTTTATTGCCATGAGAATAACATTTAATTTTTAATTATTTGTAACACATTCTTCATAGGTGATTTTTTCTGAAATTAGGCGAATGCGTTTGCCTTCTATTCTTCATTTGTGACAAATCTCAGAATGATTCGTTCATGTAAATGTTAACTCTTTGTGGTAAATTTGAGAATTCTAGTTCACTTTTATCCATCACTATATAATTCATTTATTGTAAGTTAAATAACATCTTACGTGCATACGTCGTTATCTATTGTTGCATTATTCAGTTTACTAGATGTAATCGTTTGATTTGCGTCGTCGCATCCTGGATATTTTAATTGACTCTAAATATAGATTCTTTTGATGATTCTTATATTTAGTTAATATTTACTCCAGGTTGAACGGGTTGTAATGGTTCTGGGCATTTCGAGCACGAATCTAAATAGAAATTTTTAATAACAGATTTACGCCTTTTATTTTGCAAGTAAATTTCATTAAATATGTTTTAATCTTTATCGATATCTTGTTAAAACGTGTAAAATATTAGGGCTACTTTCATCACTCTCATAGCAGTATAGTTGATCGACTCCTGGATAATAATTGCCACGAAATTCTACCATCCAAGTCGAATTTATGCAGGAATAGTACATGAAGTCCAGACCAGTCACACAGCTACTTTCACCGTTGTCAGTGTAGTGTGCAACGATTGACACGAGACGCCAACATCGAGTACGATATCTTAAAATCTTCAAATAGAAATAGACCAATCTTGGTATCCTTGGAAGTGTAATATCAAAGACCGTTAACTTGGAATCCCCCTCCCCAAATGGTTTACACATTCAAATATGAAAAGAATGCGTTGCGTAATTTCAAAAAGTCGTAAAATCATTTCTGAATCAAGAAATGCCGTAAATTGTACTGCAAATTAAGTTCTGACTTCGTGAATCTAATTCTATTGATTTTCATTCATCGTAATTTATCGCTCAACTACATACAGTATCTTCTCTGCTTATTTAATGCAAAACAAGTACCTGCATATATTTTCATCAACATTATCAGCGACAGTGAAACTTTCTAAGATTGGTGCATTCGTACATTTAGCCCCAGAATCCTAAAGTTTTCTTGATGATACAATGTTAATTTACCACTATTGATTTGTATCCAAAATCAAATTCGTACTCCCGGCTGCAGAACTGCTGGTCGGGGCTGTGAGCAGGCAGAACATGCATCTAAATTATTGAACGAATTTATGAAAATTTTCATAATTGTACTGATTGGTGAAGTAGTTAAGGAAGATACTGATATTGTTGTCCCTGAAATCACATATTATTTCATGAATTAATGTTTATTTTCGTCGTCTACTGAGAATATGATTCAAAATGCACTGGTATTTTTCTCAAAACTCACCTTCACCTTGACAACAAAAGATAATAAACGTAACTATAATGAATAATATTTTGTATATAAAATAGTTCGAATAAGCTAGATTCATTTAGATTAGAAAATGTAGGGTGCTCTTCACTTAATCAATAACAGCTCACGTCCATTTTCGACAGTTTTAATCCTAATGCTCGTTGGTTTTCTAGTAAATAAGTTACAGACAATCAGTTCCGGAATGAAAGGGTATATGAAAATGTCATTACTTGCATACTAGTTGAATTTAAAACTCTCAAGCATTAACACCTGATTATGAGCAGAAAACTAACTGATTTTTCGAACGTTTTAAGCTGTGAACTATCTGATTAAATTGACGGTCCATGCATAATGCTCTGTTTGATATGAACTTAGGTGCAGTACTATTAATACCTTCTTGACAGAAATTTTTGATGTATGAAAATGGAAAGAATAACGATAGGGATATTTTAAAATTAATTTATTAATGCAGTAATTTTACAATATGCAAGAATTAAGGTATTTGATAGAATAATGCATGCGCATATTGTCTCATAATAATCTATTTTACTATCACTCAAGCACCATTTTGAGGGAGTTTCATGCCTAATTAGGTTAATTAGTGTAAACGCAGTGCAGTTTCCCTGTTGGAAAAATTTGAGAAGGCCGCTGCAGGAGCGAATTGCCGCACAAAAATGGACATAACTTTTGATAGGATAACCGTTTTTGAAAATTTAAAAAGTTTTGAGTTATTCACGGCCTCGACCATCACACTGATATCAAATTTACCAAATTCAACCTATTATGGAAAACCATTTGGCCTCTCTATATACAATATATCCATCATCCGAAAGACGAAATATATAGTTGGTAAGAGAGATAAGAGAAATATAGTATCTTCTTCCTTCCTGGCCTAAAAAGTGAAGCTCGACTTTCTTTCCAATCGATAATAGCTCTGATCCACATCTGCAATAGCTCGGTAATTTTTCTCCTAGCCCCAGCATCATCTCCTCCCACATACCTCTTCCCACTTTACCCTTGCATTCCCGATGGAAAAATCAAGTCCAAACGGACCAAATCAAATGTTTTCTTCCTCTTACAGAAAAAAGGTATGATCACAGAAAAATGCAAACAATATATCAACTAATCGAAATTTTCTATGACTCAACATGCGATCAAATTTTTCTAAATTGCTCCAACATGCTGCAATTCATGAAGGCCGATAAAAGGCTGATTTGCTTCCTAATTTGTATTTTTCTTCCTCGTTTGCGTTGGGAATCGATTCTAGGAGGCTTTTCCTTCTGAATGCTTATCGAGAAATAGTGAGTGGACTTGATAGAGCATAGCGAGTCAGAGATATTAGAGATATGGCTAGAGATGCAGAGAGGGAGGGATTGGAAAAAATGCGAGCCGATAAGTGAGTGAATATGTGATAGAGAAGGAGAGATATTAGAGAATGAATGATAGAGTATGGAGGAAGGAGAGAGTGAGAATGCCTCAGGAGCCCTCTTTTTCCACTCTTTTTCAGGGCAGCTTTCTTTCCTCGCACTGACGAGAGCCACATACATACACGTTCCTTTCTAGCAGAAATCTTATCGAAAACTTATCTTTTCAGTTTTCAAATTTGAAATAGAAAATTGCATTTGTAATTTCCGGTATTCGGATTTTCAAACGATGAAGTTATTCTAAAGATTCGATTTTTTCGAAACTTTAGAATATTTATGAATTAGAACTTGAAATATATCTTTTGAATTTAGAATAAATTTTATAAAATTTAGTTTGTTCCTAGAATTTTCCTTGATCCTTCTGAGACACACTCGAAATTATGCGCGAGAACTCATTATCGTAGGCGTAGTAGAAATGAATGAGTTTGGAGCAGAGAGGGCTTATTCATGAAATTGCAAAGGCTAGAGATTTTCACGGACGTTGAAATCTTTGGTTCAAATGAATTTCTTGTGTGCGGTTCTCTATCATATTGCTGGATTTTAAATTTTAGATGCTGAAGCGGCAAAATATTTGATGAACTCATCACTTCCCCATTCTGGATCATGATTTTTTTTTCTAAACTTGTATGAATCGTAAAGTTCATTTGGAGGAACTTGTGATACTTTGTGCTCTATATCTCGTCATAACTTTCGGCTAAAAACTAAAATTGTCGCCGCTTGACGCACTAGACATACACTTTTGAATTGAAGTCTATACGACGTGAAGATCAGTTTTTTTCCAAATAAGACGAAAATTTTAAATCATTATTCTTCGAATTTTTATTGAATCTCAATCTCTAACTGAAACTTCACAAGTAGCTGAGTATCCCATTAAAACCCTTTCCTAGAACTGTCATCAGCACACATCCTCATTATCTTTCCCCCAGATTACCAACACAAACACCACAAAGCACATCCTCAAAATAGCTCCTAATAAAGAATTTCCCCATTTGTCTGTGTTAATTGTTATTCATTATCTCCATTTCGAGAAAAATAGATCTAATTTTGCCCATTATCCACCTGCATAATCGTGTGGAGAATACAAAGTGTCGTTCTCGGTTCTAGTTCCTTGAAAACATTTTCGTGTTTTGGTTGCGTCTTCGAAAAACAGGTTTCAAAAGTTGGAAGATCTCGAATTTTCAAAAATTTTCTTTAGACAAACTTAAATTCGACGAAAATCACAATTTTAACTCCACACCTTCAAATTCGAACTATAGCGGAGACATTTATCACAATTTTCAATTCTCCCCACTATGCCCATTATGTTAATTTCTGATCATCAACAGTCTAAAATATTTCACAGCTTGCTCCCTTCATCTTTCATTAGCAGAAATTCAAAGTTTTTCTTTTTGTCTCTCTTCCATTACTTTTCCCTTCCTCTCTTCATCTTGTAAATGACATGCAGATGTGCCTTTTCGCTGGCGATTTCCCGAATAACCAAATGCCCGAATATGGGAAATGAAATGGGCGGGCGGGGATTTGACTCGAAGCTCACATAAACTTGAAGCCTGGTTCTTTGACTTCTATTTATTCCTGGTCAAATAGGCGAAATTGTTTTCCTAAAATATGCATAATTTTCGATTTATTTTTTAGCATTTTATTCTGGAAAATCAGCAGAATTTTTATGCTTCGGTTTATTTTTAGCTCACAAACTGTTTCCTTTGATATTCGCCGCTATTTTCGTCGCATAAATCCTACAATTAGTCTGAATCCTAGAAGATTCTTGTTAAATTTCGGTGATTGGTTTGAACGTTTCCCTCCAATTCGTAATGAGGAATAGGCTGTTATTGTAGGTTCTGCTTTTTGATTTTTTTTTCAATTTTGAGGCTAAATTATGGTAAAGATAGGGCGAGCTTCATAAAGTTACGAATTTTGATGAATTTTCCAATAAGCCTGAAAAATGTGGCTCATTGTAGTTACCACCCTCTTTTCGGAGAAATAGTATGAAGAAGAGAAAAAAGAGGGTAGTAAATACGAGGGACCAAAAATGCGAATAAACAAGAAAAAACCGTCTGATCTTTCCAACAGCCCATAATTCTGCTCGCATCATCAGTTCGCAGTTCATATCTTCATCCCTTCATCTTCCCCTTCTGAGCCCCAACCGACGTCCGTTCTTATTTTCATCTTTCTCCTATCCTTTTGGAGAATTTTTTTTCCCTTGGAAGGAAAGGGCTAATGAAACGGCTAAAGGTCTGCGGAGCATTTTCCTCGACTCCATTCAGCGGACTTTTACTCTTTTCTTCTTCGTTCCGAAAAATTGGTTCCTCTTTTATAATGTTCGCATTTTCATTCATTTTCCAGCTCATTTTTATCGCACCATTGCATTTCGCGAGTTCGAAAATTCGAAATTGAGAATTTTGCAGACGAAGATCAGAAAACTGCGGTTTCTTGTATTTTCATCATTTTTCTGATAAAAAGTGAAAAATACAAGAATCTTGGGAAAATGGGAGAAAATACTTAGAATTTTCAGAAGAACGATGCAATCCTCGCATAGCGATTCGAGTTTGAAACAGCACTGTTTCGGAGCCAATGGACAACCCACGGCAATTTCGAGCATGACCAATTCCGCAACCACTACGGGCTTTGCCAGTACCAAAGTCGTGAGTTTTCATGTTTATCTTTCACTAGTCAGAAAACTATAAGTGTAGGATTTCTTGATTATGATCAAACTTTGTGATGTTTTTTCCTAGATCTTCGATGTTTGTCTGATTTTTCCGAAAAAAAATCATAACTCACTCTGGTTTTTCCTTTCACGCATAGAGTTTTCATAAATAATAAAACGCTGCAAAATTCAGCCCATTCATGAAATTTTCGTTCATTGATGATTTCTGCAAAGTGCGTTAAAACTTGTGTATTTTTTCGAGATTCTTTTCTTTGGATGAAAACTGCGTAAAAATCTCGAGTGTACTTGGTTATTTCAAGATTCTCCTCATTAGAGCGATGCAAATTTAGGTTTGAAATGCAGATATATACATATATTCCCCTCTATTTCCATAGTGCTTTTTATTCGATTTTCATCTGAAGCGAATATGATTATGCACCTTCTCTGCAGTCTACAGCACAAATGCGTAAATGTATCTTTTATGATTCAGACTTACATGCATAAAGCACTAAAATCTCGTAAATCCTAGGTATTTGAGATTAGAACGCAGAAAAATAAGCTGAAACTCGTGAAAAGTTTCCGAATTTTCCATAACAACTAAATCTTATCATTTTTATCATAAATTATTGCAAGTTAGTACTCTGTTTTTACCCAAATCTGGCGCTGGCTTTCATTTTTCTCATTCTCTCATTTTTAGAAGCTCTCTAGCTTTTGAAGCAAATTATGCCAAAAATTCTCCTAATGAAGAGAGTCAAAATAGTCGTCGGCTGATTTCCTTACACTCAAAGCGCTACCACTGCTACAGCTATTGTACTCCGCTCACCATCTAAAGCTAGATGCCTCAGAGGAAACTTTAAAATTGAGAGAGAGAGAGAGAGAGAGAGTGAATGAGAAGCTAGAAAAATGTGAGTCAGGGCCAGATTTGAGTGGAAAGCAGTATAACTGGATTAAAATTTTGAATTTCTAAGACCTAATACCGGAAAAATGAATCACTTTAACTATTTTTGAAGGGTAATTTCTAAAGTGACGATATTTTAATCGGATATCTAAAATTTCGATCTCAAACAAATCCGCTCGAGTGTTTTGCTTATTCCCCTATCTGTTTTTCATCAAATCCCTCCACCCACGGAATCAAATTTATCAGTCAATATTTGCGCTATTTATATTTTTCCAAACTTCACTTTTCTCTTTAAAATTTAGGAATATTGAGTAATCTTTGATGTTGATGACATTTTTGAAAATAAGTGAGAACAAATAGGTTTCGCGAATTTCGCAGACTTATTTTTGAATTGGACAAAAGTTGGTGAAATTTTCATGATAGCTTACATTTTTTAAAATAATAGCTAAGATTTTCAGGGCGAGATTCTGGATACGATCGAGGAAGAGAACAATTCGACGACCACTTCGATGATGCAGTCGAGAATCGAGCAGCTAAATGAAGATGTTATGAAGGAGAACAAAAGCGAGACGAAATCGGCCAATCAACCTATCAAGTACTAGATTTTCTTATTATTGTACAGAATTTTTAAGTATTTCAAAGCCGAAATCATTGCTTATGATCAGTTTATCATTGTTTTTCACGAAATACTTCTATCAGTTTCACTTCTTTTAGAGTTTTAATGGAATTGCAAGTGACCTCAGTTTTTCTAAATTATTTCAAACTATTTTTTTCCAGAAGCCCGCCCAAATCAGTAACCTTTCATACGATTCAGGAACTGAAGAAGCACGGTGAGTTGTTGTGTTTTCGTTCGTTTAATTTTCCCTTTTATTCCTGAAGGAATACGAGGCTTGTCACTTGCCAAACTCTCCATATCGTTTTTATTGCTAGCGTTCTGTCACAAAATGTGTCCACTTGCAATTTGGCAGGTGACCTTATTTCCGCTAGAATTTTTTTGGCAGGACTAGGATTAATTGGCTCGAGAACATATGTACGAACTTTATGTGAGCTTCATGAAAAATATTAGTCATAGGAATTTGAGCAAAAATGAATATCCTATTGAAAATGTTGAAAGATAATTGGTTAAAAATTTGTCATTTATTCTAGATGTTTGAAGGGTTTATAGAAATCTAGGTCCTAAAATTGATCGAAACTTTCATCATTTTTCAAATCTCATTTCAAATTCAGTACCAGGGGTGTGCAAAAATGGAATTTTTAACTTGTGTTTTGAAAATTATCTCGGGAAGTGCGTTTTGCGTTAGCGTTAGTTAATAACGCACTACCTTTGTACACCCCTGTTCAGTATTCTGCATACTTCTGGATATTTTTGCAGAGTGCGTTGTTTTTGTAAATTGCATATGTTATGAGGAGATGAAGCGCGCAGTCCAGAGATGAGAGACTGGACTATACAATGGAGAATGGAGAAGGAAAAAGAGTTAGACAAATTTTTAGAGAAAGATAAAATGAGAAAGCAAAATGTAGTTTTCTTTTCTATCTTCAATTTGGATGCTATTTCTTCCAGCAAACAGAACTTCCATCCTTTTCTTGTCTTCTGTTGTTTAGTGTTGTATCCTGTCCAGCGTGGCCCCGTATATTTTGTTTTTGTTTTTGGCTGCTGACAAAGTAGCCATAGAGGGTGTAGTAAGGAAGAGGGTGTAAATTCGAGAGAACGAGAAAAAAATAAAGTTCGAGTTGTACAAATGAAAGATGGAGAGAAATTATGTTTGGTAGATTAGGTGAAATAGGATTTCGAAAAGAAGCAGAAAATGATTAGAGACAATTGAAATTTTAGTGAGAAAAGGAGATGGGAGATATTCTCCATAGAGAGAGAAAGAAAGCTGCATATCCGATGTGAGCGATTCGGAATTCCCAATGTCCATTTTTTCCCCACGGCCATTCTGTGTCAACAAATTTCCCCTTTCCCGTTTTAGCTGCTCAATCGCTAAACTTTCTGACCCAATAACATTTTCCCTCCCCCTGAGATGAAGGATAGGAAAGCAAAACGGGCTGATATATTTGAGATACAGATTTGGAATTACTGGACGCAAAGCGATGTTGTTATTGTCGTGCCAACTTTGACTTCTTTTGACCCTTGGCGAGAATTTATTCGGGCCTCCAAATTTGGTTTCCCCTATTTCGCGTGCCGCCCAGTGAGAGCGCCATTTTTATCTTTCAAACGGAAATTCACAATTTTCACAAGCGTGTCCACTCCACTACAGCCTAATTTTAGTACTTACGGAAGTAGTACGTAATTTCCTAGGGTCAATTGTAAGATTTCATCTATTGTGCGAAAAATCACTACTTGAACCAGGAAGCCAATTTTGAGAATTGTAGTAATTCAATTACACTAGAAGCAGAGGGGCTATTAGTTCGGGAAAATTATGATGGAGGCATGAAATCTGTACGAAAGTTGCGGTTTTCTTCTTTTCCTTCGAATCGCGAATTTCGGAAATTAGCAAGAACGCAGAAAACACACTGATGACTTGTGTGCTTGAACTTTTCCTTCTTCGAGCTTTTTCTGAACACTCATTTTCCTTTTGAAGTACAAAAATGATTCATTATGCGGTTAAGAATAGCATTTAAAACCGGCTTGTATAATTTTATTCGCTTCAGGGAACACGTCTTTGAAGAAGCCGGGTAGTCAGACGCTGCAAACTGCCTCTGGGACTGTATCTGTTCCTGTCAGTCAGTTGCCGAAGCGATACTATTTGGGACAACCATCTGCTGATTCCCATTCACAGGTTGGAAGCCTATCATTTTTAGTGAAATATTTCTAGTAGAAAATAGTATTTTGATAAACATTCTTATTTTCGAAGAAGAAAAACGCGCCATATTTTACAGTTGCCCATTTTCGAAAAGTTCACTTGTAATTAGACCAAACATCCACCGATTTGATTAATTCCTATTCTTTGACTTTTGCTAATTTTACATGGACGCATTAATTTCTTTGAAAAAACATTAATTGAATTTTTCTTTATAAAAAAAAATCTGAAAAAGTGATATCTGATAGCTTAAGCCTGTAGATTTTGTAGTTGTTTTATTTTGGGCTCATAGAAAAAGACACCGGGTTTTCTAAGAAATAGTATGGGAAGGCAAGATAGGAAAAGAAAAAAGCCGGTGTCTTTTTCTACGAGCCGTTATTTTGTTCGATGAATAGTTGGTGTGCGCTTCAAATGAAATTCCCCTTCGAATTTTTCCCCACTAAAATTCGCCGATTTCCTCGTCTGCCTATTTTTTCATCGACCTCCCTCGAGGCATATCAGTCCTGAAGATGAAGGACAAAAAGCCCCGAGTTCCTGGATTTGGACAGCATATAGCTAGAAAACGCACTAAACTTCAAATGACATTTATCATTTCCCGGCTAGAAATCGGGGTCGAATTCGGAATTTTCAAAATTTCAAGCAGATTTTTACAAGCATATCGAAATGGCTTATTTGAAAATTTCTTTTCGGGAAAAATACGTTCAAAATTATGCTAATTTTTACACTTTCAGCCTCGTCGGTACGTGAATTCTCGTCGTTCTTTACCTTTGGCCTCAAGTTTCCCGACGGTAGCGTGCCAGACTCGCAAGCGATCTTTGCTATCTGAGGTTAGTATATCAGACAGTTATCCTGTGATTGTTCCCTCTTTCATCTCTAGTCTCTCTCGAAACCTCTTTTATTTCCCTCTCAAAATTTACTTTTATCTCTAATTTCTCTTAATATCCTATTCTATTTTCCTCTCAAAAATCGTCCTGCTAAATAATTCGGCCTGCTTCCCACATCTACACCGGAAGTGGTCAGGTCTGGTGCCTGGAAAGGAAGGCTCTGCTGAGGTGTTTCACGGTGGGTCGTGGCCCTTGGTACTTCCCCTCTCCTCCTCGCACCTTTCCCCTTTCTCCTTCTGCCGAATTTGCCCAATTCTTTACGAGTCCACTTCATGTCCATTTTGGAGTACTACTAGAGAATTTACTAGAAACGCGAAAAATTATCGAAGATGATTCCTAGTTGGACCCCCTTTATGAATGAGGTAAACATAAGGATTTTTTCTCGCAGCGATATTTTCTGTGCAATTTGGTCAGTTCCTGAGGCCTTCCGAATTAGAATTCTTAAAGTTTGGAATTGAATTTGAAATTTTCTCAATCTTGAAGCAGGAATTCCAAACTTTCTTTCCGTGGCGATTTTTATTTGGATTCTCCACAAAAACTCCAAACATCAGCCAATATCCCTAGTCTTCCATAAGTTCCTCCTACTTAAATTCTTACAATTAGAAATTCAGAATTTCAAAACGAGTCCGCGGATTATGCAATTTGACTATTCCCTTACCTTCCCCTCGCATAATCTATAGTTTTTCCCCTCTCGAATGCGATTATCTCGGTCTTTTACGGTGTCCCTATTGGTTGCTAGGCTCGGGGCTTTTGCACTCAACAACTCAGGCATTTTCTCGAAGTGGCGAAGTGAAATCCCTGGAAAAACGCGGAGAAAATGCTTCACGGCTAATTTGCCTTGCTCTGCGGCTAATCAAGTCACATGAATAGGCAAACGATATGAAATCTCACCAGTGTATTTTGTCTTTTCTCGAATTTGTTACATCCGTTGATAGGTGGCGAAATCTTTATGAATCTCTGAATTCGGTTTTTTTTTTTTTAATATTTCAACAGATCTTGCAACAATGAGCAAGAGCATTACAGTAACTTGCAAGTGTCATATGATTGGGAAGTTTTATTTGTGACCAGACAAAACTAGACATTTTGAATTTTTGTATTTTTCAACATTTTCTCAAATCCTTTGAAATATCCTAGATCAACTATTTATTATTTCAGCATCTTGTAGTTGGAGACTAAAGTCCAGAAAAATAGTCGTGGTTAACAAATTTATGCGATCGTTCGGACTTTTGAACAGTGAAATATAGTCTTATTCTTTTCTTTTGGCATTTAGATTTGTACCTAAAAGTAAGTTGACCTAGAAGTTTATTTGCAGGCCGACATTCTCAAGTATTTTTTACAACTTACTCTTCGAACTTCAAAATAGTTTATGGCCGGCGATATTTAGATTGTAGCCGATGAAAAACACTAAACTCGGTATTTTTATCTGTCAGATTCATTATTTTCTAGAATTCGTGATATTTTGATATCCCCAGTCTCGTTTTTCCTCGTATTTACCCTCCACTCGAAATTGGAATCACCCCTTTTCTAGTCCGGGTGTTATGTCCATTTGATCATGTGCTTCGTCGCTTTCACGGGCCGGACTTTGCCTGAACCTTTTCTCATATTTTCCCTGTGACACCTGATTTGGGAGGAACATTGTAGTTCTCAGATTCATTTCCAAAAACAAAATATTGTTTTGTTCAATAGTCTCTTGTCGATTTTCAATGAAAACTCAATTTGCTTTCTACATAACTATCCACCTGACAAGCGCTGTAATACGAGGGAAATTTGAATTTCTATCATTTCCTAGTGTAAATTAGGTAAATTTTTTTTATAAATTCACAGGCGGGAACACACTTATTGACCAGAAACAATGTTTTCCTCCGTGCAACACCTGATTTGGGTGCTTCGTGCACGTAGCTGAGGAAACTCGCGAGCAGAAAAAGTGGAAGTGGGTGCTAGGGGCGAGAGAAGGGAATGTGAAAACAAGCTGCAGGGCTCTCTCTCAGCTGTTCGAGTTTGAAACGAGAAGCCAGTGTAAAAGACGTGCAACCCCGACATCTCCCATCCTTCTTTGTTTTTTTCTCGTTTTTCTCCGTCTTTCCAAACAATATTCCTCAGATTTTCGAGCTTCTCCAATTATCTCTAGACCTTTTCTTCTCTTTTATTTGAAATGCTTCATAATTTTGTCCGTGGTGGGGTGGCTCCTTTTATTTTCAAAACAACCTTTTCTCTTCTATCTCCGTCTTCACTTTTCTAGTGAAAGCGCTTCTCTTTCTATTCATTCAGAAATCAATTTCGTTTTTTTCTTCATAATAGAAATAATTACGCGAATGTCTAGTCGGTGAGAAATTAATTCGAAACAAAATCATTCCTTCTTGCAAGATACGTCAGAGATTTTGCACTAACTTTAGCTAGATCTTTTACCGGGAAAAAAATTAAGATTAACTTTGTCTGAGTCTAAATCATAATTTAATTAGCAATAGATCTTCTGAAAAATATTGTGATTTTTTTCATCAATGAAACATTGGCTAATTAGAATTAGCTCCAGTACGAAACAAACATGTTTTGTTGATTTCACATTTCATTAATTGATTATCATATGGACCATCTGTTTTTGATTTTTCTTGACATTTTCCAGAAAATCCTATAAAATCACAAAATTGCTAAACATTTAATATAAATCTTCAAAAATAATATTTTCTTACGAACTTTTCGTCGTCCCTCTGGGCAATTTTTCAAAAATCTCCACTTCCAAGTAATTTATCACAAAGGTTATTTCGGGGATTTTCTTACAAAACGTCGTTATGAATAGTGACTAGCTGAGAGTGCCATGCGAAGTACACCAGTCCTTCTTGCATTTTCGAAGTCTGCATTCCACTCTCACGTACTTTGAAAATACGTATTATTGCGGCGGCTTGTACGCATTATCACATAAAGTGCAGAATATCTTAATTCGTCGTAGGACACTATGAATATTTTAAAACTTTCTAGCCGACCTTATTAGGGTATTATTGATCGTTATCATTAAAATTTTCTTACATTTCATATATCCTAGGTAGTTTTTATGGCTTATCTCATGACCTAGAGATTCAAATTCTTCTACAAATTATATTATCCAAACCAATTTTCATAGTCTCTCTTATATCGTTGAATAGGTTTATTGCTCATTAGTTGCACTGGATATTTCTTGAATATTTTATTATCCCGGGCAGTTTGATTTCCCTATCTTATAGCATGGAATTGGAAATTTTATACCCTAGGATTGCACTCTGCGGTCAGAGCAGCTGATGCAAAATGTGAAATGAGAAATTAGATGTGTTCGATTAGAAAATGAGAAGGAAGTGGAGGGCGGGGAAGATGAAATTTCAATTCTCGTTTATCTGCAAGAAGGACTAATGCACTTGTCAATTGCTTCTTTTTCTAAAGAGTTCAGTTACCCTTACTAATTAATGCGATAGGGTAATTGATCTGTGCGAAAAACAACTCTCCAAAGAAACGATATTTTTAGAACTCGGAAATTTCGCCGTTTTTCTTGGATAGGGCTTCTTGAAGACGGTGAAATCAATTCCTAAAATAGACATTGAAAAGTTGTACTTCTACTACATAGAGCTGACAGATTTTTTGTCTTTGATTTCGTGACCTAAAATATAGATCTTTTTTAAGATTTTCACATTTGATCTGCTTATCTTTTACTGTCATTCCTATCAAATTTCATTAGGCTGATAATTTCTAATCTGATTATGCCACGAAATGTATGCTATTTCCATTGATTTGCATGTTTACACCATATCGAAACCCTAGTTGTATCGACTGAAACCCTGAAATAGTCCTCCTTTCAAGCATTCTTCCAGGTTCCTTATCACTCGGCTTATTGTGTCTTACTGATCAAATATGTTGCAATTCTAGTTTATTCCTATATTTACACCTTATCAAAGTCCATTTTATTGTCCAAAAAATGGCCGAAACATGTTTTCCTCTTGGTCTGCTTCTTCTGCAGTGTTATTTCTAGGATAATGAGAGGGAGCGGCCCCTGGCCCGTCTGCCTTGAATCTCCCCTCCATTCTTTGTCTATTTTCCTGTATACTCTGCTCATAAATCTTCCCTTCTCTCGCCTCGTCTTTTTTCCATTTTTCCCTACTTATTTCTACCCCAGTTTTTATGTTGTTTTGTTCTGGTGGAAAATCCGATTCCAACCGAAATTGTCCAAGTTGATCACGATTCGCGCCAGCCTTGAAACTGAAATTGATCGTTATCTCTCGGTCATTATTTCTTAAAATAGCACACTTTCGCTTGACAGATTCTATGAAGTGGATTTATCATTTTGTCATTATTTAGTTGCAATTTTTGAAAATCATGCAAACGTTTCTATTCTGAACCTTTGAAATGATGAAATTCGATCATTTCCGAGTTCAAAATACGCATTTCGCCAGGTTTCTCCTGGTTGTTTTTCTTTCGGCAGATCTTTAAAATCGATTTTTCTTCTAAATAACCGAAAATATTTTGAACATAGGATAATAAGACCTGAAAAACATAGACATTGTTTCTTCCCTCTTTCTTCTCTTCGGTGCTAATGCTAACCATGTGACGTCGTTTATGGACCAAACATTTGTTGATTTGAAAAATGCAAGATGCGAGAAAAAACGGGAAAATGTAAGTGCACAACAAGGCTGCAGAAAGGTCTTATGAATGAGTAAGCCCCCTTCATAGGCTTGAAGCCCTGGCACTCCCTATTTTGGCTGATTTTTGCTTACCTTTGCCAATTTCGACTTTTCCAGAATGTATTTGTGAAGCGTTTCATTAGATCTTTCCTTACAATCACTATTTCATAGACATTTTTAGATGAAAGAAAAAGTATTTCTAAATTTTCAGAATTTTTTTTCCATTTGCTAACCTTCAATCTTGTTCGCCTAGAAAACCAACAAATATTGTCTTTTCTCTTTACAAAACTCTGTTCTATTCAATAATTCTTCGGTTCCCTTCTTTCTCGAGGAGAATTTGATGATCCCGTCCTGTGTGCAGCTGATTCGTGAGCAGCTTGCAGACAGACTAAGAGGTGCATTGATGCGAAAACTTACTGTGAACTTCACTCATTTTTAATTTTTATATTAGGGTATCGCTAGGATAGTACTGAAGTATTGCTTTCTGAAGCATCTTCACACCCAAAACAATGCTCAATATGATCATCTTTTTAGATTACTTTATTCAGAGCCTAACATTTGCAAAGATTCAGTTTTTGTTTTCAGTGAGGTTTATTGTTAATGACCGATAAAATGAAACGCGATTTTGATGCAAAGAAATTAGCACGTTTGCAGCAAAACCTTACGATAATTCATCGATTTGATGAATGAATGTGACGACTATTTGTACATATATGCAATGAACACTGCATATTCAAATTTCTGCACGAATTATTTCGTCTCAAGTTATCGCGGTCATCCACAATACAAAAAGTGATATTCGCAGTTCACTTTTGTGTACAGCTGGTTTGTGGGCCTACAGACAGAAAGGTGTATTGGTGCAATGCACTTAACGGAGATAAGAGAATGCACGTGATTGTTGTGGAATTGAAATGAAGAGAAGAGAATTGACAGATATGAGAGACGTTTTTGAAAAGATAAAGGAATAGATAGAGATTTTGAGAGAGAATAGAGAAGCAGGGCGATTTTTGCACAAAAAAATGAGGAGAAGCCCCCCAATTCCTCTGTAGCGAAGCGAAGAGAGCAAGCACAAACTGTTCGGTCAATAAAGAGGAGGGAGGAGAGGGTTCAAAGAAAGAGGAAAGTTTTAGTGTTTAGCTTAGAAATCGGGTGCGGAAACATCATCTTCTTTTGCGTTGATATCATTCTCACTTTTCAAGAAAATCTTGCTTCCCTGAATTCTAGAAACAGCTCTGATTTGGTGATTTTCGCTGAAGATTTTAGGGCTTCTGGGCATATGTTTTTTTGCGATAATTTCTCAGGATGTAATAAAGCATAATTCTAAAAAGCTTCTTATGATATAAAACTATTCAAAAGCCTTCTCAAGATTATCGATAAAGAAGTCTCTCAATCCATATCCCTTTCTCTCCTTCTCTAACCTCCTGACTCTATCCCTTATTAGTCTCCCCTCATCCATACTCACTCCTCGCCCATTGACTACGAGTAGGCGCGCACTGCACACGCAGTCAGAGTTAGAAAGGAGCAAGCTTGAAACTTCGCCTAGAAGAAGAAAAAAGGTATCGCCCCGCGTTTTTGAGCCATTCATTTCCTATCTTTTCGACTTTTTTAATTTCATTTTTTTTAAAAATTTGCCTATGAAGTTTCATAGGCTTTTTATTCGAACAAAGCTGATCTTCACGATTTTCTTATCAAAATATGGAAATGATCTAATTTTATTATATCATTTCGAAGAGAAAATTTCCTAAAAAAAATTCTGACAAAATCCTTACCCTTGAAATAGGAATCGGGGAAAAAAACCGCGTGATTTCTTATCCTTGTCTAGGTCAGGAATAATTCATGTTTCAATTAATCTGTCTTTGTTCCCTTTTGCGATTTCGATTTCCATCTGTTGTCCTCTTCCCCTCAAAAATCTGCCCAACAATTTTGATCATTTAGGCTTCAGAGACTATCTAGGGACGGCGTAGCGCAGTGGTTGTGTGTTACTGCCTACAGCTAGGGCTCAAGTTCGCCCCCCGCTCCTCACCCAAACCAAGGGGGTTAAGAAATGTTGGTAGTGGATAAAACCACGAAAAACTTCGCCTAAAATCCCTCGGCTGTTGCACACCAACAACAGTCTGTCCTCGGGACGGGCCACTAGTCCTGCGTGGCTAGGATAGACCGACTGTACCCATTACAGGCTGAGGGTAGCCGATCCCCACCTAGTGGGGAAAAATAAGGCTAGGAAAAAAAAAAAAAAAAAAAAGGCTTCAGAGACTATCTATTTTCCAGAAAAAATAGATCTGGTTTGGATTTTTATCGAAAATTTCATTCACTTTTCTTTCTTTATAAAAATTGTTCATATCTAAACAGGCTGAACTTTTCAATAATCTTCTAGCAAAAATGCCCTATTCGAAAATCTTGGAAAGCATATTCATTTTTCACTTGAAAAAACGATGAACTTTTCACAAATTCTCCATTTATCCATATTTTGGTTTGGTTCTTTGCGGATTCGATTTTGTTCCGGGAATGGGCCCCGAGTTGAGAGATATTTTCCATTTCCCGAAAACTCTCCGACGGCACATTTTTTGTCGTTGCAAGTTTCATTCCTGCTTTTCCTTTTATGCTTTGCATTTTGGATTTCTCATTCATGTCAAAGATTTATTCCCATAACTTTCTCTAAATTGGGATCAAACTTTATCCAGACGCTTAAAAAAATCTTTTAATTTCCCTTATCTTTTGCCGTGAAGTCTAATAATACTTCCCGATTAATTCGTGCAAAATCTTATCTTTGTCAAGACGAATTTTCTAATGAACACATTTGAGATCTATTCTAAATTTGAGCACCTGCTTATCTTTTGGTTCTAAAAATTCCAAATATTTACCAGAAAGAGGCGGAGGTTTCAAACTAACGTTTATGAACCTCTTTGGTCTTTCTCTTCTCGCATTAGAGGCGAATAACTTCCTGACAGAAGGACGAAGACAGCGACAATTTGCAATTTCTCCCCTGAGCCTGAGTGAGCGCTGCCCCTAGCCCCCCGGCTGCTCGTGTTTTAGTCTTTTCAATTTTCCAATTTTGACGCAACCGGGGCTATTCATCTTCGTCTTTTATGCCTAAACGATGAAGCATAATCGTGACATTATGGTCTTCTTTATTGGGACTTGATAGGGAACTTATAAAAATTATCGGAACTAAAAATATCAAAACTAAAATAAGGTGATCTTCGCTTTAATATCAATGTACGCGTGCGGCTTTTAAATATATTTATTTTCAATTTTCTTGAATGGGAATAGAAATTGAAGATCATGTTGTTTTTCTGTGATCTGAGATTGTGTAATGAAATTTCTAGTCTGATTTTTACTACGTTCTTTGCTTTCATTCGATAAAGTGTAGTTTTTCCTGCCACATTTTGAAACGTGAGAAAATCAGCATTTTTGGCCGGGAAAAGCTTCCAAAAGTCGCCTCGCGCCGTAGGCGAAATGTAATGGAGAAAAATGGTGGAATTTAGAAATCCGAGAACGTGAGCTGCTTGCGTGTCGCCATTTAAATTTCTCCTTATTTTCTCCTAAAATTTTAGAATATGATTCAATTTTTCGTACCTTAAATGTAAACATAGCTCAAATTTGTTGCGCCGGATTGCTTCAATCTTCAATATTTTTTCCTTATTCATTCGAGTCTAATTACGACAAATTTGTATGACGCAGATCGGCGAAAGCATCTAGTCGTATCCATAAACGCATGACGTTCAATAAAACTCGCTAAAAATGCGCTGGTTTAAAATATTTTTGAGTCCTATAATTTTAATGATTTCTGACTCAATTAATTTAAAATAATTAACAATTAAAATCTAGGATTTTCGAACTTCTAATTGATATATTTTGATATCATTTTTCGATATCTCCTTTCCAGTTTTATCATATTTTCGAACAAAATTCTATCAAACTTTGAAAAACATCCATAAAATCAAAGGTTACGTTCGCTTTTTCAGCGTTCTCGCCTCTCTAATTCTCTTTTCCTGAAACGCTTCGAGTGGGACTCTTGTATTTCATTTCATTACTTCGCTATAATCCCATTCGAATGCAAGCTCGACTTGAGCCTTGCTCGACGGACTTTTTCTAACACATTTGATGATAATGAGGGAAATAGCATTGGGAAAACGAGAGAGCCTAGAGAGGCAGAGTATGAAAATAGTATATTGAATAGGGAAGTTGATAGTAAGAGATCGAAAGGAAGAGAGGATGAAACATAGAGATAGAGGAGAGGGGAGGGCTTCCTGAGGAAAGCCGGCTCGAATCTCGGATTATGCATAGGCAATTAGACGAGTCAAGCCACTCGAAAACTCGGACTTCATTTTCATTTTAACCGCGACAAATCCTTTTAAATTTCATTAGTTTTGTTAGTCTTGCGATTTCTTTAATTCGACATGTAAATGTTACAGATCAAGCATTTTCTTCCAAAGTTCATAAATTAAAAATTGAAAATCTTCCTGAAGCATTGATATCGATTCTCAGAAGTTTTTCTTATCTTTTTTCTGGAACATCACTAAATATTTGACAATGATACATAACTCGAAAATTTTCCCACATTCACATAATCGACAACCATGACTTTCTTCTTATCAGTATTTCATACCTATGATAGATGATTACTTGTAATCTTCCAGATGGGCGAGCGGATCCGTCTGTTCTCGACCGGATCATTTGTTCAGGCTGTGGTTCCCTCCGCTCCGTCTCCCTCCTCGTCGACTATTCTCACAAAGGCACAGTCGCTCAATAGCTTCACCAGCGATCAACAGCAAAGTAAGGATTTTGTTTGCAAATTTAAAAATTGCATTAAAATGATACGAATTTTCAAATGGTATTTTATCATATATCGCACCAGTGATGATAATGTTCATAAATTGAGAAATCGTTTCTTATCATTTGGTTAAATTTGCCGTCTCTTCAAACATTTCAGACTCTTCCTGACAAATGTAACGATATTTTCTAATCTGTTTCCATTATTTAAAAATATACGAGTTACCTTATCTTCCCTTCTTATTTGATCAGTCAATAGATTGCTTTGAGTATCAGTTCGTTTTAGTCTTTGTGTGTGGGATGGAAGGTGGACGATACAAAAATAGCCAAACTAGCGATATTTCTTTCCTTCCTTTGACCATTTCTGATTTCCTCTGTCAACAGGACGAACTGACTGATTTCGACTGCATTGTTTTGTTTGCAGAAATGAAGAAGAATGAAGGAATAGGGAAATAACCATTCACATGATCATCCTTGAATCAATAGAAATTGATTTGATACTGATACGAGTAGTACTAAATCTTTAAAAATTAACATTACAAAAATGTTCTTAAATAATTTTTAAAAAGAAAGCTGAACTTCATTAAATTTATAATTTTCAGGCTGCTCTTCAACTCCGATCCGAACTGGCGTCGTCAACTCGAAACGATGCTCTCGAGCGAAAATTTCTCCGAGGGAAGACAACAAAACTGGATCGATCGTGTCTTTGAATTCACATCATGGTGAGAATTTGGTTACATTTGAAAATTACAGACATTTTCCATCAGAAAGGAATGATAAGAGATTTGTGATAAAAGTACTCATAATCAACAATTTCGAAGAACCTTAGCTTGTCAAAGAAATAGCCGAAAGATTCAAAAATAGCTCTTAGTGAAAAGTACTCATAACCAGTAATAACTTTGAAAGAGTTTTGACTTTGTCTCAAACATCTAATAATTTTGTTGCACTCATCGATACAAACTATTTTTTCCAAGGGCAAATGTTTTTGAGCCATTCAATATTCGTTTTTCATGCGTAATTAGCCTGAAACATAGTTAAGTTTTTCTTCAAAAATTAAATTGCGCAGAGTCGCATGTCAAATGGGAGGGAAATGGATATGAGAGAGATAAACGAGGGACAAAGGATTAGAAAGAGAGGCAGATACCAAGAAATAGGGAAAGATCGAACTAATTAAATTAGCACAAACACAAAAATTGGCCGATTCTGCAGGGAGAAAAGAACAAAAACGACCGAAAATGACACCGATTTTGGCGTGTAGAAATGCTGCAATTCTTTCTCGGGAAAAGTTTATCTCGAAAAAATCGGATTTTTTAACTTCGCAGGAAACTTTCAAAGGAAAAAAGCCTTTCTTGTGTTTATTTTTTTTAAATTTAATTTCGATAAAAAATCAATATTTCTGGAGTAATTTCTATGCTATATTTTTCTAGCATTTTAATCTAGCCCACATATGAAAGTAACAATAACAATTCACCTGACTTCATCTTTTCCTTTCTTGTGTACATTTCCTATTTCTTTTCATTTTTTCATTGTCATCTGTCTTTCCCTCTTCTTTTTACTACATCATCATAATTTCATCCTTGCGCTTCTATCCCTATTTTCTTTAGTCGATGATTTTCTCGTTGAATGAGCAACGTTCTTTCTTTCCTCTTTAGGAATCTCTTTCTTTTTCCTATCAAGTTCATCTGCTATTTTCCTGTTTCTCTTTGCTCTCTCGAACTCCCTTGCTATTGCCTTAATTTTTGCCCGCGGCTATTTCTGCTTCTCTAGGAGTTCCTAGCTCGAATTCCTAGTTCGCTAGCATAGTCTCAGACCCCGTCCTTTCTCTCTTCACTTTTCAACACCCCGGCCAGGACTGGGCAGAGTTACGCATACAAGCAGCAGCAGCCTTCTTGCGTGCGCAGAATTTTAGCATTTCCTTAGTATTTTATATTTCCCTTTGAAATGCCGACTTCTCTGCTCTTTATATTTTGATTTTCATTGTCGTTTTACAATACGATTTCGAAAAACTTTCCTTATTACTGTTTTTTTCTGTCTAGATTCTTTTATTTTCAATTCATTTTTCTTCTCAAAGTTGAAAAGTTTAAGCGAGTTTTATGATTATTATTCTAGAACATAGCGATAATAGAGTTTCCAGGTTAAATTAGGAATAGTTTCTGCACTTTTCCTAGCCTAGCGTGACTTTTCCTGCAGAATATTTGATCTGATTTATGAATATGCGCTTTTCGCGTGATCTATAGCATTTTATCAACAAAGCCTAGAAAATATATGATAATTTCTAATTTCTCAAAAAAAAAACCTTGTGTGTGCGGGAAAAGGTCGAGTTTTCTGCTGATTGAAGATCACGATTGTTTTTTTTTTTTTGAAAAGTCCATTACTTTTACAGCTACACATTTGGAAATCACGCATTTCTTGCTCAAACAAAAATATTTTATTTGGAATTAAAATATTCTCAAAGCTCCGTGAGAAAACGTAAGAAAAAATATCTTGCAGAAATTAAAGATCATGTTTGGGTCAGTGGATGGTACGAAATACTAGCCATAGTTATTGTAAAGAGAAGGAAGGAAGGGGCAGGTTGAAAATACCCAGAGGGGCAGGGGCAGCAGCGTTTTTGCAGATCGAATTACACGGCACGAGTGAGTGAGTGAGAAGAATGAACCAAGGGGTTACGAGACGATTTTTTCCATAAGCAAAACTCGGAACGATCAGTGATTATTTTGAATTTACATGTCTTTCTAAAAAAAAGTGGTCGTAATTTTAACTCACCGAACTCTATCCCTTCTTGAAACTTTGCTTCAACAAATGTTCTCACAACCAGGCTTTGGCACGCTTCCCACCGCAAATATCCCTTGTGCGGTGAATTATTTCAGTCGACGCTTGAATCACTATCATTAATAGTAGGACGAGATATGATGACACCGAATTTTTGCGGTGGAAAACGTCCCAAGTCTGTTCACAATCTTCTTGATCTAAATTTATCCCTTTTCTCGTAAACACGTCAAATCAAACTTCAAAGATGCCTTCCTTTTTCCCTATTTCCAATCCATGCAAAACTTCTTTGGCAGGATTTACATAATTTATTAATTTATGCAGCCTCAGGCCGTGCGCGTCGGCGAGTGTTAGGATGTGTGGACATTTGGGGGGTTTTGTGATTCTGGATTCAGCAAAGGGAAATAAGTCTGGGAGAGGACATTCTAGGACTAGGGAGAAGGATTTTCTGGAAAATTCATTCACCATAAATTTCAAATACTCATCCACTTATCTGACAAGAGTATGAACTTCCTCGAAAATTCATACAGTTCATCAGATACACTTTTGAAAACTTACCCAGTTTTTGCATCATTTTAAAATTATTTCACGCCAAATTTCGTCAATTTTTCATAAAGTCAATGATATGCTGATAAAGAATAAAAAAAACCGATTAGCTTAGCAAGGATCCTCGATCTTTCGGCTATTGGTTAGAAGATAGAAGATTTGTAGAGCAAATGCCATTCCATTTCTCATTTCCCTTCTTTTGCTTCCCCTGCCCGTCTTCAATTTGCAATGCGCATTTCCTTACTCTTCACTCGAAGGCTTTCAATTTTACGCACATGTCTATTAGTAAATCTATCGACTCGAATATAAATAAATCTGAATCGCGATGAGTCGAGGTTTGTAGGATTCTCATTATCTAAATTTATGCATTCGTTGATGAATAATAAGTAAACCTGATGTAGTGTACGAGAGGTTACAGCAAAAAGGGCATTTATTTAATTCAGCGATTTTGCGACATTCGTGAAGCACTATTTATGACAGAATATTGTGTGCGTTTTAATGCTAAATGTGTAGAAAATGCAACAAAAAATTCGAATATTATAATTATAGACTTGAAATTTCAGAATACACGATTGATATCGGCGATAGTTTGCTGGAAAAGACGCCTTCCCAACTCGGCATGCTTTGTCAGCACTGCTCGACCACGGATATACCATGTCCAAAGGCCCAGCAGGTCAAATTTTCCCATTATTTTTTTTTGTAAAACTATCTCGAATCTATTATTTTTAAGCTATGAATTGAAATTCGGAATTTCATATTTCTCCTTCAAATAAAGCGCAAATGATTCAAACGAAATTTCGTATCTCTTCCGGGTATTTTATACTTTAACTATAACCTAAGGTAATTTTATGATTTTCTTATGGATATTTTAGAGTTCCATTTTTGCGTTACTCGTTTTCTTCACGACTAAATCTTATGATTTATGCTGCTAATTTCTATTATTTCGACTTTCATAATTGCCTATAGCAAACCATTCATTACTTTTATGTCGTCAGATGTGCGATTGCACCTTCGATTTTTTCACAAATGAAGGTTGCAATTTTACTCGGAAAAACACGATTGTCGAGGAGTTTTTCAAAATATGCGCCCTAGAAATCATAATTTTGGTATTGAATTCGGATTTGTATCCTCATTTGAGAAATAGTATTTGATTGAAAATTCAAAACTTCATGAAAATATTGCGTAACATTAAGATAGGAAAAAGAGACTTGAACTTGTCTTGATCGTTCAGATCGACTTTAGTTGCAATGCGTCCTTGTTAGGCAAATGCGCAGAGACAGATGGAATTAGGATAGTTCGGGAAAATAGAGGAGCAGACAATTTTAGAGATAAAGAAGATTGAAGAGATTAAATATTTAGAAAGTACGAAAGATAAAGAAAAATTGTGAGACTCGAGGAAAAAGGAATGCACAGGAATAAAGGAATGATTTTGGTGGATTTCCAAATGCAACCTGCGGTGCAAAGTAGTCACTTAGGCGCCAAAACTACCGAGATAAAGGAAGGGAGGAAAGTAAGAAGTAAAGGAATAAGAAACATACACGCAATTGGGCAATTGACTTGACTGATTCCGATTTGGATTCAATTTGCAAATCTTTCAATCTTCATTCATGGGTCACTGAGCGCACTCATTGAAGATTTCCCCCTATTTTAAATCGTCCATTTACTGATTGACTAGTAAAGTAATCGTCAGCTATTTCTAGTTGAAGCTATCATGGTGGGACTATTTTTAGGAAGCTTATAAAGTATCATCACTTAATTTCATGCTTTCTTTTATACACAATATGCTATAGGGCTTTTCTAAAATGATCCTCATGGAATCTTATCTTTTAGAAATATAAATTTACGCTAATTTTTCCAATTTTCAGGAAATGATGCGCTCTCCTTCGGTGCCCTCCCTGTATTCACTGGCCCCGTCCTCGTTATCCGGTGACCCGCTCTGTCGAATTTGTCACTGCTGCTGGCCTTCCGATTCCAACGACCCTCTAATTTCTCCCTGCAGGTGCTCTGGCTCACTCCAATATGTACATGTTTCTTGTTTGATGGTAAGTTTTGGTTGTTTAAATTTTGTAAATAACAAAGTATGAAATCGCAAATCTAATCGAGAAATATTGTAAAATTCAATGGAAATATCCTTGAAGATCAACCACCCCTTCTGAAGTTTATCATATATGAATCTTTAAATCCCCAAGAAAGTTCATTTTAATGACTCGGAGAATTCGAAATTTTAGCACTGGCTGGATATCTCCTCACGAAAGTTGCATCGACCGGCCGTCTGTGAGTTGTGCCTCTACAAATATCGAAGAAGACGAATATTCAAGGTATCATTAGCAGTTTCAAACAAACAAGCAAAACATTCCAACCGATGATAATCTTAGTACCGCGAGGTGAAGATGCCCACGTGTCAGAACAGAGACCTGCGCTACTATTCGCTCTTCGTCACTGCAGTCGTTCTGATGCTTCTCGCAGCGATCGCCACTGTCGTTTGCTTCCAACTCGAGAAAAATTACGGGTTATCTGCTAATAGGTAACATTTTTTTTAATTATAGTTGAACATTTTCATTTGGGAAACTTCATATTTTTCTGCACGGAAATCATGAAGATTAATTTGAGATTTCACTTTTTTTCTATTTTTCAGAACAATTGTTCAATTGACTGGCAGTCCGACGGCATCAGGATTCGAGGCGAATACAGAGGTGCATAAATTCCTTGCTTTTAAAAATCAATATTTTACAATTTCAGATCCAATCGACATCGACACTGAATTCTGGAAGTAACACAGGCGCGATTCCGTCATTGCTGCAGACCACATCGACAGTTAGAGACCATTCTGATGAAGTACAGCTTTTCTTCTCGAAATAAAATTAGACATTTTGAAGTTTCAGCGAATAGAAAGCATATTATCAACGGTAACTCTCATATCGGCCATCGTATTCTTTCTCAGTTTCTTCATGGCTATGTACGCTCATGTGAAGGTAAATTTTCAGAATTTATTTAAAAATAGACCTTAGTTTATCTTTTGGAAAAGCTGGCATAATGAAACGCTAAATTAGGCCACGTTAATTAATACATTCCAAACTTATTCGGATCACAATCAACTTTGACATTAAAAATGCATTTTGTCAATCGCATTTTCATAACTAATCATGTTTTCCCTAATTCAATTATGATCATACTAACAAGCTCATTAATTTATGGTAATCTTCCCGCTCAAAATATGATCTTCCATACCTTTCGCTGTTATTTGACGCTTCTGAAGAACCCTTGAAAATATGGATTCTTTGAGATTAGAAAAGAAATGACTCCCTCTAAAGGGAAAATGATCCAATGACGAAATTAATGAGGCTAGAAATGCGTGAAAATAGTGCGGTTGAGATGGGAAAATTGACTGTACACCTGCTTGAAGGTATTCTGAAACAACCTGCAATTTTACCTAAAAATCATGTATCGCGTGCAGAGCTATAGATTTTCATTTTTAAATTTATGCTAATTTGAATTTACTTTAATTTCAGTCGGGTCTATCTCTATGCAAATATATTTCGCTATGCTGGAACTCGAATTTGGAATGGTCGATAGAGGAGTACAAGCAGTCCAGGGACAGTCAATATCTAACCAAATTGGAGGAGTTGCGACGGAAATTACATGGTAAAAATTATAGTCATATTAAAATCAAAGTTTTATGAAATTACTTGAACTTCAAATATGAAAACCCGATTTTAAAATTGCCGAGTTTGGAGTTCACTTTACTATTTATACTCATTATATGCGCTTTGATTTCATAGAATCTTCAAAAATCCATAGACCATTTTGAAAGTTGAATTTTATCCGAGTATTTTCAATTTCATTAAATTCATTTCCTCATTATCGCGCATTTCCGGCAGACTCATAACGCGTCTTTCATTGGCCGTGCTCTCAAGCAGCTGAACAATCGAATATCCACAATCTCGCAGTTATTAAACCTTTGATATTAAAGCCCCACCCACTTTTACGAGATAATTGCAATTCTGGCGCACAGACATGACCAAATAAGGCGCGAAGGGCGACGATATATTGGCACAGGCACTGTTATTGATATTTGCATTGCAAGACAATAGTTCAAGAAGAGGAAATAACGGATTAGAAAGGGAGGGATAAGTATAAAGATAAAGAAAGGAAGGAAAATATCTGCATTCTTCTTTTCTGCCTACTATTTCTAGGGGATTAGTAGGTGCAGTGCCCTCGGAAAGCGTTAACCGAAACGGTTCTTTTTTTTTCTCTATTCGCACTTTTTGCGACTGTCCAAATATTATCTGAAACAACAGAAAGAGGATCAAAGAGAGTAAGAAAAAGTGTAGAAAGTTTAGAGGAAATTTGAGCATCAAAGGTTTGATGAGTTCAAGGAAACGCCTCAAAATGTCACTTTTTTAATTTCCAAAGAAATTTAATCGGGAACATTTTGAATCGATAAAATATTTTTTTAAAAAATCCACTAAACTATATTCTTCGAGATCTGAAATAAAGATATATCCTAATTGTGATAGTTTCAGAGAAGCAAAAGAAAGCCCCCGATGAAGTTGAGCCTTTACGAAGTTCAGTGATCGTCATCGAATAACGACGAAATTTTCCGCTTACAATTTGAGCTTCACCGATCTACCTGAATTTGTTAAGAGATCAATCTCCCAATTTTGGCGCTTATGAAAACGAACCATCTCAAATAGGAATTTTTCATTTTATTCGTGCACTTCACATGTAACACATTTCTCTTGTTTTGTTATTTTTTCAGAACTTTTCCAGATTTTTAATTTTTTTTCTAGAACATCAGTTTCTGGAACAATTCTGGCTGTATAGAACTTTCGATGGAATCGAAATTTTTTTTACAAAATCTGAATTTTCCACACTTTTGAAAATATTCGGAATTTGTGAAAATGATTTACTTACTCCCAAATTTGGGGTAAATATTGAATGCTCATTTTTGCTATTCTTTTTGTTTTTGTTCAATTCTTTTTTTCGCCCGAAATGTCTTCCACGAATGTTTTTCTTTTCTGCAACGAGTTTCGACTTTTTCTCCAAAATGCTACTTTTACGACCAAACCCGACTTACTTCTACTCAACCTGAACACGGTATTTTATCAAATTTGTCATATCTTATATCAATTTGTAAACTGATTTTCTTTCAAAAATTGATATAAGACATGATAAAGTACTCACGATTTAGTTCAATCTGAAAGATAACACCAAGTATTTCACTCTTCTACAAAATTGTATTTATTACAAATTTCAGCATCATCACTATTTATCGCACTTCTTTCTTATTTATTTGGTTTCAACAAATCTATGCATATTTTCAAATTTTCATCATGACATTTTCAATTTTACTCCAATTTTGGATCAACTTTTTCCAGGAAGTAAAATTTTCACCTGCAAACATTTTTCGAATCAATAAATTCATTTTCTTCTTTGATATTTATTCGAATTGGAATCAGAACAGTTGTTTATTTTTGTTGTGTCGTATGGCAGCCGACTTTGCATCTTTCTCCCTTTCCCTCTAACTCTAAACAATTTGGCCTTTATGCGATTTTTTCGTTTGGTTTCTGTTTTTCTTTCGTTCTTACCGTCATTCGTACGTTATTAAAACATCGCCGAACCTTACCGAAAACTCATTCTTTTCGCACTTCGCCAAGGACAATATAACTCGTAAAATAACGGTTCTGATAGAATAACTCTATTCCTTTACCCACTTTTCCATCTAATCTAAAAATTCAATACCCATGAACCATTAAAAATAGAATTCTCGTGAAAATTGTTCAAAAACATTGCCAGGAAACTTGAATAGTCAAACTCTGATTACAACTTTTCCGTTTAATAAATTTTGGAACTTAAGCCGAGATTCATCGTAATATTCATTTTTTCTACTACCTTTCAAAACTAACAATATTTTCACGAAATTAAAAATATCAAAATAAGCTATTTCTAACCATTGTCGTCCGTTTATCTAGCTTGCCTAACCTTGCATCGATAACCCTTCTCATTCTTGCATAACTCTAAATTTCGGATAATCCTTGGCCGTAAACCTTTAGAAATACGTGGGTAATTTGTCACTCTTTGACCCATTCAGACCCTGTGTCGGTGCGTCTGGTAGCCTGCTCTGCATCTTCTGCATATTCGGCCCAGGCATAGAGGCCAATGCAAATCGTTTTATCCCCGACAGTTTATTTCTTTCCCTTTCTGACCACTTCAAACGGTAGCGATGGATCAACTGCCCAGTTTTTTCCCTAGTTTTTCCAAGATTTATTGAATAACCCAATAGAATTCTTAGAGTTTACCAAAAATTAGCATTTCTAACTTCAGTGCTATTTTACTATCTCTGAACAGGAATAGTGATGGTATTCTTTTTAATTTAAAAGCTTTTTAGACGACTCAATATTTTCATATAACAAAAGGCAAATTATGAAATTACCCCTATACACTTCAATTATTTTAATGAAAAATGTTATGATTCAAGATTTTCGTACTCGTGCTCAATTTTCCGAATTATACAATTTTTGAGATCTGAGCAACATCAGCTACTGATTATCACTCCTCAAAGCCCATTTGACTTGCTAACAAATCACCGTTACTTCCGTTATTTTTAATTTCTTCCACCTTTTGCTATAAATAATCCCCCGTCCATTTGCAAACCCAGCACTGCAGGAATTTTTCTCATTGCTCATCGTTTTCATTTTCTAGTTTCGCAGCTGTTCTTTCCCATCAACATTCTTCAGCATTCTGTCTTTCCTA
Organism: Diploscapter coronatus; assembly: GCA_964036155.1. Lineage (NCBI taxonomy): Eukaryota > Metazoa > Nematoda > Chromadorea > Rhabditida > Rhabditidae > Diploscapter > Diploscapter coronatus. The sequence continues at coordinate 83,775,890 of OZ038422.1, read as the reverse complement.
TATTTTGCTTTGATTTTGGTTGATTATTTCCGTTCTATATTTTGATCGGGGAATTAATTCTACTAATTTTTATATGATAAAGTTACCAAAACACTGATAAAATATTGTCGGTTCTGCCATTCTGACAATATTTCGCTAAATCGAGAAAAAAAATGAAAAATAATCACATCTAGGGAGCACATTTGTCAGTCTAAAATATATATATGGGTAGATCGCTATAGCGAAATCATAGCTATGGTCTCAACATACGCAAGAGAAATTGTATTCAATCGTAAGCTAGATATTCAATATCGTTCAGAAAATATGTGGAGAGTAGGTAGCATCATGATATATCTGAAAATAACGCATTCCTGAGATAATTTACCAATCTGCCAAAAAAGCAAGCTCAAGCTCCACCCCTTTCTTCCAAAACAAGAGTTGTGTTTTCTCTTCTGAATTTCAAGGGGGCGTGGCCTAGCCCTCTCCTCTCTGTTTGATATCATTCCTTTTCTCTCGTCCTTCCCCTTGCAAAGCGCACTTTCTCTTGTTCTTTCCCTCTCCTCAATTGTCTTCACTATTTCTCTTCCTACAGATAACTCTCTGCTTCTCTTCTTCGCTTGCTGCTTGCACAGGGTGGTCTTTCCCTTGTCTTCTTCTTGTTTCGTGAAGTCTTGAGAGAGTTAGGCGAAATAGTGCATGCATAGAGGATAGTGCAGAAAGAGAAAAAGCGTACTATCTGTCTGACAGTCTGTAGCCTCTCTAAATCCAATAGTTTCTCGCTATCATTCTTCTTTTTCATTTCTCTCGATTCATGTTCTATTTCAACGTCACTGTTCGGCTATCGATTTCCCTTTCTCCTTTCTGAAATATTTCTCATCTCAATTCGCTTTTCCTTTTGCATCGCGGTGAAATGATTATCATTCATATCTTTCGCTTCAATTGCAAATTAGTTCAACAGTTTCAAAATTATAGTACTTTCATTCATTTTTGAGATATTACCTATTATAGTCTAAATAATGATTTACTGTTTGTGCTTTTGTATTTGATAAGAAACCTACTCCCAAAAATGTTCCCTGATTCGATAACAAAAACCACTAATGGGGTTTATTCAATCCTTCATCAGATCTCAGAAAATGACCTACATTTTCGGGATTTTTGTTCGAATTTTTTCATCGTCTTTCAAAATTTCTAGCTTAATCACATTATCGACTTCGCGCGCGCGCGATTTTCATGAAATCAGTCATTTGTATGAGAATTCTCTGAAACTGCTAGTTTTTCCTCAAAATTTGGTCACTTCTTCTCGATTTGCCTCTTCGAGCAACTTTTTTGTCCCTGGCGGCTTTTGGCCTGTCGTGCTGTCAAAATGTTGTTGCCCTGCTCCTTTCTGGCAGCCGATTTTTGGAGCTCTTTGCCTGTCCTCTGCCCTCTGCCTCGGTCCTCACAAATTGTGTTTCGTCCTTCGATCCGCGCGCGTGCACGCGTATTTTATATCCATTTCCCTCATTTTCTCTCCATCTCTTCCGCTCTCAAAATTCAATTCTCCTTTCATCTTTCCTTTGCCCTTTGATTTTGCTCTATTTTCCTGATTGCATGCGCCTCCATTTTGACTCCCTCTCTATTTGTCTGCTTCTCTCCTATCTCTTCACTATTCATTGTCTCTTTCGGTTATCAGTATGTGAGCTTCTTGATAACTACTCCTTTCTCCCTCTCCGTCATAAACATTCTTTGATTGGCAACCCAAGTCAGTCGTAAAATAGTTTGAAACTTTCAGGTTTTGACCCGCTCCAACCAAATTCGAAGCAGAGCTTTTATAACTCCTCGTGACTCATCCGGCGGTTTCCGGCCATATTTCACTCGGACAGCTCTGTTGGACGACGATTTTTGCCGAGTTTTTCGCGATTTGCTAACTACTTGCTGATTTTTCCGGATTTTCCTGGGGAATTGTCGGATCGATGGGCCGAACGGCGGCGCCTCAGAGTCCCGTCCACCGAATCGTCGTTGTCGGTGGGGGAGGCGTGGGAAAATCGGCTCTCACCATCCAGTTCATTCAGGTGCTTCTTCTATAGTTTATGAAAAATCAATAAAATTTTATCACAATCTTTCTGAAAATAACGCTAAACTGTTCTTAATTCCCCCTTTATCATGTTTCAAGCGATGCGTTTTCTTCCAAAACAACCCAAGCGCTTCCAAATTCCCATGTTCATGTCAAATTTCGCAGTTCTAAGCTCGCATGTGTCACTTCTTTTTTCTTATCTTCTTCCTGCATTTCTTTCTTTGTTCTACACTTCCAAAGATGTCTCATCTGCGGACTCTGCATCCTTCTTCTCTCTAAGTTTTACATTTTCTATCGTTCAGCATTCAAATGCATGCGAAATGTAGACTTTTTTTTGTTATGTGATGCTCTTTTCGGCGATATTCTTCCGAAGATATCTTTCTTTTCGCTTCCCTACCGAAAGTCCATAAATAAGAATTCTACGAGGGGCATCTGCTCTCATTCACTTCTTCCGCATAGAGCTTTGACTTGGAAACAAAACCCAGAAAACCGTGCAAAAGACATGCGATTCCCTATACAAATGCTTTTTTTTTTTTTTCAATCCATAACCTAATTCTGGTAAAATTTCTAAATGGTGCTGGCAGTCAGTCAATGAATTATACTGGAAGCCAAAAGAGACCCCATACGACATTGCAGTTTTACGACCGATACATCGCATTTCACGAGCAAATTCCAATGAAATTCGCCCGAAAAACTATACAGAAAAATGAAGATGAAAACAGGCAATTTTATTTATGGGCACTTGTCATTTGAGACGAGCACATTTTGGGAGCGACTCAATATCTAGAAAATGAAAAATGATAGTGCCACTGGTTTTGGAACGGAATGAAATTGATTTTTATAAGAATCTAAAAATACCATAAACTTTCCATCTGAGAAATAAAAGCACTTGGAATAATAGCATCGTTTCTGTAAAAGTCTAAAAATATCAGGAAGTTTTCTTCTTTACAAAATAACCTATTTTTGTTCCTTTATTTGCAAAAATCGATCGATAATTTCCCCCATCGGCCGTTCTGTTTGTGGCCACTTTCTGTGGATTTTGAGAGCAACGGACAGCGAAATTTGTGCAGTGAAATCACGGCTGAAATACGGCACAATAAATCTGGGAATAGTACTTGGAATTCTAGAGGAGAAAAGAGTCAGAGAGGCGCTAGACATACAGGATTTTGGCGCGCTACCGCGAATTTGTTACGTTCCAATGAGTACCAAAAGCGAAGAGGAGGTCTTTGGCAGTCGGAGTTAGTCAGATTTGTGGGAAAAATCACGAAAATATAAGAGAAAGAGAAATGTAAAGCAAAAAAGGGCTGAATTTGACTTTCTTTAGAAAAACAAGTTCTTTCCGTGCTTCTAGCTTTATCTAAAATATATTTGAAGGGGAAATTTTCCAGATCGGCAAAATTTATCATTCCTAGACAAAAATGTAAACTTCACTATTTGTATTTCTGTTTTAATTTTGCAACTCATTCAAAGTAACAGCTGGAGTTTTTCTCGCTAAATGCTACTTTACGATCCTTTTCAAGTACATTCGGCTAATAGATTTGTGTGCAACTTTAGTCTGTGGGTTTTCTGCATCGTTTTCAGCGCGGTGTTAGTTTTGGTAGTATCAAATTGCCCGCGTTTTATGCGCATTTTGGCCGATATTCTTTTATTCAGCGCTGTTTGTGTTTGTGAGCTCGGGGCCTGCAGGAATCTAGGCGTTGGTCCTAGGCCCTCAGGCCTCAGGGGACTCAATCTCGGGTTACTGCCACAAAATCTCGCCACTCATTGCTACTCCATAACTACATCTACAACGCCGGTGATAGCTTTGGAATGAAAAGACTAAAATAACATAGACGAGCAAATTCTAGTAAATCATCCAGAATAACATGTCAAAACTAAATAAAGACTATATTTTCAGCAATACTTCGTGCAAGACTATGACCCTACTATCGAGGATTCATACACAAAACAATGCTTCGTCGATGAAGATCTATGCAGACTTGAAGGCAACAATGAAACAAATGAAATTTCAAAAATTTATGCCAATTTCAGTGCTCGATACCGCTGGTCAAGAAGAGTTTTCCACAATGCGAGAGCAGTATTTGCGCACCGGAAATGGATTCTTGATAGTTTTTGCTGTTACGGATAGGAATAGGTTGGTTTTTTCTATCCATTCTATTATTTTTCAATTTTTATCTTTATCGATTGATTTTTTCACTGATAGTCTGCGATCCTTTTTCTGATTGCGTGCTAGCCTCAGGCCCTTTGCCTCTTTATTTGATTTTCCAACCTCCTCTCTTAGAGCATCTCTGCTTCTTCTTTCTCTAACCATAACTCTCTATTTCTTCCTCTCTAAACGTAAGCAAAACCGGTGCGCATGTCGTCGATATTTACGAGCATACCGTTACGCCATGCGAAATTCGAAATAGGGGCCCAGAATATAGGAAAAGAAAATCATGTGATACTATTTTAGGCATTTTTTGTCGAAAATAGTGAAAAGGGTTTATCCAAGTTCTCTTTTAAAATTCATGCAATATTCTCTTTTCTTGCATATTTTCTTCTTTAAAATATAAATTCCTTTAAAAAAAATTCTAAGAATACGCAATTTTCCCATCATTATACACAATTTTCGAAGTCAGGTCATTTCATCTTTGTGCTCAAATATGCAAATTAGTTGAATGGAAGCAAAGGATGAAAAATTGCGTAAAGCGGAAGGATAATAGACATTAGCAGAAAGGGCGAAAAGGGCACAAAAGCAGAAATGCTACCATTGCACCATATGTGAAAGGAAAAGAAGGCAAAGAGGAACTACTCTGACCTTCCATCCTTCACAGAGCTCTTTGCTACTGTTGCATAGGGGCGATTAATTGACCGTGAATTTCAAATATGTTCTGTCAAAATAGACGATAGATCGGCTGCAGATCTTTCGCTAGTTAGGATAAATTACATAATTGTGCAACTTAAAAGGATAAGAATTGATATTTATCAGCCATAATTGAACTTTGCTCAAATTTTCATGTAGATGACCTTTGAAAACTTCTTCCCGGTAATTTATCCCATACAAGATGCACAAACTTGTCTATAAAAGGTTTATTTTCCGTCAATAAACTTCAAATGACCGAAAACAACATCGTTTTACCGAAATTCCCACGTTGTTGTTGTTGTTCTGGATAGATTGCAGTTTTGATGATTGAGAGTTTCCTCTGACTTTCAACATATTCCTCTTGCCTGTTGCCCTTGCTGCTATGCCTTTCAGTATCATCCGCTGCTTACGAGCCTCGAGGGACATAAAAATGCCTCTGCCTTGTGCAAGGCTCGTGGAATAGATAGATTAGTTGTTGAAATCTCGGGAAAATTTTGTGATGATCGCGATTTTTGGGCAATTTCCGTTCAATTATCAAACATAAACAGGGAAAAATGAAGTTCAGCTTGTCAATATTCGAAATTTTTTTTTCGAATAATGAAACAAATACAAACAAATTACAATTGATTATAAACTTTTGAAAGTAAATAAATTAATTTTCTAGAATTATCAATCATTTTCTTTTTTCTATCCTCTCATTTCTCTCTTCAACCTTTTCTCTCGTCTCGCCTCGTAAATCGTTCAACCGCTGCTTCAGGTGCGCAGCGCATTTTGCCTGTGGGATTCTCTTTCTGATTCTTTTCTTCTCTAATATTCTTTTTACCTTTCTTATTTCTTTCCTCTTCCGCTTCTTGCATTCTCTCATTTCTCTCCCTCTTTTCCCATAACATTTCGTTCTTCGTGACATTCCACTATCGTTGAGACGAGGCGAATGCTAAAATGTACGAGACGACGAAATTGACCAATCCGCCGATTCAAATAAAACCGCAATTTATGCAGAATCAGTGCCAAAAATTGTAAAGGGAAATTTTTGTCGTTTTTCTATCAAACGTTTGAAACTTATGCCCAGTTTGAATAAAAATACACTCTAAATTAGTTACAATCTCAGCACTTGTTTCCACTCTGCTCAAGAAGCATTTTTTGTATGATCATAATTTCGAAAAGAAAGAAAAATATGAATTCAAAGAAATTTCAGTTTCGAAGAAGTCCGTCGATTATACACACTGATATCGCGGATAAAAGATCGAGACGATTTTCCGATTATTCTCGTTGGAAATAAAGCTGATTTAGAGCATGAACGACATGTAAGTCAATTTTAAGGTTACTATCTGCACTGTATACAATCATGATTTAGTAATTAAAGTAGTTGAAATGCAAACATTGCATTTTTATTATCAGTAATTGGTGCTTTGATTTGACATTATGTCTTGCATTTATGCGATAGTAAACATTCAAACCGCGCTACCAAATTTAGTCATTATCATTCGACGCGATTTGTAAATAAGTTTCGACTCCACAAAGTAAAATCTTACAGATTATTAGTATCTTTATAATTCTCAAATAGTTTTTCATTATTCAGACAATATAAATATTAGCAGTTTTTTTGCAGTAGAAATGTGATATCTTCACACTTTTGCCCGAGATTGAGTTTTAATCCTTATAAGAAATTAGATTTGGTGGTCGATGAACTTGAAACTCCGAAGGATTTTTAAATGAGGAAAAATTTCAGGTAGCCCGGCATGAAGCTGAAGATTTAGCCCGACAATTAGGCCTACCTTATGTTGAATGCTCAGCCAAGCTTCGGAAAAATGTCGACCAAGCATTTCATGATGTTGTTCGATTAGTTAGGTAGGACTTTTCTTGGAAATTTTAATTGAACTATAAATTTAAAACTAGATATTTTCTATTTATTTTCACCGAATCGCGTAATTTTCGAGCTTCCATTCAATTCTCGGTCTAACGATTTTTGAAGTTGTCACGCCATGTTTGTGAGCAATTCAAAAACTAAATTCAACGGAGTCAAGAGAAAAGAATCTAAAAATTCCTACGAAAAAATACTGAGAAAAAATAACATCTTTCATTCATAAGATCTGAGATGCAATGTTCATGCAATGCAAAATAGATCGAGAAAAATGATTATGAAAAAGTCTGATGATCTTCTAAAATAGCCAGGAATGTTTAGGAAATTCCAACATGAAGAGCGATTACCGATACATGAAGATAAGCAAAGAATTGAGTCCCCAATGAAATTGAAGAAAAGGAGAAATTGTCGAATTCAATGATATGTCTGAAATGTTTAATTTTATGACGATAGAATATTGCACACAATTAGGGCTGTAAAATGATTTGTTGTAAATAATAAAATGAAAAATACCTTGAAAAGTATGTTAATTTCAAGACTTTATGGTTTACAAAATGCCCTAATTTGTCTGTATCAAATTCACACTGCCTTAAATCTCAAAATGGGTATATTTTTCTTCATTTTTAATATTTCAATAATTAGTCTAGCGAGAATGTCTTTTATTTGTACCTAATAATTTTTATTGATTACCTCAGTTTTTCAAATTTTTTCAACAATTTGTTTAAATTTTTAATTCAAACTATTCTGTGATTATTATCTGCATTCAAAATCTATTTATTCATTGTTGTTATTTTATCATTTAGTAGACCAAAATCCTAGGACGCATTTATCGGTGTATTTATTAGACATTTTTGAAAATAGCGCATTATCTATTCTGGAATTATTGTAAAATTGATGCCACTACTTTGCAATCCATGTCATGACATTTGTACTTTGTACTCCAAACACATTCGTCTGTTTCATGCAAAACATATTCAATTCAAACATTAACCCCGGTTCAATAGTCAATTCTTATAAATGAAATAAATTACATGCTACGTAGACATAACTTGATGTTGAAATTTATAGAATGGTAACAATTGCTGAAGATATTGTTGATTGGGAGAGAACGTCGATATTCAAAAATTACGCTATTCGTCTCGTTTCTCTTTCACGCAACTCACTATTTCTCTCCAAATTCGGTTTCCCTAATCGTTGCTGCATGAATATATCGACTTTTTCTCCAATTAACGATATAATATGATCAAAACTCAAGTTCATCAATGTCTAAAGAAAAGAACAAGCAAAGATATCTTTAATCGGCCGAACACTAATAGATTTATGCTTACAACAGTTATATTCTTTGTGTTTATAGCCTCTAACGAGTGATATTACAATTCATCTATTTCATTCTTGTAGCCTCGAAGGTATCTCGTTCATATTGGTAACCTCGCATATTGCATCGAGACGTCCCCTATTCGACGAAACTATTTTGAATTGCATCCAGGGGGCCTGTTCACAACAAGTTCCGAATAGGGGATGTCCCATTGCATCTTGGGTCGAGGAGTCTGGGTTCGAAATTTCTGACCCATCAGCACTGCTGAATGATAATTCGAAATAAAAGTTTATTTGGACACATAAAAGAACAATTTACAGAACAACGAGGTTTAGGCGAAGATATCGAAGACGAAGAAACATAGGCACAAAAAGTAACGCAAAAACAATCACAGTATTGCTCGATAGGAAATCGAAAATGTTACACATTTAGAGCAGAGAATGAGATCACGAATAAGTTGTCCAGTGAAGGAGAAGTTTGGAAACCATCAAAAAATCATAATTTAATTTTCACAATCAACTACCAACGTAAAAAAGAAATACCCAAAAATTCAAAAATTAGGTAATAAGTTTGAAAAGATAAAGCGGAGGAACTAACAAAGAATATTGAGGAAGGTAATTTACGTTAAGCATTTAACGGTTAAAAAATTGAGGCCATGAAATAATATCGAGCTAACGTCACAGAATGGAAATGATATGAATAAGTAAAAATTCACAAAAAAACTGATCTTCAAAAGTAGTAACTAACATGAAAAATTAATCAAAAAAATTAACGACGATATAAAAATGGTAAGAGAAGCACGAACAAATCCAAAATACCTGAAGAGCACAAAGTCCGAGCTCGCCAAAAGTTAATGAAAATCGAGGGAAATTGTCCATTTGAAATAGAAATATCCCCACCTTAGAATCTAGGTAACTACGATTCGTTAGAAATTATTCATTCCATTAGAAATTCATAATTCGATATGAAAAATAATTGTGTTGAAAGGAACCTTCCTTTGCAAGATTTCACACTCCGACAAGATTATGTTTTGAAAAATTTAATTATTTGTCTCACAAATATAGGTTGTGAGCTTATTTTCCATATTTTGATATGTGAAATTTCTTCTTGAAATATCACGATTAGCAATCTTGTCGTATCTTGAAATTCTTTAGCATAAAATCCGAAAATAACCTGCTCTTCGAATCAACTTTCCTTCGTATTTTCCGTCTCTTCCTTGATGTCTTCCACCGTGCTCTGTGCTGCATCTCTGCCAGGTTTCCTCTGTGTGGCGGGAGACGAGGTCACTTTCCCCCTGACCCATTGTTGCGACGTCATGTTGATCTCCTTCTCTTTGCGCTCAGCTTCATCTTTCAGAACTTCACCCTTTATTCGTTCACGAACCTAAAAAAAGATAAAATTTGTTTCTAATTGAACATGTTTGGATCGTGAAAATGAATGGCTGGAAAAATTGGCGAATTTCTCTTCAATTTTCTTTTTGTAGATTTTTAGATGTCAAGCAAAATCATATGATAGAAATTTTAAAAAAATCAGAAATCAGCTATTTCTATTATAAATTTCTAGAATCACAAAAAGTTATGCAAAATTTTACCTCATCAGAATAATACTGCTTGAATTCCGGTTCGTTCGAGCACCACTCCATCGCCCAATAGACGTGCATTAGCAACTAAAAGACTGATTCAGCCGAATATTCAAAACCTAAATTTACCGCAGGAAACCTCGATGTGAAATAATGAAGGAAGTCTTCGGCTTCGTGTCCGAGCGAGTCTCGCAAATCTTGTGGCAATTCTCGATAATGAGCCCGCTTGTTGCGCATAGCTCGGAGCAAATCTCGGACCGAATGATTTTTGTAGGTGCGGAATTTTCGAAGATCTGGAGAATTCTTGCATTGGATTTTACAAATCATTTTATGATAAACATATCGTCAATTGTCAAAATCAAAATATCGCCCGTTAATTCTGTTGACGGCTAATTATGAAATTTCAGAAACATTTGTTATCAAAAACAGTTTTCTTACCTTCCTTTAGCTTGTCACAGATATGTTCCCTCCAGCCATTTCTGACAATCGTCCTTCCATTCTTTTCCAGCCTTCTGACCACTGAACTGTTGTCCTCGTCCTTCTCGACTCGATTTGAACAGTCCTATTTCAAAATAGGGTGTTTTTGGTTGAACTTGAAAAATACCCCTAGGAAGTGAAGTCGCTTTTTGGCGTCCCAGAAGAACGGATGGAGTAAAATGGAAGAGGCAGTAGGTCGTTTCCTCGGATCGGCATCGATCATTTGCTTGATTAGAGACTCGATGATAGTGGCATCTGGAAAAGGAGACATCAAATTTTATAAAGTCAAGGTACAAAGTTGAAGAATCAAGAATTGTAAAATTTCAATAATTATATGCATAAATTGAATATTGAATCGGTAAACCATGAAACATTTGAGCTAAAATGAAATTTTTAGACAAACCTGCATGACTAGCGATACTCTGCATGGTGTATTCTCCAGCGATGATATTCGCTTGTCTGCTGATCGGTGGTCCGAAAGGATGCTTGCCGTCGGTTAGGACGAAATAGAAAATGCAACCCATCGAGAATATGTCCACTGGATAACTCTGGAAATATCACCTACTTTACAAGACTAAAACTTTCAAAATAAAAAATCATCAAATTTAAAATAGAGCGGGCCAGAAATATTAAAAATATATATTACTACCGTGCTCTCAGAAACGTGTGCCTCCGGCGCAATCCATCCATCTGTCCCAGCCAATCCAGATGCAATTCCTCTGCTGAGCGAGTGCCTGCCCGGCTGAATGCGCTTGCAAAGACCAAAGTCGGAAATGACGGCTCGAACCACGCCTTTCTGGTTGGCCGCGGAAATCAAAACGTTCTGGGGCTTCATGTCGCGATGCACTGAAAAAAAAAGTTGAAATTGTTCTAAAATATAGTAAACCAGAGGAGCAGATAGCAAATCTATAGAAAAATCCAGGAATGGAGAATTTGAAAATGGAGAGAATATTTCATAGTTTTATAAGGAAACAATTGAAACGGAGTCTTCAAAAACTTTGAATGAAGACGTACCAATTTGAATAGAGTGCAGATGAGCCAATCCTTCTGTAGCCTGTCTCAGCAATTCCACTCTAGAAATCTGCACTTTCTCGCGAACTCGCTCTTCCTCCACATAATCATTCAAAGTTGCGATGCATAATTCCAATGCCAGGTAACGGAATTGACTGTCTGCTTCCTGAAAATAGTCTTCAGTTCAAAAACTCTAGAAATAGCATTTACATTAATTGCGAACTACGAAATTGAAGAACCTCGAATAGCATATATCGCTCTTTGCAATTTTGCAGGAAAAATATTTGGAAAATAATAGCAAAAATTGCAAAGGAGGGAAGAGGGATGAAGCCTTACCATGCAGAAATACCGGATGACATGCGGATGCGCATCGGACTCTCGCAGCAAATCGGCCTCTCTGTCGACAAAGCGAACGAATTCGGAGACGACGCGTTTCACTGCCACCTCGCGGCCGTCGAATTTACCCCTGCAAATTTCAAAATAATTTTTAAAAATTACGGTGAAGATCAGCTCCAAAAACCTTATTTTCTCGCTAATATGATAAACACAATGTTACGTTCATGGAAACATGAAGAGGAATCATTTTTGAAAATGCACAAAAGTATAAAGGAAAAATGAGTACCTATAGACAACCGTTCCCTCGCACCCTCTTCCCAGCACTTCTGACGGATTGTACTGCAGTTTGCCGACGTTCATCCAGCCCTCAGGCACCAAATCTGTCCGAGTGAATGCCCAAGTTCTGCTGCCAGAAGAGTGACGGGACGTTTGAGCACTTGGTGGTTGTTGGGCCAGTGAGGCTGCTGCTGACTGAAAAATTAGAATTTCTTATTTGATTATTTGAGAAAAAATCCATCGGTATTTTTTTTATAGATCTTCTACGCCGAATTTATCACGAATTCGGTTTTTATGGGACGGGTAAATTCGTGACAGGCCTTCTCCACGCTAAAGATAATGTGGTTTTCAAAAATTTCGAATAAAACCTTATTTTTCAATTATCTTCAAAACTCTTCGTGGAAAATCTTCAATTTCATAGCTACTATGTGATCTTAATATCCACCAAAATGCTCCCATTCATTTGGTTGTAGGAGTTGTTCCTCTTTGCATTCCTTTCTTTACTCTCGTACTCACACTCGCCTCCTTCACCTGCCACCTGCTCACGAGAATGAAAGAAGGGAAAAAGAAAGGGAACACAAAATGAGTGAATGATTGCTGGAACTCAAGCAAAGAAGCAACCAGATCAAACCAATCGAATGGAATCACGCGGGTATCAAATAAAAACAACACCGGCCTGCAAAAGAAGAAGAAATGAGTATATTTTTGATTGAAAACTATCATATCGTTATAATCTGCATTGGAATTTCAGATTCTTCTCTTTTCCTTGAATTGACAAATTGACATTTATGCTAACTTAATCAACTACCATCTCCGGTTCTTTTTTGCGCCTTAGAAACCCTTTTCACGGAAGATGGTGTCATTATGATTTCTTTAATTCGTTGCAAAGTGTCATAGTAATCTAAGAAAGCAATAGTATAAAATACAGGAAATTATCACTTTCAGATTGTCATTATCAAAAAGTAAAATTTAGTAAAAAATTACCTGTCTTCCACACATCCAAATAGTTGTGGCCAGAAGCAGAATGAGAGAAATGACAACCGAGTAGAATTGAATCGGATAGAGCAGATAGATGTGGTAGATCATGGCTGACAGAGAGGGCTCCTGATCCGAATGAGCTGAAGGACCACCGATTGCAGGCAACTGCAAAAATCATCTCATGAAGATTCTGGTAAGTTGGAAAGAAATTAATAAAAAAAAACAAGACTGATATTCAAAAAATGATAATTTGAATTTTACCTGCTTAGGATTATCGTTGTCATTCTGTTTCCAAGTGATCGATTGTGTTGGGAACTGGAAGCTCGGGAATCGGGCCGGAAAAATCGGACTCACTGCCATCGGAGGTGGCTCATGATAGCCTAAGAAGTTGGTTTTTTTTCCTTTGAAAGCTTCAGAACAAAGTTAAAATTTGGCATACCTAACACTAAAAATTCCCCTTCCAATGTTTTATGTGTGATCGATGGAATGTTCTCCGCGGAAACGATCGGCCTCTTCGGGGGCACGTATTTTTTGCGCTCGTCTGGCTGAAATATTTAATTTTAAAACTTTGAATTAGTAGCTCTTAAAATAGGCTAGAGGGTGCGGACGTCTAGATGCAATTGTAAAATGCTGCACGATTACAGTTATCCCTCTGGCCCATTTTAAGAGTCGAAATAATAAAAAGAAATCTGAGAAGATGATGATATACTATTTACCGTCAAAGCGATAGGACTAGGTCCTTCCAACAGTGGCGGTCCGAGGAGCTTCGGCGAATAAGTGATGGTGTGCTGATCCACCAGAGTGTTCATCGCGTAGAGTCCATAGGGCGACTCCCCGACGTAGAGTGTGTTGTAGAGAGTCGATGCGGAGGATGAGCTGGAGGGGGAGGCAGACAGCACGTTCTGCCATTGCTCGAGGGTGTAGGCACTCTGAAAGTTTAGAAATTGTTATCGTTGATGGTTTTCTTAGTATTCTGTCCATATTTGAAAATAGAGTCATAGGCATATATATTAACGAAACTGATATCAATGCGAAGCTTTGACACACACATATGAGTTTCATTGTCATAAAAAAAACTAGGAAAATTGCAACGCAAGAAACAAGCAATTCAGTATACCATTTCTTTGCCTTTTTGGATATACTATGATAAACTTGTGGGAATTTTATCTTCCTGATTTTTTCTAATCAATCATCTCGTGTCTAAACAGCTTTATCATCTTATATCAAAATAACCTTTATACGAATCCTTGCTCGATTCAACTCTTCTCCCTTCCTCTTTCACAAACTTCCACCTGATATCTGACCGATTCATCACCTCAATTGATGAACGTCGAAATCCGACAATCGAAAAATCCGATAGACGATTTTCGATCCCCAAATTCACTCTCCCACTTTTTCCCGTCTCATAGTCAGGCGCATATTTGCTGCTTATCGCCGAATGTAAGTTGCTAAATTCGGTGTATTTGGCATCTATAATAATTGGCAATAAACAGTTCGGAATAAATCCTCTAATTTCAATCTCTGAAGGATTTCCTGACTCGGAAAAAATACGACTCCGAACCTCTAATTTTTCAGATCCAAATTCTTTTCAACGCTGATGATTAAAGATTTAGAATTGGTTATCAGCAAGTCATCGAAAACTTGAGTATATTTTTCAAAAATCTTTCAGCCTCCGGTGTTTCTTTAACCGCATCGTGACAAATCTCCTGCCGAGTTCTGCACAGATAATCACCGATGCCTATCCTCCTTCCGTCTTTTTATAAGTTTGAAATATTTGTAAGAAGAATTTCTCTTCCTTCAGGAAGCGGCAAGACAACACACAGTCGAAGTGCCCGAGGGTGATGATAAAGCTGAAAAGAGGGAGGAGACGAAAGAGTAAAGGATATGAGGAGGGTGCAGACAAGCAGACAGAGATAATGATAATTGAGTAGAAAGATAAAGGCATGAAGAGATAAGGACATTTGAAGAGAGTGCCAGACGATAAAAGGCAAAAGGGATGATACAACAACTGGCGTGTCACCATGAGCTATTTTCTCTTCCATTTTCTGCCTTTCTAACTCTCGATTTTCGTTATCTCTGCTCGTTTTCTGATTCTTTCTTTCTAGCACGTTTTTCATTTTCTTCTAACTTTGAATTTCCACTGTCGTCTTGCAGCGATTTTTCGACTCCCACCTTACCTTTACCTGAAGTCACTTGAAGCAACACTCTTATTGTATCGACTTTCAGCTGTATTTTCAACGGGATCTTTGAGGTTTCGAAATCTTCCACTGGGAAACTGCGGTTTCTGCTAAATTTTCTCGGATATTCCGAATTTTTCGATTTCTAAATTTCAGCTCAAATGCATCGAAGGGGAGAAAAATAGCCGTTGATTAATGAAGTCATTTCACATCGGTTCACTTTGAGTCTATTAGAGTGCAATGTAACGGGGATATCGATTTTTCATCAATTCACTTATCAGTCGACGAGCTTCAGCGCGTTTTGTTGGGTCTGCGTAATTTCAGACCAAAGGTTCAAGACATCTTGGAAAACTATCTTCATTTTAGAGCATATCGGCATAAAATTCGAATAATTTCTTCTCTATCGGTATTTCAGTCAAATTATTGAAACGCCTAAAAACAGCTCCCTATTTTTTTCTTGTAGTTCACATCTTCAGAGACCGTCTATCAAAAACTCTTACCATTTCCCCTTTATCTACATTCCGAGTCAGCATTTATGAAGCATTCTAGAACAACTTTCTATTTATGCTAAAGTGTATCAGCTGAAAACAGGCTGGGAAGAAATCCCTTTCAATTTCTTCTTTCTCAAGTCTATTCCCCCCTCGACTTCCGTGGGATTGTGTGACACACCTGCGAAACTTCTCGCTTCATCCGATTTCAGTCCTCAGAAGAAAACACAGAATTTGCCCGTGTCGAAGTTCGGCTAGCATGCCGCTCATGACTCAAGCAAGCCTGTGTGATAGATTCTCGTAGACTCGGGGAAATGCATATCCCTTTCTTGTGCAACTCAAAATCAGCCTGTTTACTTATCATTGATATATTTTGGACCGTGTGTGACAATTTCTGAGCATTGGCATGTTCAAACTATAGAACGACGAAAAACAAGCAGAGTGACACAAGCGCTAGACTTCAAATTCTGGCATTTTAGTTGTTCGACTTATCTTTGACGATGTCAATATTTCTGATCGTATAATTTTTCGCTGACTATTTCGTAGTTCTTCGATTCTCTATTTTCTCCGACTGCCGTTCGTTAGCACCTTCTCTTCAACTTATTTTTCACACTTGGGTGTTATATTTCGAGGATAGTGCACATTACATACCTCTTCATGAGGAATTAGTCCAACAAAAGCACTTTTTCTCGAAGCAGAACTTATTTCTCGATCGATCGATGCCCGATTTTGATAGCGTTTTCGCTGTAAAGCTCCATCCATCATCATCACAATGTCAATGTGTACAAGCTCATTTCTCTCCTGTCACAACTCCTACTTATTGTTAGTTGTTAGGAAGTGGAATTATTGGGATCGAGAGAATTAACATAATCTCATATCAGCGTAAATTATATTCATCTCTTTACAATTTTAACTTATCAACTAGCTAAGCTTTTAATTTATATCACCCAAAATTCAATCACGAAAAACTCATCGAACTTTTTCGTTTTTTTTTTTCGAAATGAATTTTGGCAATCTCATTTCTGATTGATCTGAGTTCCAATTTCAATCCTACACACTTCTGTTTTCATCTGACGAACTTCTTCGGACTTGATCAAATGCATCATCTTCCACACTAAACCATCATGAATCTTCATTAATCATTCCATTTCTTTTCTGCTTAATTTTCGACCAAAATCTTCGAATATTTTGTCGTTTAGCGTTCTCGATCAACTAAACGACTAACATACGCATTACTTTCAGCCTCCACAGAGCCCCATCTCCGCACGCGGTTGTTTTTCTCGTCGCCTTTCTCGCAAACGACTTGACCGAATTTGCGAATCCGAATCAAGCAAAAGACGACGCGGGACTCGTTGACTGGCTTATTACACCTGGAGAAGACGGGAGAATAGCTTGTGGCAAATAAGAAATCAATCCGTCAAAAGAAAGCATCTCAGCCTCCAGCAGCACATTCATCGCCCGCCGCTCCACTCGTCGAGAGCTTTCAGCCACCGGAAAATTTGCTAGAGTATTTCTGCGGGACTCTCGAGGGAGTAGTGCGAATGCGAGGCATGAGAAAGATGCATGAAACATGGAGCACTAAGCAATTCATTAATTACGAGGCGACACACAAGATCCGCTGCTGATTGCCCAGATATCAATTGATAACGCACACATCTGTCACGCAGAAAAATTGCAACCACCTGCTAGAGAAGTACGCCACAGCAGTTCGACAAAGGTAAACACACGTCTAGACAAGTTTATGATTGCATAAAATCGAGTTCGTAATCTGTGTCAGTAGAGAAAAACATCAAATCAAAGTTGAATCATGCGGACGTTTATCCTTCATTCCAAGTTATCAGAAAAATCATGTCATAATTAATCACCCTCCAAGATACCTCCTCAACTTGTAGTCTATTCATATGCTCGATTGATTTCTTGCACGCTCATTCGCTCATTCATCAATTATCTGCAAGAGCAACAGGGCAACGAGAAGGAAGTGTTCTCGGGCGACGATTTATCATCGTGTAAAAATATTTCTGTATGCGCACTTTCGTGACGTAAATTCGTGATATGCGTGAAATGTCCGAGAAGAAACGCGTAAGATCCTTCGGGCATTCATTCACCCAAGCATCCGTGTCAATCGCCCACTCTGCAGTCAGGAAGTAGTCAAGCTCAGGTCTAACTGCTTCTTCCTCAGACTCATTTCACGGCTCTCGGTCGGCCCTGCAGCTCACGGACTTTACAACTCAAAACTCTCAGCCCAAAAACCATTTCGCACTTGCAAATTGCACGCCCATTTCACCGCAAAGATGAGCACAAACCCAGTTCAAAGTTGATGGCCGATAAAATAATCGATATGCGAAGCTTTCTTTAATTATAAGTGATTGTGCTTTCATCCGTATTTTAGTCCTAGAGTGTAGAATTGCAATTTGAATTACTTTGTGGTTAGAACAAGTGAAAACGTATCTAAAAGTTTAGCATTTTCTTCGTTATGCTCATTTACACTTTCTCATAGATACTGAATAATCAAAATAAACAATCGACTTTAGCTTCATGGTGATATTTTCAGGTTTCACTCTACTCTCTAAATTATCTACAATTATTCCTAACTATATTATGAGTATTTCTAGATACTAAATTTGCCGAAGAAAATGGATGGAAATGAAGAGGGCGGTCAGATAGCGTTTGAGACGCCCGAAGTGGTGCAAAACAGAAGGAATCGGTCGACCGAACAGGTAAAAACAATTAGTTGATTTTGAAATTCTACTCTCCCAAAAATGCAATAAAATCATTCCAAAAACTATCCAAATACCAAAATTCATCATTCAAAATTACCACTTCAGAGCATTGGCAAACGGTCGTCGATGTACAGTGGAAGGCAAACGTCAGAAGACAGTAGGAACATCCGATTCGTCGACAAAGACATCATTCTGCCAGCCACGACAATGCTTATGGCACCGATTGAACGACAAGACAGTCGAAGGGGGTCGTTTGATTTGAAAAGTGTAAGTAAATTGTACATGAGAACATCAATACGAAAACGGAAAAGTGCCATTTTCTCCCGAAAATTTTCGATCGTTGGACAAAATCCCTTCGAACAGAAGTCAGAAAGAAAACTTTCTTATGATTTGTCTTATTTTTAATTTTCAGTTTGCTCGTCGATTTTCGGTGAATCCTGATTATCTAAGAAGGCATGGTAGGTCAAATTCATCTTCATTTTTCCTATAACCAAAGTACAAGTGATCTTTCGAAGTTTTGAGATTTAGTGGGATTTAATTGATAGCTCTGATCTCTGAAAGTCAAGGCGAAAAAATCGGCAATAATCGTAAATTTTGCGAATTTATCAAACAATCAATAAAGGTATCTTAGAGAGAGCAGGCTAAATGTGCATTCCATCTCGTCAAAATGTTTTCGTATCAGAAAAATACATGGATCAAGATAACTACAGCTTTCAAACCATTTCACTTTGACACCTCATATTTTGCAGACACAAGTCAGCAACCATTAGTTCAATTATTAGAGTGCATTATTAGGCTTTTTCCTATCTTTCGAGATCGCAGAAAAAGAAGCGATAAGAGGACGGCACAGATAATGCTAAGACTGATCGCGCTTGCTGCGGCGCTGCAGTGAAACATTGTCGGGTTGAAAAATGGCCGTTCGGTAGGTGAGGCGAAAAGAAGCGAGGGGAATCAAGAAATATAGCTGCTTGGTGCACCAAAAAGCTTGGAGGGTGGAGGGCCTGCTCAACATAGCTGTGCCTTCTGTCTTCGTCTCTTCTTTTCTCCAGAGCTACATTTTATCCTTGCTTCAATCCATCCAATCGGACTCAGTATCAGTTCAATTCGAGCTGTTATCCGCTATATCTCTCTGGTCCAATCTACTGAGTGTTGTCGATTGATTCTCCGGGTTTGTGTCTCGCAACAAATTATTCTGGCAGAGCTCAGCTAGCTGTTAGTCTGTCAATAGTCAATAATACAGCGAGCAGGCCAATTATCGAATCATCCAACTAGCACATTTCCCCCGATTTACTACCTCTTTGCACAACACATTCTGCATCTAATGACTTTCGCACCATATTACTGGATTATCTACAAATAGATGTTCGAAATGCGCGAGCGAAGCACCAGCCGGATGGTCTTCATCCCGGGCGCGCTCAGCTCCATGTCCTTCAGAGCGAGGGGCTATCGAGGTCACGAGACTTTTCTTGGCAAAGCACAATTCACTTATTTTGTCTATCAACACCGTTGTCTTTTCATGTTGGTGGTCAATGAATTGGATGAACTTTCCAAGCTACCCATGAAAAATCACCATCTAGGCAATAACCAATCAGACCAACTGCGATGATTAATGAAATAAGTAAAAAATCTATTTTGCAGGTCTCACGAAAATACGGGTACGAGGCCACCTTGATTGGGATCAGATGATACACCGATTCGAGCGACAAAGTACCTTCCACGGTGTATGGTAGGATAAGGCTTTTTGGATCATTCAGTAATCTGATAAAATTCAAAAATTAGCATACATGCTTTCTCCGATTTTTCCTAATCGTAAATAATGAAGATAGGGTTGAAGTTAGAAAGTGCTAATTTTTAAAATTCAAACAACTTATTGGATGATCTGCTAGAAAGTGATCAGTTCAAAATCGGTAAAACTCCAGTCATGCTGCAAACGCTCCAAATCGTCGATGGCGAATATTCTGGTACATGGCGTTCGCGATATGTTTAACCTGTCTGCTCTTACAAATATTCTTCATTATTAGCCGATATTTATCATATGCCAAAACTGTTGATCTCGATGTGAGTTTGCTTCAGTTATTCATTTTGGAAAGGCTAATTTCAGTTGAAATTTAAAAATGCTCCGTTTCCTTCGATAACGTTATGTAACTTGAACCCTTACAAACTGTCAGCAGTCAATGCCAATCCGACAACAAGAGCTATGGTAAGGAATCAGGAAATTTTACAAGCTGGCCCGTAAACATATAGCAAGGAAAAATATTCTCATGCATAGCACAATTAATCAATGAGTTTCAGTTAGATGCCTACGCAAGACGGATAGGTTCAGGTGACAAACGCGAAGGAATCGCTTCTGCGATTGCTGGAAAACTGATAAGTCGAGGTTAGCACATAGTAAATCTTCCCTAATCAACTTCAATTTTGCTTTAGTTCGCCGTCAGAAAAGGAAAACAGTACGACGGAGAAGTAAGGCTAGATATTTGCAAGCATTCGCTCAATGTCTATGCGACATAAATCCGATAACTGGAGAGAGAAAGGGTTCCTGTTTCGGTGCATATCAGGGCAAAATCGCCGTGCAGCTGAACGAGTCTGTCCGGACATTCGGCAACCTGCAGCCCTCTCGATGCCTCTGTCAGCTCGACATGGTCTCCAAGACACTTTGGCCTTGCTTTCCTTGTAAGCATTTCTCAATCGTACTTCCCACAGGAAGAAGTCTTTTCAGATAACTCTTGGAAGGAGAAGCTCTGTGCCGAATGTGTTGATGGGTCAGGGCATTGTCCGATGCGATTCTACAAAGGCAATGAGCAGTACGAGAAGATCAAGGATCAGGTAAGATTAGAATGAGTCAGGAATAGTCGAAAGACAATTTGAACATCCGAAATATCATAATTTCGCTACGCTTGTAAGACATAAACATCACAGAAGTGATTAGGATGAAGTTAAGAGTCTTTTTCTCTCAATGTTATGAAACTTCAAATTAACAAATCAATGTGACTTTTCAGGTCGACCTGTGCTTATGTCATCGAGAGTACAACCATTGCGTGCAAACGAGAGAAGACGGTGTGATACTCGAGATTGATCCGAATGATGAACTGGACACATTGAACGTGACTCAGCGAGCGGAATGGCAAAAGCAGTTGCAAAAGAATATACCAATAACTACGACGACGACAGAAGCGCCCGAAATTGCTGCAGCACTTGGGTTTGATGACGAGGTAGGCTCTAACAAATTAAAAAAAGGGAAATTTTATTTTCAATTATAAAAAAGCCTGGATCTAGCTATAAATGACGTGTTTTCAATTATGGATTTTTAAAGAATAGCATTTTGGAAATTTCGAACATCGTATTCTTAGCTCTCATTGTCTTCCTTCGATGTCGGATTTCATATTTTTATAACTTTTCAATCAACTATTTGAACAATACTCCAATCGTCGCACAATTTCCTTTCAGGAAATCAAAGATGATATTGCTATCGTCGCGAAAGCTCAAGAAAATCTCATGTTCACGGTTGGAGAGATGTCATCCGGAGACAAGGAGAAGATGTCGTATGATCTGGACGAGTTCGTCCTCAAGTGCATGTTCAATCAGAAAGACTGTGATATGCCGAAGTAACAATTCTTGTTAATCGTGGTGTTAAAATCTTAGCTTTCAATTTTAGCGACTTCAAACTGCACTACGACAACACATACGGGGTAATGATTTCATTGTAAAATTCGCCCGATTAACCGGATCGCGTGTATTTAGAATTGCTTCACGTTCAATCATAACCGAACTGCCAAGGTGACTTCTCATCGAGCTGGCGCTAACTATGGTAAAGCTGTGATGTCTTTATCAATTGTGAAGATTACTTTAGGTCTTCGAGTTCTCCTTTACGCCAATGTCTCTGAATATCTGCCAACATCAGAGGCAGTCGGCTTCAGAATCACTGTGCACGACAAGAACGTCGCCCCATTTCCAGATGCGTTCGGTTATTCAGCTCCAACTGGGTTCATGTCATCGTTCGGTGTTCGAATGGTAGCACTCTTATTTGTAAAATTTTTGCAACCATTTTTCTAATTCCAGAAGCAATTCATCCGACTCGAGCCACCCCACGGACAGTGTAAAAAAGAAGCGAATAAAACACTTACTTATGAGGGATTCAGTTACTCCGTTGAGGTGATCATCGGTTCAATGTTGTAGTTCAAGGTGTTTTCATGAATTAGGCATGCCACCGCTTGTGCGCCCAACATGAGATAATAAAGAAGTGCAACTGCGCTGACCCGAACTATCCAATTCCAAAGCAGGAAAGAGAAGGAGGGATCGATCCGTGTCACGTGAGTTCAACAAGTCCAATAAAGCTGTTCAATAATAATTTAGGCAACCAATAACAAGCAGCGAGAGTGCCTCAAGAATACGACGCTGGCAATCGGTGAAATATATGCAACGAATGATGAAGGAATTCCCGATTGCAAATGTCATCAACCTTGCCAGTAAGTTTTCAAAACTATTGATAAGTTATTTTCTACGAGAAAAAATATTCTGGTTGAGCTTTAGACATTCGCGTTTCTTATCGTTAGAATCCATATTTCTAGACTCATCTTTCTTTCAGACTAAAATACCACTAGGTATCTAATTTTATCTACTTCCTTCTTGCTCGATAGGTCAAATTCCTGCATTGCTTCCTCAATTCCTTAACCTGGGTGCAATCGCGGATCTCCGTTTCTTCGCCTCTCATCCCATTTTATCACGTCTATCCACCACCAACTGCAGCTCATAACTCACTCTTCTCTATTCCTTTGTCCTGGCTTCTGGCATTTCAACAAGCTCTGCCCGCAATAGCTCACCCTCGTCAGACGCGACAGATAGCTCTGCAATCAATTGACAACACGAGAGACGCACCACCAGACGTGTGTAAAGATAAATTGCTAAGTGCTTAATTGAAATACGGCGAATTGAAATGAAATCACGCAGCACGCAGCACGCTCAACACAACAAAGTCATAAAATAGTTTTAAAAATACTAGAATTGAAATAAAAAGGAGTAAATTTTGCCCTGTCCATTTGGGAAAGGAAAGAAATGACGCATTGGCAGAAAAAAACGCATTTGAATAATTAAACCTTTCGACAACCAAATAAAAATATCATCTTCAGCGAAACCAACTACGAAGTTACCTACTCTGCAGCTCGATGGCCGTCAGGTTCAGCCAAAGTCATGGAATGCAAGCCTGGCGAGCACATGTGTCTGGAGAAGTATCGTGTGAATGCAGCGATGGTGCAGATTTTCTACGAGGAGTTGAACTACGAAACGCTCAGTGAAAGTGAAGCTTATTCGGTACGAATCTTTAATCTCTGCGAATTTCAATGACGTCTACCACAGATCACATCCGTGCTTGCCGACATCGGTGGTATGACTGGATTGTGGATCGGCGCGTCTGTCATCTCGCTGCTCGAACTCTTTGCTCTCTTCGTTTTCGCGACACAGGCCTATGTCAAGAAGAAGAAAGAAGAGAAGGCGTAAGAAATTTCTTTTTATGAATATCTGGAAAGTTCAGTAAACGTCATTTTCATTCTTCATATTTTCCTTTCTAACAAAACTATTTCATCTCAAAATTGTGTGAACTTCCCAATAAACTTTCCATAGGTCTACAGTAACAAATTTATCATTTAGTGCCGCCAGTGGTTCCCAGCCTCAACTTCTTCTGCCGAGCAAGTCGAATTCGTCCAAGAACTCTCAGGCATCTCGAAAGACCAGCAAATCATCACAGAACTCAAAGAACCGACTATCCATACAAGATATCAAATCGATCAAGTCAAATCACTCGTCGAAATCACGGTCAAAACAGTCCATATTCGTCGAGGATATGCCTTCGCCTATAGCGGTACGAATTTAGTTTCTTTTTTCAGTTGGGCTTAGTATATTTTTGGAAAACGTCCAAATCCCGAATCTTGAATTACGTCTTCCCATTCAACTGAAAATCCATTATGTTGTTTTCCAAGTTTTCACTTTCTCAAAAAGTAAACTTTAACCAAAATGATCTTCAGGAACAAAGCGACGATGAGAGTTCATCAGGGACAAATGCTAGTTGTCGCTACTTGGCTCCTGGCGAAGAACTTCCCTGTCTATGTAAATATGATGAAATGGGCTTTATACGGGTAATGAAAGCGCTTTGTCCGGTGCACGGCTACATGGTACGGCGACAGTACGATTATAGGCAAGTCATCATCGAACACTTTATCCTTTGATCCCTAGATTTAAAATTGCACAAAGTTAGCCTTTCCTGTTTGCGTTCAGGGCACTATCAAACTAGCATCACTCTTCAAATAAAAGACGATTAGGGGACTCTTTCCACTCAAATAAAACATCCCCTTTCTCCCTTTTCGAGCAGTTTTTATATCGTTTGACCTCTCAAGAATCGCAGAGAACGTGAGTCACATTTGAAATGCCGAGTTGTTGACTCTCAAATAAATCAAGTTGAGTGATGAGGACGTTCAAAACAGGAAATATCTGAATCAGAATTGCTCGAAAATAAGTTACGAGATATTCAAAAACAAAATGGAACGATCCCTTCAAAATTTTCGGAAACAATAACTTCCAAGAATTCTTAGTTCGCACATAGTTAGAACTAAGAATTCACGCCAAAACCAAAATCATAGCGGAACTAAACCAGTTATTGCAGTTTATCGAATAGTGACGAGTCGAATCGAGAAGAAGGCGAAGGCGAAGGAGAAGACGAGGTTCACAAGGAAGAGCCGTACTATGAAAAGCCCTTCGAACGAAGGTACGACCCAAATATTCAGCTGACTTACAAAAATATCCTAATGGCAATTCAACCTTATCTTCTCCTTGCAACCTTATGTCGATCTATTCGAAAATGTCCTTTGCTTGAACTAAACCTTTCATTATGACTCGGTCCCATTTTCATTCGCTAAAACTACTTCTTCCTTTTCCAATTCAACTTTTTAGAAAATAGCGTGATCTAATACAACTACCAGGTCGGGTAAATCGAGTGAACATAATGCAATTTACGCATTTCAACTCACCATTGAAACTCAAACGTTCCACTAATATTTTGATTCTCGATCGATCAATAATCATTTCGCAAGAATAATCGAATAATCAACGAGAGGCAATTTAATCAATTTAAGCTAGCTGTAATCCCCATTCATCCAACTCAATTCACCTAATCCTCTCACCTGCATCCTCAATCAACACATATCAACCCCTAAATTTACCCCCATCATGACCTAATTATTCTAATTATTCCCGGGCTGTGGAACGTAAAAATGAGCTCTTGAGGTAAAGCACCGACGATGATTCCATGTTGCTCCACCCTCTGTCAATCTGTTACACAATAGACCGCATCCATCCACAGCTAAATGTACACCTCTGTCAAGCATCTACCGTAGAAGGAATAGCCAACAACAAGTTACTAAAACTTCATGCATGACACTAACTTCCTGTTTAGATGATGATGTTTAGCTTGCTTCGAGTGATTTTCGCTTGCTTTCTAGAAAATTACTTCGTAAAAATCTCAAACAGTTCGGAGAGCGGTTAATTAGAAAAGTTCATGCAAACTTTTACTTTCAAACATTATCTCGTTTCACAACTGACTAAATGTATGAAAACCAATCAATTCATAGGCTAAAGCATTTCTCTGTTACATCAACACTAATCGTTCTCACTCTGCTCTAACTTTTTGCAACCCAATTGTCGTCACATTTTCTCGTTCCATCGTTAACGTTTCGATTCCGTCATGTGCCCTGTGCTTCTTTCACTTTCACTCTCGCGAAATTCGCTTTGCGTGCGGCCGTCTTTCAAAGTGCTGAGCAGCGGATTGAGGCTGTGGAGACCATTTTTCAACATTTATGCAAATAATCAAGAAAATTAACGACGATGCTAACGTTAACTCATGGCCGCTCAACGTTACAACAAACATACATTGTTTCACTCAAAAAGTTTTCGAAATCACTACATATTCACATCCTCAATCTGTCAAATAATGAGCTTCTTGGAAATTTTATCCAATTTGTGTAAACGATAAAGAAGAAAGTTGGTACAAATAGAAATTCCAAATCGGTAACTTTTCCAAGGAGCATCAAAAGTGATAGAAAAATCTCATCATCTAATCCAATTCCAATTTTAGATCAACTCGGCGACACAAGGGAGGCAGGCACAAGGTTGAAGTCGAAGGGCACGAAGGAGAGGCATCGGGTCTGATTGCGTCGGCCGAGAAACCGTCAGAACAACCCGAAGAAGGTCCGACAGAACCAGGAGAGACTGCCGAATGAATAGACGACCAAAGCAATTGATTAGAGATAACCGGTGAAAAGCCAACAGTGATAACGCGTTTCCCCATTTCTCATGAGCTCTGATTTTTCTTATCGGTGTTTTCGAAAATATAGAACTTGTGCAGTAGCTTCTAAGTTTTTGAAATCACTGATATCATTTTATCAAAACCTTTTAGACAATCATAAATGAAATTTAGACATTCAAATTCACTAAATCATAAAAAGTCGATGCTAGATTTTGCATGTAGATCATATACTCAGAATTTCTTGTCAAATAACTATGATCTTATCCCTCGCGAAATGATAAACAAATTCAAAGTGCCTTTCGAACTTCTCCTTCTTTCCAATCTAAATTTTTTGCCGAAGCACTTTCCAACTTCTCGCCCCTTACGAATCAAAAATACAGGTATTCCGTTTGTCCGAAAGAATCGCTCAATTTCTTCCGATCTTATCTCCAAAAATCATTAGTCATTTCAGGAATTCTATTTCATCGCTCCCCTCATGTGAATTTTGATAAAAAGTTGATTTTGAAGATTGCGAATATGCATGATGGTTTTTAGTAATTTAAAATGAATAAGTATTGAATTGAAAATTTTTGCAGAGTGCAAAATATTTAGGTCAAAATATTGAAATTATAACTCATACAAATTTTCAAGTTCTAATAAAGAAAGAACAATGAATAGGAAAAAAAGAAAACTCGAATAAAGACAAACTAACCTTGATTAGATTATCCATGGTCTCCTTCCCAATTATGGTAAATGGCAGCTTGTGCAGTCCGTCTTGTTGAAGCAGGTACAAAGCCACGATCGGGTATCGCAAGTCTCGTTCCCATAAAATATCGCCTGAAAATATAGATCATTTTTGTCAATAAAAATTCAATTTTCAAAGAAAATTTACCCGTATCAGCTCGAACTGTCAGAATATTGCCGGTCGACGAGCTCACATAATGTCGCAGTTTATACCGACTGTTTTCTGAAATCGCAAAAATGAGCAATTTCACAAGAGTATAAATTTACCTGGCAATAAATGAGCAGAATAATCGGAGAAAGTCGCATTCCATGTCTTGGCTCGATTGTGCTCGTCGAACATCGAAATGCGGTACTCGGATCGACCAACGAACACGGTATTCTGTTGACTCGCGGGACAGACCCGATCGGCACTCGAGGACGATAAGGTTTCGACCTGAAATGAGACGAATTTGACAGAAATCCGCGAAAAGGGAACTTAATCAGATAACTTGATTTCAAAAAGAAAAAAAAAACAGAATTTATATGAAAGTTTGCTTCAGAGTAAAATAAAAGTCGCGAATCCAAAATGAAGAAAATTACAGACCTTGACTCCAGTAATCGGATCGATGCCAAACCAAACGTCCTTCTTGCTGCCTGAAAACAAACATTTTTTTTGTAAAAGGATACAACGTAGAAAATACCCAAAGAAATATAAGAAATTTAAAATTAACCTGCATAGAGAATTCCATCAGACCCTTTGCAAGGCGATGCGCCGACTAGTTGCGGAATGTTGAATGGCAGTTTCTTGAGCGATCCGTCTTTCAACACGTACAGACTGCCGTCCTGGGGATTCGGCAAGAATGTGAAACCTTGCTTGACTGTATTCGGGGCTCGCAATACCGGTTCTGAAATGGAGTTTATTTTGTGAAAATTCATGGTTCTGATTTATGCATGAGAATATTTCCGTGAATCTCGTCTTTTCATCTTGTCAAAGTGAAAAAATAATGAAGGTTTTGCAAAAGCTTCTTCGAAAAGTCGCATATTGCTGACTGAGTGATAGTAGTATGTTCAAAACGTGCAGCTTTTCAAAACGGATGTTTCTAACAAAAAAATTTAAGTTTCCAACCTTCCTGTAAAGTCCATCGAATTTCACCGTTACTCGTGTCGAGCGCCCGCAAGTGGCCGTCGATCGTCGAAGCGAGCACAATATCCCGCGAAAACTCGAATTCGTTGGTGTTCAAAACCTGGAAATAAGATTTTCTTTGAAAATGCAAATTTTCGAATGAACAGAATAGGATGTAAGCTAATTCTTCAATTTTCATAAAATTCTGATGATTTGAATATATGGAAATGCAAAGAATAACACGGAAATTTATTCCCTGAACAGTATGATTCTGCAGAAGTTAAGATTAGTCCAACCTTCATTGACAGAATTGTCTAGAAGGTTCCACACAAAGCTGTGTATTTACTGAAAATTTACTCACTGATACATCGTCGAAATTGCTTGGACCTGCTGTTGAGACACTGACGAGTATCAGAATTCCAAGAAGATACCGTATCCAGTTGTAGATGATCATGATTCGGCTTCTCAATTTGATGTCTTCCAACGCGTAAGAAAACGCCTATTTCTGGATCCGTTTAGCATGAAAATCGAAGCAGATTTTTCCTGGAATGTTCTAGGATAAGTGGGGGTTAATTGACGAAGAAAACGCGATAATTAGCGAGATAATTAACGGAAAATTTCGCAAGAATAGAAGTCGACGTTGACATGCATTTTATTCAAACGCATTTAACGCGAGTGACGTTTATTTGTAGGAAAAAGAGCTGAAGGCCACTGTTCGAAGATAAAGAGGGTCTTCGTAGGCTTTCGTCAAAAATGGACGGAATTTTCAATTTTTGAAGGGATTTCAGAAAAAAATAGAATTTCTCTAAAAGTTTCTTCTGCAGACCGCACGGCGCGCAATCACGTGAAAAATCGAGAAATTTCCGATCGCCACAGAGGCGAAAGTCCCTAGATAGATTCCGACTTTCACTTTGTTTCGTTGCCCAATCGCAAATCATTTTCGCTTTTCCCGCTAGCGAAAATTTTCATGAAATCTTCGTTTTTATCGCGATTTGATTGATTTTGAAATCGATATCAACTATGTACAATACAGTTTCATGAACTGCGTGCGATGCAGGTTACAGATTTTGTATCGTACACGGTATAGATTTCAAATAAGCATGAATTCAACCAAACTCAAACCGGAATACTAAAAATCATAAGGAATAGAAAATCAGTCTTGGAAATTTTTTTAAATCATAAATTTTCGGAGAGCGTGGATAATTATCGCGCATTCCTAATGAAACAACACAGTAAATGAAAATTAAAGAACAGAATAAATAACTCGCTCAATTTGAGCTTTATCAGCCGATGTTGTTTTCTTTTACTAAAGTCAATTCTAGCAATTGATTTTCGATTTGTTTTCGTTGCGTGACACTGCGATCTGTCAATTTGTTCCGCATTATTCATTTGCTCGTCCTCTCGTCTTCCATTTCATTTCCCTGTTGATTTCGATCGTTCGACTGAACAAAAGGGTGAAGACGATGCACAATGTGAGATGCTTCTTTGCATTGCACTGCTCGACTGACTCAGCCAGTCACTTTTGTTCTATCAAGACGAATCAAGACAATACGCAAGGGCGCTAGACACAGACGCATCTAGCGATAGGGTTAGGCTAATGGAGGAAAATGGAATGAATACATCGAATCTCTTGCAGTCAGGACGAACACCTATTGCGTTGACGCGCAAAAGTTTTACATTCCAACATAAATTAGCCGTTTCCACGTCTTTTTTCTCCCTTGTCCTTAAAAGTGGTATTTCTTTTCATAATTGGCTGTCTACTTCGTTCTAATTTCCTCTTGTCGATCTAAATGGTCAGTTTTTCACACGTGCGAAGTATTTTTTCTAAATCGATGGCAGATTTACTGAAGTTTGGTTGTTTTGTTCTTCGATCCGAAATGCGGCAACAACGGGGTGAAAATTAAGTGAATTTCACGGATTTTTGACCGTTTGAGTTGTCGGCAATCTTTTAATCCTGCTAGTAAGGAGTTGCAATGTTTCCAAAGTGATTTGTTTATCAATTCAATTCGACGGTCATGGTTTCTGATCAGTCTGCAATGGTTTCACTGGTACCCTCATTCGAACAAACTAGAACGTGAAGAGGTTCAGCGTGTGTTGTAAGGTCTAGCGTAGAAAAACTTTTATTTGTAGTTTTTATCCGCCAATATCTAGTTTAGTTTTGATTGGATTATGGTAGTTTTGTCGATGAGTTCATTGTTCTCGAACTGAGGTCACATAGGTTAGGTAGACACAGTTTTCTTCCTTTGCAAGAATGGAGTTAGAAAAACCGCTGCATCTCTAAGAAGATAGAAGAAAAAACCCTCTGCGTTCGATCTGTAACCGATTCTTCATCGCGCTTGCATTGTTGAGTAACAAAAGATCGTAGGCGTGGAAGAGGATATGGGTCGTTGGAATGGTTGTAGTATCAGAGATAGGTTTGCACGCTTGAGGGGTTTGATGATATCAAAAACTTATTCGCTAGACAGCAGTGTTGACAATTCAGTTTAGTTTGAGAGTATTTGGATATACCTTACGGTTCAGTTCGGTTTTCTGAGTTTCCAAGCACCAAGTATCACTGCTGCTATTTTGATTCGCGTTTGTAAACACTTTTGTCGAAGCCTAATTTTTCATTAAAAATCAGCGTCAAATATCAACGTGAAGTGTGTACGTTTATCCGGTTGAATGATAGTTTCGGTTACAGTTGCGCATTTCCCCGTAAATCTTCAGTGGAACCGCGAAGATGAAGGCTTCTTGCATTAACCCACTTTTACGATCATTCGTGAGTCTTGATAAGAGATATCCTCCGATAAATAAAAATTACCTTAATTGCTTCGGAAGAGAGGGGTTGTCGTAAGCATTAAAATCATTTTTCTTGAAACATAAAAATAGATCTGGTTATTCTGCGTTTCATCGGTAGTCCCATTTCTCATTTATCGTTATTAGCTTTAGTCAGTAGGTCTTTATCTTTGACCAAAAGTAGCATCTCTCACTTTAGGGTTGTTTACCACATTGCTTTGAAATTGTGCGCTTCGCAGCTGTCAACAATTTTTTGTTTTGCTCGGGCTATTTTCCGGTCAACACAACTTTTATTCTTCTCGAGTTTTCTTTCTCCGTAGAGAAGTAGCATATTCTCTTTTTTTCAGTTTGGAAGTAAGAAAAAGCGCTCGGTGTTGGTCTGCTCGCTCGCGGTGTGGCCGATAGATTTATATCCTTTCAGTAGGGGGCAGCAGGAATTCATGGAAAAAGAGTGAACGGGAAAATAGCCAAGAAAGGAAAAGGGAGTTCGTGCCCCTTTTTGCCGCTCTACTCCAGCCGTCTTTTTCTCATTTCTGTTAGTCTGAGGCCTCTCTTTCCTCACGTTATTTTCGATTTTGGCGGGATTCCGAGTCTTTTTTGTGTGTTATTGATTGTGCCTGGCTGCCTGTCTGCGACGTGTCCGTTGGCTCTTCTTCTCACTCTTTCATTGAGAGTTCGGCTGCCCTCTGCGTCTCTTTCCTTTCGACTGCTATTTCGTTGGTCTGGTTTCTCTAGACTCTGCTATTTCCCGCATTTCTGTCAGTCTGTCTTTGGCGCCACACAGCTGTCTCTCACCCATTTCGTTCTCTTTACATTTTCGTTTTTCGCAATCCTCTCTCGGTTTTATGTCATCTTCTTTGCTGCCTCTTTTCGTCGCGCGCGCGCCCATTTTTTCACCCTTCTTCGTCCGATTTGTCGTGTTCTACCGACCGAAATCGTCTTTCGTCGCCCCTTCTCTCACCGCCAGTGCAATGCTTCGGTTCTCGCTCTGTTCTCGCCTCGTTATTTCAATTATATCGTTCGACAAAATGTGCGTCACTTTGAAGGTACTTATTATTGCACATAGAGGTAGTCGCGTGTAATTGATAAATCTATCATTCTCGGTCTCCTACATTTGATTCGCTACTTTAATTGGAATGCTTTTCAAGCTATCCTATTCTTCGCATTTTTCTGGAATGGGTTCCATCGAGCTTCTAATCAAATTTGGCCTTATCATTTTCTTCAAATGAAACATTGATCTAATGAATTTGTCCGTTATCGGAGTCTATCAGGGATTGTTCAGTTTTCTTACGTGAGCTACCAGACGGTTCATTTTCATTTGAGAAATGGTCTCACAGAACAACCACAGCGATAGTTCGACTTTTTGGCGGAAGGAATGAGAGAAAGAAGCGGTTCAAGAACGTATGACATGGGAAAATGGAGAGAAAAAGTGGAAAGGAAGAATCATTTGACCAAGAAAGATTGACATTCTCAGTTCCCCTCGATGAAGGAATATAATTTATTGCCACACTTGTCAAGCTACAAATTGTCAAAATGTTAGTCTAGCCATCGTATCAGCTTAGACTGCAAGCAGTCATTATTCTATTTTGAACTTTTGAGCCTCTTCTTGTCTAGGTTTGGAAGCCTGCTAGATTTTATCTAGGCATTAGAAGCATATGAGATGCTTCTGGTTTGCATCTGCATAAAAGTGCGATCTGAATCGATTCGACCTTCCTTCTTCTTTAGAGAAGTGTGTCTGTCCAACTTTCGGAGATTTCTAGACATTCTTTATCGATTGAGCCTTTGGATGAACACGATGACTCATTTTCCTCTCTTCCTCGAACTTTCCAGGCTATTTTATAAATGTTGATACGTTGGTCCATATGATTTGGCGAACCCTCATAAATCACTCTCTGCGAACCATGGATATTTTGAATCCAGATATCCCTTCTATCGATCGATAGATATCCACGTCCACTCACACTGACTGACTCACTGTTTTGTTCGAGTTTGCTGTTATTCTCCTCCTTTCATATCATTTTGCTGCCATTTTCCTCCCCTTTTATGCAGTGTTCCTCGTTTTAGTCGTGATCTTTCCATGTTTACATTTGTGCGCACATATACACACAATTTCTCGTTTTTCATTATTCGTTTCTCTTCTTCTGTAAATCTTTAATTCGCCTGTATTTTGGTGGTTTTCGTTTGCTTTTCTCGGGGGAAGAGGGGGCCAGCAGTTTTTCTGTGAGTGTGTCCTTTGCTATGCGAATTGTCAGTGTGGTGCTGTTCTCAATTTGGGCTTCGTTCGCAAATTCGCACCTCTGCTCATTTTATTCTCATCAATGGAGAGGTGATGTTTGGCCAAATTCGATTTCAATTTCGGCCTTTCAAATCTCACTTCCGTCTCTTTACTTATCTTTATCCAGATGTAGTCATTGAATTTGGATTATCTCGGCTATTCTGCTATTTTTCGCCACTATGCATAGTTCTCTGGATTCTTTGAATGTATTCCAATTTAGCACCCAGACTCGGGCACGTGTCACCCATCCAATTTGGCATTTTCCACTTGCTCCATTCATCCATTTCGTCTATTTAGCAGCTAGTTTCTCCCTTCGCGATCGAAGTTCAGAGTGCCGATTATTCGGCGACAGTTTCTATCGCTTTATTTCTGATTCGCTCGAAAAACTTTGTCAGCCTGTGATATCATTTCCATTTTATCGGCGATTTTCATCTCTGTATTGCGAATTCTGATAAAGTTCAAACATTGTGGACATTTTCTCGCGATAATCCGTTTCAAGAACCTTTCGAATTGTAGGAATTTGTATCTACACTTTAGATGCTTTAGATTCGGAATATTCACGATTTTTACACATTTCTTAATCCTCGACATTTCTGTTTTGCTCAGATCTGTTTTTATACATCGCGCTGTTCTCCTTTTATCTATGCTGTGTGTATGCAGACATTTCGGTCCGAGGTCTGGTCATTTTTCTTTGTTTCGTGTCATTTTCTGTCTGCCTCTGGTATTTCCTCGCCTCTTACTCATCCACATTTCCTCAACATCGGTACCTTCGGTTTCAAGGATACTCATGTTGATGCGTTTTCTAAACAATCTTTTCGTTCCAACAATTTTCGATCGAAGATGTGTAATATCACTTTTAGATTGAATTTTCTCAACAATGAGTTATTGCATAATGCGAAATTGCATCCTTTCTCTCACTTTGCAATTTTTATAAGTTTGATTCTGCAGAAGTCATTTCAATTTCTAATACGTACGTGTGTGTGTGATTTATGGTTTGTTATCGCAATTCGTAGTGGGTTATTTTCTGCTGATTTTTTGCTTCTTCGAATTTCCTTTGTATCTGCCCTGCAAATGATGTGAAAAAGATACTATTCTCAAAATCCCTGTCTGGCTATTTTCAGTCGACTAATTTCCAATCGAGCTGCTTTTTGCGCCTGTGCTCATTTTCTTATCATTGCATCTGACATTTTCATGTCCACGGCAGACTTTCTCTTTCACTTATCATCTCATTTTATACAGTTTTATGCGTAATCGGCGCCGTAGAACAGCCGGAATCGTGTCGCGTATTTTAATCGTCAAAGGAAGTTGCCATCACGTTTGATCAGTATTAAAATTCCATTTTCTTCCATAGTTTCGACCAATTTTATCCAATTATCTGTAATTGTTTAGGAAATTTTTGAAAAGCACCTCTTTCTAGCCCTCTTATTGTTAGATATTATAGGAATCTTCTACGTTGTTTCTGAACCGAAGATCTCACTTTTCAAAAATTACCTCGAACTATACAATTTCAAAGTGGAGACTTTTGTTCAGAAAAAATGTCGATCAGAGAACATCGAAAACTTGTCGAAGATGAATTGTAGCTGTCAAAAAATCAGAAAAAGCAGCAAAAGTAATCCAAATTTGACAGGTCTATAACTTTTTCGTCTGTATTGCCTTTTTCTGATATAAAAGGTTGACTGATTATGGACCTCTGTGAACGGCACGCATTTGGGCACATTCATTCAATTTGATATCAGTGCGAATGCGTCCAGCTCCACGTCTGTCGGCAGCAATTTGTATTGAATTTCATCGAACTGCAAACACGCATATATTGGATTGTTTGATCTCTTGATTTTCATGATTTCATTCGAAATAGATATGATAATTTTCGGTTTGCTTTCGATCAGACTCGGCATATTTTGATGCAATCTGCGATCCAATATGATCGAATATGGCTTTTTGTAAAATTAATCGTAGACTATTGGCAGTAATTTGTAGTTCTTCATTACTCTACACTCGCCAACTACAAATTTGCAGCGGTTTTTTTTTCTCGGATGAAATATATACAATTCTGTCAAAACATGTTTATGACTCGAAGGGTCTTCTTGGAAATCAATCATTTTGACTTAATCCCATGAAAAGGTTAAAATCGATAGTGTTGACATATTTTCGCTCTACTCTGATTTCGGTCGGCTATTTGGCATATTAATGATGATAGATAAAGGGGAGTTGCCCCCACTAATCTACAACCTTCCTTACTATATGTGCATGTCAATATTGACCAGCTACCCTGCTTTCTCTCACTGTCTATATCTCTCAATCTTTCTGTTTTCCACTCTATACTCATTCAGCTCTACGGCGGACTCTACTAAGGGCAATCCTCGGCGGTTGTTTTTGAGGAATTCCGAATTTCTCCCTGTCAAATTTCCATGCGCACTGACCTTGTCCTTCTCGCTAGACTCCGCCCCTTTCTTCAAGGTCAAGATGCGTATGCGTATTTCGAACTTTCACTTTTTGTGTCATTCTCCATTTGATTTTTCGTTTCATCATTCATTTCTTATCTTATTATTAATGGTTGCTTCTAGTTGGAAGGCGATTGATATATCAGAGTGATTTGGCGTCTCCCGAGAGGGAGTGTTGCGCTAGAACCAGCTACGTACTGCGTAAAGGGCCCACGGCCTGGAGACGAATTGGAATGGGAAGACCATGCATGCTTTGAGCGCTGGGCTTATCAGGCCAATATAATGGGGAAGAGAGTTTATCAATTATAACCAGTCCTCTGTACACTAATGAATGAAGCTTCATTTGACTACGTTTTATCATGGCTGAGACTTTTGACTCGAAATATCATTAGATTGTAAGCGATATGTCAATCAGAAAGGTGAAACTTTTGCCGTATAAACATAAAAATAAAAACGTTCGCAGACTGTGACCCCATTGGCCTCTTCTTCTGCTTTGTGTCCTTCATTTTTATGTATCTCATGGCTGGGACATTAATTTCACATGGATTTCATATGATCTGCTTATTTTTAAATTCCCCCATACTACTATGATTCTATCTAGGATGCTTAAAAAATAACACACCAACTATCGCTATTTTTACGCACAGAGTTATGTGTCACCCCATTAATTTATTCCGTTTTCATGCAATGCTACTTTTCTACTTTTATTATTCTCACATTTCTATGCTCTTTGGTGCTATTGCAATTTCCCTTTCATGGATATGTTTATTTACGCTGTTTTTTCGTAGTGAATGTCGACTTATGAAGATCCGTCGCATTAGTAATCCGTTTCTGCTTATTTTATGTGCATTTATTTTTCCACTGCTAATTTCCATGCCAAAACTCTGCACGACTCTGCAAAACATCGAGTTCAGCGAAAATATAGAAAATCTCCATCTCATTACTTTCACACAAATCCTCGTTAAACGTTGTCAGATCTGGCGCATTTTCGTTGCACTTTGTTATTATGTCAGATTATGACCGGATTTTGATTCATTTTCTCATGAAAGTTTCAGCAAATTCGCCTATTTGCGACCATTTTTAGTTTCAAAACAAGTCCGCTAGACTAGAAAAGTTGCTATGAAGCTGACTCACTGAGCTTGCATAACTCATGCTGAAAGTATCTAAATAAGATGAGAGATCTTTAGTGTTCGTTTATTTGATCTTTTGACCTTTCCCTAATAATTTACAATTTTGAGACCATCTTCAGACGAGGAAGATGCTAAAATAAAACCTAGTTAGCACTTTTACAAACTATCAACATTCTTGAAATCTATACTAAAACCCTCGTATTATATCTTGGAGTTGTAAATTTTTCGCGCCCCATCACTTCATCTTCTTTCAATGTTCCATATCTCATTCATCGGATATCGAATCAGATCTCAGATTGACCGGGCTATCGGTCTCCCTTCTCTTTGATTAGAGATGAGAAAAGTCTCTGGATATATGATATATCTCAATATCTCGGGGACAAGGCTAAGGGATATTGGGGATATTCGAGGGATATTCCCGTATCCCCTCCCATCAATCGATTTGATCTGCTTGATTTGTGCCTGCTCCTTCACAAGTAGTCCTTCCTTCCCTTCTTCGTTCCTCTTCAAGCCCCACCCACTCTAGTGAGATATCACCGTATTTTGAGAGAACGGCGGAAAAAAGTCGGGGAAATATCACAAAAATCGAGGAGAGCCGGAAGAATGAGACAAATCTTACACATTTTGCTCATAGCACTTTGTGATTCTTTCTGGTCTCTCTGATTCCTCCGCTATTTCCGTAGCAGACAGAAGCCAGCTCTCTCCCCTCATAGTCCTCCCATCATCGAGTGCACATTTCGTCTGTCTCTATGAGTGTATGTCGTATCGCAGCCTGCTTTGCGCGTATCTCCCCTCGGGCTATTGTCTTTGCGTTTTATATTTTTCTCTTCCCTCTAATTTATCTCCTGCCTCTCACCTGTTTTCGGCATCTTTTCCCTACTCTTTTATGGAACCCATAAATCTCAGTTCTTCTGCTAGCAGTCATGGGTGATTTTTTCGCTCAGTAGCAACTTTTTCTGCCTTCGATCAGTCATCAACCTGCTTATCTCA
Organism: Diploscapter coronatus; assembly: GCA_964036155.1. Taxonomy (NCBI): domain Eukaryota; kingdom Metazoa; phylum Nematoda; class Chromadorea; order Rhabditida; family Rhabditidae; genus Diploscapter; species Diploscapter coronatus. Next base: position 83,738,075 of record OZ038422.1, on the reverse strand, counting down.
TTAGATATCTTTTGTCCTACGTTGAGAAATGCGAGGTGCAAATCGTCCGGGATAATTCGCAGCCTTTCTAATATTGGCTAGATCGAGAGTCCAAGACACACACAAAAAGCGAGCAGATATTGAGAATTACGACGGAATTTTTGAGGAAGTATATCCTTCGCAGTTTGTCTGGGTATGGGCTATACTAAATTAATGATCAGAGATCTTCAATTTCCTGCTTTATCCTGCACGTTGACATCACCTTTGACCAATTTCGTATCTATTTTAACAATTTAGCAGTCCGAATTTCCCTTTCTGACAAATCTTCATAGATCGGCATTTTAAGATTTCAACAAATTTTACATGTTGTGCTCAATTTCGATCCCAGAAAACAGGCTGGTTAAACTCAGACCCGTCTGTTTTTTTTTCTTTTCGACAGTTGAGCAAACTTTCGTCCATGAAGGGAATTTCGGCTGATTGAGTTCATTGAATTAGTGGGCGGCGATTGAATGATTTGAGATAAGTAAAGCGAGATTGATTTAGCCTCGGCCAGTGAAGGCAGGGAGTCGAACAAGTCAAGGTCGCACACGCAACGCGCACAACCACTGCGCACCATCGACAATGAAGGAATGAACAAAGTCTCCCCCAACAGAACTGTCGATTTCTTACTTTCTCTGCCTTCACGCGATGTCTTTTCGAATTTTCTTCTTTTTCGACTGGTTCACCTTGACTTTCATTTTCAAGCCCCCAAGAACAGTCAGTCGATTCCCTTCTCTCGACAACACCAACGCAACTCAGCTGGTCTATTTCGGCAATGAGATGATTTTACAGTCAGACGATTTTTCAAGGCTTTTGTTTCATAAGAAAGGAAATTAGTTTTTCGTCGAGAAATCAAACCTTTTTTCAAGATTCAGATCCTTCTAAATCTTCGCTATGGTCCATCTACGCTTTTTATGTACTGATCATTTTGGATTCGTTAGTGATGAATCAGCATAAAATCGTGGAGGATCGATTTTTGATTATCTAGATATCCGGGGATATCGAGATATCATGGATTTCATCGAAACATATCCCCTCCCCAGTCGAATTCCATTCGCCTTCCCTTCCCGCGTCAATTTACAGCCCCTTGATTGATTGCCACCTCTTTCAAGCTTCTCCAGCTTCAGCCCATCTCCTTGATTCCATGAATCATGAATCTCTCCTTCGTTCGAAAATTAGCTCTCTCACTCGACTCCCTGCCCATCTTCTTTTCAGATCAATTTATCAGTGTTCTCCGCTTGAAAAAGCGCCTTTGAGCGGAACTGATAAGTGCAGTTTTTCACGTTTCTCGTCCGAAAACCTGTGAAAAAATCGTCTATCGCTTGAACTCGCCTCGAAAGATCGGTTGGCTCATTTTGAATCGATTTTTCTCCTAGCTCGAAAACTTGTCGCTTTCAAAAATTTCGAAAGTTATTTCCGAACACCTTTGGTTCATTTTGTTCGAATCCCGCATTTTTCATGTTTCACCTTGAAACGTCTTCCCCTCACGAGTATCTAGCACTTCAGACTTATAGTTCCCTAGCTGTCTGCCTATTTTCCCGCAAAATATCGCCAGTTTCTTTCTCAAGAAGAAGGAGGCTGAGAAATGATCGATTCGTTTTGATGTTTTATATTCGTCTGGTCTAGGCGGAATATTCAAAGCTGTTTCGCAAATTTTGGCGCCAAAATTTCGTGCCAGACTAATGAATTCTAAAGGTTGTGTAATATTTGTCGTTTCCCGCGTTCGCGCACCGTCTGGAGTTCAGGCAGTTCAGTTCAGACAACTAATCTGTGGGAATAGTTCTCTCTCTCTTCCCCTTTCCTTTGCTTACCCTTTTACCTACCCTTTCCTTTCCCCTCGCCTCTCACTCAACCCAATCGACACTTTCCACTTTCTGCTCTCTTCGACTTTCTTGCGTTTCCCGCGCAATCCATCCACTTCATGTGACTTTCCGACGACTTCTCTGCGTGTTTTGCGCGTCTTTATCGGTCTCCGACTCTAATCGTCTCCATTTTCCGTTTACTATGCGCGATTTGCCCGCATTTGGCCAGATTCCAAATTTGTCGATCACTTCGCAAATGTTGCGTGCTGAACTATTCAAATTTCACTGCCTACTTTACCGAATTCCACCTAATCACGCAATCGCGATAAATTTAGACTTGGTCTCTTTACTTTTCTTGATTCGCGCTATTTTTACTCGCTATTCTCTGACTACCCGTAAAGTGGGCGTGCTTATTGATTTTTTCTTCTCGATTTGTCGCTTTCTCTTCGATTCTCGATGCTTTTTCTGTTTTGTAGAGGTCACATCCCCTCTTCTTCGCAATTTATCGACCTTGTTCACTTATTTTTGCAGTGGTCTTCTTTCTTGATGAGATTGGGAAGGGAATCTGTAGGGGGAAGGGAAGGGATGGACTGGACAGGGGCAGGGTTGGGGTTGGATGCGAGACGATAGGAGCGAACTGCCCCGAGACTTGGGACTGACTGCTGAATGCGGCCGATCAAATCTCCGTATATTTCCTATTTCCTATCTCCGAGAAGTCGGTCTATCCTTCGATTCCCCCGTGTAATGCGTGCCTATTCTTATTCCGTGCCGCACCAACCCATCTAATCACGCAATCTCGCGTATTATCCATCGCAGTTTCTGATCAGAATCTGTACACCTGATATCTTTTCATCAAATCTTCCATTTCGAACTTGAAGTTGTTCATTTCTGACGAGCTGTTTCATAATCTTAGTCATTGCAAGGTGTTTCGTGTTCGCTAACACGTTCTTCGTTCGATGCTCATTAGTCAGTTCGTCACATTTTTCGCCTTACTGACGTTGGCATTTTCAGATCTATGCGATAAAATCCGAAAGGATCGTGAATTTCGACTTGTTGTGTTTTTATTGATTTTTCGTAAGGATGCAAGTGTCTTCTCATCATAACGGCTTCTACTACAAAACGACGGACTATTTCTCGAACAACTATTCGCAGCTGGGCGGTCTCGACACGAGAAACGAACCTGTGACGGTTGGAGTCGAGGAAGAGGACGGTGAATTCGGACTCGACTACATCCAGCCTAGCGATTTCAGGATTCACCCACAAGGTTGGTAATTTCTCCTTAACTTTAAAAGATTCACATTTTTCATGGATTATTAGAAGTTTGGTTATTTTTGATTGAAAAAGAAAAACTTTCGACAATGAAAAGCTGAGTCCAAAAATGCAGGTTTTCTCAAAATTTGAACTAGGTTCAATTCCGCACGCTTTCTCTGAGGTCACCTTTGTCAAAATTGTAACATTCTTCTTCTTCTTCTTCTTCGAAAAATGTCAGATCTCATTTTTCTTTGACTACAACTTTCCAAGAAATAGTACAATCGGATGACGATCGTTCGTGACGCGTCTCCCGGGCATCAGTTGTCTTTGTAATTCGAGCCTCGAAAATCGCGAACATCCATATTTTCCCCGAAAAAATCCGCCCAAGCTGAGTTTTTCAAAGCGCCGCTCCGACTTTCTTTGAATCAATCGATAAGAAGAAATACTTTTGAAGGATGCTTTAGTCGTGAAAGCAAACATCCTCGAGAGGTTTGACCATGTGATGGATCCTTGTGAACTTTCTACATTGAAACCCCAAAAATCGAGTTTTTTTTTTGAAGTATTCTCCTGTTCGTTGACCACTCATTTGAAACTTCCATTTATTTTTTAAATGGATCAACTTTACAATAAATCTATGTACTTTTTCTTACAATCAGAAATTAGTTCCTTCTTTAGGTTTTTTTGTATTGGGCAAAGCGGAAGGTGATCATGAAATTTTAAAGTGGTTTACATTAGGTCTAGTGATGATTGGGCTGGGTTGACCAGAAAAGGCCGCGATTTGGGAGATAAGGGGGGGATTTTCTGGGATTTTTCCCGGCCAAAAACGAGATCTATGCGATTTATGTGGGTTATCTCTCATTTATTATCTGCTAGCGATGCCCGGGTTTGTCAGTTTTCTCCCATCCCTGAACACAGATGTTATCGCAAAAGCTTCGTTTTTTTTCTGGGTAAACATTTTTGATAAAAAATATCCTTATGCGCGCGCGACTAGGCTTATCGCTTGAAGTGCTGCTTTTTATATTTATGCCTGAGGAAGATAATAGTCCACGCCAAACTGAATCAACATTCTTTGTTTTTCCCGCTACAGCATTTCATCACCAAATGTACGGCGTGTAAACACCAAACATATTTTTATGAGAGGAAAAATTACGAAACACGTAATCTCTAAATTTGATGTTTTTTGCAGAAAATGCAGCTTTATCAGTATTAAAAGATGAAGCCGGTTTAAATAGCCGTTATCACTGCTGAGTGTTTTCTATTTATTGTCTGGGAACTTTGGAAACGGTCCAAATATCTCGCTATATTCGACATTTTACATGGTTGTGCAATATTACCAATTTTGCAAAAGAGAACAGCAGTTTTGAGTCAGCCTCGTTCCTAGGGGTAACAAAAAGTGGAGAAAATTTATGAAATGAGGCGGTGAAAATGAAATTATTTACAGGAAAAATGCAATGAAGTTAAAACACTGGAAAAATGAATTAGGAGCATTCACCAAATTTGAAAACATGAAAATTGTACTTTATCAGTTCTCCGCTCAGAAAATATTGATAAAATGAATAATTGTCATTTTCAGGTGACAGCAGTATTTCTGACGTGTATGACAAGATCAACCTGATCACTGGCAACAGCGAGCGGCAATCGCAGATAGGCGGTCCCATTCTGACTGACAATCGGATTGACAACGGCAACGGAATGGCAATGACAATGGGCATGGGAATGGCAGGTACTCGATTTTGCAATTTTAATCATAGGATTAAAGAATTTTATGCATTCGAAACACTATGTTCCACTAAAAATTGATATCTATGAACAAAATTTTTCATTGAAAAGTTCATGCATTTTCCCTCGACTAGCAGTTTTCTAGTTGCATGAATTTTTCAAGAATCGCTTTTTATAAAAGTTAAAGGAAAATCAATCTGATTTCAGAAGATATTTGCGTCCCATATACGTGTACGCACGATGGAGCACCGATCACTGCATCGTTTTCTCAAAATTCGGATGGAGTGGGTCTGGAAGGCAGCTCTTTCGACGACGAGGACAGTGAGTATGACGATTTGGTCATCAGCAGCAGGCAGGACATCGCCAAAAGGAGCAGCAGGAGTAATCACGTGAGAAAATTTATTTTTTAAACGAGCTTATTTCCATTTATTATCATTATTTTGTTTGAAACTGACACTTTCTTCATTTATCATTTTTAGAAACTTGCTATTTCTATGAAAAATTTATCAAGGAAAGAAGTGGTTTTACAGTTTTTTTGATAGAAACTGATTTTTATCGATTTTCTTCTTATCTTTAGTCAAACTCGATCGAACTATCAGCCACGACGGAAATGCTCCGGATTCGTTTTCCCTATCAGTCGATCTCCATCCGGGTGGCTGATTTCTTCTCGCTTCGGGAAAAGGTTCGTCAATTTTCCTTTTCCAACCGAAATTCAAATGTCTGACTCATTTTCTTCAATTCAAAATGACTAATTCCATTTCTTCCACCTAAAAGTTCGTTTTCCGTCTAAGTAATCTCAAAGTAACTCCTTTTCTCTTTCATGGCCAGGTAGCCGTCAAAAGTAAGCAAGTAAAATGTTGATTTTCAAAGCGAATACGCAAAATATTTGATTTCGTCGCGTTTTTTTTCGCGGTTCTAAAAATATCCGACCCTTTGGCGCGACGCGGTGTGAGCATTTTGTCCTAGAGAAATTGGAAATTCGAGAAATAGTCCTTGGCATTATTGAATTAGAGAAAACCGACAGTCTTGAGCAGGTGAAACGGGGAGAAATAGTTCTTGAACCGGTGGAATTAGAGAAAGCAAGAAAGTTGGAAATAGTTTGTAGTGGTTTAACGATTTCTTGTTCTTCTCTCTTATTCTTTCATTCGTGCTGGGCAGCGTTCCTGGCACGCCGAGTTCAGTCAGTTTTTCGTCTCTAGTTTTTCAGTGCCGTATTTCAGTCGAGATTCTATCTCTCTCTCCTCCCTTCTATTTACCTTGTTGATTTTGCGCGTTTTTCTTGAGGCGCTCAACTCATCGAGATCGGCAACTTTGCCTTTGTCTTTCGTCGTCAAAACCTCTCGAAAACCGCAATCTCTGATTTGTTGTCCTTTGTCTTTCTTTTCCCAAATTCAAGCGCTATTTCTTTTCTTTTACTTCTTCGCAACTTTTTTCTCACCACTAGTTTCACAAATTCGAATTGCGGTTACTTGAAAGGTCAGTTCTTTTGAATAGGGAAGTGACGAATTTCATCATCTAAAATCATATGATAAAGCACAGAAACTAGAAAACGGTAATTTTATGGCGCTGAATATTTAAATTTATGAAATTTTCTAAACCGCTCCTAATCTAAAAGCCTCGAATCGAGGAAATCCACTTGAGTGAGCAAATTTGCCTCAAAGGAAACTGTTCTATCGATTGGAAGGCGAAATAGCATTGATTTTTGAAAGATAGAAAGGCAGCAGAGAAAGAAAGATACAGTTGGCCCTATTGACAGAGCAATTGTACCCAAAGATGAAGTGGTCCGCTTCTCCTATTTCTCTGCGCTCTCTCCATTCCTCGGCACCTCTAACTACTCACGAATATAGTCGAAGCAGTGCTTCAGGCATTTATGAAAGGGCAAAAGCTAGAGATCAAGTCAAAACAGGATAATTAGAGATTAAAAGATTTCGGACACGAGTTTGTTTGAATAGCTGAGCTTGAAATAGGCTGCCTGCATAGAGAATAGCCATTATTTCGCACATTTATATAAAATAATATCAGCCGGCTTTTTACCCTATCCTTGTTCATTGTTTGAGAGATTTTCTGAATTCCATTGTTTTTGCCAGAAACTCCACCTATGAAATTCAAAAACTCCGAAACCCACTCGTCAAAACAAAGAAAAGGGCAAAAAAGACTAACACAATTGGCAATTCTAAAGTTCACCCACTTTGAAAGAGCAAATAGAAGTAAAGAGCGAAGAAAAAAGTGAAATTTTTAAAATCGAATAAAAATAATAAAATTAAAAGCGACTGTTTCAGGACTTTATCAATGATACGATCGTGGACTTTTATCTGAATCACATCGTAGAACACGTTCTGCCCGACGATGAGTAAGAAACTTAATGATCTTTATGAAAAGACGATATTTTGATTAGAATATTTCTGTCATATGCGATTTTTCTAATTGTGTTCGGCAGAAATGTATTCAAATTTGTGCTAAAAATCTCCTTTTGTTATTTATTTGGGTTAAAAGTACTCGAAATAAAATAGGGGAATGACCGTTTTTCTCATCTCACGTTTCAATATTCTAATTTCAGCGACAAGCGAGTCACCGTTCTGCCTGCCATTTTCTGGCACAATCTTTCTCTGCTGCAGAACGCACCTGAGGCTGCTGACAATCAGAGACAAATGAGCAAGAGGGAGAAGGTCATATTTTAAAATTTATCATCGATTAGAAGAATTGTTTTGTTAAAAGAAAAATTTGTTTTTTCTCAATAGTAATAAAAAGGCATTTCCTAATTTTATTATTTTTCAGCTGGACGCTCGATTTGGCGATGTTTTGGAGTTCGTGAAGGATTTCGAGTTGATGAACGTGGACTACATCGTCATTCCCGTCAATGAATGGGAGCACTGGTAAGATCCAAACTAAAAGTTGTAATAATCATGAAACTGTTTTGATTATTTAATTTGAGAAAGTGCTCTATTTTTCGATCTTTATTGATTTTCGCAATCTTCAGGTCAGTTGTGATCGTGTGCAATCCGTACTCTGCGGATGGGCGAATCGTATGTTTCGACTCGCAGATAGGAGACGATCTCAACAACATCCAGAACACGTCCACACTCATCAATCAGTTCCTCAAGGTAAGAATATCGATTTTTAAAATTACATTTCCTTGAAAATTAGGTATATTATCAGATGATAAAATTGCTGTCCTGAATATAAAAATTTTTTCATTTTTAGTATGTCTGGCTACGAAGGAACGGACGTGAATATCCTCTGGAATTGGGCTGCATCATTCCCTCGAACCTGCCGCAACAGCTCAACAGTTACGATTGCGGTGTCTACATTGGCGAGTTCACCACGCGGTTCCTGCTCAAGCCGCCCAAAAATGTATTCTATCGACCAAATGAAGTGACAGTTCGTGTGTTAAAGAGCGCCTTGCGAGAAATGCGCGTCACGACTATGCGCAAAGAGGGAGGCTAGAGTGCAGAGGTGTAGAGAAAGGAGAGCCAGCGGGAATAATGAAAAGAATGGTACGCAATTTCTTGTCTCCCGCTTTTTCTCTCTATTTTTAACACACGATCTGTCACTTCGTTTGACCAGAACAATATCACTTCAATTATTCAAAGGCTTTATTCTTTACAATCTGAAAATTTCATATATTTTATGTAATAGTTTAGAAGAAGAATGCTCTTTCCTTCCATATAGAAAATACTGAAAATTAGTTTTTCAACATTTTATGGTTTTTTCTTCTAATTTAGAACTTTTGACCACTTTTAAAATACCAAATCTTACTAAATCTAAACGACATTGAAGTCATTACTTTCAAAATCTCAACTTTTTAGCTGGACAATTTCGACTTTGCCGCCGAATATCCCGACTTCATGATCGTTGACCGTCGTCAGAAAATGCAGAAGGCAGTCCTCTCGCTCTGCGCCAACAAACGGATTGGAGCCTATCTGATGCAATTCCTTGAATATTCCTCCTAAGGAAGTTGCAAACCACCACCTTCCTGAAGCCAAAAGTAACCAGCTTTTCATTTTTTTCTTACTGACGTTTTTTTCATTTTTCACGACAATTCATAGATAGTCAAAGCTTTCATTTTTACATGAAAGACAAAAATCATGCGGTCTAAACTTGGGTCCACTTCAAATAATATCTGAAGTTTGCTATTCAAAGAATGAATCTTCAAAAAATCAATAATTTTTAGATTTGATTTTACAGAATTACAATTCTTTGGATAGCGTGTTGTTACTTTCTTTTTTCAAGAAACTCTAATTTAATCATGGTTATTCTTTTCAAGCGCTTTTGGTAATTTTATTATTCATATATCCAATTATTCGTCGTTTATTTTATTCTTTGCTCGTTTTTCTTCGTTCCATCTTCAAATTACTTTTCACAGATGTTCTAAAATTCGTTATGAATCGTTATTTCTTCCCCCAAAAACCAACAAAATTACCGTTCGCGATACAAAAAAAATTGTTGACATCGTTATTGTTGTTGACTATTTTAATTATTTCCTCCCTTTCTTTTAATTATCATTGTTACTTCATAGAATATTCAAATGATCAAATTGACGTCTTTTTTTCAACCTAAAAGCCCGTTCTTAATCGACTTCAGTTTGGTCCACTATTTAATTTGTCAAACGAAGCGGATATGTTTCTCAATTTCAAATAATCATATAATCAATCAACCAACACATTTATCCACATTAGATTCGACCATACACGAGGCAGATTTTACATGTTTCACGAGGGAGTTTTGAAATCGAATATGTTCATTTTGTCAACATTTCTGCTGAAAATTTGTTATTTTTTATTTTCAGCAGAAATGTGAAATCACATATGTTTAGAGGGCCCGCAAACACGATGCATACTATTTTTTTGCTCACTCAAAATTGAAATTTCGATAAGGTAGGGGGGATTTCCGTTTTCCGGCTATAAGACTGCCCACGCCGCTCAAGCACTTACAAACATCTTACGGATGACGTGAAATGTTATGGCGCAGGTGTGAGGAAAAGATGAATCCTTAATTTTGCTGCTTGCGAGCAGAAATCATTTCTCACATCTTTGAAAGAGCGGCGCAAAGGTGTACGTCAGATGAGCAAAGAGAGTAATGAAAAATGGGATTCAACGGATTCAAACAGCCAAAATAATATATGCAAATTTAAAACGACGAAAAATGCGTGCGTCACTTATTGAATGTTTTTACCTGCTTTTCAGGTAAAAATGAGCTCAGAAAGGTTTTTTTAGTAGCCCCAACAGTTACACCGATATTTGTTCACCGATATGGCTTTTACCTCGGAAGAATAGCCATGCGAAATGTGTTTGCGAGACCTACATATGTTATACAAGTGCTCATTCGAGGGAAATTTCATCTAAATTCGTTAATTCATTATTATTCGAAAAATCTAACTATCAAATTCCCTTTCGACTACGAGTATGCCCTGTTAGGAAATTTCTATTCTAATTTTTCTCTCGAAATTTATAAGTTCTGAAAAGTTATTTTTCGAGAGAAAAATCACTCAACTTGCAAACAACCCGAGTTAATATGCCTTTCTGCCATTGCAAAACCTGTTCATCTGTTATTGGGAATTTGGCAACATATCGATTTTCCTCGATTTTATTGATTTTTTTTTCCAAAAAATCGATATTTTTGCCGATTCGCTTCGTCGTTAGTCCAGAATTATTGAGTTTTCCTGAATTTTTTTCTAAGAGTAATTCTCGCGTTTTCTCCCCAACCGAACACAGCCTTTCAACCCTTTGAAACAGATAATCAATTCTATGATAATTCCGAAAGCGTCGGTAGATTTGGAAATTTATTTGCTATTGAAAGTTCCAAGTTCCAAATCTAACAATGCCAAATTCTAATGTTTTCTTTTCATTACACTGAAAATGATTGCATTTCCATCACCTAAAATTTGAATTTAAATCAAACTGCAATCATTTTCAAGTGTAATTTACTCGGATCAACCCCCAAAATCTGCTCAATTCTATTTTATATGTTGTTTACCAAATGCAGTTGCAAATTCAATCGATAAAAGTTCTAAATTTGCTAAGAAAACCCTGATTGAATTTAGCAATTCTTGCGTTTGATTGTTATTCTTGCGTTGAAAAATTGAAAGACCTATCACATTCAGAGTTCTAGGATTTACCAATTTCTCCTCATTTTTTCTTGCAATTTTCGATGTTTTTCGTCTCGTCTTTTTTCTTTTTGGGCTGCGAATTTTGGAATCTGTGTAACGTCGCATTAATTTAAGTTACTTTAATCGCCAATTATCGATAATTTATTTCTAGACCATTTATCAATTTTTGGCTTTTCTCCTAAGCTTATCCTTCTTTTTTGTTTTTTTTTTATTGGAAAATGAGCAATGAATCGTGTGGTTTGGTTAAACATGTTCTTGAAATTACAAGAAAAATTACAAATTATACAGATATATTTTAAAAATATATTATAAAAGGTTTATTAGCGGAATGAAACGATTTTCCGAGTTAGTGAGGTTAGTTACGGTGCGTCTGATTGTGAACGTAGACTCTGAAACGTTGAGAATCATAGGAGTTTTAAAAGTTTACCAATTCTGCCTACCAAGAAAAATGATCATAAAACATGATCTTCATACCCAAGTCATAGGAATTTTTCATTTCAAAGCAATAAACTTGATCTTCATTTACTAATAAATTATTTTTAAATGCAATAATTCCATGAAAAATACCTGTTCTAAAAGTGCACTATATTTGAATGTGATGGGGATGACGATTGTCGCTGGTTGTGCTCGTTCTGCTTGTTCTGTCTGTCCCTTTCCCCGTCCTTCCTCGAGCTGTTCTGCGGAGTGCAAGGCGTGAGTGTCGAGGAACGCGAATTCGAATTCCCACTACCTTCCGCATTCTGACAACTCTGCTGATTGCTGTGAAGAAACGTCTTCGATTTTGTCGAAATATCTGAAAACCATCTTTTTGAGTAAAAATATTCGGACAAATATTTTCAAAAACCAACTACTTAAGATGAAATAAATGAAACGAAATTTGATGTACGTTAATTATCACGCCGTTTTTCATCAGAAATAACGACATTTCATTGATTCAAGGGATAAATCTGGCGACATTTGAAGTTGCGCAATGCACACTTTCCATATCCGAATATGTGCATCGTTTCTCCTATTTCAATTTATCGGTCATTGACGATATTTTGAAGAGGAAAAAGGAGATGAATGAAATAATCGTTCAAGTTTAATGCTGATAAATTTTCAAAACTATCTGGTGAAGACCAGCTTTATTCCAAGAAGTCTACCTGATTCGTTTTTGCGAGGAGATGACGACAGAAACATTCGCACCCGGTCGGAGACTCGGCAAGCAGACAGGGCGCGTGTGCTGCTCCTAGAAGCGTGTTTCTGGAAATTCTTAGAAATAGCATAACTAAAAAAACATTCTTGGGAAAAGATTAATTTCATTTTATTTTAAAGGTTTAAAAAATAATGAGTTCTGAAACGAGAATTTAGAAAGGATGGGCTTCATTCATTTTACAGATATTTTTTCTTTTCGAAATTATATTGTTTTTATTTACCTGTCGCCTGAACCGTCCATTTCTGGAGAATGTCTCGAGTTGTGAGTAGCGCGGCGGCGCAGTTTCGTTTTTGTCCGAGCGCTTTTCCGGCGACGGTGACTTGTCCGAGGGAGGTGTCTTTTGGAGATCGGTTAGCTGAAAAATGATCTATCGTTTTGATGAACAAATCCAGCATTTTGAGAAAGTAAAGTTAGAAATTACGAGATAACGGGATGAAGTACATATTATTCCTCACGCTATTGCGTCTTATTATTTTCATACTTGTATCGGTTGTCCGGAAGGTCCTGTCCGATATTAACACATTTGTTTAATTATTTTATTTCTTTATCGAAACTTAACTTTAATCAATGATATAGTTACCACTATTATCTACAACAGAAGCCCAACAAATGAGGAGATCATTGATGTCTTTTGCCCAGAGATTGGAGGACTGCAGGCCAAAAAAGTTAGAGATCCTATTTTTAGAGCACCATAATTGTTGCAAAATTTTTCAGCTGAGAATTTTTTTAGATTGCGAAAAAGGTGATAATTAGAAGGAGTGAGATCAGGGGAATAAAGTGGGTGGAGTACCGTTTCCCAACCAAGCGTTTCTAGTTTGTTCTGGGCCTTCTTTGCTAAATGAGTCCGAGCGTTGATATGAAGTAGGTGAACATTCGCACGTCCAGGCCGATTTTCTCAGCCGTTTTTGACCAAATTCTCGAGTTGATGAGTGTAGGTGGAGGCCGTGACCGTGGCAGTAATTCGGAGTATAGTATCCTTTCTGGATCCCACTAGTAGCAGAGGAGAACCTTACGAGGGTGCAGGTCTGGCTTCGCCACCGCTGGCGGCTCTGATCCACATGCAATCCAAAAGGCAGTGTGTGTGTTGTTCTCGTAGAGGATCCAGCTCTCATCTCCAATCACTAGATTTTTCAGAAACTCCTTTCGGTGCGGACAGTGGAGGAAAGACTGGAAAATGTTGAATCCGATGTTGATCCATTAGAGAGAATCGGAGTAAATTCCTATGCTCAGAATAGATGATGACATCTTATAGACTTTTTTTATTGCAAGTGTCATGATACCTCTACGATATTATAATAATCATTTGGCATAGAACCGCTTTGATATATAAATATAAATTTTTGAAAACCATCGGACAGGACTTTCCGGACAACCTAATACTTATCGCTCTAACTATATATTTAGACATTTCGTCTGTGTCATTTCCCAATTGCATTGAGCAATGTTAAACATAAAAGAGGAATAGGTGATCTCCAATTTTTCATCCAATTATTTTGCATGTTAATGTTTCCGATTTTTTCTGAAAATATTTTTGATGCCCAAATCTGGAAGGCATGCAAAGTGGTGCAGTTATTTTTAGTGGTTAGAAATTTTTTTTTAAAATAGCACGCGAAAAGGAGAGGCTGGTCTAAAATCCATTATTTCTCCCCTCATTTTCGATCTTCCAGATTTGAGCATTAACAATATGATTTGCTTACTACAGAATAATGCGGCGGACTGTCAGGGTTTTCCGACACAAGTTGCGGTCCGCCGTTCTGAATGATGTGAACGTAGGGTCCGCGCATCAGTCCGTCCGGATCCACCATTCCCATGCTGTAAGCCTCTGCCAGCCGATGACGGATCAGTCTTTCTTGAGCCTGCAGATAATCAAAACTCAACTCAAGAGACAGCCTGGAAAAAATAAGACATAGAATAGGAGAAAGCTTTTGTATGTGTTATTTTCCAATGCTATTTCGCATTAGTCTAGCTTATCTTTTCTCCCTCTATCGTAGGTACCGTCAGGTCGTCATTTAGTAACATAAATTTTAATGAAAAACCCTTCAAACTCATCTTTCTTTATATAATATATGATATGTATGACGACATCATAATTTCAAAGTGAAATTTAAGAAGACATTGAAAATCGAAATTCCTACCGTCCTCAATTCGATTTTCGGAATAACATTCACGGTCGTGAGAAAGCAAATGTACGAGTAGGCGGCGCAAATCGAGAGAATCAGAAGGCCCAACCACTGCGGCAGACGGAACAAGAAGCCGAACAGACGGTCAAATTCTGAAAACTCTACAACCTCAATACGACCATCTGAAAACCGTATGGAATTATGATCCAAAATATGTACAAAATAGGATAGTAAATTGTAGAATAAGACTTAATTCCTCATTCTTACACTATTTCATCGTTTCTCGCGTCACGATCTCATGTGCTGTTACTAAGAATTGGTCCTCAACAAATGTTCTTGTGCATGATCAATAAATCCTAGTAAAAGACAAAATTATGAAATGTAGAAAACTGATAAGGTTTTTACCAGGCACATGATTTATGACAATTTTGAAGAGATTCTGATCGGATTGCCTCAGGAATGTCAATATCATCAGCATCATCGACAGAATGAATTCGGTCAACTGGAATTTCGGAAATTTGCACACCTTTCGGAAATATGCCCTCATCCACTATTCTCCCAATAATTGTGCAAAATAGATAAATTTTCAAAAATGTTCTTCACAAATAATTTTGATTAAAGATTGAATTTCAAAAATATTGTCTACCATGACGAACACGAACGGATAGAGCATTTTGGGCGCATCCGACAGCAGGCCGATCACGCTCAGCAGCAGGGAGATTGCGATCACCGTCGCTGTGAAGAAGATTATTTCTGAAATCAGTAAATTTGACATTTCATCCTCATGTAAACGAAAGATTATATATGGATTTTTCTAATGAAACCATCAATCCAGTCTTCTCTCGAAATTGTATTTTTCAACAAATTTTCCTATGCAAAATGAATGTGATATCGTTTTCAGTGAATTCATGAAATAATTCTTAGACTTTTGGTGATGATCTTTAATATTTTCCAATAAAGGATATAGATTTTCCCTAATAGATGTTAGATAAGAATCTAGCAGGTCACACTTATTCATTCATTTAGTCATTCAGTTATTCGCTCCCAACCCATCTCATATTCAATGGTCTTCACAGATTTGTGTCATTTTTCTCAATTTTTTAATTTAAAAAATCACCCGAATTATTTTTCTCACTGATGATGAGCAGCACAAGCAGGCAGCAGAGCCACTTGAATAGCAGGTGGAATTTTAGGGCGCTCTAAAATTTTTCGAATTATTTATATTTTTCTTGTAATTTTTGTTATTCTGAATAAAAATCAAATTTCTCATGATACACCTCTATAAGTTAGCAATTTCTTAACTTCTTTTAATCAGAATTGGAGGATCGAATCGCAATATTAGCTGATATCTTCAAGGCTATAAAAGGTAAAGAATGTTAGCAGTGCAAGGAAAATTGCAATAAAGTTCACTCTGCCAAAATCCCTGTTGATTATCCAAAAATACGAACTTCCGAGAATATTTGATTGCCGAGATTCTCGAGAAATTGATTGCAACCGCCTCTGCGTCTCATCTCCCTGCCTCCTTCCTGTCCATTCCCGATCCTCTGTCTATGCTGGCCCTCTTCCACGCCTATTTCGAGGTCCCCCCTAAAATTATATTCAATCAGACTCATTTCATACTATAGAATCCAAGTTTATCATTTTATTATGAACAGATTTTCTTGCACATTCTCCACTTTCTCTATTCTTTCATGACTATTGACAGTGCAATATTATAGATGAACTTCATACAGACTTGGGAAATTTCGAACCGCGGTCAACCGCATGAAACGAGATAGAATGTCTTATCGAGAAATAAAAAGAGCACTTCTTCTTTCCGTCTCTCAATACATCACACTATTTCGTTTCATAGGTTGACTGCGGTTCGAAATTTCCCAAGTCTGACTTTATAAAAAAAAAAAACCTGTCCTATATTGCCTTCTCACCTTCATCCATTCATTCTCATCCTCATAATGAAATTTTAGGAATAATTTTGTTGCTCTAACTAGAAAATTTTCAATCCTGACCTTTCCTGGTCCTGCTCTCCATTCTCGTTGTGTTCATTGTTGGTCTGTGCCTCGACAGCCACTGTCTGCTGCTGGGTGCGCGTTGCGCATCTTTGCTGATTCTGTCTCTGGAAAATTAGAATTCTCTTCAAAAATCTTGATTTCTATTATGATCATTTTTAAAATAGTTACATTTTTGAGCTATTTGGCAAGCGCATGACAAGCTAGCTAGCTTACTAAATAAGTTAGAAAATCTAGCAAGGAAATTTCACAAGTCGAAAATTACAGATTCCGATAAAACTTTCCAAACGGAGGCTTTCAATGGTGGAGTCAAAGTGTTAAATAGGAGCTTTGAAGCTGGAACCAGTAAAAATAGTCAATTCTTCACTTGTATTCACAAATTTGCAAAATTACCTTACATTTTTGAAAGCGATTCTGCTCATTTCTCATACAAAATACAAAAGTTAAAAACGGCTCAAACTTTCCTGACTTCAGATTCCTGTTCAGCTCTTTTTGGTTTCACCATCGTCATTCCCGTTATCGAAAATCCCTCTATTTAGAAAATTTCGTCAAGATTTGTGATTTCCTATCTATGATTTCCGATCTGTGCACTTCCTTGTAAGAAGCAATTACTTTTATCACTTTCACATATTATCATGCCAAGTGTTTTTCATGTTTTCCCGAATTTTTACCTGTGCATTACGATTTTGATAGAGACTAATCGCCCACCGATGCTGCTGATCGTGCACGCAGGCGGGCTCCTAAAAATGATTCAGAAATACATCAGCAATTGCTTTAAACTTGCAAAATTTTACTGTTCGATAAAACGATCTCACCCCATAATGACAAATTTCGTTCGTTGGTCTAGCCACAATATTGTAAGATAGTAAAGTAGCCACTGAACATTGTGGCTTTTATGGCCTTCATTTAAAAAGCGTTCATTGTCCTTTCAAAACAAGCAAATTTCCAGTTTTCTATATGACAAGTAATCAAACTCAATCGGTTCATTTCTCCGTTCCAAAAACAAAAAGATTTTTTGATCAATTGAATTCTGAGGTAGTTATTTTTCGTCACATAAACATTGAGATCGAAAGAGAAAAGCGAAGATTAGCTCGTTTTTCATTATTGAATCCACCCGATTGTCTGATTTTCTGACCTCGCGTGCCTTCCTCGAGGCTACTTTATCACATCTTTATCGATAGACCTCTTGCCGTTTCTTTATATCAAAAATTGTTGTTTTCATCATCTTATCCTCAAGAATCGGTTAATTTTGACATTTTGTTGCCATTTCCAAAAACTACTGCATTTTCTTTGACGAGTTCATAAAGCAAGGGAGAATGAAAATGCACTGGCCAAACTCCATGACAACGCTAGGACGTTCTCACTTTATCGATTAGAAATGCCAGTTTTCTTTGACTCTCGGGGAAATTTCGTTTCCAATTTCATACCACTCAACTCCATTTTGGAGTAGAATGGAGATCGGCCACTTAGAAACGACGAGACAACGAGACTGACTGGCTTTTCCCACACTATTTTGCTCTACTTTTTCCCCCTCACCTATTCCTAACTATAAGTTCCGTTATCTCGTCGTTTCAAAATTGCGGTGAAGATCAATTTGAAATTTTCAACTTTTTAAAACTATTTCTCTCGTTTCATGCCTTGATGAATCTTCCCCATTATTTTGCATTGCATACCTCGACCATTCTGTCAGTCTCGCGTGCGTCCTGTGCGTGCCGTCCCTCTCCTTCCTCTGCGTCTCCGCCCACCTCGTGGTTCGTCGTCCTGTCGTTGTGCAGCAGGATTGTCGCGCTTCTAGGCAGCCTTCCTCTCTGCTGCCGTTCGATTGAATGATGGTGTGAGAAGTAATGCCATTCATCTTCTCTCCAATCTAAATTTCACTAAACAAAATAGCGTATGCAAAGTTTGAAATATTCATTTAGAATTAAATTTTTCCAAATTTTGCTTTTAATATGTTATAACTTAAGCTAATTTCTATAATTCTCATATGAATTTTCACTTGTTTAATCATTTTTCATTGATACTCTTATCCCTCAGATCTATATCGATCGATTCATGAATATTTTGCATCAAACATTTGTTTCTCTCAAACTCTGCACAATTCTCGCGAAACGACAAAATATGTGTGAATTGTTTGCCTAATCTTTTATTGATCTAGCGTGTTTCATTTTTACAGAAAAATTCCATTTGATCAGTCGAAAATTATCATCTTTTCAGATGGCCACTCCAGTTGGATTCATTTCACGGCTGTTTACATCATCAAGAATATCACTTTCAAGAAGGTTTGAAATTTTGCATTCATTTTCAAAGAAGGTATCAGAAATTCAGATGTCGCTCAATCGGACCTCCATACAATCCAAAACTAGCTGTTCCTAATCCTGGAAAATCTCCCAAATGGCAAACCGCAGAAGAAGCTATGTCCGCTGTCAAATCGGGTAACCTTACCCTTCATTTTTGATTAAAAAAGACTTTAGGAGATTCAATATTCATCCACTCTCACGCCGCCACTCCGACCGAACTTCTTGAAGAACTATGCAGACAGGCAGAAACAAGAGATCTCAACGGCATAAACTTGCATCATATCATTCTTCTAGGAAATATTCCTTGGATTACGCCTCAACTAGCGAGTAAGTAAATATGTTCCTTTTCTTTTTTGATAATAAACAAATTTAATCCCTTTTCAGAAAGAATTCGATCCAATTGTCTATTCATTGACGGTGGACTGAGAAAATCCGTTGCTGCTGGTATCTTTCACATTTATTTTTGACAAAATTCTACAAGCGACTTAGGAGTGGCTGACTACATGCCGATATTCCTGCAAGATCAGCCCTCTTTATTTTCGACGGGTCGGATTCCACTCGATGTTGCCTTGATCAGTGTTAGCCCGCCCGGTACATAGTCTATCTTCTTTCCTCTATAAAGATAATTGCTTGAAAAATTCAGACGAGCGTGGCTATTGTAGTCTTGGTGTTAATGTCGACATTTCATTCGGAGCAATATCTCATGCTAAAAGAATCATCGGTATTTCATCATTCGATCATCTTTTCGATACTTTGATTTTATAGCCCTCGTAAATGATTCCGTTCCACGAACTTATGGATGGTCTCTAATTCACTCGAGCAATATTGACTCGTTTGTGAAATGCGACAGGCCGATCTACGCGAATACTCAAGAAGAGAAAGTTTCTGAGGTTGAAGAAAGTTTGAATTTTGACAAACTCGGTAGAAATTTAGGAAGAACAAAAGATTGGTCAACTAATAGCTGAAAATCTAGTCGACGATGGTGCCACTCTTCAATTAGGTTATTTTACAAGACTTTTTAAACGAAAAGATCGAAGAAAATATATAGGAATCGGAGCCATTCCTGATTCAAGTTTGAAAGCGATGCAGAATCACAAGGATCTCGGAATTCACACTGAATTAGCCGGTGAACAAATCGTCAATCTCATGAAGAAGGGAATCGTCACGAATCGGAGAAAGACGTTCTTACCGGGAAAGGCAAGTTGAGAAACTAGAGAAAAAAAACAACTTTTGAATTTCCACTTCCAGACTGTCGCGAGTTTTGCCTTCGGATCCAGGGAATTTTATGATTTTGTCGATGGAAATGAACAATTTTGTAAGATCATATGATTTAAACGAAAATGGAGAGAATGCAAAAATGACAGATTTGGTCGGTTCTGATTTCACGAACAACATTGACGTCGTGCGAGAGAACAGTCAAATGACATGCATCAACGCGACGCTCGAAATCGATCTAACTGGGCAGATTTGCTCGGATTCCATCGGGGCCTCGTTCTTTTCGGGTAATTCTTTGTTTCTATAAATTTCTAGTAGCTTGAAAATTCGACGTTTTTTCAGCTTTATTTTCACTCAAAATTATAGCAGAACATATTCTAAAAATCAGAATATTATGCAATTGTTCTAGGTTTCGGAGGTCAGGTGGATTTCATGACCGCAGGGCCAAAATGTCATGATAGACAGGGAAAAGCTATCATCACGTTGACATCGCGAACGAACAAGGGAAAATCGAAAATCGTGCCTATTCTCTCACCAGTAAATTAAATTCGCAAAATAATTTCCGAAAATCTGAAAGTTTTAGGGCGCTGGAGTCGTTTCAACTAGGGCGCATGCACATTACATCGTAACGGAATACGGGATCGCCAATTTATGGGGCAAAAATGTCAGGCAACGGTAAGGATCAACGATTTTTTTTTCAGAAAATAGTATCAAATTTAGGGCATACGAATTGATCAAAATCGCTCACCCAGATGATAGAGAATCATTGGAAAGGGCATCTTTCGAACGACTAAAATGCATGCCTTCTCCGTAGTAATTCAATTATTTTGTTTATTAAACTTATAAATTCAAATAAATTATTTACCTCTTTATATTTGTATTATCACTCCATATCAGAAATTACCAATTGAAATGTTTTACAATTATTATTATTTCATTCGAAACTGCGAAAACTTATGATTGTACTTTCGTTAGCGGTTAGTTTGACTTTGAAGCAACAATTATTGGTTGGAAAGAACGGTGATATTCAAAAATTACCCTATTCGTCTCGTTTCTCCTCTACGCGACTCACTATTTCACGCTCCCAAATTCAGATAAAAAATTATTTGAAAAATGTTGTAAAGTTATGAATGAACACCCTGTATTATTGAAGCTCAGAATGACCTAGAGATTCACTATAGTTTGAGGAGTGTTTAAAAATGTTTAATTTCATGTTATTTCTTTAATGGTTATATCTTTTTGATGTCAATGTGCATGATAGAATATATATAATTAATGGGATTAAACTAAGGTGCAACTAATTTACAGTCATTCTGAGACACACAGGTATTAATGAGGATATGAGGCGCTTTTTGAAATAATATTTTGCTTCCATCTGGAAGCGGTTCCAAAATTTCGTTAGACCACTTCTTTCGAAGAGTCAGAACGTTGTTAATACCTCAAACTTGGGTAATTAAACCGAAGCTATAGGTGAAACATGGATTATATCGACACTTTGGGTTATATAGAAGAAAAGAATGCATTTGTTCCTTTCACTGTCTGGCTTCTCTCCCTTGCTGCTTTCTCTCTTGCCAAGTCTCATGCTTTGATTCTTCTTTAGAAGTGATCTAGCGAAATTTTGGAATTCTTCCAAATAAGAAGCAAAATAATTGAATGTGTCAAAAAAGATGTGTTGTCATTTATGCCAACATTAATCAATAAAATCAATCAAGTCTATGCAACTTCATTAAATAGTCCTTTTATTTGACCATATCCAACCCAATGAATACTGCTTGAAAAACGCACCAGTGCACCGGGAAAAGATTACGATCGATTCATATGCATTTTTAAAATTGGTATTCCAATAAATGGGAATAAATTTGGACGAGCATGGGAAAAATACTAGGTCAAGTCGTACCAGTGAGGAATAGGATTACATTTGGTGAGGAATAGGCTTGCTCTGAGATAACACTGATTTCGGACCAAGTGGAATAAGCTCATTTCTACGGACTTATATAGAGCAATGGGAACTAGTGCCTTACATTACCCAGTATTTCTATGCTATTCTTTACTATAATCTTGAAGTTTTTTTCGAATTCATTCATTTTTCACATGAATTATCATTTTCGAATATTATGAGCGAGTGAATGAACAAACACAACATCTCACCTTCCTTTCAACATGTTCCATTAGTTGTGCCCTCCTGTGGAAGGCTGTTCCAAAATTTCGCTAGACCACTTCTTTAGAAGAGTCAGAACGTTGTTAATACCTCAAACTTGGGTAATTAAACCGAAGATGACGGTGAAAATCGGCAAATATGAACATTTTCTCGTATATCACAAGCAAGAATACAATTCGAATCTTTCACTGTCTGGTTTCTCTTCACCTTCCTTGCCCTTTCCGCTTTCGCCTGACTCTTTCCTTATCTAACTAACACTCACTCTCTACTCTTTCCCTTCCTCCGGCCAATAAGAGAAATAGAGCGCCTATTTGAGAAGGAAAAAGAAAGAAAATGATGAGAGAAAGAGGAAACCAGACAGTGAAAGATTCGAATTGCATTCTTGCTTGAAACATATGAGACAATATCTATATTTCCCGATTTTCACCGATAGCTTCGGTTTAATTACCCAAGTTTGAGGTATTAACAGCGTTCTGACTCTTCGAAAGAAGTGGTCTAACGAAATTTTGGAACGCTTCTCAAAATGAGAAGCAATAGAAAGGGCGCTTGCAAAATAATATCTTTATTTCAGTTTTTGAAATGCATCATTTTGAACTTTTTCTGGGAGGATTGAATTTGTACACGAAAGAATACATCTAGCTGATTGATTTAATTTCTGATAGAAGAATATGATAACTGGCTTATGGTTTTCTTCTCTCATATTTCAAGGCTTGACGCAGAGTCCCTCGCTCACTGAGCAGGTCGTGTCAGATGGGCAGCCAGCGTCCGAAGTGCACGGATCTCCCTTCGTGTAGATGGGCTGATTCAAGTAGTTTCCAGCTGGTCCATATTGGCAGACAACCCAGGTTTCCCCCGAACAATAATTGACAGAGCACCCAATCTTGTAGGTCGTCTCCCAGGCCATCTGCGTGTAGTGGCCAACACCTCTGGCCTTAACAGCGTCAGTTCTAATGTTGTCTTGTCCAACACCATACTCCTTGAGCTCAGACCACCACAAATTAGATGCCTAAATATAAGATTCAGTCGATTTAATGGTTCAACATCCTTACAGAAACAGCAGCCTGTTTCGGATTCTGTTCACCCGAACTGGTGTAGAGATTCTCTCCCCACTGTTCGCCGGATGGATTGCGGAATTGGCTGGTCGAGTGAGCCTGTGAGCAGGTATTTCCCCAAGCAATGGCATTGGCTTCGATTGCACAGTCCCATCTGTACTTGAGTGATTGCTTCCCCTTCGGTGCATTGCCACCAGCACCGTCTGGTTCGAGTCCTCTCACTCCACTCGATTTCAGCTCGTTGTGTCTGTTGACGAAGGCCATGCGGATCTCGTCGTTCATATTCGTGGCACCCGGGCAGATGTCGTTGGTCTCTGGAGGGCCTGACAGAGAGTCGGTGTGACAGAGACCGTCGCTGCATGTCGATGACGGCATGTACGTGCAGTCGGAGCCGCTTGCACAGGCTGATCCAGTCTCGTAGACCTTGTCTCCGGGTGCAAGCACGCTGTAATTATTAGCTCGAAGAATCTTTCTCCATTTTTCCTGACCTGTTGACAATGCAGGCGAATGCCCACTTGTACCTGGAAGTTGACTGACTGGCATCATCGCATTGAGCGAAACCACAGCCGAAAGCGGTGTTTTTGCCATTGGCCAAGGTAGCCCAAGGTTGAATAGCTTCTTCAGAATAGGTTAAATCAGAAGCGATTCCGTTCTGCTGGAGCGTCTGCCACCAAGTTGTGAGTTGATTGGAAGCCATCGTATTTCCATCGAAAGGTCCAGATCCAGACCAGACAGGGCTGGTCAGGGCGATATAGCTGCTGTTGATTCCTGTCAACCCTGACGTTGAACACTGAGAGGCCCAGTCGTAAGCGACCTAAATTGAAAAAAAACCTTCATTACTCTTTTAAGCAATATAGAATTTAGAAATTATAGAGTGTGTAGAGTTTGAAGATACAATTTGGAGATCAACTTGTGAGAGAAAGTTCATCTTCGTATCTTGAACTTTCCTTGAGTAAAATGGAAGAAAGACGTACTATTTACTTCTATTTATGAAAAAAGTCCGATGAGAGGTTAAACCTTCTCACAAAGGCGTTCTACATCTCATTTTCATGTTGAACATGTAAATGAGACATGATAAAAGCTTAATCAGTAATGTCGCGAAGCTCCAATCTCATGAAATCTTAAAGTTTTTTTTCTATAGATTCGAAGTTAGCCAATTCCTAACCTTAATACCCCTTTTCTACCATTCGGAGCAGGGGTATTCGAAAAGTTCCGTGCCGTAAGTTTTTGGTTCCTCTAATTTTTGACTAATTTCTGTTCCGTTTCCGAAATTTTCAAAACCCATTTCCGAACACCTCTGATTCGGGGAGCATCGAAATTCGATTTTTATGTTCTACTTCGTAATGCTTCTGATTTAGATCCAGATCAGCTATATTTTGTAATGAAGTACAGTCTTACCTGCTCGAGGTTACAGTCGTAGTTCATCTCATAGATGTTCTTTCCGGCCGGCAGGTTACCCGACTGGTTTGGTTCCTGGCCTTTTGCCACATTTCTTCTTCCGTTGTTCAGCTTGTCGTAGAACATCTGTCTGTCTGTGTCGGTGATGCCCGTCGTTGAGCATCCGAATGCTGAAATTTGATTAGATGATTTCTTTCTTCGATAAACTTGAGTGACTTACTTGTGGCATAGGCCGTCGAAGTCAAACCGAGCAAGAGGAACAGCTTCATCCCTGAAAATAGATAAGATTAGAGAAAGTGAAGACGGCATTAAAGATGCCAAAATCACCTTGATATTCCATGAGACAAGTCGACCCTTTTTATAATCCCGCGGTAAGCTTTCTTCATCCAAAAATATCAAACATTATGTGGACATAGCATTTCCCGCTCGGCTTTCCTGCCACCCAAAACTTATTGAATCATCTGCTTATGCATCTATTTTCCCTGTTTCAGAGTTCAATCTTTCGACCGAAAAAGGACAATCGGGATCATTTGATTCAATCTCATGCGTGCTAATCCATTTGGCTCATGAAAAATAACCATTTTTTTTTTTAAATCAAGTGATTCTTTCTGGTGCTTGATTTCTGAACATCAACCAAAAAGGGAAGTTTAGTGAAGTTTCATCAACCCATGCAATGTGTATCCAGACGAGCTAGAAGAACAATGTCTGATCCTTTCCATATCCCAAAGTGTTTAGCGCTGGTTTCGCAGAACATATACTGTATTAGCATGTTAGCATTACATGATAGAGCTTTGATATTCTAGTGCTGACAATCATTATCATTCAGCATTTTGCCAGACTTTATCATTCTTTTTCTTGACGATGATCTCAAAGGACATGAAGACACTCGAGATTTTTATTGTAACTGTGAAGAAAGGATTTTGAAATTGTCTTTTATTTAGCTCAATTTTAAGAACGGATTTATGATTAACTAAATGCTATCTTTTGTTAGTTCACAATCTGCAAATTATACAGTGGCGCGCAAAAGTTTGGAACATTTCATGATATTTGAAAAAGTGATTTCTTAATTTTCTATAGGCAAACCGGATGAAAATTGAGGATTATACTTACTCGATGCCATATTCACGTCTACTAAATCTTACGAAATTGCTTCAGTGAAAATTGTGATATGAACCATTCAAAGACCAGCAATGTTCCAAACTTTTGTGCGCTACTGTATATTCCATGTCACCGATATTTTAACTAAAATCCTATAATCAGGGTTAAGATTTTGTCAATAATAATAATAATAATAATCGAAATAGATATTTTTCTTGAGATACTGACAAAAAGGCACATATCGCTGCTATTGAAAACTGTTCAAAATTTCGCCTGGTATTTGCACAATTTTACCTGGAGTTTGCTCAATTTTACCTGAAGTTTGCACAATTTTACGCTTTTCTTTGTTCGTTAATCCATTATTTATTTTAATTCATTTTTCTCGAGATTTGGAGAATTTTACCGAAAATATTCTATTAAAAAGTGCAGACTAATTCGAAAAAATAGAACTCTAATCTAGATGGAGGAAAGTTCTGCAAAAGCTTACGACACCTGGGATTCCCAAGCCGTCTCCGATCCAAGTACTAACCAGGCCCAACGCTGCTTAACTTGCCAGATCGGACGGGATGGCGTGTGTTCAGCGTGGTATGGCCGTAAGCGAAAGCCTGGTCGCTGTCATGGCACAAAAGTGCAGAAAAGAGCATGCATAAACGAAAGAAAAATTTGCAGATAAATTAGTTTTCTTGCAACTCATTTCGCTATTTTTCCAGAGAAAGAAAATAAAATAATGATAACTTATGAGAAATTCAACATCAAATTTGCAATAGAAATGCGCAGAAAAAGGATAAACTAACTTGGCTCATAGAAAAGGACCGGGTAGCTTGGTTGCGCCAAGAATTCGAAAAACGTCATCGGTTTTTCGAATTCCTAGAAAATTGTATGCAAAGGCTTCAGGATTCAACAAAAGATCTATCTGACAATGAGGCTCCTTGGACTTACATTTCAAAAGACAATTTGTAAAAGTAGCCCCGGATTTTAAAAGGTCAATAGCATACCGAATGACCCCAAAGACTGCTAAAGTCATATGCTAATTAACCTAATTATATTCTACATTTAATTGTCTTCAATTTCATGTATGATTTCCCTAGGTATTGTCGCTCTTGAGCAATTGGATATAGCATACTCTTTGCAACTTGCCTTCCCTATACTCCGCCTCCATTTCTCTTTGGTTTTCTCGAAGGACGAAAAGAAAAGCGAAGAGAAAGGAGGGGTGTGGCTCGTGCAAAAGCGAGTTGTGAAGAGACAGTATATCTACCTCCTCGAAAACCATAATACAAAAAATTGATATTTTTGACAGTAAAATATTATATAGATTTATCGATGTAGGTCGTACGAAACCTGCAAAGATAATTGAAGAATATGATCCATCTGCAGATTCATGGAAAATCGTTGGAACCTGGAATTGAGAAAATACGAAATCAAACTATTAAAATGTGTGCCTGTAATTCTTTAGGATTATGTTTTATTCCTTTCACTTGTGTGACTTCATCTTATTGTGTGTATTGTGCGCATATGTAGTGATTTCAAGAGTCCTTCTCGCTACTTACCTCTACCATTCTTATTCTAGGTACTTCCACTTCCTTTATTCAGTAGTATCGCCGCTGACGCAATAAGATTCTGAAATTTTATCCGAAATGATGTATGTCAGCTCAGCGTTTATTTTATTTCTAAATTTTGTGAAAGGTATATATCGTAATCAGGATTTTATCTGTGATCTGGTGAACAAATGCCTATTTTACAGTAGCGTTTTCTTGTCGAATAGATAGTTCTTTGCAAGGTGTCTACAGGAAACAATCAGGATCTCTGCATTTGGAGTCACTTCATGGACGCGATCCTGTTTTGTATGATCAAGTAAGACCTTATCTTATTCGAAATTCAACATCTTGACTATTTCATCATCTAGCTCGTGATTACTCCAACATCAATAAGTGACTATGGAGAATGCTATTCAAAGTATGGAGATTCGTACGTTCTAGGATTGAAGTGGGGATCGCAGTTTTATTATTTTTAAACTTCCAAATTTAGAAGAATGGGTCGGACGATTTGTTATCGATGTGTGACGCCAATTTTGCTGAGCAGAAACGTTCTTCACATGGCTCAACAAGCAGGTGGACTATTTGGCATGATTTTTATGAAAAATACAAATTTTAGAGGGAGTTTGTCACGAAACTGAACAAGCAGCATCGATGACTTGCTTTGATGCGATGCAGGTCACTTTGGCTGATGGGTTCTTGATGTTTCGTGAGTTTTTTTTTTTTTTTCAAATTACCCATTCGAAAAGTATTTCAATATGCGATAATATTGCCTTTTCCGAGAAATTTCATCTTTTTTCCTTTGAAATTCATGATATTCCTATAGATTTCATAATGTCTGTAACAAGAAATGGAAGAAAGACGAATTTAGGCTCTGAACGACGTGAGCTCTCCGACTGCGGATTCAATGGAAAATTCGCGGTTGAATACACACTCAACAACGCGAAATTGTCCTGCGAGCAGAACAGTGGAACTATTGTAAATCTTCGAAATAAAGAAACAGATTTCGTCATCATACAGAGATTTAGGCGAATAATTGTCAAACTCCGTCGAAAATCAAAATATCGTTTCACAATTGCACATTTCCGGATTTTGGTAAGAAATTCGACAATATTTGAAACTAGTGCGAGTTTTCAGACATGAATTGGAATTGCATTGGTACTTGGAAAAGCTCAAATAATGGAAGAAAGTACATCGTCGTTGAGAATGACGAAAATGAAGAATTTCGCTGTGGGGTAGTTTATAAAAAAAAAAAAACTCATTGAAATCTCACTAGAGATTTTAGATAATCAACGATAATCACAAACAACACACACTTCTGATTCAATTTTCCAACGATTCGTCGTGTGCTCATTTGACGGAGAAGCACGCTTATGAGAATTACGTCTTCAAATACGGTAATTTTAACTAGGAGTGTGACTCCAGAGAATTTGAAATTATCATGAAAATGGATCAAAAGTCTCAGTTGTTTAGAAAATTACACTGAAAGCTATTTCCAAAAGTTTTAGAATCCGAATCGCGGCCCTTTGCGCCTTGCCATTTCGCTGATTGGCTGCACGGCGATTATGATTCATTGACAGTTGGCGCAAACAGACTGGTGTATCATCAGTCTTCTGGCAGTGGTGTCTCGCTCGCATCCATACCATCAAATGGAAGTCCTGTGCCAATTGTCAGTCATTGCGTACATCACTATCCTGACAGAATATTCGTCTATTCCGAGACCAAATGGTACTTTTTTTGCTAGAAATAGTGTTTAGCGCTGTTGCTAGTGGTTCGATTACTCTAATTCTATTTGTAGTTTGAGGTTATTCGAAGTAGGTTGATTAACCTGACAATAATCAGCAAGTGAGGGAAGAAGGAGTCTCGATAGTTTTGGAAAAGTTCCTTATAAACCCCGGCACGAATGTATGAAAATATCCCTTTTATCAAATTTAACTAAGACATTTTTATGTGAAGGAAGCGAATCGATGTATTTTGAAATTCTATGCGGATTCGCAATTTGAGAGAAAATCTGAAAGAATAAGGAAATTAATAGAAATAATACAAGTTTTGTTTATTTTAGTGGCGAACCACTTGGATATCATTGCCTTCAATTTGTGCCTAGAAGCGAAAACCTGATGGAATTCCGTACGACTCTGCCTGTGGAATCAGCAGCAACGAATAGCAATGACAGCATTTGCATGTAATGAAATTGCTCAATTATTTCCAAGAGGGGTTCGACTTCACATCACTGAAACTTCGATTTAAAGATGAAGTGTATTTTGAAGAATTCGCCCATGCTTCTAGAAATCTGCAAAATTTTATGGAGAAAGTCAATTTAGGGATGAGAGTTCATTCGCCAACGCTCCTTGGACGACAGCCCTCGTGACAGACCCCATTGCTGTGTCGTGTGGAATTTTGGGCAGTTACCGAACTCCTCAGACAGATTCGTATCTGAATGGAGACTGCTACAATGTAACATTTGATTGTCAGGCCGTCAGCAAAATGACAATCACTGCCTACCATTGTCGATCGGGAGCTGTCTTTGATTGTTAGTTTGCTTTGCATTCAAAATATAGTGCATTTGAAACGGCTGTTAGTAATTTCAAATCATGGAAATTCGACACGATTGTGTTTTCTTTGCCAACGTGTCTTTTTCACATTATTTCGAAAGTCTTTTTTTGAGTTCTTATGCATTTAAATCTACTCAACGGCAGATAAAATGAGAAATTTTGGAGGAACTTTAAGAAATTCCATATTTGCAGATAGAAAAATCATTCTATTAATTCATAGAAATCTTGCCTATTTTAATAGAAGGCATGCCGTGATATGCTAAAAAGCGTGCCTGAAAATTCCTATATTGACTATCGATTTTTAATTTAAGTTCGGGGCAGTCTTGTACAGATGAATTTTCCTCATGAAAATACCAGTAATAAGAGTAAATTCAGCCCGATCCTACACTTGTGCAGCATCCTGGAAGGATAACCAATATCTTTTCATCTATGCCATGCAGCAATCGGATGTTCGAGCTCATACTTGCTTTGTAAACAGTCCTTCCATTATTTTGGTGAGAGGACCATTTCAGATTTCCTCCTATCACAATGGCAAACTGTTCCTTGCTTCGTCTGGAACACACTGCGCCAGAGACTTCAATTTCACGCAGAATGCAGAAAGAACGATGGTTCTAGAGGAAGAATGTAGGAGCATTTTTTACTTTTGAAAAAAGAAAATCCTGAATTTAGCCGGCTGTGCTAATCAACAAGTCCAGCTGCAAATTCCAAAAATAATCCCTCCACATTTGCGAAGACCGAAGCCGGTGGTCGTGAAGACTTTTCCGATGCCTACCACGGAGTCGGTAATGATACCGTCTAATGCACAAATTCAGGTGTGCGATTGTATCTCTATTCGTTTTGAAGTGAATTGAAATTTATTGTATTGTCAAAAAAAATCATCATTTCAATTTGAACGTTTATCTCATTTGCGTGAACGAGAAATACCCACGAGCAAATCGTTGTCAGTTTTAGGCCACCACACCAATGCAACTTCCAACATCTCCATATGCTCGAATTCAAATCGCCAAGAAGGGTTCTATTGGGGCCAGTGAAGAGGGCGACGAATGGGAATGGAAATGGACTAAATTGGCTACACCCAAGAAATCGTTCTTCTGCATGACAATATCGATTATTATCAACTACCTGTGGCACTTGTAAATTAATTCATTACGGGAATTTGTTCTTTTTTATTTTTATGTCAATTATAACGATTATTTATTCGTCTTGAAAAGTTGCATTTCAAGAACGCTCAGTAGAATTTTGCGCATTCGAGATACAATGCTATTCGATACTAACCAATAAATTTGGAGAATACAAAATTGAAATGAGGATTAATTGAAAAATCGATCCTGAAATTATGTTACGTTACGACTAGAAACTAATGATAGGAAATTAAACTGGTCGGCATAATAAATTTCTGTAAAATCGTAATGAGAATGTGAAATAAAAACAGTTGAAGAAAAAGAAAATGCAAAATTTCACAGTAAAGCGTGTGACAATATTCCAGCACCGATACAGCGACAGAGGTGGGGGAAGATCAATTTTATTATCATCAATTTGATAACTGTAATACCGTAGGTAATAACTTTTGAATATTTGAAAATTCTGACGAAAAATAATATCATTAGAGATTATTTTGAGCGCGATAAATTGAAATATTCCGAGCCTTATCGTCAATCTTAATTTCCTATTCAGGGTTTTTTTCTTGCGAGAAACATATCGATAAAACTCGTGATACAATTTGTAATGATAAGAAAAATATAAGAAAGTCAATAAAATTACGTGAAATTATTTCTCGATAACTCGGTGTTCGAGAAACTCGCGTCGAATTTCGGAGCCTCGGGGGGGAATCGCTCGATTTTTCAACAGACCCAACTCGCAAACGCATCGATACTGGTCGGGAATCTCCAGCAGCGTTTGAATCGCTAATTTCACATCGCCGTCTTCGGCTTCTTTCGCTCGTTTCATTATCTAAAATAATTCCTTATGTTGAAGAAAAAATCGGAAATATAACCTCGTGGAATTGGACAAAGTGATAATTATCCCATGGTCGTTTCGGTAGAGATTCATCGAATACCTGAAAGAAAAATTGCTCCTTTAAAGCTATGGATTAGTTGCCTTCTTTATACAAGTGTTGGAATAAGAAAGGAAATATTTAGAAAAAGTACAATAAGAAAAACCTCTTACCCTCATCATGTCCCAAGGACCATCTCCGACCCCAACAACAATAATCGACAGGGGGTATTGGCAGGCCTGAACGATCGCTCGCCGAGTCGCTCTTTCATTCGTCACTTGACCGTCGGCAATTATCACGAGAATATGATACTGAAACGTCAGCTCTTTTAATTTGTTTTTCTAATTTTTCTTACATCAGCCGTCCTTTGGCAAGTCTCGATAGCCTGATAAATTAGCGGAGCAAAATTCGTGGGCCCGCTCAATTCAACACGAGGAGTGATTTGGTTGTAGAGCCTAGATGAAAATGATCACTTGGAAAGATGGGAACGAATAAAGCATGAGCCTTTGATATCTAATAATTAGACCAAAACTCCATGAGCCATTGAATAAGAATGTTGTTTGACTTGCTTGAGAACTTCATCCAAAGTTCGGCAATCGCCCTCAGGGCTCAAATTGAATGTGCTCCAATCGCCTGTCTTCGCGTCTCCAAATCCGAATACTGGAATTCTTCCAGTAGTAGCGAACGGCGCTAGTGTCCTGCCCAATATGCTAATCACCTGAAAGCTTTTTTCAGTTTCGGTTTCTTCTACTCGTGTAAAATAAAATGGAAACATGGATTGTAATAGAAATTTAAAAATATCACAATCGATTTCGGATTTATTATCAAAATTTTCAGAGGAGTAATCAAAATTCATTTCTACCAATAAAATCACTTTTCAATAAAGTCTGAATCTTCCTACCTGCTGATACGGATTTTTGATATTCGGATGAATAGTGTGCAATGATCTTCCATGGAAAGACTCTTCACCCTGATACTTGTTGCTCGCCGTGTAATCAATGCCTAAAACGAATATTTCAGAGAGTTCAATTTAGTTATGACTTACCGAAAATCAAGTTAGTGCTCTCCAATCCAGCTTTTCGCATTGCTTCTGATAGCGCTTCTAATGAAGTGATTTGCAGAAGAACTTCTTGCATAGAAGTGACCCCCAGAATTGAGAGGAGGGAGGACTGTTTGCGAAGCTAAATTCGCAAAATGAAATAAACCAATGTCAGAAAGGTTGAATTATAATGATAGGAGTTTTATTTTAGACAAGAGCTGAAGATAACCAAAAAGAAAAATTCACAAACAGGATCTGCTAAATATGGCGATAATAACGTTAAGGAAACGACTCTTTTATCACTTTCGCATGACAGTTTCCAAATTGCTATAAAAATTAATAACCACCTTTGGATATCCGTCGGAACTCATCTCGGAGTGATTTCGACCGGATCGCATCGAGGTTATCGACGAATTGCTAGCAACGCGTTTTCCAGAGGGGTGGAACATTTGGGGCGCCTAAACTTATCCCGATAAAATTCTTCGAAAGATAAAAATTCACGTTTCATTCTGAAGAATCGAAAATGGTAGTTCATGAATTGCATGGAAACGATTAACGGTAACGACATCAAGACAAAATGTTAGGACACGAGAAAAGCACATTCAAAGCAAGGCGGTAAAGAATAGTGGGAAAAAGTTAGTAGAGAAAGTTCTCATCCGTTAGTGGAGTCACGAAAAGGCACATGAAACACCACTCAAATTTACCCTTCCGACTGGTTTGAGCCGGTCTGGGCGGTCGCTCGATGATGCGAGTTCGGAATCTGGCGTCTAAAAGCGGGCGAAATTCCGGAGTTTAACCGAGTGCATGTAAACTATCTCATCTATTTGACTGATTAGTAAATTTAGTGCTACGAAACTAGGGGATAGTGCGCTTATTTATGGAAAAATTGAGGGTTTTCAGGCTTCTTAACTTTCTTTCCAAAAAAAAAAATAATAAGAATACCGATTTTGGGCGATTTGGATCAATCTTTTTCTGAATTTGGTTAATTTTCGATTACCCACAATTTTTTTTGCGCATTTGACGATGCCGTGTTCACATTTGGAGGACACTTATGGAACAAATTTCGAGGGAACATTGTGCAACATAAAATCAACAAAAGTGGATATTGAGACTTGATATACGAAAATTTTGCAAGTGCGCTTCACTAACTTATTCCTCTTGGGAAAGTTTGAAGAAAATGTTTTTTTTTTTTTAAATACGTACCCCAACATCTTTCCTGACTGCAGCCTTCTTTAGGGTGTCTTCACGAACCAAATCAACTGAAATTTCGAGCTTTTGTTGTTTTCGTTTTTATAATTCTGTATTTTTGTATGGAAATTAGGAAAATTATTGATGAAGTTCACCATTTTCATAGCCTTTTCTCTTCTAGTTTTGCACTCAATTACTCGATAATTTTGTAAATGATAAAATGATGTCTAAATCAAACCTCCTTCAGCGGCGACTTTATCAAAGTATTCTTGCAGATTGTCGCTGCCCTCACTCAGTTGATCGGGTGGGATTTCGACCGACTGAATCTCCGGCGCATAGGTCATGTCGTCGTGCTCATCGTGTTCGATTCTATCGAATGCCTGAAATTATTCGAAATTCATCAAGGCTAGAAATTTAGCACTTTGCATATGACACATCGAAAATTTCGGCAAACGTAAATCAATATGAAATTTATGAAAAAAATTTTACATCAGTAGTCTTGACCATTTGAGTGGTCGGGTCGGCTCCTCCTGACACGAGTCTTTGCTGTTGTGGCTGCAAAGGCCTCTTGCTACTATTGCCCTGGCTGCTGAGCATGTCTTCCTCCATAATGAAGGTCTGTCCGGAAGTTCCTGAGGCGCGTTTCTGAAGCATTTCAAAATGAAAAATCGTTAGAAGAATAGTTCAGAATCCAAACATCTCTTGAAGTCACTCATGCTCTTTTAATTACTCTCCCTTAGAGAATATTGTTGGAAAAAGATGATCTTCACAAAATGTAAAAGGAGCTCTATGTGAGTAAATTTTATAACAAAAGAAAAAATCTCACGTTTTGTTGCTGGTTTCCGAGGTATTCGAGCGCGTCTTGAATGAACATTTCTGCATTCGCGACGTTCTTTCTTTCGGATGGGGGAAGCTGCTGAAAGATTATTGATGATAACTTGTGAAAAATCCGCTTTAGAAAGAAAATATTCTATCAAGAAATTATATTCACTCAGAAAATTGCTTACAGAAATATTGAGATGAATTTGCTGTTGCATTGGGTGTTGTTGCTGTTGAATTTGGAGGGGAGATTTGTCTGACGGACGGTCGCCTACAGCACCGTATGGCGACTGAAATTCAATAATTCACAAGTGGGCTTTTGAAAAACAAAGTACAGTATTTAGGATTGGGCTCATTTTTCGTAATAACATTGAAAAAATGATTTTAAAAATCTTAAATTTACAGTAATCTATTAACTTTTCGTAATTTCTTGCAATAAAATAATTCTCCTTATGTTCAAAAATTATTACTCATTAAAATATTCTACCTGCTGGCCCTGTGCTGTGGTCTGATCGAATCGTACTTGTAATTGCTGTTGCTGTTGGTTCTGGAATGGAGGCTCCTGGCCTGTGCCTGTGGCAGGTTCTCCCAGAGGAGTGAATTGCACTGCTGTCGTGGGAGCGACAAAGTTGATTCCGTGTGGCTGCTAGAAAATCAAATCATAATATCTATAATTTCATGAATACATTATCAATGAAAGTGAAGCTCATGATATATTTTGCGATATGTAAAAAAGGATAAAATTCTTCGGAAATAGCATATTTTTGTAACGTAATTCAGAATGATAAAAATAGTATTTGAAAAATTGCTTTGATATTTCAAATTTAGTACCTGTAGATTCGGTGAACCACTTGTCTGTGCCTGACGACTTCTGGGTGACATTCCGGCCGGGTGCTGTGGTGGTAGCTGCTGGCCCTGGCCGGGCGGTAGAATGTCGACACCGAAGTCGTACTCCTGATACAGCTCCTGAATCAAATTACATTATTATAACCTTTAGAAGGTGATATCCTCAACACGAAACATTGAAATTGCATTTTCCCTATCATTTCTGCACTTTGTATTACTAAAATTCTCAGAAACAATCGATTTTTCTTATCCTACATTATGAAATTTGAGTTCCCTAAAGGGCTAATTTTTGAATATTGCAAATTTAGACAAATTCTAAGTTCAGACTAGGACAAAGACATTTTAGACGATAACGCACGGACACAACACAGTCGACAACAAATCCATCAGCGGAAGAAGGGGAAGATGAAGGACGTGCCTGCAGGGCCCTCGCCTCCTCAGGACTCATCTGCTTCGGAGTCGACTTCGGCGGGAAATCGTAGATCGGCTCGGCTTGCACCTGAAATTATAGCCTTCATTCCAAAAATTTAATCCAAAAATGGGTAAAATTTTATGCTGGACGATATTTTTCATCATCTTCACAATACCAAAAATGAAGAAAGATATAATGAAAACTGTCCTCCAGTCTAATAACATTTAATGCACCAATAACATGAAGGTTCAGCTACTAAACATAGGTAAAATGATGATGCAAAAATCGAACTATTTCATGCAACAGAAGCTAGAAGATTTTGGCAGAATTCTTCGAACCTCCACATTATCAACACATTGTCAAGGTAGCAATTTTTAATCAAATTGTGTAAAGCTCGTGACATTTCAAAGTTGGAGCAATTGTAAAATATAAGAACTGAATTTAAAAGTGCGCAAATTTTAGCAATTACCTCATAAGATGAGTTCCTAATTCTTCCATTAAATAAATAAGCGCATTTAGCAAATAGCATTAAGAAAGACATTCTAATTGTAAAAACTAGCGATGTTACGAGCTTTCAAATGGCAAGGCTGTTCCAGTTCAAATTTCATATCAGCTTTCAAATTATTACGAGAGTTGATTGAAATGTCATAAAGAAGAAAAACGAGAGGCAAGTCGATTTGAACTTGCACTTTTCAAGTACAGGGATCCGTCAAAGGTAGAACGATTTTTACATACATATTTTCATAAAATAAGAGTTCTATAATAGCGAAGTTTTCGATAAACTAAGTTCAATGGAAACAAATGCTCAAACTTTTGATAACCCTGTGTATTCTGAGCAACAGCCTTGCTTCTAATTGCTAGAAAATATCGTAAAATGTACCTTAACATAAGAATCGTCACTACCGCCGGTGGGGTGTCTAAGTCGTTCGTCTTCGATTCTACCCGGCGAATACTGCATGTCTTTCGCTGCCGACGTGTTATAATCGATACTAGGCTGAAAATTCATCATTTAAAAGTTTCAGTAGGATTTTTCTTTATTTTTATGAACATTATATTTCAAAATAAACGTGCAATTTTCCGGCCTATTGTAGTATTCGCTCGATTTCTTGAGAAATAGTATGGAGAAAAGAAAAAAAAAGCCGAGTGAATACTACAATAGGTTATTTTTCCCTACCCACCTCATGCATATGAAAATCGCTAATGTCGTAGTCGGTAAGTTCGGAGTCGCGATAGCTGAAAATCGATCATTACTTTTTTCAAAATGGCATTTCAATTTCCAGTTCAAAATAATGTGTCAACAAGTGTCATGAAAAGATTCTTTGATTCGTTACGTATTCATCTTATCAGCAATCACTAACCCAATAACTCAATAACTCGAATTTAAAATGTGACTGATATTCGATGAGCTGATGCGTCAGCGTGCTTCATCACAAATTGTGTCAATTTATATTTTTGATTCATTATTTCGTCATGCCTTCCTCATTTTTGGGATTATTCGCATTTTCGTATTAGCAAATTCCGTCACCAGACGCCATTGCATTTCCGGAATTTGCTCGCATTTGCGGCCACTATCAATCAATGATCGTTTTACTTATCATAGTCTAGTTTTTGCTTAATATTCCAGCCGATTTTCACGATTATATGTTTATGCCTGCGGTGAGCAATTTTATTTTACTGTCTAAAACGTTTAACTGACTATGCACGAAAGCCGCCCACAGACGATAAGTTTTATCAGTTTCCAAATTACCAATTCGTTTTTTTTCCTTTATAGAAATCTAGCTTTATCCCCCATGGTCCGGTTTTCTAATTAGAAATTTGAATATCGTGATGCTAATGATAATCATAATTCAAAATAATGCCAAAATGTAATAACGAGGATTGAATTGGTTTCAAAGTCAAAGATTCGAAATGGCAATAGTGGGAAAACGATAATAGGCTTAGAAATGAGCTTAGCCGCGTCGTCAGGATTCTATGCATTCATTTGCACTGGGTTGCCTTGTATAAATTTGCCTCTGCACGGTTTTCTCTAAACATTCTTATCAGCTCGTTTCGAGCCCCTAATTGGAAATCGCGATGAAACTCTCGCATCGAATGAAGCACAGTTAGAAGCAGCCTTGGAGAGCAAGGGCTCTCTCCCATTTTACGCCTCTTCAAAAATCGTTATCTATCATTTTTCGCTGGTTTTCTTTGGTTCTCTTAAAATTTCGTGATATTTTCTCAAGAAATACTCCACGGCAATTATTCAATTGACTGCCCAAACAATGCAGGACATTAATATTTGCATAAATTGATTCATTGCCGTTTCCCTTTATAAAATAAGAGATGCAATGAATACTTTTCTTCGAAAAATGATAATATCAGCTTTGAAATGAATTCAACATATTATCGTCCAATTTTGCTATTCCTCATTCTTTTTTGAAAATTCTAATCATGATCAGTGATACTTGACGATTTAATTGTTTCAGGCTCTTATCAAATTTGGATAAATTGCCGCTAAAATTGATTGATTATGAGATGGTCTCAACGATTGCAACTTTTTTCGTTTCTAATTACTTTGAATTACTCCATCGATTATTGTGAATGCCAAGTCCTACATCTTCGAGAAAATTTCAGACTTTTCTATCTACATACTAATATGGTTGCAACTATGGATTCAAAGTTCGTTTTATCTTATCATAGTAAAACTGCACATTAGGGAAATTATTTGAAAAAAACGAGCTAAAAATCATTTATATCATCATTTAGATTAAAACTAAATTTAACGATTCAAAATCATGAAGGTGGAACGGCAGTTTGCAATTTTCATGTTACAGAAATTTATCCGCCACAAATGCAAGTCTTTGTAAATGATCAAAGGTTGGTATTTTATATATTAATATGTCGTAAACAAAACGTAGATATATATTTGATATCAATTTGTTCCTTTCAAAATATGCTAATTAAAAATAAAAGAATGAAGGAACTCATTTTATGTAACCATAAATCATTGTTTGCCTGCTTTAATTAGTATTTATCAGTAGTATTACAGGATGCGGCAAAATCTGTCACTTGATATCCGGGGAATAAATTGCGAATCCAATTAAAATTCATATGCAAAATCGAGTAAATTTATGAAAAATTGATTAGCGCCTTATCTGAAATTTTCATAATTCTATATAGAAATTATGGTTCGATTTGTTCCATTTTTCAGCTTCAATATCAAACTAAATAGCAATAAAGACCTTTTCCGCATCCTGTATAAGCTAAAGTTATACATTAACACTGTAAAAGACGTAATTTTTAAATATAGATGCAACGTTATTGGAGATACTATAGCGATATGTATAACAAATATTGGAGCGAATGACTACCCGTTTCAACAAGCCTTTCACTATTCTATTCCTGGAATATCACAAATTAATACCACTCTGATAACTATTATACAAGAATCGCCCGGTAGCAAAAGTCGTATTTACCGTTGGAGCGAATCGTGTTATGAGGTATTTGAATGTTAAAATATACATCGAGTAAATAGGAAATATGACTTCAGCCTGAACTCTCGAACGAAAGCGTATGCAGATATCATAAGTATCTTCCCCCAAATAACGTTAGTGCGCATTTCTACTGTCTTTGCAACGACGTTGAAGTACCAACGCATGGGCTAACTTGCCCTCAAAACACACCATTTTCACCGGGATGGTGAGTTTTTGAGCATTGATACCTATGTATATGCCATGGTTTCAATATCATGAAAAATATAATTTATACCTTATTGCTTAACAATCAAATTCCTCAGTTATCATGATTCATGTTTGAAAAATGCACTCGTAACGAATAAGCATCTTATTTTGATGGCAAATTAATAACTTATGCAACGTCGCATCGTGTATTATTTTGTCATTGCGCAGATAAGGCTCGTAATTGCACACATTTGCATCTGAAAGGCGGCAACTTTCGCACTTATCTTTCTCTCATTCGCTTATTGAACAGTCTAGCCATGCGGTGCTCAACTCGTAATTCTACCAGGAATAAATCGATATTCATCGAAATTCTGTCAATTACCTATTTTTTTGTGCTTCTAATAAATATTCCAAAAGCCGAACCAGATCCTCATTACACGACAGCCCGAGTTCCATTACCACAAAACCGAAGCAGGTTCTCATTACACGACAATCGAATTCTATCAGCACAACCCACTTCTATACCTCATTTCAATTTCTGCGATAACAATAGAAATCATAAACTTCCTTATTTCACTTGTCCAGCAAATTCCAATAGAAGCTTTACCGTGCAAATTGAATTTTGGATGCCTTTAATCATCTAAAATTTAGCAACGCCACAACTACCGGCGTTACTACTTCTCCAGGAACTGTAGCCACAGTTCTAAATACGTCACCGCCGAAAACGTTAGTCAAGTCAAGATTGTTTTTATATAATATTTTCTTCGAAACTTTCAGTACATCTTCGGAAACTCCTGAAAAGTCTACTTCATCACCACTATTTACATCCTCAAAAATTTTACAATCTACATCCTCCACTCCTGCTTCAACCTTCCAAACCCCTCAAATAACTCAATCATCAAGCACGGATAATCTTACTTCTTCAACAGGAACGATTTCGCTAGTACCTTCGACAACTTCTCTATTACCCTCGACAACGTCGTTATTACCCTCGACAACTTCAGGATATCCTTCCTTGGATCAACTAGCAAATGTAAGGTTTTTAACACGTAATTTTTTCTCCAAAGAATATGCAGACTTGTAATTTTTATTCAATTACATTACTAATCATCTCTCTTGAAAGAAATGATTATGGTCTAAAATCATTGTCACCATAAAATGATATCATTTTAGGAAACGATGTCAATATCAAACGTCGAATTAATCCTCTCCCAAACAATGTCTTACTCACAAGAACGAAATAAGCTTGTGTCACATCAAATCAGTGATATTGCAACGATTCTGCACAAAGCTTCAAACGTTTTCAACATTACGGAAGAGGTTCATTTTGTTCTAAACATTTTTATGAACATCACAGATTTAGCACACGAATTTAATTTTGAATAATTTGGACAATACACTTTGGGCGAATGAATCACAGTGGAGATCAAGTAACTCTTCTAATAAAATGTTAAATTGTTCAATTTTATTCAAGAGAAAACGAATAGCTTTAGAGTCCTCGACGCTTTGAGAAGCATGATGATCAACGCAGACACTGCAAAAAGAATAACGTATCTGAAGGGAGTGAATTTCGGATTTTTCGGACATCGAAGAATGTGCACAGTAGGTGTTGATAAATTTTAGCAAAATTTTTACTTTATTTTTCTAACAATTTGATCTTTCAGAGCCAGTTGAATCTTGATGACGGTTTGGCTGATATGGGATCTTTGGGATTTCTCCCACTTAATGGTACATTTCAACAAAAGCTGAACAGTATTCGAATAAATTTAACACCCTACTGCAAAGAAGGAAATTCAGAAGGTAAATTTTAAAACTTGTTGAAGAGATAAATGTCCTTTCAGGAACTCATACTTTCTTTGCAATATATCGAAATCGTAATTTATTCGTTGGAAATCTAACCTATCGTCAATACAGCACAAGTGTTCCATTGTCACAACGAAATGGAGGTCAATTATCAAGCAGTGGTAATTCTTTGAGTGAGCATCAACACTCCTGGCGATACACAAACAGGGCTGCGGACAATTACGCTGATAGCACAAGTAGTTTCAACTTCAATCAGTTTTCTTTGATAGGAGGAAATCTTTAGTGTTCGATCTCTGCACTCGTCAATATTCCATTCCTGAAGCAACCCCTGTAATGACAGGGACTATAATTAAAGATGGTCAGATTGTTTCTAGAGCTGATGATGATAGCCATGCTACTGGAATTTTGCAGTTCAACGTTTCAAATGCAAGTTAAATTATAGATCTCCAAAATATTTCAATTGAGATTTCAGTTGCTTCAACCTTTGCACGGATCATTCATCGTTTCATGGTGGGATACCGAAAATGCAATGTGGGCGAAGACGAATCACTGCGATACGAAAATGCAGAATGGGATGCTCGTAGCATATTGCAGCCATCTGACTGACTTCTCCATGATCGTAGTATGGGTTGAAATTTTTTCCTCTGATCGAAACAAAGTTGAATTTCAACTCATTTTAAACTGCTCTGCATGTTATCATTTGGAAATTTTCGAGTTTACGATGAAGATCGACCTTGTTTCGGTCGAGAGTTATAGAAAACCATCAACCAAACGTCTTCCAGGACTCTTCTCCAAACGACGCTCAAGTTTGCAGCAAGACTCTAGAAATCATCGGTTACGTCGCCAATGGACTGTCGATTGTATCGCTAGCATTCGTGTTCTTCATCAATTTCAGCGCATAGTAAAAAATTGTTGCTTTCCAACTTCTCAATCAAATTGATATTTCAGTGTTGACACCCTCGGAAGTTCTAAACCCGTTCGATTTCTGAATGGCTATTTCACTCCGAAAAGAGATCCAATTTCTCTGGCTTACAATGGAACTTTGCTTGCTTTCTACTTCACATTCACGGTATTTTCGAACCAAGATGTGGCTGGAAGTGCTTGTCAGGCCGTAGCCGCAATTGCATATTGTCTATTGTTATCGTAAGCTTTCAAAAATTTAATTTCTTACAAAACTAATCTTCAGGTCAATAATTCTGACCATCTTCCAAGCCCTACGAACAGTCTCCATGTTTCTACCTCACATAATAATGCCACTACT
Source organism: Diploscapter coronatus (assembly GCA_964036155.1). Taxonomy (NCBI): domain Eukaryota; kingdom Metazoa; phylum Nematoda; class Chromadorea; order Rhabditida; family Rhabditidae; genus Diploscapter; species Diploscapter coronatus. The sequence goes on along the minus strand of OZ038422.1, from coordinate 83,695,536 downwards.
GCGAATATTTCTCAGGCCGATGTGCGTGATCACCGTTAGTTTACGTAAGCTCGAAATATTATACAAAAAAATTAGGAAACTATACAAATTCAGTAATTCCATTTTTAATCGCTATAATTCTCTTCTCTTTCACCCAATTCTTCAACCGTCAAGACGGCTTCTGCTGGGTGCGACCTGACAGCGTTGTCTTTGCCATTGTCATCCCCTTGTCAATCCTGGTTGTCAATGCTCTTGTCTGTTCAATCTTCATCTCCTATCGGTTATTTGGAAGGGATAGGAAATTCAGCAGAGCGGTAAGATTCAATTCAAAATTTATCACGCAAAAAGTTCAAATTTAGGGCAAAAAGAAAACTCAGGCGATGAGAACAAAGTTGCTCGCGCTTCTAATGATGCAGATAACTCTAGGAACTCCCTGGGTAAGTCAAACTCGATTGCTTCAACATTTTTGGAAATAAAAAAAGACAAGTCCATTTCTCTGAAAACTCACTATCCTCTCAAAAATTGATTTAGGTTCTACAATACTTCACCCTATTCAAGCCTGGCGCAACGGCTTGGAATTACATCTTCACGATAGTTCTCGGATCTCAAGGAACATTATTGATGTTGTTATTCTTCGTGAAGCGAAGAACTCAAGCCAAACAGGCATCATCTCGAAGAGAACTAACTTCCCAAACAAATGGAAATTCCCAATTCGAAAGTCAATTGAAAACTTCTCAAACTGTGCTCGATAGTGAAAGCATTTTTGATGACTGATAGTTATGCTAATTTACCGTCGATTGAATTTTTTTTAATTTACAGAAAAAAGAGTAGAAGAATAGTTTTTGAATCAGTCAACAGTAAATGTCTCAATATAAATTAGGCAACTTTTCCAATTTCTAGTCACATTTTGTGTACCAACTTTCATCGTTTCCCGAGAACTTATTCAGGCCTATGATCTCCTAATTTCATTTATCTTCACGGGTTTCTATTTTGTGATGACGCACATACAAAGTTGATAGTGCTTGTTTCTGTGTTTTCGTTCGTTTGTAAATGATAAATAATTATCCTTGAGCCCATCGAATATCAGCAAAAAGTAAGAAAAATAGTGAAAAAATTCAAATAAATTTTTACAAATTGCCGTACCTTTCGCGTTTGAGGGTCAAATCGTGTGCAGCTCCTGCCAATTGATCGATTTCGCTCAACAATTTCTGCTCGAGTTTCGGCTCCGGTCGTCTTGCCTGCGGGGTATCGAATGGTCTGAAATTTGAATGACATCAAAATCGCTTTCAAAACGAATGCTCGTGAAAACTTGATGACATAATGACATGAGATAAAATGGAAAATTTACTTTCTATTCGAATGTCTTTCCTTTATACTATATCAAATCATAAAGCTCGAAATGACAATAATTCCCTTACTTGAGCATTTCCGGATCTTCCTCAGGCGAAGTGCTGTGGTAGGAAATGTGTGATCCAGGCAGAAGTTGCTCGAGAACTCGAGACGAAGTGCCTGTCAAATCTGAGGCATCGTCGCCGCCAACCTGAAGTTTCATCAAGCAATTGTTTGAACCAAGAATGACACATCATGCATGCCGAATCTGATATCCAATCCTATGAAAGAACGCTTGCAACGACGTAGAAATTTGCACTCAAATAATGGAATAACAAAATATAAAATAAAGCATTTCAATTAACATGACAATTTACAATTTGGAATATACGCTTACATTTACAGATACACAGTAACGCGTTTTTCAAAATTATTTCGAAGATAAAAAACTATAAGATAAAGATAACTAACCTCCCTATCCTGCAACTTCCTAAGTCGATCCGCTTCGAGCTGCTGCCTCTCCAATTCCCAGACCAGCAGTGCCTTCTCATCACTGAAAATTCGTCCCTCATTTTTGTGGAAATTCTAATTTCCTACTCTGACGACAAGCGTTTCTCCCTGTTCTGGGCGTCCGGATGAAGTCTGCGAGCCTGCACGTCGGCTGCCAGCTGAAAATAGAAGATGATCTTCAGAAATAGAATTTTTATCATATCTTTAACACTTTTAAAAATTCACTCAATTTAGCTTCTAATTGAATGAGTTTACCAAAAAATCTTTCTTTTCTTGAGAAGACTATAATAACCGCGAGTTTTTGAAGAAGAAGAGGAAGTCATATTTATTCCCATTCAAAAGTAGTGAGGATCATGCGATTTTTTATAGAAGAAGAAAAATTGATAAATGCGAAAAGATGATTACAGCCTGCAATCTCTGCTGCTCAGCGATCATCTGCTCCTGAATGTCGAGTGGAGACATTCCAGCTGCTTGCTGTCGTTGAGCTAGTTGAGAGCGTTGCTGAGCTGCCATAGCCTCTTGGTATTGAGCGATTAGATGGGGTGGGACCTTCAAGCAAATTACGGGATTTTAGCTAATTTATTCATTTTCATAATGGTTCATCAGTAATTTCAAAGCTCAAGAAATAATTAGATTATGAAATTTCGTTGAAAATTTTGGGAAAAGTATATTGAACCTTAGTGAGATTAAAGAGGAAATGCTATAATTTTAGAAAAGAAGGATGCAAAAATACTCACGCCCTGTCGCTGCAACTGCTCAATTAACTGTCGTTGTTGTTGGAGAACAATTTCAGGAACTTGCTGATGCTGTGCAATCTGAATCATGCAATAATTCATGCTATTCAATCGGTAATTTGAAAATGACGACAAGATTCTTAATAGATAGTGACTGGATTTCCTTTCATTATTTTTTGAAAGTCGTTCAGTGTCATTTCAAATTTGCATTCATTCGTTCCCCTTACAGATGGGTGTTGCTGCAGTCCTTGCAGGGCTTGGGCTGCCTGTTGTTGTTTTTGTTGGAGAATTCTTCGCAGCTGCTCCTCTCGAGCTGAGTCTGTCATCTGAAACTGCGAGTTAACTATGGGAAATCGTCTTTCAATCGATGCTTTGAAACAAGAATGGAATGAAATATCATTTTTTTTAGAAAATCTCATTCCTGCTCCATTTCTGTTCCAGAAACATTCATTTTAGATGTTTAGAATTACTTCAGGTTTGATAAATCAAGGATAGGGGTTTTCATTCATGCAAGTCATTTTATGCGAACCGGTATTCCCTCGGCGATTACAGGCTCGTCTAACTCGAGGAAAGCATCGTTGAAGGATTCGGATGGGGCAGACTGTGGTGCATGCTCGGGATGATTATGTGCAGATTTGTCAGGTTGAGCAAGTTGCTCGGGAGAAGTCTCGACAATTTCCGGTACTCGGATGGACGACTTCAATTCTACCTGCTCTTTCTGGGCGTCGTCCAATTTTGCAGAAATTCCTTCAGAATCAGGAAGACGCGTTTCGTCCAGACTCTTCTGCACATCTTTGGCAACCTGTAAAATGAGGGGAATAAAACTAAAATGGCGGGAATTTTGAAACTTATGAAGAACTGAATGATAGGAGTCGGCATGGAATGGATAGATTTATTGAACAAAATAAAGTCGGGGATAAAATGCTCTAAAACGAGAAAGGCGAATTTTAACGAACCTGATTGAAATGTTCATCGACAGAGGAAAGCATATGCCTAAATGATTCTTCTGTGGCGTGCACTGGTTCTGGAAATAAAAAAACTGATTGAAAAAGGATTATCTTCCTCGATTTTATCAGAGAAAACTTGGTTTAAAAAGTACCTGGAGTTTTGCTCTCTGGCATGAGACTGGACATGAATTCCATGGCCTTACCGGGAACCGACTGCAGACTCTCGGAGAGATTCGCCATGAAGGGGCGAGGAGACGGTTCTCTCACCGCGGATGCAGACTCTGAAACAATAGTTTCCTTTTTGAAATTTCCATCAATCTTTATGCCTTTTTAATTTGCTAACAGAATACAAACATGCTGAACAAATAACTTCCTTTCAATTTTATGATTTCTTCTCTCCCTAACAAACTCAAGTAGAAGAACTCCAGTCAGGTTGGCTATACACGCAGTGCCCTCTAATTCTTATGAAGCATAAAATGTTCGCATAACGCAATCGCAGTGTCCCTTTATTTTTCTTCAATCTGAATGAAAGTCTGCCTAGATCTGTTCCCTCCCTAGTGTTTTCCTTTTAAACTTTTGCGAAAATTCACTCACCATCCATGTACTGTTTGGCCTCATTGACGAGTTCCTCGACAGAAGTGGGAGTCATCTGCTGATGGAAAGGCTTCTCGCTCGTGGAGGGAGCGACCAGTTGCTCTAATTTCTTGGCCGCCTCCTTCAGCACGCTCAGACCGCTCGTGCCCTCTACCTGATGGGCTTCTTCTTCTTCCTCAAAATACCACAATTTTACCATTGTTTCAAACGATGAATATTTTAAAGACGTAGCAGACATAGGAAAAAATCTAATTTTTGTCTAAAATAAAGAAGAAAAAAACGAGAAAAGAATCACTTTCCCAATGCAGAAAAGAAAGATGATTTTCTTGTAGTAAAAAACTCGACATCGATATTTTCAACTTCAACCAATCGTTGGAATGGATTTAGAAGATCATCATAGATTCGTCTTTTTCCCAAAACTCAGCTTACCTCTTTCTTCTTGCCCTTGTTTTTGTTGTCATCGACCATTTTAAAGAAGAAGTAGGCGAAAGTGACTGCAGCGGTTGCAAGGACGATCCTCGTGAACGTGGAGAAGATGAGGAAGTGCTCGGGGTCGGAACACTCCTCCCACTCATCCGGGTCGTATCCCAGCTTCGGATCGAACACCATCCTTTCTTCTTTTCTACCGGACTCCTGTAAAGTTCAAGTTCAAAAGATACGGGAAAATTCGATATTTTACGAGGGAACTAATAAAAGTAGTACCGACAAAAAAGCTAGGAATTATACGAATTTTCTGAGCTGAAAAGTTTGATATCCAATATTCTATTATTAAACTCCTACCCTATGCTTTATGAGTAAGCTATTACTCTTTCATTGGCCCAAATATACATATTCGTTAAAATTTTGCGGTATTACTTTTCTCAAATCTTTTACGATGGCGGATAAAATTGAAGAAGGAACACGGTTTTTCAAAAATGGAAACATGCGATTTGCGTGTATATGAAGAACATGGTAAAGAGAAGCAGAAAGGCTACAGTATTCAAAAATGAAGTGGTAAAGTTGACGCGCGTATGAAAGATAATATCGAATGATAAGATCTCCGATATCTGCTTATCCCAATGCTAATTGTCTCATCTCATGAAATGCAGCTGATAGACGAATTTGAGAACGAGATTGTAAGAATCAATAGGCAAAGCTGGAGCAAGGAGAAAGGAAAGAGGAATAGGAAGAAGAAGATCATGCAATAAAAAGGTGACACAGAGTGATGAAAAGAGGGAAGAACGAACATACGGCATGTCAAGCTTGAGGAAAATAGTGAAAATAATGCGCTAAAAGTAGATATCGCGGTTGAGCTTCATCATAATCAGTATCATATTTGCACTCAACAAGTTCTGGAAAGATACAAATTTTCAAAAATGGCAGAAACAGGAATCCTGTTCAGATTATATTCAAAGCTTTTTTCAATTATACAAAGCCATAACTGATTCAAGTCGTAAAGAAAATCTACCGAATGAAAATGCAGAGATGAGTGGCAAAGTCTTGAAAGAAAAGAAAAAGAATAAGATTTGATTTAGTGAGTCGAACTCTGTCGAATCGATAAGCGATATGCCGAAAGCCGCCTGCAAGAAGCTCGTAAATTCGAAAAGTTCACGGCAAAACGAGAGAAGAAAGATTTGGAAAAGCATGTTGAAGGCGAAAAAGTTCAAGTAGAAATGAGCAAGAGGTAATTCGAGAAAACGCATAAAAAGCAGCTGAAGAAAATGAAGCAAGGAAATTGACGAAAGAAATACTGAAGAGTGACGACGAGCGAGAGAAAATTACAAGGTAAGTAAGGAAAGGAAGAATGACAGTTGCGGAAGCAGTGTAGGAAGGCATAAAATGAGGAATATTGAATATCCACGAGCAGGTAGAGATGGAAGATGGAATGCAATCCAAGTCAATTAATCCATCGGACACTTGGATCATCAGATCGGAAACGGAAGATTGCAGAACTCCGGGCAGAAAAATCATCGAAATTATAAAGCGATTTTATAAGATACTAAAATGGAAAAATAGAGTAAAACTTCAGCAAATATTAGAGAAAAAGAAAGAAAAAAACTTAAAAAATGAAGTCAATGCAAAGATAAACATTCTCAATACCGTATCTGATCATGTCCTTCAAACTTAGACGAAGATCAAGAAGCCTGTTTTAGTGGAGCATAAGAAAATGGATTCACTTTCCAGACACAATCGATAACTTTTTCCCTATCAAAGTTACTTTGACCTAGGCTCTCTAGAGTGACATGAGATGATGAAGAATGTGGATGACGGAAGTGAGGAGCCGAAATAACTAAACCGAATAGAGGAGTGGATAAACAGAAAAACGAACTGATAGGGCTTGGAATCGGACTGCCATTGACTGATTTCTGCTGAATCTCGGCTCCGAGGTCGCCCGGCGGCTTAATCTCTTCTTATCGCTCTTTATCTTCATATTCTCTAGTTCGTTATCTTTGTTCTTTTCCTCCTCTTCATATCCCACTATCTCTAATAGCATCAGTTGTCTCGCTTCTTGATATGCTTGCCTTGCAGCCAGCCGCCCTCAATCCTTTCCCCTCCCTTCTCTTTGCTGGATCCCCCTTTCTTTACCTTTCAGCTTCATCTCAGGTAGAAGCTCCCATGCAAACTCCGAAAACTTACCTCTGCATTTGACTTTGACACAAACAAAAAATGCCACACGAAAAACACGTAGGAAACGAGAATCATTCTGAGCTAGACTGACAATTTTGCTGACATTCTTGTAAAACTAGTAGAAAATACACGCTAAGAGTAGCTTGGTGTCAAAAATACTGCAATTTTGGATGTAGGATTACGGTTTTTTGAAAAATTTCGAAAAAAAAAAGCATAAATTTGGGAAAATCTGATGAAGATCAGAGCGAATTTCTAGCTTCTTTCGGTCTCGACTGTAATAAACGTCACGAGATATCGAATTTCGTGCGATTCATAAACTACGAGAAATTATCGAATTCGACGGGGCAGAAAATCGAAAACGAACAAAAAATGAAATAAAAAATAAAACAAAAAACTCCTAGGGCCCGTTCCTACTTAGTTTCATTGCAACTCGTCCGAAATAGCATGAGAAATGAAGAGAGTGCAATTGAATCTTTTTTTTGTTCTCTTGATTTCTCATGCTATTTCAAGCTAGTTGCAAATCGCAAGTTGCATTGCAACTAAGTATGAACGTCCCCGAAGAAAAAATCACGTTCAAATTCGCGGGCAATTTTGGAGCTGAATATCGATTTTGTATTCGAGCATTTTTGCAGTATCATATTTAAGGCGCTTGCTTTTTCTCCGTTTTTTTTTTTTTTTTCAAAATTCGTGTTTTTTCAGCCGATGTTGTCGTCAAATAAATCACCGAAGAAGCCAAAAGACGACGAAACAGATGGCAATGACGAAGTGCAGGTCGACAAATTGTCGTTCACGAGGTATCTTTTTCGTTGTTTTTTTTTTTTGAAAACTGGTAAAATTTACCGTATTTTCAATTTCCATCTTCTCGTTCAGCCTGTCATCTTCAAATACGGAAGAGGAATTAGTGATGTCGACATATCAAAGTGCTCCTTCTAGTCCTGTTCCTGCCATCAACAACGACCTTGTACTCGAATGTGAAACTAAGTAGGTTTTTTCCGTGAATTTTCATCCTGATGTGCCCTTTATCTTTTCTTTGCACTTCCTATCTTCAGAAAGTGGCTAAATAGCACAATAAGTATATTTTTTTTATGAAAAAGCTACTCAACCTCTCACAAATTCCGTGCTCGGATCCACGCAACTCGCGGAATCTCTGAAACCTTCCTGTAAAAAAAAACATTCTTTCAGCTGAGAGGTTCCTATAGGAAGGATTCTGAGAGTTTCGTGGATCCGGACACAGTCCTTTTTTCAGAGAGAACAGTGTCTACTCTTTCCTGCCCCGTGAATGCTCTTCGAGCATCATCGGTTCGACGATTTCCCTGGCCTCCCTCGAGCCGACTCCGTTCGACATCGAGGAGCTCGGCTCCCCCTCGATGTGGTACCCGACTGCAGACGCAGCAGAACTGCCCGATCTGTCGAAGAGGCACATGGAATGGGAGCAAATGCTGCCGAAATTCAAGCGACTCTGCAAACTAGACGAGAAGATTTCCGCTGACGTGGGCAAGGTTGATTTTTTATTTTATTATTATTATTATTATTATTTTTTTTTTTTTTTTTTTTTTTTTTTAATTTTCCCTATCGTAAAATATCTAAATGCTCTATTTTTCCTTACTTTTTGTTTTTCTAAAATGGTTAGATATTCAAATTTTAGTGCAACCGCCTGATATACGCCACTCAGTTGTCGATTTGCGCAATGGAAGAAGCTCGCTGGTACAATGAAATGTCCAAGGACCCAGAATTGTCCAGACTCATTCATAGTGTTCGTTTTTTCTTTAAAAATTAAGAAGAAAGTCGTTTCAGTTGAACAGAGACTTTCCGTTGGCGATGAACGCTGAGCGCATCGATCGCAATTCGCTCGAACCGAATTTCACGCAGAATTTCGACTTGCCAACCCACGTCGCCGACAACTCTGTCTTCTATACCAATCGGTAAATTTAGGAAGAATAACCACTTCTTGGAAACCACCCATTTCATTTAAAGACGGAATAATGCTGAGAAAAATTGATGAACTTTTCACAAATCCAAAGTTTGTTTTCTGAAAGAGTAGAATTTTAGAGATGAAGAAGTGCTGAGTGCTCAGGAAGGGGTGGACGAACTGCGAATTCACAAGGCAAAGGAAGTCTCCTGTAAGCAGACCATCGACTCGGTTTTGGATCGGTAAGTCTAAAATTGAAAGTTATGATTTTGTTAATGGATTCTTTCTACAATTTATTTTTCTGAAAAAAATCTTTAAAATTCCAGCTTCCAAATGTTGGATCCTCTCCGAGACGATGCTACTCGGGAATCACTCAATAAATTGAGATCCATGGATGATACGGTAAAGTTTATTTCATTTTTTTTTTTTTAAATCAGAAGAATGAAAATTTAGATATTCGAAAGGCACGACAGTCTACAATTAGGCGAATCGCAGCGAGACAATTGGATATTCGAGCTGTTGAAGAATGAAAAGTGAGTTTTGTATTTCTTTACTTTGTCTTAAAAATGATTTTTATTTTCAGCCCCCGAATATTAGTTCTCGAGCAAGACTACCATTGCGCGGAATGCGGTATCAAAATCGAAAAGGCCATGTGGAAACGGATGAGGTTTTTACTTATTTTATTTATATTTATTTTTGATTTTCTAAATTCCAGACTTTGCGAGTATTACGGCAAAATGTACTGTCAGATTTGTCATCGGGGCTCGAAGTCGACCATTCCTTCGAAAATTCTGCATCAGTGGAATTTCAGGTTCGAATCTTTTTTAATTCGTAAAATTTATAACTTTTCAGCGAATACCCAGTTTCGGATCGAGCTTTCCGATTTTTGACAGAAGCGAAAGACCAGCCCGTCATTCATATCGGCACCCTTGCACCGCAGTTGGTAGAATTTCTCCTCATTTTCTTGAAATTTTCTACGACTGAAATATAAAATTATGATTTTTTAGATCTCTAAAATTCGCGTTCTGAAACATGCGATTTTGCTTCGGAAGAAAATCGCGATTCTGTGGGAATTCATCGACTCGTGTCCTTTGGCTGAGGAGACGGTCACCAAAAATGGAAAGTGAGACTTATTTTTCGAGATTATCAAAATTTTGCATTTAAAAAATGCAGGAATACGTGAAACGTCGTTAATTTTTACCTTTCACGTTATCTTATTGCTTCTATATTGAGAATTTTTGGCTTTTATTGAAATTTCGAATTTTTCCCAGTCTGCAAACGATGTTCGTCTCGCTAGCGAAGCATTTGATCATGGAGATCGATCTGTTCTCCCTGTCGGACTTGCAGAGCGTCTACAACAAGAACATGGCTACGTTGCTCGAGCCGATTGTCTATTATGGAAAATGCCATATCGAAACTTGTCAGGTACATATTTTTCCCTTGAACTTTTTCTTTTTTAAAAACTCTCGAAAGCCTTGGGATCCTTTCGAAGGTCCTGGATAAGACGTATTTTCTCTTTTTCTACTATATCATCACAAATCCCTCTTTGAAATATGATCTTTACAGAAGGCTAATTTACTTGAGTAAAACTAATTTTGTAAAAATTGTTTGAGTATCGTAATTTTGGAAGGAATTCAAATTTCCAGGAATGCATTCGTCGTCTTCCGTCCTGCATTCTGTGTGCCGATCGATCTGATGCCCTGTTCCCCCACCAACTGGAGAAATCCTGCAAATGCGCCAATTGCTCCTCGCTCGCACATGCCAAATGCGCCAAAAAATTCGCCCAGAAATGCACCTGTGAAGGCCAATTTATCCCTTCGACAACAATATGAAGATTATTCTTCTTTCATTTTTCATTTTAAGTTAATTTTTTTAGTTTCAAATGTCATATGTATCTGATTTTTCGAAGGTTATTCATGTTCTTTTTCCTTTATTGCTTCCTTATGAAAGAATTATCTAGAAATTTCTGATAAGAAAAGTCGACATTCGCTCTAAATTATCTCCATTTCATATCTTTTTTTTTTCTGAAATCTCGATTTTCTAGAAATCTGAATATGACTTTTTCACTTGCCTATTTTATTACGGTTTGTATTTTTACGGTAACTCTACCATTCTACTGCAATAATGTCCATAATCTGTGATAGGTAATACACATTTTTCGGGATGAAATTTCTCCTTCCGAATCTTTGAGGTTGAAATATTCTATCTATAGAATGATACGCATAAATACGGGTTTTGCAATTCAATTCTCGCTTCTTCTCTTCGTCGGGGCGATATGTTCGTTGGATGGAGGGAATAAAGATTTATATCACATGAAAGGGCAAGGTTAGGGTTGTTTCGTTGAACTCGGGTTGTTCAATGCACATTGTGCAGCGAATTCCCCATTGCCTAGTGCAAATACCTTAAAAAGTCATAATGCCGGAACTCATAATTCATTCACTTTTTATGAATGCCACTTGTGGAGTTCTGCTCAAGAATGTTGTAAAATGAAAAAGGTGAGCATATCATGAGGTTTGAAGTTAACTCCACTTCAGATTTCACTTTTTATGCCTTCCTTATGCTCTTCCAAGCTGTACTTCATCAAGTCCTAGGCTATGAATTACCTTTTCTTGTCTTTCAGCATACTGTATCTTCACTTTTTTTTGTATCTTTCATTACGCGACATGTGTTTATTTATGATTCCTGAAATCAATTCATCTATGGCATGCATGCATTCATTCATTTCCCCTCCAATTATGACTTGATTCTTCCTTCAGCAATTATCTTTGTCCCCCTTTCCCCTATCACTCCCTTTTCCTCGCGTCTCCCTTTCCCCTCCTCTCTTCATCAGACCTCTACCCTTCTCAATTTATCGATCGGCCGCTCGCTCTCAGGGAGGGGGCGTGTCGTTTTCATTCGAACAAACTCCGTTTGCCTCCAGCAGTCCTTGCAGCAGACCCCACTGCCACCTCTTTGCCCTTTCTTTCTCATAAACATTGCGCCATACCTCGACCGGCTTTACACCTCTCAATCTCTCCATCTTTAAGCGCCCATTTACAGTCGAAGCAGTTTGCATGACAGTGGGAATGGAAGAGGGGAATTCCTTGTCGCGGAGTCCAACGCCACCCGCAGGAGTCCTCGCGAACACGGAAAGCTGTGTGGTTTGTGGTGAGTCAGCTCTTATGACGTCTAATTATTCAATTTACCGACAAAAGTCGAAGAAAACTCGTTTCTGGAGGAAGGAAGGAAGTAATTATTTTGTTTACTGGATTCATGAAAAACTATGAAGTGAAACATTAATCTATGATTTTCAGGTGACGCAGCAGACGGTTTCCATTACGGTATGCATCATTTTTGACATTTGATTACGTTAGAAATGAAAACTTCCGGTCAATTATGTATCTAGTATAATCGTTCATTCATTCATTCATTTTGTCTCGAGAACCAAACATCGAAAAATAAAGCTTGTTTTGATGCTTTTTGGCAGTTCATATCGAGATTTCGGAGTTCCAAGAACAGAATTTGGTTTTCTTCAAACTACAATTCGATGAATTACATTGAATTGTGGCAAAATAAAAAATGAAAAGATAAATGTCCTTTTTCCTTAGACCAATTGTTTTCATTGCAGGTGTCCGTTCCTGCCGAGGCTGTAATGCATTTTTCCGCCGAGCGATCACATTCAATATGCAATTTATATGCAGACGAGGCGGCAGATGTCAGGTAGAAAACCTATACTCAATTTATTTAGTTTTCCTTGGTCATCATGAAAGAGACAAAGATTTTCGCTTTTCCGTTTTCTTAGTATGAACGCGCCCATAGAAATTGTAATCGGAATTTGTTTAGATTTTCTTGAATTGAAACTCCAAAAATCCTTTCTATTAGAATATTTTTTTCTTACCGTTTTGATGTTAAGCATGTTTAAAAAAACATCTTCTTTTAGGTGGACAAAAATGCCCGTTGTGCATGCAGAGCCTGCCGCTTGGCGAAATGCTTTGCAGTTGGGATGGACAGGAAGGCAGTACAGCCGAAGAGAGAAGGACAAGCTGCCGTGGTTTCCTGTGGAAAGAATTCTCATGACTATGAAAGAGAAAGTGGGGTAGGGCAAATTTTTGTTCAAGGTCTAAAATATCTTTCTCCAAAGTCTTCATTAAAAAATGGAAATTACATTTGAAGCAACATGTATTGTTCATCTCTGGCGAAGTGAACACTCGATTGAAAATCCCCCAAAAGTTATAAAAATTAGCTTACATTGAAAAGTAATGCCATATGTACGATTAGTCGTCAAACTTGCTTATTATTCAACTTGTATTCATTAGCTCTGCAAACTCACGAGATATCATTTGAGTTTGTTGTATTATTCGCCCTCATCTTTTTGTTCTATTTATCTTCTTATTCTTCCTCAATATATTATTTTTCAAGAAAGAGGATAAGGACTAAAAAGGGTGAAGGTAGAGTGAATAATGGAACGAATAACTTGGTATTTTTCAACGATACCCGCAGTTACAGTTGTAACAATTTGAAGTAATCTGCGGTGCGGTTGCAAAATATTGAAAAAGTCCTAACTCCGACAGCAAACTCGATGGATGTCCCGTGAGTTTGCAGAGTTAGTGAGTACAAGTTGAATAATGAGCGAATTTTACGATTAATCACACATATTGCGCCACTTTTCAATGTAAGCTAACTCTTACAACTTTTGGCGGATTTTCAATCGAGTGTTCACTTCGCCAGAGATGAACAATATTCTTCTTATGCTTGGAAGATTCAATCAGTCAGAAAAATGACGATGTTTAAGCTATCGTTTTCAGTCACCACTAAACGCATCACAGCCCTCTGCGTTTACTCCGATCTCAAATCAGCTAACTACGGTAAGCTTTTCTTCTAAAACTACGAAAATTCATAATTCTGCTCCAGTTCAAAAGGCGTAAGGATGTCAGAGAAGATTTGGGGGTTTGTTCTGTTTTATAATTATTTGAGTCAAAGCCGAAATTAACCCCGACTTCTAATTTCTATGTCAATTGTCACTCTTCTGTCTGGGGACTTAGTTAAGGCAAAGCCAAATTTCAAGGTTTATGTTAACTCACAATTCACTAATGACACGCAGAAATATCTATCACTGAATCTATTGCGCTCGAAAATAAGCTGTAGAAAAGCATGGCCTAATTGGGTTTGGAGAAACTATTTCTGGACTTGTTTGGAAAGTTCGCTCAACTTTTACCACCACCCATGGATATGCAAAATTTGAATGCTGAAAATATCGATATCGAAATTAGAATGATAGAAACCTTGTAAGCAGAATTGGCCAACTTCGAACCGCGGTTAACCATATGAAACGAGATGGCATGGCTAATCAAGAGGGAAAAAGAGCATGCCTTCTTTCCGTCTCTCGATAAGACATACTGACTCTTTTCATGCGATTGATCGCGGTTCGAAATTTCCCAAGTTCGCCTGTAAAAATCGAAATTCGCGCACACCTAAAAAGTGCCTTCTCCGAAAAAAGGATAGAACTTTCCAAATGAGTAAAAATAAGCAAGACGAACATTCATTTATGCTAATTTTTTGTTGAAAGAAATATTTTTCAGGAAATGTTCCTGCCAGCGATTTCCCCATCTCCTCCGCCAAATTCCAGTCTCATTTCCAAGATGTGCTACGATTTCGCAGAGCAGAAGAGACGCAGACGCGCAATGCTCTGCAATTCGCTCGAGGAAATTCTCAGCGATGATTGTGTGAGTCTGATGTCTTTTCTATTATTGATTCGAGAGAACGTCGATATTCAAAAATTACACTGTTCATCTCCCGTTTCTCTTCTACGCGACTCACGACTTCGCTCCAAAGTCGATTTCTAATTGCTGCATGTGAATATAGACTTTCTCTCCAATTAACGATAACTTTTCAAAATTAGTTGATTGAAAGAAAATTTTTCTTATATTTTCCTTTTTATAAACATCAGCAGATTATCGTCCAATCCGATGAAATGCATTTTTGAAGATATGAATCAGACTATAGACAATCTTACCCCTTTTTCTAAATATATTTCAAAGTCACAGAAAATTCATCCGGTTTTCAGTGTATTCTCAGAAATCCAACTGTTTCGAGTACTTGAAAGATTCTCTTGATCCGTCTACCAGATAAGATATCAAAGTCATTTGGCTTGCTTTTTCGTTGATCATCATTACAAAATTCTTTCGAATACGAATTTTCTGCTATCAAATCTGCCGAGATATGTAATAGGGGTAAAGATAACGTATCGTCATAAGAAAATCCGGTTTTGTCACCGGAGCGTCAATGATAAATATCAAGCTTGAAATTAGAATATCTAAAAGCAAAAAAAACCCGAGTTAATAAAATTTAAGAAAACACATTTAATTTCAGGACACTGCCCTTCGAAACATCGCTACTGCGGATGATTATTCTAGACTGTTTCAAGTGCAAATGGTTTTGATGTTCGAGTGGGCCGAGAGATTGCCAGAGTTCAGACAACTTCATGATCCTATGGATAAAGTTCGATTCTTTATTATCAATGATAAAAGACATTTTTGGACAAAACATAACTTGGTGTGATGGCAATTCGTAAATGTCATGAAGTCGTGCATTATAGTTAGAGGTAGGGAAAGTAGGGCGAAATAGTGTGAGAAAAGATAGCTCGAGTCTTCACGACGTCACAACATTTACGAGTTGCTTCTGACAGAGATAGGGAAGAATAGTCGTCAAGATTTTCATGAAGATATTAAAAAAAAAAACTGAAGTAAATATGCGAGAATTTTAGACCAAACTCCTCCGAGCATTCGCTCTGCGATACATTCTGTTGGACAACGTCTTCCATACAGTGGAAATGGGGTATACCGACAGATATGTGCTGGTCAACAACAATTACATCATCCCTGGTCATCCACCGCCTGCCTCCTCAGCACTGCTCATTGATGAACGAAGGGTTTATATGTTGTAAGTCAATTTTTGAATTTAATTTATCAGTCAGATATGACACAAAATGGACAAAACCAAGTTATAGGATTGCTGTATTATATCGCCGGTACACCGACATCGTTTGTATTGGACACCGGATTTTAGGGCGAGAGAGTGCAGGCAAAGTGGGAAAAATAAGAAAAAGAGCCGGTGTCTTTTACAGACAGTGTCAGTGTTCCGGGGCGGTGTATAATACAGGAGAGGTCCAATTTATAGCATTTTGAAATCGAACTTATGAAAAGTGAGTAATAGGAAGGCATCTGTAGAAGTTGCGAAACATCACGGGATTTAGGCCATATCATTGCAACAATTCAACAGTCTTTCTCACTCTCAGAATTGACCTTTCAACGTTAGATTGTAATTGACCATCGAAACAAGTCCTGTTTGTGATAATTCAATTATCGAATTCATAGTTGTGACGTGATCAAATGTATTTACAGGATGTTTGGCTGCGAATCGCAGGAACTCATTAGCGAATTGATCATCCCGATTACGGAAATGCGATTGACAATCGGGGAGATGATGGCGCTCAGATGTAAGGGAGATTTTGTGACTGGAAAAATTTCGAAATTCT
This sequence comes from Diploscapter coronatus, assembly GCA_964036155.1. Classification (NCBI taxonomy): domain Eukaryota; kingdom Metazoa; phylum Nematoda; class Chromadorea; order Rhabditida; family Rhabditidae; genus Diploscapter; species Diploscapter coronatus. The sequence continues at coordinate 83,679,414 of OZ038422.1, read as the reverse complement.
GAATTTTAAAATTCATAGATATCTTCTAGAGCCAATCTATCAAATTACTCTTTCTGAGTGAGAAAATTATTGGAAAATGGTTGAGATAAACGTTGTCTTTAAATTTCTCTAAAGAGATACAAAAATGCTCTTCTGTCATAGTAAAAGAAGACAAAGGATAATTTAGGCATAATGTTCTGGAACCCCGGTGACGTTGGTTTGACCCACAATGCTCTGACAATCAGTCAAGAAGTACGAAATTTCGAAATCTGGTTCTTTTTTAAATGACATTTTTAGGCCTCAAACGTGGCCGTACAAGAACTGCACAAGTATTTCGAGGTTGAGGAAATCACGAACATCGAAAATCGCATTGGGAATATGCTTTTGCTTCTGCCCTCTTTCACGGTAATAAACTCTTCTAGAGTTTTCTGAAAATTTATAATTTGAACGCAAATTATAATGGCAAACGACAAGATCCGGAAATTTAAAAATATCTTTCTTCGCAAATTAAAATTTTCGATTTTAGAAGCACGTGAGCATTCTCTATGAAACAGTCAAATTGATTCCGACTTTCGGAAAAATGCAAGAGTGGGACTCCTTCATGGACGATTTGCTAAGGGGCGTTTAAACTTAAACCTCAGATTTTCTATTTCATATAGATGACCAATATTTAGCATATCATAACTAGTTTTAGACGACTAATCATTTCGACTTTAAGCAACGATAATTTTCTCCATCTCTTGCCATAAACCCATTTTCAGTCAATATTTTCGTGAAACGTTCAGTGACCTCATTCGTTAGATTGGTTTAGACTTGAGTTGAGTTCCGAGTTTTCATCTACTTCATATTTTGTGAAATGCATATTTAACGCAATGATATTTTAATAGTTTCCGATTTTTTTATTTTGTAGAAGATACTGTTAATGTTGAAAAATCTCAGCCATTGAAATGAATCTTGTCTATTTTCAATTTAGAGCTGTTTTTCGACTAAAATGAACAATAATATCACTTTTCTTTATTTTTAAAATATCTATCCGCTATTTTAGTGACCAAACGTAACTCTGAACTCTATTTTAGATTCGAATTCGAAATTCGATGATATAGTTTGAATGACAAATTTACTGAGCGGGTTCTCAATCTGAATCAGTTGATATTTGAAATCGAAAATTAAAAATTGAAATCTGCAACGATACTTTCTCAACTGTCTATCCCCAAATATGTTATTTTGCAAAATATGTAGAATAAAATAATTAAAGAATATCCGTGTTTAGGGAAAAAGTGAAATCTGGAAAATAAATTAATAAAAACTAAAATAGAATGAAGAAGATAATTTTGAATTCCAGATTTTGTTAAAATTTTAATACTATTGTGTATGTGCCTAGATATGCCATTACGCAAAGTTTTAGGATTTCTGAGATCGCTTTTTTAAAAAATGTTCACACAGATTTGACTTTTGATTTGCACGAATTGCTTCTGTTCTGCTATTCTGCTACCTATTCAATTCAACTAATCAGTCGGTCCAAAATCGTGCTCGCTCCAGAAGATCTGAACAATCAATAATTCTCTAACTTGTTTCGACTATTTGGAAACCGCGAGACCACGAGACACGAAGCATAGAAGAAATAGTCTAGGAAGCTAGAGTAGGGTATGGGATGATAGACTTTCTTTTTCCACGCTATTTCTCAATGTCTCGTGGTCTTGTGGCTTCCAAGTTGCCCTTGTTTCTTCAATTTTCGAAAGCAACAAATTAGCCAATTTCCTGAATAGAAAAGCACTGAAATATATGCCAAAAAGTGTGAAAATTTCTTTTAAAATCTGATACTTTCTTCATGGAATATCACTATTTTTAATATCTTCTAATAAAAGCAATTTCACGAGTAAAAAATGAGGAAAAACGTTACTATCTTCCTTTTCTTACCCATTCAAAGGTCTTCTTCCGTTGTTTTCATGACTGCCGTTTGCTGCCGAATTCGTTGCAGATGAAGAGGAAGACCCCGAATGTTGCGGTGCAGACGAGGACGAGGACGAGGCGTGTGCGTGTCTGGGACGGGAGGGATGGGCTCCTGAAGGAGGGGCGGAACTCGCTGCAGGGGGCAGGCGGTGCGAGGCCGAGGAAGCGGATGTGGGGCCGCCACCGCGCGATTTCGGATGATGGCCGCCTCGACTTGGCGCAGAGTTGCTCATCGGTGGACCGCCGCCTTCTGGTGGCCGGGTCTGAAATAGAATAAAGCTAGTCATAGCAATCTTTGTTGAGAAGAATGCACGAATACGAATTCGCAACGATGATGATAGACTCGGAAAAATAATTCGAAATTGGCGTAATGACTGAAATATCTTTTTCGCATTTTTCTTCCTAACATGGTCTCATAACTTATCCTCGAACGGTGGTGGTAATGATCCGAAAATGATAAGAGTTGCGCAAACAAAGAAAACTAATCATCTAATATGAAACCTCGTTCTGCACGTCAGGTGCTTCTCCCTTCTTCTGTCGTTCCTTGGCAGCCCACTCCGGATTGTAGTTGTAATCGCTCAGATTCGGCTGCTCCGAGAAGAGCATGAAGAACTCGTTGCACTTCACTACGTCGCCGTTTTTCCCGACTCCCAAAGTCAGACCTCCCTGGAATGAAATCATTTTGATACAAATTTCAAAGTTTCGGAATTTCGAAAGGAAAAATATCCTATTTTTGTGAATCCAAAATATGGCAATTATGGGGTTCTTCAATAGCCTATCAGGAGCAAGGCTCAACGAGTCGCACTCATAAAACTCCACTAGAAAAACGTTAGAAATATGATGTATAACTAAAAGTTAAAAGTATTTTGAATACCTTGTTAATTTTGGTGAACCCTCCCCTCAACTTGACGATGTCGCTGGGTAGAAACAGGTCGGGAGCCTCGGGATTCATGATCGTCATGCAGATGCAGCCCGTCGGGTCCGCAATTCGGTAGATCAGCAGAGTGTCTCCGTTCCGCAACGTCTTTAGGAATCCTGCAGAGAAATCAATTATGACAGGATTCTGATCCGTAGTTTGATCAGCGATCATTTGATTGGCAGATCGGCAGACTGGCGCAACGATCATTTCCAAGGAGATCTCGATCGTTCAAGCACAAGGTGGTTGGTTAAGTTTCGATCGCTCTGAACGGGAAATTGCAATTCTCGCTGGAGCGACGTCCAACTAATGGAATTCCAGAACGAAATCTCCCAGAAAGATTCGCCGACCTAACCTGACCGATATGCGCGAACACTTTCTTCAAATTTTCTCCAAAAAATCCTCAAAAATCTCCATTTTCGTAAATTCAAATTTCAAAAGATCTTCCAGAACAAGTTCTCGGATTTATAAGAGATTCTCTCGAATATTTTCTTTCGAAAAGTTTTCGGAGCCAATCTAGAAGCTATTCATCCCGAGTTTCCCAAAATCGATAATTTAGTTTTCCAAAATGTTCATTTCCCTCATTCGCACCCTTATCAATGACGATGGCAGCCACGTTGACGCCGTGCATGTCGGGCTGCAGCTGCCCGATTTTCGTGTATGGCTGTTCGGAGTACGACGGGTGGCCGGACATCGTCAAAATCCGGCAAATCCTCGAAAATACGCGAAAAAATGTCTGTCAGTCAGTCAGTCGATCCTCGCCCAAACTGGAATTTGCATTACACGACTCTTACGCCGCAATAATACAGACAGTTGTTGTTGTTGTCAAAATCAACTTTCCCCGCATATCGTTTGAATTTCTCGAGTTTTTTTTTTCGATTTTTCATGATTTTCTCAAATTCAGATGGCGTCACGCCACCTCCTGGCCGGGGCGACTCGCACACTGCGAGCCTGTATGCCCACTGCCTCGTTGCACACGACCACCTGTTGCTCTTGGCAGAAGTTCGAGAACGAAAGGCACTTCGAGCCCGGGGAGGACATTTTGGGTAGAACCTGGCATGGACTCACTTACGACTGGAGACGGTGGAGGAGAAGATATTATGAGGTCAGGGTTCTGAACTAAAAAGATGACCTATTGAAAAAGTCAGAAAATTGACGAATATCAAGAATTTTTGAATGTCTTGAAGAAAAATACGATTTTTGCTTCTTCTGAAGTGTCTCGAAGAAAAGAAAAATGAAATTTTGAGGCAAGAAAAGACGCCTGGAGGAAGAGACACCCCGTAGCCCACATGAAATACGCTCCCATGGATCACGAAATGTGGCCGCACAGAGCGGAAATTACCATCATTGGGGGAGGACTCGCGGGTATTTTTATTTTCATTTTCATCTTCTCCCGAACGTTTCGATTTCAGGTTCATCGACTGCCTACTGGATCAAGCAGCGTTTCAGAGACGAGGACTTCAAGGTGGTCGTCATCGAGAACAACGACAATTTCATGGAAGGTAGTCGGACTTCTCAAAACGCAGACCTGCAAAAAACCCGCAGAAAATAGCGGGTCTTTTCAAGAGAAGTAAAGAAGACATGCTCCTTTAGTCTCTCAATATGACACACTATGACTTCTGTGGGTCGATTTGCGGGTTTTTGCAGGTCGAGTTTTGGGAAGCCGGAAGATAATCTCAAATTGTTAGATGAAAATCAACTTATTCTAAACTTTTCTCTACTTCTAAACTAAACTTTCATTTCTCTCGATAAACTTGATTAAAGGCCAACGATGAAACTGATGAGCAGTGCTTCAAAATTTTATTTTAAAAATCACGACTTTAATTTTGACCAGTTTTTCAAGCTCCATTAGAAATTCTCCTATTGGTTGGAAATTTGAGGCACAACGATGCTGTCGACAGGTGCAGTGACGGCCCAATTCTCGATCGACGAGCACATCGAAATGAGCCTCTTCACTGCCGAATTCCTTCGGCACACAGGAATCCATCTCCAAGTGCTCGGTCAGTTCACACATTTCATTCATTTGAATTACGAGGATTTGGGAATTTTTAGACAGTCAACCTCCCGACACTCATTTCCTGCCGAAAAGCTATCTGCATTTGGCAACTACAGAAGAGCAGAAAAAAATGCTGCAGGACAATTGGAAACGACAAGTGTTAGTCATTTCTTTCAAAAATTATTAGGATCTGACTGAATTTCTATTCTGAAAAAGTCTGAATCAGAGTTTTGGTCAGACAAAAACTATCCAATATTTCGCTATTTTCAAAGGTCGATTTAATCTTACTTCATCATCCATAACTTTCATATTAGGTTGAATGGATAAATAAAGTTTGTATTTTTAGAGAGAAAGGCGCCCGAGTGACGATTCTGTCGGCGGAGCAACTGTCAGAGCGCTACCCATTCATGGACTTTTCTGACGTATTGATGGGTAGTTTGGGCATCGAGAACGAGGGCGTCATCGACACCTGGCAAGTGCTCGCTGCCATCAGAGAGAAGAACATTACTTTGGGAGTTCATGTAAATTCTTTTCATAGTTTTCCTTTTCTGGAAAGTCATGCAATCTTTCTTGCTTACCCATTATCCACCTTCAAATTGTACACTCACATTTTCCATGAAATTTATTAGCTATATGGTAGAAGGTTGAAAAGTTGGATTCAGTTTCTGAAACTTTTGCGACATTTATTTTTTGACAATTAATTAAAATTGAATCTTCCATTTTAAGTACATAAAAGGAGAAGTAGAGGGCTTCGAATTCAACCGTCGTCCAGATCAAAATGTGATGGAAGAGGACGGCAACAGATGGGAGAAGGAGCTGCCTACTCGGGTCATCGGAGTTACGGTAGGACACATTTCGTATTTTAGACTTTTTACAAAGTGCACGACTATTTAAACTAAGAAACAAATGTATATATTATTTTGGTAAACTCATTTTCAGGTTCGCCCCCAAATGTCGGCTGCATCTCCCCGTCTCATTCGCTCGCATTTGATCGTCAATGCCGCAGGTCCCTGGGCTGGTCAGGTTGCTGAGAAATGTGGAATTGGTGAGAGTTCGAGAAAATTCTAGAAAGCCTGAGCCTCGAGTCGACTCGTCGGGAAATTGCAAATTATACGAGGCTCTTGATGCTTTGATGCGTATTTTCATTGCGCTGAACAAATCAAAGAAAGATAAATTCCAAGTTGAGCTTCCCCAAAAGTATGCCGCGACTCTAGAAATCTTTATTTTAAAAGGAAGAAAACAATTGCAGGAAAAGGAGATGGCATTCTGGCAGTGCCAGTGCCGATCGAGCCCCGTAAAAGGCAAGTGTTCGTGGTGTTCGCCCCCGACGTGCCTCCCGACATGCCTGTTCTCTTCGACGAATGTGGTCTCAGGTGCACTCAGATGAATATTGGAAATACGTATCTCATCAGCAGGATTCCTACTCCGGTATGCAAATTATCATCGATGATAGATATGAAATTTCGATCATGTTGGGTTGTTATTCAGAGATTTTGACAAAATTTCTATTTTCGTGATAATTTGACAAGCATTTTTAAAGGCAACGTTGTTTCAGGATGAAGATGCGAAAATAGACCACAAAGACATGTCCATCGACTACACGGAATTCACCGAGAAAATCTTCCCCGTTCTGGTGAGAATTTCGACTTTTGAAATTATTCCTATTTTCGACAACTCCTTTCAGGTAAAACGAGTGCCTTCATTCGAATCGGCTCAAATCAAGTCCGCCTATGCGGGCTATGAGGATTTCAACACATTTGACACTGCTCCGATTATTGGTATGCTGAAGTTCTTTTTTATTATTTTTTGTCAACTCCCAAACCACGCATGCATTTTTATATATCAAATTTTTGATTTTTTCAAATCTAAAATGTTGAAGAATGTCATATTCTTTAGAAAGAAAGATTGTTCGTGAACACTTTAGGCCCTCATCCGACTTACACGAATGTGCACATGATGTGTGGCTTCGGCAGTCGGAGCGCCATGCACTCGATCGCCGCTGCCAGGGGATATGCTGAGAAGATTCTCGATGGCGCTTACATCAATATCAATTTGGTAGGATTTTTGGAAGATTTCAACAAATTTTCATATTTCTTCAAAATTTATTTCTAAGCATATTTTCGGTAAAATTTGTAAATTATTATTCTTTTTGGAAATTTCCAATTCTTCGAAGAATTCGTTGGTGAAAATGATAGATTTCTTGAAGTTTCTGAAACTCTAAAATTAAATTTTCCAGAGAAAATTTGACATGCGCCGTCTCGTGAAAATGCAGCCCCTAATGGAAACGTATAGATGTTGAAGTGCAGAATTTTAGATAGTCATTAGTTTTTCATAGAATGTTCGAAATGATCGCAAATTATTGCAAACTTATTGTTTCTGTTACTTTTTCAATAAAATTTGATTATTTGCATTTATTTATTTTCGAGACGAAGTTTGAAAACTTTGACATATCTGTTGGCTTTGTAAGGATATTTATTTATCTTAATTTTCAGCAGCTTCAATTGGGGAACAGCAAAAAATGACTGAAGATCTGCCGTCGGGATGGGAGAAGCGAATGAGTCGCACAAATAGTAAGAGTTGTAAAATAAATAAATAAATAAAATTTTTAAAATGAAAATTTCTCTTCCGATGAGAACTCATTCAAGTCTGTCTGGTTCAATTGAATTTTGCCATACGATAATTATTATATGGTGGGGTGTCTTTTCACTTTTTTTTAGCTATAGAACTCTATCATTTAATAATTGCCTTGCCATACTTTTCAAAAATTCGTTCTTTGAAAAAAGACGAAAATAAATATCTTCAGACACGCCCTACTACTTCAACACCGCAACAGGCAGATCACAGTGGGAGCGACCGACGAGCTCGGCATTCGGCAAGGGCAGCAATTTGACTGAGGTTCGAATAATTCTCAATTTCAGATTATTTTCCGCGAAATTCCCTCGAAAATGTGATTTGTTGCAGGTCCGCTGCGCGCACATTCTGGTGAAGCACTCCGGCAGTAGGAATCCGTCGAGTTGGCGCAGCGACCACATCACCAGAAGCAAGGAAGACGCCATCAATATTCTCAACGGTATGACTCATTTCAAACAGACTTCTCAAAACTCGACCCGCAGAAAAGTGCCGTATTGAAAGAAAAAAGAGCGTGTTGTCTTTTTCTCTCTTAAAACGATGTATTACTTTTTCTGCGGGTCGAGTTTGGAGAAGTATGGTTTCAAAGCTAGAAAAAAACGTCATGGAATCGGCATCTTGTAAAGTTAACATAAATTTTGTAAAAGAATTGATAATGAAAATGTGTGGGCTTCTAAAAAAAAAAGGCCATAGAATACATCGAATTGTTAAAAAAAAAATCCAATCACTTTGTAATTTTTAGGCTATATCGAACAAATCAAGGCCTCAGCCAATCCGTACAAGGAGTTCCAGACCATCGCCAAGGAGTTCAGCGACTGCAGCTCTGCGAAACGCGGTGGCGATTTGGGTTTCTTCGGCAGAAGGTTTGTTTGTTTTTTTTTTTTTTTAAATTCTTCTCTCCTTCATATTGAATTGATTCATTCTAGAAGACGTCGGATACACTTGTTAGATAACGTTGATGTCTTTAAATTTGAATAGCAAGCTCTCAGAACTAGAAACAGTCGATATTGCACTATAGAAATAAATTCAAATTTAGAAGACAATTTTGAAATGACGTGAGCTATGGTTAGGAATAGGCGAGGGAAGGAAAATAAGGAGAAATAGTCTGGGAAGAGATAGCTCACGTCCATCTCGCCATTTCTCAGTTTGTCATTTTGAATGTTACTTTTATTGTTATGTAGAATCTATGAGATGTGTTGACTTGCAGGAAGATGCAAAAGCCTTTCGAGGACGCGTCGTTTGCGTTGGACGTTGGAGAGATGAGCCCGATCGTGGACACGGATTCGGGCGTCCACATCATCTGGCGAATCGAGTAAGCCCCACTCTATTCCCCTTCTAATCTTCGACTTCATCAAATCGTAACTCATGTTCTTGTCAAAGTAGTAAAATTATGGCGACATTAACGATTTTCAAAAACTTTAAAATAGCCGTTTGTAAACGTAGTCACGTAGACACTCAGAAAGTTGCCAATTCGAAGAAATGATATTGAAAAGCGAGAATCTATTGCACGTGCTATTTCGCTCAAAGTGGCTACTTTTTGAGTGGATAAGTGATACCTTTAAAAACTCCTAAATTATTATCGATGCTTACTTGAAATCAAGAATATTTCATGATTTCACTTTTTATTTATTTCTGGATGATTTTCTTTTAAAATAGAAAATTGCTTAAAATCATAATTTCATAATTCCTAATTTAATTTCTCATGAAACGTCGATCGTAAAATTGAAAACTCATAACTTCATTTGTAACGGATAAATTTCGAAATTTAAAAATGCTTACTCTCGGCTATTTATTTTAGTCTAGAGCTAGAATTTTTCTTAATTTATTTTTTTAGATACACGATTTCTGTAAACTTTCAGAGCGGTAAAATGATAAATATGATTTTTTAAAGTTTTATTTAAACATGTTCTAACTAAATTAACATATGGCTTTAAATTACGTAGCGTAGTTGCACCTAACATTACAGCATTCTGCACACTCGCATTTTTAAATGATTAACGCTTTAGTTTAGAAAATTAACATTATAAAAACGATTTTGTTGAAGTATTCATTGTTCAGTAGCAGAATCGCTGGAAAGGAAAAGAATAAGGTTACTTCCCATCTGTTCCCGCTATCAGCGTTGACAGTTCAGACGCATTGGGTTATCAGAGGGCCTCTAATCAATGACTCTCGTCTAAAACCTGAAAAATAGAAGCCGCTCCTTCTAGAGGATTTATGAATGAAGCTTCACGGTATTCACTCCTTTCTGAGAAATAGTATGATAAAAGAAAAATGCCAAGACTATTGTAGATTTGTTAATAAATTAATTAGCATAAAGTAAAGATTTCAAATACAACGCGTTCAAGAAGAATATCCGCAAGGCGTTTGACGAGCTGACTCCCGCTAAGAGGGGCGACATAGTCGAGCTCAACGTCATTCTCGAAAGTACGACTTAAAAAGAGATCAAAATTAAAAGATCACTTTGAAGAAGTCCAGTCCCAAACGGACAACCGACCTTCTCGGGAGACGAAGTTCAGACCGCTTTGGAAATGCTCTAGTCCGAAAACGCTGTCATGGCCAATGACGACAAAATCATTCTCATCGAATTACTTGCTCTAGCTATTCCATTTTATCTGATTAATTCTTTTTATCACGGCCGTAACTTTTCCTACCTTGCCAAGGTTTTTGGTAATTTATCGGTTTATCTCTCAACTCAACTCATTATAGAATCAGAGTTCCCAATTTTCGAACTTTCTGAAGCTCGGTTTATTTTAAATTGCTAGAAGTGTTGCCTTTCTAATATTTCGACGAGTTCAAAATTAGAAATAAATGTTATTCTACGTAGAATTTTTCGTGACGCGACTAAATTATCTTGCATTTGCTTACTCCATTGTACATTTTAATTAGAATCTTTACTTTCTCTGAAAGACCCTTTCTTCATTAGTATAGCGAAAGCTTATCGCTTATCAGATTGGGATATAGCACATTTCCCACTTTCTCACTTTGAATTTTCCATATTAGTCGGTTGCTAAGCGAGAAATCTGAATTCGGAAAATCTCCAATCGTAATCCTTCCCCTTTTCTCCGCCATTTCCCTCGCTTCTCTTATCTGTCTGATAGAAGATAAAGCCACTTTGGGATTTCGTATAGAAACGGATTAGAGAATAAAAGGATAAAGCCGTGTACTTACTGAAATGAAACTGTTACTAAAAATACGTAGAAAATGCCATCCATAGTCCTACTATTTTCAAGCGACTTTTTTGCAATAGATTAGACACTGATCTTTTTACAGTAAGAATAATTTATAATGGTAATAAGAGAATCGGATTACTATATTTTGAGATACATAAGGAGGATATTATCGCATACTTTGCTAAAAAGAATATTTATTTTTACTGACTTTAAATTTGTAGTTATACGATTCTCAGGTTTCTACACGAGTACACTTCGGCATTAGTATCTTCATTCAAATTACACGACATTTGACTCCTTCCACTCAATAAAATTTCCTCTTTATTTCGAATTTCCACAATTCTTCTACACAAATATCTATATTTTGGTTTACAGTATTACCTAAATTCCTTTGTTTAGCAGCTAATTAGATTTCCGGAAATTTCACAACACTGAACTTCGATTTTGCAACTTTTATTCAAAACCTGAGAAATGACTGATTTATAATGTTATCGGAGAACCTCAAATTCTTTGTTCGATTTTTCGGGTTGTCATTGTCCGATGAATTATGAAACAAGGTGCACTGGTGCATTGCACGGCTTGTCACTTTGCTCTGAGTTTCTCGAATTCTGACTGATTTTTCTCTGACGTCATTGTGATGTCAAAGCAGTCAAAGTATTATCTTTCCTCCTATCCTCTGTCCACTCCTACTGACTGCACTTTACTTGCTAAACTAGAGTCGCCGTTTCCAGAGGATTTTTTACCGACTAATTTCTTTCAAATATTCATTTTATGGATTTTTTTTTGCAAAAATCGTATTTCCTTTCATATATAAAGCTGTACTTCATCATGATCTTCAAGTTTTTGCAAAAAAAATTTTATAAATGAAATTTCCTATCCACGACTATGATTACACTTTGTTTTAATTATTTTTCTCCAATAGTACAAAATTCCGTATGAAATGGACTTGCAATCGGACTACAATGAAATCGATCCGTCCTATGTAGAAAAATGCTGCTAGCCGATGGGTGGGAAAAATGAACTCGGAAGAGAGAAAATGAGAAAGAAAGATATAGAAGGAAAAAATGAAAGCGTTCACTCATTTTTTCTCTCCCTGCTTCTATCATTTCCTTCCTCTATCATTTTTCGCTCTTCTCAAAAAATCTCCCTTTCTGCAAACTTTCGCCTCTAACAGAGAGAGCTGGCTATAGCGAGCGATTGTGCTTTGACCTTACAGACCTGCGAAATGGCCTATGAAATTGAGAGAATTAGAGAAATTGAAGTCCAAGAAATACTATGATGAATTTCGAGGCGGAAAGGAGGTGAGCAAATGATTAGTGACAATTATTTTGCTAGAGAAAAGGGAGCTGAAAATCGAAGGCCTTGATTTTTGTACGAATGGCTGCGTGTGGAGGCGTCGAAGTGGTACGGGTCTTCCCCTTGTCTCCCCTTTTGATTTCTCGTTCCTGTCCCTCACCCCATTCTTTCCCGTGCTGAATGCAGAAATGGCAGTCCCTCGCGAGCGAAGCACCGCGACCGTCTTTTTCGCCCCGAGTCTTCGAGGAAAAAACCACTGCAAATTTGCACTGTAAGAGCAGATCGAATGAAATCGGGGTAGAATTGGAGAGAAAAAAAATGAAAAATGACACACTCCGTTTGGTCACCTTTCAAATTATATCAACCATTTTTCACCCAGTATTCTTCAAAACTAAAAGAGAACTTTCTGACTTGGCATTTTGAAAATTGAAAAATTCGGTCTTAAACCCACCCAAAATCGAGACCAAACAGTGCTTCAATCTGAAGTCATCTTTCGAGCGAAGATGAAAAAGTCACGTTTGAAAATTTTCATTTAATTTAGGTGGACTGTTTTAATTTTAGAGGGACTTTTAGAATGTCACTCCAATCTTCGGAGAGTTAGAAAACCCTAAATTTGATCTTCTGTATTTTTGCACTCGAATGAAAAATAATCCATTCCCCGAACATGATCAAAATTGAAAGCCTATTTTTCCAAAATTGCCTTATTTCTGGTTTATCAAACGCGATTATCCACATTTAGCAGTTCGTCGATCACTTTCTAATCTATAGACTTTTCTGAGAAATTAATTTTGAGACCTAGTTTAAAGGAAGAAATAGTGTGTGAAAAGAAATTTTCAAAGATCACTATATTTCATACCGTCTTTTAATTACTTGTTCATTGAATACCTCTGCCAGAATAAGGTAATTTACCAAACATCACGCAAAATGTTAGGTAAAAATTCACCACTATACACTATCTAAATTGAAGCAATCTTTCCACTAAATTGATAATAATGATATTGAGAATCAGCTGTCATCTGATATAGCAGAATTTGAATAGACAAACTATCCCATATCACCTTGTTCTGAAGGAAAATTATTTTAAAATAGTAACTTTCATTTCACTCAGATGAATAATCTGCCTAATGTTTGATCTCGATTCATGATGTGCGCATTTCCTCGTCCAAATTCGATCGGCGAGGAAAAACTCGGAGGGAAAGGTTGCGATGTTGCGCGACTCTGCGCCTGGGCAGGGCCACTTAGGCGTTGTTAGAGATGTTTTTTGTGCGCTCGGCTAAAATTGGACTGCCCATTGTATCTCCATTCTTTTCGCAGAGATGACAGTTTTTGTGGGAGAAAAATTACTCACACCCGGATATTTCGCGCGTCTCTTTTGCACACAGTGCCTCAGCTCTGCTACACGCACTTGACGATTCAAGAGGGATGAAATGCGAATTCGAAGCGTTCGGAGCGCTGATTCGCGCTTGTAAAAACATTTAACCCAAATATAGCCTAGCTAGCTCCATCTCTCCACATTTTATGTCCTCGTTTCATCATCCGTACATTTCATTTTTCGCTACTTCGCAACATTTACCCGACTTGAGTGAAAAATCGAAATGACAAACCCCGCGAGAAACGCGTGTCGATATAACATTCTCCGTCTCTACGAAAGGAAAGGCGTTCGTTGATTTACTTGACCCTGGTGCGAGGCGCGGGAGACGAATTAGCACTTTAGATAGTACTTTTTCCCGAGAATTACTCTAGTTGGTTTTAAGTTCAGTATTCTAGGGCATGTCGAGAAATGTCGCCTAATAGACTATGGGCATGTGCATCGTTCACGTGCTGCCTTTCCATGCATTTGCCTCTCTCCAATCGCATTTCACATTTCGTTGCGCCTCTTTTATCGTGCTGCGATTGTGATTTGCAGCGCGTTTGCAGCGTACCGCGGGGCTCGCGATTTTTGACCTTCTCAAGCCGAGTGCCGACCGCAGCTGCTTTGTCCGCTTCGCAATCTCCCCGCATTTCTGCATTTCCTTACTATCTTTCGCTTTTCGAATCATCGATCGTTTGCGAAGCCAACTCGCATCGGAGAACCCCGTCGGTGATTCTATTTGATCAACCTGATCATTTTGATCGCTTATTCTATCACCTTCATCAATTTCGTATCCCTCATTTGATAGTTGGAGAAGATCATACTAAATTGTCTTACGTCGATAGATTTGATGACGAAGATCGACAATTTTGTGCTAGACCTCAATAGTTCAAAAGTGCAAGAAAGTGATGGATTGCAGCATTCTTTCACCTCATCTTCATCTCATAAAATGCTCAAAATCACGATTTCTTTAAAGATCATCATCTTCTTTATCTCTTTCATTCGGAAGAAAGTTGATCTTCACTTTTTATTTTAAGTCTTGCTCATTAGATAGTTTTTGAAAATCTCAAATGCCGTATTGCCTCTAATTGAAGGGTATGTTCTTCTATTTTTCAGCCCCCTAGTTTTCAAAAAATTTTAAATTTTCAAGCCACCATAACACCTCATCTGATTATCGTAATTACTTCAAACTAAGACTAAATTCACTCTACACAATCTAAAGAACATTATAAAGCACCTCCTGAGATGATCTGAGCCGGGTAATGGATAGCTCTGACATTTGGGAGGTGCCCTTCAAATGGACGATGGCCTTCAATTAGAGAACACGGTAATTTTAAGAAATTTCAAAATTTATCTTTCATCTTTTAATTTTACGATTTTTTCGAATTGCACAGTTGACTAATTCTTCTTTCAATTCCCACGATCTTTTTCTTTGCTCCAAGTTATAAAATTGACTTTTCCAAAAAAAAACAATCCTCTTCGAACGAACGTCTTTCTAGTTTCAATCCGTCCTTTGAGTGTATGAACTCTTTCTCTCTTCACCGTCTTCATTCCCTCTACTCTTTTTAACCAAGCGAAATTGTGCTTGGGGTAATCGTTCTTTGCATTTTTCCGCACTCTATGATCTCTAGCTTCTTTGCTAATATCTTTTCTCTATATTATCTATCTTATTCCTGCATCTCCGTCCTCTCACTATTTCCTCTTTCAATTTCTCTAACTCTTCATGTTTCCTCTCTATTTTCTCCATTCTTTGACTCTTTTCTCTCATTTAAAAGTGCAAGCTTTTGCCTTCCCCTTTCCTCTTTATCTTGCCGTTCTCTTTCCCGTTTTCAGAGTGCAAAGGTATGCTTTTTCCTCTCTCTCTTCCTGTCTGCATCTTTTCACCCTCTCATCCTTCGTCGCAGCCTCATTGACTGTCTCACATTCCGTTCCACCCGGTGTTCGCTTTTTTCTCGTTTCGTTGCATTTTTCCGCGCCCCTCTTTCTCTCTCGATTCGTCGCGCTATTTTTGTCGTTCAGTTTATTTCTCTTCTCCTCTCACTTTTCTTTTGTATTTAGCGTTTGCCTCAGGGTTATATTGTTCTATAATAAGTGGCATTGCAGAGCATCGTCGGCTATAGTTGCACTCTGTTTCCTCGTCTCATGTCTGCCTGTCTCCAGCCCCTAGCCAGGCAAAGCTCCCTAGGCCTGCCGCCCAGACCTCGGCCAGGCCCAGCAGCCCTCTTATCTGCTACCCCTTCCTCTTCTCACTGCCTCCAGCTATTCACGAGAAGGTGAGAATTGCACTCTTATATCCGCCACTCCTCTCACTATCCGAAACGATTCCAAGAAATAGACGGCGCCAACCATGCCGCGCTTTGCAAGGAAATCAAGGTATTAAAATTCAATTGCACTTTTATGGTGGCTCTGACGTGAAACTTTTGTATCCCTTTTAAGTTTTGTTCAGAAAATTACAAATCCAAAGAGCATAGATTATGGCTCTGAAATTGCATGAAGGGAGAAGAGGGAGATTTTCTGCATCGACGTTGTACTTTTACAGAGTGGAATGTCGCGCTGTTCACTTTTAATCGCTTTATTCTTCCCTGATAAGGAAAATTCATGGAAAGATAGGAATAGCTCTCGAATTTGTTTGCATTGCAACATTTTTCCCAAGAGAAAAAAGCAACTAGTAGGATCTAAATTGTGTCTGATTTGTAGGAGTATGTAAAGTTGACCTGACGATGTTTGATACGCTGTTAGTTTCTCGAGTTTCTTCGATAAACTCAACTTTCGTATTTTGGTCGCATTTCATATTCATAGCGGCCGAATGAAGGAGGGCATTTCTCCCATTGCAACCGGCTAGGATTGCGGCTACTGCTGGACTGAGACTAGGAATAGACTACTAAAAGCTACTAGGGCTGTTTCTAGAACATTCCAGATTCGTCTACGAAATTCTCTACATCTTATTGTAAAAATCGACTTTAAAAGTAAGCCACTTCTTCTGGGCTACTCTAAAATCGATGTTTTCTTCTCGAATTCTCCACCATTTCCTTAGGCATGAATCAAAACATTTGCTTTCCGCTGATCTTGTAAAACTCTGTATCAACATTCCCGAGTTCCCGCAAGCCCCACTAATGCCTTGTAATTCAGCAATGATAGATTTCAATAAGCCCGAAGCGTACAATTATCTGTTTACAATCTCGCATTTTGCTACAGCTTTCCACTTTCCACTCTATCTACTTTTATCCCTGTGGCCTGTAGAAGTGTATATATAGTTTCCTATTTTTATATCTGCCTGCCTATCTTCTGTTATATTTTTAGTCGGAGTTGCACTTTCTCGCAGTGTGTCAGTGTTACCGACCGCGAGTGCTGGTCAGGAAGTCGCCTTTCCTTCGCAATATTTCTCCCTTCCCAGTTTGCTCCCGGTCAGAAAGGACTTCGCAACATTCAGCCCTTTTGCTTCCCCCTTCTCCGCTCTCGAATCGAGTCTTCATTACTTTTTCCCCTCTTCCTCGCTTTTTTCTAGCGCATTTGCAGCGCGCTGTCGCTTTCGCAGCTCTCGTTCGTTCATTTTTCTAGGCCTTTTTCTCTAAACTCTCTCGAGTTCGCTCGGTCTTTAGTCCAATTTTACCCTACTTTTTTGCACTCTCGAACACTTTTCCGAGTCTCTTTCTGTGTTTAATCTTTCTCTCTTTGTGGCCTCCTCATTTCGAATTCTCTCTTCATTTTCCGTTCCCATGTTCAGAGTAGAGAGAGAGGGAGAGAGAAAGATTGTGCCTGGTTGTCTCTCGAATTGCCGTACTTCCTCGGTCGGGGCAATCTCCCCAGTCCCTTGCACTTTTCTCTTACAGCCCAGCCTGGCAGTGCCACTTTTCTTTTTCCCCCACTATTTCTTTAATTTCCGCGTTCATTTTTCCTCCGCGTTTCACGCGCTATTCATCTCGTTCTCTGCATCTTTAGTGTTCTCATTTTTTACCTCTCGGCTTTTTTCATGTCGAATTTTTTTTTCGTGCGCTCCTAGCGGAAAGGGGGACAGGCATTTGGCTGTTGTACTTTTAGCATGAAATGTGGCTTAATCTGTTGTAAAGCGTTATCCTCATCTCCATATTTGTATTGTCTGAATCTGCATTCTGCGATTGTTGAAAGAGGGAAGAGATTGGAGACTAATCCTCTGTCTGCTTGTCTGTCGCGGTCCGAGAGCTAATTTGCTTCGCCATTTCGCCCCGCCTCTTTTAGACTAAAGGAATTGAAAAATTGAAATATCCTCGATATACAATGAGATTTTCATAGTAAAATATGCGCCGTGAGAAAGTGGATTTTTGATTTCTGCATTTTTGCTATTCTTGCCGGAGGGATTTACTTTATCTCAGCTCCATCTACATTGGCGCGCTGAAGCACCTCAAAGATCAAACTTTATTTCCATATCTCGAATGAATACTTTTCAGCGAATTGATACGGCTATTTTTAGACATACCGTAAAATTTAATTTTTAAATTATTTTCTTGTAAAGAATATCGTATATTTTTGCAGCAATAAAGTCGATGGGAAGAAACAAAATAGGTCACGACGTAATGTTACTGTCTCCCTCTTTTGATCTGTCTCACTATCCACCTTGCCTAGGAGCCCTCATTCTGAGTATAAATTTTGGGTGCGTTTGAAAGAACATGATGCAATTTTGGATACTGTAGATCTTGAAAGCTAAAAACTATCTTTATCACTCTCTCAATTAGTAGATTCATAATGTCCAGGTCTAATTCAAAAATTTCACCTACGGTCCTTGTGCCTCCCTAGTTAGAAAAATACGTCCCTCTTGATAATTGCCGAATCTACTAGTGAAGTTTTCAAATTTCCACTCCGGTCTTACAGTATACCACTGAGAATATTTAATTTAGTAGCTTTTTCTGTTCGATTCCAGTTTTCATGTGTTTCCCCTGAAGCATTTTGTACACACAATATGTCGTTCATAGTACATACACTCGCACTTCTGCCTGCCACTTCTCTGTTCAACCGTTCTGACGTTCTGTATCACAAATATTTGCTATATTTTCCGGCAAACGTATCAAAGCTTTACGCTTTATGTCAGCTGTGTTCTGCTCACGATGAACCAAACACTAACTAGGTGCCTGATCTAACTGAATGAATGAAGACATAACGGGACGGGGCGAATTTTAAGGTATAGGAAGAATGATGAAAATGAATTAGCTGCGAACGAAAGTATAGTTTTAATCTCATCGATAGTTTTTATTAGGAACATTACGATATTTTGCACCATTTGTGTTATGCTTTCATCACACCGTTCGTAACATGAATCACATTGATAAACGCCGAACTATCGTATCACCATTTGTAAAATACAAACTGCTGTATTCGTTAGAAACGGAAGTTTGAAGATTGGAGACTAAATTGTGGTTTAATAATTCGAATTAAAATTTTGTACGCACTTATTGGATACGACATTTTTCCCTAGGTATCCAATTATCAAAGTTGCGTGTCAATCCTAATTTCCAAAATCGCGCGAAGTTCAATCATATTTCGATTCGCCTTGCAAAAAGGCAACATTTTCCGCGTTTTGCTGCTATTCACAAAGGCATTGTTTCGAATTGTTCAATCGTGTTTCCGTTTGGTAACTTGGTTACTTTCTCCTAGCTTCTAGCAGTCTTCATGCCTGTTGCATTCAACATTCTTCTTACCATTTGCTGCCATCCCTTACCTGTCTCTCTCTCTCTCTTACGTAACCTTGTTGCCTGTTACCTTTGCCTAACTTAGTCTTCAGTCGGAATATCGAATCACTCGTGTATTCCCGTTCCATTGCACTAATTACACACGAATTCATCACCCTCAATCTCATTTTCGTTCGAATAAGCCATCTGTCGACTTTTTCCCCAATTGCATTTTTATGAAAATCGTGGTTTAGTCTATGATTTTTATAGTGCAACAATGTTCTGAATCTTCTAATGTTTTTTACGATTCAAGAAAGTAAGCTGCTGTACTATTCTTGTTCTCAGAATAAGTTTATCCGATGGCATTTTCCTAATCGTTTTATGCAAAAAATGGTAAGAAGAGTTACTTTTTTACCTCAAAAAAGTTTAAAAATTTTTAATGTTCTTGTACTAATACTAAAGTTCAATATCGGCTACTATTTTTGCCTAAAATTGCAACAGCTGATTATTGTGTGGGATGAGTTTTGTTTCTACACGGAAACAAATCGTAGATGTCTTTCGATCGAAAATTGGCCCTTTATTTGAACAAGTCTGTCGAATTTTTCGTAGGTGAACGGCACGAAATGCCACTCGCATGAGTCAAAAACCGACAACGCAGGAAAAGTGCCTGGAGGCAGGAAAAGTGGGCAGATAAAGGGAAAGGAACGAGGAACGGGGGCGAACAGGGGTGGATCGGAAAGAGGCGAGGTCCGAAAAGAGGCCGGCACAAAAAGACAAAGCTGCTGCTGAAATTGGAGAGGGTCTGCAGACCTGCAGACTAGCAAAGAGCAACAATGTAGGTGGACTTAGCACGGCCTCGCAGCTACTCTCGTTCCGCAATTTATGATGACAATAGAAACATCTCTTCTCTCTGAATCTAGAATGTAGGCTAAGTTTTTTTTATCATTCAAATAAAACTTTGATACGGGAATTATGCGAGGTGAGGACGTGGGGACTTTTTACGTGAAGGTTCTATTTCTGCAAAACTGCAAACGCGTCAAATGCTAGGGGAATTGTAAAAATGGGCGGACAAAAGATGGTAAAAAGACGCGAAAAATGCGGAGATAGTGAAGGAATTGCGTAGAGCGAAAGGCAATGTTCGGTGTTGATTTTTTCTGCGTTTGACTAGGCAGCGATCTGCAACGCTGAAATGCGCTTCTTCTGCAGACAGCCAGATTGTTGCCTTTCGCATTTGCAGAAGGGGTGCTTGGGCGTGAGAAACAGGGAAACCGAAGAGGAGAAGGGAAAGAGGAAAGATTATGAGGCTATTTTAGGAGGCAAATTCGCTATTTCGGGCTTTTAGGCGGATTGGAAACCAATTCGAGACATTTCCAGGTATTTAAAGCCAGATCTTATTAAATTTTGTTTCTTTTTCAGACACTTTTAATTTTGGCAGTCATTTTTTCGTCTGGTACAAAACCATGGACAGGCATTTTTGAAATACGGCTATTTTGGTGAATGAATTGCCGACGAAATTGTCGATGAATTGGATGAATTGACAAAAGTCGATTGACAGGCTGATAGATGGCGATAAGGGAACGGCAAATCTGTGAGAGGGGAGGGGGAAGGGAAAGGCAGAATCAAAGGGGGAAACTGCAAAAAGGCAGCGGTCATCACAAATCGTAAGGCAATTGTCGAAATGCGAAGTGACACCTGCACTGATCGAGGTCGATCGCTATAGTTCATCGACGCTAATTTATTGTAATCTCTCAAAATTTGAAATTCGAATTAGGTTAAGGCCCATTTCAGGAGTAATCTAATTAAACAAGTCTTTTAGATGTGAGTTTATTACTCTACCGAAGATCGAATTTAATATCTTGTGTAAAGTCTGTCTAAATGCGTAAACTTTCGTTAAGACATGCTATTGTCATTTATCACTTTCTGATTAGTCGACAAAAATCCTTTCAGATATTTTTTCTCGGATATCTTTTATCAGTGACTTCAAATTTCTGGCTTTTTCCTCGCTAATTCGCTCGCTTGCAACTCATCGGCGTAAATCAGTCTAATCCGTCACAAATCGAGTCGTTCGAGTGTCGGTCATTGAATCATATCCGGTGGGTCATTCGCTCGTTCACTCCTACGTTCATTCATTCCTCCCTCGTTCATTCCGGTCAACTTTGTGCACAACTGCTCTCTATCTTTTCTCATCAATTCGATCAGAACTCCTGCCCACATTTATTGCATTCCGCATTTCTGACAGCTGCACGAATCTCGAATTCGCATTGTCAATGCCCGAGAATAGTTGAGATTTTTCATGAACCCGTCATTTTATTCAATTATCACATGATATTTCCTAAGATCAATCGTGAAACCATGAAACGTTGCACTTCTAACTTTAAACACTACATAACTTTTGTTATCACTTCTAATTGATAGGTTTCACTCTCATTAGTAATTTAGACCTGGTAAGTTTTACAAGTTTGATGATTTAGAAAAAAAATCATTGCCTTCTTCAAATACTGCTCGTTAGATGTCTATGATTTCTTCGAAATTTACACAAAAAAAATTGAACGAAATTGGAGATTGATGTTTCATCCCCTTTTGATTAGTCATTTCATCCCAATTTGGCCTATCCATTGGACGCATCTTCGTTCCTTCTCTCTATTTTTCTGCTTCAATCGTGACGCAACGCGTTACGTTGCAGGAGAAAAGGCCCGATGGAAAGGAGAAAAAATGCATCACTTCTCTGCGAAAGAAGCGAACTGTTGCATTTTTCGGTCTCTTTGTTCACTTTTCCTTTCTCGACGCAAACGCAGAAGCTGCTGCAGAAACTGTTTAAATCTTGGAGAGGCAAATCAAAGACAGAAAATGGGAAGAACCATCTCTAAACTGGCTTCTTGGAAATTCTTCACCAATTTTCAAAATTCATTAAGCTTTTCTTCAACGCTAATATTGGATCATCCCAAAGGTTATTTTCGGAGATTTTTTAAAAACTATCATTCCCTAACCTCAATGCTATTTTAAAAGGCTACTATTAAGTTGGAACGGAGAAAACACCCATGCTAATTTTTGAGTTCAAAGAATTTTCTTAATGACCAATTCTATTAGCTTCGACCTGGTTGAACTTACCAAGGAATTTTTAAAGTATTCCCATTCCTCCCAATTTCTTCCTCTCGTCCGTTCTACCAGATGTGTTGGTAGTTTAGTAGGGAAGGGAGAGAAGCGATGATTTTTCGCAGCTTCTGTTTCTCTGTCTTTCAATTTCGTCAAACATATTATCTTTTCCCTCTCCTTCACTATTTCCTCTTTCCTCCGCTTCTCTAACTATTTTCTCTCGTCATTTCGTCACAAAACAGTTTATTTGTGTACGTAAGCACACACACGCATACACTTCCTAGTCTATGTCTTCAGGCCTTCAAGCATGAAAGCAGTAATGACTGAATGACTGTCAATCTTGACCTTCACCTTCATATCTACGCCCTTTTGAAGTTCGATCTTCACCATTTTCTTTATTTACTTTGGAAAACGAAAGTCGAACTTCATGGACTTATTCGAATTTCATAGTATTTTTCTAAATTTGTAGCTTACATCTTCTAAAACCTATGATTATCCTTCCTGTGCATTTGATTCTTTACTCGAATATTACTATTAGCTAGTAGTTAGTTCATCTATAAAACTAGCAATTTCCTGGATTAAATATAAATTGCTCGAGTAATTATCGATGCATCCCATAATAGCCACTTCATTTTCAATTTCCGACTAAAATTTCCTAAAATAGTTGAATGAGCGCACACAACTTTTTATTGTAGCCACGGTACAAAATTCATAATTCGTTTCGTGGAAAAACGCATCCTTTGCAATTAGTAAATTCGATTAGAAACTCATAGATTTTTGTTGAAACTATTGGGTGGTTCAATAAGTTGCAATACTTCTAAAATAGCTCGGAAGAGAATCTATTTTTAAATAATAATTTCACGAACTTATTGAACTACTCAATAAATCTGCTAGAAAGTTTCGCATTTTGACGTCAAACGGCGTTCGATTTTATCCGATTTCTGACGTCTTTTCCTCCTCTTTCGCCGATCTTTCCCCTTGACAAATTCGCATCGACCGGTCTTCGGATCATCACTTTTTCGTTTCTTCACTTTCTGCATGCCTTTATGCACCAGCAAAATTATTGCTTTGTGTAGTTTGTTCGGCTAAATCGTTCTGTTCTAAGACACTTCGGGAACGAATAAGGATATGGACAATTCGATTAGATTTCGGATTTGTCTATAGAATTCCAAGGCTTTTTGTTCAAATTTAGCTAAATCCGTTTTTCCGTCAAAATTTCGTACTTTTTAAATGCAAGGAGAAATTTCGAAGAATGTTTTTTGCAAGGAGATTTTTGTTAATCCATCCAGAGAGAGGCGAAAGATTACATATCGCCTTTGTGCAGAATTTTCTTCGGGATTTTCAATTTCTGCAGAAATTTCAAACTGTCAAAAGTGCATTTGAAAAATATGCAAATTCCATTGATTACAAAATGGACTTTTGACAAGCATTTTGCGAAATTTTCAACGCATTGGCAAAAATGGATTAGCATAACCGGCTCTCTGAATGAGGATCCGAAAAACGGTCATAAGAATAAAAAGTGCAATTTCACGACAAAATTTACTCTTATTGTCTGCGTAAACATTCGCTTGTTGCAGACACGATGTGACCGAAGTACAGGTAGATTTTGTCGAAAAATAAGCTAACAAAATTCTTGCAGCTTGGTTTGTGTAGCATATTTTTCACAGTGAAGTGCGAGATTTCTCTGGGGATGTCACGGTTCGCTCGGGCAAAGGGCAGGGAAGCCGACAAAGCAGTGAAAGCAGACCGAGAGATTGTCGGATTGGGGATTGCAAATTGACGATTGTCTGTGAAGTCGGTGAGTTGACAAGCAATTTGAGCATTTCCGCAAATACTCTATCGCACGTACTACAACGGCACACAAGGACTACACGAGGGAGAGGAAGCATAGACGGCCGAAGGTTAGTCGGACAAAATTGATAGCCGAGCGGAATAACAAAATCAACCCAACAACACAAGGTTGAATCAGAATTTTGACCCCGGCTTTTAAAAATGGCTTATTTTGATCTACCCCTACAGCCAAAAATAGAATTCTTCTGCTGCTGCACAAAATTTAGATTTCTAACCATCAACCAACTTTTTCATCGTGCTATCATAGATAATTGCTGAATCTTCCTATTTTACCGTCACCAATATTGGGTTGGAAGGACGAATTTAGCAAAACTATTAGCTCCCATTAAATATTCTTCATTTTTTAGAAAATTTCCTTTAACGTTCGAGCTATAATTTGACCGAAGGAAATATACATAAAAATTGTTCTTCTTTATAGCGATGTCTAAAAATTCAGTAAAGTTTATTCAATGACGAAAAGTTTAGAGGACAAGGTCTTCCTCTTTTTTTTTTTATATATGGAAGAAAAAAGTGAATTAGACTCCTCCCACTATCTCCTGCAGTGCTACAGATCTTCATTCCTTTCGAGCGAATGATAATTGTCGCACTCTTACAGTAATTCTTCTTCAGTCTGCAAGCTGCAGCTGCAAATGTCCAGCTATTTTTTCTGCCTTTGCCTGCTTTTTTCTGCCATTTACACTTTCCCTGCTTCTCTCGCCCCACTTGCTTTGCTCGTTCTTTGCAGTTGTTCCTCATCCTCTCATTCTACTTCTACGTTTGTTCATTTTTCGAACGAATCTCTCGATTTCCATCATTTTTCGACTTCAACCCCATTATCTATGCTCAATTCTCATTATTTCGCCCTACTATTTCTCCACTTTCTGCTTCTTCCCCCTCTGTCCATTTTCTCCTATGATTTGTGCCAGGGCCGTTCGGCAATAAAATTGACAGAAACAGAAACGACTCGAATATCTTGAGCCACGGAAACAAAAATCTGACTTGTTTCCTTCATACGTCGAGTTTCCTGTATATTGTTGAAGATTATGTAAGATTGTTATAAGTTTTAGCTTATATTTGCCAATATATACAGGTCGTTGCCGTTTCTGTCAATTTTATTGTCGGACGACCCTGGTCTGTGCTATGTGCAGAATCGAGCGTTGGTACAAAAAAAGGCCTGCTGCTGCGACGCGGTTTCGGACTCCGAAATGAGAGAGAGAGAATTAGAAAAGGATGAGAGGGTGGAGAGAAATCAGGAATTGAAGAGGGCGAAAGATGGAAGGAGGAAATGAGATATGGGCGTTGGGGAGTGTGCAGAATGAGAGAATTTAGAGATAGAAAGAGAACCCGAAAAAAAAATGGCTGGAAAAAAACGACTGGGCCGAGCGGCCGGCGGCAGAGGAATTGGACGCGAGCGGCGTTCGCTTCGAAGGGTCCTTCGTCCCTTTCCCTCCCCTCTCCTGCTGCAGTTCTTCGTATCCCATTCTCCTTCCCCTGGGCGTCTATGCCCCTGTGCCGTGCCTCCAGCCATTTTCCATCGTTCTCTTCCCGCCCACGCACTTTCAACACCAACCCATTTATAGACAGATGATTCACCATAACGTTATCCGGATCTTTCATTTGCATCTTCTTATCGTACACTTTTTAGAGTTCTAGAAACTCATTTCGACACACACACACACACACAATAGGTTTGCACACCATGTAATTTTCCATTTTTATTTGCAAAATTTCATCATTCTGAGTTAAAAATGGTTGAATATTGTATGTCTTGTTGTTCAAATAGTTTTTATCTCATACCATTGTGTGATAATTTAATGAGTCATGTATTGATTTTGAGGGCTATAATGTTAATGATAACTTGTGTCTCTCGTCTAAATTCAATAATTTGCTTAATTTTCTGATGGTCCACTACCCGAAATCTGGTCAGTTCTACAAATGCCTACAATCATAGAATTGTGAATCCTAAAGTACTTGTATTGATTTTTTGGATTGCATTTCGTGGCTGAGTTGCAAGATGCTGTACGGTTTTGGTGTCGTTTGGGTGTGAGTCTTTAGTTGTGTGTGTTCTGTTTCAGTTGGCGATCACATGAGGACGCAGGGTGCTTGCTGCGAGTCTCTGCGAGTTGTTCAGTTTTCCACTGCCTTCCTGCATTCAGGCAAAGAGTCTCGTGTCTGTGCGCCTGCATTCATGCCCATGCATTCTGACTGTCACGTTCCTTCATTGAACCATTCAATAATTCGATTTCTTGAAAATATCACCCATTACTTGAAAGGTTCACTGATTTAGGTTTCGATTATTAAACTCAATCAAAGGTTCATTTTCTATTGTTAGAAAGTTCATTTAAATTCTAGGGAAAAATTATGCTAGTGAAGGTAAAACTTGATGAATTTACGAAAAATGATAAAAAAAAATTCTCGTTCCGATAAATTTAATTCACTTGAGTACTGTTCAATAAGTCTATTTTTAGAGTTCATTTTCGACATGTCACATTTCATTTTTGTCTCCAATTTTCTGATTACTTTGAAAAATACTGTATTTCAGATATAAACGCCCATTGTGCGCAAGGTTTTCAGGAAAATATTTGTACTCAGCCTGGAAAATCGATATCTTTAGGATCTTTCAGACGATTTACTCTCTAAACATTCCGAAAATTTCATGATTCTATCATGATAACCAATCTAACTATTCATTCTACCATGCTATCTGACAAATTATATAGTTTCTCGCGATATTTTGCGATATTCATCTAAAAATCATCTACAGTATTACGAAATTCGCTATTGATTATTGATTAGTGCTGCAGTTATTTATCTAAAACACGAACTATTCTCTAAATTTATTCCATTTCTATTTCATGATAAGTTTTAGCCATTTTATACAAATCTCTGTAGCCCACATTTGAGGTAGTTTTAAATGTTATGAATTTCGCATCTTATAGCATTTGCACTACTTCGCCTGTTGGTGAACGAACTCCAATTTAATTAGACTGAAATAATGATCGATAATCGATAATTAATTTATTTAATCACATGGTGAAATTATGACAATGGCAGATAAATGACACGATGAGATACGCTGAATGATAAATGCTCATAGTTCATAAATATATATTGCAATTTGAATAATAGATGAGTTTAGAAATTGAGATTGAAAATTATTGGAAGAGTTTAATTTTGACGCGAAATTCTGAAGTATTTTTATGCGAATTGACATTGAGATGGCATGCTAGGGCGTGGCTGCATTGCTGCATTGAACCAATCAGAAGTGTAAACCTGTCATGTACTTTACTGTACAATAAGATTCATAGCTAATTTTAGATATGAGACAGTTCCAACGCTTACTTTGGCTATAAATAGAACGGATTGATTCGAATTTGAGCACGGAGAAATTTACGCTATTCAGAATTTAGAAGGCGATGAAGGAACGATATTTGTGTCATGCAACAGCACAATTTGTCGTGATGATTTAGTAATCCAGAGAATTGAGAAGTCAAAATTAAAGATGAAAAGAGGAATCGAGTAATCGTTGCCTTTGCTCTTCCGAGCACATCGTCGAGTACTTTTCCACTAGTTGCTTTCCCCTAGAAGTTGTCGTCCTCATTAGCGCTGGCTGCACGAAACCGTGGTTAACTTCGGTTAAACGACGATGCCACTGAAAATTTGTTAGAATTCGGGTGAAAATGATTGATTTTTCGAACTAATCAGGCTATTCTAGATAGAAATTCGAAAATCTCTGAAGAAAACCCTACATAATGGGATCCTTTTACGCCAAGTATCGCCTCGACGCCCATGATGATATCGTCTAGACTCTGAAAATTCTCAGCGGTCATTAATAAAATCTGTCGAGAGTTGGAGGTCGAACGTGAAAATTGACTGTTCCTTTGAGCGTATTGTTACTTTGGTTTTTAATCAAAATGATTGTAACCCAGCGCTTATATGAAATATCACCACGTTTCTGGGGTTCAAGACAGGTTAGAGCTTTTTCAGGTTCCCTGACAATGAGTCTTTGATGAGCATGATCACTCAAAGCTCGGAAAGTTTTCAGGTCTATCTGAACAAAACTCATTTTTTTTTCGACCGAACCCCTAACATCCTTGGTCTTGAAGCATCATGTGTAATTAGAAAAGATTGTTATATGTCAGGAAACTTGAAATTTTCATCAGCATAAATTTGTAATAGGATTTTTCATATTGTTCTATTCATTTTCTACGCGATTTTTCTACCATCGGAATTTCATATGTTCTGTAAGGCGGATGGGTTAGTGTGGGGTGGTCCAGAGAGATCAAATTAGATCGAAGAAGAGCAGAAAAGGATAGATCAAAAAATCATTTCTTTCTAGGCTCCACCTTGCATCGCATAATGAGAAAGCACCAGATGCGCGTCAGAGGCAGAGACAGAGGCAAAGACTATGGTTGAAGGTGGAGAGACAGACGGTGCAAACGCGGTTCGACTCAAAGTGACCAGCACGAAATGACGGTAAAAACTGAAAATGAGAATGTCGGAAAGAGCGCGCAATTATTGAAGACGAAAAGATCAGACGAGAAATAGCGCATGGCTAGAGATGTCAGAAACTGACCAGTACAAATGATCGGGGTTGTGAGTGCTCGTTATGTGAAGGCCTTGTGAAAGAGAGGTAGGCGCTTTTTATTCAGATGTGTATGGAGAAAGACCAATGTGGACTCAGATGGAGAAGAGAAGGAAAGGGCAGATGGAGAATGGGGGAATGGAGGAGAGCGGCTGTATGGCAGAACGCAGGAACACCCAGGGCGTATGCAATTTGGTCGCTCACCAATCTTCACACAAGTGTACAGATTTGATGAAAACGAAATGGAAGAAATTATAAATACACAGGGCAGGGCTGGTCAAAGACTAAAATTTTTAAATTTAAAGTCAAAGGCAAAGACAGAATTTTAAAGACAGACAAGACTTTGTTCAGTCTCACCACCGAGTATTTTGGTATTTAAAAATATATGGCACAAGGTATTTTTGTAGTTCAAAAATCTGTAAATTTCTTACAGTATGAAATCGCTTGGATCTGAGGATAAATCTTCAGATCTTGAAATAGCCTGATAAAAATTTAGTCTTCATCTGCTTTCTACTGTAGACGAAACTTCTGAGTTTGATAAATGAAAATTCTTGAACTTTCGAGCTGAATCTATTTTAGACTTGCGTCCACATCAAAATCCTAACATGTGATTATACATAATCACATACTTCACGATGCAAAGCTTCTAATCACGGATAATTTGATCACACTTCGGACTTTTATAATGTAACCTGAATGCCGTAATGCCATAAGTATGCTTACATGCTTGAAGACCGTTTCAGCTACCGTATCCTTGTTTGTTGCCTCCTTCTTAACGTCCAGTATTTTCACCAACGGCTTGATCGTTGTACCCTTAACTTTTTGCCGTGTTTATATTTTTGGTGTATGAAAATATTTATATCTTCTGTCGTCGCGTTACTAATACTATGTGATGTGAGACTTGAGAAGGAACTCGTGTTCCAACTTACTAATCGCATTGAAATTTGAAGAATTCAATAGTTTTTACGCGATATTTTGATAATGATTCACAAGTTATATAGTTTTTTAGTAGAAACTCATACTTGCGTCTAATCTAGTGAGGGGAATGTTACAAGGTGTTTGCGATATTTATAAATATGAGTCAGTTAATGAAATGTTCGAAAATGAGGCGTTCCTTTTACAAACGAGGAGATTGCAGAGATTTTTGCTGTTAGAAGAGTATCGTTTTGCAAATAATGTGCAAATTCGCCTGGGGATATGAAATTTTGTGTCCCTACTTGACCTAAATTTTGGATCTGCACTCATATTTAGCTTTATATTTATGGTTTTAATGCTTTGCAGGAATTTTGCCTAGTCAAAATCAAAAATGAACAAACTAACTCAAGCATAATTGTTCAGTTTGGAATTTTACAAATTTTGAATCGGAACCAAAATTGAAATTCTCAATCACTAGGAATCAATGTAACGATCTGAATTCTAAAGTAATAGCTAAAATTAAAAAAAAAAAAAATTTACTGTTAGGTCATTCAACAGAAGAATTTGAAAACTTGACGAAAAATACTTTGACAAACAAAGAAATATCTTTCTCATCAACAATAATTTGTGTAAGTATTCTCGAAGTATTTGCTTTGAAGAGTTGTAAAAGTAAAGATCATTAGGTTCAATTGCGTTATTGCAGCGACTGTTTTTTCCTCGATTTGCAAGAGTGGTGTATAGCCGTTCAGAAATTTACAGAAATGTAGCGCGCGAGAACGCGAATTACGGTCATTCTATTGAATGAAACTAGTCTTTTCTAATCTTTGTGTTCTTGTTACATTAATTTCAATGCAAAACTAAAATGCCCTAAATATTAAACATCATTAAAATCAATAGAAAATATCATATATTGCAAAAAAAAATCTATTCAGATCTTAGATCGAGTTGATTAGAGACGGGACAATAATCAAGATCATAAATTTTTGAAAAAAAAAATTAAGGCTGAAATCAATTTCCCAAATATCACAATCGTATCGTTCCTAATTCTGATATATAAATATTGCCAATTTTCACGATAAAACCATCTAACATTCAAAATTCAGATTACCGTAATACCTGTGTGGATAGGATCATTGGGTTTAACTTATTGTCATCTCATTTTCCTGCTGCATTTTTGAATACATTGAGTTGACAGTGACTCATCAAAGCGAGTGGAGCGGTGTGCGAGCAAAGTACACAAAGAATATCTTTGCAGTGAAAATGCAGAAAAATGGGAAGAACTGGGGAAAAAAACGACTGCAGGGAAAACGAACGAACGAATGAATCGAGTCGATGCGCAATTTACCGATGCAAAATGGGTAACTCGCTCGCAGAGTCTGAGTTGTGGGATAAAGAATTCAAAAGTAAAATTTGAAAAGAAAAAGTTATGGAGTTTTTATCTTCATCTTGATAAAAAATAAATTCAGAATACCAAACTGCACTATGTTCGATGTTAGACGGTAAGAAGATGAAAATTCACTATCTGAATTGAAATTTGCCAAAAATATCCGAATGAAGTCGGAGTCGTAATTTAACTCTGCTTTATGACCCTGATACGCTCGATTGCAATATTTCTGCATTTATGCGTGAACCGTTCCGTTCAAAACTTTTGCAGTCGATTTCTCATCTATTTACCCTATTTTTCTGTGCAAATTGCCTCAAAATAGTTGCAAATAGCCGAGTGCTGCTATTTTGGGAAATAGATTCGCGCCAAGGGCACCGTCGCGAGATGCGAGATCGCATGCACTCAAAATCACAGCCGAAAGGTCGAACAACTCGGAACTAAACTCGATTTTAGGCCAAATAAGTGCATTCTCATTTTATTAAATTAGCGAGATTTTTGATGTCGATCTTGCATAAATGAAAGAAAATTTATGATTTTAGGGATGTGCATTTTTTTGAAGATATTTCAAAACTAACAAAAGTTTCATTTCACTTCCTCGTTCAAAAGTCGATTCTCCGAATTTCGGCAGTACATTTTGAAATTCTTTTCAAAGCACAATGTGCTTTTATACAAATCGTATAGCAAGACTAAACTTATCCAATCTGAAATATAAATAAATGCCACTAATATCCTGCCGAACGTCAATGCAGGTGTTGAGAAGGTAAAAAGATGTAGTTTGGTCGAAGCAGGAAAGCCTCGGATCAGGAACGCGAACCCATTAACAGTTTATCATTACTACTCGCACCTTTTTTTGTAGTGCTATTATAAAAATGTGCCTATTATACAATGAAATATTGCTCGTATATGTGTCTTCAAGCATGCTTTCTCGTAAAAGGTCTATGAGATAGATGAATATACCTGTATGAAGACTGTAACGCAGATAACGCATAATGTTGTCGAAATGAGCATTTGTTTCGAAGGAATATCTTGTTCATCTAGAAGAAAAAGGTCTCCAAATTCAGAAAATTTTCAAAGTTATACCGATTGAAAGTACAAGTCCATAACAAATAGCTCCACGAATACCGCCGAAAGCCATGATAATTTGATCGCGAAATGCGATTTTTTGAACTCGCCGTCTATTTGCGAGTTTCGTTAGCAGAAATACGGCTAAAAGTTTCAATGATTCAAACAAATATTTCTTAGCTTACCTATAAATCTACTGATCACGCATGCAGTGACAGTAACGACTGCAAATGATATATCCCAATCGTGCTTCTTGGAAAACGTCGATAATCCAAGAAAAACGAAGATTATTGCCTCACAGCTGAAATAAAATGAATCAAAAATGGACAAAATTCATAAACTCTACCAAGAACTCAGCGTCTTCACCATGTATCGTACAGTAATTAGAGGATTCACGCTTAGATTTCCCTTGATGTAAGTTCTCATCAAAAGCCCGCATGTGACGATTCTATTCGGAGGAAATCAACCATCATTTAGTTGGAATAGGCCTACGATAAAATTGCTGACAGATGCAAATATTCGGATAGAAGATATGCCAAATAAGGAAACACCAAGCAGATCAATGGCTGAAGTATTGGTGCAACAGATGCGTATCTAAATTTCTATAGCTTAAAATTCAACTAAAAAGGCATGTACTTCGAAGCTAACGCTGTTATACAGACGAAAGTTGCTCCGAGTAAAACTCCTAAAAGTCATTCAAAATATTCGAGCTTCTCAAACTACAAACCTCCAACTGAAACGAGAATAAAGTTGAACGTGGAATCGATGAAATCATCCAAAATCGGGCCTCCTTTCACGTGGATCAGCGACGATAGCGAGTGATAGAGCACCGAAAAAGTTGTTTTGAGGAAACATTCAGGAATAAATAATAACTAACTGACCACAGTAACGGCATCATTGAGCAATGATTCTCCGAAAACACAAATGTAAAGAATCTGATTGACGTGGATTTCTTCAAACAAACTAAACTATTCTTTATCGTCACTAAAATCTAGGAAAACTACCTCAGAACAGCCACTGGATCGACAGCCGAGATGATCGTCGAATAGAGTAGAATCGTTATGAAGGACAGAGTATGATTATAGAGTGGAGAAAATATGTAAATCGTGAAACCTTGGAAAAAATGTAATTTCATCAATCAGTTTAAATATTCTTTTACAAATTCCAATGATATTCAGCAGAGTTCCGACTACAGCATACAGTAAAATTGTGCCGATATTGTTGAAAAATGCATTGCTTGGCATGAAAAACCCAGCTTCAAGGACGATAGGCGGTAATAGGTATAGAAAGAATAGGTCTAAAAATGCAAATTACAAACAAAAATTCCTGTCAGTGACTCTTACCTGGATGAAGATACAAATCCAGGCGAAATACCTCATAAATGATGTATCCGGCAGCTAAACCCAGAATAATCAGCACTGCTGATTCAGGAAATATCTTGCTGAGAGGATGAAATGAATGGAATCCTAAGTAATTTCTCAAGAATTAAAAGGAGTGAAAATTTTACCAATTCTCGCCACAATAATCGCAATCAGCCATGTCATCAATAATAACGGCGTTTCGATGTTATCCCAATGTAGCGTCGATAACATTTCGAGAATAACCACCTAATTGTGAATGGGAAAAACTTTACAAAAAAGGGACAATTATACAAAATCGAAAGGAGGAATAGTAAAAACTGATGAAGTGACAGACAAAACCGCAGCAGAACTGAAAGGATCGATGATGGTATCAGTGGGAAATGACTAAATGATTGATTCCATTCATCATCATAATGCAAACAGAAATATTCATTGATTTATCGTATAGTTTCGTTATTATTCGATACAGTTAATGTGTTTTCAAAATAACGTATTTTTGTATGATTTTTTTTTTGTAATTGTTATATTGGCCTTTCATATGAAATTTTTCGCTGATTTATTGTTAACCTATCAAATTTTGATTGATTTTCTTCGTAAAAATGTCTCTGCACTTATTTTCTATCTTATCATCTTTCGATTTCAGCTTTTTCTTAATTTATCACATGTTCGACACATGATGCTTCAGATTATTTTAAAAAAAAAACCGTATCAATTTGAAACCCGTCCTCAGAGAAATAACCAAAACTTATCCTTCATACGTTCTTACCAAGCTAGCGCGCACTTTTAGTTTTAAAAAGTTCGATTTTATAATGAATTCGAATTTCGAAACTTTGATAATTCTCTGTGTGAAGATTAGTTGTTGACCAATCAGAATGTGTAACTGTACGTTTGAAAATTGTCTCAACGTGAATTTCATGATGTCGAAGGTTGGAGAATAACATCTGTGTGGAGGCAAAAACGACGTGGTGAAGACGCTGATTAATTTCAGTCTTATTGAGAGGCGAATTGCATCAGTTTCACGGCAAGACAATCGAATTTCCAGAAATCAAAGCACTGATAAAATGATAAGGAAAATATTAGGCGATTTTAAGAGATGATAGGAGTATTATCAGTGATATAACACGTGATCTGGAGATAGCGAAAGATGCGCAGGAAAACGCGCAATTAATCAAAATTATCGTGACAGCTATCGACATGGACATATCGTCTTATCTAATTCTTTTTCTCCGACTTTTTCACGATCTTCCAAAAATTTCTCCTTCTCAACATCTCCCTGATATCCAATGTCCTGTCAAATTTCCTACTTCTCTCATCATTCCGAGGTCGACTTCCATCAAATTCTCTCTAGAACTGGTGCACCCAAAATTAGAAAGACAAGAAACTCGAAAACCATCGTCGAAACACTCAAAACTACTGTGGCGACCACATGAAAATAATCGATAGAATGGGAAGAAATCAGAATTTTTGGCGTCGGCTTTACTATCTCCGATGATAATGAACTATTAGGAACGACTTATCACTTTTTCGAAATTTGATTATGATTCACCAGAATAGAAACTTTAAAAATGTGTGACGATAGTCAAAAGTCGGAGCGTACGCAAACAAATTTATTATCGACCCCAATATAGTCCCATCATTTTTGATGTTTTCCACAAAATTACAAATTCTCCTTTTGCCAGCAAAGACCAATTGAATCCTACAATACCAAAGTACGCTCAAAAATCAGATATCGAAAGTCTCGAAGACAATATCCAAATATCCCAGTTTTCACTCTAACAGAGGTCACTTTAATTTACGTGATAAATCCCAGGATACCTTCAAATTTCCTTATGATATTCTTGCGAATATCCGCGTTTTTCGACAATATCTCGCCGATATCGATCCATAACCTTCATTGTTCTCGAATTTTCTCGCGCTTTTCAATTTGCATCATTCTGAAGCAAGTTGATGGGTGCAATCGATTCTTTCTCTAACGGACTTTGATCACTCACCTGACTTGTCTTCCCCATGCGGTATATCGGCTTGTTTTGCATTCTTCATCTCTCACATCACTCATTACAGACATACAGTCAAGCAGGCAACGAATGAGTAGGGGGAAGCCCTTCTTTGATGGCGGGTTTGGCTCCGCCCACTCGTCTTCTTCTTTTCTCCCAATCACTCCATCAATTTCTGTATCTCTCCGCGTCTCTTTTGTCTATCGTATATAAGAAGTTTCTTGTTGTTCTATTCCTATCCTTACAACACATATCAATTTGCAGTGCATTCTGAACCATCAGCTTTCACGCTGTCGCCTCTTGGTTTCTCTGACCGCAAGCTCAATTCACCGTTCCAAGTCCCCCGAGGCTTTTATGGAAGCTTTTACCTGCTATGCTAATTAGCCCAATCACTGAGAATCGTTGTTGCATCACGCTGTTGAATCGCTCCGCCATTTCTCCACTACTTGAACCCAACTTTTGCCAGAAAGTGAATCAACCTATCGGTGAGTAATTGACATTGAATATAATTAGAGGGCAATTAACTCGACTAGTTACAGATTTCTGCCCGCCCGCTCAATTGCCCTTCTCGTGCGATTGGCTCTCGACCTCTGTGATCTGCTTCGGCATCTGTGAGCTCGAAATCCGCGTCACCACTGCGAGTTCGAAGTCTTAAATCAACGCCCCAACAGTCAAACCACTGCAAAGCTCGAACTAACTCATCTGAAGAACAAGAACAAATAAAGAGGTGAGAACTAATGAGTTCCGTCGACGTTAGGACGAAAAACTGAAATCCAATAATGAATTCTGTTTCGTTCAATTCCTGGACACAAAAATTACGAATCATTATGAATTCAGTTTATTTTATAAGTTCTGATATGAAATTCTAAAGGAAAATCTATTGTGTACTATCGTTATCTAATATCCATCTCTACTATTACACCTTGTTGTTTCAAGATTCACTGAAACCACCAATCTGATATGCATGACTTTATTTAATACGTTCTCTATGAATAGTCATACAATCGATAATATGCGTGTGGAAAGCGGGTTTGCCTTTCGAATTCACCAAGTCTTTTCCCCTTTCTCGCTTCTAACGATGATGAATTATGATAGGCGATAAAACGGTCAACAGTCGCAAAATACGTTAGATGAATATTTTCTCATTTTCATCAGAAATTGACCAAATTAGAGAAAGACAAAGGGAATGAAAATAAAAAAGAAAGGGATGCCTGAAGTTGAAAACGATGTGCAAATTACAAGTTTGAATGAAATGACTAAATCAGAATCTTCTTTCTTTTCGATAGACAACTTTTTTTTTTCTTTTTGCCTCTTTCTCTTATCACATTATCACTGGTGTTGCATCAGATTTTGATGATAACCGTAATTGACAAGGTACATTCTGTAAGACAGAAAACAACATTTTCTTCAATTCAAAGCAAAGGGGACTTCTATCAAGACCGGGAATAGAACGAAATGGAGAAATTGAAATGGCAAAAAGCAAGAAAATATCCTGCAATTTTCAGTGTCAAGTGACACAGATCAATGAGTGAAATGATAAATGAATCAATAAACAAGAAGATTATCTTCAGCAAATAAAAATAGATTTAGATGTCGGCCATCCCTTTGCTGAGCAATATGCTCCACACGAGAAACCTCCGCCGTTCCATCGAACGAGAAAAGGTTGGACTAAATTCGATTTTTAAAAATATTCTCATTGAATTTTCGACATAATTTTCTATTGATGGTGATTAATGACATTCTTTACATATAATATCTTCTTGATAGTGCTCCAAAAATGATTAAATCCGTCTTTTTTTTTAGATCGGCACCGCTCCCTCTCACAACCTCCAAAACGAAATGTTTTCAAAGTCTATGCACCAACAACAAAATAAAGAGCAACAGAATCAGACAGTGAATGTCAAATTGGCGCAACCACCTGCTCAGGCCGCTTTGGAAGGTGGGGCGCAGCAACACAGACGTAAAAGATCCATCAGCTGCGGTGCCGAAGCGAGATCGGCATTTGGTAGGTCCATTCCTGTACGTTTTCCAAGCCATTTCAACGAATCTAGCTAGAATATTGCGTGTGCGAGTGCATTTTTGTATCAAATCGAATAGTCTTTTCATGCACGTTGTGGTGAATTGTTACTTTTGCCCAATTTTCAACTTGTGTAATCTTATAATGTTTTGCAAAATGTAATATTCTGTGCTAGTTGCTTTGCATTGTGTAAAAATGAATAATTTGTTGTATTTTAGGAGGGATTCAAGCCATCCTCCATAGCTTCACTTAATCTCGAGACTAGCAACGACATCATTCCGAAATAAACGAAAACGAAAATAAACCAAAAAGAAGCACTCATATTATTTGGCTATCTATTATTTTATCGCTATTTTATGTTCCATCTATCTTACTCACTATTATTTGTGCCTCTAAAAATTTCAAAACTCAGAAAAAGTTTAAAAATCTTTAAATCTAAAAAAAATCTTTATTCTTTATTGTAACAGTTTATTTGTGGAGATTATATATTTTGAATAAAGGTGTGTTGAAATTAATAGACTTTTGATCCATTCATCCAACGACAAAACATTTCTTCTTTAGAAATATAAGGTACACACATAAAATCAACTGGAAGATTCGATAATAAGCAGATAATTACAAATTATCGGCTTATGTATCATCGTAACAAGATAAGTTACGGATAAATCAGATAAATTTAGATAAAAAAGTAGGACAAGAAATAGTTATTAAATTGAGTAGAGAAACTAACCTGGAAAAAGGGCACAGGAGAAATGAAGAGAAGTGAGCAGAGTAACAGATTAGAAAAAAAAAAAAAACGATTTGTGACGAGAATTGGGCATCTAGTCCTGAAATTAGACAATTTCCAAATAAATCTTTAGATCTATTCATACATGTTTCTTTCGGCATAAAGTAATATTTTGACTGTTTTCAATAACCTCTCTTGAAAATTTTGCAATGATAAGTTGAATAACTCAAATCATAGCGTTGGAAAATGAAAACGAAGTAAGAGTGGGTATTTTTAATTCTTGCAAAGAGTATAAGTGAAAGGAAAGGTCAATTTTCATAAATTTCATAAAAATCCTGTCTTTCTGTACTTTTTCATTCAATTCATTAACATTATTTTGATGTAAAAATAAGAAAATTATCAACTCTCACATCGGAGTGGACGCGTCTTTTGCCCGAATCGCTATGGTCCACCACCAAAACGACGCCGTTCTGCAAATTTACGTGAATTTTGTCAATTACAGAACATCTTTTCCTGCAATATTCTTCACTGAACGAATGATCGAGTTCAATTTCGCAAAGAAACCAAACAATTGAATTTGCAAAACTTACGAAAGAATCGTGCAGTTCCAATCTGCTATCGAAATTGCACTTTGACAGATAATTGAGGAAATTGTAAAGTTTTACAAGAAAAATGTTTGAGAAAATTTTGAAACTCTAGTATTGCCATTTGAAAATTATCAAACAGAAAAGTGGAAACGTGTAAAACGCGAGATATCGAGATACATGACTTGAGGAAATAGTATGGGGGAAAAGGCGACTTTATCCACTTCTCTTGTACCTCATTCGGACTATGCCCCTGGTGTCTCGATATCTTGGGGCTTTCAAGTAACCAAAAACCTCTTACATCCTTCTTATCATCGTCCCCCTGTTCATCTTGAAACAAGTCGTGAGTCCAAACTCCGTCAGCGGGGGAGGCGAATTTGTTGGATGGACGGTCCTCGAAACTGCCTCGTCTCTCTCCATAGCGATATCCGCGATCGTTGCGGTCGCCGAAACGGCCGCGGTCGCGATCGAACTGAAGAGTCCACCAATTTATTATCTTTCCTTCAAATCATCAGTCCTTGACAAATAGAGATTAAATTTCGAACATCCATGAAAGACTATTTTCATATTCATAAATAGATTTTTCTATTGCTTTATTTATTTGAACGACGACTTTTTACCTATTGAATGGCTATTTTAAATGTTGTGAAAAATGAGCTCGAATTTTTAAACTTTGTGAAAAGTAAAATATCTCACCCGTCCTCCTCCTCCTCCTCCACCGGATCGTTGCCTGCCAAATCCATCCCAGGC
Organism: Diploscapter coronatus; assembly: GCA_964036155.1. Classification (NCBI taxonomy): domain Eukaryota; kingdom Metazoa; phylum Nematoda; class Chromadorea; order Rhabditida; family Rhabditidae; genus Diploscapter; species Diploscapter coronatus. Next base: position 83,640,187 of record OZ038422.1, on the reverse strand, counting down.
ATGCCCGTCTCTGCTTCTGCTTCCATCCATGTCTCTGTCTCTGTCTCTGTCACCTCTTCTTCTGTCCCCTCTGTCTCTGTCCCCCCTTCTGTAATCCGTCCTGTCTTTACGCGGATCGTAGGGCTCCCTGTATCTGGGATTGCGACGGTCGTTCGAGTCTGAGCCACCGCGCTCGTCGTGCTGAATTCAGAATTGCATTTTTAAATAGATGATAATTTTCAAAGTAGCAACATCATCATTGAAAATAGGCCCCTTGTAGTTTATCACCCTTTCCCCTTTCTTCATACTATTTCTCAGAAAAGAGGGTGGTAACTAGAATGAGCTAAAAATAGCATAAGAAAGATTCTCCAATCAGCTATGTTAGTTCAAAAATGAAAACCTTTTTCTATAAAGTATCAAATAAACATCAAATTGGCTTACATCGAAGAATTTTCCCTTCGGCACTTCGCAAGGGTCGATCAAACGCTGCACAGGACGATCCTCCTCGCGAAACGAACCTGAAATATAAAATTAAAAAAAGGATTTCTTGATCAATAATAATTAAAAATACTGTAAATTTTTACAATCTAAAAAATTTCAATAGTGATAAACTCACCGTTTCTCCTGTCTTCATTCACCTCGTGCACTTCCTGCCTGCCTTTTACTCCTCCGAGTCTGTTTCTGTCGAATCCACTTGCCTTTTCCCTTCCATTCCCATTCCCATTTCTGTCTGTATTCCTCGTACCGGGCATGTCGCCATACGAGCGGAAATTCGAGTTCGCGTTGAACGACAAGCGATTGCGCATTCCGGGTCTGTAACTCGTTTTTCTCGCAATTCTTGAAAGAATTTGAATTCTTACCTGGAATCTCCGAAAGAATTTCTTCCTCCAAATTGTTGCCGATCCCCGCCGAAGCTTCGGATTCTGAACAGAGGAATATTTTTTCTTGGAAAAATATCCAATCTTAGGACTTTAGTTTTTTTTATTTTGAAATTCAAATAGGTGAACATGAACTTTGTTATATCAAAACTTTTTTTTTAAGAATCGTCGTAATTTAATTTTAAAAAAGCATAGATAAACACAATTTTATAAGAAATTATAAACTATCCTACCTTCCCTGCATGCCACCGCGTTGAGCAGCCTCTCCAGGAATGGTAAGTGTCTGTAATCAACTGTGTTCAGCAACTTCATCTGTCAGTCATTTCCCCTTCCGCGCCGTACATCAAGAGGCTTTCAAGCAAAAAGGCTATGCAGGGAAAACGAAACGAGTCAATTTCACAATAAAATTAGGCAGATTTCAGCGCGGATAGACGCTCTAAAAGAGGAAACTTACCTGCAGAAATCAACATACAAGCATATTTTTTCTTCATTTTCTCTCAAACATGAAATCAAATGTTAAAATTCAGAGAGGAGTATTTTTGTTAGTCGAACACTTACGAGACGAGGTCTTCTTTCGCCATCTTGCTTGTGCTTCTCTGAAAAAAACGAATGATTATTTTATAGAAAAAAGAAGTTTAAAAATGTAGAAAATCTTACAAGGGAAGTGCAGATACGGTTCACAGATATTGGTAAAACTTTCCAAATGAAGGTTTTCAATGACAGAATCACAATGGTGACATCAAAATCGGCAAAATAGGAACCTGGAGCCAAGAAATCAGTGAAAGTCGCCGATTCTTCATGTTTATTCAAATTTGCAAATTTGAATACATTTTTGACAAGGGAATTTCATCAGTTCTTATACAAAATAAGTGGGAAAAACGGCTCCAGGTTCCTATTTTGTCGATTTTGATGTCACCATTGTGATTCTGTCATTGAAAACTCCTATTCGGCAAGTTTCATCGAGATTTGTGGGCTCATATCTGTGCACTGCCTTGTTAGGGAATATTTTTCAGTGCCTGTATTCATAAACGTACTTGGAGATGACTGGGAGCCACCAAGTGAGTCGATGATTACTGGCACAGAAAGATTTGAATTATGGTAATTTTTAGAAATAGTTTGATAACTGTGTAACTTTTTCCTAGAAATGTTGAAAGAATTGAATGGTTTTCATCGAATTCTTGGAGAAAAATAGGCAATTCGTAAATGTGGTGATGTCGTGAGGACGTGCGCTATAGTTTGGGATAGGAGAGGGAAATAGGGTCAAATAGTGTGGGAAAGGATAGCTCACGATATCACGACATTTGCGAGTTGCAGAAGAATATCAGATCTTAAAGTTTTTAATTCATTCCTCACCGGTGACTTTCTCAAGGCATTCAGCGTCGAGCATGTTAACGACAGCAGAAACGGTTCGTTTGGTGGGTGCAGAGTCGTGCGATGCAGTGATTGTGCGGCCTGCGACGGGCGAACGGGAACGCGACCGAGAGTAGGAACGACGCGGCATCCTGGAATTCATTCATTCGTTGATGATCAGATTCTACTAGCGAACAGGGCATAAACAAGAGCAGGATGATTTCATAGAACAAACTTTTTTAAATAAAAATATTAATACTTCTGTCTATGTTTCCATGTTCTCAAGCAAGACCGAATGCACGATTACTGATAGCACAAAACAGATCTCGTCTTTGGTTGTTGGTTTGCAGAAAATTAAAAAAAAAATACGAGAAATAGAAATCTAATACAAACTTTCTGAAACAACGAAACGAATAAAAAAGTCCGCTGTCTAGTCTAGTCAAAACAAGCCTAATTAACGATAATTATCCGAGATAATAAATGAAAATCGATAAATACTAATAAAATGTGGCGAATTCGAAATAGCAACTTGACTTTTGAAGAGGAGGCGGGGAATCGATAAGGGGGCTGCAGAAAGGACACAGACAATTTATCCTTTTAACGAAAAAGAAGAAGGGAGTGATGCAAATGACGATAATTAGGGGCAATTAACCCGTTTTTCTTTCAAAAATCAATAAAACGGTGATAGATGTGAGCTTTATTATTTGACACATTCATTCATCAAGATAGACAATGCGAGAAATGGTTTGTTGATCGGAATAGGGCCGATTCATCCATGGATCCGTTTGTTGTCGTGCTTTGTTGTCTCGTTGCTTCGTTGAGCCGTTTGTGAAGGGATGTCCGAGTGCTTAGGTCCCATGGAATCATGAGCATAGCTGTTTTAACTAGACTTCAAATGGGAGTCGTAAAAGTTAAGGACGATTTCGTACTTTCGGTATCATGTCCAATGCCAAGAGATTTTAGGGGCGAAGTTCTGTCATGACTACATTGCTTTGTTTGATCATAAGATTTTTAAAAATCTTCCCATCTCTCAGCTTTAAACTTTATCGAAAACTTAATTTGTCATAGATACAGAGACATTGACATAACGCCGGAAAAGTATAAATGCAGTCATTTTTACAGGTGAACTTGAACCAGGATTAATTTGTCTCAGGCTTCCCAAAACCTGATCCTCAAATCGACTTGCACAAAAAATAGAACATCACTTCGGGAGGGAAAAAACGGCATGTCTTTTTCCCCTCTCAATACGACGCACTATTTTTTCTACAGGTTGATTTGCGGGTCGAATTTTTAGAAGTCTGATTTGTTTCGTACAATGTTCTAAAACCGTGAAACTTTATTTCTCACGATTATTCCTTTTTTTAAATGAATTTAGACGTTATTCGTGCGATGATCCAAAGTTTTTTTTTTTAACAAAAGCATTCTCCAGATGAGTTTTGGCGCTGTTTCGGTTTGGTGCTCTTTTGCCTGTATTGATTGAGTGGTTGGAAGTCGGCTGCCAAGCCGAGTCCAAGTCGAATATTGGATAGATAATGAAGATTCTTTCGTCCTGATCAAAAACTCATCTTTGCGTATTTCATGTATTCAAATTTTCTAGCCAGTTATAACTTCTCCGTCAAAACCTGAATTTTGGAATTTCAAAGGTTTTTTTTTTAAGATGCTTGAAAATGTTATTTCTTTTCTCCCATTATATAATTACATAATTGCTTCATAATTATCCCAATTAAGCTAATAATAATTTCAATTTGCAAGATAAGGTAGTGGTTGAAGACTTTACGAAAATATGAGAAAAGCGAGGGCCGACTTTTGATGTCGGCGTGGTATAGTGGTAGTGCGTTAGGAAAAGTTAGAAAATAGGTGCTTGGAGAAAAATCAAAATGGCGTTGGGGTGATGATAAGGCAAGTCTGAAGCAAATTCTGTCGATACTTACTTGTCTTCTGTTGCCTTCCTTCTGACTACGTCATTTTTATCACCCCTTATTATTATCGCGCAAATTTTCACCTTCTTCAAACCTACCTATTAAAAATAGCGAATACTGTAACCTTAATGAAATGAAAAATTCCCTCATTTATTCACAGAAAAACAAAACACCTTGAAAATAGAAAATTGCAAGAAAAAATCGAGACAAGCAGTTCAAAGAACTGCAAGAATAACGTTTAGAAAAAAAAAACTAAATTAAAGTTTAAAGTACAGCAACTTCAAACGAAACCCGGCACTTTCTTGTACTCATTGCTAATTTCTTCTTCCTCGTCGCAACTCTAAAACTGAATATGAACCTTAGTCTGGAAAGATATAAATACCCAGCAACTTGCACACCAATCGCCCAATCTGTCTCGGAATTTCATTGGTATTGAAGAATCGCCAACAAGGAGCCTAACATTTCAACTCTTCAATAGTCATGAAATCTTCACGAGATTACCAAATGATCTGAAGTAGAACAACTATGAAAAGCAGAACAACATGTCCATTTTCTATTTTCATGCACTCGTGGAAACCACATTTGCATAAGGTGTAGATCTGAAATTATTATTTTTCATTTTTTAACCTAAAATTTAAAATACCAAGCCGAATGTCGTCGTCAGATAGAGAAGCACGTAGAGGTATTTCTTGATAGTTCTAAAAATTTCGAATAATAATAATAAATTTGTGTACTTTGGAATTGATTTTACCGGCTATCAAGATTCTTTCGAGATAATACCGACGGGTCGATTTCGTAGGCCAAAAGAATTTTCTGGTCGTCGTCGGCTTTGGACATCTCTTCGTACGCAGTCTGATAAGTGGGAATCTTCTTGTCAAGAACCTTTACTTTCGCCCATGGAACAGAATCGGCTTGGTCCTCTAGGCCTTCAGGCAAATCTTTCTCTGACATCCTAAACTTACTACCTGCATTCTGTGTTTGTATAAAATCTATGAAAATTGAATCTAACATATGAAAACCCTTTAACAAACAGCTGTAATGAACCGGATGTGAGGATTCTTCAAATTGCTAGGGCAACGACACGTTTTTGGCGCTATCAAAATATAGGGTTGATAGTCTGTAATTTTTACTAATTTTCAACCTTTCATTACTTCAATTTGGATTTCCTCATAAACAACCAAAAGTGCAATATTTAGGAAAAGTTTATTATATGGTACATGAAAAAATATTCACAAATCATTATCGTATGCCTTACAAAGGCCATAAAATATTTCTATAATGCAAAAGAGTAGAAAAAATCACATCAAACAAATTGACACAAGTTGACTATTTAAATGAGACGCGGTGCTTCCTGGTATTGATATTCGGGTTCGCTCGGCTTCTTGAAACAGTTCTAAATTTGAAAGATCTCTTCTAATAGTAGACCATACAATTCATACCTTGCACTTTCTCCAAAAACCTCGTATGCTCTGTCTGAATTCCTCTGAGATCGAGGCGTCTCCGAAGAAGAACCTAAATATTCCAATTTTGTCCGCAAAAAATCTTATTCGTTACCAAACGAGATGGAGCACGCAGATGATGTAGAGATATCTCGGAAACTCATCCCACATTTGCAGGACACGAATTGGGCCATGTCTATGCACAGTGTAGAACTAAATAAGAATAGTTTTCTACAGCTTTTAGATGATAGATTTTCAAGGATTCTCGTAGGATCAGACATGACTACATTCTTTAATCAACTTTATTCTCTAAAAATTAAAAACTACCAGAAAATAGGCGGTCGTCAGATAGAGAGCCACATAGAACAGCTTCTTGCAGCATTTTCTAAAATTTCAGATCATTTTTGTCCAACAACAATTTTATCCCACCCAGATTTCTTGTCCTGTCGAGCGAATGTCGATGGATCGACTCTGTCGAAGGTCGGAATTTTCCGCTTGTCAGATTTGTTCGGTATTTCGAAGTCCGGTGGTTGAATCGGAAGGTCCGAGTCGAGAATTTCGACTATCGCCTTTGGAGTCGGATCGGGCTGGCTCTCGATGTTTTCCTTCGACATCCTAGGATTTTTGAATTTCCAGAAAGATAAAAGACTCAGCATCAACTGAAAACTGTGGTAAGAACAGAAGACATTCTCACATAAATATTCTCAAACTTCTGTATATCTTTACTAGGCTTAAAGTAAAAGTAAATGAGTTTGAGAAGGCTTGGCTAAAATGTGAACGTTGTGTGAATTTGACCAGAGAAAAATTCTATCATGAGACTACTAATCATCTAACAACAGCTGCAAATGAACTCCTCTATGAATGTTTTTCGGCAAAAACTCGCAAATCGCCAAGGCAACGGAGAGTTATTGAAGTAAATTTTCGAAAAAATGAAATTGAAGTTATATTTTTATTTGATTTGATTACATTTACGATAGTTTTGAGAAGAACTTTCACTACTTGAAAAATTTTCTACAGTAGTTTTGGGCTTAACATTGCAGAGATTTTCACAACTGAATCTTTATTTCCAAATAAATAATGAAGATACGATATGCATAAAGTAGCCATATGTATTTTTGGTTTTTTCTTATCTACACACACACGTCAAAAATTAAATTACACGAGATTTTATCACCGAATGATTAAATTTTAGAGAATGAGAATTATGAAATTGGGTGAATAATCTTGACTTTTCTTCCTTCACTACTGTTTTTAAATACAACTGATAAGACAGAAAATTTTGTGGGAATTTTATCTGCTTAGATCATATTTTGTGGAGTGTCTGGATTCGATGGACTCAGAATGGCTTCTTCTGCTCTGGTGTATTTGTCGAATGTGGTCTTTTCCAGTCTCTGGAAGTTCTGTCCATATTTGATATTCAGGTTCTGAAATGAAGATTACAACCACTTTTGTATTGTTGATGCCGAAATCTTGGAGATCGAAAATGAGGGGAGAGAATAATTTTAGGCTAATCTCTTTTTCGCGTGCTATTTCTCGCTTTTCTAACCACTAAAAATAGCCGCGCCACTTTGTACGCCCAGGTTTTGACATCGTCAATAAAAAAAACTAAAGCTGTCTAACCTTGAAGAAATCGACGAATTCGTGATAGTTTTGCTTCGACTCCAAGGAGATTGAGGCTTCGAAGCAACAGAACCTGAAAGGAAGAAAATCCCTATTAATCAAAAAAGTAATTTTACCAAATCGCATGAAGCGCACAGAGAACATAAAGGAGATAGGCTCCAAAATCGTAGTAATAATAACTCGGGTGAACAATTCTGTAGATCACGTAGGTCTAAATTGAATGACAGTAGTGAATCAATGCAAATTTTCCGAATCACCTGGATGTTGATGACTGAATGGATGAGTCCATGACAGAGGTTGGATCTGCGGTATCTTGGACTGGACACAACCAGAATAAATGTCTTGATCGGAATGACTACTGGCTGGAAAATAGATTTAACAATAAAGAAAACAATCGTCTACTCACCACGAAGATACACGCCAGAAAGAAGAGAAAGATGAGGCGGATCTTCTTGAAGATCCTGAATTTTTTTCATAACTTAAAAACAAAATATTTTAAACGATATCTGAAACCATTATCTCCAAAATATTGAACTTCTTACGGCATTCCATTGCCCTTCTTCGTCATGGATGGCGGAGTGTTGTTGTCAAAAGTAGGAAGTTCTCGTTTGTTCGCTGGAAGATGGCTCGGAGCCACGTTGATCACTTGAGGTGGAACTTTGTAGACAGGAACTTCCGACTCCGGTGTTTCCGTCGGCGTTTTCTCAGACTCCGGACTCGGTGATGCAAGGTCCGGCACTTTTTCGGACATCTGAAAGTGTTAGATAATAAAAAATGAACTTGACAATTATGTTTGAGAGTTTCAAAGTGTGTTATATGATACATTTATGTCAAGCAATCGATTTTATGACATTCTCTGAAAGGTAATATGATGTGGTATAGAAATGAGAATTTCGAAATTTGCAACAATCGATAAAAATGCAGCATACACGCCATAGCCGGGCAAGCGCTCAGCTTTGCTTAGTGATAGGAGGGGGCTGATAAAATTGTGCGAAAGTGAGCCCCCCTCCTCTCTGCTCCTTTTTTGCCTTGCAGCTGTTTACATTTCAGGCCTTATCACAAAGTTCAGCCGAGTATTTTTGAGAACGTATGAAATCATCATTGTGCAAAGCAAATTTTCGAGAACATTGATCGTTTGAAAAGAACTCCAAAATGAACAATTCATTGAGGATAGGGCAACTTGTAAATCACACGATATTAACAATGAGAGCAAAAAATTATCACCAGCGGAACTGATCGAGAGCAATAAAGCCGCGGCGATTAGAAAACGAACGAAAACATTATCGATTGTCGAGAAACAGCCAAGCAGGGATATGAAAAATGAAATGGAGGCAGATTGGAAAGGAAAAGGTGTTATAATCGGCTCACATACGGGGGATTTCTAGATAAACTGAAATGAAAAGAGCCAATATTTTCAATTGCAGTATGAAAGTGAATAGAACAAATTGTACAATTTCTATAGCAATTTGCGCGAAAAATCAATAAAACTTGCGATGGCAAACGAACAAAAAATATTTGCCGAGGCGAAAAAAATGTTCCGTATGAAACAAGGAGAAAATTCGAAATTGACAACATTCTTAAAACGAACAACAAAAGTAATGCGACAAGGAGAAAGAAAAGAAATACTGTGAAGGAAAATGCATAGGAGAGTTAGGACAGATGAAAAGATGAGAAGCAGGGCTGGGCCGGGAGTTCCGATCCCGTTCCCGAATTCGGAAGTTCCGGCGTTTTTTGGCGGTCCCGATCCCGATCCCGGATCTTGGAAAATTTAAATCCCGATCCCGAATTTTTTTTAAAAAGTCACTCCCGGCCCAGCCCTGATGAGAAGCGATGCAGTTATAAAAAATGTGAAATGAGAGAAAATGTATCAGTTTGCATACAAGAAATGCGATGCTAAGAAAAAAGGTTCAAATGAGTTCATGTATCTGAACGTGTTCGTAAAAATCATAATCATTCTATTTCCGATATTTATCGAATCAAGTCAATGAATAATAATGAAACACAACAGCGGTAAATAAGGAAAGGACTAATGACGAGATCATTGAATTTTGAAGAAAAGCACAAAAATAAAATGCCTGCATGTGACGGGAAAAATGAAAGCCTTTGATAAGTGAGCTCACTTGTTAGTAGATGAAAAGACGGGGAAAAACAGTTCATCCTACAGCCCCGATTCTCGAATTAGAAGAGTGTTACAATTAATAAATGATCATCCGGGTCGGATGCATTTTATGTACGAAAAGTGAAGAATAAAAGTTAGCGAGTGTCAATGCAGATTCTTGGAAACTTAAATGAACTATTCAAGTCAAATCTATCAATAAGTGAATTTAAAGGTGACTGATGACCATTTTTGTCTACTTCCATATTTCATCGTCTGCCTAATCGCCAACTTCCCCACATCAGTTGTTGCCGCCGTTTCTGCCTCTGTTCGATCTCCAATACCCGTTTCCGTTTCCTCTTCCCCAGCTCCCTCTTCTCTGATTGCCGTTGTCGCGTCCATCGAACGACATCTGCGAAACGGGGAATCCACTGCTGTCAGTCTGCACGTGCGAGGGGAAGACCTGGACAGAGGCTGCGGGCGGGAGACGTGAAGAGGGAGGCCCCATCCGACCTGAAAAGCACTTTTGCCAATTGCATATCACGAGATTTTTTAGAAGAAATTAATTGCAGGAAAATCATGGTTGAAAATTATGCATAGAAAATTACAAAAAAAATTCATTTTATTCAAACACACAGGACTAATGTTGAGACTATCTCTAGATTCAAAATCTGCTAGTTGTTGAAGAAATTCAGCTCTCAAAAGTGCAAATCCTTTACCTTCAGTCTGGAAACTCTGGTTGAAGCTCTGCCCGCCAGTTCTGTTGCGGCTCTGGTCGAACTGGCGCATCCTCGAGCCAGTCGACTGGCAGGAATTCGATAATTCTGATCTCGTCAGGTCGCGAGGGATGAAAACCGGGGCTGCAGCTTGCTGCTGCTGCTGCTGCTGCTGTTGTTGTTCGTTTGAAGACGGGACAGGCTTGTTAGTGCTTCCACTGGAAAACGAATTTATTGTGAAATTTAGAAATGAAAAGACCCTATCACTGTTTGGAGATTTCTCTTTTTGAAAATACAGGAAGCCGTTCTTGATATATTCTAGTTGCAGATCGGCTAATTCCCTACCTTTTCCTGCTCTGCATTCCAATCTTCTTGCTTCTCATCCTTCTTCTGTTCGAGCACAGGCCGGCCCTCCATTGGATTGTGCATGACTGCCTGTGAGCCTAGCTGGGTGGAAGTAGCTCTGGCAGTCGAAGTCGGCTGTGCAGTGGCTGCGTCGACTGCAGGCGCAGGAGGTGGCTGAGGCCTGAAATGCAGAGAATTGTCATTGTCCGTTTTTTTTTTAAATTTTTCTTGAAGGAATGCGAAGGAAAGTAGGCTCATTGTAGTTGCACAACATCCTTTGATGTTTTTCATCCACTTTTTACTGACACCTTCCCGAGAAAGGGTGACAAATGCAAACTAAATTTTAAAGAATATGATGGATCGAAAAACGGACTGGTCAGTTCTCAAGTGAATGCTTCTTAGAAATTGCATGCAGTTTTTGAAGGAAAATCATTTTGAAAACTGCATGAGCTTTCCAAGAAACCATTCCATTCCTGTGTTTCTCGCCCTACTCCTGTAAATTCTCCGGTCCGTAAGTGAAGGGGAAGCCCATTTGTAGCAGGTGGTCGATGAAGAATTTGGTCTGCTCGGGGTCGAGGTTGTGGATGATCAGTTTGCCCATTGCCACTCTGGAAATATAACTATTGTCAAATTGGTTAGATTGTTCAAAAAAGCTAAGAAGCACTGAAGAAATAGGAATGACGAGAAAAATTAATGAATCAGTCCAGAAGCAAGAGGTAAAATAATTTGGAAGAGCATAAAATAGAAATTTGAGGATTCGAGATTTGCTGAAGACTCGCAAAAACAACTCATCATGAACAATTTATAAGGGCGATTCAGGACAACTGCTTGCAGAAAAAGAGCAGGAAGATGCAGATGAGTAGACATGGAAAAAATATTCACGCCAAAAACAAGTGTTTGAAATTCTGAGTGTTCGTCCAGAAGTAAATAAACGACGCTTCTGATGAATGGAATTTTGGAGTTCGTAGTCGTGAACATTTTAAGACCAAATTAGGATGTTTCAGAAGAAAATTCAAGGCAACCGCGAGTAAAATGTGAGAATGCAAAGTGGGCATAAATTTGAAATGCAAAAAATTAAAGAAAAACAAGTGGTTTGAATAGAGCCATGGTTTCAACGAGAAGTTGAAGCTCCGTCTGGTTAGACGTTAATGACCGTGATAATTGAAGTAAGAAAGGTCGCAGAAATTAGAATAAAAAACCGATAAAATGGTAAATCGAGCAGAACAATGCAGTGGTTGTGCTTAACTGTGGTGTTCACTTGCAAAAAAAATATTCAGATTCGGGAAAATTGTTCTACATTGAATTTCCTACAACATAAGTAGAGGCCAAGTGGTTTTTTTTTCAAAATAGGTTGAATTTGGTAAATTTGATATCAGAGTGATGGACGAGGTCATGACGAACTCAAAACTTTTTAGATTTCCGAAAAGGTCCATCGTATCAAAGTTATATTATTAGAGTTCCGACGTCGTTCATGCCTTCAGAAGGCATTTTTCGAAAAACCAACGACGCTATCATTTCGGGTGTATTTTATTACTCTAGCTGGTATCTTGGTTTCATGAAATGGTCTACTAATTAACGGAATAATTAACGATAATTGAAACGGCGGAAAATTTCATGCGTTCTTTCTCTCCTTCGAAAGGGAAAACTTAGCCTCTGTCTATATTTCAACCTAATTAGCCTGTTTTTGTAATTGCCTAAACCTTATAATTTTTCTCTTCAAATAAATTATTATGAGATAATATGTGCATGCATTATTCTATCAAATACCTTAATTCTTGCATATTGTAAGGTTACTGCATTAATAAATTAATTTTAAAATATTCCTATCGTTATTCTTTCCATTTTCATGCATAAAAACTCTTTTTATCAAGGAGGTATTAATAATATTGCCTCTTTCGTATCAGACAGAGCATTATGCATGAATCCGTCAATTTAATCTGATAATTCACAGCTTAAAATGTTCGAAAAATCTGTTAGTTTTCTGCTCATAATCAGGTGTTAATGCTTGAAAATGTTAAAATTCAACTAATATGCAAGTAATAAAATTTTCATATACCCTTTTATTCTGGAATTGATTGTCTGTAATTTGTTCTCTAGAACATCAATGAGCACTAGGATTAAAACTGTCGAAAGTTGACGCGAACTGTTATTGATTAAGTGAAGAACACTCTACTTTGTTTAATTTAAATGAATCTTGCTTATTCGAATTATTTTATATACAAAATATTATTTATTATATTTACGTTTATTATCTTCTATTGTCGAGGTGAAGGTGAGTTTCGAGAAAAATACCAGTGCATTTTGAATCATATTCTCAGTAGACGACGAAAATAAACATTAACTCATGAACTGAATAATATCTGATTTCAAAACACTAACATTGTTATCTTCCTTAACTGCTTCACCAATCACTACAACTATGAAAATTTGCATAGATCCATTCAATGGTTTAGATGCATGTTCTCCCTGCTCACCACTTCCAACAGTTCTGCAGCCAGAAGTACGAATTCGATTTTGGATACAAATCAATAGTGCTGAATTTAAATTATATCATAGAGAACAATTTAGGATTCTGCTGGGGCTAAATGTACCAACAATGTAACAATCTTAGAAAGTTCCACTGTCGCCGATGAGGCTGATGAATATAAATGCAGGTATGATTCCGATATTATTTGAGTTTTATGAAGTTTTATCGAGAATGTAAACACATCATTTTCGATTTAAGATATTATGTTCAATGTAATAAAACAGCTTCAATCGTTGCACACTGCATTGAAAAAGGTGAAAGTAACTGTGTGACTGGTCTGGCCAAAATGTACTACATTTGTAAAGATTCAACCTGGACGGCAGAATGGCGTGGTGTTTATTATCCAGGCGTCGATCAACTATATTGCTATGAGAGCGATGAAAGTGATCTTAATGTTTACACATTTTAACAAGATATCGATAAAAATTAGAGCATATTTAAGACGCATTCTTTGAATAACCCGAACAAAATATAAAGAGTAGCCGGACAACTGCAAAAGTGTCTCGGATCCGAACCAAACTTATATAGTGGATACATCCATGGACCCTATTCACAAAAATCGGAAAGTTAGGTCCCGCCCTCAAAAGTGGGCGGGGCTAGGTGGGGGTCAAAGTTGAGCATTTTTACGATTTGACACCCCTCAGGGGGCACAAATAAAATTTGTTTATTTTAAAAGATTTTTGAAAAATTTAAAAAGGATGAATATGGCCATGAAATGTACTTTCTAGAAATATATTGGTTTAGGAGATCAACCACTTGTTTGAGGCTGGAGGAGGTCTTAAAGTTAAAAAGTTTCAAAAATGGCAGTCTCAAAAACATGAATTTTTGTAGAAAATCGACTTTCCTGAAAAAGTTTAGGAGAAGTTCCGAAAATCTAATGCCATATTCGAATTCTACGCACCAAATTACCCTAAAATCAACCCTAAAAAGCATAAATTAGGGCGGACATTTTTAATAAAAAATCAATCAAATGAGCGTGGCCCGAGGGTCGAATTTTACAAACTCAGTCGAAAAAATTCAAACGATACACCAATCGATAGCCTTTGAAAAACTAAACAACTTTTGTCAAGACACCTTATGGTTATCTATTATTGTATGGAAGTGGTACCTCAAGAACCAAAATTTAATGTCAATTTTCGAGAAAATAATACGAGAATATTTTCATAGATAGTCTACCAAACTTCGGGCTCAAATTGAAGCTAGAGACGTCCATTATTTATTCCCATTCAATTTGGAGTCGAACGATACCAAACATGCTATGGTACCAAATGGTAGCGACCCATATCATCAAGTTACCATTTGGTAACCAATACCCATCATATTATATACCAAACGAAAGCTCTTGTCGAGCTGAGTAAAATTTTGAAAACCACTCGAAAAATAGATTAGTTTATCGTCTTTTATAGTCATTTGAAGATACCCCATTTTTGGTCTTTTTCGACAGGTGATTATAGTTAATGCAATGATGGTATAATGAAACCACTTGCTGAAATTGATAGAAATGGACTCGAATATTACTCTATAGTCAATTTCGAGTCGATTGATATCCATTTTGGTATAGTACCACTCTGGTACCATATGGGTGGTATACCATGGACCCATATGGTAACATGGTAAAGTGATAGCACGGTACTCCAGGAAGCAAAAATGAAATATTGCTCTTAAACTGCTATACCCCGAAAAGATTTTTTGAATTCGTTTGATTTTACAAAAGTTGTGAGTTTTTGAGGATTTTTGTCATTTTCGTGGGTCTGACCATTCAAACCTCCATACCATGCATACCATAATAGATAACCATGAGGTGTCTTCACAAAAGTTGCTCAGTTCTTCAAGGGCTATCGATTGGCGTATCGTTTGAATTTTCCCGATCAATTTTGTAAAATTCTACCCTCGGACCACGCCCATTTGATTGCTTTTTTATCAAAGTTGTCCGCCCTAATTTGTGCTTTTCAGGACTGATTTTAGGGTAATTTGATAAGTAGAATCCGAATATACCATTAGATTTTCGAAACTCCCCCTAAACTTTCCCAGAAAACTCGATTTTATGCAAAATATGCATGTTTTGAAATTGCCATTCTTGACACTTTTTAACTCCAGGACCTCCTCCCGCACCCAGCAAGTGTCTAACCCCCCAAGTCCACATATCAAAAGATGGAAAATTATCTAGACTACTTAATACTTTTTAAATTTTTCGAAAATCTTTCATAGCAAAAAAGTTTTATTTGTACCCCCTGAGGGGTGTCAAATCGTCAAAACACCCAACTTTGACCCCCACCTAGCCCCGCCCACTTTTGGGGGCGGGACATAAAAACCAAATTTTTGT
Organism: Diploscapter coronatus; assembly: GCA_964036155.1. NCBI lineage: Eukaryota > Metazoa > Nematoda > Chromadorea > Rhabditida > Rhabditidae > Diploscapter > Diploscapter coronatus. The sequence continues at coordinate 83,624,996 of OZ038422.1, read as the reverse complement.
GATTAGGACCCATAGATGTATCCACCATATAAGTTTGGTTCGGATCCGAGACACTTTTGCAGTTGTCCGGCCTTTGTTCGGGTTACTCAAAGAACGTGTCTTAATTAAATTTTCTTGAAAAGTAATAAGTATGAGATATTTTCATCGATAAGATCCTATTTAGATTCGTGTTCTAAATGCCCAGAATCACCATTACAACCCCTTCAACCTGGGGTAATTAACTATAAGAACATCAAAGATAAATTTATTTAGAATAAAGCATTCTGCTTGTATGATAACGAAATTATTACATCTAGTACACTGAATAATGTGACAACAGATGATGACGGCGTATGCATGTGAGATGTTATTTAACTCACAATAAATGAATTAGATAGTGGCGAATAAAGGTGTAAACTAAAATTCCCAAATTTAACACGAAGAGTTGGCATTTACATGAACGAATCATGCTGAAATTTGACAGGCATATAAAGGAATTCTTAGACCTAAAAATACGATAAAATTCACCTATGAAGAATGTGTTACAAATAATTAAAAATTAAATCTGCTATTCTCATGACAATAAAATTGCTTTAATGGATCGTTTTAAGATGGCAAGTGGTGTGTTCAAAACTATCTTCTGGAATATGGATCCATTTGAATGACACAAGCCCTGATACTTGTATATTTGGTCCAAATAATTTGAGTCCAACTTATACATGTTTCGATGGAAAATGGACTGTAGAGGCTTGTGATGATGAACCTTGTCAGTTATATTCATATCACGAAATTGAAGAAGTTCATTGTACTGGACCAAAGAGTAAGGCAATGTATAATTAAATACGAACAAAAACATGAATTGAATTTAGCCGCATGTTCTACCTGCTTACAGTCTCCACCAACAATTCTGCAACCGGAAGTATGAATTCGACTTAGGATACAAATCAATAGTGCTAAACTAAAATTATATCATCGAGAAAAATTTAGGATTCTGCTAGGGCTAAATGTACCAATAATGTAACAATTCTAGAAAGTTTCACCGTCGCCGATCAAGTTGATAAAACTACATGCACGTATGATTCCGATATTATTTGAGTCTTATTATGAAGTTTTATCGAGAATGTAAACACATCATTTTCGATTTAAGATATTATGTTCAATGTAATAAAACAGCTTCAATCGTTGCACACCTCTCTGACAAAAATGAAAGTAGCTGTTTGCCTGGGCTGCTCTACATGTACTTCTTGTGCATAAATTCGACCTGGGTGGCAGAATTTCGTGGAAATTATTATCCAGGCGTCGATCAACTATACTGTTATGAGAGCGATGAAAGTAATCCTAACATTTTACACATTTTAATAAGATATCGATAAAGATTAGAGCGTATTTAATGAAATTTTCTTGAAAAGTAATAAGTATGAGATATTTTCATCGATAAGATCCTATTTAGATTCGTGTTCTAAATGCCCAGAATCACCATTACAACCCCTTCAACCTGGGGTAATTAACTATAAGAACATCAAAGATAAATTTATTTAGAATAAAGCATTCTGCTTGTATGATAACGAAATTATTACATCTAGTACACTGAATAATGTGACAACAGATGATGACGGCGTATGCATGTGAGATGTTATTTAACTCACAATAAATGAATTAGATAGTGGCGAATAAAGGTGTAAACTAAAATTCCCAAATTTAACACGAAGAGTTGGCATTTACATGAACGAATCATGCTGAAATTTGACAGGCATATAAAGGAATTCTTAGACCTAAAAATACGATAAAATTCACCTATGAAGAATGTGTTACAAATAATTAAAAATTAAATCTGCTATTCTCATGGCAATAAAATAGTATTAATGAGTCGTTTTAAGGTGGCAAATGGAGTGTTCAGACTCATCTTCTGGAACATCTATCCATGTGAATGATACAAACTCTGATTATTGTGAATTTTATGGATGTGATTGGAGTATAAGCTATATGTGTTTCAATGGAACATGGACGGGGTGGGCTTGTGGTGATAAAAATTGCCAATTATTGTCATATTACGAAATTGACGAAATTTACTGCTATGGACTAAAGAGTAAGGAAATTTGTGACTAAATATATGAAAAAATAACATTTATACTTTATAAATATGGTCTTGGACCGCTTTAGAGACATTTCATCACTCAAAAGAAATGATTAATTGTTGCAATTAAGATAAATTTATCACTAAAAGATCAAATTTAGCTACTATAGCATTGAAAACTAAAGGAACGACTAAAATTTCAGCTTTTTCAACATATTCGACTCATTCTACACCGATTATCACGAGCCCTGAAACGAAAACTGACAATAATAAAATAATAAGTCAGCGTGAATCTAAAAAAAAAAAAAAACGCAAAGAGTTATATAGTTATTTTTCAGTATATGTAGGCATCATAGCGGCAGTAATTGTCATATTAGCTATACCAATTACTATTTATATTTATATATCGTACAGAAGGAGAAGGGAAACTCGGAAATTCTTTAGAACGAAAGCGTATATGAGAATCATTGTATTTAAATAAACAATAGAATCTTTCAGATCAGGAAACAATTATCGTTTGAGTGATGCTGCAATACTCGAGTAGGGAAATTTTCAATATACATTAGGTTCTTTGAAATAAATTTTCGTAACTTTAGCGACCCATGGATGATAAATTCTGACAAACTAGAAATTGATCGGCAAACTTTAATTGGACATGGCACATTCTCCGAAGTTTACATAGGCTTTTTGTGTGGTAAATTATTACTCAATTGATTTATTTAACAATTATAAATTTATATTTAGGCGATATACCAATTTTCAAAATAATTAAAAATCTCAACACGCAATTACATTCGAAAACCTCAGAACTTACGACTAAAGTAATTTTAAAAAAAGCCTCCTAATTTTTCCAAAATTTGAAGGCTGCTGTCAAGTGCATGCTCGAATACGCAACGGAAAACGAGCTGAATGATTTCCGAAAAGAAGTCGAAATTATGAAACTTCTCGAGTATCATTCTAATGTTGTTTGGTAATTATTGGCAAACAATAAATAATCATTATCTGAATGATTCAGTATGTATGGATATTCTTTGGACGAAGATTTACCACAAATAGTCCTCGAATATTGTCAAATAGGAGATTTGAAAGAGTACCTTTCCAAAATCAATCCAGATCAAATCGAGGTTATATTTCTCATTCAAGACTGAATAATTTGTTTTATTTTTAGGATAAAAAAGAAGTTTCGAAAGAATTCGTTTCATTCAGCTGGCAAATTAGCAGCGGAATGGTTTAAGTTTTACATTTATCAATGAAATTTGAAACTTTTAGTCTTACGTCGCATCCAAAAATATTATACACAGAGATTTAGCTGCAAGGAATGTTCTTTTAACCAGTGAAAAAGTAGCCAAAGTAACCTTATAACCACAAAGAATATAGATATTGAAATTTTATAAAATTAGATTTCTGATTTTGGAATGTCAATTAAATCGAATGAAAAGGAGAATCAAAATAAATCTTCTCAAAAATTACTACCTATCAGATGGTCGGCACCAGAAACATTCGGACTCAGATCATTTAGTGAAAAGAGCGATGTGTAAAATCTATATCATTTGAAAAATGGTATTGTCTAATTTAGATGGTCCTTTGGTGTTACAATTTGGGAGATATTTTCGTTCGGTGAAATGCCATATAAAGGGATTGAATCGGCTGAACTACGACGATTTCTAGTTGATGGGAACCGTCTCGAGAAACCAAAACTTTGCGAGGAACAATTGTAACATTTTATATCGTTAATATCATAAAATCAAAAAGAAGGATTCATAAATGTTTATTTTTCCTTCTAATTAGTGTAATCTCAGATATTTACTGATAAACAATTGCTGGCGTGATGATCCGAATGATAGACCTTCCTTCGAATGTGTAATTATTCATTTTATACTTATAAAATTAGTACGAAATCAAATTATTTAAGCTAAAAGCAGAGATATCGAATCATATTCTGAAGAACAGTCATTATTATGGTTATGTGGATCCACAACATATTCAAACGGATTTAACTAATTTATCAAAATTGCAATAATTTGTTTAATTTTAGACATTATGTAGATAATAAAAGTTATTTACTTAAATATGACATGGAAGTATGTATTAATAAAAACTAAAATATCGTATTCCCTCTAATTGAAGAGCATGTCCTTCCATTTTCAGCTTCCTAATTTTCGAACAAATTTGAATTTTTCAAACGACTACAATTCCTCATTTTATGATTGTAATCACTTCAAATCAAGACTAGATCGACTCTACACAATCTAAACAACATTAGTATAAACACTTTTTGAAATGATCTAAGTTGGGTAATGAGTAGTTCTGCCATTTTGGGGGTGCCCTTCAATTAGAGAGAATACGATAATGATAGTAATTATTTTCAGTGTTATTTAACCAATCACTAAATAATGAATTCAATTTGTATTAATATAATAGATTATTTGTAATAAAAACTGTAAAATTTGATGACTCGTTTAGTGATTATTCGTTGTTCCGTCTTCTTCATAGATCACCAAGTAGAAAGCGTCTAAAGACGGTATTATCTAGTCTAAATGTTGATTTAAACATGATAATGCATTCTAAACTTGTGTCTCCCTAGACTGATAGTTTTTTTTTTCATTTACTCAGTTTATAAATGCATAATCGACTATGATATTAGGAAATTTCTACTTTGAAACAAATTTCAGAACTACATCCAACATGTGCTTATATCGTATCATTTTTTTACTTCCTATGATTCTAGTTATAGATTTACCAACGAGTTGCATATCAGACATACTTGACAGTTTGCTTTTTTTTTAAATTAATTATGATATATCCATAAGAGTATTCAACTGAATAATAAATCACAATAATTTGTATTCATTTTGAAATGTTTTTCTTTATTTATAAAGGTTTACTCATAAATAAATGATCTAATGTGAATACTACATAATATCTGTATTAAAATTAGATATAAATTAATTCATGACTGAAATGGAAAGATATTCAAAAATTGGACAATTTGCCGTAAAAATTGATGGAATTTAGGTTATTGCTCAAATTGCACTGATCCACTGCCACTTCTGGGACCAAATGTAAATATTCTTATATTGTTTATATCATAATTATTACAAAATTCTTCCTACATACTATTTTGTATACTATTCTTTTCAATTGCTAAAATATAAGCCATCTGCCTTTTCATTGTTCTAATCATTCTATTCTCACCTAACATAATTTGCCCCGTTTCACTCTACCTTCTAACTTCACTCAAATCGTTCATTCCTTCATTTCTTGGAGGATCACTATTAATACAAATCAGCTTGTGATGATGATAATAAACTAGATATTTTAAATTCATAAATACGTAAGCTCTATCACGGTATATTGCAAGATTTAGGACACTGGTGTGGAATTGAAATGTACCAATCAGACAACAATTTATTCAGGTTTTATATCGCAAGATTATTACCCACCGTGCAGGTATAATCAGATAAACAGCAAGCATAACGGCACTAAATTTGTAGAAATATAATTCTTGTCTCAAGTTACATTCTCTGAGCTCTTAAAATTTCATAATTATTAAACTATTATATATATTTTATATTTACTTATTTAAGATACCTAATCACTTGTATAGGTGGTTTATCAATTGTACTTCACACAACAGATGGAAAATGTGTAAAGACCCTTATTTGGATGGAGTATGAATGTAGAAATGGAAGTTGGGTTGTGATAGCTAATTCTAATACATACGATAATGTGGATCAAATATACTGTTATGAAAATGGCGAAAGTAAGAAACGTTATCTTACATTTCTGAATTGATAGAAAAAATAATTATAAAAGAACAATATTTCATAAATATTTATGCGGGATCTTTAAAATATTTCTCCAATGCTTTATCATGACATAGGAACCTTATTTATCGTCAAAATCGAATTCTAATTCTTTTCTCGTGTAGTCAGAGTGTGGACAATTTACTGAGTAAATTTGAGAATCGAAACGAATTACCCAACCTCTACAGTAGGATCCGCAAGTTAATTTTTGTCAAAGGCTGAGGAATATCAAAGACTATATTTTCTGAAAGCCTGTATTTTTCCGATTCTAAATCTTTTTAAATTTTCCAAAGAAGTTCATCCTATGCAAAGTTATGAGCACCTGAAGTGAGTGCGCCGTGTCCCTTCTTTCTTCCCAATTTTATCATCGAGCTATTCCTCTCGTTCATTGCAACCTTTTATAAAGGGAATTTTGAAAAACTTGAATTTCACCAGAAATGCATTATTTTTCATGGCGTTTTTTCTGGAAATCGATTGGTGGAAATAAATTAAATGATTTTAATTGATTCAAGTACGAAATGGAGCGCAATTACTGTAAGAATGCCACTTTTTTTCTGGATAAAATTTTGATGCAAAAATCGAAGCTACTCGCAAAAGATGTTTGAATTTTGTTTTCACTAAAATAGGTCTTTGAATATGTTCTACAAAATTAGATCTGTTCAAGAGCTGTACAAATCTCTATAACGGTAGTACTGCATCGTCCTACGTTTACTATGCAAATTTCATTGCGCGAATTTATAGTGAAAATGTGTCTCGATGAAAGGAATAACTTTGGTTAGCATTGTTTTCATGAAAAATTAACTTTTTCGATAAACTCACTTTTCAACAGTTTTGCATTAGCTCGACAGTTTTTTGTCCCCTCTTTTCAAAGATAGAGGTGGGCGTGATTTGTGGTCTCTAAACATACCTGACATTTTCAGCAATATAATCTATCATTTAAATATATCCATAAATGCTACATAAATTTAAAATTTAATAGAATTCGAGTTTGATTAATTCACTTATATTATAGGCTCGTGTGCCGCCTGCCCACAACCATTGGTACCTCTTCAACCTGGAGTAGGTTTCTTAATGATAGAAAAATGAAAGGATTAAATTCGAAGAATCGACTTGACGAAATAAGGTCTAAAGTTAAGAGAGGACAGCGTTATTAATTTACATACTACCTATCTACCCGCTCATATCGAGTAATTCATAAATACTCTATAAATGTCTTTAAAAACTGCATATCTATACAAATGAAATCAAAAATTGCCTTTTAATTAATAGCTAATCGAATTTTAGGATGAATCTGAACGCAAATGCGGCACCGTAAATATTGGTGAAAGTTCATTTAAAGATAATAGTACCGATGGTGATCTCCAATGCTGGTACCTTTATAATGTTTTATCCTAATTTGTGTATTGGAAATAGTTGCATCTCTTATAGGATCCTTGTAAATTGTTTGGATAATTCTACAAACAACATTTACTATCATATTGTTGGAGAAGAACACTTGAAATGCTACATAATTCCACATAATTCTTTCTCGTATACCTGTTTTTTTGGGCAATGGGCTGTAATTGGACCAGGAGCTAATTCAAGTCTAATAACTTACCATACATTTGATCAACTTTATTGTTCGAATAACGATAGTTATACAGATAGTTGTAGGAGTTCATTATACATTATATATATCCCTATCATAAATGTAATATATGATTCATTTTGCAATTTAAATTGCAATAAATAAGTATACGGAGCATTATGTCACCATTGAATTACTGCGCTTGCTTTTTTTCTGTTGGACAATCATACAAAGTTTAGCTAGTACTATCATGACCACAACAGCTTATTCGACAGATGTCAGTACAAGCTTATCACCAACTGAGAAGCCAATAAGTAGGAATAATACGAAACTAATTGGTATACACATCTACGTTGATTTCAAATTTGAACAAATCGAGAATTCTTACATTTCAGTTTATATAACTGTTCCAGTTTCACTTTTTATCATGGCAGTGTCTATTAGTATTTTCATCTACTTATTTTATAGAAGGAGACGAGCTCGAACTTTATTCAGATCAATTGCGTAAATTATAAATATTGTATTTTAATTAATTAAAACAATTTGTAGATCAATAAGAAAAAAGAATAACCTTCAATCAACAAAATGTGAAATCTCTAAGTAAGTGCCTTGAAATATCGACATTGATATCGAAAATAATCTTGGCAATATTGGATAATTGAAATTTAATCTTTCATTTAGTGATGATCCTTGGATAATAGATTTTGATAAATTACTAATTAACTCCGAATCTCGCATCGGGAATGGATCATTTTCGGTGGTTTATAAGGGTGTACTTCGTGGTATGAATATAATTCATAATATCATTTAAAATAACATCGCATAGCTATTTAACATGATCAGAATACAAATCTAGGAGACATTCCTGCTTTCAAAGTGATCAACAATATCCATTTAAGGATGTATCTGAAAAAATCAGGCCTATCAAATACGAATGAGGTATTTGCGTGCTTCAATCTAACAAAGCATAGAATTTTTAGGTCGCAGTTAAACGTGCATCGAATCATGCTACAGAAAAAGACCTCGATTATTTTCGAGATGAAATCGAAATAATGAAAATTCTTGAATTTCATCCAAATGTTGTTTGGTAATTCAGATAATCGTTTTCAACTAAAACACTAATGACCATTTTAGCATGTATGGATATCTGATAAATAGATTCGTACCACACATCGTCCTTGAATACTGCGCGATGGGTGACTTACAAAGATACATTTCGAGCATAAATTATAAAGAAATCGAGGTATTGTTTTCCAGCTTGCTCTACAAAATTTATTCTAGAATGATAAAGTGGTCTTAAAAGAGTTCATTTTGTTCTCTTGGCAAATATGCAGTGGAATGGTATTTATTTTGTTATTTTCCAACATGACTTCATATTTTAGTCATACATTACATCAAAGGATATAATTCACAGAGATTTAGCAGCCAGGAATATCCTTCTAACAGGAAATAAAATTGCTAAGGTTGGTTCTAAATATATATTTTTAAATATTATTTTTGCCAGATTTCTGATTTTGGTATGTCAATTCGAACAACAAACGCAGATGATAATTTCGATGAGCAAAACCGAAAATTACTTCCAATTCGATGGTCTGCGCCAGAGACATTCGGGTTCAGATCATTCAGCGAAAAGAGTGATGTGTATGATGCATGTTTAGTTCTCTATAAGAAATGCTATTCCAAATTAGATGGTCATTTGGAGTTGCGATTTGGGAGATATTTTCGTTTGGAGAGGTTCCGTATAAGGAAATTGGGACGACAGAATTGCAGAAATTTCTAAATGAAGGAAACAGATTGAAAATCCCGGTACTTTGCGACAAACTACTGTATGAATAAGAAAAGTGAATTTATGAAAAGATAGTATTTCTTTACAGGTATTCATTGTTGACGAAATGCTGGTGTTTTGAACCAGAAGACAGGCCATCCTTCGAAGATGTAAGAGTTAAAATATTTATTAGTTCTTTTTTAAATTTATTTTCAGTTGAAATCGGAAATTGCAAGACAGATTCTTCAGAAATCCGAGTATTATGGATATATTGACCCAAAGACTATCGAATGTGAAGAATAATCGAGTTTATTTTCAACAACAAAAAAATCAGTTCTTAATTGTAACAAACTTTCTATATTTTTCCCTATGAAATAAACTATTGAGCTGGATTGTTTTCATGTGTTATTCCATAGTTCTTTGCTCTTTCTTTGCCTTGTCCGACGAAGTCCTCTAAAAATCATTTTTCTAGCTTTGCATTAATTTTTTAAAATGTTTCCTGTTTATATTGTCGGAGACATTTTCAAGAATTTTTCAGTAAATAAATATTTTTAAAATAATAATACATAGATGGAAAGTTATAATAGTTTTTTTGCAAAAAAAAAAATGACGCCGGACAACTCAAACTATTCAAAAACCATACGACATCAAGACCTCAAGAAATGCGAAATAATTTATGGTTAAGGTAGGGTATTGGCTGATAGGGTTTATTTTCCCACAATTTATCATGTCGTGTGGTTTACAAACTGCCAGATGAATCCTGAGAAACTGAGATTTGATGATCGCATTTATGAGCCAGAATAATGATTTGCTTCGGTTGAATAAATGTTCTGAATTTAATAATATCACAGTTAAAATGTTGTGAGAATAGTTTAAATTTTCCTTTATTCGTTTTTTAATATAAAAAATGGTGAAACATCCAGAAGATTCAATAACTCGCATGATTCAAATGTAATATTAATAAGTTGAATAAAAGATGGTTTTAAATTTAAAGAAGAAACATCATGTGAATATAATGCATGTCTGCCTCAACATGTGCATTTTTCTACAAGTTCATTTTTACAAAATCGAGCAATAATTTATTGTTTGCGAAACTTATTTTAGCACTAAGAAGAAACGATTTATAGATAAGGAAGTTCCTTTTCAATATTTTCGAATATTTTAGAGTTTATAAAGCGATTCACTATGATTTTACGGCAAATGATAATTACATCATTACTTTTCCTTCAAATATGTTTCGCCGCTCCACCACTCATCAGTCCAGCGGGGACATCCGATGCTGCTGCATTACAAATGATTGCTGATAGAATTCGGTCAAATATGAACACATCAGTAAGTCATTAATTCGAGTATTATTTAAACTGCATGATTTGCTAAAAAGAAATTCGATGTTTAGTTAAGGGACTTACCGGAGCAGAATGCTTTTTAGATTTTCGAAAATAGGCTAGTTGGAGCAAAGTTATGTCCATTTTTGTGCGATGCATTTTTCTGCAGTCGCTTCTCATCTTATTCGGCCAGCCATTTTTTAGTTTTTCAACATGATACAACATTTTAATGTTATTATGTTCGAATTTATCAGTTTTCGTGCGACTTCACTCAAAGATTTCATTACTCAATTGCGCTTCATGGTAAAGTTTTGCACCCTGGAATAAAAGAGTAAATTTTTCGTAAAATTTTAACCCGAGGAAATTTTTTCGTCATCACTGTGCTAACTTGTGCTATCTGTTGGTGAAAATCGGTGAAACATGGGGTAGAAAACTCGATATCATAGTCTCAAAGCTTGATATAGGGATTTTTTGGAGGGTCTTTTCATTTTCAAGATATCAAGATCTTGATATCAAAAGTTCGCGATTTTTGGGCATACGTCCAACTACAAAGTTCGAGCAAAAATCGTAGCATATTATAAAAAAAACAATTTCCCATGATTATTATCAATTAGAAATCCGACCATTTGGGTCGAAAGAAAGTGTTCGAAAATTTCTAACGCATAATTTGAATGCTAATTTTTGCATTCTGGCATTTCTACTCGTAATTCATCCTTATTCCAGGCAGATCCATGCGATGATTTCTATCAGTACGTTTGTGGGAATTACGAAGAGCCGGAAGAAAAACTGAATTCTGGTATTGAAGGTATCATTTGTTAATTATCAGGTTAAATAGTAGTTTCTGTAGGAATTTGAATTATTTAATTCATAGTGACATTATTTCAGCTTTGGATACATACCCAATAGCTTCAAATTCGCCTACTTTTACGAAAGTTTACGATTTCATGAGTGCCTGTATGGATAGAGAAACGATTGACATTGGTGTACCACAGAGAATTTTACAAAAATTCAATGTTAGTATTTTACTATAAATTATCTCTGGGCTAAACAAGTATTGTGATAAGCAACAACTCAATACTCCAATTCGCATTCGAAAAATCTTATCTAATCTTGCGTTACAGAATCTTTTTTCACTACATTTCGAATTAAAACCATACAAAAGGAAGGTTAAATTTAGAGCCTCGGTGGTTGGCCAATGCTTGATAGTTCATGGAAGGAATACCGATATGACCTTACAAATCTGCTAATTCAGTTGATGCTCAGCCCTAGACACCGAATGTTTTTCGAAATAGATACCAATCCTGATTTATTTAACCCAAAGCGACAGATAATCACTGTGACTTATTTATATATCAAAAATTTTAGGAATATTTTATTATAGGTTTCGCCCATTATTAGGGACGATGATGACGGATTTGATCATTTCAATCCACAATCTAAATCTCACGGAATTAGCGCTGTCTTAAATTTTGGCAAGGACGATGATGGTATTCCAATGATTGTTAGTTTATTTATCAAATTAAAAAAAAAATACTAGTCGCTAATAAATCCTCAGCATCTAAAGAGCATAACTTACTTTGCTTGTGATAAGGTAAATTTATCATTTTTGTAATTCTACATTTGGTTGATATGAAAAAGAGAAGTTTTGCAATAAAATTATAATCAATCGTAGAAATATAGAAGTCGTAACTTTGTATTTGTTATAAGACCAATCTAGAATTTTAAAATGTTTTTTTTTCCAATTTAGGTGCGCAAATTTATACAAGAATCAAATGCTAACATAAGTAAAGAAAAAATTTCCGCTGATGTGAAAGAGATCAATGAAATATTTGACGAAATTATGAGTATAACGATAAAAGGATCACAAATTATGAATTCTTATAATAAGGCAGACATGTTTACCACGGCAAAATTGAGCGATCTCCAGAAATACATTCCTTCGGTAGCGTTTGAATTTTATGCTATTAATAAAGTTATTATCGGTAATTTCACACTATTATGTTCGAGAAAAATAGTTTCAGGTGTTTATTAAAATGAAATTCATTATTTCAACATGCAATTTCTAAATAGAATATAATATAATAACTCATGATATAAATAAAATGACTTGGAATAGGTGACAAGTTCAGATTGACTGGCAACGTCTTCTTTTAGGAATATTTCCAACCAGCACTCAAGACTATATACGATCAAATCCGGACATTTATATTTGTAAGCTAGATTCAGCGCAATAATTAGATGTATCGCTTTGTAATTTTAGTAAAACTAGATATAATGAAAAATGTTGCCAGACTTGTAACAAAGTATACACCTCGGGCAATAACAAATTATCTGATGTATGTTTATGCAGTTAATTGGCAGACAATGACTCTCTATAACATTTCACCAAGCAACTCACGAATGGTTTAATTGCTCTAGTTCTTTTAACTTAGAAATAATCACTCAGAGCGTCGCTGATAGTGCAAAAAGATGTAATGGTATTGTAAGAGATTATTTACCACAAGTCTATGGAGCATTCTATGTTAGAAAGCATTTTGACAGGGTAAGTTAAATTATTTCGCAGTGTATCTTATAATAAATGGTATAGTATAAAATTGCTACTTAGAGAAAAATGTTATTTTTCAATTAAATAACTTGGTTTAAAGGAGGAGACTGAATATATCATAAGTATTTATAAACTAGTAGTTTTAATTTCTACAATTCAATTGGGTATTGAATCTAGGAGTCTAAAGAGATGATTAGTCAAATGCTAGAGAATATACATCGGACTTTCATTAAAATGCTGAAAAATAATGATTGGATGGATGAGGAAACGAAAAAGGTCAAAATTAATACATAATTTCATTTTCCAAGGTTACCAATAATTATATTTAGGCCGCAATTTTCAAGGCCAAAAAGATGACGCGTCTTTCCTCGTATCCAGAAATGGCAATGAATGATGGTTTACTCGATGAGTACCATAAAGATGTGAAATTTTTTAAATAGAATTATTTACATTTCTGAATATTGGAAACATTTAGTTTGAATAATGCTTAATAATTTAAGAATATTTTTAGGATTAACAAAAATTAAGCCAATTGAACAAATATAAATGAATCTCAGAAAATGGAATGATTGGAAAGTCTGTTTTCGTTTCAGCTGAATTGGAATTCGTCCACGAGTCTGTTCGACATAATTGAACGCATTACGATTTGGATGCGAAACTCAAATTTCAACAAACTTTTGAAGCCGACTGATTATTTAGAATTTCAAGATGCTCCACAAACAGAAAACGCATATTATGCTCCTGGACTAAACCAATTTGGTAAAATAAAATAGTGCCATTTTTCTAATTTTAAATAATCAAATGATCACGATATTTAATTTCATATGTATGATTGGATCAGCGATTCTAAAAAAAATAACTCCGTAAAATACCAATAATTTCATCTTGAATAGAAAATACTTTTTTTTTTTTATTTTTTAAATTTATATTCTTCTAGCTGTACTAGCCGGTATTTCTAAAATGCCATATTTTCATAGGGAAGGTCCGATGGCATTTAATTATGCTGGCATAGGCCTAATCATTGGCCATGAGGTAATTTATTTGAGATTGATTCAAACAAATTTTCAACGATATTGGGTTCGTATTTTATAAGATAAAAACTATACCGCATGAAATTTTATCAGCTCAAGAATTTCAACTTTGCTAGAACATTTGTAATTTTAAATTAACGCGTTTAGATGGGCCACGCTTTTGACAGTACCGGAAGTGAGTTTGATTGGAACGGAGCTTACCACAATTGGTGGACTGATTCGACAAGATCTATATTCCTCAAAAAGGCCGAGTGCTTAGTGAAACAATATAATAAAGCCGAGTTCACTTGGCCAGGTGGCATTAAAGTTAAGTTATATGGAAATATAACTAAGGTTCAAATTTTTTCACAGGTCCCTATCCTAAAGATAATTTAGGATGAAGATATCGCAGGCAAGATGTTTTAAATTTTTGCTTCTTTGATATTTTACGATTATCCAACCGGCATTATATTGTTGATGCCGAAATCTGAAAGGTCGAAAATGAGAGGAGAAAGAATGAATTTTAGGCCAGTTTTTCTCCTTTTCGCGTGCTATTTCGCCATTTTCTAATCACTAAAAATAACTGTACTACTTTGCACGCGCTTCCCAGATTTCGGTATCAACGATACAGTGACGGTCAAAAGTATGGGACCAAAGGTGAATATTGATAGTGCTCGGTTCGCCCAATTATAGTAATCGGATCCAGCTGGAACTCAGTATGAATTCAGGTTTATATAGCTCAGCATATGTAAAAAAAATTTCAGCCGGATCCGATCACTCTATCAATATTCACCTTTGGCTCCATATTTTAACCGCCACTCTATTCTTATTTATTCTGGCTTTCTCAGAAACATTCACTTTTTTCGAGCTTCTCTGCTCCCTCCTTTCTCAATCTCTTGTTGATTGTCCAGAAAAGAGCGAACCCTAACTCGCTATCCACTACATCGCACTGCTATGAAGGAGGACACGCGCATTTTTGCGTTATGAGTTTGGTCAGTAGAAGCGAACAAGTATTCGAAACGGGGCGATTTAGGGAGGCTCTAAGAAAGTAAACGTTTTTGGAAAGGCTTCTATATATTAAAGAAGATATTGCAAAGTTTAAATTTAGATAATGCTGGAGTGAAAGAAGCCTATTGGGTAAATGATGATTCTTTGATTTGATATTCGGATTTTTGATTTATCTAGGCATACAAGTATTACCTATCATCGAGTGGCGAAGACAAACAGCTACCCGGCTTTGAAAAGTATTCCAACGAAAAGATGTTCTTCATTAGTCATACATTTGTGAGTGTTTGTTAAATGTTTCGAGGAGAAAAACTACTTACTGACCATTAACAAACGAGAAACCCCTTGCTTAGCGTCTAGAGTATTGGCGTTGATGCGGATCGCGAGTGAAAATAGTCTGGAAGGGGAGAGGACGATAGCAGGGATGTACAAAGAAAACGTATTAGTAAATAACTCTAACGCAAAACGCAAGTTTAAAAATGAATTTTTGTACACCCCTGTATGATAGGAAACAAACGCAGAGTCAGAGGGAAGGCTTCGCGACAACCTCTTCTCGCTAGACAGAGGCAAGAGTTTTCTCACTGATAATCTACATAAATAATAAATTGGTATAATATATTTCTCAAATATAAATTTTTATTATTAAAGCAATTTTTCAAGAAAAACTCACTTATCACAAATTCGTCATATTAGGTTACTGTAGTTATCAAATGCCATTTTAAGACTTAGCAAGCATTTAGCTATGAAAATGTTCCAGACGATACAACGATAAAATAGTTGACCATTTTCATTCATTTGTTCATTAGACATACCTCTTCAGAATCATTGTCAGTATGTGAGGCTTAGCAGCACTAAAGATGAACATTCACCGAAATTTGCGAGGTAGTGTAAAATCAATGAATAAATTTATTGTACAGCTCAGAGGATATATTCCACTCACGAACTTTGACGAATTCGCGAAAGCCTTCAGTTGCAAGAAAGGAACGAGGATGAATCCTGAGAAGCAGTGTCCGATTTGGTGATCAATCCATTTGATGAGGGCTACACATGTTTAGACACGCGTATGCCTCGAGACATTTACAGCCCCACATTCGATACACTCATCAATGACGAATTTTAAAACTCAATATTTTAAAATAAAGTCTATTTGCATTATTTTCAACTATTCTCAGATTTATGTTTAATTTAAAATAAATTTAATTAATTCCTTGTAAGTTTTAAATGGTGATATGCATTTGAAAAATGTTCCCAAGTTCAATATCTAATAGTGGAAAAAGAAAAATAAGGAAAAAATCTACTCGCAAATTTTCTAGAAATTTTTGAAAGTTTTAGCGAAATCTCTTTTCCTGACCGTCTTCACAGAGTGGGCGGAACTTGCGTTCTCTACATTTAATTTTCAAGTCCCCGTTCTTTTTCTCATTTTAAAGAGGGAGGCTTGATCTCTAACTATATAGCCAGCGAATAATTTCATCTAAATAATTGTGCTGTAAATTATGTATTCAAAAAGTTCGCTTTAATCGCGGACATTTCTTTTAGGAATATTCTTATAAAGGCTTTATTTGTAAAGTGAACCCGAACAATTGATAATCGTGATGAAAAATTTTCGAGAAAAGAGATAGCAAATATGGATCTTTCTGCATTTCTTCCTTCAACACTTTCCTCGTTTTACTATGAGTTTGAGTCAATTGAGTCAACATATCTGAAAATAAACTTTTATTTTTAATAAAGCTATTTTAGTTCCATTCATTCATTTTCTCGATTTTTTTAATCTAGACATTTCGCCCATCGATTTTCTCTACACGTGCGGATGAGGAAGTTTCAAGCTAGGCTTCAATCGAAGGAAGGCCAATTTGGCCAGATTTTCTTATTAACCCTTACTAAAATTATGAGGAAGCAAATTTAGAGAAGGTGCTTCGTCACTATGACATCAGTAATTTGAAAATTTCTTTGTCCAAACTTCAGATTACTCCTATTCTAGGTTTACTAAACAAAACAAAAATGATTTCCTTACCATCAACGGACTTGAAAACTCCGACCATAGAATTTTGCGAGACTCTTCTGGAATTGAAGAATTCAGCCAATTCGGCTGAAGCGAGACTTTCCGACTCCTCTTCGAGTCTGATTACGGTCGTTTTTCTCAGCGACGACTTTTTAAAATTGCAATACCTGAAATTTTTGACGATAAAATCAGTCCTTTTTCCTCGCACTAAATATGTAGAAGTAAAAGATTATGAAGACGACCTCGAAACGAAAACTCCTTGATTCAAGTCCAACTCATCAGAAATCGAACGAAAATGGGAAGAATAGCCTTGAGAGTATTTTGAGCTATGAAACTTCAAAAATGAAAAGCAAAGTTCCGAAACGATAATACTCTTCATATTCGATAGAAAATTTCGATAGTGCTATTTTTGATATCGAAAAGATATTGAAAAAGACATTCTTACCACGACAATGGATAAATCAGAACATCTTCATTATCTTGAGGAGCTTCTTCATAATATCGAATATCACTTTGAGCGATCATTCGCAATTTAGCGTAAAGTCTTTCGAGCGTGCATTTCAAGCTGTCCTTGCATCCGAAACATGAAGATGATTTCCTTGGACTTGTCTGATTCTGTCTGAGCGACAAGATTTAGAATAATAAAAAGGTAGTTTTTCTTACCCAGCCATTGTGCACTTTTCAATGTAAGCATCGAGAAATCGCACCAACGGATCCTGGACAAAAACAATTATATTCGAATTCGTGTAATCTTCTACGCGGTAGGAAACATAGGGTTCGCACTTGACGCTGAAAATTAAATGATTATTTAAAGCGTAGACTTTTTTCCAAATTTAATATAAATTTTGAAATAAAGCGATTTTTTTAGTTTCAGAGGAATAAAAACAAAGTTGACCAAAAATTCAAAGAAAATTCCTGCACAATATTTGTTCCTGGTCCTCTGTATTATAGACGGATCTTTTTGTTTCTTCTCTTTTCCTACATCCCCTATTCTCCTTATCCGTCTATAGATACAGGGAGTCTTTGTTGCTTACCTCTTTCCTATCATCTTCTCGTTGAATAGCTGATTTCTCAACGATAATGAATTCGGTCTTCCGATGCAGCAGAACAGATTGTTCATCAGACTAGCGAGTTTGTCTCGAGGAAGACATGACGCGATATTCTGTGAGGGAATCGCCTGAAAATGCTCGTTTTTATCGATCGAGCTATGACTGCACATCATTTTCAAACTTTCCTACGAAGGTAGTATGTTATTTTCTTATCAGCTCACCACGATTTTATTATTGACTATGTGAAATCCCGGTAGAGGGGGAAATTTGTTGGCATCTAAGTTTTATTATTTACTAAATCTTCAATTTTCTAAAAGTTCACAGGAATCTTGCTGATTTCCTTCCGAATCTTCTGCCTGATTATAGTTCGTTCTTTGTAGAAAAATGTAAAATGAGTATAATGAAATCACGAATACGAATCCATTGAGGGTCTTTTGTGGGTTGAATCGCATAACCAAATTTCAAAAACTCAATAATTTGTCATCGCCAAATTATCGAAGATCAGATTCTGAAAGATTTCTTATCAAAAATTTATCCGCCTAAAATTTCGGCAAATCAGCCAATGAAAGAAGTCTCAAGGGGGATAGCATCGTTGAAATAACATTTACATAGACACAGAATTTGAGATACTTTGAATTTGAACCCGAAATCAAGGATTTCAGAGATGAGAATCGCTGATTTCATCGGTTTTCGACTATTCAAATATTATGCTAGAAATACAATTTTAATCATTCAAAAATCAACACCAAAGTGGAGAAATTTGAGAGAAAATTAGGGGAATATGGGGATAAAAGAGAAAAATGAGGAAGAGGGAGAAAGTGGGGGAATTCGTAGATAGAATCTTCAAAACGAGAGCGCAGAAAAGATGATGGTTATCTCGGATCACAGAGAATCATTATCCGACTGACGATACTTACTAGATTTTTGTAACAATTTAACCTAGACTTAGGAAAACAGACTCTCAAAACTCAATCCGCAAAAATAGTATATCTTATCAAGAGAAGAAAAGAAGACATGCCCTTTTACTCTCTCAGTATGACAGTATTATTTCTGTGTATAGTTTTGAGAAGTATGAAAAAAAAATGTAGAGAGATGATATTTAAAAATATTGAAAATTTGAAGAAAAAAAAACTAAGTTTCATTGCTAAAAAATAGGATAGAGTTTGATAAGGAAAAGATCCTTACCCCTATAATATTTTGCATGCAATGGTGCAACTATTGAAACTAATTTTCCGGGTTGTCAATTTATTGGGTTAGGTTACTTGCAACTTTTGAATCAGTATAAATTTGCACTTATTTTTTGTTTGAATATTCTCGATAAATGGTGTCGAGAACTCATTGCGTTTGGACTTTGACTTAAATACGCGTATTCAGACAAATACATAATCTGCAATTAGACGATTCGATATTGGCTTCAGTTTGTCTGAAAATATATAATTGCTGAAAGATTCGAGCGAAGTTCCTTTTTCTAAACTTGAAGAGTTGCTTCATAATTAGTCTACGTTAGAAACTATTAAGAGAAAACATTCAAAATAAACTCTTCTTGATAAGTTATCGTAATTCACTAAATGAACGATACTAAATTTTCACTTCACATTCCAAACTTGACCAATTACTACCTCGAAAAGCTAGCAAATTCACCCTGGGGCATACATGAAAAATGGATAAACGACACCATCGAATATCAATGGCTTCTTTTTTATTTTGGACAATTCCTAAACGAATTCTATGATTTTACATTGGTACTTAACTATTCGATTCACGCATTGTTCATCTATACTCTAATCAAGACGCACAAGGTAGAAAAACAGGTATATTCTTGCATCCAATTGAATACGAGGCTTATTATCAATATTTGGATTTATCGTGGTGTCCGAGATATCCGACTTAAAATTGTGGGATTTAGGAAAAAAAGATAAAATCGAATATCATTTAATCATAATATGTGATATACTCCTAAGGTCGCGAAGATAACAAGTTGTCATTATAGCAATTATTATTGTCTTATTGTAATTTATATATCAAATAATTTAGCATTCGTATATAGAAATGCTTTATTTCATGGAGGCAGTTTCACTTTTTAATTTATTATTCTTTTCAAACTCTTGTCTGTTCACTGGCACTGCCACTGACAATTCCGAAGACGGAGCTCCATCTATAGCGTATGTGCAATTTTCTAAATTGAATAGGAATTTGCTTTTTTGTCACCTCAAAATTTTAAATCGAGACGAAATAGTGTAGGAAAATAACCCCTACCATTCGATAACTTATCAAAATCCTATACTATCTCGCCTCGTGGCGAAATGGTGAAGTGACAAAGAATTCAAATGACTCATTTCGAATTCAGATATCGAATAAATCGCATTTTCGAGAAAATACAGAACATAATATTCGGATCGGCAGTAATATGCGATTTAAATATCCCATTTACAATTCGTCTAATGCATTACATGGACTTTACATTATGCTTGCAACGGTTTATAATAATTCGGGAATTTTCTATCGAAAAAAGACTCATTGTAAAGTAAATATATTGACATAAATTAGTTTGAGTTTTTACTTATTAAGCTATTTTAGCAGGCCGATCCTTCTAGTTCCTTTCTTTTCAATAATTTCATACTTTCTATATCACAGTTATCAAATATCACTAGACACTGACCATTCAGCTGGATATCCGAATGAAGAAAGAATAATTATATTAAATCTAGTATGCATGATTTTATCTTGGTATTTCACAATATTACTCCTGACAAATTACAGATTGATGTTACAATTAGAGTGATAATGTTATTGTGTTCAGTCTCGATTTACATCTATTTATTCTATCATATCAAATCGATACGCGCTAAGGCTAATAATCAGGCCAGCATCGCATTTCTGATTCAGCTTATACCATTCACAATCTATCAAATTGTAAGTTTAATGACAAGATAAGGTGATAGCCGAAAGTTGGATCCAAAGGTGAGCTGAAGTTGCGGTCGTGAGAGTATCTCTCTTTCTCTCCATCACGCACTTTCCTTTCTTCCCTTTATGCTTTCTCTGCACTTGCGGTTTCGGTTCCGGTCTGACCGGGAGTGCAGAGAAAGCAGAAAGAGGAGAAAGAAAGAAAGGTGTGTGATGGAGAGATATTCTCTCTCACGACTGCAACTTCCACCCATCCCGCCCACTCCTGGTTGAGACAATTATTATCATGAATAGAGGCTCAGTAGTAGACAAAATTATCGTTTAACCAATTTGAATGAAACCTGAGACACATAATTTCCCTACTGATTTGCGAATTCTCGTCGAGTTTCTTCTAAATTGGCCCACAATAATTCCGTCTACCAGCAGTCATAGTTGTTCAAAACATTTGTTTATCATTGTAGATGAAGATATACACTAAATTGATTTTTATTACATATCAGATGATTTACGTTTACAATTAACAGAATTATGTTTTAATAGCATAACTTTTATTCGAATTATTGCACGACTAGTTTTAGTTTTATTAGAGCTTATTTCCCAAGTTGATAAAATATTTTCAGATCGATATCATTAATCAAATTTTGAAATGCATCGCTGATATATGGAAGACTGAATATAAATATATTTTGATGGAGTTTATTAGATATGACCAGCTATTGAACAATAACACGAATATCGAAGTAATAAATCAACTTGTCTTCTATTTTAGCATGTACGGATATTACGAACAAACGCTTTTATTCAACCGACTTGAAGGACATGCAGCTTACTTCACGAATATTTGCACTCCATGGTCATTCATCATATGCAATAAGGATAAACGCAAAATCGTGTATAACTTGATACCAAAACGAGTTAGAAATTGGATTAAAAATCTCAAATTTCTAAAATTGAAGAAAACTTCGAAAGTCATTAACATTTTTGTTACAAACCGAAAAATTCCTAGAAATAATTTGCCAAGTTAAATAGCTGATTTCATTTAACTGTTTTTAAACACCCATTGTACCTTTTCCTTAATTAATAACACTTAATTTTTAAACATTATTAAAACTTTATTTCGGTTGTAATTATCCCTCGCTACTTTTGGATGTCTTCGAGAGTTGTCTGTATCATGTATACTGAAATTAGACTATTATTTCACATTTTATATCAGGGAAGGCAATTATCGATTTAATTAGGGAGTTTAGACGGATCCAAATTGGAAAATGCTTTTTGATTGAAGTATTTGAAGGCACTCACAACATTTTTGCAAGCCTCAAATCCAACTAACATAAAAGCTGAAAAACCAATTGCGCTCTCTAAATTTATGATAGTCAAATTCTTGAATTTCAATCATACCAATTTCCTATTCATAATGATAGATGCTTATTTCGTTGCCGTGATTAATCTATGAGCGCAATAAACGCAGTGTTCAATGGGTATTCAATTGGGTACTTTTTCAGTTTGTCAGTTCGCTAGCGATCCATTTCTATAATGTGGGATGACAGGGGTTATCTTCAATCACTCTGCATTTGTGCTCGGTCAAATCCATATCTCTTTCCATCTCTTTACCCTTTTATCTCTAATCCGTTTATCTCTATCCTCAATCCGGCTATCCCTTTTCTCCTCTCCCTTTTCTAGTTGTTTACGCCTTCAATTCTAGAGACAAGGGACAGGGCATCCCCAATAGCAGAGACATTTCGATTTGTTTCTCTTCTAAATTCTCCCTCTTTCAATCCGGCTTAATTTGTCTCCTCGGCACGAATTCGGTCTCCGGCAATTCCATTTTTAGCCTCAGGAAGAAGCAGACTAAACTCATCCTTTTCGGGAATTTTACTGATGTCAATGGATCTTTGATCTTTCAGCTCTCGAAAATCCTCCCGTTTTCATAATTGGAGGAATTCCCAGATATTCACTTCCTGACCCCTCTTTACTTCCAGAATTTTATAGAAGACCATGAATAATCATTCAAAATCCATTCATTTTGACTTCGTTTGCATAAAAATGGAAGAGTTCCTAAAATTCGTTTTCTTTGCTGCTCTAGCAAAGTCCATACATCTCCTGGCATAAATAAATTAGCGAGTTTACGCGACTCTGTTCCCGGCACGAGAGAATTTGTTTGTTTCCAAATTTGGCTGTTTTCCCACGCCTCTTGCTCATCTCTGCGTGCCACGTTTGTCATATGATTGTCGGCAAAAATTGATTCGGCAGAGTTTCGCCATCCTCTGCGAATTTTCTGTTGCAAGAAGCGGAGAAGCTATTCGATATTTACCCGAGGATAGCGTAATGTCGTTCTAACTCTGACCCAGAAATGACTCACTCACTCTGCTACTTACCCTAGGTTTTATCACTAGGAAAAGTTAGATACGCAGAGTAATAGAGTAACCACGCCCTCTGCAGTATTAAATATTTGCACATTCGAAACTATTGTGTTATCTCTTCTCTGGATGAGTCAACATATTTCGTCTTTGTAAGAAGAAATGAGGTATTTTGCTCCGGAATTCTGAATAGTTTGCCAGCTTTCTATGATTAAAGTCACGCCATTTCAGAGTTATGCAATATTTTCGTGGTCGAGATGTAAATTTCGTAATGTCAAATTCATTTTTAAACCCTACTTCTTGGTAACCGAGAAGATTGGTAAAAACTCGTTGAACCTTCTCTACTACAATTGTATTGCTTCTTAGAGATCTTACTAGTTCGCTTACTATATAAGTATTCTTTCGGAGAGTTTATAGAATTTCGAGTCGATAAGGAGCTGATCGTAAAATTTCTGAAAAACTCTAATTTTGCTAAACCCTAGATGAGTTTGTAAGATTTTTCGGTTTGCCAAACACAGTTTTTTCGCATAAAATTCCATGTTTGTCATGTAGTGGCGGCGCTCGTACTCTTGAAATTTTTTCGCCGAACTATGTTCGATTTTTATTTTTATTTGCCAGCCATAGTTTCTCATGCTCTATCGTTTGTGTGTGTTCATCAAAACTTGTTTTTACCAGTGGAATTTTGTGACGATCGAATTTTTCCGCTACCATTCAGACGATTACTGAATGCCAGTACTCATTAGTTAGAATTTCTCATAAGTCATACTAGCGATCAAATAGTTCTTCATCGTAGATCCCCAATGTACAAAACTGAATTCAAACATCTTCGAAACCTATCCACATTTTTCCAATTTATTCTATCAAATTTGGACTGCCCAATTTTCAATCTTTGGGGTTCATTTTCATGAGTTTTGGCCTTGCAAACAATCCCTGTCTGCCTGTGTGGCGGTTGGTTTTGTCGAGGGATTTTTCGTTCGTCCTGAAAACTGACGCCTTTATTTTTAAGGAAGAGCAAATATGAAGAGAAAGTGAAAAAATAGAGACAAAATATTGATAGGTTAGTACAAAAGCGAAAGGACGCAACTACTGAAAAATGCTCCGACTCCAGGCTCCACCTACTTTTTGTCCAACTTGAGATTTTCACTCTATTCTGTTCGAGGTATATTCAGAAAATTCACGAGTTTTCCCATTTTGCATAAAAATACGAGAACTATTCTTTTGTAGGTAGATATTTCTAATCATCGCTATGAAAACTTATTCCTTTCCATAAATGTGAAATGCCCTTTAAAAATTCACAAAAATACCATAGATCACCGATATTTCATAAAACGAATATGTCTGTCTGTCAGTCACTTATTCATCGCTTTAGTATTTAGTACTCGATACACAAAAGATGTGATGTTTACCGTTTTGTGAGCCCAAACTGCGGATAAATATTTTTGTTTTTCGTAGAGAATGACGACAAAATATGGTTGTCTGTTCCTTTCTTGTTCCCCGGGGATTATTCATTTCATAAGGAGATCTCAACATGAGTCTGTTACCCGGCGACAATGCCATTTTACTACCTTTTCTTCAACTGCTAATCTTGTTCTATACGAATCTCAATACCCATTTATATTATTCAGGTGTATGCTTTGTTTGGATTTTCATCAGTAATCTTCATATTTTTCTGACGTTCTATTTTTCGGTAGCTACTTTACTAATTTTAGTTTCTCTCTGCAACGACTCAGTGTATTTTCATTTGCGAGTTTCTGATGAATAATCCGTCAAAAATCGGCTTTAGTTCAATTTCAATCAAATAAAATAATGACTAGGTCTGCCAATTTCCTTCCGCTCTGTCTTTCTATCATTGTTTACCCAGTCTCTGCGAAAAGCTTGCATTTCTAAAACTAAACTGAAGGTAAAAAGCTCGAGTTAGAGGAAGAGGGAGAGAGAGAGAGAAAAATGAGATCTGAAAAAGTACAAATAAACGTGAATATAACTGGCTATAGATCTGCGCCACCAAACGAGAGGCCCTGACACGAAATGCAGCTATATCTATTTCAATAGATTCCTTGCATGGAATTTTCAATGAATAGTTCGGTTTTATGACTAGACAGAGGATCCAAAGCGGAATTTTGATTTTAAAATCTACGCCTAAATTTGAACCTCAAAAAATTTGGCACGATTAAGAATTTTGCTGTTTCTAATTGGGTGTATCTCTTTATTATTTGAAAATCCGAAACTCAATAATTTCTTTTATCTTTCGATTTCTAATTTTTGACGAAACGACTTTTTTGTTTATCATTTCGCATCTTAAAAATTAAATGCCATTTCTTATCAGCGGCACATCGAACATTTTCAAAGTTTTGCTTGTTCTTTTATCAATGAGAAAATTAACGGTGTAGCCATCTGAAGAAGATGGCGTATCGAGTGATGAAAAATATCTCTATCGTTTTCTGAATTATTTTTACCTTGGTTAAAAAATCTCTTGATCAGAGATTGATGAAGCTTCATTTTTGGGATATCCTGAGGTTTAATCCTGGACTTCCAGAGCTAGCCTCCTGACTATCCCTATTTTCTTTTCTTTACATTCTCATAGCAAGCCAAAGCGAATTTTGTTGCAGTGCTTTCGAATCAATGTTCTATTTCTTCGTTCTTTTGCAAAAAATTAGAGAAACGCCTTTCTGCCACGAAGAGAGCCGTCCACTTGATTTGTGAGAGTTAACCTTGAGAATTCTCCTCTTTCTCTTCCCTCTTTCTGACCCTTCTTTCTAACTTTGCCTCTGATTGTTTACTGTCTGCCACCTGGGTCAACTTTTATTCATACCGTCTCTTTTTACGATATTCATATTGCTTGCCTGCCACTAGTTTATTTTTGTCTATTCCTTTCTTCTAATAAAATATCGATTATTTTTCAATTTCTTTGTATTTTTGGACCTTTTCTGGGAACTTCATCTACGTTCTCTTTCACTAATACAACAACTTATCTTCAAAATGAATGAATTATTCAAGAATACTGTTAGAGACTCGCCCTATTCCTCTACTCAATTCACTCTCTTTCTCCATTCTCTCGTCTTTTTCCCCACTCTTTCTCTCTCTCACTCTTTCCCGCCAGTGCCGCCTAACGGACATTGCTCATTCCCTCTACATCTTTCCTCTTTCTTCATTTATATTGTTCTCTCTTCAACCACTGACTACTGGTCATTTAGTCATCCTTTTTTTTCGACCAGCGAGACTCATCTCGCGTTTTCGTCTTGGGCAGTCGGTCTTAATTTCCGTCTGTCAACTCTTCCAAATAGTCTATTTTCCTTGTCGTACTAGACAATAAATAGTTGCCAATAACTTGTGGCCGACGGCATCACTCGGGAAGGACAACACTTACAAATTCCTTAGGACATTTTATCTATTTGCCTATCGTTTATCATTCAGCCCCCAATTTCAACACTTTTATCAATTTATAAAGTTTTAAAAGTCAACTCACTTCGGTCTTACTCATAATCTTTCTCCAAAACTTCCTTCAGTCTTTCACGTTTTTAGAGGGTCTAAATATACGATCTTCCGACCGCATTGATCTATTTGGTCTTGAAATTTCATAAAATTTCGATTATTTTTGCTCGATTCCATGCCAAATAGCGTCGGCTCAAAACCAGAAAATTTGATGGCATAATATTCTGTGAGCCTATTGATTTTATCAACGATAAAAATCCCAATTTCACATTATGAAACCTTCTGGCCATAAAATGATCAATGATAATTTGCATTGCCAAAACATTTACTGGTTTCCTCTCACCACATCAAAAAGCGGCCACATTGTTTGTTTTCTTCGCTTCAAGTACCCAGCAGAATTGTTGTGAGTCGCGTGAGCTAGGACAAAAAACAGCGAGTCAATCAAGAAATTAGGTTGACGAATTCTGTTTTCTCTACACAAATAATATTTTTCTCAATTTTAGATCATCTTATCTTTCAACCCTATCTATTTCTCACTTTTTCAGTGTTATTTATAAACATGCATCTGTTCGATGATGGTTAAAAGTTTTAGCTTCAAATATCGGGTTTAAAACCTCCAATTTTCCATTCATTGATTCTAATTTCAATTTTTTTTTGTAAATATCACTTCCTGCCAATGTTTACTCTTGTCGAATTTTGCCAGATGTAAAAATAAAGCCAGTCTCTTGTTCTCATATTGGAGATTACACGTTTTTCCACATTTCAGTCGCTTTTTTAAATCGGTTCAATGATTTTGTCCCCTTTTATCATAGATCCCTAGACATCTTCTTCTTCTTCTTTGGCATTATCCCGATAAGGGGTCTGCGCGTTGGGATTTCCTCCTCCAGACTTCACGATTTTGTGCAAGACTTGGCCGCAGTCCGACGGCCTCCATGTCCCTACTGAGCGTGTCGGAGTATCTCAGCTTCGGTCTTCCCCTTGGTCTGCTTCCCGGCACTTGAACAATCTCTGGTGAGCGGCATATTGCTTCTCTGTCAGCACGGAGGACGTGGCCGTACCATCGCAGTCTCGACTGGCGCATTTTGTCTTTGATTGGGGCGACGTTTGTCCTCTTCAGGATGGTCTCGTTCTTGACGTGGTCCAGCAGAGTGTGACCTAGTGACCATCTGAGCATTCGCGTCTCCATTGTCGCGAGTCTTCTTTCGACTTCTGCGGGTGTCGGCCAAGTTTCGCAGCCATAGAGGGCGACTGGGCGGATCGCTGCTTTGTACAGCCTGCCTTTGAGTTTTTCGCTGATCTTTTTGTCGCACATGACTCCGGTTGTTGACCTCCATTTCAACCATGTGGCTGCGATTCTCGATTCGGCTTCTCTTCTGATGTGACCATCGCTCGCGAGTCTTGAGCCGAGGTATTTGAAGAGGTCGGTCTTGGGAACTTGTTGGCCGTCGACTTTGATTGTGCCACTTCTCTGCTCACCGATTTCGAGGTATTCCGTCTTGCCGACATTGAGCTTTAGCCCGTATTTTGCCAGTCTGTCTTTCCATGTCTGCACCTCCTTTTGCAGTTCTTCTCGCGAGTCATTCGCCAGCATCACGTCATCTGCATATAGCAGGCACCAGGGGGCGGGTTTCTGGATATCGCGGGTCACAGAGTCCATGACAAGGATGAAGAGAAGAGGAGATAGGGCTGATCCTTGGTGGACACCTACGGTGACAGGGAATGGTAGGGTCATTCCAGCGGCTGAGAGGACGCGACTTGTTGGGGACCGATACATCAGCTTCACGACTTCAATGAGGTATTCTGGGACTTTGTGGTCGCGCAGAGCCATGATGATTGCGTCTCTGGGCGTTCGGTCGAATGCCTTTTCGAGGTCAAGGAAGGCCAGGTGCAGGGGCTGCTTCTTTTCAGTGAACTTCTCGACCAACTGTCGTACAGCAAAAATGGCGTCTGTTGTGGCTTTCCCTTTGACGAACCCGCATTGTTGGGAGGAGATTTGGACGCATGCTCTAATGCGTTTATCCACGATACGTTCCAGGATTTTCATCGTATGGCAGAGCAGACGGATGGGCCGATAGTTTGAGCAGTTGCTTGGCGATCCCTTTTTCTTGAAGATCGGGATTGTGGACGACGTGTACCATTCAGACGGGAACGTGTTTGTGTTGACGACGAGGTTAAGGAAGTCAGTTAACCATTTGACGCCTTCGGGGTTGGACTTCCAGACTTCTGAGGGAATGTCGTCTGGTCCCGTGGCCTTGCCGTTTTTCATCTTCCCGATGGCTTCTTCGACTTCTGCCATTTCTATTGGAAGGGGATGGGAAGGAAGAGGAGGGTGGACTTGGATTGGCGGATGGGGAAATTCCACGTTGGAGATGGTCTCGAAGTGCCGATGCCACTGCCGTTTGACTTCCTCTCTGTCAGTGATCAGATTGCCATGTTCGTTGTCGATGCAGACATATTTTTCGATGTCTTCTGTGGCTTTCTGTCTCCGTTTGGCAATTCTGAAGATCAGACGGTCGCCCCCTGGCTTTTCGATTTCGGTGTAGAGTCTTTCGGTGTACTCTGCTCGCCTTTTTGCCACTTCCACTTTCGCCGCTCTTTTTGTTTCCCAGTATTTTTCCCTATCTTCTTGGGAGTTTGTGGCCTTCCATTTCTTGAACGCGGCCTTTTTCGCTCGCACCGCTTCTTTGACGCTTTCGGTCCAGAGCCAAGTAGCCTTGTCGATGTATCTTCGGCCTGGGACTGTCTTGCCGAGTTGCTCTGTGGCGGTTTTGTGAACGTTCGTCCTCAGCTTTGACCATGTTTCTTCGACAGTCGTAATGGCTGGCAGGCTGATGTTTAGGCCATTTTGCAGTTCGGGCAGCTTCCACCATTTTATTCTTGCCGCCTGCGTTCTGTCGGCTTTGGGCGGTTTCGGTATGGGGAAGCGCGTGTCGGCAATCAGCATTCTGTGCTGGGGTGCGACGTTTGTGGAGGGGATGACTTTTGCGTCCAGGAATTTCTTGAAGTCGCGTTTTTGTGCCAGAATGAAGTCGATTTGCGAGTTTCGATCACCGCTGTTGTAGGTGATCAGGTGGGAATCGCGTTTGGGGAAGTACGTGTTGATGAGTACTAAACCCCTTTGTTCGGCGAAATCGAGCAGCCTTTCCCCCTCGTCATTTCGGTCTCCGTACCCGTGCCCTCCGTGGCATTTCATGTCAGCCTGCTTTCCGACGTGCCCATTGAAGTCTCCCATCAGTACCTTCCTTCCGGGCTGTGCATCGTATTCCCTCGACAGAAGGGAATAGAATTCTCCCTTTTCTGCGTCGCTGCAGCCGGATTGAGGGGCGTAGGCTGAGAATACCGTGATTCTGCTGGCTTCAATGTCGAGCGTTACAGCCATGAGTCGATCGGAGTATCTGTGGACTTGGGCCACGCAATCCCGGAGGTTGGATGCGACAATGATTCCAACTCCATTTCTTTTTGTGCCTGAGCCGTTGTAGAGGATTTTGTAGCCGTCGGACAGGTCTTTTGCTTTGCCGCCTGACCATTTGACCTCTTGCACTGCCGCGATGTCGATCTTGCGAGCTTTCATTTCTTTGGTCAGTTCGCTGCCTTTCCCTGTCATTGATCCGACATTGATTGTTCCGAGTCTCAGGTGGTGGACTGGAGGAGGGGAGATGATGATTTGGCCTTGCTTACTTAGCCCCGGTCGGCGAATCCGAGGGCACCCTGTCTGATTTTTCGCGTTACCCGGGCTCCGGCGGCGCGCGTCGCTTGTGGGGGACGCCCTAGCTTTTGTCTGGTTTCTTAAAGGACTACCCATTAGGTTTGTGGCGGGGTCTTTCTCGGCCGGACTGTCACAACTGTCCTGACGCCGGAATGGGGGGTGCACGGAATTTATAACCCCTCCGGCAGGGGCGCCTGGGGACTATGTACAGGGCTTCGCACATAGAGGCTAATGTGGCTATATTTTGGACGCGCCACAAACCCGCGTCCCGGTCGCACCATGTCTTCCGATTTCGGGATTTTGTAAGGCTTGAGGAGCCTATCCCCCAAGCCCGCCCGTGTCTCATGGCTGCGACCGGCCCTGGTTGGTCCACGTCGGCCGAAGCCGAAACCCCCCATCCGCCACCCGGGGAGACGCGCCACTACGCCGTCAGGGCTATGCCAGCGCGTGGATCCCTAGACATGTCCTACAAAAAATGTAAATATCTTGTTATGCTGAGTATTCAAATCAATGAATCTGTTTCAATTTCAAAAGTGCCCAAGACTCGTGCATAATTGTGTCGAGTTGATTATTTTTGCGAAGAATTAGCTCAATTGCAATCGAAAATTGTCTAGTTTGAAAGTTTTCATTTGCAAAATCTTTCTGTGCTCATCCTATATGTCATTTTTTAAAAATCGATTTGCATTTTACTGTATTCCCCTTCAAAACATTGAATGCTCGTTTTTGTCGGAAAAGTACGATTTCAACTTTTTCCGATCTTGTATCTCTTCTAACATTTCAATCCATTGCAAATCTTTGACATATTTTCTACCGAGCTTCTCATAAATCACATTCCCGTATTCATTTTCGCTTCTCTGATCTATGAGACTTGATGCATTTCAAATGTGTCGTTTCAGACTCGAACTAGACTTGCTCTTCGAAGTTGGCTGAAAAATGGCTCTGACCTGTTCGGACGTTCCTAAGCTCATTTGCGCAGCTATCCTTCCGGTAAAACTTCAAGATCATACAAAATACCAACATGGCATTTGGTTCATGTTTTTTTCAATTAAGCCTTTCTGAATAATAGACTGGAAAGGAAAAATAACAAAATAATAATGGAAAAACGATTAAAAAGTACAATTTCAACCTCTTGGCGTGTTCTTCGAGAAGGGCTGTGACTACCACTTGGCGATTTGCATTCTGCTCACCCTTTTGGGCTACATTCCAGGTACCATACTCCTAAACTATTTGACTCAAGAGTTAGATTAAATCTGAGATTGTTTTAATTCTCGCACGTAAAGCAGGGCTGTTCCGAGTTTCAACTTCGAAGAATTTTTGATCTCGGGATTCCGATTCCGACTCAGAATTTTTCAAAATCTCAACTCCGAACAGTCTGATCCAAAGTTAAAAAAATAAATAAAAATTCTGAATTTAAGAATTATGAATCTCATTGCAGGAATCATCTACGCCTGCTACGTCATTTTGGCCTACTAGACCCTGAAATTCCAAAAACTCGACAATAATCAACTCATTCTCGATTATTTTTACGAGTAATCCATGAATTGTAAATGACCGTCACTTATTTTATGAGCACCATTGTCTAAATTTTCCAAATTGATGAATTTCTTTCATCTTTCTACTTATGTTCCAATTTCCATTAAATTCACACAAAACCACCTAGCATTTTTATCTTGAAAAATTGTATTTTCTAGGTTCATTTGTGATTGAAAATTCAAGACTTTGGCTTTGGAAAACAATCGCATCTCTGCCTCTTTTCTAGATTTTTTTCTCGTTTCTCCAAAAAATATTCTTACCTTTCAAATTCCTATAAAAATCAATGACATAATGAACTATATACAAAATGTGTATTCTTATCGAATAAATATTCATTTTTAAAGTTCACTCATACTTTTTTCTATCGCAAAAAATCAAACTCATTTTTCCTGATTGAAATTTGAGTCGACAGTTGCTAGTTTAAACAAAAGCGTGGTTGAAACGTGGATTTATTCTTTTTATCCTTGTAACTCAGCAACAACAATTTTCTCCAAACAAAACAAGTTAACTTTGAAAATTCAGCTAAATGTGTTTTTGGAATTCTCTTCAAATTAAAAGATAAAAGCCAAACAAAAAATCAACAATAAAAAAGTAACGAAAACAAGTGAAGAAATTTCATTGAGCATGGTTGGTGTTGCTCAATTAATGAAAAGTCAACTAATAGAATTTTTAGGTTCGCATTTTGAGCAAAGAGAAAATAAAATTTTTAATGATTTTTTCTCGAAAAAGTGGAAATTCAAAGAGAAAAGCGTGAAGTTTCTTACCCTTTCTTCGAATTCTCGACGAAAATCGTAACCTACAGCAGCTTTCCCTTCTTGCGCAAATTTGCAAGCTTTCGCTTTTTCTTCTCCTCCACTCGTTTTCGAATGTTCTCTTTCCGCTTGTCTTGGCGCTAAAAATCTTCTTTTTTTTTAATTTTAGAGTCAAATTAGTACCAAATATTATGAGAAGAATGATATAGATTTAAAAATATCCTGTTAAAATTTCGTAAGTTATCACACAAATCATATTTTAGCATTCTTGCTTCACTTTCTATGATCAGTATCGTATTTCCATACGAACTTCCCTTACTCATATTTGCATAATCTGCACGATTTCTGGCTGATCATTGATAAACAAAGGATGACTCTTGGTCAAAAAATGATATTTTTTGTTTGTAAAATCAGAATAGTTTACCTCCTGGATGTCCCTCTCGACTTTATCGACTCTCTGTCCCCACTTCTCCTTCTTCTTTGCCTTGTCCTTCTCTTTCCGTTTCAGGCCCTTCATCAGCAGGTTTTCATCGTCCTGAAAAGTTTCTATCAAAATGACAAATGGAGAAATTTCTGGAGTCAATAATCTCGAGCAAAAATGAAGATTTTTCATACTTCGATACCCATTGAAGTAGCTTGAAAAAGTATTAACAAAATCTTGAGCAGAGATAAGTTTCAGAACAATTTAGTACTCAACTCATTAATATAGAAATTGAATAGGAGGAAGACATTTTACGAAATCTCAACAATAAAAACCAACCTTGACTTTGACACCGCTCGCCCGCTTCATGGCCCTGCTCCATTTGATGTCTTCCTCGAGATTCTTCGCCTTTTCTGGATCCTTTTCGGACAGACCTTCCAGTTTCTCCTTCCGTTTTTCGACCTGAAAATTACTAATTTGGAAAAATCAATTAAAGAATCAAACCTTGTGCAACAGGGATCGGTAGTCTTTGCCAGTGAATTTGTCGGCCTTTTCCTTGCGGGACAACTGAAATTAAAAAGAATTTTAAAATTATTGAGACTAAAAATTACTCGTTTCTTCTTGTGATTGGCCTGTTTGACGATGAAGTCGAATTTGGAATAGGCGATTTTGCCGTCGTCCGTCAAGGGCAACTGCATCTGAAAATTAATATTTTTAGAAAATTCATCTGATTTGTAGATGAATATCTTTGACAAAATTGAAAATGTGGATGATTTTTCAAGATGTAAGGATTAATTCTAACAAGTTTTTACCTGCTTTCCATCCTTATCCACTTTGACAGACACGGGAGCTGCTGCTTCTCCATTCGGTTTCGAGCCAGAATCCTCACTTCTGAAATTACAAAATGCTAAAAAATCACAATAACACAATTCCTACCCCTTCGTCTCAGCCTTTGCCTGTGCCCGTTTCTGTTTCATCTTCAACTTGCTCATTCTTCTCTTCAACTTTCTTTCTCTTTCAAGTTCTGCAGCCCGCTTTCCACTGATTTTCTTCGACTTCTGGCCTTTCCGACTAACTAAAAATAATAAAGTTTAAAAATAGGAAAAAAGTTATTTCTTCTAAAATATTTTTCTTTAAATTTAAAATACAGGGCGTTTATTTATTTATTTTCTTGCTACCTTTCATATTCTCTATCTTCTTCTGCAGTTTGAGCATGGCGAGGTGTCTGCTCTCCACTGGATCCAACGTCGATTCGTCCACTCCAACGTACTTTTCCAATTCCTGGAAAAATCGATATTTCTAAAAAAAAAAACAAACAAAATAAGCAATTTTACCAAATCGAGCTTGGTCTTTTTCGGCTTGGGTCCATTCTGAGCTGCCTTGTCCTCTTGTCCTTTTCTCTTTCCGCCTTTGTTGTTCTTTTTCATCTGGAAGATGAACTTCTTTGAAGAAAAATTTCATGAGTGCGATTTTTTTCAATTTTATAAATGAGTATTAAAGATTTCGAGCAATTTGCAAACCGTAAGAAATCATGACAAAAGGCATGGAGAAAATTATGAGAAGAGTTGCCGTATCTTTCCCAATTTCCACTATGTCTTGTGTATGATATCATGCTGTTGTTTACAAATCATCAAGATTCAAAATTCAACTCTGAATTTAGAATGAAACTGAGAAAGAGTGCAAAACTCAGTCATTTAAAAATTACAGCACCTGCGCTTCCTCATCCGTGCTGTCGTCGTCATCTCCAGATGCCATTTCCACGTCCTCTTCTCCTTCACTCTCTCCATCGTCAGAATCCTCTTTCTGCTTCTTTGCACTCTCTTTGGTTTGTTTGCTCTTCTCCTTGTTCATTTGCAGAGACTTCTTGTCCGAGGCGGGAGATTTGGGTTGGGAATCAGTTCTGAAAAATGATATTTTAAGAAACTTTGTTCAGTTGTAAAAATATGCCTAGGTCAAAAGATATAAATCAAGAGAAAAAATCTCACTTCTTCTTTCCCTGCTTCGGTTGTTTGTCTTCCGAATCCTCGCTCGAAGAAGCATCAGATTCATCAGTGTCCGAGTCTTCCTTCCCCTTTTTCAACGCTTGCTTCTGTCCCTCAGCAGCATTCTGCTTGCCTTTCTTCGCCTTCTTTCCCTCTCCCTCGCCTTCTTGTTTCGGCTGCTTGACAGGGGGTTTGGGCAGATTTGTGGGCACCTGAATCCACAAATAAGAAGAGCTATCTTTCCAGAAAAAGATTGCTGATTTTTCTGGATCGTGCATCATCTTTTTTTCAAAGACAATGAAGGACGAGTAACTCACCTTGACATGGACATTGACGCTGCTGGTGTGTGCGAAGTGATCGAGTATCTGCGTGACCGTGTTGAGCACGCCCCCGTCCAGACTCCTCGCCAGCAACTGCTTCCGACTGTTCGGCATTTTCTTTCTTTCAGCTGAAAAAAATCAATAAAAATTGAAATACTCGAGAATCTTCCAACCCTTGGTGAGAATTTTGTTGACGAGTTCGTGCTTGTGCTCCCTGAGCCTTTCCTTGACCGTCTCGTCGAAATCCCACGTCGAAACGGGAATCAAATCGCACGTGTTTTTGATCTGGAAAAAAAGAATTTGAAATTGCATCTTTTTCTTCGAAAATTTTCTCCTCAAAATCTTTCAGGGGAAAACTCAAACCATTCAAAATAGCTTGAAGTTCTGGCTTCTTATGAAAGCCAACCCGATTTGGGGATGTCTTTGGGAATGCTCATTTCGGAGGAGGGTTTTTTTTTTTTAGAAAACCCCGAATTTCTTTCGCAAATTAATTCTTTTCATCTTTCAGGAATTGAATTGCAGAAGAAAAATTCCCCTTCAAAAACTTTGAATAAACCAAGAAATGACCGTCAATTCCAAGCCCTGGATCTGTTTGAGGAGCCCCTCGTTCACATCACTGCCCTGCTGCTGCTTCTCCTCATTTTCTCCACTTTTGCTGTCGGTCTTCGAATCAGCTTTATTTATCCCTCTCGGAGGCTTCATCTAAAAATTCGAATTAAAGAAAAGCTCTAAAATCATAATATTCAGATACGATCACAGATTTGGACCATTTGTGTCTCAAAATATTAAAAACAAATTACGAGTTCTTTATTCAATATTCTTTCTGAAATTTCGAAAAATAACTACTAATTAACAAAGATCATGATTTTCAAATACAAATTCTAAAGGTAGAAAGACATGATTAGGGTATAGGACTTCTTAAATCTCGATTCGCAAAAACCCGCAGAAAAAGTAGCACATCGTTTCAAGAGAAAAAGACGGCACGCCCTTTTCCTCTCTCAATACGACACTACTTTTCTGCGGGTCGAGTTTTGAGAAGTCTGTTAGGGTAAAAACTATTCTTTCATTGAGAATCGAAAATCTCGTTTTGAGCGGGAAAAGTGAGAACTTTAATTTTGACTAGATTAGATTCTAGGCCTAAGCTGCTAAGAGATAAATTAACCGTACGCTAAACTCCTAATAAATTAAGAGAAATCTCGAAATGTACGATAAAAAGCTTCCTTCTTCGATTATTAGCACATTTTGAGAATTACAAAATTCAACAGTAAAACAGCTCAAAGCTTGCGAAAATGAGGAAAAACACCCGTACAGGATTTGCTACAAAAAGTTACTTATTTGAAGCCTGAAAAACCTTTTGAAAATGCAGCTAGGCTACTGAAACTAATTGGAAAAATGTTTGGTAAGAGATTATTCGATTACACGCATTTCCTTTGGAAAGCAGACGAGAAACGACAACTTAAATTTAAGGAAAATATTTGCAAAAAATCTGTTAGAAAAAAATTGAATACATGGCAAATTACACTATGCTGAAAAGAACTAGTGTCGATGTTTATAACTTGATGACTTTCCAAGAACAAAACTACATCACAGTGAAGCTTTGCAAGTATTTTCGACAAAAATTTCGAGGTAAATAATCATTTCTAAAAGCATACCTTCTAACTGCTATCTTTCAAATTTAAACTTTTTTTTATCCCGGAGGCAGCAATTCATTACCCAGTCTGGTCTGCACAGCCTCAGTTCTGTTCTGGAGCACCAGCCAAACGTCCTCTGCCAGATCGTCGAGAGAAGTGTAGCGCACTTTCTTCGGGTTGAATATGTCCACCACGAACTGCGTTATTTGGTCCTAAAAATGAATTTGTAAAATCGCGTTATTTTTCCAAGAAGAAATAGAACACATAAGATTTCCACCTGATGACCATATGTCATTTCAAAACCATAGCCTAAACGCAACGACGTGATGAAAAATAAAAGATCAGGAGCAAGATAGAATCTCGATTTTTTTACTTGGAAAATTTCTATGCAATCTAATCTTTGATAGTAAACAAATTCTAATAAATCGTGAACTAACCCTGAAATACTGACAAAGCTCCCCAATTCTCCCGTCAGTTCCCAGGAATCCTAGAGTGATTGCAGGCATTACGGCTTCAGAGATGCTGTAGAAATGAGCGATGAAGCCATTCGAGTTCTCCAAATTCACAAGCTCAGAAATTTGAGAGAAAAAAATATGCTTAAGATTTTACCTGAAGTCTCTGCCGTTTCGCTTTGAGCATGGACCAAATGATCGTGCTGATTGTCGAATATTTCATCGAAGACGAGAGGAAATAGTTCTTTGTCACTAAAATTCTTTTTTAAAAAATGCTACAAAAATCGCAATCTATTTGATACAAGAGAACTCTTCCATCGAAGATTAGATATGGCTTTCGATACTTCAAAAACTTGTAGTATTTGAAAATTTCGGATGAAGAATGCATTTTGAAATTTACCTGAATAAATAGCAGACGGCGGCGATTTTAGATCTTCGAAAGCATCGAGCAGAATGAAATCCAGCACCACGTCCCAGAAGCCCAATTTCACTACCTTCAGAAAGAACCGTGGACTTGAGATTTTCTCAAAAGAACAAAATTTACCCTTCTCTGGGACAGTTCCTCCTCCATCAGCTCCAAATTCGACTCGTCCTCCAGAAACTCGACCAATTCGTCGTAGGCCTTGTAGAAACTCGCTGGGTCCTGAATTTTAGCAATTTTCTTAAAGTCGCCAAAAGATGCTTAGAAAAGTGAAGGTAATTATTATATAACGAAGTGTGTCTTTCCACAATTTCTTTCAAATATCATCCTCTTGTTTATCTCTAACTATAGAACTCCGCCATTTAGTAATTGCCAGTTGAATGGCATATTTTATTGGTTAGTAAAAGACTTCATTGGCTTGAGGTTTTCAAACGATTTTTTTTTATAACCCCTCACCTGTTTCGAATGTTTGAGAATATCAGCGAGCAACGTCCTTCCTGCATTTCTCAGCCAAAGTCGGCGGTGCTCGTCTTTCAGGACTTCCTGAATTCAGCGTTTCGCTTCCTATTTTCGGAAAATTCTCACTTCAAGTGACTGTCTGAGACACCACAGCTTTGCAGCGAAATCCGTCTCGCTTTCGCACTGACAGAACTCGGTGCGGGATTTGCGATATGCTACCTAAAACACATCAAATAAGCAGTCTTTACCAGATTTTTTACTTTTATTGTAACGAAGTAGGAATACATTTTTGATGACTTTGCTAGAAGCTCATTCAATTTGAAGAGCAAATAAATAGTTCGGATAAAGGAAAGATAAATAAACTATAGAAATCTATTCGAAATTTTCTATATTATAATTTTTTGCCAGTTCAATTGAAAGCATCCGGGTTGCATATTTATACCCGAATAGCATCTGGCCGGGTCTTTCTCTCTTTTCCCTCGTGCTTATTTTGCACCCTATATTATTTCGTCGTTTTCTGCCTCTCTCTCTCTCTCTTATATTATGTCGAGTCTCAAATCGGCAACCCTGGAAACGCAACTTATCAACTTTTACCTCCCCTTTAGCAGCCAACTCGAGTCCCTGTTTGAGGAACGTCATCTGATCGAAAGTGATGTCCACTGTTTGAATGTCCACGTCGTCCAGGGGAATTGCCTCAAACATCCATCGACAATCGTTTTAGAGATTTGAATTTCGCTTACAAACTCCTCGAATGCGGACATGAAGGAGTCATCGGACAGGACGGACAGAGTGCCTGCTCCGCGGGGCGACTGATAGCTTTGCCAGCTCGAAGAGCCACCGCCATATTGGGTGCCTGAAAATTCAGAAATACTCCAAATTTTACCAACCATCTCGAGACCTTTAAAGCTACTAAAACATCAACTGCGATGAAATGCATATTTCACAATCAATATTATTTGAATATATATTTTGAATCTTTTGGAAATTATTTATAAACTTGAGATTTTAATAGTCTCGCTGTCTATCCATATCATTTGACAGTTGCGAGCTCAATACATTGTTGTTAAAAAGACATGTCTAATTCAACGCATCAATCTATCTTTGATAAATCACAAAATTCTTTTTCTAAACCAACAAACTTTCATGGATTTCCAAAGAAAACATGCGTTTTTGCCGACCCAGAGAGCGCTTTCGTCAGACAAAAGTAAACCACAGGAGTAGGTCGCAAGACCCTTCTGACGATCGTCCTCTCTAGATCTGATTTGAGAGAAAGGAAAACCAACCGAATTCCTCCCGAATTGCATCCTCATTGGCCATTCCAATACCGTCAGTGTCAACCATGGCAGCCAAGTCCTTTTCGACCTGTACGAGTCTGTCCAAGGCAGATTGCAGCGTCTCCGCTCGCAGTCGATCTTTTTCGCTGCGATTCTTCACCAATTCGACTGAGGCGAGTGCTTTCTCCACTGTTCGGAGGGCTTCTTGGCAAGATTCCACCCCTGAAAAAGGAAATGGGTGATTTTTCGAAGAAACAATATCAAACTCAAGTTTCACGAACATGAAAAAGAAATTTAAGCCTTAAACATATTCGCTCGTGAAGAAAATAACACTTATAACACGAGATAATTGATCGAAATCAGACTTCTCGAAACGCGACCCGCAGAAAAATAGTATATCTTTTCGAGTGAGAAAAAGAAGACATGCTCTTTTCCTCTCTCGATATGTCACACCATATTTTCTGCTGGTTGATTTGCAGATTTTGCGGGTTGCATTTTGAGAAGTCTGGCCGAAACCAAATAAATGAATTTATTGCTGTATAAAAGGATCAAGAGCAAGTGGGACTACTCATGTCTACAAGGACTAATAATTTACCGCAAACAATATCAGCCTCGATGGGTGGCAACGAGACGCTGTTCTGTGTGCGTGTGCGACGATTCCGCACACTGCCTCGTTCTGACATAGAGGGCGTGCCGCGGAAACGCGACAATGGGGTTCGGCCCACTGAAATTGGTTCATTCGAGAGTCAGACTTGTAAATTTCCAAACCCGCGGGTGTCGGCATGAAGGAGATAGCGTGTTATCGAGAGAGGAAAAGAGCATGCTTTCTTTGTCTCTCGAAAAGGCATACTACCTTGTTTATGTGAATACCCGCGGGTTTTAAAATTTACAAGTCTGTTGAAAATAGCATTTTGCAAATTTCTTGCATTTTAAAGAAGAAAAAGGGTAAAATGATGGTTTGAAATTGGAAAAAAACAGTGGAAAATACAACATGTTAAACTCTTCAATTTGAGAAATTTATCAACATCAATTTTCCGACCTGGCATATCCGGAGTGTAGAGTCTGTTTCTTGCAGAGGTGTCGTCACTCAACGCATCAGAAGACTCGATTCTCTTCGGTGTTTTTCGACGGAACCATCTGCAAAATGCTCACTTCCATCAAAAATTAAACATTCAAGTTAACCTCCTCAAAAAGAGTCCAAGCAGAAGTACTCCAACTCCGACCCCAGCCGCAGTTAGAGTCGCTGTCCTGTTGCTCAATCGACTCGAAAATCCACCGGATGACATCTGAAACCAGAGAATTGCAAATCATTACAGGAAATAGAAAAAAACGAATTTTTGAAAGATCCAAAGTTCTCGTTATTTATCAAGGCTAGTCTGCCTTCGAATGGGGTGAGATTTCCTATCCTGTCTGGTATAAACTTCTTAAGAAATCGATAATCAGCGATAGTTCTGGCAATTAGCGATAGTTAGAGAAAATCGAAAA
Organism: Diploscapter coronatus; assembly: GCA_964036155.1. NCBI lineage: Eukaryota > Metazoa > Nematoda > Chromadorea > Rhabditida > Rhabditidae > Diploscapter > Diploscapter coronatus. Next base: position 83,583,746 of record OZ038422.1, on the reverse strand, counting down.
AAAAAATCGTGAAAAGAGTAAAGGGCAAAAACAGACATTGCCTCGAGCAAAGCGGTGCTTTCGGTTTACGCGCTCCGCTCATTTATATTATCGAGACCCTCGTTCTTCTCGGCCTCGCCAGTTTATTTTTTGCAGTCAATTTTTTCAATTCTCCTCCTCTAAATCGATATTGATTTTTTAAAATTCCCAAATTTCGAAAAAAAAAACCAAAAAAATTATTTGAGTTCTCCAAATCCAGCGGAATTTTCGATTTTTCGATCCACCCAAAATTCAGCCATTATCGATTTTTGCAAAAACACTTGATAAACTCGAAGGTTTAGCTGATTTTCCGTTTATTTTTGTCGATTGTTTTTTTTTTTTTAAATCCTATTTTGAGCGAAAGTAAGAAACTAGTGAATTTCAGAGTTTCTGTGACCGGAGGCTCTCAAAACTTGGAAGTAAATCGATCACCTCCTTCCCCCTCCATCCCCTATCCATCCCCTACTTATTCACCCAATTTCCCACCCACAATTAACCTAATTAACTATTTAATTGCCTAATTATTCTAGTTATTTCCTATCCAATTGGACTGGTTATACAGAAGATCTCACGGTGGTGTCTTTTGTATAGTTCGGCTTTCATCCAGTCTGCCTATTTTCGGTTCTAGGAAGGCTATTTATTTCAGGCTTCCTATTTATCTATTAATTTTCCTAATTCAAAGTTCAATACTTCGTGCCAACGCCTCAGTTGTAAGTCCTTCAAACTAGGGAAAATTCCGTAGAGTGGGGGTGGTATTTTCATTTTCAAATCGATAACTTGAGGGCTCGACAGAAAGTCGACATTTCCATGTTTTCATGCGTCATTTCACGAGTTTTCCGCCTTTGCGCCAAGAAATTCCTTTTTCTAGAAGGCTTTAGTTCGTTTTGGGCCGGCCCGATATTATCGATCTTTTTTGGATTTCAAATCTAAAAAATTATTTGAAATTTGATAATTTTGCAAAAAAAAAAATCAAATTAACTTACATTTTTGGAGGAAAAGTGATCATTAGTGAGTTTGACTAATCAGATCATTATTAGGAAAGTGTCTTTCTTGGTTGGTCGTGCATTGTGAAGCAGTCGTGCATTCGTCATTCACCTCTTCTTCACTGTCGAATCGTGCAGTTCACAACGGGTAGCCCTTCGTGTCCCCTCTTCGAGAATTCATCAGCTGTACAAACGCGCAACAACCCACTTTCCCTGATTCCCACAATCCTCCGACAAAATGGGCACCTACTACAATAATGCTCCTGCCACCAACGGGTAAGGAAGACTCGAAAAAGTGAGAAGTTCCCGAAAATCGTTCTAGTTTCGAGAACTTCTCCGGACTTGTCTATAAAATTGGAGGTCTTACCGACTATAGCAACCTTTCTGCCGATCGATAAAACGTCGTGTTTAGATCGAGAACAAGAATGAGGCGGAATTTCCATTCCATCTCGTTCCTGTTGCTGATCGGAGAAACGCGATGTTTTGATCGGTCAGTTCACAAAACATTTTCCGACCAAAATGATCATCCTCCTCTTCGTTGTTTTAAGCTCCTCATGATTGTGAGCATTCAGATGGCCGAATGGCTATAACCAGGGAATGGACATGAATTATGGCCAACAGGGCCTTCAGAACCACGCAATGGCTGGTCCGGCCACCAATGGAATGTATGCCGGTCAACAGAATGGGTCAGTTAGGGAACAAAAACTTAGAGCTTTTATGCAGAATTGACATGAATTTCAATTCAAGCATTGCGCCTGCTGGCTTGTAAGGTTCATTCAGCTTTCTTACCATCATCATCAAACCGAATGGGCTTTGCAAGAAGGCAAATGCATTTGAACTTTTGTCTGCTCTGCTTCCAAAAATTCATCCAGAAAACTTCAGCCATATTCCCTCGATGAACTCGATGAATTCCTCTACCAGCTATTCCAATTACCAAAGCAACACTACCACCAACAAACCATACCAGCAACAGCCTCAGCCCTATTTGAATGGTACCATGCCCCCTCCCACTCGTCCAAATGGAGCCATTCCGCCTGGGAATGGATCCAATGGCGGTGGAAATGGCACCAATCCGAGTGACCCGTCTATGTTCTACTATTCCCCACCCCACAATCAACAGAACAGTCAGGCAAATCACATGCCTCCACAACAGCAAATCAATGGGTGAGGAGATTTTTTGGTGGTCTGCATGAGTTTGCACACTTCTGCTTGTGTTGTGAATGGAGATGAATGAAATCTTGAATTTTTCTTACCTAATTCAAGACTGCATCATTGTTGATCTGAATTTCTAGTTTTATTCATTCGAACTTCGCCTCCTTTCCATCTTCCGGCACCGCGATTTCCACACTGTATTTCCGTCGTAACCTCGCATAAACATGCTTTCGCTCACTCGCACTAGCAATTGAAATATCTGCAGCCAATAAAACTCGCACTGATTGCAGATGAATCTCCAACTCAAATAATCCTTATTCGTTTCAGTTACCATCAGCAACAGTCAATGGTTTACCCGAACTACGATCAGGTCGGCTACATCGCCAAGGCATTCGGCTACAACTACAACAAGTAAGAAAAGGGAAATTCTTGAAATTGAATGACTCCTAGTCAATCCTCTTTTTGAAAGAAGAATTACTTGGCAAGAATCTGAAAAGACCAGATATAAACCTTTCTCTGGCTGAAAATGAATGAATGTTTGGCGGTGATTCGTGACAAAATTTCAAAAATTACAAATTGCTCTGCATTCGTGGAAATATGACGTTTTTTTGAGGGGATCAGGCGATCTGTACTAGCATTATAGAGACCTTCCTCGTGTCTTCTGGTACAAATCTTCTCCGATCAGATTTGTAAATTTTCGAACCAGCGGGTGTCCGCATGAACGAGATATGCAGTATTTTATCGAGAGGAAAGGAGCAAAGCTTCTTTTTGTCTCTCGAAAGACACGCTATTTCGTTCATGTGGACTCCTGCGGGTGTGAAAATCTATCAATCTATCTTCGACCCAGTTTTTTGTATTTATTCTTTAAAAAATACCTCGTTTTCAGTGGCGATACGCTGGACTGGAATGCGCAGACGCTGGGCTCTGACTCGATGGAGCAGCAACTGTTCATGGCTGCCAACTCGGGCATCAACTTCGCCAAGTACGAGGAGATCCCCGTGGATGTGAGTCCGGCCGACGCGCCGCCAGCCATCCAGCACTTCGTCGATGCGAAGCTGCATTCCTTCGTTCAGGACAATGTCGCCAAGTCCGGATACACCAATCCCACGCCTGTTCAGGTATTCGAGAACAGAAAATTGAATATGAATGTTAGATTCTGAAGAAAGCTCTATAATTTTGAGGTGAAGGTTAAAAGTGGAGAAAAGTTGACGAGCTTTTTAAGTTGATCGAACAATTTGTAAATGTTTTTTTCTTTTTTAAATCAAGAAAATGAGCATAAAGTTTAAGGGTTAATGAATTTTCAGAAACACTCGATCCCGACTCTGCTGGAGAATCGCGACCTGATGTCGTGTGCGCAAACCGGCTCCGGCAAAACGGCCGCCTTCTTGCTGCCCATCATCTCTCACATTCTCACTGATGGACCTGGAGCTATCAAGGGGGTGAGGAGTTGGAACAAAACAAAAATATTTAATTTGGCGAATTATTCTGACGATTGTCGAATTTCGATTGAATAAATAAGAAGAAAACGGCTTTTTTGAATTGCTCATCCTCGTTACGTCATCACGCTTTCTGGCATAGGGTTAGAGACGAAGGTTGATAGGCTATATGTTGTTCCACTGTGATCAGCTCATCGAGTAGGGTGTTTCGGCCTTCGATCCTATCTGACCCTACACTCTAGCCTAACCTAGTTACAGGGGGAGGATGAACTATTCAAAAAGCTAAAAAAAAACCTATGGTTTTGAAAAGTTAGAAATGCATTCATCCACTTTTCAGCCGACTCAGGTGAACGGTCGCCGCGTCTACAACCCGGCAGTGCTCGTGTTGTCGCCCACTCGCGAATTGGCCATTCAGATTCACAAGGAGTCGGCTAAGTTCAGGTAGAGAAAAAGAAACATCGATAGTTCCATGAGCAAGAAAGGGTCGAAATTTTCATTTTAACTTTTCAAAATGCTTATGGCCGATTCATCCCTGTTTGCATAACGAAGAAAGTGTTGGATGAACCATTTGATTTTTCCAAAAAGTCCAGCACATTCAATCCAAACTTGCAAATAAATAACCGTAACTGCGGTTGGCAATTTTTAGGAAAAGTTGAAAGTCTGATTCAATCATAGATGCCAGAATTTTCAGCTACCGGACGAATCTGATCACTGCGATTCTGTACGGAGGCAGGGAGAATTACAGAGAGCAGCTGAATCGTCTTCGCAACGGCTGCCACATTCTCATCGCCACGCCTGGCAGACTCATCGACGTTCTGGAACAGGTAAACGACTATTTGGAAGAAAAAGGAAGATGTTTGAAAAAAGGAGTTGATTTATCTGATGAAAATATTCCTAATCTCTACAAATACGAAACACAATGCGCGCATACTTTACAAACTAGCCGCGAGGTTATTTTCGAGAGACTTGCTAAAATAGAATGATTTTTCACGAACATATATGCAATGCGAAAACACTCGTTTTGCAGGGTCTGATCGGCCTCGGCGGAGTGCGTTACCTGGTGCTGGACGAGGCGGACAGAATGCTGGACATGGGTTTCGAGCCGCAGATTCGCAAGATCGTCAACAACGGAATGCCGCCCAAGACCAACCGCGTCACTGCCATGTTCTCCGCTACTTTCCCTAAGGAAATTCAGGTATATATTCGGAGTGAAAATTGAAATTCTCCATATTCCACCAAATTTGAACAAAATCATTGAACGAGGAACGAAAATTGACAAGGAAGCGCAACTCATCATCAAGCATTAACTTGACACATAACCTCTTTCTAAATGCTCTGTCTGTGTAGGCTATTAGGAATTGAGGATCAGAATTGTCACATTTCAAGTTGGACTCTTTTTGCAGATTCTGGCTCAGGACTTCCTGAAGCAGAACTACGTGTTCCTGGCCGTGGGTCGTGTGGGCTCGACGAGCGACAACATCGAGCAGAACTTGATCTGGGTCGAGGAGACCCAGAAGAGACACACGCTGGGAAACATTCTGGAGAATGAAGGTGAGAATTCGAGAAATAAAAATATTAGAAAGAAAGCCTGTGCAAAGCATTCTTCGAATGCGCGCACCCCGATATAGAGAGAATGTGACATTTGTAATCTTTCAGAAATGGGCTCTCTGGTGCTGATTTTCGTCGAGACGAAGCGTTCGGCGAACGACCTGTCGTACTTCCTGAGTCGTTCGGGGCTGAGCTCCGTGCCCATCCACGGCGACCTCAAGCAGTACGAGCGGGAGCGCAATCTCGACATGTTCAAGTCCGGGCAGTGCCCCGTCTTAGTCGCCACTGCTGTCGCTGCGAGGGGACTCGACATTCCCAATGTTCGTCACGGTAAGCAATTGGAATAATCGAGAAAGAAAAAAGAAACCAACTTTGAAAAAAATGATCTCTTTCATTTGATAGGACAAACTCTTGTGAAATCTTCCAGACTTCTCAAAACTCGACCCACAGAAAAATAGCGTGCCATATCAAGTGAGAAAAAGAAGATCATGTCTTCTTTATCTCTCTCGAAAAAGTACACTATTTTTTCTGCAAGTCGATTTGTTACGATTTTTTGCAGATCTGAGTTTCGAGAAATCTGTTTTCTTTAAAAAGCTGATTAGAAAGAAAGATGAAAGCTACAAACTTGAAAAGTAAAAGCTGTTGAACTGTAACATGCAAAATAACAAGGCAAGCAGTGAAATGTTCAGTGATCAACTATGATTTGCCCGGAGACATCGACGAGTACGTGCACAGAATCGGCAGAACGGGACGCTGCGGCAATGTCGGAAAGGCCACCAGCTTCTTCAATGATAAGGTACGGGCAGAAGGGTCGAAAAAACACTAGGAAGAAGATTCATGCTGAATTTTCTATAACTGAAAATATCAACAACAAAAAAAAAAAATATATATATATATATCCTTCACGCAGACATGGCTTGAAACTCTGAACACACTTTTATCTGGTTTTTTTCCGGAATGGATCCCTATATTCCACACTCACTTTTTGTTTTTTCCCTGTCTTGCCCCCTATACTCGCCTAAAAAGTGGGTATGGAATACAGAAGGCCGCTCGGAAGATAGAAAATGAGATGAATATTTGCTTTTTTTTTAGAACCGCGTTCTGGCACGCGACCTTCTGGAGATCGTGAAGGAGACCCACCAGGTGGCTCCCGACTGGCTGGTCCGCATCGCGTCGGAGAGTCGCTCGTATGGTGGCGGCAATCGAGGCGGCTACCGCGGCGGCAACAGCGGCAGATTCGGCGGCACCGACCACAGACGCGGGAGCGGACGTGGCGGATTCAACGGGAGGTGAGTTGGTGATGAAATGGCCGATAGATAGTCTTGTCGCGAATTGGTATGAATTTGCAAGTCGAAATGAATCCGAAACGGACAACTTATGTGTGGACGAATAGTTGAATCAAACATGGGAAGAGAAGGGTATAGAAAACTTCCTCCCTGTCCATTTTGTTCTTTTTTTATACTCTTCTCAGTTTCTAAAACTCACAGCCTTACGTTCCTTATGGCTAGGCTTTAGCCCCGCCCATCTGCAAAACCTACTGCGCCGTTGTGCATTTCCATGCAATCGCACAGATTTTGGCGATTGAGCGAGATGATTCGCTGTTTTCATCAATTCATTTTCTCAGGCATTTCTTTTCTTCGAGCGTAATCACAGAACGCTACAAAGGCATCGGGTGCACAAGGCCGTGAACTAGACATTTTGTCCGATAATTGACGAATTTCTTCTTCTAAAATTGCAAATGTGCAAATCACTCAATTTCGTCATTTTTCAGCATGTCGACGTTCAACTCTGCGCCGTCGATAAACACTTGGAATCAGCCGCCGAGCCAGGCAACGGGCGGCTGGCAGAAGTCCTTCGGGGGCGGACAGGCACAGGGCAGTGGAGGAGGAAGTGGATATGGCAATTCGGGATTCGGAAAAACGAGAGGTAAATCAGCCGTTATTTTTGAATTGTCTAAAATTGCTTCTTCAACTTATTGCACTTTGAAAAGTTTAACCTTCTCTGAAAATGTTACAGTTGAATGTCCATTTCAAAACATGAGATCTTCCGAACAGCCTTTAAACCAGTACTAATCAACTAAAAGAAGATGAAATGTTCAATATTTTGAGAGACTTGTATAGCTCTTATCTTTTAGGAGGCCGCGGCGGAGGCTTCAACAGCTCTGGCAACGGCTTCAACAACTCTGGCAACGGCTCCAGCAACAACTACTACGGAAGCGGCTCGCGCGGTGGCGGCACCTCCTATGGAGGCAATCAGGTTGGAAATTCGAGTTTGAAAAATCACCACAACAAAAAATTTACCGTACATTACTTCATTTATCAAGATAGAGAAGCGTGTTCCTCCCTATCAGAGAGAGGATGATTGCAAGACTAAAAATGTCAAAGACAAATGAGGAAAAATGCATGCAACTCACAACGCTTCTCATATGCTCGACTTTAACTTCCTTTGTTCTTCGTAATCTAAAAATTTTGTTGGAATCAGAATTTTCAGGGCTTCGGCGCTCAGCAGTCTGCTCCGACTCGCGGAAACCACGGCTATGCGGGCTACAGCAGCTAAGCAGTCAGATAGACAGACAGGGCAGCTGAACTACTCTCACTCGACGAGAGCAGCACGCTACCACACCAATCAGTAAGGCTCTTTGCCCTTTCTTTCTCCTCCCAAATCAAACCCAAAAATCATCCACCAATTTTCGAAATTCGAGGTCACCACTTTATAGGGCAACAGTTAGGCGGGCTAATAGGAAAATTTCTCATACGTTTGGAATTTTCCAAATCAACCAATCTTCCTGTTGAGTTCTATAGAGATGTTGGCCTATCTCTTTTGGGTATAATCTATTTTTCTAGGAAAGTAGATTCCCCCTACCCTCATTTCCCCTCCAAATTTCGTCCCACTTCCAAAATTTCTCCCCACCCCAGTAAGAAAAGTGTTGTTTGTATTTGACAGAGGCAGTTGCGGGTTGTTAATTCTCTCCACTCTCCCCTGTCATTTAGTAGAATAAATGTCTCTGTAAAACGACTTTCTTTTAAGCAATTTCTCTATTTCTTTCCTTTATTCTTTCCATGTTCTTTTTCTCGTTGTTTATTTTTATCGTTAACTTGTAAATTATTCGAGATTTTATCATTTTTTAGGGTTTTATTTATTTCGATCTCGAATTCTTCACGAATCAACGATAATAGTTTGGCTGGCTCGAGAGAAAAGTCATGATTTTGAAGATTTTTCTCTTGAAATCAGCCATTATTTGAAAACCCAAAAATGGTGTTTTATTTGATTTTTTGATCAAAATCGTTGCAATTGAGTTTGAGCTGTTTGAGTTCATCAACTCTTGCTATTTGTGTCAGCAGGCTTTGTAAAGGGGAATTTCAAAAATCCTGTAAATCTTCTAAATCCCCTATTGCATATCCTGATATCCCATTATTTCGTTCAACAATTTCCCCCTTCTCTTATTATTATTATTATGATTTTTTTTATTATTTTATTTCATGTTCTTATCAAATCCGCTCTCATAATTTCTCTTCTCATCGTTCGTTGTTATTCCGGGGTCATTCGATGTTGTTGTTGTTTGTTGTTGCTGATGATTGTTCTCATTGTTATGTTTATTGTCTGATTGTTCAAACAATCTAACAAATCGTATGACTTGATTGACTCTAATCACTAATCTAACGCTGATTCATCCATCCATCCACTTATCACATCTATTGCTTATCAATGATCATTGGTTAGTTTTGGTTGACCGGAATGAATTATGAATTAATGCAGACCGGATTGATTTCCCCGTATTTAAAAAAAAAATTTTATTGACTGACTCATTTTATTTGATTTTTTTGGACTGATTGATTATTATTTTCGTTTTCAAGACGTCAATAAATGTTCTTCCATGAAATTTTTTACCTTACAGAATACGAAATGCGTTAAAAATCACTAAAACTCGTAGCATTTTTGAAAAATTACCTCTACTACTAGACTTCGGTTGGCCGCTTCACGGCCTCCCTCGTCTAGGACTTTTGTTTCGCAAAAGTGCCAAACAAAACTACCAAACTAAAAACACAAACATCACAACAACTCCGGTACTAAAACAATTTTTCTTTAAAATTAGCATACATCTTATTTGTTGCATTTCTCATTTTTATGCTCATACTCTCACACTATCAAAATTTTTAATTTCATAGCTCTTCCCTCCTGAGCATCTCGCTAATTTGTATCACTTTCTAAACTTCCTCAAAAATTTAGCAAAAAATTTCAAGTTCCTTTTCATCCATAAAAATGCAAAAAATCGACTCATTAAAAGTGAAATCACTTCTAATAAGGATAATTATCCAATTATCTGATCAAACCCAAACAAAACCTATACGTTGCACACCGCGGAAAAATTGTACATCTTTTGGTGCAAACCCCGTCTCAATTGGATGATCACATCTCTAGATATAACCGTGCACAAATAGACAAACAAACACACTTTACAAAAATATGAATAGAGTAGATTAAAAAAAAAAAAAGATAGTGCAGGCTGACTGCTTTCGGCAGCCGGCTAATGCAGAATAGAGCAGAAATAGATCACAAAGCAGTACAGATACAGTGACAGAAAACAGCAGTAACAGTGACAGCGACAGGTATAGAAGAAGAATGACAGATGCAGAACAGAGAAGTCGTACTTTTATTGAAAATTGTTAGAAAACAATCCTTCTTATTCCACTCCAACCTTAGTATTAATGACCGATTCATCACCAATCCTCTACCTTTCATGCATTTTCAAAACTCTTCTAATATGCGAATTTAGTATCAGTCAGCATTTGCAAGTGGAAGTTTCCATTTCTTTCTATATCCAGTCTCGATCCCATTGTGAAATCAAATTCCGATTCCGAAACTTCGGACTGTATTTCATTGTTGCGGAAGCAGTAATGAACTCTCATATCCATCACTTTTCACATACATTCAGCAGATAAGATAGCAGAAAGAGGCGAGAGTTTATCAGCGTATTAGCGAATACAGTCGGTAATGACCTCTCAAACGTTTTGCAAGCTTCGATGTCAAAATTAGCATGTTAGTTTTTTGACTCCAAGTATCCAGAAATTAGGTTAAAAGTCGTCGGAAAAGTTACGTTGCACAGGATGCAACTGAGACCTATCAAGCGGTGTATCATACATAGGGGTACGATAGACAGGTGATTAGAAATAAGCCTGGACACACAGATAGACAGACACACTTTACAAAAATACTAAAAAGGAGATTTTGGATAAAAAATATTATAAGAAGATTCACTTCATTATGAATAAAAGGTAGGAATGAACCAGAAATTTTGCAGAGCATTCGCATTTCGAAGGAGACAGTGTTGACCTCGCCGTTCGGGAGCTCGGAGAACTCGAAGAAGGCCAAACCAGAGCCTCCCAAAGTGAGCAAAATTGAATATCAAAGGTATCTGCAACCTTGAAATAACTATATATATAATCCGAATCGAAATCGTAAAGAGTGAAATTAACCCTAGTGAATGATGCGAGTCGAATGTTTTTGTTTAATCTTTATGCTCAAAAGAACTGTATCTTCATTCATACTATACTATTATCACTAAAATCGGGACTGTTGATAGTGTGATAAAGGAAATCTTTTTTATAGCAAAATTGCTTTCGCGCTATTAAAATCTCTGCATAAAATATCTAAAACGAGTTATTTTTCAGACAGCCCTCCAACCCTCGGATTAGCTGTCGAGTGCGCAGCCGCCAGTCGATCAAATCTCTGGCGAAAGTTTCAGGAAGTAATGCGACCAGCCAAACATCGTGTCAATCCGGATAATGCGGGATCTTAGAAATTCCCCGTACCTCACAAAACGATCTTTTCATCAATTCAAATCCACAAGTTGAATCTTCCTCATTGAGGGCAATGTTTCTCGACATTTATTTAATAGGAAAAAGTGATAAACAGTGAACAAAGCGCGCAGTTTATGAAAATAAGGCAAAGCATTCGAATGATGAATATGAAAGGGTAAGGCCAAATGATGGTTGAAAGATGAAACTTGAGGAAACGGAAAAGAATGTCGATGGGTCGATAGTCGATTGAAATTACGGGATGAAAAAAGACGAAGCTAATTGACTTGTAGGAAAACTCGAGATATCGTTTTGCAGAAGGATAATCTGACCTCCATTTCTGAAAGGAGGAACAATTTCTCGCAATGATATTCCCATTAGTTCCTCTCGTTTTATTCTGTATTTTCATAATTGTAACCTGCAAAACTGAATGAATTTTCCAGCAAGTCAAAGAGCTATTGCTGTGCGAGTCCTTTGATTTAATGATATTCGGCTGAGTTTTGTCATTGTATCAAAGAGCTCACAAGGAATAAGGCGAATCGCTAACAATTAGACTACAAATTATATAGGATTGTCATAGAAAATGAACGATTTAACCGAATAACTTCTAGAATATTCCAATTAGAATAAGGAATTGTAATAAAAGGTATGATTCACCTTGTCATATTCCATACATAATTTTTAAATTTTAACAATTAAAAACGATATGAAACCTTGATAAAATAATTAAATATTGCTGCACTTTAACAAATATATAAAGAAATCATCAGAGCATAATCAAAAGATAAGTAGCTAGTTAAAGAAAGATAAACAAGAAAGAAACTCACTCGCAGTTCTAGGTAAAAGTAACCGGTTCATCATGTGATTCTGTTCATCCAGATAAGTCCACTTGTTATTATGAAGAATTCTGAAATTCAGTTTTTTTTCAATTACTTTTGTTATCAACAAATTCTTAGAATTCACAAATTGTATACGCTTTCTTAATATACTATTTATGATCAAAGATGATAGAAAAGCAGTAAAGGCCAAATAAATTTCAATTCGGTGAGAACTTATTAGGCAGCAAAGTGATAAATCGCTTACATATTTCCATTCTAATGACCCCAATCGTTTGGAGAGAACAAGTCGTTCAGATTGGCTGGGTCTGACGGAGTTCCGAATGTGTAGGGCTCGGTGTCGAGAGCATCCAGTGGCAGGAACATGTTCTTCTAAAAATATTTAACTCTTTAGATTTTCCGTCGACAAATAGTTGGTTGAAAATCGGAAGGAAAGATTTGATCATTTTTATCTTTTATTATTTGTCAAGTGTTTATAATCAAGTGATTTGTCGGAAATTATGATATTCGTTTTATTCGACTGACAAAACTAATTATCTAATTTTTATTAGGCGATTTTTACCTCAATTTCATGATTAGCATTTTGCGAAGAAGTGTTGGAATGGCTATCTGCAATGGGCATGTAGACAGAGGAGGTCTCTTCTGATAGCATCTGAATTTGATTGTTTAGCTAGAAAACTTTCTTCGGTTGAACCTTGAGAGGACTCATATAGACTCCGGAATATGGATATTTGCCCGGAGTTATCAAGTCGGCAGTCAGTTGAGAGGCAGACACTAAAATCGAAATTTGCAAATTTCTGCTTCCGTACAAATCGTTGAGTTTTCCCTTGAAACTTTAAGAATTCATTGGTATTCTGACAGCATGTCACAATATCAGAAACAAGAAACTGATTAGTGATTGCATTCCAGTGTATGCGGAATCGCCAAGTTGAAAGGCAAATCCTATATTTTCGAAAATTCCTTCTTACAAAACTCCTACTCACAATTTCCATGGGAATGTGTCGGTGGCAGGACGAAACTCGCGTTTGTCAAATCCTGCAGCTGTGAATTTGGCAAGTGCTGGCTGCTGTTCGATGGAGCGGAATGATCGATGGAAGAGGCGGAGTGAGCCGGCGCAGTGGCCGAGTGGAGATGGTAGTGGGATGGACCTGAGACGGGTCTGCGGGACTCGAGTAGTGTGAGGTGGTGGCCTGATTGGTGCGAGGGAAGATGCAGGGGCCCAGAAGTACTCAGTTCTTCTGAAATTGCAATTTTCATTCGAGTGTATGATAGGAATAACAGTAAAGCATCTAAACGCTTGAATTTATGGAAAGTTAATCAATCTTGAGATGAAATGCAGCGATAAAAAAAGAAAATCTATTATTATTTTTCTTGGTTCTCTGTATATTTACAGACGAATAGGGAGAGTGGAAATGTAAAAAAAAAAGTGGAGAAATAAGAAAAAGAGCCGTCTATAAATACAGGAGGCCATTTTTCTTCAAAACAAGTGAATTTTCGCAAGTTCATCGAAATTCGAACCCTTGATTCCTCCCATGAGGGGTTTGACATCTTCGTTCCCATCGACATCCGTGATGCAGTGCTCGAAACTGCTGCAGGTGTGACTTTCGGCCGGGCAGAGATAAGCGCTGAGCGGCATGCGCTGCTTGTTACGCACTACCATTTGGAATAGACGAGTCCGCACTGGGTCTGCCACCTAAAAATAAGAGAAAAATGTTGAATAGCAAAAAAGTTCTAAGAGATATTTTAGAAAGTTAACCACCTTGATAAGCGAAGCACTTTGCTAAAGAGAAGTGTGTGAGTTTTTTTTATCAGAAATCCCATCCTTCTCATTCGAATTTTGTAAATCCGAAGCAAAATCCTACCTCCATGCTGGAAGACGAGTCGGGCGGTGCCTTGATTGCGATCAGAATCTGATTCTCGAAGTGAGGCAGGCCGCGCATTTCAGAGTAGCGGACATAACTGAAACAATAACTTGGATTTCATCAAATTATTTTGCAATTTATGACACTGATTGTTTAACTCCGACACGCTTAAAATAAGAAGAAAGTATCCCAGCTAAAATAATTATAAAATTCCAACCTGTACGGTTTATCAACGGGATCTTCCTTGGTGAGTTTGAGTGCGGAGCTGACATCGTGCAGCAGGGAATCGAGAACTGCCTCTTCACAATCCAGAGCAGCGAGTTCGTCCTGCAGCACGTCCATCTGACCGAAGTCCACATCATCTGATCTGAAACGGACAAATTTGATGAGCTGGCTGAAAATTGATCTAACAATTCTTCAATGAAAGTTCTTATCGTGAAATTGTATGACTATTTTCTAATTTATCGATGTGAAAAATGCCGCTGAAATTTCTTCTTTGAATCTCTCCAGATTTCATTATTTTATTTTAGTTTAACTTTTGTTTTTTTTTAATTTCAGCGTCTTCTTACTTCCATCTGATGGAGTTCTTTCCAATCTTCTCGACCAAATCGATTCCTTCCAGCACATTCGTTATGTCGTACAGCCTTCTCTTCGGCACGCCCAATGCATTTGCTGCTTCGTTCAAATTCAGCACCTGAAACTTACTCTTTCGTTTTGTTGGAAGAAAAAGTAGCAACCCCTGATTGATCTTTCAAGTTGAGGAATTTTCTTGTCGTGACGAGTAGCGAGTGATCAAGTCGGGTGCTGCCTGTGGAATTATTTCCTGCCGCTAAATTACGATTCACCATGGAACCTGAGGCGTAGTCTGAAAATTCATGTTTTCTATGAGAATTTCCGAGTTTAACATTCAGCCTTCTTTTAATGTCAAATTTTAAATTTGAGATGCAACAATTCGTAATTTTTGTAAATGATATATAAAGAGGAGGTTTAAAAATTACCCCCATCCTCAGACGGTTCAGACTTGGGAGCCTTCCTCTTGCCAACCCGTTTGTTAGTGCCATGTGCAGGGGAGAATGTCGGCGCGATTCCACGAGGCAGACAGTGCATCAAATTGCCCGACTCCACAGGAGGGTAGTTGTGTTGTTGGGGTTGTTGATACTGAAATTTGATACCGTTTTAAATCTTTCAAAAAATTATCGGTTTCCTTCCTTGCAAATAGATACTATCAAAAATAATCCATTTTGGAAGAATTTTACTAGGGTTTTCAATATTTTTTTTATGTACATTCAATGATTTCACAAGAAAAAACATTTAAAAAAAAACTTACGATATTGTGCATTTGCATGTCGTCGTTGAAATGGGAAAAATTCGACGTCTCATTTAGATTCAGCCGACGACGAGCCTGAATCTTTTATTTTCAAAACGCTGCGTCCTGTAATTTAACGTCAGAAAAATCTTCTTTCTCTTTTTCTTATACTATTTCTCTGCTCCAGCTAGAAATAGTGAGAAGAAAATGGAGAGATGAAAAGATCTTTCTACCGTCAAGAACAGAATATTGTTTAGAAGGAAAAAAACGAGCAGTCGACTTACAGCAGGTTGTTTGGTTTTGTTGGTGGAAGCCGAGTAGGAGAAGGTGGACGGTGCCGTGGTCGGCGTGCTCAGGTTCACGTTCTGCCAATAGTGATCGGAATTGGGGGTGGCACTGCAAAAGAAGCATTTCAAGTACAGGTATGCTAACAAGAGTTCGACCATATGGAGGAGCACGTATATCGAGATAATCGAGGGCGCTGAGTCCAAATATGATTCATTTTGGTAAAAAAAATCCTAGTGCCGTTCTGCCTACCCTTGTTCGTAGTGATAGTGTATGCATAGACCTATTCTATTTCCCACCCACCCATAACCCTAGAGCTCATATTTGGATTCAGCGCTCTCGATTGCCTCAATATACGTGCCCCATGTGGTCGAACTTTCGTTAGCATACCTATCTTGGAATCAGGGATGTACAAAGATAGCACGTTATTAACCAACGCTAACGCAAAACACACTTTTCGGGATAATTTTCAAAACGCGAACGTAAATTCAAAATTGGATTTTTGTACACCCCTGCAAAATTATTTATTTGAGAAAAAATTGCAAGTTTATCTTGAATGGTCTGAAGAACATTTCCTTCACCTCATGTGAAGAAGGTTATGAACATGGCTGCACACAATAAACTTTTTTTCAATTATTTTCGTGAATAAAATATTCCGAATCCTTCTCGATTTTTGATGAACGAAAAATTAGAGAAAAAAATCTTACACTTCGACTTTCGGAGAGATGCCTCTGTGCATGGGAACTGCCGACCCAACTGCAGGACTGCGAGTTCCCATTCCTCGTCCTCAATTCCCTCGACTCGACGCGATCCGCCTCAAACTCGAACAAATTTAGACTGCCGGACTCCGATCGCTAACTTTTCAATTGTTTTCAACGAATTCTGAAACTTCGAAAATTAGTAATCACGAAAAAAAATTGAAATTAGTGACAATTTGATGGGAGACTAATTCAGCTGATGGATTTGGATAATTCGAGAATTTACCACTAGTCTATCAAATTAGAAAAAATAGAAATCTGATAATTAGGAAAAAAAATTAACGATAATTGCCCTAATTACGCTGATCATCAAGAGTGAAAATGGTAGAGAGGTTCAGCGAAAGAATATCGATTTTCTGAGATGGATCACGGGCCACTTCTCAAAATTATCGACACATGCTCTCTCACTTCCTGAATTCTTGTGAAATCGGTAGCGGATACCTAAAATCGAGCTTTTCGAAAGGCGACGATAATTCTGATAGCGCTTTGATAAGGGACCGATAGAATTAGGGGCAGCCTGTGGCGGTGGGGGGTGTCAATTTGGGAAATGCGGTAAAACGTGGATGCACAAATTTGGGCGGTAGATGGCTCGGTGCAGACAGACGTCGACGGCACAGAGGACAGAGGGGGACAGCCCGAGGGAAGACAAGACAGGGCGCGAGGCAGAGGGGTGGAAGAGAAGAAGGAGGGGCGGACCTCCACCCGTCGGTCTCTTGAATTTCCCGCCAGAATCGGCCAATCCCACGCGCCAGACACGCCCCACATTCCCTGTCCTGCAATTGCCAAACCCAGGCAAATTTCGCCTTCAGGCAGCCTATTACTGAGTTCTCTTTGAATTTACGGCTCGAAACTTTTGTCCAAGTCGTTTTGTGGAGAATTCACCAAGATCGCCAATTGAAAATTGGAAAATCCACCCAGTTTTTGTGAGGTGAAATACATTGACAAGGGGGAAGATAAAGGGGTGGGTGGATTGTATAAATCTTCAATCGGCGAATTCGAGTAATTTTCAAAGATTCCTTTTTATTTTTCGGGTTTCGATGGAGATTTTCGTGATCTTGAATTGATAGAAAATGATTTTAGGGTATCGACAGCTCAAACGATGGGCTTGTGGCGGCACGCTGCGCGGTGCAGCCAAATTCGACACCGATTGCATCAGCAGCTCAATGCGAGGTTCGAATTGTTCAATCCTCGAAAAAATAGGAAATAAATGACTTAAGAAGTTATCAGCTGCACAAGAAAATCATGAAATTTTACGAAAACGGAAATATTGGTCATGAAAATGTACAAATTTTGCAAAATTCGTGCGATTTAAAAATACAAGTTTTTTTTTGTTTCAGATGGAACAGCAACACCGCATCGGCATCGAACGAGGCGACCGAGGCAGCGAAGCCGATCATCATTCCTGGAGTGCGACCGGTCGAGAAGATTCGCAACATCGGCATTTCGGCGCACATCGATTCGGGCAAGACGACCGTCACGGAGAGGATCCTATTCTATGCGGGAAGGATCGACTCAATGCATGAGGTGAGCATTAGTTGACGTTTATTTTCTTGAAGATTTTTTGAAAACGTTATTCCAACTTTTTCCTTACATATTATTTCACATTGCCCTTTCGGACAAGTTTATCGTTTCTGCAATTATGAATTTGGAAGATCCAAAAATTGGAAACGTCTTATTTTCAGGTGAAAGGCAAGGACGAAGTCGGCGCGACGATGGATTTCATGGAGCTGGAACGGCAACGCGGGATCACAATCCAGTCTGCTGCTACGTACGTGGACTGGCACGGAACGAACATCAACATCATTGATACTCCCGGTAATGCGCCCTTGTTTATCGTCTTTGTTTTTACGATAGTTTTCTATTTTAACTTCCAGGACACGTGGATTTCACGGTTGAAGTTGAGCGAGCTCTGCGAGTCCTGGACGGAGCCGTCCTCGTTCTGTGCGGCGTCGGCGGAGTGCAGTCGCAGACTTTCACTGTCAATCGCCAGTTATCCAGGTAGAATATTTTCTCGCTAACAGCCCCTGTATTACAGACGGCTTTTTTCGTATTTCTTCACTTTCTTACATCCCCTAGTCTTGCTATTCGTCTGTAAATACAGGAGGCCTTATCAACGATAACACGAGTGAGAATCTCAAATTTTATTGTCGTCATTGATGTCTCTGCAAGACTCAATAATGCATTATTCCTGGGTAATTCGTAAATGACGAAACCTATAGTTAAGGGTAGTGAAGGGAAGTAAGGTAGGAGAAATAGTGTGAGAAGAGATCGGCCTCGTCATTCCGTCATTTACGAGCTGCCTGTTCCTGCGTTATGAAGAAACCTGCTCACTGCTATGTCGCAAAATATTTTTTTACCTAAACTAAATGTATTCTAAATTCGATTTTCATATATTAGTAGTAAGTGTGCATTTTCAGATATAACGTTCCCTTCATCTGCTTTGTCAACAAGATGGACCGTACTGGTGCAACTCCTCTGCGAGCTCTTGATGGTTTAAGGAATAAGCTCGGACACAATGCTGCACTTGTGCATCTACCAATTGGAAAGGTTCAAAATTATTTCTAATTGTGTTTGTGTTTATGAATTGAAAATTCAGGACTCGAATTTCCGCGGTATTATCGATTTGATCGAAGAAAATGCCATTTTCAACGAGGGAGAGGATGGACTGATTGTGAGGAGGGACGAGATTCCACAGGATATGGTACGGATTATTGCAATTTCGTAGTATTTTTGGAAAGTACCTCTTTGATTTTTTCTCAATCGTTAGTTAGGAACTTTATTCGGTAATTTGCAAATTTTAGTTGGCAAACTCATTTTTGCGATTGATTGTTAAAATTAACAAGCACTCAAACGATGTTGTCTTCTTCCATTCGAAATACTTTGATTATAGAGAGCAGAGGCAAAGGACAGACGGCAAGAACTGATCGAGCACATTGCGAATGCAGACGAAATTCTGGGAGAGAAATTCCTAAATGATGAGTCGCTCTCGAACCAGGAAATACATGACGCTATCCGAAGGACTACTATCAAAGTAATCTATTTTCTCGAATGTTTCTGGAAAAAAAACAATTGATGCAAATCTTATGCATTTCACTTGGAACAGTTTTTATTCCATTTCTGCAATCTCAAATGCTCTTCTTTTCTGAACGAACAAACTCAGAGGATAATTCCATCTCTCATGAATTAACATTTTTAGCGAACCTTCCTCCCTGTTCTAAGTGGCTCGGCTCTGAAAAACAAGGGAGTCCAGACGATGATCGACGCCGTCGTTCGGTATCTGCCAAATCCTTCTGAAGTCGTCAACAAGGCAAATGTCAAAGATCCTAAGTATTTTCTTCTTTTTTCAAGTATTAGAAACCTGACTTTATTTTTTGAAGAACTGGTGAAGAATCGACTATCATTTTATCTCCCGATCGCAATAACGAGAAACCGTTTGTTGGACTCGCTTTCAAATTGGAGGTACATTATACTAACTCTTTTATAATCTCAATCATCTTTTTCTTAAGAAATTAATTATTTCAGGCCGGAAAATATGGCCAACTGACCTATTTCCGTATCTACCAAGGCCGACTGAACAGGGGAGATGTGATTCTGGCTTCGAAGGATGGAAGGAAAGTTAGGGTGCAAAGACTCGTCAGAATGCACGCCAATCAGATGGAGGTAGAGATTCTTTCATTGTAGTGAAATTTCTGAAGAAAGATAGCAAGACGTTTTCTAACAATGATGAATGATATGGAGGAAAATCTGTTCCTCGAGAAAGATTATTACAACTTCGAATTTTCAGGAAATCGAAGCAGCTTATGCCGGCGACATTTGTGCGACTTTCGGATTGGACTGTCATTCCGGAGAGACTTTCTGTTCCGATCCCAATTTCCAGCCGCATTTGGTAAAATCTTGCAAAATTGAACATTCGATTTTTGAAAATTAAACATAATATGATTTTTTATAGTATTAATAAGACGTAGAAATTAAAAATTCTTTCCCAAGCTAAAGCTGCTTCTCACACAACTAATAGGGATGTTCACGAGTCCTTTAGAGACAAAAAGTGCTGCGAAATAGTGCACAGAACCCGAGTCCTATTGTATTAGACTGCATCATATTTTTATATGGTATTTCTGTTTTCTGCTCCCCTCTCCGAGTCCTTTCGTTAGACAGACAGAAAGAAAAGAGAAATAGCATATAAAGATGATGCAATAGAACTCGCGACACATCCCTGATAACCAATAATTTTCATTTGACCACTTTAAAATAAGTGATTTTTTAAGGAATCGATGCACATCCCCGAGCCTGTGATTTCTATGTCGATCAAGCCAGTCAACCGGAAGGACGGAGACAATTTCATCAAGGCTCTGACTCGATTCACGAAAGAAGATCCCACGTTCAGGAGAGAGTACAATGCTGAGGCAAAGGAGACCATCGTGTCCGGAATGGGCGAATTGCATTTAGTATGTTCCCATAATTTTAGTTTAAAATGCTATTTTTATGCTTCGAAAAGAAACTTTCAATCGAAATATCAATGAATTTTTGCAAACAAATATGAGTGGTTTTTCTTGCAAAAAATATCTAATTTTTCAGCAAAAAAAACTAAATTTTTTGGACCACTCTACCGCTTTCTAATTTGGAAAGCAATGACTTTGGACCCATTTATGAAATTTCAAAGGGAAATTTGCAATCGTGCATACATACGGAATTTTCTGTGCTCGCGTGCTCGTATTCAAAACGCATAGAGAGATAGAGAGATCCCGATGCGTTTATGAATACACGAGCACTGGAGTTCCCAAATTATCGTGAAAGGGGTTGATTGATTTTATCAAAATTGCCTGTTTCAGGAAATCTACGCCCAGCGAATGAAGAACGAGTTCAACTGCCCCGTAGAGCTGGGTAAACCGACTGTGGCGTATCGCGAGAGTCTGGCTTCTCCCTATAAATTCTACTTCCGCCATAAGAAGCAGACCGGAGGTCAGGGACAGTTCGGAGAGATCCACGGAATCGTCGACCCGCTTCCTCCGGACAGGTAACAAAAGCTTCTCTATTATGTTGGAAAAGTACTGTTGCTTTTTCTCTGTTCAACTCAAATCACATTCTCTGTTTTGCTTCTTTTGAATTTACTAGAATTTATCATAGTTTGACAATTATCTTCATTGTTGAAAAGATAGGACACAGAGCTGAGACGAAGTTGAAATTTTCAAATTCGAAGTCGAAGTCGAAGTTGGCTCAAAAACCCTCGAAGTTTCGACTTTCGAAGTCGAAGTCGAAACTTCGTCTCAGCTCTGATAGGACACGAAATTTGGGAATTTGATTTTTATTCGAAAAAAAAGTTATGAAATCATTAGATCGGTGACTACTATATGACGGAGGGTTTCTTGTCCACGTCATTTCTCCCTACTCTTTTCTTAACTATAGACTCGGTCCCTTCCGTCAGTCGTCATATAGTAACTGCCCATTAGATCAGCAGTAACTTGGAAAATGAAGGAGAAGAGAATTTGAGGAACACAGTCGTCGAATTCACGGATGAAACCTACGGCAGCAACATTCCAAAGAACCTGTTCCCCGCTCTGAAGAAGGGTCTCGACATGATCGTCACCGAGGGACCGCTCATCAAATGCAAGGTTGCCGGAATCAATGTCAGAGTCCAGGTATTTTTTCCTACTTATAATATTCGGATTATTTCTGATCCTTAAAAATCATAAGTTGTAAACGCCGTTAAAATTTCACTTCTTCCTAACGCTCTTTTTCGCAGAATTTTACAACGAGTGATCTGTTGTTAAATTCTTCGGCAATGAGCCACTTTATATTGTCGATGAACGATAACTTGGAATAAAGTAAGAGGAGCGCGTTTCTCCCTCCTCCCACCTGTGAGCCACGGATCTCCTTCGATTTGATGAAACTTTCTTATGTCGGTTTTCTTTTCGCTTTTAATGTTAGTTATCGATAATTGGATAATTTTCACGGCGAAAACCCCGTTAATTTCTATGAAAACAAAGAAGCGAAAAGAATTATAAAAATCGCTCATGAACAATTGTCGTCTGTGCGCGCAAATAAGGACTCAAAAGAGGAGGAGAAAGAAATGCGTTCCTTTTACTTGATTCCAAGCGATCGTCCATCGACAATAACCATTTTATAATAGGACGGAGAGACGCACATGGTTGATTCGACTGAAATCGCTATGATCAACACGATGATGAACATGATGCGAGAAGGTTGATTTCGTTTTCAAATTCAATATTTGAAATGCCTTAATTTTAGCCTATGAAAAAGCTCAATGGATTCTTCTGGAGCCGATCATGAAAGTCGAAGTCACCATGCCCAATGAATTCCAGGTAAATTTTATTGTTTACTACTTTTAAAATTTAAATAAATGTAAAATAAAGGCAAAATTGGCATATTTTATCTTTTTTCAATATTTCAATTATGTTAGAAAAATCAACATTTTCAGGGACCAGTCGTCGCTTCTCTATCTTCTAGAAACTCGTTGATCATGTCGACAGGTTCAAATGAAGGATATTCCTCCATTATTTGCGAGGTTGGTATTGTTTCGGTCAAATTAAGTGAAGGTTCGTGTGTTGAAAAATAGCGAGAAAAGGCGAGAGAGGCAGGGGAAATTGCGTACCACCCTTTCCATTGTCCCCTGTTGATTCTCGTTTCCCTGCACTCTAGCCTCCCACTTTGCGCATAGTCGTGACGCGCATTTTCGCAAAGAGATTTTTAATACACGAACTGTCATTTCATTTAACCGATGCAATACATTTTTCTGATAGAAATTGAACTTTGACTGGGATTTCTAGACGCCCCTCTCGGATATGTTCGGCTACATGTCTGAATTGCGTTCGGTCACAGAGGGCAAGGGCGAATTCACCATGGAATATTCCAGATATGCGCCTACCACTAAGGATACTCAGGTCAGACTTCTAATTTCTCTTTATCTTTAAAAATTTCAATATTTTTAGACCTTTATCATAAATTAGCTCACGATAGCAACTAAGAATTAATATGATTCGTTAAAAAAATCTAGATTCCTTGAGTTTCATGGACTTTTTAGAAAATTTCTTCTATTTTTTATTTTCAAATTTCAGGAGCGAGTGATCAGAGACTGGCAAATTCTGCACGGACTCATCGATCCAAATCAACCGGACAAAAGTAAAAAGAAAAAGAAATAGGTTAATTTGAATTTAAAAATATTGTCATCTTTCCAATTGAAATCTCAAACTTTCATTTTTTAAATGTGCAGAGAAAAATCAACCGTCATTTTCTTGCACAATTTTATGACTTTTAAAAAATTTTTAAATTCTCTTTAAATCACCAGTCAAACCAAAGTAGATTTTATAGTAGGTAGAACATTTTAAAGAAATCCTTGTTATCATTGATAGAATGATTGTTAGTTGTTATGCTAAAATTGTTTATTCGTTTCTTTTTCGAATAAATTTAACAAAATTTTCGACACAGCAAAAGTTAGATAGGAACTGAGATTATGATTTCTGAGATGCATGAGATTAAAGCTTCAAATTAGAAGAAAAATGATCGAGAACAGGCAAAACCAGCATTTTATAATGTAGAGTCCGATGTTCAAAATCGATCCATAAGTGTGTACGACATGTCATAGAATTGCGATACGAGATCAGTATCGTGATGATTTGAATCACTTGCCAGGGGGTCGAGGCGGGAGTGTAGGAACTGGGGGAATTGGGGGTGGTCCTCCTCCACTCGGGGGTATCGGAGGAGAGCCTGCTTGCTTCAACAAAGGAGATGGTGGCGGATTCGCAAACGCGTTTGCAGGTACCACCTGAACGAATAAAGTCATTTGCAAAGTTTTCTTCTCGGTTTATATTTTGAAGCCCGCATTTTTCATCTTATGTGATGTGATCATTTATGGCTAAAATTCGCTATCGAATTTTTCTATCCCTTCAAACCTAAATCCGATGACGATAACGAATACCAACAGATAAATAAGCACAAGGACCTGTTATGTGGATAAGAATCATTTTCTTACCAACTGAGGAGTAAATGAGGTCGTAGGGGCATTTGACATCGTAGTTGTCATTATAGGTGCTGCAACAGGAGGCAAGGTAGGACCAGGACCGTTTCGACTTGAGACTCTTGGGGCGTTAGGTGCTAATGTTGGAGCAGTCGGAAGAGTCTGACGAGATGGGCCAGGGGTTCGTCTGACATCGTTCGCCACAGAAACTGTGGGCGGTCTGGGTGGGATGGTTGGTGCGTTTGGAATAGGGGGTGCTTGAGGTGGAAGTGGTGGACCTGCTTGAGCAGGCCTAGGAGGCAGAGGTGCGCTCATCTGCGCCGGACCAGGAGTTTTGGGGGCTTTCGGAATAGGAGGAATGGTCGATGGATCCATAGGAACGATGACGGCGGGAGCCTTTCCTGAGTTGTCGAAGTTGACGCCCGGGAATCCGTGAGTCGAGACGGGCTTGCCATCGTTTCCGATGGGCACTTCTGTGGTCATCACCGGAACGAAGGAGTTCTGAGGATCAGGACAGGTGAATGCGTCCTGCATGTGATAGGCGAGTTGGTAGGGTGACAGACCTGGAAAGGATTCATGCTTCGTTCAGTTTACTGTTTACGTCTTGCCTTGAAGCTGTACTGGCTGAACGAGGCATGTATCAGGGCATAGATACTCCACAAGTGCTTTGGTCAGATCATTGCGCTGCTGACAGCTGTTGTCACAGCATGGACCTAAGAATTTCTCCTGTTACTGATATTCTTATGAAGAAGTCTTTACTCGGCTCGATTTTGATGTCATCGCAAGCTTTGTTCTCACCCAGACTCCGACATGCCTCAATGTCACGGTTTGAGCATCTAAAATTCCCACATGTTCACAGATGCATGGCTCGCCTCGACTCACTTGTTCATCATGCTTGCGCAAGTTGGGTCGGCATCTTCCACTGTGATGTTGGCAAATCGAGTGTCGTAGATGTTGACGATCACTTGCACGGCACGGAACAGCCTGTACGTCTCTAGCTTCATCGCTACAAGATGATAATGAAACTAATTAGTTGGTCCATATCAGACAGAACAATGATGAATGATGAAGATCAAGAATGATGGAATGTGCTTGTTAGACAATCTAGCACATCTAAAGACAGATCCACACATGATCTTCGTGATATTCTGCGAAAGCAGACTAGAAAACTACTGCCGGAATAATATTGCAAGGAAGTTTATCTTCACTTACACTGAATCTCATAGATGGCTTTGAAGAAGGACGGAGCAGTCAATGCCATTTCTTTGGCGGTTTGCATGTACATGATGTTCGAAAAGATTGGGAGGTACTAGAATTTCAGGATTAGATTTTATCGATAACAATGAACTGTATTCTTGTGGCAAGAACATTATCTTCCTTGAAGAAGTGCTATTGACACTCGAACGTTGACTTTCTTTCTGTAAAACATGGCACCTTCGAGTATTGAGGGTAGGTCTTTGTCTCGTCCTGGAATGCAAAAAGGACATCGTCTCTGCAGACTGGTGCCAACAGAGAACAGCCTTCGAACTTGTCATCCGTCATTTCTAAAGGTTGACAACATTGAGTTTAAATTTTTAACCATTCACACTCACTCGTACAGAATCGTCTAGTCTTCTTGTCGAAGTGGGACCAGTACTTCTTCGAGCTCTCCATTCTGAACTTCTGTCCAAATTCTGGCGAACTCAAATCCTCAACTGCACGAGGCTCTTTCCATGGATTAGGATCAACCCATGGATCCTAAAAAAAGTGCTGTGTTGAAATTTCTTAGGATAGCTTGGAATATTGACATTTATATTTGTAAATGTTTGAGAGATGCACAATCAACCGTGCTTAGTGTAAGTCTGGTACATCCTCAAATTAACCTACTTCCTTTACAGTTTCGACGATCGACATTTCCTTCGTCATGTCCAGGTAGTCTGCCTGGTTTTCGTCGACTAAAATTCATTCTTTTTCATCAGCGTCCTGAAAGGGACACTAACTCGGTGTTTCGGGGAAGACTTTCTTGTTATTTGGCAAAATCGGCACCAACCGCGTTGGAACTGGTGGGCTCGTCGGCTGAAATTGCTCGATTCTTGATGGGAAACGGCCAATGTGCACCCAAGTACGCTATTGTGCGCCAAAGTTTTTGATGCGCAATGGCACACACCACACTGTTGATATTGTTGTTCCGAACTCGAGAAAGTCGAAAATAGGGAAGAAAGTGATGATTTGAAGTCACTCTCTCATTTTCACGTACTATTTCTCCCCTTCCATATGTTAATTCGCAAAATAGGTGCACCAATTTGCACCTCCCAGAATTGGGGCAAAACAATTTTGCAGAATTTGTAAGTAGATTTACCAATGAGTTTCCGTCTGCGGCTACGATTGGGGAAGTGACCTAAAATTTTGAAGTCGTGGCAAACTACGATAGCACATAAAATGGCGGCCAAAAAGAATTTGAATACCTATTTTTGCATATTAACCAACTTCTACTTATCATCCATCTCCGGTGAAAATAGACTAAAATCTAAATCTCTAGAGGTTGTAAAAATTAGAATTCAATGAATGAACGATGAATGCGCACGATTGTCGTGAGTTTTCAGCTCATTCTTGAAACTGCGCTAGCCCTGTGCGCCATTATACGAGATCTCTCTCGCGATTTTCTTGATAGAAACGTTTGGTTGCTTTTCAAAATAGAACAAACAGGTGGAGAAATTTTTGGCAATGAGCAAGTTTCACAACTAAGTTTGTTGAAATTCCAACTTTTCTGGAAATGGATTTTAGTCTATTTTCGTCGGAGATGGACGATAACCAAGACGACGAAATTTTTCTGGATGTGTATGCATTGACAATGCACTAAGTCTCATATAATATCAGAAATCTTTATTCTACCCGATTGGTAGAAGTTTCTAACTAGAAAATAGGTATTCGCATTCGTCTTGGTCGTCGCTTCATGCATATTATGCTGACCGGCTTAACGAACCCATCCTTCCCCCATAACGCGTTTGGGTCGTGTTTCTTGCAGAGTGGGTCATCATCTATGAAAATTGAGAGTTAGAAAGTTGATCTTCGTGCTTAGCTCACCCTTCGGTAATAAAGCACATTTGAATTTGCACAAGGCCTCGTCGTAAACCCGTCGCGCCTGAAAGAAACTTTTTAAGATTTTCCCTAATATCATAGGATTACTTGAAGTCCATCGTCAGTGAAGTTGGTGAATTCTCCCAACTTGATCAGTTTGCCAAGGTGCATGCAACCTAAACATGAAGCTCTTTCTACAGAAGCAGTGTTACTAATTTACCAACGACTTGGAATTCAGTTTCCTGACACTTGTAGAGTGTGCCTTCCTTCTGGCTGTCGTACCAAGTTTCTCCAACAGCAAAGAAGGGCGTTGGCATCCGGAGAGGATAGCATCCTAATGTTGAACAAATTCCAATGTAAACTTGATCGAATTCTTACCTTGGAACTGAAGACTTCCGCTAGTGCACTTGTGTCCGACCTGAGTGTTGTTCATCAGGTAGATTTCACCCTCCTTGCACGTTCCTTCAAGTGGCTCCCCAGACATCAACTCGTTGTAGACAATTCCATTGGTGATTGAAGCTAGGCAAAGGATGAGCCAGACATGCTCGAGGCAACGCCAGCGAGGAGCTGACGGCATTTTGATCACTACCTGAATAAAAGCGAATGTGACGGTCAAAGGTTTAGAACGATTATGACTATGATGCAATCTTATAGACAGAACTGTCGTTGTTGATCAATTTGAACGAAATTTCGTAGGAATTCACAATTCAGCGAGAAGAATATGAGTTTTTAAAATATGGCATATTTGTATTATATGACGGCACGATTTTGAATAGATTTGGAATAGTCCCTTCTTTCTTCTTCATTCTATAAAATCGTCCGCAATGTAGCAAAAGTTTCGTGCCTCAGCGTGCCGTGAAATAGCGGTTGCCGAAAAATATATATGCAAAATTTAATTCAGATCGATCAATTGAGCAATGAGAACTCCGTCCGCCAAGCTACACTCATAATCATAATTATTCCAAATCTTCGGCAACTACTGTAAGTATAAAAAGTTTACAAAAAATAAAATGGCCAGTTTCGGAGTTCCAAAAGTGGAACGGTTCCTGATCGTCCACTCCTTAAATACCTTCTCCAACCTACTGTAAGGTAACGATAGATTTGGAGGAAATTGGTTGTTATTTCGTGTTTACTTTGAACTTTTCCTTTCGTTTGCTTTCTTGGTCTTTGCATGCTCCGCTACTGACTTCCTCGGGTAATCGTTTCGTTCTGAGGGTTCAATGTCAAGGCCAGTCATTTCCTTGTCCATCATGCATTCGATGTGCATTCGCGGTTGCAGACGATCATTCGTCATCTTGACATCGTTCGCAATTAGCCCGTTGTCTCTTGCAAAATGGCATAATTGTCGTCGGCCAACGAATCTAAAATCATTTTCGAATGACTTGTAAATTTTGGGCACTTAAAAATGCACATTTGGGCTTGACTCGACCCCGTTTCACATTTACCGTTCTCGTCAAATGCGCCCTCATTATGCAATTATCCACCCACAAATTCAACATAGCGCACATTTTTTGAGCTAATTAGAGGAATTTGATCTAAAAGTCCCGGTTTCAAGGCTAATTGCCAATTTGCCGAGTTTTAGTGCGGATAAACATGAGGTTTGTTCACGTAGTGTATTTTATGTATTGTATGGTCGGGTTGAGTAAAACCGACAATTAGCCCCTGACATTGACGCGCATTAGACGAACAGCTCGGCGAGAAACAAAACGTTGAAGTTCGTAAATTTGAAAAGACACAAGGAAACAAGGAAGTGCTCCAGGAATGAACTGAAACTTTTCCATCTTTTCACATGCAGAGTGGGACCCAAATGAGTTTTACGATAGTAAAACCTTTAACTATGGTAGTAAGTGAGGTAGTTAAATTTTCGTTTAACTATGATAGTTGGACTTATTCGAGTCCCACCCCCAGGTTATTTATATTATTCGAGTGAAAATTTCAAACTTTTCACAATTCCAAATCGAATGAATCATTCTGTTGGCAAAAGTCAACCGAGATTTGGGCGGTCATAATTTGTCGTCTCTCTCCCGTTGACTGTTCCTTCTTCTCACTTTCTCTTTCACAGCCCTTGACATCGGTCAGCACACTCTTAGTCAAACAGAAACACCGCGCGATTCAGCAGCAATTCATCTAGACAGACCGAAGCTTATCCCTTCAACACTCACTTTCTCTGCACTCAGCGCCTCTATGCAGGACATCCAATGTTTGTGTTCATTTTTGGCAGCAATTGCTCATTTCTCGCGCGCGCCTTTTTGACCCCATAGGTGGGCGGAGCCACCGTTCCTGCGCGCCACACAACGCCAAGTCCTTCAAAATCAGGAAAAAGGCAAGGATCTCGTCCTCAGAAGGACCAAAAAAGGAGTCGCCCATATAAAAGACAGCCTGTTGCTAAATTTGGGTATCAGGCGACGCCGCTCGGATTAGGCTCAAAGCCCTCTATTCGCTGAAAGAAAGATATTTATTTTATCGTAGATATTAGATACTCTTATTTATTCGTTCGTCTCTAAACTACATACTCATCTAATGCAAACATTTATTTTTACATTTGGTCTGATTTGCTCTGTATTGGCTCAATTCGATGAGTTATCGATTCTGCAGGAGGTTTTGGACCGGACTACTCAGGATCCTAGTCGTGTTGCTGAGAGGTTGGATTTGAGTTATTCATCTTTCCCTTTATTTTACTTCTTTAGTACAAAGCTACCTACGAGCGGTCCTAATGTCGAGAAAATCTTGAAGCCTGATGAGAACATCGAAGAAGGTTCTGGGGTCGAGGTGGAGAAGGAAGGCCCACTGGTTGTCGTCACATCAACTGAGGCTTTCAAGACAACTACAGAGCCAATTGGTCAGTCCTCAAGGGCCTTTTGTAATCCACACCCGCGTTTTGAGGAAAGAGTAGGGAAGAGAGGCAGAAAAAAGTGGGTGTGGAATACAAAAGACCATCCTCAAGGACTTTTAGAATATGCCAGTGGGGTAGAAGTGTAGATGTAAATGCCGCAAAGTTATGCCTGCCACCCTGGAATAGTGAACCATCTATAGCCCTCTGGCCTATTTAAAAGAGAAAAAACTCTCACTACATGAGACTCCATTAACTCATCCTTTCAGATACCGTTCTAACTGGCTCAGGTTCTGGTACCTCAACGATCAGCCCAGTTCCGGCAATCACCCCATCGACTCAAGTTTGGGTGACAACGACTTCAGACCCGATGGACACCCTCTTCGGCTTTAAAGGACCCGATTTGGCCACGATCTATCGAAGACTCTTCCCATTCAACGATCAGCGCGTGATGAGACGACCGACCTACCAACGCCTTCGTCCATAAATTCACAAATTATAAATGAGTTGAAAATTTGAGCCTAGCAAAAGCCATCATTTAGTTTCTCCACTCTCTTATGTCCATTAACGACAAACTTTTCTTTGCACAATAATGGTAAATCGTTAATGGCGCGTGATTAGCGTGCTATACCGTATCGATTTTAGGTCCATTACGATCTAATTTTCGAAATGAACTATTTGGTGCATATCCCTTCCCTTGCTCGTGGTTATGAATAATTCTGTAACATTTTGAATCGTGTGGCACCTTCGTTAAAGAACATGATAGTGTTCTCAAGAAGTAATGTTGAATCATCGATGGCTATTTGAAAACAATATGACACCACGACATGAAACATAGATAAAATAGTAAAATGGCAGGATAAGATATCTTTTCTTACGCCATTTCACTAATATCTCGTTTCCATGATATTATGCAGGGTTAAAGTTGCCTAAACTGATTTCTTAATTTATCACTTAATGATGGCACCATTTCACAAGGCTCAAATTTTCATCATCTATTTGAAAACTGACGTCCTACTTGCCGTAATTCCGCTCTTTCGTATCACAGAATAGCTAGAAATTTTAGTGGTGTTTATTGGAAACTTATCTTTCGGGATACTAACATGGCATAAGCAACTCTTGACAGATTAATTCCAGGTTCAAACGAAACAAATTTTCAAAAAGTTATGCAATTAGGGTTTATTAGATTTTTAAGAGAATTATTACATGTGTCTCGTTGAAAGTCTTTCATGAAAGTATCTGTGATATTAATAGGGTTTTAGAATTGTTTGCGTAACTATAGACGAATGTTGATGTGCAGTTTATTCTATACTAAAGGGTAGTCTGGATCAGATGTAATTTTATTATTTCGCGTTGAATAAATGTTGTTCGTAATGATATGAATTGAAATACTATAGATAATTCATTGAATTATGCTTGAAATGATTCATTTAATTCAAGAATATGTAATAATTCGACAAAACTATCCTATCATATTCCAAGTTCGAGTAATCAAATACAAAAATAAAATAAGATTCAGTTTATTTGTTGACTTTGGATTGAGAAAAAAAGAGGAATGCATTTTAGGGAGGACGTGCGTTGTCCACCAGAATCTTTAGTGGATAACGCTACGGACTCAATTTCAACGTTTTTTTCAAAACATATAGCAGAAATAGCTAATCGATTTCTTGTGAGCAGTTGTTTAATGTATTCAGAACATATTATTCGTCGGCAACATCAATGTTAGCGTATTTTTCTTATTTTATTTAAATAGCCTATGCATTTTCTTCTCAGTCAATCTCTCCTTTTCGTTATCTGATCGATGATGAGGCATTTCTTTATCATTTTCATGGCATTAATCCATTTAGTTTCAATTCAATATCTTTCAATAGTTGTTAAATTTATTTCATCGTTCTGCCACTATAAGTTTTGTTCTTCTTAATTCTAATATCAATGCAAGAATGTTTAAATAAACAATATTTAATTTACAACATTATTTGAAGGAAAAAGCCTATATAATTAATATGAAGCTTGATCCTAATGAATTATGATTCTTTATTCACTTGAGCACGAATGCTTGAGATGTGTTCTAAAATAATTTTAATTTATAGATGACAAAATAATTGGGAAATGGTGTACATCGGCATCGACCTGGGAACAACGTATTCGTGTGTTGCTATCATTGAAAATGGAGTGTGCAAGATAATTTTTGATGGCGAGGGTAAATTAATTTTGATATATCATTTTCAAAGTAACGAATTGTTTAGGGAAAAATTTTCTTCCGTCTATAGTTTCTTTTGGTGACGAAGAGATTCTGATAGGCAATCCAGCTCTGAATTATCATGATTTATCAAGTGTTCTCTACGGTTGGTTTAACGCTTCTACTGATCATTTATTAAGCAATCTTTTGAAGATTCAAAACGACTCCTTGGATGGAAGTTTATGAATAATTTGCCAATTGCGGAGAATCGTTCACTTTGGACATTCAATTTGGATACAAGACATGTGAGTAACGTATATTTTTCAATAGAAGTCCATCCGACTTATCGACTTTGTCAGATCATATCTCCTAAAAATCTATCCAAAATTATAATCCAGGCATTTTCTAAAAGTACAAATACGAATCTAAATTATCCATCTCTTCATAGGATCAAATTTTGATAAATGAATAGCTTTGAGAGTTCAAAGTCAAAAGTTAGGGTAGATTTTATTATAGGTCTTACGGTATTTAATTTCGACTAATTTAGAACAAAGTGGGATATGTTTTGAATAAAGGAAAACCTAACGAAAGATTCGTGACGCCCGAAGAGGTTTCGGCTGAGATTTTGAAGAAAATAAAGGCGATTGCTGAGGTTCGCTATTTTCGATGTTTTGAAAGTTATAATAGTTTTAATATTCAGTCATATATTGGAAACCAAGTGACTGGCGTAGTGATCACAATTCCAGCTAATTTTCAAGACAATCAAATAGCTGCAACAAAACGAGCTGTTGAAATGGCTGGGCTTGAATTGGAGTCATTAATTGACGAGCCCACAGCGGCGGCAATTGCTTATAATGCTGAGAGGAAATTGGATGATTCAATGATAATGATATTCGATTTTGGTGGAGGTAAATGGTTATTTTATTATATTTTCGTGCGAGTTATTTTTATGCATTTTACTTTTATGAACTTGGCACATTCGATTGTGGAAAAGTAAATTAAAGCGATATGATTTAGGAACTCTCGATATCAGCATATGTGAAATAAAGAATGGGAAAATCACGATTAAAGCTGTGAAAGGGGATGAGCACTTGGGTATATTTTTTAATATTATTCAAATAATTTTTTTTTATCAGGTGGACAGGATTTTGACGGGATAATTATGAATTATGCATATCAGGAATATATGAAAACATCGGATTACGATATTTTTACAAATAATCATTCGGTTAAACGATTGAGAAACGAGTGCAAAATAGCAAAAGAATCGCTCTCTTTTACTGCTTCAGCAGTAAACATTCATGTAAACGATGAAAAATAAAGTAATTTTATAATTTTCCCAATTTAGTTGGACATCGATAAGGGACCAGACTTGAATGTAAATTTATCAAGAATAAAACTCAACGAATTATGTAATGGTTTATTCATCAAAGCGATAAATTTAATCGATCAGACATTAAAGATGGCTCGACTTCATGAAAGTGATATTAGTCATGTGGTATGTTTTACTGAAATCAAATTTTCCAGGCAATTTTAAAAAATATATATTTGTATTTAGATTTTGGTGGGTGGATCAACAAGAATTCCTGCCGTTAAAGAGCTTCTAGAGGGAAAATTCGGAAAAGATAAATTGAAGCGCAACATAAATCCAGATGAAGCCGTCGTATTTGGAGCAGCTATTTTGGCTGATGCTATTGAAGTAGAAATTATTATACTGCAAATATTTAAGAAAAATATTCTTGAAAAAGCCAATTCCATTGATTAATGATACGACGAATTAATTAACCCCGAATATCAATAATTCGCAAATTGGTTACAATGCCAATCCCGACGAGGCTGCAGCTCATGGAACTGAGATTATTAAAGATGCTTTCGAGGCTTGAAAATAAATAATTCACTATTAAAACGCGTGATAATTTCAGAAAGGCATTGAAACTCCATTGATTGATAATACAATGGTCGAATTAACCAAAAATATTAATAATTCGCAAATTAATGGAGACAATTCATTAAACCTTGACGATTCTTCAAATCCTGTAAGTTAAAACTCAATTTTTCATCTGATATCTTACATACACTTACGATATGTCGTTAAGCTTATTGTTCGTCCACCTGAAACTCTTCAATTACTAGATCCAAACGATCAAGCTGCAATGAAAACGAGGTAGAATGTTGATGATATAACGGAGCATCTTGAAACGTGAAATTGCATGGAGCGGATAATTTAACGCGCGAAATATATGAAAAAATAAAAATAAATAAATATTATATTATTTATTGCCTTTCAGGAGAAAAAAATGTTTTTCAATTCGTGAATATCCTTGGTTAAAAAAATCCATTTTCCTAGTAGTTCCATTATGTGCACTTCTTTTGGCCGGTGTTGTTATTCTAATTCTTAAAAGTCAGCAGGTGCTAGTTTATTACCATTAATTAACATTTACATGAATAAATTATAGCCGAAATCTGGTAATTCTTTGAAGATCGATCAAAACACTCGATTAAATAGCAGGAACAAGAATGAATCACTGCCGAAATTTGACAATTCTTCGAAGATCAATCAAAATACTCAACCAGATAGCAGGAATAAAACTTTATTCTATCGTAAGAAATATCCTGTTGTATTCTCGAAGGTTAACTTTAGTATTTAGTGCTTTATGAAAACAGCAATATTAGCGAAGGAAGAATTTACCTGTTCGATTCGCATAATAATTCTGTTGAGCAGATTGCGAAATTTACTAATTATTATTACCCATATCAAATAGCAACTACACAGAATAAAGTAAATTCTTATGCTCGTTATTTTGATTAATTTCTCAGATTTCAGATTTTTGCATTGGATGAAAATGAATCATTTGAAATATTTGATCTGAATACTCGACAAATCAATAGAGATAACAGTGCAAAAGCCAATAGGTTGGTTTAATTTTATTGTATTCTTTGCAGGACAAGATCCTCCTGAATGGCGTGAAGATGCATCTGTGGCTTATTTCAAAGGCAAATTGTACTATTTGGGTGGATATTATCCTGAAACAGAGGAAGGGACGAATCGCGTTGATGTAAGAAGATCGAATGAAAGTCCATAAAATATGAATTCAGGTTTTAATAGATGGAAAATGGCTAACAGGGCCTGCTCTTCTTCTTCCAATTGGAGAAGCTCAAACAATAACATGCAATGAAATTTTATACGGTCACATTATAGCATATTCATTATTGCAATTATGGATATTCAGTTATTGATGGATGGAATAGTAAAAAAATATATCGATTATCAGATGACGAACGGGAATGGGTTGAAATTGGAGAGATTCCAGAAAAACGAGTTGCTTTCGGAGTTGCATCACTAAATGGAATAATTTACATAACTGGAGGATGGAAGTCGTTAATTTACCTCTTATATTTTGTATGCTAATAATGTATCATTATATATTTAGTGATTTTAATGTAGTAAAATCCTCCCTGTGTTTTGATCCCTCAGCTCCAGTTGGCAGTCGAATTTCTCGAATCGCTGATATGAATTATGCAAGATCTCATCATTTGCTTGTTGCTGCGAATGGAAAACTGTATACAATCGGAGGGTGAGCTGAGATTTAGCATATCTTTATGCGAAATATTTGTTAACTTAGATTTCAAAATACTGAGAAGGGAAGTGATGGTTTTTACCGGCCGATAAACTTTTGTGATGCTATTGAAGAATACGATCCACAAACGAATAAGTGGCGTGAAATCAGCAGCATAACATAAAATAAAGCTTAATTATAATAATCCCAGATTTCATACAGCAATTTTATTCAATAAAGTGAAATAATAATTTAATTTCGATGCACATGATACAGACAACCCTCGAAGACATCCAAGGCTGATGAGGGATAATTGTAACTAAAATAACTTCTTTTAATATTTCTTAAAATGACAATTTCTTACTTTTTCTCTTCCTCTTGAGCATGTTTCATTTGAATGCAAGATGACATTTTGGATGGTATTCGAAATTGAACAGATTATTGTTCAACAAATTAAAATTCCTTCATTTGTTTATTTCTAATTCCTATCATTTGCTAAAATTGAAATTTCATGATAAGATTCTTTCACGCAAAATATTCAACATTGCTATTCTCTTATCAATTCTTATTCAATATAAAAAGCTGTTTTCTTACTCCTAATGATTATTGATCTTTTTATTTATTTGCGCATGAATGCAGAATTTATTTCCTAAATCAGTACAAATTTTTAATTTTAAAAATAAAAATGGTCTATATCGGCATCGATTTGGGAACGACATATTCGTGCATTGCAATCGTCGAAAATGGAAAGCCTATAATCATTTACAATGAAGAAGGTAGATCAATTATGAAATCCTCCTATATATATTCTTTCCATTGTAATTTGTGTTCAGGCAAAGATTTTACACCATCGATTGTATCATATGGCGATAATAAAGAAATATTAGTTGGTAATCATGCACTCAACTATCCTGATCTCACACGAGTTCTATACGGTTTGTATCCTTTAGTCCATAATCCGGGAGGCGCAAAGTGGCGCACGATCATTTTTTGGCAACTAGTATTTGACGAAATGATTTTTGTCAATAAACTCCGTGTTTCTATCGAAAATGAGAGATTAACTAAAATCATTCTTTTCCTCTTCATTTTCGACCTCCCAGATTTCGGGCTCAATAATGTCCAAAGTGCTACCCTATTTTCGAATTTATTTTGTAGATTCAAAAAGACTTCTCGGTTGGGAATTTATGTACCGTCTGCCGATTGCCGAGAATCGCTTATTATGGACATTCGATTTGGATACAAGAAATGTGTTGCATTCATTTTTCATTATAATAAATATAATATTCTAGGAATCAGTAGGCTATGTTCTGAATAAAGACACTGCGAAAGAACGATTTATTTTGCCGGAAGAGGTGTCAGCCCATATTCTACGACAAATTAAATTAATCGCAGAAGTTCGATATTTAAATAATATCTATTTAGCAATTTAACATTTATCTCTTAGAAGTACATGGGAGAACCAATAACAGGGGCTGTTGTTGCGATTCCGGCCTTCTTTCAGACAGCTCAGATAGAGGCTACGAAAAGAGCTGTTCAAATGGCTGGACTCGTATTAAAGATGCTAATTAAAGAGCCTACAGCCGCTGCTATCGCGTACAATGAAGACAGAAAGTTAGAGGATTCAAACATAATGATATTCGACTTCGGCGGAGGTAGGTATATAAACATTATTCGAAAACAACACAACCGAACGGTTGCATCAATGAACTTTCAGGCACACTTGACATTAACATCTGCAAAATTGAAAACGGAAAACTCGCTATAAGGGCAGTTTATGGAGATGACCATTTAGGTAAGATAACATTTAATATTCTTTTCATAATGTACCTGAATTTCCATTTTAATAGGTGGTCAGGATTTCGATGGAATAATTATGAACTATGTATTACAAGAATATATGGAATTATCGAATAATGATATTTTTGGAGATAAACGCTTGATTAAACGGCTAAGGGCCGAGTGCCGATTGGCAAAGGAAGCGCTCTCCTTTAATGCTCCTTCTTATGATATTCATGTTAGGATTATTATAAATAGTAGGAGTAGCGAATTATAAAATTCAGTTGGACATCGGTTCATATGACCATTTGGATTTACATTTAGAATTAACGAGGATAAAGTTTAATGAATTATGCGAGAAGCTTTACACAAGAACGTCCAGGCTAATTGATGATACGCTTAAAATGGCTAATATTAGGACAGATGAGATCGATCACGTAGTAAGTAATCACGAAAAACCTTCCCATTCTGATCGAAAATATTTTCCTTAAATTATTCATTCAGATTTTGGTGGGTGGGTCAACAAGAATTCCTGCCGTTAAAAACCTTTTAGAGGAAAAATTCGGAAGTGAGAAATTAAAATTCAATATTAATCCTGATAAAGCCGTCGTATTTGGGGCAGCTATTTTGGCTGATGCTATAGAAGTAGAAATTATTATACTGCGAATATTTAAACAAAATGTTCTAGAAGGAAAAACAGATTCCATTGATTAATAATACAATGATCGAACTATCTTGGGATATAAATAATTTGCAAATTGATGGAGAAAATTCATCAAGTCCTGTAAGTTAAAGCTCAATTTTTTACTTGATTTCTTACATACAGTTACGATATATCGTTAAGCTTATTGTTCGTTCGCCCGAATTTTCTCAATTACTGGATGAAAACAACCAAGCTATGACGGAAACGAGGTGAAACGTGGATTATATAACGGGGCATTCTGAAACGTAAAATTGCATGGAACGAAAATTTAACGCGCGAAATACATTAAAGAAAAAAATAATCATTTACTCCATGCAATTCCATTTATCTTTTAATTGAAACATACATACGCATTTCTTTTGTCCGGAGTATTTTACGAAATTAATTATTACCGATGAAATTTAGTTTTTTTTTTTTAAAATAATTTTATCTGAAAATATTTTATCATTTACCGCTTTCAGGGAAAATCGTGAATATCCTTGGTTTAGAAAAACCAATTTTCTATTAGTTCTATCATGCGGATTTTTGATCGGTGGTATTATTCTAGCTTTTTATATCGTTAAAAATATTCAATCAAATAACGGAGATAAAACTTTTTACTGTAAGCGATAAGAATAAATTTAACGGAATAAAAGATACAATAATTTATTATAATTTAGATGTATATTTAAATAATGGTGAATATGAAGGAAGAATAAGTTTGTTCAATTCATATTCCTGTTCAACAGAATGGATTGCAAAATTCCACAATTGGTATTGGCCATATCAAGTAGCAACTATACAGAATAAAGTAGATTCTTATGTTCGTTATTTTAAATAATTTCTTGGACTTCAGATTTTTGGAATTAACAAAGTAGATCAATCAATTGAAAAGTCATTTGAAATATATGACTTGAATACTCGAAACATTTCAAGAGGTTTTATCAACAAATCCATGAATGATCGATTCAAAGAATTTTACAGGACCAGATCCTCCTGAATGGCGCACATATGCATCTGCGGTTTATTTCAAAGACAAATTATATTATTTGGGTGGAAGGGATCCTAAAACTAGAACGACTACTAATAATGTTAATGTAAGAAGATCAAATGAAAATTTATGAAATAATTTATTCAGGTTTTAATAGATGGGAAATGGCAAATAGGACCTACATTTCCTCTTAGAACTAGTAATCTTCAAGCAATAACATGCGATGAAATTTTATATGGTCACATTATAGCACATTTATCATTTTAATTATTGATATTCAGTTGTTGATGGATATGATAGTAATAAGATATATCGATTATCAGACGATGAACGGGAATGGATTGAAATTGGAAAGATTCCAGAAGGGCGAACTTATTTCGGAGTTGCATCGCTAAATGGAAAAATTTACATAACTGGAGGATGGAGGTTGTTAATTTTGTATGATAATAATGTATCATTATATATTTAGCGATGGTGATAAGGTATTCAATTCTTGTTGGTGTTTTGACCCCTCAGCTCCAGTTGACAGTCGAACTTCCCAAATCGCTGATATGAATTATGCAAGATATCATCATTCTCTTGTTGTCGCTAACGGGAAATTATATGCAATCGGAGGGTGAGCTGTGATTTGCATATCTTTATACGAAATATTTGTTAACTTAGATTACAAAGGTCGTATAAAAATTTTTGTAATTCAATCGAGGAATACGATCCAAAAACAGATGAATGGCGTAAAGTCGGAACAATAGCATAAAATAAGCTTGATTATAATAATCTCCGATCTCATATAGGAATTTTATTCAATAAATGTGAAATAATGATTTAATTTCAATACACATGATACAGACAACTCTCGAAGACATCCAGAAGTGATGAGGGATAACTGTAGCTGAAATAAATATTTCTTTTAATCAGGGTTGTACGAACTGGACTGAACTTCGAACTATCTGGAAGTTCAGTTCAGTTCAAGCTCGATTTTTCGAACTACAGACAGCCCTGATCATATCATTTACTCTCCATTATTTGCGACAACGTCATTACCAGAAAATTCAATTTTTTTTGTTTTAAGTGCGGTCGTATAAATTCAAGGAAGCCAATAAGTAATTGATAGCATATCGAAAATTGACCAACTTATGTTAACCTTTCGAAAATATTCACCCTGAAGTGAGTTATTCCGGAAAATGCGATAATTAGTGATCATTTTCGAAAAACAAATTGTACCACGAGAATCAGTGAAAAACTGAACAACATGTGAAAATCAGCCAAATTGACGGACACTTGGAAACCACCTCTTTGCTAAGACTTTGGTTTTTCCTGATATTCATTCTTAATCGGAATGTGGTTGATTTGCGGCCAAGAATCTATGTAACTCGATTGTATTTTTAATTCAAATTTGTATTATACGTAAAAGTTCTTTTCAGCATACGCATCAACTCAAATAAATATTTATGAATTAATGCAAGTTTCATTAGCAAAATGAGAAAAAAAACTTGTTTTTATGACATATCATAACTATAAGACGCTTTTATATAAACTATTTATTTCCATAAAGACGTAATTAGCAAAGCGTAAAATTACATTCATAATTTTAAAATAATATTAACCCTTGTAACAGGATGATGAAATCTTTTCTTGTTTATGCTAAAAATTAGTCTTCCTTATGCGAATTTCGTTTTATCAGGTTTGTACGTTAACCTTATGTAATCTCGGTAAGATACTTCGATTTTGAGAATTGTTCGATTTGTTGACGATAGAGATATTTGCTAAATTTAGCTAATTGCTTCGTTGATAAAGTTCACTATCTCCTTACTTGAAGCAAGTGTCTTTTTGGGCATTAGCTTAAGCAATTGTGATTTGGTAAATTCACGGTAGAACTTATTTGAGGCCATCATCGCAATTGACCCAACAAATCCATGATTTGATAAAACATATATAGTGATATTCGTCATAGCTGAAACTTTCTTTGGGTTCAATAGAAATAACGTTATAAGAACATACTTCGATCATACTCATTTCCGGAAAACCCAATGTAAATTGGTATGGCCATGAGTAAAAATGGGGCGAGAATCTGAACTAATATTTATTTTATGTCTAGACAAGCTGAAATAATTAATATAAAGAAGAATGCGAGTTTCACTTTGATATTTTAGATAGCTTTTTTTATTTTTTATTTAATTCAAGTTTCCATCATTTAATCCAAGCAATTATAAATACTGCTCATATCACTCGAATATCTATATTTCTGACCTGTGCACATAGAGCGAATAGGAACATTTTCTGCAGTCGGTGTGTATTTTCCGAAACGAAATTCTTCTTCCAAAATAGATTGTAGAGTGTTAGAATCACGAAAACTGTTACCACCTGAAACATGCATTTTATAGCAAAGAAGATAGAAAAGGGTTCATTTACCACAACGCAAAATGATGTTATTATAAGCAAACCCTTATGGGCAAAACAAAATGTGCAAATATCAAAAACGATGGACTGATGATACCATAGCGAATCAATAGGTGTCTGCCAAAGCTGAAATATGAAATGTTAGCATTTTGTAAAGCAACTAGATATGCATCAAATATAGTGGTAAATAATTGAGAATTTTTCACAGGTTTCTGCATTTGTTTCATGAAATTGTATTTCATTTTATTATCCTTAGAGTGCTCGGAAATGATGTCCAAAATTTTCGAAAACGGAAATCAAGAACAACCAGACGAAATGGAAGATAGCGAAAATTTTTGAACATCTTGATTGTGACTCTTGTAGAAAACTAGAATTAATATTCTACTTTAGCTAATTCTAATTTTGCAATATCTTGATTTTGTGAATATTTGATATAGGGTATCCATGACACTTGGACATAGCTCAAGTCGAACATTATTGTCAGAACTATGCGAGTTTTAGTTATTTGGTTGCCGTGTTTGTCCATTCGAGAGCATTGATATCGATACTCAAACAACTCCAAAATCGAGACACCAACTCCTAAAATACAATTTTAAATGTAGAAAATCAGCATAATGAATCGACTAAAACGACATTTCTGAGTTTGATAAAAACAGAACATTAATTTGATTTTTGCACATAAAGTCTAATATCAAATTTTGCATTTCAAAGTTAGCTCAAGAATACAAAAGCGAAATTAAATTTCTTTCAGAAAAATAATGCGAAACTAGGACTCTCATGGAAAAATAATAATTTCGTCTGTTCCAGATCAATATCATATTGAATGAAGAAATATATCATACTGTTAACCAACCTGCCAAAGTGTAAGACCAAATCAATACTTGTGCAACCCCATTCAAATCGAATACATGATGTAGCAATCCATTAGTAAATCCGCTCAGATATGGTAGGAATACCAACGGACATAGCAGCCAACTCATATGCAAGTCTAATAATGTTGCTCTAAAAATTAAATTAAAAAATTAACAAAAAATATATAATAATGCACATACAATATTTGATATTTGGCCAAAAGACACTTGTAGTAGTAAGTCATGGACTTGGGTGAGACATAGATAATTAGGTAAAGACCGAAAATATTGATAGGCAACTGAATAAATCCGAAGGCTCGCAATATAGCAAAATAATAGTCACTATCATAGTGAATAACCGTTATATTTAGCTCATTCATTGACAACTAACTTTGAGGGAATCTAACTAAACAAAAATAAGCATAAATGATATGCCTAAACGTTAAAGCTATACGAATTAAATGCGTATTAGTAAATAGCCGATGAAAGCATTATATCTATTTGCATATTTTGTTATCTGAACTTTGAAAAATTGGAGATTTTTGATTAAACAGCTGAAATTAAAAATATCAAAAAATAACGATGAGAATTCTTACGTAATTATCTTTGTCTATCTATAGCGCATTGCTTGAAAGTTCAAATTATTAAAGCTATGTAATTCTGCATATGAAGATACTATAAAAATGAAGTTTCATAAGTAAAATCCATGTAAATTTGTTAGTTGCCACGGCATTGCCTTTTCACTTTGTCTGTGCATCCAGAGAGTTCATTGTCCAATTGTGTGCATTATTTCAGGATTACGTTATGTACCATCATAAAAACCTTTATTAAAAGCAAAAATGTTCAAATGTCTTAAATTCCGAAACAATTATAATGTTTGATCATCAAATCTGTACATCAATTTTGTTTAGTTTCAACATGGTAAGTCAATTTATAGAGTTATCTGATTCTTCTTTTCCCACTATTAGATATGGGCCTAGGGAACATTTTTGCTCCAGGAACGGCCTCCGAAACTTGACTTGAACCGGTCAAAACGTACAACAAAGTTTTCAAATAGCTCGTTTGAGCCTTGCAGATCTCGCCCATCTCCTCAAGTTGGGTATGAAAGATTATCTTTTACTTGTTATTTTGTGATAGAAAATGTATCGTTTTCCAGCCCGCCACCGTTGTAAAAAGCCATTTTTGCTGAAATAACGCAATGCAAAGCTATTTGGCACTTGCGCTTTCTATTTACAACTTTAAATTTACAAAAAAAAATTATTCATTCACGATAGAGTCATAACGTAACACGATCTGTCAAGCGGTGCATAGGGCTGAATTTTCTAATTTCTCTAGTGCACATTATTTTTCTCTTTGTAATTTTGTTTCTCGTCTAAGGATTTCTTACCGGACATTTTTTTTCGAAATTCTTGAACCCATGTCTTAGAGATGGGACCTGTAGCTCTAAGAAATGGGCTTCAGGTTTTTGAAACAATGCTCGCTAAGAAATCCTTAGGGAAAATTCAATTTGACAATGCACCAATTTACGTTATGTTGACAGGCCGTGAATAGTGTAATTTGAGATCTCAGATTCTATATTGATGTTTGCGTCGGAACATTCTCTGATCGATTTGATCAGTTTCGGTGACGTTTTCGAAGTTCCAAATCGGTTTGTCCACGAACGTGATAAAGCATTTGTCTTCTTTCATGCACGATTTGGGCTGTCGTTCAAACTCGATGAATTCCAACTGATTCGTTCCTTTCTTCAAGAGTGCAGCTGGCACATAGAGGGTGATCTGGAATTGAAATTACTCATGATTTTGAAAACAGAGGTTATTGTTTATCATAGAGCAAGAAGTCAGTCATTCATCAAGAATAGTAAGCATGCCGTTGTGTATTCTATTCTTATTCCTTCGACAAAATTGGGTGTCTAATGAAGAGGTGTGTAATTCTTTCGAACTCTCCTAGTCGCTCTTTCATTTTTGATAACCTTTTATTTTGAGCGAATAAAGAAACCTGAGGCCCTTGCGTAACCCAGTAGCGGCCGATATTGTGATATTTGTTGATGAAGACGACTCCTTTCCCCCATCCACTCGGGTCCAAGAACGTATCGGCTGGTTCGTCGACTTCAAATTCAGCCCAGAAACCTCCAAACGGTTCCAATAAATCATTCTGAAGCAATATTCTCTTTCAGTAAAGTGAGATAAGGATAAAGAAAACTAGCATTGGAGCGCGTTCATACTTC
This sequence comes from Diploscapter coronatus, assembly GCA_964036155.1. Taxonomy (NCBI): domain Eukaryota; kingdom Metazoa; phylum Nematoda; class Chromadorea; order Rhabditida; family Rhabditidae; genus Diploscapter; species Diploscapter coronatus. The sequence continues at coordinate 83,539,251 of OZ038422.1, read as the reverse complement.
GCTCACGCTCACGTGAGCTAACAAAAAACAGACGTGAGTATGAGAGACGCAAAGAACACATGCTCTTTTCCTCTCTCACTCTCACGTGCCATTTCTTTTTGCTTACGTGAGCGTGAGTGGAGGAGGATGAACGCGCCCTTACCGGCTTTAATGTTGGTTTCTCTTGCGATTTTTCTTCGGTATTAATTTCGTACGGGAAATTAATCCAAGGTGCACAACTTCGCCAATTAGTCACTTTCTGACCATTCAGGTAGACATCGCCAATAATTCCCTGAATGAATGTGCTGTAATTTCACTGAAAACGTGTTCTATTCAAATATTTTGCCGTCAATAGGATAATGAACTTTTAGATGGGATTCCAACTGCCATACTATTTTTACAATCTTTGGTCAAAAATAACTTGAGAAAATGATTTTTTTCTCGAAATTCCATAAAAACTATTTGATGATTCATTACTTTGTGATCATTGATGGTCTCCCAGTTTTGTCTGCCTTGATTTTCAACAAGAATCACCAGTTGCTGCGTTCCATTTCTGCATTTGGTAATATTCAACTCATGCTTTTGCACGCCGTTGAATGAGTAAGTCAGTGTTCCCTAAAATTTCATTCGATAATCTCCTCTGAAATAATACCGTACTTCGTATCGATCTCCTCTATCATTTGTACCCGAGGTTATAACATATGCAAAGTCTTTGAACTTCGGAATCGACAGAGTACCGCAGACATTTTGCACAGTCTAAATTCGAAACACGATCATGTTATGATCAGGGCTTGGACTCAGGTTCAATTTACATGCCTTGTAAGTCAATAATTTACAAATCTTGTAAATTTACTTACAAACCAACTTACAAGATCATTTTAACCTTGTAAGTTACTTGTAAGACATGTAAGTTGAACTTGAACCCAAATCCAGTCTTAAACAGAAATGAGATGGAATGGCTATTTGATAAGTCTGAAACGTAATTGGTTCTCGAAATTTTTCAGAGTCGGAATCGGAACTGAAGGAAGAGATCTTCACGAATTTTCGTAATCAAAAGCGGAGTCGGAGTTCCGTTTCAGCCTTATTTATAAGGGGCACAGGTCACGAAATGACGAAACCCTATTTGGAAGTGATCGAGGTGATGGTAATAATAAGAAGAAGAATAAAGTAGTCAAATGTTTCTCATAATATCAGATAAGATGACCAATTCTATTGCTTTGTCTAAATCGAAATCAAACCGTTTCATAGGCTATGAATCCCAGCGATCCGTTGAGTTTCTCCGCATTTGGTGGGTATTTCGAAGTGATGCATCCCTTTCTATCACTATGCTTCCCAAACATATCTCGAATGCTATTTCGTGGCCTACTCAGTTTTATCTTTCCATACGCCTTCTTCCTATGTTGCAAATTCATAGCTATAAAAAACGAGTTTTAATTTACTTGCTGTTCTTCGGGACTGGGAGTGGCTTGTTCTTCCAGTCAGGAATACCGTTGATGAAATCTCTTATCGCTAGATACTTTTCGGTGATATCGCCAGCCTCGGAAATAGGCGCGAAGTAGTCATACGATGTAATTACCTGAGCATCAATTCAATTGACAAAAATCCTCATTTCAAAATACCGGTCCTTGCGGCTCAGCACCGTTCCAGAACCTAAAACAGCCACGTTAGATCCGACCCGATTCGATCCGACGAATCAGATCGCAGAGGATCACGATTCTTGAAAAATCATTTGGGTCGGATCGGATTGGGTTGGTTTTTTCTTTAAATGCATTAGATCGGATCGGATATAAGATGTAATAGATCAGATAGGACGTTTTTCGATCGACCAACAAGCCTACCCGAAGTTGGTTCCTCCGTGTATCATGTAGAAATTGAAATTCGCTCCGACATCGTACATATCTAAAGAAAATTTGGGAAAAATAGTGATTTTTCATCTTTTTAGCGACAACTGGAAACCACGAGACACGAAGCATGGAGAGATAGTATGCAAAAGAAAGCCTATCATCCCCTATATCCTACCCTAATCCTATACTATTTCGCCTATGTCTCGTGTCTCGTGGTCTCGCGGTTTCCAAGTAGCCTGTTTAACATACGCTGCATCGATTTGATGATGGAAGCAGTGGATGGGAAGGTTTGATTGCGGACGCCCCAACGGGTGAACCAACCTGCGTAGAATTCGGAATTGACCAAGGGTCCTAAATCAGAATTTTAGTTGGAATATTCCTAAGGGTGCGTTTATACTTTGCTTGCGAATGCTCGCGAACACATAAGAGTGGCACGTGAAGAGAAGCGAAACAAAGAAGATGTTTTCGTAAGCAAAAACTAGCATAGAAGTGCATGAGACGCCGACGATGAAACCAGCGAGGATAAAAGCATAGAGAACACATACATATCAGAGAATATCAGAGAGCATAGAGATAATAACGTGCACGAGCAAAGTACATATATAAACGCGCCTTAAATGAATAACCCCACCTCTGACGGCATATTCCATCTGCATTTCGAAATAGTGGTTTATCATCTCAGGCGTATCCGGCCCGAAATCTATAGTAGGGTAAGTTCCAGGCGTGTAACCGCACTTCAACGACCATTCAGGATCGGCTAACAATCAAATTTCATAAAGAATGTAAATTAAAAAAAAAAAATACTTGTATACAGAACGACTTCTCCCAGCATATCGTGCGTTATGTCCCGCAACCATTCGGTGTATTTGCTAATTTTTTCAAATGATATTTTAAAATGAAGATCAGGGTTACTTGTCGCAAGCATCGTACATTCCATACTCGTTTTCGATTTGTACCATCAGGACTAAAATTTCTCGAATAATAAATAATTCCTCGCGTTTATGATGACAAAATACCTGGGCCCCCGTTATTTCGCATCAAAGGTTTGACCTTCGGAAGCAACACCCTGAACCATTTCAGGACGGCAGTAGTGAAGCTTAAATTCACAGAAAGAAATTCTACGTTTTCTTCAAGAAAGTTACTCTCGATCAGAACTTCTCATCTTGATATTTTCCGCCTTGTTCATAAGCCAATACGGTAGTCCGCCGTTCTCCCATTCACCACAAATGTAGGGTCCTGGAAAATTCATAGTTGATAAGTTGTTTTCTAGCATTAATACCGATCCTCAAAAGGGTCCACATTCCAAGTTCGTGAGCGGTTTGCGTGAAATTCACGAAATCTCTCCATCCAGAGAAATCGTACCTAAAGTTGATCTCTTCTTGAAGAAGTTTCGATTTTTAGCTTACTGTCCTTCTTGGATCTCATGAAAGTTCCAAGGAATATAATATTGGATTGCATTGAAGCCTAAAGCTCGCACACGATAGAGCCTAAAAATAATATGATTTGGATTTAGAATAAAATTTATAAAAAAAAAAAGAAGAACTAATTTATTAACCTATCTCTCCAGAGACTTGGATGAATTCGAAAATAGTGGATCGATCCAGAAATGTAACGAAAAGGCTCCCCATCCAGCAAGAATTGGTTGTTCGTATAATCTATCTCAAAGGAGGTCTTGCTGAAATCATTACAAAGCTTATTTGCAAATTCAATTACTTAGAAACCTTTCAGATGTCTGGAATAATAAGAGAATAGGAATAAAAAATAAAAGAAGTAACATTCAGCGACCAGGTTTAATGCAGCAAAATGACAAGAGTGCCTTTATCTATGAGGTCAATGATAGAGACATAGGATTGGGCAAATGGAAAAATGGCTCGGCCCCTGACCGCCTAACCCCAACTCGACTGCTGTTGTTTTCAGTGAAAAATTGATCGAATTACATCAACTCTGGGAAATGCTCTAATAAAAATTGCAATTTTATCAGTGAATCATGTCCATTGCAAATGATAAATTATCGAATAAAGCAGTTTTTTAATTACTGCAATTGGATTTTTTCTGAAGATGATATTCGATTTACACAATTAAAAAATTCGAGCCCACTTATCATCATTATTCAATTAGCAATTTCAAAATTGCAATAAAACTCTGAACTTCTTATCATATCACAATGAACGGTCTATATTTGATAGTCATCCATTCTAAAACAAACTTCAGTGTATCAGTCACGAATTTATCATTCAAAAATAAGATTATTTTAAAAGTGATTTATCGTCATAACTAGATAATTAGACATGACATCCATAAAAATAGAGAATTATTGTAATAATATTAGATAAGCCCAGGGAAGTATCTCTAAAAAAAAAAAGATGACAGCCTAATTTTCCCATTGCTATAAAAGCCCTACCAATATCCCCAACGTCAATCCACTCTGAAATCGTCTAATATTCTCCCAATTCTCCTAAAAATCTTTAAAAATGAAGTTCCAATTGGCCGTTGCTTTATTCGTGATCTGTATTCTGGTAATGACTTCGGCCGAAGACCTGCGTCGAAAAGGCAAAGGAAAAGGCGGGAAGGGAAAGGGAGGAAAATTGAGATGCGGAATTACCGGTCACGTGAGATGCGATGTTACTTGTCATGCTATGGTAGAAATACAATAAATCTTTTAAAAAATCTAGAATATCTAGATTTTAATTTGATCAAAGTTATCAAACTTATCCTTTCTCAACGAAGATAAAAATTTAAACTTTCATTCAGTGTTTTGGATATTTTTTCTATCCATATCTGCATATCCCTTTCAATATTTATTAAATTCCGTAAGTTGTTTACAAAATAATGCAGAATTATTTAGGGATACTGCGGTGGCCAATGCACTCGCGGGATCTGCCATTGCCATCATTGTCACGAAGTCGATCAATCTCACGTCACTTCCATCAGCAAGTCCTCGGGGAAACCCGTCACAAGACCAACCAGATACGTTCCAAGTCGTACCACTCCATCTGATGGCAAGCATTCTGAGGAAGTCGACTACGTCGTTGATGATCACCTTTCTTCGGAAAATTAAATTCAGCAGTGCCCAACATTCTCAGGCAGCATCTCAGACTGATAAATTTGTATCCCTCGTTGTCATCACTTTCCCAAAAACAACATTTTTAAAATCCTAAATCTCTCCTCCTTCACTTTTAATTGTAAATAAGTTTCTCTAAATAAATAAATTAACTTTATTCAATTTCAAGTCATCAAGTCGCCTTTTGCCGTAAAATATCTCAATGGCACATGAAAAAATAACAGATAGCACAAGAAAATCATATATTTGATGTTTACGTATCTTATGTACATATTAGATCACTTTGACATACAGCGAACTCCATCCAATCGCAGTCCACATCGTTCCATACAGTAAGCGTATCTTGTATCTAAAACCATTGAAGAAATTTAATACACTTGCTTTATTTTGTAGAGATGGATTACCGTTACACAATTTTCTATCCCGCCGTTATTAAAGGGCTCTTAAAACCATTTGTTAAATAATAAATTATGAAAATAAATGACTTAAAACATACCCCCAGTATCAAACTGTCCATATGTCGCAGGGCTGCCGTCAACAGAGCTTACAAATCCGGTAATGCTCATTACTGTGTTCTAAACTTTGATTAGTTATCAACTTTTTTATTTTATTCTTTTTGATTATAGAAAAATGGCTTTTATCGGTCAAAATAATAACAAGTCAAATTGAAAAAGTGAAATATCGCAAACAACGATGTTGTCAATAACCTAAAAATCATCATTTTTGGACGAGAATTACTTTTTCACAAACCACTATCCTCTACCTTAACAGTGAAGGATCTTATCTCTCTCCATTTTCTTCGTATTACTAATTCTATTTGAAGAAGAGAAATAATTTGAAAAACTGAATAGGAAAGTGATTTTTCTGTCATCGTTACGAGACAACGCGATGACAAAGAAAATTTGATGAATATATCTGATATTTCTTACACCAGCAGGATATCTTATGATTCCTAGCCAAAACGCGTTTCCATACATGGCAACCAGTCCATCATTTTGAGCCATGCTTTCGATGATTGGTGGATGAGCGGTGGGAGAGAGGCTATGACATGCCAACTCTGCATAGACAAATGTGATTTTCGGGCCAGGAACCTTCTATTTTTGTTTCGTTTTTTAATTACTGCCTAAAAATCAACGAATTACTTACGGTGTAACATGAGCCCATAAATAGGGTAAATCCAGTTGGACACCCTGAAATTAGTTGTTTGATGATTCGATCATAAATTGACCAGTGAATCAGACTTCAGGTTGAAATTAGGTCAGGGCAGGAAGAACTAATCTGAGCGAGATATCGCGAATAAGAATATTGACGAAGGTTCAATGTACTTGTCTAATGCTGAGAAAAATACCCAAATTCCGCGGTTTGTGTTTCTTTTCTATTACTTGAAAAGTTTGTTAAGTCAGTGGTGTTACTCACTGCACGATGTTGTCGTAGGCGTCGTTGTTGAAGTTGAAGTTGTAGTCGTCGTTGTAGAAGTTGTAGTCGTCGTTGTTGAAGTTGTAGGCGTCGTTGTAGACGTTGTCGTCGTTTCAGTGGTTGATGGTTTTGTTGATGTTGTTGTCTGACCTTAAATTTGTCATTTCAAATAATTCAATCCAAATAAAAGCTAATTAAATGTCACATTGATCAAATCCACATGATATTATTTCTTCGAAAGTGTTGCTTCCAATAACACGAATGCAAATTATTTCAGTTTCGAATTCATATGAAGCATTACTTGATGTTACTATTGTAGAACTAACAGGTGGTAGATCCATGTCTGGAGTTTGTAAGCAATTTTCAACCAGCTTAAATAATGATAGCAGGATTATTATCGATTTCAACATGCCCATTCACGAATCAATTGGTGTGATAGACCAGGAATAGACAAATTGTGGACTTCACGTTCAGGTGATTAAAGCCGAAATGATAGAGGATATGTCGCAGGCTTCAGAGGAGATCGGAAACACGATTTTTCCCTCGTTCTGATCTTTGATTCCACATTTATTTTTAATTCAAGAAAACTTTATTAATTGAAATACGTTCTTAAATAATTGTATTAATAGATCGAATCGTTCATTGCACTCTAACCTATTTAAAATTGCAATGCAATGATAGTTTACAGATACTATGTTTTCAGTATATACCAAATAAAAGTAAGATTTATCAAATCTGCATTTTCAAAGCGATCATGATACACTGCTTCCAACGCGTTTCAAATTGAAGATTTTAAAGTATTTGTTCTAATAGTTCGATTTAGACTGATGTAAGTCATGACGGGTACATTAAAGAGTTTTTATATCGCATTTCAAGGATTGGTGATTTTATCCATGTTCAAATTCTCAAGCGAGTTTTTCAAATAAAATTACTAGTTTCGAACTGGGCTTATGTTCACGTTCATAAGAACAATGATAATTGATGCAAACAAGTTTACCATGCACATTATCGTTGCTTGGACGAAAATCTAAACTTCATTTGATATAGATAAAATTTCTATCGAAATTTGATAACTTATGGTGTATAATTAGAAAATCTGACTGATTTATGCATCAATCTTGTATTAGATGGGGTAGACGTTTTCCTAACCTGACAATACAAAGCAATGCATAGGCAAATGTAGAGAAAACAGGTTAAAATACCACCGAAGAGCTGTTTACCATATGCGGTATATTTTCATATTAAAATATAATCACATTTTTTATCGTAACATGAATTTTCGCACATGAAAATTCGGGTACTGACGACTCCGCCGTCACCATGGCTACTCACATAGATGGAAGAGGTGCAGATAGATCCAATGTCAATATCGATTACATATCACTAGATTTGTTCACAGCGGTTCGTATAAAGGCGACAACCCAAGACTAACTCTTATCAGGAGGCTATCTTTATAACTAAACAGGGCTAATAGAAATAGAGAGCGACTACAGGCTACATCTGTGATTGTCTAGGGAGATGCGTCTTACATGACGATTCATTGATTGTGCTACTTGGCCTAATTTTCAATAATTGATCAAAAATCGCTAATAACTATAAGGATTTTCTAAATATATTTTTAATTCGCAGAGATCTATTTACTTTTCGAAATGTTCTTCGTCATAGTTCTGAATAATAAAATCACATTCACGAGACTTTGATTACAACGTTATTCGGTTCGATAAAATTGATGTTTCAACGAGCAAATGAGAGTTCGAGAAATTTGTCCCTTTATTCAAAACTATTTTAGGCATTGATGCTAAGATTGCACACAGAAGTGAATTTTGATTTAATTACAACAGATTATTACAGAATTCCACAGAATCAAATTTATCGTCAAAATGCAATCTGCTTAATTTCGATTAGGGTCCATTTTGACGAGGAATCGCGTGATTTTGCCTGCCTGACTGAGATCGACTGGCTGCTGATTGGACATGGATTCGGAGTTGCTCAGAACAGAAGAGGAAGACAGGGCGGTAAGAGGCAGATTGCATTCACCATCTGAAAAATCTATCTTTGGATAAATATTCACGAGATACTGAATGTTCGAATTTTATATTTCTCAATAAATGAAAATTTGCAAGTATTTTACATGGCTTAACTTACAAGATCCTTCAAGAAGACTTTTCGTATTACCCAAATGTTCAAATATTCTCTTTTTAGAAAGGGAAAATATTCCAAATCTACCAATCTTTTCAAATATGAACTTTCTTATGTTATACGTTAATAAAAAAATCTTCCAAACTCACTAAGAAATTGAAAATTTCTGGGAGTGAGAAAGAGGATGCCATTTCTGCAGAGAACGGGAGGGAGAAGGAGGAGTTTGGAGCCGATTGGAGGGAACAGACAGTGGGCGGACAGAGGCAGCAAACACTGTTCGAAGCCGCACACCGTCCTCTCGCCGTCGTCCAGTAGCAGGCGCAGCACTCGGGTGGAAGTCTGCAAGGAATCAAGAATAAAGTCATTTTATCCAAGCATTTTTCATTTTTCTTAAGGGTTCTTTGAAATTTTGCACTTTTTGACGGTTATATTCAACTGTTAGTCCTTCCAAAAATGCAACCTTTCCTTTCTAATAAACCATTCTGAAAGATGAAACTCTTGCTAAGGGTTTGGGAATCCGGAAATCTTGTAGGATAAATAGCAACTTTCAAAGATTATGAATTATCAGTAAAACATGTCGAGATTTTCGGAATGGCAGAGGATCTTTTAGAAATTTAAGAATGCAGTGATTTCTTTACTTCTGCAATCGAATCTCGTTGTTTTCATGAAAATATTCTTATTATCTGCAAGAAAACTCACATTATAGTCGTTTTCTCTGTCGATCTCCATGACGCTCTCGAAATCCGTCTGATCCTCTGCGTCCTTCTCATTCTTCAATCGTGAATATTCCGATTGTCGAATGTCCTTCACGCCTTTCACCTGAAAAATTACGAATTTCAAACAATCCCAACTGCTCAAAAATTGAATTGTTCATTGAAACAATCATAGAAGGAATCATTCCGTTATTTTCCCAAAATCACAAAATTCAACTTGAAAAACTTCTGGAATTTAAAGATCTTCCGAGGAAAAAATGATTATTTTTATCTGGGAACAAATACGTGCCTGGAAGATGAGCGGACACTGGATGACGAGCTTTGGAGTGGCGGGGTTGAAGTTGAACTGGGAGAGCGAGCCGCAGGACAAGGAGTGCGACAAATCCGATAGCAGCAACTGCTCGAACACCAATGCAACCACTCGCTCCAGTGGGGTCTGCAAGCGGATTTTTGGAATCATTGTCAAAATTTCATGACATTTTGTCAAGTTTTGACAATTACTGAAAATGATGTTCTTGAAATTTTTAAAATTCAAAGTCTCACGAACAACCTGCAGATGACTTTATCACATCTCAAAGAAAAATTCAATGATTTCGACAAAAATCAAACATCTCAAAACTCGACACGCAAATCGATGCAGAAGAAATAGCGCACCTTTTTGAGATAGAAAGAAGACTGCTTTTTCTCTTTCAATGCGGTACTTTTTTCTGCTGGATGATTTGCGGATTGTTTTGAGAAGTTGGGCAGAAACTTTCTCAGAATATGCAAAATTAGTTGATTTTGAGAGAAACAGAAAAGTTGTCTAATTGTCTAACCATAATGAACAGAAAATTGTGTCGATCTAGGAAGGCGAGGACGGAGTCGAGCCAGTCATCATTCAGGGCGAAATGCCAGCGACGAAATACCAGCAGCACATCGTCTCGAATCATTCGCAGTAGGATCAACTGGAAATTCGAAAAGACAAATTAGAATGCAAAATTAAAAAAAAAATCGGCGGAATTAATAAACCGTTTTTTTTTCAAAAGTCCTCTTCAAGCAATTTTTATTAAAATCGAAATGACAACATAAATAATTAAAGTAAAATTTGTAGCTCAACTATCGACCGCGCACACCGCTATCCTCTTTCCAAAAAATGCCACTTGGCAATAAGATAAAGAGGGGTTTTCACGCTCTTTTCACTAATTATCGTTAATTACTTTGAGGTTATTTGATCAAAATTTGATTGGCGAATTTTTGTGAGGATAGATCTCAGGAATATTTTGAGCCATCATTCATGACATTTGAGTGAGTTTGAAGCAAGTTGAATCCCTTTGTTTGCGTAATTTTCGAAAATCCTTCATCATTTCTTGCTGTTTCTTTTTCAAATTTAATTTTCTGAATTTTTTTCGAAACTGTTTGAACGATTGACTATCGACTACTTATTTCTAATATCTCTTAAAGTACTCTCTCGTCCTTTAACTATTTTCAGTTTTCTTTCAGTTCATGTGGTTTTTTTTCAATTTTTATCCCTAGTCCTTGCTTTCCCTCCTTTCCCCATTATCACATATCCTGTTGTTTTTTTGCTGTCTTGTCATGCATTGAAAAAGGATTATAAAAATTTTATAATTTCTTTTATTGTTTATTTGCAGGTTTGAAAAGCCTGATACTATTTTCATTCATTTTATCTACATTTATTTTGATAGTTAATTCAAATTATTTAATGTGTTCATTATTCAGGATGATTCCGTATCCGGGTCTCAGTTCGCCAACGATAGGGTCTTCTGTACCGCCGCCATTCTTGTCTCTATCTCCGCCTTCAGCTTTCACACAGTTGCAATCACATTCGAGGGATAACATGTCGCTCCACAAAGAAAAACGTCCCCAGAAGTCGAATTTCAAACGGGTATGCATAGTTAATTCACGAAAAAATTCGATATTCTGACAAAAATTAATATTTGATTTTGTTGCGATATAATAATTTGCATAGAAGGAAGTTTTTTGAAAATCGATTCTCTCCAATCAAATATCATTTTATAAAAGTCACAAAACATAATTTCAGGAGTCGAACATGAAGAAATCCGAAAATAAGAAGAAGAAGAAGAAGAAGAAGAGTGATCAAACCAAACGATCGACCAATGAAACTACCAACCCGAAGGTATATGGTGTGTGCCAATCAAAATAACGAATTCAACTTCAGAAATCTGGAGACGAAGTGACGGCCACACAGCTCAGTCAGCTCAATCTCAATCAGGAGGAAACAGTAAAGCGAATCATTTTCTTTAAGAGAATAATAACCTGATTTTAGGGCATCCCAATAGCTACTCGCCCAATGGATCAAATGATCCTCGAAAAGGAAGCTAAGGTAAGTTGTGATCTTCAGCAGGTTTATTTCAACTCAATTTTCAATTTAAACAAGTGTTGAAATAGAGTTCGAGTTGAATTCAGCTCGAAAACTTTCGGCAATTTCGAGTTCAATTTAATATGAAAAAACGCCAAATTCATATCATAATCGAGTTACCATTGTTAATAGCTTAGAACAACATAGATATCCAATTTAGCTTCCTAAATTTCTCTAAATACAGATCGACTACAACGGGACTACTTTTATATTGCCTCCTGGGACCCAGATAAATTTGCCTCATAAGAAGTAAAACGAACCTTTTTTATTGGTTTTAATTCATACGATACTTTTCAAAAATAATCTATATATCATTTTAATTTTTGCCATTATCATTATTCTAATTTTATCCTAGGTCAACAATTATCTAATTGTTTGTATATATATAGTAGCTTTTCGAATAGCTGAATTTTTTCTTCTAAATGAATAAATACTTGCTGGTTTTAATTATACCTGAATATTTCAAAATTACAGGTAATTAAACCTGCAAAATATCTTTAAAAAAAGATTTCATTAGAAATATCGATGGTTATTTAATCGCTTTTGTAGCATTTTTCCGAGTTTGAAAATATTTATTTTATTTAAAAATAATCCTTTTTTTTTTTCATTGCCCTTTGCCTCTTTTCTCCTTCTCGCTTTTTGTCTCTTCACTCTTTTCGCCCATACTGTGTTTGTAAACACGACTGCAGTTGTTACAAAAACAAACGTTAAATGATTTTTCGCTTTTCACTTTCCGATCAGCCCAGCTCCATTTCGATTTTCCCTTTTCCACTTTGAATCATCAGCTCCAATTTCTCCTCTCTTTTGATTTTTCCTGCAAATGCTCTGCATTTACGGCGTATCTTGCATTGTGAATGACCTCCGTGCATTCCATTTAGTGATCGCAGGCCTATCTCTCGTTCCAGTTTTTGCCGTTTAGTTGCTCTTTAATTTCTGGAATTCGTGTGGAATTTCGACAATTTTGAATTTAAACAATGCACAAAATCCATGTTCTTCAATCCACATGTTTGCTATTGCTTTATTTTTAATTATCTTATTATTTGATCTAAAATATTGCATAGATATAAGCCACAAAATCTTTGATTTTCAATTCACGTTTTGCTATTGAATTTTTATTATTTTCCAGTTCTTCAATTTCAAACCTTTCATTTTTCTCTATGTTGTCGATTTTCAGGCAAATGCCTTCATCGAGTTCCTCTGCGAGCACAAGCAGAGCTTCGTCTTCGCTTCGCCTGCCGCACTTCGACGAGAAAAGGGAGGCCGCGTTCGGACTCAATTCATGGAACAGGTAACTATTCTTCAGAAATACGCTAAAAACCGAGATAAAAGCATTTTTAGAGTGCCTTACTCGACATTTTCCAAAATCATGCATAATTTGAGGTTTTCTTGAAATTCGCGATTTTGTGATTTTCCAGACTCCGCGTTGTTTATCAGACGAGCAGCGACCGCATGCGGCAGTTGGAGGAGTACAAAGCCAGTCTCACGGAGGACCCCACTTTGGCGAGCTGTCTGCAGGCTCAACAAATCGTACGTTTTCTTCCAAAATTATTATTTCCCTACTAGAAAATCTTTTGTTTTACTTTAAAATTTAAATATTTTTGTTGTAATAGTTGATAAATGGTGAGAACTGCATAATTTTCAGCTATCAGAAGTCTCGAATTGGTCGATTCGTGTGGAGTCGAAGCGGAAGAAAGTCAACGAGTTGAGACGAATGTGCGCCAAAAAGCGGATGATCATCGCTGACATCAACAAACGTATTCAGGATAAGGTCAGTGAAAGATTTCTCAACTTTAACAATTCAACGGAACACTTTCTTATGGATGTCTTTGAAAATATGAAGTGCAGGTTTTTATTGTATTTTTTGGTTTAATAATATGCGTTATTTTACTGGATGTATGATGAATTTTCTTGCAGGAAGAGCGCTTCGCCAAAATTACTTCGTACACAGACGTTGGCGCAGAGTATCTGAATGATTTGAGAGAGGCCAAGGCTGAACGGAGGTGTAACCTATTCTTTTGCAAACAAATAATTATCCCAACTTCAGCAACTACCTGAACATTTACTCGAAACTGTGCATCGCGAGACGACGATCGCTGATCGGTGAAGTCGCTGACATTTTCCGGATTAAGGTTATTCATTCTTCTTCGATAAAAATTCCAGACTTCAAAATAAAGAATTCTCGACTATTCTGAAAATATGAACGTTTTTCGCCTTTACCGAAACTTCCAATCCCGAATTTGACGTATTCTTTCCAAATCCCTCGATTCCTTAATCTTTCATCATCTTTTTGCAGTTGCGCACAGGCTGTGACACCGACCCATCAACCTCGAAATGCCTCCCCTGCACGTGTCAAATCTACGACACGATCAGAGGCGTTCATCTACCTGACACTAATCGTCTGCAGAGTAAGCATTTTTTGCCGTCTAGAGTTTCTTGATATTTCTCAGCAAAAACTGCCCGTTAGCATCGCCCGATGTCGGGGCGACAGTTTTTTTGCTGAGGTTGAATGACCTTTCCTGCAATATGTTCACGAACAAACACAACGTATTGAAAATGTAAAATTCACAATGTTTGAAAAAATATCGTTAGTTGTCATTCATTTCTCTTTCTTTTTCTTGTTTTTTTTTTCAAAACTGACAATTTACAATTATCAGACTTTCAACGTTTCCTGCAGTTAACCGCGGTTCGAAAACGTTAAAAGTCTACAGTTATAAAAATGAAGAATTAATAACGTTGTCATTCATTCAGATCACAACGAGGACCAATTAGCAGCGGCCCTTGGGTTCGTCTGCCATCTGCTCTCGGCCATTTCCCTGGTCATTGATTACCCATTCCGATATCCACTTCGACCGGGCGGATCCACTTCACACATCTTCTCCCCGTGCAGCCAAAAGGCGTGAGTTTTCCATTTAATCATATTTTTGAAATTAATTTGACCACTTGGAATAAGAAGATGATTAGAAATGCAAAAATTCTTGGGGTTTAGTTTGCCTCTCTTTGGAATGCGTAAGAAAGTGGATAAAGAACGTTTGAACGAAGCAGTGACTCTGCTGACTCGAGACATCATTCAGCTGAGAGAGGACAGTGGAATGCAAACGGGGTCTATGAACAGGTTAGAGAATTTAAATTTCCTTTAAAAATGCCATTACAAGCGTTTTTAATGAGTTAATTATTTTTTCTTGCTTTCTAAATAAAATCTCCGCTAAAAATACACAAATGCAGATAATTAAAATAATTCATTTTTTGCAGAACGCTCTCTCTTATTAATGAGTGGGTATGTGCTGCTAATGGAGGGTAAGAATTTCGATTTTCACGACGATTTCATCATTTTTCAATCTTTCAGAAGCATAATCCTGTGGTATCTTCGCCCATTCAACTCTATCCTTTCCCCTGCGTCTCTGATTCTGATCGACGAGAGTCTCGAGACAGTGGACAGCGAATTGAGCGTGCTGAGGAGGGAGGACGAATTGGCTCAGCAGCGGTTGCAGAGGGAGAGGCAGGCAGAGAAAGAGAAGACAGAAGCAGAGCAGGCAAAGGAAGAGGCGGTCGAAGTGACCGCTGTCAGGCTGAGAGAAGTGTGAGTTTTGTGAAAATTTCAGAAAATTGACTCATTTACTGAAGATGTTAAAGTTGAGACAGAATTGTCTTTGATTCAATCTTTTGGTTTTATAAACTTTTGTGGCATTTTGAAGATAAAAAATAAAATCTCATTTTGAGAATCCGCGAGCCGCCCGACATAAATCGGATTCTGCTGAAGGAGGCAAGAAGAAGAAGAAGGAGCAGCGAAATCCGACAACTGCAGTCGACGGAACTCGTGGCTGGTTCGAAGGAGCAGAACAATTGCAAAAATGGGACCATATGAGTGGGAAAATACCGTAAGACACAGGCATGTATTTCTTAATTTAACTTTTATCACCAAAGACGAAGAATATTAAATATAAAAATTTGTATTGAAAAGTTCAAATCTAGAAGGTTCAAAAATGGGGAGATAAAAAGTGATTTTAGGTAAATCTCGCCTTTTTGCGTGCTATTTTTCCATTTTTCTAACCATGAAAATAACCGTACACCACTTTGCATCTCCCAGATTAAGAATCAATAAATTTAAGACAAGTCATTTTTGAAGAAATTGAACATTTTCGATTTCGTTCTTCTCTGAATATCATAAGAATCAGTTGTCTTATTTTCAAGACGCGTCATTTTGAGAGCCATTACAAAGAATGATTTGCAACGATGTTTCTCTTTTCAAATGTGTCAATACTTAAATGAGCTTGAAATTGTGTGTTTTCATTTTTACTTATCTTTTGAATTTCCCAATATGGAATTTCACTTAAAATCTCAATATCTGAAATACGTTGTGGATGTATGCGGCCTTATCAAATCTGACTTATCATTTGAATTTTCATTTTTAAACTTTCATTTTTCCGATTTAAAAAAATATGATGTAGAATTTTTTCTTTCTTGTTGTGCGTATTTTTATTATCCTTCATTCAGAATGAAAAGAGAAAAGTATACATAACAAGAATGTAAGCTTTGTGGTCTTATTGGAAAATTGACATAATTTGAAGAAGTAACTTTTCGAATTTTCCAAACATATCCACTTTTCTTATCTGTCATACCGAGCTTTCCTAGTGATTTACGCGATTTCCCCGGAAAAAGGGGCCAGTGATAAAACAAAGATTCGACCGACTGTGATTCTAGTGCACATTCCCATAAAATTTCACGATGAATAAAGATTTTTCTCGAATTTCAAGAAATACAAACGATTCCTAGCAGGTCTCATGCCAGAATTCAAACTATCTTCGAGAATTTTAAGTTGTAAAATTGTCATTACAGATCAGTAAGAAGAATCTCAATTTCCTTCGTTCGTTTATGAAAAGATGAATGGCGAATTTTGCATTTTCTTCCTTATCTGACAATGATTGACAGATAAAAATTTGTAGGTTTCTTGAAAACAATTCCTCCAAATGCACGATGGAATCCCCGAATGAACCATCCTCGTCATCGCGTTTCTGCCAACTCGTTGCAGGGGCTGAGGAATCTGTGGACGAATCGCTTGAAATCGACGATGCAGACGAGGAGAGGCCGCTCGAACCGAGGTTCAAATACGACCGGATTGTTGGACGAGATGCTATTGAGGTAAATTTTTTCCGATTTTTTTTATAACGAAATTGACATTTCGAATGAAAGGGAGAATATTAGATTCTTTATCTTGAAAAGTAGCAAAGATATTTCCAAATTTAAAAAAAAAAATGGAGAATTTTCGAGAGAAAGTTGAAATAAATGAGGTTTCAGTTGGTAAAGAACCAAATCGCGACATGCATAGCGGTGCACGAAAAGCTGCTGGTTGTCGGCACAGCATCTGGCTATGTCTGGACGATGGATCACTTGGGGCACGTCGATCATCAGCATGTTCCGGTCAGATTTTACATTCTGCTCAAAGATGGCATTTGTTATATTCTTCTTTTTCATCGAATCACGAAAAGAGCCAATTAAAGTCGGAGTCTGATAATGCATAAGCTTGAATTCTCTCTAAAATTGGTTTGAAATTCACGATTCCTTTAAAATCTATTTGTCCAGATAATTCGCCCTCATCGCTGTCCAGTGACTTGCTTATCGATCGACGAACCCGGCAACTACGTTCTGAGTTGTGCGAATGATGGTCGTGTTGTGGCGAGTGGAATTGGCACTTCGGGGAAGCACTTTGTCAGTTTTCAGCCATAATTGCCAAATGTCAAGACATAGCGGATATAGATCAGAGAGAACAGAGAGGACAAGTGCACAGTGCACTTTGTCGAATAGCAAAAGATCGAGAAGCTTGACATCAAAACCGTTCGATGTCAAGAAATTTTGACACGATTCGCGCAAATTCGACACCCGTGTCGACACACTATCTTTTCTCCCTCTCCCCTTTCATGCTATTTGTTCATCTTGACACTGACACGAATGTCAAAAGTATGAACGCACCCGAAAGATAAAGAATTTTCATTGTTTCTCGAGTTCAATGAATCGTCTATCAAATTTGAAATTTCAACAAAGTCTTTTTTTCAGAAACTGAACCTGAATTTTATGCCCCGTTCGATCGCGATCTGCCCCTCGTTCTCCCGCCCGAATGCGGCGCAAATGTTCATTGTCGGCGAGAGGAATCTGATGCTCTACGAGAGGAAGAGTTCTTTCGTAAGACGTTCCTTCTTTTCGGAAAATATCGAATAGTTCGCAGATCGAGACCTTCCCCTGCAGGCCGATATTCCGTGGCGCTGAGAAAGACGGCTTCATAACGATGTGCTCGTGGAGTGAGCCCTTCATCGCAATGACGAACGATGCTGGAACGTGTATCTATGACAGGTTAGCATTTTTTTCACTTTCACTGAAAATTTATCTCATCAACACTTTCTGCTAAGACTGACAGTTGCTAAATGACGGAGTGACGAATGGCGGGGTCCTATAGTTAGAGATAGACGAGAGGATGAAATTTTAAAGGAACAATGGAAAATATACTCCGTCATTTAGTAATTGCTGTGCAAGATTTATTCGAAAAATGCATATCTGGGATAAAATGAATCACTGAATCTTCTATTGTTCACGCACAAAAAATAGATTATGCTAGCATAGAGGGAGCAATCAAGATCTGGTAAGCCTACAACGAAATAGTGTGTTGAATGAAGAGCGCAAGAGGCATAGTTAAAGCGGCTCCTCTGCATGCACCAGCTCCCGGTGACCTCTTTTTCCCGCGATACTAATAAAATGATGATATTTGCTTTAGATAGAAGGTGAAAAGATTACGATAATCCTTCCTTTGCAGAACAGAAGACAAAATGATAACCCTGGTGACCCCGAGCCACGATGTGGATCGAATTCGTTCCTCGCGCATTCCTCCCGCTCATTGCTGGTTGTCTCCGACGTCTCTCGCCATTGGTTGGGCTGACACGATCACTGTCGTTGTCATTGCTGAAGGAGAGAAGATTGATAATGTGAGGATTTTATTCGATTTTCAAGGGACGCGATTTTCTCCTACGTTTCTTGTCGTGGAAACTATTGGAATAACGATGAACAGGATAGTTATTTCGAATTGACAAATCATCTAATTCCCTTCTTTCATTAGCATTTTCGAGTGTATTTGAATTTTCCAGAAAATCCAACCGAAGCGAGGCGAAGTGCACTACCAATGGAATGTCCCCATGCTGCTGAGCGGGATCTCCTTCGTCAGTGACCCACAGACAGGCGGGTGGAAGGAGATCGTTGCCCTCGGACTTCAGCCCGCTTCTGACGATGCGACACTGGATGAAATTAGTGATCAAGCGGTAAAAGTTACTTTCAATTTCATTTTAAAAAAATAGTAACGAGGAATTCTGATTTTTCTTCAAGTTTTTTATTGGCATTTGAAAATTTATATTTTGTAACTCTTCGAATTTTGTGAAATAGATTGACATTCAAAAATTTCCTAAGGGCGTGTTCAGAGTTATGCTAAAATCAGCATCAGCAAAGAGAAAGAGAGTGGAAATGAGGGAAAAGAGCTACTCTCTCCTTTTGCGCACTATTTTGTGCTGATGCTGATTTCAGCACAACTCTGAACGCGGCCTAAGAAACCATTTGAATTTCTTTCTTTCAGTCGACCGTCTCGATCAGCTCTGATTCCGCCCTCATTCCAGCCGTTCAAGTTTCTGTGTTGGCTCCATTCAAATTCGACAAGTATCATTTGATATCGGAAGACCGAATTAGGTTTTCTTTCATTCTTGCCTTTTTATACAAAATCCTCTTTCAGTCTAAATATTCCTAAACGCGCTCAACCCTTTCAATTCAACCTGATCGGCCTGTCTTCCTACGAAATACACTTCATCATGGGGCCGAGAGACCTTGTTATTGTGAGCTTTTCGAGGATTTTTGCAATTTAACAAGAAATTCAAATGGCGTAATTTTAGGCCTCACCCTATTGTGCAAGCGAATCGGTGAAGTGGCGAGTCGAAAATGGAATGTGGGAAGAGGCCTGGCAACTTGCTAAACAAAAGGTTTTCTTTTCAGCGTATTTTAATTTTATTTGTTTTTAATTTCCAGGCCTCTGAATTGGATGGTACAACTTGGGACCAACGTTCTGTGGGCAGGGAAATGCTCAAGACCTACGTCGATGAAGGCAGACCAAAATTGGCTGTTGCTTTACTGAGAGAGGTACAGTTATTTTTCATGAAAAAATTCTTGAAATTTTCTATTTCTTTCTGAAAATGGCTTATTTCAATCAATTTAAAAATAATAATAATAAATATTTCTTCCAGGTTTGTGGCGACTCTCGTGCAGAATGGGAGTGGGCAGTGGGTCTGTTCGAAAATGCCCGACTTTCGACTCTTCTGGCTGAAGTTCTGCCGACAGGCAACCCTCAACTCGAGCCCGAATGCTATCAATCTGTTCTGCAGGTTTTCTTGCTGAATTTCAAGCTGTATAAGTTTTATCTTGATTCAGGCAGCTCTCTACAACGATATGAAGCTGTATAAGCGACTCGTTCAAACATGGAGCCCTGATTTATACAGAACAGGTTCGCTTTTTGTCTGAATTTTGAGTTTTCCGAAAATTATAGAAATCGAAGATATGAAAGAAACTTATCATTTCCCTTTCTCTCACTTTACATGATGCGTAATGTGCATTCACACGTTTGATGACTAGGATATTTTAGGCGCAATGGTGACCGAAACTCTGCAGCGAATACAAGAAATCGCACAGAAAGGCAACACTGAAAGGACCGAGGAGGAGAATTCGCTTTATCAGGTAGTTCTCTCGATTCGTTGTAAACTCTGACTCTATTTCAGGTGCTTGCTCATTTGTACGTTTACGAGAGGAAATTCGAGTTGGCTCTGAAGATCTACATGGCTAACAAAGACCAGCAGATATTCTCCGTCATCGACAAATATCAACTTTTCGAATATGTGAGTTCTCCAATATTCGTCTCTTTAATATTCATGTTTTATTTATGCGATAAACTAAATTTTCATCTGTACCCTTTCTTCTTACATTTTACTTTAAGAGACTCAAACAAAAATCCTCTTCCAAATGAATATTCTTACAATTTTCAGGTGAAAGAAGACATAACCGGTCTGATGGAAATCAACTCTGACAGAGCCCTGAGACTATTATTGGACAATGCAGACAGCGTGCCGCCAAGCACTGTCATGACGAAGATCGCCAGACACCCCAGACTACAAATGGCTTATCTCACAAGATTATTCAAACAGAATCAGGGTATTTTTAATCTTTCAATTGAAAAATGAGAAATATCGTAGGAATCAAGCGAAATGGAATTTTCGTTTGTTCTGCATTTGTCAACAGAACTCATTAGAAAAGGAATAGCAGAAATTAGACAAAAGTTATCAAGTACGAACACTGGCAGTTTTCTGTCGGTGATTAAATGCAATCTGTCAAATTTTAGCTCAGTTTAAGAAATTATTTTCTTTTCTTTTCCAAACGAAATTTCAGGCGCTGAATATGCGGACCAAGCAGTCCGTCTCTACGCTGAACACGACAGGAAAATGCTGATGCCTTTCCTGAAGAAGAATGAAAACTACCACATGAAACGGGCACTGGAGGTCTGCAAGCAGAAGGGATATTTGGAAGAGGTTTGGAATTGCTAGATAAATTTCAATTATCCTAAATTTTCAGGTGATCTTCCTTCTGTCAAAGGGCGGCAGTCACAGGGAGGCACTCGATTTGGTCCTACAGAAACCGGAGAATTTGAACAAAGCGATTGAGTATTGTAAAGGTATGGATGATGTTCCTTCGAGTTGGAGGCGACTTGCACAAAAATTCTAAAGGCTTCTCTCGTTAATTTTGATACAAATCGTCATCAACCCTTTCTCCTTTTATTCTCCTTTCCTGACTTTATTTTCAAGAAGAATTTTGATTATTTCAGAAACTGACGATTCTGATTTGTGGGATCATTTGATCGACAAAGTGTCAACGAAGCCTGAACACATCTCGAAGCTGCTCAATTTGGCTGGAAGCAGTGTCGACCCTTTGAAGGTCATTGAGAAGGTAACATTTTTGAAAAGTTTGCCTCATTTCCATCGATTTTTGGCACTCTAATCCTTTAACATATCCAGAAAATGGTTTTTTTAACTTCCAAGATCACGGAAGCTGATCTTCATGCATTCCAAATCTAATGGATTTTTTCTTTCAACTCCTTGTTTGACTAGTTTTAGATAGGCGAGTCAGTGCAAGTGCCTGGGCTGCGTGACTCGCTGTGCAGCGTGTTGGCGGACTACGCGTCTCGAGTGCGTCTACACGAGGGCTGCAGAGAGTCGACTCTCGCAGACACACGACTCCTACTCAGCACGTTCGTCCACAGGGAGAAGATGGCCATTCCAGTCAGAAGACGGCACAAGTGCACTCTTTGCGAGTCGGTTCAATTACATTCATAAATAGAGAAACACATGTCATATGTCAATTGCTCTTGTCTTTAAAAGATGGCTTCCAAAAGTTTTCTAAGTAATAATGTTCACGTTGAAAAATAGAAGTTCACAAAAAATGATTACAGATATTTTTGGAAGGGGAATGATATGAATTATTTTAGTGAAGATATGATAAATTAGAAAAAAAGAACATTGATTTCAGACGTCGCCTCCTAAAAGATGATCCAATGCCAGATCTGCAGGCCTTCGGCTGTGGCCACGTCATTCATCTCGACTGCTACAAACAGGTTATTTTCAAATTCCCCAACAACATATTCGAATCATCCGAAATTATCCATGCGTGATAAGTGCCTAGATCAACTCTTGTGCAGGTGCAAAAATCAGCCATTCAAAATTGAAAAGAGACGTGAATGATACAAATATTACGAATTTACGCATTGCATTCAAGTATACTTGGGCATTTTACACATACACATCAGAAAATCCAGTTTTCAGTTAATTTTCCGTTTAGTAAATAAGCAGAGTATAAAATTTTGTTGACAAATTTGTATGTCACGCGATTTCACCCCGAAAGAATTCCCTATTAATCTTCAATCTTCCATAATTCCACCGAGTGTTTATTCAGGCCGTCCACAAAAGCCTCGTCCAGCCGAATTTGTGTCCGACGTGTTCGGAGAAGAATCAGGGATAACCATTCGAAAATCCAGGCTTTGCACAGATAAAAGCCATATTATTGCAGCAGGTCTAAATCTCACTTTTCCATTTTTGGAGTACAGTGAAAATGGGCTGCAATTTTTAAAAATAATAATTGGTTTTATTGCGCAAGGCTCTGTGAATGTATTAAAAAAAAAAAAGAGGATCGATTGAAATCCACACGCTCGGGATGCTATGCTTTCACTTATTTTCCCACTTTCATGTTAAAATTATTACCCATTTTGATGTCTAAATTCGGATTTTCTAGAGTCTTTTATTCTCAAGGACTTATTATTTTGATCGCGTACTTGTGTTTTTTTTTAATTCTTTTAAAAGACATAGGTAAATAGGGTCACGATCTGAGTAAATACTTGTTTTCTTGAGCAAAGAGTTTGCAAAATATTTCAACTACTCATTTTTATTCTTAAAAATTATATCATCTTCGATATCATTGTGATAATTCTCGGTTAATCATATTCAGCCAGGCAGCTGCCAACACTCGATTCGTAAATCGTAAACCTTGCAAATTTTCTAAAACTAGGATAATTATGCCTAATTTTTCATTACCCCAAATTACATACCAATCAAGTTTCTAGAAAACGAAAATGATCTAATTTACTTCTGAATATCGATACTGTTGTGCCTCTATATGAATTAGTGATATAATAGGTCATAAAACAAGCATTTATGACAAAATTCGATATTTTGAGATTGTAGTTTTAGATTTTTATTTATTGAAGTCGAAAAATGAACAATTTTAATGAAGACTAATGAAGATCAGATAAGCAAAAACGGAAAATTTATGTTCACACTCGAAAAAAAGCTGGCAAAGTAACAGAAAGACACGCCTTTTAACCTTCCCCGCTTCCTTGTATCGATAAAGTTTCGTCGTTGATTTATCATCACGTCTAAAATCGTCTGCTAAAATAACACCTATCGTTGCTTGATTGTTACACAGTTGGTTTCATCTTCTGGATTTTATTGCTTGGACATTAACGTCGCCATATTCATTACGAATCCTGCTAATTTGACTTCTGCAGATTTTTTCCAAATTAATTTATCGTCGTATGCTATGGTCAGATAGAATAGCAAAATTCCGCCGTAGTTTGATTCGTTTGTTGATCAATTACATCCTTTTTCGCATTGAAATTATTTCCTTTTCAAATAGTTCCTTATAAAAATACTTCATTGGCGCAAGAAACGCCGAATTCTTCTCTAAAATCATGTCTAAACTTTCAGAAAGTTCATATAATCCTTGCTCGGATGTTAGTCTCAAAAGTAATGTGCAAGCAATGCAGTTGTTTTCTTTCGAATTTCTTCCAATTCTGCACTATCTATGTTGTTTAGTCGTTGATTTATCGGTGCTGTTGCATGTAATGCTGCAATAATGACCAAATATGACAAATGTGTTGTAAACGGACATGCCGTGTCCGGCGGCATAGCTCGGTTTCTGCCTTCTCGACTCTAACTCCGCGTTGAGTCCGACTCCACAGACTCCAGAGTCCGGTCCCTTTCAGTGCCAATTCCAGTCGACTAACTACTCTCCTCTCAGTTCCCCTCTTCCGCTCTCTCTTTCAATTTCTTTTTAGCCGCCCGCAAAGAGTCAATTTCTCGTTTTATAGCGATCCAAAAGTTTTGACACTTTTAGTAAATATTTTTACTAAAATTTCGATTCACGAATGAATAATAATTTTTCCAAACATAAAACAACAATTCTTCATAAACGCAATTTTACTTTCCAATCTTTTGATATAGCTAATTTCTCTTTGATTCCATTCTATGCGTCGTTTTCGGCATTTCGAAAATAGATCTTTTTTCGCATCAAGGTATGGGCGAACTTTCCAAATTGGTAGTCATCGATATGGATAGGTTGTTTTCTCGAAATGCCGTCATTTTCATCTCCACGTTTGGTCATTTCGTCATTTGCAATGCGACGACATCCCGCCTCGTTTTCTAATCCACTGCAAAAACTTTGCAATTATCCGTTTATCTGCTGTTCTCCTGGGAACTAGCCAATTTTCGATTATGAGCGACTTTTTCTTGTCAAACTGCGCGATTCTTCGGGATTCGATTCCAGATTCTAGTTTCGGAGGTTTTGTTTTGCGATTTCCAGAGCTTCATCTTGATTCGCCAACCTCCGTCGTTATTTTCGAGCTTGTTCTTCGGGACCCAGATCCAAAATATGATAAATTCGAAGTCTTTGTTTATTTTGAGCCAGATTCAGCAATAATTCTTCTCCTAAAGTTTTGAATCATGTCTGGTGGAATCTAAATTTTGCAAAGATTCGCAACTTCGTCTGGCCTTGCTTTGATCATTTTCCACTGCAAAATTATATAGCATGAGAATGATATGGAAGTTAGCAAATATCACTCATTCTGCTCCAAAATAATTACCAATGAATGTGCTGTGTTGTGCGGTTGTTTTGTGATGCGAGGAGTCAGGCCAGGAAGACGAGAAGAGACTCATTCATTCTTTTATGTATATGAAGAGACTGCCATTCCCACTGAAATATTCATCGAAAGGCAGGAGGCAGGAACTGGGTCAAACATGAATCTTTCGTGTTTGCAAGGTCGAACATGGCTATTTCGGTATTCGGATTTTGTAGGTGTATATCTATGAAATTTTGTGCCTTATCACTAATCCTGCTTCCGAGTTGTATAGAATTTGTACTTTTATAGAAATTTAATCGAAATGTCTGTCTAAAATTCGAAATGTTAGAAACATTGCTTAGGAAGCTAGTTATTTTAGAGGAAGTTTTCAAGTAACATGAAAATTCAATTTAGTATTTCTAAAGTACAAATCTAGATGTAATCGTATTGTCGCTAAAATCTTCTTCAGAAACAAAAAAATAAAAACCCCCCAGCCCTAATCCACTCCGTCAGTAATGTGATTATCGTGGCCCTTTCGTGCTTCTGCCGGTTTCGCAACCCCATCCCTTTGCCATTTCCCGCTCTGCTCATTTGTTCATTTGTGTATCCCCCCCTTCTGTCTTCTAGACGAGCATCGGAATGCGTCCTTCTTGGGCTCTATGCAAATCGATTTCCAGCCCCTAGCCGAAGGCTCTCTTTTCCTAGCAGCCTCCCGTACCCCCTTCCAAGCTTCTTCTTTTGTCTTTGCCTTCCTCCCTTCCATCTTTTCATTCGGCCTCACACCCAGGGCATTGAGTCGTTCCTCTCCTCTTTCACTTCATATTTCCATTTCCATATTCGACCCTCGACATTTCTTACTTTGCAGGTTTTAAATTCGAGTGAACACGATATTTCTTCAACACATTTTTCTCCGGAAACGGACGTCTTTCATTTTCATTAAAAGTGCTTGCTAAATTATACTCGAAATTGTTCCATTTTAATTTTAATTCTGGGAGGTTCTATTAGACGTTTTGAAAACTATTGTCCTTGCACATTTTTTAATTGATTTCAAAAGTGAAAACGTTTCCATATTTTTTCCTTGAAGTGCTTTCATATTCAGCGCTAGCAGTGAAATGATATTCTTTATGCATTATTCGATCCTGATTTGGCATTTGGATCTATTTATTCCCTGGATTTCCTCGTTTTTATCCAGCACCTTTCCACTTGCAATTAGAATAGTCTCTTCTCCTTTCCTGTCCTCGTCCCTTTCAATTCGATGGATTCTCGTTGTAATTCTTTCACACAAGCGATCCATACTCGAACAGCATTCTCATTTATTCCTGTAAAAACACGGAACATTTGAGATTTTGCCAAAAAGAATTGCAAGAAAATGCGAGACAACTTAACTACTAAGCTATCTAGCCAAATAGTAGAATCAATGATTAAAAGGTGATCAATAAGTTCTGTCATTGTTTTCAAAAATTACTGTGATGCATACATCTAATCTTCGAGGATAGCTTGTTGAATATTTTATGAAACCGTCTTATCAACAGCTCCATGAAAATAACACCATTACTATTGGCCGAAAGAAAAGAAGCTATTGTAAAAGACGAAAACATTTGGATCATCCTTTGAATGGGTTATTATGCGAATTCTCATTTACCTTCAAGCATGTAAACATCAGCTGAAACTGCTTCTTTAGAGTTTGCATTCGCAATTGTTTCAATTAGCCATCTCCCATTGCCTTCCTCTTCCAATTTCTCAATCACTGTCCTCGATTTTCCTCGCTTTTTCTACTTTTCATTAGTCAAGTGAGTGTGGTGTTCATTCCGTCGCAATTCCATTTGAGAAGATTCAAACAAAAAGCCTTGAAAATTGTCCTCCTCTTCGTGCCATTCTGTTATTGCGCAATTATTAGGCTTTTTGTCATTTTCCTTTATATTTTCTCTTCATAACTCATAGAAAATTATGTGCTTGGTGTCCAATAATCTCTTTACAATTTTTCTATAATTCATAGAAAAACTGTAACAGAAATTATTAGATCATCTCATTTTATTCCTTTGCAAGAAGGAAAAAATCTTTGAACCACAAGCAATCTAGACTTGTAGCAAGTAAAACAAGCACGACATTTTTATCGCCCAAACTTCATTAATTTTTCGTACATGGACGCTTCGAACCGCGAATGCGCACGGCTAGGTCGAAAATTAGTCTAGTTTATTTTTATTTTCCGCAATGTAATTTTTCTGTTGAAAGCGATGAAAATCTCATTTGTTTCATCGAGGAAAATATGAGAAAGTTTCACGTTACAATTTTCTTGCATGCAGTTTCGAACTAATAACTTATCATCTTTTCCCTTATTTTCCTCATCACTTGACCTAGATTTTCATCTCTTGCAACAACAAGAACTAGGCTTTCATTTATGAAAATCATCAGCTACTTTTGAGTTATTGGATAGTTCATTCATTTTGTATCTAAAATTCCATTAGAACGAGATGAAACCTCCAGGAATCATGCGTTTTTCATTGAAAGCTCAAAATAATTGACTTTTTGATTAGAAGATTCGAAGCGAGCCGTGCATCTGACATTTTCGACGTGCCGCTCTTCATTAATTGCAGCGCCGCATCGAATGGCAGCTGTTTTTCGTATAAATTCCAAAAATGGACGACTTTGGGCTTTTGTTCGAAAAAGTTTGATATTTTCATTTTGGAATAGAAATACTCGAATTTTCTCACTTGTTTATGGCTTTGAAAAATTGGCAAACAAAGCTTTTTTCTTCGTAATTTTTAAAATTTCAGTATTCGGAGTTCAAAGTTTTCTATTTTTGGGTTTTCTTCTCGACCTAACAGCAATTGTTTCGGTTCAATTCCCTTGCAGCTAAAATTCTTATGTAATTTCTAAAAGAACGCTTCAATTCTCTTGACATCTTCTGATTCCTCTGCAAGAGATCTTTGATAGACAATTTCTCCTTCATATCCATCTTCGACGTGCTTTAGACTAGCTTATGTGCAACTTCTCAGCTTTTTGTTTTGAGTTTGATCGTTGAAGAGTGAACTTTCAAAATTTCAACGACATTTATCATCCAAGTTTGTCGTTTTTATTATAGTCTTCATTTTTTCGAACCAATAATGTCTGGTCCGAATTCCTACATGTGTTTGCCTCATTTTTTTGGATGAGTCATAAGCTCCTAAATTAGTTTCGTACCCTGTTTTTCTCCTTTCCATCTCTCTCAGCTCCAATATTGTATCGCGTTTCCAGAATTCAGCGATATTTTCTCGTGTTTTTGGGTGTTTTCCCCCAGCGACCCCTTTGCCCCTCGGCTCTGGAAAGAAGCAATCCTTTCAGTTGTAAATACTGCTGCTGCTGCTGCAAGGGCAGAAGGAGTGTCCAAATGGGTCGAAATGCGAGAAAAGCTTCTTATGCCAAATCGGGGAATCGATGGAGCAGTGGCTAGGGCAGGAAAAGCCAAAAAAACGGCGCGATTTCGCGGAAGATATCCATGAATCGAGTTGATTTACCCGACCCGAGCCGGAATTCCATGTAACATCCTTCATCGTGAATTTTTTTCGCTTTCTGAATAGCAACACTGATGATCTCAGCTAGTTTTCCGATGTCATCTTTTATCAGTTGACTGGAGTATTTCCGCATTGGTTTGAGGTTTTTTATTGTAGTATATGACGGATTTTGAAATCCCGAGCAAAAATGGCAGAAATCTAGAGATAATTGAATTGCGTGCTTGGCACTTTTTGCTCTATTTTGTGAAGACCACCCTCATCTGGAAGAGTGTATTTTTTGCACTCACTTATCTGCTATTTTCTGCTTTTTTCTGCTTATGTCGCACTTCCTAAACGAACTACACTAAAAACGGACATGTCCTTCTGCTATAGCTGTTATTTTGGTTATTTGTATAGTTTGGATGAGTTCCAAATTTTCAAATCCGAAAAGTATAACATTACGAATTTTTCTTCTAGAAAAAGTATTTTCATTTCTCAAAGCTTCAAAGAGGAATGTGACTTTATGAAACTTTCACAACTGCAAAATCGACTTTTTGTTGACAAAATATCACAGAATCATCGGTGAATATTGGAATTCCTCTTTGAAACTTTATTGTCTTTTCTTGTTTCTTTTAAAATTGGATAAGTTGCATACAGCATTTTTGGGTTTACTAAAATTTCGAAGATTTTCACTCTTCATTCTTTCTTCCGGAAATTTCAATACACAGCAATTTTCATTCTTCTAACTTCACAAAGTATCACCATTTTTTATCTTCTTCTCCTCCGGAAGCTGGACCTCGTCTACAATTATCACATCGACTTTGTGTGAAACTAGTTACGCGTTCCCCTCTGAACTCGTTTAGCTCGTTAGGGTGCAATTAATGAACCCTGCAATCGGGTCAAAAGCCCTCCTCCCCTTTCCTCGCTCTATTGACATAGCCTAAGGCGAGGACTCAGGGTGTTCTTCGCAAATCGAAGGGAGTTCGCGCACCTTTTCCCTCCTTATTTCCCCCGAGCGCAGTCGTGTTTTGCGTCCTCCGTTCTCCGCTGCAAATTCAACCGGAGCAACCGAGGAATCTCCTGCGGTGTGTGGACCGGACATCAATAGAGCAATAGAGCCTGGACCCGTAGCGAGAGAATTCACACCTCCTTCCGACAAAAGCAGGCGAAGACAGTCATTCCCTCGCTCTTTCCTACACTAATGCCTCTCTCACACATTCACACATTTTCATATTGTCTTTTTCTCCTTCACATGTCCACACATTTCTTCGCTTCTCACTTTCTCTGCTATTTCCCCTGTCTGCCCACAAATAGATCTTTCCTCTAGCCAGGGCGTTTTAATCCAATTAGCCCAGACGGTATTTTGTCCGCAAATCTGACGCAAAGCTTTCCTTGTGTAACTCTCACTTCTCATTATTCTTTCATCGGTCTTTTTCCGCGGGTTACGGAATCGGGCAAATTGCCAATTACTCTTCGTTTTGAATTGTATATTCTTGGAAAAGTCGATCCTTGGTCTATTTTTTCTCATAGATCCTCTAAACTATCAGATTCTAATGTTCAGATGAATCATAATTAATTTTCCCTTGATCTTCACCCCGTAATTTTCCAATTTCATCTAAAATAATGAAGATCAATCTCTCTGCGCGACATTCTTCAATATTTCTACTCGAATTCTGTGTGTAACGATTGAAGATCAACTTCTTTTTGAAGTAAAGGGATACGATTCAGATCTCTGAACTTCTGCCCACTTACGAAGTGCTATTCCTTCATTATTACGATAGAGCGATCATGCTTATTTTCCATCAATTTTCCTGCACTCGAATGCATTCTTTATCCGTTTCTCTTTCCTGTCATGTTCCCATTTCCGATCTTCCCTTTTTGATCATTCATTTATCCTTTTCATTTGACTGTCAGATGAATGTGCATTCCTTTTCTTCCTTTGTCTTTGTTTCGTCTTCATTTTCTACCAATCCAAATGAAATTTTTACTATGTCTTTAAGAGGAATGCTTGGAAAATTCACTACTTTGTCTATCACTTTGGAAGCTGAATTGTGTTAAAAAATGAGTAAATGAACTATCCAGATTGAATGTTGGCTATCTGGATGAACGTTCCAAAATGTCTTTATTCTCTTTCTTTGTTTCTCCATTTTTTATCCTTGCTTTTATATTTTCACAATCCAAATGAAACCCTAACGACGTCCTTAGAAGTCAGAAGAATAGTCAGATTGGCGTGTTGTCTGCTTTGAAACCGAACGTCATCTCCTTTTGACATAACTCAAACTTTTTGCTAATTCTTCGTTGAAAAAGACTTAAGAACATCAATTCTCCGAACAAGTCCGAAGCTTTGAAAAAGTCATGTAGCCCATAACTTTTTCTCTCATGAAACTTTCCTATGGGAATGGTCATTAGCAAAATCGGCTATTGCTAGCATTATTCTTTGCAATTTCATATCATTTTTTCTAGTACATTAAAACTCTGCAAAATACTCATTTGAGACATTTTGAAAATGATGGAATGACAATGCATTGATTATTATCGATAGTTGAGAAGAGATTATTCCGCGCCAAACCCATAGCAATTATTATTTTTATCATTACAGTAGCTTCTTTAATTGCATTAGTTCCTGGTTTATTTCCATGCCGTCTAATCTTTCCTCCGAAGCTTTCGCGTGTCTCGCAATTCGCCGTTCGTTGCTCTAATTATCCAGCTCACGCAGTTCTTGTCGTTCAGAAGCAGCAGCAAATTGGCTTACCGATCGAATCCGATTTTCTTGGCCTCGTCTTCGGGCGGGACTGCGGAAAGCAAGACCCAGTCTGGTGCTTGTGTGGCTGATCTGCATCATCCAAATTCTCTATCATATACGACAACTGATGCAGGCATGAGCAGTCGAGATGCAAGTGATTATGTAGAGTAGGTTTTTTTTTTTTAAATATAATCAATTATTGACTCTGAAGAAGACGAAGCGATGATCTTCAATTTATAATTTTAAGATAATCGATTACCATTGTCAATGGCATTAAAACTGTTCAAATTACTCCATGATCTGTGATTTTGTCGAATAGTTTTTCCCTAGCTTTGAAGATCTAAACATTATTCCCTTCAAACTACTTAAAATCTCCAGAATCATGATAATTCTCCATACATTCTTCTTTCTCTTTCAGCTTAGAAGGGAGTTCTTTTTCTCCGAAATTTGCCAACAATCTGACCGAAAAAACCGCCTCATTTAAATAGCAAGAGTTAAAGTGATCATTCAAAGAAACAGTCGAACGTGTTGATGCGTGAATTGGATGACACGACAATGCCCTTTAGAGGGCATAAACACTTGGCTATGAATTATGAATGATAGGCAAATGACAGAGAGAACTGACTTGAATTGCCGGAACGGCAGGCAGGCCAGAATAGCTTTATATTTTACATTTTGAGTGGCTGCGTGATTGGGGCGACCTCCAGCAGTAGGGACTACATCGAAGCACCGTCATTCCTCTACGATGTCGATCAGGATATCAGGCAGATGAAGGTAATCTAAATTCTATTGACAATTATCCTAGCTTGATGATTTTATTATCCTTTCTTTAGCATTATAATTTGCGCGTCTTGGTTTGTTTTATTCATGAAGACAACCCTGCGGTCTCTTCTGAGAGTTCATGACCTCTTCTTTGTCAACGCTATTTCATCTTCATAAGATATGAACATTCCAAAAATCTTAATCTCACTCTTATTCTTTTATTCTTGAAACTATATCCTGGCCTGTTTTTGATTAGTCATCCCTTTTTTATCATTGCATTGAGATGCCTCAGTTTAGTTGCGCCGCACTTGAAGGTAATCAACTTGACAGTTAGCCTTCTTTACATTTACACCTTCCAATTAGGCTGATTAATTGGATTAGCGTAGAATTTACGAGAGAAAAAAGATTATCACGCCTTACTTTACAAAAAGAAATCGAGTAATCCTGTCTATGTTCCACAAAAATGTGGACTTCTTGGAAAAGTTGCAGACGCGTCAGTAAAAAATGCTAGCTATTTCTCTGAGTTTTCTACTGAGTTACAAACGTAAATTAGGGGGTTATTTTTGTTGCTTTAGAGAGGTAAATTTTTCTGTAAAAAATGAAAAAGAAACCTAATTTATTCTATTCAACACCATACAGCATTTCTCTTTTTATTAAAACCTTTAAATTTCAATAAACTTAAATATTGGGTTTTTACATTCGATTAATTCTTCAGTCAGCCCTCGGCGCGACAAATCTGCTCGAGGATTCCGGCTATCAATCGATAATGGAGAAATGTAGCAGTTCAATCGCGGCTAGCCTTCCTATTGAAATGGTCTTGGATGAACAATCAGAAGCGGATTCCACTGATGATAGTTGGGGTGAGCTTATCTCTCATTTCATTTCAGCTTTTATAAAAGTCTATTAGAATAGTAAGTAGAAAATACCATCCGAACTTTAGATCCAGGCCTGAAAGGTACAATTCTTTAATGGTTTTTATTATTAACTTTCTAACAACTCACGCTACACACAATAATTATGTCACTTTCTCTAGAATAATATGCGATTTTTCTCTTACACAATAATGTGGGATATTATTGAAAATCCCATGCAAAGGCAGAAAAACCGCATCTGCATATCCTCACATTGCGCTTCTTATTTTTGTCTGTAGTGTCCTCTTCAAGTTAGCCTCAATGATGGCATATGCATATTCTCGGCAGAAATCCATTTGAAAGTGAATAGAATGAATGGAAATCCCTATTTTCCCTGTTTGCAAGAAATGGCAAACAATCTAGGGAAAAAATAAGGGGAAAATCTCACTTTATGTAATCGACATCCCCTATCGCATAATCAGAATCAACAAATTAGGCGAATTAACATGAAACAAGTGATAATCAAATAATCAGAAGGAGAAAGTAATAAGGAAAAAATTGACGTTGATGAATTCAGACGGCTTCGTGACGGTGGGCAATGAGAGGGTTCGCATCAAGGATCTTTCTGACATTCTTGCTACACGATTCGCTCTAATGACCGGTAAGAAATTTCATTCGTTACCTTAGAAAATTTGGAATCTTATAATTTCGCAAATTATAAATACAGCTAACTTATTTTCATTAGTTATAATTTCGCGCAAAATGATATTTTTCGTTCAGGCGCCCGTACCTGCGATGATCTAACCATCGTGACGTTTCCCGATTCCCGATGTTTATTATCATTCGAGAGTTATCGTTTGCTAATCACCTACCTTCTGCAAGTTCATCCGTCAGTTTCTGTTAATATTTTTAAATTTTACAATGAAGATCATCATATTTCAATTTTCGGCAATTTGGAAAAACAAAACAACAAGACGACAAGATATACAAAATAATATAGGGTAGGATGGGAAAAATCTTGTATGTTTCTGTTCCAATACTATTTGATCGTCTTGTCGTCTTGTTTTTTTCAGGCTGCCCAATTTCTACGTTTCCACATACTGCAAAAATCCTTTATTTGCGCTGCTTCTCTGCAATTTTTCCTTTCTCTTCAATGAAGAGTATGCGTATTTGCGGAGTGATTCTGTAAAAATATGATGAAGATGAGCATCTTTTGATTTTCGCATTTCCATATACTGAAATCTTGTTCTAAATATTTGTACTGCTTCTTTACAATGAAAAGCGTACATATTGTGAAACGGTCTAGTTGATGCGCGAATGGAAGAATGTAGAGAAGGATCGTCGGAACTAGCATAGTAAATAGGTAAACATGCAGCTCATCTTGTGAAAGAACACCTGCCAAAGTTTATCCTATTATGAACATACCAGACGCTATTCGTTAAGTATGCTTGAGCATCAGCAAAAAGGTTTTCCCCCAAGCATTAGGACATGTTCCATGTTTACTTTGATCACCTTTACCATTGCCCTTTGACACATTGACTAGAGCTATGAAAAATCATGATAATAAAACGGGGGAATCGACGTAAAATTGAATAATAATGAAAATGATGATGTTGAAATATGGGCGTATTTTTAGGATGGAGGACTCGCAGCGGGGATTCGTTTTGATCATCGACCGACGGGCTGACAAGTGGTCGTCGGTTAGAACGCTATTCATACATTTGAACGTGGGTTTTTTTTTTGAATTTTTATTTTCTATATGAAAATAGCCTAAGTAAACATATTACCCAGAACCTAATACAAATGAATCCTAAGCTTTTCTTTCTGATAGTAATAAGATCTTGCATAATTTGAACCTGACTGAGAATTCTAAAAACAGACTAGGCTAATACCAAACGTCCACTTTGCCTACTTGCAAAGTTATTCGAGGCAGAAGTCCCCACTTCCGGATTATTTTCTCCTGGGTTTCCGTTAAAAATTCTCACTTCTTTTCCAAATTCTTGTTCCAAGGAATTCGACACTTTGCGACACGCGATTATCTCGTTAAAATCTTCGAATTTTGCAACCGTCCGCCGAATTTCACTTCGTTTTTTGTGCGTCGCGTGGATTTGCGCGAAAGAAAAGGCTGGATCTTCATTTTTCTTCCAAACCGAGTTGATTTTCACTTCAAATTTCAAGTATATTTGCTAATATGTTTTCTGATTGAGTTTTCTTTTACTATTTTTACGTTCTCCTTTAATCAATCTTTCAGCGTTTGCTTATTTAGCAGGTAAAAAGTCCGAGATGGGTCAATTAGGTTGGGGAAGCGCTCCTTTCGAATACTTGAGTTCTTTTTACATCGCACGCTTTTTATTCTTGCGGAAGAAAACGCGTTGCAAGTTAGGGAAATCGTGGATTACTCGAGAAGATTGCAAAACTTAGGGATTTTTACGTGGGTATTACAGCTTCAAAAATATATAGCTAAATTAGATCTAATTTGAAATACGGCTGATTTGATGTTCAGTCAGATCTATGGAGTTCCAGGCTTCAATGTATAACGCTAAATAAGTTTATGATCCGGAAAACTTGCAATCAATTTCCTCGCTTCATTATTTATCAGTACTGACCAGTTTACCCTATCTTCAGGCCAAACCTCGGCAATAATCGATTTTTGAATGCTATAAAAATTTCATGCTCGCATTTTTATTACTACGCTATTTATCAGTAATGAGCAAATAGACATTTTCTAGGGAAATTTCCTGTAAATATCACTCTTCAGTACCGCTGACCAGTTTTCACTACCTCCAGGCCAAATCCTCTGCAATAATCTATTTATCTATCTCATCCAATCGAGTGCCCTCGCCTTTCTTTTGCCTTATCTGATCTCTGTTTATCCTTTAGCCCCCTCCCCTCAGCTTCTCCTTCCAATATCCGATCCAATCGCTTTTTGTTTCGGCTCTTCTCGCACATTTTCGAGTTCCCTTTTCCTTCCACTTTCCTATTTGTCCGTCACACGTTTTTCCCCATAAACAAACTCTTTTTGATCTCTATCGTTTCACGATTTTTGAAGTCTAAAAAAGTTAGCCTGAAGAAAGTTTTGAGGAGTCAGAAAATCTGACGAAATAATTCGATTAACTAGATTTGTTCTATTGAATTTTTAATCTTTCAAGAAAATATCAAATTTTGACGGCCAAGTCAGACTATAAACGGAAATGTATAACTTTTCTAATTCCAACATTTTAAACCCGGATTTCTGGCTCGATGAATTTGAGCTTACAAGTTTTGAACATTTCCAAAGTTTAAAGGTTTAGTTTCTGGGCGATAAGTATCCTTTTTTGCAGAATATATTTTGAATATCCTTGCACCCACTAATAGTTCGACATCTAAACGAGACTTCTAAATATGAAATGAGCTATTTGGAAACCGCGAGGTCACGAGACACGAAACATAGGAGAAATAGTCGAGGAAGCTAGAGTAGGGTATGGGATGATAGGCTTTCTTTTCCCACGCTATTTCTCAATGTCTCGTGTCTCGTGGTTTCCAAGTTGCCTATGAAATGTTAAAACAGTTATTTTCAGTCGTTCTTCCCCGGTAAAATTCACGTGGTTTATTTGTTAAAGCCCGAAGGCGTCCTGCAACGCGCTCTAGAGGTCGGATACAGGGGCATCGCAGACAGCTGTGCATTCAAAGTAAGTCAATTATTTCATCATTTGAAAAATTATCCCGACCATTTTTATTAGACTATTCTTCATCATTTATAGATTTTTCATAAACATCATTTCGCTTCCTGTCTATTCAATATTATTTCAAGGATTTTTTAATATCTTTTCATATATTTCCTCAAAATAATATTGCCCGCATTATAATTTGATTAATGCCCCTTTTCAAGACATAATTGCTTTTATTATCCTTTCTCTATGGCTAAAGAATTTTATGTAGTCATTCCGGAATTCATAGCCTAAAATACTCGTATTTAGGTCTTCCAATTCGAGTCCTCAGTGGAATTGCGGAGTTGCTTCAAGGCGGAGCAATTGACGATGGACATAGGAGGATTGATCAAATATAACCATCTCGAATACGTCCAACATAGAATGGTGAGAATTTTGGGGTTTTTTCCCCTAATATGATTTCTGTTTAATTTTTGCATTATGATGTGAGATCTAGAATAATTTCATAGTGAAAATATTATGATTATTCTTCCAAGTTATTACGCCATTTCATAATTCATATTTTTTGTTGAAAATTTTGACTTTGCATTTCAGGACATCGAAAGAATGAAATCCTCTGCGAGTGCAATAGCCGAAGCACTGAACGAATTCGCAAAGACGCTACGAGAAACTGAATTGCCGAATGATGCGGACACCACTGCCAGAATTCTGCAAACACAAACTTGCGAGAGGGTCGCCATTAAGGTAAGGGAATACCTTATTTTTTTTAATCTTTAATCAAAAATATTATAACCTTTTTCCCGAACTTTTTCCTCATGTTTTATGCCATTTAGAACACTATAATCAAAGATACTTAGATTCTTCGAAAGATGAACTCCTTTTGGAGTGTTCTTTTGGGAACAATGCATTTATTCATAATGTCTCTCATAAAAGTTCAAAAGTGCCAAAATTCAGGAAGACATAAAAATCGCGATGCGCAAATGCACTGCCTTGCTGCGTGCCGTCCGGCAGAACGAAATCAAGCCATCTGCAGCGCAGCTTTCTCCGACAAGACTCCACAATGTCTCCTCCATCGAGAGAATGCTCATTCAGCTCGGTTAGTCTCTTGCCAAATTCATCTTCCTTATGATCAAGTCATATTTTTTCTGGAAGTAAACGTTAATTTCGTTAAATATCTTATATTTCTATTCTTTTCTAAAAAAATTCTAAAAAATGAAAAAGTTTGTACGGTTATCGATCGTCCAGTTATTTTTGACGTTATTTTCTTATGATATCAGTTCCTTTTTTCGCTGATTCAATGCATGAAAATCGCTGATCTGATAAGATAGTGAGGGAAGTGTGCAAAAGAGATAATCATGACCAATTCTTCCCTGAGAACACTTATTATTGAGTTCAGCGGTTTTATTTAATTCTGGAAATTTTCAGACGAAACCGAGAAATCGTTCGATAGTTTCTGGGGCAAGCACGAGAGACGACTAACGAACTGCTTGCAGTTGAGACAGTTTGAGGATTTATTCAGAAAGGTTAATCAACTTTTAAATTAACATGACGATATAATTCTTCTTGCTTCATAATTCCCTTCTAACATTTGACAAAACGCACTAAGAATAATTTTCATTTGCAGTTGCATTAAATACAAATACAAGTCTATCTTTCGCGCAGAAGTCTTCTTGTTATTTCTAAAATTCCGTCTTAGTTCTTCTAAACAACAACCAGTAAGCAAAAATATTGGAAATCACAGCGACATTTACATTTCTATTGAATTTCTACTGTAACATTGGGTCATTGTGGCATCGCATTTCTTTCCACATTTCCATTTGATTCATTTGATTTAATGCAATTAGACCGTTTCCTTCGTGTTTCTCACGGTTTCATACAAAACAATTCTCGACCATTATTCGATTGAATTAGTTTTACCTTCTTTGATTCGAATAGTTGCAGTTACAATAAGCATAGATTTTTGCTGTATTCTTTAAAGGCTGCATAATATTGACGAAGTACAGCTTGATTCCTTTAGTTTTTTTTCTATTTAAATAGTATGATTATTTTTCTCAAGCTTTCTTTCCAAATTTTTGTTGATAATGTTGAATTCCGAAAAGGTTTGACTTTGTCACACTCTTCTATTATCATACCTCAGATCCAATAAGCTTCATCCCCAATCTATTCATGCAAATCTTCTAGCCTTATTCTGTAGTCATGTTTTCTATTTGTTCACTTGACTTCTTGTTCGTTTACAACTTGCCTCCCTCACATTCCGCAGCTGAATCTAATGGCCACTGGCTCGCTTTGCATCTCATTTGCAGTGTTTTCGAAAACGATGCGCAAAACTACGGCAGAATTCTTTTTCTTTCAGCTTTTATGACCAAATTCTCATTTCCATCACTTCGCGCGCACGCGGTTTCTTTACATCTTTTCTGTGCTACTGATCATAAATATCTGACTCAGGCTATACTCATCTTTAGTTTATTCGCTAGTTTAGATAATGAAATAATGTTTTAGAAAGATTCCTTGAAAAATAGCACGTTCTCATTTTCATCAACACTATCTAACTTGAAATTGGTGATCTTTCCAAAAATCCATTCAAAATATTAGTAAATAATAGTAATATTTCTAACCTGGTTAATTTCAGCTGCAAGCTTCCTTCGCTCGCCATATGCTTTATCTGGAAGAACATCGCGGTGTAGGTGATGGGGTTGCTCAGGTAGAAAGTAGACAAGGAATGATCATAAAAATTTGAAAATTTATTAGGCAACCCAACTTGCTCAGGCACACGCGCAATACACCGCAACTGCAATGGAAGACGTACAGGCTGCCAAGGAACTGAAAAAGAAAGGAGATGAACTAAGGGCGGTGAATGAAGATGAGGTTGGATATTTTTAACTCCAAGAAAATACTTTTTTTTTTTCTAAACTTTATGACATCGTAACATGCAATGAAAAGCAAATAATTAAATGTCACAAACCGTTCTGTTCCAAATGTTATTTCACGTTGAAATCTCATGAAGGCTCTACGAAGTCAAAGTTTTGAAGATAAATCAATTCCAAATCTTCAGAATGACGAAGACCTTGTGAGTTAATTTGTATGCTTTAATCATTTTGTTAGAGATAAGTTCTGAGAATTCGAATTTCAGCATTCTGATTCTGTTCTGCCAAAATGTGACGAATTGGAGAGAATGGCAGATGCTTTGACTTCTGCATTGGAACGAAGAACCCAAGTGCTGAGGATTAGTTGTACCATGCACGATGAAATCAGGTGCATTTTCTTTGTTTGATAAAAGATGACTAGCCAAAATAGGGAATATCACCAGGGTTGACACTGAAAATCGACAAAATCAGCTAAAACCTGTTATAATTCTCTCGATTAATTCGATTACTCTTTCCATCCTTCAAATCATAAAAATGAGTGCTCGTTTTACATCAAGTAAATGACGAAAAAGTCGAGATGCGCACCTCTTATTTGAAATTCGGAATCTAACTAATAAAAACGGTCTTATGATTCTTCAAACCTGCATGAAAATTTTCTGGCTCTAGCCTGGTATACGAAAATTTTACTCACCAAATTCCGGAATCTTACTGAGGAAGGAACTTGTCACATTTTCTAGTTACTCTTGAAAACCGTGATATTTCACCATAATAAATTCATGTCATACTTTCCGCATTCGAGATAATGTTCTAATTAAGACGTGCTAACGCGTGGTGCAGTCGTGGAGTGGACTTGCTGACCTCCCTGCCTGCAGTGGAAACCCCCTCCGCAGCCCGCACCTCGCTCACCAAACTCGACTCCTTCCTCCACGAGTCCAATGATATTCGCGTGAGAATAATTCCTCTCATCCTCCATTTCATTATCCGAGAAAATTTCGCTCAATCCAAACTTTCGAGTATTTTCCCAGAATAGGGCGGTAGATTGAGTCATAAAAGAGACTAATAATAGTGGTCTAAAGAAAAAAGTTATTACTATTTTAGTTTTCCAGAAACATATCATACAGTAATTTATGTCTATGTGAAAGAAATTGTTTTTTCTGAATTTTTTTTGCAATTTTTATGAAAAAGTTTGAAAGAAAAACCGGAAGAATTACGCAACTATGATTGGACTTTTTTGCAGCTTGACTCGTGGACCAACGCAAATCCCGCAGAGAATTTCGTCCTCCTCACCACCACAGAGACGTCCACACTAATCACACAGGTCTGTCCTTCATTCCTCATAAAGAGAATCCCGTTATTCCTGGGAAAATGACGATTTCATTGCATATATTTATGGGAAAACGTGAAAGTTTGCCAAAAATGAAGAAATAAATATCTTAAAAATATCGAATTCCAATTCTTCTTGACCTATTGAATTTTTCGGGTCAAAATTCTGAATATCCCAACGAGAAGGTTCATTACCTAGTCCTCTTCATTTGACGATAGATTTATCGTTTTCTGTCTGCAAATGTCTCCCCTCGTTGATAATTAATTCATCCGTTCTTTATCCGTCTTTCCTTCCTTCCTTTCCCTTGCCTGTCCAAATAGGCAGTTTGCGTGCGCGAAACCTCGAATTTCGTCCCTCTCCTCCTCTCTTTCTTTCCGCTCGAAGATCGACTTTCATAATTAATCAGATCTGAAGGCTCTGAATTCCGAATTACAAATGACATTTCAGTCATAAATTCCGCCTTCTTGATTCTTTCTCAGTTTTGGATCTATTCTAAAACTTCTTCAGCTATTCTATTCATGAGTAATGCAGAATATTTTGACTCTTCCCTATTCATTTTTGATGAAATCTTGAGGATTCCATAAATATTCTAAATTTTGGGAGATAAATAGGAAAAAATGATAACCTTGAAAAATCGCGATTTAGAAAAGATAATATGGAAAAAGATTATGATCTTCATTCTAAATCTGCCTTATGCGATATCACAATTTCTATCTTAAATTGGAAAAAAATCATTTAGAAAGATAAGAATAAAAATAATGCTCCATTTTAGGTAGCGGAAAGAATGAACGACATTCTTCGAATAAGCGCTGCAAGAAGGGATGCGATTGCGAAGACAGAAGAAGCTCGAAGTAGAAATCCACCTGTGCAGGTACTATATATGGCAGCAGCTATTTGACGGACCCTTTCTTTCCCCACACTATTTCGTCCTACTCTGCCTCCCTACCCTACCCTCTCTAACTATAGAACCCATCAGTTCATCAGTCCGTCCGTCATTTAGTAACTGCCGTACCATATTTATAACGATTTATCCATAAAGTTAAGATTAGGATGAAAACATATTTGATCGCTAATTAAAAATGAAATCTTAGACTTAAAAATTATATCGAGCTTGTATAACTATGGAAATAATTTTAGGTTGTCACTCCCGAAAAGAAGCCAAGGGAACGGGAAGATAGAGGCAAGAGAGAAAAGGTAGTCAAGAAGATGGAAGAGGAAGACGAAACATTGAGGATCGAGGATGACAACACTACTGATGAGGTTAGTCGTCATCCCGCCATTTATTTCAGATTTCTATGTCAGTACAGTAATCGGTAGTCATAAATTCATTGGAAAAGATACAATCTTCCCTTTTCAGAGTTTCACTTTGATTTCAGTGAAAGAATTATAAAACTCAAAAAATCTAACTTCAACAGAATTTCATTTTTAAATGAAAACTGTTTCATACAGTTCAACTAGACATGAAACAATATTCAAATTCAAGCTTCAACACTTATTCCCCAACCTCGATCACAAAACCCATTCCTTTCATCACAAAGTTGATAATGTCGTACTATCAGAGCGATCCGAATTTATGAATTGCGTATGTCTGCATTGCACATTGTTTGTGATGACTCTGCTTGAAGTGATGCCCAATGTCCACTATCAAAGACAATACAGACACAGAAATAGATCTGAAGAGAGAAGAGCGAAGAAGAGGAGATAACAAAATGATGCACATTTTATATCTGACATGACAAACAAAGAGCAAATGTGAGAGAATATGATCAAGAAAGAAAATTTTCCGACAGGATTTTCTACGACAAAGCAAATATCCACAAAAATCCTGTGTCTATCGTGAACTTTTTTCTCGAGATTTTGCATCATTTTATCAGCTAAAATTTGTCTTTTCAGCCTGGAAATTTTGTCTAATTATAATTTTCTCTAATTAAGCTCGAAAAAAGCTGATCTTCACACATCTTCGGATCTAAAGTAGAAGTCATTTTCATTCCAACCCAATTCTCTTTCCCGAATGCATAACATAAATTTTGTTATGAAACGTAGAGCTAAACGATATTCCTCCGATACATTAGCCTTCCCCTTTCTGTTCCGATAAGTAACCCATTTTCTCCTGTTTTTTTCTTTCGAACTCCTTTATTCCTTCTTGCTTGAGTGAACTCATTCTGATCCGTCGCTAAACACTGCACTCCCACGTAGTTTTTGCCTTTCAATGAATCGTGTCGTATTCCAGTAGTCGACTTTCAACTTGACTGATTCCATCCATTTTCCATTGTCAATCGCGCGGTTTAGCGGAGAGCTACTTCACTCTATCATAAAGCGGATATGAAGTCAGAGTTACTGTGGCTTAGGCCTAGATTTATGACTTTAGCATATTTTGCAGTTAGACGAAAAAACGAGTTGTAATTGAAACTCCATCTAAATCTCTTTTTTATCCATTTTTCAGAAATTTAGCTAAAATAGTACTTGCGCGTAGTTTTTTATTCTGTGTAGGTTCAATTTTCCTCCCTAAATCACTAATGATCATTGTTTTACTTTGAGCTTACAACTTATTTTAGATTTGCGAATGACAAATCTGGCGAGAATCTAGTTTCCAACAGCAAAAATAGTCTCCAAACGATAAGCCTTTCTCCCGCAAAACAAAGCACTTGTGTTTTTGCAAACAAAACTATTAGCTGTTCAGCCTTTACCTACTTTACTTTTGAGTTGGTTTGCCGCATTATGTAATTATCGAATGTCTTTTGGAGCGTTCGATCTAATCTACTGGGTCATCACTGTTCTGTTCTTATTTGGAGGAGGGTATCTTGTAAATGCTACTGATTTTTTAGGAATAACATTGGAAAAAGTTGTCAGAAATTGATCATAATTAAAAATTGAAAATTCAGAATTAGGACATAATACCAATCACTCTTGTCAATAACAAACTTAAGCCTCTCTTCTCTAGATAGCTGATCCAACACGAGTATCCTGAATGTATCTGGGTGTTTACATTTACTTGATTTTCCCGTTGGTCATTCTGTTTAACTTCCTCTCATTGCAGTTGTAGGCAAACGATACTTCATCTCCGCACGAATTCTATGAATTATGACCAACAGCAGCATTATCCCTTCACTTTACTTCTATCTAGATCAAGATATAGTTTATCTTTTTTTCTGTTCAGAGAATATTCTTGGCCATTCTTCTTTCTCATGCAAAACTCACTTCACACTTCCAGCCCTTCTCTGTTCAATAATGGACAAGGTCAAGATGATGTCTTCATTCATTTTTTTCGTATCTGCTGTTTTTAACTTTTGAGACTCAATATTCCATTTTCAAAATAGTTTCTTGTTTTAGTCGAATCTCTGCAATTTAAAGATGCCAAATTTATTCACTTCTTAAACTCGATGATTATTAGCTGTTGTTAAAACTCAACGAAAAGTTCGAATTCAACCTGAAACACCGATCCTTCACTTCTAAGCATTCTTGCAAAATTCAACTTTTCTAAATCTCATTTTTCTGCCTTGGCTCATCATGTTGCTTGCATCACACCGCGTTCGAGCATTTCATGCATTGCTATGTGGTTTCCCCCCTCCCATCTCCGTCATTTGCGTGGTCATAATCCTCCTGTCAATGTCATTGGCAATGCAATGCATATTCCTCGACACTTCTCCTTGACTTGCTCCCTGCCAACTTCGAATGAACAGCTGTCCGCACATGTTCCTCTTTTCATTCCCATTCCCCCTCACTTTTCATTCTTCTCAAAAATTCCCTCTTCCAACACTTTTACTTACCTAACATTTTTCTCTGAACCTATTTCAAGTTCTCAGATACTCTTTTCTCTGGATTCTTATGAGGTTCACCCACTTTCTCCACTATCAACACCATTCTGTTCAAAAATTAGACCAACTTTGCAGTTTTTTTTTTCTGAAACCTATTTCAAGTTCTCAGATACTTTTTGCTGACTTATTGTGAATCTCGACTGTTTGCTCTATCTTATCACGACCATTACGATTCAAATCTAGGTGAGCTTCCCAGATATTTTTCTTAACCTACCTATTTCAAGTTCTCAAATGTTTTCCCCTATCCATGCAGACTCCTACTCTTTGGCAACTATTCCAGAGAAACATGATTTTTAT
This sequence comes from Diploscapter coronatus, assembly GCA_964036155.1. Taxonomy (NCBI): domain Eukaryota; kingdom Metazoa; phylum Nematoda; class Chromadorea; order Rhabditida; family Rhabditidae; genus Diploscapter; species Diploscapter coronatus. The sequence continues at coordinate 83,494,499 of OZ038422.1, read as the reverse complement.
TGATCTCTAGTGTGCGTTCAGTTTTCGACACCATGCCAGTGTCAAGAGATTTTACGTGTGAAATTCTGACATCGATTCCAATCGTGTCAAAATCTACACTTAAAATCGCTTGAAAATTGACAGATGTTAAAAGTATGAACTCGTTCTTATTTCTTCGATTTTACTAAATTTCTGAAAAGAATCTGCGTATATTTTCATACGATATTCGCTTCTTGAAAATTTCACTTATTTCAGAACACAGAATAGAGGAATAGGGTTTATTTAGAAAGAGAAGGAAAAAATGAGTGAATTTTGCAAATCCGTAGCTCAGTGAACCTTACAAGAACCCTTTATTTTCCACTCCATCATATCCTTTCTTCCTTGGCATGCTGCCCTCTGTCTGTTTCTGTCTTTCTCTAGCTCCTCCCCTTTCTCTCCCTCTCTCCTTTTGGCATTATCTCTATCTTTTCCTCTCCTCTCTTCTCCCGTTCTTTCCTCTTCTTACCTTTGACTCATTCTTTGTCCTTCTTGCATATTTGCAGCGTCGGTATTTTATCCGGTCACTTTAATTCTAATCCATATCGATTTGTTGTCAAGTGGCCTTCTATTTTTGAATTCCGTATTACAGCGGTTTTTCTCGCCTAGTTTTAAATAGCTCTCGTATTTTGTAGGGCGATGAATAGTGAACATCTGCATAGGGGACAGGCAGTATCGCGGCCTATTTGCTTACTTCCTGGCCTGGGTCTGCATATCTATAGACTATAGATGTGCAGTTCATTTCTATTCGATCTGTCTCTGGATCATATTTATTTGACACCATCAGTTTTTTTTTTTGTAAATACCATCGACTTTTATGGAAAACATGCTCGAATTTGGGTGACATTTCCAAATTCGGATGGTGAAAAATAGACGTTCGATTTCTTTCTTTTCCTTCTTCAGCATTCAGACATTCAAATACGATTTGGCTCCAATCGCTCAATTCTTTGTCAACATTTCGAATTTGCCGCTCATTAGTGCGAGATTTGGCCTGTTTTTGTTGTTCATCTGCAAAAACGCTCAACACATTCTATTAATCGCTAATTCGATATCGCATTTCGAACGCGCTATAAAGCAAGTGGCTGTGCGAAGAGAAAATGCATACATAATTTTGTGAACCTCTCATAGTTTTATCGGAGTTCCCGTATAAATTCCGCTTTTCAGTCAATTTTCCGGATTCCTGTGTTCTCTGTATTTTGCGATGATTCATGTTGCTCTCTTTCCTTACATTTTCTTGATCGAACAGTCATTTCCCACTATTTTCAGTTGGCGCTCCTAGTTTCAGCTATTTTGTGCCTTTTCAGCAGCTTTCGCGATAGCGTCGCTGACTGCGGAACCGTTCGGCTCGCCCTCGCAAGGGGCGGGAGGCGTCCTCAAGCGATCCTTACCGAGGTTCTTCTCGTTCCGACGATCAAAACGGCCATTTTTGCCCTCGTCCGTGTCGACGCCAGTACTCCCGTTTTCAGCAAGGAATTTCCAGGTCGGTATTTTTCTCGCATTTTCTAGAGTTTTGAAAACGATACATAAATGCACACTATCTAAAATCAAGCTTTGAAATTATGAGTCTCTCCACGAAATTCTGCTCTATTTTCCATCTATCAGAGAATTTCCGACACATTCCCAATTTGTATTCGTTAGAAGCGCCGTTAATTTGCTGCAAATTCTTTCAAAAACAAAGATAGGACGAAGAAGTTCGTTTGCTAATTGAATTTGCCCGAAACTTTGTTCTTAGTTGTTGATTTTTGTCAAAATCAGTAGAATTTATGTTTGAACTGCTCGCTTTGCTCTTTAAACTTGGCATATCTACTGCGTAGATTTGCGAGTGTTTACAATGCCAGCGACGAGCGTGAGAAAGAAAAAGTGCGATTTCTAAGATCTCATTTTCTTCGAATTTTGACAGTTTCTAAATGACTGAATTCTTTCCTACTGACTTTCAATATTTTCCACTTACGCTATTCACTAAGATGCTCAAGGTTTTCGTATTTTCGGTGAGCAGGATTCATTTTTAAAATTCAAAAATTTCGATAGGAAAAATCGAGAAATAATGCTCCTTTGCATTGTATTTCTCTCTAAAAAGTAACCATAATTTAAAGAAGTTTCGTACAGATTTGCTCTTCCATTCTACTAGTGGACTTTGGAATTATTCTGCTTCCATCTCCCTGTCCGAGTCATTTGATTTGTTTTCCGTCTTTTACTATACCAATTCGCTTTCTTTTCCTCTTTTTGCTCGTTTTTCTTCCTTCGAACTTTTCCCCTTCCCTCCAGATGGTTTCGATTCTTCCCTCCTTTCATTCGTACTCCACAAATCGCGCGACATTTTCAACTCGAATCTAGAAAATTAGACAGGGAAAGTTCATTCCTGTACGGAATTCATCTGAAAAGTACCGAAAGCGTACTTCTTGCAAAAATTTTACGAAATTGCGGCGATTTTTTCCAATTCTTTATACGATTTTTTTCTTATTCAGATCTAGGAAAGTACAAAGAGCTTTTCGCTTTGGCGAATTTTTGAGGGAGAAAATGACTCTACAAAGAAAGGAAGAAATTCATCTTTTCGAAAGGGGAAAATCGAAAGATTTTTTCTTGACTAAAATTTGCAGTAAAAATTTTATAAAAGCTCGAGAAAGTTAGCCCGCTTAATCGTTAATCATCTGCAAAAAGTAATCAAAGAGAAATGAAGGGGAGGGCTGACAAGTTCGGCTGTGATTTGCTCTTCATTTTTCGCCGATTTTCTCCGATTTGCCTCCTGTAAAAAGTGGCCCGTCGTTTTTGTGATAAGTAGGGAGCAGGAATGAGGAAAAGTGATTGGAATTGGGATTTGTTTGCAGAAATTTCCTCTTCTTATTGACAATTCGACTTTATTTTTCTTTCCTCCATACTATTTCTCAATTTATCTTTTCTCTGCTTCTTTTCTCAGTGCTATTTTCAGTTTCTCCGACATTCTAATATTTCCGTCAAAGTGATTTGCGTGGACTTTCCCTTGACTTCTTCAGTATCTTCCCTCAATTTTCTATAGCTTTCTGTCCCCAAACCGTCACACAACTCGGCGTGAAAATGCGCTTGAAGTGGCGAGAAAAGTTGAAAGACAACGGATTTGAAATGAAGAGGGAAAATCGATATGGTTTGACAGAAATATCAGGCTATTCATAGATTTTGCAAAGTGCTAAAATGTCGGACCATGATTTTTCTTCCTAAAAATAAAGAATTTCTGACAAATTTTAGCGGCCCTATTAAAAACATCCAAACCAGTAAATCAAATCAGTATCTCCCATAATGGGATAAAGCTTATCTTTTCTAGAGCAATCCGATTTTGATAATGGAAAGCGAAAATTGGAACACGTGCATTATTTTCGACAGAAAACAACAGCAAATCGCAGTGCATTAGCGATTTTATTTTTTGCTTGCTATTTTATAGAAAATGGATTTGGAACTTTCAATAATCCTATCATTAGAGTGGTTCGCACAAGTCTGCGGAAATTTTTATAGAATCATTTTTTGTTTAGAATTGTGAATCTATCATAACACATGACGCTTTGCTCTGTCTGTAATGTTTTGATTACTCTTTTATCAAATCTTTCGATCTAAACTTTGACCCTAACTTTTTCTAAGAATCATCAGTTTTCCTGGTTTTGTTTTAGTTTTTTTCGTAAATCTCCAGGAAATCAGAAATGTTGCCGAAAATTGCCTTGCTGCACGACAAATTACGCAAAAAAAAACAAACATGAAAACACGCAAAAGCAAAGAAGAAACAAAAACTAAACAAATGCAAATCGTGTTTCCCCCGTGTAATTACGCAAAGATTAGACGTGGATGTTGGCAAAACAGTGAAATTAAATCGGTAAAGGGAAATAGCTATCAGTTACTGTACTGATAAAATTATCATTCCTATCGTGAATAATAAGATGAATTTCCGGTGTGAATATGACGATTTGTCATTCTTTAAAGAGTTTGGTAAACATTATCAAATTTTGACATTTCTAAAAGGAGCGAAATATTCGATTTTTAGGGTAAAGTGATGAGATAAACATTTCTGAACATGGAAAATTTTGTAAAAATAGCCTAATATTAAAATTTTGATGTAAAAGAATCAAAAATTAAATAGAAGTAATTTCAGACAGATGACTCTTCTTCGTCACCTCCTGAAATTTCAAATGAGCGAGCCATCGATTGCTGCGATGCAATGGAAAGCGGCTCGTTGCCTGTTGAACCCACCAGCAGCAAGTCACTACAGTCCTGCGTCATCAATGAATTGGTGAGAATTATTTTCTTTAATTTTTTTCAAACTTTAAAATGTATCTAAATTCCGATCATGCTATAGATAAGGATGAGATACAATAGAGAGTTTGAAAATAAGACAATGAATTCCTAGATTTTTTCTTGAATCAAATAGAGTGGTGCTAGATTTCTTATGTCTTGTCGTGAGAAAACCATCAATGCAATCGCTAAATCATGAGCTATAGGATAAGTAACGAATCGAAAATAGGCAGTTTGTAAGAGAGGATGAACGTTGCTGCAGAAAAGAACTTTTTATGGCCAATTCCCAACTGTTCATGAATATTCATGATCCTTTACACATTTCTGATTGTGAGTCATTTTTTGTTACCTTGACTTCTTCAAACAAACCCAAAACCCGTCTATTTTTCCTGTCATTCCTGTGCAGCTTCAGGCTTTCCTTTCTCACTCCTTACCCATTACCGTTCCAATTCATTACTTTTTTCTTTGCTTTGCTGTGGTTTCGTTTGCATATGCAAATTTTCCTTTCTTATTCTGTCTTTCTCTGCGTCTCTGCTCGTTGCTGTGTTTGCAGATGCAATTCTTGCCTCGGTCTCATTGCATCGTTAGGTTTGAAACGCTCATACCGCCCCTGTATGGTATCTTTTGCCGAAGTGAAATGTGAAAAATAAGGAAATGGATCAAGAATTGGGAAATTTATGTGATCTCACGCTGTACATTTGATTTTCTATGCTTACAGTCAAAGAGAATATCCTTTCGACGACAGCAATGCAAAAAGAACTATTTTACCTTATCAAATCTATTAAGCAAGAGATCTTCCAACCTAACTTTTATGGTTGTTCGTCAACGACAATGCAATTTTCTAATACAAATCTTCACACCGCAGCACAATATATAAAAGATTTCTCTCATTCTTTATACACCAGCCTGAATGTCTCCTATCTTTCAGCATTGCATAGAGAATTCCTTGAGGAATGGGAGAAAGTGAGGAAGTATGGAGTAGGTTTGTGGAAATGTGCTAAGGCGAATCCTAAATCCCATCGAATTTTTCCCCTTATCCCAGTTCCAATTCAAAAGAAAGAAAAGGCAAGGCGATGATTCGCATTAGAACTCCTCCTCGGCGTGGGATAATGGCTATCAGAAGGGCAGCAGAATGGAGAATTGGATATGAGAAGGGAGGGAAGGTGAAATGAATGAAATGATGCAATACGCAATATGCTGCGACTTATTTACTTAATAAAATCCGAAAAGATTTCGAGTTTAGTTAGATCCGAGGAAGAAAAGTTATCGGAAAACTACTCAAAAATTTCGTCTTTTCTTAAATATACATATACCTAGAAAATTCAGCTGAAAGATCGAAAGTAAATCTATCGAAGGCGAAATGAATACATACTAGATTTTGCTAATAAAAGTTTACCTTGATGAAAGTATACAAATTTCCCTTAAAATTTAAGATAGTAATTTTTTATGATTTTTGCTTCAGATCACAACAGAACGGACTTACGTCTCTGAACTCGAATCGATAGTGGAGTTCTACGTGAAGCCGTTCAAGCTGGCCGAGTCGCAGGCTCAACTCGGCCCGGAAATCAAGGGCAGGGCCCATTTGCTGTTCGGCAACCTGGGCGACCTGCTCGACTTCCACTCGCAGTGCTTCTTGCCGCACTTGGCCAACCAGCCATCGCCCTCTCACATCTGCAAGGCTTTCGTCGCTCATAAAGACAGGTTGGCATTTTTCTTTCTTTATTAGAAATAAGCTCTTTCAAAATATTATAAAGATTTTTTAACTATTATTTTTTCATGAAAATGGAGATTTCTAAAATTTTTAAGATAAACTTTACTCCTAGGCAAATTTCGAGAAAAACAGTTTTACATTTGAAAGGAAAGAATTCTTCTCTGAGCTCAAAAGAAAGTGCTTTGATCTCAATTACCCGATTTTCACTTTCTTCTGTGTAGAAACTCCACGCTCTATTTTTTTCTTCTTCCGTAATTTGAGGTCACTCATGAAATCGAATATCAGCTCATTTTCTGTCTGAGAATCAGAAAATTGAAAATACTGAGTTAACCTTTCAGATTCCTGCATCTGTATCATCACTACTGCCAGAACAAATCAACGAGTGAAGCGATCAGGAAAGAGTTCGGGGATGGAACACCTTTCTTTATGGTAATCGTTTGTATAAATCGAAAGAAAAAGATGATCTAATTGAGTTATTGAGACGGAGCCATACTACGAAACAACAAAAAAAACCATATAAAATAGAAGAGAAAGAAATGACCATCTTTCCATCTCCTACTTTACATACATTCACCTTTTTCTAGCATGAACACGCACTCCAGAATTTCAATTATTCCCAAGTGATCATTAATGTTCTAATCGCATTGTTTATTTCCAGGAGTGTCAACGACGTGCCGGGCACCTCCTGCCTCTGGGAGCTTACCTTCTGAAGCCTGTGCAACGGATCACGAAATATCAATTACTCCTGAGGGAATTGGAAAGGCACTGCAGCCCTGAGGTAATTCAGAAATTCGATTCTTCGACATTTTGGAAATAAAATTTCAATATTTTGGCATTTTTATGAACTACAAATCGTAAATTTTCAGGTCCGCCCCGATGTGATGTGTGCCTTGTCGACGATGCTCGAATTGCTGGCTCAGATCAACTCAAACATCAACCAGCTCCATATCACTGGATTCAATGTAAGAAGTCGAATTGGAATTCCACTGACTGTTGACATTTTCAGGGCGATCTCCGATTGTTAGGCCCACTTCGACTTCAGTCGGACTGCAACATTTACGCCTACAATCGAAGGAAGAAAGGCAGCAGACTGGGCAGGGCGCAGAGGAGGTGGAAATTTTTAATATTTCGAGTTTTTTTTTCAAAAAATCTAGAGAAATCCATAGAATGTGGACGATGAAAAATCTTCATGCAAAAAATCTAATTCATTCTATCCACTATCAATGGTGTGCTAGAAGAAGTTTGAAAGAAATTTTAGAGCAAAAGTATTTGCTAATCATTTTAACTCTGCAAGTTTTTTTTGCATCTTGTACATACTTCATCATCACATGACGATTATGTAATTCTCGCAGCTATCCTGCCAAATCCACTTTTTCTCTGTAAATCGATCTGGTCATTTGACTCCCGGCATTGAAGCTTTGACATTTTCGAGTTGGAAGTTGACGAAAATTGTAAAGTAAAACCGAAAAATCAGTGTTTGACACGGTTTTTTGCGACTTTGTTGAAAATTTAGAAGATCGCAAACAGCAAAAAATGATGCAGGATGTATAGTCACTTGTCTGAGGGAGATTGAATTTCAGAGAATTGGCTAATTTTTAAAAATCTCCAAAAATTTCAAGAGATAGGAAAAATTTTCAGGTATGCCCTTCTATTCGACGGGGGTCTTCTATTCTGCAAGAAGAAGTCCGCGCTGACGAGTCCTTCGGCGGTCGAATCCGAACACTTCGAATACAAATTATTCATTCCGGTAAGGAGGTTTCGTCAAAGGCAACAAATCTTTGCTGTCACAATTCTTCCCAAATTGAATAAACAGTGCCAGAAAAGTTGTGACGATAAACTTTTGCACTTTTATAGTATCGAACTTACAATCATTTTTTAAATAAAAAAAAACATTTCAGACTAACCTACTCGCCTTCTGTGAAAGTTCCCGATTCGGCTTCGAGAGATTCGACGTGTGGGACACGCTCAAGGTCGAAGCCTACGTCGTTGAGATATTCGATTTTTCTATTCGGTAATCACTTTTAAAGATTTATATATACAAAAGGCGGTAAATTTCAATTCTGCAAAATCGACTCACGAATATATTTTGCTGCCATCATCTCTGAATGAATAGTTTTTCATGTGGAATTGCATTTTTGCTTCAGATCACGCTGGCTAGAAAGACTGGGTCATTCCCTGACGTGCGATGCGCCGTCACTGATCGGCGGGGAGGGAATCGGCATCGACTCGAAGAGACGCCCGAAGAGCTGGTCAAGCACTGTCAGCAACGAGAGCTCCGCCAGCAGCACGCACACCTCCGATAGCATTGATAGGTAATTTTGAAAATGGAAGAAGTTTTCGCCTCTTGTAGTTATCATCCTCGTTTTTTCCTCCTTCATACTAATTCTCAGAAAAGAGGGTGATAACTACAGTAGGCCAAAAATTATTGTCCAGAAATTAGAAAAATAACGTGTCTTTGAATGTAGCATTCTTCATTCAACCGAAACAAGTGAAATGCTCAGTTCCAATTTGTAACTTCTCGAAAAGTCGAATTCTACTGGGAGATGTTGATTTTTTTTGTGTAAAACTTTTATTTTAGCCACATGGACTCAAACGGGAATACGCATTGCTCACCTCTGAATTCCGCACGATTCCCACCCTCAATCAGCTCGCCTGCTAACATTGCGGTAGGGATTTTTGAACTTCTTCAAAGTTCGTAACGATTGAACACTTTCAAAATTTCACGAAGAGGATATAAAACTACATCAATAATAACTAAAATTTGATTACCATCCTGAAAATCTGAATATCTTCTTTGCAAAATTCATTGAAATTGCTATTTCAGCTGGAAATCGACACCTCGCCGAATCAATACGTGAATTTCGATGAGACAGAAGAACTAATCGACAGCGTCTGAGTTCGATTGTCAACTTTCCCTTCATTTTCATTTTTACATTCCTAATTCCCCTTGTCCTTTCGCATTCAACTTTTTTTCCATTTCCTTGTCCCTTTCATCTTTCATTTCTCATTTCTACGGGCAAACTTCCAACTGACTTCTCATTTTGTCTCAAACCAATTCATTTTCAACAATCCTATTGGTATCTGCAGAAAGAGGATTTTTGAAAATTTACCTAAACTGATGAAGATAAAAATTCTCTCAATGATTTTCAAGGACCATCTTTCGCTACATGAAACCGCTCTACTGATTGATATGTTGAATATCTGACAATTTGACACTGAACATTGTGAGTTCAAGTTACATTTTCATTAAGCTGCAGAAGGATATGAATTTGAAATTTTCGAAACAAGCATTCTTCCCAGCTGCATAATATTTACAAATTGCTACAGTACTCTGTACATAAACTGATGATAGTTTATTTGATTGAGACTATGACATAGAAAGCATTAAAGATTTCTGAAAGTGAAATATTTGTAATTTTTCGAAATTCTGAAATCTTCAATGCCGAAATCCTTATCCGAATTGAATTGCTCGTCTAACCTATTATATTTTACCGGTCACTGATGATTTTTTTCTCTTTTAATTTTCTAAGAAAGAAAATTTGCTCTTTTCGATTGATTTATGATTTGATGACGACAACATTTTTGACGGTGAATCTGATCTATTTTCTGTTTCAAACTTGATCAACTGTTCGAATTGACATGCGAAAATAAAGATATTTTTAAACTCTTTAAATAATTTTCATCGGTTTCGTCGATTAAAGTCTGCAATAATTAGAAAATTACCCTGTCTTTCAAAATATCAGTATTGTCGATGACGGACCACAGTGCTTTGAGCTGAGGTAAAAAAGCGCGTGTTTCTGCGTTACAAGTGGTTTTTCCTTAGGTATGGAGAGAAAAAAGTGATAATGCAATCCTACTCGGAAAAATATTGCAGAGGTTATGCGACAGTGGTGCGGCAGTGAAATAACCTCTGCGTAATCACTGCAACATTTTTCCGAGTACCTTCCACCATAAAGGAGACTTAAAGCATTGTGCCGAATATTATAAAATTATCAATAAAATTTTTAGCTTCTTTCGTTATCAAAAATGAACCAAGGCGGACTATTGGTTTCGCAACGATTTCAAAAGCGAATGCAAAATTTGTCTAAAAGTGACAATCATCCTAATGGTTTTCATTGGAATCGACTTGGGGACGACATATTTGTGTGCTGCTATCATTGAAAATGGTCGACCTCGTGCCATCCATAATGAATACGGTAAAATTACAACTATATTGATTCTTATCTTAATATAAGATAATTTGTAAAACTTATGACATCGTGACATACGAAAAAGTGTGAGAAAAGAACTTCGAACTTATCCTATCCTTCACATAGATTACAATGTTTCGAATGTCACGATCTCGCGAGTTTTACAAATGGCCAGAGAAACGGATATTTTCCTGAAAATTATTTCAGATAATTTTAACCTCAAAAATGGTTAAAATTAGCATAAAATCGATATTTCAAAACTCCATATTTTCATACCAAAATGGAACTCATTCGACTCAGAATCTAACGCTGATCATGAATATGCTAATATTTCATCCGTTAGGATCATCTTATCATTGATAAGACAATGATAAAATCACTAAAATCGACTTGTAAGCAGATGTGATTTCACTCGACCCAAAAATTTACTGATAACGAATATTTTAGCTGATTTAATGGTCTTATAAGTGATACCAACTGACAAGCGGGCGAGAATCAGAGAAAAAAGACATTTCAAACTGAACTGAGAAACCATCAATACAAGCGATAAACTCTTTGAATTCTAATTTTCATTTCAAGAATAGCGAAGATAAGAGGCGAGCGAAGGACCAGTGTTAGAAGGCACAGAGCGGGGTCCTTGACAAACCAGAATTTCATTTGAAATAAAAAGTCGTGAAAATTTTCGGATGGTATAAATTTCAATTCAAGATGATTTTGAATTTGAATCTAGTAGAAACATACATAGATTAGAAAACCAAGACTAATATTCGAATTATGCGTTAAAAATTTTCGATCTGAGCACTTGACAAATCACTAGAAGTCTTATCAACAAATCCATGAATGACCGACTCAAAGAATTTTACAGGTCCAGATCCTCCTGAATGTCGTGAATATGCATCTGGCTTATTTCAAAGACAAACTATAATATTTGGGTGGAATGGGTCCTAAAACATGGGAAGATACAAATCGTGTTGATGTAAGAAGATCTAATGAAAGCTCATGAAATAATTTATTCAGGTTTTAATAGGTGGAAAATGGACGATGCAATCGAGTCGCCTAGACTCCCACACGGACAACACCTCATCGACATGCAGTGGCATAACACTCTGATCTACCAGGTAAGCTTGCACACAATTTATTTATAATTATGCCATGTTATATGCCGGCAATAAATTTGAAAAATGTAAAATGAAAGCCAAAAATAATTTCATAGGCCATCTTTCTGCGAGTTTCAAGGAAAATGAAAGCTTGAGGGTAAAATCAATATTATAAGCAAAGCCAGTTATATGGGATCAAAATATGAAAACAATTGGATTATTAAACTTAGAAGATACTATACAACTGGCATAAATAGCTTAAAGGGGGCGATATCATTGGATTGAGAAAAATTTTGGAGACGCATTTTCGGAACGAGGTCTGCTTCATTTAGCCATCCTTACACGAAATTAATCGATAGCCGTTCAGTAGATTCACTATTTCTAAATATAATTAAAATTAAGCTGCGCTTGCAAACTCTATTCCAACGAGCATACCCTGTGTTTCTTTGAAGCCTATAACTCCGTTCTTCTTTGAGGTCGCCAATAATCTTCCAAATTCCCAAAAGAATCACGGCGCAAACTAAAAACAGTATTCCCCTACGAATTTAGCAATATTTGGCTTCAACTTACTGCACACGTTGATCCCTATTAAGATGACGTATAGAGCCACCCCAGTAGATGTAATCTTGTCTGTGATAGCTAAAAATAGATGATATTTTGACAATATATAATAGCTTATGTACTCACACTCGCTGAGAAGCATAAAAGCCAAGGCCATCAAACAGAGAACGATGAGTGTGGCCTAAAATCATTACTGGATATAAACATATTTTCCTATAAATTTTCAATTATTACGTAAACAAAGAAGGCCGTCCATAGCCAGCGAAGACGTTTCGAATGAATGATCCATATAGCCAGGGAATTTAGAGCCTGCAAGATCAAAGTGATATTAAATATTATTTAAAATAAAAAAAAACTGATTACCGTGCTTATTACGACTCCTACAGCACGTTCAGGAGTTGATACAGGCTGCTTGTGAACCGCCCTAAATAAGTTATTTATCGATTGACATTGAAACTTATTGATAATTCCTACTTACGGCATGTATATGGCGAAGACTAACTGGAGGACAGTCGATATGATCGGTACTGCGGTGGTTATCGTCTGCTGTATTTTTTTTTTCTAAGATATAGCAATATTTGTAGGATCTTACCTTGTTTTCATTGTACCACTGTCGCATTTTGCCGAAAGCTCTGAAATCAGTTTTTCAAGATTATCAAATTGACAGGCTGTAAACCTCGGGCAAAACGATTTACGAGGTCGCGTAAAATGAGGACACAATGATGATATTAGAAAATAACGGAAGGAAAAAAGAAGCTCGGTTTTAGTGCTTATTTCGCAATACGCTTCCGGCGCCAATCGATAATAAATGGGCGTAAGATTGGCATAATTGATCTTTTGAGCGACGATAATGAACACAGCACTAGCGAAAATTAATAATCTAATTTTAGGACGCAAAGACAGGCTTTCACGCATTCTGACGGTAGACAACCCAACAGTGATGCTTTCGAATTCTGCGCTCAAGATGAAGAAGGCGCGACTTCTGGCACTCACATGATTGGTGAGTTCTAGACAAATTGAAAGTAAGCATAAACAAATAAAGCAACAGATTGCAGGAAGGAAACACCAAACAAGATAAGGCAGGGTGCCCAAGGATTCAAAAGGTGTCTTAACAGTCCCAAGATCAACGAGAAAATTTCCGACCTTCTGGAAGAAGCCACAAAAAAGGAAATGGTCAGCGCGGACTGCCAGTGGCGTGTTGCAAACAATAATCGATTATTAGCACAACAAAGGTGGATAGCAGCAGCTTGGCCATAATAATATAAACTGATAAGCGTTTTGTTTGTCATAAAGTCCTCACCCATGCATACACGTCTCGTCTCGTTATCTTTCGAACACTAGAAGATTCCATCAATACTATTGCGGTATATTTTGCCATAATGAAGCTGATAACTTTTTATCGCTAAAATAGCATAACAATGAAAATGGAACAACATATTTATTTTTAGATTCGTCGACTTTGACATTTTCCAGTGAGCCTTCAGCTGTTTATTTCGAATACCCGGAGAACGAAAGACCGAGCACGATAAAGGATTATTTGGTATAAATTTCCTTTTGAAAATAAGCCGAAATCATTCCATGAAATGAATGCAGGTGATGTCGTTTCAAACGACTGCCAAATCGGGTGTGCTGTTTGGTGTGGAATGCATCACTGACATGACTATATCTGGCCATATTCCTCATAAGCAATCACTTCATTCCTGCAGAAATAAGTAATTCCGCAGGAGAAAGGCCTTCTGAACATGAGGCTCAACTTGGACAGCAGCAGAACGCGCTCGATCGCCTCCAACGAGAAGATTGCCGACGGGGAGAAACACGTTATCAAGTATTTTTATTATTATTATAAATAAGATGTCAGGATTACGATAAAACTGTTCTGCTGATTTTCAACGATTTTCTATCCGTTTGTAATTTAGAGAAATTTTAAACAATACTTGCACAATCCTGATTTTAAAAATGAAATCATTAACACAAATTTGCAGGCTTTTTCGTGACGAAACGAGTGTAACATTGCAAGTCGATAAGAAGCCAGCGCTGCGTTATCGATCCCAAAGTGAGCCATTAAACTTTCAAAAAAATATTATCATGATTCAGGCACTGGCGAAGTCGTTCTGCTAAACGTGCAATGGGGGCTCGTGATAGGAGCGGCAACGACGACTAGGCATCTGGAAAAGGATCAGAAGTAAAAAATCGTCTAGAGTTTATCATTTTATGTTTGAAACTCTCAGAATCAAACGATCGATATCCCTCTACGACCTCTTCATTGGAGCGATCTCCGGACTGAATTTCAACGGCATCATTATCATCGATTGACATAGAAAGTATCGGAGATTTCTGAAAGTAGAATATTTGTAATTTTTCAAAATTCCGAAATCTTCAATGCCGAAATCCTTATCCGAATTGAATTGCTCGTCTAATCTATTCTATTTTATCGGTCACTGATGATTTTTCTTTTTTTTATTTTCTAGAGAAGAAAATTTGCTTTTTTTCGATTGATTTATGATTTGATCACAACCTTTTTGACGATGAATTGGATTTATTTTTAATTTCAAACTTGGTCAACTGTTCGTATTGACATATGAAAAATAAAGATGTTCTTAAACATTGTTAGAAATTGAATAAAAACTAAACTTTTTTGTACCAGAAAACTTGACAGCATGATCAAGGATGTATGAAGCTAATTTAGATAAAAAGAATGTTGAATTGAACAAGAAAGCTAAATTTTTTCTTCAATCTTTGTATTCTCGGGTATTTTATTTTCTACCCTCACTCTCTCCTTTTTCCGTTTTGCATTTTACGCCTCCGTAAAGTCCTAAAATAATTATATCTCCAAACTCTTTAAATAATTTTCATCGGTTTCGTTGATTATAAAAATAGTTATACTGCTATACTTTCAAAATTTTCTAATCGATTGTACGAAGAACTTAATAAAACGTTATTAAATTGAATTTTAGGAGACAACCCATTCCGACCGATTCTCAACTTGGTTCAATTCGAGACAAATTATGGAGAACTCGCACAGATTCATGATTTTCGTCCAATCTCAATAATATTAAACGTACAATTTAATTATCAAAGCGTGTTTTGTGTGAAAATCTCGAATTTTTTTTTCTTCCTAGCCTTATTATTCCCACTGGGTGGGGTCGGCTACCCTCAGCCTGCAATGGGGCAGTCGGCCTATCCTAGCCACACAGGACTAGTGGCCCGTCCCGGGGACAGACTGTTGTTGTGTGCAACAGCCGAGGGATTTTAGGGTGTGAAAATCTCGAAGTGATTATGCGAAATTTTAAATATAGACAATAAGATTGAGGCATCGTGCGACGATTTATTAAAAATGAATAAACAATTTATCAAATAAGGCTGAAATCTGTGACAATGAAAAAAAGAATTAGATCAAAAGTATCAGAAATTGATATACAATGTATTTCAACGTTATATAATTTTTTTTTATATGCAAAATAAATTATTTTAATATAATATACAATTGTAAAGATATATCTTTATCTTGTCATCCTAACTATACTTGTTTACGTTTAATAGAAAAATGGTTTGTATTTAAATTGTTTTTTTTTCTGAATTTTGAAACTTTTCATTTATTCACCAGACCTTTCCATTGCAATTTGCAATCTTTATCGATGGCAATTTCTCTTTCCACTTCAACAACTTTATCTTTCTTCCCTCTCTATCTTTGTGCACTTTCTTTTTCAAAGTTATCATATAGTTCGTCAGTCTAATGAATTATTTGATAAAAATCACTATTGAACTTGCGTTACATGAATTTTCAATTAAATAATTTTAGAATCTCATAATTTTGCTAGATTACTTGATTTATCGCTGTTTAATCTTCGCATCATTGATTTAAAATAATTACTATCTAATGTTTGGAATGTTTCTGAAGGATCAAATTTTGCCGATAGAAACTTTGGTACAGTTAGATCACATGTCATCTATTGCCATTATTTCAATCACCATAATGCTGTAGGCTACTTGTCGATTAGTTGAAATGAAACTCTTCTAAATAAGATCCTATTGCTATGATCTATTGATGCTAATTCGGTACACAAATCGCATTTCATTTTTTTAATTCGATATAAAATCGATAATCTTAGACAGGTGGGGTCGAGTCAAACAGCATCCAATCTGTGCAGCAAGATGGCGAATGGGCAAAAGGGCGGTAGCAAGAAGAAGCAACAAACAGAGCATACTGACCCAAATTCTGAGGTTGAAACTAAAAATTTGAATACAAGAAAGTTATATGCTTGTCTCATTTTTACCGTTGGAGCTCCTCACTGCGAGCAGGTAGTCATCATTTCCCAATTCAACCCCACGCTAATTGAATATTTCATGTCGACCAATTATCAAAATTAGCAAGAAATTTATCAGTAATCTATAAATTTGAGCCGCTCAAGGACCGGGAACAGGACAAATGCTGTGCATCGTCCCCCGCGAGAGGCACCCAGCCATCGGTTAGGGGCGAAGAAACACAAGAAGACGAACCGTCCGAATCGAAGTCTGGGGATTTATCGCTTTTTTTTTTAAATTCAATATAAAATGAATAATCTTAGACCGATGGGATCGAGTCAATCAGCATCCAATCTAGGCGGCCAAACGTCGAATGAGAAAAAAGGCGATGACAAGGGGAAGCAACAAACAGAGCATACTGGTCCACATCCTGAGGTTGGAACTAAAAACTGAATACATGAAAGTTATATATGCTTGTCTCATTTTTATCGTTGGAGCTCCTTACTGCGAGCAATTAGTTATCATTTCAATTCAATTCCACACTAATTAAATATTTCATGCTGATCAATTATCAAAATTAACTAGAGATTTATCAATTATCTAAATTTGAGCTATTCTAGAGCTACGGACCGAACAATTACCAAGAGACGCTGAATACCTTCACAAGCAGTAGGCTCTCGGCGCTGATTTCGTCGTCCTCCGCGATAAACGCCCAGTCATTATTCGTAGTTCTCATGCTGTTCTCAGCAGTAGTGATAGGAGGAATCACTATTTTACTGGGCTCGAACACGGTAGATCTTCAATTGGCAGTTTGCGTATGATTATGAAAGAGGGAATACGGTATTTTTAGAGCGCCCACTGTGTGTGCGAGACTCTACGGGCCTGTCCATACTTAGTTGCAACGCAACTTGCAATTTACAACTCGCTCAAAATAGTATAGGACATAAAGAGAGCATAAGAAATGATGCAATCACACCTTCTTCATTTCCGATGCTATTTCGAGCGAGTTGTAAATTGAAACTAAATATGAACGGGCCCTACGAGCGGTAAAAGCGCCTTCATCCGTCGTTAATTTCGTTTGCGACGCGATCAAGGTACATGTGCAAATATTTCTCATATGTATTCAATCTTTCAATTCATGCGATTGGAGAGTTCGTAAGATTGCTGACTCAATCGCACATTTCAGCGTCCTCTCGACGAACCTGAGGGCACCGAGTTGAAAAGCATCGTAAAGCAGTTACCGCAAAACTATCCGACACTGACGGATGAAAATGTTGACGATTTGATAACGATTGGCAAAATGGTGGGCTGAGAAATTAGTGTGACTTGCTACATATCTTTATGCAACAAATATGCACGCTTGTATCTACATAAATATGTACATATGTATTTGTTCAGTGGCAATCCAAAGACCGCAACAAACCGCTCTGCCTTCTCGTGACGGGCAATAACGGTCGCGAATTCGCCATCGAACTCGGCGAGCAGTTGCATCGCTTCACGACCTCGTGGCGCCAGTTCGAAATGGTCGAAAGTACGCCAGAGTTCACGTACGAAACACTAACTGACCGTCTCGAGCAAGTGGGCGACATCCGTTTACAGGTAGGACATGATGGAAAAGAGAATAGTGGCCATGGCATTTCTCGAATTACCTTTACCAAGAAGATTTATTGATAAAAAAAATCTACATGCGATATTCCAGAATGTATTTTATAAAATCATTTTCATTTGCTATTTCAGACGGATTTCGACGATTCGGATGCCGTGGATACGCAGCTTCGCGTTTTCACTATTCTCGATATCGAGCGTCTCAAATGGGATGCGCATAAGGCGTTGCACTTTTTCGCCGATACATCGTCGCCTGTATGATTATTCTCACAATTAGTCTTTACCGTAAATGCGCAGACTACGTTTCAGGTGAAAAAGTCACTGTTCGTCTTTCATCTCAATTCGCCGTCTGTAGTTTATTCTGCAGAACCGGAGGAATGCATGAATCGAATATCTGAGTATGCAATTATTCGTGAGCATGAATAATTATGAGGTAAATCTGCTGCTTTCAGATTTTTGTACGACAGTTGGATAGAATCCGGTGGAAACGCCGACCAAATTCGGCCAATTCTCGCTCGCATCAAGCACTATTCGATTTGTCTGACTTGAGTGCCGAAAAACGCAACGATATTCATAGAGCATTTACGTCCCTCGCTTCTTGCCCGTAATTTTCTAACTGGCTTTCCTCACTGATTCATTCCAAATAAATATCTACTGTTTATATCTATTCATAACATGGACACTTGTATCTTTATGTGATATTTCTAGCTACATACATATCATAAGTACTGAGAGTTTGATGTACAAAGCAATAAAGTTTATCCAAAATCTCGCAATCAGCTAAATATTCATTACACATAATGAATGCACTTTTAGACTACAAGAAAAATGACAATACCAGAGAAATGTATTGTATGAAAGGCAGAATGGGGTGGATGAGTTCGAAAAATAACTGGCAATTCGATCATAATTCGTCGTTGAAATAGCGAGATTCACCCTTCATCTTGTAGGCTTCAATCTCATTCTCCGTGTATTCGTCCACTCCTTTGCAGCCAGACGTCGAGAACATCCGCTTTCCATCGTGATGGGTCCACTAAATTATCCCAAAATAAATCGCTGTTTATCATGACATTGTAAATGTATTTGTGAGATTGATGGATACGAAATTCGTCTATCACATTCTTGTGACTGCGCATACAGACTCGTGCTGCGTCTACAAGTTTAATGTAAGTTAACGTCGGAGTTTTTCATGAAATCTTGTAGAGCTCTTCAAGTTGAACAACTTTTGTCTCGGAACTTATTTTGGAATATGCACACACAAAGAGACAGGAATTTTTGAAATTTACTGTCCAAACGACGCTTTGCAATAATTGGTTATTGAACTTCAAAAAATTCTGGAGCCCCAACGATAATGAATCCAGGGTCGGCTCTGGGACAAAGTTGTTCACTATGTCATTTTACACAACATACTGAAAGGGCTAATTTTTCCAATGTTATTTACGCGTAAAGATAGTACGGGCCGAGAAGTACGCAATCAATACACGAAAATGCGCACTTCCGCAAAAATCGATATTCACAAGTCTTATTTTATTGTCTGATAATCTATGAACTAAATGCTGCTCAATAAAAGAGAATTATGAAATTTGGATGGAAGATAAGAGAGTTATGGATTTTTTCCGAGGTCAGGTCTGAGAAACTTACAAGTTGCCGTAATCCGCTACAGTAATCGATTTTTCGAAAAACAAACCACATTATGATGATCAGCGTGAACAACTGAATAAACCCGTGAAAATCAGCCCGATTTGCGGTCCCCTGTTTAAACCGACTTTGGTTTTTAGACATTCCCTCTTAAATTAGTTATTTTATCGAAATTTTAGAAATTTTCATTTATTCACCCGATTTTTCCATTCCAATTTGCAATCCTTATCGATGGCAAGTTCTCTTTCCACTTCAATAACTTTATCTTTCTTCCCTCTCTATCTTTGTGCACTTTCTTTTTCACAGTTATCATATAATTCGTCAGTCTAATGAATCTAATGAATTATTTGATAAAACTCACTATTATTTTTTCGCCTTATATGGAAACAGGGCACGCTTTTCGCCTGACGAAAATTCGTTCGTAAAAGAAAGATTTCCGATCGTCGTCTTCAGAAATTCATATCTTCGGCTATTGATCCACTTTTCATGCCGTCTTTTGCTATAAATTTGTCAAGCCCCGCAGATTAATAGATAAATATTCCTACGACTCTGCCTTCACAGCGCGAATTTAATTTGCACCTTCTAATGATGCGGTCACGCGGCCCCTCCATCCTCTTGCTTATCGTCATTTTCCAGCTGTTTTTTGGTAAGTTCCCGTAAACCTTCTTAGATCTCACACAATAGTTTGATATTCCAAGGAAAATATGATAGTGTAATTTCAGATGTCCAAGGTTACGGCTGGATTTGTTGGTGGCGGTTCAATTGCCGAAGTACTTTTAATGCAAACGGTAATTATACAAAATACTATGCAGTCATTCGCTTTCATTTTTCGCATATTTTGCGGAGAAGAATAGTTAGATAGCAGAGATAAATTTTGTACGTGCAATTTGCAGCTCTGCAAAGAGAGTTGAACGAGAAGCTGTACGGTCAGCCGTTCGTCATCTCGACCGTCGTCCAGGCCCTGTCGGCGCACTATTCGTCGGGCGCCAGGCCGAAACGCGCCTTGTCGCTATCGTTCCATGGCCCGAGCGGAACTGGAAAGAATTTCGTGTCCACGATCGTCGCGAATAATGTTCTTTGGTAAAACAAAAGCAACTATCGAGATTCCTTGGCTAGCTAATAATGCTATAGTACGCTGTTAGATATTGTGTGGATAATGAAATTCGTATAGGATAGGTATAGGCAGGGGAAAGGGGGCGAAGTTTTCCGCATTAGTTGTAAAGTCATCCTAATATTACTATGCATGTACAACACTAGTCTATATATTAGCGTACTAACTTTACTAATTGCCCTTCATTGCTATACCATTTACATCTAGAGAACACACTGTATGAGTTGTTTTGGAGCATATTCAGAGCACTAGAACTATTGTCTTTTTATGCGTATGTAGGCATATTATTGCAGTAGGGGCATCGAAGACACGCGGTACACGTACAAGATCTGGCTGGGACAGAATTTCGCCAGCCCATCGCAAGTGCAGCGAAACAAGGTAAGCGACCGCTCACAACTCATCCGCTAGTGATCGTAAAAATCATATTCGTAGTTTGTAGTACGTATAAGAAAAATGCTTTCAGGACCACATAAAAAACTTTATCGAAGAACGAGTCGCTCAGTGTAAATATCAGATATTCATTTTTGACGAAGTGGACAAGTATCACCCGGGCGTTCTAGGTAAAGAGATGATATCTTTTGATGTAAATATATACACTCAGTCCAAAACAAAGTTAGACGCCTAAAACAAGGAATTTAAATTATATTTTTGAGATATTTTAATATATTACATGACACGCAAGTTCATACTAATACCCGTTTTTCTCCGTTCAGAACGTTCTGTCTCTTGCCAGATACAGGTAAAAATAACTTGTAAAAAATGAAAGCTAAAAAAAAATTTGGACACGACTTTAATATCGAGTATGTTCTCTATTGACCTTAAAAACTGCACTACATCTGCCTGGCATAGACTCAACAATATGCCTGCACACTTCTTTTGGAATTTGATTCTATATTTCGAGCACTTTATTATTTATTTTTTTTGGATGTTCAACTTTTTTGAACTGAGTTTATGCACGTGTAACTGTCTATGCTAGATAGAACGCAGCTACCAAAATATCGTAAAAATACGCGCAAACGTGTGAATTTCAGACGTTCTCAAACAATATATGGAGGGCTTCGTCGTAAATGATCTCGATTTCAACTACGCCGTGTTCATCTTTCTCACGTAAGACATCACAAATATCTACATACATATGTATGTACCAGGGCTGTTGCGGAGTCAAATTTAAAAAATTGCAATTTGATTTTAAAATTTTGAAAAGTTGAGTTTCAATTTTCGCGAGGTCCGAATCGGAGTTGCCCTAAAGCACCGTAACTTCCGCAACAATCCTGGTATGTACATATGTGTATAGGGACTAGGTTGCGTGAATATGTAGCCAATTCAAACTGCATGTCTGCCAACACAACTTTTATAGTTAATTTTTCAGTAACGCCGGTGGCAATGAGATCGAAAAACTGGCGTCGGAAAAGCATAAAGCCGGGATAACGAGGGACAAGCTGAAGGTCAGCGATTTCATGCCGCTCATCAAGAACTCCGTCTACAAGGACACGAGCGGTACGTTAGGCGAGATGTGTAACATAGGGGAAATAGATTGACACAACTGCCACAGCTTTCTGAGAAGAAATGGCACGCGATTGACACACCGCGCCACTGCCTCTTTCTATTATTAGGGACACATTTCGCGCAACTATCTACATAGATGTGCTCTATCCACTGCTTATTTAGGCGGCTGGTCGTCGAGCGTACTCATCAAGAACAACATGATCGGCTACTTCATCGCGTTCCTGCCGCTGGGCCAGAAGCAGGTCAAAGAGTGCATCATGGCCGCGGCGCATGAGAAGGGATACCCGGAGCTGGCGAAAAACTACGAATTCGTTGAGAAAATCGCAAAATATGTGGAGGTAGATAGATAGACATTTTCCATCTGCCTAAAAGCGATCAAGCGTTGTTGACATCTATTTATGGAAACGGTAGAATAATTCGAGAGCCAATACTGTGCTCTGTAAACGCATACAACTGCGTTCACATCGCTTTCGCGGTAAATATACGAGACATGTGTTCATGGCAATTTCTATTAAAAAATATGTATGCATATTCCATATACATACGTATGCGCAGTCACAAGAATATGATAGACAAATTTCGTATCCATCAATTCCACAAATACCTTTACAATGTCATGATAAATAGCGACTTATGTTGGGATAATTTAGTGGACCTATCACGATGGAAAGCGGATGTTCTCGACGTCTGGCTGCAAAGGAGTGGACGAATACACGGGGAATGAGATCGAAGCCTACAAGATGAAGGGAGAATCTCGCTATTTCAGCGACGAATTGTGATCAGAACTGTAGCGGAATCAAATTTTTAAAATTTTCGGAACGGAATTCCGAAAATTGCTCAAAATGCTCAGAATTCCGTTACAGCCCTGATTGCGATCGAACTCCCAGTTATTTTCCGAACTCATCCTGTGTTCGATCGCACTAATTTTCATCAATTTTGAATTTAGGTGTCGATTTTCCAATCTGTTCGCGGGTCATAAACTTTTACCCATTTGCCTGACCCAGTGATTTTATTTATCATTCTTTTTCTCTATTCTATTATTCTCTGTAATCCTTCAATAAAAAGATGACCTCCTCTTCTACCATGCCTCCAAAACTTTGTTCTTTCTTTCGGATAGGGCAGAACACGGCTGCTGTTATTTTTATTCCATTCTACAAGATAAAATAAATCTTCAAATTCAATGACTATGGCTCAAGTCAAATTTGCATGGACAAAATAGTGCATCCTCTAGTACCCGAGAAAAATACCGGCAGGAAAATCACGAAATTTCCGTGGCCTGCATACACTCCATTCTGCCTTTCACACAATACACTTCTCTGGTATTGCCATGCTTTTCTTGTAGCCTAAAAGTACATTCATTCATATGTATAATGAATATTTAGTTGATTGCGAGATTTTTGATAAACTTTATTGCTCTGTAAATATCTACTTATGAAATGTGTGTAGCTAGAAATATCACATAGAGATACAAATGCCCATTTTATGAATAGATACAGACAGTAGATATTTATTTGGAATGAATCAGTGAGGAAAGCCAGTTAGAAAATTACGGACAAGAAGCGAGAGGCAAATGCTCTATGAATATCGTTGCGTTTTTCGGCACTCAAGTCAGACAAATCGAATAGTGCTTGATGCGAGCGAGAATTGGCCGAATTTGGTCGGCGTTTCCACCGGATTCTATCCAACTGTCGTACAAAAACCTGAAAGCAGCAGATTTACCTCATAATTATTCATGCTCGCAAATAGTTGCATACTTAGATATTCGATTTATGCATTCTTCTGGTTTTTCGAAATAAGCTTCAGTCGACGAGTTGAGATGAAAGACGAACAGTGACTTTTTCACCTGAAACGTAGTCCACGTATCTACAGTAAAGACTAATTATGAGAATAATCATACAGGCGACGATGTATCGTCGACGAAAAAGTGCAACGCCTTATGCGCATCCCATTTGAGACGCTCGATATCGAGAATCGTGAAAACGCGAAGCTGTGTATCTACGGCATCCGAATCCTCGAAGCCCCTCTGAAATAGTAAATTGGAATTACTTTATAAAATACATGCTGGAATATCGCATGTAGATTTTTTTATCAATAAATCTTCTTGGTAAAGGTAATTCGAGAAATGCCATGACCACTATTCTCTTTTCCATCATGTCCTACCTGTAAACGGATGTCGCCCACTTGCTCGAGACTATCAGTTAGCGTTTTGTACGTGAACTCTGGTGTACTTTCGACTATTTCGAACGGGCGCAACGGGGTCGTGAAGCGATGCAACTGCTCGCCAAGTTCGATGGCGAATTCGCGACCGTTATTGCCCGTCACGAGAAGGCAGAGCGGTTTGTTGCGGTCTTTGGATTGCCACTGAACACATTTAATTTATATGTACATATTTATGTAGATACAAGCGTGCATATTTGTTGCATACACATATGTGGCAATTCACACTGAATTCTCAATCCCACCTTTCTGCCAATATCCATCAAAGCGTCAACGTTTTTATTCGTCAGTGTCTGATAGTTTTGCGATAGTCGCTTTACGGTGCCCTTCAAATCGGTGCCAATAATTTCGTCGAGAGGACGCTGAAATGTGCGATTGAGTCAGCAATCCTACGAATTCTCTCCAATCGCATGAATTGGAGGATTGTGAATACATATGAGAAATATTTACACGTGTACCTTGATCGCATAGCAAATGTAATTAGTGGCGAATGAAGGCAGTATTGGCACTATCCCCGCTCGTAGCTTCTCGCACACATAATGTGCACTCTAAAATACCGTATTCCCTCCATAATCTTATGCAAGCTGTCAATTGAAGATCTACCGTGTCTCGGACATAATTTAGTAATTGAGCGCCAATATCCGTTAACGAAGCGATATATACTATTGCTACTAGGAACAGTATGAATACGAAGAAATCGAATAGCTTCCTTAGAAGCCACCTGGGAATCGGAAATAACATTTTCGACAATGCTTCGAATTAAACAGTGAGAATAGAAAAACTTTAGAAATGTGATAATTGTGTTCGTGTAGAGTCTAAAATTCGTGAGCGTATTCAGTAGGAATGGGGACTGCAGGGAATAGTACTTGAGACAATCGATACTGATAACGTTCGTCAATTCGAGAAATGTTTGCGGATACGCAATAGTCGAGTTGTTTTCTACGCATCTTCGTCGAAATGAGGCATATTGGAATATCGTAAATATACACACGATACTGCGTGCACGAATGTGCCTACGTCGTCCGTAAGGTGGCCTCAATTTTCTTTATTTTTCAAACTTCAACTTCAAATGGCTACATTTGCCG
This sequence comes from Diploscapter coronatus, assembly GCA_964036155.1. Lineage (NCBI taxonomy): Eukaryota > Metazoa > Nematoda > Chromadorea > Rhabditida > Rhabditidae > Diploscapter > Diploscapter coronatus. The sequence continues at coordinate 83,469,270 of OZ038422.1, read as the reverse complement.
CCGAACGAATTTTTTTTCTTTTTCAATTTTCTAGGCAAGAAAATTTGCTTTTTTCGATTGATTTATGATTTGATCACAACCTTTTTGACGATGAATTGGATTTATTTTTAATTTCAAACTTGGTCAACTGTTCGAATTGACATGCGAAAATAAAGATTTTTAAACGTTGTTAGAAATTGGAAAACTAAACTTTTTTTGTACCAGAAAACTTGACAGCACGATCAAGGATGTATGAAGCTAATTTAGAGAAAAGAATGTTGAATTGAGCAAAAAAGCTAATTTCTTTTCAATCTTTGTATTCTCGGGTATTTTATTTTCTACCCTTACTTTTCCTCTTTCTATTTTGCATTTACGCGTTCGACGCTTTATTATCGATTTTTAAAAATTTATTTTCAAACTATTGCTAAACTCGTCTATTTTTTCAACAAAAAATGCTAATTTTTCGTTGATTCTAGAAGTTGTGCAACGTTTTCCGAATAAAATGCTTTCTGTACGAGTACAGCGATCCGTCGGAGGAGTAGATTGGGGTTAGAATTTGGTATTTTCGACTTCATTCAATCGTGAATATACTTTTTAAAATTTCATTTTAATTTTTCATTGAATATTGAAAATTAAATTAAGAAAAAATTATATCTATTATTCACTAAAATGATGTAGGCGCTGATTAACTTTATTTTGAGTGTTCTGTTTTTATAGGCAACTTGGAAAACGACGCGCAGTATCTCACGACATGCATAATAGTATGGGAAATAGAGCCTACCACTCAAAATCCACCTTATTTCATATGTTATGAGGCCATGCGTGTCATGCGGTTTACAGATAGCTCTTATAACTTTCCTGCAGAAGTTATGTACATTATAATTTTCGATTTTTTTCAGTTCATTTGAAAAAATTATTTAAATTTTAGCCTCGACTTGCTGACCAACCTCAGCCGCTCAATTGAACTGAGAAGCCGAACATGGACATTTTCGAGAAGAGTAAAGGCGAAAATTGAGCTGCAGTTGAAGAGAATGTCGATCGGGGAGAGGAAAGAGAATGAGGAATTGGAGGAAGGAGAGATCACAAATGAGATGGAATGCGAACTGTTTGATGTTCATGGATGAAAAAATAAATCTCTTGGAAAAATTGCAAAAGTAATAGTTTGAAAAGAAATACTATTTTCAATTGAAATGTCTTTCATGAATTCCGGACAGAAGATTTAACGTTTGTGCAAGAATTGTTATTTTACTGTGATCCCAAGAACTTTATTATTTATTGAGTTTAACAAATCTTCTCCGAATAAATTATCGTATTTTATTTTCTACATTTATTTCAAGACGATCCGTTGATTACCGGGACCTTGATATCTTCCATTTTAAAATTTATTTTTAGCAATTTGATTTTTAAGATGTCTATCAACTGTCCTCTGTGCAACTTTACTGATCCGCAGTACGAGGTTCTTGAGGTTCGAATTTTCCATTTTCAAAAAATACCCTTTTTGAACAACTCTCCCTACCTTGTAAAGGGTTGTTAATCGAGTGACAACTTGGAAAACGCGAAACCACGAGACACGAGATATGGAGAAATAATATTTAAAAAAAAAATCTTTACTTTCCTATTTATTATTCTACCTATGTTTTGCGGCTTCTAAATATTAGTAGCGATATTTTTTGCCCAAAAAGTCACTTTTCGGACAACCAGTCCGACTTCCAAGTTGATGCTTCTTAGGCAAAAATACCGCCACGAATAAAGAGGAAAACGTATCAACTTTACATTTCATCAGAAAAAATGAGGCTGAATTTCAGGCCCACGTCTTGGAAGATCATCTGGGCGATTTCCGTCCTTGGAAATGCATTGAGTGCAGCGTGCGCAGACCCACCAAACGACAGCTCGACAGTCACATTCTGTCTGCTCACAAGAACACCATTGCGGAGGTAGTTTATGTTTTTCTTTCATATAAAATTTTGGAGATCTTTATGAATACTTAGAAAAAATCGGGCTCATTATTGAGCCTATGAGATTTGAATCTCTTTCTGAGTGATAATCAAAAGTTTTATTGACTGATTTTCATCATATCACAATTTTTCACGGGTTATTTTCAATTATGATTTTGAGATTTGTTCCAATTCAGGTGACGTACGTGTCTGACTTGGCGAAAGAAGCTGAGTTCCGCCGAATTATGCAACTCGCATGGGATAGTGGTAGGAGGAAATGCGATGCGATTCCCGATCCGACTGCAAGCTCTGCCAGATCGATCACTCCTTCTTTCAGCGATGCTCCCCCGACTCCTAATCAGGTTATCAATTCGGTAAGATCTTTACTTTTTCGCCTGCTATTAGCATTATCAGGAAATTTGAGCAAAGCTAATTTGTAAATAACTCACGAACTTGGCTCGTAGAAAAAGACACCGGGACACCAGTTAGAAAAAGACACCGGCTTTTTTCTTTTCTTCTCTTGCTTTCTTATACTATTTCTTAGAAAACCCGGTGTCTTTTTCTAATCGGTGTCCCGGTGTCTTTTTCTATGAGCCCACGAACTTTATTATTGGAAGAGGAAAAGGAGAATAGGGGAGAAATAGAATAGAAGAGATCAGACTTTTCAAAACTCTACCCGCAGGAAAAAAACGAGGCATATTTTCGAGAGAAAAGGATAAAAAAAGACATGATCTTTTTCCTCTCAATACGACGCTATTTTTTCTGCGGATCGAGTCTTGAGAAGTCTGAGAGAGACAGAATCTGTCAAGTCCGTTATTTACAAGTTGCTGAAGCAAATACCTCAAAATTTTAAAAATAATTAGTGGTATAATTATGGTCTAAATTTTGATACTAACAGTGATGAGCATCATAAAGTCGTAAAATTACACCCTTCTTCATCATGATAGACGTTTCATAGCTCTTAGGATAATGTAATTTTCATTCAGATGTTCGATATAAAGCAGGAATTCAATTTAAACATGAAAGAGTATCCGAGATCGAGTTTGGAAGCAGCAAACAGAATGATGTTCGAGGCGTCCACTTCGCAGCTCAATGACACTGATTTTCTTAATAATTTTGGTAATCAACTTTCACAAATATAATCGGTCTAGAAGAAAAAGAAACGAGCATTTATTCCAGCCTATTTTAAAACTTATGATTTGAGACATGTCTGAAGATGGCGATGTGAACGATGATGCGGTCGAAATTTCTGATGGCAGCGAGGAGCACAGTATCGACTCTTTCGCCACTATCAATGCAATGCTTAATGAATCATTCAAGTAGGAAAATATCTTTATTCAAATTGTTTAAAAACGAATAATTGCTAGAATTTGAATTGGATACTTCTTTTTTAATAAAATCAACCAGAAAAGCTCAGATCAAATTTAGAGTTTTGAATTCCCCAAATAGTAGAATATTTTCCTAATTTTGTATTATTACGGTTAAAGTTTTGCTTGTTCAGAAACGCGGCGAATTCCAAGGTAATCGGGGAGCAGAGTGAAGATCAGCCTTCTTCTTCTTCGAAAGGAAACCACTCCATTAGGTACTTTCTCATATTACTCTTGATCGCACCTAAAAGGCAGAAAAACTTTTTCCCTCTATTTTCATGCTATCTCTCTCTCTCTCCTAAAAGAAGTTTCGTGGAAGCAATGGAAAGGGAAACATTTTCTGTCGTTAAAATGGACATGACACAGTGCATATTTCCAAATCTTTTATTTATGATCAAAATTATTCCTTTACTAATTCCCGATGTTTCAGCCGCTTGCAGTGTCTGAAATGCAATCAGTGGGTGATCGACTGCGAGTCTTTCAGATTGGAGCACGCGCATATGCACATGAGCCTGGATGAGAGCGTAAGCATTATATATATGCCTTTGACCAGGGGCTAGCTGATTTTTGATATGTTACAAATTTATTTCGGACTATTCTGTCAAATGTCCCGATCTAGATCCCCGATTTTCATTCCTCTCCTGCTTTTAACTTTCCTAATATTCTAATTCTCAGATGCACGCCTACAAGTGTTCTTCTCCCAATTGTTCATTCACCCACTTCAAGAAGGTCTGCATCATCGGACACGCGAAGAGAGAGCACGGTCAGGCTGAATACATACAGTTTCCTCCGAAAAGTCACGTCGACGAGTCTGAATTCAATGAAAGGGCTAAGGTCGGTTTTCAATGTGCAGGATAATATTCGGAGATTTCAGTTATCTTTAATATTCAACATTAGAAAGAATTCATCTCGAAAGATGAAGAGTCACAAATGACAAATCATTTTCATTTTATCATTCCTTCTCGACGACAATATCAGATCATAGAGTCTCGATTGCTAAAGGAAAAAGAACGACGCTTAGAACAGAATGTCAAATTCAGGCGGTCCTTGACGAGTGCTTCCTCGGAGTGTCGTCTGTGCGCAAGCTGTCGACCGAGTGGAGGAAGGCGATCAAGCAGAAGGAGGGCGTGAAGTGCCTCGTCTGCAAGTGGTCGTATACGGGGAACAACCCCAATCGATGCATCGTCTTCCACGCCGCTACGCACATGCTCAAGCTGTTCAAGGAGCCGCTCTATGTGTGCAGTCTGTGTCAGCTTGGGAAGGCGCAGTTCTCGAGGATTAAGATTCACATCAAGACAGCCCATAACGGAGAGGGAGAGCCCGTCAATAACTTGAAGGTCAGCCTATTACATCCCTTTTAAGGATTTAATATGCGTGAATATTATCAAAACAAAAATAAGAGATTCTGTATTTGCCGCCCTTTACATTTTTTCAACCCTCACTAATCGCAAAGATTTGATAATGAATAAATTGAAATCAAGGGGGATAGAATTTCGCAGTACTTCATTCGCAATCTTCTTTCATATTCATTAGCACAAGTTAGAAATCATTCTGTCGAAATTTTGGAGAAGGAAACTTTGATTTGAGAACTGGAATGCGAAGAATATCAGGAAGGTGTCGAAGCTGTGCTTTGGCTCTGACGATTTCCTATTCAACTGCATGCCGCGGATCTGTCAGACGGGAAAATGCACTCCGGTAAATAGTTAAAATTCAAGTTTTCGGAGAAATTAAGGATAGTCCAGCATCGAAATTTGAGTATTCCAAAGTTTTTATTAGAGTTGAGAAACTATTCGCTTTTAAAATTCTCATGCCAAAGATAGATGCTAAATTTCTGAGTTCTAAAATTAAAGATGCTAAAGTACTCAAAATTCTCATAAACAAAAGAAATTTTGCTCATTCTTGATTTTATTGAGACCACTAAACCTCTTTGGAAATTTTGATTTCAGAATTTTCTGTCCAAATTTAGCGGGAATTTTCATCTTGATTTTTAGAGTGAAAAGAAGAAGCAAGTTGCTGGAATGAAGAATGAAAATTCATCGGCAAGCAATAACAGTGCAGATGCTGCACAGTGGAATGAAGAAACTGAGGACTTGAGCTGTGAGCTATTCTCTGTCGATGGATAAGATTATTGTTTTCACCAAAATGAAAGTGAAAAACGGGTATGTATAAAGTTCATTCCAAAAATTCTTTGACATCGAACTTTATGCAAATTAATTTCGCTAAAATCGCTTAATGTTCATTTAGTAGATACCGAGTTTTATTCATTTTATTATCTTGATACCGTTGATCCTATGAGCCTAATTTGTTGCTTTTTCCAATGATATTCACTTTTCCCTAAATAAAATAAAGTGGTTATTTGGAAATTTTATTTCTTTATCATCATTCCCTTAACTATCGGGATTTTGATATCTTCCCCAATTTTAAATTATTTTTTGGATCACATGGTTTTCAGGATGGTAATGAATTGTCCTTTGTGCAGCTTTATGGATGCCTCCTACGAAGTCGTCGAGGTTCGACGTATTTCATTTTGTTAAAAAATGATTCTTTGAACGCTCATCAGTATTGGACGAAATTTGTATTTCGTTTTCATTATCTCAAAAATCACTTTCGCACATCTTTGAAGTTCATTCAACCAACCGGCCTGAAATTCGATTCGGTTTGAAAGTAAATAATGCAAATGATGAACAAAAAGTGGATGAAATGTCTAGAAATTATGAATTGGCGAACTGGACCATTTTTAAGAGTTTCAGACCCACATTCTGGAAGATCATCTAGATTTTCGTCCGTGGGAATGCATGGAGTGCAACGCGCGACGGTCGACGAAACGTATGCTGGATGGGCACATTCAAGGCGCTCACAATCAGAATACAATCAAGGCAATAATATTTAAGCTTTTTCGAAACCTGAGAAATTTTCCTCCTAAATTTAATCTATAGTTCATAAAACTTACTTCTTGGATGAAATTCCCTAAGATTTCTTGATAAAAATAGGTAATTAAAATGGAGAAATAACTGAATTTACAGTTAGGGATAGGCGAGAAGTCTAGAGTAGGAGGAAATTCGATGAGAAAAAACTCTCCGTCATATTTAAATTAGCAAGAAAATCATTATGAAAATCCACTAGAATGGTTTCAAGAGATTGAAATTCTTCTATTTGAAATATATGCTTCAAAATTCAGGTTCTCTACGTATCCGATTTGAACAAGGAAAACGAGCATCGTCGACTTATGCAACTAGTGTTCGACTGTGGAAGAGGGAAATCGGAATCCGTTGCTGACCCTGTCACATCGGCCAGATCCATCACTCCATTCAGTGAAGCCCCACCGACTCCTAACCAGGCTGTTAGTTTATTTCTGGAAGTTTATAGAATTAGACGGTAAATATCATAAAATTTCCCAGAATTTCTAAATGCACGACGCATTTCGTTGTATTTTGTCGTACTATTTTTTTTTTAAATTACCGTTTATCTTTGAACATTCATTGAAGTACATTTTCAACATATCTAAAATTCAGTTGTTCGACGTGAAGCAGGAATTTCCATCGACTGTTGAACATAGTGTGAGTTTGAGCTTGGAGGAGAGTAAAATGATGTTCGAGGCATCGACTTCGCAGATGAATGACAATGATTTTCAGAATCACTCAGGTAATCTTCAAAAAATAATTTGTTCGAATTTTTAATTTTATTTTTAGTTAAAAATTTACTAACAATTGCATTATTTTCAGACATCCCAGAAGTTGGCGACGAAAAGGGAGGAATTTTCAAAATTTCCAACTACAACGATGGACAGAATAACGACGTTTCTGATGCAGTGAATGCAAGTCTGAATGATCCATTCAAGTAAGGAGATATTTAGTTCTTTATTTATTTGGTCATATAATAAGCTCTTGACTTTGGAATTGACGTACATAATTTACACTTTCTGGTTCGATATAGTGAAAATATTTGATGGGAAGGATACTAATTTCGAACCTCAAAAACTTATCGTATCACACCTATTGACAACTAATAAAATTAATAAAAATAGTACGATAAATATCAAATTTTCTAGAATCTTTAAAGGTACTACTTTCATTTACTCTTTTCATAGTAATTTTTATTAGTTTCCTACCAGTCGAATAAAATCCTCATTCAGAAATGCAACGAGTTCAAATGGGCTCAACGTAAACGGAGTGATGTATGACGATTGGATGCTGGCCGCTCAGTCGAAGATTTCTTCTATGTACGTTTTTCTTCCATAACACCGAGTGACGAACTTTATCTTTTGAACACGGACACGGTAAACACACACGTCGCTCTCATATCCGGATCTCAAACTTTAAGCCCTGTATTCAAGTCTTATCATTTCCAAATTGCCTGTTAAAATGCAAGAAGAGACAGTCTTCTCGTTTTATTTGTTTTATCCTCAATTGTTTCAGTCGTCGTCAATGTCAGAGGTGCAAGGAGTGGGTCAACGATTACCAAAGTACCAAAATCGACCACGTCTACAATCACATGTGCACCGATGATAACGTATTTTTTTGTTATTTTTAAACTCATTTTAATTTATCATTTTGGTCAAACGAACTAAAGTGTGAGCAAAAATACGCAATAACGAATAGACGGAAGTACGCAAAGTGCAACAACAAATTAGCCGTCGAGTTTCATATTATTTTCTCGTTTTTGCTACATTTTCGGCGCCTTACTCTGCATACTTTTTGTCTACATGCTATTGTGCATTTTCTCTGGCTAGCGGCCACTTTGTTATTTTGTTCAGGTTTGCGCGTACAGATGTTCCTTCCCCGCTTGCACTTACGGCCACACCAAAAAGGGATGCATCCTGTTTCACGTCAAACGTGATCACGATAAGGCTGGATTCGTCAATTACGAGCCAATCTGCTGCATTGAAGAGCAAGAATTCAAGGACAAGTCCAGGGTTTGTCTCGAAATTTATACATTTGTTAGATTCTGATTATTCTCCTCCTCCTCTTTTTTAGTGTTTTATCGCATATCATTCGTTTTCGTTATTGCAGAATATGTAAATTGGCGCAAATATTTCTGTCAGCCAAGTAGATCAACATTTCTTTCGAGATCTTCAAAAATAGATATTCATGAATTATTGTATTTGTTGGCGGATGACATACAGGGTTAGCATTTGTAAACGAATAGAGAAGCTAGAGACTCTAGGAAAAATAAAATAAGAAAAGTTGTTGGCAAACTCAGGGGTAGGTTTGGGCAATTTTGAGATGACGTGATGAAATAAGGACGTGCGCACTATAGTTAGGGATAGGCGAGGGTATGAAAGTAGGGAGAAATAATGTGGAAAAAGATAGTTCTTCACGTCATCCCCGATCATTTCTTAGTTGCTACAGATTTTCATGATCGTTGTAAGAATTCAGGAAGTCTTTAACGACTGCTTCCTCGAATCGGCTCCCGTGCGAATGTCGGATATGCAGTGGAGCATGACGGTCAAGCCGAAGTTCAAGCTGAAATGCCGTACTTGCCGCTGGATGTACATGGGAAACAGTAGTAGACAGGTCCTTTCCCACGTCGCCTCTCACATGTTCAAACTCTACAAGGAGCCTATGTTCGTCTGTGGCCTGTGCAAGTTCGGAAATGCGAATCGCTCAGTTGTCGCCAGACACATCAAGTCTGTTCACGAGGACAAGGCAGACGTCGTCAATAATATGAGGGTCCGCATATTTTTCCACAGTATTTTGGCTATTTTATATTGACTTCTCAGAAGGTTCATCCACTTACGAATTGTCTCAATTTCGCGATACTTTGAAGAACGACGAATTGCAGAACTGGGACGTGGAGAACGTGAAGAAGGTGTGCGAGCTCTGTTTCGGGTCTGCCGATCACATACATACAATCATGACGAGAACCTGGCTCTACGAAAAACGCTCTCTGGTATTGTTTTATTGGCAACCTGGAATCCTTAAGTCACATGAGAGATAGTGTGGGAACGGTATTTTCTCCCTACCATTTTTAACCTTATTTCGCATGGCTTTAGGGCCTGAGATTTACAAATAGCATCTTCTTCAGTCAGTTTGAACAAAACGACAATTCTAGATTCATTCATATATCTTTGGTGAAATTGCCTACTTTACTTCCAGAAAGGGATGAAGAAGCGAAATGATGAAGTGGAAATAGGAGATGATCAACCCTCGACTAGCAGGGAGAGTGCAAGTGAGGAGTGGAATGACGATGACGAAGATGAAGATCCGAGCTATGAGTTGTTTTCCGTCGAAGATAAGGTTGACACTTTTTGACTAAACGCGGGAAATCAAAACGACATGAAGACTTGCACTTTGCGTGCCGTGATTTACCGTATGAAACGAGATAGTATTTCTATTCAAGAATTGAAAGTGGGTGCATTCTTTCTCCCCCACGAGCATAGTCCCCATCTAGTTCTATGTAATCAACCGCAATCTTTGAAAACTTGACTATCTGTTTCATATGTGAATTTTTGCTCAAAAATGGTTCAATCGACGTTTCCGTCTTCTATTATAATTGATTCTTTTTTTTTTATAACTTATGTTTTATCAATTTCATTTTTTGGTATAACGAACTTTTGATAATTTAACTTGTTGTGCTTTAAGTTTGATTCTCATTTTATTTCCAAGTAATAAAATTTTTTTTTTTTTCACATTTTATTATTTGGCATTATTCCGTTGATTATCGGGACGGTAATATTTGATGAGATTTTACTCATTTTCAAAATAAAAAAAAACTTTCAGCATGAGTATACCAAAAGGCTACGACTGTCCCTCATGCGAGGTTTGTGAGATTTCCTACGAAGCACTCGAGGTCGGAGTTGCAAATTTTTGAAGCACCCAAACATTTTTTTGTATTCATAGCAAATGCTTTTTTGTTCTACTTTCAGGCTCACCTAATGGGCGGCCATTAGAGGTTCAACCCCTGGAAGTGCCTAGAATGCGGACAATGTTTCGCAGCCAAGTAGCTAGTCGATACTCATATCCTCGAAGTTCACAGACAGACCGATCAAGAGGTAAGGGCCTTCTGCACTAGTTACCCTCAAGTTACTCTTACCTCTTTGCCGAAGTTACCCTCTTTTTTCTCTTCTTCTCTCTCTCTCTTTTTCTTTTCATTCATTCGTTTTCATTTCCACTACTTGCTAAAATGCGCGCAAGTCTGTTCAAAGTCGCTTCTTCTTGGGAATTTTCGTTTCTTTTTTTTCTCAAATTTTTCGCTCCTTCTGATTCTTGTATTTCATGAAGATCAGTGCCATCGAGCTGGCTGTCAAATTCGGAGGTTATTCACTATTAAAATTTAACGCATTTTGACAAGCGCGCAGTTTCCTGTCTTCTGCTTTTGCTGATATTTTATTATTTTCTTCCTTCAACACAACTACTCTAGTCGCTAACCAGACAGAAATCTTTCGTTTAAGAATGTAGGAATATCAGTTAATGCTACTTTTCATTCCTGCATTTGTTTGAGTACTGAAAAAAACTGAGTATCTGGTCTTTTGGTAACTTGGATTTGTCGCGACGTGTTTTGATGGAATATTTACGTTGAAATAGTTCCAGATCAAATCGCGACAAATCAGATAGTCGGTCTTTCTTTTTTCTAATTTATTCTTTATTCCCGATAAAGTGATAATTCTGTTTGAATTTAAATTTCAAAGATGACCCCCTGATTTTCCGGGATTTCAATATCTAAAACATTTTAGATTATGATTTTTTTTTCAAAATTATCCTTTTTCAGAGCAAAAATGGTCGTTCCAGGCGTGCGGTTCGTCTCCAAAGTCATGGTAAATTCATTTTGATTAAAATTAAACTGTTTTAAAACCATGAAAAACTTAAAATAAATAATTTTAGCCCTCTCCCCTGCCCTCGACAATCTGTCCAGCGTGTTCGCTAAATGAGGAAACTACGGAAGCACTTGAGGTTCACTTATTTTTTAGAAGTTTCTTGAATTTCAAATTTGAGGAGCACGTAATGCTTGATCATCTGGAATGGGCGCCGTACAAGTGCACGATTTGCAACGTGAATCGAGTGTCGAAGAAGAAGCTGGCAGATCACGCTTGGGCCAATCACAGGAATTCGAATCCGTCGGTAAATTTTCAAGTTCTTCTCCCCCTAAATTAGCTTGTTTTTTTTTAAACATTTTTCGGTTCTATTCTTTTCAGAAATTGATGAGAACTTGCAAAAAGCTTCTTTATTTTTATAAATGATGAAATGTTTCAGACGAATATTTTTTTTTGCAGATAATGTTCGTTTCTGATCCAGATAAGGAAGAAGAATTGCGGCAGATTTTGGGGAAAGTCGGAATCAAGCCAGATCTGCCTGTCCCATACAGACCCCCAACCACTTCAAACGAGAACAAAAAGTAGGTTTCACAATATTTGTTTAAATTTCAATTTTTAACTTTAGAATTAGTTTTGAAATACTATTTTCTTTATCTGTTCTCCACACTCTTTGTATCACACGTAATTCTCCCGTCAAAATTAACGAACTGAAAATTTAGAAATAGATTGAACGAGAAACAAATAGTGGTTTCATTTTACAGGACGTTACCGCGCATACAATGCAATATATGCGACAAGTACATGTATCCATCCGATAACGAGAAGAAGAGGCACGCTCTATCTCATCTCCATCAGGACGAAGGGGTAGGGTTGAAATTTTTGGCTGCGGATACTTCCCCCCAAAGTTTTGTGATGGGAGTACTTTTCTTCGATTTTCTAAATATTCTTTTTCATGATTTCGCTTGCTCAAATTTAGTCATATCTGAATACTAACCTGAAAATCTTATTGATTTAACCCTGATTTATAACAAAATAGCATTTTAGTTGGCGATTTTCAAATGCCCCGTGTGCACTTTTCGGCACTACCTGCGAAACACGATCAACGCTCACATCGGCAAGTATCACAAGGGCTCTGCCTACGTCGCGGCTGAGGTCAATTCGCCCGAAATCGAGAGCAAAATCGACACTTGCACAAAACAGTGCTTCGATGGAATGCAAGTCGAGGTTTGTATGATAATTAGTTCGGATTCACCCCCTTGAATTTATCACTAACTTGAACCTTCAACATTTCTAAATTTCACTTATTTGGTGAAATACACGAATTGAAGGAGAAACAAAGTGAAAATCCAAGAAGCCGCTAAAATACAATCAACAAAATTGTGTTTGAGCTGCGATCTCTGGAAGAATGGAGAGACATCGCGAATGGGTTTGTGCCTCGGGACTCGAACGAACCAGAGAGGAGAAGCGAGGTGGTTATCAACAGACCCAACGATATCACTTTCTGCAACATCTGCAAACAGCACTTCCAATCCGGATACAACGAGGTGGGTCGAACACTTGGCAGATTTCAATCAGACGGCAAATTCTAAACACCGTGGCATTCTAACATGGAACACACGAGCAAAATAGGATACGGTATTTGTTTCATGCTAATGTTCCATGCCATGTATCGTGATATCTTGTTATCTACAAGCTGTCAATAAGATTTGGATGATTTGAAAATTCATCAAAGCTTTTTTCAGATGATCATCCGGCACGTCGCATTTCACATGTTCGCCCATTTCAAAAATCCACTCTATATCTGCACCCTGTGTAGTTTCAAGGTTTGAAATTAAAACTTTTTAAAAAAAAAAAAGTATTTAAAAATCTGATTGATAATTATTTCAGGCCGCTGACTGCTTTACAATTCGAAACCACACGAAAAAGGCACACTGCAAAACGACGTGTTACAAGAATAATTTGGTGGTAGGTTTTTTCAGTTATTCTTTTCTAAGAAACTCTTTATTTCATCCCAATCATCAAACATCACTTGTGAAACGATGAGCTTTTTCCACATCAAATAGCTGGTTCTGTCGTTTTTTCCCGAATTTTGAGTGGATTATACGTTTTCAGCATTGGGACTTGAAACAGGTGTTGGCCATTTCAGTGATGTGTTTCGACGAAGAGCACTTCCTGCTGAATCGGATGCCTCCGAAATTCTTCGTTTTCAAGAACACACAGATCACGAGTGCTTCCAATCGGGTATGTAAGAATTAGATTCTTTTTTTTTTTAATAATATTTCTCATACTCGGAAATTTTCTTAAAATTATAACCTAAACCCCAGTTTTCTCCAACATTTTGACTTTTATTGAAGTGTCTGATAAAAATCTACCATTATCTGGGGGTGAAAAGAATATTCGAAATTTCATGAATTCGTTTTGAAATTGTGTTCGATTTCAGGTATCCCACAGTACCAGTCCCTGTTCTTCTTCTTCTTCTTCAAATTCCAGCCCATCTGCACAATTCGATGACCAAGAACCGTGCACAAGCAGAACGAACACAGAAGAACAAGAGCTATTCAATCGGGAAATCAAAACGGATGTGGAGATTCTGGATGAGAATGATGCAGAGAAAATTAACATGGACGAAGAGCAGGCAGAGTCACAATCAATTGAATAATGCAGCGTCGGATATGACAATTTACAGGATCTCTAAAAGAGTTGTGATATTTCATTTCAAATGATATATTTTCCTTTTAAAATGTTACGGGTAATTTCAGACTAGTTTTTCCTAAATATTTGTTGAAATAAATCGATTTTTTGATGAAACCTTTTATTTTGACGATTTTAAAATCCGTCGAATCGCGGAATTTCATTACTTTGGATTTTATGAAATTTTAATTTATTTAATATGTTTTTTTCAGAAAAATGGGAAAGAAGTCGAAAGAGACGAAAACTGTGGAAGATCCGATTGAAGAGGAAAAAAATGAAGAAATGATGCAGAAGAAAGAAAAGAAGAAGCGAAAAAGTGTCACGTTCAAAGTCGACGAGAAGAAGGAAGAAGTCGCAGTCCAGGAGAAACCTAAGAAAAAGGCACGAATTGTTTTCTCAAAAAATTTAACAATCTTAACATTTCAATGCTACAAATAGTAACACATTTTTATCAACTTAATTAGTAGGTTTTCAAGATAATTTTTAGTCGAGATAAATTTCTATTTTTTCAGAAACTGATCATCGAAAAGAGCGATGCAAAGGCTCCAGAATCGACGGAAACGAACTCGGACAAGAAGAAGAAGCGAAAGAGGACCAAACATAACAAATCCGCGTGAGTTAGAGAATTTTCTAAAAAATAGAGTAGCAAGCTTTCTTGCAAATATGAAACTGATATAATTTTCAAAAATTTTACAACTTATTATTTTTTTTTAAATTAGCTTTCAAAATTCCAGAAAGCGTCGAAAGATGATGGACGAAGTGATGGCGCCCTCTGTCGAAAAGGCCAACTTCGAAGCGGCCGAGGAGAAAACTTTCGACAATTTCGACTTGGATGAGAGAATTATCAAGGTAAAAAACGCTCTTATTTCAAAGGCAGCTCGGGAAAAATAGTTACATCGTTGCATACAGAATAGTATATGATTTGTTAAGGAGAAGATTCTCTTCCTTTATTATTTCGTATACAACGATACAAAACTATTGCAACCACTTCGCAGGCTGCTGTCTAACTCTTGGTTTGATTCTTTATTTTCAGACAGTCAACAGTCTGGGTTGGAGTCGTCCCACTCAGGTGCAGGAGGCAGTCATCGGCCTGCTGATGGAGGACAAGAACGTTATGGCGCGAGCCAGAACCGGCAGTGGAAAGACCGCTGCATTCCTCCTCCCCATTCTCCACAAAGTACTCTCGCTTGTTACGGTAGGTACTTTTCTGCCAACTCCAAATCAAGATATTGATAGAGTACATAGTTAAAGATGAAGATATGAAAATTGTAAGAGACACATCCATTATATTTGATGAACAACTAAGGAATAAACATTTTTCTTTTGTTCACAAATGATAGCTGAATTTGTTTTATGTAATGCCAATTTTCAGGAGCAAAACCAAGACTCCGTCCTCCCTCTGGCACTTTTCATCGCCCCGACCAAGGAACTGGGAACGCAGATTTTCAAATTCCTGCAAAAGTTCATGGAAAATCTGCCTTTCTTGCAAACTCTCAGCATGTTCGAGCAGGTCAGCGGCGAGCAGGAGACTTGGAAGGATGTGAGCATTTTTTTAAAAGATTTTTTTCTGATTCCGAAACATTTAGAAAACACGATGTCTCGAATTTATGCTTTTACGAAAGAAACACACGTGGATATGATTTTTGCGAAAGTGAATCTTTCAGGACACAGCCCATTTGGTAGTCTCGACGCCCGGCCGTCTCCTGGAAATGCTCAAATATCGGCCCGACTTCTGTTCCTCCCTTCGTCATCTCGTTCTGGACGAGGCCGATCTACTGCTCTCTTACGGATACGAGAAGGAAATGAGGTTTTCATTTTTATTTTTGTTTTGTTTGAAAGAAAAATGTATTTTTAATCATTTTTGAAGAAAGAAGATAAAACATTTTCTTATTTTTGAGAAAAGAAGGAATTTCAGTGAAATCCGCGATCATCTTCCCTCGGTCTACCAGTGCATTATGACCTCTGCAACTCTGTCAGATGATATGAGCTATTTGAAGAAGATCTTCATGACCGGGTCTGTCGTCACTATCAAACTGAAGGTCAGATTTAAATTTATTTTTTAGTCATTTAACGCAAAGCCATTCGAAGCCAATATTTTATTCTCTTTTCAACAAGCTTTTGCATCATAACAAAATAATTTGCATGAATAAGTCCAAAATATTGAAATGAAACTTTATCTTATTTTGTAGATTTTCTCAAATTACAAAAAACAAACATTTTTCTTCCTCGTAACAAATAAAATAAAAGGATGATTTTAGGAAGGCGATCTGCCAAATGCAGACCAACTATCACAGTACCAAATCTCCTGTGCAGATGACGCTCAGAGATTCGCGATTCTGGTGGCGATGTTCAAGCTGAAGCTCATCGTCGGCAAGTCCATCATCTTCGTCAATACCGTCAATCGATCCTATCAGTTAGTTTTTATTATTTATCTTTAAATTTCGAAAGAGATTCTAAGGAAAACATTTCCTCATTTTTAACTTGATTTCTTGCAATTAGATAGTTGACTTATTTTCGAAATGATTTTTTTAAATGAATAATATAGTGAACTTTCAAATGTAATAATTTTGTGAAAAATGAAACTTTCAGACTCTCTCTGGTTCTTCGCTCGTTCGGTATCAGATCCTGCATTCTGAACGCTGCAATGCCGGCCAATTCCAGGTTTCTTTGATGTTTCTTAGGTTTTAGAAATGTGAATTTCAGATGTCATGTGATCGACAAATTCAACTCGGGTCTGTTTTCGATCGTGATCGCTTCGGACGACAAGAATGTGGACGGGGTGAACAATCAGGAGGAGGAAAAGGAGAAGAAGGCTAAGGTTGGACTCAAACAATATTCGGCAACTAGTAAATTCGCGATTTGAAGAATAACGTGAAAAGATGAAAACCGATGTCTCATATTTTCTTTGTTTGCTTCCAAAACAGTTGAATTTCGCAAGAATATATCACAACGATGCATCTTTACAACTTTCATTCAGCATTCGAAAGAGCGCCAGAAACTGGATCGTGAGGCTGGTGTCTCCCGTGGCATCGACTTCCATCACGTTGGAAACGTCGTCAATTTCGACTTTCCGCTCACTTCCGAAAACTACATTCATCGAGTTGGCAGGTGAATATTTGTCCTTAAAAAGTAAATTTCATCAGTTGAGTTATCGCTCAAATTCGTTATCTTTTCACGCCATAATTTTATTGATTCTAAAAATGGACATTCTCCAGAACTGCCCGAGGTTGGAACAAAGGCACGGCCCTTTCATTCTGTACGCCCGAAGAAAAGCCGCTCTTCGACAAAATCGAGGCCGAAGTCAATGAAATGAGTAAGACATTCTTCTTTGAGACATCATTTTTATCGAATTTCTTCAGTGGGCAGTCAAGTCCTGGTTCCCTATGAAATGAAGATCAAGGAGCTCGACACGTTTGTGCTCAGAACGAGGGTAAATATCTTTTAAAGATGAGAAACAAATAAGGATTTGAAATGGTATAAAGAATGATAGTCATAAAAATAACTTATTTGCCTTTTGCTAAATTGAAATTGTCAATTAAAAAAGGAATTTCAGGAAGCCCTAAGCAAGTGCTCGAAGAAAGTCATCAAAGCGGCTCGATTGAAGGAAATCAAGGAAGAGGTTATTCTTGATTTTCTTGTTACTTGATTTGTTTTACATTTTTAGCTGCTGCGTTCCACCAAACTGCAGAGTTTCTTCGCCTCGAATCCTCGCGAGAAGAGTCTCATGGCCACGGACAGTCAGCCCGTCACTCTCAGAGTGCAGTCTTCCGCTCTTGCTGATGTTCCTGATTACATGGGTATGTCGTATTGTCATTTTTATAAGTGTTTGAAAAGTATGCAACAAATTGACAACTATCCACGTTATTTTTGTGTGTACTTTTCGAAAAAATCCAAATTCGACATGACCATTTGCCTTTCTTATTTCAACTAATGACGAACTATGTAGAATTTCCAAGTACATGATTTGGAATTTTCTCGAAAAACGCTCGAACCACCTTTTCGAAATTTTATTTCATTTTGCGATAATTTGAAATTTTCAGTTCCGAAAGCTCTCCGCGGAATGGATTTCTCCACGCAGACGCATCGAAAATCGAAGAAATCGTCGAAAAATCGGAATAAACTCCGATTTGCGACGAACCACAAAAAATTCAAGAAGAAGGCTGCCGATCCGCTAAGGAGCTTCAAAGTTTAGAAGAAAAATCTGTCTGTTGATTTTCACCCAATTTCATTGTTACTGCTGTTGTTAATTGTTGAAGATTTCATAAATTTTATCTTAGATTTTTAAATTTTTATTGGAAATTGTTCAAATCCAATTTGAATACCTCTGAAATTTTATGAGATTACCAATAAAATTCGACGTTTTTTTAGAAAAATGGGGACGGAAAAATCGAAAAAGTACGAGACAATCAGGCACTTGGGTGAAGGACAGGTACAATTTGAAATGAATTGAAAATGTTCTTGACTTTTGAAGAAAAACCATCAGAGATAGTATCTCGATTATCTTACAAGAAGAAAATCACAGTTATGAAGATCACCTTGTGTCCAATTCGTCTAAGTATGGGAAAAATGAATATTTCAGTTCGCCAACGTCTACATGGCAAAGGACGTCGACACTGGGGAATTTGTCGCCATCAAAAAGGTTGAGAAATTTTCCATTTCTTGAAGATTTGAAATTTGCAGATCAAACTGGGCTCCCGTGCGGAGGCGCGCGACGGCATTCACAGAACTGCGCTCAGAGAAATCAAACTCCTCCAGGAAATACATCACGATAACGTTATCATGGCGAGTTTTATTATGAATGGAAATTCTAATGATAGTGACGAATCTATAGAAAATCATATATTTGAACGTTTTAGTAGCCTTCTTCTAGCATTTCATAATTTCGAAATGACGCAATGTTTTCAGTTGCGTGACGTCATCGGCCATCGAACGAGCATTCAACTCGTGTTTGACTTCATGGAGACTGATCTCGAGGTTATTTTACCTGAATTTCACAAATTTAAATTAAGAATATCATGCACAAACAAAGTAATATAAAGTTCATCCTGTATACAAGCTATATGAAACTTGTTTCCCACCTATTAATGCTATCTTGTCATTCGAAAGCTTCTATATTTTGAAAAATATGCTTTCAGCACGTAATCAAAGACTCCGACATCGTTCTGATGATGCCTCAAGTCAAGAACATCACGTTGCAGACACTGCTCGGACTCGAGTTCCTCCATGCGCACTGGATTCTCCATAGGGTTAGAACGAGTTTGTAAATTGCATAATAATGACGAAATGTTTCTTTTTCTACGCAATGCCTATCAATTTCATTATTTCTTTCATTTACATATTGGCAGATCGAATTTTAAATAATCGAAAATCTTTTTCAGGACATGAAACCGAACAATCTGTTGATGAATAGCACGGGCCGAATTAAAATAGCTGATTTCGGTCTGGCGCGATTTTTCGGATCGCCGAATCGTATCTACACGCATCAGGTATGAAATTTAGGAAAAAAACCATCAAATTTTTACCTTATTCGAACAAAAGAAAGTGAATTTTCGTGAAGATCAGCTTTATTTGAACTTCTTCCTGAATAAAATCATTAGGAATTTCTAGGTCGTGACTCGATGGTACCGTTCTCCCGAACTGCTCTACGGTGCCAAAGCCTATGGAGTGGGAGTCGACATTTGGGCGATGGGGTGCATCATCGGGGAGTTGCTGCTCAAGGTAGATTGTGATAAGTAGATTTACACATGCGAGATTGGAGAAGATGAGATAGAGAGATCTTATTTAGCTATCTCATATATTTTACGATACAACTGCTTTTTCAGCTTCCGTTGATTTTTTACCTAGCAATTTGAAGATAAAGATTTCAGGCTCCCCTATTCCCCGGCGAATCAGAACTGGATCAGCTCTCGAAGATCTACCACGTTCTGGGAGTTCCGACTGAAGAGGACTGGCCTGGCATGAAACAATTGTCCGGATACATTACAATCAAGTATGCAATGTTTCATCTGCTCGCTCGAATGATTTTTTTTCAAGTTCAATTGAATTGCTCTTCATCAACGATTATAAAATAATGAATTCGAAAAGTATCAAAGATGAAGTTCTGTTATCCTTTCGATATATTGAAATATTATTCCTTCATCGAACTTCTATATTTCAACATCTTGTTTCTAGTTCCGAAAACCCGCACGGTTTCAATCTGCAGTCAATTTTCTCTGCTGCAGGCCCCGATTTGATTGAGCTCATCAAGGGAATGCTCATGTTCGACCCGCTCAAGCGAATCACTTCTACACAGGCGTTGCAGATGCCTTACTTCGAGTAAGTTCGCACTCTCCATTATAAACGAGAGCGGTGTTGCTAGAAAGAGACCCCCTTCTTTTCACGAACCCTCACTGCGTCTCTCGCTTTTTTCTAGCCAGAAATAGCGTGGACTCCTTTTCTTTTTTCACTAGGGCAACGGTTAATAATAGGCGCGAGAGTGCAGACAGTGACAGGATATGCTCGTAGAAAAGAGGGGAGTCTCTCGCTGGTAAATCCGCTCTTCTTTATAAGAGAGAGTACTTCTTGAGCCAGAAAGTTGATATCTTTCAATGAATATAGCATTTTTATCATTTTCAAATTAGGAAGAAAGATGTGAAACTTTGCAATTAGCAACATTTATGCCTGAATAGTTTACGAAACTGACTGATAAAGCGAACTTCAGAAATGAGCCAATCCCCTGTTTGGATGAAGAACTGCCTTTGCCTGGACAAAACGGAGGAGGACCGGCGAACAAGAGGAGAAGGTGAATTTCGTCATTTCTTCACTTTTCAAATATTCAATCTAACATTTTCTGACGATCTTTCAATTTATAAATTTCGTTACATTGTACTCTTACTTTTAGAAATCATTTCATATGAAAAATAGTTTTCCTATTTAACAGATTTTTTAGAATCCGCGAAGACGAAGACGTTCCTTTCCGCAAGAAGTTGCTGTTCGACCCTTGATTTCTCTCTTCAAATCCAAGGCAAAACAAGTTGTGTCATTCCGATCTCTTTTCCATCAATGTGATTTCACCGGGTTACGGTATTTTTTCAAACATTTTATTCATTATTTTCGACGTTTATCCTTTCTTCAATTTTTATCGATAAAGCATGAAATTGTGACACTAAAATGCTCGTTACAATGCTAGATTGTATACGAATAGTGTGCACATAAAGAACCGCAGAAATTTATCAAATTTGACGTAGTATCTTGATTTTCCTAAATTATTCCAGCCGGTTTTTGATCGCTATGCTTCAACACTTAAAGATTAGATATCTGCATATTGTGGATGAAAATTCTCGCACATGTTTTTTGTTTCAGGGATTGTCAGAATCAGTTTTGGCTTTCTTATCTCTTTCTTCCTCTTGATATCTTTTGCTCTCTTCGTCTCTGATTCTTATCCCGTACTCTCTCATCCTTTTCTGCTTCTCTGCTCTCTCCTCATCCCCTCTATCTCTCCTCTGTTGTGTTGTAATCCGTTTGCTCGATTTGCCAATGGCAGAATGCAGCTTCTCCTCTGTTTCCCCTCTCTTCGTTTTACGCTTTGCCGTGAATTTACTCGTTGCAAATCTCTCAATTTCTTTATTGTAATTCCATCCTCAAGAAGCATTTCTTTTTACTCTTCTCGTAAATAGATTTATGATCAATTCTATCAAAATTACTACATTTTACGGATAATAAATACGAGATTTTAGTGAATAATAATTTCTAAATAACGTGAAGAGATTAGGAATACTGTGAAGATAGGAGGGCAAGCATGAGAAAGATAAATCATGCCATCACATCGTGTATTGAGATTTTGATCAGTGGAATTTTCATTCAATCAATCATTGAAGCGTTAAAAAAGTTTCCAAAAGTGTAAACTTCTATTCAACTTGAAATGAGCTAATTTTTTTTCGAAATAAAAATAATCACTTCTTAACAATAGTAATAGAAAATTGCTTCATTATCTAAATTTCTTCGATCTATTGAATACTCTTTTCTCACTTATTTTTATACTTGTCTTCACATATTTTCCTCGTTTCTGAATAATTTACTCATTCTTTCCAGCGACCCAACGAAAAGTAGCGAGTACAGACGACACAAACGACATCTCAGACAAGCGAACCAAAGATGATGGATGGATATAGCGTTATGACCTCCCCTTCGTACCACCACATCTCTCCTCTTGCGAGATCCAGGAGTGATGTCAGATCCTCTGCCATGCGGCGGTAAACATTTTCATATTTACAGTAAATAAACGAGTTTTCGCATTCTCGATAAAAATCCAAAAAAAAACTTCCATTAATCTGAAGCAGACATTCAATAAGTTTTAAATTTGAAGCTCTTAGATTTGCTATATGAAACTATTTTGGAATCTAAAGAAAACCACCTATTCCAAGATAGTCGAAAAGAATGACTAATGTGAAATAATACCCTTCGAAGAAACACCTTGTTATCCCTCTCCTTTCGAATACAACATGTCAATCATGTTTCCTATGTTCATTTCCCGATCATCTGTTGTTGTTCTTTCAGAGCGAATTCATTCTCCGGCCGTACGGAGCGTTCCTCTAGCATGAATCGATTGGCGCGCGCGGAGTATGGCTATGGAGGCGGATTTATGTATCGCTCTCTGTCCAAATGCGGTAAGCAGCTCCACTTGCAATGGCCTGTCGAAGTGCCTTACGATGCAGAGTGGAATCTCGCAGAAGCACTCTGTCTCGTGTTCGCTGTTTCTGTAGGCGTCGCTGGACTCTATCTTTTCCTCTTCTATGCTTCTTACGACTAAATAAGACATTTGAATTCTTCATCAGCATTGCGTCATATTTAGAAAAAATCTGATACCTGAATTCAAACTTTTCATAAAATGAATGATGAAGAATCTAAATCTCACAGATTGAAAACTTTAGAAAGTTAGAATTCTGTAATAGTGGACTAGATCAATATCTTGAGTACTTTAAGTACAGATTCTAGAATGGTCTCTACAATTTCGGGTAAAACTTTGCACTTCCGGTTATTTTGCTTCATCTGAACACTGCCTCAGGATTATGTATCAGTATGCACCATTGAGAACAATTGACAAAATCATGAAAGCATTGAATTATTTCATAGATAAAAATACGTGATCTACCTTTTCTCATATCGTTTTCCCCTATTATTGATTTCCCTTACCTACCTACAATAGCTGATCCTCACGTCATTTGGCAGACGCCATGATTTTGTCAATAATCACCAAACTCTAGTCCAGATTCTCTAGGAAAACCGATTGTATTGTGTGACTTTGTGCTGGTGAAATCTCGATTATCAATTCTCCAAAATTCGAGTAAACGATTTGATTTGAATTGGTTGACAACTCTCTTTGTTAGCACAAAATGGCACATGCAATCGATAGATTAGGCGTTTTTTGCACCTCATCTAGAGAATCTAGAGCCTTAGAGCTATTCGATACTTCCCTCTACCCCTGCCATGCTCATTCATCCCCTCGGCATGATGCTTGTCTTTCTCCATCTCTTTATCTTTATCTCTCTTATCACTGATTTTCTAGCAGTTGCTGCGTCTTTTTCTCTATCTGATTTCATCCCGCCCACATCTTTTTTCACGCTCATGCCACGCCATTTTTTATTCGCAGAGATGAGAAAAAATCACCTTTATCCCTGAAACAACGCATGAAATTTATCATAAAATTCCCAAATCAAAACAAAAAATCCTCAATTCTTACAAGATGTTTCAGTGATTCATTATTTTCTTTTATTTTCGGAATATAGAGAAAGAATGCATACGATTCAAAAAATGTTCGACATCGTTTACTTCATGCATCAATTGCGTGTTTTCATAAAAAGCAAGAAACCCGAGACAAAGTTTCGATTTTCAAAGGGAAACATTCGAAAATGCGGGACGTTTGAATAGAACATTGAAAATTACAAATCATGGGTATTTATATCACAGGGTGTGGCAAAAGTCTATGCTCCGAAATTATCTCTAACAATAAGAATCTTCGGACTTGAAGCTCTAAATTTCAAACCCCAATTAAAACTTGGTTAAACTTGATAAAATCTTATTATTCCAGGCTCCTCCCTGTTCGGCCGTTCCCTGACAGCCACCGCTCTCACCAAAACCCCTCCATTCCATAACGTCGGTGTTCAGCGAAGCACGCCGCACTTCACTGACAAGTATGAATTATTGCTCTTCATTGTCGGTGAAAAAGATTTTTGCTGAGGGAAGGCGAGACGCGTATCCGCGAAGGACACAATATGGAATGCACGGTGCAGAGACGTAGAGCACAGTGGTTATCTCGCGGGTACCCCTCCCTTCTTCCTCTGCAAAAGTCTTTTTGAGAGACAAATGAGAGTACACAAATGTCAACTAT
Source organism: Diploscapter coronatus (assembly GCA_964036155.1). NCBI lineage: Eukaryota > Metazoa > Nematoda > Chromadorea > Rhabditida > Rhabditidae > Diploscapter > Diploscapter coronatus. The sequence goes on along the minus strand of OZ038422.1, from coordinate 83,445,183 downwards.
CGTCGTTTTCCAAACGAAGATTGATTATCAGTATTGGGCGAAAAGTACATTTTCAGATCTCGGAAACCGCAAATAGAATTTTCACCCGAAACTGATTGATATTCAGGCCATAAAATTGCATCTCTGGCTAAATTTATGGTCAATGGTGTGAAGAAAAACATACATGTTGAAAAGATTGTCGATGATAGACATTGAACTACGCAAATCTTTAGGTATCCTTACGTTCGATATTCCTATGGCAACACTGACACTGGTCTCGGAATCATCACACAGTCAGAATCGGTAGAAGAGACCTATTAGTATTCGAAATTCAACGATATAGATAATTAGGTCTATTCGCACAATAGAGGAGTCCGGGATATGGGAACGAAACGATGGCTGGAAGGCAAACTGAATGCATACAACACGACGCTCTTCACCCGACCCAACTACCAGGCCAGGGTCGAAAGGCCCGTCACACCCATCAGAAGCTATGTTAGGTAGGTCTCTTGTATATTCTCCCCCTAAGTTATCCTTCTTACCCTCTTGTGGTTTCAACCCCTTTTCTGGAAAATAGCAAAGGGAAGAGAAAGAAGGGGGTAAAGATAATTCAGGAGTAAAAATATAAGAATCCTGTTAGGTATCTGCCAAATGCATGATCACATCAAATGGCATTCCATCTATTTTATCATCACTAGAAGAAAGCGTAAGATGGTTTTTTGAAGAAAATATCGTCGTTTTTGACAGGATATGAAAACGAACAATCGTTAAGTTGCTTCGCAATGAACGAATTCCAGATACATGCCCGTAGATGATGCAGTTGATATGTACAAAAAGCGATGCATGACTGTCGGCACACTTTCCAAGGTATTATTGATTTGATGCAAAGCTATAGATGAAAATACCTTTTTCGTTCAACGAATTTCTATACTCACCATCACTTATTGATATTTTCTTTATTCGCTAATTCAGTATTGGTTGTCTCCCGCTACATGGGCTTCTCGCCGCGAGAAGGAATTGAATCTGTCCTCCTCACTGAGTCGCGGCTCCTATTCGTACGCAAATAGGTTCGACAACAGGTATTCTAATTTATCATCCCTTTATGATTTACATGTAATCAATTACCCTTACAGCCAGATATTAGAATTTCGGTGTGTTGTTGAGTGCTTGAATATTATTTCAAATAATAATCTTTCTGTTAAATATAACTTGGCGAAATAATTTACTTTATAATTTATTTTTTAATCGATGAATAAGCTAACATTTCATATTTTAGACTCAGCGGTCGATTCTATTGAAGATCTACAATTTATGTCATCGATCAAAGCTTCCCCAACATTTTCTATCCATCTTTCATGACAATTCCATGTTTGATTTGATTGCTGTATGAAGATGAAGTTGAACAGTTTAGGATATTCAACAAAGATTACTTGAAGATGAGGCAGTACATTATCAAACTTATCAAATATCCACTCCACTTTCATACAGTAATTCTCATTCGACCAAACCCTTTGAGTTGTTTCTGTTTACATCGTTCTCTTCGTTCATCTCGTTTTGCTCGTTGTCGCTCTTCAGCTTGATGATGCGCACTGCCTCATTTGAATTCTATCCCGATGAAGATCACATTCATTTCATTATCGCAAGCATTTTCACGCATTTATGTATGGTTTTTCCTTGCTCAATAAACTTATTCTTTATTGCAAATACTATGATAAAATTGGGATAAATTACACCGAACTAGAGTTATTCAGATTATTTACTAATAAAAATAACATCTAAAGGATTCAACATCTTTAGTTTAAAAATATCAGCAACTGTATGCATTGCACTTCGCACCAAATACAAGGTGGTCTTTTATATTTTTACATCAATTTTGCTGAATAAAATTCTTTGCAATGCATATTTTTGAAAACGCTTAACGGGATCCCATTCTCCTAAGTGGGGGAATTCTGAATATGCATGGCTTTACCTACTTCCATTTACGGGCAATTCGGGGCATAGATAAGGGTAAGGACTTGGTCTTATATTTAGCGGGCAAAATTTCAAGCTTCTCGCATAGTGAAGCCAAACCATCTGCTCTGTCTATGCCCCAAGTTATCCATAAAGGAAAGTGGGTAAAGCTATACCCTTCAGAGTTCGTCCACTAGGAGAGTAGAAACCTTCGAAATATATCAAATTCAATTGATGCGAGAATTTACGGAGGAATGTTGCATGAGGGTACGAGAGTTCGAACTTGAAAAAAATGCGAGTTCGAGTTAGAGTTTTTCGAACTCCGTACGTCCCTGAGTATAGGAAAAAAGGATAGGAACTACAAGGGGTCATTAAATTCAATCTTTTGGATGCACTTGCTTCAATTGTGGCATCAACTTCATGTCGATTTGTATGCGATATTTCTTTGATCATTTGATAGCTCGACTCTCAACTTTTAGATACGTCCAAAGCGAGTATTTCCAGTGATCCAGATTAATCAGAATATTAATCTCTCGTTATATATCTCATTTTTATGGCATTCTTCTCAAGAGTGAATGTCAGCAAAAACCAAAGTCTTAGCAAAGGGGCATAAACAGGGGTCCGTCGATTTGGCTGATTTTCACAGGGTTTGTTCAGTTTTTTACGCTGATTCTCATGGTGCCATTCGTTTTTCATAAAAATGATCGTATGCAGGATTACGGTAGCTTAAAATTTTGACAGATCCGACCTCAGGAAAAAAATCATAACTTTCTTATTTTTGAGCCAAATCGAATAAGGTTTTCAATATTAGATAGCCCACGAAAAACTCTACAAATAATGTAACTACGACCACTTGCTACGATCAATAACTTCCTGCCAAAAAATTAAAATTCGAAAAAGTGACCCTGACCGGCGACGGTTTTTCGCGATTTTGACCCCATCGATGTCTTGGGGAACCGGCTGGAAATTGCCTTATTTTGTAGAGAATTTAATTCTGAATAAAAATATGTAACTTTTTCGAAGAAAAAAAGGGGTTCCTGGGGTCAAAAGACTCACTGAATGCGTAGAACCAGGGTGATTTTCATGAAAGAAAATTTCAAAAATTCATATCTCTTTGTATTTCACACCAAATTTCATAATTATTTTTTTTATTTTGTAGATCTTGTCGAGGAGAATATGGCAAAAATAAAAATAAAATTTTTAGAAATTAATTTTGGCGGGAAAAAGTTATCCGAAGTTACCCTATATACTTGTACTATGTTTACACGTAACTGACGTTGGAAAAATTCGTACTTCCAGTATGTTGTGTAGAGGGACATGGTGAACAACTTTCGTTCCAGGACCAATTTCGGATTCACATTCGTATGAGCTCCAGAGTTTTTTGAAGTTAATGGCCAAATTTAGCATTATGCTTTTTTATACATTATTTTCAAAAATTCATATCTCCCTATGTATTAGACTAAATCTCATTATTCTTTTTTTGTTTTGTAGATCTTGAGTAGTGAAACAATATAAAAATAAAAAGGGATTTTTAAAAATTATTTTTGATGGAAAAAGTTACCCTATATACCCGTACTGTATTTACAAGGGTAATGTGAGTTAACATCGGAGTTTTCCATGGAATCTTGTAGAGCTCTTCAAGTTAATCAACGTTTGTTACAGAACTTATTTTAGAATGTCCACACACAAAAAGATATGAATTTTTGAAATTTTCTTTCATGAAAATCACCCTGGTTTTACGCATTCGGCGGTTTATTTGACCCCAGGAACCCCTTTTTTTCTTCGAAAAAGTTACATATTTTTATTCAGAATTAAATTCTCTACAAAATAAGGCAATTTCCAGCCGGTTCCCCAAGACATCGATGGGGTCAAAATCGCGAAAAACCGTCGCCGGTCAGGGTCACTTTTTCGAATTTTAATTTTTTGGCGGGAAGTTATTGATGGTAGCAAGTGGTCGTAGTTACATTATTTGTAGAGTTTTTCGTGGGCTATCTAATATTGAAAACCTTATTCGATTTGGCTCAAAAATAAGAAAGTTATGATTTTTTTCCTGAGGTCGGATCTGTCAAAATTTTAAGCTACCGTAATCCTGCATACGATCATTTTTATGAAAAACGGATAGCACCATGAGAATCAGCGTAAAAAACTGAACAAACCCTGTGAAAATCAGCCAAATCGACGGACCCCTGTTTATACCGACTTTGGTCCTTACTGACATTCACTCTCAAGTAGATTGATATCGACTTGGTATTTGAAGTTCGCAAAAGGCTATCTTGCTTTGAGCTATTCATTTATCATAATTATTTTGTGAATAAAGAGACACTATTTTGACGTCACATTTTGCGGATTATTTATTCCCATGATATGGGTAAAATTAATCAGAATTCATCATATTTCCGTTATCATTAGAAATAAAGCTTCTCGAAGTTGTCACTTTTAGCAAAGATAAAAGAATATTGATTAAAAGTATTCGTGTTTCAAATAACCTCTTTCTTATAATCAGAACGAGCTATATACATTCGTGAACTATAATTATTTTTTTATTATAAATAGTATTTATTATAACAGCACAATACAGAATATATTGGAATAAATTTATATTCAAATTCATCATTTTTCTACCAAAGATCTTCATTTCTATCATAAATATCGATGAAATTATAATTATAATTGTAAATCATTGGTCTAATGGGAATTTGACTTATTTCCTATGATTTATCGTTTCAGAATGCCCACCATAATCGGAATTGATTTGGGCACGACGTTTTCATGTGTCGCAACTATCGGTCCAAGCGGGGAGCCGGAAGCAATAACTAATCTCGATGGTATTTCTATCGTCGAAAAAAAACTCGAAATGCTGACTTTTGTCTATTAGGTGCTAACACGACGCCATCAGTCGTTGCCTATTCGGATGACGGAATCTATGTCGGAAAAGCCGCAGTGCGATCTGCAACCTCAACGACGAATATCATCTACGGTATTTTTGAAATATCAGGATTAATTTCCAACAAAAAAATGAAATTCAGATTCAAAGCGATTCATTGGCAGACAGTTCGATGACTTTTCTGTGCAGTCAGATATGAAATTATGGCCTTTTACTGTCGTTTCTAACGGAGTTGGACAATTTTAGTCAGTTCAAACAATTGCGATCAATTTCAGGGGAAACCCCTTGTGAAGCTGACTCAAAATGGAAGAGAGAAGAAGCTAGCCGCGGAAGAGGTCTCTGCCGAAGTTCTGAAGATGATGAAGAAAATCGCCGTGGTAAAGATAAAAGACATAAATATTAAATTTATGAATACTCATTCAGAAATATCTAAACGACGAAGTCACTAAAGCAGTAATAACTGTGCCTGCGAATTTCGATCAACGTCAAAGACACGCAACTATGGAAGCTGCGAAATTGGCCGGAATCGAAGTGATTCGACTGATAAACGAACCGACCGCTGCTGCTATTGCTTATGGATTGCACAATAAGGGCACGAATAAAGTGCTTGTCTATGACTTCGGCGGAGGTAATCTGTTTCAATTTCAACTGGAAATCAGATGCATAATTTGCCGAAAAATTTCACTTCATATCATCAAAACTCTAGGCACACTCGATGTTTCGATTGTCATGTGCGAAGGGAACAATGCAATAAAAGTCTTGGCTACATCTGGGCATAATCATCTTGGTATTTGATCATTTTCGTTTCAACTATTTTCTTGGGAAAAGAAACGATTTAGGGGGGCAAGATCTCGATAAAATCATCATGAATTACGCCCTCAAGAATTTTTCCAATTTTCCCAAGCACAATGCAAAAATGATGAAGCGTCTACTTGAAACATGCACTGAGGCGAAAATCGCATTATCAGCACACGAAATAACCGACATATTTGTATGATTAGAGCATCATCAAACAATTTCGCAATTGATTTAATATTTAGGTTGATGACACTTCATCCGATGGTTGGAAATTAAAATTGACCCGAAATAAATTCGACGAATTATGCGGAAAGACCATTAGAGGCACCATAGACATTGTCGATGAAGCATTGCGTCAAGCCCAGATGAATAAATCTGATATTGATATTGTGGTAAAAATTTCAGATCATTTATAGTTAATTTATCAATTTGCATGAACCAATAGGACAAATTTAATCAACGTCAGTTTAGATTCTAGCGGGCGGATCTACACGCATTGCCATGGTTCAGAATCTTCTGAAAGAAAAATTCGGTGATGAAAAGATTTGGTATTTTATATAGAAGGTGTCAATTTTACTACCATTATTAATACTAGCTTTAAGGAATCGCCACAACCCTGATGAAGTAGTCGCTAAAGGAGCTGCTCTGGTGGCAAAAACGCTGGCAAGAAGTCCATCGAGTAACAGCCTGCAACTGGTCTTCAATGATATCGTTCCCCTATCGATAGGGCGAGAAACTCGTGGAGATTTCATGTACTTGGCAATCAAAAGAGGAACAAAATATCCATGCAAAGTGCTGAATAGGTATATTTTCTCAAGAATTAAAGATTGATTTAGGCTACTCTATTAACTGAGACAACTAGAGATAACCAAGAATCAACTAATACTGATATTTATGAAGGAGAACGAAAACAGTGCAAACATAATTTCAAAATCGGTAATATTGAATTAAATTTGAAAAATCAGCACAGCAGAAGAGGATATAAGATGAAGGTACTCTATTTCATTAAAAAGGAGTTGAAAATGAAGACAAAGGCGAACAAGTTTAGACGATATTTGAAATAGACCAAAATGGTCTTCTCCATGTAACTGTGGTAGAAGTAGAAAATGGGAATAGTGCATCGATTGAAATTCAATATGATGGATGTCCGCATAAAGATGTTGGAATCAAAATATTAGCTTAATTTATCATTGATATGATATAATTTAGGCAAATATCGAAGATATTGTTGCGGAAGCAAAGAGAAACAAAAAAGAGGATGATGAGTTTGAAGTGCTTATTCGAGCATTATATGAATTTACTCGTCAAATTTATCAAGTAAAGCACGCAGCGGAAGATGATAAATCGGTAATATTCTTATCGTTAGTTTGAAAATTAATTCATTAATTTAGATGAGCAATGGTGATAAAGAGAAAATATTTGAAATCGTTAACGAATATCTTGCATGGGCTGAGAAAATTCCTAAACCAATGGAATTATACGAGACAAAAATGAAAGAGTTCGCCAATAAAATAAGAAAGTATGGCTCTATTAATTTAAATTTTAAGAGTTAAAATTTATAATTTGTGATCAATTTAGATATTATCCTTCGGTAGATGAAACGGTTACACTGAACAGACTCACTCGCGATATTGTGAAAACATGGATAACCTAAGCACAATTAGCGTCCTCATGTTATGAAGCAAGATGTGCATATGTTTTCGTTTTTAATTGTATTCTAAAGAGACTACTTTCTTTTTTTTTTTTTAATAAATTATTCAATAAAGTTTTCACTTTTTAAAATTATTTTCAATATATACTTTCATTGAATTTATCATTTAAAAACTGCTATGCATTTACAACGTACTAATTTTGAACTGCGTTACTATTTAATTTTAATTTTATATGATATAATTGGCTTTTGGAATTTATTCCTTTGAGTATTTTTGTAGAAATGTCGGGTGGAAAGAAGAGAGGTCGAGCATCAAAGGAGAAGCAGACGCCGTCGACAAGCCAGACCTCGACAAGCAGCGTGAATGACGAGGAGGACGAGGCTGGTGCCTGGGACTGCTCTGTCTGCACTTTTCGGTAAATCTAAACGAATAATTTATGCTATTTTATAAAAAAAAAAATAAAAAAAAAAAAAACTCTCATAATTCCTGCGCGCATTCTTATTAATTTTCTCATTTATCAATGACAAATCCTGATAAATTGCGCTGATATATTTATCGCTGGCTTTGACACGCTAGAAAGATAGTTGAATTCTTGAAGGATAGGAAAACTGCATGCGACAAGATCTCCTAATAAGCCGATATTAACACAAATTCAGGAACAAATTCGAAGCGTTTTCGTGTCTGATGTGCGAAACGAGGAAAGGAACGTCGACGAGGAAGCCGCGACTCAACGACAACATCGTCGCTGTGCAGAAGACCGTGCACGACTTTGTCATGAAGCAGCAGACCATTCCAAAGTAGGAATTATGGAATTGGACTAATTAAAAAAACGATATATAAGTATTTGGTATGTGAAATATAGTGAAAGAAAAGGTGTTTCCAAAATGTTCAACCTACCATGCATTTCAGTATAGGATATTTTCAAATGATGCATGTATAGCTAAATTTATGATTCCATGGTTTTCAGACGTCGCAACCACAGCACTGGTTCTCCATCGAATTCACGAAACTCGCCAGAATCAACATCGAGTGGAAACACGAAGACCAAAGCCGACACAACGAGTCCGTCAGATTCGAAGTCGAAAGGAAGAATCACGCTGATTCCTGATCATCTTATTTACAGGTATGGTGGAGAATAATAGCCTGGAGTAGTCTTTTTTTGTAAGACATCTGAATCAGGGATATTATGGAATTGAGTTTTAAAAAGTCGAAATCGGAATTTCTTCTCAAAAATTTCTGAATCAGAATCGGATTGAATTACCCTCAAAATGCCGAAATCGGGATCGGAATTTCGTCTCTCCACTGATCCGAGCCAAATTCACTATCGTTTGTAGGAGGATATGTGAAAACACATCTTGGAGTAACATGAACGAATTCTATGCCCAAACTTGGATAATAATTATATCAAGTATTCAAAATAATTCCAGAACATCACCAAAGAAGATAACGGTTGTGGCTCGAGGAAAGTCGGTCACGATAACTGAATACAGAAGGAAACCTGCTGCCGACGCGAGGGTCACCAAGTACTCACAAAGGAAATAATAATTACGATTACGCCAACTCAATGATAAAATAAGGATCAATTTATTCGTTGGCAAGATTATGTTAAATCACATATTTTCTGTATTCTCTGTACTTATCGTGTTGCATCTACGAGATCTCGTTGCATTGAATTTCAAGTTATCATTTGAACTGATTTATTGCTAACCTACCGATTTACAATTTCATACATGAACAATGAGCAGTTGTCAAATGCTTCAGCTAAATGTGTACTCCCTATCTATGAATAATAAATACGAATCGCTAATTTGCAATTTCAAAACCAGTTGTGAGTTTCGACGACTCACTTTTCGATATTTTCATTGTGAATAATGAATAAATGATAAATACAAAAAGATACAAGTTGTACATATATAAAGGGTGTAGAATTGGGAAAAAATAAATTTCGGATCAAATCAAATATTAAAAAAAAAATATATCTCCAAGTTGAAAAATTTCGAGTTGAGTTTTATATCATCACAGTCAGTCATTGGGGGTAATGGAAATGTGGCATTTTTCATTTTTTGAAAACTTTCAAAAGATAAATAAATGAAGCATAATTTGATAGTGTCATTTGTTTATCACGACTTCTAATGAAAGTGAAATATTGAAGGGTCTAATCAACTTTCCGCTTATGTTTAATTTTACGTTGATTCCTATTAGACCTCGCAGTGTTAGCGAAACTTGACTCAATCTTAGAAGCCTAGATATATGCCACTTTCAAATGGTCGTGTTTATTTATGAGTTGTTTGGAGATCATCAGAGAATTGGAGTCCGGCCAGAAACCGTACGAAATGGGTTCCGATTATCGACGCACGAAGATCATAAGTGCAGCGAGTGCAGTGCTCAGAAGTGTCGTTACCGCAAAAAGCTGCAAGTCCTTATCGTGGATCAAATGAAATTTCTTGTAAAATATTCCAAATGCAATGTTTCCCATCAAATATTAAGCTTTTAATTATGTTTAATGGTATATATGCAGGAGTTAAATATTTCATACCTGCGTCAAGTCGCACATTTGTATGCATTAATAAAAAAAAGCTAATGATATCTAGCAATTTGATGCTTTATCGATTTTTTCTTCAAATTTTGTAATTTTTCAACTAGTTGTCGGTAATTATCGATAATTTCATGAAACATCCAGATATTCATCATGAGGGTCAGAGAAATGCATTATGCCTACTTTTTAACGTCCAAAATTACAAGAAAGTTTTTTTTAAAATTTCTTTTCGATTATTGTGATTTTATGATTCTGCCTATCGATCAGAAGTAATTTGAAGAAAAATATAGGCCACTTTTGGAATTTTCGGAGGGTATTGCTTAACATGGCTGTAGTTATTGGTTGCTCACAATCATCTACTGAATATTGTTAATTAATTCAAAACTATTGTTGTTTTCTCCTTTCAAGCCCATAAACTCAAAAGTCCTTACCATATTGCGATTCTTCTGCCTGTCTTTCTCCTCTTCGAGGTCGTAGAGGCGTTGCGAAATTGTAGCTGAAACTTGTGGTTTTCGGCTGCGTAAATTTTCCTTCAACAAGTGTTGACTTTTCTCCCAAAACGGGGAAAAATATCAAGAAGTAGAACGTGGAGAAGAAAATAGCGAGAGACTAGCCGGGAGAAAAGTTTACGTAGGCGCGATTTTAATCTTCAATTAAAATTGAAACATTCTTACTGAGCTGTCGTCGCATGATTTTCAACTGCTGCAGGGGATTCTCCTCGATTGCAATCGAACTCGTACTCAGCACGTCTTCCTCAAATCATCATAGTTGAAAAATTGAATTACAAGTCTTTAATTTTGAGTTTTGAAAAGGGAACTTTCAAAATATATTAAGATAAATTGAAACAAACTGATTTTTTATCCCAAAAATGGACAACTTGGAAACCGCCCGAATTCAAGATCTCAAAACATGCGAAATAGTTGGGGGAAAAGAAAGCCTACCACCCAATGCCCTAGCTAAACCACCAACTATTTCGCATGTGTTGAGATGTTGATGTCACACGATTTGCAGATAGCTTAGAAAATGCTAGAAACTCGAAACGGTCAGCTCACATTCGCACTGACAGGCCTTTTGACGGCTTCATCAGGAGAAGACGTCTCTGCGACTGTCAGTGTCTGCGGCACGTGCATCATGTCAGCGTCCGTCTGAAATATATATATATATATCATTTCTAGTTTAGTTACGAGCAAAATATAAAATTCCTGTATGAGAGAGCATTCTTCTTATGCCATTTACGCTATCTTACTCTTGTTATGCTCTATCTATCTATGCATTCAGTTTTAAATTTAGGAGCCAGAAATGTTCATTTTATGCCCACCTTAACATCGAATATGTTGTCCATTCTGATGACCTCCCTGGGAGTGGCCTCGAATCCCTTGTATCTGTCGCCGCCATCCATCACAATTCGGTCGGGGACTGTCATTTGCTCCAGAAGACTCAGACGATTTGCACGGTTCTTGGCCTGAAGATTAGGATTTAATGGAATCAAATTCTCTTCCCTTCCAGCTATGTCTTAAATTTTCTACATTTAGTGGTGTCCAAGATTATATATTTTTGGGAAAACAGTGAGAAAATTGCTAAAAATTTTGAATGGGTAACAGAATGGTTTGGCTTCCTTTATCCTGTCCGGCGAAGCCCTCTAAAATATTTTTTTTCTAGCTTAGCATAAAGTTTTAAAGAAATTATGTTTAGTGTCGGGGAATATTTTTCAATGGAGAAATATTTTAAAATAATGATAATGATGCATAGATAGAACGTTACAATAGGTTTTTTTCTGGAAAAAAATGGTGCGCCGAACAGTTTAAAGCACTGTGGGTAAGGGTTACCCTAGAACACTCCTGTATACATTTCATAGATGTTTCAGCGAGTTCTGGCGATATTTTCCAAAAATTGTAGCTATTAAATTGAAAATTACTCACATCGAGAGTTGCATATTTGGCTTCTTCTCCGGTTGCCAAAATGTGATCAGGCACGATCATTTGAGTGCTGAAACTCTGTCATTTTTATTATTCACTTCGTCATTTTGCATGTTTCACAACTTTCGAGCGACATTTGAAAACGAAACATTGCTAATTGTGAGGAAGAGAAGTGAGGGAAAGAGGGGGAGCAAAGGTGAAATGACAGACAAAAGCGCACAAATCATGATGCAAACGTGAAAGCGGTTTGAAAAAGGAAATCGAAATTTCAGTTTAGCAAGGGAGAAAAGTGAGATAATTGATGGTCTCTTCAAAACTCGATAAAAATGATGTCGTACAAAAATTTTCGTGAAGAATTGTGAATTTGTTCATGCCATTGACAAAATTGATCAGTGTTAATGGTAAACAAGCTGATAACCAACGTGCATTATTCATTCGCTCATTTTGAATAGGGTTGAAAACTCACGTGGCAACTGAAGGTCCTCTGCGTTTGTAGGTTTGCATGCGGCTAGTTGCTGAAATTTCAGAAACTATCAAAAATCAGGCATTTTGAAAGAATCTAAAATTTTTCTATTGAAATTTCCCGAAGTTACCTGACGATGTTTGGCCGTTTGAATTCGAAAATCGATTGGATGAAACGGGGCTGCAGAAATGCAGAAATGGAATAAAACTGACAGGGCTAAGGGGCGTACTGAATCACTCAACGACTGAACTGAACAGCACAACAGAAAGGCAACGCAGCAATGCAGACACAGGCTGCGGAGACAGAAAGAAGACTGATTAGAGACGCAGAGAAGGAGACAGATGTGATAGCAGATGGGAAGCAAACAGAACGCCGCAGCAGGACTAAACGGAATTACGGAAAACAACAAATTGACGAACCGGAGAAATTAGCTGAAAATCCATGCGAAATAAAATAAAATCATGCAAGAGATTATCAGTGAGTTGAGTCAATACGAAAATGCCTAAATTGAGATTAAAAATATACTGGAAAAGCTAAAAATGAATAAAATCCAGATAAAACTGATCAGAAATTCACAATGTCCGAAGAAAGAAAAATGAGAAATGAAGCAACGCCAAAAATGCACATGCTCGAAATCGACTTGGCTCTTGGCGCAGTTTTGCATTTCTGCACCAAACATGCATTTTGGAACACTTGCTGCGCCATTTTTCCTTTCTTTGTTTTTTTTTTTTTTTATATATATATTTTTTCAGATGGAGAATCGACTGAGCGACGGCGAGAAGGTGTTCATAATCAGCGGGGCTGAAGCGGATTATCGGGTTGATGGAAGGAGGTACTTTCGAAAATTTCTATACTCAAAAATTTTTTTTATTGAGGTGCGAAGATTTTCGAAATATTATGGTGGAGAGCGGTGTGATCGACACGACTGACGGATCTGCCCGTGTCAGATTCGCCACCACCGATTTGCTGGTAAGGAACAAGTCTTTTTTTTTTTTTTTTTTAATTTATCAATGCTTAATTCGTATCGTCCCCAAGTTGGGCTTTTTGAAAAATTTGAAATCCAAGTTACAAGTTCTTCAAACTCAGAAAAACCCTTGTTTTTCCAGGTCGGCGTGAAATGCGAACTGCAATCTGTGGAGGATTCCGCGGCCGTTCAAGACAGAATACGGTTCTCTGTCGACTGTTCTGCAAATGCCACGCCACAATTTGAAGGTACTTTTTTCACTTTAAATTTTTTTTAAAGATTCTCACATTTTTCTTCAGTAGTAAATTTTTTGAAAGTATACTTTGAAATTTCATATTTCTTGCCGTTTCTCAAAAACTCAATTATTTTTATCAGGCAAAGGCGGCAACGAGTTCGCGGATGAAATAGCGTGTGCCCTGCGAACCGCCTACAGCAATGATTATGTCGTTCCTGATTTCGAAAAGTATGATTATTCTTCTTCTTCTTGGAAATTTCAAATCAGAAATCTATTTTCAGACTAGCCGTTTCCCCTTCTCACGTCTGGATTCTGCACGTCGACATCGTCATTCTGCAGTACGGTGGAAGTATCATTGAGGCCGCTTCTATTGGGGTAATTTTTGAAAGACTTCCGGATTATAATTTTACATTCGAGAAGGTAAAAAAATCAAATGAGCACATAATGCGAAATTTCTACTTATCTCATTTCTTTTCACTTCCTGTCTTTTAAAATCTGCTAACTTTTGTGACGTTTTTTTTTCTAAAAAAATATTTTTAGGCGATAGCAGCCCTCACTGACACGAACATTTGCGAGGTGGAGACGAAGCCTGCGGATGAGAATCGAGTGACTGTGGAAATGTCCGAAATGGGCAAGGTCTGGAATCTCGACACTACACGGTACACTCTTGAAATTATCCTTTATTCTCATAGAACAATGAATCCTGCTGAAAAGCATAGCTTTTTCGTACATTATTCTACTCGGATTGATTTTGACAATTCCTTGAATAGACGGTTTGAATGATATAATACTGTACGACTCTTTCACATAATATGAAATTCGCTTTTTTCATGCTTTGAAAATCTTCCCGTAATATTCGATTGTTCGCGGAATACAAGAGCTTTCCCTATTTTAATTTAAATTACCTAGATTCCCCGTGATCGTTTCTGTCAACAAGCTGGGCAAAGCGAATGTGGTAGACTGCAGTCTGAACGAGGAGACCTGCATTCGGTCGGCTGTTTGCTTCGGATTCTCGTTCAGTAATAAGATGGTAAATTTGTCAATTCTCCTTAAAATGCAGAGAAAATTCGAGTTCTAAACTGAAAATCTAAAATTCAACAGTAGAAAAGCAAAGTTGTAATTTTTCTATGAAGACAAATGTCGAAATTGGAAAAATGATGTTTTTTTTATTATTTTCATTTAACGATTATTTTTCAGCACATAACCGGTCAAACGGAGAATCGTCTGAGTCTGATTCGAAAGATGTCCGGTGGCAGCTTGGATCCAGTTTCGATGAGGGAAATGGCCGAATTGGCTCTGCGCGTCGCGTCTCTCCTGCACAAGGAACTGCATTCGCATCTGTTAAATGAAGTCAAACGGCCTGCTGGCTACACTTTCCTCGATTAGATAGGGCATTTAGGATAATTCGGAAAGGTGAAACGGTATTAAAATTAAACGCTAAATATGTACAATTATGGTACGTTATTCGTAAGAAGAAAGTGATTTTTTGTTTGGAAGGGAGAGGATTGAAGAATTGTACATCCTCAAACTCACTTTTTACAAATAATGTCCCATACTTTTTCATTCATTTATGACCATTTCGTTCTTGAATTACCTAAATTTAAATCTAAACGACGAGAGAGGGAAATGATTCTTACAGTTTCGAATTGAATAATTCTTATCAACCGGGTCTAAAAGAGGAATCTTTAGTTGAAAATGAGAAATTCACTTTTTATTGAAAACTACGATATTTTGTTGATTTGTCTGTTATCAGAAATAAATTTATGAGACGAATAATTTATTTACAATTTCAAGATGGTGATGAGATTGCTGCTGCCTGTTTTATTCCTCAGTTGCTCATCTAAAATTGAAAAATAAGGATCTCGTTTTTAATCATAATAATTTAAAAAAAAAAAAAAAAAAAAAAAAACTAGTTTAATTCAGCTCGCTCAACTTATCATATCTTAAGACGTCGGCAATATGATAGTAAAATGTCCTAAAAATTCAGAAATTTTACCTGCAATCGTGGCGAGAACGGTAACGTTCAAATCGTAATACAATTTGAACGATTCAGCCTGTCCGTCCACTGTGAGGGGGAACGAATTGTCAGCAATACATCGATACGAGCCACTATCGAATGTCGATGTGCCGTTAATGAATAACGTCGTCTCCTGATAAGTGATTATGTCAGTCGGGTCTAAAGCAATTCATTTTGTTACAAGAAAATGTACGACTTTTCGATGTATTTGATCTCTGGCTTTTCGTGTAATCGTAGTTTTCAACAAACATTTTATTTCAACATAACACACATGGCTGGTGTAATGCTTGGCATAAAAAATCAAGATGAATTATACGGTTTAAACATGAATTTAGTGTGAAAACATTTATATCCAAGATTTTGTCATACAATTCTAAACACATACCGACAGTTTTCCCGTCCTTCTGCCAAATGACGGTAGCTTTAGGATGCGAGAATATAGGGCATTCGAGGGAAAGCGGATCTCCCTCAGCCACTTCGATGGACTCGCCTAAATCATGGAGTTTGTCTGATGAATTGCCCTAGCATGATGACTCGAATGATGCGATGACTCACCCACGATTTGTGGCGGAGTGCTGTTTGTCGCCTCGACTACCTTCGCGTTCTTCTCGAATATAAGTACAGGAGGAACTGAAACTTTCTACGTAATATCTTAAGATTTAAAAAAAAAAAAAAACGTTTTAGGTATTTGAAGGAAAACTAGCGTAGATTTTCTATTTTATAGAAAATTTTAGAAGCACGAGAAATTTCTGAAATAGTCATTTTCAGAAGAAGAAATGCTTGAAGGTCGACTTGAGATTTTATAAACTTATCGAAAGTTGGGGGAATGATGTGATAATCTTTGAGTAATCATATTAAAAAGTCTAAAAGGCATACCATAAACTTCAAGAAGCCCATTGTAAAGCTTCTTATCGAGTGTCCTAATTTCACATCGATACGAGCCAGCGAGATTTGCAGGCGCCTTGCCGATCTCCATGAACACTTTGCCATTCGTTACAGTGCCTGTAAATACCTAAAAATATCATATGGACACAGAACTAAGATGATCACTTCATGCTCGATCTTACCTTCCCGTCCCGTAGTCGTGTGAATTCGCCATATTCCGACGCAATATGCTGTCCTAATGATTCTGCACCACACCTGAAATATACAGGATTTTTCCAGATAGTGAAATTTCATTCAATAAATCAATGCAAACTCATAAAGTCCGGTTTAAACAAGAATTTAAATGTTTTGCACTCTTCATATCACTCATCGAATCTGAACATTTTCTGCTGAATGACTTTATCAGAATCTCCAAATTTTACATAGAAAAAGTGGTAATGATAAGAGAATAATTTGAGCTTCAGAGAGGTTCATCATAGCTTGTCTAATTGCTTACCACAAATCATTGATCTGAGCGTGTAGCGTTTTACTGGGAGTGCTGACATGACCATCAATGATGGCGACCGTGCCTGTCGTTCCAACGACTTTTACCTCAGGCTCCTCAGTTGTAGCTCTTATCAAAATAGGCAGACATAAATAAACTGCAATTCATCAAACTATTTTGTCATCCAATAAATTCTGGGAGTAGAAAAATTAGTATAGTATTTATTCTAGCACTTTTTTGTCGGAGATATTGAAGAGATCGTTGGAATTGATCATACTAATTTTTAAAGATCTATTGAAAATTCAAACAAATGTTTTTTTACCAAATAAAAATCATGATACGTACCCAAATAGAGTTGTGGTGGAAATAAAATGGATCGTCGTCGCCGTGTTAGGCTCATTGTAACAACTTTGAGAGATGGGGAATTGAGGAAAGGGAGGCAAATGGGAGATGATAAAGCGATAGCGGATATGAAGTAGATGGGGGAATGGAGACAGCTGGTTGCAGAGCTGAGAGATCGAGAGATTGTCCGAGACACGAAGGGCGAAGAGGCGAAGGGAAGGGCGAGATAACTGAGGGGCGTGGTCAAGGACTGGAGATGCTAACTGATGGTAAGGGAGATAGAGCACGAGGCTGAACGCGACATGCAAAGTGACACACACACACATCACATTCTTCAGGTATCTTCAAAAACGACTGCTCCATGCGTCAGTGGTTAGCTATAAGGAGGATATTCGATTACAGAAATGTTATTAGAAAAAAAACGGAGTGAGGAATTTTGCTTGACGATTTCGGTCGAGCCTGGCCGTTCAGAAGGGACAGTTCAGCATTCCAAGGTAGTATTGGCGCGGGTAGAATATTTTGAACTTTTTATAATATTTCCTTCCGAAAGTTAGAATATGTTTTGCTTGCAATTATCAGTATGAACTTTAGCATGCCTGATGATTAATATCTTATCATGTCGGAAGTGATTTAGTGACCTCAATTCATCCATCCATTCATTCATCTTCCTCTGAAATCGGCTGCCACTTTTGCCTGCTCGCTAATTCTCACAATCAAGCAGGACTCTTTGGTCTCATTCCTCGTCAGAACTTTTTCTCATCCAGAGATCTTTTTTCCTTCTCGCATCTGCCTCATACCTCTCGGCTAAATGTGTGTCACGTGTGTTGTTCGACAGCACGTTTTGCTCTTGCTTCAATCAGCAAATTCAATTATTGGACTACTAAATTTAGGCCTGTTTGAAGTAGTTGAGTTATTTGGGGAGACGAATTTATTTCTATTTAATATGGACTATGTTCCAGGAATACTTGTACAAATCTATATGTTTGTTGGAAAAGTTTTGTTTCAATGACAATAAATTAGTCGTTGATCACATCTTGGATAACTTCTTATCAACGAATCTCTTGGCATCTGAAAACCAGAAGCCTTGTAAACATAACTAAAGTATCTCACGTTGAATAGCTTCGGGTAGAACTCGAAGACTCTGGAACTCATATTTGAATGCCTCGTCAGTGGTGAGATCGAACGACTTGAAGAGAGAATCTCTGTCAGCCAGCATACAAGAATACGGATGAGAGGTGATTAGACGAGCTAGTTTCGTAGCCTCCTCCAAAGCTGAAGTTGAAAGATACATTTTTGAGTTTTGATTACTGGAAAATATCATAAAATCGTTTCGAACAATTATGAAAGGGAAAAAATCGAGTGAGGAATAAATTGCGAGTGATTAGAGATATGACAACAATATGAAAAATGAAAACTCATTCTTTCGAAGATCATGCCCAATGACAAACCTTTTCCCGGCTGCACGACTCGGTTGACCAGTCCCCATTGCAGGGCTTCATTGGCTGGAACACCTCTTCCTGTAAGTACCATATCGAGAGCTCTAAATAGCGGCTTGCTCTTTGTTGTTCGCGATTCTGATACCTGCCAACTCCAACAACCTTCGGCAACCGAACAGTTCCACCATCGAGGAGGGGAACTCCCACACGGCGACAATAAACGCCGAGAATGGCGTCGGATGCAGCGACTCGAAGATCGCCTTAATTTTGAAAGATGATCACGTTGCTCAACACATGTCACATTTCACTAAACCAATTTGGATTCTGAAAGCTGAACCTGATCTTCCGAAGTTAGAAAATTTACCAAAAATACTCATTTTGACTCCATTGTCTAATGATGAAGAACAAATTACCTAAAAGGGACATCTCAAGTCCTCCAGCAACCGCATGGCCCTCAATCGCCACAATTAAGGGCTTGCGAATCTCCATTATCGAAGGGCCCTAGAGTTCACTAATAAAGATAATTCAATACGCTCAAGTCCTACCATATATCGATACTTCTGGAAGAACTCATGTGGAATCACGTCGATCTTTCCCTTCGACTCAGACACTTCGCTCAAATCGTAGCCAGCACAGAATGTATTGCCTAATTTTAGAAAAAAAAACCCTTTATTTATCGATAAAAATTACCTTCTCCATAAAAGATTCCAATCTTGACCTGCTCGTCATCGTTCAAACGCTCAAAAGCCTTGATCAACTGCAATGCTGTCAGATGGTTGACGCAGTTTCTCTTTTCAGGACGGTTTATCGAAATAAAAAGAATTCCATCTTCAAATCGTACGTTTACTAAAAATTAGAAAGAAATAAACGATTATAATTCACAATATTACCGAGTTTAGTCTCCATTTGCAAACAAAATGGAATATCACTAGCTTCGCAAATGACAATAATTTAGCAGACAGAGCAATTTCTAAGAAAAGAATAGACAAACATGCTGCAAAATGCTACAGTGTAGTCAAATGAAATAATGCACGAATGAAGTATAGACTATAGCCGCTTTGTTTCAAAATAAATAAATTTAAATTTGATAAACATTTATTGGCTCGTTTTTGTTTAGATTATGAATTTATTTGAATCATTTCCGTTTGTTGACAACTATTTACTGAGTTGT
This sequence comes from Diploscapter coronatus, assembly GCA_964036155.1. Lineage (NCBI taxonomy): Eukaryota > Metazoa > Nematoda > Chromadorea > Rhabditida > Rhabditidae > Diploscapter > Diploscapter coronatus. The sequence continues at coordinate 83,425,471 of OZ038422.1, read as the reverse complement.
TGATAGTTGCTGGTGCTATTTTTCTTTTCCACCTAAATTTTAAGGATGAAAAATCGCACAATCTATGGCTAAATGTATTGGTTAGAAAGAACGTCGATATTCAAAAATTGCGCTATTTGTCTCATTTCTTTCCTACGTGATTCACTATTTTGCTACAAATTCGATTTCTAATTGCTGCTGCATGAATATCGACGTTCTCTCCAATCAGTGATAGAATGAAAAATTGTAATTATTAAATTTCATACTTATTTGCAGATGAAATAATTTGATTTGTTTGTAAATTGTAAGTATTTCGACATGTTAAAAAATCAGGAAGATACAGTGCACGCGTCAGAACGTGTTTGGTTTAAATTTGTACAAAAAAAATTATAAAGTTCATTTAAAATTGCCAAAATAGACAGGAATTTAGGCAACAATCAATGTTGAAAATGATATGCGTATCAATCATACTTTCGATTATTCCTGAGATCGGCATTGTTTCAGTCTCTAGGCAATGGGGAAGTATCAAGTCTTTCCTCCTTGTCCCCGCCCGTGTCCTCGTTGCGCTCTCCTCACTTTCTACACTATTTTCACTCGCGTATTGCGTGCGGCTCGCACCATCATCTTTGCCCAGGGACGAAGACAATACCGATCTCAGGAATAATGGAGAGTAAATGGGTTCAGAAAAGGCATTATCATCATCATCATCATAACGAAAACAATGTAACAAATTAGCCGTAACAATTGTGAATAACTGATGAAAGAATTAACGATTCGATCACTACACCCTAATTCTGCCTAACTGAAAATATGCAAATGTTCTATTCTCATCTGACACGGAGAATTGGAATAAGACTGATTTGGCTTGAATTAATTTTCGGGGAATTTCAAATTTCTAAATCATATCCTGAATGCTAAACATAAAATAAATAAAGTAGCATACAATTAGAAAATTTTTAATTCCCCGAAAAGTCTCTTGCCTATTTTCTATTTTAAAAAATCGAATTTCTATTTTTTCCATATTTTATTGATCGATATGTTATGGAAAATGTTGGATTTGGCCTTGATCTGATCGCTTTTCACCAGAATCCCCCGACGGATTTGCCATTGACCTTCTTGAGCGCGCCTTTGGGGATCTTGTCGAAGATGAGAAAGCCCGCAGCTCGCTCAATCGCGTCCAGCGGCACGTGGAATTTCTCGATCGGCGTTTCGTCGGGGATCACCTGAATTTTGAAACATGGAAGAAAATGTTTAGAAGCTTCAATCTATAAGAGAAATTAGGTATTGTCAATGATCGATAACTTGAGGCAAAATAATTATGCACAAATAGTCGTCTGACTCATGCCTTGAATATGCTGTAATAGCGTAGAATCATCTGTAAACAACGCGCCAATTATCGTGGATCAAAAGTCAGTATGCTCACTTCGCCCCAAGTAATCGGTCATTGACAATAAGGGAAATATCTCTATTGCTATTCACACATCTGGAATTCACGAGTAAAAAGATAGAATGTCGAGAAAATAGTCATAAAATGAAGAGGTGAAAAAATGACCTCATTGGGAAGGAGAAAGGCTTCCAATTCGAAGTTGTTGGGGCTGGTCTCGTACAGAATCACTTTGAAGAAGTGCGTTGGCACGGCTACCTGCGACTTTCCGATCACCTCAAAATTAAAGCTACAATTTGTGGAAAAATTAGATAACTTGAATTCTTTTGCATTTCCGTCGTCTAAGAATTTCGCCATGTTATAAGAGTAGTAAAAAGAAAAGATATTCTATCTAGCCTAGTCTAACGAAGTGACAAATTATTAAGTTGCGAAGTAGGAAGAAGGCAGTATGGAAAAGTATAGTAATGTAATAGTTAACGAAATAGTGAAGTTAGCAGATCTTACGAACTTCATGCTTTCGAAACGTCCTACGTTTATTCCCGAAGAAAGGAAATCCGAGTAAAAATCGAAGAAAATGAATGAGTGTGCAAGAGAATGAACGAAAATGAGCGATAAGCGGTCTTAACTGCTGAAACGACGGCCAACATTTGGACGATTAATAACAATGCACAATGCCGCAACAAGATTGCAAATGGGCAGGACCAAGGTCTAACTATAAAGAACATAAGATCGTGTTAGGGACGCTATTTTTATTATCTTTTTTTCATACTACTTCGTGTGCTACTATTTTTCAGGTTACCCAAAAATCAAGTCGCGCAAAAGGAATGTTTCTTACTTTGTAACGGACGTACATATGCCCGTCGGCCTCTTTCCGTGCCAAGTACAGCGGCCCCGTGAGAATATATGTATTGAGGTGTTTCTTCGCTAGCTTTCTGAGATTTCACAAATTCATGTTTCATAGGAAGGAAAATTTTTCATCAGTAAAAAGAAGAAAAATTATATTCTTTCTGACTATGCAATATTTCTTCCATCAATCAATGCATGATTTAATGAGTCCAAAAGCTTTCACACTATTTCGTCATGTTGCGACTTTCCAGGAGGTTGTGAAAATAGTGAGATTTCTGACCGCGCGTATTTTTCGACGTCGTTCCACTTGTCGCGATTGAATCCTTTGCCGACTTGGGGACTCATGTTCGTGAGGAAGAACGTCTGGTTGATGGAGTTTTGTGAGCGACGATGGTTGCCCGCTGCTGCAAGATGGCCGCGGTCGTAGCCACTGCCCTAAAAACTCCTATGTTTACAAAAATCACGTAACTTTCACCATATTTTCCATCTTAGTAGAAACATCAAAGAACATCTTTGAGCTATATACATGATGAAAGAGTATCAATTTTAACACAACCCCTTCCCTCCACTTGAAAAATTTTTAAATTCTGATTTTTGAGTTCTAAAAGTTATATATGGATATTTGGAAATCATTTAGATTTGAAAGATAAGTTCATTTCAGAATGTTGGATTTTCCATCCTACAAACCCTGTAGTCCTCATTCTGCGATCGGAAGTATGCGTGGATGCTCTCGTCCGGTCGGAAGTCGCACTTCGATCGATCGATGTCTGGCACGTACACCATCCGGTCCGGCGTCAGGTGCTCGCACACCTCGAATTTAAGAAAATTTACTAGAATTTTCAGTTTTCTGGGGAATTAATCGAGAGAATCTGTTATGTCGTTAAATATTTCTAATAAACTTTCGATGTAATTTGTGGAAGTTATCAAAGAAGCGTGGCAGGTCGACAGTAAGTAAAGTCTATTCGACACAATCTGCTGACAACTTTCAAGTAGGTGAAGTTCATTCAGCGAGTTTTCATCGATTTAAAACTTGCTAAACTCACCCAGTGTGCAGTTCTGGTCTTCCTGTCATAGGAGAGCACGAAATCCTCGAAAGTTCTCAGGTTGTCGAAACCGGGATAGCCGAATTTCATGATTTGCGAGGCGCGTGACGGGGGCAGGTCTGGCAGTTTGTCTGAAGAATGACTATTTCATCTTTTAAACTAAAAAACCCATCATGAAAAGCGCAATTTCAACTTCTATAAAGAATTCGACATTAAGGAAGAATTTCAGTCAGAATGTCATTCTTTTGTAAAAAAAAAAGGCGATCCTTTTCTAAAGTAAGGAAAAGTGCCATAAATAACGTAACACTTACCCGTCGGAGACATTGGAGGAGTGCTCGAAAGCGGAACTGTGATCGGCACATTTGGCTGAAATTGAAAAGAATGAATTTGTTTGAAAACTATTCATAAGGATGCGTTTAGACTTAGTTACAATGCAATCGATTTTCTTCAATAAACTACTCCCTTCAATAACTCGTCAAGATAAAAGCTGAACATGTGAAAATGAAGATAAGGTTGCAGTCTAACTTTCTTAGATTCTATCAATTTTGGCCGATTTTACGTGCAAAAATTTCAACATAAATGTCAAGTCTATCCAAAACTTACATGCAAAGTCGCCTAACATTGGCATGGGGTTAAAAAGCATCAACTCAATCTAACAATTTTTCTTTAAATTTCGGCAAAAAATTATAGCAGACGCATTTTGATGGACTTACCGACACAGCGGTTGCGGCCTGGAGTTTCCTGAGCGAGTCGAAGTCCGTCGAGTAGCGGCCGATGAGGAAGGAGCCCGCACCCAGCAGAAGAGCCCCTCCGAAATTGAATGCACGATTCATTCTGATTGGCTGAAAAAATGAAACATCGAAAAATCAATATCAATAATGCAAATATTCGTTGTCGGAGTCATATGAGTAGAGGCATAGAGAAAACAATTCGATGACAAACACTTGGCAAAACCATTCAATTTTGAAAAGATATCCTAGCAGATCGCTACTGATATTCATAAACCTTCGTTGAATGTTACGTAATTTTATTCCGAATAACTGAAACAAGGAAAACAATTTGTATGAACAAATAATTATGACACGTCTGGGAAATTTCAAGGCTAGTTCAACAAATAAATCTTATTAATTCATCGGAAAGTTCGAGATCTTCAGTAAATTCACTCGTCCAGAAATCTCATACGATCAAATAGAGCAGCTTATTGAAAATCTCGAAATAAATAAAGACCAAGCTCGATCGGAATTTGGACTTCTATGTTCTGCATTAAAAATTTAGTCCAACTCTAAACGAGTTTGATAAAAATAAGGAAAAAACTAAACTAAACCCTAGATTACTAACTAATGTGTTCTGAGGAATCTGCTGTAGATGACTGGATAGGTCCTTGCCGCATGGATGGCGAATTCGGCATCACTCGGTCTAAGGAAATCCTCGATTTTGACCAACCTCTCCTCCCTCTCCGTCCTCGTGTCGGTGCTCTCTGCACTCCCTGGGACCGATGTGGATTCTCCCTCTGCCTTCTTCTTGTCCACTCCCTCCAATGAACGACCCAACTTCTTCAGGAACTCGTATCTAAAATTTGCATTTCCATAAAGAAAGAAGAGAGATTGAGAAATGCATGAGATTTCAGAGAATTACGAAGGAAAATTCAATTAACAAATTCGAGGAGAATCATTGAAAATTTAAAAACGAAAAAATAAACCTTACCGTAATCGAATGACAGAAAGAGAGGCCCTGAGGAGGAAGGGATGTTGGCTGATTGTCTCGTGGGAAAGCTTCATCGCGTAGTGACAATAGAAGAAGTTCTTCGCGATAGAGCGGGAATCTGCAATTTCAAATTGGTGGAATGAATTAAACGAATACTACCAATCTTTCTTCTTATAGAGCCTATCATTCTAGAGAAAGAAGTATCGATAGAGAGCAAGAAGTGGGCAACATTTTTCTTATAAAGAATGCTAACCCTGAATAAATATCCTTGGATCTTTAACGATCATCGCCCGCAGTTGGTCGCGTGTGAAATCCAATTCTTTCGTCAGCAGATTCACGAGCCGCTGAAAATTATCATCATCAGATTTTTCAAAATGAGAAATTTGTTATGTTATTTTTAAACCGTGAATGAATCGGATACAAAGTATTTTTATAAGAAATAGTAATTTTGAAGAGAACTGTATAAGTAGAAAACCATCCTCCTAAAATGTCTAGCCACTTACATACATAGGGCCGATACCGAACATTATGACCCTGGGCTCCTTGACGACGATGATCCTTGCCAAGTGTCTGTTGATGCGCAAATGATGTTGTATGAAACCGATTCGCGCATCCAGCGTCTTTTCGTCTGTGTTGATCCAGTATCTGAAAAGTTGATTCATTGTTCCTCTACTTTCAAAACTCATGATTGTTTATAAGCAATATTTTTCTTTCAAACTATAATCTTTCCAAATAAAAACTTTCTTTTTTTCACTTTTTCAAGAGAAAAAACATACCGAAACTCCTTGATGACTTTGTGAATTTCATCTTTCTTGAATTGCTTATTCACCAAATATTTCACCCGTCCCTGAAAATAGAATTAAAAATATATTCTTGAAGAGAAGACTCCACTTTCATGGCATCCAAATCCTGCAGCAGATAGTATGGGTTTCTTGTCAGATAACTTCCCAATTCATCTTGGCTGAACCCGAGTTCCATCAAGTAATTCACCTGAGAATTCGAAATAGGAACGTTTAAAAATCGGTAAAAATTACCTTCTCTTGGACTTCAGGCAATTGCAGCTTCAAAAGAAATTTTGCAAGTCGAGGATTGTCCATGCAAACCTGGGAAATTATAAAATCAAAAAGTAACATAGAATCCTTTTCTTATTTTCATTATTTTGAAATATTTGCATGAAGAATGAAATCTTTTACCTGAAACAGATCGACTTTCAGATCAACAAGCAGCCTCAGAATCGGTGAATGATTTGCGTAGTTGAAGATGTGTCGGGAGTAGGTGGGCGACAGGGTGGAAGTGTCGAATGGATGCGGATTGGAACTGAAGAAAAACATTCAGAAATAAAATAAAGTAAAGCAATAATACGGTGAAGGAGGCAGCGACAAATCGGAATTATCCAGTTCGCCCTCGTTGTAGATGATCTCCGTTGGCACTATTCGGCCCGTTTTCTTGTTGAATGCAGGAACGACCTCCTTCTCAGCTGATTCTGCCTGAATTATTCAATTCAATAAATTTTTAAGACTTCTCAAAACTCGGCCCGCAAAAAATGTGTCGTATTGAGAGAGTAAAAGAACATGTCGTCTTTTTCTTTCTCGAAACGATGTGTTATTTTTTGTGGGTCGAGCTTTGAGAAGTCTGCTTTTTAAGAAAGCTGTTAGACATTTTAGAAAAGAAACTAATTTTCGAAAATTAATCAATTTTTGAAAGGAGCATTAAAAATCCAACCGTTTGAAGTGAGTTATTCTCGTTCTGTTCTGCGTCTTCGTGAGTGTCAGCCTCGAGCTGTCCCTGCTGCACTCGCTCGATCATTTGCTTCGCCCGAGTGTCCCATTCCGTTTCCACTGCCACTTTGTTTTTGTCTTTCTGGAATTGTTTGTCAAGTTGTTTTCAGCGAATTTCTTTATGTCCTTTCTCAAATTTGACTTTCCTCTCAAAACAAATTCAAATATTCGAAGAACACTGCTTATTCGCAGTGATAACCTTCCTCAATTATAATCTTTTTTTTCAACGCACTTGATTGCACTCAATGAGAATAATTTAAAAAAAAAAAAAAAAAAAACTAACCTGCACAGCCAAAGTCCTTGCTCTGACATTTTGAATTTTCGCTTGTCGTTCAGCGATTCTCTTCTCTTCTGGCGATTGTTCTTGCTTCTGAAGCATCTTTTTCAAAATTTCAGCATAAAAACATCTTTCATGTCAGAATTCATTCCCTTTAGGATTGGAGATTTCACGTTTTTAGACGAGTTATGGAAATTCTAATTAAAAATGAGAATTCAGGCCTCATTTTGTTTTGCAGCGTCTGCCGAGGAGGAGAGCGATTGTGCTACTCGAAGTGTTCGAAATCGGCTCGCATCTGCCAACAAAAGGCAGAAATTCAATCGTCGTAACATTCTCTGAAAAAAGATGATCATTCAATGTCTCAAAACATCTAAAATGTCAAGAAATCTCAGGGATCTTAACCCAAGGATCTGAATATTCGCCAAGAATCAAATGATAACAATTTATTGTAAATGACGAAAGAAACTTGGATATGGGCCTAGAACTAGAGGAGAATCGAAATAAAGCTGAACTACTCTCTGTGCAACTATAATTCAACAAAAACAATGAACAAATAAGGAAAAATGTAAAGGGAAAATTCGAGTGACTGGTTTTTGATGAAAGGGGCAGAGAATCACTGCTTCTTGGCATTCTGAATGGCTGCATGAGGACCGAGTAGCATCTGCTGCTGAGCGAGTACCTGAAAAGCTGTTTTTTTTTTTTTTTTTTTTAAGAAATAGTTAATTTTCGAAGCGAAATCGTATATTTTCTTCAAAAGGACTGATAAAAATTCTACAGAAAAATAAATGTAGAGATGCAAAATTTATCGGTAGAAATTTCACAGGAGGAAAAATTGTTGAAAACTTCGACCTGCGACCGTTCCATATCGCTCCTTTCCTTTTCGATGATGTAGGGCAAGAACATGATGAGCGACGAGGTCGCAACTATCCACGCAGTGTTGCGGGCCAGACCGAACTGCAACATCACAACAAGTGAATTTTACATTCCATCAAATATCAAATGCATTGCAATTACTTTGCGATCTGTGATCAATTTTGGTAATGTAAAGTGTCGCGAAAACGTAGCAATTCTCAAGAAACTTCAAAATATTACGGTGCTTTTGACAGTCCAAATAGTCCAACTGGTAGTGCTGGTAACGGCCTTCCTCACGGACTGCGGCACCATTTCGCTCAGGCCCTCGATTCGCTCCAGAATTGTTTCCTCAAAAATCCTTCATCATCATGCTCGAAATTTTCGATCATTTTATTAAATTTCCAATTTTTTCAGACATGTTCTATCGGTTACTGTATCGTGGAAAAAATAGAATTTCATTGAAGCAAAATCAGTTCAACTTATTGAAATTTCCACTTTATATCTATTGTCAAGTTGCATGGAAAATTCAGACAATTTATTTACAACTTTTTACTCAGAACCCCAAGATTCATTCTTTTTTAATTTTCAAGCCCTCACCTCCAATTCATCATCAGGCACGTCGTCCCAGTCGTCTGGAGCTCGAATCATCGTCTCTTCTGATTCCAAATCAAATGAACTGCAACCAAAATAGTCTGCAGTTTCTAAAATCACAATTATTCATTTGCCCTTTTACCATCCCCAGACAAAGATATTCAACCAAGGCAATTAACCTTTCGATTTTTCAAACATCATAAAATTAAAAAAAAAATACTGATTTAGTCAACAAGAACAAGTGTAACAAACAATTGAAGTCGAAATAGAAAATAAAAACCGGAAAACTAGAATGAGATTTAATGAGGGACAACCATCAATGTCACTTTCAAAACTTCAAAAGGAAAGAATCATAAGCATTGATGATAACGATAAAAGAAATAAAGTGATGAAAATGATGAGTGTAAAAATACCTTTCCAAAGAAAGGTAAATTTTCAGGAAAAGTATACCTACACTTTGAGAGATAGCATGTATTTGTGAGAGATCAGATAGTGATTCCTTCCCCTCCTTCATTCAGCTGGTGTCCATGGCCTGCTGATTGGCAATGCGCGCCTCGGCAGCCGACGTCTTCGCGTCGATGAACAAGTGAGACGCCTCTTCCACGTCAGTCTCCTGAAATTTCAAGATAACCTCCAGGAGTATTGCCAAACATTTTCACCTTTTGAAGTTCTTTCCTCCAAGTTCAAGGAGAAAGATGATTGAATAAATTTTTAAGATTTCATTTTAAAAAATTTCAAATTGTAAAGATGGAAAAGAACACATACAGAAACCGATTCTTTGCCATTCAACTGAGCGATCAGCTTTGCAGGTGTCAGAAGTTGGGTCACGTATCTGCAAAATTCGAAATTTACTTTACATTGTCAATATGTTTTCTTGAACATTTTTTAAATTTAAAATTTTTAGAAAAAAAAAAAAATCTAAAACAACCTCATAGAGCTTCTTGCTCCAACGTCAGCTAGCATGTCGAGGGCTTTCGACTCCAGTTTCACGTTCTCTGCCTCGGATCGGATTGTCACAATCTAAACCATTTTCTTAAATGAAAATTTGAAGAAAAAAACGGACTTCTCTGATATTTTCCCGACTGTATTTCTCCGTGGCAATGATGAGAAGTCGGTCGAGCAGATCGCGGGGAATTCCGTGCGGAGATTCCTCTTCGGTGCCGCTGGAAATAAATTTTAAAAGATCCGAATTTTGTTCAATAGTAAAGAGAACTGCAAAAATATGAAAATTGCGATAATTTTTACGGAAAAAGCTTTTATTCTCACCGCACAACACTGATTCCTCTATTCGTGGCAAAAACGACAATGGGACTCATGGAACTCTCGAGCGCTCTGTGCAGGTACGTGAAACACTCCAAATCCAGCAAGTGCACCTGAAAAATAACAGAATTCTTAGATTTCATTTAAAAATTATAACCTCATCAATGAAAAGAACGCCCGGCATTAGCTCCGCAATGCCCTGGTCGATGTACTCGTTCACCACCTTGTTGATTTCGGCACGCAGGCGATCTGGAGAGTTTTTGTTTTAAAGTGAAAGAAAAGTTATCGATGGCATTATTTTTGAAATATGGTCAGTCCTACTATTTTAATTTTTTACCACCTCAATACTGATAATCCATTTAGAAAAGTATGCCTGGTTATGAGCAAAGGTATATCTTTAAGGAATTACCAGTGATTTCAGTCTTCTTGGGCTTGAGGAGTTGGCCAACGATGGAAGACACATCTCCTCTCTGTCCTTGAGGACGCGCATTCGCCACGTCCAAATCGTGCAGAGTCACGTCCTGCAGTAACTCAATAGTTCTTCCTTTGCATAGAATAAAACGGAACAAATCTTCCAGCTCTTTTCATTTTTAAATTGAACTAGGAAGTTTTCTCCAATACCCAAGAAAAACAAACCTGAACGACTTCCTTGGTTTTGTGAACGTCTCCTTTGGGCAGAGGCACGAATTCGTCCGCTTCCAGATCGAATTCAGACGCGTACGCATCGCAGCGACCAACTCTCTGGAAATTTTACAAGCTATTACTTAATTTTTGAACTTGAACTCATACCTTGACAGCGCCCGAATTGGCTTCGATGTAGATGACATCCCCGATCTCGATGCGCTGTTTGAGGATCGAGTCGTAGATCGTCGGGTCCAGCTTCAGCTGCTTGCTGCCTTTGCACGTCTTCAGACCGATTATCAAGTGCGAAATCGTCTTGCCTGAAAACCACCATCTTGTTTATACATGAATATTTTGCACCGTAAGTAGCAGCGAGAGGTTCGGCCTCGACAGGAGTGAGCTCAGTCACTTCGCCTTCGTACACTTCCTTTTTCTCTTTGATGCGGAGACCTGAGAAGATATTTTGAGTTTCGAAAAATTGGCATATATTAGTTCCAGATTAGAAGAAAACTGACAAAATTATAAAATGCAAGAAAAGATTTTCAAGGGGTCTAGATTTGAAAAATAACCCTTCGAAGTGCAATGCAAAGATTCTTTAACACGGAATATTTACCAATGGCCCTTCTGAAATTCTCCATTAGGACTTCGGTCTTTTTGACTTCATTCGAGAAGACTTCCGAGGCGACCATAGGGCAGAACGGCAGCTTGTCACCCAATTCCTGGGCCATCGCCAGGGCAATTGCTGTTTTCCCTGAAAGTTAACCCATTTAGCATTCTGAAACTTAAACCAGTCACTTATTATGAATTTAGAGTGTTCACAAATATTTCCTCCTCTACAATTTCATGGCAACCTGAAAAAGCAAGACAAGACGACAACAAAACGATGAAATAGTATTGAAAAGGAAAGACAAAACGCAAAGACCTTTCCTCTACTCTGCCCTATACTATCATTTCGCATGTCTTGTCTTGTTTTCCCCAGATTTACTAGCTTTATCTCAAAATTTGCTGAGCCTCCGATGGCAACCTTCACTTTTATGAGAAATGATGCAATTGCCTTAAAAATTACCTGTTCCAGGAGGACCCGCAAACAACACGGCTCTACCAGCGAAGTTCTTCATTTTGACGAGATCCACGATCACTCCTGCAGAAGTGCGCGCCTTCATTTGTCCGACGAATCCGGAGGCCTGAAATTTTTTTTTTTTTTTTTCAATTTTTTAAAATTCGCGATTTCCCCTTACTTTAGGCAGCGCTTCCTGTGTCTCCGGATGCAGGCCGAGTCCTTTCACGTGGCTGTGCGCAGCTACTCGCTGCACCCGAGTTGTCGATTTCACCTGAAAATTAAAAAATATAATTTTTTAAAAATTGAAAAATTCACCTCGTCAATTTTGACGAGGTTGGTGCTCGACTGTCCCGCAGAGGTCGTTCCAGAATCACCGTCCATTTTCGGTCCTGAATTTTTAACTCTTTGTTCGGAGAAAATGGAAGAAAAAGCCGAAAAATATGACAAGAAAATGCAAATTTCGAGAAAAATGTCTTGATTCAAAATTTGTGGCGCATATTTGTGGGCGGAGCTTGGGTGGGGTAGCTTGCACGATTGGCGCATGGCGGGTGCGCTTGCAGTTCGAATCGATTCCCTCCACCAACCCACTAGCTTCCCTATTTTCAGTCAGTGTCTTTTCTGCGCTTCTCTGCCCTCTCCTCATTTTCCAGCATCCTCCCCTTCTGTTCTTGCCTCCAGCAGTTTGTCTCCTCCCTTCGCCTCTGTTCTCACTTCATTCCCCATTTTTGTCGCGATCCGATAAAGCGTTTCTTTGTCTAAGCGTGTGTTCATTCCCTCCCTTCCAACTGACTCTGACTGATTGATACTCCACTTTTATCCACGCCAGCAGGAATTTATTTCTAAAATTGGGATTTTTAGGAATTTCTTGAATTGTTTGTTACTTTTATTCGCGTGTATGATTCTCACTGCATTATGTGGCTAACGTTATGTTTTCTGTGGTGGGAAATTCGTGAAGCCGAGCTGGAAACATACGTAGCGAGAGAAACACGCGGCGAGCGAGTCTAGAGAGTTTTAAGAAAAATGAACCATTGCGAATAGTTAGCGATGGACAAATTTACGGACACTTTTCTCCTAAAATCGCATGCGCAACGAGTGTTTAGCGAAAGAAACATTATTTTTCACACTTCCGCACTCGGTACTTTATTTTTGGACATCAGTCGCATATTGCAGTGTTCTGCTAAACTGTCCTGACTAGGAGAATTATTTTCCGAAAAATTTTGGTTGATTCTTCTCAAAATTATTACGTTTCCAATGTTGTTTGAAACAATTAGCGTTTCTCTTCTCGTTCAATTTTATTTGGATTTCGAATTTCAGATAATCAGACGCAGTAAGCAGCCAGTCAACCAGATAAAATGGCCCCGAAGCAGCGCATGACCGTGAGCAACACTAAGTTCAGCAAGAACGTCACGCAGAGGGGAAATGTCGCCAAGAGTCTGGTCAGTGAGGAGAATGAACCTGATACATTCAGATCTAGTCAGGCCCGGAAATTATAGGGCAGGGGAGGGAACCGAAACAGAAGATATGGCTTTAACCCAGGCTAGATCTGGATACGTTTCAACTTCAGCTGTCAACTTGGGGTTCAATCTTCGAGTTTACAGTTCAAGTTGGAATAACATTTCAAGAAGAAAGACTTTGTCAATTCAAGCGAGAATTTTCAGAAGCCATCCGAAGACAAATACGCAGCTGCTCCCTGGCTAATCGGACTGTTCGTCTTCGTCGTCTGTGGATCTGGTCAGTGAAATTTTCGCTCTTCAACAAATTTCCATTTTCTACTATAAGATCAACAAAATCGAAAATTATAACTTTTTCTCTTCATCTAGAAGGCAATTCTTCCAAACTTGAAAAATGTCATTAGTTTACGCATTTAGTCGATGGAATTTATTGAAAAATCAACCACAAACGCATGATCGTAAATTTCAGCTGTATTCGAAATCATCCGCTACGTGAAGATGGGCTGGTAGATATTTTCTGCATTCCTCTTTCAACAGAATGCGGGATTTGCTGTGCGCGCGCAACCACATCACTCGGCCACATCTCTACTCTACTCCACTCCACTCACATATTGTCCAAACTCGAGTAATATTTTCTTCCCCTCTCCACAGTTCTTCCTCCACATCAATTTGACAACGCTTTGTTGTTCTTAATGGAAACTCTTTGTTCTTGATAAAATTTTGGAAATATCCTCATAGAAATATGCTTTATTGGGAAATGCAGAATTTTTCTTCTTTTGACAAATGAAAAGTTTTACGAATATTTAGCAGCAGAGCATATTTCACATAAATGAGCTATTTTGAAATTTTGATGAATTTTTCTCCCTGAAAATTCGAATGACGAAGAATTCCCGTTCCGAATGACAAAGTGCATTTTTGTGAATACGGTCAGCGTCGAGACGCGGCTTCAATTGTGATATTTTTCTGTTCTTCTCTACAAATCTCTTACACTGTAAGCCCTCTTCGTTTTATCAAATTGTTTTAGTCGATTGAGTACTTGTATAATTTATTCTCCTCTGATTTTTTCAGATTTTTATCAAAGACAAGAGTTTGTAATAAAGTCGATTTCAAAATTTTTATCACTAGTTTTTGACTTTTCGAAAAGTTGATAATCTACACGAGTATCTGCTAATAATTTACATCGCTTTTATTCACCCTCTTATTTTACTCACCATTCCCTTTTGTAAGTTTCACCATTTTCTATTTTCTCCTAGAAATTGGCGAGATTTGCAAAAAAAAAAAACATGGCCATGAATAAGACTTTCCACTAACGTTTTGCAGAATACTCGGAGAAAGTTGAATTACTCTGCAGCATCTCGAAAATTTCAAATTTTGTTTTATATCTTTTCAGGATTTTCGAGATAAACCTCTGAAAATCGGATAAAATGAGCGGACCGCCGGGTCCCTCGACGGCTCCGACGAAGAGCAAGTCGAAGACGAACAGCTTCCCCAAACCTGAGGACTTCGCCATCAAACCGCCCTCTCTCACGAGTGGAGGGGTTGCGAAGAGACAGATGAAGGTCGGCTTTATGAAATTCAGACCTAGGGAGTACTTTCGTCCGACAAAAGTTAAACTATAGAGAGTAGGTCGCACGAGCGAATTTATCGTTATGATATTCAGGTCGTATTGGTGGAAAATTTGGCTTATAGAAGGTCGGAGATAGAAATTTACTAAGAAAATATCCTGGGGGTAGGCCGCAAGGGGTTTCTGACGATCGTCCTCCCTAGGTCTAATGGAATTTCAACTTTTTATCTAATAAAAATACCTGTCTGAGGATGATTTTTAGACATTTTCGTAGATTGGACAAAAATTAACCCTAAATGTCCTGAAGAGAAAGTTTCGTTTTCCCTTCTTTATTCTTCAAGCCTTCAATCGAAATTCGCTATACTACAAAATATTTTTTCAGACTGCAGGATCGACACTGATGACAGGCGCAGCAGGGGTGTTGAAGAAGTCTCGAATGGACATTCAGACCATGCCCAAGTTGCCGTCATCTTTACAGTCTTCTTCTGCTACGGGTACATCTATTCATTTTCAGAAGAGAGGAAAATTCCGATTTCAGCGTCTCCCCTGCAGAAACCGAAACTGGACGACACATGGGTCGACACCTCGAATGACACGACCGTGCAGAACTTCCCGCAGCAGATCAACGAGGCCATCGAGAAGGGCAAGTTCAATAGGGTGCGATTTTTGCTAATTCGGAATTTGTAAACTTTATCTTTATGTTCAGCTTTCCCGAATTTTGTGCGGCGGTCTGCGTCTGTTCCTGCAGAAACAGGATGGTTCGTTCACTTGCGAATACGCCATAATCACGATCATGGCCAAGGTCATCAAGGAACATGCCGAAAAAATTCAGGTTGAAATAAATTTTCATCAAATTTTCGTAAATTTTTAAGTTTCAGAATGCGACTGTTCACAAAGCGCTTCTCAACATTCTCTGCGTAATGAAGCCGTTTTCTCAGGCATACTTCTTCTTTAGCTTTTGAAGAAAAAGAATAGAATTTCTCAGGATCGCCAAGAATTGTTCGTCGCCATGCTGCGCGTTTTGATGGAAAGACAGTCGATTCTGGACGACTACTATATGACTGCTTTTCTGTATGATTCGCTAGGAGAAAGGCAGTGGGTTGATAAGGTATTGTTTGCAAAAAGTTGAAAGAGATTCTAGCACCTAAAAGTAAATAGCCACGACAATGGCGTGAATGAGGATGTGAAGTGTCAGAAAAGTTACACAGCTCTAAATTACCATTTTTCAGCCATTCTGCGTGCAAATCGTCTCGTACGTGCTGCGTCCCTTCGAGACGACCTTTCCTCGTCGCGAGCTCTATGCGGAGTGCAATTCGGAGATCAACATGATTAATGTTCCCGAAGTGGTCCCTTCTTTGGTAAATTTTTAAATCTTTGTTTCCAATCTGATGATCACATTCTTTTTATTTTCTTAAATCATTCATTTCTTCTAAGTAGCCTAAATATTTTTTTTGTAAATAATTCATTTCAGGACGTTCCAAGCCGTTTCGGCAACAATAGCGAGCTGCGCAACATTGTCCTGAACACGATGAAGCCATGGTTGGAAGGGAAGACGGACAGTCCTTCAAGAGCTCTGCTCAAAACGAGTTGCTCGCTGATGGGAATTCAGGAGATCAGACTCATCGTGGCCACAAAAATTGATACCTGGGCACTGAATACTAAGGTTCAAACGGCTTTTCCGAATATTTAGAATTGTAAAACCTGCAGAGCTAATTTCTAAATATAGCGTTTTCAACAATCCTTTTTATCTATGCATGCCGAGTATTTCTTCAATGTTCTGCAGTTGCACAAATTCGATTTCTAATGAAAAGTTGAAGGTTTTTAGACTCAAAGACTTGTGAGCGAGCTGCTTCTGTTCCTTGGCTGTAACATAGGAGATGCAGCGACTTCGAATGCAGACCAAGAGGCACTGGGATGGCTGCTCAGAATGAGGAATGTCAAAGGAAAACAGGTCTGTTTTGAGTTGAACCAACTTTTGGAAACTTCACCTAGTTTTGAAGAATCGCTTATATCAAGGAGGAAAAAGAACTTTCCAGGAATAAATAACGGTTTTTTCAGATGCAATCTGTTCACGCAGCGACAATTCGTGAAGTGGCCCGCAGATTCGAGGACAACACTCGCATCATCGTCAGACTCATTCTCAACAATGAATTTGGATTGCCTGTCAATAGGTCGGCATTTTTCTCTTTTTTTTTTTTTAAATATAAGAAGAAAATTTCGGTCTTCTTCATCGAATCTGATAGAAATTTAGACAAACTTGCGATATCACATTTCGACAGAAACTTAGTGAAGAATAACGAAAGCAGTTTTTCAGAGTCCTGACTAACAACTACTTGCTCTCTGTGATGATGGGATTCGATGCGACTAAAGTTACCAAGGTCAGAAATAAAACGATTTAAAAAGAAAAATATATGCTTTCCAGATCCTAGCAGAGGAATTAGCTTCATTGCTGGTTCGTCGAGAGGAATTCTCGAAGATAATTCGTCAATTCATGTTCGCCTTGGTGAGAACGCACCTCAAGGCGGAATTCCAATTCGCCACGTTCACGAATGCATTTCTCAAACATATTTCTACGGAAGAAGAGAAGAGCGAGCATGGGATTGAGGTGAGATTTTAAAGCTTTTGATTTCATCCCTTTTCTTTTAAATTTTCACAAATTTTTCCGACAGAAAAAGATGGATGTTTGCATTAAAAGACTCTCCGCCTTATATCCACGAGTTTTCAAAAGTCCTAGTTCTTTTCTTCAGGAAATTCACGCATTAATTTCTTTTTGTGAATTCCAGGATCACGTGCAACGCGGTCTGGTTGAAGTGCTGACCCTTCTCCCCTTGTCAGCGACCACGAGCAGCGTGAAGGAGTCCTTTTCTGCGAGGAGAGCCAATGGACCTATCTCTGCAGACCTCGCCAACATCCACAGCAAATTCCACGAGCAGTTCATTCAGTTCCAGGAATCCGTTCTGAGGTAAACGAGATTTTTTCTTTGTTAATTCTTGTTTTTACTTTTCTTCTAAACTAGAAGTTGAAATTATCTGTATGATGAAAGTGCTCATTCATGAGAGAAATATATTCATAACTTTTTTTTTTCTTAAATCCAAAATATGTATTATTTTCAGTTGGCTGCAGAGAGCTCGAAAAATCTTCCCAGAGAAAAGCGAATACATTCTCGCCTATCTTCGATTCCTCTATCTGGAAAAGGTAAACGTTTTCTTCTTGGAAAACACTATTCATTGTCTTTGAAAAAGACTCTTGCTGAGAGGGACGAGATGCATATCTGCGAATGGCACAATATGAAATATACGGTGCAGAGACGCAGAACACAGTGGTTATTTTGCGGGTACCCCTTCCTTATCCCTCTGCAAGAGTCTCTTTGAGGGAAAGAGTAAAAAGTAAGATTTTCAGTCGGAATACTACACTGGCATCGAGCACGGCCCGACTGAGGTCGAATTCTCGCAGTACATGAAAGTCGTGGGCGAGTGTGGAGTCACCGAGAAGATGATGTGGCTGGTAGGAACTTTATTTATTTTTTTATTCAGAAAAACGAAATAATTTAACAAAATTCTAAAATGTCATTTTTTCATTTTTAAAATGAATGTAATTGTTTCTAAAAGATGTCTTCTTTCCAGATTCTGGGCGAAAAACTCTCAAACTTGGATCAGATGAACGTGATCGAAATCGTGAATGAATTAACGAAGCGGACGGTGGCTTCCAGAAATGCTTCAGGTTTTCAAAATTACTTTTGAAAATGTCAGTTTTCTTTTGTAGACACGAATTCCTCTCTGCTGGAGTTGGAGAATCCCGTAGCCCTAATCGATCGTCTGTTCAGCATCTGTCAATTCAGTCCGCCTGCACAGTACTCGTTCGTTGATACGTGAGTTTTTTTTTTGTAAATTATTTTCGGTGAATGCTACTAGAACTTCAATTCGAACTTCGTATTTTTAAAGAATGCGAATTTAGGCGTTCAGTTGTTTCATCGAAAATTTTTGCATTCTTTATTTTGAAAATCCGTATATGATTCTAAATATACGCAAAATGTATCTTTTTTTTTTAAAATAAAACCACAGAAAATGTCTCCAAAATTTCATGACTTGTTCATTTATAATTTGTGTAATTTTCAGTCAACTCACCAAATCAATTGTCATCGACCAGTGCTATTGGAGATCGTGGTTCATTGTCATCATTTGGCTTTGCACAGGTACTGCAAAGATTTCGATTTTCAAAGTTATTATAATTTTCAGGCAAGCAAATCCCGAAATTCGAAGACGTCTACAATACCTATCCCCTGCTGCGGTTTTTCGTTCAGGCTATTCTTTCTAAGTAAATCCATTTTCTATTCCGCTTATGAGAAGATACATGCTGCACATACATTGCAACTCGATTTCGCACGCGCCCCGCCTTTCTTTTCTCTCGCTTTTGCTTTCTTCCTGTCTCTCCGCGAGAGTGAAGAGAAATAGAGGAGCGAGGCTTGGGGAATGCAAGTTGCAAAGAGTATGCAGTATCTACCTCCTCACAAACGGCAATACTACAAAACATTGCCTTGTGATTTTTCAGACAATTCACCTTCCCCCAAGCGTTCGATGGCAAATCGATCGGAGAAATAACAGAATTGATGAAAGAATTGGATAAAGAGGACAGGAAGGTTAATAAAAAGAATCATCCTTTTCTCTGAAGTTGACAACATTCAGAAGATCATGACCCTGGAAAGAGCCCTATCCGGATCGGATATCGATGAATCCAATTCACAGCTGATCAAAGTCACTTGTGTGGCTGAGCCAAAGTGAGTTTATCATTTTCTTCCTAACATTTAATTGTGAAAGGCAAGCTGTAATTATGTGGCCATGAAATAGCACCAGAGAACAACAATTAGAATTTTCTAGATTATTTTCATGTAATTTTTATTCTTGTCTTTTTCCTTGTTCTACAAATGTCAAAACGGAATTGAGTTTTCGATGCCTCGAAAATGGCAATTTGTAAAGTTCGTAAGATAGTAAGGTAATAGTGTCTTTAATCACATGCTATTTCTCTTCTAATTCACCTTATCCTTCTCCTTTAACCATCCCTTACTACTCTACTTTACAAATTATCTTCTAAAATTCTTATTAGATCTGGAAAGTTCAAATTTCCAGAGGGCCTATCCGCCGTCCTCCCGACGTGATCATGACGGATCTCTCTCGTTACGCTGCGGAATATTCTCTGTCAGCCCGACTGGCGCAGTGCAGAAAACCCGATCTCATCTCACAGTTCATTGCATCTCAGGGCCTCGCAATGGCTATGCCTACTATTCAGGTAGGCATATTTTTTGCTCTGTCTTTTCAGAGAAATAACATTGGAACAGAAAAAAACATGAGTTGTAAAAAGAGTGAATAGATGACAAGTCTTGAAAATGTTTGAAATACCAATTTATGGGGTCTTTTTTTAGGAATTGCTGACTCTGAATCCATCGTTTCTCGATTCTCTCTCCCTGCCGAACATCGTCCAGTTCCTGCTGCATCACATGCGCACCGACACAACTCTCTCCACCAGTCAGGAAATCGAAAATATGGTAAGTTATTTGATGATTTATCTTCTTCCAAATGAAAAAAAAAAGTTTCTAAATCTGAATCAAGGTTTATCTTTAAAAGTACATTTTATGATAGATTGATTTGTTTTCGAGAAAAAATGTGGCATGTTCAAGGACTTATATCAGGTTAATTTTTTTCATTTCAGATGTTCGACCGAATCAAATCCTCGGTGGAATCATCGGATGTCGAGTCCTCGGGCGCCTCCCTGTTGCCCATTTTGGAATCTCTCCACTCGGCCGTTGCCCCTATAAGACTGGCTGCTCTTCAAGTGCTCTGCAGGATTTTTGAGGTTAGTTCGAATTTTCATGGCAATTTCTTGGAAAATGCCAAATTTTACATTATATACCATTGAGATTAAAATTCTCCATCGTATGGCAATTTTCTGCAACATTTTCTCAGAAATGACTATTTATTTTCCAATAGGCAATTAATAAAAGTAGTACCTAAAAAATCCATAAAATTATCATCATATCAATTTTCTGAGCTGGAAAGTTTGATATCCAGCACTCTATTACTAAATCCCTACTCTCTATGCCTTGTGGGTAAGCTATTACTTTGCAAATTGGCTCCAAAATATATGCATATGCATTCAAATTTTGTGGTATCACTTTTATTAATTGCTTTCCAGTAGATTGATAAATTTGCAGTCTTCTTCCTCATTCTTCTCCCCCTCATCATTGACTTCCCTGCCCAGCTACAGCAAATTAGAGACGGACATTCTCTCGCACATTTCCAATGCAATTCGATTCGATTGGGATGAAGAACAGAGGGAGGCACTTATCAATTTCGTCATCGAAAAATTCAACACCGAGAATATGCACGAGGTAACTTTTACGCTAATTCTTGCATGAAGTTGCTTTTCGTAAAAGATAAACTTTGCTATTTTTCTCCATAGGTAAAAATACGAAATTCACCCAAAATGTTCATTTTAAGAAACCTTGATAAGATGATCAAATATTTCAGATCGCCCATCAAATCTGCACCTCGACTCGTCTGCAGACTCTGCCAACCTCTCTGCAGAAGTCCCTTCTCAACTTCTTCGTGCGATACTGCAAATTGGCTGACCAGAAAGGGACGAAAGCGCCCGAAGGAGTGCAGTTGGTTGAGGCGGCGGTAAAGGGGAACAAGGTATTTATATTTATGTATTGATGAATTTTTCTTATCCTTGGAGAATATTTCCATTTTAAGCAAAGTTTCAGAAAAAGGAAAACGTCGAGTTTTGCAATAATCTTTTTCCTAAAGGACTAATAGCTTTATCTTTCCTTCAGATTTCAATTATCGCTGAAGCCCCAAGCAGTATCATATACCTGCTGTGCGTCACAGAAGCAAACGTGGCATCTAATCGGGACGAACTTTTGAAGGTAAAACGATTTTTAAAAAATTTCTTTCATCTTTGAGATAAGAAGTATTTTCCAGTTTTGGCTGTGCGCTCCTCTGCCGAAGGTGGTGAATTTGAAGACGAAGCAGGAAATTAATCTGATCAACAGCATCGAATTGCGGTCCAGAATGCTCTGCGCCAAGGACGACAAAATTGTTGAGGTTAGATTTTGGCTTTCGAAGAATGAGAAAAACCAAATAATTTGATCGAAAAATCGTAGACTTGTGATTTTTGTGAATGATCATGAAAAAGATGAATTTTCAATTATTAATTATTTACCTTTTTCTTTAATTTATGATTCCCCCAAAAATCTTTAAATTCCAGATAGCTCTGAAAGGCGTGTCTCCCGATGAAGGGTTCGAATTGATTTGCTCTTTCGGACTTTCAACTTTCAGCGCGGGGAAACTGCTTCAGATCTGTGAAAAGGTTCGTTTTTGATCGAACTAGAAAATGTATTTATTTTTCAGGCCGACAGATCAAAACTGACCGATGAAAGGATGCGGAAAATGATGCCCTTCGTGATTGGATATAGGGCGAATGGAGCGACGGCGGGAGATAATGTGCATTTTCTTTATTTATGTAAAATATATCTAGAAGATAATTCCGATGAATTTTCATGTGTTATCATATGATTTCCAAGATCTAGCAGTTTTAGTGAAGTTTAATTTTCAGTTGTTGGAATATATGAAGCAGAGGTTGTTCAAAGAGTCAGAGAGCATGGAGACTGAGGGCGAAGTGAAGATAGAATCTGAACCGATGCTACCCCCTCCGATCAGACTCGACAGCCGACTGCTCACTAAGGCTGAAGTGCAGAAATGGGCTAAGACTGCCGTGAATGTGAGATCTTCTTTTACCATTTTTCTTAGGAAATTAGTATATATTAGCTTGTTTTTATCATTATTTCATGGAAGAAAGTTGGGCTTTGCAAACATCATTTTTCTTCTCATCAGTTTATTAGACAAGGAGTCCAACCTCTTCAAATTATCTTTCCAGTATATAGGTTAAAACCTGAAAAGCTATTTTTCATTTAAGAGAAATTAAGTTTTCGAAAAATGATGTTGAGTAGAGAGAAATACTTTGATTAAGATTGCCCCCTTCTCAATTCCACCGCCAGTCCTGCGCACTTCATTGGCCTTCAGCGAAACAGCTCTGATTTGTCTCCAGCTGGTGGAAGACAATCCCAAGTTCTTCATGACCAACTCGGAAGCTTTCATTTCTGTGCTACTCCTTTTGGATGCTGCTTCGAGAAAGGTAGATCTACCCTTTTTGGCCTTCATTAAAATCTCCAAGGGATGAACAACTTCATTGATTTAACAAAGCCTCATCAAAAATAAGTTAACTTTTCAGTTCCCCGAAGTTTCAACCCGTCTTTCCCATTTGGCGAACAAGTTCTTGAAAAACGCCACTTCGATGAGCCCTTCTGTCGCCTCATATCTGCATCGATTCGCTCCAGCTGCAACCATAAAGGTCGTCAAGAAGAAGAAGTCGGAGAAGGTTTGACTTTCTTTCCAAATACTTTTGCTAGCTTTGCATTACAGAAAATTATCTCATATGAATTGAACTTCATTTCACTTACTCATTTTGTCATTTTCAATGGCGTAAAATCCTGTTGTTATTTTTCCTGACTTTTTCAGGCAATGAGTGCGGACGCAATTCTTGAAGCGCTAACGAAACAAGTAAATGTGGCTCAGAACGACAGGAGCAAGTATCTGAATGAGTACATGCAGCTGATGCCTGAGATTGTGGATGAGCATGAGGACGAGAAGAAATTCGAGAAACGGGTTGGCTTCTTTACTTCTATTCAAATTTTAAACTCATTTTCTTGAAAAAAAGTCTAATGTCGAATTTCATGTTGAATAAAATCTTTGAATTCATGATTTTCAGCTTACCTCCCTATTTTCCGGCAGAAATGGTCTGGACGGACTCGTTTGGCAATTGCCTTTGAGATCTTCACTCAAAGCTCTGCACAGAATCTGCAACGCTCTTCTTCAAGCGCATAATTCGAAGTAAAATTTATCATTCGTTTCCTATCAATTTAAAAACTTCGTATTTTTAGAAAGAACAAAAATTTAGAATTGTTGATCATTAAATTTTTCCAGACTGAACGCAGTTCTTGTATGCGACTTCATCTCGCACTGCATCGATTCGGAGAAGTACAAAATAGTGGACAAGTCGGAGCTGTCGACTTTGGCCATGTTCGTTTCGCAAGCGGTCAGGGAAAATGAAGCTAATGTCAACAAAGCAACGGCTATTGCTACTGCGCTGGCAAGTTATTTTTCGAAGAAAAATTTCGGGTTAATAATGATGAAGTTCTCCCCCAAAGTAACTTTCTCAATATAACGTAACATTTCATTTTTCCGGGAGAAAATCTATAGATTCTGTTTACTTTGTCGAAATTTTATTCTAGTTCGCTGAAAAGTGAGTTCAAATGTTATTTTGTGAGCATAATTTGGAAAAAATAGCTCATTTGCTCATTGAAATATCACGAGTTTTCAGAAAGACAAATGCGGTTTCGAAGTGCTCTGCCCGTTCGTGGAAGGCTTCATTCGCGTGTTCGCTTCTAACAATCCATACGCCAGCCGGCAGGCAGCCAAGTTGTGTATTTCCAGACTCGAGGAGCTGTTTCCTTGTAAGTGCATTTTATGTTTGATTCAGAGTTTATCAATTTCGAAATGAATTAATTTCCATTAAGTTAAAGTTCAAGCCGATTGACGTTCTTTATTTGTTAACAGCTTATACTATCGCCATTGGTATTTTGTGTGGAAGTTTAGGCTAGGATGTAGGAAAGTTTAAAAAAAAAAAGGACTATAAATGCAGAAATTGAGTTTTACTTCTAAGCAGGAAAATAGTATTTGTTTTTCATTATGAAACGAATTTCAGGCATTTCGTGCACTTCCTCTCTGCCAGGCTCAGTTCGCTTGACAGGCCGTCTTTGCACGAGCAGCGAATGGGACAAACGGGCTGAAGATCTTGTTGCTACGCTCATCGATTCTAATACAGGTTTGAAAAATCGACATTCCTTTCAAAAATGTTTTTTTTCAGACCTAGTCGCAGCGGCAATGGACACTCTGAACTACATTCTCATTGAAAAGCCGCTCATTTTGAAGAGGTTTGATTTTGTTTTTGGTTTTTTAAAAGAATTATTTTCAGACAGTATGGGATTATCACAAACCAATTGTCGTTGGCGTTGAAAATGAGGTCGGGAAAAGAAAGGGTGAGTTGATTTCAAAACACAACATTTTTGGGAAAATTTCCAATTTTATTTTATTTTCTTTCGGATTTTTCATTTACTAAATGGCAAACTGTATTAGGCGGAATGACGATACGCACTTTTCTCGAACTACTTCTCGAGTTTCTTACCTCCCTAACTACTGTATTCCGTCATTTACAAACTTCTGAGAGGTCTGAATATTTCTTTCCAGAGCCGTACACATCAGCTCCACGTGGCCCTGCTCGTGCATGCCTCGATCGTCCTCCTGCCGCACTTCGTCGACTACGAACTCGACAATCTGGACATCGCTATCTCCATTCTGCTCAATCTCTACGAGGTTTGACAAATTTTGCAAACTACAGGAAAATTGCTCGATTTCAGCAGCAACTCGTCCAGCAAACCCCTCAGTCCTTGCAAATCGGCGACTCGATTCTCTCCATTCTGGGACTCTACTTGGAGTCCAATTTGCAAAGGGTAACTTTCATCCTATCATTTTTGAAGAACAATTTCAAAGAGTAATGAATCACTGGCCCCTCCTTGTAGTTACCACCCTCTTTCTTTTCTCCATACTATTTCTCAGAAAAGAGAATGGTAACCACAATGAGCCTGAATCACTTGATGATCTATCAAAACATTGCCAAAAATAGTCAATATCTAGAAAAGATGCAAAATTTCATATAATATTATTTTCAAGCCATAACAGGAACGTTGCACACTCTTTGCAACTCGCTTTTGCAAGTGTCTCACCTGTCTTTTCCATGCTATTTTTCGCGTGAAATAGCATCCTAGCAGACGAAAAAGGGTAGACGGAGCACAAGAGAGGAGGGATGCAAAATATGTGCAACATCGTTGTTGTGACGTGACAAAATATCATAAACGTTTTTTATCCGAAAATTAGCTGAAAATGCATTCAAAATAAAAATGTTGGTTTCAGGCCCGCGAATTCCTATCAGAACACCGCGATTCGGTGACAGCTCTGTGCACGAATTTAAGAGAGCAGAAAAATGCTGCCGTTATTCGCGACAACATCCCTGCTGCGCCTATTGAATAAAGAACGTTGACAGGTAAAATTTTCCTGCAAATTACTTCTTCTCCGAGTTTGACATTTCTTTTCAATGTTTGGAAGACAGATTTAAAGGAATTTTGTAGGATCAAATTCGATGGGATATCAGTAATTTGAAGCTATCTGAAAGTATCTCTTTTCTATCTTCTAGCGGGTATTATTTTGTTTGTCCATTTATCGGGTTGCTCAATTCCTGATGATTTCATATTTTCTATTGTTTTTTCTCGTATTTATTATTATCATCACATTTTTCGAATAAATATTGCTGGCTAGATTTACGAAAATCATTGACAAGGATTTGGTCAATATTCCAAATCAAATATTTTCAGAAGCAATCATTTTTTCCTCTTTCTAAAAATGTTTTTCAGGCGCTCAAAAATGCCAGACTTTGTGAACCCGGAGCGTAAAATTCTCAACCAATTCGATCTCAACCCGTGGTTCTTCTCAATGGTAACATTCAAAATTCTGAAAATGATGGAATGGCAATTTAGAAATATGTAATGATACTCGCTAAAATCCTGGTTGCACGATTTGCAGTAAATATAAAAATGTCCTTTCTTCATGCATTGAGAATCATGCTGCTATTTCTTTCAGCTCACGTGAGCGTGAGCGGAGTATGAACGCACCCTAAAAGTCATGTAGTAGGATTTGAATTCTCAGGTGAAATTGAAAATGGTTGAATTGCAGGCCTACACGGAATATCTCCAGTTCCTGCACACGATCAACGATTCCGTAAAGGGCGTGAAAACGAGCGTGGACATTCCCTGCAGTGCGAAGATAATGGCTCTCATCGATATGCTCGAGGAAATTCAGGTTGGGAAAAGTAGATTTCGAAAAAAATTCTCGATTTATGACGAATTTTGAAATTTCTTTATTTTGGCAGCCTTGAAATTGCAAGGCAACGAGGCGATGAAATAGCATCGAAGGTGGAAAATACAGAATATTGTTTCTGAAAATTTTCCATGACCATTTCGTATGTATTATTGTCATATATTTTCCAACAATTATCCAAAACCTCTGGATTCTTTTTCATTGTTCCCATTTTTGAGTCGTGGATGAAGGACTTTCCACCCGAAGAAATGGAGGCGCAACGATACGGCAACAAGGCCTACAGGAAGTGGTACGATAAATTCTCACAGGTTGAATACTTTTCCTTATATTATTTCTTAGAAACAATAAATTCAGAACGTGGACTCACTGCTCGAAAACGTGCTGCCTGAGGAAATGCGCGCGGCTGTGATCGAGCTGAAGGCCTATTTGCTAGATGCGTTCGGAAATTCGACCAGAATCGATTATGGATCAGGTCAATTTTGCAGTTAATTTTCTTTTCTAGAGAAATGATGAATTAGCCAACCAATTGTGAGTTCTAAGAGAATGAAAATTTGTAAGAAAATGACTTTTAAATTCGCATTTTGTTCAACTTTCAGGCCACGAAATGTCATTTCTCGTGTTCTGCATGTGTCTCTACAAAATCGGCTATCTCGAGGAGGGCGATCATCAGGCCACTGCGCTCAGGATCTTTGCAAAGTACGCCATTTTATGGATTATTCCAAAAATTCATTCTGACATTACCATCTAATTATGAAATTATTCATAGTTTTCGAAAGGATAAGCTTAAGAATTCGTTGACTTTCAGATACTTGCGAGTGTGTCGCGCCCTGCAGATGGAGTACCGAATGGAGCCCGCGGGCAGTCAAGGCGTTCATTCCATCGATGATTTCCAATTCGTTCCCTTCCTCTGGGGAAGTGCTCAGCTCGTCGGTTGGTTTGAATTCATTCAATGGATTTTCTTTGATTCTTCAGCCCATTCAATTTCAGCCTTCTTTTAATTAATTTTGATAAATTTAAAGATTTCACAAGATAAATGAATTTCAAATTTTTCACTTCAGGAAACCGCCGCCTGACTCCCGACTCGTACGCTCGAAAAGAGCCCGCCGAAAATTACGCCCACGAAAGTCTCTTCTTTGACGCCGTCAATTTCATCTTCAAGGTATTTTCTTAAATATCTGTGAAATTATGAAAGAAAAATTGCAGGTAAAAACCGGCCCATTCCACGAGCACTCGAATCAGCTTTGGAACATTTCTGCAGTGCCGTCCTGGGACAAAGTCAATATGGGAATGTTCAAGATGTATGAGGGAGAGGTAGGAGTTTGAGCATTTTCATCAAGACATCATTTTTGCCACTTCGACATGAAGATAACACTTAGGTCAAACATATTCCTGTGAAACTTTGAAACATTGGAATTATGAATTTGAGTTGAACGCACAATATCATTCAAATTAGCAAAGCAATATTAAATTCAAGCTTTGAACTTTTCAAAAAAAAACAGATCCTTTCCAAGGATGACAATTGCGAAAACTAGTTGCATCGTTGCAAGGCGAAATATAATAGGGTCTGGTAGGAAAACATTTATTTTCCTATACTATTTCATATGCAACGATGCAACTCTACCTTTTCAGGTTTCCCATAAATTTTACCTGAAATTGTAATTTTTGTTTGAGGTGCTGAAGAAATTCCCGGTGGTACAGCATTTGCGTTTCGGATCTCTGTTTTCGTTCGACAAGCGAAAGGGCGCTCCGACTGAGCCATTGTACCGCGTCCCACCTCCCACCGCCGCAGTCCCTCCGACTCAACTCGATCCCGGATAAATCAGCCATAAATCGACTGATCTCAAATCAAAGCAAAATTAATTCAAACTACGGTAAATCATTTATTGATCTTTTCATTCGATCGAAAGATTTTCCTTCACTTTTTTCGACATTTTTGCACATAATTCATGAGTTTCTCTAGACTTTATTTCGTTTAAAACTAGTATTTTCAAAGATAGATTTTTGCAATTTAACTTATAATTTTCCCGATCATTGTAGGTAAATTTTCTAATCTTTGTTCCGTTTGAAAATATGCTTTCAATCATTTTTTTGTAATTATAATTTATAAAAAGAAAATTTCCCGATTTATGTAGGTGAATTGCTCAAGTTTAGTTGCGAAGTTAGCTTTAAAACGACCCTAAAACTCGGAAGAAAATCGATTTGAAATACGCATTACATGCGTCGTTATTTCAGATTCTCGAACTTATCTTTCCTATTTGATTCTCGATTTCCTAAAACCCTTTTGCTATAAAATATAACTTCGAAAGAAAATCAGTTAAATTATAAGATTTCTTCTATTGAAATTAAAAATAAATCATAATGATTGAAAAAGGAAAGATTATAAAATTAGAGAAATGTGCGTTTACGAGTTGCACAGAATTTTATCGCACTAGCACCTACTTGTCAATCTCAATGACAAACTAAAGCGAAGAAAAATGTCAAACACAGGATATATGTACAAAAAATTGATAATAGTCTCCCAACTCTCTCATTCGTCAAATCGAATGAAACCTAATATATCATATTGTTCATCGATCTCGAAAGACATGCATGTTGGAAGTTGTTTTTCATCGAACTTCAGAACGGGTTAAAAGATATCAAAACATCTTCCAATAACTCGGTTCAAAAATATTTGGTTTGATTTTAAAGAAGAAAGGATCTTTGAAATTAGACATTATTCAAATATCTCGCAATTTCCACAGCTCTGTATCGCTGGAAACAGCTTCTGTGAATCAGACTGAACTCTGTGGCTGTGAACGGGGAAAACGGGTTGATTTCGAAGTTGAACAGGAAATAATCCAACCTAAAATGAGTATTTTTAAATAGCGGAAAATGATTGTCGACGACTGGCAAACTGAGGCAGGACAGAAAGCACGAAAATTAGCGTGTACTTCGCAATGCGCTTTACGAAATTTGATCAATTCAACAAGTAATGATTTTTGCGAGGCTTCCTGTATTCCTGTATTTACAGACGGATAGAGAGGATAGGGAATGTAGGAAAAAAAGAAACAAGAAAAAGAGCCGTCTGTAAATACAGGGGCATTTGGTATTTTCAATTTTTCGCAGCATTTGCTCTGTCTCAATTTATCGGTTTTGACAATATTGGCAATAAAATTTACTTGGCAATTTGTATCAGCAAGCCTTTTACTTTATCATAATTCGTCGATTTTCCATCGATATGAATTTCAATGAGAATCTTAAATTTTAAATTATCTTTTCAAAAAAATTGATTTTACCTGGCAAACGGAATGTTTCTCAAGGAAAGGAATGACAACTTCGTATTCCGCACCCTCGATATCGACTTTCAGAATTTCGATACTATCCACTCCTTCGAGTTTCATTAGATCCTCTGAAAATTGCAAACAGAATTGAAGAATTCAATTTATTAATGCGCGAAGTTGAATTTTTTAAAATTTTTATTCTCTCTCCATGTTAGCATATCGATTATTTCGTTTTACTGTTTTCTCTTTTGAATTTCGAAATTTTTCGGTTCTAAAGAAGACCGAGAAAAACAAAATAATCGATACGCTAGCGTGGGGAGAGAAAATAAAGAGAAAAAAGAGGAACACTCGAACTTCGCGCAGCCCGGTCCGAATTGTCTACTTGTTCAGTTTATCTTCGTTTCTGATAATTCAAAATTCAAACTTCGTTCAGAACATAATTGCAATTCGACCTACCAAGAGAAATAGTGTTAGAATCTTCATTTGTGACAGCACCAATAGTTTTCCCTCTAGACAAACCATTTATCGACCGATAGACCCCACTCGAAATGGTATCTGCTTCCTAAAATAATTTTCGAAAGTTTCAGATTTTTGTCAACAAAATTTACCTTATCGTACCCGTAAATTTTACATCGCATATTTGTATAGTACTGGATATCTTTTTCGAATGATGGATTTCCATTTATGCCAAGAGAAAATATCCTAAAAACGATCTATCTCCCCTAAAATAGGCTCAATTTTCCTACGCGCATCCATTCTGTATATTTATTGGATCACAAGCCCATTTTCCACCATCGAAAATCGATCCCAACCGAATTCTGGGACAGTAAGCCTAATTTCAAGTTAAATTTCAGGAATAACTTTGATGTCACTGACAGCTTTTTTCAAAAAATAATTTAGGAACGTTTACCTCTGGCGCTAGAATATTGAATAAATTAAGAGTGGCATTCGTCTTGAGATATTGTGCGCGTTCGAGTGCTTGATGCTTATACCATTCGATAAATGCTTGGCTTATTTCGTTGGTTTTCTAAATTAATAATAATATAATTATATTTTCAAGGCGTTCAGTAGAAAATTAACCCATTTATCCATCTTCTATTGAAAAGTTCATGTTTTCTTTTCATGATCAAAGTTATCCTTCAAGATGGATGCTAATTAAAGAATTTATCTTCAAAACACTCACAATTGGAGGTCGAGTAGCAGCATTTATGCTATTTATTAGTAACTGAAGATCGGCGAATCGTCCTAAAATATGAGATAAAACTATTATTATTTTTAAAATATTCCTCACTTTCTTGAGCGTCCTCATTAAGTATCCACAAATAGGCGTTTATAGCTGACAAAATTAGAATTATTCCGATATAAGGCGCTATTTTTGTCATATAAACGGACTTTCTCGAATAGATAGTTCTCAAACGTTTCAAGGATTTATGCAATATTCGATTTGAAATATAGGTCATTGGGGCTTAGTAAAGCATAGCAAATCTAAAGATCATAGATAAAAACACCTATTAATAAAATATCTAATATTTAAGAAACTTCAGAATCAGCAGTTTATTTTTAAACTAAATGCTATTCATGAAGATTTTCTCTCGGGAAGAAACTAATTTATAAAATTCAAAATATGACTTACATTTCCTTTTAAATATCCTCAAAAACTAATCATCCAGAAATTAAATAAGATTTAAAATAGTGATAAACTTTAGGTTTTAGGTCAATTTTACATGAATAGAAGCATTTTGTTCTGTTCTAATTTTCGGATACAGAACGAATGAACTAATTTTATTATTGCACTACTCTCCCAGATTCGCCCTTCTTATGAATCTAAATGAGTTTTATAGCTTAGATTCCCGAACAGATACGACCAAATATGGGCTACGTTCGATCCCCTGGTGAATGCCATTCCCAGAACCAGAAATTTAAAATTGAAATAGTCCGAATAGACAGAAGAAAGATCCTAATCGACACGTATTGAATTAAGGATTTTTCGCTTGAAATCTAAATTTCTGCATAATAGATTCTCGACTAGAAAATTATTCACCCCATAGACACGCCAGTCTTTTCTGTTAATTAAAGGTCAAATTAGTAAGCAAAGCGGTGCAAAAAGTGCTGATATGAAAAGTTTTCTCATTATTTCCTTATCTTCCAAAATCAACTATTCAAAGGAATAGTATGTAAAATTATGATTAGGATCCCCAAATAAGTATGATGATTTGATGTTGGTGACAAAATTTTTTGACAAAAATATCAACAGGATGGTAAATAACACCATCGTGAAGAAAAAATAACATTAAAAATTTTTCGAGCTGAATGAATCGCTAAAATCCATTGCTTGAAGTGAGCACACTTGACAAACTTCAAACTGCTTGGACACAAAATTACGGCCTGGTTTTTGGCGCAGAACCGTTTTATCAAATCTATCATCGATGTAGACTAGGCCTTTCGTGACAATTTGAGTTTGAAGGGTACTTTCTTCGCAAATTTTTGCTTACAAACTACCACGTTTCGACCAACAACGTATTTTTGCAAAAGTGCGGAGCCTGGGGACTCTAATTATGGCTCTTTAGTAATCACTTTGCCTGCTCAATGCTTTCAAATGATAAATGTCTGAATTTACAGTCTATCTGCTCGTTTTATTTTGTATCATATGTTTATCGGGAGTTCACTTCATTTATAACCGGGAATCTCTAAACTACACTCGTTTTGTAGTGAAATGTGTCCGTGAAAATAGCCCCGAAAACGGCGATTTCAATTGACTGAATTCTCTTTGCTGCAAGAGTCAATTGCTAGTCATTTTTGACACAGCGAACTGTCCCTTCTTCTTCATTCTTTGCCCTAATCTGATCACATCATCGAAGAATTTAACGACTGAAAAATATGGTTCCGAAGTGTCTCCAGTTCATCTTTGTTTTATTGCACATGTCTTCCAAAAAATCCTATCTTACACCCAAGTTTAGGTACACAGTACTTATTTCAATGATCATGAAGAGCTATTATTAACAAAAAAATTGACCACGTTCTAAAAACATTAATTGACAAACAATCACATGCATACATTTATTCATCTAATGGTGATAATTGAACAGTAAACCAAAATCCAGAAAATAACCCATAATCTAGTGTTGAGATCTAAAATTTTATAAATACCAATAAAACTCATTTTGCTTTTTTAATGAACACTTTCATCGACGAAATTGTCGGAAGAATCACAAATCCAAAAGCGTCTTCGGATGTTGAAGTGTCGATTTGACCTATTGACTGAACTTTTAACCAAGATAATTTTCGTTTCCCACACACTGACGTGAAAACTAGCAGCTTCAACATTCGTTAATTGCCCAACACTGGATCAGAATTACTGTTCATAGAAATATCGTTTGAATTACTGAATAGTTTCGTCGATAAAAATTTGAATAATTCCCAGCCACCTATCATTTATTTTCAAAACCGCGAAGGCATTTGTTAATGACTTATTCGAATCTCTGCTATTATCATTTGAAGACATTCAGTTAGAATAATTTTAATACACCAAACGA
Source organism: Diploscapter coronatus (assembly GCA_964036155.1). NCBI lineage: Eukaryota > Metazoa > Nematoda > Chromadorea > Rhabditida > Rhabditidae > Diploscapter > Diploscapter coronatus. The sequence continues at coordinate 83,392,227 of OZ038422.1, read as the reverse complement.
GTACTTCCTAAATAAAGTATAGTTATGTACGTCTAAAATAGATTGCACTTGGTAAACTATCTAGAAAGAAATGACAAAGAATAAAAATGTGCGCGCTTTCTTCTTCTCGATTAAAAAACGTGCTTGTTCGTTTAAAATCAACAATAATATCTATCATATTTATCCTTCGGTTTGCCTGTCTGTATTGTGTATTGTCACTTAACATTAATATAAAATCTCAAACTACAGTATTTTGACGACCAGCAAATTTCAAACCAAATTCGCAGATAAGGTCGTCCATTTTTGCTGAAGTTTCCTGAACTGAAACTCAGTGCAATTCTATTACCACATGGTGCTTTTCGAACGAAAAAGTTAGAAGAAAAATAGCGTTGACAAACATTCAAAATGATATGAATTGTGTGTCATATTGACTGGATTCCAATAGAAATAGATCTGAATATTCTCGACCATTGAAGTGATGATTCTGAAGTCGCTTGTAGGTTACAGGAATGCATATAGCATTCACAAGTGATTTGTTTTTTTTTTCATAATCCGAAGTATCACGTTCTTGAAAGTGAACAAGGATATTTTACATTAACTGAGCTCTTATGAATTATGAATCTCCATTTACATCAAATAAATCTAAAGCCGCGATAAAATAAAAAGGAAAATATTCAGACAAAACACATCGCAAACAAGAGACGTAAACGATCAGTGACATTGCATAATTGTCCACATCTCTTGATGCAAAATGCTCCGTCAGTTATTTATTTAGAAAATATCAAAAATATAGCTAAAAATTGCGAACATATCAATAGTACAAGTTCAATAAGGACGATCGATACACCTAAAGTGATTTCATTAAAACAAAGATGGGTAATGATTTCGACATCACTTTTCGACCTTGATCATAGAGTGACTTTCAAACACTTTAGAATCTAAACTACCGCCCACTTTTAGTATTGTAAATGAAGATAATTTTAATTTGTGATGGTAATTTCTCAGGATTTCGTAGTTTATTTAAAAAAAAAAACTGGCAGAAATTTTGAAATTTTCACCTCAATTGATATGTTTTATCGATTAAATCTCCATTTTAGTGGCGCATCATTTCATAAACTTCAAATGAGCAAATGACACACCATTTATTGTGTATCCATCGTCATAATTTGGCGCATTTGTATGATAAATTTGTGTTTACAGGGCACTCTAGCTTCATTCTTCTTAACATTCAATTTAGCTTCAGGCGTGCTGTCTATGTGCAATATTCATATATTAAGTACAAGCAAGATCTATTCGTACTAAAATTGAATTTCAAATGCAACATCTGCCTTTCGAAATGTCTTTGAGTACATAATACAAATTTACAACTACACAATCTAACACAGATAGAATTCTTAATTTTCGCAGAATTTCACGACTAAAGTGGCAATATTGCTGTGGTTTGAAGTTTCAGCTTTGTGTGAATATGAAATGAGTGCGATTGTCTTTGCCTAGATTATAAATAGAGAGCGCAAGTGCTTTCTCAAATTTGATGTTTTTAGCATTTGAAACATCAGAAGTGTTGTCTGATATTTCAAATACTCGAATCAGTAGAAATTTTTCTTGTTTGATCAGTTTAAATCTCCTAATTGGGTCGGCTATTATCCTACCCTATGTCCTAGATAATGCGTCAACGAAAATTGAAATTTCAACTTATTTATACTCACTCGAATCAAAAATCGATATTTCTTTTCCAAAATTCGCAGTAATTTCCCAAGTAATTCAACTTCTTGCTAGCGGTGAGTTTTTATAATGACAAAAAATCATGCTCGCGATTAACAAAAATGATAAAATTACAAATGAAACATGTTAATTTTTGCGATTTTTGAATAAAATAAGTAAAAGTTCAAAACAATGTCCATTGATCGTAGGGGCTTGAAATTTTCAGGATATGATCTACACCCTAGCGGCTTTATTCGATTAAGTGTCGAAAATTGCCGCCTTAAGGGATCGAATTTTCGACCATTTTTGCAACCTTTGAACCCAAAAAGGAAGGTTTTCGTTGGTTTTCCAGGATCGGCCAAACGGAGAATTTTGTAGAGCTTGAAATTTTCCGCAAAACTCCTGTTTTGAAACCCCACCAAATTTGAAGCTTTTGCAAGAATCCGAGTCAAAAAGTTCGTTTACGCAAAAATTGTAATTTTTGCACATTCAAATTCGAGCATTTGCGTTCTCTAATTCTCTAGTTATAAGACTAAAAGTTATGCATACTCATAATCGAAAAGTATTTCTAGACATCGATAACAAATATCTGCAATAGATAAAGACACAGCTTTATTAATGAGAAATTGCACCTGTAGAAAGTATTTACAAAATTGGGCAAAATTCAAAGTTTCATCGAATTATCAGATTACTATATAAAGGTAAAAACCGAGTGCATAAACAGTAATTAAAACCTCGACATAAAATTGCCTAATCAATCTCTTCCAATTATTAAATTAATCGATTCCAACTAATCACAATGTATGCATTGTATGTATATTATGAAAATGTCATGTCTCACCATTTTGGAAGATATTCCGTCGCTTCTCTTTTTGTATTTATTATCTTCCTACTTCCATTAATAATCTCAATGTTAAAAACCAGAGCCGAAGATTCGAAGGTAACATTTCTCAGTATTATAAGTAAAAATTTATATATTACAGAAGGACTACAATCCTATTATGGTCAATTTAGTAGTCGTCTCGATTTTGATATTCTTTACACGGTTGATTTACTATATTCTGGAACAATCTTGCGGGCTCGTCTACAGACACTACTTCGAAAAACATGGAGGTTTGTTTTTATATCGAAATTAAATCGACGTTTAACAAATTTTGTGTGAAAGTAGCAAAATATTTATTCAAATGTTACAACCTGGATACGCTTAAATTATTCAGAAAGGTGACGGGTAAAATAAAGTATGGAATATGGACGAGGTATTTCAAGAGTCTGATCACGTTTCACCTAACCTTACCTCTGAATGTCCCAGTACCAAAATAATAACGTAATAACTCCAGTTGTTTTGTGTGGAATAATAAAAGACAAATATGGTAAGCATAATTAATTCTTAGAAGAGGAGATGCTGACGATGCATTGACGTGGATTTAATTAAATGATGAAATTTGAAGGTTTTAGGAAACATCGATTAAAGTTTGGATAGAATAAGAAAAAAAATTTAAATAAACTTTTTAAGAAAATAAAATATTTGACATAATAAAAAAAACCCCCCGAGAAGTTTTCATATATGTCGAAATAAAATTATAATAATTGCGAAACAATTTAGACATATGCGAAACCGTGCGGTACTTTAATGAGTATTTCGTATTCGACGTGCTGCTGCCTAGATTAGGGGAGATCGATACCTATCTTATTGTTCTGCTGTCATTACAACGATTAGCTAGTATAAAGAATGTGCAACCTATGGTAAAGCTGCTTAGAAAGTATGTAAACTCATTTCTTTTATTCAAAAATTATCTAAAAAATATGGTCATCATATTATAAAAAAATGCAAAATTTTATTATCAATTTCTATTCGAAAATCAGATATAATGAGAGGAATATCGTAATTTAATTTTATTTAGGAGATCTTTGAAAGTATTCATTATGTTGATTTGGTGTTACGTGATAATACAAATTATCGTACTGCACATTTATTGTGTGGTTGTTATGCATTATTATATCGAAGACACAATTAGTGTATTGAAAGTGATAAGATATCGCTCAAAAGGATTTATCCATAACTTCATAATAAGCACTATTTCAATAGCAGCAATAAAGATAGTAATATTTTTGTTTATTATCAATTACAAATTTATTGAAATATTTAGGGGATTATCACAGTCGCAAGATTAATGTTTATCCTTACGACGATCATCTACGTCGTTCTCGTTAAACATTTTAGAAAAATTCAAACAATGTCATCAGTAAAATCAGCATCCGTCAATCGAGTTTTCTACCAAATTCTTCCTCATGCTTTGGTTAACTTGGTAGGAATTGACACACCACTTTAGTGCATTTCCACTAAAAAAAGCTTATAAGTAAAATGTTGAATATCATATATCACATTTAAAATAACATCCAAAATACAGTATTAAATATGAAATTTTACATTTATTATTCCTAAATGAAATATTTAGATTTATCTCATTATCAAGATTGACCTGGTCTATAGACTTTTCTTCCATACAAAAGAATTCGTTCAAGATCAGCAAGAAAACTATATCAAAGAGTATGAATACTACTATAATGTTGAAATATCGAGCTATGAAACGAATGATGCTGAATATGTTAACAAAGAACTTGGACCAACTATAAACGGAAGCAATGCTCGGGATCGTGACGCTTATCAGGAATATGTGACTGGTCAAGACTATATGTTAACTTCTAAATATGACAAAATATTCGCCGTTACTCTTTTCCTTATGGATATGTTCAACGAGTTACAAGTAATCCAATTTTTAGATAGATAGTCAATGATCGATAACTTGAGACCAAGTAAACGATTCACAAATTTGAATATGCGAAGTGCGCATTGCCTAATTTGAAATAGTCGTCAAAGTCATTCTTTGAATTAATAAAATTGAAATGTCTATTCTTTTGCAAATAACGCGTTAGTTTCCATGCATCAAAATTTCGTCACTTTTATTTTGTCTCAAGTTATCGGTCATTGATAATAAAATATTTTTAAACAAGATAATATAACCGAACGTATTATTTCCAGAGGGATGAAGCTATTTTAATCGGGTTTACTACAATTCTCTCATTATGGATCGGCTCTACAGAAAGGCGCAAGCATATTTATTCAATCTTGAAAGCATTATTCAAAAAACCCACTTCAATATTCAAGAAAAAGAATCGTCTAAATATTTCATACATACTCGTATAATCGATATTTTTTTCAGAAAATACTAAATAAAATGAAAATAAAATGATATGGCCCCCTGTATTATATACCGCCGGAACACCGACACCGTCTCTTTTTCTTATTTCCCCCCTTTGTCTACTCTCTCACCATAAAATCCGGTGTCTAATACAGGTGGTGTCGGTGTTCCGGCGGTGTATAATATAGTAAGCCAAGCGAGATTAATAATGATGAAATTCAAAATAAATTTAACAAGAAACAATCAATTTATTTTCCATTGTAGTTGTATCTATAAGCATAGCCCGGATAGTTATACGAGTTGGTGTTGTACAAATAACCATAATAAGGAGTATAAGAATACGTGGGCGTGTACGAATAAGTGGGCGTGTACTGATAATTCCTTCCAAATAGTCCTTGAAAGAGGTAATCAGTCACTATTTGATTTTGGGAAATAAATACCTGACAATAATCCGAGAATTCCTCCTGGCCTGTATGAACTGTACCCAGTATTGTAGTAATAATTGTTCGTATAAAGTTGTGACCCCCCTCCTAGATCAACTCATTTTAACTTTAATTTATTAATCGTTACCTCCCGAAGACTCGTAAGTACTCGGATCAGGCACGTTGGTATCTGAAAATGATATTTTTTTTGGAGAATCGAAAAGATACTCTCCCTTATCCCCGAATTGAACCCTTCATATGCACTCTACACGTGTATGATTCGCGAGCGCGACGCATCGAGACTGAAAGAAATAAGAAGAAGAAGATGAAGATGATGATGAATGCAGAAAAGCGCACCGTGCACATAGTTAAGACTCGCGGGTACTTCTTCCCTCTTTCTTTGCAAGAACTTATTTCGGAGACAATGGAGAGTACAAGTATATTGAATTTTCGAATGAAAACATAACCAATACTGACCTATTCCAACATATCCCGGACCATACTCTTTTCCTGCTGAATGACCTAAAAATTAGTTTTTCAATTTTAAAATATTTATAAAGATTATTAAATTTCTCGAAAATAACTTACCGACGGCAATAAGGAAGATCAAAGCAGCAGTGAACTGGCGCAGATGCATCATTACGCTGTGAAACGTGCAGTTTCGGATATGATCATCCTCCCTTTTATAGCTGACGATGAGAATGACTTTCAGTCCTTCTATATTGGCCAAATCCGCTTTGTTGGTCTTCATTTTTCCCTTTCAGTGCAAACTTCGTTCTAATTTTTCTACAATTCAGTTTCTACTTCGTCCAACAACATTCTATCATGTGCTGACTCTATTCGAGTCTTGATCAAAGTATCTGATAAAATAAATGATGTAAGTCCACTATTTGGCGAGTTTACAAATACTCGATTCTTGAGAATTTTATCCGCAAATAGCATAAAACAAAAGATGAAATTTCTAAAGAAGGATGTTGAAAATTTTCAATGTTTTATTCCATGGTAATCAGACCTATGGGGAACTTTTGCCAGACGAAAAGGAACTGTAGAGGGTAAGTTGCATAAGTGAAATAGTTTGTCTGATATCATTAGTATGCTATTTCATTATCTAGCAAATATTTTCAAATTTTATTGTAAGAATTTGCTTACAAATATCACCAAACAATGAAAATGGATTTTCTGAAAATGAAATTGGAATTTGTTTTATTTTTTCAACGTCGTCTTCCATAGTAATTGTAATTGTAGCCTGAATAGCCGTAAGGATACGAAGAATAGGAATAGTAAGGGGTAGAATATTGGTAGTATTGATATGGATATTGATACTGGTAGCTTTGGCCAAACAGTCCTGTAAATCTTCCCAAATTAAAAAAAAAACAAAATGCACTTGAAAAAATACCTGGAAACAAAAGTCCTAGCAGACCGCCTCCACTGCTTCCATGATAACTACTGAAGCTGCTCGAATGATCGCTCCCCCCTCCATAGCTATGGACTAAAATATTCCAAATTATTTTCTAAACAAATTAATGATCGGTTTTTTTTCTTTATTTGAAAAAAAAACTATTTTTACCGTAAAATCTAAAAATAGAGGTCTATGAATTGATATCTTTCAACTCCCTAATTTTCGAAACTAATTTGAACATTTCAAACTGTCATGACTACCCATCATATCAAATATCATCTGAGATGATCTGAATTGGATAATAGGTGCTTTTGAAATTTCAGGGGGTGAACTCCAATCATAGTGAGACTTCCAATTTAGGGGACTTCTATCTTAGATTTTACGGAATTTGTTTTTTTTTCACTTTGGTTTCGTGTCAGGAACTTACATCCGCCAAAATGACTATATCCACCGCCTCCGCGACTTCTCCCACCGTACGAATATCCTAGATAGTCAAATTCAAAAATATAGAAATTTGCCAAAACTACCTCCTCTCCCTCCCCCTCCTCGACCACCTCGTAAAATCTAAATTGTGGTTTTAAAAGCTATAAATTTAAAAAAAAAATCTCATCTCTTCCACCGCCTCGACCTCCGCCGCCACCTCCTCGGGCAGTGACTGAAATTATATTAATTATATTGATTATATTGAATTATGAAATTTGAAGGATTGAAGATAAAAATTAAATCAAAAATTTTAACAGCGCCCGTATTCATGTAAACGCGTCGCGGGGGCTCCCAATTGCCTTTCGATGCGTTTATGAATACGGGCACAGAAATATCCACTACAACAAAAACTTTTTTCAACTAAGCTTGGAATAAACAAGATCATTTGGATTATTTTCGGATACAAATGGAACATTTTTCTGGGCCATAATGATTTTAGCAATAATATTCTAAAAAACAGGCAATAACCAAATAAAAACTAACCTAATGCGGTAAGAATTGCGAGGGTTGCAAGAAAAATACCAATGCGCATTGCGTAAGTTTTCCAATTTCTCGGTTTGAACTCTGCGAATTTCGTTGTCCTATCTTTTCCTTTCTAGAACTTTACCGGCCAACCTATTATATATCGATTCGATCTTTCCGCGAAGATCGACCTTCTTCTATTTCTGTTCTTCTAGTCTTCCATTCTCATTTCGAATTACCCCGCGAAACAACATTTTATCACACGTGCCACATTATTTTTATGTTTGTTTGTTAAATTTCAATCCAATTTTTCTTTAGAAAACAACTTGCAGGAATATTCTTTTTTCCTGAAATTTAAAATTAGATTTGAAATCAATTGATTGACAAATTTGTTTCTTGTTTAAAATGAATTTATTGATCAACAAGATGCTAGGAATAGTGTTTCACGAGAAAAATATCACCGCATCCACCTACAGACAAGTAATCTACACGAGAGTTTGGCGAATTTACACAAAATCGAATAAAATGCTTCTACCATCAGTTGCAAACGTGAAAAGATCGAATTTGTCAAATAGGAAATGGGGAAAATTCGCGGATTTGGCAAATCACCTCTTTAGATTATCATTAGAGATCGCAACTTCCTCCCTCTTTCATTTTTCGCTTTTGTTCGAAAAATGGTCATTTTAAATCTCAACAATAGGAAGCAAGTTCCCTTCAAAGTGTATGGGCACGAAAAGGCACCATCAGAGTCGATGAACCATCCATAGAAATGACTGTTCACCAGAAGATCTTTTCAGGAAGTGCGCGTCCGATCGCTCTCACGGGGATTTTATGAACCGGAAACGTGTCCATTTTGCTGATCAATCTAGGTCAATTCTTTCGGTTTAGAATGGCTTTTGTTTTATTTTTCTTCGAGAATACTTTTAGTTACATCAAATTTGATCACTTGGAGAAGAAATTGCTAAAAATGATGATTTTTGCAGCTATTTGCGGCTCCTATAAATAACATCCATTGATGAATACAGGTATTCTAAAGCAATATCTGAAAATCCAATTAAAAAGAAGGAATTGGTTCCTTATCAATCGAAGATCACACCAATTCCAGACTAAAACAGAAGAAAAGTGACGATAATTGCCTGAAATGTTAGAAATTTGCTGCGTTTTTTCCCCTGGAAATGGAGAATTTTTGCACATTTTGCAAATAAATCGGATGAATTTGTGAAATGCGAAAAATAGGCCAATTGAGCGAATTCAGTCTCTCAGACAGGAAGGCTACACGTGCAAAGAATGAGTGGGGAAATAAAACGCGGCTAAGGTTAGCTGATATAAAGAATGGAATTGGAAAGAATGGAGACTCCATTCAGCAAAGTGATCGGCTGATTGACCATTCCTCGCTGCTGCTAAGTTGTGCTCAGAATAGCCTACAAGAAATGCGACTAACTGTGCTCATCGCTGCTACGGTTTCCGTTCTCGTTGCATTCGGTAGGTAAAATCAAATAATTAGGATTTTTGAATTTGGAGAAAATTTGATAAGGTTGACATTAGTTATTTTGAATAAATCCCAGAAAACATATCGTTAATGAATAGGAATTATGGGAAACCTTGTCTAAACTATTGAGAACTAGTTGCTTGTTGTCATTTCCACTTTTAAAACTAATATCACATTTCTTGAAATTTGAAGTCTAATAGGAACATATTTCAGTTTCTGCCCACGGCCACGGAGGTGGTCATTCTTCTGGAGGTGGTGGACATCATTCGGGCGGACATAGCTACTCCGGTGGGCATCATCACAGCTATCATGGTTAGAGTGCTTCAATGTTTCATCATTTAGAATAGCTGCAGATGTCATAGCTATGCTTCGTTAAATTTAACGTCCTATCTTTTTTGTAATAAATAAATGTTAAATTTCCATGTTTTATTTATTTAGGCGGCGGTTTTCACCACTCTTATTCGCGTAAGATTTTTACCAATTTTAGTTATTGAAAATTTATTTATCGACATTATGGCAATTGCTCTTTATAATTTTAGCGAGTCACTTCGGTACGAGTAGTAGCAGTTCATACAGTTCCAGCTCTGGCAGTAGTGGGGGAGGAGGCCTTTTGTCTTGGTTGTTTCCAGGTATTTTTCCAGGCCATGATAAATTATAAACTGAATATCTAGGATTGTTCGGAAACAGCTATTCATCGTACGGAAATTACTATTCGCCATATAATTACGGGTAAGTTTTTAGACGAGTACACTTGATCATAAGTGAATTTAGAACTTACTCGTACCAATACCCATACAGTACCTACAGCTACTCGACACCATACTATGGAAACAGCTATTACTCGAACTCTTATTATCCAAGCTCTTCCTATTCTTCTTATTACCGCTATCCCTATTATCAAAATTATCAATATTACCGTTATCCTTATAGCAGCTATTCATATTACGGAAAACGAAGATAATTGTTGATAAGTCGTTGTTAGATAGACAAAAATTAACCTACACTTTCTGATTAAAATGCTCAATCTGTGAGATTGCATGACTTTCGACTATTCTACCATTTCCAAATGACAATTTTATTTATTTGATCGTCTTCGGGTAATAAACATGTTTATAAGACTTATTGGCCATGACTAGAGTCTGACAAAATCACAACTTCGTGCTAACAAAGAGATATCGTAAATGACTGAAAACGAGACGAGATAAAAGGGACGTTTTTCTTTCTTCCCCTTTCTGTGAGTTTCAACTGTGCAAGAAGCAAGCATTTGCTCATTGGACGATTTATTTATTTTCTTTTCGTTTTTAAAGGTAATTATAGGTAGTTAGTTAATTAATTTTATCAATATCGATAGAGAAAGATAATTAGCAAGTGCTTGTTGCAAAAATCTCGTTAAATTCGATGAACGAACAAACAACTAAATAAAGTAAAAAAAAAATCAGCAAATGAAAAAATGTCGTCAGTGCGCATCCGAGACTCATAGGAGGAGGAAGAAAGAAACTCCTTTTATCTCGTCTCAAGTTATCGGTCATTTACAATAGTCCGGAGCATAGATAAGATAAGAATTTGGTCTTATATTTAGCGGGCAAAATTTCAAGCTTCTCGCATAGTGAAGCCAAACCATCTGCTCTGTCTATGCCCCAAGTTATCCATAAAGGCAAGTGGTAAAGCTATACCCTTCCGAGTTCGTCCATTAGGGGAATAGAAACCTTCGAAATATATCAAATTCAATCTTTTGGATGTGATTGTTTCAATTGTGGCATCAACTTCATGTCGATTTGTATGTGATATTGCTTTGATCATATGATAACTCGGCTCTTAACTTTTAGATACGCTCAAAGCGAGTATTTCCAGTGATCCAGATTAATCAGAATATTAATCCCTCGTTATATATCTCATTTTTATGGCATTCTTCTGAAGTATATTGATATCGGCTGGTACTTGTCGCGAATTGCGACCTTCGCTTTTTCCATTTCGTAGAAAAGTTATAATTTTTCTACGTTATCAGATTGAATCTATCCACGATGTTGGAGAATGTTTTCTTTTTCTCCTTCCTCGCTCCTTCCTGCCTCAAAACAAAAGCAGCATTCTTTGCTGCTCAACACATTTCATCGAATTTATTTTTTATTCTGATTTCTCTTGTTTTAAATAAGCGGTTTAATTATCCAAGTTTGAGGATAATAAATTGGTTGGAAAATCTCGTCCGCTTATTTATTCCGTCTAATCTCCGATTTTCTTGGTATTCTCGCAGCACAATCTAACCATTTTCATTTTTCTACCAAAATTTTCATTTCTATTGTAAATATACAGTGGTGCTCAAAAGTTTGGAAACACTCAAAATTTTTTCGAAAAACTGCCGCCAAGTGGCACAGAGACGTCGAAACCTAATATCCTTTGGCACACTAGTAGCCTAGTACTGGATGAACTAGCCTGCCAATTTTTATCCAAATATTTTACTCCATTGTTAAGTTATGCTAATTTTCCTAGAAAACGCGTGTCCAAAAGTTTGGAAACACCATAGTAAAATCGTCAAACCTTAAGTATGGAAAATTTTTAAAAATATTATTTTAAAATTTTCCAAATAAGGATATTTGCAAACCGTCTTCTAGTTCTGAAGCTTCGGTTATTTTGCCACATTTCCTCAATTAATTCGTCTGCTAAAAAAAATTCTATGAAGATATACAGACGATACAATTTTCGAATTTTCGTTAACTATGGAAATTTGTCAAAATTTGTCAAAAAAATTTTCAACCCATCACTATCTTTTCGTAAGAACGTTTTTGATCATCGAACGAATCGAAAATATATGTCAAAATAACCGAAGTTTTAGACCTAGAAGACGGTTTGCAAATATCCTTATTCGGAAAATTTTAAAATAATATTTTTAAAAATTTTCCATACTTAAGGTTTGACGATTTTACTATGGTGTTTCCAAACTTTTGGACACGCGTTTTTTAGGAAAATTAGCATAACTTAACAATGGAGTAAAATATTTGGATAAAAATTGGCAGGCTAGTTCATCCAGTACTAGGCTACTAGTGTGCCAAAGGATATTAGGTTTCGACGTCTCTGTGCCACTTGGCGGCAGTTTTTCGAAAAAAATTTTGAGTGTTTCCAAACTTTTGAGCACCACTGTAGATGATATTATAATTATAATTGTAAACTATTGGTCTAGTGGAACTTTAAATTTGACTTATTTCCTATGATCAGTCATTTCAGAATGCCCTCTATAGTTGGCATCGATTTGGGCACGACCTTTTCATGTGTCGCAACTATCGGTCCAAGCGGGGAGCCGGAAGCAATAGCTAATTTCGATGGTATTTCTATCGTCGAAAAACATTCGAAATTCCGACTTTTGTCAATTAGGTGCCAACACGACGCCATCCGTTGTCGCATATTCTGATGATGGAATTTCTGTTGGAAAAACCGCAGTCAGATTACCAATTTCGCCAAAAAATGTCATTTATGGTAACCTAAATTAAATAGCTTAAATGGACGAACCTTAAGGGCTCGATAAATAATTATCATGAAATTCAGATTCAAAGCGATTCATTGGAAGACAGTTCGATGACTTTTCTGTGCAGGCAGATATGAAATTATGGCCTTTTATTGTCATTTCTAATAAAGTTGGAGCATTTTAGCCAGTTCAAATAATTGCAATCAATTTCAGGGGAAACCCCTTGTGAAGCTGACTCAAAATGGAAGAGAGAAGAAGCTAGCCGCGGAAGAGGTCTCTGCCGAAGTTCTGAAAATGATTAAGAAAATCGCCGTGGTAAAGATAAAAGACATAAATATTAAATTTATGAATACTCATTCAGAAATATCTAAACGAAGAAGTGACTAAGGCAGTAATAACTGTGCCTGCGAATTTCGATCAACGTCAAAGACACGCAACTATGGAAGCTGCGAAATTGGCCGGAATCGAAGTGATTCGACTGATAAACGAACCGACCGCTGCTGCTATTGCTTATGGATTGCACAATAAGGGCACGAATAAAGTGCTTGTCTATGACTTCGGCGGAGGTAATCTGTTTCAATTTCAACTGGAAATCAGATGCATAATTTGCGGAAAAATTTCACTTCGTATCATCAAAATTCTAGGCACACTCGATGTTTCGATTGCCATGTGCGAAGGGAACAATGCAATAAAAGTCTTGGCTACATCTGGGCATAATCATCTTGGTATTTTATCATTTTCATTGGAACTATTTTCTTGGGAAAAGAAACGATTTAGGGGGTCAAGATCTCGATAAAATCATCATGAATTACGCCCTCAAGAATTTTTCCAATTTTCCCAAGCACAATGCAAAAATGATGAAGCGTCTACTTGAGATGTGCACGGAAGCGAAAATCTCTTTATCAGCAAACGAAATAACCGACATATTTGTATGATTAGACCACCGTCAAATAATTTCGCAATTGATTTGACATTTAGGTTGATGACGCTTCATTAGATGATGGTTGGAAATTAAAATTGACCCGAAATAAATTCGACGAATTATGCGGAAAGACCATTAGAGGCACCATAGACATTGTCGATGAAGCATTGCGTCAAGCCCAGATGAATAAATCTGATATTGATATTGTGGTAAAAATTTCAGATCATTTATAGTTAATTTATCAATTTGCATGAACCAATAGGACAAATTTAATCAACGTCAGTTTAGATTCTAGCGGGCGGATCTACACGCATTGCCATGGTTCAGAATCTGCTGAAAGAAAAATTCGGTGATGAAAAGATTTGGTATTTTATATAGAAGGTGTCAATTTTACTACCATTATCAATGCTAAATTTAAGGAATCGCCACAACCCTGATGAGGTAGTCGCTAAAGGAGCTGCACTGATGGCAAACACACTGGCAAGAAATTCATCGAGTAACAGCCTGCAACTGGTTTTCAATGATATCGTTCCCCTATCGATGGGGCAACAGCTTAAAGGAGATTTAATGCAGTTTGCAATCAAAAGAGGGACAAAATATCCGTGCAAAGTGCTGAATAGTTATTATATTTTCGATAATTAGCGAATAAATTTAGGTAGAAACAATTACTGGATTGGATAAAGATAGCCAAAAATCAACTAGTACCGATATTTATGAAGGAGAACGAAAACAGTGCAAACATAATTTCAAAATCGGTAATATTGAATTAAATTTGAAAAATCAGCACAGCAGGCAAGGATACAGACTTAAGGTATTCTATTTCATTAAAAAAGGATTTGAAAGTGAAGACAAAGGCGAACAAATTTAGACTATATACGAAATAGACCAAAATGGTCTTCTCCATGTAACTGTGGTAGAAGTAGAAAACGGAAATAGTGCATCGATTGAAATTCAATATGATGGATGTCCGCATAAAGATGTTGGAATCAAAATATTAGCTTAATTTATCATTGATATGATATGATTTAGGCAAATATCGAAGATATTGTTGCAGAAGCGAAAAAAAATAAAGAAGTGGATGATGAGTTTGAAATGCTTATTCGAATATTATATGAATTTGAAAGCCAAATTTATCGCATTAAGCACTCAACCGAAGATGATAAATCGGTAATATTATTATTGTTAGTTTTAAAATTAATTCATTAATTTAGATGAGCAATGGTGATAAAGAGAAAATATTTAAAATCGTTAACGAATATCTTGAATGGGCTGAGAAATTTCCTAAACCAATGGAATTGTACAAGAAGAAAATGAAAAAGTTTGCCAATAAAATAAGAAAGTATGTTTTCTAATTATTTTCACATTTACATTGCACAATTAATCTAGATATTATCCTTCTGTTGGCGACACGATCGCTCTGAACAAACTAACAAGAGATTTTCAAAAGACTCAGATAACCTAACATGAATTAATGTTTTTTTTTCTAGTTCTCGGATATATGCAAGTCATGATTTACCATAAAGCTCACTAACTAAACACAATGAAATTTTTTAAAAGAGAACAATTTGTAAAAGTTGACTTCTTTTACAATCGGTATGCTGATAATGTGATGACTTTGCAAATGCTCTGAATCTCAATCAAATTATCTATTCTTGCATGACAGTTTTAATGTTTGCTTCTTCCTTTAGTTTCTGAATCATCACTTCCCAGATATGTATAGAAATATCGTTCGATATGTAAAATTTTAAAATTATTTTTTGAATAAAAAGATTAATTCAATTGCACATATTATCGATTTTTTAAAAATATTCTTTCGTTTTCTTTTGATTTTTCATCGAATTTAACGAGATTTTCGCAACAAGCACTAGCTAATTATCTTTCTCTATCGATATTGATAAAATTAATTAACTAACTACCTATAATTACCTTTAAAAACGAAAAGAAAATAAATAAATCGTCCAATGAGCAAATGCTTGCTTCTTGCACAGTTGAAACTCACAGAAAGGGGAAGAAAGAAAAACGTCCCTTTTATCTCGTCTCGTTTTCAGTCATTTACGATATCTCTTTGTTAGCACGAAGTTGTGATTTTGTCAGACTCTAGTCATGGTCACTAAGTTTTATAAACATGTTTATTATCCGAGGACAATCAAATAAATAAAATTATCATTTGGAAATGACAGAATAGTCGAAAGTCATGCAATCTCACAGATTGAGCATTTTAATCAGAAAGTGGAGGTTAATTTTTGTCTATCTAACAACGACTTATCAACAATTATCTTCGTTTTCCGTAATATGAGTAGCTGCTATAAGGATAACGGTAATATTGATAGTTTTGATAATAGGGGTAGCGGTAATAAGAAGAATAGGAAGAGCTTGGATAATAAGAGTTCGAGTAATAGCTATTTCCATAATACGGCGTCGAGTAGCTGTAGGTACTGTATGGGTATTGGTACGAGTAAGTTCTAAATTCACTTATGATCAAGTGTACTCGTCTAAAAACTTACCCGTAATTATATGGCGAATAGTAATTTCCGTACGATGAATAGCTGTTTCCGAACAATCCTAGATATTCAATTCATAATTTATCATGGCCTGGAAAAATACCTGGAAACAACCAGGACAAAAGGCCTCCTCCTCCTCCTCCACTACTACTACTACTGTCAGAGCTGGATGAGCTACTACTACCCGTATCGGTGTAGCTCGCTAAAATTAAAGAGCAATTGTCATAATGTCGATAAATAAACTTTCAATAGCTAAGATTGTTAAAAATCTTACGCGAATAATACGAGTGATCATGATGACCGCCTCCTAAAATAAAACATGGAAATTTAGCATTTATTTATAAAAAAAAAAGATAGGACGTTAAATTTAGCGAAGTATGGCTATGACATTTGCAGCTATTCGGCCATTAATAAAAGTAGTATACAAAAGCCAATAAAAATGTCATCATATGAATTTTCTTAGCTGAAAGGTTTAATCTTCACTATTCCACCACCAAATTCCTGCCCTATACCCCTATAGGTAAGCTACTACTTTCTAAGTTGGCCCAAAATATTCACATTCGTTGAATTTGCGTGGTACTGCTTTTATTAATTGCCCAACTATTCCAAATGAAGGATGTTAATAATGAAAATCATGGTAATCATGCCAACCTGAATAGCTGTGGCTGTGTCCGCCCCCGGAGTAATCACTGCTGCCTCCAGAAGAATGGCCACCTCCGTGGTCGTGAGCAGAAACTGAAATAAGCTCCTATCATACTCTTCAAATTTCAAGAAATGTGATATTAATAAAAAAAAATGGAAATGAAAACAAGCAACTAGTTCTCAATGGTTTAGACAAGGTTTCCCATAATTCCTATTCATTAGCGATGTTTTCTGGGATTTATTCAAAATAACTAATGTCAACCTTATCAGATTCTCTCCAAATTCAAAAACCCTAACTATTTGATTTTACCTACCGAATGCAACGAGAACGGAAACCATAGCAGCGATGAGCGCAGTTAGTCGCATTTCTTGTAGACTACTCTGGGTACAATTTAGCAGCAGCGAGGAATGGTCGATCACTTTGCTGAATGAAGTCTCCGCTCTTCCTCCCTTTATATCAGCCGACTTTAGCCGCATTTTCATTTCCCCGTTCATTCTCTGCACGTGCAGCCTCCTGTCCGAAAGGCCGAGTTCGCTCAATTGGTCCACATTTTTTCGCATTTCACAAATTCGTCCGATTTATTTGTAAAATTTGCCAAAATTCTCCATTTCCTGGGGAAAAACGTGCAGCAAACTTCTAACATTTCAAACAACTATCGTCATTTTTCTGCTATTTTACTCGAAAACAATTTAGTCTGGAATTGTTGTGATCTTCGATTGATAAGGAACCAATTTATTCTTTTAAATTGGATTTTCAGATATTGCTTTCGAGTACCTGTATTCATCAATGGATGTTATTTATAAGAGCTGCCAATAGTTTTACAAAATTTATAATTCTATCCAAAATTATGACTTTTGCTGTAACTAAGATATTCACGCAGAAAAATGATAATTTTTGATTAAAAAACTAACAGGAGTAGCTTACGAGATGAACGCGTTTTTTTCAATATAAAACACCTATCGCATTTTGCAGAGGGAAGGAGTTTTTACGACTCCTAGTTATTTACTTTAATTTGTTGTAATCGATTTCTAATATTTATCTGAGTCATGCATTGCTAGTCCATTATGAGCTGATCTTCATGTCCAAAATCTTATAGAAAATTTATTTATTACATATATGTTCATAAATATATGTATATCATCGTCAAAGAAGTTTGATTTCTCATCAAATTTCATCAAATAAAGTTCATATGCAAAAATGAAGAGTCAATGCGAAAGAAATCATCGAAATGATCAAAATGCTCGAATATCGTTGACTTGCAAAGGGTTCGATAAAAGTATTCAGATTTTCGAAAGTTGAAAAAGAAATTTCGAGTAGTTTTAATTTTACGAATCAACGATAGAAATGGCTAGTCGTAACGAAGATCACAACAGCTTCGAAGCTGCTTTCATTTTTAAGGCAGGAAGTTCGGAGTTTCGAACGAAATTATGCAAGAAAAATGGTGCGTAGAGAATAATATTGAGATGATCAATTCACGTTAAATAAGCCTGTCGTTGTGCGTATTTTCGGAGATGCCCTAAATTTATTAACTTGACAGATTTTAGGTAAAATGAAGCGAACTATTAGATTCGAATATCATTCAACTTGAATAAAGCTCATTTTGGCTACCTTTTCCTAATCATCCTCTTTATAAATTTTACCTCTTTCCTCGAGTCCTTTCCGTGCAGGGCATCTTTGAGTTTGATAACTTCCCGTCGTAAATCGTTAATTTCGTGTCGAAGATCGTTCTCCTAATTTAATCATCTTTTCAGGTATGTTTCATTCGTGATTACTTTAGTAGTGTTTCTCGGAAGAGGTACGGGGGGTTCCTTGTTTCTGCAGACAGCACACACTCTGTTCTTGTCCTCTTGAGCCTTCGCCGTTTGTATCATCGTTAGTTCCCTTTCCAATTGGTAGCACTAAAATGTGATCATTTCAAAAATTCCCATAATCAATCATTTTATGAAGAAAAGTGGTAGTAAATAATTTGGGTAAAACAGTATTTAGAAATAGGATTTTTGCTCAATTTGCAACTTTAGAATTAATAATATTGTTGGAGTAGGTATTGAAATGTTTTCAAATGTAACAAGAATAAGACTTCAGTAGTCTGGAGATCGTGGCAAGAAGATGAGTTTTACCTTTCTAGTGACAGAATTTTTCTCCTCCTTCAAATCATGCATGCTTTTTGTGAGCAATTCAGTCTGTCTCTGACACGAGGCCAGTTGTGTTCGGAGAGCATGTTCTCCCTTCTCTGATGTAGCCAAGCGGTTCCGCAAATGCTCCAATTCATCCTTCCAGGCTTTCTCCTTTTCTTGATAAACCTAAATTTACCATCTTGATAAGAAATCAAATTGAGAAATTTTTACAAAAGATCATCTTCATAGTTCATACATTTTTTACTTTAGAACCGTCATGTATAACTAGGTAAAATAAATATCTACATAAAAATGAACGCCTAATTATTAGCATTTCTTCCAAAGTTTTACATAATTTTATTGAAAATTAAAAAAGAACCTTGACAATTATTTCCTCATTCTGCTCCATAGTGGATCGAATTTCCTTTAGCTCATTTTCCTTGTCTCGGATCAATGATTCGTAATCAACAATTCCACTGTCGCTCGGCGAAGGCGTCACATGAAGGCCTGAGGAGCCACTTCGTGATATGTAGGCTTTCTGAAATCCTCAATTTCATAAAACTTTAAGTTTAAGGATGGACGGTTTTTTTTTTGCTAAATCCGTATGTTTCTATTATTTTTAGCTGTTGTTAATAATTTACCTTATTGGTAGAAGGCGGACTTGACAAATGACTTGCAGTGCTAGAAGTAGTAGAGGAGGAGAGTTTGGTCGGATGAATTGAGCCGTAATCAGAGGTACTGCTTCCGACTAAAGTTGTTCATTGAGAAAAAAAACTATCATCTTTAGAGGCGTAATTTTAGCTAAATTTTGATTCAGATGATAAAAGCTATGAGCTTGTACTTATTATTATGCAAGGCTAAAAGTTTGGTTTGCTGTCATGATAAAATGAATAGTGAATAAAATAAAATTTTAAAAATGATTGAAACATTTCAAGAAACGTACGCACCATCGCTCTTTTCAAAGTATTCTGGCACGGTGTCATATTCGTTTTCTGTCTGTTGCTGTGGTTGTTGTTGCTGAGCTTTAGCCACAGAAAAGCTTGTGGAAGGGTAGAATTGAGAGCGAGAGGGACGGTGATAGGAGTCGGTTCGTGAGGTAGGGATAGGAGCAGCCGCAGCGATGCCGATTTGATCGAGGTGAGAGGCTGACTTAGTTAGATCTCTGAAAATTCATTTTTATTGGACTTCACTAAGAGGAATGCAAATTTGGAAATGTAGTTGCATCATACCATGAGGAATCAAAAATGACAAAATAGGGGTGAAACTTTCTCACGCCAATTTACATGTTACGACGTATTTATTTTTCCGATTAGGTAATAAAAAAATCTGAAATTGATACCCTCGAATAACAGCATGTCGCTTGTCTCTTCCCATTTCCGCGGTGTCGGTTGCCGAAGGTCGGAATGCGATCGGACGAATAATATCGTCGCGCTAAATTATTAACATTACTTTAATCATCTTTTAAATAGCAAATTTAGATAGACAATGATTTGCTCTAAAATAGAGTGAAGGGATTTGATGAATCAATAATTCGACGAGTTCCATTAATTTTTTAATCTAATTTCAAGCTAGTGTTTTCACAGCGAATTGTGCAGAATAAGAGTTGACTATCCCGCAATTTTGCGCTATATTTCGAATTCTACGTGCAGTAAAGTTTTTCTCAATAGAGATTTTGCGAGGATATTCTGTTTGAGTGATAGATTTAGTGACTTTGTTCTGCTGGAGAATGAAGGGAAACGACTCATTAAAAAGTTAGGCTGGAAAAATATGAGAGATCGAAAAATGAGATAACGAAGATGCGTTGTACAATTCATTCAGGGAATATTCAAGGATAAATAGTTGGAAGGTTAGAAAAAGAAAGGAGGCGATAAACATGAATGAAGATATCAACAAGGCGATTGGACATGAGAAATGAAAGATGATGCAAATCAGAGGCGATAGCGGATATTTTATCGGAAAGAGAAAGAAAGACAATAAATGATGAGGATACATATCCAATCAATCTAATATGCAGTAATAAATAAGAACATCTCTATCCGTAAAATGACTAATGCGATATTTTAACTATTATCTTTTGAGAACTTACATGATGGAGCACCCCAGAAAACGGCAATAATTTGGCGGGAGCCTCCAAAGCGTTTTTGGTGTAAGCTGAAATAAACAACATTATTGTCGGATAGTGAATTTTTCATTGCGATAATTATTTTTCGAGTGAAGACCACCATGAATCTTTAATGTTCAGAGAGGACAATGAATAATGTCATGATCATCCTGTGCAATTTGCATAATTGATTTTTTAGATTTGAATATCGGATGAAAATGTAAAAAATCGGTATTATACTGAAAAATCATAGCGATGAATATACCTCACTTATTACAATTCAAAAATAAATCCTCAAATTAGTGAAAAAAATTCAATTACTGACCTTCGAGACTATTCATCATCTTTTGTAGACTGTTAATGTTATGAAAATGGAAGGATAGATCCTTCTGCGATGCAGATATGGGCTGTCCTTGCTGATTGGCCTGTCCCTGCCCTACTCCCTGTCCCATGGCTACCTCCTGCTGATTCTTCAGTGTCCTGTGCTGCATCTCCGATTGCTGCTGCACTTCTTGCGGAGGATGTCTGCAAATACAACAGATTTACATCGATTTGGGTCAATTTGAATTTGGAATGGAAGAGATAATCATAAACAGGGAGGAATGGAGGAAGAGTTGGCATGATCATTAATGTGAGTACAGATGAAACCGCATTTAGAAGTTTAGGAGCTAAATGATATGAAAAATGGGTTTGAAATGAACTTGAATTTTGAAAAATCGGAATTCCCTTTTCCGACTTTATTGAAAATGATATAGGAAGAAAGATAGAGATAAACCGTCTTCTATACAACTTCATCCAAGTTTGTATTTTCGATTTTGCCGAATAACAGTGCGAATGAAGGTGACTGTGATTAGATAGAAGAAGAAGAAGGACGCAGAAATTAGAATGGAATAGGATAAATTGATTAGACTGAAAGAGTTCTGCATGGAAGAGTGAAAAATTAGAGAGATTGCCAGACAGTGCAAGACGTGACAAGTCGGTGTGCTGCTTTGAATGATGCAAAGGGTAGGAAAAAGAGATGAAAATGACTGCAAAAGAGGAGATAGGGTGATGAGTTAGCATGGGAAAGGGGAAATGAGAGGGAAGGGAAATAGCAAATGATTGGATGCACAATTGCATATGAAAGGAAAGATTTGAATACGCAGAAGAATCGATATGTGGATGATCGGTTTGCTATGTGAAGGTCGGCTAGTTTTTCACCGCTCTAAATTTTCCTATTCGATTAGCTGAAAGATTTATGCGTGAATATCAAATAAATGTTAGATATCTTTATTGTAAGGGAAGAAATAATGCAGTGAGCATTTTCCTTCAGAAGAATAGAATTTTCGCCATTAGACTTTCTACCAAAACTTGCAAAAAAAAATCGATATAACCAGAGCCACACAACTCGAATGGTAAAGAATGGCTAGAGTAAAAGTGGCAGCAGACAACCCAAAGGGAGTGGGTAGATAATGACATTGCGATTGTGGGAAGTGGGAAGAGACAGAACAGATGGGACAAGACAAGGAGTGGTAAGGCAGGGAAGGTTAGGCAAGGAATAAAGAAGGACTGACTAGGGTGAACACAGTCTCACAGCCAGACAGGTATTGCTGTGAGTGACCCTTCCTTCCTCCTTCCCTATTTCCTATTCCTATGTCAACACCTCGCGGCAAACGAACATTTCTTTACGGTCTTTTGGTCAAGATAGGCGTACAGACCATATTCCAAAACGGCTTTTAGACAAGGTATTTATAAGAACAGAGTTCAGCGGAACAGGAACTAGAAATGGAGCCTGGAAAAATGTCTGCAGTAGTTGCGCGTGGAATATTTTGTGGGAAAGATCTCACTTCTACCTAGTTCTATCATATTTCGCATGTAACTATTTTTTCAGATTCCAGGAAAAAGCTGAGTTTTAGGCGCAGAATTTTGTTCCAGCAAAAATTCGCTTCTGACAATGAACGTGTCTCGAAAAATCAGGCCGAGGTTAGTGTCGCTTTGAGATTCAGAAAGATAAGCCACGAATTTTGAGGTGTTGAGGTGAAGGGCGTTCAGAAATTGTAAACAGGACAATTCATATTCATTTTTCAGATAGTTTTTTTTCCTTTAGAATTTGAGATTTTATCGAAAATGATCCGCTGAATTAGAACAATTTAAGAAGAAAAATGCGTTTAAGCCTAAAATAGAAAATGTTTCTTTTTTTTTAAAGTTTCATCTTCAAAAATTCAATAGAGGTGAAGTTTCTGCGCAAAATATTCCAATAATTTATGGAAAAGTTGCAATTCCAAGCCTAATTCCAACTCTATGAATGGGATTAGATTGGGAGTGCTCTGGTAAACAGACAAGAAACTGATTGAATGAGGAATAAGACGGGAAGAAAGAGAAAAAGGACGAAAGAAAGGGAAGATGGGATGGGAATTATGAGATGAGGCAGACGATCGTAAATGGAATGGAGAGAGGATTACAGGGCAGCTGCAGGAAGGAGTACTCGAGAAGAGCTGTACTTTGACCATATGTGAATGGGGATGAGATGACGAGCAAGATCCAATCAGGCGAGATTGACAAAAAACAAAAGAGAGTTGGGGGTGGATCGTCATTACCATCTGTAAGGAAAACACGATCTTATGGGAAGAAAGAGGGATGGATGTTCATCATCCATTTTTAATCGGAACTGGGATTCCAGGTTCTTGAACAAAATGCAATTTTTCAAATTTCGATAAAATTTTGGCTATAAACATTTTACAGAAACTTGTAACACCGACAAGGATTTCGACAAGAATGAAGAAATGTAAAGCTTTGAACATGCAAAAAGAGCAGAATGAGTTCAGTTGTCAAGCTGCTTTCTTGCATGACAAGCAGCTCTACAGATGTCAAAACCGAGCGTGCATTAGAATATTTTAGCCTGTTTTCTGGACTTTATTCATCAAAGCAGGAGGATAGATGTAAAGAACGATTTGGTTAAGCGATAAAAACTATGCTGATATGCTACAAATGTTACAAGAAACTTTGCAGCTGAGAAAAATCGATGAATGAAGTGACAGAAGACAGAAATTTAAGTAGAGCTTGAAAGATTCTAGTCGAAAATTTATACAAATTTCTAAAACTCATGCTCAACTACTTTATGAGGAAATCTCGATAATCCGAAAAATTGTATAGAAGAAAAAGTGGCAGGCCTAATCAATTCATATGTAGTGCGATTTGATGAGACGGACTTTTGAATGTTGAAAGGCAGAAAAGCAGAAAAGCAGAAATGCAGAAAGGAAGAAAGGAAGGATGATGGACAACGCGAGCACACATGTTCACACTGCTTTAGCTGCTCAATGGGGAAGACTTCGAAACATTGATAAATGACTGTGAATTGCGGAAAAATGAGAGGTTCGATCAGGAGAAATCGGCAAAATTGCGGCAAAAACTGGGGCTTGCAAAAAAAACAAAAAATTACGGGCAATCTTGAGCAGAAAGTGAACTGAACGCCTATCATTGAGCAAAAAATTACAAAACCTTGAGATTCGCAAAATTTGAAGGGATATGCAATCCGTTTGTTTGTCATTACAAAAAGGCGACGAAGTGGTGATAAGATTTTTCAGCTTTGAAGTTGAAAGATAGAGGATTTGAAATATGAAATTGAAAGTGTAAAAAATCACAAGTTCGGTTTTTCTAGATAACAAAATCGATAAGAATATCAACATTTTAGCTGAGAAAATGACATTTTCTTTCCAGAATTTCACATGATTTAGTGAGGAAAAGTCAAATGCCATTGGAATGTTTTCTGATCTATATTTTTCCTAGTTTAAAATAACATCCCGTTCGCAAAAACATCTGTGATTGAAAAGTTTTGAGTAGTCAGAAAAAGCAACAAGAAAAATGAGCTTGTATACACATATGCAAAAAGTGGAAAGCTGTCAATAAGAAAGGAGAAAGAGTTCAGAGAGAACATAGGTTGGACAAGAAAAGAACTGACTCTGACTGACACAGGCATTGAAATGAACACTAAAATGAACAGGGCAAGATCGAATGCACTGAAGAAATGAAAGATGAGAAACTAATACATCAGCGGGCTTGTAACAATCCGATCCGAACGCTTACAAAAACAAGACTATAAGTCATTTTCAGAACTTCTTACCGACTTCTTTTCGCAGGATATGCAAAATTGTGCTTTTAAAAGTCCATACTAAATTCGATTAGAACTTGGATTTTGCATGCAAAATATGCTGCATCACGCCAAAGATCAAGAATTTCCCAGGACTGATATCAAATAACTAAGAAGAGGATAGGTAACCTATCGAAATGATCTTCTTCAGAAAAACTCATCTATTCAACTGATTGTCTAATTCTATTTAGCAGATAACTTATAATTCAATAAAATGTGGAAATGAATTCGAAATAAAAATACATTTTAGCCTACCCGCTTGTTGAAGTATAGATGAGACTGTCCAGATTGTCGAGCATTAGTGAGTGTGCATTGGATGCAGATTTGGAAGTGTGCAAGGAGCGGGGCGGGGCCTGCTTCTGTTTGGTGCTGCTGGATTGAGAAGGGAATGGAGCGACGCCTTTCGATGACACCGGGGGAGGTGGGGCTACCATTCTGAAAGAAGAAGGCCAAATCATAGGTGTTAGGTTGAAATGAAAAATAGAAGCATGGAAATATCGTGGCTCTTCGGGTCGATTCAAATATCTTTCTCCAGATAGAGGATAGGGCTGATTAGATGATAGGAATCCTGACTGGACTTCACTTCCAACTAATCCATATATAATAAACTTCAATTTAAAGTGGAGCTAAAGGTCGAAGCAGAGATGGACTAGCATCTTTGGGTCTGATTGTAATGATTGATGTGAAACATTGTCCTAGCTAGACCAAAGATTACTCTCTGAATATACCTATAAAGTGCCTACAAGACTTACAGCATATCCAGAATCTGGATGTGTGTAAGCCAACAACTCTAAATGAAGAGCCACGATGTTTCCGAGGAACCGAGTGAATGAGTGAATGAGGCAAATGAATAGGGGAAATTGAAGAGGCGATAGGGGAAGAAGGGGAGGGACAAGTTACAAAGAGAATGGCCAAGGGATAGGAGATCAGATAGGGGATAGCAAACAGCTAGGGGGAACTCAAAGACTCAAAGGACTGAAACAGCTGCAGTAGAGGCAGTCTAGGCAGTGGAGAGCTGTACAAGTAAAGACAGGGAGGGGCTAGTACGAAACACGGAGAAATAGTGAAGAAATTTGTGTGAGAGAGAAGAGAGAAATAGAGACGAATGAGGTGATGCAAATGTGAATGCAGAAGAATGTGAGGTGAACGGCCTTGCAAAGAATGGTCAAGGCATAGGAATTTATTTTTGTAGCAGTCAATCAGGAAAATCGCGAATCGCCCAAATATCATAACTCAGAGATTTTCACTGTTCCATTCAAAGTTTGAGGAATTTTGGCGCCACTTTCATAGAATGAAAACATTTGAAGAAAGTTATTCATGAATTGTATAAAAATCATGATAGATTGGAAAAAAAAACTAAAATTCGAAAAAAGAAATTGTTGATTATTCTAAAAAAAAAACCAAGAAAACTAAAGAATAAGTAAGAAAGATTTTAAAAAATGTACCTTCTGATGGGCGGTGGTTCGCTGACATCCTTGGAAACCCTCCGCATCGTCGATAGTTTCGTCTTCCATTTCGCCAGTCGATCTTGCGAACTGTGCACTGTCATTTCATGCATTCCTGAAAACTCAAAGGAATTATATTCGATAAATCCATTTCTAGTGAAAGTACTAAGAAAATACATTGAAAATAGTTTAACAGAAGTGCAGCTTATTTGATTTTTTTTTCATAAATCTCTGAAGGATAATAAGTTTTCCTTCTAAATGTAATGGGTTTTGAAAATTCCAAACAATGAAAAAATATACGAATATTGAACCTGACATTCCAGTTTCTAATCCATAAAGATGACGAAAGATAATAATCGCATAACAATAATAATACGAAAGGCATACCTCAATTTCCTATTCCCAAATCGGACGTTTTTCTCCACGCAGGGAGAAAAATGCGTGGGCAGGCGCGTTAGTGAATGAAATCAATAACACCGAACAAACTAATAAATCCTTCGCTTCTGCATGAGCATTTGTGCATTGTTCATGTGAAAGCGAAAAACTCGCGACGACGAGAAAAAAGAACGCAGATAGCATCGATTTTCAAAAAGGATTCGATTTTGTGTAACTCTTCGTATGTATTTCAAGTAGAAACATAGAAGCGCATAGTCATTTTCCTGATTTTCTCGAAGCTTCGTTCGTAAAGCCGCACACCTAGTCATTTTGCTGTTTTTCGTTCGATATTCACAATGCATCCCCCCTTCCGCATAGTCATGCTGTTTTTAGAGCAGTTGTCCGAAATTTCATCCAAGAATAAGCTGTTTCTTAGAAGGCAAAATTTATCGCATCCTGCTTTATTCACCTATGCTTGGCAAATGATAAGAGTTCTTGCCCGATTTTTTTCTATTGGTCACTCGAAAAACGGCTAGCAGAAATCGGATATGTTTTGTCTAGTCGTATTTTCTCTATGCAGTATCGTGCTTCTGATTTCTTTACTATCTCACTTCACATACAGCCTCGTTTTGTAAATATCACACTCGCATTTTATTATTTTCTATATTCTAACGGCTCGCGTTACAGGCATTGCTTATGCGACTGAATTTCATCGAAAGAAAAGCTACAAATTACCCGACTTCCTTCTATTATAGTTCAGTTTTGTGGCTAGGGGTTTTCGGATACCTCAGCTGAAGTAAATTATATTTGATGTCTTACAAAACTTTAGGCGCTAATTCAAAAATTCGAATCACCATTATCGAATTATCGCAAACCGAAAGTGTACCATCATGTCAGGTTCAACTTCTTTGAATTGTACAAAACTTTAGGATTTGTAACCGAATTAAATGTTTCAAATAAAAATATAAATCAGAGGTCCATGAAAAATGCTTGATCATTTACTCAATTTAAAAACAATTCTAACCTTGAAAGTTTTAGGACTCAAAATTAACTCGACAAACCTTTGTTGCTCCTTGTCGCGAATAGACTGTTCGTGCCGTTAGTCTGTATATCGGATTTGCTCATTGGACGGAGATCGATGGGTGAAAATAGGAACCCTTCAGAAGCGTTCGGGAATCCGTTCACTGGATGTGACGAGGTTCGGGGAAATGGAGTCGGATGGGAAAACGAAGGCGACAGATGTACAGGCACAGGGGGAGGCACGGGCGATGATGATATGGTGAAGGAGTCTCGCAGAACTGGGGAGGCTATTTCGATATGGACCGGGTCGGTTCGCTCCTAAAATCAAAATGCCACATCACACTACTCGTTCAATTCAACCTAATTAATTCTCAATTTAGGCATGTCTATTCAAATTAATGAATTCAATTTGTGATTTGTCCAAAATACGGAACAAAGAGAGTTACCTTTTCAGTATTTATAAAAAAAAAAGAATCAATAAATTAATTTCCCCTAAGGTTTTGTGATCTAGGAGAAGGATGCTAAGTTGGTCTTCAAAATTTTTCGATCTAGAAATGTATCGACGGTAAAAAAACTCTTACGGTATTGCAATATTCGCTGTCGTCGCTGTCAGTATTCTCTCCCTCTATGCCGGCCTGCACAGTGATGTGTATCTTCTGCTTCCTTCTGGTTGGGGACTGTGCCTCGGCCTCGACCTTCTCGATTTCCAGTCGGTTCGCTCGTTTGATCGACTCAGCCAGTCTTTCTGCCTGCAGTGCGATTTCGTTCAGCTTTTCTTCCACCTGAAAACATGTTAATTTCGGCTATTTCTCCACTTTTACGTTGATCCGTAAGAAAAATTCTTTGACTACAAGTATTTCTCTCCGAGAAAATTTTTTGGCAAAAATACTTGCAGAATCAATTTTATTGTTTTCTACGAAGCAACGATAATTGAATTGTTTCACTCATTTATTCGACTATCTCATCATTCATTCACACACCGCATAATCGCATCACCATTTCTCACTTTCCGCGAGAAAACTCGACATTCCCTGTTAAATTCATCAACAGCGCATTTATAATTGGATTTGATGAAGCAAAACACTGCAGGATGAGTTCAAGTTCAGGGCCGGAAGATGGAAAGGGGACAGGCAGAAATGCAGCAAGTGGGACAGATAAGATCTGGCATTTGCTTATTTTCTTAAGCAGAGATGTAATCCGAGTAATCTTCGAATTTCTCCTAAAAACTTTCGAATTTCATGCATAAGGCTAGCGTGGGTAAATATAAATTAACCTTTCACTTTTTTCGGTATGTCCAAAACTTGGATAAAAGATGGAAAAAAAAACGTTTCCATGCTTACTAATCCTTTTCGGAAACTATAAAAATCGAAATTTCATTCCATCTCAGTTGGCCCAGTCATGCGCACTTTTATGATCCTTCATGTTTTCATAAGCGAGCAGCAACCGTACACTGCAACACTGACAAGGCAAGAGCACAGATGGATGAAGAATGACCACGAGGGAATAGAAACGGAATTGAGAATTCGGATATGTCCGACTGTATTCCAAAGCTATTCTTCATCATAGGAAAAAGAAGTCTTAGAAAGCGTTCAGAAATAACGGTTCTGTCATACAAACAGATGTGAATGATTGAATGTTGAACATAAGAATATTCGAATGACAGCATGCAACACTCATAGTCAGCACTGCAAATATTTTGGTGCAAAGTTTGCACATTTTAGAGCTTATCTATCAAAGCTGAATGATTGATTTCAGCGAAATGTCGCGAGTCGTGAAGGGGATGAATCAATTTTGAAGCATTGCTTATTCACAGAGCTGATCTTCATCACTTTTTTTTTACAGATAATAATTAAATTTCGCAAAAAAAAAAATATTGCAACTAGAATAGAAACACGCATGCCAAGTGATCTTTTGTTAGTTCAGTTATTTTTGTTTTCAACTGAAAATCACTCGCAAATCCAGTCTATTCTAATACCTTCAAAATAGCGGAATAGTCAGCCTGAGGAGGGGTGGGGAAGCGGCCTGCAGAGACAGAAGAGGCGGCGAAGGGACGGTAGGACTGAAAGTGGAGGGATTTGAAACAGAAACAGAACAAATCGGAGGGAACAAGGAAAGGAACAAAGCAGAAATGAAGTGGAAGTGGCAGATGAAAGCTGCTTATGAGTGGAGGAAAGTGGGCAAGGAGAAGGGTAACGGTTAAAGAGAGGAACGGGATGAACATAGGGGAAATGAAAGAGGAAAAAGACAACATGAAAAGGGAACGGCACAATTACGCGTCTGCTAACAATACAGGTACAACTTACAAATACGGGCAATAATGGCAATCGCGAGGTTTCTGCTACTATGAAGGTATTTTCGATACCAAATGAATGACAATAAGTCAAAAAACGAGAATTTAAAAACAAGCAAAAATGAGTAAAATGCAGATACATTTTGACTCGATGATAGCGACTTTTGACAAAAATCGAGAATTCACGAATTTGGAATGCAGAAAAGAATAAGAATTTGCCCTTAATTTGCTCGCGGAGAATAGTTGAGGGAATTTGATCGGATCTATGTGGAAGCGAGGCTATTTTTTTAGATGAAAAATTGCGATTTAGGCAGGCTTGAGTGGGTCAGGTCATTTTTCAGGTCGAAACGTAGAAAATAAAAATGCACTGCTTTCAACGCATACCATTTACTGCTAGATTTAAGAAGAGAAAGCTGAAGATTGATAATCCAATTTCCTGGCAGAATAAATGAGATATGCATGAAAATAGCCGAAGAATGCGGGGAACGGGCGATAAAAGCGATATGACAAATGGCAAAAATCTGACTGCAAAAATAGAAGAGAAGGGGAAGAGTCAGAGAAGCTTGGGCAACAGATACTAATGCGATTGATAGACGCGCACAAACCGCTATTGACAGCGATGTTAATTCGAATCAACACCCGACAGAACTGCCGCATCGAAAAATGCTAGAGAAAACAAGATAAAGGGAGAAAAAATGCAAAAATCAAGAAACTGCAAGCAACTATGCTTGTGATGATGCAACAAGCAGCATATTTGAGATGCGCGACTCATTCTCGTGTACTCAAACATTCAGAAATTTGACAAAAAATGGGAGGGAAGGCAAAATGCATGATGAATGAAAAAATGTTGTCTGTTTACAGTGTACTTCGCTAAGGCATAAGAAAGCAAGAAAGAACTGAGCCGGTCTGCTGGCAAAATGAGAGGATTGATGATGCTCAACTGAAGAATGAAGAAAAATGATAAATGATAGGGCGGGGATCATGTAATGGCAAATTAATGGCGGTGGTAATGAAATAGCCTATTGCCCATAGGTTTCTGACATTAGTGTTCCATGAAAAATCACAACACAACAAAGAGTAGAATGAATGAGGAAATAATGAGTGACAATCATAACCATGGCTAACGACCCTACAATGATTTGGTGCCTATTCATCATCAATGATAGCTTGATTTCACTCATGTCAAACGCAAAAGTTGCGCATAATCATTTTCAATCTATCTTCTTATCTGTGCGCACTTTACAACTTCGTCCCCATTCCAACTATTGTTACACTCCATCTTCGAATCTCGCGCATCATCCGTTTGCTCCGAAAGTTTGATCCGAATTTTACCAGAGAGAAATTTACGGGATGAAAGAAAATGTGCCACACTTTCAAATGTTCTTTCGGAAAATCGAAAAATGAACACTTGTGTAGCGGAATGAAATGAGAAATGTTATTGAGTCGCAGAGAAAATCGAAGGTCGATCATCGGAAAAGGGCGAGTCTCTCATGCGTGTATGAAAATATCTCTTCAAAGGTCTTTGTGCAGTTATTATTTTCTCATTGTTATTATGCAAAACGTATTTGACCCATTGAAACTAAGCGCTGAATTACTTTCTCGAAAAAAAATCAACTCTCAAACTAATGTATTCGAATCCGAACAAAATCATAAAGATATTGGATTGGCCAGCAGCATCTTGGAACTTTCGAAATTAACATTTCCTCCTAATGAATTAGCATGGAAATACCCTAAATTTTAAATCCAGTTGATTTTACTAGATGATCCAGTAAAGGAAAATAAATACGAAGATTACAAATACCGTAAAGTAAGCAATAGCCATAATTTGCATGGGAATGAGGCAAAGCGAAGCGGAGTGAATTAGCGGAATGAAATGAACTGAAACTGCGCAGATTTGCAATGCGCAATGAGATGAGATGGATTGCATTGGATGAATGAGGAGAAAAGGGGAAATGGAAGAAAAAGCAGAAAAGTAAGAAAATGATGCAAAAACTCGCAGCTGACATGGAATACTAACAATAATGAGAAAGGGGGAGATTGAAAATAAACAGAAACAGATTAGAGAAGATTGGGAATGGGAGATGCATAAAGCAGAGACAGAGACCAGACTAAGAGGGCCAAACTCCCAAATGCCCGCCCAAATAAGGGCAATGCGTACGGAGAAACACATAACGGTCCACAGCTTTGAATATCGATTTTGTGTGACATAAAAGTTTTCGAAGAAAAATTCGTTAAGATTTTATATTTGTGAAAGCGACCTAATGAGTCCAAAAATAAGTGTTACCTCCTCTATTATATATTTTTGGTTTGGCTTTTAATCATCGAGTATTTCTGATTATTTTTAAATGAAAACTAAGTGCACTTTTGTTATACGATTCCTACACATAGAGGGAAGCTCGAAAAAGGAAACTATCCAGAGTCATTTTGATCTCAAAATGCTCGAAATTAGCATAGGCAGGACGAAAAGGATTTCGGCTCTGGAATATGTCCGACTGGACTAACGCTCGAACTCCCGATCGGGCACATTCCAGCGCAAATTTTTCTTCGCTCCATCATCGCGTTCCTCCAATTTTTATCATTTTCATTTTTTTTTAAATTTCTTTACAGCGTTTTGGACGTTTCACGATTTTCCGTATACAATCATTTTAAATTACTTCTATCAAAATTTTCAAATTGCTCTAATCATCGCTCAAATTTTTATAAAAATTACTATTTTTTCAAATACATACGATGAAAATTCAGCTAATTAGTTTTAAGATTGTTATTAGCTGCACTCGTCAACTGCGAAATGCGATTTTCAAGTTACTCTATATTAGAAAGATATTCCATTTGAAAATACTAAGCAATATTGTCATTTTTACTTCACCCATTGGAGTTAAAAAATCTTGTCGTTAAATAATCAATTATAAAATAATAGCTATAGTTTTATGAAATTGATTGCGCCAGCCGAATGCGAGTGAGTGAAGCCTTCTAGTTCATTTTATATTTCGAAAATATAATGCTCGTACAAAGATTCAAATAATTATGAGTATTCGAAGTTTTTCTTTCTTTCTTACTCGATTCATAAATATGCAAAATGATATATTCGCTCGTGCCGCTCACCAAAACCTTGAACGTGAAAAACAGGACGGGACAACGGACAGGACTATTCAGAAGGAAGTAGAATAGAATTTGCATCATTATCGGATTAAACCGGTATTTTCATATTCATAACCTCATTTCGCGAATAAATGACAGAATTTCCGTTATTCGTGATAGAAACGAATAAAAGTACCTTTTGGTTCGGAGCAGGAAGTGTAAGTTCGACCTTTTCGACGATTTTGTTGGGAACCACGACCTGCTCAAGATGGACAGTCTTCTGGATGTTCTCGTGCTGTCTGAAAGAAAACAAGATTTTTTAGGAAAATTTAGCTTCTTTTCAGAATTTCTAGATTAATAATTCCGAAGAGCATGCTTTTAATTTAGTAAGATAATACTGTTTAGAAAATCGACGAATATTAGCAAAATTTAGAAATAAAATTCTCTTCGTCAAATGCAGATGAAACGTGCGTTCAGAAGCATGTGATTAACAGATAGAACTTTCTTACAAGAAAAGAGCATTTTCGAGAGTGGAATTTGCAGATTTCTGTTAGAAAACTGAAAGGCCACTCGAAATTTCAAATACTGTAGTTGTGTTGATAAAGAATGGTAAGAACTGGGCTAAAGATTGAAGGAGAAATGCGTAAATCGTTCTTCCAGAAAGAAAATTGGAAATTTACAGTTGTGAAGAACTTTTTGCAGTGTGAAAAGCTGTGCTAAACTATTGTGGGAAATCGGGAAAGAAAACGAAAAGCGAAAAGGAAGGAAAGGAGGGAGAAAAGTGATACAAAGTTACAAAGCAATCAGAAAAAATAACAGGAAACGAGAAAATGCAAAGGGAGAAAGATAACGAAAATATGAAGATAATAAGCAAGACACAAAATATTGATAGGCAAGGGATGAGATGGAGATAAAAGAGGATAAGATATCTGTTTGCTTGAATAAAGCAATGGACCTCTCACGTGGGAAGGCAAGGCTCAAGAACAGTGCAGAGATTCGAGGACTAAAGAGGCAAAAATAGAGATTGCATCGAATCAATCATTTAGAAAATTGCACATTGATAACACATAGAGAATTAGACAATTTTTCATCGTAAAATGATGATCAGTAGGTCAAGCCTTGTGCCTTGAAATGAGAATAACCCTAAATCAGGCGGCTTTTTCACCGGATCAACTGACTTCGCAGCAAACCTAATCCCATCAATAATGAGGAAGCTAGAAATCCAAATATGCAGCTTGATGATCCAGAACCTCTGAAAGACGACGACTTTTCTGGCTAGAGGATGAGAAAAGTGAGGCTGTAGCGCCAGCCCATTTGAGAGGTGAAGAAGATAGCAAACGGGCGCCAACTCAAGAATGGTAATAAAGGAAGAGAGAAAGAGAAAGGGCAAATGAAGAGGACGCCAAATGGCGGAGAGATGAACTGGGGGATGAAAAAGTGAAGAATTCGTGGGTTGTGGGAACTGGTAAATATAAAATTGGAAAAAAACCCTAAATGACCGATCCGATTTGATTGAATGATGCTAATTTGATAAATTTTCTGAATTAAAATTACAAAAAAACGCTATTTTTACAATATTTTAAAGAATCTTTTAGCATTCTAAATAACTCGACAGGAAGAAGATGAAATTTGCTTAGGAAATATGCTATGTTTTTTTAGAACTAAAAAAATTCTAGCTTTCAAATGACTCAACAATAAAAAATTATGATATTTTAAAATCGCGCATCTTTCGGCGTTCTTCCAGCAACCAGTCGGTATGTAAATAGAGGCAAATACGTCGCGATTTTTCATGCGAACTTCAAACTTTCTGCTGATTGAATTGAATGATTGAAAACTGACAATCAAACGGGGGAAAAGCTGCGTGTTCGCATGAAAATGCAGGGCAAGCAGAGGAAGGGGCGGTGCTTTTGCAGGGAGGCAGGAAGGCAGACAGGAACGAGGGGGATTGTTGGCAAGCAAATGCATAGCAATATGAATCCTCCCTCCTCAAGATGAGACAGAACGGGTAATTCAAGAAATTCGCTACTCGAGTTGCCCTGTCCCGTCTTTTTCTTGTCTTTTTTTCTCTTCTTCATTTTCCTCATTGTCTTCCCGTCTTTTCGCCCTTCATTCTTCGAGTGTTTATACAGTCAATTCGCAATTGAATGATTGCTTTCAATTTCATGCGTTTTCAATGTTCAATGCGACAAGTCAGGCAAGCCAGTGAAGTTCGGGAAGCACACAGGAGGACAAGCAGTTAGGAGATTTGGGAGGAGTGCAAATATTTTCAACTCATGTTGCATGAGTACGAGAGCAATGATAAAAAGAAAAGTTCAGAAAGATCACAATGATCAGCATATTTCAAATCTTTTTTTTTTTGAAAAAAAAAAACACGAAAATGAAAAGAATAAAATCCACAATATCGGCTATCAATTTAGAGAGCAAATAAAGAGCGCAAAAGAAATGATAAAAATGAGGAAATTGAATTAGTAACTTGTGATATTTCAGAAAATTACAATTTTGCTTACTTGGAAGGATTATGTAGTACAGCTTGCGCACTGCATTCCACCGTCTTCTTCAGTCCTTTCATGAAGAGACGCTGTGTTCTGGTTGGTGGAGTTGGGGAGGATCTGCAAAATGAATGCATCATTCCCTGAATCACCTATTACAAAGTTCCTCTTGGATATGTCATCAAGATGCCACTCAAAAATTAAATTTCGCTCTATTTTTTTCTTTGACAGTGGTGAAATTTACAAGTTAGTATAATGATGACAACGCGGCTAAAATACAAGAGGAATTCCAAAAAAAAAATCAATTTAGCTACATGATCAATTTACAGCCAGTCTGATAGAGTTTAGTAATGTAAGGCAGGAAGTAAGCAATGGGCAGGTGGCAGGGGAAATCGTTGGAGGATTGGCTGGAGACCGAATAGATCGAGCTGTACAGGGAGGAAGACCACGAGAGACGAGGGTCCAAACGCGGGTTCCAGCAACGACAATGCATTTCTGGACGCATAGACTAATCCTGGGTCAGAGCTTCCCCTTCAACCAATAATATCTTGCACAAACCCAAGTCAAAATTACAACATTCTTCACAAGAGTGTGAAAAGTTACTCGGACATGGATGATGAATCGCCAATCAAAATTTGTTCAGGATTTTAAAACGAAGAATACTCTTGTTGACGTTTTGGTTAAGTGAGAATGAAATTTCGATCTGAATAACGAGACCTTAAAGTTTTCGAATCTCAATCGATGGAAACATTCGATTCGAATTCTATTCTTTTTAAATCGAAAAATTACAACACCCAGCGATATACTACGTCGCCAAATTAACGTGAAAATTCTGAACCAATGCAAGATATAGCTATTTTCTCTAAAATCAATTGCAGAATTGATCGTGACAGAGTTAGCGAGCTCTGACCAGGGATGAGTCTGTGTGGATTCTGAAAGAGGATGCTCCTGAGCCTAAGCTTGGCGACAACGGAAAGGGAGCGGGTGGGGTATGTGGGAGTGCAGAGGTGCAGCAGAAGTAGAAACACAATGTGCTGAATGTTTATCTACTCATGCTCAGGATTAGCAAGACTCCTCAAAAATCGAAGCAGTTATGAAATAAGAGAGGGGCGACGATGAAGCATAACGAAGTCATAAGGAGAAGTTAGAAGGTGAGCAAGAGGATCGTGATTATCTAGCTGAGTTTAGACTGGCTGAAATTGAACTGCCTGAGGCTGAAACGAGACTAAACTGCTTGAAATGAGATGAGGACGTGGCGAATAGAAAAACGTGCCATGAACAGAGTCAGAGAAGAGAGACAAAGACATTTGCGAGGGTTCCAAATGAAACAGCAGCAGACAGTTGCTCTGCATGAAAAATGCCGAACAGACCAAATGGAAACATGAAACCATTCAGGAAGGAGAAACGAGGTCACGAGACAGGTCCATCAATCCATGCTGAGGGATAGAAGAGCAAAACTGACTGGGATATCGGAATGAAGCTTGCAAAGTAATGAGCACTCACTTCTTGACTGCAGTGGATGATGATGACGTCGGAGCCGTGACTTTCAGGCAATCCTTCTCTTTAGGCTTTTCCTTGACTTCTTTATCCTTCGTCTTCGCATTCTCCTTGGCTGCTTTCTTCTCCTCTTTGATCGGCTTGCTAAATTCTTTCTGTGTTATGACGATCATTTTAGAGAACTATGAGGAGCATGTGACCTACAAAACTCTCAATTTTCAAAAAGACTTTAAATTTAGAAAAAACAAAAAAAATCTCGTTCGAAATGTTGTATTACATCTGTCCTGCACGATTCTTTGCTCTGACTAAACTGATAAAAATTCGAAGCGACAGACAGACAAACTTCGTCGAAAGAAACTTGAAACAGTTTTTGCTACATCGTCTTGTCATTTCTGTCACAGCATAGAAATGCCGAGGATAAACGATATCCGTGTGTCGGATTTTGTGGAAAGAAAGTATACAAACCGACCTGGTCTTGAAAATGCCCAGTTCGTTTTTAGCAGCTGCGAACATGCTGATTGGAGAGGCCTGCGAAGGTTCGCGAAGGGCCGGTGGCTCGGACTCGAGGGTCGAAGTCGAAAGGAAGGAAGGCAAATCAACCAACAGCTATCTTTTGGGAGGGATACTGCCTTGAGGCCCTCACTGACTGTCGTCAGCTGCCAACAACCACATCAACGCAAAGAGCATGGCAAATCGAGAGGGCACAGACAATTTGACGAGTGAGAGATCGGGCTGATTGGGGAGGGCACAAGGTCTGCAAAATGAGGACTGAATTGAGGAACGAAAACTGGAGCAGCCAAGAAAGTAGTAAAGTTCATGGAAATGAAGAGCGATCGATGCAAGAAGCAAGGGAAATGGAAGAGATAAATCAGGTGATTTCGAATCTGGACCGGCAAAATCGAATTGCAAACAAAACGTGATGAGATTTTGCGGGGGATTCTATTGGGATCATCAAAATTCCAATAAGATTTATGAAGCTTCGAAGTTCGGAAAACTTTTTCTCCCGTTTTATTTCTTAATTTTTGAACATTTTGAAGAAAACCATGAATATTGCAACTTCCTGCACACTGGATAAATTTTCCAGGGTTTAGGATTGTGAATTTCCAAATTTCAGAAGCGAATAAGAAGAACCTGTCAAAGCGAATCTGAATCGCGGAATTCGAATTCTCGAAATTCTCGATAGTCCGCGGGTCAATCAGACTGGCAAATCTAATTGAAATTCGAATGGAAAAGGAGATCTTCATCTTACGATAAATGCATCGAAGGGGCCAGTGAAAATGAAGAACGAACGAAAGGAAAATATAAACGAAACTGAAAGTCGAGTTGCAATTCTCGAGAATTTTACAAATCCGATGTGAAATGGACACTTAGCGATGCCAACGAAAATATCCTCTATCCGTAAAAATAAGCTGATGGCCGTGATCCGAGATATTTCAGGCAAGAATGCAACCGACTGAAATCGAGAATGAAGGGGAAGAAAAATCAGCTAGCGTAAAGCTCGAGGAGAGATTGAATGGGGATGAAGATAGACAAAAATCGAAGCTTGATATTATCATGCCTCTCACACTTGCACAACACGATGTGAGAAGAATTGTGCGAAAGTGAGAGAAAGCGGCGAAACACGGCAAACACAGATGGAAAAAGATACAAAGATCCGGAAAATACTCAAACAGAACGTAATAAAGGAAAAAGTAAGAGGAAATAA
The DNA here is from genome assembly GCA_964036155.1 of Diploscapter coronatus. Classification (NCBI taxonomy): domain Eukaryota; kingdom Metazoa; phylum Nematoda; class Chromadorea; order Rhabditida; family Rhabditidae; genus Diploscapter; species Diploscapter coronatus. The sequence goes on along the minus strand of OZ038422.1, from coordinate 83,353,332 downwards.
TGGGCCCTCCAATTTTCTGATCTTTCAATCAATTAACCACGAAAAATAATTGCTAAAATCAATCAACTCGAGCAAGCAGGGCAAGCAAATAAGCAACTCCTCGACAACAACTACAGTAGAACGTTTATGAGACTCGCTCAATCAGCGAAACAATCAATCAGGGAATTTTTGAAGAAGAATGCTTGCTTATGATGAATTACCGAGCGTTCCTGAAACTAATCTCGAGTCATGAAGCATTTCGGAACTCGGAAAAAATGAAAAGAAATCAATTTTTCGACGGATTTTCTCGATTGTCGTCGTGATTGACGAACGCGCTGCAAACAAACACATGAACAGAAGTACATAATTAAAAAGAAGGAATAATGTGTTGGGAATATTTTTAAGACCTACTTCGACGATTTGTCACGAAAACCAACATAAAATGTGGAAAAAGATCGATTTGATAAGCATACGTTACAAATGCTGCTTGAAAGGGACTAGAATAAATGGTTGAATAGGTGAGTTCAGAATTTTAAAATGATTCTAATGAAGTTTGAAAAACAAATCGAAATTTTTTTTTAAATGTGAGAAAATGAAAAAAAAATCACTTGCGTAAACCACGTGAATGCAACATATATTTTAAGCTACTTTTGTCATTTAATTTCCGCGGCCTGTCAAGGCGAGCATAAGCATAGAGGAAAAAATGCCAAGTTGTAATTTCTTTGCGCACCATTTCTCCTTTGCCTGCAGAGAAGAAGATAGGGGAGAAAGAATCGTAAGAATGAAAAGAAAAATAATTATTTTAATTAGTAAAATTATCAAACATGATTTATATGAAAATATTATTAAAATTTGAATACATAAGTCAATTTTTAAGAGTCTAATAAATACCCAAACTTGTAGCAATCAATTAAAATGCTAGTTAGATTATTTATTCATCGATGAAGAATGATTTCAGTATAAACGTCTATTGGATATTTCTAAGAAAAATGCTACATAACCAATAATTCTCTGCATTACAAGAATCGTATCCATTATCAAACCTTGCATGATATTTTCAAAAATAAAAAACAGACCCCCAAATCATATACCATTCGATAAAACATGAAAAGATACAGAAAATACCGAGTAAATAACCCAAAGATCCACTTTCCAAATTCTTTATTCTCTCATTCAGTTCTCAATCCTCATCTATGAATGACTATTTTCTTTTTCTTCCTCACTTAATTTCTAGTTTTATTCAATTTGTATATTCCTGACACGAAATTTCAATTTGGTATATCGACTAATAGAGTTACATTCACTTCTAAAATTCTGTTTACTTTTTCAATATTAAATTCTCCTCAAATTTTCATATTCAGATTTGAGAGAAAGATGATAATTCATTGCTCTATTTCAAATTTACTTTTCAGCTATCACTCAGCTCCATTATTTTTGCCATTCGAACCATTTGAATCTGTTTTTCTTTTCTTGTGAACGGTCATCCCATCTTATCTTTCATACTTGCCTTTCTATAATACAAATATTTATTAAAGCTTCTTACTCTCGTCCTCCTGAACAGGTTTCATTTGCATGCGAGATGAAATTCAAAACTGAGCAAATTATTGTTTAACCAATTAAAGATTCCTTCATTTGTTCAGCTTTAATTTCCAAACAGTTATCAAAATTATTCATTTTGACAAGATTTCTTCTCGCAAACTATTAGACATCATTATTCTCTTATCAATTCTCACTCAATGTAAAAGCTTGCTAGGGCACCGTCATACATCTGCATGATCTTTTCAATAATTTGTCTTACTGACTAATATTAGTTCTTTTTACAACACACGAAAAAGGCGTTGATAAGCACTGATTGAATTCGAAGTCAGCCAAATTCAGTCGAAATGAGTGGTAAAATTATGTCAACTTCTACAAATCCTATTTCCAAAGGCGTAAGTTGAAATTCAAATTTAATTTTCTCTAATTAATTACTTTTTTCAAAAAGATGTCGTTTTATCAGAAACTTTAGCAGTTACCATCATTTGTTGAAATGTTGGATCTTTCACAAAAGAATATCATCGAAAGTTTATGGAATGTAGATGATTTATCTATTTCCGATAAAATTAACAGCATCGATGCGATTTCGAAAGACATGCCTAAAGAAGCACGAGCGGAATATAGAAAATGGCGCTTCCTAATGGATCGATCGAGGGTAAATCAAGCAATATTTTTATCAATAAGAAATTCCAACGAAATTTTAGCTGCCAGATTTCTACGATTCTCAGAATGATCATATTAAGGATATTATCACTGCAATGTTTGAGAAATATACCGATTTAGGTTATTCAATTATCTGCAAAACATAACTTATTTGCCATTTTAGAAGAATTTGCTCGAGTCATAATGAGCATAAAGTCATCATTGAATAATCCAGATGCTTTCGACAAATGGCTGAAGAATGAAGAAATAAAGTTCGAGGAACCTCCAATTCAGGAAGCTATGAAAGAGGTATCAATTTCTCAATCGGTAAGTTATTACGTAAGGTTGATTACGCTTTACGTCATGCTATATTATTTTCCGCCACCTGGAAAGGCAATATTTCTTTTATATATTTGTATCGTTATCCGAATATTTGTCTTACTGCCCAATATTAGCTCGTTTTAAACCACACGAGGAAGGCGTTGATAAGCATTGATTGAATTCGAAGTCAACCAAATTCAGTCAGGATGAGTGGTGAACCTGTGCCAACTTCTACAAATCCTCTTTCCAAACCCATAATTTTAAGTTCAAATGAAATTTTCTTTATTGAGTTACTTTTTTAAAATGATGGCATTTTATCAGAAACTTTAGCAACTACCATCATTCGCTGAAAGGTTAAATGTTTCACAAAAGAATCTCATCAGAGGTCTGTGGAATTTGGATGATTTATCTATTTCCGATAAAATCAATAGCATCGATTCGATCTCGAAGGAAATGCCATTAGAAGCAAGAAGAGAGTATAGAAAATGGCGATTTCAAGCGGACCGATCAAAAGTAAACCAAGCAGTATTTTTTATCAATAAGAAATGCCAGCGAAGTTTCAGATGCCAGATTTCTATAATTCTCAGAGTGATCATATTAAGGATATTATCTCTGCAACATTTGAGAAATATACCGATTTAGGTTATTCAATTATCTGCAAAACATAACTTGTTTACCATTTTAGAAGAATTCGCCCAGAGAATAAAGAGCATGAAGTCATCGTTGAATAACCCGGAATCCTTTGATCGTTGGTTGAAGAATGAATTGATAGAAAATTTATTCTATCGTAAGTGACTGATATTTATTAAAAATACAATGAAAAGGCATTATTATTAGTCATTTAGTTTTTTATAAGCCTGATAATGGTAGTTATGAAGGAAGAATTGATCTCCTTGACTCGCAGAATTATTCTGTCGAAAATATTGCAAAATTTCAGAATTATTATTGGCCATATACAGTAGCAATTACACAGAATAAAGTAAATTCTTATGCTCGTTATTTTGAATAATTTCTTAAGCTTCAGATTTTTGCAATTAACAATGAAGAGAAATCATTTGAAATGTATGACTTGAATACTCGACAAATTTCAAGGGGTCTTATCAACAAATCCACGAATGATTGATTCAAAGAATTTTACAGGTCCAGATCCTCCTGAATGGCGTGGATGGGCATCTGTTGCCTATTTCAAAGACAAATTGTATTATTTGGGTGGAAAGGATCCTAAGGCACATCAATACACGAATCGAGTTGATGTAAGAAGATCGAATGAAAGTCCATGAAATAATTGATTTAGGTTTTAATAGACGGAAAATGGCAAACAGGACCTGCTTTTCTTCTTCCAATTAGTGAAGCTCGAACAATAACATGCGATGGAACTTTATACGGTCACATTATAGCATATTCATTATTGGAATTGTGGATATTCAGTTATTGATAGATGGGATAGTAGAAAGATATATCGATTATCAGATGATGAACGGGAATGGATTGAAATTGGAGAGATTCCAGAACAACGAGGTTTATTCGGAGCTGCATCGCTAAATGGAAGAATTTACATAACTGGAGGACAGGGGTCGTTAATTTTGTATGATAAATAATGTATCATTATATATTTAGTCATCCTAATGTATTAAAATCCTGTCTGTGTTTCGACCCCTCAGCCCCAGTTAAAAGTCGAATTTCTCGAATCGCTGATATGAATTATGCAAGAAACGGTCATTCGCTCATTGTCGCTAACAGGAAATTGTATGCAATCGGAGGGTGAGCTGAGATTTTGCATATCTTTATACGAAATATTTGTTAACTTAGATTTCAAAAACGGGGAATTGAAGATTTCTGTAACTCAATCGAGGAATACGACCCACAAACAAACAAATGGCGTGAAGTCGGAACACTAAAATTGGAATAACCCAGTTTAATACCATGTAACCCTTTTATTTGGCATATTATATTTCATGAATATTATCTTTATTCGACTATTATCAAAAATTCCAATAAACATGATGAAACAACTCAAAGATATCCAATAAAGACATTGAAAATCGCAACTCAAATAAGTACTTTAAAAGGGACACCCCCTATTGGGAACTGTCCTATTCGGAACAGCCCAATTCGGAACTATTTTGTCAGCTCCCTATTCACAGAAAGTTCCGAATTGGACAGTTCCCAATAGAGTGTCCCATTTTATGAACATTATCTTTATTCGACTATTACTAAACATTCCAATAAACATGATGAAACAACTCAAAGACATCCAATAAAGACGCTAAAAATTGCAACTGAAATAAGTATTGTTTAAAATAGTTTTCGATCAGAATAACGAAATATACTTACTAGCAGAGCTGAGACGAAAATGAATTTTTAAAATTCGAAATCGAAATTTCGTCTCAGCTCTGCTTATTAGGAACTCATTCTGTCATAGCTTAGATTACTACCTCTCAATTAGTTGTCAAGGTTATAGTTATCAAGAGAAATGTTTTCAATTTGTAAGGATTATCGTGAATGACTAATCTAGTTGACATAACTTTCTTGATCAAATACAACTGATGAAACAGAAATCTTGCTAAGCTTGACTACTTGAAACCAACTAAATCACACGAATTTTCGATGTAAAGAAATCAACGCATATTTCAAGTGGAAAATCGAAAACTAGAAATCTACAGAGTGCAGCAAATGTTTTTTCCTCCCAGCGGATTGAAGGACGTGGTTCGCGGACTTTTTGTGCCTGAGTCACACTACTTTCCAAAAAAGCCCGCGAACTATGAACTAAGCCTTATAAAGTAAGATCCAAGGTTCGTAAGAATTCTCATCATAAAAATCAACGATTTGTAGTATCTCATAGTTAGATTTCTACTATCACACCATTTCTTCTTTTCTGACAAATCGATCTTTAACAATTTGCCATATATTTTTGTCTGATATTATATGGTGCCACAATATGAAACCCTTATTGAGAATATCAATGCATTGTTTCATCATTATCAAGTGACTGAAGCAGAAGAGGAATCGTGTATTCCGTTCCATTCTTTGTCGCCTTCTTGATTGCACTCAACTGAAATCAAGGAATTTCACTCGCTTTTCAGAGATAAAAATGATAGATAGACGGTAGTAAAAGTAGTAAAGTCAAAGTTATCTTCGAAATTAACCAATCTCAGGTTAGAATATTTGGAAAATGGATCATTTTATTATAAATCATGATACCAATAAAAGCTATGAAATTGGTGGGTAAGATCAGAAATATTAGCAGTGCAAATAAACTAGTGCTGATCGGTAAAATAGTAATTTGCGCACTGTACTGGACACATTCCAGAATTAAATAAAAACAACATACGACTTGTGGTTGCAGGAGCTGAGCGTCTTGGACTGCAAATAGCAGGAGTTGTATTCGATGTCAGCTGGTTGCCTGTCTGGGAGGAATTGTCGTCCAGAGCCTGTATGACTGCGCGAACTATCGCTTCACGACGCTGAATAAAATAGCTTAAACAGTAGATAATCAAGGAATCTAATTGAGTGGCATTTTTATATCGGCACAATTAATTAGTGTCAGTCTGAACATAAATATTAGTTTCATCAAACACAACCCCTGAGATAACTGATATTGGAATGAACTTCGTTATGTCGAGTGCAAGATACTTCTGTTCAAATTATGATTTGCTAAAAACTTACAACAATGATGAGTGACTCGATGCACTTTCCTCGCAGCTCCTCCATTTGCCAATTCTTCCTAAAAATTAATAAAATTCAAAAAGTGGTTTAGAAGAATTTTATAAAATGATAGGAATAGCATATTTTTCAACGAGTTATTTCAAATTTCCTTACCTGAACAACAGTTTTTAGCCTGACAGCCCCCTCTTTTTCCATTCTCTCCAGCCCGTTCTCGAATCCAGTGTATTCCTCTTCTTTCTTTTGTCTGAAAAAGTCTTTGATCAATATTTACTAGAACAAAAATACCTTGGCTCATATCCGAATGATTCATGAGCCTCTCCATTTTGTCTCTGATTTCTTGAGTACAGACTCTCTTGACGTTGTTGAAATGACAGAATAAATGAAATATTTCAATTATAAATATTTTTTAAAAATCTATCCTAAATTTCTTACCGTTTTGAGCGCATTTGCCTGTTGGCTGACCTTCTCGGGAATTCTGCAGAAATCGCAGTTCTTCAAGCACTTCTTCGGGTCGGATTCATTGAAGAACGAGGCCATCATTTTGTGTCTGCATTCGGCCTAAAAATAACAATTATTCGAATGCTTGAAAATGCATTCCTGTAAATTAGAATTAAAAAAACGAAAATTGAAATAGTGTATAGGAGTATTCAATTTTGACGGCTCATAGAAAAAGACACCGGGACACCGATTAGAAAAAGACACCGGGTTTTCTAAGAAATAGTATGAGAAAGCAAGAGAAGAAAAGAAAAAAGCCGGTGTCTTTTTCTAATCGGTGTCCCGGTGTCTTTTTCTACGAGCCAATTTTGACAACATTGGACAAAAACTAAAATTCACTAATTAAAAATCGCATCCATATCCGTTCACAGTACTCGATCATTGTCTCGAACCCAGTCTGCAGAGCCTAAATCTAGATTTCTTTCACATCGTCACTCAACCCCTTTTTGGCCTAAAAACAATTCATCTTTTCTTTAGAAAGTACCAATTTTCGTGTGTAAAAGTTCAGTATATTTTCCTTCAAAATTTACTGGAGATTGACAGAGTAATAAATGCCTTTTCAATTAAAAAAGAAACTCCGAAAATTCAAAATAATCACCTTGACCCTGTTTGAGTACTCTGAAACATCAAAATTGAAATGTGTGAGCGTTTTCAGAGATAAACCTGAATTTGTACAATATGCACAAGTTAGATCATTTATCGTTCGAAAATAATACATTTCTCGAATTAAAATTAACACCAAACAAATAAATGTAAAATGTAGAAACAATTCATACCTGACATCAGCTTTGTCAATGTCCATTCCGAACGCGATCGTGGCCACGACGACTGGAATCTCTCGCCATGACAGCTCAAAATCGATCGAAGGAAACTCGGAACAAGATCGAAGAAGCGAAACGAGAGAAAATAGTGAATCAAGGATGTGAGGGCGAGGAAGTTGGCCCTCTCCCCCACACCCCGGGTCCCCCAATTTTTGATAATCTCCCCTTTTCCCTTTTTCCCCTCACTCCCTTCCACTCTACACGCCCCTTTTTGAACATCGCCCTTATTTCCTCCTACTCCCTACGAGGGAGCATCATGTCTTTGCGGCTAACTCCATGCCACAATTACATGCCTCTTATTTCCTTCAGTCCAGCCGAAAGGAGTAAGGCGCGTGAGATTGAAGGAATTCGAGGCCTTGGGGCGAGCAAAAATTTAACAAATGATGAGGAATCGCTTTTTGATATAGGATCAGTGCGAAAATCATTCCACGGAAATGTCAGAAAATGGTCAGACTTCGATGTTCACAGATTACCGATATCATATCGTATCACGATATTCTTCATAGCTGTAAGGGACTCATAGAGACCTTGATACATATCTCATAGATAACCCTGATGATGAGTTATGCACGATTGCAGCATATGGCCTAATTCCTAAACTAATTATTTTTTCGAACTGGCAGACATCTTGACGCAGGTGCAATTTTTGATCATCTGAAAAGTATTTTCTAATCTCGCCCCTTCTGCAACTTTTATATACAAATTTAATGAAGTTTCACAAGACATAGGGCGGGGCATAATTGGAGTGCTGAAACTGAAATTACACAAAGTTATAAGCTAGGCGAGTACTATAAATACAGAACTAACTGCCTAAGCAACGTCTTGCACTGCTACTCGATCCATTTCAAATTTTGTCATTTTTGTTTCTAAAACGCCATCCTTTCTAAGTCGTACTGTATTGAGATCATTTCTCTCCGATTGTTACTCTACGGATTTATTATCATTAGAGAGATAGTTCGCATAATCGAATGTCTTGGTGCCCTGAGCCTACGTTTTATGCCAAGGATTATGACTTTTGTGAAGGTGAATTAATTTTTCAGTCTACTTATTCTTACATAGTATTCTGCATTGTTTTTTTTATAAGCCTCGGTAATGATTTACTATTTTAGAATTTTTAACATCAGATTCATTATTTTACAAACTCATCATTGCGTGGAAAACTGTCCTATTTTATCAAGATATACTTTCTATAGGTTAGTTAAATAGTTTTATATCGATGTTATCTTCAAAAAAGGAATTCATCTATAGAGCTTCAAATCCTGCTTATTTTTATCGCATCGTATTAATTTCAATTTTTATCGGCATATTTATGATATATCGGTTATTTCGAAAACGTGGAAAATTCTCACAATTCGAAAAATTAATAGTTATCTTACTCATTCTAAATATTCTCCATTTTATCTGTTCATTTATAAATGTAAGTTTTATACTATTATTATTTTATGATGGAATTTTCAATATATGCACTGAAGCATGATAATACTTTAGTTTTCGTTTATTATCTATGATGTCGTTATGCCCTTTTGCTGCCAAGATGATAAAAGATTCATGGTAACATAATTTTAAATTTTAGCCACGTGTATCAATCAATATTTATCTATAGTTAAAGCGAATCGTTTAAAATATCATCTGCGTTGCTACAGAAAAAGTGTCAACATTTTGTGAAATAGTATGGATCATATTATTGTAGTTTTCCATACATTATTTCACCATAATATCTCTACTTTTCTGTCGAAACTTTATTTGACATATAAAGTTGGTTTAAATCTAATATAGTTAAAATTTTGCATTGACAACTGATGAATGGAATTGCAGGAATTATTGTATGAGTTATTTGCTATTCTTAAAGATACATGGTTAATGATGACCATAAGATTCGTTTCGACTGCAGTTACGATATATAGAGCTAGGACATTTTCACTGTTAGAAATTCTTCCACATGCATATGTCAGTTTTGATACAAAATGATTCAATTTAGTCACCGCAGCGAAAAACTAACTCAGCTATTTGTCATTACATTTTGGACATTGGTCGGATTTTATATTATTTTTGGCTGTATCGGCGAACTAGTTTATTTTGCAATTAGGTGGTTGAACAAATATAAAATTGTTGATCTGCAATTATATGTAACGGCTCTTGGTCAATGGGTTGTAAGTTAAACGAATATTATCAAAATAAAAATGGTTAATGTCAATTATGTAGACAATTTTTAGCATTTTTACATTATAATAGTTCCGATCATAGCAAGTTATGCGCAGACGATAATTAGCATTGCCGCGTTTATTTATCTAAGGAGGTGTTTTAATTCGTATGAAAATCTGAGCCCAAGTGCAAGAAATGCTGAACAACGCTTAAATCGATGCCTAATGGCGCATGTAAGTTAGCCCGGTCAATGTTGCACCATATTATGTTAAAAATGAATATGTATAACGTTTAGATTTTATGCGAAGTGGTAACAAATGATTTAAGTATTTCTCGACTATACGAATTTTGCTTCAATTCGAAGGGTATAGGTAGGGACCGCCAAGCCCCGCCCCTTTCACTGGATTCAAAAGTGTCCATAGTTGATAACCCTTTCGATTATCGCCGATTTTTTTGTTTTTAATAATTTATCGATACCTACTATACAATTCGATACCGCTCTTTCACGTGGTGATATCGATTTATTGATTGGGTGAGAAAGAAGTCCACAAGTGAGCGTCAATTACGACAATGCTAATATTTCGAGCTATAAAAGAAATACATAAAAATTTTTAAAATGAAATGATTAATCTATTCGTCCACTGTTACTGATATAAAAGTCAGAAAAATCCTAGGACCTGCAACTAAGATCCTGATAATCCGCGAAATATAAAAGAAGCCAATGCTGAAATGGAAGAGCGCAGAGAAAAAGATCCCCAGAGGCAGAGAAAGAAAGGGGGAGCGAGCGGCATAGTGCTTTTTGCAGATAGGTCACGCCCCTTTCCCTGTCCACGAAAAGGCGATTTTTTTCCGATTTTTCCCGTTGAAATTTATCAAATTTTTATCAGTGACGTATTTTTTTTCGCGATTTTTCGGGTGAGGATGGTTAGAGGGGCATCTCAGCCCTTGAAAAATGTAGGAAACATACTGCCAGAGTGAATTTGGCAAAAGGGCTGACGATCCCTATTTCTGGGTGAAAATTTGCAAAACTCGTGATTTTCTAATTTTATCCATTTTTCAGCTGCAGGATGCTGAGCGGGTTGCCGGCCGACGTCGTTGCGCTTAGCTGTCAGTTCTTGTCTTTCCGAGACGTGGAAGAATTGGCCTGGACGACCAAGCAGATGATGCAAGTCGTGAAGGATCATCTGCCCACGGCACTCGAACCGAAAATCGACATCAAGGGAATGAAGGTTCACTCCTTCGAGGATGGAAAGGTGAGTGGGGACATGAGCACAGGCAAATTGGTCAAAACGTGAGAGAAATTCGAAGAAAACATGGCAATTTTCGAGAGGAATTGAATGACCAAATTAATCTGCACAAAATAGTCAAAGAGATAGAGGAAGCAACAGCACTAGGTTGACAGACGTATCTACTGACAATCACTGGCAGTGAAATACAGCCAGTCAGAAACCTGAACAGCTATGAAGGCATGTAACAACCGAATCATTGCAAGTGCACACAATGAAATAATCATTTGTATCTTTCAGTTCAGCAGTTCATTCAAAACTTGTCGCCTGAACTAATTAATGCTTGAAAAGTCCAACAATAAATCATTTTTCAGGATACATACTCTTTCGGCATCGAGTGGAAGAATCCGGAGAAGACGGACAAGTCGCGCGGCTCGATCCGCAACGAGTCCATTCGCTGCATCATTCGCGAGGGCCCGCCCACTCAAGAGGACGAGAAGGTCTACAAGGTCTTCCTCGACTACTACAGATATCGTGAGTTTACCGAAATTGATCATTGTAGAGTGGTTGCTTGAAAGACTGCACGATTTAAAGCTTGCATTCAACTAGCATTTCCAAGAAAAAAATAATACAAATTTGAATAGAGCTTTATTATTCTTCCGCGTCGCATCGTTGCCTTATCATTTTCTTTGCCCTGAAACTGTACAGAAAGATCTTTTAACTTTTTCATTCTTTCATGTTTGAACAATGAAAAACTAAGATAATGCCGAAACCATTTTGAATGCAATGTTTGTAATTTGCACAAATTTGCAAATTCATTGGATTCAGGCTGCATCGAGAGGAATTTCGACGGAAAGCGATCGCTCAACTTCGATCGATTCGCAGTGGAGAAGGCAGGTCTGGTCAAGAAGAAGGAGCCCGTACCCGCTGTCAATCTGCACATGTTCCTGGGCAGAGCCGATGTCGGCAAACTCGATATTGTAAGTCGATTTCTTATCTTGAAAAATGAGAATTTACCAGGCAAAAGAGATGGAGAGAATATTCAACGTAGACATTTCCGCTCGAAAAATTTATCATAGAAAAACTTGTGCTGAGGATCTGAATATTCTTTCCATTTCTGCAAAAAATTTCTCCCTCAAACACCCCCGACTGATAGTTCTGCCAACTCTAAATCTGTACATTTTCATCTTCTTTACAAATCATCATACCTCACACTTCCCGGGATTCGATCCACATAAATCCGCGCAAATTGACCCACTAGGAAAATAGTGCATCCTTTCGAAAGAGGAAAATAAGACATGATCTTTTCCTCTCTCAATATAGCACACTGTTGTCTTCTGCGAGTTTTTGCGGGTCGAATTTTTGATAGGCTGTCCTATATTCATTTTTCCTGATCAAGAAAAATATGTGAAACGAAAATTTTCAATTTTTGCTCCAGGACTTGTTCATGTCGCCGAAGTGGCATTTGCTCGACATTTTCGCAACTCTGAGGGCGAATTTCGACGAGAAGAAGATTCGCACTGGAAGCAGATTGGACAACACGTTCTTGGGCATGGAATACGAACAGCACTTCGCGAACAAAGCCTTCTTCCAGAATAGTAGGCAGTCGAGTTTCCTTTTTCTTCGCATTTTGCAATACCAATCTTCATGTTGCATTCTTGCAGCATTTTCTGTTTTTCATCACGGTGAATTTATCATAGAAAATGAGAAAAAGATGAGCATCTTGTAATCATCAGAAAATGATGAGAAATTCAAGTGTTTTTTTTTCTTTTTAGATGTCGTTGAAATCCACTGCCAGATGACTTCCGGACTGCTCAAGAGTGTCCTTCGCATGCCGCACTTCGCTAATACGGTAGATTTAAAATTTACGATGTTTTTCTAGTGACAAGTTGAAGCAATCAAATTCATGTTCAGCGTTGGGAGCTGTCCGGATTCGAGCAGGAGCATTTCAATGTGCTCATCAACTCGCGTGCCAGGTCGATCAAAGTCAACAACGGCACTATCCATCTCATCTCTTTCCTCTCGGTAAATCTTTCCTCTGCGATTCCACATTTGATCATTTCAAAAAAAAAATCGCATTGTACAGAATTCCATATCACATTATGTGGGCACTGTCGTGCAATCCTAATATGATTTGACAAATAGTCATTCAAAAATACCAAATTTGAAAATTGAGGACCTGATGCGAGTCGCTCCCTTCAAGCCACGCACCTGGACGATCTGGTTCACGAAGTTCGAGGAGGACAAGCTGAACTGGAATGCGATCAAGGGAGTTCTCGACACCGCGCCCAACGTCAAGTATTCCGAAGTCCAATGCCGTGGATGGGACAAGAGGTAAATTGTGTTTCCAGACTTCTCAAAACGACCCACAAAAAATATCCCTTATGCGATGAATTATTTCAGTCAGTTTTGTATTACTACCCTTAATAATGGAACGAGAGAGATGGCCGAATTTTTGCGGTGGAAAAATCCCAAATCTGATTGAGAGTAAAAGAGCATATCTTCTTTTTATCTTTCGAATAGATGCATTATTTTTGTGGGTCAAGCTTTGAGAAGTCTTCGTTTCTCGGTAAATTTATTTTTTTTCTCGATAAATTCAAACTTTACAAAATGATATCCATCTAGGTATTTCGAAATTTACCGAAAACACTTTTATTTTTCTTGTTGAATTACAAACAACTAGACCAAACTTCGATGTCAATTTTGCAGTATTCCACTCTTCTCATATTACAGATCCTATATGAAGAATTGTCAAATTTCATATTCTAGATTTCATTAAACGACCACTTAATGTTCAGATACAAAATTCGCACTGGCACGACTACCTGGAATCTGGATCTGCGCTACACGGAGGCAACCACACTGGCATTCGTCGACGAGCCCGAGTCCCTGGTCGACGGCACTTTCATCGACATCAGAATCACCTAAACCACTGAACAGTCAGTCGAAGGACGAGGTTTCATTTTCAACCTACATATTTCAAGGTCAGTTCTATCTCTGCTTTAGCAGTTTTATCGCTATTTTATTAATGATATCTAATGTCAGCTTTATCTATATTTTACCATCGATAACCATGATATTAGAATATTGTTTTGTTGCTGTTTTGATTTTTTGTTGTTTTATTTCAAGTATGGAGTTGAGCATCGTAATAAATTACGTTAGAGTTCTGACGCAATAACTTTTATTTTGCGCTAATGACATGATATTTCGCAATCTCATAGTACAAAATAGCAAATAATTTTCGAATATGCGGGGAAATATAAGAGGGATTTGAGTATCGCTGGCCTTGTTGCCAGGACAACTCGTTCTTCGTTAGTCCGCCATTTGGCACTTTGAAATCTCCAGACTTACAACTTTCCGGTGCGCACGACTCGTAAAAGTAGTTCGAAAACGACTACAATGTTTTTCGTTATCTTATTCATTTATTTTTCATTCGTCGTTTTTGCAATCTATTCCCCTCGAATGAAATTTTTGAGAGAATGCGATTTTTTGTCGTTTCCACGTTCGGTTTTGTTTACTGGTATTGTTGCTAACAGTAATTTCCGTTTTTTACTCTCTAAACGATTTATTATAATTAGATGATCTCGATTCCGCAGCGATTTTCGCCCGCATTAGTCTTCGAGAATTGCATTGCAGCCTCTTCTTCAGTCGCATTTCTTCTGCAAACCAGCCTTCTCCTCCCTCTTCATCGTTTTTGCAGCATTTTCTCGGCCCTATACTCTCGCTTCTCGAGGCAGGCACTAGGGTATGAAGCATTTTTAGCTAATCGTCTCATCGTCATAAAACCGTCTACTTTTCTCGAGATTCTCGACGATTTTGTGCTTCTGCGATAATTGCCTCAGGGACTGTGGTTTTTTTTTTCTCTAAAAATCGCCGCGCGCGCTAATGGAGAATCCTCATTATTTCCTTCATACATTACGAACGATCCTTCACGTTGCTTACTTGTTGCAACTTAACCTGGCTTTACTCTACGATATATATTGATTCATCATGACAAACTGAAAACGATATTATGAATTGTTGTTGCAATTCGCTAATTCGCATCAACTAACACATTTCATGTACCTTCTATATTTGCGATATTTGAAGCTTCGGGCTATCATAGATATTTTCTAGCTTTCAAGAATTTATCATCTGCTTTGATTTTCTTGGCAGAATATTTCATTAGAAAAGCGCTATTTTAGGCAACTACTAAATCAAAGTTCTGAAAGTATAAAAAAACTTAAATGGAGAAATTCAAGTTTTAGGTTTCTCATTAAGAAAATTTTGGGTTTTTCTTCAGGATAACTCGATAAGTAAATTATGAACTTAGAAGATAATTGGATAGTTGCATTAAATCCGAACTAATTAGCTGGCTATTACGAAGAGGAGAGCCAGTGTGAAAATGCGAAAATAAACAGTCACATCTCTGGCTTGCCCAAGGCAAACATCTCTCCTCTTCACAAGTTCTGTTTCTTTTCCGATCTCTCTTTCCCCAATTATATTTTTCTTCTTTCACGGCTTTTCCTTTCTCTTCACTTCATTCAATCATTCGAATAATTCCGCACTAATCGAATAACCCATCAAATCCCATCATTCATTGTAGCAATTTTTCCGATTTCATTTCAATATTTGGCATTTTCAATTCAATTTTTGCTAGACATAATTGCTTACTTTTATACACTTTTTAAGCTTATGATAAATACCATCACGCAAAAATTGGGCTGGGGTTTTCCGAACTTTCCAGTTTCTATCATAAGCATATGATGGGATTTTTCTTGAATTCCGTCATTTTGATTTCTAGAAATTTTGTCAAAATTGTTAATCATTCTGACTTTTACTAAAATTTCTATGCGTTTGAAGCCATTACTTCGGTCAAACTTTTATTTTCACTTTGTTTTTGTTTGGAATGGAGACATTAGAACTTTCCAATCGAATCGTCAAGTTTGCCTCTGCCTTTGTGCTGACTAATTGCAATTGCCTGTGGGCCTTTGGCTGCGTGGCTGCTTGTCTTCTCCTTTTCGTCCGCTGTTTTCGTCTCTTAAATATCAAAAGTTTGCATTGTGTTCGTTCGATTTCCCGTTCGTTACTGTCAAACTATCGATATTTTCCAATTTGTTGTGGCATAAAATTGCACATTTATGGCTCTTAGCATCGATTTTATTTGCATATCAGAGAAATGGTGATGAATCGCGAGTGATTGTAGGGCAAAATCGCGCAAGGGGTTTTCTCCTAAAAATTGCATTGATTTGCAGCAACAATCGAAGCGACTTTTATTCGTTTATTAAAATATACGAGAGTATTATCTCATGCTACACGTGTTGACAGCTAGGATGGCGGCATAAATCATCGTAACTGTTCATCATCACTTTCGCTATCTCGATAATCATCTACATCTCGCGAAAAAATCGCCAAGCTTCATCGTTAACCTTTCATGTTTTGGCTTCCAATGATACAGGGAGGTGGGGGACACAGCTGTTGACTTTCCTTTTCTTTGATGAGTATATCTGAAAAGATGTTTTTTTAATCATGTAAAACTGTTCTCTCATAAAGGAACGCCCACTGGCTATGCAGTTTCCTTTCGGATCCTCTCAAAAAATTTTGCGCCTTTTATCCTAATCCTCTGATGAGGAGGATAGTAATTAGCTGTTGACACTTGCTTTCAAAGATTTGGGGTAGCCAAAAGTTTTCAGTTTTGCAAAATTACTCTTTTTTCGATATTTTCTGATCTCTTATCTGTGAGATTGTAGGTGAAAGTGAGATAATTGGAACATTTTTGACAGACATCTTGTGGAAAACGTAAGATTTTTCGATCTGACAATATCCCAATCAGGATAGAGATGCTTCGAAATTTTCGATTATTTCTAAAGAAAAAATTCAATCCTCCATCTCATCCTAAATCCTAATCTGTTTTGGTCATCTTTAACCTTGCGAATAATTCCCATTATGCACTTTTTCCACCCATTGCTGATCGACTTATTGTCCGTTAGGCGTTCGAATGCGGCAAGTGGTCTGCGGCAATGGCAGGAATCGGAAGAAGCGGTCTAACGCTAAGCGAAGGACAGGATCATCCTTATTGATTCTCCGTGATTCTCTTTGCATAACAAGTTTATAATCGCCTCTATTCTCTGTTGCTTTGCATATTTGCGTGTCGTCGTCTGTTCTGTTGTGCTTTTATTTTTATTCTCAATTTCATCCACCACACTTCCACTCTGCAATGTCTCTATGCCTCTAGTGCAGCGAGGATTCATTCAGACAAACGATCTTCCTATTTTTCGTTTTCCGCATTTTTCAATAAAGTTTTCGTTTACCGATAGAAATTGAAATCCATTCAACTCGCTCTACCTAGATATTAGCAATTTTCTCTAGTTCTTGAAAAAATGAACTTCAAATCAATCGTTTGTCAACTTTTTGATTGGCCTTATAACTCTTAAAATTATTACGAATTTGTATCTCTATCTATGTGGTGTTCACATAAGATTATGTTTCATCGTTCATTTTTTGTAAAGCATCACATTGCCAGCCTTTTTCTTCTTGAATCACCAAATTTGTTTCTTTTGAAAACGCTTAGAGGCGGGACCACTAGCAAAAACGCCCTTTCAAGAAAAAGTTCTAGAAGAAGGCGGGCGGGGGTCACTTCCTTTTCTGCAATATATCCCTCGATTCGCATTCCCACATTTCACTCGATAGCAAAGTTTATTTTGATCGTCTTGTCAATCGCAGTCAGAGTCGGTCAGTTTGTTGTTTGCAGTACCTTTGCTCTGCGCGGTGGTCGATTCGTCACTCTTCTCGCTTCGCTTCGCTCCGCTCCGAGCTCGGCTCCGAGGTGTGACTTTTTCGGCCCTCCGCTTCTCCTCTCGGTGTGCGTGTCAATTCTTCTCCCCTCTATCCTCGTTTCCTTTCCTTCCCGAAATGGTATCGACCTCCACTTCGCCGTCATCGTCTCTATTCGGCATCTCTTCGCATTCGTATTTCGAGCGATTCTGGTAAGTGTGCCTATTTGTTCGTTCGTGTATTGTATGCTGAATGCATCTTCTTCTCCTTTGCGTTGCCTTCCACATTACCCCTTGTCACTTTTCAATTGCACCCATTCGCCATTAGGTATTTTTCTCAATAAGCGTGGAATTTCGCTGTAAGGCTAAAGCAATACGCCGCATTGCCTTACCATTACACACGTTTTTCGGAGTATCGTTTGATTTCTTCGTTTTCCTACAAATTTGCATAGAAGTTTACGGCACTTGTTCTCTTTTATGCAATGGTTTCGGGTTAAGTTTTCTCTTTTTCGTCTGACTCTGATTAGATGCAATTCTTGATTCTCTCTTATCGACCTTCTTTTTCTTGTGAAGGTGGGGGTTTCAATTAATCTGCTGATTTTTTTGTCATTTTTAGCAGCTGTCTTTTCCAATTACTCTGAACGCTGTTTATTTCATCTTCAGTTTCAGAAAATCAACAAATTTTCAGTTGGTATTGAATTGGCTCCTTATTTGTGTGGTTTTGAATAGGCACCATGCCAATATACTCGATTTTCTCAGTTTGAAATAAAATCGTCTCGACTTGAGCAAGATTCCTCGCTTGTCTCACTTCATGCTAAATAGGCGACAAGTAATGCTCACACTTTCATACTATGACAGTTCATCATCCTCGATATGTCACATCCCTGTAAGTCGAAAAAACTAGACAGCTCAAAATTTCACAAACTACGCGTTTTTCCTAAATTTAGGCGGTTTATCCTACTCTAGCTCTAAACTCAAATCGATATCCCTTTGCGAGTATTTGCTATTTGGTAGTATTTTGTTTGCTATTTGCTAGTTGTTGTTTGCGATAAGAGGGATTAGCTCAATTGGCCGAGGGAAAGGGACGCAGGCCGTCGATCGAATCGGTCGAACCGTCGTCCATTTCGCCGCGCCTAGGCCTATCTTCCTTCCTCTCTCGTCCACTTTTCAAACTTCCGCAAGCTTTCTTTTCCTTTTTCTTTTTCAATTCGTTCTCTTTCAAAAAATCCCTTCATCTTTTGTATCTCTGCCTCTCTGTTTCCCCTTCTCTCGTCATCCGTGTGTCGTATTCGCGCTGGTTTTTGCACTTCTTCCTCTCAGCTCTTTTCGCGCAGTCACTACTCTTCCGCCCTCTTTCCGCATCGCCTTCTCCGCGTCTCTCCACTTTCCCTTCTCTCTCCTTCATTCTTCCGCGCTGCGTGACTGCAGCTGCGCGTAAACACCGTGTGGATTGTTCTGTTCTGTTTCGGATTCAATTCATCTCCAATCGACCTGCAACTCCTTTTGTCTTCTCACTTTTCCGTCTTCCTCTTTCACAATTTTTGTCCACCCATTGTTTCTGTGCACCTCTCATTTTCTACAGTCTTTCTTCTCCAATTCCATTTCTACCTACTCATTCACTTTTCTTCGCAATTTCTTCGTTTTCTATCTCTTCTTTTTCTTCTCTTCAGCTTTCGAACGATGTCCCCAATTTTAATTCGAAATGCCTATTATCATCTCCCTCGCCTTTCTGAATGTGTTCATCTTCCCTCCCACATCCCCTTTCCTTTGCCTTCTCCTTTTCACCGTTTATTTGTTCTTTTAGTCATTTTACTTTATAACTCTCGCTTGCTTATCTCTCTACCAGTTCAAAACCTCGCGCTTTTATTACTGTTCATTAAAAATCGTTGTTTCCAAAGCAAACCACGCAATTTTTCTGACTATTTTTCAAACTGCAGGTGGAGAACTTTCGCTTTTCCTTAAATAAATTCCCGTTTGAAATCGATGGAAATTCGGGTTTTGAATTGCGAGAATTGGCGCTTTTTCCTCGTCGTGCCTGATTCCACCCATTCGGGCTAGCGATCCTCGGTTTTTGCCTAATCGAGAATAATCGGTCTGAATCGGGTGCGATTCGATCTGCTTGCCTTCCCCATCCCTCTATTCCTCTTATGACTCTACCGATAACATCAACAGTCTGCCTCTCTTTTCCCTTTCGACCTCTCGATTTCTCCTTCACTTTTGCCGTCATTTGCGCTTCTTTCGAGTATTCTAGAATCCCCTTCATTAATTTTCCCAGTTGTCAGGTTGTTGTCTTAGTCCAACCATCTTTGAATCGACGTGCTCCACATTCATCATTTGAACGTAAATGCCTTTTTGTCAACGGAAACAGCATTTAAAGTTCAGTCATATTGATCTAAAATCTGTAATTCTTTTGGAAAATTCTTACAGCGATGGTAATAGTTTCGAATAGTCGTGATTAAGAATCGAGCATAGTGTATTTAGTTATCATAAATAAACAAGTTTGAGCAAAACTAAGAATTTACAGTTCAGTGAGGAAATATAGCAAAATTCTATTCAAATTGATCCACAATAAATGAGCGTGCCCGAACTTCATCATAATCACGACTTTCAAACTTGGCCGCGACTATTATGTTTTACAAAATTTCAACATATGCATTATCTCGATTTCTCTGGGTTGGATTTCCATACTTGTCGTTTCTGATAAATCATTTAAAATTGACTTCATTTTAATCTCTTGTACTTGAAAATTGAATTTTCGTAGACAGCGTCAGTTTTCTTTTAAATTTTCTGCAAACTCCTACATTTCTGTACAGCAAAATCGCTTGTTTCTTGGCAATTTCAATGTCACTACCATTTTTGGCGCCTTGCCTTTCCTTTCATTTCCTGTCTTCCATTGATTCCGTTCAGCTATTTGTGTCAGTGTCATTCTGCAGCAGTCTGACTCATTTGCATTCTCCTTGACTCTGCCCTTCCTATCTAATTCTTTCCATTTTAGGCCCCGTTCAACTTCGTCCACATCTCCAATCCCGGACACAGGCAGTCGCGTTGCTTCGTCCTGTTCGGCCCACGAGATGATCGCCTCGGACGTCAGGCCGAAAGTGCATCCTGAATTCGGTATGTCAAAAATGTTTGAATGGTTTATGATTTACGATAAAGATTTTTCATGCAGTCGCTTATTTGATATCAGCCTATTTCATGAGCCTAGAAATTTTATCTTTTCAAATATTTGCGCGAATTATAGATGTTTTTTTTCCTATAATTTAATGCTAATTATTCTTCGTATCATATATATTCGTTCATTGGTGAATTTCATTCATGCGAAATCTCTTGATAAAACCCTTCCGAATTGCTCCTTCTTTCTGCTCTTCAAAGATACCGAACATTCTTTCACAATCTCCAATATTTTCAACATACTTTCCATTACAAATAGAGTAGAGTTTATTTGTGCAAAACCTTGCTGAGCACATTTGTGTCAATAATTCGACCTTCTTAACGCGAACCTATTCACCGTAATTTGACTACGCGCACGTCTTTCAACTGTACCTTCGCATAAATTTCAATCGATCGCAACAATCATTTTTTCCCGACTCCAATAATACTTTTACTGCGACCAAGTCGAAAATTGAAACGCTTCCTCGAAATTTTTCGGATTCGAATCGAATTCTCGCATTTTCTGTTTATTTCTCATTTTGTCGCCCTTCCGACTCATTTCCTATTCCTCGCGATGGCCGTCCCTCGTTTTTGCAGCTTTCAACTCTCAACTTTGTCATTTCTCCGTCTCTCTAACTTGCAATTCAGGCTATTTCTGCATCTCTTGGTCTCTTCATTGTCTCGTTGTTCTCTAGTTTTCCAGTGTCTTGTCCACTTTTTCGTCAGTTCCGTAGTCCAAGCGATATCGATCTTCTGCAGTTCTTCAGTCATGAATCATGTTTCCCCTGCCTCCTTCCCTTTTTCCTCCCTCGCTAGCGGCATTCATTCATAAGGTATCCTCTCTCTCTCTCTCTCTCTCTCTCTCTCTCTCTCTCTCTCTCTCTCTCTCTCTCTCTCTTTCTCTCTACTCTCTTCGCTCAACCTTTCTATTTCTCTCCTCACCTGTATTATCGATTAGTAGTCGACTTCCCCGTCTGTTTGTGCGCGTATTGCTTTTGGTCTTTTCTCTCGTCTCTTTTTTCTCTTTCGTCTCTCATTTATGCATCCTTTCATCATGCTATTTCATTGTGATCAAGATGTTCTTCATCCCAATTTCATGAATTTCACTCTTCAGTGCTCTTCGATTTTTGATAAGTCGATATTCACTTTGATCTTCATCCTAATTAGAGAAACTGAGTTTTCCTCCTACGATACTCAAATGAAAAATCCCAAATCCCGAATTTCTAATGATGCTGCTTGCTACTTCAATTATCGAGTTTATTTTGGATCAACAATACCCTTCCCTCATCTTTGTCATTCATTGCATTAGCATTTCAGCTTCATTCTCGCATTTCCTAGCAGTTTTGCCAGTTTTGTTACTCCTCTCTTCCCTTCCTTCTCAATTTCTCTCTTTATTGTCTCTCCTGCAATGTTTCTGCCAGTCACTTCGTTGTCTTCCTTCCCCCTTCTCTTCTCGTTTCTCTTCTATCTTCTCATTCTTCATACATATTTTTGTCAGTCCAAAGCGAATCCAATTTGCCTCTGTCCGTGTTTAGATTTGTCTTCCCTTTCGCTCTACCCCCTTTGGGTTGTAACGGAAATACACTAATTTTATTAGTTCATCATGCAAAAAATGCGCAAAACCATCATTTTATTGTTAGATTTTCCTTTAAAAAACTATTATTCATGCTATAACGAGTCAAACTCACTTTATGCACTTTTCTCCTGAATTTGATCGATTTATCATGGAAAAATGCGCGAAGAACTATCCTTTTATTAACCCAAATGATCATAATAACTGCCTACAACTTTTTCAGCATATTTTTTTTAGATTGTCCTAAACTATAAGCAATTTATTCCGAAAACCAGTTTCATATTTCGATTGATTCCCTCCTATGCCGCAAAACTCCAACTGTCACTTTACTCTAATGCCATTTCAACAATTTTTCCTAGCAAATTTCGCGTTTCATAATTGGCGTTCTTCTATTTACTTTGGCCCATTATTCTAACTTTCGACAAATAGAATAGTGCATGAAATAACAGAGCATTCATGTCGTTCATGACGTCTTTTCGATCGTTTTCACGTAGATCACCCACTATTTTCCAAAGTTTAATGGCCAATTTTGAAATTTATGATGCGTAACTTACTGCGTTCTCCTTGTGGCTTCAACGAGAACCGAGGTTCATGAAGTTCGACTTCAAAATTCTAAAGGATTTTTAAAATCGTGTGCACTCTGTTCTAGAATATCTAGTGCGATCTCTGTAAAATTGCGTGTTTTGCGATAATTTTGACTTGTACACGAAGTCGTTAGAAGCGGCGTTTGGGGTACTCAAAAATGAATGAATGAGAGGCAGAGTAGCTGAGTGGCAAAAATGCCCGACTATGGCTCTCTGCGCGAGTCGGTGAAATTCTCCACGCTGTTTTTTCTGCCGTCCGTCCAGTTGTCCAGTTGTTTGCCGAAAACACGCTGCCTTTTTCCGCCAGTCAGCAGGCGATCGATTCCACGCACCTTCATTCGTCCGTTGGTCGTTCGTCCCCTACCTGCCATGTTTCACCTTTCAAAACCCACACGATCCCTTTCACGTGTCTCTCACTTTTCTACCTTGATCACTCAAATCTGACTAGTTTTTTCACGATTTCGAAATCGTGTTCAGTTACTCGATACCTGTACCAATTTGCTTGTACCTGTAAAACGTATTTCGTAAGAATCATCGATAGTCTAATTCTAACGAGGCAATTGTATCAAATCTGAAACTATAAATTATATTGAAATCAATTAGTGTAAGCGCCATAGACTTTTTAATGAAAATATCATTGATGCAAACCCAAGTAATCTTTTACAACGAGGTTAAATTTCCTTCTGGAAAAGAAAACTTCAAAAACCTCAAACTTTTCTTTCGACTTCGGAAATCAATGTTTCGCGATGATGCTTTGTAAAAAATCCTTTCAATCTTCTAGGCGCTGTGATGATCTACCTGCCTTCAATCAGCTGCATCAGTCTGCGTCTGCAGTCTCTTTCGTTCTCTTTCTCTTTTACACTCCCTGTTTCTCCAGTCATTATGAACTTCTTTCCTCTCATCCTGGGTCTGACCCCGTTGTGTCCTCCTTTTCCTCCATCCATCCCCGTTCTTCTGTCCCCTTCTTCATTTCAGCACCCCTGCCCAACACTACATTACTCCTCCTTTTCACGTTCTTAACACAATTACTCATACTTCTCCGCTTCCTTTCATCGATGTGCTATGTAGATGTTGGCAATTATGCCAGTTTCCAGTCGATTTCTGCTTCTTTCAATCATTACAGCTTTCCTTCAATCATATCATATCATATCTTTCACCCTCTCCACTCTTTATTATCAACGTTATTTTGATCTTCTAGCTTTTTCACATATTTTCGACTTCTTGAAAGTTGGCATTTCTTCCTTCTTTTCATTTTGACTCTAGATGAACTATTCAGGAATGCCTTATCTTCCGCTATTCTATAGTTTTCTTCTCAAATAAGTTCTACTATACAAGAAGCTGTTATGCGATCATAAATTTCCTAGTTTCGTCTAGTCATTTATTAGATGTTGTTCGCCTTACAGCCGAACATTTTCAATGATAGAACTTGATATTTCGTATACTTCCCAACATCTCATTATTATGTCTTTGCTACACCCACTTTTATCAGTTTGCTGTTTCCAATTTCATTTTTTGACCATAAAAGTATCGAGAGAATGCGATATTGAATGGCAAAAGAACGAAAAGGGAAAATTACGTAGTGAAATTCTAAAAACGCTAAATCATTATGATAAAGCGATAATTGATTTTTGATGGCAAATTTATGAATATAGAGATTTTCAGATTGTTCGATCGACATCGTCTCGAGTGACATCTCAGGTGCAGAGGTGGAAGTCCTCACCAAAATGGAGCAGCTAAATCGGTAGGCAATTTTTATCTATTTATTTTTTAATTTGATAAATAATAAAAATTCTTCAGCTTCTATCATCGTTTATCTGCTAAACTAGAAATAAGATGATTTTTCTTTATTTTTTATTTTTTTCAAAGATAAACTTTGACAAGAAAAATTGAATGATAGCGCCTAATTATTGAAAATCGCTCTTCTTGCCGTTCTTTCGTCAAAGCAATCAATCTATGCAGAACACGATCGCTGTTTCTATTTTGAACGTTCGAAAAAGTAGTAAGAATGCGCTCTTCACTAGTTTTCCCTCCTAACACATGTTGCCAACGGCTTTTTCCTCTTCCTGTTGTTGCCTGGTATGAATTTTTCTCTTCAAAAGGCCTCTTCGAGAAAAAACAATGCAAAAATCATAGATGAATTGGGTTTTTTCTCGAGAATTTTAAGGATAAATTGCATTTTTGTCACTGGATGACAGGATTTGTTTGGAATCTGTCATGTTTGTGATTTCTGAAATCCTTCTGTCTCACATCTTTTTATATCCCCTCTCTCAATTATTCATGCCCAGTGTCTTGGCCAAAATGGGCTGCTTCTTGTCATGAAACTACCCCTCGAAAGTCAGCAAGAATGTCAGAAAGGGAAATCTAAAGGGAAATTCCAAGTTCCAAATTTTCCACATTCGTGACATGCCAAGGGCCGATTGGGGAAATTTTCGAAGAAAAGAGAGAAGGATTGTGATAAACAAAGAGAGTGAAGAAAGACGAATGGCTTGAAGGGCTTGACTTATGATTATGAGAAGGGAAAGAGTGACAACAAGCTGCTCGAATCTCTGCTGAAATGAAATAGCCTTTGTCCAGTCTTTCTTTGACTATTTGCATAGGAAAATCGATGACAGGTTCGAATTCCAAGTGATTAGGAAAGCTAGATTTTTTTGAAATATGATCCATTCTCAAGAGTTAGTAATGGCTTACCTTCTGGCTGAAGATCACCTTTATCACTATTTGGAAGCTGAAAGATTTCTATGGCGGTCTATTTTCATTTATCGATTATCTCAGATCCAGCGTGATTAGATAAATCGATATGATTGATAAGGACAGTGATAAATGATAAAGGATAGATAAATGGGCTAATTGCAGGTCTAATGAAGAGGACGCGAAGAGTGTGGCGTCACGAAAAAGCGGATCCACAAGCGGAAGTCCGAAGACGAGGGAGAGCATCCCGCCTGAAGAGGAAGAGGTCATTTTTACTGATTTACTGGAAATTTGCATAATCCTTTTTCAAATGTTCGGAGTGATAGTCTGATAAAATGACGAGGCAAACATCACTTTTTTTAAAAACTGCAAAATTTTTTTAAATGGGGAAGATTTCAAAATATCTTGCCATTCTTATTTTTTTCTGAAAACTCAAAAAAAATTCATAAATCAAACAAAGATTTTAAACTTTCGCACCATTCATTGAAACATGTTTCCTTGATCATTTCGTCAATGCGTAGATAATCCATCATCTTTGAAGAAGACTTATGAATTTATCCAAAATAAATTACGTATTTTGATCTTCACATCGATAATTTCAGGAAGATTTATGGACAGTTTGGGGCGAGTTGGTGAGGAATTGGGAGGTCGAAGCGAAGAAACGATGGCCTTACATCAAGGTATTTTTAATTGGTATAACTTTCGAAAGCCAGTGACTTCAGAGTCTTGTAAAACGAGGCATTCCTCAGCATTTTCGGACAATCGCCTGGCAATTGCTGGCCAATGCGAGTGTGTCTTCGGTCCACGAAATGTACTCGGAATACATGCGGCAGAGCTCCGTCTATGAGAAGGTACATCTTTTTCTTACTATTTAGGAATTGTCTGATTCAACTATTTCTGTTGAATTTGAATTTATGTTAATTTTATCAAACGTGATTTTCTTTGCTTCTCAGAAACTTTTTACTTTGAATTATGAGGATGAGTTATTTCATAGTATAACCTCAGGTGATTCTACGAGACATTCCCCGAACTTACCCCGAATTGGAGTTCTTCAAAGACGGCGGTCGAGGACAATCGTCTCTGTTCAACGTGATCAAGGCTTATTCCATTCACGACAAAGAAGTCGGCTACTGCCAAGGAAGTGCCTTCATTGTCGGATTACTTCTTATGCAGGCAAGAGATTTCGATTTTCACAAAAATAAAGGTGATTTCTAGATGCCCGAAGAAGAGGCTTTCGCAGTTCTGTTGCGATTGATGGAGAACTATCGGCTCCGAGAGCTCTACAAACCGACCATGACGGATCTGGGACTGTGCATGTTCCAACTCGAATGCATCGTTCAGGAACAGGTTTGCTAAATTACTTACTTGAAATTTCTGAACAAATTTCTTAAAGTTCACACATTTCTTTCATCTTTGATACTTTTCTGCAATAAGCACGTTTTATTGCAAGTTTCTTTATGCTCAATTTCAAAAGCTCTTACCCTTCTCCATCTGTTTTGTCACTCGTCTTATGATCCTTCTAAACTTCGGATCATCAATTCGAATTTCTATCGAAACCTGGATTGTGATGCGTGAAAACATATTGAAACTGAAAGCAGCAAAATATGAGTGCAATTCATAGAAACTACTTTTTCATTGTAGTCTCGACCATCTTTTCTTTTGCTGCATACTTTCAAAAAATAATATGAAAATTATTATGGATCACTATAGAAATGATTTATGTTCCATATAATCCGATTTTAGATGCCTGATCTTCACGCTCATTTCAACAATGTAGGCTTCCATACGTCAATGTTCGCCTCTCCCTGGTTTCTGACTTTGTTCACGACGACGATGCCGCTCGAAATCGCCAACCGAATCATGGACTGCTTCTTGGCTGAGGTCTGGCAGAAAATTTAAAATTGTCCATTTTTGGATCCCTATTTCAGGGTATGGAGTTCATTTTTTGCATAGCGATGTCGATTCTACAGCAGGCAAGGATCGACTTGCTTCGATTGGATATGGAGGGAATGTTAAAGGCAGGTTTACTTATCTTCAAGAACTTTCGATAATTTAGCTTCTTTCACATTTCCTATTCCAAAAATGTAGCTTTTCCTTTGGATTTTAAAGATCATTTGGAGTTTATACACTCTACGTTTTCTTCAATGTATTTTTATCTAACCATTTTTCATTTTTCAGTACTTCCAACGCGACATTCGAGAGCGATTCGAAAACGATCCAGATCTGCTGTTTCACGTCGCCTACAAAGTGCAACTCAATCCCAAGAAAATGAAAAAGTAGGCAGAAAAATAATTCATAGAAATTTTACGTTTCCAGCTTTACGAAGTTAGACTATTTTTGAAATATGAGTCATAAAAAACGATAAAAATAAATGCTTTTGATAAGAGCAACTATTTTTACAGGCTGGAAAAAGAGTACCTGGCGAAAAGGACCAAAGAGCAGGAGGAGGCAGTCGAGTTGAGGGTCAGTTACTCATTGTTCATTTTTTATGCTTCTCTTACTAAGCAGATATTTTATTACTCATCAATTTCTTATCAAATACTGAAGGACTAATGAAGAAAACATTCTAGAATATTTTGAGGCTTAATTTTACCAGCCATTATTCTGATACCGATCAGTGAGGTCCGTTCGTTTTTATGTGCCGCAGTGACTCATTCAAATTCAAAGGCAAAACTGTCTGTTAGTCACGAAATGTTATGGTTATGATGCTGATATTGATATATTGTGATATTGCTGAGGCTATTGAATTGAGAATGGCTATGCAAACTCGAATTTCTATCTTCTCCTATATTTTTCATGCTCTAAAAATAGTGATATTGGCGCCCGAAATTTTTATTTTTTTAATTCCGAGTGTTTTTACTCTCTGCTAAAATTATTACTTGATCAAATTCATTTAGCAAAGCGAGTTTTCATCGCATAGTTATTCTATCCCACCACTAAAGGATAACATTAGCTAAAAGTGGATAGACAGACAAGCAACATTTTGGTTTATCGACAGATTTCGGCAACTTGTGGTAATATTACCGGTTTTGGTCTAGAAAGAAAAAGTTCATGATCCAAATAGTTAGCAGCGTATTCTGCCAAAAATTCTCACGTCGAGGATGCAAAGCTTTTCTGACAAATTTGCATTTTTAACCTCTAAATTTCCCGACTTATTCCAAAAATGACTAAGCTTTCGAAAGTAGTAAAATTCAACAATTTTATGACAATTTGGGAAAGTAGACGCATCGTTTCTTGCGAAATTGAATAAGACTTGGCAGGAAAAGGGTTTTCTTTTACCAGCATCTTGTATGCCAAGATGCAACTTACAGCTATTTTTCGCGTGTATGCAAATTTTGAACTTTCTTTTATGTATTCAGAAATTGAGAAAATGTATTTTCTTTCGCATTTCGCCATTTGCCAATTCCAAATGGTTGCATCATTTGATTTGCCCCTTTCAATTGACCATGCCGCAAGTTTGTGTTTCTGTTATTGCCAACCGTCTTTTCATCTTCCAGTTTTCTTCCAATTCCCCCAACCTTTCTTTTCCATCATCTCGACAGTAGAGTTACTCCCTTCTTTCTTCAACTTGTGGGCGTGTCTCTGTTCATGTTATTTCGCTGTCATTTCATTCTTTTCCCCTCCCATTTCGTCATGTTCTCTATTTTTCTTTGGCTTTTCTGTTTCTCTTCATTTTCTCTGCTTTCCGCAATTCTCTTGCACTCTACAGGCTGATTCATTTCCTGTGTCAAATCTCCATCTGTCAATTGCTAATCGGTCGATTTTCTTGAATTCGAGGTCTCGACAATTTGTCGTTCTGAATTCGAAATTTCCATAGGGAAAATGCAACTCCGTCAAGTCCGAATGAAAAAGAAGTTTACTTGGACGAAGAAGGTAAAGAAGTTTAATTTTTGATCATTTCTATCACTCCGAATCAATATTCTCTCATTACAATCCACCGTTTCATTATTAGAAATTCTCCAATTCCTTATCTGAAATCAATTATCCTCCCTTTTTCGGACTTTTCCTATCAAATTATCAAATCACACGCTCCATCGGCCCGGGAAATTTGTCTCTATTGTCGTTGTACAAGTTTTTCTTGCCTTTGTTATTTCGAAGTGTTCATCGATTACTAATTTACTTCGATTGGAATCGATCTTTTCTGATCCGGAATAATCCAGTCTTACCCTCCATCTGCCTGGATCTTTGATGTGCACTTGATGATTCTCTTCTCGATTCGATATGTCTCCATTTCTTCAATCAACCTCTTCAATTTCACGTTCTACACACAAGAGACACGGGGGGAGGAAATACAAGAATACAGCGGTAGTGAGAAAGTCGAGGAGGTGAAATACAAGGCGCCTTGCTCTTTGCCTCGGGAAACACAACTTTTCCTACATTATCCATTATCCAACATTTCTTATGTTTGTATGCTCACAAGTTGTAATTTGACGCTCACTTTCAAACGATTCTTGCTAGAAAAAAAATCACGGAATAAATGAAAGTAGTGTAATTCCGTGTAAAAATAGGTCATTTTTTCTCTGAATCCTTTACGATATTCTATACTTTAGCAGCATTTTTATTACAGTTTTTAATACTTTTTCCTAGAACTTTATAATTCTGCGAATATTCCTTAAATTTTGCCACCATTTGTTCTAAAAAGGGCACTAGAAGTGCTCATCTTTTGTCTTCGATTAACATGCGAATTGGTCCTCTTTCATATTCCCTCCCCTTTCGCTAGCCTTTTTGTCCAGTGAGCGGTGCAAATTCGCAATTATCCACAGGCAGTCATAAATATAGCCCTAGTCCCAGTGACAGGGGATTTGTACGGAAATGTGAAAATGAGAGGGAAGCACATGGATCGGACATTCAATGAATAGTCTGGCAGATATGAATTGAATAGATTTATGAATTTCAAATATTGAATACCATTGAATTTTCGATCACAAGCCTATTGAATGGCATTTTTAGAGCTTTTGGGAGACTCATGGTAATGAGTGACAATTTCCGGAAATAAAAACAAAATCATGATAGGAATAAAACAATGATTTTTCATCAGTTTGGGAATATCCCAGCAGAAGCCAAGCGTTTTTGATATCATCTTCAAAAATCTTGTGTTTTGCTTATTTCCCAGCTTCGTATTTTGTCAACATCCGTGCAATCCTTCCGTGCATTTCTACATCTGCTCTGTTCATCTGTGGGTTCCCTTCGGCCGTTCAGCTTTTCCCTTTTTCCCTGTTCTATTTGCATTCACTGATTCCCTTTTGTTGTGAGCGGCGTCCAAATCAAAATCGAAAAGCTGTGTATTTTTGACTTTTCTCGATTAATCGCCAAGAAAAAGTACGGCCTTGACACGCAAAGCAAAAGAAAGAGACCTAGTAAATGGTAATTCGAAGCTAGCCAAAATAGTCCATTTTAGCAATGATAAAGTTTGATGCTCATTGACAAAGTTGAAAATTTTATCCCTATCTTGACCTTAGTTATTGAAAACGTGTTTTTATCACAAGAATTGCCAATTTCAATACTTTACTTAGAGACCGCCAGCCATTCTGCCAAATTCACTCTGGCATTACATTTCCTACATTTTTCAGGGACTGAGGTGCCCCTCTAAACATTCCCACCGAAAAAACTGCGAAAAAATACGTCACTGATTAAAAAATTGATAAAATTTAACGCGAAAAATCGAGAAAATCGCTCCTTTTCGTGGACAATGGAAAGGGGCGTGGCCTATCTGCAAAAGACACTATGCCGTTCGCTCCCCCTTTCTTTCTCTGCCTTTGGGAATCTTTTTCTCTGCACTCTCCTCCATTTCAGCATTGGCTTCTTTTATATTTTCGCGAATTATCAGGATCTCAGCTCGGCGCCGCAGGATTTTTCTGATTTTTTCACTGAAGATAGACAATTGACCAACTAATCAAAATATCAAATAAAAACACATGTGCCTTTAAAAATATGACTAGGGCGATCCAAATTAGTAAAGACAAAAAAATGGTCATTTTGAAATGAATTTAAAAAATATTTTTTGATAAAATTCCACTTTTTTCTTTTGACTATTATAATTAGGGAGTATTAATTTTTATTTTAGTCAAGTTTTCAGACGATTTTACCGATCCCTTGTAAAGATACAGTACCCCAAAGGCGAGCATCTATTATTGCCTCGGGAAAAGTTTGGCGCCGCAGGATTTTTCTAATTTTTACATATTTTGTAGACATCAACTAGGTGTACCGATTCATCAAAAAAAATGAAATGTGCCTTTTTTATAACTCGAAATATTAGCATTTTCGTAATTTGGTGTCCATTTGACGCGCATTTGCGGACTTCTTTCGCACCCGATCAATAAATCGATATCACCACGTGAAAGAGCGGTATCGAATTGTATAGTAGGTATCGATAAATTATTAAAAACAAAAGTAAAACAAAAAAATCGGCGATAATCGAAAGGGTTATCAACTATGGACACTTTTGAATCCAGTGAAAGGGGCGGGGCTTGGCGGTCCCTAACTTTACTCATCATTTTCTCAAATTTCTCTTCCATCGTTGAAATTTGTAAAACAAAATGTGAGGATAAGTTCAATTTCCAAACTCCTGTCAATCTCTTGAAATCTCGCAAATTCTGCCAAGCGGTTTCGAGTTGCTTCGAACTATTGACATTCGTCCCTGCAATTAACAAGCGAAGTGCCTGTTAAACTGATTGATTGATAAGCAGAAAAGCGATGAAGATGAGTGGAAAAGATAATCGCAAATGAGAGGAAATAAGGGATATTTGCGGTTTTGTGTGAATCTCAGAATCTCTTCCCTTCATGCTTCTGATCCCGTGACAGGGCTTGTCTTGCTTCGCCAAATCTGCAAATCAATTCCCCTGCCTGTCTTCTCGCTATTTATCATCTATTCAGGTCTCAGTCTTCAATCAAATCGAAATCATAACAAAGTGGTTCATAAAAATGAACGGACAGTTGACAAATTCATTTATCTATCAGTCACACTTATGATTTTTTTTTACAAAAACACTAAATTTAATCTAATCTGGTAACGAAAATGGGGTGATAACGGTCATTGAAATAAAGAAACGAAACAGAATGAAAATAAGTTTAAAAATTAGATTTTTGAGCTCGAATTTATTCGAATAATTTGATATAACGAGGATTTTTTGGAAAATATTTCATTCAAATGAACAAATCAATGTTCACTCCAGAATGTGATTTTATCGAAATGTAGATTTCTACTAAATTTTATAGATTATTCTCGATTTTACTGATTATGCGAATTTTCAGAGGTTGCGCACGGAAAACCGTTTATTGAGGCAGCGAATCGACTATCTCGAGGCGGAATCCTCTGCGCTGGCCGATAGACTCGTCAAGGGCCAGGTAACCGATCAACAAGAATCCTCGAAACTAGAGCAAACAATTCAGGTGAATTTGGCAAAGGAGGCCGAAAACTGCATCAACATTGCACACGAATTGAGCAAATTGCGAGATATCAACAGTGATGCGCACAAGAAACTGGAGGATGCCTATGAGACTATCAGGTCATTTTTCAATATTTATCATCTCAAACATGATTCGGAAAAATGAATAATAAAAGCACAAAAATAAATGTAGTACAAAACCTAATTTTGCGATTTTACTTCTCGTTTTGATTTCTTCTGATTTCAATTTAGTTTTTCAAAACATTTCACTATTCCTTTTCAATCCCCTAAAATTGATTTGAAATTCCGCGAATACAATTCCTTTTGAAACTTGAATAGAAATGAAATGACACATGCATTGTCGTATATTTTTGGGAAGTTTGTATAGTGTTGATGATTCAGGGAGTTGTCCTCGACGAAGCGCGACGAGTTCGTGGAGATGGGCATCCAAGTTGACGACACGACCATGATCGAGAGGATTCACTCCCTCACGCAGGAACTCATCGATGCCCACACCAGACAGGCTGATAGTGAAAACACCATCAGGGAGACCAAGAATAGGATCTTGGTAAGTAAATAATGTTTGCTTTAGCTTTTTAAATTGAGAAAAAGCAGAATTTCATAGTATTGAGATGACGTTTTTCTTCGAACTTTGTTGTCATATGGCAGTAGTTTATCTGAAATTGAAAAATATATCTCGCAAATAGAAGCTTTGTGAAAAAGTTTCTTTTTAGTAGTTTCTTAAAGTTAGCGAGGGGAAAAACTTCATCACGAATTGTTTCTCGAGCTATTTTCGTTCACTCATTTCTAAATTTACTTCTTTCACATTCCTTCGTTTCTGCGGCATATCATCTCAGACTCGGATTTGTGACATTCGATCAGCAAACTGAGCGGTGCGAAAAATTACGCGACAGGTTTCGAGTTTCACTACTTCTGCAGGAAACGTTCAGCATGAATTTATAATTTCTTCCGACAAAACAAAATGCATTACATAAATTTTCTGGATCTCTGCAAAGTAATCTATTAGGAGAAATGCTATTTGTCAGTTCATGCATTTCGAAAAATGACAAATTAGGAGAAAATTAGATGGAGAAACCGGTTGAAATGAAGGAAAGAAGCAAGGAATTGCGAAATATCTGAAGATCAATTTTATGTTTTCATCTGTCTGTCCATCTGTTATCTATGAAATTGGAGGTTTCTGAAGTTTCAATGGTCGATTTTTAACTGATTCAAATGAGAACAGATTTACTAAAAGTTTACATTTAAGAATATAGGAAGATCTTCATATTCTAATTCAGGAACTGGAATCTGCGAACAAGCGATTGCGAGAGGACGAGCCATCAGAAGGCATCGCCGGACTGCAGGAGGAGCTGATCTCCGTCAAGATGAGAGAGGCTGAGAGCAGCCTGGCGCTGAAGGAAATGCGACAGAGGATGGCTGAATTGGAGCAGCAGTGGGCGGTAAGGGATTTTGAAAGAATCGTAAAAGCTCGATTTCGAAGAAAATATGGGACATTTTTGCATAATTAGCTCATTTAGCGTAACGAGAAAACGATGAAATCGTGTAAAGCCAACTATCAATTGAGAAAATTCTGTCAAATCCGTTTCATTTTCACATTTCGTCTAACATTCCAATTTAGAGCTTTGCTTTTTTTATCGAGTTTCTGAATTTCCTGCAGAGATGTTCATTTATGAAAGCAATTGTTTCAGAAATACGTCCATGACCGAGCTTTCGATCAATCGCCCACGTCTGAGACTGCAGAGCCACCGAAAGAGTCGAAAGAGAAGGAGCAGCCCTCTCCACCTATTGGGCAGCTGAATTCTGCAAGGGCGAAACTGGCGAAGATCACAGCCTCGCTGATGGGAAGTCCTTCGGAGGAAGAGGCAAATGGCATCACTGTCAGAGAGCTGGAAGATCAGCTCATGGGGGTGAGGATCAAAGAAATCGACACACTAGCTGAACTCAAGGAAATGAGACAGAAGGTTGGGGTTTTTGAAAATAATTCGAAAGATAAATCAAATAGGAAAATTTGATTTTTCAATCTTGTCTGTGTTATATGAGGTTATCAAATAAGTACTATAGGTTAAGTGATCTTATTTGAAACTTTATCATAGTGTAACTTCATTCATTTTTATTGCTGATAGTGGGAATTTGAATTATTTACTTGATAATTTAGGTGATGGAGCTCGAGACACAAAATCACGTCTGCACGAATCAGCTGAAGCGACAAGACGATGAGATGAAGCGATTGCGGGAGGAGATGGAGAATCTTCAGAAGGCAAGAATTTGACAGTCTGCAAAAAACAAGACGACGAAATAGTGTTGAAAAAAACATACAATACCTTTCTTCTACCTTACCCTATACTATTTTGCATGTCTTATCGTCTTGTTTTTTCCAAATTGTCCAAGAATTGTTCTTGGCGATAATTTCGAATAATTCAATTTTAGACCAGGAAAGAGCTCGAGAATGAATTGAAAGAGCAGAAGATCAAATTCGTGCAGAGGGAAGGCGAACTAAAGGAGGAGTGTATCAACGAGCGACTGAAATATTCAGAAGCCATGCAGAACATTCAGGACTTGAAGCAGAGTATTGCACAATTAGAGTTGAAGGTAAAATTTGACCCTCAAATATGTTTTGAAAAATTCTTTTAGAAGGCCGAAAAATGGACTCGAAATCAACTGAGAGGCAGCTCGGTGTGCGATCTGGATGACGAAACGGTAGAATTTTTAAAAATCAACAAAGAAACATTAGGATTTTTTTTACATATTTGCAAAACTGATAGAAAATGAGACATTGCTGTTTAAAACATCTAATAACTTAAGAATTTGTTGTTTATAGAACTCGCATGGCTCAGCCAGCTCAAATGGAGACGCGCTCTCGCTCGCTTCGGATGACATGAACGCGCTCGTCGCTGACATGGCCATCAAAGTGCCCACTCTCGAAGAGCTTGTTGAGGTAAGACATCTGAAACAGATCGTCGTCAATTTGATATTCCGTTAGGTTAGAATCCACTTTCTCGGAAGAAAACATTAAATTATCATGATGCATCATCATTCGAATAGGAATATTCAATTCTCATCGAGTCGATATTTAGAATTTTAGAAAGTTATACACAAGACAGCTCTGATTTATTTATGATTCCAACTAATGCGATTCCAGGAGAAAACTGACGGAAACGATACGACAGATTCTGGAGTTCAATTGTCTGATGCTCGATAGAACAGTCAGGCGTTTGGAATTTAAAAAAATCAACCTCGACCCTCCTGCCCGTGCTATTTCTGATTCATTGAGGAATTTTCGAAAAATCCTTCGATTTTCTCGAATTCTCGAATCCTGATCAGAAAAGGACGAAATTTGCTCGGCAAATCAAATCTCACAACTCTTTCTCCTTTCCAATACGTGGTCCAAATTAATTTGTCGTCTATATTGAATACGGTATTCATTTTCTATTCTTCTACTTTCTATGCTAATCCAGTGGTATTTGTACAGTATCTTCCCAACATTTGACTTGTATTTACCCTTCAATTATCAATTTTTCTGAAACCTAGGCGGTTTTCTGTGTTATTTCGATACGATTTGCTACACAAAGCTTAGTCATTTTATTGCATTTCGGAATGCATAATATTTCTCTGATTTTTTTAATTTCTGAAAAACTTCGTGAAAATTCTGTGATCGCATTCCTCGTCGCCTTTCTTTTTTCATATTTTAGCGATTTAAAAAATTCATCGTCGCTTTCTGAGTCTGTTGAAATTTTACTATCTAAGAAAACGATGATGTTACTCAAATTTTGTTAGTTGTTCGAATTTCTTAATTTTACTGATATCATTCAATGTTATCGTTTGTCTTATCAGACTATTAATTGATCGATTTTGTGTCTGCAGCAGAGCGGCCTTACAAATTATCACTTCGGCTTCCGAGGAGCTCAAAATTTTATCAACGGATTTTTCGTATTCGACATTTTATTGGAGTCTTTTGTCTCTTTCCCTTCGAATACGAATTATTTCGAAGAGGTAGATGTTTTTATCCAACGAAATCGCGTCAAAGTTTACCCTAACTAATGGAATTTAAAAGTTCATCTGACACGATTTTCTAGTGCATTGTGCCCTAATTTATTCCATTTCGATTGTGATGATTAGATGCAAGAATATCAGAGTTTCCAATGAAATAAAGATTTTATCTTCAGTTTTTTCAACGATGTATTGAATTAACATGAAGGCTTAGAGATTGATTTATTCATAGAATTTATGTCGGAGGCAGGGCGCTGTAGTTGAGGGTGATGAGAGAAGGAGAGTTTTGGGTGCAGAAGATAAGTTGGAAGTCGTCGAGATTCAACTGTCGCCTAGCCTCTGGCCCTACGATTTTGAGAGAAGGAGTGCGAAGGAGAACGCGGAAAGAGAACCAAGAAATGCGATTGTAAGCGACCACGTACATTAGTCCAATCGGTCCAAAGAAAAAGGAAGCACGGAGATTTTACAAACGTTTATTTTTCAAGAACGAAGTTTATGCCGCAGGCCAAGATTAATAGTCTCTGTGTCTTGGGGGGCTTTGTTGGTAGGAGAGCCAGAGACAGCGAGTGGTATGAGAATCGCGATACGGGTGGTACTACGAACAAAAGGTTACAGTAATCGAAAGGTCTAGTTCAACTCCAAAAGATTATCTCGCCTGGGCCGACAAAGAGGAAGAAGGGGGTCTGTTGGATGGACGGAAACGTAAGGTAAGCACAGGAATGAGGAAAGGGAGCCAGACAGAATGCGGTTAACAGAGCCACGATAAAGGGTTAGTCACTTCGAAGATAATAGGCAAGTTATTACGAAATTATTTATTATCAATAACTGGATTACAAACAAGGATAAAAACGGGAAAAAATTGAGAGTACGAGGTTGGTAACTGTCGATTGAACCAAGGATAAAAGCTAGTGTCTCCCAGCAGAGCGGTCAATGCCCTAAAAATAGTGAGCGTGGCTACTGCAAACTCAGGGCTAGCGGCGGGTGCCTTGTCAAGAAAACTCAGGTTCTGCAAGAACAAAGTTCTACAAATACAAAAAAAGCCAAAAACTCAATTCAAAGTAGATTATTATTCAACACTGAATAGAAGGAAAGAATGTTCGTCAGAATACCAAATTCTGTTCCAGTGGTCGGTTAGCTCTACTCTCCACTGGCATCAATGATCCGACGTGCGGTCGCGAGACTGCTACCTTGGGCCTCTTGAGAATTCGGGGCAAATCACCCACAGCCGCCTGCTTGGCAGTTTCTGGAAAGGAAAGCTTAGCCTGAGACGAGAGAGGAAGAGTAGCCTCCGAAATTACAGAATCGACGATATCCGACAGCTTGGCTGAGTCTTGTCAGAATGTAAGTCTCGAGCCGCTAGTCTGCTCTTTTATATGCCAACCCTCGAGGAGAATGTGAGGTTTAAAGAATTAGAAACCAGATTAGATACTGTGAAATAGTATGGTGGAGAGAAAGATTAATATACGAAAGTTATCTGGTGAGTATATACTAATGGATACAATATGATGATTAAGTTGCGCAAGAGTGGCACCCAAAAACAATTTAAAATTTGAAATAACATTATTATGTACACTAAATGATGAGATCATGATTGATATCCATTAAGCTTCGTGGATCTTCGCGTTCTGGAACTCGACACGTAGACGACGAAGAGAGCCGAAAAAGAGTGAAGTCCAGTTCCTAAAAAGATGGACGTGGCTAGTTGAACTCAGGGTCAGCGGCGGGCGTCTTGCCGTAAAAAGAAAAATTGTGAGGTTCTGCAAGAACAAAATAAATAAATAAATAACTTAAATTTAGTGCTTCGCACATACTTCTTCAGACTGCCTTTACGAGTCGTTCATAGAATCCGCCTTTCCACGGTGCATATGGTGTAATGTGGTGCCACTCGATTTGGTTCTGCACGATGAAGTCGTGTATTTCTCCTGATTCTCGCCATCTTATAATGGCCTCACCGAGGATTTATTCGCCCAAAATAAAGGTAGGTGCGTTATCGCATGTGATTGAGGATGGAATTCCTCTACGAGCTACGAAACGTTTCAGGCAATTTAAGAACGAAAAGGTGGTTAAGTCGGGAACAACTTCAAGATGAAGAAGCCAAGTAGCTGTACAGATTGGCTAAACAAATTCGTAATCTATTATTGCTTAGTTTTGCCTACCATGGACCCACTGCTGAAATAAGAAGCGGGAATGTAACCTCCGTTTGCATTCCGGGCACGGCGGGAGTGTACAGAGAATATTTGCAATTTAGATACGCTAGGCTCAAATTTTGGATAGTTGAAATTTCATTCGAAATGTGCTAATTTAGATAGCAGAAAGAATGGTCCGATTTAGACAGACATGGCATCGTCAGAGTTTGAACAGAATGCAAATGAATCCAATAACCCGACCTGCTACTTTATATAGTGCAGCAACAAGTCGATTTCACACCAATTGGGCATAGACAGTCAATATTTTAGAGCCTTTCTGAATGACTGAAACAGTAGTTGCTAGTTTTTTAAACGAGAATAAATCAATTAATTCGACTAGCAGGATCATGAAAACAAACCAAAAAGAACGATTTCTACATCAGTGTGTGAAGTGGCTATCCGGAAACCGCACGACATCAAAGATCTCAAGACATGCAAAATAGTATGTATGGTTAGGATAGGGTATTGGTTGTTAGGACTTCTTTTCCTATACTATTTCGCATATCGTGAGGCATGAATGTTGTGCGATTTACAATGTTGCCTGTGAAATTGAACTTGTAAGATGGCATTGATGATGCGTTTCTGTAGCAGATTCAGTACTTTGACTGTACAAGCTGGTTTCAATGATACCGATAATTCACAGTATTTTGCAGATCAATTGAAAATTGAGGTAAGAGATTCTAAGAGTGTAAATCACAATCACTCATGTCCCTTATGCTATTGATTCTGATTGTTCTGGTTATTACATCAACATGCATGCAGTCACAACCAGACTTCTATATTTTCTCGTTCTATCGATTGAATTATCACTAGTTCTCGCTCAAGGACCATATTATCCAAATCATTGGTATGGTGCAAATATGGTAATTTCGTATAAAAGTTACGCCGATTTTATAAATATTCGTAGGGGAACATTCGTAGTGGCAAAGTCCCCGAATTTAATCCGATTCCTGTGATGAATGAAGGTACTTTGGCCCCACATGTTTGTGGATTCAATACCTTCACGAGGTATGAACTTTGATGAAAATAATATCATTTTTATTTTGCTACTTCGAGCAATCGAGAGATATTTCTTTCAGTGCAAACAATCATTAGAAAAATTATTACATTTAATATTACAGTTCATCTTCAGAAAATGTATGGATCCCGAAAATTATTGTCCAGGCCGATGTATGAATTTTCGCTACACCTACAACACTCTTTACGATTGTCGTTGTCTTGTGATCAAGTAATACTTCAACAAAGTTTGGAATAATCACTTTTATTTATATTTCATTGATTGATATAAAATATAGCTCTTGAGTAAAGAATGAGTGGTTTGACATACCAAATGTACATACAATTTGTGCAGTATTTGATTAGTAATGCCTATGAAAGTACACATACAGAGCAGGGCAAATTGCTCTGGAAATTCGTATTTCGAAGAGCGAGAAATCGAAAAATGAAATTTTCATAGTCGTTTTTACGAGTTTCAATTATGAAAGATTTCTCCCTCCAGTGTATGTTTTGCTATATAATTTAGTTTAACTATGGTCCAA
Source organism: Diploscapter coronatus (assembly GCA_964036155.1). Taxonomy (NCBI): domain Eukaryota; kingdom Metazoa; phylum Nematoda; class Chromadorea; order Rhabditida; family Rhabditidae; genus Diploscapter; species Diploscapter coronatus. The sequence goes on along the minus strand of OZ038422.1, from coordinate 83,312,640 downwards.
TAAGGTGTTTTGGTCATGAAAGGTTGGAGGTTTTAAGAATTATAGCATTTTTATGATAGAGTAAAACTTTATCTCATTACAATTCTTCATAATGTATGTAGAAAAGTATAATTTGATGTTTTCATATAAAACATAGCATAAATTTGCATGAAACACGCACACACGACTTGTTACAAATGTGGAGAGAAGTTGAAAGCCATTGGAAATGAAGAACATGTTAAAATGATGAATTGAGAGGAAGAGAAATGGGGAATGAGACATTTTGACAGATATTGACATTCAGGGGTCGGCAGTGATCGAATACTGATATCATAGATTGTCATCGAAAATGCTAAAGAATAATGATCTGCAGAAATGGTTTCAGACCGATCACTCCAATTTCACTTACCCTGACAACAATGTGACAATTGACAATGAATGAAACACTCAGAACAGCTTCAAGGCATCAAATGGTTTGGCAAATCGATTGACATAAAACAACAACAACACAGCTAACAACGAGAAGAGAATATCGCAATGTGCAATCAAATTGAATTCATTTTGATCTTGGAGCAATGTGATTTGGTGAGGAATATGGGGATTCAAATCAGAAAAATTCGGAATTCTTTAGACATCCATAGAATCGCCACATTTGGTCAAAGATTGATAAACTATGCCGATGATTCTCTAAATATCAGTCGTCAGGTTCTAATATTCTAACTGTCTGAAAATCACCAGCTCAGATATTTAATCGAGAAAATCTGATCGGAATATCCTCGGTTGATGCAATTGGCTTATAATAAGTAGAAAGGCCTTGTAGATATATTTATAGAATGATGATTACTGAAATATGTCAAGTCGGTTAATAATATAAATTCTGTGAAATAACAAATAAAAACAAGCAGAATCACAATTGAGCAGGAAATTGGAAATACACAAGATGCAAGCAAATTCTTGATCCCTATGTACACATCTTGGCCTATCGTATCATGATCTCATTTAAGAATCATAAAAAACTGTCATAGTGAAGTGGCGATATGATAGTCAAAGAACACCGTTTACATTTCTGTATTGCATCCTCAAATTTCGTATGATGATCGCATAAAGGAATGAATTTTGACGACGCTATTTTTATAAATACAACAAGTTCTTGAACTGCTGAGGTATCAAGCAGAATTGACACATTGACTACTTTAAGGTTACTTTTCGTTAAATATTGTTGTAGTCCCCTTTTCCAGATAATGTGAACTGGGTTTACAAACATTTAGCCAAAGTGACATTGTAAATGTGGTCGATCTACAGGTATTGCTGATATGAGTTTTCAATCCTCATCAGTGGCAATTCTGAGCCTCTTGCCGCCCACGCAGTCGTCGTCGCTCTCCTCGTTTCCACTCATTTTCGAGTCATTCGTCACTGCGTCAGTCACCTAAAATATCCACTCGTTCATAATGTCTCGAGACCAAACTCTACTTTGAACTTCATTCTTCTATTTATTCAACAATTGCTATGTCTGAGAACAAGAGCGTTTCTAAATGCTATTCAAGGCTGTGTTCTGTGCGTTTCACGCGGCCATTCAGCAGTTCGAATTTTGCTAATTCTCTTCCTCGTCTCCTTTTCACCTTCCTATTCAGCCATTCAAAGACATTACAAATCTGCACGTGTTCGCACAAATTCAGTTCAATCCAGAGTGTTATGGTCTTCCATCCGATTATGTTGCGTCTCAAGTGAATAGACCTATTCATGAAACACAAAGTTCAAATCGCGAACAACGCGCAGATGTGAATTATAAAAGTTCGTCCTCGATCTCAGTCTCTCCAAATTGCTTCTTAAACTCGCTACGTAAACTGTTTTCAAGTGGTAAATTGAAAAGGCAGCCATTTTGACCGTTCTTTGTGAGTTATCTGGGACCAAAAGAAATATAAGACATCGGTGAGAGTTGCTTAGAAGAATCTTTCAAAAATATCCAGCGCTACTTATTTCCAGCTCAACCGTTCTTTATAAAATGTCATATTGTTACCGTCCGCTTGATGCCTAGAGGGTTGGACGGAATGACAGAGGTCGGTGGATTGGTTTGAATTGGAGACGAGCCTCCAGAGGGTGAAGACGCAGATGATGCACGGGAAATGCTCGCTGAAAAGACAAATATCATCGAATTTTAATGGCACAAATGAATAAGAAATGATATCATTATTGCTCGCCATGAATAAATGAACCATTCATTATGTGATCCCTTTGGTCTCGGACTCATTCTTTCATCCCTTCCAAAACCAATTCATCAAAATTTCAATGGAGCCAAAAATCATCATTTTAAAAATAACTATTGAACAATTGTTCTAGTGCGCTTTATATTTTAATCATATAATTCAAATATCACAATAACATTCGAAATTTTTGTCCGAATGTGAAAGGAAAAAACTTCAGCTCGAATTTACTAATTCGAATGCAAGGAGTATGGAAGCATGTTCCGATGAATGGATGAATTTTTACCGTGGGGATTATAAGAATTGTGAAATTATTGAAATAGATAGATTGCAATCTAGACGAGACGAAGTATTCATTCAGAGAAACATCCAATTTAACATTTCTTTGATAAATTCGATTAACTTATTTCACATCGCATCAACTTCATATCCTCTCCGATTGAACTTCAATACTTTGCTAAATTGCAAAAATACTCACATTCCACGTTGGACACATTCGATGCAGCACTGACAGAGGCAGAACTGATTGAGGTAGCGCTGAGAATTGCACCGGGCAGAGGCGGTCGCTTGAGTGGAGGCGATTTGGTCGAATCTCGGAAATCCCTGCTTCTGTCCAACTCCTCTCGGGCTTCTTTGAAGATCGGATCCACTGGTCGGCATGAGAAGTCCTGCAAATACAAAAGTTGGTAAGAAATTCCAATGAAAACTTGGATTTTAAATAACTGATAAAGTAATAGATTTTTATCTTTCAACGTTTCCTTCTAAACTTCCCTTTTAATAATTGGCTAACTATATGTTACGTCACTTCTTAACTCTCTATTGCAGCATTTGTGGCATTCGAAATAATCTGCTCATCATGTGGTGGACTTCGAGACAATTTAGAAATTCAGACATAAATAGGGTTGGTAATAGATAACGAAGTCCTAAGCACCTGCTTGCTTCTTAATCTGGTAAATGCGAAATAATCGAATGCCATTCTCGCATACGAAATGGTATGAATCTATCAGAAATGTCTGAAGAAGGAATCAAAAACAAGTGTGATGCAAGAACTTGGTACTTTCCGCGTAATTTATTGTTAGTATTTTTGAGTAGGGCAAAATTATCTATAGAAGGTTTTTCATGATCCTATAATTTCTAAGTCGAAACGCAATATGACACATCCCCCGATTTATGAGTCATTATTTCAATTTTTATTTAATTGTCAAAAATCTAAATCGTACCACCAACTGTCTATTGCTATCCATTCCAACAGGCGGTACTCCGCTCGTTCGCAGAGTGGTCTGCACTTGCTGCATGCAGTTGTTCAAATATGACATCATCAGAATCGATGCTAGCTGAAATTTTCACTAATAGTACCAGTTTTCGATAGCATTTTTGGAATTATTTGAAAAAAATGGAACAATTAACAATGAAAAGTAACGAGCGCTTTTCTGTCTCAATATAATCTCATAGATCACATCCTCTTAAAATGGTATTTTTCGCAGCCTCTTGTACTTTCTACTCCTAAGTTATCTCACTTTCTGGAAAATAGCAAGGGGAAGAGGAAAAAACGAGTAAAAACTACAAGAGGGTAAAGGGTAAGTTGAAGGTAAAAAGTATAAGAGGCCTTTTTTTTTGCAAATTTCCAAGTTATTACCGCAGGATTTTCATCGTCTTGATGCTCAGGATTGCCATCGGTCGATCCATTTCCACTTCCGTTCCCACTTCGCGTTCCATTTTCGGCCGTTGTGACAGGCGATTTCTTCATCTCAACAACAGGCATTCCCGCGATAGTCGTCGGCGTTTCATTTGGTGGAGAATTGCTCGATTTGACCGAGTTTGGTCTGTAATAAAAATCAATGAATAATCACTGAGGAAAAAATGATTCCAGTTTTCAATGAACTGATAAAAAAAACAAAAAGGTTAAAAGATTTGGAATATATTCACTGGTATCTTCCTTCTTATTAGAATAATAATAATCAATTCCTAAGCGAGTCCCACCGATTCTTCCCACTGAACGCTTCCGTAAAGTGTTGCTCTGAGACTTGGAAGAGGTTTGCCCGAGACTTTGGTGGCTCTGCCGAAGACTCCTTCTCAGTCTTGATTTCCTGCTGACTGTTTGGCGTGGAGGTCGGTGGGGACGTTTGAGCCTGAATAATCTGAGATCAGCTTTAGACTGTTCGAGGCAGGCGTCCCGATGTACCTGTTGGTGGATTCGCAGCGGGTCTGTGCGAGGAGGAGATGGGTCGATTGGGATGGGAGGCCGAGGGGAAAGCTCTGCATCGCCACTGCCCACTCCTACTGCCACTGGTTTGAGGATCTGAAAATCCAATCGTTACTTCATCACAACGCCATAGATCTTTGAATCCTCTCAACTTAACGAATAGCAAAATGTAGTGAAAAATATGAAATAAGTTATAAGTGGAGAAATTAGTGAAGATCAAATTTGGATGTTTGACGAACGAAACAAATTTTACATAAATAATCCCTCAGCCATCCTAAAGGGCATTCTTTTCTTATTACGAATTGGGATTCACCACGAAACACGCCGACGTGTGCAATGTATGCATTTTCATCTTTCATTAATTACTTATTATATTTCAATTTATAAATGGCAGAAGATAGTCGAACGCGCGAGCAGAGCCGAGCATTTTATCTCTTGCAGCGAATGACTAGCTCATTATGCACGTGTGTTCAGTTTTAGATGAGAGTGTCTCATACCAAACTACACACACACACACACATTTTGTATATAATCCAAGAGTTGGTGAGGAAAGGCTTGGACTTACATCACTGGGTTTAAGGAATTGTTGAAGACCAGGATGCTGGGCTGCCTGAGCCCCCATAAACTGTAGTCGCATCTCTGGCAAATTTGGTTTCTGAGTCGTCGTTGTCGCTGAAAATCAAGAGTGTTCATTCATCGTTGTGAAAACAAAAAAAGAAGCAGACAGATATTAGCTGATTAAAGTCGTTGGTGATTTGTGAAGCCAAAACCTAATCATAATTTGAATTTACTATGAAAACAGCTATGTAATATTTCCAGTTCTTAGGGCCCCCGTTCGGACGTTAGTCCCAATGCAATTCACTCAAAAAAGCATGAGAAACGAAGAGAGCGCGATTGCATCAGCTCTTGTGCTCTCTCTTCACTTCTCATGCTATTTCGAACGAGTTGCAAGTTGAAAGTTGCATTGCAACTAAGTATGAACAACAGGAACTTACTATTGCTGGAATTGTTGGGTGCATTTGCAGAGTACAATGCCTGCTGCAAAAGCAGGGCCTGTTGATCGGCCAAGGCGACGTGAACGGACTTCTGCGAGGGTAGAGGCGAGGATGACGATGACATCAATTGAGACTGCCGTGCTAGCTGAAATCAATCACTTTGAGATTGACATGTGCATTTTTATACCCTGGGTTTTATGTTTAGAAAAAGAACTTTTGCTGGACTTGTGAACCCTTGCATTATGAAAGACACCCAATAAATCTTAGTTTGAGCCAACACACTTCAGGTTAAAGTCTAATACTAGTTTTTTGCTCCTTTTTCCATGGAGAAGCATGTTTCTAGTTTGTTCAGACTCCGGATTAAATCCACCTTTATGCCTTATCCAATCTAATTTTAGACGAACGAATGAACTTTAATCTCATTATTTTTCCTATGCATTCATTAGGTTTAAAAAAGGATGCGAGCCTTTCTGGCCAGGATTGAGAAAATTGGTTCAAATATCACACATCCGTATACACTTTTGTTCATTCAAGGAGAATCTCTGCCAGAATTTCCAATGCAATTCAAGAGATTTTTCTCAAAACACGTAGATTTTGCGTCTCTATGTGATAAAAAATGAGAAAAGATATCCTCGAAAGATGCATTTTCTTCTAAACTCTTCATGAAAATCATCCTACTGGAAGGATAATACGGCTGTTTAATCCCCCAGAAAATCATCATGATCGTTTATAAGATTCTCGAAATTGTAAAAATTTGAAAAAGTCGTAACACCGTTGCGTCATAGCATGAGAAATAGCATAAACTTGGATAGGGTAAAGGGAATAATTCCCTAAAAAATCTTGCATCTTTCGATATTACACAGCGTTATGACTTTCCAATTTGCTCGAATTTCAGACTAGAGAATAAATACAAGTAGATTTTAAAAATGGCATAATAATGCACCTGTGACGCTGCAGCGGCAGCTGGTGTGCCTCCGAGAGCCTGGGATTGTGCGAGAGCGATCAGATCGGCCTGAGTGACTCGGACACTGTCCGCCACCGACGAGGGAATCTGCTGTTGGCCTGACGATGAACGAGCCGCTGCGGCTGCCAACATTTGGGCCTGAGCTTGTTGCACCAATTGTTGCATCTAAAATGATCCAGTTAAGAATTTCTATTTCCTTATCCACCAGGTGTCATAGAATTAATAATTAGAAAAGTCACTAGACGCTGAAAACATCACGCTATTCCAAACATCAATTCTCGTATCAAAGATCACAATTTCGCGATTATTGCTTTATATGCCTTATAATATGAAGAAAAATAGAGACCTGTTGCTGAGAAGGTTGTTGAGGTAGAGATTGAGGTTGTTGAGCGATGCCTAATTGCTGTTGATGTTGCTGCTGAGCCCTACAATAGAATTAAAAAGGCTTAAATTCAATTATATAAAGCGTTACCTAAATAGGACTTGCTGTAATTGCTGTTCGACTGCCGGTTGACCGCCGACGATCGTTTGATTCGTGGTTGGCAACTAAAATGTAGACGAATATTTTCATAGCTTGATGGAGTTTGCATTTGAAAACTCTAATTTGGATGAACGATGGAATTTGAGGTTCAAAGTTCCTAACTTCTTTCAACTTTGTTTTTATGGTCTATCAAATTGTTTATTCTCGTACCAGGTTGATAGTGGTAGGATTGACGAGGCTCTGGAGCGCGTTTTGTGCAGCGTTCAGATTGGCTTGTTGTTGTGCCAACTGGCCTGCGTTTGCAGACATTTGTGTCTTGTGAGGAAAATCCTGATAGGCCCTTCCCATCAGCATCAACCGAGCCTGCTGCACGCCCATGTTGTAGAAAAATCTGCAAACGCAAAGTATAAGGTATAAAGTACAGACAACATTAATCATGATGACTTTTGAATGATTTTTATTTGCGCCGCATCAAGGTAACAACATTTCCCAGCTCAACTCATGAATGGCGACTTTAATTATTCGTATTCGACATTTCATTCTCACGACGAAAAATTATACCATGTGCCGCATGTTTCCTATTGTGGAGATTATTTCTAGTCGCAATTAAAGATGCTCTTTTATGAATACTGTGGCCTATGCATTTTTCGTGAAGAATTTCTAAGAATCTCATTTTAAACCCGTCTAATTGAAGAAATAAGCATTTCGGAAATGTGTTTGCGGTATCAAGATACACGATGTTCCCATCTGACGAACTGCTGACCACTAAATCAAAAATCGCCGAAAAGATGAAAAGAATAGAAGAATGCAACCTTTCTTGGAGGATTTTTATAATGTGACAATTTCGCAAGAGATGAGCAATACGCATAAAAGAGAATTTGGAAATTAGGATAAAAACTAACCTGAGTGTCGGTATGTCGTAGAGCGGCAAGTCTGTGCCGTTGGATTGCGCACTCAGAGGAGCTTCCATATTGACAGATTGATAGGAGATCGTATCGAAGTATGGGACGGAAGTCATTGGGTTCGTGATCGGCCAAGGCAGGTAGGGAATTCCTTGCATGGAAAGCTGCTGTTGGACAGAAACTTGCTGGGCTGGAGCCCCAGATGGAATGACTTGGAACGATTGGGAAGTCGATGGAATTATCGTAGCAGAGATCTGAAATGTCAAAAGTGATCATTTTGAATTTTCGACTCTTCTACTCTTTGGCCCAATATATTTGTTGTTTATCAATCGTTTAAAATTAAACTTTCTTTCCCAACGGCCAGATTATTTCGCGTCTCAACAATATACCTTTTCTCTGTTGCTATTTTTGCATTTCTTAGACATTTGAAGCGTCTCGCGAAGTGTATTAATAAAAGATAAGAGACGCAGGCGCTTTTCTAATCTGTACAAGATTGTGATAAGGTAGAAAGAACGGCTATATCCAAATGAATTCGAATTCGATCAAAAACAAAAAATGACATTTGAAGAAGGAAGTTGCCATTTCAATCAGTAATTTTATGTCATTTCCCTGTTAAATAACGCCATTTCATGTTTCTTTTAATTAAATTAGCAATTTTAAGAAATCGCGAAGATTTTTAGTAATCCCAGCAAAACCTGTTGTCATTTTGGACATTTGATTTCATCTGTCTTTTCTAATTCCTTGTTATTTTTATATAGTAGTCTCAGAAAAGCGTTCTTATCGCATCTTCAGCGAAAACCTTAATCTCCATACCAAAATTTAAAATTCCAACTCTCAAAATAAAAGGATAAAGTCTATTTTCGGAGAATTACACGTTGCTCTCTTAACCAAATAATTATTAACAAGGCGACAAAACTGTTCCTCCTCCTCCTCTTTCACATTTCTGCATTTCGGTTGCAGTTTTGCCAATAATTTGGTTGAGAGAAAAGAGCGATAAAATAGGAAAAAGTAGATACATTTTCGGGCAGAAAACCAATTCACTTATTCAAATTTGCAGAATTTTTTGCGACACATGAATCATATGTTAGGCGCTAATTAAAATCAGTTTTCGGAGAAAGGGCGAAGTTTGTCTTTTCATTACGATGTCAAATGTCTCCATCCATTTAGCTAGTACTTTGAAAAACTCGTCGAGAAAAAATTTTGGTTAGCAGGGTGAAAAATCACGTAAGCATTGGAGTCTCAAACTACGCCCTGTCTGAAGTATGATCTTTAAGTTTTGACTTCTGAATGAGTGAGATAATTTGCTGATTCGGGAATAGGGTAAATGTCTGACATTTTGCATTTCATCTTCCGGTTGACTTCTTTGGCCCCAAAAATATCCGACCGAGGACAACACGCCCGAATTATCCAATTTGGCAGTGTTTCAACACTTCAACACTCTCAACACGCCTCCACTTCCTCGTCCCTCTGCCTTTTTGGCATTTTCTGCATTCTTCGCTCGTTCATTTGCCCAATTAACATTACTAACTATCTGCCTGACCAAATTCGGTACCTGTCTGCTGACTGATACCCTCAGTCCTTTTGTATGTTCATTCGATTAGAGAATCAGAGATTAATTACATAACGGAAAAATGTATTCCGTTTTTTTGCAGTATTGTCATTTGCATCATTTCCATTATTCACCATTTTCCCATTTCAGGATTGACGAATCGATATTTCAAAATGAGAAAATGTGACCAGAAAAACCGACTAAAACATGAATCTCATCGCCCCGAAAAATGACGCTCTTTCGGGGATTTTAGAAAGGGTAAAATTGCGTCGACAAAAGGATTTTTCTTTCGAGCTAGACTCAATGATGTCAAAGAGGAAGATTTGTTGTGTCCATCTAAAAGTCGCATCAGAGTTTGGCAGTATTTCAAGTGAAAAATAGACTTTCTACGGGGGAATAGCGTTGGTAACAGACATCATAATTCAGAATTCGGCAGCGCATTTGACATTTCTCATTCGTCTTTCAATGCGCGTATCTATGGCATTCCGCTTTTCAAAGCACACTGAATTGACTATGCTCTTGTCTGCTGCTTCCCATTGTTATATTTTGTATGTGATAGGTCGATTTTTCTATGTCAATAGATCGGGCCAGGGCTTCACTTCTCCTACACATTCCACTCCTCAATTCATATTTACTGTCTCATAGATTTTGCAGCCGATGATTTCCGGTTTGCTTGTTGCAATTTGCGAGACGGGCAGAAAAAGGAAATCAAAAGATCTGCGACACGACTAACTGGGCTGGCTGTCTGCTTGATCAGAACTAAATTGCGTAGTTGTCTCTCCTCACCCCTCCTCCTTCTCGTCTCTCTCAAACTAATCATAAACAGAGAAGTTTTCCAAGTAGCAGTCGCCACAGCGTTGATTTCGTTCCGTATCTCAATGAAGTCAACTCGAATTATCGTTTGCTGTGCCCCCTTACTGCGCAACTCTCTCAGTCGCTCAAGTCAAGTTGAGGGTGATCGACTCGCATAGAAACGAATTAACCATGTGTTATTCTCTTCCTTCATCAATGATAAATTCTCGAAGTTTGTTTTTGCTTCGATCACCGGCAATTATTATAAATCAATATAAACGATGTAATAATTATTTTGAAATATTTGTACCTTCCTAGCAGCCAATTGAGCTGCTGCTGCAGCAGCAGCATTCTGCTGCTGTTGTTGTTGTTGCTGTTGGTGGGCCTGAGCCTGGGCCTGGGCTTGAGCTTGAGCCTGAGCTTGAGCTTGAGCCTGAGCTTGAGCCTGAGCTTGAGCCTGAGCCTGAGCCTGTGCTTGTGCTTGGGCTTGTAATTGATTCTGCTGTTGCTGCTGTTGAAGAGGAGTAGCAATAGAAATCGATGGAGCCATTGTCAGCGAAGTTCCGTTAGCCGTTGATGCGAGGGCAAGTGTGCCGGGAAGACCTGAAGATGATTTATTAAAAAAAAAAAAACTGAAAGAAACAAATCTACCAGTCAGTCCAGCTAGACTGGTGAGCGAAGAAAGCGGCGTCGCCGAAACAGAAGGCATTGTCTGCAGTCCATTGATGAGCTGCTGAAGCTGCTGCGGAGTGAGCGAGGACAGACCCGTCAGAGGATTGGCAAGCTGCCCAAGTTGCCCAGACACAGGGATTTGCCCCGTAGGAACATTCATCGTTCCCAGCGAGAGTGGAAGTGACACCAGACTGTCGATGGTCGTGAGTGGATGGTGGGGTAAGGCAGCGAATCTGAACGATAACGTACATTTTTCCGGGAACCTGCGAACAATCGAGCGATAATTGGTATAGAGCGAAACGCCAATAATACGAACGCAGATTAAGAAAGTCTCGAATTTAAACAGATATAAACTTATTGAGGATTAATTAGAGAGAATCTTAAAGAAAGCGTGCTCTAATTAGAACATTCTGAAAATGGTAGCTGAATTAGTTACATTGAAAGAAGATAAAAAAGAAACAATGATGCGTGTATTTTGATCGTTCCACCTTAATCTGCAGTTTCTCATCCCTAAAATTTCGTCTATAAATTGCCGTAAAGACTGATGATACAAAGAAAGAAGGGACAATTTCGAGAATTGTGGCATTCGAGTGCAAATTTTCATGCATGTCCAATATCTTATTTATTATCGTTCCTTCTGACAATTAGTATTCCCTCTTCGTAGTTTGTCCAATTTGGTACCTCCCCTTTCGCAGCTGTACTCTCTTTGTTATGCAAAAAGCGAGGCGAGAATTTTTACACTTATCAGACGCGGAGGTTTTCTCAACTCGCTACGCACCTATTTCTAGTTTGTTACGCTCTACCCTGCCAACACACACACAATTTGATAGACACATTATGCGTGTAAACAGTTTAAAATTTTCGCGAATATTGTAGTTTACGAGCCAAAATGATTTCATAATGAAGCGTAAGACAAAAATGAACGAAATGAGGCAGCGAGGTTGCGCAGCGCTAACCCCTAACCCAGACCCAGACACAGACGTGTCAACAGAAGAGGATGAAAGGAGGGTTTGGGAAATGACCAACGAAACAAGGGAAGGAAGAGGAAAAAATGAGAATGAATCAGAGCAGATTGCAGAAAATAAGAGAAGACAAAAAAGCAGAAAGACATCAAATGATGAAGAGGGTGTAGCTGTTGCTGTTGATTCAAGAATAGACTGTAAAGAGGCAGAGGGGCAGAGGTGGAGACTCAAAATACAATGTCAACAGAGAACAGACTCAGACACAGCCGACCTTGAAGTACTACCAACCCAGACTAAGTTGAACTTAGTCAAAATGAAGAGTTGCAAGTTTACACTTCGCTTTGCATCACCTCGCATTGATCCAAGAGCCCCGATCGCATTTCCACGAGCAGAATATCAAATAAATTGCGCATCTGAGATTCAATTTGATTTTATGAAAAGTATAAATATTTTGATCAAGCTTCATGTGGAAGTGCGAGAGTCCATGGAAAGAAGTTATTTATGGAATTAGTGATCAAACATCGGAGAACTAATAAGAATGACAATTGAGATAATGGCGACTCAAAATGAGGAACTTATCAACGCACACTTTTCTACCTCGAAGTCGGAAACCAAGAAAAATTCGCGACTGGGAAAACCGATGCAATCGAAAATTTTCTAACTTTTTCCTGATTGTTCTCCCATTTTTCTCGACTAGTAAAGTCAGGAGAATTTGATTTTTCACCTGCAATTGTCGCTGATTATGATTCGATTAACTGTAACCCAGTTTTTATATAAAATGAATTGCCGCTAAAACGCAAATGTAAATGATACTGCAAAAATTAGAACAAGAACGAAAGGAAACGTGATAAGTGGGAAGTGGAGATGGGGGAGAGCAAGGAAAACCTGGATCAGGGTTGCACTTCTTTCGAGTCGAAATATTTCGAAGCCGGAGCTTAGTTTTTTTGCTTAATGCTGAATTTTCAGTTGCAAGTGAGGTTGCGAAATAAGGCTGCACGAAGTTTCGATTTCGACTTTGTGGAACCTAAATTAGACACTACCTCTTAGATAAGTTAAGTCGCGCCGAAAAGAAAACTCGTAGAATGAAATATCGATTTAAGTTTTCATCTCTAAAAATCCAATCAGGACATGAACCCGTGTGGTCTGATCGAGAAAGTTAGGATCGAGCTTAACGAAAAATCTCGTAATTACGGGGAATTTTGGAAAATAAAGAGTGCAGAATTGAGCAGATGACTGGCCGAAAACAAATCAACAACACGGGGAAGACTACATATTGATCGACGCAGAGAGATCAAAAAACTGAAAAATGTGGAGAGGGAATGGAAAGGGGCGAAGAGAAGGGGGAAGGGGGAGGGAGGAATGGAGAAATGGAAGGAAGAAGGGGAGAAAAAGGTCTGGCTGAATGCAGACACAGACGAAACGCAGAAATGCAACCGGTGCAACGACGTGTGACCCTTAAAAATATGGAGGGGAAAAGCAAGTGATTCAAAGGGCTCCACAAATTAGCATGCTAAATTACGCGCGCTCAAGCATATCAAAGATCACACGATGCGAATCAAATTATGATTTTTTTTTCTTTCAAAGAATGAAAGATAATATCGCCGCTATAATTGAGTCACTGCTAACTTAACGCCGATCTCTAATATTTGTCGTAATACTCCAAAATTAGCATGCAAATTAATATGCAGAGTAGAGTCTCTCTAAGCCTATGGCATCGACAGCACTTTGTGCGAGTTTTCCTCGGACCGCGTTGGTTTTTCGATCTCGCTCGCAGCCAAATTGCCGAGTAGTCAAACACAAACACGCGCTCTATGAATTGCCTATTTACGCATCGACTTTAGATAGCAGGAAGGTGGGGGAAGGTAAAAGTGAATATGGGTAAATGGGCTAAATCGATCGAGAGATGAACGTGTCTGATCAGACACACGCACACAGACAGACAGACAGACACTGACACATATAAAAGAACAAATACGCCTTCGGACGAGAGAGAAGGAGTAGGGCAGGCAAGGGCGAGAGGGGCTACGCGTAGTTTGTTCGGTCTTGCACTCGGTGGAGAGCCCGAGCAGAAAGAGTTGGTCGGGAAGCGGAATAGGAAAGGAGGAATGGAGACAAAGGCGAGTAGTGTATAGGCAAGAGGTGATTCGAGGACCGATTAGATAGTGTGCCTTAGCGAGCAAAATAGAGAGTTCAAAGTGCAGGCAGGTAGGGATCACGTCATCAGCCCAAACAGGCAGATGGAAGGTAGGAAAGTAATTAGGCGTTGGACAATGGATCTGGCCAGCCATATCTATGGTTCTAGTTCTAATCCCTTCCACCCATCATTCCCATTACGGGTGATCTCTCCGCTGCTAAACTGCGTAGGAACCATTGCGAAAAAGTGCGAACAACGAAACGAATTAATGTATGTGATGTAGTAGTGTGTGCTGTTGGAAATAGAAGGAAAGGGGGGGAAGAAGGAAAAGAGTCGCGAATGTAGAAGAGTAGAGAGAAGATGGGAAGAGGGAAAAAGGAAAAGGGGGCTGGGCGAGAGAGAAGAGGGCGAGAGAAGACAGGCACTCAGAAACTGCAAAGAACTACCACCGATACGACTAGACTGCAGCACAGCTGTGAGATAGGTGATGCAGCAGAGTGAGGACCGCTGACGCGACCGCGATGCGTGCGGAGGGCAGACGCGCAGAGAAGGGCAGAGACATGACTCTGACGCGAATCCCGCTTCGCAAAGATCATTGGGTGCAGTTCGTGGAGTACAAAAAACCAATTCCTCTTTGCTTTTCGGCCGAAAATATCTGGCTTCGCGTTTCTCCGTAGATTTTCTATACATTCATGTTCTCGAAAAATGGTACACAGAACTGCACACTCACTCTCTTAGACCCCCCACTAATCAGCACAAATGGATGATAAAGCCGGCTCTTAATCCGAAGGATTTGAGCGGATGTATGAATTCTAAGCCGTGGATAAGGCAGCTGAGGATGAGAATGTGATCCCAGACGCTGTTTTCATCTGCAATAGCTTTTTCAATCGCGAATATCGCGATCTTTGAAAAATGGCAGAAAATGGTGAATTTCGCTTTTGAAATTTTGGCGGTGAAAATATGCGATGAATGGATTGGGATTTTAATAATCCACCGTTGCTGGAAATCCTGGGGAAGAATTTGAACGATGCTGGATGTACGAAATAGATCTCGAATGCGACTATTCTGTGTGTCTGTCCGCCTGCGCCTCCTCATCTCCAGGCCATTTATGTCTCTGCTACATAAACCTGGGCCTGATAAGCATTAAGCAGCGAGGCGTAAGCAAGCAGTGCGCCAGGAGATAGACAATCAGCAGGCAGCCGGGAGAGGCCGAAGCAGAATTGAGATTGAGGCATAGTCGTCTAAGTGCTGATTTCAGACCCCAGGCAGCAGGCCGAGTTAAAGGAATTAATAGTTAATAATAATCTTGATTGAATAGCTGGGCTGGGCTTGTGAATAGGGGGATGATGAAGAATGAGTGATAAGGATAGAAATGGAAATGCAAAGAGGCAGGGGGTAGAGGGAGGCAGACCTGACCGACTAAAGGCAGGGGGGGAAGGGAAGGAAGGGAGACGAGGCGACAACGCAGATGTGGTCACACAAGTGCGGGCATAAAGGGATCGAGAAAGTAGCAGACCAGCAGCAGAGGAAAGAATTAGACTGGAATGAATAGAGGGAGGAGATAAGAGATGAAAAGGATCACGAAAAAAATTTATAAGGAAATATGGCTAAAATTTCGATTCCTAAGAAGGATAGTACGAAATTGAACAGCGAATTTCAACGATATTTGGATAATATGAGAAGGCTATTTCGATAACTAACCAAGTCACCAACGGCCTTCTGTATTCCACATTCACTTTTTGTTCTTTTCCCCCTACCTCTATCCCATACTCTTCCCTCAAAAGTGGGTGTGGAATACAAAAGACCGCCACATTACCCCAACTCGTCTTGAGAAAAACTCACCACGCGCATTCGGAAATCTCACGGTGCTTCGTCACTTCGCAGAAATTGTTTCTCAACTTATGAATTTGTTTTATCGTCATCATGAGAGTAGGATAATTTTATTTTCCTGTCACTAGCTCTTATAATTGTGCAATTTACATAATTTGATAGATAAATAGTGCCTTATGGGGGGTCGAAAAAGAATTGAGTTTGGTAGGGAAAGTTAACCATTCCTCTAAATTCGTCTCCGTACCGAGAAAGAAGTACGGTGAGATTTCCAAACAAGCGCGGTGAAATGGTGACGCGGTAAGGCATTCAAGTGTTCTATGCAAATGAACAGGCAAGACTACTAAAACTCCAACTTCTGAAAACAGCTTTCGTCCTAATTTCATCATCGAAATAGCCAGATTATGAGAGCCGTGAGAAAGTTCGTACTTCCCTATCAATGAAGCCGACAGAGCTTATCCAAGTCGTATCAGAAAAACTAGTGATTATAGGGATATCGTGTAAGACTCAGAATTATGATAAATATTAGAGACGCGGAAAAGTTATTTTTAAAATAATGAGCCGATGCTGAAGATCAAAATTTCGAAGATATTCATTTTTCGAGACTTGCTCTCCGAAGCAATAAGAGATTATCTCGAATCATTGATGGATCACCACTGCAAATCTAATACAGCGGAGATAACTCATAACGTCCCTTAGAAAAAAGCCGAAACCTGGCGATTTTCTAGATAAAACTTTGCTCGTTTCTGAACTCATCTTGCACAGCCCCGAATCCAATGATATGAGCAAAAGTTTAGTGATCAACATCAAAGAAGGTAATCGAGTTAAACGCTCATTTAGGTTCCACATTATATCACAATTTAACGCTTATCAGTAAAAGTTAGCTGTATAGCGTCTTTCGCGCAAAATCATGGTTCAATCTTTCCGCAAAACTTACGGATTTACTTTGACAGAAAATGAGCAAACTTCATATACACGAATGGATGGACGGTGCATAAATAATATCGAATTACTTGGCATTTATCCAGATTATGGAAGCTCGCTTCAGTAAGCCTTTCATTCATAGATCTCACCATATGGAGTAAATTAAATTCGCTGCAATTTCTGACCTCCATAATTCATCAAAGCCTTACAAATTGACCGCGCATGAAATGATGTTTTCCCTCTCTAGTAGTCGAGCAGAAGAACAGAAGCAGAGAGCATTCGCCACGAAGTTATCCATTTCGGTTCACTTCTTTCCTCTCCTCTTCTCATTCGTACTCATTACATTATGCAGAAAGGGAGGGGCGGGTGGATATTTGTGGCAGAGCAAAATGAATACGGAAAAGGAAAATTTGCAGCAAAAATATGCACCAGGAAAATTGAGCGAATAAAGAATAGCGGAAGAAAAGTATAGATGAAGCTTTAAAAGCTTAAGAGACTGAACATAAAGCAAAGAATATCACCACACCACGAGCTCAGATGACGTTCATGGGAAAGCACACGATTCCCAATAAATGCCCCACACAAATAGCGAATTGAAAATTATCGGGTTCAGTTTTGCATTTTTCGGGGTTTATTTTTCTGCATCACGTGATGATGAGACATTTCTGTGGAACATTTCGCATTTCTCATTTCGCGCAATACCCCGAGAACACAGCAAGGGGTTGAATAATGCTATTTGCACAAGTAAAATGTACTTTCATCGTTTTGAAATCGAAATATCAATACGAGTGCGCGAATTCGAAATGAAACAAAGTTCAAAATCCAATCGGGAAGGTTGCAATGATCTGTGAGTTCTAAAAACTACAATTATATACGTCTAAAACTACTATACAGCGATAAAAGTGTATTTCACCTCTAGTTATTTTGTGATTTGTGTGCTAAAAATGTCGGCGACAAAGTATTCTGATTCTGTAGCTGAAATTACTGAAAATTCGTAGTTAAAATCGACAATTTAGAGTGAATTTCGCTATATTGCAATTTAGAGTCGAATGCCGAAACCGACAGTTTTTACATAAATTTCAGTCAAAAAGTCAAATTATTATGTCTCCTCCTCATCACTCGCAACAACTCATTTAGAAGGAGGAAAGTTAGAAATAAATGTTGCTGAAATGTGTCAACTAAGTGACTCAGATTTGTGACCGACCAAGATAAATGCTAGCTTTATGCATAAAATTGTCGAAGTTTGTCTGCCGTTATTTTTCTCATCATAGGATGATAATTTCTTGTATGTTGTTCCGCAAAATGCCTAAAAACGCTTCCGTTATAATTAGCACTGAGCCTTCGTTCCAGTTGTCAGCTAATTTGAAATATTGAAATAAGCGGGGAGCAAATGGAACATTTCGTGGAAAAATGTTCGCGAAATTGCAGCAATGACCACGAAATCAAGACAAAAGACCGACTAGTAGCATTTCGAACACGGCGGAATTGCGGAATTACTCAAATTACATAAATGAATAGAGCGGTGGATTGGTAGCACTATGCAGACAAAAATTCTTATGAAAACTGTTTTTGAAGTTTGCTTTGGAAGGCTCAAATGTCGTTTCCTGAAGAATTTTTCTTCTTAAAAATGATAAATCTAATCTTTAATTCGCGCAACCTTGTTTAGAATGACCCTTCGACCCTAGAGAAACTAGTAAAGGAATAAAAGTGCTGTGATTGTTGGTTTTGCCTTATTTCCACATGGAGTGCAATTCACTTATGAGAGTGTGTAACCTTGGAATTGCAAATCGCACTACTCGATACTCGATTGGGATGATTGCGACAATTCTCGAATCGAGGCCAGCCCCGCCCCCTACCTCTTACTATCAGATCGGGAATCGCAATGCAGCAGTACAGATGCAGGGCACAGCATCGAATGATGAACAGATACAATCAATAGACACTCGGACTATGAGAGGAAATTGAGAGACACTACGGGAGAGACCTCGGGGTTCGAGAAGGAAGGTCGGACGGGTTCATCGAAGCACAATCAGGCATCCCATCTTTGATAGGGCAGACACGAGAGGGGGAAGTAGCTGATAAAGGCAGAAGGCAGAAAGATGATAAATATGCATGGAAACGCAAACGAAGTGAGATGATGAGTGCGGTAAACCTGCAATCAGAATCGGCCAGATAATGAGGGTTTATAGGAAAGCAGGCAAGAGCAAGTGCCACAATGCATAGAAGGCGCACAGGCTGAATTTGAGTGATAAAATGCATTCTCACTCGCATATTCTTAATTCGTAGCTTTACAACACACTAACACAGAAAGAACTTTGCTCGATATACTCTGCATTTACACAGATAAGTGAAAACGAAAGGAAGCAAGACTATCGTTCTTCTGACTTCGAATCTGTAAACTCTAGTTTATCCCACACAAAATAACATTGCTAAAAGTGCAAACGAAGAAATATTTCAACTTGCATGCATTCTTTTCAAACTACTGAAATCTGTAACACTATTAAAATTTCAAACCAACTATTGTAACACATAAATTCATGTCATTATGAAAAGATCTTATAGATGGTTTTAGTCTGGTTAGAATTTTAAAAATTTTTAACTAACTATAATGCTTTTCTTGCGTAGAAATCTTAAAATAGATTCTCTGAGATGTTGCATGCATAAAATGATGTCTCATGATCATTTTTGGATATATTAGCTTTATTACCAACTCATCCTTAGTCCTTCACTAGAATCATATGAAAAAATCGAAAAATAATGAAGAGAGGGAACAATGTATCAAAAACCTTCTATAAATTAAAAATTCTACCCTAAAGTTCATTCATAAAAATCGCAATCAATGCTCAACAATGTGATAATAATTTCAAATCGATTAATTAGAATCATTATACCAGTATAATTGAACCCAAACTCACAGCTATACAGAGAGTGTTCATTCAGAAAAGATGATATCACTTTGCAATATCTCAAGTGCATCCATTTTAAAAAGAAAACTAATAGCATTTTCTATGCTTTTATCAGTTTTTTTCTTTGAGATAAGACAAAGTTGAAAGCGCTTTGGGTCTTCTTTGAAGTTTTCTTAATTCTTTGAAATTCATAAGTTCAATTAATTTTGCAAATATCTATTACAGCTAAGAGACAAATCTTTAGAATTTGCAAAATTCATTAATCCTGTTCTTAAATGAAAATTTTCGTCTTAATGCGAAAGAGGGTTTGTATGGATGTAAATTCACGTTATTTTGTGTAGGTTGGAAGAAAAAGTAATAGGAATAACTTTAACCTAGCGTGTAACTAAAGTTCAAGGGGAAAATCGTAAATGCTCATTGAAACAGACTAATAATTTTTCATTATATGGAGGGAAAAGCTATAATCGTTGTTTGACGCCGTCATCTTTGACGATAATTGCCTTGCCTCCATCCTTACTCGCTATAATGTTGATAATTACGATATAAATAGCGAGAATGTGGCAGATATTCACGAAGATCATCACTATTCGATACAAGGTCATTTGAAACATTCGACGAACATTTTCCCTGAATCGATCATAAATGAGCACAATCCAAAGTACCAAATAATTAATGAAGTCCAAATAATCAAGAATTTTCTCACAAATCCAAAATGTAGTAATTATTTGTAGTGCAAGCTTCCTAGTTCCTTTATAGAATTTATGTGAATATAAATTTTATAAAATATTCCCTTCTAATTAATATTTTCATCATGTAACTACAATTTCTTGATTAAAAATACAACTTGTGTAGCATGGCTTTGAAATTGAAATCGAGCAAAGTTCTTATACTCGAACGAATAGAAACTCTAGTTTGATGTTAGCGTGACGGCATAATTATTTACGGAATTTAGATTATTTTATCTTGAGAAAGTGAAAGTGTAGACACTATTATCCCCAATTTCGCGGAGATAAAAGGTCTAAATAGGCGCAGTGATGAAAAAATGGACTTTGTGGGTAAATTCTCAGCAATTATTGAAAATAAATTTCGAAGATATTTAATTTCGCAAGATTTTACTTCCTACTTCAATTATTTTAAATTTACCGTACCTCATTTCATGTTTTGGATTTAGTGGCAGGCAGGGCCAAAAAAATCGTAGTTTCGTGAATTTGATTATTCCCCATGTTAGTGCTACCAGTTTGATACACGAGGAAAAGAATACGGGATTTGCTAGAGATAGTCGGGGTTCATTAGTGAATAGAATATTCATGCAGGTCGGCAATGGCACCTAAAATTTAAATTATCGTAAAATCTAAAATAGAAGCCCCTTTAAATTAGAAGTCTTCCCTAACAGAAGTCCACTCCCCAAAAGGCCTAAACTACACAATACTCAACTCGTATCATCTCAGAAAGTATTTTATTATGTTCTTTCGAGTGTATCGAGTAGATTTAATCTCGATTTGAAGTGATTACGGTCGTTAGATGAGAAGTTATGAAGATTTGAAAATTTGGAAATCGAAAAATATAAGTCCATGGAATTCTATTTTAGATTTTACGGTATTATGAATATTTTAGTTGTCCCGTTGATCATAAAATATTATTCTACGTATACATTTTCCCATCAAAATATCGTAACTTGCATAGTGTGCAATGTTTTGGCATTGCTCGACATAATTTGTTTTAAATTCACACATCTACACCAAGACAATAATTTCCGACTAATAATACTGTTGCTCAAGAGGGAAAACATCGAAAACACAAAAATTTAGAAAGGCGTTTTATATTTAGAAACTGCAAGATATCAAGGGTTATCGCCATAAAATTTTCATATAGCAGCTAGCAAAAGTTGGAATTTGAATAATAATTTAAACAAGAAGGTGAAATTACTCTTCAGAAAGAAATAACTCTAAAATCTGACATAAATGTAAGGCCTCTAAAGAATAGAAGAAGTCTAAGGCTTAGATTTGTAAGTTTAGGAAGCTTAGCTTGTGACGAATGATTTTATTCTTCATTTTCGAAATTACATTTGGTTCCAAACTTTCGCTCACCACTGGATCCTCTAAGAAATTTATATTTGATGAGACTACAATCACAATGGCAATTTAGATAATTCGCTACTTCGTAACCTACGAAATAGTATGGGAAGGGAATCTCACCCTATCTCGCTCTATACCCTTAAAAAACCATGCGGGTTACAAAGTAATGAATTATCCCTACTTTTCTCCTATTCAAATAGGAGAGAAGTGCATTAGCATAAAATGCAATAAGAATGCCGCGTGAGTAAGCCCTATGCTGTTATTTGAGCTGGGTGCGTCACTTTGCTGCGACTATTCCCACATTCGGTCACCGCTGACTAGCGGTGGGTCGTTTCGACCGCGGGTCCAGGGACTTTCGCCCACAAACACCGGGCGGGTCCGGATGGATGCCTGTCCGGTGCACGGTCACAGGAAGGACCGGTGTGTAGTTGCGAGTGCACTCCTACGCGCCATTCTGGCTGCGCTCCCCTTCTTCCCCTTTTTATATTACGCGGCAAACCCAATGCGATATGCTAGTCTGTTTCCCTGCGCTATTCCCCAACACTAAGCGAGAGAGAACAGCGGGTTGGAAGTGAATGGGAAAAAGACGTGAAATAACGAACGTTTGATAATATTTTGAAAAAAAAAGATAAAATACTATGCAGAATATTCATTTATGAAATATATTTTAGCGGAGACTTGTTTTACATATTATTTTTGCACTTTTATTGCAAAGTTCTTATAGCCGAAGATCAACTGAAATAAAATAAGAATCACGTATTTTTCTCTACAAGATTATCATGTTATCTGTGGCAAACTTAATGAATTTCAGTCAGAGATGTATAAAGAAAACGCGTTAGTAAATATAACTAACGTGAAACACTTTTCGAGATAACTTACAGAACGCACGCGCAGATTCACAAGACCTTTGCGTTAGACGCAAGTCCAAAATTCAATTTTGTACGCCCGATTTCAATAGTTCAATAAACTATTTTGAGAAAAATTTGAAAGCTACGCATTGAGCATTTTGCATATTCAACTTATGCATCGTTTATTATATATCAATGGATTTATTGCTGACAATAAAATCATTCAATTTTCTGTAAAAAATGCTCGCATCTCTGATTTGCCTCAAAAATTCGAAATCGCGATGGATTTTCAACCTGAAAAATGCTTGAAGTTTTCGAGCTCCATGATGAATTATAGGCCTCAGAGTTCGGTCTGTCTCTCAAATTTCTGCAGTTTGCATGTGCATTCTTGCATTCTAAAGTCTGTTTCCCGAAAGATTGACGCAGTGGAGTCAGGGTTCATTACACTCGGAATGAGGCGAAAGAATCCCAACTCCTGATGGGGCCTCGATCTGCTGATTCGAATCAACAGCTCAGTCAGCCCAGTCACTGCTCAAAGACACCGGGTCTATTGATTGATGGCAACAGCAGCAGCAGGCACTTTTTGACCTGTTTAACAGCCAAACAGCCTTTTACATTAATCCCATATTCTATCATTAATTCTTATAATTTAGAAATCACATATTGGACCATTATAAAACTATAACCAATGGATATTCTATTGAATCACTATACTAAATACTATTGGCTATCATACTATTTACTCTTGATTATTCATAACCCCATACACCTATCCAACAACTTACTGCATAATCGTCACTCACCCATAATATCCGCCAGCATTTTAAACTTTGCTTTACTTTTAATTCAATTACGCATCATTACGCTTCAAAATGAACCAAATTACTTTCAGACCCACCGAATCGATATATCACGCAACACAATGTCCGAAAGATCAGACAAGGCTGCAATTCAAATGAGCGGGAAGAAAAGATCATACGACGCAACACTAAACCAGATAGAGCAGAGAGCAATCCAACTGGCAGCCGAAAAGCAGGCGGAAGAACTCGAAAAGCAAATGAAGAGAAGAAAGCAAGAAGAACAAGCATCCATGACGAAACAAGAACAGGAACAAGCGGAGACCTGCATATTATGTACCGAAACAGGACACTTCGCTTGGAAATGCTCATTGACATTTCCTGTCGAATATGTCTCGGAGAAACTGAGAGAGTGCAAAGCCTGTCCAGTCTGCCTTAGAAGAATCATGGGACCCCCAGAGAACCATACTCCAACATCATGCAACTTCTACAGGAAGTCAATCGTATTTAGAAAAGGACCTACCTTTGAACCCCTGCTAAAAACATGCAGAAATCTCCAATGCCAATATGACAGAGCGCCCCACTCTCCTTGGATATGTGAAAGATTGGACAATGTCCAGAGAGCAGAAAGATTAAATTGGCTAAGAAAATACGGCGACGATAAGGAAAGCTGGTCCAACGAGAGATTAAACTCAAGAGCCATGCATAACATCGAGACTCGACCACAGAAAGCAACAACTCAGCCAATAGTAAAGGCAATCTCTGGAATGTCCATGATGAAAGAGAAATGAAAGCCGTAAGCCGACCGCACAGTATACATTATAAACCTTACATTGAATTGATTTATTAACCATTGGCATATAATCTTCGAAAGCTACATAATTTCTCATATAATGCAATCATTCGGATTCAAATATTTAATCAACGATGATCCCTCCGAACTATATATAATCACCCACGCAACGTATTTAATGGATCCTGGAATTAGACAACAACAGCCGACTAAGACGTGATGAAAACGAGAAGGAATGCACCAGAGGGGATTAAACATCAGAAGATCCAGGTTGATAGTCAGCCCTTCCCACCAAAGGAAATGGATAACCCAACTGAGAAAGATCGAACCCAACAATTCCACCCCTGTGAGGAACCCGAATCCTACCCGCGGCCTCCCCCAAACCACGGAGAGGTCGCCCCGATGATGGAACCTGCACCGGATCCATCTGGTTATTCGCGGACCCACCATCTCCTTCGACCACGTTCCTCCTCTCAGCCTTGCGACGACCACAACAGCAGCAACAAGCCAAGACACCGACATACGACTTCAAGCAGACCAGAACCATGAGCATGACGCTGATAATTAATAGCAGGAGAAGAATCTGAAATTATCGACTACCAGATTGAGACGGAACACTGTTACCGAAAATTCTAAGCTCCACGAAAAGGAAAATATGGACACGGGAGTCGGAGCCACAGATGGCTCAGTCGACGCAGTAGCCGGTGCCGTACCAGGATGAGATTGCGGAGAGGAAGAAGAAACCACTGGAATAGAGATATCCGTAGCAGGGCCAACCACACGCGCCTAAAAATGTCAAGCACCAGTTGGAAGCAGAAACCACTTCGAAATACCCCATCAGCCAAAAATGAACACTTTACATGGACTGGAAGTCCGGCAGTGGACGGAGTACACCAATACAAATGTGGGTGCCTGAAGAACCAAATACCAACCAAAATGGAAAAGGCAACTTACGAAGTCAACGAAACACAGGATTCGTTAGCGCCGCCACATCCCGGACATGTGTCCAGCCACTGCCATTTTGGTACGGACTTTTCCGATTGAGGCTCAAAGCCGACAGCAGAATAGAAGAAAAATGAAATGAATAAAATCCCAAACATCAAAAATCGATGGGATGAAGAGCACGAGAAACGCTGGGGGGAAGGTTCGAATGGCTCGAAGAACCTCGGACAAACGGGATGTTTATCAACAAAAGGACGATTTGCAACACTATCTCGAATGATTGTAATGAATCATCCCTTACATCCCTCTCTCCCCTCCTATATTCCTTTGCTCACTATCTGCACCCCCAACGGCTGCTCCGACTGACGGATCGATATTACTGGAATTACAATGATGGACCAGATACACATCGAACATGTTAATGGAAACGGACAACGATTATTATGTGGATTGTTTATGGATGGAAATATATGGATACTAATTGGAATTTGGAGACCTGCTATGAGCTCATGTCGATCAACATTCTTGTGTGGGTGCTTAATGGATGGAGACCATTGGATAATTCAAATTGGCCCCGGGAATATCGTAATACGAGGCCTATCTAAAACCAGCCGACTCCGCCCCGCCCCCCTTCCCTATAACCTCTCCCTTCTGGACCCCTTTCACTTCATCCCTTCTCTTTTGCTTGTATACAGTTCACTTGTTATCCCCTTTGAAATTCAATAAAGTAAATTCGTTCTCCCTGAGTACATTCGGTTTTACTACACAAACAATAAGTAAACAGCCTACGAATCAACTAAAAATATCGGCCACAAGACCCGGATGCCAATGATATCATTAAAAATAATGTGATTTTGCAGAGACGAAGAAAATTGTAGAATTGGTCTGATTGACAATCATTCATACAATCACTTTCATGGTTATTAGCTCATAAATTTGGCGGAAGTTTCTCGAGTATTGCAAAAAAGAATGGAGTCTGCTCGAATGCATCAAAAATCTGTGCTTCTTCGTGCAAATTACTCAACTTTCTAAGCTTGCGTAAATGATATCAATATCTCAGGTGATGGAAGATAAATGATATTTCTTCCAAGAATTCCTCTAATTGATTTTTCGCGAGTGGACCTTCATTATCTTTCCCAATCCATCAAAGTCAGTGCCTTGCAATTATTTGATCTTTGCTGATCTGCTCATCTTCCCCCTCCTTATTTACTCCATTTCTCATACCAAATCACCAGTCACCATTCATCAGACGTGATCACAGAGAATCAATAAAATATCTGACCTCTTCCAGAGTGAGCACCATGCTTTTCGCCAATCGAGCATAGAAAACGTCCTCTTCATCATATTTCAGCGTTCTGCATACATCAACCATTTCCGCGATGTACACGAAAAAACTGACACCTGAAATGATGCTCATAAGTCACGTAAAAGCGCGTAGAATATGAAAATAGAGTCAGAATGACGAGGTAAACATTTCATGCCGTGCTATTTCTGACTCAATTGTTGCAAAGCAAGGCATCGCTGCTCATCATGTAAAGCTGATCTTCATGAATTGTTTTTCAAAGTTTCCAAAGGAAGATAAGATTTCTTCGAGAAAAATGCTTGTTTATGAGGAAAAACTCACCCGTAAAGAAGAAATACCCATAAGCAGCATAAATAGCGATTTGCGACTGGAAGTTGTCGAGGAATTCAGCAATGCGATTGCAGACGAGCAGATCGGCCATCAGATCCAGTGTGGCTGCGAAGAGAGTGACCACTGCGATGACACGAACTGGAGGGGCCCATTCCAGTGAATTCCTGAAATAAGGAATTTTTTAAGATAAAGATTCTGATGATCATAATCAACTGATCCAATACATGTGGAAGATAAAAAAAAGAGCAAGAAATTCGTGTCATTCTTTTCTATCGAGTCACTTGTTTCTACCAGATGTGGATCACCTTGAAGTGCAAAGGTAGAAAAAAATTATCATAAAATTGTCGAATTTGTCGCGAAAGGTACAAATTTTGAAGTGTAAAGATTTGACAGTTACACTATCCCGCGTTTATTAACAATCAGGACTCATGAAAGGGACAAAAATCGATAACCGTAATCCTGGACATAAATTTTTTTAAAAATTTTATTCTCATTTCCATTAACATCAAATTATTACAGTATATATTGATCGCATTTTAAATTCGTGCAGATGGGATGCAAAGACTAATAGCGTTTTTTCGGTCGTTAAAGAACACGGTATTGTGCAACTATTGGATCAAGAGTCTTGACAATTCTAATTCAAGAAGTGACGTGATTTTTCTCGATTTTCGAGACTTCAACTATACAAAAACGCGTCTTACCCCGCATATTTCGTTCGATCATCGGGGTCTCGGACTAGAAATGCGAACCGCATAATTGCAGCTCGGCAGTGTAGGAGTGCAGATGAGCAAAATGAGAGGTGTGAAAGTTTGAAGTGCGAAGAAGACGGAATGGAGCAGATGAAGCAGTGATTGAGGATTTCGCAAATTTCGAAATTTGATCCTTTCTGTTTATCTATACAAATGGAGGGGGCGGAGCGGGAGTCGCCAGGCAGATTTGTGATTTGCGAATTTGAAAGATATTGCAGCCTGCGTTTCGTCTTTCTTCCTGCCTGCCATGTATCAAAGCTTATCTTCATGAGCTTGAAGTTTGAAATTTTCGTGAGTGGTCAGTCTTTGAATGAGCCAGATTTGCAGTGAGAAGGAGGTGATATGATAAAAAGAGGGGGAAGAGAAGATGGAGAGAACTTTGATTTGAAGGCGAAAGCTGTCGTATTCACAACTCTGTTGTTAACGAGCTGACATTGGACGAGAGACAAGGGAGACTTGAGAGAAAGTAGAGAAAGAGAAACACTTCCGGATGAGATCGAAATCGAACAGAAACAGGGTTGAAATGACTCAAAGATGAAAACATTTCATCACTCATAAGGAGGAACTAAATTTAGCTTCGGAGTTCTGAGCAAGAATATTTGAGGAAGGGTTTTTAGGGTTAGACTCAACTCACTTTACACTTGTTTTTTTTCGAATGATTCGATCCAAAAAGTCAAATCGAATTGATTTGAAAACTGAAGAAAAAACTCACGCAGGTCCATCATTTCGCCATGCCAATCGATAACCCATTTTTCTCCGATGTTATCGTAATCTTCGAAAACTCGGCGTCACGTCAGCTTCTGAGGAATCAGAATGGCGTCACGTCGGGACGTCAAGGATCAGAACTGAAATGTGTGTGAAGGGAGTGATTAGCTATTGGAAAGAGACGGAATGGGACGATGCGTGGATGAAAATGTGATTGAATGGATGAGAAATGAGCGGATGATTTGTTGCAGTGTTCGGGGATCGGGACGGATTTCACAGGGGTTGTGAAAGACTCGAGGACTGAAAGAATGCCTGGGGCTAGGACCGGCAGAGGGGGGGAGGGAAGGAGAAAAATGGCAGAAGAATTGGAGATGAGGCGGGGTCACAGAGGTTGCACAGGCAGAGGGCAGAGCAGACTCACTCTAATTGCCGAGTTGATTGGCGAGCTTATAAGAAATAGACCCAGGGCAGAAATATGAACACTGACGAAATGGATGAAGTTCGGAAGGAAAAATCCAACCAACTGCGCCATTCGGCGCAACCTGACTATGCAACCGAAAAATAAGCGAAACATTCAAGAAAATTTGTAGAAATGCAGCTCAAATGACTCATTGCATGTCAAAAAATGTCGAACAAAAACCAGCTGACATGCAATCCCAAACGGATTTTACAAATTGCATACAAACAGAAATGCACGAATGCAAGATGCGAACCAAAAATCATAATATCGTCCTTTGTAAAGACTGAAAGTTGACCAACAGATTTGATTACAAGTTACAATGGCAAATGTTTTACCTAGGATACAAAGTAAATTGAGCTGTTTTACGAAGTGTTCATTTCAAACACACGAGTTCGAAGCAGCTAACCTTTAGCCAAACATGCCTTAAAACAACGAAAATCAGTTAGGATCAAAAGCTCGGACTTTAAAGAGAAATTCAAACTGATACTGATTTTTGTTGCCGACAAGTCTTTTCACTAATAAATAAACCCTATAAAATCGTGCACTGAGCCAGTATTTATCACAAAGATTTTCTCGAAAATCCAGAGCTCATTGAAAAGTTGGTCTTCACGCAGTCTATTACGCGAGACAACCAATAAATTCAACTCATCTGGAAGTAATTTTCATTCAATTCGTTCGCAGTTTTTTTCAAGTCCAATTCATGCACTTTTCTGATCCGTTGTTGCGAAAAGAAAATCTTGAATTTAAAATTTTTATCTCGATGACCATAAAATATTTCTAACACAAAAATAGAAAAGAACAAAAATCATTAACTCCAACATAGTAGATACAGATAATTTATGAACTATTCGGTTTGCTTGTGATTTTCGTGAAGAGATCGAAATAGTAAAGATACAAACGAAAAATGTTGACCTATTCAATGCTTGACTTTGATTTTTGTTATTTTGAGAGAAGTCATTACCTAAAAATCGAACTTCAAATATTACTTTACATACTATGCTAATGAGAGGAGAAAAATAATATTTGGTTGAAAATATTCATTAAAAAATCCGAAAATCGTACCCGTGTTGGTGCTACAAATGAAGAAACATCTCGAGAAATACACGATTTCAAATGTCATCATCAAAATTATACCAATTTTGGAGGAATCACATCAAAATGGTGAAACAGATTATTTTCTACGTCTTCAACTATTTCACCATTCTGACTGAATTTGTGAGAACTTTAAATAAAGAGCTTTACAATAAAAATGAACACGCTTTGTCGTTAACAGTGAAGGAAACATCAAAATATACACAGAAAAAGTTGGGTGAGATTCTGTCGAATGACAAAAGTAAAGTCAAAAGAGGATATTTTGAGATGAAATTTTTGACACTTTGAATTTGATTGAATAGTTGCATGAATGAAGATCGGAGTAACTTTGATGAAAACGATAATTCTTTCAAAAATCAATAATATTTCGAAGAATTATTGAGTGTACTTTACAAAACGCGTGACCTGCATAGCTCTGCTTCGGCTTAATTTTTCAGCAAATTCATTTATTTGGGCGAATTATTTCCATTGGCGAGGTTCGCCGTGCTGCCCGTATTCGAGTTCGTGCCGTTTTCGAAACCCTCGAGCATGTCCAAATAGATTCGGTCTTTCAGGAACCTGCAAACAAAACAAATAGAAAACTTCAATAATATTTTTCCTCCTTATTATTTCATGTATTGATTGTTCCCTGTCACAAAAATTTGTTGCTAATGTCATTACAATTACAAGATACTTCTAATTTTAGAACTTCTACAAGAAATAAAATGGCTACAATCATCTTTACAGAAATACGTTATTGTAAAAGGCCTATTTTGGAAGAGTTGAAAGAATGATATAATTTGTGGGTTTACCTCCTGTAGGAGTCCTTGGCCATGAGCTGCTCGATTCTGGACTGAGCCAGGCTGAACGTGTCCAACTTGACGACCTCTTCGAAAATGGCTGCTTTCGTCGCTGCGCGAGTGTCGGAGTCCAGGTTCACCTGCAACGAAAGAAATAATCTCGATATCTTCGTAAAAAAACCAACTTTACAATCACTTGAAAAAGTAATAATGCATTAAAGTTGCGAAAATGATTTGATTTCTCAAAATGCTTAATCAGTTTCCTAGAATGTCTGGAATTTGGTCAGTAAAGTTCGAGACTCTCAAAGCATTTGACTCGGTCATAAAATTGCTTTTCTCTTGCATTTGCATTTCGCCAGACCGCCAGGTCAGAATTGCCGCCTTCCTGCCTTTTAGAGCCTTTGAAATTGTCGAATTTATCGATAAGATGCTTATGACGCTGCAGCTAATCATACGAAAATTGAAAGGAAAAGCAGGTCAGAAAAGTATCGAAATGGTTGATTTGGAATGGCATGGAATGCATAAAATTACGTATTGAACGGCCTACTCATTTCATATCACAAATTATGAGAAATTTCGACAGAATTATTATTGAACATTCAAAGCTATTACAACTATCCAAGAAAAAGGATGTAAAGAAAGGAGTTTCGGTTTTTTTTCCTAAAATTTCAAAATGATTACCTCTTTAGGAGCCTGTTCCGCGACGAATTCCTTGTAGATTTCGTGGGCTTTCTGCTTCAGCTTTTTCGGGTCCTGAAATTTCACAAGTCATTTCAAATCCTGTCTAATTTCTTGTAAACCTTGATATTTTTGAATTCCTCACAGGCGCACCAGAAGTCGACGTTTTCATCGGAGAATTCCTTCTTCAGAAATTGCCGGAACAACGCGCAGCCTTCTGAAAATGACGAAAATTAGCATACATTGGTTTTGAGGAAAATGAAACTCCTACGTTTATTATTGAGCAGCGCTTCGAAGCTGGTCTCCCACTGCCTGACCTCGTCCTTTGTGGGATAGAGCTGACTCGTCGACAAGGCCGTGTCCATCTTGTTGCGCAGATACGACAAAGTCTTGCTGATCGGACCACTGAAAATTTGAAAATCAATAAAATTTAGGCAGGAAATGGGTAAATTTGAATTTCAAACACTCATATTCACTGCATTTAGCGCATGCTTACGCCGCGACACTGCGTTTTCATCGATTTTCGGCATTTATTTCTTGCTGTTTTTATTTTTTATTCGAAAGAAAAGTGCATACCCAGAGGATTTGGATTTGGGTTTGCTCAACCAAGGGATATTGATGAGTTGAAGTGAATGTCGGTGTTCTCTCGAATTAGAGGCAGCGAATTTCTGCAGATTAAGCGGTTTGTCGCCTTCGCTTCCGATTCGGAGTCTTCGTTCTTTCGTCTTCGGAGGTTTCCTCTTCTTGTTCTCCTTCTCTGCATTCACATGTTGGTGTACAGTATGAGCAATGTCGAGCCAGAGATGGTAGGCGATAGCGAACATTTCCTTCGCTTCCTCTTCATCCTCCAACTCGCTGCTCTTCACCGAGGTCAGGTCGTCGGAATTTCGTCGTTCGGATTCTTCGGAATTCTCTTTGGCTGCTTCTGGGAAGGAGTGTCTTCTTTTCGAAGATGCAGATTTGAGACTGGCATAGCTGGAAGTGGAGTCGCCTCTGCCCCTTCCGATACCATTTTCGATGTCTCTCAAAGCTGCAGCAATTCGAGTCGAATCCATGTTTTAGTCGACAGAAAGTGGGGAGGTAAAATTGGCAATGGAAGAGAATAATCGGAATTGTAGTGTTGTCGAGACGTGCAATGAGTGGAATGACAGCCCCGAAATAACTGACTCCTCTGTTTTCTGTTGTTCGATAAGAGAATCACAAAGAAGTGAAGAGTTTATCAGTTCGAACACAAATCGCTGCTTTCTTCCTCTTATCACTTTTATAATCACAAAGAGACGAAACATGCTCAATTGAGGCAGCGTGAAATCACACCGAAAGGTCTAGGACCTTTGACGAAACACCACAGAGATTCATAATTACCCTTATTTTTCGTTATTTTGATGAATCAAATTGAGAACTTATTGATTTAAGGTTAGTGATAAGGTTTTGCAGCGATTAAGAAAGATTAAAGGAAAGTGAAGAGATGAACGTGAAGAGGTCCGGCACTGTGCTTAGTTAGGTTTATAGCGTCAGAATCCGCTTACGACAGATGCAGCTATAAATAAATTCTCGACCGATAAATTGGATGAGATGATGAAATCTTGCTCGAAATTTGCACAACATTCATTTGCATGGCTATTATTAGACGCGTCCTTGTGGTGAATCAGGGAGATGTGTTTGATTGTTATCGGATTGACCTTACTGAAGGAGTACTTCAACAGCAGATTCCTTCTACTCGACCCGAAGAATACATGTGTAAATTCCTTGCTTACTAATTTATAAATAGCCGGCAAACCATTTACTATGAGATAATGAGTGGCAAGTGATACGATCAGTTAGAAAGTTCAAGCGCAGCGTGACTCGCTGGTGTCATTTTACGAGTGAGATCGGAATCGGAGGACAAAATTGCAGCACAAATATTTGTCTCTGCACGCGAACTCCATAAAATTGTTATTTCGAAGAGAAAGTGGATGATTAACTCGTAGAAATAACTAGGAATTGTTCATATAGTCCATAGGATCTTTGAGAAATTATTATGATCAAAAGCGATCCTCGAAAGATGATGGAAGGAATTTCTGAGTTGGTTCGCAGAAAAATTCTTGCAATTTAGAATTTTTACGATGCACCAAAAATATTCTGATGCAGATAAGAGTGAGAAAATTCTAGCATAGGCAGTAAATAAAAAATCTTTACATCTAAAGAAGCTATTTTTAGAGAAGAATAAAGTACATCGCACTTTATAAAGTTGGCATTCATTGATAAACTTTACAATTAGGTTCCAAATTGGTAGCGGATGAATAGGTTCAATAAAAAGCTAGAAGTCAAAGACTTACTCTTGTGAATAGAATTTTCGGAATGATTTGAGTTGTTCTCGTCTCTTGCGGAGGATGGAAATAGGGGATCGGTCAGATCCATAGCCAGATGCCTCAGAAGAAACCGGAGACGGTTCGGCAGAAGGCTCGACCGAATTCCGGGTCAGACTCAACAATGAGCCCGTCCAATTACGGCGGTGCGTCATAATCCTCGAAGCACGTTTTGAACAATCAGTATAATTCGCCTAGACAATAGCAATAATGCGATTGAAAGTGACTGTCAAAATAGCAACGGCACAATTCACGAGGAGCAATTTTAATACTCAACAAACTAATTGGTCTTATCGGCACAGGAATGGAACGAGAAACATGAAGTAAACAAGGAGAGAGTTTCGAGATGTGTGCAAAAATATGAAACATCAGAAAGGCAACTCGACTATTCGAAAGTTTGTTCGAGTATTTTGCCTATTTAGGAGACTATTCGACTAAATAGCGGGTAATTTTGTATGAAGTAAAAGGGAAAAGAAGCGACGAAAGTTGAGAATCGCCTCGTTAGTCTAATTATCCAGAAAAGAGACGTGAAAATCGAGGAAAAAGTCGCGGGCGCCCTGCATTTACGTATGAGGGAATCAACAAGCAAAGCAACGTGTGTCAGAGGGCGGTGGACGCAAAATTGCTTACTTATAAAGGAGACTCGTTTGAAAGTCTTGCGCAAGGTCTATTATGTGCAAAAGTATACTATGTTTGTAGGTAACAAGCTATACACAACATAGCGCATTTACTAAAGAATAGGTACCTGAAAACTTTCTGAGATGTTTCAGGTCGACAAATTTCATGAGTAAAAAATTCTTATTGAGGCTGCTGAGTCAGAACAAAGTAAAAGTCTTATAAAGGCTCTGGAAAATGGCCGGAAGAATTATGAAAATTGCAGGGCAATTTTCAAATTAGAAGCGGATTGGAATGAAAGTATTTTGAAATTAGAAGTTTTGAAATATCGACTGGGCATGGAAAGATAATTCGCGAGAGGAGTTGAAAATAACAAATCACGAGCCAAAATCCCCCCGCATCTTCTCAATCGACTCAGCTCTCGCACAGGACAAGAGAGGCTTATGATATCCTCAGCCAAACTTCGTATTTGCACAGCCACTGCACCTTTGCCATTGTTTCTCTGCCCGATTCGGTCTAGACCACGC
Source organism: Diploscapter coronatus (assembly GCA_964036155.1). NCBI lineage: Eukaryota > Metazoa > Nematoda > Chromadorea > Rhabditida > Rhabditidae > Diploscapter > Diploscapter coronatus. Next base: position 83,278,111 of record OZ038422.1, on the reverse strand, counting down.
TTTTTGCAGCATTTGTGAACTCCGTTCGCAGAAAATAGAAAACCGTCAATAATCCGCGCAAAATCATTGGGGGGAAGTTGGCTTATCGGCAGGCAGGCTGTTTCGAGCAAAGAGGCAGGATAAGAGGATAAATGTGACAAAAGAAGAAAAGCTGCGCAGAGATAGGAGGTTTCGAAATATCGCATTTCGAGCCACAAGCCGAGCCATCGCGGCAGAGGAATGACATGCAAATTTGTAGAGGAGGGCAAAGTTTCGGCCGAAATAATCAATTACATGTCACAATGAATGAAGCAATTGACAAAGGAATGACGATTGTTGTTCACGAACGAGAAGAATCGATATTCTCTAAAATTTCAGTTTATTTTGAGGTTTGATGAAAAAGAATATGACGCATGAAAACTTGCACAAACTCCTTTGGGCTTTTAATTCATGCAGAATTTTCAATTCAAGTATAAGACAATAGCCGTCTAATTTTGAATGGATTTAGATATCAGATTTATGAAGTAAAGTTATGACTTTGAATAATTCAAGCACCTTTGATAAAAAAAATCTTATTTCACTTGAAGTATTTTCGGTCTAATTTTTCTATTCACAAGACGAGCCACACTCGTTCTTGGAAAGATAATTTTTAGAGTAAACGGATGAAGGAAGATAAGCGATAGCGCGGCAAAAGATAACTGAAAGTTGAGATATTGAATTTCGCATCGTAAAATTGTAGTAGTCCGCACAATTTATAGGCAATTTGTTTCTGTTCGTTTCCGAAAGAGAGTCTGAATCGTGAGAACAAAAATGTCAATGTTCCTTTCTCTAATTGAAACGCAAACTTTCTCCCCACATCAAAGTGTCATCACCAGTCGAGTTTACTGTCATTCTCATTTCATTTCGCCTTTTCCCTTCTTGCAATGTTTCTATTTATCCTTTCTTCCGTGAATCAGCCAATGCAAATAACGAAAAGTTAATGTAAAAGTCTCGACGTGAAATGTGGAAATTCAAGTGGAATCGTGCTGAAGCCTACCTGCGTTTGTCATAATAGTCATTTTGAGGTCGGACTATCGAGTCGAATTTGGACTTCAGGTTGTTGAATTTCTTTGTGATTGGATTAGCTGGGGGTCGCTGACTGTAGATGCTCCAAGCTGCGGAATCAATTGGACTGGGAGGTCGAGAGGCGGTTGGGTTGATGAGGTCAAGGAGACAGGGCTCGGACTTCCACGAGGATAGATGGGTTGGAATGCCTGGCAGAGTGAGAGCATTTCTTCGCATTGGATTCAATCAAATGATCAAGCGAAATGGGGAGTCGATAGGCAATATGTAGTGGTCGAACGAATGTCGGATGGGATGGGTGCGGCAGTTATGAGGGAATGAGATGAGATATCTGCTGCCACAACGTCAGATTTGAGATAATGAAGAAACTATGAAGGAAGGACGACATGAGTGGTGATAGATATTGATAGAGAAAAAGACTGAAAACTGACAGACAAGTGCGGATAAGAGTTTGTGATAAGAAGAGGGAAAAGACTGGAAGAAAGTTGGGAAAAAGTTCAAATCACGAAAGCCAACTGACTCGCGGAAAGCGCATTCACTCTCATTAGGTGCGGACAAACTTGTAGAGTTGGCAGAAGTGAGAGATAATGAGATCAAGAAATTGGGAATGATCGTGGAATAGCAGGAGAGTTGGAGAGAAGTCAGTCAGAAGCCCCGGATCAAAGAGCCTAGGATTTGGAGATGGGCACTGATTGATGGCTGTGTTTGATCGAAATCTCAAAGTCGATGTTCAGAGGCACACGTCGTTTTTCTGCCAGTAAATCTTCCGGTGAATGAAAAGACAGACAGATCAGAAATGATTTCAGTGAATTACGCTTTTCTGATCAAACATCCTCATGCACTTGAGCTTGAGCGATAAAATCATTGTAGTGGAGTGGTTTTGGTTGAGAATTTTTATGAACTATATCAGAGTGAGTAAACCTTTGTACGAATTCTAGACAAGAAAGATCGTAATTCGACAAATTTCACAAACTGAATAGAATCATGAAAGCATCCTTGGTTCTGAACTTACTTGATAGAATCTCTCGCTGACAACGATTTCCTATACTGGAGTGACGATGTCGGTTCGTTCATCAGTTGGAAAAGTCTGTAGATCCTCGAATTTTGTAGATAATTGGAAAGACGCAGAATTAGAACGAGGATCGGAATCCTGTTATTTCGTTAGAGAATGTCGATTACGTCTGCAGATCGCCACGAAAGCAAAGACGAAGAGAATGTGCGCATAGTCTTGTTGCAAGCTGCTAGTTTCAATGCCGTATTCTACCTGTGATTGCTCCTTCTTTCTTCTTCTCGCATTCAAGCAGACAATCTTCCTCTTCCGGTATTTCTTTCTTTCATCGTCTCAATTTCACCTACTCCTTCGTTTCAATCTAGAACAAATCTGTTGCTGAGAATTGTGCATCTGCATCAGAATCTTTTCTTCAGGTGGGAGTTGTGACGTAGATCAGACAATTTTGCATTTGCTCGTGGAACACTTCTTATGCAAAATACGACGTTGGCAGAGCAAGACGAGAAACAGAAAGTTCATTTATCTTTCTGCAACGCAAATGGATAATTTCCCTTGCAATCGACGCAAATTATTCAGATTCTTTTGGTAGTTGTTCAAGATTTTATGTCTGTGCCAATTCGACTTTGATCTTTTCTCCGGAAAAAATAGGCGAGTTTGATCTTTTTATCCGAAACTAAGCAGCCTAATTGGATAATTTGTCCGTGAAATTCTGCAAAATTCCCGTCTGAACTCTCTTCTTGTGCTGTCATATCTGCAACCTCCCTCGCTCGAAATTAAATTCGCTTTGCAAAAGAACGTGTCAATGCCAAAAGAGGTTGTCTAAAAGAATACACCAAAGCTGTCAGGAGAAAATAAATCGGAAAGGAGAATTAGACATCACAAAAAGTTCGACAATTGACTAGTTGGTTTTTCTGATCAAGAAAACTTAAGACTTGGCAAAATTGAAGTTTGATTGAATAAACAGTTTGCATAGTATTAGAAAAAGCTAGACGCTTGCATAGACCAAATTGATCTATTGATCTTCATTAGCAATTGTTTAAAAATGCAACACGAATTTGTTATGATCCTTTACAGAATAGTTTGAATGCAAACGTTTGATATTTTATTTTCGAGAGCTCAGATTCCTATTTTCATCCCTGAAGACTGATTGTTACAAAATATTCTAGTGGATTTTGTTCGAATATAAATGGCTGTTTTGAGTTTGAATTTGGAAGGACAAAAATATGCCTGAAGACTGAGCGAAGTCTGGCAAGCACAGGAATAGGCACTTGGGCAATTGTCTGCTTTCAGTTTTGCTTCGCCTGTTTATAGTCCTCCTTCCATTCATCTCTCTGCTGTTCCGTTCTCATTCAAATTCATTCGAATGCTCCAAATTCATTGTCAAAGTTTGAAGCACTTTGCAGACAATTCGAAATTCATTCTCGAAAGCAAGCCTATGGCAACAGACCTATGCAGAAACCCAAAATGGACGGACCATAAATTTATGCCGAGATACGCGAAATTGACCAAAGTCTACTTTTTCTGGCTAAAATACAATAAGTTCTGAAAGTGAAAGTTAATAACAGCAACGAAAATGTATCTTGTGTATTGCAAATGCGTGCAATTTTCCAATCCATAAAAAATCTGAATAAATCATCATTCGTTTCATCCTAATAAGTATTGCCGCAAAATCTTATGACCTAGTTTCACGCCTATTTTGTTGCCGTATAATTGCTGCAATTTTGCACATAATTTTTTACGTGAGTCATAATTTACAGATTTTTTTCCTGCATAAAAATTGAAGTTGGAAAAAGTCTAGTTATTTCGCTGGATGATTGGTAATTATTCCGTGTCTGTCTCTCTCTTTCCACTATTGGATGCTGGTGGTGTGTCGCGATAAAATTAAACGTGTCAAATGTCGTTCGATTTGCATGTTTCACTTCTAATTTCTGCATCTCCAGTCGAGCATTTTCCCTTCCACTGCCAATTAGAAATTAGATGCACACAGCTTCTCTTCGAGTTTGATGACATAAAAACGAGCTGCAGGCGAATAAATTCACGAGAGAAATTGAAATGGACGGGAGAATTTCAATTAAATTTGACTTCTCGCTGAATAATTTCAGTGCGCAGAATGCCGATGCATAATGGGAATTATCGAGAGCTGAAGAAATAGCGAAGTGCAGATAAGAAGAGGACAAAAATGAAGATGCAGCAAAAAATATCGCCCAAGGAATGGAATAACCCCTCCATCCATCTTTTCTCCGACACATAATTGACTTCAGGAAATAAGGAGAGCTTCCAAAGTAGAGAGCGGTGAAAATGAGAGAGCCCACGGAAAAAGAGATAAGGACATTTGAGAAATTTGAAAGAAATTCAAAGTCGAATTGGGCGTTTTAGTTGAGACGATTATAGTGGATGGATAATGTTCATCGGGAATTTGAAATGAGACGCACATTAATTTCGAAAAGAGTGCCAATTGTTGCATTGCATTATTACGCGGATAATAGTGCAAATGTTCAGTTTTAGGTTGTCTGATCTGACGAGTTGTTTCACGTTGAAGGTACTGTAGTTTTGATGAAATTGTCTACGAGTTATTTGCGTCATTCGTTCAGAATTTCATCGTTTCGTAAACATTTTGAAATGAATCCCCCAATTCCACTTCCAAAATTCAAAACCCCAGCAGATGATATGAACCTTCGTTTTTTCCCTTGTTGTGATTAATTCAGCAGCTTCAACCATAAGACCTCTCTATTTCTCTGGTTTTTCATAATGCGCATACAGCGATACACAAAGGTTAATGGAAATTTGATATTCCACACAAAATATAATGGGGCAGGGCTACGAAAAATTCATTAGAATGAAATATTCGGGAATTATTTATGCGCCTCTCGGATTGCCGAAGAAACTGAGAAGGCAGGGTCATAGGAGATAAAGGACGTGATTGAAAGGAATGCGAAAATCTCGCAAACGAAAGTATTCTGATCGGTGCATAAGTGGATGAACACTTCCTGAATCATTTCAACAGAAATTGAGTGATTTTTCCTTTCTTTCGAAAAGTGACAGCAAAAATCCGAAGTTTCTGTGATTTCTACCGACTTTTCGACTAAATTGCTCGTTTTGACACTTCTGTGAGCTACACAAAACGCGCATCAATTTTACATGCGACTGCGCACAAAACGACAATGCGCTGAAACTTGCGAGCCGTGAATTTTTCATGGATTTCTGCGTGCAAAATTGCATCAGTCATTCTTCAGGCGAGAAAAGATGAGCGTGATAATCGAAAGGTTTGGAATGTCTTATGATTTGTACGAATAGCGTGAGAATTAAAGGTTACCAAGTTTCAAGGTTTAAATTCGTATAGATCCTAGTGATTTTTTTTTCTAATAGTAAAGTTCTTGTAAAAATAGTATTCCTTAATTTTCCATCAAACTCGAGCAGACCTCTATATTATTCCAAGAACTGATAAGCCCCATCAATTTAGCCTAATGCCTAATCCAGTTGGAGTGTATTTGGCTCCTCAATGTTTCTCTTCCCAATCTGCTTCTACTCTCCTACAATTTCCGGCTCTACTTCTTCGGGCAGCGCTCGCTGTGAAATCCAAGAAGCTCTATGCAATTTTTATGTTTGTAAACTTGCTGCACAAGCAGAACAAAAAACAAGTGCAGATGTCTGCTTTGCTTGGGACAGCAACGCTTGGGCTTGGGCTCACATTCCCACAATTCTTAGGACAAGAAGAAGTGAAGGAGAAGAGGAAAGAAGGAACGAACAGAATCACAGAAAATGGAATGAAACAGCCCAGAAAATTGCGTAAAAATACAAATTGGAATGTGTTCATACAAATTTAATATATTGAATTGAATGCCTATCATTATGCCAGTGAATACGCCACTGCGCGATTTCAATTTCAGCCAGAAATTCAATAATCTCGAAATCGAATTGATACTTACGAGTTTGAACTGCTGGGCATGGAATTGATATGTCCTGGTGCTGAACTGCCTAAGTGCACCGATTCCATCTCCTTGACAGAGGCCCATTTCTGGACCTTCCTGTGCGAGGAGGGAGGAGGCGGCAGAGGTACGGAGATCTTCCGTCGAATGTCCATTTCGGCCCCACGGAATGCGGTGAATCGACGAATGTTTAGCGCGTTCAGCTTCGATAATGTGTGAGCGAATTCGCCTCTATAAACGAGAATATCAACTACGACGATAAAGCACAAAAACGAACGAGGAAAATCGGACGAGAGTTCAATTCATGAGTGTCGGAATTATAACCCTGAAATTTCCGGTTCAAAATTATCCTCAAAAAGATTTCATAATCAGAATAATCGAAATTCCGAACATCACTGGCTCAATTATATCTCTGATGGTGGTCTGATAAATGAACGGGAAGGAGGACTCGCCATGAGAGGTCTAATAATTGAGAGGAGAATGTGTTTCGAGGCTTCTGCTTGAGTTACTCCCTCCTCTCACTCTCCCCCTTCCCTATCCAATGGACCACGCTCTTTTTCTTTCCTATAAAAATGCGGCACTTTTTCGGGGCGTAACGACCACGCCCTTTTTCCTGGCTCATTCGCTTTTTCGCTCTTCCAGCTCCGCTCACCTTATTTCATTTGTTGGAGGATGGACCCTTTGTTTCTTTTCCTGCAGTGACTGGGATTTTCTTGCAAAAAGTATGGGTTTTCAATGTCGGGAAAGACTGTTGTGGAAGGAAAGCAAAGAATGCGGAGTAAATGAATTTGGAAGAAGGAAGAAGCTGCTCCGAAAACTCGGGAGAGTCGAGTTATCTGGGTAATGAAGAGAAGGGGGGAAAAGTCTGCAACAAGCACAGAGGCTGAAAGAGAGACTCTTGTCAGTCGCATACCGGTGTCATTGACAAAGACATCCCTCTGTTCTTGAGCTCTCAGAATCTTTAATCTCACTCCATTCGGCATTTCTGCTTTCGTTCCTCTTCATTTTTCCCAACATAATCATCATGTCAAGTTCCCAAGGGCAATTACTTCCCGAAGATTCCGCATGACACTCTGAATTTAGCTTGATTCCAGAAAATCTGGTCCGACTTTGGTCGGGATGAGATCTGAGAGGACTTGCGCAACCGCTTGTAAAGCACACTTGAAAAATATCAAATCAAATTCGGAAAAAGAATCTGATGGAATACGGTCGAGGAAAATTGCAATAACCTAATGGTTTAAAATGAAGTTTTTAGGGTGTAAGCTCAGAACTTGAGATTTGAGCCGGGATTTTGACGGTTGAGTTTTTGAGTCGCGAGATTTTTGATCTGCAACTCTTTCTGCAAGTCTGTCCCTCGCCTCAAGCGAGGTTTCCTCGTTCTTTGCGATTCAGTGATTGATTGAGCAGGGCAGCCGAGATTGCAGCCAGTTACAAGGAAGGAAGTTGACAGATAAAGTCTCTAGTTACATGATAAAACATAGAAGGTCCAATTTCGGCCGGCATATCCGAAAATTCACTCATTCACACTTCCTCGATCTCGGAACGTTACTATATTCACGCATCTCGTTATGAATGAATAATCTTTGGATGGCAATTGACAAAGTTGAAAAATTCGACGAGTTCAGGCCCATTTGAGCTGTTCAAATAAATTGAAGAAATGAGTTGAAAAAGCAAAGAATTGCAGTGCGAAGAGTTGATCTTTCGCATCGAGAAGAAATAAAGTATTGTGACATAAAAACTGCACTGCAGGAGAGATGAAGAGATCATAAATTCAGGACAGAATTGCAAGGGGACTGCAAATGGGCAGCGAAGGAGCAGTGGATATTTCCTATTTACATCCTTCCTTATTGCTTTTTATCTCTCAAGAATGAGGAAAAGTTCACATTTTACGTTCGAATGGTTCACTTGTCTGATGGCAACGAATCCATTTCAACTTCGACTTCTCAAGAAAATAATGCTCGCATCGCCATTTTCTAATCACAAACTAGAGAAGATAGAAAATTTTCCAAACGATGAAATTAAGATAGTATTCTCGAGTATGTTAAAAAACAAGCAAGAATTGCCAATATCATTCGGAAGCACTTCTTGAACCAAAATCTCAATGAAAATGAACCGATCAACTTCCTGCAATCGAACATGAGGTATCGAGAATCTCGTTTGATATCCTTGCAGAACAGAACGCATCATAAATCTGCCGACCTTCGCGAACTGATTGATCTGTCAATTATCCCCAGTCTCCAAATCATCCAACTTCATTCTCGATGTGTTTTGAGCTTTATCCTCCCGATCTACTATTTTATTCGAATAGCTAAAATAGACTGGGTAAATTGACTCAAAATTGGTTGCATAATTACGCCACTTCTCGTAGAATTCGATCAAATTAGTGCGGCCCTCATTTCGATCGTAAAATTTTACTATCTTTCTATTTTCGCACGGATGATCCATAAGTCAAAAGATTATTATGCTTTTCGTCAGAATGGAAAATTTCTTCCATGGTTTGAAGTATGCTTTTCTTAACCTAGTTGAAATACTGAAAATCCATCGAATCAGAAAGCTGAATCGTAGATCTTCTTTGAGCTGCTTGCCTACGCAAATATGCCGAATAATTTTAAACCAAGTATTCACTTTTTTGAGTGAGTCCGTCCAAGTGGAAATTGCGCATAAATGGAGAGTGAAAATTAGCGAAACAATGAGGCTATTTGCATCGTGCCCTGTGGCAAAAACAGCCCATAACAATGACGGGTCTTTTCTTCATTTAGAGTGCTCTAATAAGCAGCTAAAAAATTTGGAGCCATTCTCGGTATAAAGATTTTCTCGATTTTTCCCGCAAAAATAAATATTAAACTTGCACAAACTGGGACCAAACAAGCAGTGGAAGTGGAGGTGCTATTCATTAAACGCTTCACTATAAACTATATCAAATTTGAGTAAACTAAATATTTTCATCGGAAAAGTATACTTGTTTCTAGCCTTATGTCTGGAAATGACGCGTAATAAAATTAACTTTAATTCTGTAAACACGACATAATTGTTTTTGTGAAGGGCATATAAATTTCCATAGGTTCATGATCGTCTTGAAAAAAGATATCGTCTTGCATGAGATTACTCAGAATTCAGAAGACATTCATTCTAATTAGGCACTGATACTTTGAAAACCTCACAACATCTCAATCAAATAATAGGAATCAATTTTCATCTTTCAGAGCCAGATTTTCAGATTGTTAGAAACTAGAAAATGAGCTTAAAATTACTCGATAAGGATGTATAGAAGTACAAAGGTTGAAAAATCAAACACTTTTTTTTTGCAACAAATTGCGTTCACAATTGGTAAATTTATTAGCATTTAGTCGCCGGGAAAAAAATGAAAAGTTCCAATTTCCATTAGGCTCTAGTCGTTTGAGCGTTTTCTGTTCGAATGTTGTTGAGAAAAAAGTTTGCGAGCTCACGTAACCCCAAGTTTACTTACCTCTAAAATACGTAAAACTAGATAATGTTATGCAATAGTGCAAATTTCGCAGAGAATATATAATTTCGCTATTTGGATGCAAAATTTCAATTGTGACAGAAAAAGAGCGCGTGCGTACACTATTTCCTACTACACTAACATGAAATTACGGTAATTATACTCCGCGAGAGACTGGAAAATATTCATATAAATGGAGACTATCTTTCTATCTTAGTGCTATTGCACTGAACTATCAATGACTCATGAAATAAATGAATCGTTTTCATTTGGCAGAAATTGTAAATCTTTCTAAATCTCTTTTCCCTAAAGCATTGAAATAACAAACCGCGCAACTTTGGCATTAAAATGAAGTATGAAAATTAGTCATAAAACGAATCATGTTTCTTCGAAAAAACGACTTCAAATCCTTTTAAAAATGCTAAATAAAAAGCAACATAATTTCCCTTTGCTGTGAATATGAATGAGTCAGAAATCATGCGAAAATAATCATCTGAAAAATAAACACTTTCTAAATTGACTCACAAGAATCCTTTCTTGGTCTGCTCCTTTTCCTGCAACTGGGCAGGGCGTTGATTATTCTTGTCGAGTGTCCCTTTAGGCGAATATGTAAATGAAGCTGCACGACGCACAAAACCGCCGCCAGAAGGCTAAATTAAAATATTTGAATTTAAAAATATTATACGGATACTTAGTTCATCAATTAAGTTAAATCTAGTGTTATTATTTAGATAAACTCTGAAGAGTAACTTTAGGAGTTGCAGAAGACAAGATAATTTTGAACTAATAATGCATGAATTTTGAACGCTTGTCAAAGCATGTACATGTTGAAAAGTGAACTATTTGACCGAAAATTAGCCAAAAAAACATCACTAATTGGGCAAAATAAAGGTGCGCTGTCTATGGGTCATTTCCCCCGAATAATCTGTCATAGATCATTATGCTAATTAGTGGACGATAATTGAACTGCATGTTTTGAAAAAATCATTTAAGTAGAAAATTTCCTATTTACTCTAAAATGCCTATAAAATTGTATATTTCCTAATTTTCACGATTTCCCATATTCAATCGATGCGCGTCTTATTGAGATTCAGAAACGAATAATTGAATTTTAAACTATAATGAATAGTAAATCATGAGAAAGTAACGATGTTATAAATTTAATTTGACAAAAAACGCTAAATTCAACTTACCATTTTGTCGAATTGCTCATCATTAACTGAATATCTGTTAGTGTTGGAACCGGAATCAGGGCACAAATGGTGTCTGTCCCTATAAAATCAACGAATGGTTTTTTTTTTTTTTTTTTTAAATTGCTTAATTACCGTCTTCTTTCCCTAGGACTATCCGACATTCCATCCGCATCGCTTGTATTGTCACCTGAAATTATAAACAATCGTCATTTTGTTTCGTGTGAAAATATCCTTGAAAAGTTTGCACATATGTTGTCGCCTTAGGTTTTTAAAATCAAATTATCTACGCACTACCATCGAAAGATGCGTCGAAGGTTGCTTCTTCTGTTTCGCTCAAACAAATTAGGGATCGATTTTTCTGTGATTCGGATCGTTGAAGTGACAGAGGTTTTCTCTTCAATAGAAGCCGAAGGCGCATAGCTTTAGATAGTCCGAGCTCTATAGCAGAATCACTCGGGGTGGGGGATCTTGGCGATAGATTGCCGACTGGGGAGAGCAGAAGATCGTCTCCGAGGTAGGTGGTCGGGCTCATGCTCAGATAGGTCGGACTGGTTGGGGATCGACTGCAGGGGGACAGGGATGGTTGGATGCCGAGCGAGTGGGTCTTGGTTAGCGGGGCAGGGTGTCGTTTGCCCTTATGTTTCTCGGCAGGCGGTTGCTCGTATCCATCATACACGCAATATTCGTCGATCGAATACTGCGATCGCGGACTGCGAGCGGAGCGCATTCGACGCAATCGACTGCTGCCGACGCGCTCCATCGTTAACATTCTAGTCTAGAAGGCCGAGAAGACAGAAATAGAGCAGACAGTCCAATTACCGGGGCAACTAGGTTTGTTGTGACCACCTATAAATAAGACAATCCAATTCAATTGCTGACGAAAAAGCGATAAAATTAACGCGAAGTTCTCGATAATATGCACAAATCGTATTGGTTAAAAAATTTGAAGCCAAATAAAGTCCTCTGTTTGCACGAATTTCAATTTACCACTACTTTCAAACTGAATGAATGAATAAGGCATAATTATGGGTCTTCGATAGGAAAGTTTAGCATATACTGATTAAAGGGAGCCAGACGAATTTTAAAGTCACACTACAATTTTTATCGTGGCAAGATGATAAAAAAAATCTGTGAAAATGCGATGCAGTTTCTCCCACAAGCTGACGCGCGCTATTTATATTTTCCCAGAACAACGGCAGGGAATATGATAGATTTAGTGACACGATTTGTTGGGAAAATGCGCATACACACTAATCATGAAAGTGCACCGAACGAGAATCTGGAAAAATCCGTCGTGAAATATTGAAAATCACGGATGAGAAATATTGGTGAGACGAAGTTCTGATTGCAAAAACTTTCAAGAAGGCACATCTACTTCGATTTTTGAAAAATTTGAGCGCTCTTATCCAGATAAGAAACAAGATTTGCCAAACACGCTTTTGTTCTAACTAAAAGTCGCGTGTTATGCGATAAGAAAATGAAACTTTTTAAGGAAGTGCCGTGTCTTAAAGTTGACAAAGGAAGAAGGCAAGGAGAGACCCGGAAGTACGAGGAAATGGGACGCTGCGAGCTTAAAACATAACCGCCGAGCCATCGAGCCAGGAAAATCAAGACTCGTCCTGTTTATAAGGCAAATCAAGCACATCAAGCAATTAGACCAGAATAAAGTCATGCAAGTCAGATAGACTGGAGGAGGAAAAGAAAAACCAAATAAAACCTATTGTTAGTGAACCATGGAAGATGTCAAATGCTGATTGTTTTGATTGGATAAAATTATGCACTTTGAAACTAAACAGCTATACGATTTCAGGAAATTCAAATTTTAAGGGAGTACAAATTTTAAATGAGCTGTAAAGGATAAAAAGGTGACGAAATTATAAGTTTTCAAAATTTTAACTCCAAAGTCGGCACCAGTCATGTTAATTTCAATTTTAATCTAAAAACTTCGAAGGAAGAATTCACATTAGATCTCGAAAAGAAATCAAAACAGTAGCTAAGTATCCCTTGTCATATTGGTAGAAAATATTATGCATAAGACTAAAATAATTTTGCATGAGATTTATCTCAAACCTATGAATCTATTAGATTTCCTGAACCAAAGATAAAAGGCTAAGTGATGGATAAAAATAAATTATTGCATCACAGCTTCACAAGGACAGAGGATATTCCTGAGATCGCAGAATCAAATCTCAGTCGTTTTTCGCACTCTTCATTCAGAAAAGCAGTACCTATACCCAAATAAGGAACGTTCAACGTTAAATATTCAATTATAAGCCAATTGACATCAGCCTTTCCCCTAGAAGAGAGAAGTCTTGAAGGAAAATCCGAATTGCGTCACCAGAGCATAAAATATCCCATTCCAAATGAATTTTAAGAAGGCATAATAAAAATGTGGACTCTCGTCGCGGAGAACACAGAAAGGCTTGACTTTCATAAATAGCAGTATAGCTTTTGAAGTTCATCCTAAAATTATTATTTTGCCCGCGCGCCTAACCTCTTGAAGAATAAGAAATTCAGTGTCAAAAGCAAATTGAGGGTTTTTCACATTTCAGTGATAAAATTAAGCACATCGCGGAAGTTCTTCTCGTTATAATTTCACCTTGAAACTCGAGTTCCAAAAATACATATTTTCGCGAAAATTGTACAGATTTACGAGCAAGAACACATGAGGAATGGTGTGCATGAAATGCTGAGGGAAGTTTATATCATATCATTATGAAGATGGAATGCTGTTTATGAGATTTGAGAAATGAAGTTTAGAAGTTCGGCATATTTTTGAGAAAATCGGATTTTGCAGTGAGAAATGAATGCATCCTAATAGGAAATCTCGAGGATGTTATGACTCTTGACACTGCCTGGGAAATGACAAGCAGCACTCGTTCTGCCGCACAATTTCAACATTCAAGAGAATGTAATTTGGAATTTCAAATCGAAAATATTGCAATCCTCGTTTCGCTCATTTTCAGTGGCTCGCACATGGAAGCGGAAATCTATTTTCGCCAGATAAAATATTCACGAAAATGTCTTCTGATAATTAGCAACGTTAATTAGAGAATTCGTAATCAACTAAAGAACGCGTTCATAATTCGTCATTAGGAATTAAGAAAAAACTTTAATAAATGAGGAGGTCTGAGATCGCAATATCATATTATTTTCATTGGTTTATGCAAAATTCATTATTCGTAGCAAAGCGAAATGGGAGTAGGATAATTTTCAAAATCATCGCTATTTTTCAAAGTTTACGAGAAGTTTCTCTTCAAAAACAGAACACATTTGGGGATGTGCTCTGCGCGAGTGGAATATCGAAGGAAAAGCCGTCGAATTTGCGGCAGAATTCAATCAGCTCTTGGACCCTCGGCAATCCGTTTTTTGCATGCGAAAATTCAACAAAGTCGTAAGGTCACGAATTTCGAAGAGCCACAAAAATGTGACTTTCCGGCAAAAATGCCTGGCTAATATTCGATGTTCGTTCTCCTTCTCTCGCAGAGCAATAATAACGCTTCATAATTTGTCGCATACATAATTCATGCAAAAGAATTGGAGGCTAATGCCTTTAGTGCACATTAGTCGACTAATGATGACCTAGCCGGGATGATATTGAAGACCTCTTACCCTATGATAAAGGATAGAAAAGCGAAAAATGGCTTGAATAATTCACAACCGAGTGTCCATGTTGAAGGTTCATCTATCAACAACCCTGCACACATAATCAAATGCTCGGAAAGTTGTGCATTCTTGCGATCTGCCACAAACGTTTCGAAAAAATCCCCTCCTATTTTTCTTGTTTTCGAGACAATGAAATGCATGCATTTATGTTTCTCGAGTGCTCTTTTAGTGGTTGTTAATTTTTGAGGGAGTTTCTCTAAAAATTTCCCCAAAAAATAAAAAGAATTGCATCCATTTTATGCATCACGAAATCTATTTCAAGTTTTGATGTTTCCATACGAAAAGAATGGGTTCCACTGCTCGAAAACATCCATTCATTCAGTCATTAATTCAGCAAGTTTCTTTTGAATGATCAAAATGTCCATTTAGTAGCATTATTTTGTCGTATTTCATTCGCGAAATTACGTAAATGTGCGTCTATTCTGCCTAGCTTTTTATGTGCTCAAAAGGCCACCCAGTACTTAAGGACTATGTTTGTGAATGAGCTTTTCATCTTTTTCTGCCTTTTAGGTGATAAGTTTTAGAATGAGGAGAAAGGGGAATTCCCCACTGCTCTTATTAGCCAAAAGATTTCCATACGTCAGTTAGGTAAAGAGGGAACCTGCATAGCAATTGAAGGAAAAATTAGAGGGTTTGTCGACGAAAGTTGAAGAACTAAAGGACTAATGATAAGAAGGAAGTAAAAATATCGAATCAATTCCAGAAATATTTATCATCGCGAAGCCATTCCGCCAATTAATGCTAGCTTTTAGTGATGATTTATAAATCTGGGCAAAGTGGCAAATTTTCGAAGAAAAATCATGATAAACTTACGCAAATGTAATGAACAACTCTGCGTGTGGGATAATAATCTCCTCGCAGCGAAAGGTGATTTTGACCGAGCTCTTCTTTGCGAAAACGGAGTTAGCCTTCCATTTCTACAGGTGAGACTCGCTCGAAGATCCAGTGAATTCGATGATGAAGAATGGAAATGTTTTCGCATTTTTAGGCAATTTTGATTTAGGTTGGAATAATCAAAATATCACAGACCGAATTTTAGGGTTCGCAATTCGTTTACATTCTCGAAGAATTTAGCGAATAGGAATTCGTGAAATTTCAGCTACTTGGAGGGAAGGTTTATGAATTTCTAGTTGTGTGAAAAAGCGCAGGCAGAGTTTTTGGAATTTCGACTTTCGAGGACAAGGGATATGTGCGCGGAATTCGAATTTCGAGGTAGTTCAAGCGAGGTCAGCAGCTTTTCCATTGGCCCTCTTCTACCTTGTTTTTTTCTATCTTCAACCCTCTCTCATATCTGCAACACCTCTCAACCTTTAATATTATTCCTTTTTCTCCGGTCCCTCCCATTTCTCCCTCATCTTTCGTCGTTCGTGCCTCAAGGAACTTCTGCCTGAAGCGGAGCGCCCGCGTTTTGTTGTGGAAAACGCGCATAAAATTCGCCTCGCTTTTTTCCTATCTTCCCAATTTTTCATTCGCCTTTTCTGCATAAACTTTCATGAAGAACTGAACGAGCAGAGAGCGCAGATAGGAAGAAAAAAAATAACAAATTCAAATCTCGACTGAATCTGCGACAAATTGACAAAACCTGGAAAAAACACCTTGGGTGACCAAATAAAAATTTTTAACTTTATCAAATTTCAGCTCAAAAATCAGGTAGAAATTCAGTGATGACGAAAAAATTCTTCACAAATCAAATAGAATCCACAAGAAACAATGTTCAATACCAAAAAAACTCAGAGACAAATGAACTTTAGAAGTGACGTATTTAAAACGCTAAATTAAAATTCAGCGATAAATCCACGAAGCTAACTGAAAATGAACAGTCTATTCTTCTGCTGGATCTGCGAAATGCGGCAATTAAAAGCGGCCCTACTCGACCAAATTCGGGGAAGTCCCAAATGAAAATGCCTTGCAGATAAAAAGGGCTGCTGGTCTTTACACGAAAAGAGAAATTGAATAATATGGGAAGTTCGAAAGAAATGAACAAAAATGATGGCTTGCCCTATGGAAAACATGAGAACAAGCTTGGAGAGCATAAAGAACGTAAAGAGCACATGGACGAGAGTTCCCTCATTTCTCAATGTCATCTCTCAATCTTTTCCTATCCTATGCAAATGCTCTCCAACTTTCTATCTCTACTTTTCCTGTAACCTCTAGTCTTTATCTACTTCTTTTGTTTTCTAATTTCCGTTATCTCTAATTATTATTCTTCTTCTCTAATCACTAGCCTATCTTTTGTTCTCTTTCAAGTTGATATTCACGCAGATTAGAGCAATCTTATCGCATCTGTTTAGCTTTCCCTTGCTCACATGTGCCGTTCGCCATGCTCGAATCCACAAAAGAGGAACGCATAAAAACGTTGGAAGAATGCAAATGTGAACGATGTCTCGTGCTCTATTTGAACGACAAGGACATTTGAATAGAAAAAAAACTGATAAAGATGATAAAGGATTCGAAGTCAAAGGGCAGATAAAAGAAATTAGAAGGAGTAGCTTCCAAAAATTGATTAAAAATCTTTGAAAATTGAGGACGGACTTAAAAAATCCAAGTTTGGTCAGCATGAAAATGAAAATAAGCCTTTTGAGGAAAACATCATTTATCAAAATTCCGAACTTCTGTAGCGAGAAAATAAACTCGAAGCCCATATTGTTTCGGATTCCGAAATTCCGAATGTCAAAAACAAGAAAAGAATAACACAGGGTGAATTTATCAAATTTTGAATGTGTTTTGGCGGAAGTCCCATTTTGCCGTCGCTCGAAAAAGCCAGAAAATTTCCACGATAAATAAATACTTCGAGGAACGTTTAGGAAGAATAATTGTTTATAATTTTCACGTCATTTTCTTTCCCTTGTATCCGCCTACACTGAATCTGTGCGTTTCGAGTTTTTGTTGAGGAGTCAAATTTGCACGGAACAAAGTCAAAGTTTTCCCGAGTTGTTGTGTGTAATCAACTCGGCACTGTTGAACGAGAAACTCGAAAAAAGGGTAGAAAGAAAGTCTTTGAATTCACCGAAGAATAAGAGAAGAGAACCGGAGCAGAGGTAAAAAAACTCTGGTCAAAGTATGCGCTTTTTCATATCGCATAAAATAATTGATTGATCAGAGTAAATTAGGATATCGGTGAAGACAAAATATGCGCAAACGTTTCTATAGAAAATAAATAAGTAAAAATGGCCTACTTGTCGTAGTTGTGATGTTAGGTAAAGTAGCGCGATGCGCGTATTTCATTGAATGTCTGAAAAATCATTCATCATCGCGCTCAACACTCGTTTATTATTGCAAAGATCTTTAAAATGAATGAAAATTTAGGATTTTCAACTTATCGGTAAAATTTTTACCTGTAATCATTAGAAGCATTACTGCTCGAAGCACTGGTGTAGTCCATTTGATGGTGAGGATTGGAATAGATTTTCATGCCATTAGAAGTTCCGAAAGGAACTGTTGAAGAGACACGAGACGAGGCTTCGGAGAGCATCTAAAAACAAAATCATCAATAAGTTTTTAAAAATTAAATGAATTCTAGGAAATCATAGTAGAAATTCATAAGCATACTTATTCATTAAAGAAAGCAATTTCGAACAAGCAAAAAAATGATCGCCGAGGTAATTAATTTTAGAAAATTAGTCAAACTCTTCAACTAATCAGCTTTGAAACTTGATGCGAGAAATACTAATATCATAAGTGCGAGAATGTGACAATCGCATCACCTTAAAATCGTCTTTCGAAAAGTTTCTCGTCTCAAAATAACTCACCGAAAATCTAAAATCCCCCCGCTTGAAACTAATTCGAGATAAGTGATGATGTGATTGAATGATAAATTTGATATGTTCGTGGAATCCGAGCGCAGATAAATCACCCTTGAAAGAAAAAGGCAACAAGAGGCAGAGAAAGAGGAATTATAAGAGAGCAGAGAGAAAAAGATGCTGCATGTCGTTTGGACACGAACATTGGAGAGGAGTGAATTCGCAGATTAGTCAAGGATTGAAATGTGTTGGGAAGATGAAAGCTGATAGAAGAAAAGGCGATTAGAATAGAGTTATCAAACAGAAGGGGTGATATCATATTAATTGAAATGAGCCAAAGTGATGAAAGAGTCATGTCGTGGAAGGTATTATTTGAATCGAAAAAATCAATTTTAGATCAAAATTCTGACTTTCCAGATCTCATTTATTTAAAAAAAAAAACAATTATTAATTTTGGAAAAATGAAGAAAGATTGATAAAATCTCTGAGTTTATGTTATTCTCTCAAAATTTTTGATATTGCCAAAAGCCAGAAAAGATTGGAGTTTATGACGGAAATAATTGCATCTGCAAAGAAGTGATGAAGTCATACAATTGCCTGCCTCTGTCCATAAGATCAAAACCTTTCAATTGAGGCGCCACTTCGAAAACCAAAACTCGTACAGACGAATTAGAAGAAAAATCATTTCTATAGAAAATTGGTCAATTTTTATTTCGAAACGTCAAAAATTCGCGAATTTAGCGAGTTAGCACCTCGTTGAAAACGTGTGGAAAAAGATTATTCTTGACTTGGGAATATCAAATTTGGAATAGGACTTGTTGATGGCTTTGCAGGGAGAGAAGAATGGATGTTTCAAGTAACAAAAAGCAGATAATGACTCCTTTGGTCAGAAAGGAGGATAATTATGAAGCGGTAATGGGCAAAGAAAGGAGGAAAAGCGACAATGGGTTGTGAAGAAACACTGGGAAGGAACGTCATGAGCGAGCGTTGGAAAAGGAACGAGGGAAGGTGAGAGAGGGAAGAGAAGTTAGAGAAGATCTTCACCAGAAGATTCTGATCAGGAACTCCCGAATCAGAATCCGAATCTCGAGAGTAGGTCTCGCCTGCATTTGCTGTCTCTCTGCTTATCTTATTATATCTCTTTTATCTCTCATTCGGCTTCGGCTTCTTCATTCTCTATGTTTTCAACTATCTCTAGCTGTTTCTCGTCTTCTTGATCGTCCAACATAAGCCTACTTGAAGTTAACAAACCGCTGCAGGAATGCGCTCTGCAATGTGGAAAGCAGGCATGTAGCAATCTCATCAATTTGTCGCAGACAATGTCAAACCTCACCAAATTGAAGAAAACAACACAATTTTTAGATGTTCAATAAATTTCTGTAGGTTAAAAAATAAAATATTTGAAAGAAACATTTCTTAATGAAAATGTGGAACAGTTTTTCTTTTCGAAAATCTAAAAATTTTCGTATTATATTTTAGAAGCGAATTCTCATACATTTCATCAAGCTAGACTTCACATCATTGACGAGCAATAAAGTGTCGAATTCGCGATAACGATAAAATTAGAGGAAGACACAGACTTTCAAGCGATACAAAGCATAGCAGCCGAGAAACAATGTAATTTTTGCAGAAATCTACGTTGCTTCGCATAAATATCAACAAAAATGTCTAGAAACGCATCGCCATAACCTTGCAGAATAATTAGAAGCTCGTCTGCTAAAAATCTCATTCATAATGCTGTTGCTTCACACTATTTTCTATACCCTTTCTTATCCTTTCTCTCTGTCCTGACAGGAATGAACATTGTTGCGCAATTTGTGCATTCCCTTCTATGTAAACAAATCGAGATGAGACGTTTTTTCGCATGGGGTACTAGAAATAAGAAAAAATGGGTGGAAATCAGAATGAGAGGAAGGAAATATGAAATGGGAGAGGGAAGGGAAAGCAATAACGCCACAACAAGAAACATGAAAATGCAGGCAGAAATGAAAGAGCACAGCAATCCTCAATCCCACTGGACTGCTGGGTAACTGAGCCATAATGCCCAGGCCCCAGACTCGTTCACAAATACGAAACGAGACACTCGAAATACCGAAGCAGAAGTTGACATATTCGGTGGCAGAGATCTCAGTCAAAATACGAGAATCCACCACCCATTCGTGCTAAATTTCGGAGCATAAAAAGCGGTAGGAATAATTCACAACTCGTCCCAAATGAGAGAGACAATGTTTTAGAGCAGAGCGCAAGGACCAGCTCAAAGGAGGAATTGTGATAAATAAACTCGGGTATAATTTTCGAGTTGGGATTTCTTTATTTTCGTGAACGTTTTTAGTGGTTCCCCTATCAAAACATCATGATGAGTCAATCATTATGATTGAAGATAGGAAAATAAAAGATATATAGCGCCAACTCAGATAGTTATCCATAATCAAGAAGGTTTAAAATATGTTAATTGCTTGAACTTGAATAGTTTCCATATTTTTCATAAAAAAGTTATGCTCTGATCTTTGTGGAAAACAAGTTCGTAAGTATGTTTGATAAGACATGTTGGAGTGCCTACGTAATTCACTCGAAGATACATTTTGTCCCAAAGTCTGGTAGGAATAAGTTCAAAATTCATTGTTTTAACAAGAAAAATATGCTAAACTTAGACAAAATTAGCTGATCAGGGGATTAAGATTGAGCTTTGAAATGAGATTTTTAAAATTTCAAATTAAAAGTGAAAATGTGTTCTGTTCGTTTTGTAAAGATTGGCGCAAAATATTGCAACAAAGATAGTAAATTTTGCAGGGACAAGTTGAGAAGTGAAGGGTAGGATTTAGAAATTCGAAAATGAAGAGAGAAGGGGGGAGTGAAAGAGGATCCTCTTTACTATGTCGATAAATCATCACCTATCAGAGGTTAGGCTAGAAGAAGATAGAAGATAATGATAAAGTGAGAAAAGAAAAATGAAATGTCACATTCGCTGTCATTTCGAAGTTTCAAGCTCGAGACAGAAGCATTGAGCGGGGCAGGTTTATCACAGCAGCCGAATGATTGGATTGGAATTTGAGAAGATGATAGCTCAACGACCTTTATCCACATGCCAGAATGCTCTTTAGTATTGAAAAGAGGTGATAAAGTAAAAAAATATATAAAAATGAAGAATCTTCAACCAGTCCACTGATTAAAAAAACTATTTTAAAAATGTTAAAAATGAAAAATAAAGAACAAATTTTTAATTAAAAGATTAAAAAAACTAACCTTTGGCGAAGATCTAGAAGAACAACTCGAATGGCAACCAACATCGTAGTAGGTTCTTTTATTAATCTGAAAAAATCAATTGATAATCATTTTGTCAAATTAGACAAAAGCAAACCTTCTTGCTTCCGAGATGATTCTTCAGACCCCTTTCTCTGCTCAGAATGAAAAATCCATCACTGTAGAGTTCAAATTTGGGGGCGTTTTCCGGCCCATCGCGGTAATAATAATCGACATCCTGAAAATCAAATAAATTGTTTATTAAGTCTGAAGTCAGAAAGTTTCTCACCAGATTTTTCAATTTCTTGAACATCCGTTCCAGAGGAAAAGCCATGCAGCCCATAAGGCGTTGGGTTCTGGAATTTTCAAAAAATTATCTAGTCAAAAAAGTTTAACTTGTAAAGTTTGGAATTTCGCAGCGTTAAAGAGTAATGTCCAAAGAGAAAGCAATTACAACAATTACATCTCTCCGACCATCTAAGCAAACTGCATTTTCATGCTTTAAAGATGCCAATTCCCCCAGAACTGCTTGTAACTTAAAACGTTGACTTACTGAACATTATCTGCATTCATTGCGTAGACGTTGACAAGCAAACTGTCTTTGCGACAATCGTGTGAAATAGGGCTGAAAGAACAAAATAATAAATTATGGCAATGTCATAGAAAATGAATGGAACACAATATATCGGATTTTATACCACAGAAAATGAGTTCCGCCTTCAAAATCAAATGGAGAGCGCGGATCAAACGTAAGTGGGTGGGATTCGATTTTTACGGTCCATTATCCCTAATGCAGCGAAATACATGAAACTTTACAGACGTTTCGGTGGTTCAAAATACACAAAAAAACTACGTGTGATTTTTATTGGATAAAGTGTTTTACATTAGGGAAAGACCTTTCGATAGTGGAAAGTTTAAAAATAGCGCCAATTTCTTATTCTTTCTGGTTTCAAATGACCGATGACGCTTTTTCGGCTGATAAAGTAATGCAGTTGCATACAATTTGAGAGCTTATCAGCGGCTGTGAAATTCAAACATTCGCCGTAAAAATAACTTTTGGATTAAAAAATGGGACTGCCATTATTGATACCTATCATCAGTCGGTATGGATTAAAACAAAAAAGTTAAATGAAAAGAAAAAAAACTCACAAAACGAATCTCTCCTTGTATTCGGGTTTGTTGGTTGTGTAGGCGAGCTTCGTTCTATGTGACTGCTCCACACGAGACGCATTGTAACGATCCTATAACGAACAAATATCCTTAAAAATTCATTAAATACTACCGGAGAAGAATGTCGCTTTCTCGAAGACGATCCATGTCTGTGGCGACTATGCGAAGATTGGGAGCGATGATGCAGATCAATCTGCAAAAGAATAACTGTTCGGATAATCCATTTAACTTCTACTTAGCAGCATTATTTGACCTTAAAATTTGTGAACTTCACAAATAGGAAATAGGTAAGCTTGAAAAGAAAGAGAGTTCAGTTTTGGAAAATTTTCTAAAATTCCTGATATTCTCACCCTAACATACGAACAGACTTGCGTTTGACTCGCATCTCGGAAGAACACCGCATTTTTCACTGTCACTTCGATTCTTCTGGTCGCAGTGCAATAAGAAATTGTCAGGAATAGAATGCCTGAAAATTTGAATAGTTTTGAGAGAGGAAAAACTAAAAATACCAGTGACACCGAAATATTTAGCAACTCCACTTGGCAAACCATACGCTTCTGGCTTGAATTCCGTTGTCCAAGACCTGACAGAACTCAGGGTGTTTGTCGGGGGCTCCATGTAGTTCAAATCCTGAATACTCCAAAATTACCGATAATTACTTTGATAGTTCATCGTTTTCAGTCTCATCATCACTATTTCATTATCAACTTAGGTCATGAGCGAATTTTCCAAGTGACTACAAATCAACTATTTCAAGACTCACATCATCCACATCAGCATAGTAACTTCTGGGCCTTTCGAAATTCTTCTGATATTGAGGTGCATTTGAAGAAAACTTTGGAATTCTCCTTCTTTCAGATGTTCTAGGATAGTGAATATTTGAGAGGAACTCATAAAATGAGACAAACTTTGGCGTAGAGCTGACGATATTCGCCGAGCGCATATTGTATTCTTGATACGGGTTGGTTTTTGGTAGAAGGGGCTGAATTGGCT
Organism: Diploscapter coronatus; assembly: GCA_964036155.1. Classification (NCBI taxonomy): domain Eukaryota; kingdom Metazoa; phylum Nematoda; class Chromadorea; order Rhabditida; family Rhabditidae; genus Diploscapter; species Diploscapter coronatus. The sequence goes on along the minus strand of OZ038422.1, from coordinate 83,254,670 downwards.
AAAAACGAATGTTTAGAAGAAAGAAAGCGAAAATCTTTAAACCACAAATAACTAAAAGAAAAGATCTACACACATGAGAAATAAATCAAGAAGGACCTTAAGGGATGTGCTTGTGGAGGTGAGCTGTGGATTCCAGTGCTTTGGGAATCGAGGTGAAGGAACAGGCGGGCCGGAATAACCGTCGTCGGAGGATGGAGAGGTACAATTTCTGACTGGGGAAATTTCCTAAAACATTGAATTTTTGCTTAAAAACCAGGCAAGTTGCGCAATATTTTCTCATATTTCTCACCAAATTCCTAACATATCTGCTCTTGGACAACAAAGGTCTGAGCGAAATGTTATCGTAAATTGGGTTGGAATCGATCACAGCATAGCCTTCAGAATCGAATCCGTCAAACGACTGCGGAGTCTCGAAACTTCCGAATTCAATTGCAGTTGTAGGGGAATTTTGGGTTTCATAGCCCAAGTGCTTGTAATTCGTGAGAATAGGGGAACTGTCAGAGTCGGTATTGGAAAATGTCGGAGAGAGTTTGGACTTCAATCGACTCCAGGTATTTTTCGGAGTGTCATGCAAAGGAGGGCAGTCCCATTTCGGTTTTCCATCCACCATTTTTAGAAAATTTGTAGAAAAGAATCAATAAATTCCAAAAAGCTATGTGATGAGGTCAAGGTATGGATCAGTTTAGACTCTCTAATGAGATTGATTTTCTGACAGATCCTCGGTTCCTTTTTTCAACATATCTGACAAAACAATAGCTGCGAAAACGATAAGGCAACCGCCAAAACATTGGTCAAATTTGAGATTACTTTTGCCCAGAAGACAGTTCCTTATCAAGGAAAGGATAATTCGATTGGAGGGTTGGTGGTTTTTGGACAAGAAGATTCCTTTGAACTATGCGCGTACAAGGTGAGAGATGTGCATTTGCAGATATTATTTGTAGGCATTGATGAGAAACATGAAAATTAGAATAAAGGAAAAGAAATAAAGCAATAAAACGCTAACCTCAATCATGCTCAGATCCCTGTTGGGGATGGGCGCGAGTATGGGGCTTCTGAGCCTCTCACGATATCTTCTCTCCTTGTCGATCGAGGCGTACATTCCGCCCAGATTCTCCTCGTTCGTGTCCGTCGACAATTCCAAGGAACTGCTGAAAATTGAATATCATCGCAAGAATAATTTCTCGGAAATATCATAACATTTCACGGCGATGATAATGAATGGCATAAAATATGAAAGTGGAAATTTCTCAAATTTAGTATTTTTAGTTAAAAACCGAACTCGGTTTTTTTTTTGAAAATTCGAAAAAAAAAAATGAAACTTGAATTGCGCCGTTACAAATTCGAATATCCGAATGAGCATTCCAACATTCGATTCAAGATTTGATGCCCCAAAATTACTCTTACATCAAACCGATAAAATCAAGTAAATGTGCATACCTTCCAATTGTGTTGTAAGTGAAGGATGATGAATCGTTGGTCCTCAAAAACCGGGCCGATATTCCACAAGGCGGCATTTTTGATCTAAAAATCGATAGTTTTGCTAAAATCGTAATTTTTCAAGTTATTTCGATTTATCCCGGTAAGATATTCAAATCAAAGTTTAACATCGTAAAACCAACTAGGATTGCTATCAACAACCCGACTTACGCGAATATAAAGTCATTGGCATAGAGGAGGAGAGTAATTAGATCCGGAATGATGCTCTTATTTTACTCGCCTAGTGACTTCTTCCTTTGTTTACAACTTGTTTTGGCAGAGTCAAAGTGAGTAGTAACGCAATAATAAAGTCATTGCAATTGGAATGGGAATCGGATCGCATCAATGGAATACAATTACAATCCAAGGAAGCAGAGAGCAGTCAGCTTGGATATAAAATGCTCTAAGAAGTAGTTATAAGCAAAGAGATTTTAACATGCATTCCAAAGAAGTGTTTACTGTAGCTTTCCAAAATTATTTGGTTTTAGATAAACATCTCCATTTTTGTAAAAATTTCAAGAATGGTTAAATAACGTTTCTCAAAAGGGCGCAAGAAATATCCGTGATAGATTTTCATTTAAACAAATTTAAAAAAAAAAAAAAATCCCACCTTGTATATCTCCTCTCATCATCTGACGATTGTCGATAGAACTGTGGATTAGAGTGGGTTCGTTGCGGCATTGAATTCGAATTGTCGTCAATGTCACTGTCGTAGTCGAATTCTGCAATGCTCCTCGTGGAAACAGAAACTGGCACAGAATAGATGATACGGTAATTGAGATTGATTGCCAGACTAAGCATTGGAACAGTAGGCTGATGGAAAACAAACCAGTGCAAATGGCAATATTTTATACGTCGGCAAAAGGTTTTTGCATAAAGGAAAGTGATAGGATAATAAATCAGAACGAGAACATAATACCAGTGGGGTTGGTGATGCTAAAAAAGGAAGGTAAGGGAAGAATGAGGGTGGAGAGTGAGGAAGGTAGAAGAGAGAACAGATAAAGAGGGAAAATTGATATCCGTCGATTGAAAAAGAAACTGTAAAGAGGGAACCAGATTAGACCACCTGCTGAATGGATGAATGGGGGAATCAAATGGGTAGGAGGTAGAAGTAAATGCGTGAAAACAGAAGTTGACAGAGGCAAACTGTTGACGGATTGGAAGAAGCGAGGGAGGCTATATGCTTGATGTCAAGTGATTCATTACTGACAATTCGACAGAGTAATGGGAAGCAACGGGAAGAAATGGGTGATTTACGCAATTACTTGTGGATCAATTGTGAATGGGAGAACTGTTGGTTATGCAATCTTGATTGATCAACTTTTCTCCAAAAAATCAAAAATGGTTTTCCTTTTTCTTAAAAGAAAAAGACGTAATTTCAGCAAAATCTCTGATCGCTTTATCAAGTAGCAGATCGGTTCAAAACAACGTGAGAATTGATATAGGCGCTAGTGCGTTTGATCTTGATATCTCCTCTATCTCTCTTACAATCGCGCAATTTTTGTCGCAAAAAAAGAATTGAAAGAAACGAAATCCCAATGTAAATCGATGAGATATTGGCCATAAATTGAAAGATAGCAATCTCTAACCTGTAGAATAGTCGGGCTCATCGTCGTCTTCAAATGGAAAATCATTTGGCTTGCTCTGGATTGGCATTTGCACAGGCATCGGAAGAGGGTTGTAGTTGAACGGTTGTTGATGTATAGGCGAAGGCAGAACAGGCAAAGTTGGCAGAGGTAAAGGAGGAGAGGAAGGCGCCGAGTCGATGCAGAATTCCTGCATGTTGCCTGAAGCAGGAACATGAGTGACTTATGAATGAGCCGACAAAGGAAATCGTTGAAAACATGAATGTTTCGAGATATATTCTATTTGATTTCTTGTGGGTGTTCTTGAACATCGGAATTGAAACAAGCATATGTCTGCATCAAGAATTCAAAGTTACAGAAGAAAATTTCATTTACCACGAAAAGCACCAACAAAACTGTATGCAGCGAAAAAGAATTTTCGAAAAAATTTCGAAAATTTGCATACCGTATCGATGCAGACCGAGGGTGTTTCCGATATGTCCAACTTGAGGCGGTCCGAACGGCGGTGGATAGCCGTTGTGATGACCGTATGACATTTTCTCGCAATTCAATGGTCGAAATAGACTGATTTTTCGATTTGACTCTGAAAGTGTAGAATACAAGTTCATCAGCGAATAATACAAAATCGATAAAAAAATTATGGTTTTCCAAGAAAATCGATATTGCTCAAAAGTAAGGATGGAAGGAAAAGGATTAGCTATATTAGGTTCTTTGTTTGGAGGGCATGAGTTGGGAGAGGAAAAGAGGAGTAAGGAGCGGATGCCAACAGGTCAAAGACACATAAGAGACCGGGAGCAGACAAGCACTGGCATGGGGAGAGTAGGTTGACAGGCATGGTTGAAAGAACGAGAACTGATATGAATACGGATAATTTATGGAAGAATGGGTGGACATGGGAATGGACTTCGCGAGAATGGTGAAAATCCACAAGATGCAAGAATTTCCATGATTGTTCAAGATGATGAGGATAAAACGAAATCGTGAACACAAATTTCTAATTCTTCATAAATTAGACTAATTTGCGTGATTACGGGCGATCAAATCGACAGCATAGAGCAGAACTGCGAGATGCAGTTCGCGAGTTCAATGAAATGGAAAGCAATATCAATAGATCAATGGGTTGGTCAAGTTTTCTTCATTTTCTTCACTCAAGAAACCACAAGGATGAGATAGTGAGATAACAAAAATGTCTTAATATTCGAGAAAATTCCGTGAAAAATTAGAAACAACCATTCGAAGACCAGAGATTCACAAATTCTCAACTTTGCGAAATTTCAAAGGAAATGGTCGTTCTAACGGGAAGGTTCAATTATCATTTGTCGTTTGGCAGACTGCGTAAACCTCGAATTGCTGCTGTTGACTGTAAGGACGAAATGAGATAAAGCAATAGAGCACTCAGAAATTAGAGAGGTAAAAGAAAGGTGAAGGAGATAAAGGGTCATTTGAATAGACGCAGAGAAGAAGAACGCGTAGTGGCCTGCTTCCCGCCACTAGGTTATTTAAAATCGGTTGGTATTGGCCAAGGGAAGAAAGAAAAATAGTGAACAGATAGAGGAGACGAAAAGAAAGCGAGAAGAAAACCACGCCATGGTACTTCTTCCTCTAGATCTGTATGAGAGATTGGGTAATCTAAAGAGAGTCAGAGTGAGAATATGCAAAACGGAAACAGCCACATCAAAGGCAAGGAGCTGTTTTATGTCGAACGGACCATTGCACTTGTGCGACTATGACAAATGAAACTAATTGCCATGGCGAATTGGAGCGTTCAACTATGAAAATCGATTGAAATGATGGTGAAGTGAGTTCGATCATTCGGTAAAATTAATTTTCCGAGAATTTTGAAAAGCAATACGACTTTTCGAGCATCGCAATATGTTGCTCATGACCCTTCGCACTATTTATGTGGGCATTTTGAAAAAATGTCAACATGCCAAAAGAGTGAGGTTAACCCCTTCAGCATCTTTTTCCAATTGCTCGTTCCATATTTGGATGCTCGGAATCGGAAGATCGTTTGCCTCTTGTCGAACTCTAAGCGTCCCTCTTGCAGTGCATCTCCGACCTCTTGATTCTCGATTCGATTCCTCTTCTGCACTCCTGACTGCTGCTTTTTCGCAGCAAATTGACACACAACCACTCGACCAACTGCAAAAATGGACACTTTTCTGCTTCTGTTCAGGACTCTCGATCACACACACACACACACACACATCCAAGTGATGTCCTATTTTTCGTATTTTTAAAATTTTTTTATCGCTATTGGTAAATTCCCTACTTACTAATCTTTGTGAGTTGTGGCATAAAATGACGGATGGTTCAAAATCGATTTCACTGCAAAATGTTTGATTTGCTCAAAATTCATTGAAATCTAATCATGCCATAATTGCATTTTGTCATGTCTTGACGATGGACAATGTTTTCTTTCTCCAACGTGGATAGATGATGTGAACTAGCCGATTAATTTTGAGCACGCGCTACTTGTAAATGTCCTCAAATTTGTATAAATCTAATAATTCAAAATTTATTATTTTTCTAATTATTTCGCAATTCTTGTAACTTTCTTTGTAGACATTTGTAGGAATGCATTATTTCGTTCCTTCTCATATTAAACAGTTTCCAACAATTTGTTACGTCATAGATCTAAACCACAGACCAAAGACGCTAAGTTCGTCAATCGATCTGTCTCTTCGCTATGAATCATCCATCAGATTTATCGACCCAAACAAATATGGCTCCGTCCTTTACAAAGCTCGCAAAAACTGGTTTGTTTGTTTTGCGATTGACAATTTTTACCCTCTTATCCAACTCTACTAGCTGCTTTTTTATTTATCAAATTGATTTTTTCGACTCACGACAGGCTTATCATAACTGACTGCATGCGTTTGATGATTCTTCTCGAAACTTGAACAAACTGCATAAATTGCCTTATTTTATGATTGAAACCCAACCTTTGCCATTTTATTATTACACGTTTTCAGGAAATGCAAAATTCTTATCATTCTGTATTCGATATTTCTTAGTCATACTTTCTTCTTATAGACGTCGCTTTTTCTCTTAAAATTGTCTCCTTTTGATTGATCTAAAATATTTTTAAAGTACTGATTTTCAGATATTAATTATGGAATTGTCATTTCTCACGACAATTATCCTATTTCTATCGCACGTCTCATATGGAATCTGCCTGATAGCCTTCAGACAGCAGTGGGTTGGAGTCAAGGGGAAACTAGCATGCAACAATAAACCACTCGAAGGCGCAGTCGTCAGGCTCTGGGATAAAAATCTCGTCGGTAAGAAATATTTTCAATCTGAAATTTCATATTTAATTTTAGGCCCCGATATTCTGCTTGGAGAAACTAAGTCTGACATAAATGGTGTTTATGAAGCGATTGGGGGATTACAATCAGTCTTTCCGTTGAACGTCCACCTTCGGATCTCTCATGAGTGCGATGACAGGATGATTGTGAGATTTTTGAGAATTACAACTTTCTCAAAGCTATCAATTGTTGGTTGAATTTTAGCCGTGCATGAGAACAGTTGATTTGAATGTTCCATCGAAATATGTGAGTCGAGGTCCTGAATTGGAGACTTGGTTGGATGCAGGCCAGATGAACATGGCTTTTCGCTATCCGGACGAAACCAGAGTGTGCAATTAGAACATTTTATCATTTCATCGAAAATATCGAGTTTATCGTTTGCTCAAGTGCAACCAAGAAGCCGTTACGAGTATGCATTTAGTCGGTTTAGTTTTATACCAAATATTTTGTGCTTTGTTTATCTGGTTATTATTCGAATTAAATTTTCTGGTGATATTTATTTATTTATTTTGAACCAATAAAATGATTAAATTTTGCTGGTCCATTCAATGAAGAAGTTCGGCTCTTCCCTCTCATCCTCTGGTTTTATCCTGTTCTCAACTAAAATTAATATTTTAACGCAGTCTTGCAATTATTGTCTAACTTTGCTCTTCCGTTTCGGAGCTTGATGGATCTTCACATATATAGTCGTCACTGGCAACATAGGCTATCATCTCTTCAGGGTTCTGAAATCAGTTTTAGTTAACATTATTTTCATATTATCCTACGCAGTATTCAGACGAGTAACCTCCATAATCTACGCGAGCTCGTTCATGCTGTAATAATCAAACCATCTCAATTTTTATGAAAGGGTCTTACAGTTTGACCAGAGTCGAGAAATACGAGATATTTTTCGTAGGTACGTGATTCCATTCTACGGTTAATGAGTGGCTTATATTTTTTAATGTCTTTTGCTTCATATTCTTTGAGAATTTCTGCTGCCCTCTGTTTGTTGCTTCCTGTTGAACGACCAATCAGAGTTACTTTGAAAGAGCTACCTTTACTTTTGCATATGTCCTATAATTAGTTTAGCATAATTTTTTTAAAGCGGATAGCGTTCAAAATTTAGACTCACACTACGTAAACTACTTCCCATTTCACGATATAAGAAACGGACGAGAAAAGAAAAAAAAAAGCGAAAAAAAGTAGCGCGCAAAATGAAGAGGCAGATTTTGCTCTTTAACGAGGGAAGACCCGTAATCGTTGAGCTATATTAATAAGCCAATTACTGATTTATGACGAATGTTATGGCGAATTTTATCTCCCTCGCTGAGAGACGCAGGGAAAAAGTGAAAAGTGGAACCATGCAACATAGTGACTCGAGCCTCAGCAAAAATTCAATCTCTCTACTCTGACTTTGGATTTTTTAGTATTTCAATTTTAAACAGGTCTATTGCTCAAAACAATGAACATACGGCATGAGCAGCGAGTGCCGATCTGTATTTTCCTGTCTTATTCTTGATCGCTACTCGGTTTTTCACGGCATAATAATGGGATTGAAGGCGAGCTTTAAGTTTGTTCGTCGTGATACCTTAAAATTAACGCTCGTTGTGAAATGATAAGGGAGTTCATTACCAATATATTTTTCACCGCAACTGCACTCAAGCATATACACGACGCCCTTAGTTTTGCACAGACAGGTCTTGTTTCGCATTTTCCCTCCGCAAATGCACTTCTCATTGCTAGGTGCCATATCTAAAATAGAAAAGAAAAACTTTTAATTAAAAAAATAAAAATGTTGAAAAATGTATTGAAATAATGGGCAGAATTCTCTCGCATGCAATATTTGGACCAACGGCCAGTATAAATATAAAACTTAATGTTTCAATTGCTGAGCAATATTTTGTTCATATCATGTTGTTTTCATCGTGTTTTTGAAATGCCAAGTGCTCATCACTTTTGATAGCATTCTATTAAAAAGCAATAAAAATATTCTTACAATTCCAAGGAATTCAGTAAAATTAATTTGTTCGGGGAATTTATTCATTTTGAACAAATATAAGTATTTATGCATACACGAGAACAAATGATCCGCTGGTAGCTTTCTCAGGGTGCTAGGGAATTTTGCACTAACCAGAAAAATATGACAAATATTTAGAGCAGTCGAATTTTTATTTCCTTGAAAATCTAGGCGTATTTTGTTCATTTTATCGACGAATAAATTATTTTACAGAATGCTAAACAAATTAATTATGGTTACGAAATGAAAGGCAAAGATTTTAGACAATATAGTGTGAAAAATCTCTAAACTTTTACTTTTTGAGCGTGATGCTTTGTCAGAGACGAGGGAGAGATGTCATTCTGAGCGAGATTTGCTCGTTTCATCGACCCCGATTTCTCTTTTCTGACTGCCGGTGGTCCGAAGATGGCGATGGCAGCACATGAACAGAATAGGCCCAGAATGAAGCCGATAAAGAAGACAATTATAACGACTGAAAATCCGCGTATTTTTAAAATTTTTATTTTATTAACTTTACGTACTCATTAGCCATGGATCAAACCACTCGTCGAAGAAGGAAATTCTTGGTGCTTTGCAGGCTAAAAAAAGACGAAGTAAAATAATTTCTACAGAAAATGTATTACGTTGGCTCGGATCAAACAAATATGGCGCGCCTTGTCTGCCAGAATAAACGACTGATGGATATTGATACCCAATAGGAGCCAAATGATACGAGAATGCTCGTTTTTCTAACGAACTAGATCTTTTGAGGAGTTTATCATCAGAAGCATTGGACTGCGTAAGGTTCTGAAAATCAGGTTCGATTTTTACTTCAAATTTAGCTCTCACCTTCAACGACAAACTTGATAGTGTAGAGTTTGAATTCGTCGTTGAATTTGATGAAGAATTTCGACCATTAGTGATAAAAGAAAAAGAAGATAACGACGGAAGTTTTACTAGTAGAATAATGATGATCAGGAGATCCATAGATTACAAAATAAATTTTAAAATAGTACAAAAACTGAAATAATTTCTTCTCGACAATGATTTTGGAATGAGTAATTCTCGATGCGAAGAGAAAAGCTATGTTTATTCCTCGACATTTCGGATTGGCTTCCAGAAAAGCGCAGAATTGTATTGCTCTTCTCGTGATAGAGCATTCTTCGCTTCATAGTATATTTTTTTCTTCAAAATTCATAAAATATTCTATCGAGACCTATTCAGCTCATTTTAAAACATTCCAATACAATTTGGATTGAAAATATGTCATTGATCATATGTTTACTACTGAAAATAATTATGTCAGCAAATAAAGGCCAAAATCATTCTCGTGACATAGACATTTCCACACAAAATAGTCTGGCTGATCCTGTGATTATTCATAAATCGTAAGTTTCATTTTCAAATGGGAATGTCATTTAAATGGTATTTTATTGTCGTTACAAACTAAATTTTCGCCATTTGATAAAGATAAGAAGCGAATTTTATCAAATTTATAATGATGGAAAGTTACGGTATTTATCGTTTTCCAAAATCGCGATCAAAGTTCAGCACATGACGAATTTAACTTCGTATGAAACTGTTTGTTGTTGATGTGAACCAGCCATTCCGAATTACCTTCAATCGAAACATCGACTCTTCCCTGAATTTAATGTCGATTGGATAGCAATATAGCAATTGTACCGTTTCGCGTATTTTCTCGCAAATCACGAAATCGTCGTGTGTATTTTTAGCCGTGAACAATGCGGTGATGTGGTGATGTCATGTCGTCTTTCCTGTTTTCCTCTCTTTCTCTAATCCTCCTCTCGTTTCACGCTATCTCAACTTCTTTGCACATTTCAATCACTTTATCATTGCTATCGAATGAATGAATGAATGTACCGCAAACTTGTATTTTTCAGGTCGAATTTATTACTCCAGTTCGGTATTTTTATGTTATTACTTACTTTGATTATCTTCATCTTCATATTCAATAGTGGATCAGATTTTTGAGAAAAAAAGTTCAAACTTGAGGGTAATAGAATTTTCTAAGATTTTCCTCCTTGTGAATAATAAACTGAATTGAATTAAAAGAGAATGGAAGAAAATAAATTGTATAGTCGGTTCTTCTCGTTTTATGTAGATTTGCGAACAATACGAACAAAAAGCAGACCTATAAAGCGGAGAGTTGAAGATTATCGCGCAGTTTTGCAGTTATTCATTCCACTCGTTCTCTGATTATGAGAGTACTGCTCTGTGCATTTCTAGAATATCGCAAAGCAATTCTGATATTGCAAAATTGCAGAAAAATCGAAGAAATTATGCATGAAACATCTCAAACAAGTAGTAAATTGTTCTAATTTAGCAACATCCCAGATAATGTGAATGAAATTTTTATAAAACTAATTAAATTTTAAGAAATAAAGTAACGAAAGGTAATGAAGAACATCTCAAACATGAATGAAGTTAAATCAACTTTTAAAAATGGCACGCTTCATGCTAATTTATCTTTTTTCAATAGTTTTTTTCAGAATGGATAGATTTTTCTGTGCTTTGGAACTTGCCAAAGTTGACGAGTAAAAAAATCTTTGCATTTCTGCAAAAACCCCTCTGGCTATCTATCTAGTCTTCGCTCTCTCCTCTCATTCCTTCTCTCTCTCTCGCCTTCTCTCCTTTTCCTCTTTGTTCTCTCGCAGTTTCTCGTTTTCTTTTCCTCTTTTCTCTTTGCTCTTTTTCAACGTTTCTATCGATTTTCAGCTCTCGTCGTTTACGCCAATCATCGAGGTTTTCGATTTATCGATCGACTTTTGTCCGCTATTGATTTCCCTCTCGCTGCAATTTACCTTGGCTTGTGTTCCGGCCTGTGTCTCGATTCATTCAACCTAAATTAGTCATGTTTCATCGCCGTGATTGATTTCCGAACGTTGCAAACTTTGATTTTCCTCGGGTTTTGATTTCGATTTAACTTGTTGGATTAGGTTTCTTCGATGCCGCTGCCGATTTTCGGTAAATCGCACAAATCGCCGGCGGACGTCGTGAAGAACCTCAAGGAGGCCTTGGTCGCCATCGAAAAGGTCAATTGGCGCATTCTGCATACATTCTGCGGCTAGGATCGTTTGATGCATCGATTGATGACAAAATTTGGGATGTAATTGATCGATAGCCACCCATATCGGTTGATGCTTACTATCCTCAAAAATCCGTCATTTCTTGTCATCGATCGACTATTCCAACCGATCTCGACCGGATAATTGAACTCAGAGACAGTGGATTAGATGATTATAACATTTCTTAGCAAAAATGCGATGATTTTAGGGCGACAGACGATCAGACAAAGCCGTGGAGGAGGTGAACAAATGGCTGCAAATGGTGAAGGGCATTATCTACGGGCAGGACGGACAGGAACCGCACAGTGAACAGGTTAGGATATTGCTTGAAAATCGACAAGAGAATCAATCATTTTTCTTTCCATGCTAGACAGTCTAAAATAATTCAGCCTAATCCATGCATGGGAATTGATGTATGAGAAGTCATTTGGAGAAGAGTTCTAGGTTTTTATTAATTATTTTTTAAGCTCATCATATTTTTAGAAAAAGATAACCTTTTTTCCTAAAAATTCAAATTTTCAGGTAGCTCAACTAGCCCAGGAGACGTACAACGCGAACGTGCTGCCGATGCTCATCAAGAACCTCGCCAAATTGGACTTCGAGAGCAAAAAGGTTTGAATTTATTCTTTTTCTTTGTTTTACCATATTTTCCAGGACGTGGCGCAAATCTTCAACAACCTGCTGCGTCGCCAAATCGGCACTCGCTCGCCCACCGTCGAATATCTTGGAGCCAGGCCAGAAATACTCGTCACTCTTGCTCATGGGTAAGGAAATTTGGAAATAGCATTTCTCAAGGTTAATTACGACGTTAGGTCTGTCAACGAAGTTATTAAAATTCACTTTTCATACCTTTTTCCTGATTTTATAAATTTAAGGAAAGATAGGTAGTAATTTGAAAATGTTGATAAGAATTTTCAATAATTCTAAAATACAATTTTCCCACTTCAGGTATGAAAACGGTGAAATCGCAGTGACGTGCGGGTCGATGCTGCGCGAATGCATTCGCCACGATCATCTAGCCAAGGTATCCTTTCAATTCAATCTTTCTGATTCATTCATTCTGATTCATTCATTTATCCTTTTCAGATCCTGCTGTACCACGAGTCGTTCTACAACTTTTTCGCGTACGTCGAAATGTCCTCATTCGACATCGCGTCCGATGCTTTCGCCACTTTCAAAGTAACGATTTTTTTACGTTGTGTAAATCATTTTTGCTCTTATTCTTAGAGAACGATTTTTATCACTATTTTCTTTTCTGAAAATAATGTTTCAGGATCTGATAACGAAGCACAAGACGTTGTGCGCGGAGTTTTTGGACGCGAACTACGATCGATTCTTCAGCAAGTACCAGGAACTGCTCAACTCAGAGAACTACGTCACCAGAAGGCAATCGCTCAAAGTCAGAACATTTTCTTTAAACTTATGTTTTTTTTCAGAAAAAGATAGTTTTTGAATGATAAGATATGTCCATTCACTTTTATTAACAGAATGTATTCTAGTTGCTGGGCGAGTTGCTGCTGGATCGACACAATTTCAATGTGATGACTAAGTACATTTCGAATCCAGAGAATCTGAAGCTCATGATGGAATTATTGAGGGAGAAGAGCAGATCCATTCAGTTCGAGGCATTCCATGTTTTTAAGGTTTTTTTTTTTTTAATTCTAAGAATCTTATGATATGCATTTCTTCTTGATACTTTTCAAGTCATAAGGTTTAGGATATTTTTCTCTTCTTCTATCACCAAAGAACTTCATTTGCAGGTGTTCGTCGCCAACCCCAACAAACCTCGTCCCATCGCTGACATTCTTCTCAGGAATCGTGATCGATTGGTAAAATGCATTCTTCAAAATCATCAAACATTTCTAAGTTTCCTAATCTGTGCTAAGTTCGATCTTTCCACTAAAATTAAAATTTTATTATCTGGAACTGAAAATATCTAGTTTAAATATTTCCATTTATAATCTTCCAGGTGGAGTTCCTTTCTCAATTCCACAATGAACGAACGGACGACGAGCAATTCAACGATGAAAAGGCCTATTTGATTAAGCAAATACAGGAGATGAAATGAAGGAACTGAAGCCATCCGAACAGGTGATCGCTCTTACCTTCTTTGCCCTTTGCCCATACAAATACTCGTTTTCTATCCTTGAATTAGTGCTTTATTCCACGCACTGTTTCAAAATACACCGTTTTATCAGTTTATTTTCACCAATTTTGATTTTATTAAGATAGGGTGTTTGATCTTGTAAAATTCTTGAATGACAAGTACTAAATGACGGAGTTCTATATTTAGAGATAAATAGGCGGATGAAATTTGAAAGAAATAGCGTGGAAAAGTCGCACTCCGCCATATAGTAATTGTCTTCTTGAATGTAAAAGGGATCGCACATTTGTAGAATTTATTTTATTTCCTTTTCAGACATATAATTTCAATTTCTATTGGTTTGCACACAAAAATCGCTCAATTCGTTTAAAATGTTGTAAGTTAGCCGGCACTTTTCGTGTATGGCTTGAGGGGATTTATGGAGTTATTAATTTAAAATTTTTTGAAAAGAATGTAAATCTCAAAATATCATGAAGAAGGTTGAAAGTTACTGCAGAATCTCCTACAGTGGAGCTTCCGTGTTTCAACTTTCCGTTTCTTCTCGAGGAGAACCTCGAATGGAGAAGGGGCTTCAATTGAGGATTTTACTGTAATTTCACTTCATATTTAATTTCTTTATAATTTTCTTGCGTATGCCCTTATTCAGCTCCACAAGTTCCTGAGTCCCTTTTCTAGTAAAATCAACTAGGAGTTTTTCATATTTCATTCAATTCCAAACACATCCACAAACTTGCTTGAATCTAATCGCAAATCTTCGACTTTTTTCATTTATTTATTTCGAAAATTAGCTTTGAAACATATTTATCAGCAATTTCAAAGTCAATTTTATCTTCATTAAAATATTGAAAAGTGATGAATATTATTTCTTTTATTTCTTACAGAAATAACCTAAATACTTTGAATTTGGATGGCAAAACTTGCATAGACGGCTGAAGCTAAATAAGGAGTACTGTAGAATAATGTTCAGGTTTATTTTTATCAACTAAAAGCTGTTACCATTATTCTGCACTATTCCTACTTTTCACTAGTTATTCCCTAAAATAGCCTTATGTTGTTCGTTCCCTTTTTCCTTTCTTTTCTCCGATTTTCATTCTAATTTACCTTCCTTCCAATTTCGGTTCTGTGTTGTCTAAAACTCTTTCTCAGATTTGCGCGTCAAAGCAACTTTAGGGGTATTTATCATTTCAATTCAATTCGTTCAATATGTCTCGAGTTTTCTCTTCTAAAATTAGGGTTTTCCCTGTGACTTTGAAAATTTTCGCAAACACGCCTATTGGATTATTGAAACCTTTCCTAACTTTCTATTATTTTTTACAAAAAAGATTTTCGCCTTTTGTAAGAATGATTAGAGTTTTTAAAAATCAATTCGAATTTGTTGTTTTATGCCCAAAACTCTTCCAACGTTTTGTTCTAGAAAATCGCCTCTTTGTTACGGTTTTCGTCGTTCGTCGTTTCATATGAAAATTATGATAAAATGTTGATGTTTTCGTTATCATTAACTATTCAATTATCACACCGTCTTGTTGTAAGGAACAAATGCCAATTCTCTTCGCTCTTATTTTCTCGTGCTATTTCTTAAAATACCAGTTTCCTAAGATGGTATCTGAAAGGCTAGAGATCGTTAAGAATTTCGCGTTTTCCTGCAAAATAACTTTGTGATCCTAGAATGCAGCCTGATTTTTGTGTTTTAGAACGTGCGCAAAACGAAAATAAATTATTTATAAATGATAAAATCATAACTCTCGATAAAAACAATAAGTGAACAAGAATCCCTCTACAAAAGGATATTTGCAAAAAAAAATAGCTCATATCTCAAAAAGCACATTAGCTTTTGGATTAAGTAATCAGTAAAACATTGGAATACGGATTTTTGTGAATAATAACAATCCTACAAAAATGAGATGAAAATAACTAAGATCATATTTTATCTCGTTTTTATCTGAGTGTGATTCCAACATCTCCGTGACAAATAAAACAGATCACAACTCTACTTTCTTTACTCGAAACGAATTATTGAAAACTCGATGATTTGGTATTTGCTCTAACGATAAAAATTGATATTGCATAAAATCATGGTTTTTTTCTAGATTCTAGGCAAGTGGGCTTAAAAATAACGAGCCATGAAGAATACTAGCTGCTTGCAAAAGGGAAAAAAATATACCCATTTTGTTGAGAAAGAGGAATTTATAGAACTTGAGAGCGGCCGATATCAGGAAGGCAGGCAGAGGAAGGTTTGACCGAAATTAAAGTTGAGGAATTAGGGAGTGGGAGTCTGGAAATCGCCGAATCCTGTTCCGCTACCCGCAGGAATCTTCCCCAGCAGCTCCAACTGAGAGTCGACCAACTGAAATAACGAGTTCAAAATTTTACAGGAATGTTCATGAAATAATAATAATAATAATCCACCAAATTTGTATCGGGTAATCCAATCAACTATTGGAATTGTCAAATTAGCATTTTCTAACTTTAATTCGATATTCGCTGCTCAACTATAAATAATACAGAGAAAACGCATATGCTAATTTTAGCACTCCAATAATCGTTTGACGACCCAATTTTTCTAAGTTATGAAAATAAATAATAAAATAACCGAGAAGACATAGTCAGAAAATGCCTACCTGAATGAGCTCTTGAGGACTTGGCACACGACCGCTGTCGAGTTTGCTCCAGAGCTGGTGCTCCCCGAGGTAGATCTCGAATGCGCCCGTCGAGATGAGCGAGCCCTCGATCATGTTCGACAACAGGAACACCATCATGCACATCGATAACTACAAAGCGAATATGAATGCCAATCAAGTCCAGAGTTGCACTGTTTCCCTCAAAATTCCACACCTCGAACCCAACCCCGATCTACAGAAATGACATCCGACCCGAGGGTGCAGGTTTTTATACGTAAGTCCAGGACTACCGAAGAATCTCGAATATTTCAGCAATTGAGTTTTTGCAACAAGAATTTCTTTCCTATTTAGCATAAGGAAGATAATATCTTCCTGTATACCATAAAACGAACTAAATAAATTGTCCTTAATAAAGAATGTCGCTGAGTTTCAAAATACCTTATTCTGATGTCCGTACTGGAGAATGCTAGGATATCCAAGTCCGAGAGCCTCGAAGGGATTCGCTCCGGAAACGACGATACCGATTGCTACCATCTTCAGGACGTTGATGGCCTAGAAAAGACCATTGTTATCAATAAACATATCAAACTCCTGATCAGTGAATAGGTTCTTCCATAATGACTCTCGAAAACTTTCATTGTTTAACAAATTCTGCAAAATATCCAACCTGAGCCAAGAAGGCTTTCCAGGGAGCGGGCGGGTAGTTGGATCCCTCGATCGGCATGTCCGGATATCTTTCGCGAACCATGTGCGAGAACTGTTCGAACGCATTGCGATAGCCGCAGGAAACGCTGAAGGAGGTTACATGAAACTGACAATTTCTGAATAAACAAACCAGAAGACGAATTTCATGGTGGGCAGATCCTTGATTCCCGTCAGCGGCTTCGGTTTGCTGAACGAGGACGGCTCGCGCAGCTCGATGTGGTCCTCCTCTGTGCCTTTGCTGAAAACCAATTTTTATAGGTCTCCCAGAAAGTTCCTTATCATCATTTTGGAAGCTAGAAAATGTATCAGAACCCCACGAATATTGGAATTCGTTCACAAAAATGCTGTGGATTAAAATGCAGAAAACTAGTGCATCGATATTCAAGAATTTTGATGAGTTCCAATAAAAACTCCATGTGAAAACAAAAAGCCTTTTCGTTATTTTATCATCATTTGAAGAAAAGAACGTTCAAAAATCTACCTGTATCCCTCGTCAGCTGGAATTTCATCTCCGAACTCCTTCTTGAACTCGTCTGCGTCGTGTTCGTCTTCCACGTGCGCTGGAACTAATAAATTATTTTTGATCCAGTTTCAGCACAAAAGGGGTTAGTCATTTTAGCAAATCACACCAAAATACTGCTTACCGCGCACGAGAATGTCCCTGATCGAGAGGATCAACGCGAAGCTCAGAATATAATATCCAAACCTATTCATCTGGTTTCTGAAAATTCCATAACTCTAGTAAAAATCGGTGAAATAGCAAAAAAACAAAGAAAAGTGGGTGAAGTATCGGATTTATCTAATTCCAGTGGATTTGCAATTTAGCGCGTAATAAACACAGGCCGAGCGTAGTTGACAATTACTCAGCCAGATTTTAGTTAAATCTCGGAATTTCATTGTCAGAAGCGCTGACACAATTCCGTTTCCCGTCTGAAATCATCCCTTCCTGACCCAATCAATTCCCTAATCCTTTCCGAATCGATATCAAAATGTAAGTCGCATCAAATATTGTCATCTTTTTCGCTTTCTGACCAATGTAAGACAGAGTCGCGCTGTTTTTGAAACTCGATATTATTTGGACTGCCTGGTTGATTGTAAAGTTTCCGATAGTTTTGGGGGTTTCGGGGTGCATATTTCGAGCGACTTCAACTGCGAAGTGCAGTCGATTCGGATATTGCCGCGTTTTATTTCGCTCGTAACAGTGATTATAATGAATTTATCTTTTCAGTCTGAACAGTGATTTCTAAGCAATGTCGGCTCCATCTCGGCAAATCAAATGCGTGGTCGTTGGAGATGGAACAGTGGGAAAGACCTGCATGCTCATTTCGTACACAACCGACTCTTTCCCAGTTCAATATGTTCCGACTGTTTTCGATAACTATTCCGCACAGTTAACCGTCGATGGTCATACCGTGAACTTGGGCCTCTGGGATACGGCTGGACAGGTATAAAGCTAGAGTATTCACAATTTTGAGCATTTTGAGAAGATTTCCCATTTATCGACGCATTTCAGGAAGACTATGACCGTCTTCGACCTCTGAGTTATCCCCAGACTGATGTCTTCGTCCTGTGCTTCAGTGTTGTGTCGCCAGTTTCATTTGACAATGTGAGCACGAAATGGATTCCTGAAATCAGGCAGCACTGTCCCGATGCACCTATCGTTCTTGTCGGTATGTTGTTTTGCATTCAAGCAGTAAAATGAGAATATTGGATTCGGATAAATTTAAATCATAGCTAAATCGGATAAAATCTAAATTTAGTCGATTTCTGATCAAATCAGTAACGATCATATTTATTTTAGGCACTAAACTGGATTTGAGAGACGACGCCGAGACAGTTCGTAATTTGGCTGCAGATGGCAAGGCACCGATCACTCGAAATCAGGGACAGAAAATTGCACAGAAGATTAAGGCCGTCCGATATTTGGAATGTTCTGCGCTGACTCAACATGGACTCAAACAGGTTGGCAATTTTCATCATTTCTAGCTATTTATCATAAAACGAGTTGATACATTTACTTTTCGTCGCATTTCTTCAAATTAAGGCTATATTCGTAAATGTAAAATGGATGAATTATATCTTTGCACAAAAGAGTTAGCCATTAATTCTTCATGGATCAGAATCACTTTACCAAATTAAGCAAAAATAGTCGCATTATCCTCTCCAATTTAAGGTCTTTGACGAAGCAGTACGTTCTGTTCTGTATCCCAAACCGGTCAAGAGCAAAAAAACTTGTAACATTATGTGAAGACGAAGTGTGTATGTGTGTGTGTGGATCTGCAACGAATGTTCTTCTATCCTAATTTTTCTTCTACATAAACAGACAGTTTTGCCATTAATTCGCCGTTATTTCCATGAAGCGCCTTTTAGCAAGTTGTTTTTTTCTCCAAATTTTCCTCTTATTTCGTGTGCAAACAAGAATCTCGACACTACGCTGCTAAATTTGTATTTTTTCTATAATTCTTGTGAAACTAAACTCCCAAGTATTCGAGTTATAATAATCTGTGTCTTCTTTTTCGTTTCGCCTCTAAAGTTCGAACATTTGCCTTAACCTTTTTCGACATTTTTCATTCTTTCAATCAAGCAATATTTTTTTAAAAACTTTTTTAACACTTAACGCAGTTGCTCGAAATTAAAAATTTCTTCAGTTGCCTATCTTATTTATAAAACTCGCCAGGTGTCGAACAAAATCGATATTTTCACTTACATTTTCTATCATTCATTGAAATTTGTGACTCAACATTTGTATTCGAACAAAAAAGCGTAAGAATTCCATATTTTCCCCCTAAGTTAGTCATAATATGCAGTTATGGTCTCCATTGGTAAATACTATTATTTATAGGGAAATATTCTCACTACTCCTCTTCTGGAAGTGCTATTTATTTGAAATTATTTTACATTTTTTACGCAAGCTTATCATCTCCCCATTTTCGGAAACTAATAAAATAATTTATGTTAAAATATTTATTCATCAAGACGCCTTTGAGCTGTAGAAAAAAAATAATTAAAGTTAGGATAGAAACTGAAAACCCAATAGCATCGAATACCGAAGTTAACTGGACAGGATAGTTTTACCTTGCAATTGATAATTTGAAAATTAAGAGAAAATGGCAGGCCTCAATTTCTAAATAAGTGAGACACCGAATTTATAAACGATTTTGATTACATAGAAAAATCTACACGCAAAAAGAAGGTTTTCTATACAGGCACCGAGATATTTTAGCGAAGAATTTTTGGATTTTTTCATATTATAAATCAAAAGAGAAACATGAAACAATACAAACTTTACATAAATTGAAAACAATTCAATATCTTTGAATTGGTTTTAGCGAAGCACCAAAAGCCCCTCCTAGCAATTAATGAGGGTGGGTTGCTGCAGGACATTTTCAGAGAGTTAGCTGAAAATGCTAGCTACAGTCTAGGACTAGCATGAAGCTCAACACAATAGTACCGAAATAAATGACTAGATTAGAAAAGAAAAAAAACGGAAAATATCAATTTCTTCTGAAATGTTTTGAAATGCATATTTCAGAATCAATTACCGTATTTTAACGTAAAACATGGTGGAAAATGCAAAGAGGCATCAAAATACAGTAACGTTGCACAAATATTACCGTACTAAAATGTAACGAACGAATAGCAGAACGACTAGAGCAGAAAGAAAACATAAACCGAAAATGAGCATGGCTTGGAACAGACGCACGTTGCCGCAGTGTCGCATGATACTCCTTCGTCGGGGGCCCTTTCCGACGGAATGCAGATTGCGGTGTGATTGATCTTGATTTTGTCCTGGGTAGTTTTCCGGATCCGGATTTGGGACGCATTCGGATGTCAGAATACGATGTTCCTCTATTATATAAGGATGATCGTCCATTATTAATTTTAGCGTAAAGTTATAATAAATTTAGGAAAGAATGATTGAATTGGGTACTAAAATAAACAAGTAATGTAGAGAATAGGCAGAAGTGTACGGTAGAATAGATGATGTCGAATTAGTAATAACGTCTCCACGAGGCTGTAGAGAGGGTGTAGTTGTGCGGTCGATATGAGTTGAAATGCCTCAGGCCTGAGTTGCCATAATAGCTCCAATACCACGGTGCGGAGCTGCAATAAATATCGTAAAAATCGTACAAATTGGTAGTTTCAAAAAGTCATTTGCAAATTATGAGATATTGAGATATTTTTTACCTCCGAGAAACTTGTCAAAAGTGTAAACTGAACTTCGTAAATTTGATTTACGATGATTGTAAAATATCGATTGAAATAAAAGCTCTCAATTGTCTAGGTTGAAGAAGAAAAAAAAGTACTTTTTTCTTAGAGTAAAAGGACTGATTGCTAAATGCCGACAAAATACGAATGTCGATAATTTGGAAGATGTTTTGCAAGAAAAAAGTCACAAGCTGGGTTTTATAGAAAAGCACCACATGTTGACGCGAAGATAGATGATTGCGAAAGACAAGGGGATAAGTGGAGGGTAAGAGATAAACAGAGTTGAAATGAAAGGATACAAAGTTGTTTATTTTTCGAGTTCATTCACCGGAAAAGTGTCAAAAGTTGAAAACACTTTCTCAGGCCAGGAACAGTTTCAATATTTGCAGGAGAAACCTACGCAAAGCCTGTCAGTCTGGCGTAGATGAATGAGTAACCTTATTCAATTTCCATGGAAAGATCAATTGAAAATTAAACAAATCGATTAGGGATAGATCGGGATCGGATTTAAAAAAATTCCGAATTAGAATTCCAGCCCGTTTTCGATAAAATTCCCAAAAATAATAATCATAGTATTGATACAGTCCTCTTCTAAGATTTATGCATTGCTTGTATGCAATCAAAATATAATTGTGGGAGACAAAACTTAAAGAACTTACACATTTCCAACATAGCTCTTGGTGTATAAAGAATTCATCATGCTTCTCGGCTTACTCGCAATATCGTAATTCGTTTCGTTCGCCAAATACGAATATCCAGAGTATCTGAATGTCAACTCATAACACATAAGATACGAAAAATCAATTTCAAATATTTATTCCAGCTAGATTTTTACCCTCTTCTGGTTGTTATGGGCCGCAACTCCGATGTCATCTGATGTGGCGTGTACAAAGGCGTATTTGCCCAGGTCTTCGTGGCTCCATTTTGCAGGAACGAATACGGACGACGGTAATCATCTTGTCCATATACGTATCTGAAAAAGTGAATTATTTATATTATACAGCAGTCTTCATGTTGAGATCCTATTTTATTTGATAAAAATGCGCAGTTTAGAACATATTGAAAAATGCTAAGACATCATGGTAAATTAGGCTAAAAAGAATGAAGCCGAAGCGAACATCTTATGAACTTATGTGTCATGCCTGTCGTCGTCATTTTTGTTTACGTTTTTTATCGTCGAAAGATTATCTCAGACATGAAATGCTATCCATTCGAGAAATCGGTGTCAAGTAAAAAGATTGCCAGAAAACTGAACGCTGAAAAACGAAGAAAGCCACTTGTTATGCAGCTATCTGTCACACAGAAGCTCTCGAAAAGAGTTGAAAAACTGGCAAACGTCAGGAATTTGAACTGGAGAATTACCTGTTTGAACCTAAGTATATGATTTTTCCTCATAAATGATTCTGTAGACGAAAACTTTGGGCGTTTACAGATGATTTTTGCTACTAATTGATAGGCATCGGAAAGATTCATGTGCTTAGCAACTGATTGGGAGGTCAAACTAGAAATTTCAAGCAGAGTTCCAACAAGTGTTTAAACTTGATATTTTGGATATCACATTTTAACCTGCTCTACTTGATAGAAGCACAGAACTCAGCGCTCAGCAACGACGAATATGTCATTCTTTCTTAAATTGATCAAATTCTTACTTGTAAATGGGATAACTCCAGGTTCGAAGGCCGAAGACGTCGTATTTTCTGAATGGCTCCTCTTCGGCTCGATAGTGAATATTGGTGTGGTAGGGTGATGTGACCATCGCTACAGGGGTTCTCGATCGACGTGGAGGATAGGCGTCCTCGACTTTCTGCAATCCAACGACCATTACTCAACATTATTTATGATCGGGCAATTCTCGAGTTAGTTGGGAGAGGGAAGGTGTAAATTGGCAGGATCGATCTAAATGAATCTAGTCTGGGGAAAAGACGGGATGATACTAATCGGTTAGCATTCTAACACGGCAGAATTCTTGCATTTTCAAGAACATTTTAACACGAGTTCAATCGATCGGTTCACGGTAATTTTGTGATGATCAATTTGATGAATACACGATTCTGACTAAATTCCAGAAAACAAAATTTAGTCGGAATTTAGGCATTTAAACATGAACTGTGTCTGTCAATATCGCCGATCCAGACCGATTGAGCTAGTGCTATGCTGCATGAATGATCAAGTGCCTGTCTTTGCCAAGACTCCAAATAGTGTCGACGCCAAAAGGCCATGATTTGAGATTCGCGATTCGTGTATTCGAACGGGATTAAGCTAGTAAAAACTAGGTGCGAGTAAAAATGCTGAGCTCGGACGTTTCGAATTGCTGTGACAATGCACACTGGCAGATTGCAGGGCTGTCAGTAAAGGCAGTAGCAAAAGGCAAAGAGGCTGATTTCTGTCTTTCTCACTTCTGCACTTCTATCCCGGATCTTCTCAGTTCTCATCCGTCTTTTCAACTCCCTTCATCTCTCTCAAGCTCATGCTTCTCCTTTCCAATCGATTCACGTCAATTGCTATCTCCTCTGCCTTTCTGTTTCTGTTTCTACGTGCTCTGCCTTTGGCAATCAGTTTCAAGCACAACAGCAGCGAATGACAACGTTGATCTGCTTTTGCTGGGAATCAGCCACTGTCACTGATTTATGACGTAGAAATGGTTTGTGATTTCGTGGAAATCTGCATTGCATTTTGCTCAAAGAATGTTGTAGTAGACGATTCAAACTTTGAGCAAATTAACAGAGAACTGTCTATTAAAGTCATAAAAATTAAATAAAGTTGCAGCTTGATAAATGCGTGTCAAAATTTGCAAACTCATAAAATTGCCATAGGAATAAATTTAACCTCAGAGGACGCGATATCCCTGACCGGGGTGTAGCTTCTTCTGACATGGCTAGCGTATCGTTTTTCGTTGTCGACCGGAGTGTTTTCACGACTCCATCGTGACAGATACTTTTCCCTGAATTGAACTTCATCAATTTTCCTTTCATGACCACCATTCTAACGGCATCTTGGGAAATTCAACGTTAATCATCCATCCATCCATTTATGAATAATAACCACGTTTCTCTTTTATCAAAACTATTTCAATTTCAAAATGGATGAACTTTTCAAATAGTCAATTCTGACAGATATTCGGGAGATTCATAGGGGTGGGTGCATTCAGAAGAACCGCACTCTGGCATGCAACGAAACTCATCAACCTGCAGCATCACAATTCTACAACATAAAAATGTGCCGAATCTCTCTACATTTTTGGTGGTTGCATGGCATTTGCGGCCTCGTCGGCAGACCTCGAGATCCAACTCAAATCGACCGAGCGCGATCGAGTTCGGTAGAAGTCGCGATGGTAACCGCTCATGCCGACTGCTGCTGCCGCGTTGCCCGCTGACTGACTCACTTCTAACTCCTCCGAGCTAAGCCTGGAAACAATTGGTTCATTAGAGGAAATTTTGAATATTATAATGATACTCGAAATGGTCATCTTTATATGATCAAAAGTTTGCAACTGGATTTGACGCAATGGTAGAATGGCGTAACGCGAAAAGTGACGGAACGCAATAGTAGCCGATAGAAATTATGAA
Organism: Diploscapter coronatus; assembly: GCA_964036155.1. NCBI lineage: Eukaryota > Metazoa > Nematoda > Chromadorea > Rhabditida > Rhabditidae > Diploscapter > Diploscapter coronatus. Next base: position 83,230,031 of record OZ038422.1, on the reverse strand, counting down.
TGGTAAGAAGGTATTGCGTCATGTTCTTGTTTCGTCAAATACAGTAAAAATGCGTACCGTTCGCAAAAAGGATTTCCTTCGATATGACCGATGCGCTCTCGGACAAGCTGCTGCCAGGGCTTGCCGCGCGACTCTTCCAATAGCTCCTTGGCGGCAGCTAGAGCTGTCTCCCTAAAATTATGATTCTTTCAGAGAAGTAAACAAATTACTCCTGCTGACGCAATTGCTTTTGAGCATAATGGTACAGCCCTATGGAAATAATACGAGTTTGCACCTTGATTCTAACGATGAATAATAAAATTACGACAGTTAGAGTGATTTTCCTACATAGGGAGTTCATTGCCAGATACTTTTAAATACTCGTTACGATATACCTTTTCGGAGACATAATAAATCGATGACCGGTTTCGTATGAAGGGGGCATAATGATCGTGATAAGTAACAATTTAGTAATGCGAGTAAGCTATATGATTTCGAATGAAAATGAATGGATAGATGAATGAATGAATGAAATGATAGTTTATTTCGAGTGCGAGGAAATATTGATAAGTTGAGAGAGCAAAGAATAGAGAAAGAGGAGGAAAGTGAGACATTACTGTTCGGCTCTGGGTCGACCACTTGAAGCTTCTTCCCATCTCGCAAAATCCCCGAATCTTGAATCCCAGAAACCAGCTGATAAAAACGCCGAATGACGCCAAGCAGGCACACAAACAGTCGAAGGGGCGCGAAAAAACGCTGTGCAAAGAGATCTGACCCCGGGATTTTAGCATTTCGCAAATGCATTCATCTATTTTTACTCGTTCCTTCAAAAAATCTCAGGAAATGTAATTTTTACAACCCACAGACACAGATTTGCAAGATGTCTGTTAGTCATTTTTGATTTCGTGATAAACCTCTCGAGATGTTTTAATTTCCTCGAACTTTTTTCTATCGATTTTTACGCTCAAGTTGAGGCGATTAGAAAAAGTCCACGGAACGAGAAGATATAAATGAAAAGATGCTTGGATCAGGACACATGACAAGGAGTTGTTACTGAACTGGATCAATATTGTTCGATCAAAATTTGTCTTGCTCTACGAAAATATAAACTCCTTTCGTTCCAAATCGAAAAGCTTCATTCAGATCTCTATTGATCTTCTTTTTCTTCAGAAGGGATTAATAGAATGAAGATTTCAGCTCAGGGTGATTTTTGATCAACCAAAAATTTAAGCTTCAAATTGAATTGCAATTCAAGAAGAATTTTAGAAAGAAAAATATTGTAGGTGAAGATAAAAGTGTTTCGAAATCGATGAAAATCGATATATCCATTGAAATAAAAAATACGAAATCACCTAGATCGAACAAATGATAAATAGAAAGCTGACCTTCAATATTCAAACGATAAAAATGGTAACAAATTTCTCGATGGTTGTGTATCAACAATCAAGAATGGATTAATGGATTAGTGATTCTCAGATATCGGCTCTGCTAACTGCTGCTGATTGTGCCCTCAGGGCAATCACCCTTCCTTCTCTGATCCTCTCAAATCCACCTCATCTCTTATCACCAATGCCATAGGCAACGTGGAGAGGGACAATGGGATTTGAAGAGATCCAGCGACAAACAATAGATTAGAGAACGATAGAGTTTGCGAGGGGAAAAGAATCAAACAAGGGGTTTCGTTTCTTCTCTCGTTTCTTTGCCATTTCTCCATTTCTTTGCCCTGCCATTTTGTGTTTCTCTATTTTAAACTGCACCCCCGCAGAGAGCGAGCTGGCTCACGTCAAGACAGGGAGAAATATAGTGGGATGATGAAGAGGTTTAGAGATAAAAGTCAATGGAGAAAGAAAAATGCGAATGGCATGGATTGCCTGTGATAAAGCGGCCCTGAGCCGATATTATCAACTGATAAAAACAACATAAGCACCTTGAAAATATTCCCTCTTCACTTATCGATGGACGATAATTTGCTTGGAAATGGAAATGGGCATGCAAAGTGTGGTAAAGAGATTCGTTCATCGAAAGTGAAGAATTGAAAAAATTATCGAGCATCTTCGAAAAAGAGTAACCAATAGCGAAAGGATAAAGAAAATCTTATCGATAATATCTTGTATAAAATTAAATTGTTTTGCAAACATTTCTAAACTCATGTTTGAATTCAATTCACTAAATAACAAAGCGAAATTATAATATCCAAAAAATAGAAGATGCTGAGGAAAGTTCATGTGCCTATCTGAAAATTCAATCAGTTCACGGGGTTTTCTCTCTCTCTCGCTTCGCTTTGCAGAGCCCTTCCCCAACCCGCAGTGTCGGATTTCAAACAGGTCGAATTCGCATTGTAAAATTATGAAATTCTAGATTTACTATTAGAAGAAATTACATGTGATGTGTTTCATCATAAACATTGCATTTGTGTATTTTGCCTTTGCAGAGATGTTGATTCATGAAAATTTTCTGCATTTCAATAGAAAACTCTACAGTAGTCCACTCATACTTCTGTAAATTGTGTATTTCCATTTGAAAAATGATGAATCAGACAATTTTATGTTGGGATAAATTGGAACATAAACTAATATAATAAGCACTTTTCTCGGAATATTCTATTCTTTGAAATATTGAATTATACTTCCCGCATTTAAATACCAGCGTAGGTAAAATTTGAATTATTATTTGATGAGTACACTTTTGTGATTCATTGCGGCAAAAGGTACAATTTTGCCGAAGCTACAAAACTCAGAATTCATTCCAGCCTCTTAGTTATCAACAAAAATAATGTTTTATACGAATAATAATTTTTGAACTTTTCATTTTTATTCGTTCTTTGGCATAATTTACACCAATTGTAACGTAATAATCAATTAGGTTAAAACGATGCGGCAAGATTAGATCATTGCAATTAAAATCGAATCAATTTATCATGATTTTCTATTGAAAATTATGACTTATTAATGTTTCTCAAAAATTTTACATTACAAGATTGCCGTATTATTTTGACGTGTGTTATTCTATTCAGCAAAATCTGATTATTTTGTGTGTAGCTTACCACAAAAATACGCAAATATCTCAGTCCAATGGTCAATTTCCTTTTCTCGCCTAACGGACTGCCTTTTCGAAGTTGAAATCGCGCCAAACTGCTTACTTAATTTATGCGCGTCAAATTTCACTTTCTCAATTTCAACTTTACGAAAAAAATCCCATTACGACTTCTGTCAAAGTTCAATTTCCCGTTCATCCTTACAATTTAAAAGTTATTATTTCGAAAAATAATCTTGGTTCCCATACACAATAACCACTAATAACATAATGCCGTCGGCATTTCGACGTATCAAATTTCAGCGCTTTTGGTAAATTAATAAATTCCTGAAAACACGGCATTACGTATTTCCAAATATTGTAAGTCAGCTCTGAATTGCATCACCATTTACGAGTCATAATTTGCGGCCAAAAATAATTCACCTTTCAAATATAGGCATATTCAGTCGTGTCATTGCATCAACGTTTATAACGTCGTTTCGTCTGTTGGAAATGAGCTTCTGAACATTTTCGTATACCAGTTTCCCCTTCCATCCATTCACTTTGGACATCAAATATTCCATAAGCTGGCGAAAGCCTAGGAGATATCATAAATTTGTGAGCTAATTCATCATACCATACAAAAGATGGATGCATTTGTGTCATTCAGGCGAAAAGTCATCACCGTTGCTAAAAAGATCGCATAAGTCATATAAGGAAAAGCTCGCCTACTCAAATAAAGTCGAATATGAAGGTTATAAACCGGAATAACCTTTGGTCTAATTTTCGCTATATTACTGACTGGGTGTGAGTAATAACTCTGTTTTCAATATTTGGAAGTTGCATTGCAAGATTAGGCATTTTCTCAGCTATTTTTGACGTCTAAAAGTCCCTAAACCTTCATTTATTTCCGAATGAAATCTCCTCAATTATCTGTTGATTTATTGCTTCCATCGTCGTAATTGAAATCTATTTTCATCTAGAAACTGAATGAATTTGATTTCTTTGTCAGAAATTTGCGTCAATTTTAAATTTCACGTGAATTGGACTAATTTGCAAAATCTTCAAATTCTGTCTGCAAGCTGGGATGTATGGAATTTCTAAGAATTTTCCCTTCAACTTTAAATTTAGGCAGAGTGGAGTTGGCTTTGAAAATGAAGTTTCTACATCCCTGATTCTGATAAGGTACAAAAAATGATTGCAACGATCTCGCAATCAGATTATGTTAATTTGATAATGCTGCATGAGTAGATTCGTACTCTCTTATTCTGCAGCAAGATTTCTCCAAATTTAGCTCTATCATGCATGCACATCTGATTCCTTTATCTATTCTATTCTATCGTCATCCCATTCTCCCATTCTTCCTGCAAATTTGCCATCAGCCCGGATTCCAAATTAGGTGTGCCTTTCCAAGCGAAAATCCTCCCACAATATTATTTGCTGAGCCGCCTTTTTGATTCTTTTTTTTTTTGTAAAATTCACCGCCTTTTTCACTTCTAAATTTGGCGAACTTTCCAAGAAACTCATTCTTCCCATTTTCGAGGGCTATACGATGGAGGGCGTAAAATTGAATTGACGGACGATCTTTACAAAAGCAGAGATAAGTGAATTGCACTGCGTCAAACAGTCGAGTTATTGCAACAATTCACGACGTGTTGAGCGTTCCTTTTGAGTTTGCACGATTGAGTTATCAAGTTATAACTACACTTTATCCGTTCCATTGTCGTGCTGCATGCTTATTTCGACCAGACCATGGACGACATATTATTTTAATTGCTATCTCCATGAACTTGTATATTTTATCTCATAATTTTTCATTCAATAATTCACTATAGATCAAAGAATACCATAAGATTGTGATTTTACAATTCTTATTTCGTACGGTATTTCAAACAATTTTATGGCTAATGTTCAATTTTCAAGTGGCACTTCAGTTGTAGACTTGAATTATCATTCTATACGATCGTCTCAAATTCAATCATTTCAAAGCTGACTCATTTTTGTTATTTTTGGCAATTAACGGCAGAGATCTTCATCTTCACTTTTCCTTCTGTAACAATTTCAAGATGAAAATTTTCCAAATTCCTTCTTCATTTGTCCACCCTCGCGTTTATGAAAAATTGGGTACAATTGAGGAAAAGTGACATTTCATTGAGAATGATGAAATTGAATACATTCGAATTGGAAAAAAACTGCCAGATACCATTGAAGCAGAATTTAGGCCAGAAAAAGGCATGCATCATATGAAAATAACAAATTGCCTTTTTGCTAAGTGAAATGATTTTTCTGAGATTTATTTTTCATGAATTTCGCTGAAATTGATGCCTGTAGATTTCTTGCAAATTCGCCCAAATACGATTATTCAATGTCAGCTTTTTCCAGATTTAGAATAACAAAAAATCCATGTTTTGAATGATTTCATACTTCTTTATCAGCAATTATAATACTATTTTTGCCCGCAGATATTTCTTGATATTTGATTATTCTATTTCTCGTCATTCATATAAGTTATTACATCATACAATGCTATCTTCGGTTTTTATTTTTCTAGTTCTGAGCTTTAATTCACTTGAATTACGAGTATTTTTTATTTATTGGACGAGAGTGCTTGAAACTTACATAGCTGTTCAAGTATTAGGAGCTTTGGTTTGTGAATTGCTGTGAAAGAAAAATTGAATTGCTACCAGGAACATGAGAAATTTCGGTTTTAACATTGAAACTATTCACCTTTAGGGATTTTTTCCGACAGTAATTGTGTGTACCAAATTTAATGACTTTCAAATTATACATCATCTTAGGTATTAACTTCAATTCGATTATTTGAACATGCAAATTTAACTGCACCTTAGAAATTGCCTAATTTTTAGTATTTGCACGTCCTTTACTTTCAATATAGCCTAATTGGTATTATCCTATCCTATGGCATATTAGTCATAATATATGTGTGACCAATTTTAGCGTTTCGTCCAAAAATATGCCACTTTGACAAGTCGACTCGGACTCGTTAGACTAATTAAGGGTCTGAGGCGCGTGTTTTTCATCCATTTAAACTTTATTATCCTAGGTGAAAAGCTCACCAACTCGCACATATCCGTCATTCCTTTGCAGGGGCAAAGGAAAACCTAATATTGCCGAGTAGCTACGAGAGAACTTTTGGGTTTTTGGTTATGGGGCCATAATACAATTTACAGGACTTTACCTTTCCATAAAATAGCCGTTCACAAAAAATGTATTCTAGTTTTATGATCATTTTTGTCTAGAAATAGTCAACTTTGTATTCAAATACACCCTCACAATTGCGTCATTTTCCAGATTTATTGCGGAAATCCGGTTATTTTTTAGAGAACGCTCTAAAATATGGCATTCACAATTGCTATATAAAGCTTGCAAACTACAGAATTGTAACATGGGGAGTTTCAGTATTTACAACTAACTGCGGGGATCAAGAAATGCGGCTTTTGTTCAAATGTCTCTCATCTCAGCAGCCACTTTGCATATGTAATTTCGTCATTTTGACCTGCTCTGCAAAATTCGACCGGATTATTCACGTTCCATCTCGGATAACCTTGTACGTACCATTCTTCTTTGTACGTTTTGTATGAATGAAATCCATAATACGTGATTCGATTTTCATGCTATTCTTCAGGGATAGACTGGGGTGGTAATAATTGTAGAAGTTCGAACCTAACTCATTCTTGTCTTCCATTATTTCTTTCTTGATAGAAAGCGCGTAGACATGTCTGCTTTTCTCGATTCCTTTTCATTGTGAACTCAGAAATTCAAAATAAGCAGATTTCTGGTTGGCCATTTTAAATGCGAACAACACAAGCCTAGAAAATACCAAGAGGAAACATTTACAATTAGATGGGGAGATCTGAGCCTGAATTGGGGAGGACTGAAAAGATCAGATGAAGAGAAAAGGAGACCAAACGGATATTACGCTGCTGCTTGTAGTCTCCCAAACATCGGTCAAAATGTTGTTATTTCCCTCAACAAAGCACATCAACGCGATCTTGTTGAACAGGGGAAATTAAAATTTGACCGCCAAGATTCCAAATCGAGATGTGCTTTGTTTTGAACGTTGAAAGGTTGCTTCACATTTCAATTGTTATTGTTAAAATATTTACTATTCCTATGCCTAAAATATTCAACTTCGCAATAGTAGTTTTGTGAATATTCCTACAATGATTGCATACCCCTGCAATTAGATTTTTTGGAACCAAACTTTACGAATTCTTTTCCGACCTCAGAGATCGACTTCGGATACTTTGAGGTCGGTTCCTTCAATATCTCGATATTTCTTGATCCCCCTCTCATTGAAGATTTTTTCTATCGTAAACTTCAGAATTCTATCTCGAACATCTTAAAGTCCATATAAAAGTGCGGTAATGCAAGTATTGCAGAACAGAATCATTCGGAAGTTCGCCAAATAAGTTTTTAGAGCCGCTTTTCGCTGCGACACAAGAGATGCGAGAAATAGCTCGAGATCGCGATATTTTTAGCGCGTTTAGTGCAAAAGCGGCGATTCGATAGCGTATTCGGCTACTTGGTCAAGATGATAGCTGCGATTTTCAGGTGATTTTCCGAGATTTCCGCATTCTCAGGTGTTTTACAGTCTCAGCACTTCCCTAATTCTTTTAATTTTATGCAGTGAACCTACGCATATTTACATTTGTACACGATGCTCCTTTTGGCAGCGATCTTTCGAACGAGCCTAATGAAACTGAAATTCCTCTTGAACCTTCCGTATTCTGCTCCACGATCCATTCACATTATTCGTTTTATCGTCGAAATATTGCCAATACGTTTTGGGAATGAATTTCTCGTGCAATTTCGAAGAACATGCTGATGTTCAATTTAGCAGTTGCATTGCATAATTTGGTATTGGCTCCGTAGAATTTGAAGTAGTTAAAATTTCTCGTAACTGCGCGACAATTTCGATTAGCTTTCCCGTCTTAATTCAGCCGATTCCATTTCCGGGTTCATTGTTTCTCATCAAAAATTCTCGTCTGCATCACCAGTCATTTCTCTACCGTTTTCTTTTCTGATTGCAGCAATTTTAGCTGCTTCTTCGCTGCTGCTTTGGTCCGTCAATTTGATTAAAAGGCGATTTTTTATTCCCAAAATAAATCTGCGAACATCATTTTTCTATTTTTTACATTAGATTTTTTATTCAAAAAATGTTTACTCTTTGCAATTATCACGTAATCCAATTAGTGGCATTTCGCAGAACTCAGCGACGTCACGCTAATTTCTATTTCTGATTTGTAATAAGAAGCTGAACATTCAGGATCAATAAGCAAAGACTAGAACAAACATTTTAAGGTGGAAACAAATGTTCGTGGCTCAAAATTTGGAATCTGGTTCAGCATTTTTCAATAAGTTGGATTTGAGGTTCTATATCCCAAGGTACGAATAGGGTAGGTCATAAAGCTTCGCCCTTCCCTTCCAGCTCGCAATAGGTCGTGTGTACTTCAATCTTTTCTCTTCTCAACTTTATCACCTCAGAAGTAATTCTGCAGCACCTTGCAGTAGTTCCTAGTTCGTCTCGCCTCAGCCTCCAGTTGGCTGTCATCGTCTCGCTCAATTTTCCCCTTCTACTACTTCATCTATAAACGAAACTACGCACGCATCACTCGGCCGCCTAATCGACCAGCCGAAAACACAATGATTACCGGACGAAAAACGAGAGTTGGGCTTGATTTCGGACACATATACACCTTCAAAAAGCAGCATTGAGATTTTCATGAATTTTCAATATTGTATCCAAGATTTCGATATCAATGAAAAAACGGTTTTCCGCTGATTTGAAGCGGTTTTCCGATGAGATATTCGAAATTCAACTTCTAGTCACTTCTGCTCACTAACATTTTGGCCGTAAAATCTTATGAATGAAATTTAAGTCTTTACGAAATAACGACAACACTCAAAAAACTAGTAACTATTTTCTCGCTATACTAGCACTTATTGAGCTCTATTAGCCCTTACATTTGCGTAATTGAGCACGTACATGTCAAATTCACCTGCATTTGTGCGTGTTGAGGTGTTGAGTTTATGAATGAATTAATGAATCATTTCACCTTTACTATCAAACTCTACTCAATTGTCGTGCATCGGCTAATTATTCGACTTGCCTATTTTCCATATCTTCTACTGCTTTTTCTAATTTACGAAATCTCCCGAGATTCGTCTGTCTGTGCCAACTTATCTTCGCTACAGATCTTCCCGCCTTATTTGCGGCGTACAAATTCCGAATTTCACCTACTTCCATTGTTTATCATTTAGAATTTCAATTTTTACGTCATACATACCGAGAAAAGTTAGTGGGAGTGAATACAATTTGAAGAGGAACTTTTAGCTTATAATTTTCGCATACAATAATTTTTCGATAAATTATAGTCCAGGGTGACGTTGGAATAAATCCACCCTCTCCAATTCCACCGAGAAAGTCCTTTTATGGCTCCTTCATTTACCCGTTTTCACCTTTCCTCCTTTTTTGAGTAAACAATGACGTCTCCTGTCTCCAGCTTAATTTTCATTGTCTCGAGTTCTGACTCCTTCCTGCAGATAATCAAATACCCATCGGGCGTAAACGCAGCGTCCGCCTTTTTTCAGCAGCTTCTTCCATTTTGCAGTCCAAATTCAAACTCGTAAATTCATTCAACTTTGGTGGCGCTTTTCGAGCCCGACTCAATTATCCGATTATTCGTGAGACCAATTTGCATTTCAATCATATTTTCGCTCTTCATCGTAGTGGTCAGACTGAGACTATTATTCTACCGAAATTCAGCTGGATTGGTTTTCGAAAGATTCTTTCCGAATTAATGCGAAACCGTAGCTTATGTAGCGAAAGACGATTTAAAAGTTATGAAAGAAAATCGTTTCACTCTTAGTGGTGATCCTCCTAACTTCGTTCCATTTGAGTCAAATCGGTGGGAGGTTGGAAAAGGTTATATTACGAGTTGACGATTATTAACTTCCGGCGAAATTAATCTATTGTGCATTGAAATAATTGTTAAGATTCTACTTCCTTCTTCGATATATTTTGAAATTTTGCTCGAGTTTTGCTGTCATATATGAATCTAGCTTCTTATTTACTTGATGGCTGATTATTTCGGTCTTACCATGCATGCCTTTGTTCTTTCAGTCAAACTCGAAACTTTCTTCTTACATCATTATCAGCATAATGACTTTAATTGGGCTTATTTGGTCCTGTAGTTGCAGAAGAATGCTAATTGTCGTCTATGAATTTCATGCCCCCAAAATTCGATGCACGTGTGGGTTATTGTGACGCATTGCAGCAATTGTTGAGCATATTGAGCGGAATAATATTCCGAGTACGCAACAAGTGTAGTTAGATATTGTAATTGTTGTGAGGCGGAGAGCTGAGAATGAAGAAAGAATTTTGAGAATATTGAATCTCCAGACCTTGTCGAAATTTTTTTCTTTGTCTGACTCAGAGAAAACTACCTAAGATCTTTTCTTCCACTGACCAAGCTCTTTTAAATCTATTTTTATCTTCTATTAAATGCGATTTCTATTTCAATGAATCATTAACGTTCCTAATTTCCGTCTGGACTAATTCTAACAAATTTCACCTATTTTTAGTCAAATTCTGCTCTTCCGATGTCAGATTCGTGTTCTCCATTCCGCAATTCTGACACATCACCTCCCGATGTTTGCCCCTGTGTTTTTCGTGTTCTCGTTAATTCGCGGATGTCATGGCAGTGCATAATTATTCTCGCGACTTCGGTCTTTCTAACACACAAAATTCGCCTTAATTTATCGAACAGCCTTATTCTTTTTGACATTTGATTGAGATTTTCTTATCTAATTTTGAGTTTGATTTCAATGAATTTGATCACTATTTTTACGCCATTATGAAGTTCACCTTATTTGTAAACAAGATAATGTTGGCAATCGACAAGTCAGTTAGTTTCCATTCGAGGTTAAGTTGAGCTAAATTTATTCCATGAAGATTGATTCGAAGTCAATTAATAACGATCACCGTGTGGTTTTCGAAAGAAATTTCACGTTCACCCCCATGTTCCATTCTAGTATCCACGCATTCAGTCTTCATCGTCATCCTCCCCATTTTTCATTCCGTCTTCATCCTACTCTTTGACAGATTAGACAGCCTCATCATCTGCCCCATTTTTGTATCGAAATGTCGAAGAGCCAACCGACGAACTTTCGCCCGTTCACATCCTCTATGCTTCTCCTCCTTTGTTGGAGACATTCTGCTCCTTCTGGTCCGACCTTCACGAGAATATTCAACTCCAAAAGTAATTCCACTTACGTTTATTTCATGAGCCCAATTTCTGCCCCAGTTCAGTGAACTTTTAGTCATTTTCGTGGAGGAAATGCTCTGCAAAATCCACGTTTCCTGCGTCTGAAACTCGATCGCAAAGATGAGTCGAAAACTCGAGAAATGCAAATTGACCCACCACAAAATGCGAGGGCAAAGTCGAAAGATTTTTAAGTCTGCAAACAAACGGCATAATTTCCTCAAATAGTAGCTATGATGTCGTCCCGGGTCAAGGCTCGTGATTTCCGTGATTCTTGTTCCCAATTTTTATTTTAACGAGGCGCAGCTTGTACTCCCACGATGTATTACATCTATTTTGATGGTAAATGGCAATTAAGTTAGGATTAAATTAAAATTACACTTTTGATTCCTGTTAATCTTCCGCAGTGAAAAACGTGATTCTCGATATTTCCTTTTTAGCTCGCTTGATCTTGTGTTTTATGGATTTTCTTGTTTATTTTCACTGAAAAAGCGGCATTTCTCTTGCAGAAAACTATCGTCTGATGCAGGAGTTGATGGCCTGGTGCTAGTTGAAAAAATAACGAAGCGGGGGAGAATTACCACTGAATTGTCGCTTCGGCATTTACCTACTTTAGTCAGCTGGCGGGTTAATAATATCACTCATTTTCATTTCCCGGGAGAACTCATTCTTTTTGTATTGTTCATATTTACCATTTCATCGTTTATCAGATCTTTAATCATTATTTCGCATTTACTCATTGATTTTCTCTTGGTTCATTAAAGATATTTTGTGATTCTGAACTTGTTTATCAAATTTGAACATTCTTGACTTCCACAAACTCTCAATGATATCAGTTCTTCATGTGACTTCTTCACTTTTCATTTCATTCCCATTTTCCAACTCTCAATTTCGTTCATTCCCATCACTTTTCGATTTCCGTTTGTGTTGTCTATTGGCGTCAAGAACTTTGAGCTCTCAAAAATAACTCCACATTCTCAACTTTAATTATCTTCTTCTTGCTTTTTCTAACTGGATGTTTGCATTTGTGGATTTATCTTGAGATACTGTTTTTGCGCTTTGTCGATTTCCTACCTATTCTTCAAAGTTATAATAATGTACCATTTTTGACAAGCCCCGTATTTTTCTTCGTATTTTCATGTTGCAATATCCGAAGTATAGTTTTAAATCGAGTTATGTTTAGGTAACCCCTGGCGTTGATCGCCGCTTGCACCCATCAGATTTCTGTGATGTTGGTGCGATTTTCACTATTATTTGCCTTCGTCACAGTATCTATTCGAGCCTCAGGAAATAGTAAGATTTTCATGACTCAATTTATAATGCGGTAGTAATGAGTCGGAATAACAAAAGTATGAGATAACACTTGATAGTACGATACACTTCAGTTTTTTGCAAACAATTACGCTATAGTCTGAATGAATTGTTATTGGGGAGCTTCTTATTGAATAAAAACTAGATAAGCTTTTTCCTGAAATGACAAAATTGCACATAAAAAATGTGTAAATCCACCATTTTTCTGTAAATGATACGTTTTACGAAATAAAAATGTGGGCGAAAAATGTGCGCAAATTTAGTCATTTGAGATTTCTTCTTCAGATAATTCGCCGAGTACGCAGTCAGATGAAGAGATTTTGCTAATTACTCTGCCAGATGATCAAGTGGAAAAACTGCTGGAATTGAGGGATGAGCAAATGCTCAGAGACTTCAATCAGCAACTACTTGGCAAACGAGCCCCTATGCCCATGATGAACGGAGGTCAACTCTTTGAAATATCTAAATTTATGTCGACGATACGCATTTTATTGCAAAGAAAAAGCAAAAAGATGCATCTACGACATATTTTATGCTTTGTTCTTTTATTGACTTCCCCAAGATATCATAAATGAAAGCCCAGTGCTCTAAGTTGAAAATTGAACAGATGGAACAAACATTTTGACAAATTGCAATGTCATTAGCAATTTTGTCACGCATATAATAAGCGGAACACAAATTTCGAATGAAGAATGAGTTGTCCGAATTGCAGGAATGTTTGGCAAAAGGTCGATTGATACGAATAATGTCGAAGTTCCCGATAATTACTATGTGAAGCGGGCTAAAATGCTTCCGTTCAATGGAGGTGATTGTCTTATTTTCATAATGAATGAGATAATTATTCGGAAATTTTCTCCGAAGCTTGTGTTATTTGTTGCAATATATTGTTATTAAAAAATCTCCTCTAGAATCATAATGTTTTGCAGTTTGTCTTGAATCAGAAGACTACAAGATAACTAGATTTGGACAATCGATATTGTGACATAATCTGCAATTATATTTTTAATAAGAAATACTTCATAATTTATTCAAATGTAAAATTTCAGGCATGTTTGGAAAACGCTCGTCCAGAGTCATACCGTTCAATGGAGGTAATCTTGACATTTCATTTCAAATTTGCATCGCTTATTTCGATAAGTGTGTAGTTAGGAGAAGTCGTTTTCGAGCCATCAATTTTTGCAAAATTAAAAATTTTGTTAAACTTATTAAATTATTTAGTGAAATTTTACTAAAGTTTATCAAGTGCAGGATTAGGTCAGGGTTTTGGATAAGCAATGCACTGGCATTATGTACATGACTTACAAATCGTCAGAAAATATTTTATGAATTTCAGGCATGTTTGGAAAGCGATCAGAGCGAATTGCTCGTTCATCAATGCCCTTCAACGGCGGAATGTTCGGCTAATTTCTAGATCTCAAATTTGGCGCCAAATTTGATATAAAAATATTTTATAGAATTTTTAGACCTTAAATTTGACTGCCGAATTGATATATTTTCGTATATCGTAGACGTTAAATAATGGGTGCCCTCAAATTTTGTTTGGTTTCAATTTTTGTCACTGAAAATTCCTATCCTAACTGAATTTCAGTTCATATTTTCCATTCCAAAAACTTAACTCAACAATCTGATGATCTTCTATTGTAATTGCCATTTCACTTTTTAATCTACATTACCACAATATTGCCTCAGTCTCTCAAGCTTATTCCTACACAAAATTATCAAAACCTTCAATCCATGCGCCATAACAATAAAGTGGTGTTATCCGTTGACACTGTTCATTTGCAAGATCGAAAAATGTTCAGCTTTCCCAAAGTGCTCAAAGAAAACATCTGTAAATCGATGATTTACATTCGGAGTCTGCGATCAAACAGATAAAAATGAAATTTGTCATAGCAGTATTTTCTCTTGAAATCCAACACATCAAATCCCAAACTTACTTCAGAAATTTTCATGATATCAAGATCGGGTCACAATTTTGATAATTCCGAATTCTCCGTGGACTTTCCCAAGCATTTCGATAATCTGTCTGATATTCACTGGCTTCGAGGTCAATTTCACTCGCGAATTTCACACCTCAGATCTGCTCCTTTACGATTTTCTTCTTGCATCTCACCTTTCAGTCTTGCCTGACTTCGCACCTTCCTCTCAGCCAATTATGCAGGTGCAAACGTGAGCTCTGCCAACCCTCCCGACGATCCAAACAAAGACGGGAAAATGGCTGTGGACATCCGGTTCGCTGCTCGTCTTCTGCTGCAATTCCCCACTAGAGAATTCTCATATTCACAGATTTCTTCACCTTATAAAACTCGTCAAAATGCCGATAATTTGTTCAGTCCTCATAAAATTTCACTGCAGTGTGTCGTATTTTCGTTCAAATCATTCAAACTCGCTAAGTCATGAATTATGTGCAATTCTTCTATCCATTGCTGATCCTTGTAATTCTATTGAAAAACGTCTCCGGATTCTGGTTCACAGTGGAAATTCGGAAGATCGCTATGAATACGGAGTGCATGAAGAAGTCGGAGTGCACTCAACCGAGACTCAGGGTATGTTTCAGAGAATGCTCATTTCAAGGAAAATAATTGAAATTCTAGATTCAACTCGATCAAACTCAAATTGGACAGCAGCAAACAGCGAGTTGGCCAATGAAGCCAAATATGCTTCAGGTAAGATTTTGAATAGATCAAATCTTCAATTCACCAAGTATTTCAGGAAACAGTGTCTACGTTCATCAGTCATTGGTCCGATGCTAGCGTGGTTGACCTGGCTGTTTCCGTGCAATTGACTGGATGGGATGATGCTGGTCAGAAAGCCTGTGATCGAACGCCGAGAATTCTACCAATCGAACAGGATAACGTTTTGGCGAGTTTTAAAATAAATTTTGAGGATGGATAGAATTCGGACTTTGACATTTTAGTAATTTTATTTCAATTTCGATTCTAGTAATTCCTAGAAGCTAACTTGGTTAAGAATCAGGTTCAGAAGTTATAAAAACTCATCAAAATCACATTCCATTCATCACTGACATCAATTTTCTAATCCATCTATATTTGGCAGAAATTTAATTCAATGAACAACTTCAGAGTTATCGAGAAGGCAAGACCGTAGATCTGCATGCGAGCTGCTTCAACATCACTCTGGTCGTGAGATCGCTTGACGACAGCGAAGGAACGATCAATACCGCTTCAGACGAGGTATATTTCTTGAGTTACAAGAATCTAATTCGGAAGATAATTTCAGAAATCATTCGCATCCAAGTCTTTAGCTGCACTCGAAAGCTTCTTGGGCAATTCCAGCGTAATTTTCTGGATTTCCGTGTCATCATCCGTTCTGTGCATTCTATCGATCGTTGGTCTTGTAGTGATGATGATTCTTTTGAAGAAGGAAAAAAGGTTTGTAAAATTAATACAATTTGGAAGATCAATAGGCGTAATTTCAGCAAGAAGAGATCCTCCGGGTTTAACCCTTACTACATCCACTTGCCCATCGACAAACACCCTATTTCTGGGTGAGAAAATTTGCTCATTCAAAACTTAACCATCAACATCCCATTTCAGATATGATATCCCATACACGAGGAATCTGCGCGATATGTATGGTGCGACGATGAAGAAATCTGATGCATCTTCAGGCGTTTATTCGCTGAGCACTCAAATGACTCCGATGACTTCTGGATCAAATATCGGTAAAAAAATCAATTATTTTTATCGTTCATTAGTAATTTGCCGCGAAATTTGTCCTGTTTTTTTCTATAATCTCTAGTTAGATGTCTTTGAAAAACTCGAGTAGCCAAGATGATGCGGCTATTTCATTATTATCGTTGCAATTTTCAGGTGACATAACAGCTCTGCTTCCCTCTTCTCGTCCTCCTCCAATTCCATTCCATCTGCACCTCACACCTTCTTCGGTCCAGATTACGCCATCAGAAGCACCGAGTTCTCGGCTCCAGAATCAAAATCTAGTGTGCAACGATGAAGAAGAAGAAGAAGAAGAAATGGACAGAAGAAGAGAACTCGGGAAGAGTTACATTATCGAACAGGATATTCTAGTCAAAGTCAACGATAGAATTGAAACAGAAATTGTTTAGAGTCATGATAGGAAATAAATTCTTTATTTATTTACTTCCAAAATTATTATGAACTTTTGATTTTTCGAATGAAATGCAGTTTCCATGTTTGGGGGAAAAGTCGCTCTCTTCTCTGCCCCTGTGCAGATAGTTCTGCAGCCCTTTCCCAGTTCAGCAATGCAGCAGCAACTCCCATAAATCGATCGTCTCTGCTGCAGCACTCTGCCAATTTACCTGTACCCCTTTCCACCCTACAACACCTATCTTCTCTACTGTCTGCCTGTAAAATGCGATCGAAAGAATGTTAACTCGATAGCTTCGTTACGACCATAAATGTTCAAAAATTAACACATCCTTATAAATCACAAACATCCCTTACTGCTAAAAAGTTCACATTGCAATTGATACAACCATGCGATGGGCAAACAGGCTCTTGCAAAGCTCAAATGAAGCGTAAACAATCCAAATCTCTTTCGAGAATTACAGTATCTTGTTTGCCATGATGACAATTTTTGCCATCGAAATAACTTTGCCAGATTTTATGACAGTAAAGTTTTGGATTTGTCGCTGTGACTCGCACAACTGCATCAATTTTATAGACAAAGCCGGTCCCTGCCTTCCACAGTTCGATTGGCTTGTTTCTGTTCTGATTCTATGCGCCTGTCTCTCAAAATTCGTCTATCTCTTCTTCCATTTCGCCTCTACCCTGCTACCTTTCCGCCAGCAGCATTTGATCACAAGCCCTTTGCGCGCTCACTCTTTTCACTCTCCCGATTTGCCCTGCTCCTTTTCTGATTCCGTTTTCCATCCTCCCAATTTCCCCTGCTCTCTATTTTGGACAATTACCTCTGCCGTTACTGCTGCAGGTATTTGAAAATAGGAAAGACAGACCAAAATGGAGGCAATGTGAAATCGGTGCGCTTCTCGACAGACACACAGCAAAGCCTCTGTTAGACTGTTAGGTCGAAAGACAGACGTTTTACATTTTACAGTCAGCCACATCATTTTGACGCGAGCAACGATAAGGTTTCATATCGAATAAAAAACAAAAATACAGTATCCATACGAAAAATGACACTTCTAAAAATGCTTCCGAATGTAGGCAAGGCCTCTTTATTTCATCTGATTCATCGCCGAATAAATTACACTTTCACGTAATCTCGAAACTGTTCACGACTTTAATTGTCGGCCTACTTGGGCGCAGAGTTTTTGCAACAAAAGCATTGCGATTCTGGATTTCTTTCGACTTTTTGTGCACCAACAATTTGTAGACGCAAGATGCGAGTGTTCGCATATTTTGGATTAGCCTAGTCAAGAGAAAGGCGGAGGAGATGGAATTGAGATGGAGCTGTGCATGGTTGCAGGCAGGGAGAAGGCAGGGAAGGGGGACCCAAATCGAGGCTAATCTCCCAATCGAAATGGGTCGACTCCAGCTGCAACAAAAAGCGCCACAAACCATCCCCGAAAATCGTTGTCGCATGGAAAGTTTATGCACAACCTCGAAAAACAACCCTATGATTTCTTTTAAAAATTCCACTTTTGGTCTCCAAATTTGTTCAGTTTCTCTACACTAAACGATAGAGAATTGCAAGTTTGTCTCATTCGGTGACGTCGAGGTTTCTTTCGATTCTCGGCGCCTTCGACAGAACACTTCACAGGAACTGGCAGAAGAGTTTGAAGGAGGAAAAAGAAGAATGGAAAGCTCCAAGGCCACTTTGGTACGGCACAAGTGAAGGGGGAAGGGAAAGGAGATTGATCGAACGAATTTCTTGAAAGAAGATAATATCGTTTGACAGTAGGCTGCACGGAGACGCAGAGAGATTTGTCAGAGACGTAGAGTTGTTGTTTTTCTGCTTAGCAATTGGGCAGTTGTGCTTGTGTGAAAGGCCTCTCTCTCCTGTCCCTTTCCAAGGTAAGCCTCTGCTGTTTCTCTCATTCCAAGCCTGTTTTGAACAATTCTCTGCCCATTTTTGCGAGCGAGCGAGCGAGCGAGAGCGTCATCAGTCAGCCTCCTCTTCCCACACGCGAGAGAGGAGAGATGGGAGAGTGACAACTTTTGGTCTGTCATTTCCTCCATTCGAACCGAATTCAACCAATTTTGTCTGTCGAATAAAACGTGGTTTCTCTCTAATTTTTCCACCATTCTACAAGTTGTCGCTTGTATGGGCTGATCACTAATTCTTTCTGTGTCGCGTCACGCCCCTTTCTCTCTGCTAAATTCAGTATCGATCTCACGGAAAAGCTTTGGCTTGCCTGTAAAAGCGTAAGCATCGAAGCACTCGGTCTGTTCTGTCAGAGGAGAAACAAGAGAAATTGCCAAACTTGAAAAAAGATACATGAATTCCAGGAATTCCTTCTCATTTGATCTGCCTTGTCTGTCTCTGGCCATTCCTTGCTTGCTGCAGAAGCTCTTTCACAGTTGATGCCAGTCTGACTGTTCTGTCTCGCCCAAAATTGGATTACATTTTCGATTTACAACCAACAGTTCAAAACTAACATCGAGAATTTCCATGCATGCAACTTTCTTGATTATCTTCCGTTCTACCCTTAAAATCTTGAAAATTGTTTTTGAATTCATCTCCCCAAATTCTCTAGTCTTCATTCTGCCAATTCATCAACTTTTCCTTGAAATGACGTGATTCAAAATATTCAATAGCCCTGTTGATGCTGCCGAATTGATAGCTTCTCGAATTTCGATACCGGTTTTCCAAAATCACGCGGGATGACTGACATTGTGCAACTCTACAAGAATTCGTTGAAATTGTGAATTTGCGAAACATCCAGTACTTCATTCCTTTCATTCGATTATCGAGTTATTGCCAGTAGGGCTAGGAATTTTATGATGGGCAGGTCGAGAGAAGGCATGTATCATGTCAAATGCGTCGATTTATATAAGACTGTGATGCCAGCCAACTTTTTTCTGATCCGAAAATTATTCTCAAAAGCTTCTACGAACTTCCTCAAGTTTTTTTCTTTCGATTCCAGCTGCTAACTGTTCTTTCCCGTATTTCATTCGATTCAATCCACCACCAATCAGTCTCATCGAGTCGGATTGCTTCTGCATTTCAATTCCGCTCTTCCCATTGCACCGCTCACTCGCTCAGTGTTATCGAGGTCGATTCGACCTTCCTCCCCCCACTCGTCCATTCCCTCATCAAGCCCTGTCAGCCCGTCAAAGCCTTTCCTCCTCTCTCCTATTTTGGCTACTTACAACCTTTGTATTTCCTTCTCCTTTCCCATTCCATTTCTCGACTCCTTCCAACTTTTCACCCCTCTTTGCCTCGTCTATCTGCTCACCGTCCTTTTCTTTTGCTTCTTCTAAAAAAAAGTACAGTGACGCGCGAAAGAGCGAATACTTTTGAGGTCCGATTGGACGAAGTACTGTAGCTCTAAAATTGATTTACCATTTTCCGTTCATTGTTGAAGCATAGCGTGATGAACTATGAACTTCTTGAATTGAAAACAGCGCTTTGAAAAAAATAAAAATTGCTGTGATAAAAAATCAAAGAGCGAAGAAAAGATGATCATTTTTTAATGGCCTGCGTCTGCTAGAAAATCAGACTATCCGCGCTGATTGCGCTGTTCCACTGTTCGTACGCCATCAGCGCATCGTTCTTGATCGACACACAACAGCCGAATCGCTGAGAAATTGGAAATGAGTAAATTGAATGAATGCACACTTATACAATTTCGATGAACAAATAAACATAAACACCATGTAATTTTTTATTTAGTGACCATGATTATGATTCTGGTGCTCATTATTTTCCGGTTTCTCGTTATCGTTATCGTTTTTATTTATTTTTTTATTTTCTCGATTTTTTATTGATTGAAGCTCTCGAATACTGCTGACTCCTTTTTCCTATGATATCCACAGGTGTCGATTGGCCGCATGCCTGTGGGTCATTGGCTTGGTTTGGTCTGCATTGGTGTGTAGGTATGCGGGCTTAATCCTGATCCCCTCCGCTCCATTCTCTTGCTTAGGCTCATGCCCATGCATAGAGATGCAGAAAGAGCGCTGTAAACAGTTTCTCCCCTCCCACCCCTATCCATCCATTTCCCCTCCCCTCTTCTCTTTCTCTTCCAAGGCTTGACCTCGCCGAGCTTTTGTATTCAGGTATGTATCGAGTCGGATGGGGACTGCGCGTGAAAAGAGAGTGGAGATACAAAATGGGACTCTTTACTCTGCGCGTCTCTGCCACACAATTAACTGTCATTCGCTTTTTTCCTTTTATCCTTTCTCTTTTCTTCTCTTCCCAAATATGAAGCTCCCTTCTTCTTTTTCGTCTTCCTTTCATGGTCATCTCCCCATTTTCCTTCCTTCCCTCCTTTCTCGTCAGCTCCTCAAAGATACGCCAAGGGCACCGAAGTGTGCTCAAACAAAAATTACAATGCCCCTGTCGTCCTCTTTGCTTCTCTCGGCTCTCCCAACTTTCCTCCATATTTTCCCGATTCAAGCCGTTCATTTGACGCGATCCCTGTATTTCTCTGTCATAACTTCTCGATGTAGCCAAATACGACTTGTGCGCGTGTTAGCTTTTACCCTGAGCAATCACAATTTGACACTGACAGTTTTGATCGATATTTACCGCTTTCGTGCTTATCGAAATTTTCTTGAAAGCTTGTGATTTCGTTGTTTCGCAGCTGTACTTTCACCCTCTTCATTCGACAACGTGAGTGAGCTTACGTAATTACAGTACTCTCGTTGTTGTCATGATTGCTTTTGCAGTCATATAGGAAGGCAGCTGCGCGACGCATCATCAGCAATCAGCCATTCCCAAGTCAAAGTCAGTTCTGTTTCTTCTTCTGTTCTGTTCTGCCTGTTTCTCCAATTCTCAATTCTTTCTATCCATTCCTCTTCGATTCTTCGCTCATTCGATTTCAGTCTCTGCCTCGTTGCGTGTCCTTGAAATAGGGCTTTTCTGCAGCAGTTTCTTCCCCATAGCAGCCAAGCAGCAGGACCTGTAGATTTTAACGACCCTGCGGGTACAGGTAATAAGCTCTGCTTTATTGCGAAACCGATCAATTTTCTCTTTCTCTGTATTTTTGATTATCTCTTTCTCTTCTCTTGCTTTTACCTTCGTTCTACCAGTTTTCGCGTGTCGCATTCTCTGCCTCTTTGTGCTCTCTGAATTCGTCCTTGTCTATCGTCTGTCATTTTTATTTCAGTAGGAGTGCGCAAGGCAGACAGACAGTGATGCTGCTTCTGACAGAGGTCTGGCCTAACTCCCTGCTCTGCTTCTCTGCTCCCTATCCCTTTTCTCGTCTCTTTCCACATTAGGCAATTTGGCGCGAGGGCCCTTGCCTGTCTGCCTGAGCGAGTGATGGAGCGTCTCTTCCTCTGTCAATTTCGACTGTTTCTGTGCCTCTTTCTCTGCTTCAGTGCAGTGGCAGCACAACAATTGCAGCCCCTCTGCGCTGATTACTGTAGCTCTCCTAGTAGACACTCAAAAGCTAAACAAAGCGGAGTTCAGCGAATCGAAACATTACAAGAAGGATGAAAGGCGGAGCTTCTTTCATTTCAAAGCTGAAATTTTGCCGCGCACTTTTTCCTGCTCGAGTTCATTTGTCAAAGCCGCGACATTGACATATCGCTGCGGGACGCTCCCTTCGATCGAATTACGCTTTCTCTCTCTCTAGCTCGAGCAGAGACTTATACATGAGAAAGCCGAGCTATTGTGTACTGTGAGCAGATAATTAGACTGTTTGTTGTGGAATAAGCTGAATGATGATTACTCATCCGAAAGAACGAAAGAGGACTGTATTCCCTCTACACACATACAACACAACAATTACCTATTGCCTATACTATGCAGTGGAGAGTTATGGGCTAGGGGTTAGAGGCTTGCGGCTAGCGTTCTTTCGCATGCCCTTGAACCTTTTCCATCTCTTTGCATTCTATCTTTCTATTCTACCTGCGGTTCTGATGAGACTTATGCTTGTGAAGGCTAAGCGGGTAGGGCATCCATTCTGTTCTGCAAAAGAGGGGGGCTTAATGACTGTCTTTCTATAGATGCATTCGCGATGCAAAGGCGCCTCTAACCTTGAGCAGCTTTTACGGTTTTGCCCACTCAACATCTCTCCCTCCTCTCACTCGCTACTTTTGGCAGTACTACTGACTACTTGTGTGGCGCTTCGCTAATTGGGGTACTGTATTTTTGAAAAAGCACTGAACTTTTGGTGCCTCTTAAAAATATTCAATCTTTCAATATTTCTTAGCAAATTTCGCGCAAATATCAACTTTTATGCATCACTCTGAATACAAACAATGAATCAATTCAACTCTTTCTCGTAATTATTTTCTGTCAAAATCTGCAACTTGCATAATTTTACAGCTCCTCAATTATATCTTGATCTCGATGTTGATTGATTGCACAACAAGCTTGACTGTAAATCAATAATGTCCTCCTTGCCATGCATTCTTCCACTCTGCTTCGAGCTCTAGTCAGTCAGATTACCTGTGCAGCTCATATGCAAATGCCTTTGGTCCTTCTCATTTCTTCTTTCTCTTCGATCCTTCTCCTTTCTCATTCCTGTCGATCTTATCTGCTTCCCAGGTCACAGCTTGCACCTTCATTCTTCCATTCTCCTTTCATGGCTCTATCTTTTTCCTCCTCCTCTTCCTCCTTTTTCTAGCTATTTTTATTACTGACCATATATCGCTTATCGAGCTTGATCTATTCTTTGGTGGTAGTCCTTCCTTTTCTTCCAGAATTTCTACTGTACGATTCAAATTCTATCGGATTCTCATGGTTGTTTCGTTATTCTCATCAATTTATCTTCTATGCATTGTTTATTTACGGAAATCGTCGTTTTGTTAGTAACGTGAATTATTCAAACCGCTGATTTTCGATATGTATCGTCTTTTCTTTGATCATGTCAAATCGCCGACGAATATCTCGTAATTTTGAATGTCTCAATTCATCAACCCCTCGAGTCTTGGAATTTCTAATCACATCTGAAATTGATCACCCTAGAACTCAATCTAATGTTGGCATTTCTAAATATGGTAATTTTAAAATCTTGACCGTTTGAATCAATAGTGAGTGGCATGAAGCTCTTTTTAATATATAGGACGGAAGCCCATCCCATGCGTTGCTTCTTTGCCCCTTGACAAAGCCTCTCCTTTTGTACATCCGACCTTTACTGTCGTTTTCTCCTCCTTCCTTATTTCCTTCATTTTTCATCCCTTTCTGCTTCCCTCTCCTCTCTAAAATTCCTCCACTCTCTCATCTTCCCCCTAAACGTTATTTAGCACGGTCAGCTCTGCTTCCAAAACAGTCACATAATCTGCTCCTTTGTGCTCTCCTCATTTCGTATTCTCTTTCTCTTCTTCCTTACAGACTCCTCAATTATTCAACAGCTTTGGAATCCTTATAAAGCCGCCTGCCTGTAGGGTTGGAAATTAATCTTTCGCAATTTTCATTTAGGCGATTCGAGTGCTTGAAATTTTTATTAAAAAATTCAGACATTTTTGTCAAGAATTCAAATTGAAAAACTGAAATTTAAAAAAATCCCAGATTTCTCCATCATATTTTGTTTCGATATTCTAATATCTTCAAGTTGCCTTCTTGTCATGTATCCAAATTCAAATCTTCTATTTTTGATGTCTTCGATGCTCCTACGTCCAAGGTTCAATGCTCTGTCCTTCCTCTGCAGCTAGGCAGCTAGATGCCACAGTAACCTTTGCCGAATCGAAATGTCAGTGTTGCTTTTGCGGTCGAGAAAAAGAGAAACAGAATGACGAATGCAGGGATGAAAGGAGGAAGGAAGAAAAAGTTGAGAAGAAAGAATATGAGAAGCCAACTTCTTTTATCTTTTTGTCTTTGGACATTCATTTACCTGTCTTATTCATTTATTTTACTCTTGCTCCTGGTTATTCTCATTCTCTCGATATTTGATTTACGTTTGAATTTTCATTCATTTTTCACGTTTTTCACCATCTCGTGAATTCCAGCGATGATTTATTATGAATTGTGGACTGTTCACATCATAATTCTTGATCTTCGAATCTTTTCCTTCGTTATTATTGCCAACCAAATTCATAGTTCTAGTTTACTTTTTAGCTATTTCATATTTTTTCGCAGACAGATATTGAATGATTCTATCCGAATGCGCGCAAGCTTTTCGTGGTTTTCCCATGCCTAAAAGTTTTTCTCTTTCTACTCCCCCTTTATGAGCAAATCAGCTTTTCTGCTTTCTGCATTCTCTTCCAATTGGCATATGCACCTTTATGAGATTTTTCCACAAAGTGTCAATGATGCTTTTCCCAAATCGAGCGATCCAAAACGCATAAATGCACGGGGGATAACTGTGAATTTTCACGCGCATTTTTGAATGAAGCTGAACTCATGAAATATCTCATCATATATATATATATTCTTTCTGAGTATCGCTATTTTGACAGAATGGTTTATTCACGACGTTTTATTATCATATTTAAGACATCCTTTTTTCAATTGTTGTTATTTATTCAAATAAGTCAATGAAAATATAAGAGTCTGTATATCTTTCAAAATCTCATAACTCTCTTATTCACTGATGATATTTAAATGTCCATATCTGTCTATTTTCAGTTCCATTCGACTCCCCATCGAAGTTCCTTTTGTATTCTTCCACTCCCTTCCCATTCATAGCCTCCCTGCACTTCTTGCAGCTGCACAGTATTTTCAGTGGTTCTCTATCAAATACCACCATATCTGCGCATTGTTTCAGTTCATTTCGAATTCCCTGCGAAAATATCGAAGATTTCCCAAAATTATTTGCTCTTCTCAAATTGTCACATTTCGTTTGGGAATAGAAAAGCTTCGGCCAAATTTCAAACGGCTCCTTCTCCTTATTTGCTTGTTTGATTTGCCTTGTACTTGTAATTCTTCGCGCATTGCCAGCCAGCCTTCCTCCTCCCCTTCTCCATTTAGGGAAGTCACTTCAGTTTGTGTTTGTCTTTTCTGTACGCTCTAACTCATCCATACTATTTCTGTCCTTTATTACATCATTAGATCTGTCTGATTCTCCTAGTTCATCACAATCTCTGTCAATTTGGGTTCCACTTCTGCTGCTCTCTGATCTGTGTGCTCTCTCGGTTCTCCTTTCTATCTTGTTTTCTCATCTTTCTTTTCGCTTCTTCGCTTCCTATAGTCTCTCGCCAAAGCACAGTACCACCTCTGATTCGATTTTAGGCTTCTCTTTTTGCTTTTCACAAAACTCGTTGTCGGGGCTGCGGAGAGGAGTTGAAAAATTGAAAGGGTCGCGGGAAAATAGGCCGCGAAAATGCGAGATTTCAGGGAAAAAGAATCATGAAAAGTAGAAAATGGGAATGGAAAGGGGAAGGGGAAAGGGGGCAGAGGGGTGGAAGTAAGCAGGGACAGCAGAGTGACTGTATTTTGCGGGGCTTGACAAGGCAGGAGAAGAAGAGGCAAGGGTCGGGTTCGAGTTGATTTCAGTATTTTCGAGTGGAAAAGCGAACAGTGCCGCAGTAGCTTAGGGACTTTTTTCCACAAAAAATGAGGTCGTCACAGAAGAACGATTATTTTGCGATTTTATGACACTTTTAAAATGAAATTTTCATTTTTAGCTAGATTTCTATAATATGGATCTTCGTAAAGTTAAAATTGCGAAACACTTTGGAAAGCGATATTCCTTCACTGATAAGTTTTATCAGCAACCATCATTTGTAACGAACCAAGAGTCCCGTACAATGACATTGCGTGGAAATATCAATGTTAGCGATAAGGGAAATGGCGAAAGAGGGCTTATCGGCAGCCATGAAAAGCTCTGCATGTTTACTGTCTCTCGAATGAAAGAAGCGCTAAAATTTGCCTAAAATAGCGAGGGTTAACACAACTTTCTTCAGCTTTTAAGATAAACATTATAATCGGACTTCGAAATTGGCTTATTTTTTCCTAAGAATTCAAACTTTTCTTTTGAAAAATTCTACTTGCAACCTATTTGAATGCAGAATCTGTGGTCTTCCAAACGTGTGTTATAAATAATATTCGATTTGATTATTCAGAGCCCAGATGAAGGAGCTCTTTTCTAAAGAAAGGAAAAAAGACTGTTTGGAAGGCGAAGAAAAGGAAAGAGCTTTGAGGCAGAGCAGGGAGAGTGTTACTCATTCGGTCTAAGGATAGACAACAAAAGAACCTGAAATGGTAAGGAAGAAGGGAAGGAGAGGAAAGCATAGACCCAATGCGGCCCACAATTGTCAGTGTGAATAGACAGTTCACCTTAAAGCTGCCTAACAATCTGCACACTATGCAGCTATGCATCATCGGAGGGCAATAAATTATTCCGCACAAAAGTTTGATGGAGAAATTTTTGTAGAGCCATTTAAAATGTTCTATTTTGTGCTAATTTATAAATATCCTGCTTCCCCAGAATATCAATTTCTCATGCTCCATCTTTCTCTAATCATCTCACACAATAATTAGGTACGATACGACTCAAACTAGCAAAGGAAGCGCCTGCATTGTTTGAGATCCATTAACTGTAACTGATCAAATTTCAATGCTAATTACTGTGTCTCTCTGTAATGATGAGAATTTGCGAAAAGTACATTTATGGCTAGGGGAAATATCGATGCTTATTGGCAGTCGATCTAGAATTCGAGCTGGCAATTTATAAGCCCGTAATCCTCTCTGCTCTCGATACTTTCCACTTTCCAATCTATCCTCTGTCATTTCACTCAATTTCAACCGCAAGTGCCTAGTTCTGAAGCTCATCAAATTCAGTAGCTGGTTTTGGCTGTAGAATGAAAGGTTCTATCTAATCTTAGTTTTTTTTTAATAACTCCAAGAGTGGAACTTCGCTTAAATTTAGATACAGTAAATGAAGATCAGGTTTTTCTGAGGCATTGTATATCATTTTCAAGAATTTCACATTTTACTATCCTGAATTTGGTTTCCCAAAAAATTTTTTTTTATAGAATTTCCGATTTTAATCCTGCGTATTTTGCCTGTGCTGATGCTAGTTGACAATGAAATGACCGCGCGAGCCTAAGCGATTTGGAGGAGAGAACAGAGAGGGGAAGGAGAGACTGTGCTTGAAGGTCTTTGCTTGAACTGTCAGCAGTCAGGCAGTAAGCAAAGCAAAGCATCAAGCAACCCAGAAGGCGATTACAAGCCAAGGTCGGACCCATCTCTCCCCTCTCCTCCCTTCTCAACTACAGTTCTCTCACACAACTCTGTGATTTCAAATTGCTGTAGCCCCCAGTAAGCCTCTCTCTGCATTGCAGTCTCGACTACTTGTTCATCCAAACTCATACATTTCGTAATCTACAAACTAGCAGGCAGATGAAAGTACTTCTACCTCAATTTAACAATACTTTCTCGGGCTTTCATAATTCATATTTTAAACAAAAATTTCTGGATTGATTTTTTATACTGACAATGAATCAGATCGAGATGAAGTGTCGGTATTAGATACTTTCATACATTGCTTCCAACTGATTCTCATCCTTGAAAAGCTATCTGAATTGGAACTCTTTTCCGACATTTAAACTCCAAATCTATGCCTTTGCAAGCTATAAATTCCTCGCCACAGTACCTAGCAATGTGGAAGCTGTGTTATCTAAAGCCGTTGTCGAGCCATTAAAGGGCATTTGGAGTGAGTGCAAAGGGAGGGAGTCTCCAAGTAAAAAGTAGGCCGAAAATGGCGCCATCTCTGCTTTCTGCTTTCCAATCACAGGATCAGAGGCAGAAAGAGGGAATATTTCAAATCCGTTTATAGCTGCAATCCTCATTTCGGATAGGTAGAGGAGGGAATCCTTGGCTCTGCCTCCACAAGGCCATTCTCTAGATACCATTCTAATCCCTTTTCTGTACTGCACTTTCAATCTTTTCCCTACCAATTATCCATCTTTGTACCCATTTTCCTGTTGTTGCTGCCAGTTGAACGTCCTTCAGCTTTTTATCAGAAGAAATATCATTTATCTTACTCTAATCTATGCATTCTATAGAAGGAAATTCGACCAATTTGGCTTCTTGGAAAGTTCAATTTTTATTTTAAAAAATGCTCATTTAGAATCCATAAATTTAGCTGTCTGACAGAATACTTTTATGAGGTGATCTATCCGATCATAAGCTCTAAAACCAGTGGTTTTTTGTTGGATATCTTGGCAATTTTATCCTATTTCTCCTAATAAGGAACATGCAGCAACAAGTGGAATTGACAAAGAAGCTACTTTGCAAGCTCTCTCTCCCTTTCTCTCTGCTTTTGCGAGGTCAATTCATTGCGATTTTTGACAAATGGGCGCGCATTTTGCACTATCAATTCTGCTTCCTTTTCCTTGCAAAAATTTCACTTTTTCTAATTTTCGCCTGTTTTCAACTTTGAGCATGAAAATTGAACACCCCTCTGCTTATTCGTGTGTTCACTCCACCTTCATTCACATTCTTATCGTTATCATTCGACTTTTTTGTCTTCTGCGTTCCCAAGAATGGGCTTGTTTTTCTCATTTCTCACTCGGAAAGGAAGCAGTGCATTTTGTCATGTCATGCAGGCTTTATCGCTCTGCCTCCTTGCTTTTCATTTCGACATGCCTGCTTCAAAACATACCGTACTGTTGACATAGACTCTTGTTATGAACACCAAACCAATACTGCTTTCTGCTTTGCGATTGCTTTTCGCTCGTATTCTGCTTTAGTTTTTGGATTCTCCTAAAATTACGCTCGATTCAAAATCGTCTAAAAAATTCCATGCTTCGCATTTTTGAGTTTAAAAAGACTTTGATTTTCATGTTTAGAAATTCTATCTGAATTTTTCCTTTTGACATTTTATTTGAGAGAGCATGAATATTCTACTTGTTCAAAATGCAACATTCTATTTTGCGGGTAGAGATGACGTCTTGTTCAAACTATAAAATGAAAAGTTGGCAATGCCAATTTGATCTGACAACCAAGCAATGATTGTTTCCCTATGGCATCGACCAATTTGATCGAGTTTCAAGCAGAAGCCGTTTCATTCCATTCATTTTCCCTTTCTTATTAATTTTCCTTTCCCATCAAAACATTTTTTCTCGTTCAAAAGCTTTACTTTTCTGATGAGAAACCAACCATCACCTCTTATCATTCCTTTCGAGCATCATCATTATCGTTCGTTCGTTCGTATTTTGTTTGAAATTGCAAAGAATTATCGTATCTTTGTTTCAGGCGACAGTTGGAGAGGATTTGAAGAAGGAAAGATGCCGTACCGTCCGGAGAATGAACTGAAGAGACCCGATCTGAAGGGTATGAATCAGTTTTCTAAAAAAATTTAAATCCCAAATCGAAGAAGAGGATTTTTTTTCTAAAGTTTTCTTTAGTAGTTTTGGCAAAAATCAATAAACTCACTTTGCAGGTGAATTCCTGTGTGGCCACTGTGGGAAGACGTTCTGCCACGCCGCATCACTCAATCGGCACCGTCTCAACTTCCACGGGGACGATCAGATCTGTCAGATTTGCGAGCAGAAGATTCCTTGTAAGCATCTCTATCATATCTTCTGAAGAACATTGATCCATGATTAAAAACAACCTGAAATGTTACTATTTAAAATCACAAAGAAATTGTACGTAAAAGAGAAAATTCTAACCGCTCCACTTTTGTATACGACTTTCTTTAATGAAAATATTTGCATTTCTGAGCATCTAAAACAAATTACGAAAAATGATAGTTCGAAGAAAAACAATTTGCAGACAACGATACGGTCCGCAGACACATGTCCATCTTCCACGGTATCAATCGCGTCTTCACTTGCGGTTTGTAAAATGTTCCATTTTCCTAATTAATGAGCATCTTTTCAGGCTGCTGCAATTGGACTTTTCCCGACAAGAAGGAGCTCCACGCCCACAACAACAGCATGCAGCGCACGGGCCAGCCGGGAGAGGCGAAGGCAATCGCTATCAGCAACAGACCGCCAGGTTTGTGTTGATAATTCTCTGATCTAAACAAATTTCTTGAAGTTGGAATGCAAATATAAGCGAGTCCAAAATTCATTGAAGGATATTTTCGTCCATGAAATTCATATTTTACTTTGCAGGTTCCCTGTCTCAGGCGGAACTGCGTGGCGAGGAGCGTCACTTTTCGAGCGGAACGCCCTCTCCGAAAGTGCGCCAGTCGGTTGCAGCCAAAAAGAAGACGACACCTGCAAAGGAAGTGGCCAATCAGCAGGCCGAGACGGGCAAGAGTGAGGGGGGACTGGCACAGGCTCAGGGACAGAGTCAGGCTAATGGAATTGCGGCCATGATAAACTTCCTCGCTCAGATTCAGAAGGCTAATGTCGTAAGTTATTTCTTGATACTTTGTAAACATTTTCTGATGTCGTACTGAAATCACATTTTAAAAATGGACGATACCCCGAAGACTTCTTTAATGATGAAATTTTGTTCTTTGAAGAATTAAACGAGAATTAATTCAGAACCTGATCACTCCAAGCGCGATGACCTCGAATCCGACCGAGTGGCTGACGAATTTCCTCATGAACAATCCGGGACTCATTCCTCTGCTCCAGGTTTGGCAATCTTCCTTCTCGTTTATCTCTATTTGTAGTTATCACTAACCATTCCCATTGATCATAAAACTTTGCAAAAAATACAATATTTCATTGTTCGTAAACGCCTCTAAAATTTTCGATTTAGCAGCAACAGCAGCAGGCAGCCGCGATGGGTCAGAGCTCTGCCTCGACGTCTGCAATGCAGATGCAGAAGGGCGGGGGAAGTGGGACTGCGAGTCTGAGGGACGAGGCCATCGGCGAGGAGGAAGAGGATCTGCAGGTCGATGACAATGAACATATTACAATGCAGTCGGAGGTCAAATATCAACAGGTTGGTGAATTTTTGAGTTTCAGCTATGAATGCCTAACACGTATATCACTTTATTGAACCGACAAAATAAGCAAATAATCATTATTTTAATAGGTTTGTTTTCAGAAACCAACCACCTCCAACCTGGACTCTCTCCTTTCGAATTTCAACCAACTCAACCAGGAGAAAGTCGATTCGTTTCAGACCGAAAGCGCCTTGCAGAAGAAGGTAGAGTTCACTTATTTTTATGTTTTCTTCAATTCCGTGATATTTTCAGAATCCTTTCGGTGAACTGCTTGTGAAGACTGAAACCGAAACGCTATGCAGTGGACCGGAATCGGGAATTGGATCTGGAGAAGATGTAAGCAATTTTAGTGGACTTTATGAGACCAATCAGATAGTCCGAAAATTATATTGTTTTGAGCTGATCACCTCTTTAAATGTATTCTTACTGATATTTTAACAACATCTAGCATTTCGTTGTATGATTATTTCCTTCAGGTGACCGAGACCGACTCATCTCCTGCTCCTTCCGACTGCTCCAAGGAAAGCACTCCTATTGACGAGTCCAATGAACACATGGAAACTATCCCGGTAAGAATTTTCATTTCTTCACGATAATTTGGAAATCGTCCAAATTCGTAATTTGTTGACGAAAATCCAGCATTTGCATATCAATAGTGACATTTTCAGAAGAAACGCAAATCGGTGGACGCGATTGCCTCGTTGTTGTTCAAGAAGAAATGTCTCATGGGCTGAACTCGTCCATTTCATTTCTCAGGCAAACCCAGAAATAACCAGGTAGCATCGACTCCATTTCCCATCTAATCAGTTAGAGTACATTCCCAACACAGTTATGAAAATGAGATTATCACTCTGAAACAACTACCTTCACTTTAACAAAATCGTGTAAATTTTTATTCCCAAAGGCCTTTTACCACAAAAGTGCTAAATTATCTCCTATTCTGCCTTTGAGTTTTTTGATTTGTTGCCTTATTTCTTAGATTTTTATCCGAAAATGTTGTAATTGGGCGTAGAATTTGTCTGTGAATCGTAAAGAGAAATTCGAATGTCTACAATTACGATTCACCGGTAAAATTGTATTATTGATGAGGCAATATCTATTATTAAGCTTCTTTGGAGGTTCACCCAATGCTATTCTTTTATCAATGAAATTTGCTATCTAAATTGATTGAACTTTCTAAAAACCTCTCATTTTTCGTTCACTTATTTTACCCACTTTGTTGTGAAATTACGCGGTTGCGCGCTTTAGTGCTAATATCGAAATACCTTAATGTCAGTTTTCCGATACGAGCATCACTCTCCCACTTGAGCAATCATTCCTTACCCTAAAACGATGTCCAATAGTTCAGGCAAACTAATTGCAATATAATTATTCTCTTATTATCATAATTCGGAAATTTCGAAAAGTAGTCGCGCATCGCAGCATCGTTGCATGCTAAATAACATAGTATTTATAAAGGAAAAGATGATTCCCATTTATTACTATTCTGTATGCAACGATGCAACTATTGCACCTACTTTTCCAGATTGTCCATAATTCATAATCACCATTATTTTGTTGCATAGTATCTAGAATGCTTTCTAGAATCTCATTCGTTTCAGGTATTACGATGATTTATAACTTCAAGACCTAGTGAAGACCGCTTTATCAACTTTACATCTTTATTAGGCCTTGAGGCTAAAACTTTGAGTAATAACCTAATCTACCTTTACTTAACCAACATTTTACTATCTTACTATCAGTCCAGGGATTTTGATTAGCAAAACATTCCACACAGTATTCCTAAAACATGTTACAAGTGAATAGAATTCAGGAAATCTCGTCTCACTTTATTTTTTTTTGTGTGTAAATGAAGGCATTGAACAATTTTTCGATGCCCATCGAGTTTTTAAGCTATTCTTAGCCAGAACATGTTTTTATCAGTATTTTTGAGCAAATCACCCAATGATTTGCCTAAATCTTGGTATGAAGATACCAAAATTGTTCATGACTTGTGATAATTCTGGATTTTGAAGATAATGCCAGAATCGTTACAAATCATAAAATCATTTTGTCAGTCGTGCTAATTTTGACTTTTCGTGATTAGACTTGATTTATCAGTGCTGTTTTCGTTCTTGAATAAAGTCGCTATTGAAAAATGCCTGTTTTGTTTTGAACAAGTAATAATCTAATCGGTTATGCACTACAAGGTATTTATGTAGAAAATATTATCGTCTTCATCTTACTCGATTCAAATGCATGCGTAAAGAAAGAACTGCTTTAAATTAAGTGGAAATTTTCCAAAGGGAAGTTTTGATAAAAATTCCAATTGTCGTGCTTCGCTATTAAAATAGTTCCAAGAAAAAATTATCATTTTATTCTTCTCTGCTTCAAATTTAAATTAAATCCTTCAAACATCATCTCTAAAATCAATCAGAAGGCAGATGATAAAAGCACTCGAGATAAAACCACATGAATAGAAGAATAAAGAAATCATCGGATAAAATCAACCAGAACGGAATTTTTTTCAGGCATTTGCATGAAAATCTCTAAACTCAGTGCAATTGTCTGAAAATTCATTTAGAAATTTAGAAGATCCCCAAATCAGAAAAGGGATTCAGAAGAAAAAAACAATAAAAATCTCAAATCAACTCAACAATCCATTCGCTTTGCCATATCGAATGCAGAAAGAAAATTCTTCGAAATTTTAAGAAAAATC
Source organism: Diploscapter coronatus (assembly GCA_964036155.1). Taxonomy (NCBI): domain Eukaryota; kingdom Metazoa; phylum Nematoda; class Chromadorea; order Rhabditida; family Rhabditidae; genus Diploscapter; species Diploscapter coronatus. Next base: position 83,195,875 of record OZ038422.1, on the reverse strand, counting down.
CAGAATCCTTGCATAAGATACGACAAAATGTAACAAATTTTTCTAATTCCTACTCAAATGACCTAAAATTTAGAAAAAAAACCTTATTGAAAAGAAAGAATCAGAAGTTTTAGAGTAAAAGTTGATGCTACAAGAAGAAAAGAAGTGAATATTTCATGGTTGAAAATATTCCAAAAAAAAAGTACTGATAAAATTATATTTGAGAGCAGAATAGTCAAGTGAAATTACCGGGGCAGAGTTCGAAAGTGGAACTGGGGAAATGGATACTCAGTTTGGGTTTGTTGTTGCACCCTGAAAATAGAAATTATTGAGACGAAGCAAAAATGCCAAGTTGATGTTTTTCTTCATCTTCAAAAAACAAATCTCGAAAGGTCTTGATAATTTATCCTACCCCAACTTGATGGAGAATTTACCCGCTTTAAAATTTTCGAATATTTTTTTAAAATGAATTCTAACCTGCTTCATTCCCCAATTCAGGCCCATTTGACGAGCAGCATCCCGTTGGTGTAGAGACAGAGAACGGCCTTCATGAGGTCGTCCTTGCTGAGCGGCTTGCAGGCCTCGTTCTGGGAGAGCTCTTTCAGGTCGATCCACTCGGGATACGAGCACATCAGGGCGGCAAACACAGAGACCCACTGCAAACAAATACAATCATTTATTTAAAAATCAAATTCAATTCCCTGATAAAATATCAGTAAAAATGCACTTATGAAATTTCAAGTACTTTCTGAAAAACAAATCTAAAATGATAGGGAAAATTTTTTGACATGTTTGACCTTGATATTGAACTCGACGATGGTCTCTGGCCGTCCCTCATAGATGCGAGAATTGGACAGACGATGGATGATGAAGGCTGTGTCTTCATTCTCGTAGATCAGGCTGAAAAAGAAGCCCTCGTTGAAATCGCGATCATTTCGTAGAAATGTATCTCTTCTTCAAAATTCAACCAAGTTTGCTCACCGCTGAGTGTGCCTTCTGATGATGCGAACCTTGTTCTTCATGCTCCATTCGAGAGGCTTCTTACCCAGCAAGTTCGTCTTCATTCCCAGTGCACTGCGCTCGCGCTCGGCTGGAAATCACCATTTTATTTTCAATTGCGTCTTTTATCTTAATGTTGTCTTTAATTTCATCGAAAGGTTTTTACCACTTTAAAAGCAACGTTTTACTCAGGATTTGATCACTTACCCGGAGTGAGTCTGGGTGGGAGAGCAGTTTTGAAGAATTCCCTGGCCATGAGGTCGATTGCAGAGTCGCCCATTCGCTCTGCGGCCATGTTTCGCAGGGCACGCAAATTACGGTACAGTGGATGCACGAATCTGGAATATTAAATTCAATTTGTACAGGAACAGAAATTAAATGAAGAATTATTCAATTTTCGCAAGAAAATGTGATCTTACAAATGAACTACTTTCTGCCCAAAACTATTCTAATGCATTGCAAACAATTCGCAATTCTTCATTCAAAACTGATCTAAGTCGCCTTACTTCTGGATGTGTTGTTCCTCGTTGCTGTAGGGCAGTTCAGCCACGCCGCCCATGTCCAAATAGCCGACTGGCAGACCGCGACGTGTCTTCGAACGCATTTCCGACAGCAGGTCCAGTGCATCGTCCATCTGAATAAAAAGATAGAAATATCTCATTTTTTCTAATTTTGAAAATTTCTAGTCCAGGCAAAAACAATTATTTCTCCACACAACGAGAATAAGAGACAGTATTTGGAAAGAATCTCTCATTATTCGAAAAAAAATATATGGTTAGATGCTGTGAACTTCTAGAAATCAATTTCTCTCGTCAAACAAACGAAGGTTACCATCAATTTTGTCTTACATTCAAAAATCATCAAACTCGTGAAACTCTCACCATATGCTTGAGAAGATCGGCGAATGAGTGGTGCATTCCAGTGGAGAGAGTGACGTGCAGAGAATGGGTGGATGGGTCTGTCTTGGCCATATGGATGAAGCCCCGCGGCACGTACAGCATGTCACCCGTCTCCACCCAGCCTTCCCACACGGGGCGGCGGCCTGACAGGTCAGAGGGCGAGAAGTTTCCTAGAATCAATCACCAAATTATTTCCGAGTTTACAAATTTGCAATTTTTTAATTAAGGACTGTAGCATGAAGAAAATATTATGTGTGAATTGCAATTCAGAATAAAGACTAGAAAGATAGTCGCTTTTCAGATAAAAAAACGATAAGTAAAATTGCAAACCGCTGGACTCGAGAGGCAATTCCTCCTGTGCATCTCTGGGCGCATAGACAGTCCAGTGCTTCCTGCCTTCGACCTGCAGAATGAAGGCATCGATGTCGTCCCAGTGAGGAGCGAAGCCTGCAGAGCCGGAGGGAGTCAGGTAGCTGCAAAAGGATTCATTATTTTATTTTCTTTGAAAAAAAATGATTTTCAAAAGAATCATCATCTTGTTCATCAACAAAAATCTTTGAAATGATTGATTTAAACATCTAGGAAAAAGCTTACGTATTAGCCCCGACGAAACATCCGAACAGCTCCTGCAACAGCTCGCAAATATACCAGATGCGGTCATCGAAAGTCTGCGGATTGACCAGTTGGATGCTACATCCGTTCTGCAAGCATGATTTTTAATGAAAAAACCACAACAATTCCATATCATTATTAATGTAGTGTTTATCAAAGATGGTTTTTTCTGATTATTTTGTTCATATAGTGAATAATCTGTTTCATAAACGTACTCTCTTCTCAAAAATAGAATACAGAAAGGAGATTTTGAAAGAAGAAAGCGAAAGTTAATTATTTTTGCAGAAAGAATTTCGCAACCTGAATATGGTCCCTGACGACATTCGCATAGGCCTGTCCCTTGCCGTTGAGAGTGGTTCGCTTGCCGTCCTTGTACATAGCCACATTGATATTGGTCGTGTATTCCAGGTACTGCTGAAAGTTTTCAAAATCGTTCATATTTTTCAGTAAAATTGTTGATTCAAGAGAACACAAGTTTGTATACTCATAAAATAACTTGTTCGAAATTTTTTGTTCATTTCTTTCAACTAGCTTATTTCATTCTATTTTTTTTTTCTAAAAGAAGTCTGGTTGAGACCAAAAAAGTTGTAAAGAATATACTGAAAGTATTCTCTCCCCCGATTTAATAAAATCCAAACCTCTTCAAGAATCTTAGCGAGTGAAGCAGCCGAGAAGAGATTTCCGTAGTGCTTTCTGTTGTTGCGCTTCACATAAAGAACCGTCTTCTGATACACATCGCTGGAATTTATTTAGTTTAGGAAAATTTTAAAGTTCGAAAATTGAGAATACTTTTCATCAATCTTTAATTTTTTAAATGAAAGATTTTCGCAATAATTAGTGTCGTACTTGAAGAATTTCTGCGAATCGTATGGAGAGATGAGCCAGGCGAAAGTCTTGTTTGCAGAAATGAGCGAGTCCTCCACGTTGAATGGGAACGCGTCCAGATTCACCGGCTCGAAACCCATGCGCAGCTGAATTTTTTCCTTCATTTATTCTATCGTCTCGAAATTTCTCATCAGAGAAATCGATAATTTTGGAAATATTAAATTTTGGAATCTTAAAGAAAGAAACCTCAAAGTAAAGAGAAACTTTTCATTTTTGAAAAGGAAAATGATTATCAGCAAGAAACAACGCTCAAAATAAAGAACTAAAAATATTAAATCCCAAAACCAACCGTTCCTTGCACAGTCTCAGGCTGTCTGTCTTCGCCCATCAGATCGTCATCGCTGCTCTCGTCTGTTACCATCTCTTCCTCTCCCTCGACTGCAGTCGGATCGCTGTCCTCATCCTCATCATCGGTCGTCATCAAGTCTTCTCCGTCGTCCACGATGAAGCCGTCTTCTGAGGTCAGTTCTTCGTCCTGTTCGTCGATTGGCACATTCACTTCTTCTGAAAGTGAAAATTCATTTGGAAATTGACAAAACAAGAAAAATCGTTATTTGCAACATCATATAAAAACAAGTTTTCTAAAAAATAGAAATTTATCACTGTCACTTTCTAGATTTAAATTTCATTGAAACTGGATAATTCAAAATTCTTAGCCATTTCTAAAGCATAAATGAAACCACCGACCAGCTTCATCATCGATGAAGTGTTTCCTGATGGCATTTCTGATGGGTGCATCAGCCCTGTTGTCGCTGCTCTCTTCGTCTTCGTCCATTTCAGTTTCCATTTCGTCCTCATCCTCATCGCTTTCCTCTTCCACTTCTTCTTCTTCTTCCTCATCATCATCATCATTCGAAGACGAATCCACTCTCAATCTGTTCTTCTTTGCCGAACCCTTTCTGTAATCAAAATATTTTTATTCCAAAACTCCGAATACTTCTTGATCAGGCGAACTGAATGTTTGTTCAACGAAGAGAAAACCCTTTCTCGATATGTGGTTCCCTAGACATTGAGCGTGTTTGACGAACGAATTTTCAGTTTATCTGATCGAAACATCACATGTCAGCATTGGATTCTGATTTATTCCAGAGCTAAACCTTTTATACGAATCTAGTACCTGCGTTGCATGAGGAAGGAGTCCTCATCCATTTCTGCCTCGTCTGCTTTGCTCTTTTCTGCCTTCGTCTTGCTCATTCTTTTCGTCCTTCCTTCTTCTTCATCGTCATCACTCAAGAGTACAGTGTGGTTGACAACAGATGCTGAAGGATATCATTTTTATCCAAGACTGTTTATTCTTTCAAAAACTAATCGTTTCCATTTTTACGATTTTTCAAATTCCTACCATTCTTTCCTTTGGGAGTTTGCTTGATTTTGGAAGCAGACGAGTTGACGAGTATACCATCGGGACTCTCTGCCACGTGGCTCTGCAAATTCCATATCATGTTTTGATTTCAGAAATTAGATTTGCTTGAATTTCCAATTGAATTTTTAGGATTTCTAGAATGGCAAAGAAATGTTCATTCTTATTTCTATCAGTCTCATTCAATTTATAAGATCTTGTACAGCTTCTTTTCTGAACAAACACTAGGACTCAATCATCCCAATTTAATTCTTTGATTTTGAAAATCGTTTGATTATTTTTTTAGGAATTCGGGAGAGGCCAAACACTAGAGACTGCCTTTCTTCCCCTCAAAAATCACGGTATATTTGTATGAAACATCAGTTTTTTCGTATGAAGAATATCAAGATCGCTTAGATTTCGGTCTCAGTTCCGAACGAGTTTTTATAGATTTTTTAGCTGAAATATCGCTTCTCTAAATGCATGTAGTTGGTCGACAAAATCGAAAATTACTAATCAATTTGCGAATAAATAGCGGTTTTAATTGAATTACTGCAAACTTGTGTTTCAAAATGAACATTTTCAACCCTTGATCAGCGACCTAATAAAAACGAATATTCAGTCTTCTTGTGATTTCTAGTTCGACACTAATGACGAACCTGTCTGCTGCCTCTGTTCTTCTTCATGGCGCTGGAATAGATGGCCGTGTCGGCATTGGGAGATGAGTTGGTGGCGATCGTGAAGTTGGGCGAGGCGATAGCAGGCGGAGACGACTCCAGGAGGGACTTGAAAATGTTCGAGCTGCCCTTTCTGCTACTGCTTCCATTCACCTTCTCGTTCTGGCTCAGAGATGATTTCGACTTCTGAATTCTTCATGTGTGAAAGCTGACTATTTATCTATCGAGTTTATACAAATACAGAAAATTAAGATTAAGATTGCTATCAAATGGTTCGAGTTTGAAGAACAATCTCGATTCTTGTAAAATGCTTCATACCTCATGGAATCTACTCAATCTTTCATGCATACCTGAGGCGTATTGTCCTTCTCCATTCTCGCTGTCGATTTGTCCTTTGCCTTCGCCGAATGCGTACTCTGCTCGTCCTTCTCTTCTTCCACTTTCTGCTTCTTGTTGCTGTGCACCTCGATTCGAGGAGCATCCAGGCCGTCGCTGCTCTTCTTTCTCTGAAAACATTCAATTTTCTCGTGAAATCGACTGATCACAAATCATGGAAAACAATGAATTTGATCTCGAATCTTTTTGTGCAACTCAACATTTTATTAAGTCGAAATTAAGAAAGCTTCATCGTTTTTCAAGATTTTGCCAACCTTCTGCTTGCGGGACGAGGCTTTTCCATTCACTTTAGCCTCAGTCGTGGGAGTCTGCAAATCGGACGAGCGAAAAACCTCTGCTGAAAATCTAGTTGTAAAATATTATGGACTTTATGAAAAATATTTTTAAGCATTTTAACTCGGGATAACATTCAGGATCAAATATCAATTTTCATCAGTTTCCAAAGAATTCAATCATCTCTTCAAAATCTGTGTTTTAAATTTGAGTTGTTCATAGAGAATTTGAAGATGGTAAATATCTGAAGAAAAATAATAATGATATTCGTGGTGGATCCTTGATTAATAATTTTATTCATGAAAAGTTGGACAAAACATGTAAAAAATCCATTTCTGCTCATTTCCAGAATGGACTCTTTATTAGGAACGGCTAATTGCGAATGGAAGTTCTCGCACTTTTGTTTGCCAACTTTTCCTGCCCTTTTCATTTCTGCCAACCTGCAGTGAGTCCAGTCTCTCCCTTCTCGATGGAGCTCCACCTGTCCTTGCTCTTATCCTGCTTGATCTGCTGCTTCAGATCCTTCTTCGCCTGTTCCTGACTGCTCTTCCTTCCGACAATCCCATTTCCCTGATGCCTGCTCTGCTTGCCAGCCTCCGAGTCGGGCGAATTTGTCGCGGATCTCCCACTGTTGCTGTCCTCGTCTGCTTCGCTGAAAATCAAGCATGATTAATTTCTTCAAAAACAAAAAGTTATTTTCAAATAGATTTTTGCGGTCCCTCTACTATAATTCAACGACTGGTCACCACCAATCATCACAACCACTACTAAAAATTCACCAGCTATTTTTCTTTTCCCTAGTCACTAATCTAAAATTTTATGAGTTTTAGTAATAGTAGCGGTGATCATTCGGTGTGAATTGTAGGATCTGATTTTTGTCAGTTTCAGAAGAATTACGAAGACATTCTTCTGCATTTGCTGAAGAATTCCTCTTATTCGCAAAATCGGTGCATTTCCATTCATACTCAGATCTCACTCATGGGTCGAAAAATTTCCAGTAAAACAGAAATGGAATATTTCCATCAAACATTTAATTAGTTCGGCTTTTTATATTTCACATCTACTTTTTCTTTACTCTTACTTTCTTCTCAAAAATGAGTTTGAAATACAAAAGGCCGATTAGTTCTCTAGACTTGCTGAACAGACCCGACAACAGTGCTCTTCTTCAGCTCCGCCAACTTCCTCTTCAGCTTCTCGGGAGTCGGCTTCTGCTCAGCCTTGGCCGCCGGCTTGGTTCGCGCCATTCAGACACTAAAAATTAGGGAAAATTGCGAATTTAAAAATTTCATACGGACATGATAAGGACTGAATTTGGATGGATATGAAGTTGATAAAAATGAATTTTTCTGATCAATTGGCAAATTTAAAATGTACCATCAAACGCAATTCGAAACTTCTTGTCAGTTTCGAAGAAATTAAAGGAGTCAAATAAAACAGCAGAATCTTGGGCCAAATCAAATGAATTTCAAAATTTCTAAGTGATGCAAATGCGCTCCAGTGCTAACTGTTGGAACTCTTCTTTCTTACTGATTTCGTAGAAAAGATATAACATTATTATTTCATATAAAAATGACAAAGAAAATTTAGAACTGAAGTCCGAGCGGAGGAAATTGGACACAATTTGTAATCACCTTGGTGCACGGCCTGCCAACACAGCGTAAATTAGTGCATTGGTGAACGAAACCTAGACGAATATGAACCGGAATAGCTCAAGACAATGACGATCATAATCCGAAGGTTGAAAGTAAAGATGATTGCACAGTTCGAGACGTAATCATCTTTTATCTTCTTGCATGACTTATTGTAAGCTTCGATATAATTGATTTTAACAGTCAGTAGTGAGGTTGTATTTAATCTGAAATCATCAAAATTAGGATTTTTTTAGAACGCTACTCTAAATGCTAAGTTGATTTTCTCGGTTATTTTCATATTTTAGGTATTTTCTGATCATCATTTGAGACAAAATAGCGTGACAAATGGATTTTGAGAAGAGAATAATAGCCTGACAAGTGAGAAAATAGCGCGAAAAGTGGTTTTTCAATGTTTCTTAGGCTCTGTATTTGTAGAATACTCGACAATAATCAATACAAATAAGTGATTCTAAGTCTATATATTATCGCGTTCGTATTCTTCATTTTCAGAATCAACACAACTAATATAAACTCCATATTATGTTATTGAATAATTTGGCGTTTGAATTAATTCACTTGGTCGAAAATCGACTGGACTATGATGATGCTAGAACTATGGCGGCGGTAAATAAGCGACTTCAAAAAATTCTACGAAGACCGCATAAAAATTATCCAATTTTGAAATATGGAGGCTTTTGTATCAGCTCTTATGATAAATTATTGTGGGCGTTCAATGTAAGTTTTGCAAATTTTATGATGCACAATTTGAATCTTTAATTTCTGCATATGTATATTTGAAATTTTATATCAGGCGATCATTCAACTTTGCCTTTTGAACTATAAATCATTCTTGATAGTATCTTCATGGATCACAAAGCCATTGATAAGTTTCAGATATGTCTTGGAAGTGACGATGGGAAGCCCTTTGGAATTACTATCTACCTGACATACAAGTTTATCGTCAATTACAAGCGTAACATAATCTACCAGTCATTCGAACATTTTCGGGAAAACGGTGCGAAAGAATACTATTCACCAACAGTGGACGAATATCGAAAATTATTTATCAACTGTTACAATGGGGGTAGGTATTTCAATGTTTCTAATTACTGTACATCAGAAGGATTATTATTTATTATTATTGAAAAAAATATAATAATGCGTCTAAATCTAAGCATGAATGATAAAATGAATAGTCTTTGTCTGTGTTCCAAACCTTCTTTCGTACTTTAGGTATTGCTGCACGAAATCGTCAAGTCATAATTATCTACCTAGAAAATCACCTTGCATCGTATGTTCTGGGGTTGTTACCAATTATGCTGTATCGTGCCGATGTACCGTGCATTTCAATTGTAGGTGTTATTATTGATAGGCTTAATTTCTATTATTTTTATGCAATTACAAATGTTAATGTTATATTCTGGAGAAAAGTTGTTATTAAATTTAGCCTTCAACCAGTCACGATGTCAACCTGTTATCTCGTGTCTTATTAACCTTGGATAAGTGTTTTATGATGACGAAGCCATATTTATATTGCTGCCCAAAATATATTGATCTTTCTACGGTATTAAACAGGAAAACTTCTAGTCGATGTACGTTTTCATTTATAGAAGCTTTCCCAGAAACGTTTACTTTTCGAGCCTCTCAAAATCTCTCCGCCTCCCATTCTCTTTCATTTGCTGGCCAAAGGCCTTGTGTCAAAATGTGAGTCCTCGCATCATGACACTATGGCATAGAGAATAGTCCGTTAGATTTTCGTACTTTTTGGACGAAAGCGAAAGATTTCTAGAAAAGAGTGCAGAAAAGCTCAGAAAAAGTAAATGTCTCTGGGAAATCAATTATAAAAATTTTGAATAATTTCAACAATGACTTATTATCTCATTGCCACTTTAGATTATTGGGCGACTCGATTGGAATCAGATTATCCAGATAAAGTGCTTAAAGAAGAATGGATGCGAAATATCGTATGAGCTATGAAATTTGTAGTTATATAGAACTAGACCGTAATTTTTTACAAGATCTAGATCGAAATAGATTTTCTGAAGTAGAAAAATGATGTTTCGATTAAAAAACATGCATTAGAAGGTCCGTACTACCACTTTAGGGAAACATTTAGCCTGTGAAATATGCACGAAGATATGGCTCACATCTTGCATATTCTTCTTTTTGACTTCTTTGATATCCTATTCCTGCGAGTCCGTGTGTGGCAACTTGCGGATCTCCAGTGCTGCGGGTCGATGTGAGTGAATGTGGACTCACACTGACCCGCTTGCATTCGCAGAGACTGCGGATCCGCAAGTTGTCCACATAGATCCGCAGTTTGAACATTGAGTTTAGCATATGCGTTATTATATGAAGGCCATACTTGATGGACGTGAAAATCTTGAAGATGTTGAATGGTCGCTACTCGAGCCATGGTGGTTGCTAGTAGATTACAAATGCAGTAGCTCGGAATTAATGTCGATGACCGAAGGACTGCTCCTCAAAATCATTCGTGTATTCCGTTAAATCAATCATATACTATCAGGGCTGTCAACAGCTGCCGAAAATTATATTGTAGAGTCCAAAATCATCTGGGAGATCTAAAATAATTTTAGACCAGTTTCCCCTTTTCGCGTGCTATTTCTTCCTTTTCTAACCATGAAAACAAGCGTGCACCAATTTGTGCCTCCCAGATTTGACCAACCTCTTCTAATAACTTGCCCTTACATTTAGCTGTCTAACTCTCAAAATACTTACCTGTTGACATCCCTGTTTGCTATAGAAGTTCCAAAAAAAGTAACTATTGCAATTGCTGCAGGTACTCTATTTCCTACAAACCTGCACCTGGGCCTCACATTTTTCTCGTTTCTTATCTATCTCCCAATTTTAACGCTTTCTCGCTCTTTAAGCAAGTTATGCCAAAATTCCCACATTGAAGAGACAATACTGTCGCTGGCTGATTTGCTCGTACTCAGTATACTAATTACTACGCTGCAGCTACTTGCCTCTTCGATATCTTCGGCTAGATGAGAATGAGAAAAGTGAGATGGGAAAGCGTTTGAAGTCGAGAGACGGATAAGAAACGAGAAAAGTGGAATCCAGGTGCAGGATTGTGGGAAATACAGAATATAATGATAGATCTACATTGAAAATTACTCCCAACTTACTTTCTTCTGCATAATGATAACAACAACACTTCTTGATCTATTCAATAAACCATGTAGTGGTTGAAATCATTTACCCTTCGAAGCTTCTATAGTAAAATATGTATTTTTAGTCGATAGAAGGTAATTCATTTATTCAGATGATGTGTGATTGCGATGTGAATAAATATGAAACTAAACGCAAACGATTTGACTTAAGTCTAAGTGCCGGCAAATTCTCCATTAGAGCTGGCTGCCTACTTCTGCTAAGAGAATTTGGAAACGACATTGAGATTGTGGCTAAAGACATCGGCGATAATATAACTCTTTACGTGTAAGTAAATTAATTATTCGATGATAGATCTTCAATGTTATTTCAATTTTATCAATTTTTGTAATTTTGTCATAATTAAGTCTTCACTTATACAATTCAATATCATTTAAGCATGTTTATTCAACTAATGAACTCAAATGTAAACGAAATTTACGATTTTCAGGGGTAAAATAGTAAAGGACGGATATAAGGTGGAGTTTCGAGTGCGATATGATGTTAGAAATGTTCCTACTGTAAGGCTCTTTCTTGAATATTTACGGTTGGAGATTGAATCAATAAATCTCTAGAGATTTTTTAATTATTAAGCCATGAGAAAATATTTTATTCTGAACCAAATTAATGCTCAAAATCAGTAATCATAGAGGTTACTACTTGGTTAAGAGTTTAAATTGAGTCCGACCAATAAAATAGTGCGGTTTAGGCTGGGGTTGTTCGCGAGGTGCTTCTTTCAACAGCGAAAGAACTTCTACTCGAAACTGTATCAGACGTTGCTAGTCGGCCTCCACTTATAAAATTAATCGGCGGCGACTGGCGGGACTTGTCCGAATCAGATGGAAAAAGCTGCTGCGGCCTTCTTGAGAACCCGATCTTTGACAGAAAAATTTTTTGGTCATAATCAATCCATTGAATAAATCATTTCGACTTCTCTAATGCGCACTTATAAAATTCGTTGATAGTTGCTGAACAAATCATGATTGTTGTGACGTTGCATTAAGAGTGAATGTTAGTATTATTCAAAGTGACATGGAACAGGGGTCCGTCGATTTGGCTGATTTTTGCATGTGTTGTTCAGTTTTTCACGCTGATCATCATGGTGTGGTTTGTTTTTCGAAAGTTCATATTTTCAGATCAAAATGGGGTTCATTCGATTCAGAGATTTTCAGTTGACAGATTCTTCAGCACTTTTCTGTTGCCATATAATTTATATCGAAACTTCTCTAATTAGTTTTACCTTTGAAATACGCAATATACTACATTGAAGTAAATTCTCTTTTTGCAAGTAAACGTCCAAAAATGCACTCATGAAGATGACTAATCAATTTATTTGCATTTCAGTAAAAATCAATTTACAAAAGAAAAATTGAAGAATTCCAAATTCGCGGTGCTTAAGTGGATTCGTCAGCAAGGTCTTCAATATCGTCCAGGATTCCAAGTTTTTCCAGCTTCGACTAAATTTAAATTTCATGAAATACAATCATCCGTCTGCTTAGATACGTGAATACTAAAACATGAAATTATTTTACCGTGGCCTGGAGAATGGAGATGCCGAATTCGAACTTTTCCATGTCATTCAATGGAGCAGCGATAGCGTCCATCTAAATCTGTCAATTGAAAATTTTCAGAATAAATTTTGCTCACCCTCTTCTCAACTTCGCCCTCAGAAGCACTACTCATTTCAGATGGCTTCTTGAAAAGGTCTTCCATCTTTCCGAGAGCCTCTTTCACCTAAATTTAGGTCATAAGACTTCATCTTAAATTCTGTTAAACCTTTCTTTACATTCTACTATTAGCAAAATGCATCATAAATTATCGTCAAACCCGATTAATTGAAGTTTCATTCATCAATAATGAATTAATACAGCTCTTTTAATGATCAGAACAATCTACCTTTGGGCTAGCCTTTCCGTAAATGTCAGACTTGTACCATTTGAAGAAGTCGTCTATCTTCTTGAGCAAAGCAAGTTCCTTTTCGTTCTGGAAAAATACTAAATGGCATAAACTTTGAAATCCACGTTTGAGCATTGGACGGATTTTTTTTGTGAATCGCTCCAACGAAGAAAAATGTTCTCTATAGTCGAATTTACTAATATTATTCATGAAAATCTAGAAAATATCAATTATTCTAATGCAAATTCATCGCAAGACAACCCATGCAATGGCTTTCCTTCTTTCTCTCTTTCACAAAGAGAGATATACTTGCGCTCTCTAGTCTCTAGACATACAGTTTCGGCAGTATCGTCCTCAGCGCCGGGCAGTTTATGGAGCTTGTCCAGCTTCTGCTGAGGAGTTAGGTCCTTGTCGAAGAGAATGGCGGCGATCTAATTATTCTATTTTATAAAATTAAAACGAGTATCTACATTTTAAATGCAGATGATTTTAATTCTCATTCTTGAGTTGTAAATACTCACCGCATCATCCTGACTCTCCATCTTATCAGGTCGCTTCTCGCTAATCAACTTGCGAGATTTTAAAGTGGATTTTCCGAATGCATTAGGATCAAACTTTTGTGCGACATCTATAAAGCACTTATTTATGATTAGAATTTTTATAGGATAAGAATCGATAATTTCTTACCAGCAGAAGCTGGTCGGGCATCCGCATTGAAAGCCAAACCGGCAATGAGAAGGCCGCAAGCAACGAAGAAATGCATCCTGAATTATCATAATTGCATAAAAAATTAAAAATTGTATAAATTTATTGATCCATGGAATTATAGAAGAAACTTGAAATATCCCCAATCCAGTCCAATGAGAAGGTCATTTTATACTTTTGTTTTTTTTTCGAAGTGGCAGTTGTTGTTAAGATTTGTCAGATAGAGATTAGATCCAGGATCGTTTCTTCGATCTCAGAAAAGACTGATTCTCTGATAAACAATTGTTATAAATCGAAAATACACTGAACGAGGTAGATTTACATTAACATCCTTTCAAAAACATTTACTGTTAACGATTGGTATAGTTGTTAACTAAAGTCATTCAAAAGTAAAACTACTAGTAAAATTACTAGTTGATTTATTAGCGTTTCGAAATGAAGATAAATTAACAATGAAAATGCTCTGAAGGTTTCAAGCTTTCGGCGCCTAGGTAGATTCGTCAGCAAGGTCTTCAAGATCGGCCATGATTCCAAGTTTTTCCAGCTTCGACTAAATTTAACTTTCATTCATTTATCACTAAAACTTCGTAAAATATGATCATACATCCGCTTAGGCACGTGAATACTAAAACAAAGAATTATTTTACCGCAGCCTTGAGAATGGACACGCCGAATTCGAACTTTTCCATGTCATTCAATGGAGCAGCGATAGCGTCCATCTAAATCTGTCAATTGAAAATTTTCAGAATAAACTTTGCTCACCCTCTTCTCAATTTCGCCCTCAGAAACACCTTTCAGTTGAGATGGCTTCTTGAAGAGAGCCTCCATCTTTCCGAGAGCCTCTTTCACCTGATATTTTTCAACATAATTAATTCATGAAAGACTATTTTTCAAAAAAAAATCCTACCTTTGGGCTAGCCTTTCCGTAAATGTCAGTTTTGTAAAAGGCAAAGAACTCGTCCATCTTCTTGAGCAGTGCCATTTCCTTCCCGTTCTGTAAGATATGAATTCCATCTAGTAAGTGAAATAAGTTGAAATACGGTTTCAATGGTGTCGTCCTCAGCTCCTGGAAGTTTGCTGAGTTTATCCAACTTCTGCTGAGCATTCAAGTCCTTGTCGAAGAGAATGGCGGCGATCTAATTATTCTATTTTATTAAATTAAAACGATTATCCACATTTTTAAAATGGAAATGATTTTAATTAATTCTTGAATTATAGATACTCACCGCATCATCTTGACTCTCCATCTTATCAGGTCGCTTATCACTAATCAACTTGCGAGATTTGAAGGTGGATTTTCCGAATGCATTAGGATCAAACTTTTGCGCGACATCTATAAAGCACTTGTTTATGATTAGAATTTTTATAGGATAAGAATCGATAATTTCTTACCAGCAGAAGCTGGACGAGCATCGGCGTAGAGGACCAGGCCGACAACGAGAAGGCCGCAAGCAACGAAGAAATGCATCCTTAATTCAATAACTTAAATTTTATTAATATAATAAAATTGTATGGGAAAATATGATCTGATCACCATTTTGCAGAACTTCAAATACCCCAGTCCGCGATGAGAAGGGCATTTTATAGACGCTTTTGTGTTATTTTGGAGTGCCAGTTGTTGTTAAACCCTGCCAGGCAAAATGCAAATCCGGCTTGTTTCTTTGAGCTCACAAAGTGAGCCACTTTCCCGATAAACAGTTGTGATTGATAGAGCTGATTCGAGTATTTCATCTTGAAGGCACAAAATCACTCGCCCTATTTCCATTACAAACTGCTCTCCGTTAAACTTTCTTGAAGACAATTTGAAAACGAAGATCATTAATTTCGAACAACAAATACTCAAAAAATTCATTCAATCTGAAGAAAATCTTGATTTTAAGATAATTAAAACAAACTTTAATTATTATTTTACAAAACTCAAGCATGATGATATTCCATTACGTCCTTTATTATGGATCATAAATAAAATCTTGCAATAATCATTCGAAAACTATACACCTTTATTTATCATCACATTCGAAAAATGACTTCAAGGGAATCATTAATAAAATGATTGGCTATTATTTTTTGACACATTTGGCTTCCAGAGGGCAATCATCAGCACAGTGGGGTATCATTTGGACTTTGCACACCTCGCCATCCTTGCATTTCACTCCTTCGCAAGTTACTAAACGATCACTATATTTAAATTTAGGCTAATAGTAATATATAAATAATCAAATAGATCAAGCTGAAGAATGCTGTTTTTGTGTGTCAATTATTAGTGGTCAAAAGTACCCTTCTTCCTGCAATAGAGAAATCCGACCCAGCTTCGAGTGCACTCCTCACCATATTTGCACTTCATGTCATCGCAGGTTGCTTGTCCTAAATGATCTTAATTAATTGAACTAACTATTCATTTTATTTATTAATATATACTCACTAAATTGCAAATTGGTAAAGTTATTAAGAAAAAAGTCCAAATTACATACTGCAAACGTGTTTTCCACTGTCCTCTTTAATGCAGGTCATCGGTGTGAGACAGTTTCCACCGCAATTCTTTACTGAAAATGTTTATTCCAATAATAGTGAAAACATTGAAATATTTTCCATCTAATGGTTGAAAATGATGGAATAATTTATTCCATACTATAAACTAACTTTTTATAATCATTAAACGCTTACTGTCAACTTGAACTCCACCATAAACCGATGTGACAATCAAGAAGAGGAGACAGAGAACCTAAAGTTCTAAAATGAGCAGCACTCATGCATAGGAATAAATAGAAAACTTACCGTTGGTGTAGACATTTCGGAACTAAAAATAGAACTCGTAAAGTCTGTCAGATAGCTAAAATTTTCGGTTTATATAGACCTCCGAGATGCTTCAACCAATGTTGATGAGATCAAGAAATTAGAGCAGTATTGATTGAGATTCAAGTGGTTCATGCTCGAGACGTGAAAATTGAGACGATTTTGCAATAAACAACTGCCCCTGAGTGACTGACTATGAATGCAGCACATGAGGCATCACTTTCTCAATGTTTATTTCAAGAACATAGCATGGTAAAAAGTTATTCTACGAACTAAACTACAGACATTCAAGATTTCAATGCATACTAAACATTTTATTGTATCTTCATTCACCGAAAGATTTAAACAAAATTCAGCTAAGAAAATTACATAAATGTTCCGATAAATAGCGGATGATTGTTGAAAGTGAGTGCAAAGAAGAAAGAATGATCTGCCTCGAATTCGATAGGCTTTGGGGCATTTTCATCCGGAGGAGCTGCACCAGCCAGCATTTCCACAGAGGTCGCTGCAGACGCAACCACTCCCGATTCATCTAGCTAAAAATACGCTTCTTTACTATAAATAAATATATATAATCAACATGACAATTCATTTCATTTACAAGGGGAATTATCAGTGTGATACTCACGAATTCGGTCCATGTTTAGAGCGTAGTTCAATAATTCGAACATAACGATCACTAATATTAGGCCAAAAAGTGCTGAGCGTCATCCTTGTTCCAGGAATTGGTTTTGAATTTTCCCCCTTTGACCTTTGCTACTGAGGCGAATAATGGCATTGTTAAAGCGCACTTCGCAATGTACATAATTGCATCGATCAAATCAAGTGAGTTCGTGTATCGAAAATAACGAGAAAAAGCGAGAGGCACAAAAATTCTGGAAACAAGAAATATGCTCAGCATTTTTGGAAAAGATATTCGTGATGATCAAATTGACTTAACTTGTGAAAATGGATCAGATTGGTGAACAACACATTAGTAGTTTTCCTTGTTAGTAAAAATTCACTAACGCTACATAGGAGTTCAAGTAGATATTTTTGAAATTTCTCGAACACCTATGATATTTCACCCTAGGAATGAATTTTATTAAGACTGTTTTATGGTTGTGATTATTTTCTGAGAATAGTTCCCAATAAAATACCTCAAGATTTGCTTTGTGTTTGACGTTGCTGACATAGGTCGGGAATTCAGCCAGTTCACTCAAGTCAGCGTCAGTTTCGAAGACCTTCTTGATTCCGACAGCTTTCAGAAGGTCATTCAATCGCTTCGTGGTTTCAACTTTCATCCGAGGCATTCGTACCTTAACTTATTTTTTTCGCTCATCATAAATAATCATTGTTCTCCTCTTTCCAACCCATTCCACGCTTGAAAGAGCGGGAACCTCTTTCTCCCACACAATCAGACTTGGAGCTTTAATCCGATTCGATCCGACTTCCAAGTCTGCGTACGATTCTACGCGCCCTTCCTTTTTCACATCTCCCTGTTGCTGAAGGCAAGGAGAAAAGAAAGAGGGCTACAACCAGGGCGTTAAAGGTGGACTCCCTCTCTTTCAAGTGTGGAACGAATTCGAAAGAGGAACGGCGTGAATAATATTTATGGAAAAAAAATTTGAAAGCGTGTAAATAGAGCTGTACAACCATCTTAACAAAATAATAAAGGAATAAAGAATCTTTTCTCATTACTGTTTCGTAAAAATTGACTACTTTTTGGATTGCTACGTGTTGCTACTTTTACAAGCCTCCTAAAATTCTAATCACTTACATTGACGAGTGTGCTCTTCATTTTTCCAAGCATTCCTTGCACTTTCGCTCCTGTCAGGCCCTTGACGAATTTCTCCAAACCGTACTTTTCTTTGGGTAAGAAAATGTTAAAGCGATAATCTTGGTTTTTGAAGCTCAACGATAGAACCTGAATTTCGAACTTTCTCGTATGACTTATTTGCATTTCCTACTTGGACTTCATCATTTTCGACGTAGTCCTGGTTAATTTCGGTATTTTGAATGTAAATCACCTGGAATTATGATAGAAAGATGAAAAAGAAGATAAAGTGTTGGGAACCTTCTTGGTGACTCCTGGCCTGACATCGAAAACTCCATCCGGATATGTCATATATCTCATAAATTCGTTCTCCCAGGGAGCATTTAGATACAGAGCATTGATCAGAAACGCAGCGCCGGCATCTGAAATAAAAACGTCCTGTAAACGATACGATGTCGAGAAGACGGAACGCAATAGAAATTGATAAGAATTGGGAATAAAGTGAAAATATTTCGTCATTTCTGCGTCACGTCATTCTCTCATTGCGCCATTTACAAACTATCGAGATAAATTAAGAGAACTGTGGGAGAATGGAAATTAAATTACCCGAAACTTCACTTTCATCTATCAATTTCTGAATTCGTCCTCGCGTGTTCTTGCTGACGAAATCGTTCATTATTCCCGCAGATTTGGCTGATTGAGAGAAGTCCAAGTTCTGTGCCGAAGCATTGTAGGCCTTGCTGATTGCTTCCAAATAGCTCTTTTTGATCGGGTATTTCTTGCTGAATAAACTTCTAATCAGAGCTGCACATAGATAAGTTGCAAGTACGAATTTTTCCTAAACTATGGAAGAAGACAGACAAACAGGCACGGAAAATGTGTATCCATTTATAGTCAAAACGTGCGAAAGATATGAAAATTTTGGATTCCATACAGGTATAGATGCGCTTTTTCCACATTTGGGCAACTCATTCAATTTTTAAAAAAATTTTTACTTCAGAAACGCCTTGTTTGCCAGATTGATTTCAATGTTTTCGTGTGCACTCGTTAGGGAATTTGAGAGGAATCCATAATGCTGCTTGAGTTGATCATCGTTTGAGCCTGAATTTTTCTTCTGATTACCTTCAATTTCAGATTTTTATTTGAAACCTTTGCAAATGGCGTTAGCAATCTGTGTCTTGGTTTCCCCTTTTGCACCGACATGTACGAGTGATAGAGCCAATGCAATCGACAGAGGGGAAAACACGAACGATTCATTCAGGGGAAACTGAACACTTACGGTCTCGATGAAATATCGTTGATAATCCAGTAACATTTGATACCTGTTGCAGAATCCCCACACCAAACGATGTTTCTGCCTCGAGAAACATACCCTAAAATGATATCGTGCTCGCCGCTAGTATTCCAGACTTCTTAAAACTTGGCCCACAGAAAAAATAGTATGACATATCGAGAGAGAGAAATAAAACATGTTCCTTTTTTCTCTCGATAAGATATACTATTTTCTGCGGGTCGCGTTTTGAGAAGTCTGTAGTATTCACGGCTTTGGAAAGGGCACACTCCAACCCCAAAACTGCTACTCCAATCGAAAATAGAAGTGACGTCTCTTTTTTTTTGCTTATCAAAGAGAAAAAGAGAAAAGGAAACAACACGCTCTCGCTCATTTTAGATTCGGACAAGAGTTTTAGAGTTGGAGCATGCCTTTTTCAGAGACAAATATTAGTAACGAGCACAATACGTCTATTTATAAGTTTGGCATCCATAAAATATCAATTTGAAATGTATCTAATGAAAATACGAAAACTCAATAAATGAGTAATCTAAATTATAAGTGTGGGCAATTGAACGCAAATTGTCAGTCGTCGACTATTTATCGAGAATGGAATTGACGGTGGCAAACATCATCGATAAATTACAGAAGAATAAAGTTTATTTCTAGGCGATCTATTAGATCCTCTGCCGAAATGCATTAAAATCAACGAAGATAACAAACTTCAAGTTTATTTCCCGGCCTTTCATTCATTTATCAATGCTGATAAACTATCAGCAGCCATTGCTTAACTCAAGTTTTAAAATTGAAATAATGGCCAGCAATGATTCATCGCATTTCAGAAGGGAGAATATTTGAATTGGCGGGCTGAAATATCATTATCGAAGGTTATTAAATTGAGACGATGAAATTGTTCTGTTCTGTTTCGAAATGACTTCAACGAGAATGAATGCATTTTCGACAGCCAGTTTGAATTTCGATATCAGTTACACTAGTTTATTTCCTATCTAATATTAATCAGGGTGTTGAATGATAACCACGTCTAACACGACTGTCGCTCAATTGATAAAGAACTGAACAGGAAGAACATAATTTTCTTTATGTAGACATCGAAACCGTTTTTATTTATATTTCCGACTTTTATTATTTGTTTAG
This sequence comes from Diploscapter coronatus, assembly GCA_964036155.1. Classification (NCBI taxonomy): domain Eukaryota; kingdom Metazoa; phylum Nematoda; class Chromadorea; order Rhabditida; family Rhabditidae; genus Diploscapter; species Diploscapter coronatus. The sequence continues at coordinate 83,175,439 of OZ038422.1, read as the reverse complement.
CTTATTACTCGATATACGTGAAGATGATCAAAATGCGAAATCTTAATGATTCCTCAAGTTCTGTAAGTTAAAACTCAATTTTCATTTGATACTCTACATATATTTACGGCATATCGTTAAGCTTATTGTCCGTTCACCTGATTTTTTTCAATTACTGGATGCAGACAACCAAACTATGATAGAAACGATGTGGAATGCGGATGATATTCCGAAAAACGATAAGCTGAAATCTACCGACGATTTTATGACAACACAATCGGATCAAATCCGCAAAGAATACCGCAGATGGCGATTCGAAATCGATCGAGAAACGGTATAATTAACTAGTAAACAAAATCAATACTGCCTTTTAGATCCCTGAATTCGTTAATAATCAGACTCCTGAGGTACAGGCTACTCTTATGCGAATGTTAGAGAAACAACCAAGCCTGGGTATGGACATATCATGATCGAAAAATAAGCATTGATTATACGTTTAGAAGAGTTTTATAAACAGGTTCTTGAAATGAAATCGCCCCTAAAAAATCGTGGCAAATTCCGGAAATGGGCTGCTGATGAATACCTGTAAGACAATCTTAGATAATATTTTGAGATGTTTGCAAAAATGGGCACCATTCATTTAGCAATTATTAGAGGAAACTATCGAATAAAAATGAGAATAAAATATAGTACCGGACAAAAGAAATGCACATAGAAAATGCACCTTATCTAAATCGATGAGAACAACACAAATAACGACTAAAATGATAAAGATAGACTAGCTAGGACTAGCAGCGAGTAGCAAAGTCATCAACACGTCTGGCTTCAGCACAATTTTGGTCCAGCGATATTTGAGAACTGAAATTTTTGAATTTGATGTCAGAAATGCGACGATCCAACTCCTCCCAGAGATGTTCGATTAGGTTTAAGTCCAGAATCTTCATCTTCTTCGAATTGAACCAATTCGTAACATGGGCCGATTTGACAACTTTCTCATGCAGGTCGAGAGAATAACGAGGCATTCTGGAGCGTGAAATTGCATGGAACGAACAATTTAACACGTTAAATATATGAAAAATATAAATAAATAATCATTTATCCCATATAATTCCAATTATCTTTTAGTTGAAACATGCATGCGCATTTCTTTTGTCCGAATATTTTACGAAATCAATTATTACCGATGAACTTTGTAGTTTTTCTAACTAATTTTACCTGAAAAATATTCTATTATTTATTGTCTTTCAGGGAAAATCGTGAATATCCTTGGTTTAAAAAGCCCATTTTTCTAATAGCTCTATTATGCGCATTTCTTTTGGCTGGTGTTATTATCCTAGCTCTTCGGGATCAGCAAGATAAAACTTTATTCTATCGTAGGAAAATACCCTTTGTATGAGTGAAAATTACTTTTAGTATTTAGTGCTTTATGAAGACAAATACGTTAGTGAAGGAAGAATGTGTCTGTTTAATTCGCATACTAATTCTGTTGGTTACACGGCTAAATTTACTAGTTGGTTACCATCATATAAAGTAGCAACCACAAAAGATAAAGTAAGTTATCTTATTTGACATTGCCAATTTTATAAATTTTAGATTTTTGCATTGGACAGTAGCAAGAAACTCTTTGAAATCTTTGACCTGAATATTCTACAAATCAATAAAGGTAACAGTACAAAAACCAGTAGATTGGTTTGATTTTATTGAATTTTTGCAGGACCAGATCCTCCTGAATGGCGTATATTTGCATCTGTGGCTTATTTCAAAGACAAATTATATTATTTGGGTGGAAAGGATGGTAAAACATATCAAGGAACGAATCATGTTAATGTAAGGAGATCGAATGAAAGTCCATTAAATAATTTATTCAGGTTTTAATAGATGGAAAATGGCAAACAGGGCCTGCTTTTCCTGTTCCAATTAACTTTGCTCAAACAATAACATGCGATGAGATTTTATACGGTCACATTATAGCATATTCATTATCATAATTATGGATATTCAGTTATTGATGGATATAAAAGTAGAAAGATATATCGATTATCATACGATGAGCGAAAATGGATTGAAATCGGAGAGATTCCAGAAATACGAGTTTCTTTCGGAGTTGCATCGTTAAATCGAAAAATTTACATAACTGGAGGATGGAGGTCGTTAATTTTATATGATAAATAATGCATCATTATACGTTTAGTGATAATTATCTTAATATATTCAAATCCTGTCTATGTTTCGACCCCTCAGCTTCAGTTAACAGTCGATTTTCTCGAATCGCTGATATGAATGATGCAAAACATTCTCATTCGCTTGTTGCCGCTAACGGGAAATTATATGCAATCGGAGGGTGAGCTGAGATTTTGCATATCTTTGTACGAAATTTTTGTTAACTTAGATTTCAGACTTTTTAATGAAACTTATTGTAATTCAATCGAGGAATACGATCCACAAATGAATAAATGGCGTGAGGCGGGAAGATTAACAGAAAATAAAGCTTGATTACAATAATCTCAGATTTAATATAGAAATTTTATTCAATAAAATGTGAAATAATAATTTAATTTCAATACACATGATACAGACAACTCTCGAAGACATTCAAAGTTGATGAGGGATAACTGTAACTGAAATAAATATTCTTTAAAATATTTGTTAAAATGAAAGCTTCTTACTCTCTTCCTCCTGAGCATGTTGCATTTGAATGAGAGATGGCATTCGAAATTTAACAGATTATTGTTCAATCAATTCAAAGTCTCTTCATTTGTGTTATTTCTAATCATTTGTCAAAATTACTCATATTATGATGATTTTTCTCACAAAATATTCGATGTCACTATTCTCTTATCAATTCCCACTCGATGTGAAGGTTTGCTTTCTTACTTCTAATGATTATTGATTTGTTTTTATATTTACGAATGAACTCAGGATTTATTTCCTAAATCGGTACAAATTTTGTATCTAAAAAACGAATAAAAAGTAAAAATGGTCTATATCGGCATAGATTTGGGAACGACATATTCGTGCGTTGCGATCGTCGAAAATGATCGACCTGTGGCGATTCATAATGACGATGGTAAAACCAATAAATTGTTAATAAATATTCAATAAATTTCACACCTTTGATAAGTGATACAAGTAGTACTGTAATAGTCCATAAAATACACAAAGTAATGTTGGGTAGGAAAGGTAGGGCTACAGCTTTCCATCTATCATCTAAACAGTTTCATGCTTTTTTGCATAGTGATGTTGCTACATTTTCAAAGTTCCAAAATATGCAAATTTAGGCCGGAATACCCTACCCTCTGTAGTGGCATTTAACAATGGCGAGATTCTGGTTGGAAATCCAGCCTTGGATTGCAACACTGATATGGCGAATATTCTTTATGGTAAATGTTTAGATAATTTTAGAGCAAATCGATAAAAATGTTATGTTTGCATCCAAATATCATTAACCTGTCAGTGCTATTCATAATTGAACTCAACAATCTCAAATAATTCATAAATTATACTATAATACAACTTCTGGGATATGTCTGATTCGATTGAAATTAAAAACTTTTAGATTCAAAACGTTTGATCGGATGGCATGTTTTACACGATCTGCCCATTGCTGAAAATCGTCAGTTATGGACGTTCAATGCAGATACCAAAAATGCAGAAAAAATCATTTTAACCAACTAATCGAGAAATTTAGAATTGTGCCGGTTATATTTTGAATAAAGACACGCAAGATGAAAGATTTGTGACACCAGAAGAAGTTTCCGCTGAGATTTTGAAGAGTTTGAAGGCTCGTGCAGAAGTAAGTTTTTCTTTATTTTTAGAAATTGCTGAAAAATAGTGACATAGATAATATTTACTATACGTTCCGAAAACTAAAACTTTCTTGTTCTATAGCTGATATTCGTTTACGTTCGTATATAATTTTCAGAAATGCAGTAATCAAAAAGTAATCGAAGCGGTTGTTACTGTGCCAGCGATGTTTCGTTTTGAACAAATCGAGGCAACTAAGAAAACGATTGAATTAGCCGGACTGAAGTTGAAATATTTGTTGCAAGAACCTACGGCTGCTGCCATCGCTTATAATGAGAAGAAAAAATTAGGAAATTCGAAACTTCTTATTTTTGATCTTGGAGGAGGTTTTCAGATTTTTCTTTGGGATTCTAAAATACTTTTAATCTAAGGTACCCTCGACATAAGCATTGCTGAAATTAAAAACGAAATTCTCGACGTTAAGATCACTACTGGTGATGCTCATTTAGGTTGATTTTTGATTTTGTAAACAATTATAAATGCAGGATTTAGGAGGACAAGACTTTGACAGCCGAATCATGAAATTCGTGATTGATGAATTCAAAAAATCATTTCCAAATTATGATATTTACAAGAAACCTAAATTATTAAAGAGATTGAGAATTGAATGTCGAAAAGCGAAGGAATCGTTGTCATTCTCGAATAATCCTGTTAATGTTCATGTATGAATTGCATTTTCGTAAGATTATTATTATTTTATCAATTTAGCTGGATATAAACGATGATCTTGAAATTAATGTCGAATTAACCAAGGAGAAATTTAATGAATTGTGCAGCGACTTGTTTGAAAGAGCGATGACATTCGTTGATCGAGCTTTAAATATGGCACAACTATCGCCAGAGAAAATCGATCATGTGGTAAAAACTATAAATCTTATAATCTAAGTTTATTTTTAATAATTAGATTTTGGTTGGTGGGTCGACAAGAATACCTCAAATTGAACAGAATATAAGGAATAAATTTGCTAATTCTAAAATTCAATTCGACATAAATCCAGACGAGGCTATAGCACTTGGAGCTGCGATTATTGCAAACGCTTTGGAGGTTTGAAGATAAATAGTTTATTATTAAAATTGAGGTGATACTTTCAGAAAGGAATTAAAATACCATTGATTAATAATACAATGAGTGAATTAACCCAGAATATCAATAATTCGCATGAAATTTTGTTTTACCGTAAGAAATTATATTGAAAGCTAAGTAAGAAATTTGAAAACAATTCGTAACAATTTAGTTTATTATCAAAATAATGGTGAAAATGAAGGAAGAATGGGCTTGTTCAATTCATCTAACTGCTCAGTTGAAGAGATTGCAAAATTTTACAATTGTTATGCGCCATATCAAGTAGCAACTACACAGAATAAAGTAAATTCTTATGTTCGTTATTTTTTGATAATTTATCCGATTTCAGATTTTTGGAATTAGCGACAGAAATACGTCATTTGAAATATATGACTTGAATACTCGACAAATTTCAAGAGGTCTTATCAACAAATCCATGAAGATCGATTCAAAGAATTTTACAGGTCCAGATCCTCCCGAGTGGCGTCAATATGCATCCGTCGCTTACTTCAAAGACAAATTGTATTGTTTGGGTGGAAAGGACCCTAAAACAGAGAATTATACGAATCGAGTTGATGTAATAAGATCGAATGAAAGCCCATGAAATAATTTATTCAGGTTTTAATAGGCGGAAAATGGCAAACAGGACCTATATTTCCTCTTTCAATTGAAAAGGCTCAAACAATAACATGCGATGGAATTTTATACGGTCACATTATAGCATATTCATTTTTGTAATTGTGGATATTCAGTTATTGATGGATATGTTAATAAAATGATATATCGATTATCAGACGATGAACGAGAATGGATTGAAATTGGAGAGATTCCAGAAAAACGAGACTTCTTCGGAGTCGCATCGCTAAATGGAAGAATTTACATAACTGGAGGACAAAAATAGTTAATTTTGTATGATAAATAATGTATCATTATATATTTAGTTATTTTAACGTATTCAAATCCTGTCTGTGTTTCGACCCCTCAGCTCCAGTTGATAGTCGAAGTTCTCGAATCGCTGATATGAATTATGCGAGACATCATCATTCTCTTGTTGTCGCAAATAGAAAATTGTATGCAATCGGAGGGTGAGCTGAGATTTTGCATATTTTTATACGAAATATTTGTTAATTTAGATATCAAGGATTTGGATATAAAAATTTTTGTAATCCAATCGAGGAATACGACCCACAAACGAATAAATGGCGTGAAGCGGGAAGATTAACAGAAAATAAAGCTTGATTACAATAATCTCAGATTTCATATAGAAATTTTATTCAATAAAATGTGAAATAATAATTTAATTTCAATGCACATGATACAGACAACTCGAAGACATCCAGAGTGATGAGGGATAATTGCAACTGAAATAAATATTCTTTAAAATATTTGTTAAAATGAAAGCTTCTTACTCTCTCTTCCTCCTGAGCATGTTGCATTTGAATGAGAGATGGCATTCGAAATTCAGCAAATCGTTGTCCAGCGAGTTCAAATATTCGTTCGCTTGGTTCATTTCAATCGCATAAATTACGAGGAGCATAGATTTTTGGGAAAAAATATCCTCATTATTGAAATTATCCCACTTTAATTTCGAATTAAGTTGACTAGGAATAGGGAAGGGGTTGTTAGGAGATGTATGGCATCAAAATAATACGAAAAATTGATTAGTTACTTTTAGACTTATTACAACCTATTCTTAAACTTATGCAAAATCGATCAGATGTTTCTACGTTGCATATCTACAACAAATTACCTTTCAAACAATGTATAACACTTGGGGGGTTCCCATTGGTAGGTATCGAGATCTAAGCTCGAACAGACACACAAACACTCGAAAAGAATACTAAAAGATAGATTTGAGTTAATTCATGGTAAAAAACGGTGATCAGTAAAATATTAATAAAATAAATCGGTTTTTATGTGGGAAGGAATAGGTTATGCTGATAATGAAATTTCACAATGCAATTTTAATATTGCGGATGCAAACAGTGCAACACACGTGAAAAATTATTTCCAAAATTTCTATAGCACTAGAGAATAAGAGGAAAGTATTTTTCCTGGTATTTAGATTTTTTAATATGGCGATCATTAACGAAAACGGGTGTTACTTTCGAAAAAAAAAGAATGGGTTATCACTGCTTTTAATTCAATATAATCAATAGACAAGTGACATTTTTAGGAGTTAACATTCAAGTAAAGCTGCGCCGCTATTTTCTCTCTAATCAAACAATAGTTCACTTGCACTACATTATCAAATTCGACTCAGTTTTTGAACTCTAGAAAAAGCTTCGATCAATATTTGCCTAAAGATGCAGCTATCAATCAAAATCAGTGTTGGAACAGATGAATATTTCCGATAGTTGCTCCACAATTATATTTCATTCGCATACTTCCTAAATATTCCTTTTTTCTATAGCATAATTATAAACTTGCTACTAGTAGGATAAATTCAAAATGTCTATTTCAACCAATTATTTACTTGTGATTTTATTCAGCATAAGTTGCCACCATCAGGTTTTAGTAGGAAATGATAGCATGACAAAATTTATACCTTTTCAGATCATGTCTCATGTTAATATAGTAAGTAGATCTACTTCGATAAACAGTACAGCTTGCACTGAAGGTAATTGACTTAGGATTTTTATTATTATTACCGAAATATCATTTACCCGAAAAGAATTTCTTGAATGGAACACAAATTACTAGATTAATCATGATCCAAATTCAATTATTATGAAAGTATAAGATAATATTATTTGGTTCATAATCTGAGAGGTGCAAAGTAGTGCATGGTTATTTCCAGCGTCTAGAAAAGAGACACAGTATACGGAAAGGAGAGATTGATCTAAAACCATTATTTCTACTTCTGTTCTCGATCTCAGATGTGGGACTTTACGGTAGAGTCTCTACCGTAATTACCTTTGATTTATAATAGATTTCAAGTGCTCCGAATAACGTTGATTTTAACGTTGCTAATCAGAAATTTCAGTGTCAGATAAGCGTCTAACAACGGATGAACTGAATTTACTTAAATCAAGAGACATTACGGTAAAACAAATGCAAATCTGTCTGGAAACAATTCGCCGATTGATAACTGGTGAACAGGGAAGTCGAATAATCGATGAAATGATCAAACATGATCTTATGAAGGTCCTCGTGAATGCTTTGAGGATCAACGTTAGTATTTATCTTTTTTTTTATAGATTAATCTTATATTTTCCCGTAGTTACTAAAAATGGATATACTAGATTTAATAACTGTATGTTCAGATAAATATTTTAGGATCAAGCAATTTTATTCAAAGCAGCAATATCATGTGTGACTATCGCAGCAGGAAATCACGCTCAAACAAAGGCACTAGTCGACGCTGGAGCAGCAGAGGCCCTTGTCAGACTCATCAATATCCCTGATCATGATGTGGCAAAGCAGGTTAATGTTCCGAACTTGTTAATGGAGAATAAAAGGAAATTCGAATTTGGCGGGCTATTGTACAAACAGGGTTAGATGAAAATGAAAATTTTGAACATCTGGAAACGGAATTCTGTCCAGCCTTGATTGCAAACTGCACAACATCATGAGACGATACATAGGGAAAGTAGGAAAAAGTCGGTTGAAGTAATATTTATTCTCTCATACTATATTCATGCGTCATGATGTCTTGCGGTTAACGTGCTGCCCATTTGGCATAATAGTGAAACAACAACATTGTTTTCATATAAAATTTCGAATAATTTTGATCTCGTTACAACCTACAGCTATGCTCCTTCCATCATTACACTATTGCGTATTTCCAAACTTTCGAAATCAGCTGAATTTCATGCAATTTGCAGGCTCTGTGGGCAGTTTCGAATATCGTTGCAGATGCACAGGAATTTCGTGATGCAGTTATTGGTGTGGATTAATTCTTGGGCGAATATGAGAATGTTCCATTTTAGAGTGTCATGGAATCGATGCAATGGCTGAATTGAGTCTCCATATCAACAATATTTCAACTCCATTTGCAAGAATTCTGTCATGGGCGCATAGTAACATGTGCTTTTACAACAATCAGCCTTTCATGCCGCAAGAAGAACTGAGGAAATTGCTCAAAGGAATTCATCTGCTAATAAATTATGATGTAATCAATTTAGCTAAAAGAAGTCAAATGGATAAACTTACCCATACGACTTTCTTTTTCTATGCTTTGGAACCTCAAAGCGATTAGAGAGATCCGAAATTTGAATATTTGGAGCCTCTCCTCTGATATCTTTGATTGTGCGAGCTATCCCTCTCCATTTTTCCAATTCATATGCGATGGAATGAAAGAATGCTTCAAGTCCAGAATAGTGTTCTATTGTTGTCGACGAAATACTAGGGGAGGAATTAGGGGAGGCTATTTCGAGCTGCCAAAATCAAGTAAAATCGCAGCACAACACACCGCGTCTTACAAGATTTTCCTTCGAATGTGCAGTCGTGTGGTGGAAGTAAAAATGAATTTCCGCGTCCGATTTTTAGAGAAACTTTAGAAAGAGGAAGGTCTTATGCTATTATTAATTAATTCTAGGATATTGAAGTCGAAAGAGACGCTCTAAAGGCAATCGTGTGGGCGACAGAGCATAGCGATGATGCTCGAGAGTTAGTCGTTCAGAGTGAGCTTCTTGAAATTACCCACAATAAACTGAGCGGCCAAGAGTCCAGCAACTTAAAATGGACAATCAATATTCTGGTCAACATAGCCAAAGGAAATCATCACTTCAGACAGGTAATAAACATCAAAAGTCGAGAAACAATATTGAAAATCAGCGATCTTCACATAGAAATGAATGAATAACAAATTTAGGTCATTATTGATAGTGGATTCTTGCGAGAAATCAGTACACTGGTTGGGAAAGACGATGTAGATGAATCTGTAATAAAGGAGTCGATTTGGCTAATTTCTAAAATATCCTATGGATCAGACGATCAAATTCAAGCAATATTCAGCGCTGGGCTTATTCCTTTCGTTCGGAAGGCTCTGGATAATGTAAGTGGAATCAAATATCAAAGTCAGTCTTTATCTGAGTTTATCGTGCCTGCACAAGATATAATTGCAGCAGCATGATTCGAGAAGTCTAACATAAAGAACCCTTTTTCATATTATTCTGATGATAATTATATGATAAACTCTTTCTGCTCTAAAATAAAATTTTCTTAAATTTTGAAAATTAGGAAGTCGATGAAACGGTTAAAGACGAAGCAATCCGAGCTATTCATCATATGACTTTGAGCGGCACATCAGAACAAATCATGACGATGGTTCACGAGGGATTTCTAACCGAATTGTGTAAAGTTCTGGATTCTTCTAATGGAGATACGAGAATTATTAATTATACATTGGAATCTATCAGTACTGCTCTAAACATCACCCAGACTCAGTAAGTTAATATCAGTGATTTAAAAAAAATCAACCTACCGATTATCGTTGTTTCATTATTTCTCACTAATAAGATTTTTTAAAAATCATATAATTCATTCTTCAGACAACCCGAGCTGTTCGCTACTGTAAAAAATTCACTGAAACAGAATAATTTCCCATCTAAACTTCAGCAGATAAAACTATTAAAAGACGAAAGTGTAAGTTATTGCAATATCTTCATTCTATGTCACTTTTTTTAGACTACTCGAAAGGCGCAAACGATAATTGATAATTACTTCAAAAATGTATTGTAATTGATGGGGACATAATAATCTAGTTGAATTTTTAAACTGCTAAAACCTTTTATTGATTGTACAAATCTCCAGTCACATTTTATGCAATCGCACTTTTCACGGCATTCGAAATATTCATAAATTCGCATTTATTTTGGAATGCCGTCAAAACTGCGCATTTGTGTTTGTATACACGAAAACCCAGGTACCAGTAACCAAATGTCCGATTTCAATATATTATGTGCAGAAATAAAGCGAATAGACTACTCTAAAACACTAGGATAAAATGAAATGAAATTTCCTGATTTTCCGATAAAACACTTAGAAAGTAGGTGATCTTTATTACGAGTTTACTTCTTGTATTCGGCATCGACGAGTTTAGCGATCGTGTTCAGCTGGATGTTCGACGTTCCCTCGTAGATCGTTCCTGAAAATTGAAAGATTTGCATTTATAAAGAAAATAATTTTAAAAATATTTTATATATAGTTGCAAAAAATTAGTTAGGAGTATCATAATATCGAGGGTAATTAGATGAATTTCCAATTATGCACTATTTTCAGATTTTAATATCGCCTCATTGTTATCGTAAATTTAAACATTTGTACCAATTTTGCAGTCCCTGTAGTATTTCTCGACGGGGAACTCCTTGGTGAATCCGACTCCGCCCAGCCACTCGACGCATTTCGACGTCACTTTTGTCGCAACCTGAAAATGAACAAATCAAAAATATTTTCTAGAGAGAATAGCCGTGTACCTGAGATGCATAGAGTTTGGCCATAGCTGCTTGCTTGACAGCAGAGAGGCCGTTCTCCTGAAATGTACAATATTCGTAAACTTTAGTAAAACACTAACATATTTCTAACTTTTATCAAGAATTCACTAGAATCCGAAATATGGAGAGTAAAGTTAGAGTTCCAACCTTGAGTCTGGCAGCATTGTAGACGAGAACTCGGGCAGCTTCGATCTCCATTGCAGCTTGAGCGATTTGGTGTTGCATTCCCTGAAAACAATCAAAATAATCATCCCGAATTCCGTTATGGAAAAAAAATCATTGTTCAGAGTAGAAATCTGACATTCCCATTGTTTAACTTTTTGTAGGTCATCAACAGGGATGTACGGAGTCCGAAAAAAGTTCAACTCGAACTCTGGGACTCTCAGAGAGTTTAACTCAAATTCCACTCCGAACTCTCAAGCGAGTTAAGTTCGTACATCCCTGATCATAAACAGCAGAATTAAAGTACAAATGTGATTATTACCTGGAAGTCGATGAGCCTGGTGTTGAACTGCTTGCGTTCCTGCAGGTAGGGGATGGTCTGGTCGAAGCAGCCCTCAGCGAGGCCGACCATCTGCGCGCCGATTCCGATTCTGCCCTCGTTCAGGCACTCGATCGCGTATTTGTAGCCTAAATGAAAAATGAACTCGCTGTAGTTAACGCCCTCTTTTCTGAGAAATAGTATGGGGAAAGAAAAAAGGGTGGTAACTACAAGAGGCCGAAAAAAATGACATCTTTCCTAAAATAACCTAAAAATATTACCTTTTCCGTATTCTCCGAGAATAGCAGATTTGGGCACTCTCACATTGTCGAAATGGACAGAGCAAGTGGAAGAGGAGCGAATTCCCAACTTGTCTTCCTGGAAATATCTCATTAGAAAAATAACAAATAATGAATATTCCTATTATAACTTCTACGACTTTTAGTAAATGAAGAATGAAAACTAGAAAATGTACCTTCTTTCCGACGGACAGTCCCTTCGTGCCGCGTTCAACCAAGAATGCGGTGATTCCTTTGTAGCCTTTGGAGGGGTCGGCATTCGCGAAAACCTGAAAATATAAGTTTAAGATCAACTTGAAAAAAGAGAAGAAAACAGCAGAAATATAAATACTAAACTTTTCTGATTTTATGCTTTAAAGATGGTGAATGTAAAATAAGTTTGGCCTTACAATGAATAGATTGGCCTCGTTCGAATTGGTGATCCACATTTTGGAACCGTTGATGATGAAGTCGTTGCCGTCTGCCTTGGCAGAAGTCTTCAGAGCGAATGCGTCCGAGCCAGAGCCCACTTCCGACAGATTGAAGCAGCCTACCTGCAATTGGACAAATTGATTAAATTCAAATCGAGTAAATTGAAGATATTCTCAAAAAAACATATCTCAGAAGTCGAATTTTGAAAATTAATAAATGTAGTACCGTAGTATATAAAAATCGATAAAAAATTATCGCCATATGAAATTTCTGAGCTGACAAGCTTGATTCCCAACATTTCACTGCCAAATCCCTACCCTATAGGTAAGCTATTACTTTTATTAATTGCCTCTGATTTGAAAGATAGCAATATGAAAATACCCATTCTGTGCAGAGTTTAGGCAGGTATTTCTGTTTCTGCTCCTCGTTTCCAAGTCGAAAGACCAACGGAGCGACCAGAGTGTTCTGCACATCCACAACCACAGACAGGCCTGCGTCTACCTCAAAATTCAAGAATTAGAAGGAAAAAACGCATATTTTAAATTAGTTACTTGTACGCTTGAATTTGGATCTTTAATGCCTGATTATCGTTCGTGTAGGTGTATTGAAAATTCGAAAAGATAAGATTTTACGTTATGTTATGCATGGAAATAAAACGTTTTGTCGCAAAGTTTTTCTTCGTTAAAAGCGTTATATTTTATTGCATAGTGACCTACTACATCCAATATGAAGTAATAAAATCAACTTTTCCTATCGAAAGATGAAATAAAAATAAAAAGTTAAACCTTAGCGAGTTCCTCGACGACAATGACGGTGTTGAAGAAGCTGCCATTCGGACCGCCATATTTGTCCTCGATTTCGATGCCCATGAACTGAAGGAATCAACAGTTTGAAAGAAACTCACAGTTCTCAAACCCCATTATCGAAGCAGCCCTTCAGAACATTGTCAGGCAGCTTCGACTGAGCGTCCATTTCCTTGACGAGGGGACGCAGCACATCCTGACCGAAACGACGGACTGAAAAGAAAAGATAGTCTCTCGAATTATGAATACATGAACTAGGCTTAAATGGAGGTTCAAGCTTCAAATTTTCTCAAAAAAGCAAATCAATACTCTGAAGATCTAATGAAAGTTGGTAAATTTTTTTTTTTTTTTTTTTTTTTTAAATTTTGAATAAATGTTACCAGTTTCCTTGAATGCCATCTCCTCTTCGGAGAGTTGAGTGACTGGCGGAGGGAAGGGCTGAGCATCGCTATCCTGTCTGAAATAGTTTTAGCAAAGATAAGTATTTTTTCTGTTTCAACAAAAATGAATTTACCTCGGTTTAGCGGCAGCCGATGTCGCCGAAGTGATGGTTCTGATTGGGAGGAGGGCTGAGCCGAAACGGGATGGCAGGAAGCGGGCTGCGGAAAGCATTTTGCTCAAATAAAATAAATATTATTCAAATTTTCAAAATAAAAAATGCGAGATTCGATGATCATTCCAAACATAATAAAATTGAATAAAGAGTCTGAAATTACAGACATCATCTCATTATTATTTTAGAGGACCTATTTGCAATGGCGAAAACATGAAAATTAACAAAGAAAATAGCCGATCAAACAATAAAGAATGAAGAACTACGTTTTGATTGCAGCACAATTGCGATGTGATAGAGTGTGGTCGTTTTGCGGAAAGAGAGAGGGAAGAAAGAAAGAGAGGAGAGAGAAGTGACAAACAGATGGGAGAATATCACTGATCACATATCACTGATCCTCTTTATCTCTCTTCTTTCTGGCTATACGAATTGAAAAAGTCGTTATTTCCCCTCCATCAGACGGTCATGCTGTCCGGCTGAATGCAAGATACGTCACAACCACGTTTTGATCATTATCAGTTCTTTATCCTGATCAAGATTCAGGAAACATTCTATTTTAGAAACTATTTCAAATTTTTTAAATGAAAGTTAAAGAGGCAAGTTTCTTCTCCTAAAAACACATGAAAAAATTTAGAATAATACAAATCTGAAAGATATTTGATAGAGTTGAAAACTCATTTGAAAATGAATAGTTTCAAGCAAATCGAATAATTTATTGCGTCGAGTTTACGAGTTTTTAAATTAAAAAGAAAATAAATTATGACGATATGTTTGTACAGAGCACTTATCTGAAAACATCACAGAATCACGAAAAATGCCATAAATCGAGCGAAAAGAGATTGACTATTTGGGTGAAATTCATGAAAAGTTTTCAATTTATTTTTTTTAGACAAAAGCATAGTGACATCAGAAAAGAGCGGGGGGTAAGCTTTGCTGCATTTAAAAATTTTATGAATTTACACAAAAAAGGATAAAGTTCACAAAATAACTGCATTAATAAAAAAAAACTGTTTTCAAGGCTTAAAATTCAGTTGCTTTGTGAACAGTCGCACCCAGAAATACCCATGTTTAGCTTGAATAATTTGGAAAAAATAAAAAAAAAGAAAGATTTATGTAATTCTGAAATATTAATTTATCTATTACTGTAAGGCTGTCTGGAAACGGATATATCATTGTGGTTGTGGTTGATTTGGGGGAGAACGACGAGAGACTGATGCAGAGCCAGTCCTGCGAGTTGCTGGCAGAGGTTGGCCAGTACAATCGCTGCATAGACGAGCTGTTTGGCTGCTGCCTCGTCTCGCACCGATTCGACTGACTCTACCGCCTTGTGACTGTGGTATCTGAAAATTATAAGTCTGTATAACTTTATTTTTTTTATTTTTAGTTTTTCATTGTGTTGACCTAAAATTTCAAGCAAAAGACAAAAAGCAGTATGAGTAAAAATCAAAATTATGAAGGTATGATGTCCAAAAATTTAGGAAAGAAATGACCTAAACTCCTGTCTCTTGCCCGATCCGGCGCGATTCCTCACGAAAGCTGTTGGGTCGTCGCTTCTAGGCGAGTCGAATCTAAAAGTAACCAAAAATTACTCATGTTTTATTTATATTTTGGTAGAACGATCGTCAGAAATAGAATCAAAAGGGTGGGATTAGATGGGAGTTTAATTTGCATATAATTCCCCTTAGTTAAGGTATAATTGGATGCTTCTCACCTGATATGTTCATACTGCCTCTCCAGCTTCTCTGCCCTGCCCTGCAGCGTGCGCAGAGCTCTGCCGACCCACACGTCGAAGCCCTCGATCGAGTCTGATGCCGATTCGATTTCGGTCTTCAACCTTGCCAGAATCTAACAAATGTTCGAATAAAACTAGAAAAAGGCGGATCTTTTAGAGCTTTCAAAGAATGACAATTCATCGATTTTCTATCTATGATAGATAAAGAAAACGAAAATACTTTTAAAAAACGGAATATAGTCATGATTTCTCCAAAATAGATAGCCTCTTTCTTTGTACCACCCTTATTTTTTATCGGGACATGGTTTTTCAAATTAAATCAAATATTTTGCCTTTGTAATTCTCAGGAACGCATCGTTAGGCTGCGAATCGTCGAAGAGGAACGCGACGAGAAGAGGCTGCGGATAGGAGGCGAGAGTGGAGATGAGGTGGGAAAGCTGCAGAGAGTAGGCCAGCGGATGGGAGGGCAGACACTCCAGTTGGTGCAGAACGGTGTCCAGGAATAGGCAACTGTCTGCAGACAAATAAAACGCTTTAAAACACACATCTTTTCTACTGGGTGAGTTGGAAACCATAAGCCCCCCCTCATTCTCTCTCACAGACCATGCAAAGTCGGATGAGGAATGGTAGGTAAAAGATTCGCTTCCCGCACTATTCCACATTTCTTCAAGGCTTGTGGTTTCCAAGGTTGCCTTTCTATTGTTATTTTGAAAGTAATTGCTTGTCTCTAGAGAGGATATGATCGAAACAGAAATGAGCAGTAGTTCATCTTGAAATTTCAAGAAGCAATTTTCCTATCACTGGTTTAACACCCTGCAAATGCGCCTACCACTTCCATCATCAATAGGCTGTCCCCTCGTGGTGAGCAGTGTTTCGTACTTCCCTTCCTGTCCCTCTTCCATCTGACCGTTCTCCATCTTTCCATTCGCCGCATTCGTTTTCGCATCTCCTTCGTTTTCCCTGCAATTTTCCATTTTTTATTCGAAATTTTCTAGAAAATTTTACGTGATGTACTGCAGTTTGGAATCGATGAAGGCGTGCAGTTCGTTGGTCGACGATTTCACAGAGC
This sequence comes from Diploscapter coronatus, assembly GCA_964036155.1. Taxonomy (NCBI): domain Eukaryota; kingdom Metazoa; phylum Nematoda; class Chromadorea; order Rhabditida; family Rhabditidae; genus Diploscapter; species Diploscapter coronatus. Next base: position 83,158,808 of record OZ038422.1, on the reverse strand, counting down.
CCTTCGGCAGAGTGCGCATGTCCAGAAGGGAGACGAAGGTGGGCAGATCCTGAAAAAGACAATTTCTCTGAAATAAAATCTCGTTCGTAATGGCGACTCGGAATTGTTACAAAATTTGCAAAATGACATAATAATATACAAGATTAAAAGGGAGTAGGGAAACGTAGCTCGAAATTTACATACTATTCCACCATATTGCGAGGTTTCAACATTACAAGCTACCTTTGCAATTAAATTTTCTTGGATAATAATAATCGGTGAACGATTTTTAAGAAAAAAGAAGGTACATTTTCCGTACCTCAACCTTCTCCCAGCCACTCAACACGAACGACCTAGCCATTTCAGCGTCTGTATCGAATCCTCTCGCCGTCAGCGAATTTGCATCGTCAGACTCCGAGGGCTTTGACGAGACGGAATCTGAGCGCTTGGCTGGATTGGGCTTTTGGTCGATCTAAAATAAATTTCTACACATGAATGAGAAAATAAGACAAGGATTGTTTCTCAATTTATGAAATTTTTTTTTTTTTTTTTAATTTACCTTTTTACTCTGCCCAGGCTCTTTTCCGACGGATCCCCTCGGAGATTCATCGCTTTCAGACAAATCGTCGTAGGTGGCCAATTGAAAGTAGTCGATCATCGAGGAGGTCATTATTGACGTCGTACTGAAAGAGTTCGTTTATTTTTCCCATGAATAAGTCGACCCTCATCAACAGTTTGTTATTTTTTCTCTTGGAGCGATGAAATGCTCAATTCTCGGGATTTCAAAACTAGTTCTCACTCATTTTACGTCTCAAGTCTGTCTGAAGTTCAGTTTTATTTATCATAGAATAAAACTAGAAAAATTCAAAGATATTACTCACTTGATAGGAGGCAGAACGAATTCGTCGTCCTCCTCGATTCCCTCAATCGGGCTTTCGGACCCTGGAGAAGCACGCTCGGCCTCCTCGACGCTGCCTCCCAACCCAACCAGTCTCCCGATGTCGGACTCTACAGTCAGGTGGGAGGAACGCGAGTCGAAGTAGCGATTCAGGCGAACGGCTGCAGACGACATAGAGGAACGACACGAGGAGAGACGGGAAAAGGGCTGTAAAAATCTTATAAAACTGAAATTTAAAATCACTAGAATTTTTGGCATTCATTACGATAAGGATTGCAAATTCAATTGCTTCAGTACAACAGAAGACTATTTGAAATTCAATAGGTAATCTTACGTTGTCGTAGATTAGAATAAAGTATGAAAACTATCACAATTTGAAAATCTACTTACCGTATGCATTCCATTTCCCTCTTCATCACTCTCGCCTCTGAACAGAGAAGGACTGGGAGAAACTCCGTCATAGCGCCATTTCCAACCTTCGCATTGCTGGAATTCAAAATAATCTATGACTGAAAAAGTTATCAAACCAAAATTTTCCTTCTGACGAGCTGCTGGCCTTCGACTCTATAGAGTTCAAGAGTCTCTTCCGAGCAAATCTAGAATAGGTGAATTTTCACAAAAATAGAAAAAAGAAAGTTGAAAAACAGAAGGTCTTTAAGATTTTACCTCCTTAAATTTGAGCATGCAAGTCGGAATGCAATCGAGCAATTTCTGTGCCGCTGCCATCACATGAGAGGCGTCGCGAATCTAAAAGTAGCAAATTTGAAAAAAAAAACAATAATTTTAAAAAATCTTTTCCACCTTCGACAGCGTCTTTTTCGATGTGTGTCGCATCGGAAGAAGATGACGAAATACGAGCACTGAAAGAAATTCAATGAAATAATGATTTTTGAAAGAACATCTTTACCCAACATTACATCCTCACAACCCAAATGCAGAAGACAGTCCAGAAGGGCCAAAGAGACGACGGCCAACTGAAAAAACAAATTTATTATCATTGAATTTTGAATTAGAAATGAATTCCAATTCAAGCCATCTAAATTTTCGTTCATCTCATCCAAAAATAATGACTGAAAGTTCATCATTCCTCGTTTAAAAAGCGGATTTTGAATTGAATGAGGAAATTCTCACCCGGTCGTTCTGTTTGACGCGTTCGACGATGATTTGGATGAGTGGTTTGTTTGTGACTTCGTCCTTTTCCAGGAGCAGCATTTTGAGAATTGTCTTGAGCAGAGGCGGCTCCGTAACAGTGTCGATGCACATTTGCAGATAGGCAGTGTAAGTCGCTACCCATTCTGGCTCTTCCTGGAAAGAATATGCTTCGGAAGGAATAACAAGAGAAATAACCTGGAGAAGAGCGGGCTTGACGACATTGATTAGAAATCCCGTATAGAAATAATTGCAGATTTGATCGACAACTGACTTGTGGGCTGCCTGTAACTTTGTTATTTGTTGCCTCCTTTATAAAATTCTCTCAAATACTCAGGGAAAATATAAACACAACAGAGTGAAAGAAAATACATCGAACGCGCAACCATTTCAAAATCGCTGATATTCTCGTGCACACATTCTAGAAGATTGAGAATACGCATACGAAATACCTGCACGACAGCGTTGCAGAAGAGAAGAGAAGATTGAAAATCGACGAGGGCTGGAAGTGAATCCTCAGACACACTGCGCAGATTGCCGTCTCCGACCAGAATTCGATTCAGCTGCGAGAAACAACCGGATAGCCCCGTCGCTACTACGGGGCAGAATGCACTCTGCAAATCCTAGTTTTCAAACGAGAAATTTGACACATCAAAATGTTGAAATGCTTGAAGATGAAACTTTTATCGGCTCCAAGGGACCGTTCAGACGTTGGTGGTTGCAGTGCAGCTTGCAACTCGCTCGAAATAGCATAGGAAATCAAGGAAACACAAAAAATGATGCAATCGTGATCTATTCATTTCCCATGCTATTTTGAGCGAACTGCAAATTGCATTAAAGCTAACGTCTGAACATGCCCTATATTTGTTGTTTTTTATTAAGAAGAAAAAGATTCATATGAGAATTACCTTGTTGGCGACAAAATCAGCGATAGCCTCGTGTTGTGCAGAAACAGACAGAATGAGCAGCAAAGCGTCTCGAGCCAACTGACCCACATCGTTCTGAATTCGAAGTTTCTGCTCATCAAAATTTTTAAACTTCAAGTTTTATGTTTTTCAGGAAAGATATGAATAATTTTAAACTAACCAACCTGCTCATAGAGGAATGGAATGAGTAGAGTGAAGACGACGAATTGGTCGTTTCCTTCGGAACAGGAGAAGAAGAAGTGCAACAAAGTGCGATCTTCCGCCAACTTTGTGCAAATCTAAAAAAATCATTTTCATTCTCTCATTGAAAGCTGATTTCTTGAAAAGTCCGTCAATTTGAGGAGAAATGTCTTATGAAAAAGTAAACTTTGTAATAACCCAAAATAATCAGACCTGATTGAGCAAAACGACAAAGTGTTTCTCCGTCGAAGTGGGCTGTTGAGACTTGCCTCTTCTGCACTCGGTTCGTTTTGCCCTGAAGATCAAGTTCAACATGGACTCTCTTTAAAAATGTACCATTCAAACAACCGTAGCAGAGGGTTGAGAATGGGTTTGTGGACGAGCAAACAGTGACTTTGAGTGTGGCTGTCGGACACGATCGCCTCGTAGATTCGGATCAGACCGAGCTAAATGAAAATTTGTAATTTTGCAAAAAAAAAAATATACATGAGCACTTCTCCTTGCTTCAATTGACAATCAGATTTCTCGAAATTAAGCCCGCAAAAATAATAATGCACCTTTTCGGGAGAAAAAAGACGATGTGCTCTTTTCCTCTCTCAATACGACACTACTTTTCTGCGAGTCAAGTTTTGAGAAGTCGTTTGGTAATAATCAGTTTAGAATTATAGAGCGTATTTTCTCGTACTATTTTCCTTATTATTGTCTTGATGTGCTATCTCTATAGTTATAAGTTGTCTCATAAAAACTCGTGGAAAATTGAAGAGAAGGTTTACCTGGCAAATAGGTTTGAAAGTGTCGGAGACTTGAATGGCCCAATCCATGACGCGTTCCATGATCTGCTGCGTGAAGAACCTGTCGAGGATGGGTCCGATTGCGGGCTCTGGCTGCGCGTTGACTTCCATCATTAGCAGCTGACACATCGGAGAGAGTTGCGACAGCAGGTGCGACATCTTAATGTAGACAAATGATAATAAAAATTGCTTCCTTGGAAACTCATAATTTGAAGTGAATTCCTGGGAAATTCACTCATTTTCTTCTTTGCCAACATTACTGCTTCCTTTAAAATCGAGTAAATTTTCTATATTGGTGTTCAGTGAACTGGGTGAATTTTTCAAAAAGGCTGGAAAAGGATAGTTCAGTACCTCATCATAAGCGATGTTATGCTCAGGGTCGACGAGTTTTCTTTCGAGAATGACTTCGACCTTGGCCCAGCACTTATCGAATGTCCTCTCCCATTCGGAAGGCTCCGATGCAAACGCGGAGGTCCAATTTTGACCGATGCCTTCTGAAACTTGTTTTCAAATGTGATGTCTAACATTTCGACGTAAGACCTATTGCTCGTGTTCTCTAACATGGATTGAAAAAATAGAAATTCGCGAAAAATATTGTTTTTCCTCAAAAGTCGAAAATTTGCTTACCATTGATTCCAATCGGATATGCAGGTCTTGGCTCACCCGCAGGTGGACTGCTCGTGATGCGATTCAGCCAGCGAAACATCACATCAAATCTAAAAAAAAAAACAATTCAAACCACCTTTAAAAATGCAGCGTTGAAAAATAAAGATATATCACAGTTCTGATAACTGCTGCTTTTCAAAAGTTAGAATCTAAATTTCAATTTTATTCCAACAGTAACAAGAAAAATCAACAAGATATTCCCGTTTTCCCACAAATTGCAATTGTTCTAGAGTTTTTCAGAATCTTCTTTTTTCAACGCTAGACAGCGCACCTGCTCTCAACGGCAATGTGGCGTAGTGAATAGCGGGTTAGCTTTTCGCTTATTCTTTAGTGATAAGCGAGAAATTAGAGAACAAGAGAGCGAGAGAAGCTAGAAAAAGTTGCAATTTGTGTGAAAACGGTAGCAACAATAACACAACAAGATCCTAGATAGAGAATTCTTGAGATGTCTAAATTTCGACCCGTTCGTGAAGGATTGCGAGTTTCATGAAGTGGTAGTATTTGGACGTTGTGTTTCTCGCGAGAACCACGCATTTGACCCGTTTGATCTGCTCGATAGCTGCAAGAGGAACGTAGCCGAGTGCACGACCGCGGGCTGACCAGAAGGAATAGTCACCACGCACTATTCGACCCAGGGTTTCTCTGAAACCTCATTTTTAAATAAGAGGAATAATCTGAAATTCTGCATCTCTTCGTAATATTTCAGAAAAAATCATATTTCAAGGCTTGACAAAAGATAAAATGTAATATCATCATTTTTTAAAATGAGTTTTCATTAGATTCTTTTTCATAAAATAAGAAAAAATCATGTTATTTTCCAACCGATTAGCAGCGTATCTGTAGTCGATCTTCTCCTTCTCCTCGATTTCCTCATTCGCCTTCCTGAGTCTGTCCAACTTTCCATTCTTTGCTCGCTTCTTCGCTGCTTTCTTCTTCCTGTTCAGAGCATGGCGTCTTTCTTTTCTGAAAACAAAGTTTTTCCCTCCGAGATTCGAATTTTTCTTACTTGGTAGTAAGTTTTTCCTTGAAAACCCCCTTCAAAGAAATCGGTTTCTCCTTCGCTTGAGGATCCAAAGAAATGATATCCTTCCAGAATTCGGCATCCTTTCCTTCCTTTCCATTTTCAACGTCCTAAAATTAGAACAAAATTGGTTCGAAAATCATAAACCAATATACCTCCATTTCGACTGAACTCTCCTCCTCGGTTTTCTTCTTCTTCTCTTTCCTTGGCTCTTGAACGATCGACGAAATCTTTCCGTTCTTTGGACGACGGCGAAGCTGAAAAGTTTATCTTTCTTTAAAATTAAACCAGACAACACATCTGACCATTTCCCTGATTCTTTTTCAAAGAAAAGTACTTCAAGTATCATAACTTAGCTAAAAGATGCATTATAATAACAACAATTTTTACATTTTCCAGATCTTCCGAATTTGGCAGGCAAATCAATCCATATCTTCTCGGCCGACCTTCAGCAATCGAATCGAGAAAGACAGGCACGAGTGAGTGAGCATGTTCCGACAGAATTCCATCTGAATTTTTCCTTATTTCTAAAAGTTCGATTTTTATCAGCTAAAACTTTGAGCAAATAAACGCGCATTGTTTATTTTTTGCAGGTAATTTTAATCTGCCAAGTGTATCGCTGATTTCGTAAACAAATAAAAATATTTCTTGTGTAAATAAATTTCCAAGAACTTTGATGCAAAGTAATAAATTTTAGACAGACATAAAATTTGAGAACTTTAGCACATTTTGAAAGTTACCCCTTGAAAAATTCTAAACTTTTCGTCGAAAAAAATTTAATAGCGTTTTCTATCTGTCATGATCTTCATATAGTTCCCAAATTTCAACTTCATAGACTTGACTCTATTTTGAACTGTTTATTCACTGGAGTTGCGAGAAATGGTTAATTTTCCACGAAATCAAACATCATTCTTAATTCTCTCCATTGAAGTCTATTTGAGTTTGATCTGCTAATCCCAATTTCTCCCTCAATCAGACTTGACTTAACAAAAACTGGAGGGAAACAAACAAAAAGTAAAGAAATCGAGTAAAAACAAATACGCTGATATGAAACGATTTGACACTCATAACTCGAGTATAAAAGTCGTGAAAGTTCCTTGAGAAGTCACATTGAGACTTTCGAATTTCTAGTCTACAATATTCAATTATGATCTCCACGAAATTGTAAGTTTTTCGTTAAATTAAAAAAAACCCCCAAAAATATTTTTTCAGAATAGTTTTCTGCATAGTGGCGTGTTTCCTGGCCAACGAGGCTTCAGCACAGTTCTACGTAAGCTTTACGACATTTTTTGCGCAAAAATTGAATTATTAGAATGGTTATGGTTGGCCAGGAGCGGGATACGGTTATGATTACGCAGGACTCGGATATCCCTACGATGCAGCATATTATGGAGGTTAGTTGGTTCGACAACTCTTTTCCGAGTTTGAAAACTTCAGGCTACCCTGGATATTTTGGATGGGGTTGGGGATCAAACAAGGTGCGGATATCTGTCCAAATTTGTCAATTTCAATTTTGATGTTTCGTTTCGACTTTTCGAAAGATAAACTTTAGGGTGGCGCCCCTTCAAATGAGGATAGATCGAAAATGGCGGCAGCGCAATTGACCAGAAGCCAAGGAACGAAACGAGCATAATTTTTCCTTTCAGAAAGGAAATTTCTGATGGATGATTCGTTCAAAGGTTTCACTTCCAAAGAATCTCAAAACTCATCTTTCAACACAAACTTCTAGTCCAAAAGCACGTATCCATTGCCAATGTTAATGTTGGAATAAAGAGTCGTTATTTTTTAAAAGCAAACGAATAAATAAAATAACTAACCGGGTCTTTTGTGATGTCCCTTTAACCACTCGGCAATTTGCATGAGAGCGCGTCGGTCTCTGAGAACATAGGGCTGTTTGAGCTGTTTGGAAGAGTCGCATGAAGGAGCTGTCCAACTGTGGAGAAGTTGACTCCACTCGAAAGAGAACGGGTGTTGGATGGAAAGTCGCTGCCAGTAGTTCACTCGACGATTGTGAGGCCGCTTCGCGTAGGCGTCCTGAGTTCCTTTATTTGCAAAAATAAAGTTCATACTTGAAAAAACGAGTATTGGATTTTTAAAGCCTCAAATTCAAAATTTTATGATTTTAGAAAGTATTACATGAAGAAGAGATAGTGTAAGAGAAAATAAGTTTGGGTAGGGGAATTTTTCAGTTGTCATTTTTTCACTTCTCAGCAAAAACTGTCGAATGCAAGCATAAGTTCCACATTTTGAGTGCAATGAGGAACAAGTTTACCATTCTTTCACTTTTTGCCAGTTGGTCAAAGCCAATGCACACAAAAGGCTGCATTGGTTACAGAAACTGGCACACTAGCCACTTGACTATGAAACGCTAAATCATCGCTCATTCTGTCTCGATATTAGTGGGGGCAACTACCTAATTTTAGATTTCTTTATATTCGTACCTTCAATTGCTGGTTTTCTCCGAGTTAAAAATAATTTTTGTGGCATACCAAAACACTGAATGAACCCCCACCTCCAATTCATACTGCAGTCGTTTCGCCTCCCCCCTTCCGGCCTCGCAATCAGGCATATCCTCGGGAAAGTCGAATCTGCCCGCCTCCAAATGCGCTGCCAGGTCGTCTCTTCGTCCTGACGCGTGAGCAGTAGCCAAGTGAAGAGCGATCCACAAATCACGGCCTGAATTTGTGTATTGAATCTGAGTTTTGTTGTTTGCACGATGAAAATGAAATCTCAGAAGGTATCGCGAAATTGGAATAAAATTTATTAATTTCCAAAAAAAATACAATTTGTTTATGTGAAATAGGCGCATTTTTCAAATAAACTTAAAAAACATACCGAATCCAGCAGGGGCGATGATTTCGATTCCATCCAGCGTCTTACCGCCCTTCGACCCAGAATTCCTGATCACAACGAGAATTGGAATCTGAATTCAAATAAGTTAATCCGAAAACCCGAATGTTCAATTACCTTTGCATCTGTTTGCGTCAGCCCACTTGCCGCCGAAAGGCCCTGCTGCTTTTGGAATTGCGATTCCGACATCCGGAAATGACAAGGTTTAGAAAGAGAAGGCAAACTTTGGGGTTAAACATTTATTTTAAATGGGTCATATAAAATTTTACTTTTCCGTCAATTATTGGAAACAGGTTCATGAAGCAAGGTTTAGGATACGCTCAAATTTTGAAATTTCTACCTCTTCTCCAGACACTGAATCCTCGCATCTCTCGACCAAATGTCGCTTGTGGCAGTCAGATTCTGAGAGAGCGCTTCGACTTTCCTCCCCGGGTTGATCTTCTCGAAAGGCTGAAAAAATAATTAAAGTTTTTGAGCTCAAAGAACCAACTTTTCTCCTAGACGGCCGAAAAATGCGTGGATCCTCGACGAGCAGAGGGATGATGAGGCCGTCAGTCAGTTGGTCGGGACTGCATTTCGAAATCAGGTCGTTCCACATTTCATTATTCTTCCTGAAGTTATGTAAATAAAATCAGAAAAAATGAGAAAAATAACCTGTAACTTTGAGCTTCATCTCCACTAACGAGTTTGAGCACGTTTGCAGCGACGCAAATCGAGTTGGGTCCGTAGAGACGAAGTCGAATCAGCTGGTCGCGCAGGTCGTGGAACTCAATTCACAATTTTTAGAACTGAATAGAAAAATTCGGAAATAGATTTTCCGAAAAAAAATATTAGTAACATGAATGAATGGATGAATAAATTTCTAACTTTATAAAAATCTCAAAGCTTCGCCCAACTAATTCATTTTTGCAAAATTAATGAATGCATCTTCTTTTGTCAAAAATAATTCCTACCTCGACGTCGTTCTCCCCATTGTAAATGTCCGTAAAAACCTGTTGCTTCTTCAATCTCCAATCTGCTTCTTTCTTCACTTCCTGCAATTTATGCACTCGAATCAAATTGCGCTTCTGTAAATCTCAAACCTCAATCTTGATGTCGTCGTCTTCCTTCTGCGTTTTCTTTAATCCGAACGCCTTGACAAGTTCATTCAAAACCGCTGTTCTGTTCGCTGGATGTGTCCAAATTGACAGAGAAAATCTGTCCGATTCAGATTTCGACCAGGAAAATCGAACTGAAAATTAGCATAAGAAAATTAATTCAATATCTCCAACCTGGTCCAATGAACCCGTTCGGATACCTGCCTCGTTCGTAAAGAAGTGAAGAGATCTGAGTAAGAGCGATTAGAGAAATTGAAATAAACTTTTCAACCTCAAATTTCCCGTCCAAGGAACTTCTGAATGCGAAAGTCGGTCCGGTTTGTGGAGCACACAACTCTCGCAGTGACTCGATCAGAAATGGCTGAGAAGGATGGAACAGCTGAAGTCAATCATTCGAAATCGGGCGGATTTTACACTTTGAGAAATTATCAAAATGCGAATATTTTGATGTGATCATTTGATGACTTATTGCAACGATTATTCGCTATGAAAAAAGATGAATAGAATAGAAGAGAGCTCACAACGAAACAAGTCAGATAGCTCTTGTCCCTCACGCAGCAATGGTGCATCGCATCTCGGTAAATCGGTCGGAAATGTCGCTGGAAACTTCGGTCGGCGATTTTGTAGCCCCACCTAGAATTCCATACGTCTGTAGGAAAAATGATAGACTTCTTGTAAAAACCGCACACCTGGGAAATAGGGTTATAGATATAGGTTGGGGTAGGCTAGGCTGATCAGTATCTAGAAATGCTGCTCTCATCATTTTTAGACCGAACATCATAGTCTGCCTTTCCATACCCCTATGCCCCCTTTACATAACCCTATATTTCTCACAAGCGTACGGCTGTTACACGAGGCCAAATGATAAAAAAAAGAACCTTGAAACCATGTGGAATCTCTTGGCATGCCAAATGTGAGACTCCAGCCAAACCGCCTTCATCTGGCGGCGGATGTAATTCTGAATAAATATTTCTTGTATAATTTAAGAAAAAAGTTTGAAAAGAAACTGAAAGGAAATTAAATGAGAAAAATGTTCAAATTTTAAGAGTGCAAATTGCACATGTCAAACTTGGCACTTTTGAAGCAAAGGATAAAATGAAAATAATTTGACCTGGAGAATATTTGACGGTTTCCTTCTCGCGAATCTGCTGGGTGGTTTATTTCGATGCTTCGAATCGGTCATCTGCGTCTGTGCAAACGGACGCATTCCCTTCGGAAATCGACGCACGTCATAAGCCATCGCCCTTCTAAAATGTCAGTTTTGGCAATTGCCATAAGACGAGATGACGAGGCCTACAGTTAGAGAGGGTAGGGAAAGAAAATAGGACGAAATAGTGTGAGAAAAGCTAAGTTTCGTCATCTCGTCAAATGGCAGTTGCCTAATTTTGCGACAGAAAAGAGCTTATAATTTCTGATTTCTCCAAGACATTATTGAGTGAAGCGATTATTTTAAAATCGATGAACAAGAAGACAATGAGCATTGAGACTTTGAGATCTACCTCCTCATATGCCTGGGCAGTCGTTGCGCGGCAGTCCTCGGTCCTTTGGTCACTTCGCCGGCAACGAGACTCTTGTTATCGATCATCTGTAGCAAATCGGCGACTTGTTCTCAAAAATTCAAAGTATTCGACTTTTTTTCGAAGATAAAATTGCTTTTCAAGCCAAAATTTATCCTTTCTAACTAGAAATTCGAGGAACACATTTAGTGTTTTCGGAATGAAAAATTCGAATAAAACTGACTTTGAAAAAAAAATATTACCAGCTCGTTTCTCCACGAAACTTTTCACGTCGACGAACAGGTTCATTCGCTCCACTTTCGCCCCATCGCCCTTCCCCTTCTCATCTTCTGCCATTCTTTCTAGGTTTTCGAAATTCGTCATCAAAATTGAAGAAATTTCATCAGATATTTCAAGGTTTTAGAACCGTGCTACGAAAAAATCATCAAGTAATAAGCTTTCCAAATTCATACAACGAATGAATAACAATTTCAATGTTAACAAATATTTCTATACAACAAACAGTCTGCGAACTAAGTAATGACTACCTAATTTGATGAATGAAAATGGAGATCTCTTTCCTGATGATGTTTTATCTTCCCTCTTCAACTTCTGTCTTCTTCTCTTCCAATTTTTGCCTCTGAATTGCACGGCGTTCTTCAAACAGAAGGGCATCCTGAAAATCATGCAACTTGAAGAGAATTTTTTTTTTTTTTTTAAATCTATGAATGACGTTAATATTATGTTTAGTGAAATAGTAAAAGAATGATATTGCATGCGCCACGTAAATCCTGCAATTTTAGAAACATCCTCCAATACTATATGTTAGTGATTCTACTTTTTCTCGGCCTACCCACACCCATTTTTCTGGACTATCCACTTTTTCTTTTCCCCTACTCTTAAAAGTGTGGATAGTCGGAACAAAGGGCTCTTTTCTCCTCATCTTCTCATAGTGAGAGTAAAAGAAGAGCCACTATCATTAGAATTAGAGCAGGTTTCTAGGAAGGTAAGATTTACATGGCGTATGCGAAATCAAATGCCGAATGTTTCGGCGTTACGCAAAATTTAAGATGTTAAATATGGATTTGAAAAATGACCTGATCAAGCGGCTCCTCATAGACCTCCTCGACGAGTTGCTTCCGCAGTTCGATTTCATCGTCGAATTGGTCTCTGATCACGCGCTTTCCAGTCACCGGGTCCACGATATTTCCTGAGAAAAGATTATTCTACTGAATATTTGAGAAAAACGCGATTTTATAGAGGAATTTCTGAGCACATTCTAACATCTCTCGCTGCATTTCGTGAGAAAAATATTTTCGCTTAAAAATGTCGTATCAGTTCTCATCAGAAAGAAGCATGATTCTAAATTAGCAATTAAAACAATTTACCGTATTTGAAGACAACTCTATCGACCAGATGAGAGACATCGGCCTTTGGCTTCTTGGCAGCGTCCAACTTCTTGATTAGCACAACATCGCCCAGGTTGCCTTTCGATTCGCTGAATTTTAGTTTCTCTTTCTTCGGAGAAGAGCAAATAAACCTGTCGATGGCCCAAAAATCGAAGGACTTTTGGTAGTAGAGCTTGAGATACTTGTTGAACTCGTTCATTCGACATCGTACCTGGAATAAAAACTACGATAGAATTGAAGGTTGAATTTTGGCTAGTTATTCAAAGGATTCTCTATGCATTGATTAATTCATTCCGTGAAAAACTACCAGAATAACGAGTGCAAAAATGTTCTCCTATTGTAGCTCTATGCCACATTGAAAAATTCAGTTTTAATGAATCTGCTTGCAATGATTTGGCCGACCTGTGCACAAGGCGTCCTGTCGATACCGATCTGATTCATTTGGATGATCCTCCCAATGAGCATCTCGGTGCTCACCGTCGACTTCAGAATTATGCCTCCGCGCGGCATTTCGGATGGTTTTCTGAGAAATCAACAAATTAAATAAAACCGATAAAGCAAAACCAAATCGATATCCAACAGTTTCAAAACTGTATATTTCAAATGAAAAGTGAAGAAATCGCGATTTTATTTCAGAGATCAAAATAATCGAACAAATAATTTCCCGTAAAATGACAGAATGAGTTTAGGCAGAATCTGCAGAGGAAAAAGCCATCTGATCGACCTTCTTGATATGGAACGGATCTCCCGTGAACAGCAGCCACTCCAGCTGCTTCAGGTCGTTATTCAATTTCAGCAGTTTCAATCTGAATTTCAGAGAAAATTAATTCCAAGATTTTCTCATTTATTATTCACTACTTTAGACTAGGGGAAATGTCGTAAAGAGTTACAAAGATAGAAAATTGTAAGACGACCAATGTCCGAAGCTATAAGGTGTAGTCAACCGACCGGTTTTCCGCGAATTCTTTCCTCTTCTGGATGAGTTCCTGTGAAGGCTGGGGCATTTGGAATGTCGAGTCGACTTTGAGTCTCTCCATGAACTCTTCCGTCGTCAGGGGACGCGCGTTCGCCTGCTTCTTCTCTATCAGAAGTCTGCAGATAAAAAACTGAGGAAAAAGTCAAGAATGGAAAAATGATCATTTCATTTCATTATAATTTTCATCGCTTCAAATAATAAATAAAGGTAGGTTGCAATTTGAAAGAACTCGAAAATTCTATACCTAATTTCGAGGAGTTTGTACATGAGCTGTTGGCAGTACTCCATGAGCAGTTTGGGGTCGTGACCAACATTGGGTGGCTTCTTTTCTGACACCGTTCGGAGCGAATTCGTCAGTTGGTGAGTTCTGAAATCTTACTTTCCAAAAAAAAAAAAAACACGTATAAATCATCGATGGTATTCGCCTCTAGTTCATTCTTTTTTGAAGAACAATATTCTCGAAATTTGGGATTTTCGATGTTATAAAAGCAAGAGAATGTGCCTCATGACGAGTTCCTGGACGAGTTCCTTGCCGATTGTGCATAAACCTCCAATCGAGTAACGACCCAAATTGTCGAGGATTTCGGATGGATACGGGGAGGGGATCAGAGACATTTTTCGCCTGAAAATTCGAAAAACTAAAAGATCAATCAAACGTTTTTGAAGAGTATTTTCACGGCTAAAACCGAGAATCAATGAAATAGGATGGAAATTGTAAAACAACAAAAAATACTGCGTCTTTATAATCAGTCAACCTGCATAAAATAATGAATGAGATGACTCGTAACGAAGTCAAAGCATATCGATGAATGATGAGATAAACGGTCAGAATACCTGAATACCTGTAAAATGAGAGGGAATGAGATAAAGAACAACGTAACAATCATAAAATTAAAAAGAAGTACCTCAATTTTAGCTGATATTTTCATGAATCTCGTTTGAAGACAGTCCTATCAGGTCGGGACATTTCGAAAATCATAAAATTGAGGTAACGAAAGTGAATAATTGGAATCAAGTTCAAAACAAACAGATGAAAATGAATATGGTAAATCCGTCGATAAAAGCTCATTTCATCTCCGATAGAAACGAGTTTGTCATATTTCATATTCAAAAGTCACTTGTCTCAGTGTCAGTTTTAACCGGCGTAATTCATATCTTTCCATTTTCTCCTTCAATCTTTTCTAGTCCATGAATTCTTCATCGTCGTCGACCATGATCACGTTCTTCGCCTTCTTCGCCATCACAGAGCGGGCCTTGAAGAAAATCGCTACCAGACCAGCGATTTGGATTCGATCTGAAAGGCATTTCCCTTTTAGATTCAGGAATCTATGAAAACAGTTCTGACTAACCCGAAGTACCTCCAGCCAGTCGATACTCGCAGTCAGCCAGGCCTGCAACCACCTGAGCCAGGGCCTAAATCAGAACATTCACTGGTTAATTTTTAGATTTCATGAGAATCTTTTAGTAAAAGAAAAGAAAATTATTGAATATCATGTGAATTGCTCTTAAAAACTATTTTATGGGGAAAAAGCAGATTCGTACCACTTCACTGTCAAACTCGAGCACTCAATGACTTACATCAGAAGGGAGTTCTAGCTGGAAGATGATGTCGTGCAAATGAGCGATGATGTCACTTAGAGAGTAGCCCTTCGCTAGCGCCTCGCTTTCCAATTCTGCAAATTGATCCACTATAATGAAAGAAGGCATTAGAATATCGGTGATAAAAGTAGAAGAAGATTTTGGACTTATTTTCGAAGACAATCAAATTCTAGAGAGAAAACTAGTCAATTTCTCTGAACATATTTCAAAAAGCCACCCCTTAACCAAAGGAAATCCTCTAGATTCTTTTTATCCCATATAAAAGGAAGCAAACCTACTCTTGCAAGCAGTCTGGAAGTTGTCGTTGAGGAGGATTTTGAGGATGGTCTGCATTTCTGCGGGAGTCGGTTGGCCGACGCACTTGTACACGGACTGTTCATCCACGCTGGGGAATGCCATTGCAGTGCTCTGCAAGCAATTCATCTAGCTTGTTTTAATCGGACATTGAATTTTCTAGTTATGGCAAATGAGGTAACAAAATCAGTAAATTTTGCCTAACTTGGGAAGAAAGTACAAATTATCACTCAAAACTGAATAACCGAATATGAATTCGATCCCAATTTGCAATGACTGTGAGTACATTCTTCCAAAAGAATAAAATTACTTTGCCATCACCTTCAGTATTCCAAGATTTTCACTTCTTTTGGAAATATATTCTTGCAGATTCGGGAATCTTCTAAACTACTACTCACCTGCATAGTATTGAGGACGCGTCTCATGTCTCCCCCCGACAAGTTGAGCAGTGCCTTTTTGCCGCTCTCCGTCAAATTCACGTTCTCCTTCTTGGCCACGAAGTCGACTCTGGGCGAGATCAGACTCGTCTTCAGCGGCGCGAAGCGGAAGCGTGTGCATCTGAAAAATAAAATAAGAATTCTTCCTTTGAAATCATTTTTGCAAAAGTTTATTCTTCGAAAATCAATCTCGAATTGATTATTGTCCGATTTGTTTGAATGATGATCATGTCGTTCAAAATCTCATTATTTTGATTCGATTTCGACTTTCTCGAAGAATAGATGGCGCTATAATGGTTTTCTGGAACAAACCTGGACTGAATGGCGGGAATGATGGACGACAGGTAATTGCAGAGAATGCAGAATCGGACGTTCTCCGTGTATTTCTCGATGATTCTGAAATTCATTAGTTTTGGGTTTGCGAAAAAGGCATGGAAGTTTGATTTTTCAAATTCTGCCAAGTGTATTTATACTACATGCTCATCCATTCGCTCTACAAAAATTTAGGAGAAGGTCGAATCAAGTCTGAGTTGAATTGGATTTTTCTGATATGAATCGAGTGCTCACCTCCTGAGTGCATTCTGCGCGTCCTTGGTCATGGAATCAGCCTCGTCCAGAATGATCAGTTTGAATTTCTTCGCGTTCTGCCCCTCCACGTTCATGAACGAATTCAGCGACTTGGACCCCGCGAAAGTGACGATCCGGTCTCTGGAAAGGAAATGTTCATGAATTCTTAAAAGATTTTGATCAATTTATCAGGGTTCTTGTGCATCTCCTCAACAATATGCAAGATGAAGATCTAAGAAAGTAGCAGACTAACGAACCTGACGACTCCAATGCCCCTGTCATCAGAGGCATTCAACTCGAGAGTCATGGACTTCTTCTCTGTCTCGGTGTAGAGCTGATTGACTGCAGCCAGAATGGCCGTCGTCTTGCCCGTGCCTGGAGGGCCGTAGAACAGCAGGTGCGGCAGCGTTCCGTTCGAGATGAATTTGCTCACTAAAGACGCTAATTTTGAAAAGAAAATCGAAAATGACTTCGACTCCAAGCTGCATGATTTTGGCTCACTGTAGTTGTCGCTCATTTTTAGAGTAATCGTTCTATAAACTGAGTAACAACTAAAATGAGCCGATTTTTGTCAGAAAAAAACAACGAAGTGTCAATTTCACTACTTTTAATTAAGTTGACTCAAAGGTTTTCCTATAGTCGAATCAGAAAATTCATTCGTACGAGTCTCGATGATTTCCTTGTGGGAGACGATGTGCTCGAGCTGGCCGGGCCTGTACTTCTCCACCCAGGGCAGATTCCTGTCTGCCTGCCCCTGAGCAACGTCACGCACTTCCATCACATCCTCGTCAACTTCCATCGACATTTCACTGCAAAAACAGCATCTTGCAAAATTCACAAGCAATTATTTGGCTCCCCACTCCCCCTAAACTAGCATTTGGTAGCTCTAAAAATTCTGGCAATGAACTGGTGAATGAATTATATAACGAGTATGCAAAAAATGAAAAATTAGAAGTCTCAGTTAAAGCTGAAAATAACGCTGATTCTGTCAATTACACGTTATTCAGCGCGCAGGGAGAAGTTTGCGGCAAAAAGTAGCGGTCAATTCGAAAGAAGGCATTGATCGATTTGTGTTTAGAGGCTTAAAGATACGCGGATTCATGAGAATAGAATCAAGATCCGTGAAAAATAACCACGAATAAAAATGGAAGAAAAATACCTCGCTGAATCAAAACAGCTCTTCTTCGAAATAACAACAAAAAATACAAGAGGTAGATTTATTCAACAAACAGAATAGTAATAAAAAAGTTTGAAAAACACGCGAAATTGAATGATGATAAAAAATATAATAAATAGAATAATGAAACAGGAAAGAATGAAATGGCTTTGGGCAAGAAAGCCAACTTGTTTCTCAATCAATCACTCGATGGCGAACCAGAATTTATGTTAGCGAGAATAAATCAATAAAATGGGTAAAATTCACAAAATCGGTAGATAAAATCTTCAAATGAAATGAGTTATTCCTGAAAAAGCTATCAGTTCGAAAACATATCATTTAGAAGTTTGGACAGTGTCTAACTGAAATAAACTTGGTAAAGAAAAACTCAAACTTTCAAAAGAAGCCGGAATAAATGAAGTGGTTAAAATGAAAATGGAATAAACAAGTGAATAGAAGAATGAAAGAGTGGTGAAGTGGAAAGAAGCTTACCCGATGGAAATGAATGAGTGAATGTCCTGCATTCTGTTTATCTTATGCTACTCCCTCCATTTCAGTGATACTTGCTAGGTCGGGCATATTTGGGAGGCACAGAGCAGAGCACCGAAAGCTGATTCAAATCGCGGTGAGTCAGGCACGGGTTCATCTTGATATTCGGGACAGGCTAAATTATTCGGGTTTGTAGAAATACTACCGGCACAGTGAGAAGAAAAATAAGAAGCGCAAAAATATCAAAAGAGGAAGGATGCATTCCACAACATATGTTCAAAAATTGCGCATTTATCGAAAGGAATGATTTCTGAAAGGACTTGTCTTACCTCAGTGAAGCGGAGTCCGTAGATCTGCTCGCGACTGTAGACACGATCGGTCTGCAGAGTGGGCAGTCCGAGCAGCGAGAAAATGGCATTGGGAGATGTGGTAGAGCGGCCAGACTTGGAACTCTTCTGACTGGTCTGCCTTGCCTTGCCGGACTGACCGTGAATGATGCCGTGCAGACCGTTCAGCGACAGATTCGACAGGCCATTCGCAGCTTGGTCTGCAAACATTCATTAGAGCTCTATGAATTGTGTCTTCGCCAGAATTAAAATCGATTTTTAAAAAAAATATTTCTAAAGTTCAGAATAAAATACATGAGTTTTGCATTGAACATCTACGAGTAGCCGTTCTGAATACTAAACTTCAAGATTCTAATATGCAGAAAAGAACTCTTTCAGATTGGATGACTTGCATGCTAAATAATTTCCAGGAAAAGTTGATCCAAATTCTTCTACTTTTTCTGTGATTTATTCGGGCCTCATGTATTTACAGGCGATCTTTTTTTTATTAATTCTCAGCTTTCCTACATTCCTCCTATCATCCTGTAAATACAGAAAACCATTTATTTTCGTCAACTCACCAACATGGACCGTCTCCTTCATGTTGCCCTTTTCCCTTTCATTGTAGGTTCTGTCAGCCGTGCCGACGATGTCGATGGCCTCCATGAAGGAATTCATGCTGTGCGGATTGCTCGCCGATTTGCTCTCGTATTCCGTCACCTCCAAATTATCCCATTCTTTTCATTAAAAATCAAACGTGCTAATTTAGAAAAAAAAAGAGTTTCATTAAGAATTGCTGAGCACCTTGTTAATTCTCAAAGCATGGAAAAAGAGTGATTTTCGTGCCTTTGATAGGCACGAATCTCCTCGAGCTATTCCTCCAAATACAGGAAGCTTGTTGAAATAGAGTAAAACTTCCTCTGACCAATTCAGTTAGGAACTTCAAATGTTACGATCTTTCAAACTCCTTCCATAATTAAATTTGAAATTTAGAATACCGTGATGGGCGTCTGATCCTTGAGGAAGAGCTTGCCCTTCTCGCTCCTGCTCAGACCAGACATCTCGCGGACCGCAGCAGCCCCTTTGTACGAGAGCATCCACACAAACCTGCAATTTCAAGTTTAATTCCTGAAAACATACTCTATAGCATTTTGGGCTATGACTTTAGAGATTATGAGCCTCAGCGGAATTTCTTGTGAAAATAAGGCTAGGGAGCGCTCAGACTTTGTTCGCGCTAGAACCAAGTCTGAACGCGTCCCTAGAAAAATCAGTCCAGCTCATAAATTTTTGAAAAATCAATGTTGATTTTTTGAGAATAAAATTGTCAAGCTCAAATTCTCTCGATCTATCGAAGGATGAAGGGATGGAGCACTGACGCATATTTGGTGGTCGCATTTGGTTTGTCCTGGTTCGGAAAGCGGATGTCAGCAACCAGGCCACAGTTATGAAACGGATAGAACACGTCGAACTGAAGCAAAACACAGATTAAATCGCCTCAACTCTGAGAATTTCGATATGACAATTTGACAATCTTATGGCAAGAATTGATGATCAGAACCAGCCTGATTGAGTATTATTCATTTCAGAATTGAGATTTTTGAAGATTCCCTGATTGGAATCGAGATTCTCAAAATTTCCAATTCTCATATTTTCGAGAGAGAATCTTCACAAAACTCTTTTTTCAAAATAAAGGCTGAAATGAAGACATTTTAGGATTTCTTTTCAGGGAGACAAATTTAAAAATAATTTAAAAAAAAAAAAAAAAGAAAACAGACCCGACTGGCGGACTGGGGAATGTGACCCACGTAGAAGCACTTGTCAGAGTCCAGCATGATTTCCCTCGAGCGATGCCGAAAACTGAAATCGAACAAACTGGGGGCAAAAATCCGACGAAAGTCAAGAATAGCAAAATGGAGGAAAGTAAAAAAGAAAAATAACTAAGAAATTCAAACGACACAATTTTACCGCGCATTTCTGCGTAGAAAGAGTATGGAGCGAAACAGAAATGTCACGAAATCGCATATTGGAATATTTTAGGTTCAAGTTCGAAGAACCTTGGTCGAAAATAACGAAGAGAATTCTGCGAAAAATAAACCATATTCTTTTTTAATTCGCAAGCTAATTTTTGTATTCTGAAATGTTGCCCAAAATATGAATTGACTAATTAGCTTTAACGCAATTTGTATATCGAATAAAGCATGCTAACAAATTTCGATCGCAACATTATTTTCTTTTCTTTCATTTCATTTTATTTTATTTTGAATATTTTCTAATTCATTCGGGATTATTTGAGTTTCGAAATTATTCGTATCCAATTATGGACTAAAGCTGAAAAACAACTAAGACATTTCACCGGCTGAGAAATACTAGTCTATTTTGAGCTTTGCAAAAATAAACTTTGCAAGGTGAAATGATTTATGTTTCGAGTCCAAAAGGTGATAATCAATAAAAATTTTCAAACTAGATTCAAATAGGTGATTTATCAAGTATTCGAGAAGTTGAAATTAAAAATAAGAAAATAAATATTAGATCGGTATTATAATTTGCTTTTCGGAGATTTTCAATTATTTTCGAATAAATTGCATTTCGAAATTATTGCATCAATTTGCAACTTCGAGAAAGAACATCTATGTCATTTCGTAATTTGTGCAAGCGATGTATAAATCACACCTGTAAGTTTTCGCTATAAATAATCCTTTCGATTTCATTTGTGCTCAGCGCTCCTACACTCACAAAATATTTTCATAGTTCATAAATTTACGACTTTGTTCAACTGCACCAAATAATGAAAGGATCTAAGGGAAATTCAGGTATGGATATCAAATTTTCACGTTTTAAAATCGTTGAAAGCTTAAAATTAGCATACTTCGATGAAAATCTTAATTTCAGCATCAACTTCAAATGGAAAAGTGACATCATCGGTAAGCAACTATTCTAAATGTTTTAGTCATGCGATTTTCATTTCCATTCGGAGATAAATATCAATAAAAGTAGTATTATTCCTTAAAGTATTCTTTTCGGATACAATTTTACGTTTGCAGATGAGCGCGAAGCAATTCAACAATCACGTTCGCAACATGATTGTGTCCGCAAATGCAAATCGTCCAAAGCCTGTAAGAACTTTTCAAAATCTCCTACCGAAAGCTTATTCGAAAAATTCAAGTCCATTTTCTTAGTTGCCAAAATTTCTCAGAAAAAACGATGAAAAATGAATTTCATTTATATTTATTTGCATTATAGCGCTTTGTGAAATTACTCTGGACAATTAAATTTACACGTTTTTAGATGAGTGCCAAGGAGTTCAGCAATCAGAAGCGCGACATGATTGTGTCCGCCAACTCAGCTCGTCAAATTGGAAAGAAATGACACGATGAGAAAACCTGTACAACGGTTTAAGAAAAATCTTCCATTGATGATTTATGCATGTTTTTATTCATAATTTAATTCGTATCTCAAATTTAGAGTTTATTTACTAGCTCTAACTTGATTCAACAATGATAAATTTGGCATGTGCAATAAAAATTCAATAGTTTAGAGATCATTCTTACTATTTTTATCGATACATTCATTTAGCATATTGAATAAATCATTACATTTTATTCTTGTCAGTCGTTTTCGAGAATATCTTCCAGTTGGTTTTTGAATTGACCCATTTGATTTTCGAAACTATTCGTATCCAATTATGGACTGAAGCAGGAAAACATTTCAAATATTTCACCGGCTGAGAAATATTATAGTCCGTTTTGAGCTCTACAAAAAATAAATATTGCGAAATTATTTCATATCCTCTCATGAGAAAATGTATTTTTCGAATGAACAATATTAATTTCCATACCTGTTTCCATTAATGCACTCCGTTCATAGTTTTTCAATCGACAAAATCTGTTCGAACTTCGTTTACTCCCCTTATTTGTATCTCTAAACATCTATCGATTCTTCGAAAATGTTTTCACTAATAAGTCCTATCGCTGCTGTATCAGTTATTGCGGTTGGATATTTCGCATACCAACTTATATTTTCTGGAAAAGAAAGAAGATCAGCATCGTCGGTGAGTATCTTCTCAAATGGAAATTTCCAATTACCATTTCCAGATGAGTGCAAGAGAATTCAGCGTTTTCAAGGGAGATCTGCTGAGAAATGCAAATTGGGGACGGCGTTCAGGAAGATGATTTGAAGAGAAAATACTAATGAACAAACTCAAATCAGCAATAAATGTTCTTGTTCACAGCTCTGTCATTAAATGAAAAAATTATTTTGAATTTAATCGCGTATTGGCATTGGAACTCTTATCTGAATGCCATAGAGTAATACTGGTTATCATAAAAATTTGCAATATTGGAAAATTCTAGGTCTACTTACTCGGTTGCTTCTTCCATAATCCTACATTTTTAAACGAAATTCTACAGCTATTAACTTTCTAATAAGTTCTTTCTCGAGACTAATTTATTGAGTGCAGCGTTTCTTATTGATTATTGACTATTTTACTAAATATACTATATCTTGGATAGTTTAATAAAATTCTGATCACGAGAGTTCAGGCAAAAAAAATAGTTTTTAATGACACAAGCAGAAGCCGTAGCTGTTATTGCTGGAATCGTTGTCGGAATAGCTTTTGTGTATAAACTCATAGGTAAAAGAAATTATTCTACGCAGATTCGTTTGGATGATATTATTTTTCTACAGCTGTTAAATATTATATCACGTCTTATGCTGCGATTTCAAATGCATAAAATTAAACTAATTTTTGCGCATTTCTTCTGAATAACTTAGAAGATTTATAGCTGGACGTGAGAAGCCCACGCACGAAGAATCAAATAATCGAAGAGAGCAGATTTTACATGAACAAATAATGGAAGGTATGAGGCAGGAAAAGGAACAAAGAGAAGTGCAGGTTGATTGGCTTTCAAAGATTCATGATAAAGTGAGCAAAAGTTTAGCTGGAAAACGATTTACTCGAAAGAGAAATCGAACATAATCAACAGCTGGATTTACTTAGACAAGCACATGAGGTTATCAATAATTTCTGAAGCATGAAATTCAATTTCGGTACTTTCAGCAGAGGATGGCTGAAAGAGAACAGGAGAGAGTTAACAAAATTAATAGAGAAGTAAGACGAAGAAAAGACAATTAGAAAAGCAATTTGACCCTATCAATTTCATCTCCAATTTTGCAGGCTTAAGAAGTGATCATCTAAATCTTATGATTTGTTCGGCTAGCTAACCTCTTCAATTTAGTGTTAGATTCGTAAATCTAAGAAAAAATTCAACAAACTTAGTTTCAAATGAATGATATTTCATACATTACCTTATCGTCTGCAATAAGTATGTACATAAAATGCACAAATATTTGCTGTAATAATTTCCCGCATGATAAAACAAAAATTTTGTATCGTGTCTAAAAGCTTGTAAATAACTTGCAGAATAAAATTGGAAGCGACAGCATGAAAATGCCCCACGCAAAAAATGGGCATAACTTTGCTCTCACTGGGTCATTTTCGAAAATCTAGAAAAGCACTATGCTTCGGGAAATCTCGCCGATCAGATGACCAGATAAATGTCAAATCTTCCCATTATTATCAATCCTGAAGCAAGGTCACTTTGACGCCGTTTTTACTCGCATTTTTTTGTGAGAACTGAGCAGACATAGGGAGCACTTTCGTCAGGCGAAAATAAACTATAGGGGATAGATCGCAACACCGAGAATTTGCATTATTGATTGATGATTGATTAGAGATACAAAATTCTTAAGAAAATATAGGGGGTAGGTCGCAGAGGGTCTCTGACGATAGTCCTCCCTAAGTCTGTGGCATTGTAAAATTTCATTATCAGCATAACTTATTCCTTTTCATATAAAAACCGATTTATTTTGATTAATATTTTTACTGACCACCATTTTTCCAATTACCTCGTAAATTACTAATTTTCAGAAATGTCATCAAATTTGAGTATGGAGATAATTTTCATAAGCTGTGAATGTTTGCCATTCCAAGAAATTGAACAGCTTGCTTGGATGAACAGGAGAATGATGCAAATCGTTCGAAGGAATTTACCTAAAGCTTTCGAACTAAATCACTCATACATATGTACGTTTCTCTTTGATTTTCCGATACTATTTTCCCATGATCAAGGCCTGAAAGCCCCTTATGCAACAAAAAATTTCGAGGGCTCTACTTCTTGAAAACTGTATTTATCGTGAACGTTTAAGTATTTTTTTGTTAATTTTACCCATGAGATTGATGAACGAGAATTTATTTGGATAGTTAAAAATAGGAAAGACTTGTTTTATTGTTTGCAAAACTTTTCTAAATAATACAAAAATAAGCCAAATAAACTATCTTCATCAAATCATTCCACTATCTTTTTTTTCAATTTTCCCACATTTCCCCATTTATTTTCAATTGGATCGTATTCCTCGATTGAGTTGCAAAAATCCGCCCAGCCAAACTTTTGAAATCTGAAATTACAAATAAAAAAATCACTTCTTTGTATAATTTTATCACCCTCCGATTGCATACAATTTCCAATTGGCGACAACGAGCGAATGATCATATCTTGCATAATTCATATCAGCGATCCGAAAAATTCGACTGCCAACTGGAGCTGAGGGGTCGAAGCACAGACAGGATTTTAATACATCACCATTGCTAAATATATAATGATATATTATTTATCATACAAAATTAACGACTTGTATCCTCCAGTTATGTAAATTTTTCCATTTAACGATGCAACTCCGAAATGAATTCGCATTTCTGGGATCTCTCCCATTTCAATCCATTCCCGCTCATCGTATGATAATCGATATATCTTTCCACTTCTCCAACCATCAATAACTGAATATCCATAATTATGATAATGAATATGCTATAATGTGACCGTATAAAAGTCCACTGCATGTTATTGTTTGAGCAAATTTAGTTGAACGAGGAAATGTAGGTCCTATTTGCCATTTTCCATCTATTAAAACCTGAATAAACTATTTCATGGATTTTCATTCGATCTTCTTACATCAACTCGATTTGTATCCCATCCACCCAAATAATACAATTTGTCTTTGAAGTAAGCGACGGATGCATATTGACGCCACTCGGGAGGATCTGGACCTGTAAAATTCTTTGAATCGATCATTCATGAATTTGTTGAGCAGACCTCTTGAAATTTTTCCAGTATTCAAGTTATATATTTCAAATGATTTCTTATAATTGTCAATTCCAAAAATCTGAAATTTACAAAATTGGCAATGGCAAATAAAATAGTCTACCTTATCTTTTACGGTCGCAGCTTCCCATGGCATTAAATACTTAGTAAAGCTCGCAATCTGCTCAACAGAATTGTTGTGCGAATCGAATAGGTAAATTCTTTTTTCTCCGATATTATTGTTTTTATGAGATACTAAATACTAAAATGAATTTTCCCATACAAAGGGTATTTTCCTACGATAGAATAAAGTTTTATCCCTGCTATTTGATTGAGTATTTTGATTGATCTGAAGAGCTAGAATAACAACACAGACCAAAAGAAGTGCACATAATAGGACGAATAGAAAAATGGATATTTTTAACCAAGGATATTCACGAGTTGAAAAACATTTTTTTCTCCTGAAAGGCAATAAATAATATAATTTTTTAGGTAAAATTAGTTAGAAAAACTACAAAGTTCATCGGTAATAACTAATTTCATAAAATAGCTAGAACAAAAGAAGTGCGCATATATGTTTCAACTAAAAGTAAGTGGAATTGCGTGGAATAAATGATTATTTATTTATTTTTATTTTTCGTGTATTTCGCACGTTAAATGGCTCGTTCCATGCAATTTCACGCTTCAGAATGCCCCGTTATATAATCCGCATTTCACCTCCTTTCCATCATAGCTTGATTGTCTACATCCAGTAATTGACGAGACTCAGATGGATGGTCAGTAAGCTTAACGATGTATCGTAAATATATATAAAAGATTAAATGAAAATATTGAGCTTTAACTTACAGGAATTGAAGAATCATTAAGGTTTGATGAGTTGCCTCCACCAATTTGCGAGTTATTGATATTCGGGGTTAGTTCATTCATTGTATTGTTAATCAATGGAATCTCCTTTTTTCTCTAGGATCTTTTGCTTAGATATTCGCAGTATACTAATTTCTACTTCAATAGCATCAGCCAAGTTAGCTGCTCCAAATACGACGGCTTCATCGGGGTTGATATTGAATCTTAATTTTTCTTGTCTAAATTTCTTTTCCAAAGTAGACTTCATGGCGGGAATTCTTGTTGACCCACCGACCAATATCTGAATAAAGAATATAAGGAAGATATTTCGGATCAGAGTGGAAGGGTTTTTCGTGGTTATTTACTACGTGATCGATGTCATCTGTCCTAAGTTTAGCCATTCTAAGCGTATCATCGATTAGCCTGAATGTTCTTGCGTAAAGTTCCTCGCATAATTCATTAAATTTTATCTTCGTCAATTGTACATCTAAATCCAAATGGGCATTTAGATCGATATCTAACTGAATTTTATAATTCATTACTTCGATTATTTTGAATAATACTAACATGAATATTAACAGAAGTAGCTGTGAAAGATAGCGCTTCTTTTGCCTTTCTGCATTCGGTCCTTAGCTGTTTAACCAAACGTTTATCTCTAAGAATATCAAGATCCGATTTCTTCTTATATTCTTGTAATACATAGTTCATAATTATTCTATCGAAATCCTGGCCACCTATTAAAATTCAAATTCAAACATATTATGAAAAGAATATTAAATGTGGTCTTACCTAAATGCTTATCTCCATAAACTGCTTTTATAGCGAGTTTTTCATTTTTAATTTCACAAATATTAATATCCAATGTGCCTGAAAATTCATTGATGTAACTGTTCGATTGTTTGTTTTCAAATGGTAATTGTGTACCTACCTCCACCAAAGTCAAATATCATTATGTTTGAATCCTCTAACTTCTTGTCTTCATTGTACGCGATCGCAGCGGCTGTAGGCTCTTTAACTAGCATCTTTAACTCTAATTCAGCCATTTGAACAGCTCTTTTCGTAGCCTCTATTTGATCTATCTGAAAGAAGGCCGGAATAGCAACAACAGCCCCTGTTATTGGTGCTCCCGTGTATCTCTAAGAGATAAATGTTAAATTGCTAAATAGGTATTATTTAAATATCGAACTTCTGCGATTAATTTAAGTTTTCGTAGAATATCAGCTGACACCTCTTCCGGCAAAATAAATCGCTCTTCCTCAGTGCCTTTATTCAGAACATAGCCTACTGAACCCTAAAATCTTATTTCGTTACAATGGAAAATAAATGCCACACATTTCTTGTATCTAAATCGAATGTCCATAATAAACGATTCTCGGCAATCGGCAGACGATACATAAATTCCCAGCCGAGAAGTCTTTTCGAATCTACAAAATCAATCCGAAAAATAAGGTAGCACTTTGGATATTATTGAGTTCGAAATCTGGGAGGTCGAAAATGAGGAGAGAAAGATGGTTTTAGCCCAGTTTCTTTTCGAATGCTATTTCATTTTTAACACACAAAATAGAGTGACGGAATGATTTTTTGTCAAATTATTGAGTGTCTCTCGTATTTTCGATAGAAACACTGAGTTTCTTGACAAAAATCACTTCGTCGCTCCGTCAATTACTAGTCGCCAAAAATAGTTGTGCATCACTTTTCTCCTTCCGGATTACGAACAAAAGAATACAAACCGTATAGAACTCGTGTGAGATCAGGATAGTTGAGTGCATGATTACCAACTAATATTTCGCTATCCCCATATGACACAATCGATGGTGTAAAATTGTTGCCTGACCATCAATTACAATGGAAAGAATAGATAGGGAGATTTCATATAGTCCATTGTAAAAAACTTGACAGTCGCAGTGCCCTTCGCACAAGGGGGCGGTGCGAACAGCACGCTTCCCGCTCGCGTCGCGGCATGCATTGCAAATTCACTATTCAAACTGGATTTCCACTTTCATTTATTTTTTCAACGTTTTCATCCGTGATTTTTATAATTATTCGGTAATTATCGATAATTAGGATATAATTACAGAATTTTGCTGAGAAATTATGTTCAAGAAATCATTTTATCGAGAAAAACGATAAAAAGTCACGAAAAAACACTAAATAAACAGAAAACTAAAACCTGTATCTGTAATTATGTTCTAATTATCGATAATTATCACAATTCTGAAGAATAAATTCAAAAATCTACTAAAAAAATAATTTTCAAAAAAAAATCACTGCAAAATACGAGGAAAAATAAGTGAAAAGTGGCTGTTCATTGAATCACCTAAAGGTAATTATCGATAATTACCGAATAATTATAAAAATCACGGATGAAAACGTTGAAAAAAATAAATGAAAGTGGAAATCCAGTTTGAATAATGAATTCGCAATGCATGCCGCGACGCGAGCGGGAAGCGTGCTGTGCGCACCGCCCCCTTGTGCGAAGGGCACTGCGACTGTCAAGTTTTTTACAATGGACTATAATTGATTTACCTTCTTCATTGTAAATGATTTTAGGCCTTCCATTTTCAATGATAGCAACACATGAATAAGTCGTTCCCAAATCAATGCCGATATAGGCCATTTTTATTCCTTAATTTTCTATTTTTAAATAAAAAATTTGTACTGATTTAGGAAACAAATAAATTCGGTATTCATATGTAAATAAATTTTGAAAATCAATAATCATTAGGAACAAGAAAGCAAGCTTTCACGTCGAGTGAGAATTAATAAGATAGTAATGATGTCGAATATTTTGCGAAAAGAAATTTTATCACAGTATAAAATGAATAATTTTGATAAACAATTAGGAATTAGAACTAAAAAAATAAAGGGATTCTTAATTGGTTGAACAATAATCTGCTCAATTTCAAATGCTATTCAAAATATCATCCCGCATTCAAATGAAAACATGCTCAGGAGGATGAGAGAGTAAGAAGCTTTCATTTTAATAAATATTTTTAAAAAAATTTATTTCAGTTGCAATTATCTCTCACCACTTTTGGATGTATTCGAGTTGTCTGTATCATGTGAATTAAAATTAAATTATTATCTCATATGTTATTGAATAACTAGCCGAAAAGGGGCCGCTTCGCAAAAGTGCGAAACAGATGTTTGCGGTACGATGAGTGAAATTTTTTTGACCTTGTGGTGCGGTGCGGTGTGCCATTTTACAGCACCGCCAACATCACTGATGCAAACCAAAGACAATATAAAAACAAAACAACACCAACTCCAGCACCAAAACAATCTTGTTTCTAAATTAGAATACATTGCATTTGTTGCATTTCTCATTTTCATCCTCATACTCTCTCTCATCATAAAAATTTTTAATTTCATAACTGTCCCCTCCTGAAAATCTATCAACTCATAAAACTAAAATAGCGATTTTCCTTGTATTGAGATTGTGTGATGTAGTAAGTTATGAGTTTGTATAGCTTTATTGCTTTAACAACAATATGCAAAGAAGAACAAAATACAATGGAGGACGAGCTCCTAAATACTGTCTCTATCATGCCGACGTAGCATGATTAGATTACTCTAGATATTCCAGGTAAAGCACAGAGGTGGTAGACAGAGCTATTAGCTAATTAGTACCATTTGAGTCACTATCTGGTCGGAGACAGAATTGAGCTCAACGCATTTGAGGTAATGACCATTAAGATCATATGGACTGCGATACCTTGCTTCTATATTCAATTTTGCATTCCGTTAATTTGTATCGAATTCGAGAGTCAAAACTACAAATTACCTGCTCATTGACTCACCTTGTTCATAGCCCCCTTCATGTTTTAAATGTCAGAAATTTGCATTATACGCTCCTATTTCACAAATATCGCTGTGAAAATATTATCATGTTGTAAACTACAGAAATACGAAAATAATATAGACCGGCCGCTTTCGGCGACCGGCTAGTGCAAAAGAGAACAGAAAACAAAACTAAGATAAACACAGAATAATGACAGTGACAAAAAGCAGAGCAGTGACTGTGATAGAATATAGTAGTCGTACTTTTATTGAAAATTCTCAGAGAACAATCCTTATCATTCCACTCCAGCTCGAGTGTTAATGGCCGACTCATTATCAATTTTCTACCTTTTATGCATTTTCAAAACTCTTCTAATGTGCAAATTTAGTAATAAACAGCAATTGCAAATTGAAATTTTCATTCCTCTCTATGTCCAGCCTCACCCCATTGTGAGATCAAGTTCCGATCCCAAAATTTCAGACTGCGTTTCATTGTTGTGGAAGCAGTAATGAGCTATCAATGTGTCATCACTTTTCGTGTTTATTAGTTTAGATAAGATAGTATGCTGATTTGGCATCATTTAGCAACAGCATTTTATCATATCTCTCAAGGTTCAGTTTCAGTCTCATTGTGAAGTCTATTTCCAGATCCAAGCATCCGACCGTCTTTCATTGGAGTGATAACAGTAATGAACTCTCACATCCATCAATTTTCACATACGTTCAACTTAGATAAGAAACGCTTTGCAAATTTTGCTGTTAAAATTACCATGTTATAGTTGTTGAACCCTAGGTATCTAGAAATTAAGTCAAAAGTCGTCGGCAAAGTTACGTTGCACATCGATATGGAATTACCTACAAAACGGTGTATCATATGTAAGAATACAATTTCCAGGTTCCGAGAAATAAGCCTGAACAGACAAATACACATATATTTTTTAAAAAGTGCTAGAAAAGGAGATATGAATTTGAAAGGTTCAGACGTCGACACAAGTCGCTCTTCGATGGACTCTACAAAATGGAGTTGCGATCATCCCCGAAGGAGATGATTCAAGTGAGAAAAAATAAAGAATTCGTTTGTATTTTAGTTTTTTCAGCTTATATGCAGGAAAACATGCAGGAATTCGATTTCGAGCTGAATACAGATGAATTGACAAAAATGGAAAAAAAAACTCGACCGAGGAGCAAGATTTTTTGGAGTAGAAATGTACACGAACCACAACGAATTCCCATTTGCAGAAGAATATTAAGAAAAAAAGATAAATGAGAACAAACTTTAGCTGATCTCTCAGATTATCAGTTTAGCTACCGAATAAACAAGTCTAGAAATTTCAAATTATTTTATTTCATGTTCACAATATTTTGAGATAGACATGAAATATTGACAACTAATGAAATCTGACTAGTTTTTCGCTGGTACAGAAATGCTCGAAGCGATAAATCCTGAAGTTATCGACGTGGCCTCGACATTACACTAAAATTTTCATTTTTAAAGTACTCAAATCAAAAACATATATCTTCTATCTTCACCACAATTCTGCAATTGATCAATTTCCTGTACATCCTGACACAGGCGACTCGATATGGTTGCACAAATACCAATGAAGTAATTGGGCTAGAAATGATCCAAGCTATTTTTAACTGAGTTTGCAAATACCTCAAGACTGGCATGAATAGGAAAGATAACAAAGTGACATAGCCAAGTAACGAATGATGATAGATTCTGAGTTGCTCTAGAGTATAACAGACTATAGCAGCTAGATAGAATACTGGAATAAAGCTTTGATACGTAAGTGCCCTAAAATATGAAATGGGTTAATTAAAAGAGCTTTCAACCTCAGCAATTGGCGATGCATTTTCTTCGTTTCGTTGCTCATGTGCGATGCCGCTTCTTTCAAATGAGCTAGAATTTTGTGTCGCAGGATAAGTATAACAATGTATACTGGGACAATAGGTATGGTCTAAAACTGCGTATTATATCATCCTGTACAACACAATTGGTGAAATTGTTTTGGGAATTTTTATCGCCTTTTTCCTATTTTCTTTCGAAATTAAAAATTCTCATTTTTGTTCAAAGAATTATTCTATGGCAAAAATTATACCATATGCAAAACTGCGAAAAGAACTCGGAACTTCAAAATATCCTCATGTCCAGTTACTTGTACCCCTCCAAACGTTTCATTCGGATAAGTCTTCCAGGTTATTTGCTTCAGTTTTTCTGGGTCACCATTATCAGTCATTAGGAGTGACTGAAAAGTAATATTTGATCAGGTTGCGAAAACAAGGAATTACTGATTGAAGAATAGTCGGAACTGAGATAGCCAGCAGCACAACCAATAACTGCCTCCTTGTCGGGGATTCATGATTTAGCACGTAATATCGGTAACCAAAGCTCAACAACAATGACCACAGCGTGTGGGCGTAGCAATGCAATAGCAAAGCGTAAAGACGATAGCAAGTATACGGACCAATCAAGATGCAAGGACCATGTGAAACATAAGTCATAGTTCTACCGACTGGTAATAGTCTAGATTGACTCTGTACATTTTTGGTTTTTCTAAAACACTTCTAGCCATACCTAACTTGCGTTAGAAAGTCGAAAATACATGATCCATAATCGGTCAATGCAAAATTCAAAAGTAACACTGAATATACTCTCATGATCTTCGGGGTGCGACATATCACCAAGTAAATTAGCAACGAGTTTAAAAAGATTCCTGGAAATTTGAATGAACGAATTCGTGCCAATCATAAATTCTTACCCAAGAAATCGAGCGTTGTATGCAGTAGAATAGAAAGAATATCAGCAAGTTCACGAGAGCTTGGTTCTTTCATATGGCACTTAGTTATTTGAGGAATAATTTTCTTTTTCCAAATCAACGACAAAAATGTTCAAATCAGTAACTAATTTTTTAATGTAAATATGTAATATTTTATCAGGAATGAAAGATGGGCTAAATAATATAACAATTTCCTAGTGGCGAACCCACCTAACTTTGCCTTTTTGTATTCACTTTCGTTTCGCCACAAATTGAAATTGATCTTAGGTATACTTCTCGTCTACAGACGATTCCCCCTTTAACGAAGAAAAGACACACCCCTTTTATTTATCGTCATAATTGTTAAAAAATCTAAAGTTATCCGTGGCGGATTTGCTCTAGAGAAAGCGAGATAGTATGTGACGTTTTATTTCTCTGCAACCACTTTTATCCCCCTCTCACTCTAATATAAGCGTACTAGCCCATCGTGCATATCTAGTCAGAAAAAGGGCTGATCTAAAAACACCTACGGTATGCACGTTGTCTCCCGCCCACTGATTTTTGCAATTTGCTCGCGCAAAGGGGACGCTCGTTAATGGAGGGAATCGAGTGATGTCTACTTGTTATTTATATTCAAATTGGAGAAAATTTTGTATTGGGTATTAGCTGTAAATTGGAACGACTTTCACGTTTGGAGTATTTGCCAGTCGTCGACAATAAAATAAAGTTGGTTGATGTGATTATCATTAATTTCATCTAAAATTATTCTTTCAATAAAAATCGTGAAATAATAATTATTCAATGGACATGAAACAGACAACTCTCTAAGAGATCCGAAAGTGATGAGGATAATTGTAACTCAAATAAATATTCTTTAACATATTGTATTTCAAAACAAACCTAGGGAGCACTTTCGTCAGACGAAAAAAATATAGGGGGTAGGTCGCAAGGGGTTTCTGACGATCGTCCTCCCTAGGACTGATCATAATAAAGGTTGTAATGGAATATCATCATGCTTTAGTTTTGTAAAATAATAATTAAAGTTTGTTTTAATAATCTTAAAATCAAGATTTTCTTCAGATTGAATGAATTTTTTGAGCATTTGTTGTTCGAAATTAATGATCTTCGTTTTCAAATTATCTTCAAGAAAGTTTAACGGAGAGCAGTTTGTAATGGAAATAGAGCGAGTGATTTTGTGCCTTCAAGATGAAATACTCGAATCAGCTCTATCAATCACAGCTGTTTATCGGGAAAGTGGTTCACTTTGTGAGCTCAAAGAAACAAGCCGGATTTGCATTTTGCCTGGAAGAATTTGACAACAACTGGCACTCCAAAATAACACAAAAGCGTCTATAAAATGCCCTTCTCATCGCGGACTGGGGTATTTGAAGTTCTGCAAAATGGTGATCAGATCATATTTTCCCATACGATTAAATTATATCAATAAAATTTAAGTTATTGAATTAAGGATGCATTTCTTCGTTGCTTGCGGCCTTCTCGTTGTCGGCCTGGTCCTCTACGCCGATGCTCGTCCAGCTTCTGCTGGTATTGCAGTTTAAATTTTTATTCTATAAAATAATAATAAAATAAGTACCTTATAGATGTCGCGCAAAAGTTTGATCCTAATGCATTCGGAAAATCCGCTTTCAAATCTCGGAAGTTGATTAGTGATAAGCGACCTGATAAGATGGAGAGTCAAGATGATGCGGTGAGTATTTACAACTCAAGAATGAGAATTAAAATGATCTGCATTTTAAAAATGTGGATAATCGTTTTAATTTAATAAAATAGAATAATTAGATCGCCGCCATCATCTTAGACAAGGACCTAACTCCTCAGCAGAAGCTGGACAAGCTCCATAAACTGCCCGGCGCTGAGGACGATACTGCCGAAACTGTATGTCTAGACTCTAGAGAGCACAAGTACCTCTCCCTTTGTGAAAGAGAGAAAGAAGGAAAGCCATTGCATGGGTTGTCTTGCGATGAATTTGCATTAGAATATGCGACGTTTTCTAGATTTTCATAAATAATATTAGTAAATTCGATTATGGAGAACATTTTTCTCCGTTGGAACGATTCATGAAAAACCCACTCAATGTTCAAAATGGATTTCAAAGTTTATGCCATTTAGTATTTTTCCAGAACGAAAAGGAACTTGCTTTGCTCAAGAAGATGGACGAGTTCTTCAAATGGTACAAGTCTGACATTTATGACAAGGCTAGCCCAAAGGTAGACTATTCTGGTCATTAAAAGAGCTGCATTAATTCAGTATTGACGAATGAGACTTAAATTAATCGGGTTTGACGATAATTTCGGATACATTTTGGTAATAATAGTAGAATGTAAAGAAAGGTTTAACAGAATTTAAGGTGAAGTCTTATGACCTAAATTTAGGTGAAAGAGGCTCTCGGAAAGATGGAGGCCATCTTCAAAAAACCATCTCAACTGAAAGGTGTTTCTGAAGGCGAAGTTAAGAATAAGGTGGGTAAAGTTTGTTCTGAAAATTTTTAATTGACAGATTTAGATGGAGGCTATCGTTGCTCCATTGAATGACATGGAAAAGTTCGAATTCGGCGTGTCCATTCTCAAGGCTAAGGTAAAATAATTGTTTTTATTATCCACGTATCTAAGCAGATGGGTGATTGTATTTCATGAAATTTAAATTTAGTCGAAGCTGGAAAAACTTGGAATCCTGGACGATATTGAAGACCTTGCTGACGAATCTACTTAAGCACCGCGAATTTGGAATTCTTAAATTTTTCTTTTGTAAATTGATTTTTACTGAAATGCAAATAAATTGATTAGTCATCTTCATGAGTGCATTTTTGGACGTTTACTTGCAAAAAGAGAATTTACTTCAATGTAGTATATTGCGTATGTCAAAGGTAAAACTAATTAGAAGTTTCGATATAAGTTATATGGCAACAGAAAAGTGCTGAGGAATTTGCCAACTGGAAATTTCTGAATCGAATGAACCCCATTTTGATCTGAAAATATGAACTTTCGAAAAACAAACCACACCATGATGATCAGCGTGAAAAACTGAACAATACATGTGAAAATCAGCCAAATCGACGAACCCCTGTTCCGCGTCACTTTGAATAATACTGACATTCACTCTCAATGCAACGTCACAACAATTATGATTTGTTTAGCAACTAACTATCAACGAATTTGACAAGTGCGCATTGGAGAAGTCGAAATGATTTATTCA
The DNA here is from genome assembly GCA_964036155.1 of Diploscapter coronatus. Lineage (NCBI taxonomy): Eukaryota > Metazoa > Nematoda > Chromadorea > Rhabditida > Rhabditidae > Diploscapter > Diploscapter coronatus. The sequence continues at coordinate 83,122,771 of OZ038422.1, read as the reverse complement.
ATTGCTTGACTATAACCAAAACATATCTCTGTCAAAGATCAGGTTCTCAAGAAGACAGCAGCGGCATTTTCCATCTGATTCGGACAAGTCCCGCCAGCCGCTGAATAAGTTTACAAGAGGAGGCCGATTGGCAACAGCTGATACAGTTTCGAGTAGAAGTTCTTTCGTTATTGAAAGGAATACCTCGCGAACAACCCCAACCTAAACCATATTATTTTATTGGTCAGATTCAATTTAAACTTTTAACAAAGTAGTGGCCTCTATGGTTACTGATTTTGAGCATTAGTCTGGTTCAGAATAAAATATTTTCTCGTTTTTAATAATTAAAAAATCTCTAGAGATTTATTGATTCAATCTCCAAGCATAATATTTAAGAAGGAGCCTTACAGTAGGAACATTTCTAACATCATATCGCACCCGAAATTCCACCTTATATCCGTCCTTTATTATTTTACCTCTGAAAATCGTAACTTTCGTTTACATTCGAGTTCATTAATTGAATAAACACGTTTAAATGATATTGAATTGTATAAGTGAAGGTAATGGTGATAAAATTGAAATAACATTGAAGATCTATCATCGAATAATTAATTTACTTACACGTAAAGAATTATATTATCGCCGATATCTTTAGTCTCAATCTCAATTTCGTTTCCAAATTCTCTTAGCAGAAGTAGGCAGCCAGCTCTAATGGAGAATTTGCCGGCACTTAGATTCAAGTCCAATCGCTTGCATTTAGTTTCATATTTATCCACATCGCAATCACACATCATCTGAATAAGTGAATTATCTCCTATATATTGGTGCATATTTTACTATAGAAGCTTCGAAGGGTAAATGATTTCAACCACTACATGGTTTATTGAATAGATCAAGAAGTGTTGTTGTTATCATTATGCAGAAGAAAGTAAGTTGGGAGTAATTTTTAATGTAGATCTATCATTACTTTATTTCCCACAATCCTGCGCCTGGATCTCATTTTTCTCTTTTCTTATCCGTCTCTCGACTTCAAACGCTTTCCCATCTCACTTTTCTCATTCTCATCTCTTCTTTCCCAATAACATCTAGCCGAAAATATCAAAGAAGCAAATAACTGTAACGTAGTGATTAGTGTTTTGAGTACGAGCAAATCAGCCAACGACGTTATTGTCTCTCCTCCATGTGAGAATTCTTGACATAATTTGCTTAAAGAGTGAGAAAGTGTTAAAATTGGGAGACATATAAGAAACGGGAAAAATGTGAGGCCCAGGTGCAGGTTTGTGGGAAACCGAGAGTACCTGCAGCAATTGAAAGTTACTTTTCTGAAACTTCTATGGCAAACAGGCATGTCAACACCTGTTGACAACCCTGATAGTATATGATTGATTTAACGGAATACACGAATAATCTTGAGGAGCAGTCCTTCGGTCATCGACATTATTTCCGAGCTACTGAAGTTGTAGTTGATTAGCAACCACCATGGCTCGAGTAGCGACCATTCAACATCTTCAAGATTTTCACGTCCATCAAGTATGGTCTCCATATAATAACGCATATGCTAACCTCAATGTTCAAACTGCGGATCTATGTGGGGCAACATGTGAATCCGCAGTCTCTGCGAATGCAAGCGGGTCAGTGTGAGTCCACATTCACTCACATCGACCCGCAGCACTGGAGATCCGCAAGTTGTCCCACATGGATTCGCAGAAATAAGATGTTAAAGAAGTCAAAAAGAAGAATATGCTAGATATGAGCCATATCTTCGTGCATATCTCACAGGCTAAATGTTTCCCTAAAGTGACATTACGGACCCTCTAATACATTAATTTTTTTTAATAGAAAAATAATTTTTCTACTTCAAAAATAGATTTCGATCTAAATCTTATAAAAATCATGACTCAGTTCTATAATAACTACAAATTTTATAGCTCATACGATATTTCGCATCCATTCTTCCTTCAGCATTTGATCTGGGTAATCGCTTGATGTCGATCGAATCGCCCAATGATCTAAAGTCACAACGAGATAATAAGTCATTGTCGAAATTATTCCAAATTTTATAATTGATTTCCCAGAGACATTTACTTTTTCTGAGCTTTTCTGCACTCTTTTCTAGAAATCTTTCGCTTTCGTTCAGAAAAGACAAAAATCTAATGGGCTATCCACTATGCCAGTGTCATGATGCGAGAGCTCACATTTTGGAACTATGCCTTTGGCCAGCAAATGAAAGAATGGGAAACGGAGAGATCTTGAGAGACTCGAAAAGTAAACGTTTCTGGGGAAAGCTTCTATAAATGAAAACGCACATCGACTAGAAGTTTTCCCATTGAATACTGTAGGAAGATCAATATATTTTGGGCAGCAATATAAATATGGCTTCGTCATCATAAAACACTTATCCAAGGTTAATAAGACACGAGATAACAGGTTGACATTGTGACTGATTGGAGACTAAATTTAGTTACAACTTTTCTCCAGAATATAACATTAACATTTGTAATTGCATAAAAATAATAAAAATTAAGCCTATCAATAATAACACCTACAATTGAAATGCACGGTACATCGGCACGATACAGCATAATTGGTAACAACCCCAGAACATACGATGCAAGTTGATTTTCTAGGTAGATAATTATGACTTGACGATTTCGTGCAGCAATACCTAAAGTACGAAAGAAGGTTTGGAACACAGACAAATACTATTCATTTTGTCATTCATGCTTAAATTTAGACGCATTATTATATTCTTTTCAATAATAATAAATAATAATCCTTCTGATGTACAGTAATTAGAAACATTGAAATACCTACCCTCATTGTAACAGTTCATAAATAATTTCCGATATTCGTCCATTGTTGGTGGTGAATAGTATTCTTTTGCACCATTTTTCCGAATATATTCGAATGAGTGGTAGGCTATGCTATGCTTATACTTAATGATAAACTTGTATGTCAGGTGGATAGTAATTCCAAAGGGTTTTCCACCGTCACTTCCAAGACATATCTGAAACTTATTAATGACTTTGCGGTTCGTGAAGATACTATCAGGAATGATTTATAGTTCAAAAGATAAAGTTAAGTGATCGCCTGATATAAAATTTAAAATATACATATGCAGAAATTAAAGATTCAAATTATAGATCATAAAAACTAGAAAACTTACATCGAACATCCATAAGAATTTATCACAAGCGTCGATATAGAAGCCTCCATATTTCAAAATTGGATAATTTTTATGCGGTCTTCGTAGAATTTTTTGAAGTCGCTTATTTACCGCCGCCATAGTTCTAGCATCATCATAGTCCAGTCGATTTTCGACCAAGTGAATTAATTCAAACGCCAAATTATTCAATAACATAATATGGAGTTTATATTAGTTGTGTTGATTCTGAAAATGAAGAATACGAACGCGATAATATATAGACTTAGAATCACTTATTTGTATTGATTATTGTCGAGTATTCTACAAATACAGAGCCTAAGAAACATTGAAAAACCACTTTTCGCGCTATTTTCTCACTTGTCAGGCTATTATTCTCTTCTCAAAATCCATTTGTCACGCTATTTTGTCTCAAATGATGATCAGAAAATACCTAAAATATGAAAATAATCGAGAAAGTCAACTTAGCATTTAGAGGAGCGTTCCAAAAAGTCGTAATTTTGATGATTTCAGATGAAATACAATTTCATTATTGGCTGTTAAAACCAATTATATTGAACTTAGACTTTTGAATCGATTATCTCGTGGAAAACCAATTTCGATGACGATTCATTAACATAAAGCTTAAAATGAAAGTTCATTTCTGTTCTATGTTGAAATTTGTTAAATCGACTCTTCGATTACGAAATTTGGAGCGTTTTGTTCGATGCTTTTAATTTCCCCTGAACTGACAAGAATCTTCGAATTATGTGTTGATGGTACATTTTAAGTTTTCCAACTGATCAGAGAAATCAATTTCTACCAACTTCACATCCGTTCAAATTCAATCTTTATCGTTTGTCCGTATGAAATTTTTGAATTCTCAATTTTTCTTTGTTTATCTTCACCTAATCTCATTGTCAAAATTCTATCCATTCACATTCCACCTTCAATTCTTGTTAGAGGCTCACTCTATTCCTTTATTCACTTTACTCTTTAAGAGTAAATGTCAGGAAAACCAAAGTCTTAGCAAAGGGGTGTTTCCAGGGGTCCGTCGATGTGGCTGATTTTTAAATATTGTTTAGTTTTTCACGCTGATCATCATGGTGTGGTTTGTTTTTCATAGAAATGATCGTATGCAGGATTACGGTAGCTTGAAATTTCGACAGATCCAACTTCGGGAAAAGATTCATAACTTTCTTATTTCTGAGCCAAATCAAACGCGGTTTTCAGCATTAGATAGCCCATGAAAAACTACAAATAATGTAACTACAACCACCTGCTATGATCAACAACTTCCCGCTAAAAAAACTAATTTCCGAAAATGCATAGCTCCCTGTGTGCGTGCACATTTTAGAGTAAGTTCTGGAAAAAAAAAGTTGATCAACTTGAAGGGCTCTACAAGATTTCATGAAAAACTCCAACGCTAGCTCACATTACACTTGTAAGCACAGTATGGGTATATAGGGTAATTTAGGCTAATTTTTCTTGTCAAAAATAATTCTCAAAAATTTTTACATCATTCTCCTACTCAAGATCTACAAAATAAAAAAATTATTATTCAATTTGGTTTAGAAATAAGGAAGCTATGAATTTCTTCCCGAGGTCGGGCCTGTCAAAACTTCAAGCTACCGTAATCCTGCATACGATAATTTGTTTAATGAAAAACAAACCACTCCGTGAGAATCAGCATGAAAAACTACTAGATATGTGAAAATCAACCAAGTCTGAAGACTGCTGGTCCGCACCCCTTCCTTGAGACTGGTTTTTACTGACACCCTCTTAAGCACCGCGAATTTGGAATTCTTCAATTTTTCTTTTGTAAATTGATTTTTATTGAAATGCAAATAAATTGATAGTCATCTTCATGAGTGCATTTTTGGATGTTTACTTGCAAAAGAGAATTTACTTTAATGTAGTATATTGCGTATGTCAAAGGTAAAACTAATTAGAAGTTTCGATATAAATTATATGGCAACAGAAAAGTGCTGAAGAATTTGTCAACTGGAAATCTCTGAATCATAGTCGAGTCTCTGAGCTTCTTTGTTAACGAACATGATAATAATCTTCATATACTTGAATTATAAATTTTTATTTGCTCCTCTTTGATATCTTACATCATTATTATGAGTTAGGGATAAGAACCTTTGATTATGTATTTATCATCAAATAAAAAGATGTGGAAAAAGCAACGAGTTGCTGACTAAAGCTGATACTGAAATAGGATAAAATATTTGCCACTGGGACGGGGGACGAAAGAGAGGTGATGAGAGAAATTTGTGTGAATTGAAATTATCTCATACGACTCGAATATAAAAAAAAAAAAAAAGATTTTACTAAATTGCAACATTTACAGAAAGAATTTGATTTTTTAAACAAAATACGTATTGAAGCATAGGCTTCCAATAATGATGATTATGATAATAATAATAATAAGCTCCCATTGATAAGATACGAAAATTGACAACTGTATGCTCGAGATGATATCACAAGAAATGAAGAGGGAAAAACGAGGTAAATACCCAAGAAAGGATTAGAGTTGGATGATGATCCATTCAATTAGCAAATAACACAATCTGGCTGCAGGCATTCATCAGAACAAGAGAGTTTGCATGTCATTTACAATGTACTCTAGGGGAATATGTTTGATCTTAGGATTATGCAATCTATCATATGAAATGCGTGGTTTTCAAAAATTAAAGGACAAACTATAGGATGAGAAAATAGCTGTCTTTCATGATATCCATCTACACCCAATTGTAATTCTTACCCAGCTCTTGCTGCAAAAAACGTAATACGATTTTGCAGAAACTGGACAGAGTTTACAAGTTGACTTGGATAGAGTTGCTGCAGAAGGTTGAAAATAACGTATTTCATATCACATGATATTTTGTACTTGGCAGGTAATAGTTCTAAGCAATAATGCAATAATGAGCACATCTAATTCATAATTATCGAGATTATCGAGCCGCCGCACCAACCATCGCGGAGGTGTTCTGCGCCAGGCCGTTCGATGGAGCAGACTGCTTCTTTGTTGGTCGATCCAACGAACTCAACGAATCGTAACTGTCCTCGGAAGCACCAGAGTCCGATCGCTAAACATTGACAAATTAATCTCGAGTTTTAGAATCCAATACTTGCACCATCATAGAATTACATATGAATTCAGATATCGAATAAATCGAAGTAGAAACGATTCATGATAAATTTAGTTTACAAATTCAATATTTTGAAAAGAAAGGATTTCGAATGAAATTTGAAATAGAAAAAAATAGATTGAAATCAACTCACTTTACTCTTAGTGCTCTCCTTCACCGGATATCCAGACATGCTCTGCTTCAACAGCTCGTTTTCACGAATCAGTCGCTCAATTTCGCGTCTTTGCTGGGCGATTATTTCCTAGAATTCAATAATTTCTACATTTCCCAAAAATGAAATTTACTTCTTTAGTCAGATCGAGACTGGGGTGCTGAGCAGTGAGTTGGAGCTGCTGTTTGTGGGGCTTGGCCATTTCGTAGTTGTTGTTCCAGTTTGACATCCTGAACGTACGTATTTGAATAGCGTAAGAGAACAGACTATTTGAACTATTTTCGAAAGTTATAGTTTCTCACGCAAATATGCTATAGAGTGTTGATAAAAAACATTTCTGATATTGTTCACAAGCAATAATATCAGTACTTTTCCAAGCCTTATAACCTCGAAAAATGTATCCTTATAAGTCGATATATTTTCAAAATTAAAAGAAATGTACCTCTCCCAATTTTCAGGCATCACATCGATGACAGTGGGTCTCAGCGGAGTCTGTCCAGTCTGCCCATTCTGTCCATTGGCTGGATTCTGTCGCATCTGTCTTGGATTCGTTCTTATCAGACTGGCTTTGCTTCCAGGACCAGGCATCGTTTGTGAACTGCTGCGTGGAGAGATTTCACAGTCGGGTGGAACTGCGTACACCTCAAACAACAACAATAATTTGCACATCGATGAAAGGCTTTTTTATTATTATAACTAACTAGAATTTTATTATTATTATTATTTTTTAAAATCATGCATTTTGCAAATGTAATAATGTTGATAAGGAGGAAAAATGGGATCAAATTTTTCAAGAAGTTGATGAAAATCTATTTGAAAATCAAATGCTACTTTTGGAGATGTTTTCTACTGACCGGCTGATAGTGATATCCATGAATGATGTCCGAATCATACGGTGGGGGGCTGGGTCTCCTCTGGTAGCTGTGATAGGCAGCCTCTCTGTCTCGTTGATGATATCCATTCGCGTGGCTGGGATGCTGTTTGCCCGAGTTGGAAGAGGAAGAGGCAGTCGAAGTGTTGCTGTAGCTGGCTGTGCGATTGGCAGCCGGGTGCAGAGACTTCGAAGCGGATGGACGTTCGAGAGATGGGCTGTCACCGGCTGAAATTTCGTATTTCAGCATTTCTTTTATTCGCTATGAAAAAGATAGCGAAATTGATCATTCCAGAGATTTGGAGATGTCATGTCTTTTTTAGCTATACACAAGAGAAGGCGCAATCGTAATGAGTTTTAGGGTGGAAGAGAATTTTTTTCTGGATATTTTTGGAAAGCAATGTCCTTCTAAGACATAGCCCTAAAATAATTTCTTTCAAAATCAGGAGAGAATCTCACCATAAGCAGGTTGCGCATTCCCATATCCATTAGCAACTGCGGATGCTTGCTGGATCGCACTGAGTGCACTCAGTGCACTGCTTCTCTCAATCGGGGACGAGCTGCTGGACGAGTTGCTGTAGCTGCTGTGGTTGTTCGTGTGGTACCCAGACGATGCGGGCTGCATGGACGTGCTGTCGATCGATGGCGAGCCCGCTACATGCCCATTTATGGGCAGACCGGCCTCCATACCGCCTCTCTGTCTCTTGCCCTTCACGATTCGGCTCCGAGGCTTCTCGTCAGGCTCTGAGTCCGTGTCGTCGTCTCGAACGTCGCCAGATGACGTGGTCTTTTCTGAGGTGCGACTGGATGAAGTGCCTGTTTCGTCAGACAGTCTTGTGAGATGATGTCTGAAATTCAATTAATAGAATTCGAAACTCTGACTTAGTTCTATCTTCAACTCGTATTTGGAAAAAAATCACGGTAGTTGAGATTTTATAGGTTTTCTACAGGATGTTCATTCATAATTTCCCCACTTATTTTTTAGATAACTTTTTTTTTCGAAAAAATATGCACATTCGTTGAATTGTTGTGGTACTACACTTTTATCCAAGAGTTAAATCTAATGAGCTATTCTTTCATACACCACAAATAATGTACCTGTGAGGGGTGGTTTGAATTGCCGAGCTGAGGACGTAGTCGTCGTTTGTTGACAGATCAGTGGCAACTCTGCTAGATCTGGCTGCATTGCCCTGATTAGGGGTGGCGCCATTCGACATGACGAGGGCCTGTCCATTTGGAGGCGTGGCTCTGTAGGCAGGCACATTCTGATTCCTGCTGTCTCTGTGATTGCCGACGGGAGTGTTCGGACTGTTGTCATAGTCGCTCGAGGTCTGAGATATTCGTATTCATTGATTTTGAAATCAAGTATTTATTTTATCAAACATATGCGGAAATCAAGATTTTCAAATCAGTAGCTAGAGAATAGCAAATAACTATAGATTCAAATTTAGAACAACTCTGATTCTAAAAATTTAACGAAAAGGATTTTTTTTCGCTATAAGTCTGTAATACCTGATGAATGACGGGGGCAGGTCCGCCATTTGCATTTTGAACGCTAGCAGCATTTCCCCCTCTGTTCACAGCCAAGTCAATCAGAATTCCCCTCAGATCGATGAGGTGCTTGTCGACGAGCGTGCATCGCGAGTGCACCTCGTCAGTCCACATCTCATCCAGATAGGTGTTCAGCAGAGACAGTTCCTTGCCGAGATCGACCACTACATCGGTTGGTACGCGGTCGATTGGGCTGGAAATTTGACAATTCAATATAATAATTATTGTTTTTTCTTGTGATTACAATTTTCGTTTTTCTTATGCTTAGTTGTAAATGCTATTACAAACAACGTATTGGATCACTTTGAATGAAGATCAGCATTTCAAAGTGAGTTTAAGAAAACTTCAACTAACCCAGTAGAAATCCTTCTCAGGAAGTCCTTCATTCTTTGCCACTCCCTCTCGACGAATTCGTTCATGAACTCCATGTAGTGTTCCTTTCCACCGAATTTCGTGAAGTTGGCCAGATTTTGCAGGGTCTTCGCGATCAGAGTCAGGTTTCTGGCTGTCGCTCCGGAGGGGTATTCGGAGACCTGAAATGTAAAATTTAAGAATGTGTGTAAATTTGTCTTATAGTCAGGCAAAACTAGATTCTGAGTCAGAAATGAACTCACGATCGAGAAAAGACTCGGACTGAGAATAGCGGGACAGAGATAGCGAAGGAAGATCGACGAGGAAATGAGGGTGTCAGCCAGACCGCCTCGTTCTTGGGACTCCAATCTCTGTCTCAAGCTGGCGAACACGTCCACCAATTCGGATGGGAATTTTGTCGTGCTGAAAATTAGATTTTTAAAACTTTTGCATTTTTCAACTGTTCAAGCAGCGTTCATTAACTCGAAACAAGAGTTCTAATTTGGTGGAATTGAAATAAAATTTAGATAGCTGAAATTCTACCTCTGAATGATTTTGCCCCAAGCCAATTCCACATGGTTCATGAGCAACTGTCTGTTCTTCTCGAGAGTCGCTTGGGTGGGGTTGTTCAATTTGAGAGGGTCGACTTCGCAGGAGTCCTCTGATCGTAGTGCATTTCGGATGAAATCGCCCAGAGTACTCTGAAAATCAGTATTTAAAAAGTCAGCCTAAAAATGTCGCTTTACCTGTAAATAGTCATCAGCGACTAATTTCATGTAGGCTTCCATGGCCTTGGTGGCTAATGAGTTGCCGCGAAACATTAGGTGGTCGTTGTCTGAAAATCGTTAAGTTAAATTTTATAACAAATAAGTTTAACTATGAGAGAAAGAAAGAAATGTTAGGAAATATTTTTATCCGAAAAAGACTGACTAAAGACCAGGAACGTGGAAGTTACAAAATAACATACGATAAAATAGCAATGAGAAAGAAGATTACAAGACATTTTCTCAGCTCTAGCCTGCACCATTCGAATGCCATGTTGCTTTATACCTTCCAATTGCCTCAAAAATCAATAATCCTCACCCAAAGCATCAACCTCGACCATGATCAAATCGCAGAGGAATTCCTTTGCCAGCTTCTTTTTGTGCAGAATTCTGACGATGGAAGTGGCGAAGTCCTCCTTTGCCTTGACTGACAGAATCGGCTCGAGCTGAGTGCACAGAGGCATGTAGTTGTACGTCAGGAATTGTAGCAGCTCGTCATACGCGCGCATTGGCAGAATTTCGACTGTTTGCCAACGGGCCTAAAACGATAGTATTATTCGGGTACTTTAAAATGATAGAAAAGTAGACTTGGAAAAAGTATTTCGTGAATAATTTTTTCGCAGAATATCCAAAAACATTCGAATTTTACCTTGATCCTGAGCGATGGCTGCTCATCCTTGTTGCTTTTCGCGCCGAGAGCCGTCGCTAGCCGATTCGATTGGGTTTCGGTGGTTGGCGTTACCGTATACCTTAAATTTAAACTTATCATTTTAAGACGTCACATATCAAACATTCTTCAATGCTATCTTCATCAAGTCTACCTGCAATAGTTTCCGAAAATACTCGACACGTGAATGTAGTTCTTTTTGACTTTCACCGTTCGAAATAGCGCTTTTAATAAATTCGACTTTTTCGCTGTATTTGAGAATTCCAGTCCATCAGTTAATTCGGAATAGCACGAAGATACGGTGAGAGGGATAGCGTTATAATCTGAGGGAAGTCCGGCAGAGCGCCGGGTCGAGCACATCTGACAAATCGTGGGCATTGTTTTTTGAAAACCAAGAAAAAATCGATATTCCTCGGAAAATGACGGATCGGTTAGGTAATGTACCTTAGAGGGAATAGAATGATAGGTAATTCAGCAGGGAGTTAGGTCGTTTGACAGGCCATTAGAAGGGAGCGTTTGAATAAGCAGCGCGCCGCATTACACTGTCAAATGCGCTAAATGCCCAAATGCATTTGCCTTTGCTAGAGGGAATTCCAATTCTAATGCTTCTTCCGTTATTTCTGCCAAAGAGAAATAGAGAATTCATTCTAATTCGAATTAGCTGAGAGAAGTCTATGAGCCATGATGAGCCGAAATTATCTATGCGATAGGTAAGAAGGGAATAGGAAAAGTGAAAGTGGGTGGGGCAATTGCTAGTCAAAGTGAGGAGGAGGAGGAGCGATTACTACAGTCACACTCAGGTGATAAAATTGATTTCGATTGAGAATTAATGAATCTAAATAATGGTCGTCTCAATGGGAGTTGATTCGAATTGAACAAAACAGAGAAACAGGAACAAAGGCAATGAAAATTCACTTTTTCTAAAAAAAGATATTTGAATGAACAGAAATTTGCAAAGATGGATGATAAGTGATCATCGAAAAGAAATTGGGTTTTCAATTTTATACTCGAGAAGTTTCAAAATTATTTCTCAACCTATGATAGCGATTGCATCGAGGGCGTGCTAAAATTAGAATAATTTGCATATAAGTTATAATATGCAAATTTGAAGTCGCAAGGGTAAAATGACGAAAAAGATCATTTGAATAAAAATATGACATTGCGTACGGAAATATTCCGTACAAATGACATGAGGGCGAAAATGTGGGTGGTGGTCATTTTTGCCTCTCTGCAGCTTCGCGTCGCTTGTCTGGAGGCCGATTTGTTGCTGCTTGCTCGGACCAGTCAAACACACGCAAAGCTGCTTCTGGCTGTCTGGAAGAGGCTCAATTTTGACGCACCGCAGAAAATATTTCGAGAGGAATCACCGAGTGCAAGTTTTTCCTCACTTCCTCTCGGTCCAGTTATCGTAAACACACTGCGATCCCTCTTTTTGCGGCTTTATTCCCATCTTTCGTTCTCTGTAGTCTCTTCACCTTCCCTCGTCCCTCCTCATCTACCAGCCTTTTGCCTCGGGAACTGTCAAAATTCTGACGGCTCCCTTATTTCTGCTCTTTTCCGTCTCTCAATTCCCCGTTGTATTTCGTTCATCTGGTTCGATTTGAAACCTTGTGAGATTTCAGATTCGAAGTCGACATTTTCCGAGTGTGAAATTGTCGCGCGTTTTCAACTGAAACGTGTGCAAAAAGCAATCGAACCAGAGAATCGGAGGAACGATGATAAGAAGTTCAATAATTGAGATGTTCTGGAGGCAAATGATAAATGGGCAGAAGTTAAGTAAAAAAATGGAACGGTAAAAATCAAGAAAAGTAAGAGTAAAGAGTCGAGTGGGAAAAATGCAATTGACACAGCTACTGAGATAGACATTGACTAGTTTCCCCTTTCTTCATCTTCTTCGGAATCTGAACGGTGTTTCGGCCGGTCAATTTGAGAGAACAGTTCCCAGCCCGCGCCCACATTCTCATTTCTCATATTGCAGTTCGAGAAAAGTGCCAATCGGGATGAAAAAAGGAGCGAAGAATAAACCAGTCGATTGGGAATTGCAGATTGGGTCGGTCATTTTTGCGAGGCACGCGAATCCGCCAAGGACGCAAATCATCAAAAACGCAATTTACTCCTACAAAAACACCGATAATTGACAATTAGGGGAAAATCGAGTGTTTTACGAGCTCAAAATACCACACAATCGCAAGATTGCATGCAGTCAATTTTCATTTTGCAAGACGAAAATAGAGAAAATGCGCTATTTTATCGAAATATTTTTTAGTAATGTTTGAAAATTTTAGTATTTTGAAATAATAAAATGTCAAATGGAGGCATATTGTTTGGATGAGAAATGAGTCATTTCCTCTGGTTTTGAAAGTGAGACTTTTGACTTTCAAATCAGACAAAAGAAGCTAGACGGTTTTGAATTTTGAACTTCGAAAAGAAACTCAAGGTAATCATTAAAATTAAGATTCAAGTGATAAAATTTTGACCTCGATTTGAAATTTCAAAGTGAATTCATGGATTTGCACGTGGGCTAGGATGACTAAACCGTTATTGAAACAATATGGAAAAATAGAACTCTCGAGAATTTATCCCAAGAATTTGATGAAATGACTTGAATCTGAAAGAAGATCGGTTTGGAATGAAGAAATGCAATGACGATATCGAGTACGCATGCATTGCAGTTATCTTTGCTGAATGTTGATAAAAGATAAAAAAAAAAATGAGAAGAGATAAAAGAAGTTTCGGGTCAACCTACTGATTGCCCGCTTAATGGGGTGCTATCATTGAATCTCGAATCATTTTCCCAGGAAACTTAAAGAAGATCAGCCAGAATGATGAAAAGCAAACCGACTTGATTGCAGTGAGAATTGCATTGCACAAGTAGGTGAAGTAAGCAAAGCCAAGTTAAAAGAAAATCACGCGAAGAATTGAAACTCGGACTTTTTCATTGCGAGAATAAAACGCATTCATAATTGAAAGGCAATATTTCAATTGAAAAGTTCGAAGTCATACGTGAAACTGTCGCAAAAAAAGACTTTTTATGCCACTAGACTATAGCGACAGTTGGATGAAGCTGAAGAGAGTGGAACTAATGGGGGAAAACATATTGCACTTGACTTTTTTTTTGGAAAGTTCATACTCTGAAACAAAAATAATAAAGAAAAATTAGCGAACTATCCAGAACAAGCTTTGTCCTCTCTGACAAAGGCATATGAAAGAAAATGAGTGAAAATGAATAACTTGATAGATTCGACAGTGACTTTCTCTGTCGATAGTTTGTGTTGGTTTCGAAAGTGTAAAGTCATTGGATTTTCTCTCTTCGCGAGTATCTCAGCCTGCATTACGGATTTTCCCCCTTGCATATTCGAGTTTTTCTGTGTCAACGGCAAACGAGCTGCGCGCAGAAGATGCTAATAGCAATTTTTCGTAGGACAATGACCGTCGTGTACAGAATTAGATAGATCACTATTTTGTATGATCATATTAAATTTACTTCTCGAAAAGTAATTTTTTTAAAAACATTTTACATCCTTGCAATTCCAATTTTCAATCTCAAAATGCCCTTCTCCTAACCTACTCATTTTTGATTTCATTTTGAACTGTACGATTTGCAACTCTAAATTAATGTCCTTCTTATCGATCTCTTACAGCTACGCAAATGGATGAGTGTATTTGCTCAATTTGAATACTCATTCATTGATTACACACATTTCTAATGAATTGCATTGAAGAACGTTTGAAATGAAAGACTATAAAATTAGAATATTGATAAGAAAAAGTACTAACCATCGCTCGACAGGATGTCTGCTGGTGAGCTGCTCGATGGGAATCTCCACGTAGCCGACCAGAGTGGCTCTGTCCTTCTTCTTTTTGTTCTCTGGCTCACGATAGAGATTCACGCAGACTGTCTTGATTTCAGGGAGCATTCTGAAAAAAGCAAAAATTCATTTTTTGCAACAAAGTTTATGACAATAAACTGGAATTTCGCTAATTGGACTCGAAATAGAATATCGCCAAGTTTAAATTCGTTCCTTTCAGATTCAAAATTCCTACTATCTTTCCACAAATAAAATGACTCACGAGAAATCAAAGTGCTCTCCCCAGAAGACATTGTCGACTCTCGGCTTTGAAGCTGTACGAGCATAGAGGACTTTGTCCAGGCAGAGTTCGCAGTAGAATCTGGAAGAAGAGTAAGGTTATTTTAAAATCATCTTATGAACGTTCATCTGATATTTCCAATCTTCGAATATGATTTCAAAATCTTACTTCTTCTTAGCAGGAACTCCTTTTGCTTCTAAAACCCAGATGAGGAGTCCATTTTCGATGCGCCGCTGCGCGTCTCTCCGAGGATTCATCGATCGACACAGACTGAAAATTGAAAAATTAGAATATTTAGAAGAAAAATCAGTAAATTGCTGATGTTTCTAAATTGCGTCATAATATCCTAATTGTGAAAAACTTGAAAGAATATAGTAGATTTGAAAATATTATCCATAAAATCTGAGGAGATATTATGAAGATCAATGACATGATGATAATGTGATAATATCCAGATATCCCTGGATGATGTGGCGGCTTTGGCACTCATAGATGATGTATAAATAATGTGATGGTGAGAGAAAGCTGAATAGAAGCGCTAAGAATATCGTTGTATAGGAAAGTGATTCCGGAAAGAGTAAGGATGAAGAATGGCAGCAAAGACAGGTAAAGAGGTAAAGAAACCATGGTAGAATATATACAACAGGTGCCATGCGACGACCATCCTCTAAGGATAAGGAAAGTCTAGCGGATACTTATCCCTTCCCTTTCATATACAATTGCTAACTTTCACCTAAGAATAAGAAAAAAGCTAGAATAGCCTTACATCATTTTCACTGTATACATTGACCAGAAATAGCAGGTAGAATCGAATTCCGAAGTCGAAAAGTACGAATTTGAGAAGTACAAGAAAGAAAAAAGTATTTAACTTCGTATAGATTTGGTGCTATTTTAACCTTGGCCACTTTTTTCGCATTTTTTCATTTTAGGCAATCTGACTCATTTCGTTTTTGCCATTTGACTGGAAAAATAGTCACAAATTGTATGGCTAAATGTAAGAAGAATTGCAATGGCAGAATAGCAAAATCGCGTGTAGTTTCCTTTAATTCGAAATAAAATAGTCTAATTTTTATCCTAGACTTCTCGTCCAGTCAAAATAGGTTCGCGAGTAGGCGGCTATTTACTCCTACAATTTTCTAAATTTGTAGTGAAATAATGGGCAATCAGGTGTGAGAATTTTTGAAAAATCGTAAATTTTCATAGATGGACCTAGAAAAATACAAAAGCAGGATGAAAGCGAAAAGCAATTACTCAACAAAAACTGAACAAGAACAGGGACAGGGACAGGAAAGTGTACAAGTGTATCTGTGTGTCTGCCTGTCTCTGGATGAGGAATAGGTGGTTATGGGTAATGTTGTTGAGGGGGCTGGAAATGGGATATGGTTCGGTTGGGAGCAGAGAGAAAGGAAGAGAAAGGGCTGACCTCTGTGACCAGTCCCCTGCTTCCCTCATTATTTCCCCTCTCCCCCTATTACGTGCCCCGGGCATAGTCTCTATGTGCTCATGAAACGCCCCTGTCCCCATGGCCCTGATGCGTAAACAAATAAGGCCACAAAGAGATAATCGCCAAATTGCAATTCAAACAGAAAATCGCTACCCAAAATAACCGAAAAGAAACAATAAGAAGTATTTTCAGAGGATTTTTGATCTAAAGGCTTATTTATTTTTTTAAATACTATTTCTGAATAGAGAAAAATCTTAAGAAAATAGATTTTCTAGAAATGTTAAAATTGCAGAATAACATGAAAAATCAATTTTCCAAAGTAGTTTTTCCCTAACAATTTTCAGTTTTTTTCCATTTCATAAAACGCCTTGTAATCCTATTGAGATCACATAAGTTGTATCTGAACGACTGAATGTCCAAAAGGAACGTTTAGAACTTGCAAAGAAGTAAGAAGGCGAATTGAATAATGGTATTGGAACGAAACACGATACTGGTGATGATATGTGCAATGCAGAAAAGGGCGAAAAGGCAAGCAAGTGGAAAGGAAGAGAGGGAGCGTCGCATTCAAAAATACAGTGCAAGGTAGTGAAATTGCAAAGACGACAGGACCAAGTGATTGCAGAAAAATTGGAGAGGCAAAGAAAAAAGTCAAAACCCCCACTCGTTCGTTCACCTTTTCCTTCAAACGCAAACCTTTTTGCCTCCCGAGTTCGACATTTATCCATTTTCTCTTCTTCCCTTACCTCTACAGGGCTAATTCATGAACTTACACACCGATTTTCGCATGCTTCAAGGCACTTTTCAGGGAGAAATGGGAAATAACGGGATAAGTCAAGAGATTCCAGGAAAAAGTTGAAAACCTGACTGAAAGTGAAATGATTTTTCTCGTGGAAAAGTTTAGAAGATCACAGAACCCACTCATTTCCGACAATTTATGATGTGTATGTTCGAGTTTTATCTATCTAGTCTCTGACATCGAAATTTGAATGCCGAAATTACATGTGGTGGGAAGCACTTAGCATTTGGTTAGTCGGCGAGGTCTTTCAGATAACTCGTCCCTTTTTTCGTTCCCAAAATTACGACCGGACTTTTTGCCTGTCGACTATCGTGTTTTCGAAGAAAATCAATTGGCGACCTTTTTTGACTCCGCATTTCTGTGGACGGGAAGAGTCGCGTTGGTCGATGGAAATGGAGAAATGAAATGACGCGGTGAAGGAGAAGGTGAAAAATGACACTTTTGCGAGGAGAATGGGGAACTGACCGAGAAGAAAAGTGGAAGACTTTCGAGTCGAGTCAAATGCACAGACAGTCCTTTGAAATGCTGCCAGATGCACGATTTGAATAAGTTCGCAGAGAAAGTCTTTCTTCCAATGATGAAGGACAGAGCTCGAAAATTGCCTGGAATATCTCAAAACCCCACAGATGACCGCTTTATCCTCCAAAATTAATTACCAATTTGCAGATATCTGGCAATAAGATACTGCCCCCTTTGAGACTAAGGCTAAATTTAAAACTGAACGACTCACTTGTTTGAAGATGAATGTTCTCGGAAATGTAGTCACGAGCAGAATGAATTGCTAATGAATGAAAAATGCTCGTTTTGGGACAGAAATGCAGAAATGAGCGAGGATGAGATCAGAAGACAGAATCGCTAACAATTCCGCCCCCTCGCCCCATTCTTGTTCACAGAGCCAGGGGCTGCATTTGGGAGAGAGTCATAACTATGAATGGAATATTGTGAAATATGGGAAAATCGAAATAAAAAATAAAACTCATGTTTTCTCCATACAATTTCTCATTATTGACAGGAAATAGCATTGAATTTAGGAAATTCGATGAAATTTCTGGATGATCCAATTTAGAAAAGCTAACTTTAGAAATCTGAATCTGCAAAATGAAATTTGCAGAAGAAATTGATATTGATTAGATTTGATACTGATGGTGATAAGGTCGAATTCGAATTCAGTGAAGAGGATGGGACTATTTCGAGAGACCGTATCAATTCAGATCGGAAATGAAATCGAAGTGGGAAAAACCTGTGAATGGAAGGAGTGAATTTTGATTGAAACAGGACAGAAAATAAGAAAGTCTGGTTGATGTTCAGAGGAACGAGGAAAACATCGATAGAGAAAATAGGGAAGAAAAGATAGTAACCAAAGACCTGTTGCGTGGGAAGCGATTGAGAAAATGGAAGAAAAGTTAAGAAACTGCAAGACTACAAACGTGATGGATGTGTGAAAACAATATAAGAAGAAGAAGAAAAAAGACCGAGATACTTGACGGATAGATTTTGAAATCCCCCATTTTGCAAAGTGAAACTAATTTGGAATACTCGAAAACATGTCCTAATCCTTTGAAGAACTCGATAGTTACCGTAATCAAGTGATTTCAAGTAGGGGTAAGAAATTCTTGATGCTTCAGGAAGTTCATCTTGAAATGATGATGAATAAACGATAATGAGTTGGAAATGTAGCACTAATGAAACGTAGTGCGGAATGGCTTGGGGATGGTTAAGCTGCCGGAAGGCTGATGAAACGAAGCAGAATGGAGGATGAAGTCAAAAACGAGCTCGGAACGAATGATTCACTTAGAGAAGCAGAGATGCGAGAGGATGAAGCTTGGAAATTAAAGAGGGAAAAAGATGAAAAGATGGAGAAAAAGAAAGACCGAAAGAAGGACCGGTCAGACGCGTGTGGCAAATGAAAGACAGAAGAAGCTCTGCACGTAAAGGCAAAGAGACAAATCGTCCAAATCCGACGAACAAACAGCTCGAATAGCATTAATCAGCGATTTGAAAGAAGTGCAGATCATATTCATTCATTCCAATAGAGAATTTTGAAGAAAAAATCACCGCACGAACTGTAAACTTCACGCTGCTTTCTTTCAAATAATGGCTAAAATCCGCTTTGTGAAAAGTAGAAATAGAATTCGAACTAGATCTTTTAAAGAATCAAGCATCAACAAATGGAAATGCAAATTGGGGAATTGAGATATGAGAAGATAAAATCAATAATTCATTGGAAGTCGTGAATTTTATGGGATCAACCATAAATAGATGTGAATGAATGGCTGGAAAAAGATAGGATTTAGCTGTCAGAGAGTTGTTCGAGTGACTTTCTGTTGGAATGGAAGGCAAACCAGATGACCGAGAGATTTCGATTTCCTGTGGGCAAAAGGCTTGTCGCGCGGATTTGCGTTCTCTCGATGAAAGGATAACTGGAAACCGCAAATCATAGGGAGATCCGCTACCTTTGACTAGACAGACAGAACTTGTCTTCATAACAGAATAACCGTCCATCCGGTGTTTTGTAAGGTTCGTAAAGTGGTAAATATTATTTGAAAAGTGAAGAGATGGGTGGCGATGACACAAGATGAGAAAAAGTTGCTACTTAACAAAATTTACAAATGATCAATTCACCTTCCAAATCTATGACAGTTCCAAATCATTTCACTTCCAATTTTTTTTTGCAATTATGACAAGAAATTAGGGAAAGATAAAGATTTGTGGTGAAAAATACAAGGCTTCTTTCGCAAAACTCTACTCTTTTCTTCTTCTTCTTCTCTTTCTCACCTTTTCCCTGTGCCTATTTATGTGGGAACCAATTTCGATTCCACTCTACTCCATTCTCATTTACCATTTACAGTCAGAGTCAGAGAGTCAACCTATTCCATTCCTTTCTTCTATTCTTATTTTTCATTTCTCCAATCTCCGCCTTTTCAAAGGGACAACGACAATTCTCCTTCAGATTTGAGATTTCATTAGAAAGAAGGAGGGGGGAAGGGAGGGACTAATAAGCCTAAAAATGGCTGTGGAATAGAGGGCAAAATGAGGAATTTTGACTAAAATGCCAAATTTGGGAGAAATGACGGACCAGAAGAGGCTGAAGGGGAAGGATACAGAAAAAGGGAACAGCGGGAAAGAATCGGGGCTAATTTAGAAACGGAGCCAAACAAATCCCACGCAAGGACGAGGGGACCAGTCAGCTGGTTTGAAAGAGCCGCTTGTAGGGTAATTGGGCTGCAAAGGGACCCCCTTTTTAGGAACCGAGTTCTCCTTTGCAATTCCAATTCAAGTGGCCCTCTTCGCATATTCTCTCTTTCCATTCATGGGGTGCGCATTTCCAGCAGAAACATTATTGACATTGAATTTCATATAAGTGCTGCAAAAAACGTCTAGAGGGACTTGAACGATTCATCATCAAAATATTCGAATGAGTGAAAAAGTGAATTGGATCTTCCTTCAAAAATATCCTTCTAAATCATCCGGTTTGTAGAAAAGTGAATTTTGCGATAATGCGAAATTGAAAGTGATCATGCTTTGAACTGGACCGCAATCAGGCCGAATTGTTTGAAACGGAGAATCAAATAATGAAAGAAGAGAATAAAGGAAAGAAGCAAAGAGGCACGTCGAAACCGCGCACGCATTGTGATTTCAAATTGAGTTTTTTGTGGATTTTACATTAGAAAACGAGCCAATCAGATTAGAGATTGGTCGAGGAAAGAGACAACAAAAGGGGAGAAAAATAGAGAAAAAGGCTGAAATAAAGGAACTGGATTGATAAAGCACAAAGGGGGAAGAAAGGAATAGAATGAAAGGGTGAAATTGAATGATTGACGGTAAGTGTGAAGTAATGAAATAATTCGATAAATGACCAAAGTTGGAGAGATTGAAAGCCCGGAGGGAATAGGGAGAGAGGGGAAGAGAAATTGAAGTCGAAGAGCACTTCAAAGAGATAATGAATGGATGATTAGAGAGTTCGAGGGAAAAAGAGTCCAATTCCATATTCGAATGGATTGCAAACTGAATGGCCGAGAGAAATAAATAAAGACGAACGAAGAAAAGAGGTTAGAGGTGAGATGAATCGAAGAATTGAAGTGAATGATGAAGAGTGGAGGGAAATGGAGAGCGAACTCAAACACACTCACCATCCCCATTCCCATCCTCACATTGCAAAATACAATTGCAAGGAAAGAGGAAAATTCACAGAGCTCTTATATTTCATTCACAGGTTCAATATCGAATTCGCTATTATTTTTAGTACTGAATTGCGAACACCCTTCGAATGAAACAAATGCCAACTAAAGTTAGACCCTGTATGATAGTCTAAAATCAGAACACACGAATTGTCTGAATGAATTGAGGTTGTCTAGATGAATAGAATATATAGAGAACATTTTAGGCCACAATTAATGAAGATAAAATTATAAAGTGAGTCAAAATTGCAAATGAATTTGTAAATGTGCTTACCTTTTCCTAGCTTCGTGATAGTCCGGCATGACATAGATATAGTCAGTTTCGGTCATGCTCTCCGTAAACTGCACGTTAGGGGTCGAGTTGGATTTAGAATTGAGATGATTTCCGTTAGCCGAAGAAGCGTCGCAACTTCGACACATCAGCATATTTTCTGACTGCATGAATGAATAAAAATAGAGAATACGCCAGACGATTGAAATGAAAATGAATGAAATGGAAACTGACTAGAAATAAATAAGAGAAGGGGGAGGATAAGAGCTTGCTGCAAAGATGTTCGACACAAAGCCTTACGTGATAGATAGATAATGGAGAGGGGACAGGGAGCGCGAGAGGGCGCTAAGGCGATTTAGGCCAGTCGAAATGTAGAAGATGCAAAGATGCTGAATGTTGAATGGTCAGGGGAACATTCGGAACTGTAGCAGCAAACTGCAGGAAACCCTCAGGGCACTCTTCACTCACTTGCAATCACTCTAGTTCACTCCAGAAACGCGTCAAAACAGACAATGAGGTCGACACAACAACCATTAGCATTAGGGCGCGAAACCAGGAAAACGAACGAAAGAGCGTGGCCGACGACGACGCGCTCAAATGCTAATCAGGGGAGATGTTGTGAAAACGCCATTTGCAAGAAGGAGCGAATGACTTAAAGTGGCAAAAACTGTCGTGGGAGGTTTTTCCTCAGCTTGGCTTTGGTGGGGGGAGGGGAATCTGAGGATGTCTCTGCCCTCCCCTCTGCCTGTGTCTGCTGTGGATTATCGTGTCTGATTCGAGTGATTCAGCGATTCAATGCCTTTCCTCAGCTTCTTCTGCGTTCGCAAAACTCTTCAACCAAACCGGCCAAATTATGCGCAGCGCTAATCCTAGAAATCGACCGATGAGGCGCGCATCAAAATAAATCAGAGGCAGAAGGCATGTTTTCGAGAAATCTTTCGCAATGAATATTCATCGCACTGATCAAAACAACAAGCAGCAGCAGGCCGAGCGGCCTAAATATAGACAATCGAAGCTGAAGCTGGAAATGGAATGCGATGATTGAACGTCAGGAGGAAAATAAAGTTCCGGTTCCGGCAGATCAGGAAATATTAGAGAGCGAAAAGAACGCAGACACAGATTCGGGAGGTTATTTGAGATGTCGGATTTGAGCTTATTTTGCAAGGCTCGGGTCGTGTCATCGCGAGCCGCTAAAGCTCGTCTTTGCCCTCAAACCGAACGAACGAAGAAGATCATATCAAATTCATTCGGGAGAATATTGGGTTTCACACATAAATGATGCGCATTAAAATCGATGTTTAGGGAATTCAGTTATTTTAAAAAGTGTAAAAAGAAATTTAGACACTCGAGACTGAAAAATTCAAGCTTTACTAAATAAATTGTTTCGAAGAAATTAGTCAGAAATATGAAGAATAGGCTAGTTTTCAAAGAGTGAAGTTTGAAGTCCGCGAGTCCTTGGAGAGAATGAATAGGATGAGGAGAAGTAATGAATGAAAGAGATGGAATTTCGAAAGAAAGGAAGCTGAGAGAGGGAGGATAATGGAAAACTCCAGAACAAGGTAAATGAATTGAGAATCGAGAATACAAACTTCGTGGGGAAATTAGGGAGGAAGTGAGAGTTTTGGAAAGAAGACGTAAACAGTCAAACGAATAGGGGAACGGAAACATAAACCAAGATGTTGATGAATCAGATCAGATATCAGTTTGTCACTTGATTAACTGGGTTGTTTTTGTTTGTTTAATCAGCGATAACTTATGATGAATGAGACAAAAATAGCCTTGAAAAACTTACGAAGCGGAGGAAGAGTTTTTAGATTTCGATTTTATCGCCCGGCTACGTTTTCTGCCTTCGATAGCATGAGGTTGGAACAGTAATTTACAGTCCAGTAAAAGGGAATATATTTCGGTCAGCATCATTTTAGAAGTAGAAAGTTTAGAAAAAACGAAGGAAAACTTTGGAAGTTCAAGAATGAATGAGAGAAAACTTGAAGAGAGGAGAAAATCACTTTGATGGGTTTCTAGTCGGTGCAAATGTAAGCCCCCATGGATTTTGATAAAATCAACAGTACCTGGTAGTCAAGTCACCAAGGAATCAATCCCCCATGTGCTCAGATTTAACCCGTTCAAACACAAAATCGGTTCGCTATTTCATTTTCTCATGAGAAGGTAAGTTTGCACAACCACTTAGCAAGACGACCTCGAATCTCCGACTATTATTTTCATCGAAATCTAATAATCGAGAAATTAAGCTAATCCATTTCAAAAACGCTATCGCAAAGGTAAACATTTCGGCAAACATATTTGATACGATATTTTTCCTTCAGACATATCGCAAAAATGTCAGTCAGATCATATGCAAACAAAATAAAGACTTTTTAAGCAAATATTAAACTCGAGTCTTATTAAAAGTCTAGGGATTCAGAATAATTTTTCACAAAATTTTGCAAAATCGTCATAATCAAATCAAAATAAAATGCCGATTTTTGATATCTTCTGTCGTACCTTGCGCTTTGTCTTTGTGCGATAACATTTTCGAACTCGCCAAATTATGAATTAGAGAAGCTTGAAATTTTCATACATCTGCACCAGGTGAAATTCGATGATTAGTCCACAATTATCGTGATTTAACCATTTTAGAATCGTACTAGTGCAAAATTAGCGACAATTCATATTTTGTTTGGAAAAAAGTAAAGTAGTGACGGTTACAATTCGAATTGCGTCTGATCAAAATACTTCAAGTAAAAAATTACCTGCTGTGTGAAATCATAGCTGATTTTCGAGTTGAATAAACTTAGAATGAAGTTCACAATTATAGCAGTTCTTGCCAAATTGATAGCATCAGTAAATGGTGCAAAAAGTCGCAACAAATCAGGCCCAAATCGGCAAATGACCGGAAGACCGTGAAAGGGAAAATAGCGTAAAGAGAAATAAAAAGAATAAGTGGAGTAAAGAGAGTGCAGAGAAGAAAAGCGAAAAAATATAATTGGTATGAAGAGAAGGGGGAAGGGAACAGTATTGGACCTTTCTGTCTGTCTACCTTTTCTCTATGCTCTCTTCAATTCCTTCACTCCCTCGTCTGTCTTTCCTTTGGTCACCAGTGTTGTTGTCCATCTTCTTGTGGAGAAAATAGTGCGAGGAAGAGGGAAAATCGATATATACAGTTGGGATGAAGAGAGAGAGAGAGAAAGGAAATAGAGAAAGTCTGTACATAAAGCAGAAAGACTGCTGCTTATGCTTAGATGCTTAGGAACTGAGAAGGGGAACTCTCCCTCTCTCCTTGTTTAGCTTCTCTCCCACATCACGTTTCAGCTTCACCCGTTTTCTCACCTTTCACCAAAATAGGAAATGCGAGATGGCTGGATAGATTATGACGCAATTTGAAAATCAGCTGAAATGTGGAAGAAAAACGAGGAATGAACTCACTTTTCGATCCACTTATTCCTCTCCAAGGGCGTTCTGCAGGCGAAGTAGGTGTTGGCAACTCGGAAACAGTTGGGAACATCCAGGACTGAGGGATGGATCGGGTGCAGTCGGGTGTCTTCGCCTCAAACAGCCAATTTTATTATTGAAAATATATGCATTTTCCGCGAAAAGATAAACAAATTGATTTTATTCTGAATTTTGCCTTTCGAACGAAGATAAATATTTACGAAAAATCCCACTTCTCATCGATTTTTAGATTTATGAATGAGGATAAAAACGCATAATTTGTAAAAAAAAAAAAAATAATAATAATGCTAATTCGTACCAATATCGATCATGTGTGACGTAACAGCGGCACTGTAATTGAGCAGCGATTCGTGAGAGCGACTCGAACGCAGGTTGCTCTCCTGCGGTGGACTGCTGAAGCGGAAAGATTGAAACAAGAATTGGATTTGGAATATCCGATTATCGATTGGTTTTGAAACTGCGAAATATGAAAACTGAAGTCTATCGTCATCAATGACGTGAAATGGATTCAATTTTGAAAAGAAAAGATAAATCACTCTGAATCCGAACGTCTCTTTAACTTCCATTACGTTTCGTCACTAAGCCACATAGCTAGCATTGAATAAAATACCAAAAAAATTTCATCGATCCGTCTGATTATCAAATGAATTTTCCCCACCTCAAATGCCTCCTGGCCAGTCCTCCCCCTGCGCCGATGTGATAATGCCCTCCTCCTCCATTCTGGCTGGGAGCGGCACCGATCGCGTGCAGATTTTCGATGGATCGTTGATTCGAAGCCGCAACGTTGTCTACACGATTCAACGTGCTGAAAGCAAGACAAATTATCATTTGTATAAAAAGCCCTATGAAACTTGTCAATTTTTATTGAGTTTTCATAAAATAAAAATCCCCTGCACATCAAATCGGTCTTTGTTGTGGCTAATCATAAGTGATAAGGACTATCATTTCTTACAGAGCGATAAAAGTTAGCTTTAATTTCCCATGAAGATAAGCTCTTTCCCAATATTATTTCATCAATCCTCACCGTCTATGCTCGTAATTGACAGTGTAGATTCCAGTCGAGTGTCGCATTTTGAAAATGCGCATTTTCGAATGAATTATTACTATTGTATCGAATCACATGTGGCTATTATTTGCACTGATTAGAAGCCAAGAAAGTGGAATTCTTAAAAATCAACATGATGGATACGATTATTACAACGAATGGAAGCGAGAATTTGAACAAATATAGGGGAAATTGCGAAGTTCAGAGACATTTGCACATTTAACAGAGGAATTCTCTCGTAAAACAGAGTCAACATTCAACAAGGCTTCAACTGTTCAACGGCTTTTGTCAGACGGAAGAAATCAACACTGATTCCCAAATCAGCGAAAGTACGAAGCAGAAATGAAGCCAAAATAGGGCATATCATAACATTTTGACGGATCTTATCAGGAGTGATATGGAATTTTTTGTAAGATTTGACAGGAGTTGGTTATTTTTGGTAACAACAATGAAGGAAAAGATTTTGCATGAGTTACAAAAAAGTTTCCGAAAATGATAAATTGATGATTCAAAAAAATCGCCTCACTTCCGAATCCTATCATGCAATTGATCATTTTTCAATTATGTAATGGTCATGAAGATGGCATGGTCAGTTCAAGTTAACAAAAATCCGCGCAAAGACTAACTGCGATTGCCATAAAATATGACATTTCTTCCTTGTTCTTTTCCGAAAGAAATTACCAAAATGTGATAAACACAGAATTCAATGTGATAAGCAAATCGACGCATTTCTTCAGGTAACTTTTATAATAACTTGATTGAAATGAAAATTATTGCTTGTAAAAACTAGACAGAACAATGAAAAAATGCAAGAATGACTAGATTGCTTGATTGTTGGTGAAAGATGATGATCGGTCGAGAGTAAAGTGGAGGAAAGTAGTCAGTAATCGAAAAAAGAAGTGGGAAACTGTCCCTCCCTCAGACTTCAGACTTCAGGCCTCGGGTACAGTTATAATTGGCCTGAAGACTTGATTCTTGCAAAGTTCAGTTTTTAGATTAAACAATCAAACGGAACTCCGAAGAAAAAAGTATGTACTTTCCATATTGACGATGTATGAACTTTCCAGAAGTCATGCATAATTGGTCTGAGAGTTAGCAGCTATTGCAGAGGATATGAGACAGACAATGCGAATGAAACAGACAGAAAAGGGAATACGAGTTTCCAAATAATTGCATCCAACTCAAAACCGATCATGCCCATTGCCTATTGCCGTAAATGGTAAGTAGGCATCTATGAGGCTGAAAGACTGAAAGGATGAAGGGATGAACTGTGCGCGAGCGGGTTTCAATTTCAACGAGTGGGATTTTCAAATCATTTTCTCTTTGAAAAAATAATCAAATCAATGATGCTTATAACAGTTTCAAATATCGATTTCGAAAAAAATTCGAATACTATACTATCTCAAATTCAAATGATACATTTTTAGCTATTTTCCAAATTGGGAGTTTCTAATGTCGAAATATTACTAATCACGACAAAATCTGCTCTTCAAAATGGACTGTGGGTGGCATATGATAGCAAAACAAGCATAGTCTAAAGCCTCGAATTCCCTGGTGGACAATCCGCGAAAATTTATTTGTTCTTGCCTTCTTGATGCCATTTTCATCCCGAAACAGGTGCGCAAACAGGGATTGCTCATGTTTATAGGAATTTTCAGCTAATTTTCAAATTCAACAAAATCCCTCCTTCCTCCTGTTCAAAAGTTGCGCACCAAAATTTAGTGATGCGTAAAGCTGAAAATATCTGACAGTGTAAATAGGAAATGGTAAAATGAGTTATGAAGTTGGGTGGAGGATTTGAAACCAGAAAATTCGCGTTTGGCGTCGAATTGAAAAAGTTGCAAAGTCTTCGCTTCTTTGGCTGTGTGGGGGCTGTCATTGAATTTGTTAGATAGTTTTTCACTTTTTGTTGGTTTGATTGAGTTTTGAGTGGGATAGTGACTAGTTCATAGTAACTGCGTTGCAGAGTGAAAGTATTGGCAAAATGGGATGAGTGGATTTGAGGAGATATGCTATGGATATGAAAGGAATATGACAGGGAGACGAAGTATGAAAGGGACAACACCAATAGACCATCACATATACACAAGCATGTCTGCAGGTGGTTGCCAAAGGACGAGCGAAAGTGTTTAGATCTTATGAATAAGGGCTTTGTACCGGTAATCCCAGCTTTTCCCTTCCCCTGGCCTGTTTCATATGCCAATTCCATACGCAGTCACTCAGTCTAGTTATCCATTGCATAAGGACTCTCATAGACGATTTTGCGACAATAAGAAAGGGGAGAGGAGTGAAGAGCGATACAAATAAAGCTGAACTATTCTATTCTTGGAGAGAGGACGTGAGAAATTGGCCTGTCAATGACTTTAGATTTGCGCAACAATCGACTAATTATGGCGTACAATGGAAAGGTGAAAATGCAACAATAAAAATTATTGCTAATTGTTTTAGTTTACTAATGAAAACTCGCGGTTATTCGAAGTTAAAGTGTTTTTAATTCGAACTCGAAGCTTCCTTGCGAATTCAGATAGACATGCAGACTCGAAAATCAATGCGAAAAATACGTTGTTTTGAAACTATGCAAAATGAGGAAAGAAATTGGAAAAGATCATGACGACAATTAGCCCTGTGGCTATATAAGAATAGGTCTTGGAAAGGGGATTTTCGGAGAAAATGGAGGGGAGGGAAGGGGATTGACCGCCTTAGAGATCGGCCGATTAAAGCCGAGCAGAATACGGGCACCCGAAATTAGGCAAAACACGGATTTGGCAGCGAAAACAAGTAAAATTATGGAGAAAAGCTCGACTCCAGCCAGCCACCTGCAGACTGGAGTGACTGAAGCCGGAAACAGCCAAGGAGGAGTTGAAAGCGAACATGATTTCTTCGAGGAAAGCTGTAAATCACCCACAGCCTATTTTGATGCAAAGCCCAGCAGATTACTCCATTCTTAGAAAATAGAAAATGATATCAACCAAATTCGCGCAAAATATTTTTAGCAAACGGAGAATTTTTGGAAACATCTCATTAGAGAAATGAGTTGTTGCCGTTGTTTTGGAAGGGGGAAATGAGGAAAACTTGATGAATGAGATTGGGGCAGGTGTCAGATGGAAAGAAAAGAAGGGAAGACGAATGAAGAAAGGAGTTTGGAAGTGGAAAGTTACTGGAGGGAAACCAGAACCTAGAACGGTAAGGAGACGAGAAGAATGGGATGGAGAAATGGTAGGGGAAAGTCGAGATTTCTGCTGAAAGTCGGCAGGTGGCTGAAGAAAGGAAAGAAAGACATCCCGCTTGGCTCCTCCTGTTGGAAGCGCACTGTGCGAAATGTTATTGAGGAAAATAGATCGAAGCAAAACTTCGAATAACTTTGGGTCTTCAATAATAAATTATAAGACATTCGAGATTTATATAAAGAATGCATAAAGCTTTCATTTATATAATTTTCCAGGTAAAATTAACAAGAATATTGAAATCAAGGTTTTTTGAAGCCGAAGTTCGTACATCTCAAATCAGATCAAGGTGTACCAATTCGATAAATTACTTGGCCAATTTTCAGAACATGATTAATTCGCAGCTTTTCTAGTCCTAGAGGAATGAGAAGATCAAGTTTGTGCAAATTTCATAAGAAACTATAGTTTGATGTGACGAAGAAATCTTCTAAAATTAAGTAAGCTATTTGACCAAAATCTTTTGATCTTCAATTATTCAGGTACTTGTCCTAAAGTATCGAAGAATTCTATCATACCGTTTCGACTTGTAAACGATTCTGCCACGTACGAGCCTGGGATTAGCGATTTCTCTTGACGACGTGGAGTTATGCCTTCTGTGTCTGATGACGTCATCGCCTCGATTCGGAGAGAGGCATTGCATTATTCAAGCAGTCAGATAGCTAAGGATTACAGTAATTGAAGGTTTCAGAAGCAGTCACGACGGTAAATTCGCGATAATCAGAATGAAGTAACGCTATGGATGAAAATGGAAGAAAACTTGTAAGTAATTTTATGCAGATAGTATTTTGGCACCATTACAATCACCTATAAAAAACAATGCATTTTAGATAAAATAAAAGAAGAGGAAAGTCAGAAACAGAAATGGACTAAACTGATGCATTCAGAATCATCAGGGATATCGCGATTTCGCGCCTTCTTTATCTTTCTCTCGCTGCTCTCTCAATTCGGAATTCTCTCTATCGAATCCCTTTGAATTTCGAATTCTTGTGGTTGATTGATAATAGGTCTGGGCGCAAGGGAAACGACAAAAATTATTAGAATAAATGGCGAAATGGAGGGAAGAGATAAGTGAGATTTCACAAACCCAAATGGGGAAAGTGGAGGCCTGATTTCTGACTCGAATGCAAATCTTCCTATCACCCGGGGATGATTGATTGCGTATCGTTCAGATGCCACAAAACCAGGTAGAAATCGAGAAAAATCCGAGAAAAAGCTCAGTCTCGAAAATCGTGAAAACCGGAAATCCAATTCCCTACATGAAGAATGAATCGCTCAATCATTATTTATAAGCGTGAAACGCGAAATATTTGGACAGATGCGCTTAGAAGCGATGGGGATGAGATGGATATCGATGGTTTTGCAAATTGCTTAAATAATCGATGAGCAAAAACTTGTGCGCAGGTTTTGAAACTCCAGATTCGAATCAATAAGAAAATAACCCTTCTCAGGCTAAAAATAGTTAATAAAAAAAAACCTTCAAATGCCCATCTGCTAATAACGCAAATTGTACTTTCTTGTAAACGACCTGCTAAATGAAGATTCGATAGGCTTGCCTCGTTTTTTCCCGAGAGAAGAGGGGGTGAATTCGCAGTTTGTGGGAGTTCTTCGCGACTCTTTTTATCCTCCCCTCACTTATTCAGGCTGAAATTCGAGCTGAATGAAGAGGGCTCGAAAAAACGCGGCAATTTTTATTTTTGCCAAACGAAACAATGTGATTTCTGTGCGATGCGACTGCAGTGCCACCTCAAAAAATTTGCCGCAGAGTTTAAAATTACCTACTCTTTGCAGAATATGACAAGAAAAACTAGGGATATTACGATTTCGTACCTTGACTCTTGAAAAAATACTACTAGCAAAATCCCTTCTAAAAATAGCCGCACCGGAAATTCATTTATATCTCCTTGGTTTAACCAATTCGTAGGTGTGAAATTTAACCCCATAACTTAATAGAATATAGAGTAAGATAAGACAAAATAATGCACCAATGAAGAAATAAAGAAGCAGCAAAATCATTTTTCAATTATTTTTTACTTTTAACTTCAAAAATCGATCATATCGAAATGAAGATCTCCAAAATTTTCGCGGAGATTTTCGGGGGGCATCAATGTCAAAATCTCGTGTTTTTTAAGATGATAGTTTTGATAAGATAATGCGGCGTGATAAATAAAATCGAGCTGTTTAAAGAAAACTCGCAATTGAAATTAATGGTGTTCGTACAGCAGATGGGGCAATACCCCATAAAACCGCAAAATCACAATACTTTGATAGAATAGAAAGCTGACATAAAAATCTGCTCCAGAAAGTTGGCCAGAGGGGAGAAAGACATGCTTCTCGCCTTGCTGCTTGCTTGTGTTGTTGCGTGAAGAGATAGTGATAGCAGGCGAAATAGCGCTGAAGTATGAGAGGAAGCAGAGAGAAAACAACGGAAAAAGAGGTGAGTTTTTCGTTGCCTTCGTCGCACACTCAACTCGACAACACAACAGATAGAGAGACAACAAGCCTGGAAGGCGGGAGAGAGGAGAAATAAGAAATGAGATGGGCAGGCAGAATGGCGGAATGATAGCTCGGGATTGCAGAGCAATCACATGAACAGGGAAAAGCTGAAAAATGACCAGATCAAGAGAGGTTCGAGGCATGACGCAATTGTTACCTTTCACTCGTGGCGTAAAAAAGGCTCTTGGGAAGTTCGCTCAACTTTAAAATAATGTTCCTGTAAGTGAAGGAAAACTGGATAAATATAAAACAGGCTCAAGAAATGAAGATCATCACTTTCCAAATGATTCTTATGATCAGTTTTGATGATGCTTCAAAATGATCCTGATAAAAAGTACAAATCCAAAGGCAAATGGAAAAGTGACCTTGAGTGTAATAAACTTTCGATCGAATGATGATACGCACTCTCGTGATAGTAGGCCAGAAATCTCAAAGATTCAGATCGGCCATTCGGATTTGGGATTTCGGACCACCCTGGTCTAGGACCTTCTCTCTCTCCCAGCTGCTATTCCTCCCCCTTCTGTTTCTGCCTCCCCCACCCAAGATTGCCTTGTTTTATGATTATTGCCCCTCGGCTGCTTGCAAATCATCGCCTTCAGGCAAAAAGAAACGGGGAGAAGCGCACAATCAAACAAATTGCCGTTTGGGCAAATCAAAACTAATTGGGCGTGGAATTTTGTTATATTTTTGCGAAAAGTTATTGTTTTGTTTTACAATTTTTGTGTCTTCAAAGGATGACAAAAATTAGGATGAAATTCGTCAAAATCATTTTCTCGTGTATTATTATTTTATATTTTGGCTCAAAAGTTGTTTGCACCACTCAGAAAAATGTTCTAATCTACGCAATAAAATAGGTATTAAAATCGGATAAAATTCGCGCAAAATAATGAATGTTGATCATCAAAGCAGAGAATTTGGGATTTTACGACAAAATAGAAGGGGGGTGATGATTTGTTGCAAAGGCAGAGGGAGATTCGTTCATATGCTGCAAACGATGAAAATGGAAATGGAAAAGTAGAGGGCAAAGGGAAAGGAAGGAAAGCAGCCACCAAACAGGAAGGATTTGTAGCAATAGAATAGAGACAGAATGACAGGGGGAAGAATAAGTGACAGTCAGAATGCAGAAAGACAGCCAAATTGCTTCTGCTGTAAGTTAGAGGAAATGGGTAATAGAGAGCATTTGCATGAAAAAGGAACAAAACAATGCCACTTCACCTATATTTACACCACAACAACTCGTGTAATTTTGTTTTAGAAAAACAACCATAATAAAAGTGAAAAGAACGCGCAGATTATTAGGGTTCATGTTCGCGATTTTTTAGAAGAACAATAATAGGAAAAATGAAGAAAGGAGTACAGTCTATTTTAGATAGGTCAATTATTCTTCAGCAAATCTAGTTCATATGACTTTCTCAAAAAAAACCTTGTAAAGGCGAAGATCCAAGTTTACAGCAAATCAATAATTCAGAAAATGATAATTCAAGCCTCGTGAAATATAAGTCAACGCGCCTTGCATGATGTAAATGTCGCGATACAAGAAGAAAGACGGAAAGCAGGCAGCAGAAGTAACACTATCAGGGGTCTTCGAATGAATGAAGAACAGAAAAAAGAGGATGTATCAAATTCTATCCTTTCCTTTCCAACTTCCGATCAAATGGGATTAATTCCCCCTTTTTCCGCCTACTCGAATTTTCAATTAGTTTCGATTTTCTAGAAAAATCAGAAAGTTGAATAAAAATAGTGAAGAAGGCAATATTTCGAAGTGACCTGCTGAGCTTTTCGAACACAAAGTGCTTATTGACGATTGCTGATAAGGACAGAACTGCTAATCACCCCTATCAGAATAGTCAAACAGCTGTGATGAAACCAATCAGTCTGATTATTTTTGCTGTTAATTCTACGCTCATTAAGGAAACCGACCGATGTGCAGGGGATTAGCAATTATCATTTCGATTTTTACTATTGAAATTCGACTTTTTGCTTTTTAAATTTTTACTATGAAAATCTCTGCAATGAATCTCATGATTTTTAAAAATATTTTTCCTTGAATCACAAATTTTTCGATGAATAATGAAAGATTCAAGAAATCTAGATAAGACAACTTCTCCAATGAATCAGGCTTTTGTCAAAAAAAAAAACAACTAAAAGTTTTGTGCCTCAGTAATAAATTTTCAATCTCATTGCATAGATTTCCTTGTCAACATTGAAAATGAATAAATAGAGAGTGCAAAATAACTAACTATGGCTGCTGCCCGAGTTGGATGGGCATGGCCCCCATGCCTGTGATTCCTGCAGACGAACTCGACGCCTTCTCCAATTTGCTCACGCTCTTCGTCCTCTTCAGAGGATTCGTTCGGAACGGACGGGAAAAGAAATTCTGCAAATTTTACTTATTTTTCCTAAAAAAAATAAGAATTAAATAAAAATCTATCCTTTCGTGCGATCAATTGAAAAAGATATAAAGTTATTAACGGATTTTCGATATTTTTATTGTCTAATTTAGCGAACGTGATAAGCGAAAAAGATTTGATAATAATAGGGTTATCTTTACATTTTTACAAGTATACTTGATAAAAACACTAGTTTTTTTTTTCAACTTACCGCAATTTTCTGCGGAGCCGAGGCGTCAGATTGCATTGAGGAAATATCGTTGAACTGAAACAAAAAATGATCGTTTATAAAATTGAGACTTTATCTCAAGAGCTTGTTTCAAATGGCGTTTTCCCGCTAATCAATCAATCAATCAATCATTTTTCGAAAACCTGCTTTTTACATTTTAGTTGTCAATCAAAGAACGATAGTAAATGCTAAAAATACAAGTGTCAATAGCTGTTTTCCTCTTCTTCGGACATTTACTACTCTTTACAACTTTTCAGAAATATTTTATT
This sequence comes from Diploscapter coronatus, assembly GCA_964036155.1. Lineage (NCBI taxonomy): Eukaryota > Metazoa > Nematoda > Chromadorea > Rhabditida > Rhabditidae > Diploscapter > Diploscapter coronatus. The sequence continues at coordinate 83,088,259 of OZ038422.1, read as the reverse complement.
CTGTTCATCCAATATCTTTTTGCCATCAAAAGTAGCCCTTTTACAAGGAAGCTCGCAATATTCCTTTTCATTGAAAAACTGCTATCATTTTTGTCTAAATTTAGTCAGATGGCGTTCTTTTCTATATGGTTGTACTTCAGAAAAATCGACTCATCGTAGTTACCACCTCTTTTTTCTCTTCGCCACCATACTAGTTCACAGAAAAGAAGGTGATAATTTTACAAGGAGCCAAAATACATATTTTGAGAAGCTAAACAACTTCTTACCCCGTATGAATTGCCATTGACGCTAGTCGCAGTTAGATTATGTGCCGATCCACTCATTCTATTCTGCAAGGGGACGGAGAGCTGTGCCTGAAGATAGGCCGGATTGCGGTTGTCGCCCAGAGTGCGACTGTTCGTTGCAGAGTTGGACCAGTGGTTGTTCGAGGAGGAGTTGACTCCATTCGAGGTGCGACGGTCCAACGTCTCCGAGGGTGGCAAATCATCCGGGATTATGTCTGAAAATTGAGAAAATTACTCTTTGTCGGAAAAAAATCGATAAATCTCTTATTTATTTTTAAAATTTTCAATGAATTATTATAATGAGGAAAGATGCAAATTTAGCCAAATTGGAATCCGAGTTTTATTAAAAAAAAAGGGTTATTTTATGTTAGAAATGTTGGAAATATTCGAATATATTCTTGCTCCGAATTCATGGCGTACAGAACTTACTTATCGTAATCGAAGGTAAAGAAAATCGATTGAAAAATGAGTTTCTTGAGTTAGAAGGCATATTTAATAGGAATTATTGGTGGGTAAGCGGCATAAAATAAGTGAACAACCTCAAAAATGTTTGGGGCTGCAAATGACTCGGTGAGTAATCACAGTCAATGCACATTCATCGATTGGCCATCCACTCATCTCCTCCCCTTCTTCTCTATTTTGACAGGAATAGTTCAATTCATGAATCATAAATTCTTTATCATTCCACTTAAAAGCGGTCACAAATTATATCTTATCATATCAGCCTGTTACGTAGGCATATTTTGAGGATTTTTCTCAGTTTTCCCCCTTTTCAATGATAAGATGCATGCCTGCTTTTATTCGAGTGCCTAATAATTTTACTCTTGCTATGGATGAACGATTTTCGAGAAAAGTTGATGGGAAGACTAAGGTAAAGTTAAACATCTGGCTATCACATTCTCTTTCGATTGTTGATTTTGATCAGACTTTCGAAAAGTGAAAGATGTGAAAAACTTGTGGAAAAGGGAAAGCCCAAGTAAAGCAGGCTAATCTCGTTTTATCTTTAGTTCTTTAACATTTATCAACGATGAAAACAGACCGAGCTGGTTGGGAGGAAAGTACGAGTGCGGGCAGTTCAAATAAATGAGAAAATGTTCGAACGTAGCGGGTTTGTTAGATTTGGCCGATTAAGTACCGGTACTTGTAGATTCTAACTGATAAAAATAGCCGACTGATAAACAAGACGAGTTTTCGCGCAAATCGTTCAATCTTTTCGTCGCAACTTAGAGGTCAAAATTGAAGGATAGAACAATAAAGAGAATTAAAGCTGATCTTTATTTCATGAAATTCTGATTTCTATTCTCATCGTCAGTTCTCAAATAATGCATCATCATTTTCCTTTGTGTGCAATTTCAAGTTTAAAAGAAGGTTCTTTATGTCTGTCTAATGAGTTCTGCAAATTTGCATAGCCAGTCTGTGCTTAATCTGTTTGATTCTGATTTTATAAGTCGAAATTCGAAAGAACAGGAAGAGCTCAAGTGCATTATAGTGAATTTGAGATAAGGACATAGATGAACGAGATAAATGCTTGAGGATGTCCAGATCGGACTTGAATTTTCGCCCCATGATATCTGCCTTATCAATCATATTTCCTATCAGCTCGATTTTGTCTGGCTATTTCTTCATCTCGTCCGTTTCCTTTCCTTTGCCCTTGCCTTTTCCTTTGTCTTTCAAATCTGAAAGCGGCTCTCGAAAATCTGCCCCTTTTCTACAGAAATCAGTCCAGAGTCGCCCACAAAAATAACAAACATTGAAATTCACCCTGCAAATGTGAGCGAAATCAAGGGAAGAACGCAGCAAAATGAGAAGAAGAACAGAGGAAACAGATCTCTTGAATTATAGAAGATGAAAAAGTACGAGAAGTGTGTGGGTTCTGTGATAGGTTGATTAAACTGATATGAGTCAGAATTGAGCAAAAAGTACACAATTTCGTTCGAAGAAAAGCTGACCTTCATAAATTTTATGATAGAATCATTAGATGTGATTTTCACCATCTTTTTTCTTTATAATACGAAAGTAGCAGACTTTCTAAAAAAAAAGACGTGAGGAAGTTAAAAGTCTAGTGTATTCCAAAGTTTTGTGTGTGATTTTTAAAAAATTTCATCGATTTTCGTTCTTCTCATTCACAATGCGTGATTTATCGACTTATCTAAATGACCATACGATTATGGTTCTCAGGGAAATAATGGACATGAGACCTAGAAAATATAGGGGCACGCGAGGTTAGATCTGATCATATCTATGGAAGGGAAGAAGTAAAGAGAAGAATGAGGAATGACCCTTTGGCAATGAATCATTCGAATCATAAGTACCGAACGAAGAGGACTGTGAGTGTAGGTGGATGAGTTATTCTGAAACTCGTAAAGCTAAAAATATGAATAAGCGATTTTTTCTAAATTTAGCTTGCCAAAACATTAGTGCAAATTATCGTTCTCTTGCAAAATGGTGTATTTCTGCACTGTTTTTTGATGCTTTGAACTACATTAGTTTTTCATTTATCGGTAAATGGTAAAGTGTTAAGAATAGTTGTTCATTTTCCATTTATCGTTTATCAATCAGAAAGAAAAAGCAGATCAATTTGGAACGTGACTGCTTTGTGCTTGTAATGAAAGTCAATTAGAAGTGATGGTTTGAATGTTCTTTCGTTTTTTCGCAGAAAAAGGTTCTTGAATGCTTCGAACGAGCGTCATACTTCGACACTTGCTGCATACAAATTGATCGCTTGAATGATTGAATGGAGATGTAAAGATGCATGGAAAATGAAGCAGAGACTAAAAGACAAGCACACGCTCCATATGCGTGACTATGTAATACGGGAAAACGCGTGAACCACAAGAAATTATAGGAATTACACCAATACGAGCGATCTGAACTGTATCTCATTCTGACTCTGCATAGGTGCGTAGTTAAGTCATTTCTATTCTTCCCCATTCAGTTATGGTAGTTGAGTCAGGAAGCCAGGTAGTGGGTATGAGAATGAATGTCAAGTCGATCAAGGAAACGCATTGCATAGGTACGAGAAAGCAGAAACTAGGTTGTTACGGTTTTTATGCTGAACGCTTCGTTGAATAGTAATTGTATTCGGTTCGCCTCACCAACTTTAAGCTAATTTAGAATTATCACATTTTAGACAAAAAATGGGAAAAGTGAAGAAATAACAATTTCACCTATTTTTGAAGAAAAAATCTAATTTTCTTATGTGTCCGCTAATATTGTGATGAGCCTAACAAGTTTTCACTTTTCACGATATTTTCGTGAAAATAGGCGATTTTCAGCCCTAATGCAGCGAATGCAATTTTCGCGTTATTGTTTTGAGGCAAAATCGAATGGACAGTGATAAAAATATCGTAATGGCTAGCGGCAATGAGTTAGACTAAAATTAGAAAATTTGAGGTTCATGTTAACCACGTACACCATTCAAAATCAAAGTGATATTGAAAAGAAGGAGACAGGATTTGGTGATGTTAGTCAAAATGGCCTGCTAATAATTATATTTATCATTATCGCGAGTCTAAAGAAATTAGAGCTTTTCAAACAATTTGACTGGTGATAATAAAATTTGGACGATTTACAATAAGCAATTCGAATGTGAAAAGAGAAAACCGCTTACCAAGATCATCTAAATCATAATCGATTGGAGGAATTATGTGTTCCTCAGGAATGATATTCAAAGAATAAGTGCTGTAGTACCAGGGCTGAGCACTGCGGCGCATTATTTTGAATTAGCATAAAAATGCTCGATTCAAAATTGTCGTAGAAGGAATAAAAAGTAGCCAAAAGAATATTCAAATTTCGTAGAAAACTAGCTAATCGATGAAGTGAAAGACAAGGATTACTTGACTTGGTTCTCGAGTTGAATACAAAAATTATGTAGATAGTGAAAAGAAATGACGAGATGAAGTGTAGTAATAGAAAAGGAGAGAGTGCAGAGAAAAAGAGGGAATGGAAGAAATATGCTTCTTTTCGGTCTCTCAAGACGGTATGTGTGTACCTCCTTTCCTTCTCGTCTTTTATGTTAAGACTCCGCCCCCTTCTGCAATGCCTCAAGCAGCGTTCACTTTCCCTCTCTTTTGTATATCATATCATTTCTCTGTTTATCTTTATATCCCATGTTATTTTCACTTTTGATGATAGGTTATCCTCTGCATCTCTGTCCCACCTGTGATCATAGTAATTCTTCAGGATTCCGGGATTTGCCTGTCTTCTTTCGAAGGAACGAACAGCGCGCGCGCAGATTTGAATTTGACCCGTTCCTCGCCTTTCCCTGAGGCGCTTATTCAATTAACATATTTAGCAGGTTAGGGATGGAAGAAGTGGAAAGGAGACTAGAACAGATAAAAAGAGGAATGTCTCACATCGACTGGAAGAAGAGGTGAATTCTAATTGAATCATAAAGAGATTTCGGGAAATAAATCAAATATTCTAATGAGAGGAGGGTGATATGAAATTCTAAAGCGTTGGTGTTCAGAAAAATCAACATTTTATAAAGCAATCATTGAAGAGAAATAACCATATTTCTTCCACAATCTTGCATGTATATACAATAAAATTGGCTGATCTTTCTTTCTGAAACACTTGCACATGAAATGGATAATTTTCTAGTAATTCTTCAAAGTTTCTGTTAGTTTATTTTTCAAGCCTGTTTACACGAATATCTGTCCTTCACTTCACTAGGCATCAAGTCAGATCAGTTATCCTTTCATCTTCCCCCGATTGATTAGCTCTTGTAGTAAAAACTCGCGTTTGTCCAAAATTTTGAATGATCGTTTGAGTGCTAATGAACCTAAGAGAGCAAGCAGTTTTGCTCATCTCTCCACAAAATATCCTCCTCTTTCAAATCTCCTAACTATGAGAAGCGAGCGGCAGTTGTTTATTTCATCAAAAAACCAGGCCTTTCTTCTTTCAACAATTTCAGACTAGAAATCCAGCCACAAATCTGATCGAAATTGTTGTGATCGCTTGACGTCAAAAATCTCCATTTTTCAAAATTTAGCACCGGAAATAGGAATACACAATTTTCTCTTATAAGTTGTCAAAGTTGAAGCTCAAATTTAAAAATAGAAATCGGAATCCGAGGTTTGAGTAACAAAAAATAATTCGAAATTTGTGTGCACCTCTGACCGGAAACTCGAATCTATTTCACTTTTGTCCACGAAAACCAAAACAATTCCCTCGTTTTCGGTTAGCAGAAACGCAGCCAAGGCCCTCTCCATGCAAAACAGCATTGGAAAGCGATCCAAGGACAAGGCTTTTACAGAAAAAAAATCGCATGAAAATAGAAGACCAAAATGAGATACGTATGAGAAGCAGAGAATAAATTACGAAATTGCCTTGAGGACAAATGTGATTAGAGAAGAGGAAATAGTGAAGAAATTAAAGATATGCAAAGAAAAGGGCAGCTATTTAGGTAATTGCTATTTTTGTTGTAAAATGTAAAATGCGGAATATTGCTAATCGCTAATTTGCCAGTTATTTTGATTCATCATTTTACATTAGAAATTCGAAATACATCACTACACAAACAAAAACGCTGTGTTTGCATCTCGAAACTTGGAGAAATCAATCGATACAAAAAGTCGACGGTAAAAATTTTGAAGATGAAAAGTTACCGTTTTGAGGATTGAGAAATGGCTCTCTTTCCCTGTATTCGATGTCGTCGTCGGCCTTCTGAATGCCTGACGCTGATCTGAGACATCGACATCTGACGATGTAGACGAAGGCGCGACGGAGCAGATGCCAAAGCCATAGAAGGGCGAACCAGGGAAAGAGCAAAATTGTGACTGCCATTTGACAGGAAGGGGTTTACTAATCAACTAATCCAGTCATCCTGAAGATGAGCAGTCTCATGGCGATTTAGGACGGAATGATGAAATAACGATAAACCGAATATGGGAATATGACAATGACGGGAGGTCGAATGCCTTAGCTAGGAAAAGAACAAGCGAAACGATGAAGGACCTGTGCTAGAGAAAAAGAAAACGAGAGTGGACAAATGCATTGTGCACTGCAGAGAGAGAGCAAAGAAAGAGAAGACAGACAGGAGTCTCTCCTGCACTCGCTTACCAGAAAGAATCGAGTGGAAGCACGGGAAGGGAAAAGAAAAACTTACAGGACCGGAAAGGGACTAGAGACGGAACAAGAAAGATAGAAAAGCCAGATAGTAGAGGAATTTGAGAGATAGGAGAAAATTAGAGATAGTAGAGTGTGTGGGAAATGATAGAGACGCAAAGAATTAAAAGAATGACTCAATCGGGCTGCTTCGCATATGAAATTGATGATGTGTTAGTAGAGAGGGGATGTCCAAATACGGGGGAAGGCGACTGTTTGACTGTTGTGAAGAAATATTCAGTCATATTATCAGCAATTGATTCGATAGGAAATCAGAAACAAAGAAGATAAAGCTGATTAGAAGCAGGCTGATATGATATGAAAAGAATGAGAAGAAAGGCATTTGGAATGAAGACTGATCGTGAATCAAAAGCATCAACCAAATTATGCCAAGGACTGTCAAACTCTCTAGCTAATTCGAAGGCGAAAACTCATTCACATTTCTCGCTAATTCTCACAAATTCACGCTAATTCGAAGGACTAATAAAATGGAGTAAAATTCAAACAAATAACGCTCGAGAAACTAAAAATAGTCGGAATATTCGAGGAAAGTGAAATGAGTGGAGAAGCGATCTGCATAGGGAAAAAATTGGGTTAGAATTTGCGAGTTCGGAGACAAAAAGGTGGGAGATTTGAAGGTGAGATCCCTCATGCAGAACACAACATCCTTGAAATCCTTCCTTGAGAGAACGGAGCTATTGGGATTAGCTCCTCCCACGAAAGTAAGCAAATGCGAAATTTGTGTATCAAAATGTGAAGAACTGTAAGTTGTCAGCCGTGACTATTTTTCTCCGAAAGATCAACAAATTCTTTTTCTTAAAAGTATTGAAATGGATACTTTCTTCTCAAATGCTACTTATTCTTTTCATTGTTTTGGGAGAAAAGTACTCACAAATGAGAGTAAAGTAACCGCAGCCTAAGTTGACAGACTAGATGTGGAATAGTTAGAAGGGCAGGACAGAGGGAGATCAGGGAGGATAGGCAAAGGAAAGCGGAGAAGGGAAGACATGGGCAAGGCAAACGAGTTCCTCTGCTAACTGCAAGTGAAGACTGACGAAGAGACACAAGAAGTGAGACTGTGTGAAATGGAGAGCAAAAAGAGAAGGCAAGACAAGAATGAATGAATAATTATAGAGAGCGAAGGGAAATCAGACCGGAAGATCGAATCTGAAACCGTCAAATTGGAATGGTTCGGCCGACAGGTCGAATAGAAGAGTACCAAAAACAAGAAAAACAAGTTACTAGCGACAATCCATTATCTATCATTTTTGAGTTAAAAAGCAAGCAATTTTAGATCAAAATATAGGAAGTTCTTGAAAAAACGGTAGAACAATACCGGTTGTTGTTGGAATCTGCTAAATTTGAACTTGCAACGGTTTCATACACGCTAGTAAGAATTTTTATGGGGTATGGGATTTTACAAATTTCAATAACAGCTTGTATTGACTATTCGTTTTTCACAGAATGTTCGCTAAACCCTTTTCCGGAAGGATTTTGCGATCGAGAATAAAGCGTGAGAATTGTCAATATGTCAATAGAGAACAGCGATAAAATCGTTGCAAAACGCGAATTTTATCAGGTCGCCGCTAGAAATGTCACAAATTTTGCAAAAGGCGTGCGTGGGAGAAATAACAATTTTTGCGTCCGAAAAAATGAATGCCCGATTTCGATTTGCTCAAATCTATAATCCGATTATAGATTAGTTCTCATTCCCATTCGAATTCTCAGGAAGCAGGAATGCAAACAGAACAAACAGAACATCTCGATTTCGGCAACGAATCAAGTTTCCCGCGGCAAATTTGAAACGGGCAATATTTTGAAATTTCCACGGCGAAAAAATCTAATTACCCAATTAAAGAGTTGAAAAATACCGCGGAAAATAAACTCATTCAGCAGTATTTCCGAATGTGAATGGAAGACTGAATTCACGACTAAAGTGCGCATAAAATGTGAATGCAATAGACAGGAGCGCGAGAATCGTTATTGCATTTTGAAATAGAAAAATACAAAGAAAGAATGAAGAGAAAGAGGGAAGAGTGCATCATTTTGCGCATTTATTGGCATGGTCAGTGCGATTCAAGCGATCCAGAATAGAAAATTGCCATTTGATAGGGAAATAGATAGGCCTGAAATGCTGCAGAACCAGTCAAATTGCATGGTCATTTCCTGGCGCAATTCGACAAAGTAGTCTGACCGCGAGAAAAAACTGGGTAAAATGCCGATGAATCGAATGTTTACCAATAAAACTACAGCATCGGAATAGAGTTAATTTGGCTATACAGTGTAAAAAATAAAATCGCGCATTTTTGCATATTTAGTCAAAACGTTTTCCAGTGATAAAATGAACAGAGTTGCAAAAATAAATTGTTCGATTACAATAATTGAAAAGTAGAATCAGTATTGATCATTCTCAACATTATTGGCAATGAAAAGTATGCATGGAGCAAGTTATCTTACAGATTTCAATATTTAAAAATGTAAAATCAGTAAAATCAACTATCAAAGAAAAAGTCCAGACTGACCCCTGACACTGCCGAATTTTGAGGGCGAAAATTCGTAGAGGAACAAATCGTTCATGATTGTCGGTTTGACGTCGTTCGTTTTCGCGTTTGGCTTCCGTTCAAAGGCCGGTTTGTCTGCTTCTGCTTATGTGATTATGCTGATTGCAGTCAGTCGATCAGATAGTCAATGATTGTAGTTAATTGATCGAGTGATGAAATGATTGATTCCTCTTTCCGTCTGTTGCCAAGCTAGTCCATTTACAGAAGTGTTCAGTCAGTACTTAAATTCAATACTTTGATTCAGAATAAAATAATCGAGAATCGATCAAATTGAACACGAATCGGGAGCGAAATATCATTCGAAATGTGGAACAAAATGCCGGGATTGTGGTAGAATGGTCGACCAAATTAGTGAGAATGAGAGGGCAGAAAGCGAAGAAATTTGCTCGAAAAATGCTATAAGAGAAAAATAGACGTTCATTTTCATTGACTAATTCGAACAGTTATAAATATTGATGCCTGAAATGTGCAACAGTGCGAGAAGGAAGTGTGAACGTGAGAGAGATTCAGTACTAGAAGGGTAGAATGAAGATGAGTGGTTTTCACAGGACCAAATTTAGAAAATTCATTTGTAAAACGTGATTTCGTGGCAAATTTTAGCAAATTAGCTTCATCATTCAAAATTACCTCTAACAGACGGACGAGAATTTCGGGAAGAATGATGAATTTTGGAGATTGAAAACTGGGCAATTCTTGAGGAGGTAGTCCTTGACTCCACACGCATAAAGACAACACAACAAGCCACAGCCACAACCCAAGCGAGGAAAGGTGAGAGGTGGTAAGGCAAAAAGAGGCGAGGGGAATGAAATGGGAAATAAAATGAGAGATGAAATGAGAATTGTATTCCCACCAGACGATGCCTGCAAAACCGCATACAGAATGCAGAGGAAAGGTGCAATAAGGCAGACTCAGTGAAAATTTACGAATTACGATAAAAGTGGACAAAGGAAGATGGAATTTAGACATTTAGGGGAAATCCCGAGGTACAAGGTCGCTACAGAGAAATTACGTTTCCGGAAATCTTCATCGAGAAAGGAATTTCCTTGTTTTGAGGCAGAAATAGGAATTTTGGCGCGAGATTTTCAGTCGGTGAAAAATGGATGCGGCACATGAAAAATGACTGTTCCGAAACAGAAAGGTGGTTATTATGAAAACTAAAAGGAAGGAAACGCCAAAACCATCGCTCTCAACAAGCTACCAAATGTAATCGCTTAGAAGTGAATGACTCAGAAAACAATGTCAAAATGTCACTTGATTAAACACCATGGAAAAGAGTGATATTGTTTTGAAACCGAAACTGAAGCGTGTAGAATCATAAACCAAAGGAATGAGAGAGGGACTGGGAGATAATGATGCATGAGGAAATTATCCGCAAGAATGAATGATGCTTGAAAGCGCGAAGAAATGAAAAACGAAGGGATGACTGGTAGATCGTCTCTATGACATTTATGACAGAGGCAGACAGGCAAGGCTAAGGCGTTCGCAATCAAACAAGAAAGGAATTAGGCAATTCCTAACTAAATGCATTAGAATAGTTAGTAGAAAAATGCTTGGGATAATTTTTGAGACCTTAGAAATCCGCAAAAACTCCAAAGCAGTGGTCTGTGAAATGCCTCGAAAGTGTTAGCGGTTAAGTGACTGATAGGCCAGAAATGGAAAAAGAGGAATCGATAATTCGTGGTTACTGATTGGAAAGAAGCAGCCTCAGGCTGGGAGGCGCTGGAATAAAAATGTCACGATGCATCAGACTGGACGCAAACTGATATGTCATTACGCAGAATTGCGGACAGTACTAACTGTGGAAAATAGCTGCAACGAAATGATAAAATGATCACTTGCAATAGTCAGTCAACTTCAAACCGAGTATTTTGAAAGAGGAAAGATTATTTTGAAGGAATTTAACTAGGAAAAGGTGAAACAACTAAAAAGTAAATGTTAATCCCATCATTTTCAAGCTTGCTGATTTTGACGGCAAAATGTTGTCAAAAGTAAAGTGAGGGGGGAAAACTTCTCAATCAATGAAATTTCAATTCATTATGCACGAAGATCAAGTTTTCCTTTCGGAAAAAGAGCAGTGTCAATCTTGTGAAAGTTGAGACGAAACCTCGAAAAATATGCCTTTTGCAGTGTCTTCCAAATAGGGAAAAATATCGCTCTCCTAACTCTCGAAGATTTGTTTATCTTAGCGCCTCTTGGCTGGTGTTTGTTGCAGTGAAAATGCGCTTAAAAACAGCGCTCACTTGAGGGGAATAAAAAGATGTTCGAATGTAGGAAAAATATGCCGTAAAATTTTGATCAAATATTGAATAAATCAGTTTCTCTGTAGGAATGACAAGAGGAAGAGGAAATTTTGTTGGAGAAATCATGTGGAACCTGGAATTATATCATAATTGATTCAAGAAAGCAGTGCGTACTATCAGCCTAGTAGTATTTTAGTACGATTATTATGAATGGTGACATTTTATAAACAAACTACATAGAGTTAGAGAGAAAATGAGAAAGACGTTGGAGGTGATAGGAGACCGGCAAAATTGACGAGTTACACAGCCAGTTTGGCAGCCTCACTCGAGGTAAGTCAAAGTTAATTGGGGCTTCTCAGACTAAACCGTCAGAAGAATGATCGAATGACTCAAGTCAAACAGCGAAGGAAAGGAAAGAGAACGTCGACATTTTCCGACCATGTTAATTGGAGTGAGAGGATTGTTGCAAAGCCACTGATAATTCGACACTAATGCAATCAAAATTCGAGATAATCGACGGTAATTCGATCGTCGTAAATGAAAGCTGGTAAGAAAAGTCGAATGTTTTAGGAAGATTGTACAGAAATTGTTTGAAATGAGTGAAAATTACCACAGGAAACTCATTGAATTTGAGAAAAAAGATAACTTTTGCAAATTTCGTCCTGTGATAAAGTGAATGAAAATAAAAACAAGTTACAGTTCATAAAATAATCGTAACGAGTTTAAATCGTATGATCCAAAATATCTGAATCGAGATAAATCGAAGAAGCTGAGGAAAGGATAAATAAAGCTCATTAGACACGAAAATGGCCGGGGGCTAAAGGAAGGGCTGAAGCTAAGGACAGAGGGGGTTGCTTTGGAGCTGCGTTTTGACATTTGCGTGCAAAGAAAGCGAGAAGGACAGGGAAAGGGAGAGGGAAAGCCCCTTAAAGCAGGTTGGAAATGGACAGATGGATATGAAGACTAAACCAGTGGATGGTTGAATGTTGGAAAGGGGAAACGAATGAAGTGAATAGGGAAAAGAAGGGCAGGGGACAGGGATGGGTCCTAGGCAGCACGGCAGCAGGGTAATGGTCAAACACAGCACATACAGGGAAAGAACTGTATGGTAGGGAAACACATGTTGCAAATTAAGCCACAAAATAAATCGACAGATCATACACAATCATGGCTAGAAAATCTTGAACTATCATAGTTGCCTGATAAAACCCGTAGAATAGACGTGCAAATATCATTCGCGCATACAAATAAACCATTTGTGAAGATCAGCTTTCTTCCCGACATTATTACCGAAAGATAATGATTTTTACAATAGGCCCTAAATCTAGCTGCAAAATTAGAAATGAATTCGAGTATTTTGAAATCGATATTTTGACGGAAAAAAGAAGAAATAAAGCAGCTGAATAAATAAGGGAAGAAATGAATAGATGCCCAGATTTCATATAACTCGAGGAAATGAAGAGAGAAATGACAATGATGCCCAATTTTGGCATAATTTTCGCATAAACCAGCCAGCTTACGACTGAATTCGTCTGTCTGATAGAGGCACTGTCAGCCATTCTCAAACCCAAACAACAAATCCTATTATGCAAATCTGAACTTTAGCTGTGCAGATCATAAAGAAGAAATAGTCTCGTTTTCCGGTAATATTTTCCAAAGAAAGGAAAAGTATGAAAATTAATCGTCTCAAAATTCTGCCAAGGTTAGACCAAATCTGTCCCTGCTTTCTCCGAAAATAATTGGTATAAAATAAAGAAATAAAGTAAAGAAGTAAATAATAAGAGGAACAGTCTGAGGGAAACCGGCGCCACTCGACAAAGTACAATAAATCAAGAAAAGGGAGAAATGAGAATGAAGAAAAGTTCTCCAAATATCCTCGACAATATAAGTTCGCTTGGTTCATAAATCACGCAAAATTGTGAGAAGCGAATAGATTTTTGAAAGCAGATTCGTGCTGGAATGGAGCTATTCAAATACGAAAAAGTAATTCCGAGGCAAATTTTGGGAAGCAATCAGGAGAGAAAATGATTATAATTTATAGAAGTACAAAACTTCAGCACAAGTCCATTTGGAAGAGAATGTTTTGAAAGTACGAATTCTCAATTGCCATGACAAAAGAATGCGAATCGCACGAGCTCTTCAGTTTTTCAGCTTTTGAATGCGAGAAGGCTGGATTTTTATCCGCAGCTCCAGTCTCCCAGGCGTGAATTTATCTAGGTGCGCCCTCAGTTTTTCCCTTCTCCCCCAGTGTGAATGACTCCAGTTCTGCCTTACAGAGGCGTAATATATCAGATGCGCAAATACACTTCAAAGACTTGAAAACTGTTGTTCTTTCCTTGACTTCAAAAATAAAACGAGCAAGTTTCAGAACTCTAAACGTAAAGAAAAGTGAGTAAAACATGAAATGAAAACTAGCTGAGGAACATGCAAAAAGTAATTTGATCTTGCGTTCTATAAAAATCCCGAAGTATCTAAATTTCCGAGCAAATCGATAGGAGAAATGCAATAATCTTGAGACTCGATGAAAATGTCTGCTCCCAGAACAAAGACGTATATTTTCTCTAGATGAAATGTTGTTGTGGTGTGACTGGAGGGTTGAAAGCTTTCAGATGGGTGATATGAATGAGAATAATAAAGTGATAAATGATTAGACTGAAAGGAAAGCAAAAAGCCATAGGAAAGTGGGAAAGTGAAGTTATCGCCCTAAGCCCTAGTGGAAAGTGGGAGATTAAGGCAGATAAGTGAACTGAGGCTGTAGAAGAGAGGATTGAAAATGAACATGGACGAGAAAACAGGCAATTCGGCTGACCGACGACTGCAAAAAGTGGGGAGGATCAGTCATTCAGAAAGTAAAAAGACACCGGATGGATGAAAGTTGAGAATGAAAGTAAAAAGTAGTTGACATTACAGGGAACTGAGATTGAGAAGTAGAGGAGAGGAAAACGATACAATTCGACAATTGAATTGAGTCAATTTACGTGTGAAATGGATAGATGTTAAAAAGAGCTGTTATTATTGAGAATATAATGTGAAATAAATCATGAAAAGCTGCGAAACTGTCGCTATAGCTTGAATTGAAAGTGCAAGAGCCAAGGTATAAAGTAAGAAACAAGAATAGCTGAAAAAGTTGTAATTTAGAGCAGTTGAGCAAAAACTAAACTACACGATAAAGAAGAAGGCATGATTTCTTAGGAATGAGATTATGTGTAATGCAATTTGAACTGAACAGCTCATGTTGGCAAATTTTCATGAGGAAAGATAACATTCTCTGGAAAATCCTAGACAGCTTATTTATTCTGAAAGCCAATCCTAATTCATAAAGAAGAAACTCTCATTCCTCATTTTCCAATAATCATTTAAAGAAGCTTCAGATCAGAAGAACGCTTTCTTCATTTTCATGTAGCTTTTTCTAATCGCTTGAAATCGTTCGAAAGCGATTATTCGCGCCTAGCGACAATTAACCTCATTGAATGAAAACGATTCTAATGACTATTGAAATCTTGCAAAATCTTCCAGCGAAAAATACCCATCTTGCGGCTATTTGAAAGTCTTATCAGTGGTAAGAAAAAACACAAGAAAAAGTGATTAACCGGAAAGCTCTTCTGACAAAGCAAAGCGAGACCGCGCAAGTTAGGTGCAATTAAGGAGATTTATTACGCGCATTTCAAAGCGATTCGTAAGGCTCATTAAATTCGTTTGATTTTTTCTACTATACTTTGAAATATCCCAGACAAAACGGCTATGATGCGGCACAATTCTTTGTTGTAGAGAGGGAATTTTGGAAAAGATCGATTCAACCGCAATAAATCAACCATTTCTTGTAGGGCACGCGTCGAGACTGACTAGCCTTCCCTATTACTACAATAAAATCCTCTTTCAAAGGGTATTTTTGACCGCAAACAAATTCAGAATGATCAAAATATGCCGAAGAGAATTCTAAACAGCCCTGAAGAAAGGCTAAAATTTAGAAAAATGTTTGATAAATAGAGAAGAAACTTAGTCCATTTATTTCAGCGGTTTTATAATGTTCCACAAAGTAAAGCCTGAGGAAGCGCGTGTGAAAAGTTGAAAGTTCATTCGGAAGAAACAAAGAAAATAAAGAAGCGATGAAAACCGGGAAATGGCAAATTTTGGCTCTCATTACGCATTATTTTGTTTGAATTTAGACAAGTTTTCCCTTTTGATTTCAACTGCTTTTTCGCCAAAATGAGTCATTAGATTTAGTCACATTTCCATCGCAAACAAATTCGTTATTTTCGATTTTCGAGGACTTGGGATCCTGCCTTCGAATCAAAAGCAATGCATTCTACTAAAGATCACTGGATATTCAGCGATTTTTCGCTTGCGAGAGCGATTACAAAGGAAGCTGGAATGAGATCAAAGAGTGACTACGCTCAAATAAAAAAAATCTATAGAAATTGTTAGCTGTAAGAGGAAAATTTACAATGTAATGTATTTTATGTAGTTTCTAGTCAGATGTAAACATGATCTCTAAAAAAATGGCAACAAATTACAAGAGTTCAAAATGACCAAAGTGAATTGGCCACTATAGTTTTGAGAGTTCCATCTAGAGTGCTGGGAATATTGCATGATTTCCTCATTTTCATCATGCTTCAGCGAGCCATAGTGTTTTCCTCTCGAAATTCGACTATAATATCCCATTCCTGCATGAATGTTGCAGCACACTTTTTCTAGTTCACTAACTTCGTCCAGGCGGCTATTGGACTGGCTATCCACGCAGCCCTTTTCAGAGTTTCGTGATTAAAGTGTGCTGTTAGCTATTTTCGATTTCTTTTGGAAAACCTAGCTCCTTGGAAATTCTAGTTTTCATCGCAGTCAGCAATTTGGGATAACCAAACTGTATGAATCTTCCAAATTTAGTGAGTGAATTGAGATTTTTCTAGAATGTCTTTTCTAAGATGTCCAGATTTGGTCCAGAGTTCTGCATTAACTTGCGCGCTCTTTCCCGTTGATTTTCAAAATTCGTTCATTCTCCGCTTGTTATCCTTGAGCAGTGCCGCTGTGCCTGTACAAAATCTCCCCCTCTTCCAATCAACACAACAGACTGTTTCGAGTGGATGAGTGGTCATTTTCTGCTTCTTTTCTCTTCATTCACATTATCTCTGATAGTCTTTTCTGACTGCACTCTCTTCACTCGAACTCTTTGAGGAACAAAAATGAATGAGCAGAACTGAAGATTTGAAAGACAAAGGAGGAGAGATTTAGAAGAACAGCTAAAAGTGCAGACGAACATAGCGCTGATAAAGCTAAATACAAGCGCTAAAATACTAATATCTTATTTAAAAATCGAGAAAAGTCCTGAATAAGTCGGAAAAAATCGGTATCATGAAATCAAGACTAAAGTGATAAAAATAGCTAAATGTTAGTCCAAAATACTGTACTTCTAAAATGAACTCACGTGGAATGAATCCATATTTGGTTGGTCTTCTTCTGATTGGAGGCAATCTTGGCGACAGTCCGATTTCTGCGAGATGATCACAGCTTCTGCTTAGTCGTTTGCGAATTGCCGGGGCTGCATCCAAAGGCAATGGTCCTGGTCGTCTCCTGACTTGGAGTGCAGAGGCAGGGATTAGTTCCCTCTGCTGTTGTTGTTGCTGCTGCTGTATCCGAACATCCCTTTCTCGTTCCCGTACGTGATCGCGCGATGTGCCATACGAGTGAGGCATCGGCATTCTGGTGTGTCTTCCCACGGTCGAATCCAGTATCGACCGACTAAAATCGATCATCTTGTCGTGGATAACAAGAAGTATGAAACCACGACACAATGATATTATCAAAGTACGATTTTCCACCACGATATTACGGCACGATTTCTACAAAGTGACAGCATGTTTTCTGAAGAAATTGTGCTATGGTATTGTAGGAAAAGCGTACTGTGATATTTAACTGCCCGAAACGCTCAAAATGAATGAAATGCTGACGCGAGATTTGATGAAAAATTTGTACCGTCCATTATCAATAATAATATCTTTTTGAAAGGGGAAATTTTCAATTGGAAATGAAAAATAAAGGTGAAAAGGATGAGAGAAGTGGAAGACATAAATGAGAATGAGACCGAAAGGGGAAGGGAGCAAAAGAAGAGCTTGACAAAGACAAGGGAAGATGAGAGGGGATGGCTACAATTTTTAAATGATTGTTGAAAACATCGAAGAACAGCTCAAGCCACTTGAAGACTTCAAGATAAAATAAAAAATTTAAAAAAAAAAAAAAAAGTCAGAGGATTATCAAATTGCACGTATTCCAAAGGCAGACGCAGAAGTAGATAATGATCACAAAAAGTCACGGCAATAAAATTAATCATTGCGCATTAGCGAAAGCGGATCTGCAAGGAGAGAATAAATGCAGATCGTAAATCGGTACGTCCAATGTGAAGGAATGAATAGATATATCTAACTATTGCCTACTGAAAATAAGGAAGATCTGTAAAATGCCATCATACTTTGAAAAAAAAAGATTATGGTACCATAAGAAAATGCAAAACGATGGCAAAAAGAATATTTCCATTTTCGTGAATCAAAAAAGACGAAAATCACAACAGCACTGAAAAATAAATGATTTTCTTACTGTGCAATACAATAATGGCATTTTCAAAACTTGAAAAACACCCATTAAAATGCAAATTTTCAAGACAAATCAGACCTATGTAAATTACCTATTTCGGTCACGTTGATAGGGGAAAAAGTCGAAATGTGCGCTCTTTGCCTTTGGAATCGCAAATGGTTGCGCATGTAAAAATAGGGTCTCATTGAAGTCGAAACGATGAAGAAGCAGAATGGAAAATGAGGAGAGGAAGGGAGAAAAAGAAGGTAAACGTTTGAATGAAAGGTTGTACCGAATGGAAATAGGAGGAGAGAGGTAAAGGTAAGCAATGCTGAATGCAAAAGCAGAGACACAGGGGAAGTTGCCCTAAGCAAGACATAACAAACAGAAACAGACAGAAGCAGAAAGACAAAAATGGAATGAAATTGGAAATGCCAGAGAATGAATGAATGATTTACGAGAAGATCGGGTCTGGGTCTGTATTTGGCATTGATATTGGACGGTATGGACGACTTTCATTGAATCTCATTTGCTATCAACTGAATATTTTCCCCCAATATCAGGAAAAAGAAGTGAATAAATTTGTGGGGAATAATGTTCATTTCGTTTTAGAAGAAAAAAAGCTGTTTACTAATGAAATGACAATATTCAGAGGCAGAGTTTTTAAGCAATAATTTATATTTTTAAAAATCAACTACCTGAATATATCGAGCGGTTTGAATTGATTGTGAACGGATCTGTGCTTAGTTCTGCTCGCGTGCCGCATATCTGCCGAATCTGTTTGATCTTCCCGTTCACTAGACTGTACTTCGGGCAGAGACTGGAGTAGGGAGGAAGATCTGTGTGGCTGTAACTGTGATGGCCGTCTCCTTGCACTGATTTGACCGGATCCGGTTGTTCCTCCCCTATCCCTGCCTATGCTCTGTGTTATCTCAGGCGAGTGTGGGCGGGACCAGCATTCCTACAGAAAGCACATTATCATCCTTTGTATCATGTTCTGCAATCCGCAATGCAAACACACGCAAAGTTCTCCTTCAGAGTACGTCAAAACGACTTATGGGCACATTCTTGCCACAAATAAGTTTCGAATCCAAATATTTTGAGCCTGATTAAATTTTTATACGCTGATTTTCTGATCTTTGCAGTTGATTTTCAATAAACTCTTAAAAAGTGCGAGTAACTTTTCTTCGAAAAATAAACCTTTCTGATAGCCAACAACAAGGAAAATTTTCCTTCAACCCGGAAACAAAAACAACGGTGAAAAAACTAATTTTTTTCACTTGATATTTTTGCCAAGAATAAAAAATTAATCGTTTTAGGATTATCGCATTTTCATGAAAATTTCCATTCTACAAGAAATCAAAGGTTTCACTCGCTGTGTGTTGGTTTTCGAAGTGAACAAACGTCTGCAAGGAAGATTTATGGATTTCCTGCTTTTTCTTTTCATCAATCCGATCTAAACAAATGTAAAATGTGAACACCTCTCAAACTTGATTCCCCATCTCCTTTTCGAGGCAAGAAGATGGAACGCGTTATCGATAACCTTTGCCTTTTTCGCATGTCACAATTCATTAGACAAGTCTAATTTGTGTGTTGCAAGTTTTGAAAAAGTAAATAAGAAGGTAAATATCATAAGAAATGGCTTACCTTGAATGAAACGCGTTTTTCGGCTTTTGGCAGAGAATTAGTTGATCCTGAAGTGGAAAATGATGAAAATGACGCTTAGAAATTGATGAAGTGAACAAAAAAACCGAAAAACAATGGTAAAACGATCGAACCTATCATGGAGGAGCAGCGCAGGAGAATCGGATGCGAATCGGCATTTGCGCCGCTCGTCTCCTGCCTCTCCTGACCAAAGGCCTGTCCAATGCCTGTCGCCGTTTTCGATTCTCGACGCCGAATTTTCTGCATCGCTAGCTTCGATCAGCGAGAAAAGTTACGCGTAGAAAATGACGATAATCAGCTTATCAAATGGAAAAATAGGCGAAAAACTGAATATTCCCGGGAGAATTTGAAGTCAGCCCTTCCAGAAAGTACAGGTAAAGGGGAGAAGTAGTTCGGTCTGATTCGAATCAACTAGCAGGTGAACTGACGGGTGATGATATCAGTGATCCTGCTGTGGGGGATGGCAGGGTGTCCTTCGAGTGGCAGGGAAAGGCCTTGCAGGCGATGGAGAAGGGGTTGAAGGGCTGCGCTGTGAGACTGACAGACAAGCAACCCGTTCAACTCCCTTGATAATCTGGGGAGAAGGCGTTATCAGAGATAAAGAATAGACAATTAGACGATTCAATTGAATGGACAATTTGCCACGAGTTTCGGTGCCTTTTAGAAAATTTGTAGTATGAAGTATCGACGAATCAGGTGTTCTCTTTTGTTGTAGAACTTGGAAGTTTTCTCGAGTGTCGAATTGAGTGAATGCTGAATGGCACAGTGGCACAGGCCGGACCGAGTGAAATGTCGAGGGATGGCCGGCCTGCGGACTGTTTGCTTTCAATTCTTTGATAGAGGACGACGCGAGGCACGAGGCGAGTTGAAAATGACGCTCCTCGTGGAAAATCCCGCGTGCAATTGTTCTAGGTCGAAACAATTCACCAGTGTAGCTTACAAGTAGAGAATTTGTAGATCACCGAAAAAAAAAATGAGAATTTTCGAAGTGAGTGAAATATGGAATGTAGCAAATAGGTGCTGTTGTGTGGACACAGATGAGCTGTATTTTGAGGAAAAAAGGAGAGAAAGGAAGGACGGACCGAGGAATTGTGTGTGTGTGGAGTAGAGATTTAAGCGGAAAGGGGTAGAGGAACGGGGTTAAGCAGGGGGCAAAGAGGAAAAGCTCCCAGAGGACGACGGGGCAAAATGCGCAATCGCAAGCGGTCAGAAGTGCTTAGAGCGTAACGACTACGCAGAGACGCACAAGCAGAAAAGTGCAGAATCAGAAGAACAAATGGAGGTTCGTGTGGATGGAAGGAGCAATTTGAAGAAGATGTTCGCGAGGCGAGTGACAATAACAAGAATAAAAAAAACGACATTTTCCCTTCTTGAACTTGCAATTCTGTATGCCGAACTACATACATAGAAGTGTGCAAAATAATTCAAGAGTTGTGAAATAGAAAACTGTTAGAATGGAATAGGAGAGGTATGAAATCAACATTTTTCACTAGTTGTGCAATTTAGCTTCGCATATTCCAAACCGGTATTGTTGGTCTTGCAGTTTTGAGTATCCAGCAGGCTGTGTTTTGCAACGTTGATATCATGATCTGCTTCCAGATCAATCTCAATTTCAGTAAAATTTTAACATTGATCTATGCCAGACATAAAACTTAGGTCTAAATCATTACTCTGATGCCGGAATTATTTGAACTCTGCTACTCTTTGGTGTAATTCTTTCGTCAAATAATCTCCCAATCTTACTCTATCATTGCATCTGCCATTGTTTAGTCAATTGCTAAACCTAATCACTTATCAAAATTAGAAAAATTTAATGCTGAATTGAGATTATAGATGCAGAAATGTAGCATTCGTGCTCTTGAAACTCACTGTGCAATTAAGCAATTGCGTATAGATACTAGAAGTCAGAAAAGTTCAATAGGACCAATGAAAATAAAGATTGAAAATTCAAGAATAGCTATTTGTAAAACCGTCTGACATCACGGTAAAAGGAATAGTAAAAATATAATAGACTAGGTTAGGAAAAGGCTTCTTTACTAATAGTATTTCACTATGTAGTGTCATGATGTCATACAGTTTTAGGTCGTCAAACTATTTTAAAAAATCGAAAATGAGTCAAAATGAGCGTACCGTAATTGTTGCTATTCGAATTCCCGTAATCGACAGGCATAGTGGAGAATCTGTGCTCGTAGGGCATCGAGTCCGTCCTCAGCGTGGCCTCTGGCAGACCGCGATTCAGTCGATTGCAGCGGGAAATCGTGTGCGGCCCGGCAGCTATTGAATATCGCTCACGCGGATGTAAGTCTGAAAGCATCTCGAAAGAATGAGTCGAAAGTTAGCTCTCAAGTTTAAATTTTTGTCATTTTGAAAAGTGATATCCAGGAGAAAGTTAGACAGATTTTGTCATGATCAACTCTAGTTTGAACTTTGTTGTGCAAGAATAGAATTTGAATCGGATCGAAAATTTGAACTTGTGCAGGGAACAAATACGGCATGGTTGATTTTGTAAAATATTCATCTGTACTCGGACACAATTTTACTGTCGAGATATTGGCAGTATATAATATTTTTTAAGATTTTGCGGTGTAGTCTTTTTAGGCGAATTGCCAACATCACTGTTCTAATGATCAGTCGACTAAAGCCTTGTGAAAAATATAATAAAATCAACTTACTTTGTGAATAGACGTGGGAATATGGAATTTTCCAATAGCTGGCGAACCCCGACCTGCCTCCGTCCATTCGAATTCTGACCAGATTGGGCGGAGCCAGACCGTACTAAATCAATCGCCCATCATTTTGTTTCCTCACAAAAAGAGGGACACTTCATTAGCTCACTTTTCTTCGAGTCTAGTGAACTTTTTTGCACCTTTCATTCATCGTTTTCGCGGGATCGAGTTTTTTCGCTGCAAAAATAAACAAAAAAGGGCTAAAACTTTTGAGAAACATGAATAAATGAATGAGCGGTAGTAACAGGCACTTTTGGGTGTGTAATTGCATGATTGCATGCGCAAGTACGCATTGTGACTGTATGTGGAATGGAGGGAAAGGCCTTACGAATTCTCGTCGATAGCCAATTAGACTCATTTCGTCTGGTCGCAGCACGCAGAATGCAGGATGCCAGGGCGGATAGGCGTTGTGATCGGGCGAGGGCGCCAGCGACATGTCGGCAGGGGGATCGCCTTCTGGAAACAAAATCGATTTACACAAATTTTAATATTGAGTTTTTGATATCTCATGGCGCCCTCAAATCTTGCCCTCCTAGAAACGTGTTCTCTAATGCTAATGCTAGCGGTTCTTCCTTTCTCCAACTATGAAAAGACGGAAGAGAGAAAGAAACAGACGAACCACCAGCATTTAGCAATGGTGCATGCATGTCTCTAGGAAAGTAAGATTTGGGGTCCATGCGATGTTTGACAAGATTATAAGTATCAGCCTTTTCCTTTCTAAATTTTGATAACCTCTCAACATTTCCAAAATTACTTTTTCTATGCATTTTGAAAATGAATCCTTCTCTCAAGATGGAATCAAGAGCGAAAAAGAGGTCTGATAACCGATTAATCAGATAATGAAAAAGTGATCGCAACCGGAAATGATCAAGATCAATGAATTGAGCCTCGAATTGGGTATCGAATCGAGGTGATAAGAAGCGATAGGCGATAAGGGAGGTGATAAGCGAGGACTGATAAACAAATAAAAATGGGGAGTGCCGTCTGGACGCGCAGAGAGGAAGGGAGACGTGACGCACAGAGGCACAGGAAAAAACGGGGAAGATAAATAAAGGGATGATCGCTGGCTATCGGGTTGAAAAAAGTCTAGAAGCGATAGGGCGAGTTCAAAGAAGAACTCGACTGTTTTCGTCAAGAAGTTGAGAAATATCGACTTTGTGCAAAGAGTGAATTTTAGCGTTAAAAATCCATTTTCGTCAATTTTTCAGTAACCACAAATAGGAATAAATTGACTGACAGGCAATGTGCAGGAGGAGATCTTATAAGAATGCTGCAAGAAAGGATTTTCGAAACCATCAAACGTTTACAAATTCGTAATTTGCTTGTTCGAGAAGAGAATTAGGTGAAATGACGCAGAAAGAGTTCGTATTTCTTCTGATTCTCTGCCCCTCTGCCTTTGTATTGGCATTGCGAATTTATATCTTCTTAGTAATAATCGAATTAGTCAGGTTGCGTTGCAGAATCACGCAATTGGCGAGGGGAACTTGGAAACCGCAGGGCATCGAGACCTTTTAGATAATTCGAAAAAACCCTATCTTATCCTCTCCTTCTCTATAGATCTGTTCGAAATTTTAATGTTGAAAAATAAGAAATTTTCAGAATCGGACAACCTGGAAAAAGACCGAAATACTATTGGAAAAGAAACATGCAAGATCTTTCCCTATCCCACTCTATACTATTTCGTATGCCTTGTCGTCTTGTTGTTGTTTTTTTTCAGATTGCCCAGAATCGTAATTTCGAATACCTCGATTTGAATAATTTCTGTCCAGACTTCTCAAAACTCGATCCGCATAAACCCATAAATCGTCTCGAGAAAAAATAGCGTACCTTTTAGTGAAAAGAAACAAGACGTGCTCTTTTCCTCTCTCGATACGATACACTATTTTTTCTGCGGGTCGAGTTTGGAGATATGTTTTTCTTGATTTTTGCGATTTTGAAACCCTTCAACTGTAAATAATTGTCTAAAGAACTCACCGCAAACCATGAGCCATCCTTCCCACTGCGCGCCCAGATGCCGGTAGTTGTCCAGAAAGTCGTACTCACTCTTCGGAAACTTGCCTAGGTCGTCCAAGCAGATGTTCATCTCCTGAATTATTGAAGTTGTTTTTTTCTTTTCAGGCAATTCACCAAGTTCACTGATCAATTGAAAAGTTTTACCAGGCTTGTAAACGAAAATGGGTGAACTTTCCAAATAGGTGGATGTTGAACCGGATGAATTTTTTATGGAGTTTAAAATTGGAAAAAACGGAACAAAAACCTAACAACAATCGAATCAAAGCAAAGCGGACGAAAATAACGAACAAGTAAACTGATATCGTCTGTTCCCCGCGAAACAGACCTTATCACGGAAATTTCTTCTAAGTTCTCATTAGCTAAAGAATAAAGTACCAAAGTTCATGACACAGTTCTTCGCCTATTACGTTATTCTGGAGGAGAAGCTTCGAGAAATAAATGATTTTGGAAATGGCATGAAAAATCTCAAACTTTACAAACTTCGAATTTGGCAAAGAGCAATTCGTGATCCCAATCTGCAGAAAATAATCGATAGAACGATAAAATTAGGAAATTTTTACGCGAAAAATCAAGATTAAGGTAGATTTGTAGTACGAGGAGTTTGAACTTGCAGAAAAACTACCTGAATGGCAAAATTAGCTTCTTTTGGTCTATCTTTCGATTCGTTCAAGAGCAATTTGCTATCCCAAGGTTGAAAAAGTTTCGCTTTTTTTCGAAACTTGAGACTCAAAGAAAATTAATAATTAGCACAATAAGGTCAAGTTCCTGAGAATCTAGAGAAGAAACTGATTAGCGCTTTTTATAGAATCACAAACAAATAATCGATGACGTAAAGATGTAAAGATTCGGAATTTCGAATGGATGAGACAAAAATAAGGATGCTGGGGAAAATTCGATTTTTTAACTCCAGAAAAAAATCTGAAAGGTTTACAACCGCGCTGATATGATCACAAGGTGACAGCCAAGCATCTGATTTGGATAAAGGATTGATAGAGTATGCAAATTAGGCAGAGTAAAAGAAATGGGAATAAAGATGAAGAAGTAACAGGCCGAGGGGGATTTTATTTGCACAGTATCGATATCTCATTTATCCTTCACCCAAATCCACTCGTAGTAAATACGCTGCAGGACAAGATTCGAGTTAGAGGGGCACTTGTTCAGGAAAATCAACAAAAGCAACGATGATTGTTTACGAGCTGGCAGCAACAAAATTCTATTAGAAGAGAAAAAAAATCGAGATTGGCCAAGTAGCACTTGCAAGATCCCTGCTAAATCACAAACCTCAAGCTAACTAGAGAGTAATTAACGATAATTAGCACAGGAAAATCGGAAATTAAAAAAGTAGAAAAGGTGAATGCTCAGGCCCGAAACAATATTCACGGGAAACACTGAATTTTGGCAGAGTGGCATCTGCAAGAACTGCTCAATTATCCAAATCGAGTTAATTAAGGCGGTAATCATCGCGACAAAATCGAAGTAAAATAAAAGCTAAAAAAAAAAAAAATGAAAAATCACGGAAATTCAAAATGCCACTTGTTCTGTTGAAATAGGGCACATTTCTCAATTGACGAGAAACCGGGCTCGCTTTTGCTTCTTTTTTTTTTTTTTTTAATTTTTTCGTCGTTTTTGCAATTGTTCTGATTCTTATTGACTTCTGGAGCAAATTCTAATACGAGACGATGATGGGACGCGGGGTTGGATTAGGAAAAATGTCGGGATAAAATAACTAAATTGAGTTTCGCTAATTTTCGGATCAGGCATGTGATACACGAATTTTGGAAGTCCAACTTTTGATTTCTCGGCAGCACATCACGAAACAATCAAAGATTCAAAGGTGACGCTATCCAGCATTACTGTACGATCGCAGCGCATTTCATGCGATTGATGAAGTGATTGCGCATTTCAGCGATATTCACCGTTTTCCCGACGTTTGTGTGGGTATTTGTAGACAAATTTAGGAGTGGATCCCGAACAAGTGTAAACAATCAGAAAACGAGCAAAATCAACGACAAAAATAGAAAATGGATACATCTTGCAGAGGATATACAAACGTGTCAACGAAAAATCTTTAACCAACAAATCTTAATCTAGACAAAAAAAACTTTCGCTAAAACAACGAAAAACGCAAATCATCAAAATTTGAAAAATAGATTTTCGGGAAGATAAACCAATCGAGAGAAGGGTAGCGGCGAGATAAGTTAAAGGGGTTTTTAGCTGCAAAGGAAACAAAAACGCGATAATTTAGGGCAATGAAAATAAAAACGAAATCGGCAATTCCAATTATAGGCATAAAGGGAAGTCGGAAAAGAATGGACGAACGGATGAGGCATTTAGAGGAGAGAGTAGCGGGAAGGAAAGCGAGGATAGGGGGGAGAAGATGAGAGTGCATGACCTAAAGTGCTTGACTTTGACTTATTCGAGTCTACGGCTGTCGCTCAAGTTACGATTTGCAAATAGAACCACCCGAACAGACATAATAGGCAGGCTTCAGGCAAAGAAAAGGAAAAAAGGTAAACGGGAAGATGACAAGTAGTCCTTGAGCTAAATATACAATGCCTGAAATGGCTTATGAAGACACCGAAAAACATTTTAAAAATTATTTTAAAAACCCGAAAAAGCGTCTAAATACAGTTACATGACAAAACATCCCAATTTCAATTCATCAAAATGTCAGAATCCCGCTATCTTCGCTTTAGTTTACTAGAGTCCAATTACCATAAATAGGCAAATTTTCGCAAGAAGAGGGATTCATTCTGTCTGGTTCTTCAGATGTTTTTCAACGATGTGAAATGAGAAATTATGAGACGACTTCCGTAGTTGTGATTGAGTGGATTAAAGTCGAAAAGATCATCTCACTTATTACGGATTAAAATTTACCAATTCCAATGAAAATGCGAATCAGGCAACGAGAACACAACATTTCAAGGATTTGAGAGGCAAACGTGAATGAATGTAAATAATCTGCCAAAGTGATGTGATAGCGAGAATTTATAAGTTCAAATGCAAATGCAAGGAAATAAAACATTTATGTTCGAAAATATTCGGATGACTGTGCTCTCAAAACTGGAAGATAGAGCTATTCCGTTTTGCATTTTTTGAGAGTGGAAAATCACGACTCTTCTATGAATAATCAGTCACAGACCTGGACCGTTCTTCCTAGTCGATTGATTGTAAAAGTGATAGCCTGCTAGAAAATTCAAGAGCAAATTGTTAGTCCAGCGGGTGCAGAGTATTTTTGCAAGGAAAAAAACTCAAAATTTATCATAAGACATTGAAAAATTGAAAAAAGAACGCAAAAATCATCATACACATGAAAAATTTGCAAATAATCTAGATATTCAATGATGTCATCGAAAAATCAAACCGATTCCGACTCAAAAACAGAATTCTGTTTCATGAAAGAGAGTTCAAAGTGTTTGCCGACTGCGCTATTTCCACTTTGAGCAGAAAAGGAGGTTCAATTGCACAATTGCATTTGAATATCTGCTGAAGGTTGAATGTGCGTTGAAAGAAAGAGTCACGCATGTCAGCAAGCAAGAAGTGAGAAAGTTAGAAAGTCGGCAAGAAAACTACGGATGCGGGTTGAAGGTAGAAAAAGAGGGAGTGCCTCTACAGGTGCGGTTATGAGTGAGAGAATATGACTGTAAAGAGATGGAGGAGGCATGGATAGAGGAACTGTGAAGAGGCATTGCAACCGAGATGTGCCTGCCTTTCGCCTTGCCTCGGGCAGTCCCTCTCCCCCTCCTCTCATCCATCAACGCATCACAAACAGCGCAGAGAATCCTCCAAAACGATAGTCAAATAGAAATTCGCAAATTCTACAGCTGATCGGAGGGATGACGATAGGACTCCGAGATGTTTTCTTATCATAGATCCACAACACCCAAATCTGAGCTGCATTGGGATAAAGATGTTTAAATTCGAGAATCAAAAACAAGATGATTTTCACAAAATCATGAATTTCTGAGAACAAAACAACAGTAAATGTTCAAAAACATTCGCAATCAGATACAAAGTTTTAGACGGAAAGAATTTTGACAAGGACCTGATCCAAATATCTCAAATGTTATGATTGTTTTACAACACAATCTCAGGCGGATTGAGCTAAGCTGAGGCGATATTTTGAACGGCATTTTTTCATGAGAAACTCATTGATCTTCTCCCTCTTCATTCGAATTGAAGGTCGATTCATTCATCAACTCATTGCTATGGTTGTGATAAATTGTTGTCATCGTGGTTTTCGATTGATTCTATGCGTTTGTTCATTGCAAAAAGTCGATCTTCACTTTATAACATCCACAAATGAGAAGAGATTTCATGTGTCGTGTCGGAAGACTTCGCGAATCAAGGAGTGAAAGCAGATTCACTCATTTGATCTACACATTTGCTATCACTTCGATATTCTATCTAGAAAAAGCGGGTAGATATGCCGTTTTTCTACATGCTATTAGTGTTTATTTACTGATCGCATCCAATTTTTCTACAATTTTTGAATATTTGATGTTAATCTTTCGATCTTTCGCTGATCAGAAAACTTTCGTCCATTTGTCTGACCTAGTGACTTTCCCATCAGGGCTATGCGAAGTTAAAAATTTGAAAAATTAAAAGGCGAAGTTTCGCGCAGCCCTGATTTGTATGCCAGATTTTCAATTTTCTATATGTCTAGAGACTCGGAACTTTTGTGAAATGATTTCATTTTTGGCTGTTTCGATATTTTTGTTGATACTTTGATGCTATTATTTATCGTTTCATGTTTTAACTCGTTTGTTTCGGGTAGTTTCTTTCGATACTCATTGCTAAACAACTTCTTCTCTAGCTTATATTTTTAATTAACAAATTTACCTTCATTCCTCTAATTTGAACATTTTAGTGATGTTCTCCACTTGTTAATGCGAGTTATCTAATCTAACTTGTATGTATAGCCTTTTGCTTTCATTTTCAATGTAGGCAAAAGGTAATTGCCAAAGGTATAAGTGTTCAATTTATTTGTATCGTGTTTATTCGATCCTAAAATCTAAAAACAACCAAAAAAGCATCGTCGAATTAAAATTTGTTTTTGGTATATTTGTCGATCTTGCATCTATTTTTTTTTTTTTCAAATTCTCCATTTCCTGTCAGATGGGAATCATTTCGATGTTATTTTTTGTAATTTCATAATTTCCCCAAACTCCTATATGCTATCACTCCCTTTGATGACTTCTATCCAACAAATCAGTTTATTCTAATCATTAGGTTGTAAAATTAGTTTCATACTGCAATAGGCAGTATTTATATCAAATTCTACAATCCAAAATTTTATTCAAGCCATTAATAAAGTGCAAGAGACGAAAGCAAAACTAGAAATTCGTGCAAAATAAAAACTTAGCTTATCACAAGCATGAAAATAAGGCTAGAACAAATCATTGATATAGCTTTAAAAAACTTGAAAATATCACAAGAAAAATAAGGCTAGACAATTCTTTGAAAAAAAAACTTGCAAATTAGGAAACATCACGATAAGATAAAAAGCTGAAAAAATTTATCGAAGAAAAGAAATGATAAATTAAGGACTTGCTCTTTTCATATCACAACGATACCCGTGAGCAATTCATAAGACATCACATTAGCAGGAAGAAATAAAGACTCGAATTTTTACTAGAAATTTGTAAAAGATAAGGATAAAAATAGAAAAAAAACAATCTTTAACCGCGGGCTGAGCGTTCATTTGGGTGGGAAGCGAAAGGCAGGGGGACGTAATTTGGGAAGAATTCTGAAATAGCTGAGTCGATGTGAGCACTGTAACCTCGGGTGGAGAAGTCCCTTTCGAAACGGGCACGCTGAAAATGGGAAATTGTTGGCAATTTTTAAACCGCAAAACATAGTAGTAAAAATAATATGCTAAAAGTTATCGTATCTGACCCTTCTCTACCCTATTTCGTCTATGTCTTGCGTCATGATATCATGCGGTTTATAAATTTTCTAATTTATTTATCTTCATGAAGACTACTGATTTAACTTCAAATTCTCTACAAACTCTGGAAAATTATAAAGAAAAAAACGTCAACGTCAAATTGAAAGGAAGTGAATTTATTTGAAGTGGATAGTAAAATGGTCTTATTCTTTTCTACCGATATAATCCTTAAAGGTGAAGATCAATTTACCTGTTTGCAATATCCTTCATCAGTATCCAAATCAGGCCATTCCTCCTTCTTCATGTGAAGAATCATGGCCTCTGCTAGCAAATCAGCCCTAGGTTCTGCAATTCTCGTACCGGTCACATCCTCGAGCACTGTTTCCGCAGGGCCTCCGCTGTTGCACACGATCACTGGACGACGTTGATCGAGGGCCTAAAATATGCATGCCAATTAAACTTCTCGTTTTAGTTTTATGCAGCGTGAAATGGAATTATATGGAGAAAGGAAATAATCATAAATCTACAGAAAATTAATATGACTCAAACATTTCTTTTCAACTCCTTACCTCAATAGGCACGATTCCAAAATGCTCATCAGGTGGAGTATATAACGCAGAATCACACTGCCTGTAGAGTGCAAATTTTGTCTGCTCGTTTGGAGAAGGAATGAAATCCACGACGTCCACAACGTCTAGTTCCTAAAGATTCAAATGAAAACTCAGAAAGTGTTGATTCATTTCTACGTTAGCCATTTTCTTCAGCAAATCATAATAAATACGGCTTTCTGGGATGTGAGGCATGACAGAACCGGCCAATTGCACATGGAATTTATAACCACGAGATTTCAAAATGGCTAAAAATTTAGATATGAAGATCAGCTTAATTTCATAAGGTTTTTACATGCAGCCTCGACAATGATATCTAGCCGTTTCTCAGGCCAAAAACGATTCATCGAAAGGAATAAATATGCCGAATTCGAGGGTCTGTCTCTCCGACTAATAGGGGCCTGTGCCTAAAAGTGAACTATTTCTCCAAAACAAGTAAAAGAAACAACTTACCGAACTAACGATAGAATCAATGTCACAGGGCGGGTAGACCACACGAATTTTATCTCGAGGAACATTAGGCATAACTTTTTCGAATTGCTTGGCTAAATCGTTATTTTCTGCATTTTTATTCGGATTTTGGATACTGTACCTGTAAATTTGCTATTGACCATGATTTTGTCCGTCTGAAGGAACAGCTCTTCTTCAATC
Source organism: Diploscapter coronatus (assembly GCA_964036155.1). Lineage (NCBI taxonomy): Eukaryota > Metazoa > Nematoda > Chromadorea > Rhabditida > Rhabditidae > Diploscapter > Diploscapter coronatus. The sequence goes on along the minus strand of OZ038422.1, from coordinate 83,056,952 downwards.
AATCCAATCAATTTCGAGTACCATCTAGAAATCAAATTTCTCATCAGATAATAATTGATAATATGAATTCATCGTAATATCGCAGCATAAAAATTCCCGAAAGCATAGAAAATAGAACGAAGAAAAGATTCCCTATCATCTTAAACGTTTTTTTTTTCATAACCGCCAACACGATGAACCCAGGTTTCTTAGATAATTTATAAACCTGTATAGGAAGAATCTGTTAGGAGTGACAAGTTGTTGTGGGAAATGGCAGTAGAACAGAACACGACATTTCGGATAACGCCATTTAATCATTGGGACGCAGCTTCAACGGATAAAATTATCATTTGACAAAAATGGTGCTTGATAACCTAGCAGAATGGTCGAGAATGACCAAGTCTGGATTCAGTCCACTCGAAACGATCTTCCAACCCAGGTAAATGTTCTGACTCCACCAATCACCAGGATGCAATTGAATACGGTGCTCTCGGATATCTGAGATTACGATTTCAAAGCAAGGTTAAATATAAAACCCCTACCGACTCCCTCAAAATCATTATTCTTCCAGTAATCGTCTATCATTGTCGTGTACCATATCACCTAAGGATTGAAAAATGGAATTTCATGAAATTTATAAATCAAACTTGATGTCCCCTCGCTTTGAGATGTCTTATGAGAGCGACAGTGCATCGATCTGATCCTCCGTTCCATTGCTCCGGATGAATTATGATTATTTGCATCCTCTAAAAGTAGTAATTCAGAATAATACATGAGAAATTTTTGAATTTCCTAAAAGCAATCGCTTTAGGTGGACTTTAGTTTGGTGTAAAAAGATCTTAGGATTAATAATGATTTAAGAGGCAAAGAAATTTAAATTAGATTTTAACGATATGTGAAAGTGTCAGATTAGATGGTATGCAGATGTTCGCAAGATAAATATCCGAGTTTTCTGCAATGTTTGATCTTCAAGATTGCTTTGTAATTGAATCTCCGTTTGGGTGTGAAATAACTCAAATAACTCGGATGTCTGGATAAATATTTCTCAAAAAGTACAGCACTCGAGGAGACGTTCAATATGCAAACTAAGAATAATAACGCGGTTGAAAATCTGAGATCAATCATGATTATTTGCAGACTTTTGGTTAGTCACCTAGTTCTCATTCTCACACGTCGATTCGATTGAAATTTTATCATTATAGAAAAAAATCAGCAATGGGGGCCACGCTAGTGTACTTTACGAATTAAACTATCTTTGATTAATTTTAGAAAGTTCGCATGCTGAAATGAGTTAGTGGTACGCATACATAACTTATCTAGGCAGGTCAGATATGTATATGGGTATGAGAGGAAATGCGGATAAATCAGAGAACTGCGCAATGATTAAGTCTACACGACATCAACGTCAAAGCAGAAGGAGCAAATAGGCCATTTGAAAAGTTGAAGGAGACTGAAGTACATTCAATCTCGACTGCATATGCAGTATCCTTCTCAGAAAGGACTTCGTTCGCAATTTCAATTTGCTTTCACTTTCTCCATATTCAAGTAGATTTGCGTTGTTGGAAGCCTGTATTCTCGTGCAGATAGTCATCTTCGAGGATAATGCACAGAGAAAATTGAGGAGAAAGCGAAGGCGCAGGGTGAAATTCGAAATCCCGAGATGAAAGTCCGCGATACGCACAGATAAGCCAGACCTGGTCGAGACAAGGACTGCAAATTGGATGACACGACTGGTCCCTCCGCGCGCGTATCGTCTTTCGCCGTTTCTATCAAACTTTCCCTGGAATTAGCTAGCTGCTCGACTCGATGTTTCACCGGCCGGTCTCCTTCACTTTCTTCACTTTTCAAATCAAGCAGATTTGCCCTCGATAAAACCCGACAAAATTGAAAAGCACAAGGAATTTGGTTACAGGCGAGAAGCATAGCGAATAGGGAAATTCAAGTGTTTTGGTTGATGAAACGAAGAATAATATGGGGAAAACTGGAAAAGGAAGTAGTAAACGAAATTCCTCTCGAATCGCGACTGCTTTTCAGTATTATCCATCTAAGCAATCTTAACTCTACCAATTCCAAATTAGCGCTGGTCATTTGTTTTCACTCAAATGAAATCTCCTATAATAATAATAATAATAATTACCTTTTGAGAGGTCTATTACATTTTGAAATTCAATTCGCATCAGCGAGTGGCAAGTATTCTGGTGTTTATAATTTCTAACTCCACAAACTACTTGAATGAATGTGAATATGATAGCTAATTCAAGGTAATTCATAGCACGTCTCAAAAATATGAGATCAGTTTTCCGAAGTTCATAATTGTTAGTATCAAAGTTATGGTTATCATAACCCAAGCAAGACCGGCTTGCGATTGTTTATGAATATGATTCATACCTGTTAATGATCTATGCGGATCTCAAAGTTATTAATCTGCGAGCTAGTGTTCCTCTTTGTTAGTCTCGATTCACCTCCGTCAATAGTAGTCTTCGATTCTTGTTTCAGGCAACCGAGCTAAATTCCATTTTATGATTGTTGATTTGCAAGAAGTACATTTGAGATAGTACAGCATTTTAGAAAACACCTCGTCAATTTAAATTCTCCACAACAACACATTTAACCAACATGTCGAAATACTGTTTGGTTAGAAGAGTTGATTGTGAGAGACGTTTTCTCACTTTCGAACTACTTCATCATATGATGCGTCGTTACGGTGTTGCGAAAAACTCAATTTATCAACGTATATAAAAATGATCTACTCTTCTTTAATAAAATAATAATTTCTTATTACAACAATAGGCAGGAATGTTTGAATGAACTTCGCTATGAAAATTTCGATACCAACCTCGGTGCCCCCGGCGACGTCTGTCTCCTTGACGAGCTCCCTTCTGACGTACCAGACGAGGAAGGATAGAGGAACCGAGAACAGAAGGGCGAGAATATACAACACGCTGAGTATGGACCGTTTCACTTCTATATACATCAAATGGTTACTGAAAATGAAACAATGCCCAACTGCAAATATAAAGGAAGTTTCCTTGAAATCATAACGAAGTTAATATGCATGAAAAGCATCGATTAGCGAGTGGAATGCATGCAAATTTTTTAAAGCCAAATTTCCTAACTTTATTTCATCCATAGATGAAATTTTGATCAAGGTGTGTTAGAAATTGATAAAACTTGACAAATAATCAGACATTACGGAGACCACATGATGAAACGGTAATAGAATTTTGAAAAGTAGAAACTAAGTGGATACTGATTTATTCGAGATTTCCATATTAGATAAATAAACGCTCATCAATTTCCTATAGCACATAAAATTCAAATAATTGCGCAAAGCGACTGTACCTAATTGGAATAAGTTCGACATTACATTGTTTTTAGAAACGTCGGGAACAAATTTTACGGTGTTAAATCGGTCGTAAAATAATCATAAATTTAGTTGTAAAATGAGGGAAGGGGAGATTTGTGGAGGCTGACAAATCGGGATGTCCGAGGCCCCGCCCACTGACTTGTTTGGAATTTGTCCGAAGAATGGATGAGGGAATGGATTGGAATGGAATTGGAGATAGGAATCTACAGTCCTGAATTCCCGATTCTGCTGGGGATTTAAAGAGGGAACGCGTCAGAAGGACGACGACAGAAACAGAAACAAAGGCAGAGGCAGAGGCACAAGCAGAAACAGGATGTGAAAATCGAATTCGATTATGAAACTGCGAGGAGACAACTAAAAATATTCAAAAGTCCACGCAATCCGAGGTTAGTCAGAAAAATGAGATTTTTCGACATTTTTGAAGATTAGACAATTCTGATCAAATTTAAATTTTATTTCTCCCATTCAAATTCATTCAACTAGAGATAACATTGGGTCGAGGAAAAAATCTGGTAACGTCAAATTTCTATTTTCCCGCAGAGCTACATTGAACCAATTGGACTGAAATCTTACGAACATATTCCACCATTGTATTTCTTAAATATTCACAAGATTCCAAGTGAATACGATTTATTCTCAAAATTTCTCTTCAGCAATTTCATTGTTAGTTTTCTGTCATATTCACAAATCTGTGCGCCATTGAAAAATCACAGCTCTTCTAGAATAAATCGTATTCAATTGAAATCCTGAGATATTTATGGACACAATGCGAATATTATTGTAAGTTTTCAGGCCGATTGGTTCAGAGTAGCTCTGTCGAAAAATAAGAATTTAGTGTCACAGGACTTTTTTCACAACTTAATAATGAAATTTCGCCTTTTATAATAAGAATGTAATAGAAAAACAAAACAACAGAATCAAACTACATCTATTTATTGTTGATGCCGAAATCCGGAAGGTGCAAAGTAGTGCACAGTTATTTTTAGTGGTTAGAAAATCGAGAAATAGCACGCGAAAAGGAGAGAGACTGACCCTAAAATCGATCGGGCGTTTGAGCGAAATGCGAAAACAAATGAGTTTCTGAAAATACTTCTCGTATTTTGGCTATTTATTCTTATATCTTTACAAAATTAAATTGCCAACTATCAGCAGAATATGGGATTACTAGACCTGCTTTTACCAGTAAGTGGATGTCATAGTAATTAAAATAACATTATTCTTTGCATTTCAGGAGTCCGCCAGAATGAAAACACCAGGTACATATGTTAAAGAATGGATATTTTCATATATTTTAATTAAATGATGCTATCTTGAATCCAAGAATCCAAGAAAGTTCTGAAAAAGAATTGTTCATCTGATCACCTGATTCATATTGTCACGAATTTCTTCAGATTGTTATCCAATGCCTGGGAATTACGCTGCTGGTGATTTTAAAGAGCCTGACAGAGTCATTTTCGAGGCACGTAAGGGAGATTTGCTCGAATATCTCAGAGATGAAAATGAGGTTAGATAATCAATAGTGATACAATTAAAGTATTTCCTTAACTTCCAGAGGCATTGGTCCGTTTTTGTGGGCTGTCCCATCAAAAAATGCTATGTTATTCACTATTCGCGTGATAAGGACGATAAATCCGCTGATCCAGTAAGCTAAATTTTCATTTACGTGAATTGAAACATTAATCGACATCGCAAGTTTAGGTGAAGAAAGAGGAATTTTATGCAGTTGCGGGTAAATCGAAAATGCGAGTGAACAATGAAACCGATATCAAACATAAACCACTAGAGCCGAATGACATAGTTGAGAGGGCAGAAAGGAGTGTATGCTAATTGTGCAATTTATCGAAATGAAATCACTATTTTCAGATTGGGAAAACAGAATCTCATGTATTCTGGGATAGCAGTGACCAATTTGCTAAATGGTGTAGACATGGATATCTAGATATCTGAAAAATATTATTTCTCAAACGATTTGTATAATTCGCATTCAGCATTATTCAAATAAAACATGCTCAAGAAGAAGAAGAAGTTTAATTTTAATAAATATTTATTCAGTTACAACAATTTTTCCTCATTACTTTTGAATGTCTTCAAGAGTTGTCTTTATCATGATAATTGAAATTTGAATAATAGTCTAATAAAAATAATATTCATCAAATATAATATGTCAAATAAAAAGGCTACATGGTACTAAACTGCATTATTCAAACTTTAGTTTTCCCACTTCCCGCCATTTATTCGTTTGTGGATCGTATTCTTCTATAGCGTCACAGAAGTTTATCACATAGTAACCATCACTTCTTTTCTCAGCCTTTTGAAATCTAAGTTAACAAATATTTCGTATAAGGGTATGCAAAATCTCAGCTCACCCTCCGATTGCATATAATTTCCCGTTAGCGACAATGAGCGAATGATCCCATCTTGCATAATTCATATCAGCGATTCGAGAAATTCGACTGCCAACTCGAGCTGAGGGGTCGAAACACAGACTGGATTTTAATACACCATCACTACTAAATATATAATGATACATTATTTATCATACAAAATTAACGACCTCAATCCTCCAGTTATGTATATTTTTCCATTCAGCGATACAACTCCGAAGGCAACTCGTTTTTCTGGAATCTCTACAATTTCAACCCATTCCCGTTCATCGTCTGATAATCGATATATCGTTTTGCTTTTCCATCCATCAATAACTGAATATCCATAATTATGATAATGAATATGCTATAATGTGACCGTATAAACTTTCATCGTGTGTTATTGTTTGGGCACGACTAATTAGAAAAGGAAAAGCAGGCCTTATTTTCCATTTTCCACCAATTAAAACCTAAACAAATTATTTCATGGACTTTCATTCGATCTTCTTACATCAACTTGATTCGTATTTTTCTTTGTCTTAGGATCCTCTCCACCCAAATGATATAATTTGTCTTTGAAGTAAGCCACAGATTCACGATTACGCCATTCAGGAGGATTTGGACCTGTAAAATTCTTTGAATCGATCATTCGTGGATTTGTTGATAAGACCTCTTGAAATTTTTCGAGTGTTCAAGTCATATATTCCAAATAACTTTTCAGATGAGCGAATTCCAAAAATCTGAATAATATGAATAAGTTCAATAGCAAAATCATAATTGCTAACTTTATCTGATGTAATCGCTACTTGGTATGGCCATAACCAGTCACTAAATTTCGCAATTTGTTTAACAGAATTGTTTTGCGAATCGAACAGACAAATTCTTCCTTCCCTAACATCGCCGTATTCATATAATACTATATACTAAAATTAATTTTCCCATACAAAGGGTATTTTCCTACGATAGAATAAAGTTTTATTCCTGCTATTTGATTGAGTATTTTGACCGATCTGAAGAGCTAGAATAACAGCACCGACCAGAAGAAGTGCGCATAATAGAACGAATAGAAAAATGGATATTTTTAGCCAAGGATATTCACGATTTTCCCTGAAAGGCAGTAAATGATAAAATATTTTTCAGATAAAGCTCATCGGTAATAATTAATTTCATAAAATACCCTGAGCAAAAGAAATGTTTATGTATGTTTCAACTAAAGATAAGCGGAATTGCACGGAATAAATGGTTATTTATTTATTTTTATTTTTCGTGTATTTCGCACGTTAAATGGCTCGTTCCATGCAATTTCACACTTCCGAATGCCCCGTTATATAATCCGCGTTTCACCTCGTTTTTACCGCAGTTTGATCGTTTGGATCTAGTAATTGAAGAGCTTCAGATGGATGGTCAGTAAGCTTAACGATGTATCGTAAATTTATGTAAGATATCAAATGAAAAATTGAGCTTTAACTTACAGGAATTAGAGAATCATCATGGTTTGCCAGTTTGATCATCTTCGCGTATATCGAAAAATAAGCTAAACAAATAATAAAAATAGGAAAATAAATAAAAATCGAAGCTAATTCTAATGTTCTAGTATATTTTTGTTATGTGTTTGTCTGTCTGTCCAAGCTTAGTTCTCGAGTACTAAGCATGGTAGACCCAAGTTTTATACATGGTTGGAAAGGTTTTTCTCGTCCTGATGTGCAACGTATAGTTTTTTTTATCGTGATTTGATTTTTTAACTAGTACAAATGCTAATTTTTAAAGGCATTCAAATTTTTGGATAAACATTTCATGTATATTTCAAATTATAAAGCGAGTTCGACTTAAAAATCAAGGTTAACATTTTAATTCACAATCGAAATTAAAATTCAAATCGGTCGAATTCAAGTATTAGGTTTGAAAATTCAGACCAAATTCTAATCCAAGTTTGGGTTCAAAATTCATATAAAATTCAAAAACACGTTAATTCCAATAGTCAGGATTAAAATTAATTTCTTTGTAATAGTTCAAATAATATTTTCAACTGAATGAAAATTGAAATTCTGCTAAACCAGGGCCTAGCCGAGGCGGTCGCGAAGCGACCGTCGAAGGCTAGTAGGATAAATATTCAGTGCTAGTGTGGTGTCGTCTTGTTTTCAAGTACTTAGAAATTTTGAATAGAATTTTCATTTATAACCAAGTAATGCAAGTAAAAGTGGAACATACGGTTAATGGTAGGAGTTTATGAATCGTGGTGTTAACTAAAGGCAACTAAATTTTCGATCAAAATAATTAAAGAGTTTCATAAAATGAGCAAGACATTGGAAGAATCTATGATGTCAAACTTTTGAAAGAGCCTTGGTCTTGGTCCTTACAGCGCACGGTAGTGACTAGTCATACTATTTTTATTTTTGAATTGGCCCAAATTCATCACACTGATTAATGCTTCTCATTAGCTTAGGATATTAACTGGCTCATTGGATTTAATCACACCCGGGAAATACCAATAAGCTGATCAATCTTACGAAAAATGAAAAAATGAGAAAATTTTGAGGGACCAAATGAATGTGATCTCAACAACTGCAGATATACAATACATAATTGATTTTTACATCTTCTGATAAAACTCCTATTTGTCGAAAAAAAAAGTATCCACTTATCAATAATGAATTTCTAGGATATCTTAAATCTCTGGCTATACGGTGAAGGATACCCAGAGAAGACCTTTTAGGATATCGAAGTCTAGAAATCTTGGAATTTTCTAAATCTAGAAAAAACAAAACCAAATAAATAAGAGAATAGAGAAAAGAGCTAAAGAATGATAAATTGGTACATATTTTGGAAAAATTATAAAATGCCAAATGGTGAGCTGAATTTTAGGAGAAAATATTGAACCCCTTCTTTAATCCACGTATGTTTCTGTGATATTCGAGTACGTGAGCTATCTTACATTAAATAAATGACCCCTTAGATTTTCGCTCTTGGTCTGCTTTCATAAAGTGCGTCTTGAGTTTGGAAAAAAACATAAATAATCGATAGATGAAAAAACAGGAAAATCAGTTTCGAATCTCATAAACATGTATGGTGAATATATTGCTCCGTCACGGCTATCAATGTGATTTTTGATTATTTCAGAATATTAGAATTTGATATTTCATGATCTTAAGACACTAATTTATGAATCAATTATATTGATGTTTTTCTCACGGCGAACACATCCAATAGCCCTTTGTATAGGCCTGAATTATTTCTTCCACAAAGGCATTGCAAATATAACGTGCATATATAAGTATATATTTTCTGAACATATAATAAAAATAATTTATTTTTATCTCGTAACTAGACAATCTTGGTGGATTTTATAAATTATAAATATCGCACATGGGAGACATCTCTTTCGCTGAAAACGGATATTCTCGCTTTATTTGTACATTTTTGAGACTATTAATTTGTTAATTTTATACAATGTTTGACAGTTGATACTCTTAATTGCATAAGAAATGGGTTTTTTAGTATAAGTCCCCACAATTATCAAATCAAAATCAATTGGGCTTTTTACGTTGCACATCTGGCAAATTTTCTCCCTTTCTATGCATGGTTTGTGGGGGTTATAATGAATAGTTTCTGAGAACTAAGTTCGGATAAGCACGCTCAACAAGAATACTAAAAGAGAGGCGAAGCTAGCACGAGTCGAAGAGGAGGAATATTCTTTCCTGATAATCTTTGGCAGACCAAGACGGTAATTTCCGCACACGATGTGGAGTTGCTTGATGACCGTGTGTGTTTTTGGAGAGATTTGGATGTCTACTTTTTCCTAAAAGCAGCACTAAGCATTACCCTTTCCTAATACAAAGTCAACCTCTTTTTCGCGATTGAGTGTGCGCTCGACCATTGATATCAATTTTTGCTCCGTGATCTTCTCATTCTCTCCCCCGATTTCCAAATTGATGGGTCCGATGAGGGGATTTATCGCCTTTAGGATACCCTCGATTGCGCCTATGGATATTTCTATAACTGATTGATTAGAACCGTTTATATGATTTAAAAACCGACTTCCGTTTATTGCTCCCCTCGAGGTCTCACCGTTTTCTTTCGTCTCACCCGATTTATTTGTGGAAGATATTCGTTCTATAAAGGATCGAGAAACGGGTGTAGAACCTGAATCAGACCGGGTAAATTGCTCTTCTCTCGTTCATTAACCCACCTAAGTTGAAATAATCAAACAAAGTGATGAACTCGTGAGTACAGATAATATCAACTTTGTGGCAGTCGAGTTCAATATTATTCAAAGCAGTGTTGTCAAGATGTGTTCTACCTTCCACTTGGGTCCGGACGCCGCGCACGGCATATCCTTTAGGGCACATATATTGTAGGTACGACTTCTCATGTTTGGGATCAAAGTTTGTTGTAAAGTGTAAAGAAGAAGCATTCTGGAAATCAAATGGATCTCCACAAAATAATACAAAGTCAGTAGCTCCGATGTCATCACCGATGGAGACTTTTTTTGTATAAAGGTAGAATCCGACAGCTACTTCGCCCAGTGGGCAGTAACGAATATTCTGCCAATTGCCAAATGGTCCCACACCACTCATGATTGGGTGCTTATTTGTGTAAAGGACTAAAGCTAACAAAATGTGCATATTATATATACTACTACTTACATGAATTCAGTGGATTACAGTAGAGAGCCACTGCGTTGAGACCTGTCTTGTCGATAACTTGATCTTCATCAACTTTGAGTTGCACGCCCACGGCATACATATTTGGAGGACAGTATTCCATGTTATGCCACGTGCCCCAGTTGGTGTCTTTTGGAGACTTGATGATTACCGAGTCAGATGGACGAACAAGGACTCCGAGAAATAGCAGGCTGATAATCTTGAGCATCCTGGGAAGTTGAATAGCTTGGTGGAATCTAAACAAATGGATTTTTGTAAAGCTTGGGAATATTGAATGAGATCAAGAAGTCAGGCGATGAATGATTAAGGGAAAAATATTGAATAAAAATAGGCAAAGTAGGATATTTTAGGGAATTTGGTATTGTATAAGGTGGAGGAGATGTACAAGAGCATTAGAAGAGTCACTCGTGAAGATTCGACACAGAGATCTCTAGGAAAAAGATAACGCGAGAGCAGAACTAGAAGCAAAACTGAAAGAGAGAGGAGTAACAAAATGCTTTTTATTGATAAGATTTGAAAGATTCGCTAATGATTGGGAAGTGGTGGAAGGGATGATGAGTCAAACAACTTTCACCACCATATCGTATAATAATTCACAATGTGAGTATTTAAATTTTTATGATTCATAAATTTTCACAAGTTACTCTTATCCTTATTTAATTTTGATTTTCTGATAAAACTAATACAAATGCTCAGGGGCAATTTTAGATCCTAAATGACATAGCTTTCTTTGATTCACCGGGCCTCTGAAACCCATGGAACCGAGGTTGACCTTGGAATGAAATCTGATCGGTTGGATTTCCTCTAACCGATGAGAAAAATATTTTTTTAATGAAAATAAATAAAACAAGATATAAGCCTTTTTATGTGTGCACATAGATCAGTTGATTAGAAAGAGGTGAAAAACTTCGTATATAAAGCATGTAGAAATCCTTGTAATTAGCTTCTATAAATGTAAAGTTTGAAATGATGACAATAATTTAGGATGTAGGAAGGAACTCCTCTAAATATATGGTTATTATCAAACGATGAGATGACTTCCTAGAACCGTTTAGCATTTGAACATATTATTGGGAGAAAGAGAAGCCTGGGCAAAATTCGAAAATTGCCAGATAGACAGAATAAATTGTAAAATTGTTGACAACGAAAAGAGCTTATCATCCTTAGGATTTTCTCAGCTGGCGAATTTTTCGACGGCTTCATAGTTAAGCATGACAATTGCTTCCTGATTTTTCAAATTTGGCTTAATTTTCCATCTTCTTATTAAAAGCCCGATCGAACATTATTCCTACCACGCTCAGTAATTCTTTGAATTTGTAGGCAGCTGGGAGTCACAACAGTACGGATCCTCCTAATCCTTACCCTCTTGGTGGAATGTACCAGACCTGTCAGGTTCTCCCTCAACTATCTGGATCTTCACTCGAGCAAAGTCTTCTTCATCCTTCGAAATGCGTCAATGCATCTGCAAAGCCCACTACTAATTGCACTCGAATGACCCTCGATTTTCGACGTTGAAGTCGAAATCGAAATTTCGAATTTGACTAAGAAAAAATCATCACACAAAATATTACACTCAACATTGAAGGTCGAAAAAAATTATTACTTTATTGTTAAGAATAATTACATCAAAAATTGAGAAATGTACAAGCTCTATGATTGTTTCTGCGCAGCATTAATCCGCATCATTTGGAAAGGAGTCTGATTTTTGATGGCCGAAACAGTGGTGATTGTTGTTACTTGAGTTTTGTTACTCGGCAAAATCTGTTGCGTTTTCATGTTTTGTCCTTTCTTTCTCTTCAAAAATCCACTCGCTGAAAACCTTAGAATCACTGCGTTGATGACGTCTAACCATCGGAGAATATATTCCTGATACTGAAATGAAATTGGTTAAAAATAATTTACCTATTATAAGGCCAAATTACCAATTTTTGATCTTTCAATATGGATCGTGAATCAGTAAATTCTTGGATTGTGTTAACGTACTTCATAAAATCGATGATCTGATAGGTAACTATTGAACCAATTACGAGAAGAGAAGCCTGCAAATACTCTATCACGTTGTTTAAAATTGCTAAATCTTACATGAACGAGCAACATCGTGAGCAATCGTTTCTGAGTTTTCTGCACCTTCCCTGAAGTATTTTGATACTGGAAGAATGTGAAGAACGAAATGTAAGAGAACATTGAAGAAACTCCAGCGAATAAGCCGATTGCAAGTGTGTGCAATTCCTGAAATCGGGAAAAATTCATATGTATTTTTATTTATCTAAACAGAACCCATTTAGACACAATATTAGCAATGTTAATAGGCGAATACTTTTCTATCACTTCATATGTGCTAATTATTTTTCAGTATTTTAAATCAGCCATTCATCGTAAAATGGCAGATATTTCATTCGACTTTTGAGAAAAAGACCATCAAAAATCAGCACAACGTTGTTAAATGAAACTTACGTATGGAATTGCAGCGGGTAGAGTAAAATCAATAGCCAACCCAATCAGAACTATGGCTAACGTAACGGCGAATTTAGGTATCAATTGCGGCCTGAAAATAGGCTAATTTTATGTAACAGTAAAAAATTTCAATACCTTATGAAAACGTATGCTCGGTGGATGGCAATTGCTGCTATGACACAATATTGTGAGCATCGAAATAGAGTGATGCACCTCTCAGAAATAGGAATATCATGGATGAAATGGTTCTTGAAATTCAGGAAAGTATCACCAACTATGCAAAAAGTACTACGGGGACAGATCTAAATGAAACTAATTACCCTTTTTCAATTATCATTGACGCGCAAAAACTGATCATCGAGATTAGAGATAGCTAAAATAAAAGGGCAAGCCCTCTCCATATCGGATACTATTTTCACTTGAAAATGAATGTTAATTCATGCAGGTTGAGATTTGAATGGTCATTTTTTGCGGCTCAAATTCACTTACCAATGGAAAGAAAAGTCGAAGTGCATTGAGCATAATTCCGTACACCATTTGAATGACAAAGATAATTATTAGTAGATTTCCTTTGAGCGTGTTGAATGCGATCAATTGTATGAGAGTTACAATATAGAAGCATAATGAAACTCCAGTTGTCAGATAATTATCAATGACTTGAGGGAAAAATCTCGTTCTATCGAATGCATAAACTGAAATATTCTTGCTAAATGGTGTGTCGTCAAGTAAGCTAACGGAATTTTAATACTTGCAATACGATTTTTATGACGTAACAGCACAATAATCATTTTGACAGGACTGTTCCCCATACACCCATTAGGTATCTTTCATTTACTATTCTTCAAAATAGAAGGAGAGTTAATGACGAATGTTTGATGGGTGTTTTGGAACAGCCCTGCATTTCGGTAATCTGTCGAAGTGTGTAATTTATTAGATACTTCATTTTTTCGAATTCAAAATGAACTCACGACAGTTATCTTTATTTCCAGTAGCGACAATATCGAATGGAGTCGTTGCGCAAATCGGACTCAAATCCAAATTCGGATTATTACGAGCTTCGATTAGAGTGTAATATTTCCATACATCCTCCATGACTGGGTTGCCATTCTCGTCGAAGAAAATATCATTATCATAAGCCCAATCCGGTACAACGAAGTAAAATTCTGACAGAAATCCCAGCCCAATCCTCACTGTCGGGTTTATTTCGAACTTTTCCAGTTGCATATTATTTCGAATTTCAATGTAGGGAGCTAAAATTTTAGTGATTAACTTTTTGAATCGTAAGATTTGACGATAAGAAAGATGCGCAGCTCGTGTAAAATGCAAGTTACTCTTTGTTTTAACAAACTTCCTTATGAGGAATTAAAATAGATTGATCTATTGCAGCGCTCAATCTTTATATCCCTAAAAAGGACAAAGTGATATGAAAATTCACAAGCGAATTTTCGTTTCGTGGTTCCAAATACTCGAAACCAAAGATCTAACGAAGACAAATAAAAGTTCATATCGCTTTTATTCCTATATATTTCATTTATAAGGTAAAAAATCATACGTCTAAATACGCTGTTGATATAGATTAGCTCCGGAAATGATATCCTACGTATCGATTTCGTATTTTCGACAATGATATTCCCGTAGACTCGTTGAATTTGATTCAGGTGGTTTCCAATTTTGTCCTCATTTTTCTCGTTTATCACGACATTTCCCAGGATGACGCTGCAATTTTCGGGAAGCATGAAATTGATATCTTGAGTACAGTGAAGTCCTCCTAAAATGTAGGAAAATTAATTTGTATTTAATAAATCGAAAGTGATTATGGGTGGAAACGGGAAAAGGTAAAGATGAGAAGGATGTTTCGCTTTCTTTCTATGAAATATTTTTCTTCCTAAAGATGCAAAATAAACGTGCGAAATTCTTCATTTCTAATCGTGCACTAATCAAGCAGGACGAATGAAATTTCATTCCTGTCTATTCCTGTAATAGAGGAACACATTTCTATCAGAAATTTTAGAATTACCATCACAAATACGAGTATTTTCGAAGACACTCCAATTGGGATCAAATTCGAAAAAGGCGAGTTCGTTGTCAGTCAAACAGAGATTCTTATTGTCTCGTATCCAAAGCGACTCAATCATCGATAAACTTGTCAATCCCAAGGTTTCTAATTTGGAATTACCAGCTATGTAAACTTTGCTTCGTTGTCTGTCTGAATTTTGAAAGGGTTGATAAAAGTAAAAATATTCTTCGGTGTTATTAGCATGCGAAATAAATGGGCATTCTTTCTTATGAAATGTGAATAATTGTAGAATCTATTGCGAAGTCATAAAATTTTTTGAACAGTAATTTACAATCTTTTATTACTGGAATTAATAGAGATTTTATACTTACATTCATTACCCTCAACATACATCAAATTTGATAGGAAACTAAGATTCTTCAAATCAGTATTAATAATGTCAAGGCTTCCATAGATTTGATAAACATTATTGAATTTCTTTAATAGCTAAATAAAAATTCTAGATTTGCAAATATACCGGAAACATTATATGATTACCTCTTTTCCTCTTATATTGTTGAATTCGCCTTCAATATACACTGCTCCCTCGATATACGTGCAGTCGTATGGCAAAAGATCGAGATTTATAAATTGACATATGATATCATCATCATATTGAGATAACACGGTACACATTGTACTGAATAAGATAATAATATCCAGAATAGTATGCATATTTGATCTAGCACACATTGTGGTCTATATTATCAGGTAAATTTCCAAGTCTAATAGCATGAATAACTGAGTTAATCTATATTTAAAAAAAAAAGTCTTGGCAGGTGAATGAGACCTGTTTACATATACACAAGTGAAAAGAAGTCTTGGCAGATTAATGAGACCTGTGTGCATATACACAGGTGAAAAATTCGCCTTCTAAAAGCTATGATTCATAAAATCTAAAATGATGATTAAAAATAATTTATTTAACATTGAATAAATAAGCGTCATAAAATTAAAAACCATTTCCAATTTCATTTTTATTAATTTACATCATCATGATGACATAATAGTTTCATAGAATCATAGAGAAGAAATGAGCATATTAATAACACAAGGTATCTTATTTACATAGAATACAAAAGAGATGATAATAATTGAAAAAAAATGGTTAATACTTTTGAAAGGCTCGACTGGAAATATCATAGTAGTTTTTTAAACAGTAAGTTTGTAATGAAGTAATTTATAAGCGGTCCAAATTGATAGTTTCGGAAATGAAGTGTAGCTGTGATCTAAATCTTCTCATTTTTTAATTATTGTTCTTGAAACGAAGAAATGATTATTTCACCTCTCTAACAATTAAATCAGGTATCATTTCGAATATCGACTGGATTCCTTCATATTCTGTTAATTGTCTCAGACTAAAATTTACGCAATAAAATCAGTATTTTATTCAGTGATATTAATTTCAATAAAAATTATGCCAAGATAATGGGAAAATGCTAACCTTACGTATCCAAACGCATTTTTGTTGTAATCATGATTAAAACAATTTGCGAAATAAGGAAATACGAAAACAAATGACAATACGGCCTAAAATTCAGTCATGATATCTTCTTCTTCAAATTGACGCGGGTATAAAGTTATTATTATTTTTATAACGAGAGAATTACATTGTACAGGATGCGTTAAATGTTCGGAAGCAAGCCTACTCAATACTTTTATCAAACTAGGTCTTGATAGTGAAAAAATCGCACAATTTCTTTGAGGTAAATAATTTTCGAGTAAAAAATTAAAACTTTTCTTCGGAAAATTGCAATGCCTAATTTTCTAAAACAAGCAAATGCTTTCGAACTTTTGACGCACCCTGTATGGTTTACTAATAAAACTTACCTTAATGCATTGATACCCAACTATCGATTTTTCTCTGTCATTTATTCGTGGATTTTCGTATAGTTCTTTCAGGACGAAAACCAAAGTTATGTAACAGGCTAGTTGGAATGTTGCATTTAGAAAGGCTTCCTTATAGTAAAAGTTGATGTAATCGTCCTAAATTGTCGATTATCTAAGTTCAGATAATATTTTTAAGATATTACCGGATACACAGCCGGAGTTTGTAAGGTTTCTCTGGAAGTGTGTATCAAAAACATGGAGACAACGATCGCATAGAAATAATATAAATTCATATTCAGTTGACTAGTATCCATCTTTCTAAAACTATCGTCTATTAGTTTTTCCAATGAAATTATCTTCTGATACCTTATCAAGCAATAAGTCCTCATGCCCATGAAAATCACATTAGACAAGATCCGAAGTAAAATAAAGAATCTTCTCAAAATCTCAAACTTCGTGTCCAATTTGTCATATCTTCTAAACGGATCAAGAATAGGATCGAATAGGAGTTGCCGGAGAATAATTCTTGTCTCAACATTGTCTTCGATTATCTATAATCAAATATTTTGAGAAAATATTACGAAACCAAAGTTACAGAGAAATTATTTTTATTGTGATCAATTTAGGAGCAAGGCTGCTCGACGTT
The DNA here is from genome assembly GCA_964036155.1 of Diploscapter coronatus. Taxonomy (NCBI): domain Eukaryota; kingdom Metazoa; phylum Nematoda; class Chromadorea; order Rhabditida; family Rhabditidae; genus Diploscapter; species Diploscapter coronatus. The sequence goes on along the minus strand of OZ038422.1, from coordinate 83,039,596 downwards.
TTATCAATTTAACAAAAAATCCCGAGTTCGAATCAGAGATTTTTGAAGAGAAAACTTGCAAATTTTATCCGATTTTCTTATACCAATGAGATTTCACGATATAAAATTATTTTTAGATGCAAAGTGCGTAATTTCTTACTGGTTTTAGGGAAAAATTGAATAATTAAACATCAAATTTTTGTTTAAAAAATTCTGAAAATTTAAGTGAAGTCAGAATTGAAGCTAATTTTGACACTTTCTTGTGAATTGTCTTTCTTCTCGTTTGATATGAAGGATGGTATGTGTAATTGCATGATATTCTAGCAGAGTTTACACTATGAAGGAATGCTCATTACCGGATAAATTAGAGCATTGAATATCGAAGCTAGCAATTCTAAAGAAACCATAGTGACAAAAGGAGCCGTTTCATTGTCGAATTTATAGTCAATTATCCTCAATAGTCGAATTAGCACAAACAGTCCCATTAATATTTCCAGGATAGCCAATACATTATGGATCAAGATTTGTCTCCAAAATCCGAATTTCGTAACGCTCACTAAAATTATATCATTTGATCATGTTGATTTCCATCATTATCTCGTTGACATTCGAACGATCAGTTTTTTTCGCGCGGTAATAATAAATAGACATTCCTCTAATAGCCCATTAACTGTCTTTATCATAGATTGAAGATTGATTATTTAAAAATTTCCGAGATAACATAAAAACTCACTACAATCCAGCACGAGTTTAAATATGCAGATACGGCCAGAGCGTGCAGTTGTATTAAAGCAGAATTCAGAGGAGAGTTCGAGATTAGGATTAGTATCGATGGTCATTGTCGTTGTCACTGAAGGATGATAGATCAACTCGTTGAAATTCGGCCATTCGATCGTTTCAAGATAATTGTTTTGATAGATATAAACTGATGGATCGATTACTCCTAAAATATTTATTTAATCGAAATTATCATTTATGTATTCTCTGTAGAAATGCAAGAAGATTCATAGATTTCAAAATATCAAAAAGATAGTTTTTGAGCAATAATTTAGAATTTATTCGAATGGAAGGATTGAATCTTATGTTTGAAACTAAAATTCCATGAATAACTTCCTCGGCAACTTACTAACTGACGTTTGATAAACTGTTCGGAGTTTTGGGAAGCGAATAGCAGTAGTTTCGGAATATTGAATATAGATTCCTCCATAGATAACTTCCACATTGTCATAGACATGTCTTAGCTTTTCATCGGAGTTGTCAAAGTCGATTATAAATCCAATAACAATTTGGCAATCCGGTGGGAATATAGCGGGATACAACTTTGCTCCGGAACATACTACTTCTGAAAAATATCCTTAGATAATTATTGGATTTGATTCATAAATTTGGGATATTTCTAATGATTATTCAATTTTCTGATTTTAGTCGCGTATGATAAGGATGATATCATAAAGACTTAGAGAGAATTCGGGTCAGACCGAAAAAGAATATGAGGAAGGATTCGCAAAGGCAGCTCTTGCTAAGAAACTATTGAAGAGATAGGCTTGCAAAGAGATCTTGATTGAATATTTTTGCTCGTCAAGGGATTCATGAAGAAAGGTCTGACCAAAGCCCTCCTTGGGTATGATAATGTATTCACTTACTAGTTGAATTGCAAATAGAGAATTCACTCAAATCGCTTCCAAATTTGGAAATAATGTCGAATTCTCCCTGTGTCAAACACAGTTTCCTGTTGTTTTTAATTTGAATGACGTTGGTAAATTTCTTCTCGATCGATTTCAATTTCGCCAATCCCAAAGTTTTCAGACGTGTGTTGCCATAAATTTCAATAATGCTTTCTGAAACTTTCAAATGAGGTTTAATGCTTTTTATTATTATGCAAAACTCACGTATTCTATCGTCTAATCCAATTCCTAGGATCCCTTCGAGATTTCCAAGGAATGATATATTCGTCAATTTAGTAGCATGCACCAATAGACTCTGTGAAATCCACCGAACCGAAGAAAGTTTATCCTTGAGGGTCTAAGGTTTATATCCTTTCATTATAATTTTCGTGTAAATTTTGTACTGTAAAATTATCGCGATTTCGTATGCTCAATGGTCCATCCAAATAGGTGCAATTGTCTTCGAGCTGCTCCAGAAATGTGTACCTGTTGATTGTGCATACTTCTAAATCGCGATTTTGTTATTTGGACTATTTATATTTTTGTCACTATTAACTCTCAAAAGACTGATTATTCAAATTTCAGCTTGCAAAAATTAGCATCCATTTTCGCATGAAAATAGTGTCTGCGATGAAGAGAGCTTGCCTTGCCTTTTCTTCTCTGACCTATTTCTCATTTGAGATGATAAGTTTTTTGCGCATTGATGATAGTATTATGAGCTAGGAAACTCCGGTTTGACATAAATATTCAATAGAATAAACTCCAAATTATTAATAGAATAAAGGATAAACTTACTCTCTTCGTTCAAATCCAAGGATTTACTTGAAGTGAATAATCCATTTAGGATGAGGAAAAGTAGCATCGATTTACAAAGCTTCAACAACAAATTGTAGCTGTAGCAGACTTGGTAGTTATAAAGATCAGCGTTAGACGGGTTTTTAGAATCGAGTTCAGCTGCACCATAAACAGTGACAAATTGTTACTAACGCAAATAACTTTCCAAACGCAGCTGAATCTTCAAGATTTTGAAATTACTTAAATCTAATTCATCATTATTTCTTTAAACAATAACATGCGATGAAATTTTATACGGTCACATTGTAGTATATTCATCATTGTAATTATGAATATTCAGTTATTGATAGTAGCGGATGGAAAAGTAAAAAAATATATCGATTATCAGACGATGAACGAGAATGGATTGAAATCGGAGAGATTCCAGAAAGACGAGGTTATTTTGGAGTTGCATCGTTAAATGGAAGAATTTACATAACTGGAGGATGGAAGTCGTTAATTTTGTATGATAAATAATGTATCATTATTATATATTTAGTGGCCAAGTATTCAAATCCTGTCTGTGTTTCGACCCCTCAGCTTCAGTTGACAGTCGAATTTATCGAATCGCTGATATGGATTATGCAAGAGAGAATCATTCGCTCATTGTTGATAACAAGAAATTGTATGCAATCGGAGGGTGAGCTGAGATTTCGCATATCTTTATACGAAATATTTGTTAATTTAGATTGCAAAAACCATATGAAAATTTTTGTAATTCAATCGAGGAATACGATCCAAAAACGAATAAATGGCGTGAAGTTGGAAAATTAACATAAAATAAAGCTTGATTATAATAATTTCCGATTTCATGTAGAAATTTTATTCAATAAAATGTGAAATAATAAATTAATTTCAATGCACATTATACAGACAACTCTCGAAGACATCCAAAAGTAATGAGGGACAATTGTAACTGAAATAAATTTCTTTAAAATATTTTATTTCAAATATTCTGTAACCAAATCCAATATTTATTTTATAGTAATTTCAAAGTAAAATTTTCAAAATATATACCAGAAATAGTTAATCGATTTCTTGTGAACAGTTGTTGAGCGTATTCAAAACATAATATCGTTCGTCGGGAACATCAATGTTAGTGTATTTTTCATATCCTCTCGATGTTTCACTGAAATAGCCTATGTATTTTTCTCTCAGCTAATCTCTTTCACTACCTGATCGATGAGATTGATGAGGCATTTTCTATCATTTTCATAGTATCAATCTATTTAATTTCAGTTCAATACCTTTCAGTATTTGTTAAATTTATTTCATCGTTCTGTCACTATTAATCTCCGTTCTTCTTAATTCTAAATACCAATGAAAAAATGTTTAAATAAGCGTTAATTTTAACTTACAGCCTTATTTGAAGGAACAATCTATATCAGGGCTGTAACGGAATAACGTCCCGTGAGAGAAAATTTTTTTTGGCATTACGTTCTGTTTGAGAATTTAAAAATTTTTAAATTCCGTTCTAAAAATTTAATTTCGTTACAGCCCTGATCCACATAAATTAATACTAGAGTTTCCTCTCTTCGCGCCCGCTCGCTTGTCGTTCTAGTGCCAGCCTTCGGCTGATTTTTAGAATTTTAATTACCTCTACTAAATATTTTTATCTCAAATAAACTAAATTAGATATTATTTGTCGATTAGAATGAACCATTTACTTTGACATCGCGATTTAAAAAAAAAAAAGCGCTGTGAAGTTTATTCAGAATTTTGGTTAAATTTGGAAATTGAAATGAGAATGAAAGTTGATTGGAATAAGTTCGCATGAACTAATTCTTCAATATAGAATTATCTTATTTACTCTATTTGTAAAATCGTTTAGAAAAAATAGTTTGATCACAAAATTATCTTCAGAATCATCCAAAAACAGTCAATTTACTCGCCTATGTTTAGAGGCCAAATGAATTTTCGGAATAGATAATCATGGAATGCTTTTATACCAGCATGATTGGTGGTATTTACCGGAGCAGAATGCTCTTTAGACCTCTAAAAATAGTTCAGTGGGTGAATTTCATTATCAACTTCGATTCATGGTGGACTGTTGCATCTTTCTTCGTAACTCAGAATTTTTTTTTTTAATTTTTAATCCGAGGAAATTTAAAAAAAGGCTGACTACATTCTTATATAGTAGAGGTAATAAAATAAAAAAAAAAGTAAGTTATCAAAATATTACAACTCTCTTATGCTAAATATTTTGTATCATTCGTTGTGATTTATAGATAAATTATAATTTTCGTTTATTCCTGTTGCTTAAGATGGAAAGAAAGTGGAATTCTAAAATACTTTAGGGAAATAAAAAGAGAATCCGAAAAAAAATATTAGTCGATGAAGAAAATGAGATTGATAACGTGTCGATGCGAGTTGACCAGAGTCGTAGTTGTTTCTACTGGATTATTTCTATTTATGATCTACATTTATACACCCCCAATTGAACAAATATTTACAGTAAGAATTGTTTTGTAAGTAACACATTTTTCAAGATAGGATGTTTGATCATGCATATTTTTGAATGGCAACAAAGTAAAAACCTCGAAATGTAGATTGATCAGGAATAATAATCTTTGCTTTGCATAAAATGAAAGTGAAATGAAATCTGTAAAACTAATTGAATTTATTTGCTAATGTCGCATTTATTATCCAACATCATAGAAAATTGATGATTTAGGACCATGTTTTTCAGTTCAAAAGTTCAAACTCGAAACGAATCTCGCAAAATTACTCAGCGGAAATTGATAAATGGATATTTGTTTCCGGGGATTTCTACCGGGAAAATTCCATTTATGTGGCTAATACAACTTCAACAGCTAAGAAGCTGGAGGTAGAGCAACTCAAATGATGTAATTTTAGAGTTTAACTAATTAATGAATGATTTTAGACTGAATCAATATCTGACTGTGCTGTCATATTCGTGAAGACTGATTACCTCGATCATCTGAAGGACTTCCAGAAACGAAATAACAAAAAATATATTCTCATTACCCATGATAGTGCATTATCAGCGCCAGGCAAGCACATAAATCTATTAGAGTGAGAATAAAATAAAATGATGAATGGTAAAGGGCTCGTTAATAACAGAGATAAATACCTAGTACGGTGGTTTGCAACAAATGGAAATACTAAACACCCAAAGTTGACTATAATTCCGAATGGAGTGGCCAATCGAGTTTGGCCGCATGGAAATCAGTCAGTTCTGTATGAAGCATACAAACATTACAGGTAAAAAGATCAACCTGGATCTGAAATTTTCTCATATCACAATGTTTCATGACAAATTCTATTTTGAGCCTAATGAAGAGTTAATTATTTGCATTCTTTCTGCTATCATTTTTTAATGTTAAAATATTGAAATCCCACTTTTGAATAACTAAAAACTATATGAGTTAAATTTTGTAGATGCAAATAAATTATCATTATTTCAGAATGCCTTGGGAGAAACGTGACATAAATATTTATGTGAATATCGATACGGGAACAAATCCAAATCGAAAGAATCAGATGCAGATAATTTGCAATAAAATTGAACTTGAAGCTGATTGTAGGTTTGTCTTTTTGATACTCACTCCATAATTTCTCAGCGAAACACCAATTGATTGATAGTCGGTTGATTATTGCAGAAATGGGCAATAGCAGTCAATATCGCTACGATTATCAGAGCGATATTGGAGAGACTTCTTGAGAGATCCTGCACTATTGTTGCGGTAATCATAGCGATATTTATAGCTATTGTCTGTCCATCGCTGCAATGATCGTTCGACTATCAACTGATACGTATTTCACTGAGCCTGCACGTTGCTCTATTCAGTTCACGCCGACTCAGCTATTCTGATTACCTCAAAGAATTGGGAAGGTCTAAATACGTCTTTAGTCCAAACGGTTCAGGACCCGATTGCCATAGAACGTGAGAATTAAGATTGTTATCTCATATTTGAGCCAATTTCAGATGGGAATCTATCATAATGGGTGCCATTCCAATAGTTGAATTATCATCTATGACTCCTCTTTTTGAAGATGAAAGAGTTATAATTGTCAAAAATTATGAAGAGGTTTTATTTTCATAATTACTTATTGCTAGAAAAATTTAGGTAACAAAACAATTCCTGGAGGAGGCAGAAAGAAGATTAATGATTAAGAATGTTACAAATTCAAAAGCATTCAAACGATATTGGATTAATAAGATGGAAGAAGCATCGGAAGAATGCAGGAATATCGATGATTATACACCAAATAAGCAAGCATTTTCATATGCCAAAAAGGTTCGACACGATTTAGACATGATAATCTAGAGCACATAATTTATTTTAATTAAAATTCTTAATTTAGCCACCTAAAATTTACGTGTCTATTGGAACGGACACCGATCATGTTTATTTATTTCCCCTAATTGTAACAATCAAAGTAAGTCATGGTTATTGATGGATTGAAAATTATGATGATTTTCGAATTGGAAGAGATTGGGTGTCGATACAATATTGTGCTTCTCGGAACCTCGAAGTAATTTTATGGCTAATAAAGCAACTCGTTTAGTTTTCGAAACAATTATAAACGAACCAGGAGTAGGAATGTTATACGTATATTTGGCACAAATTTACGAACGTTCCAGGTTCAATATGTCTTCGTGAATACATCGTTGGCACCCAAGCATACAATTGCTCAAACTTGTCGAATATATCTCGTATCTTCACCTGGAATAAAAATGAATGATCGGGATATCATGATCACAAGCGATAGCGATCTTTGGATTTTCCATTTACGTATGTTGCATGACTTGAACACGCTAATTGGAAGCATGTCAGAAGAACATTTACCCCTACCTGGGCAAAAAATTCGCGCATACAATGGAGATTGCTGTGGAAATACGAATAAGCCAAAGAATAAAAAGAAAAAGTACCTGATATAAAATAAAAGATTTACGCTATGATTAAAATTGAGATTTCCAATGGCAGCCATGGCAACAATTTCAATGAATGTAAAATTGTGGAAGGAAATTTTAGGTGGCTTATTTTAAATTTAAAAATATGCAATAAAACTTTTATAATTCATCGTATTTTGAATTTGAGTAAATTTAAAAAAAAAAAAATAGAATTTATTGATGTTTATCACAATAATAGGAATATTCAATAACGCATTTAATTGAGGTGTTCCCAGAGGTTGGTTCATCGATGGAAACGTTCTAGCTAGAAGACTTTATGAAGAATTTGACGATGTTGGCTACATATTGAATGGTACAGGCAAACCAAACATATCACCGAGTTGGTATGCTGATCAGATTCTTGTATCAGAACGAATTTTCGATTGGAAAAAGCGAGATGGGTAAGATATGAAGAGGTCTTAGTAATAGCATATTCTATATCCTAGCAATTCGAAATACTTGTCTACTTCACCAAAAGTCGAAGAATCAAAAAGAATTGATCGAGCATCATGGAAGAAAAACTTTACAGGCGATTATTGCAGAATTGACATCTCCAATTAAACCATTTACAGAAGTAAATCTGAAAAATTATCATGATGCCCACGTCTTTCACCCATTAGGAGCACCTGACAATTGGAAGGAAGTTCAACCTTTGTTGAAACTCATGTTCAACACATCGACTGTAGAGTGGTATGAAAAAATTTACCAGGAAACCGTGCGAAGTGTTAATCACGGGTCTGGCTGATTTTTCACCATAGGGGCATTTCAAGACACTGAGCACGAATATGAAATCCAAAAAATGGGGACTCGTCCCTCACAATTTGAGCTCAAATTTCTCATTTTTAGTTCGTTTTGGAGGAGAAAATCATTTTTTATGGTAAAAAATCAGCCAAATCCGTGATTAACACTTCGTGCAGTTCCCTGGTCAGAAAAATTTCATGATTATTTTAGGTTCAATGAAGTTCACAAAGAATATGCAAAATATGCATTCCCAAAAAAGAAGAGATAATTTTTCAAAAAATTTTGCTCGTTCTCATTATAATTTTCGATATAAGAAAGTTTAGAAAAAATACAATTTAATGCCATCGTTGTTTATATTTAGAGAGACCAAGTCTCCCCCTTTCGAGGGAGAGAAAGAACGCATGAAATTTTCTGCCGTTTCAATTATCGTTAATTATTCCGTTAATTAGTAGACCATTTCACGAAACCAAGATACCAGCTAGAGTAATAAAATACGTCCGAAATGATGGTGTCGTTGGTTTTTCGAAAAATGCCTTCTGAAGGCATGAACGACGTCGGAACTCTAGCAACATAACTTTTGATAGGATGGGCCGTTTTTTGAAAATTTTACAAGTTTTGAGTTCGTACCTATCTCGGCTATCACACTGATATCAAATTTACCCAATTCAGCCTATTTTGAAAAAAAACCACTTAGCCTCTACGTATGTTGTAGGAAATTCAATGTAGAACAATTTTCCTGAGTCTGAATATTTTTTGCAAGTGAACACCACAGTTAAGCACAACCACTTCATCGTTCTGCTCGATTTACCATTTTATCGATTTTTTATTCAATTTTTGCGACCTTTCTTACTTCAATTATCACGATCATTAACGTCTAACCAGACGAAGCTTCAACTTCTCGTTGAAACCATGGCTCTATTCAAACCACTTGTTTTTGGCGTGAATATTTTTTCCATGTCTGCTCATCTGCATCTTCCTGCTCTTTTTCTGCAAGCAGTTGTCCTGAATCGCCCTTATAAATTGTTCATGATCAGTTGTTTTTGGGAGTCTTCAGCAAATCTCGAATCCTCAAATTTCTATTTTATGCTCTTCCAAATTATTTTACCTCTTGCTTCTGGACTGATTCATTAATTTTTCTCGTCATTCCTATTTCTTCAGTGCTTCTTAGCTTTTTTTGAACAATCTAGCCGATCTGACAATAATTGTATTTCCAGAGTGGCAATGGGCAAACTGATCATCCACAACCTCGACCCCGAGCAGACCAAATTCTTCATCGACCACCTGCTACAAATGGGCTTCCCCTTCACTTACGGACCGGAGAATTTGCAGGAGTAGGGCGAGAAACACAGGAATGGAATGGTTTCTTGGAAAGCTCATGCAGTTTTCAAAATGATTTTCCTTCAAAAACTGCATGTAATTTCTAAGAAGCATTCACTTGAGAACTGACCAGTCCGTTTTTCGATCCATCATATTCTTTAAAATTTGGCTTGCATTTGTCACCCTTTCTCGGGAAGGTGTCAGTAAAAAGTGGATGAAAAACATCAAAGGATGTTGTGCAACTACAATGAGCCTACTCCCCTTCGCATTCCTCCAAGAAAAATTAAAAAAAAAAAAAAAAAAAAAACGGACAATGACAATTCTCTGCATTTCAGGCCTCAGCCACCTCCTGCGCCTGCAGCCGACGCAGCCACTGCACAGCCGACTTCAACTGCCAGAGCTACTTCCACCCAGCTAGGCTCACAGGCAGTCATGCACAATCCAATGGAGGGCTGGCCTGTGCTCGAACAGAAGAAGGATGAGAAGCAAGATTGGAATGCAGAGCAGGAAAAGGTAGGGAATTAGCCGATCTGCAACTAGAATATATCAAGAACGGCTTCCTGTGTTTTTGTCATCTCCTGCACCTGTCAACGGGCTTCAGGATGAAAAGGTGTAGGGAAAGGACCAGCGATAAATATAGAAGTTCGTCAAGAGCATAATTTCAATTTCGAATCACGATTCATCTCATAAAACGTGAAAGTGGGTTCGAGAAACCGAAAGTCCGTACATCTGTTATCCTTTAGAAAATGCTTTAAAGTTCCTCATACAGCTCATAAAGTAGCAGATACGGAGAGGAATGCATCTTTCGTCGTTTCCAAATGGATAATTTAATCTGTAGAAATGCATGGTAAATTTAGGTACGACTCTCTCGCAAACGATCCATCGATCAGCCACCCGACCCTGCCACAATCAGGCAGGCCTTTCAGGACATGGGAATCAACGTTTCTTACGGATCGCCATCTGACGCACACAGGGAAGGCGGGAAAGCCGCTCTTCCGGTGGGTGAATTTTCGGGAAGCTAGCCAATCAGAATTGCGCAAAGTTGAGGATTTAATTATTCAAATTTGAGCCGAAGTCAAACTAAATAAAGGCCTCGAAGCTTCGCACAGCCCTGATGGTAACCTTTCAAAAGAAGCGAATCGACAGATGTGTGACAAAAATATTGCTAGTTCATTTCTAGCTTCACTTTCAGTTCAAATTCATGAACTTCAATTTGAAAATGAGTGAATAATAAAATGCGTTTGGTAGAAATTGAAGATGCAATCATTTTGCATTATCATGATTTCGTGAATATTAATGTGGCGAAAATAGGAAAGATAACTTTCTATATTGTGATCCTCCATCTTTCTTTCTGTTGTTTTTGATTAAAAACAATGTTTTGTGGAAAGTCCAGAAAGGAGCAAGGCTTTGCGCCGTTCAATTCGATTCGATCCTCGTAAATATAGATCAGCTAATCTGGTTCAATATCGGTTCCAATTTTTGAGATCTGCGCAAGGACCAGATTTTTCCTGCATATTCTTTCGATAAATCACTACTCGACAAGCTAGAATTTGGAAGAAAAGCGTAATTACAAGATTTTTTCTTTGGAAAATGATTCCATTGATTGCAGATTTCGGAGCAGAAGACGATCAATTCCCCGAAGCCGAATGAGCCTGTCACTTCCACTCAGCCTCCTGCACCTGCAGAGAAGAAGGTGCAAGAACTCCATTCCAAAGTCGAGGAACAGAAGTCTTCTCAGTTCCCTCAGAAAAATAAGACGTGGACGGAACAGGACGAGCAGGATTTGGATGAATGCGGAGGTGTGCTGGTCGACATGGTTAAGTAAGTTCGAAAAACCATGCAATCACAAGGTATCCGCAAGAATGACAGAAAAAATTGTCTATATTAAATTCATTGGCCTCTTTTCTGAATTGTTTTAAAGGAAAAGAAGAGTTTTACAAATCTTCTTGTATTTTCAAAAAGAAATCTCCAAACAGTGATAGGGTCTTTTCATTTCTAAATTTCACAATAAATTCGTTTTCCAGTGGAAGCACTAACAAGCCTGTTCCGCCTTCAAACGAACAACAACAGCAGCAGCAGCAAGCTGCAGCCCCGGTCTTCATCCCTTGCGATCTGACGAGATCAGAATTATCGAATTCCTGCCAGTCGACTGGCTCGAGGATGCGCCAGTTCGACCAGAGCCGCAACAGAACTGGCGGGCAGAGCTTCAATCAGAGTTTCCAGGCTGAAGGTGAATGATTTGCATTTTTGAGGGCTGAATTTCTTCAACAACTAGCAGATTTTGAATCTAGGGATAGTCCCAACATTAGTCCTGTGTGTTTGAATAACATGAATTTTTTTTTTGTAATTTTCTATGCATAATTTCCGACCATGATTTTCCTGCAATTCATTTCTTCTAAAAGATCTCGTGATATGCAATTGGCAAAAGTGCTTTTCAGGTCGGATGGGGCCTCCCTCCTCACGTCTCCCGCCCGCAACCTCTGTCCAGGCCTTCCCCTCACACGTGCAGACTGACAGCAGTGGATTCCCCGTTTCGCAGATGTCGTTCGATGGACGCGACAACGGCAATCAGAGAAGAGGGAGCTGGGGAAGAGGAAACGGGTATTGGAGATCGAACAGAGGCAGAAACGGCGGCAACAACTGATGTGGGGAAGTTGGCGATTAGGCAGACGATGAAATATGGAAGTAGACAAAAATGGTCATCAGTCACCTTTAAACTCACTTATTGATAGATTTGACTTGAATAGTTCATCTAAGTTTCCAAGAATCTGCATTGACACTCGCTAACTTTTACTCTTTTCTTTACATACATAAAATGCATCCGACCCGGATGATCATTTATTAATTGTAACACTCTTCTAATTCGAGAATCGGGGCTGTAGGATGAACTGTTTTTCCCCGTCTTTTCATCTACTAACAAGTGAGCTCACTTATCAAAGGCTTTCATTTTTCTCGTCACATGCAGGCATTTTATTTTTGTGCTTTTCTTCAAAATTCAATGATCTCGTCATTAGTCCTTTCCTTATTTATCGCTGTTGTGTTTCATTATTATTCATTGACTTGATTCGATAAATATCAAAAATAGAATGATTATGATTTTTAAGAACACGTTCAGATACATGAACTCATTTGAACCTTTTTTCTTAGCATCGCATTTCTTGTATGCAAACTGATCAATTTTCTCATTTCACGTTTTTTTTTTTTATAACTGCATCGCTTCCCCATCTTTTCATCTGTCCTAATTCTCCTATGCATTTTCCTTCACAGTATTTCTTTTCTTTCTCCTGTCGCATTACCTTTGTTGTTCGCTTTAAGAATGTTGTCAATTTCGAATTTTCTCCTTGTTTCACACGGAACAGAACATTTTTTTCGCCTCGGCAAATATTTTTTGTTCGTTTGCCATCGCAAGTTTTATTTATTGATTTTTCGCGCAAATTTCTATAGAAATTGTACAATGTGTTCTATTCATTTTCGTACTGCAATCGAAAATATTGGCTCTTTTCATTTCAGTTTATCTAGAAATCCCCCGTATGTGAGCCGATTATAACACCTTTTCCTTTCCAATCTGCCACCATTTCATTTTTCATATCTCTGCTTGTCTGTTTCTCGGCAATCGATAATGTTTTTGTTCGTTTTCTAATCGCTACGGCTTTATTGCCCTCAGTCAGTTCCGCTGGTGATAATTTTTTGTTCTCAGAGGAACAAACGAATGGCTTTCGTCCATCAGTTGGTTGAAAGGATTTTTGGGTATCTGCTCTCCTTGATCCCTTTATTTGCCTCAAATTCAAGCTGCACTTCTTGCATCATAAGTGCAAAATTGATATATATCGATTGTCACAAATCAGCTGTATCCTCTTGTTCTCTGTCAGTTTCTGTTTATAGGTCGGTGGGTTTTGTTATCTCCTGTCTCTCTTATCATTTTTCTCTTTCCCTCTCTTCTCTCGTTTTTGCCAGATATCTGTCACTTGTAAATCGAGTTGCGTTGCGTGTGTGTCGGGTGTTCCTTCTTTCTTTTCCTCGTTTTTCCTACCTTTCATCCTTGTATCAGTTCGAGCTCATCATCTACTCAGCTATCTTCCAGGCCAACTCCTGTCTGTCATCTCCTTCCCCCCTCTGCCTCTTCCTCTTCGTGTTGTGTTCTGCATTTCTGCACCTCACTGCCTTCCATCTCACAGCTCCCCAAACCGACGACGAACTGAGCTGGCAGAATGGTTGCAAAAAGTAAGTCATCGATTTTAGATTTTGATTTCAAAATATGAGCTTTCTACTGAAGTAAAAGATAATTCATTTTTCTTTGCATCTGATCTTCCAATAGGCGTTCTGAATTCCTCGATTGACGATCCTTTCCTGCACTTGATTTTATCAGAGAGTGAAGATGCATAGCATTGTGGAATAAAATAGTCGTTTGAATTCTTCTGATATGTTATTGGACGACCCAATACAATACTCCTGAAGTAACGCTAAAATTTCATATGACTTGGCATTTCTCCTAAAACTCCTTTGCTTTCAAATATGATAGATTTATGACGATAACACCTTGTTGCGAACATAAATCTATTTCAAGTGAGTGATGAGAGTTAGTTCAACAGCAATACATAACTGCAATTAGTTGTTTGAAGAAGTTGTCTTCGAATTTTACGATCCTTTTCGAGAATTTTTCATCTCGTTTCTCAATCGATGACCTTTCCTTGCAAAGGGCAGAGAGGCACGAAACGAGTTGTTTATGAGATGGAAAATTTCATAAAAATCACAGGAAAATTGTCAGGCAGATGTTGGAAGCCAAGAACTGAAGTGATCTATTTTTAGAATGTCAAATAACTAAACTTGTATTTCATTATCATTATTCAATCAAAAGCTCTAAACTACCAACATGAAAATCATACCTAAGCATGTTTTCAGACATAATAAAGGCTAGGCGAAGGGGTCCGCAGCAAGATTTTAGTTGGATATTTGAATTAAGCGGGTGCACACGAAATATTCGGACTTAAGACTTGCCTAGATCTATATGAAATTCGAATTTAGATTTCTCGATAAAATATGAAAATTTTCAGCCTACACGACACTAGAAGTAGAACCTGTACAAGTTTCCGTAGAAGCTGATAATTCGATTAATTTCTCTAGCCTACAATCAATCGTCCCTGCTGCTCACGGTCTTTATTGGAAGGATAATGGACAGAAACGTGCACTCGAGTCAGTTTTCATACCTTTTTAATTGGAATTAAAAGAGTTGTGTAATCTTATAATTCTGCATTTTTATTTTTTTATATAAAAATCATACTCTCACGATATTATCAAAACCTCATTCTTTTCGTTCCATGTCATTGTTTTGATGATGGAATTATGAAAATTGAACTGAATAATAATAGGCACTGAACGAATTTATTTTTAAAAAATCGATCATTTTCATGTCGAACAAAGTCTATTTTCGTATCTTGATCCATCAGTTCTTCTTTCTCCACGTAGATCTCCGCGCGCATTTTCGCATCTTGCTAAAATCGAACTGACAAACAAACCAGATCCATTCGATAGTTTTTATCAAAAATCCTCAGTCAATAGAGACGGAATCAGCTCGTTGACTGCGATTCTTCAAGAGAACTTGACATGAACACCTTGGAAAAAGAGCAAAAACGGTGCGCTTCCTACGCACATAACTTAGTCATGCTAAGTAAATAGCTAAATTCTTAAAATCTGAGATTATTTTGAATTAAAAATGAAAAAGTTAATATTAAAGTAGATTTGTTAACTAATGCACAGGGTGGGTCATGTTATAGCGGTACTTGCTCATTTCTACCTGATAAAATGTGATTCAATGACCGATATTCAATTTAAATTTCTTCTTGATTCAAGGCAAACGGATATTGAAGTTCACATATCTGAAATTTTAGTATAAAAATATTGCCGAATTTCTTGCAAAAGAATTTTGAAGCGTTGAAGTGATGCAAAAATAACTATGATCCACTCTTTGATATAGCATCTTTTATTAGGTTGTTTCAAAGGATGGAATTAAAATTAGACATTTTAAAAATCAATAAATTGCCCATTTTTATCGATTTGATTTCAGAGTAGATGCAACAACGGGCAAGATTCACGCTCCCTCCGAAGGCTGGGCAGCCCAACCTGTTTACATTTATTTGGGTAAGTTTATTACACATTCGCATCCCCCTTTCCTTACTATCAAATCGTTATCATTACTTGCCATTACAAGGCCGCAACACGATTACAAAAATGTCTAATGCGCAGTGACAGCCGGTTAATTGGCCTGTAAACAAGCATGAAATGAAGGATGGAAGAGGACTGTAAAAGACCGGTCGAGTTTTTTGAAATACATCGGGAAAATATGAAGTCGAACTCTTTTCATGCGCATGATAGGGGTACTATTAAAATTCTGGGATCGAGTCTTTTCATAGAAATTCCAAATAGAAAAAGAACTTGAATGCGATGTTATCTTTCATAAAAGTGGACGGACAATTTTCAATTCAAACTCTGCATTTTCCGAGTAGTAATTTGACTAAATTCTACGATAAGTATAAACATTTCATACAATAGAACTATTTGAAATAGTCGAAAATCGATATGCATTCAATTTTCACCTGCTCCTCATCTCTATGTGTTTCTTCTGTGCAAACCTGATTTCGATGAGAATGTCATGTTGTTGTCAGTTTTAACTTCTCATATCCCCTTTCTGCCCCTTTGACTTGCCCTCTTCTTCTTCATCTCCTTACTCATATTTCATATGAGCAGTTTGCTAGTTTGCCAGTTTGCGATCGTCTAAAACAAGGACAAATTGGCTTCGAACAGCGGCGAGAATGCACAAAGGCGAGGGGATTTCGAAAGACGGATAAACTAAGCAAAGGGGGATTCGAGATCGAGAAAAACAGCTCGACAGCTGATGCGAGACGTTGCGTGAAAATATACAGATATTGCCTAACTTCGTGGAAAACTCGGCGAGAAAGATTGTCAATTTATCGATAGAAACAAGTCTCGTTGACATTTTGAGTAGTAAAAAAGAATATCCAGATTTAAATAATTTTGAGATCGAGAATGTTGAGGTTTCAGTTAGTGTTTATCTTCTGTATCATGCGAAAGATTGATTATGAAACAAAATGCGATATATTTTTGATACATATTTATAGACATCAAAAAGATTGATAAGTGAGTGATAAGTTGAAATGACCTGCTCATGCCATTTCTTCATTTCATTCCCAACACATGGCTGTCGTTGATTAATTAGGGCTGGCAAAAAGAGACTCGTAAAGTTTCGATTTGATTTTATCTCAGCGTTCGAAAATAATCAAATTGAAGAAGAAGAAGTGCAAATAATTGCTCGGACAACACATAAAAGTTGAAAATGTAACTTCATTGATTTTCAGCCCACGGTCATCGTCACAGCGCCTACATCGGTGACTATACAAAGGCCAACCAGATATTCGAGAAGAATATCAGTGCTGTGCAGCAACTCATTGGTAGGATTGTTGATGAACTTGTTTGAGATTAAGTTGATCTTCACGCATAGAATTATGAAGAATATAACATTTCTTTAATCACTATGTTATTCTTTCACAAAAACCATCATAAAATATCCACATTTCTACAATTCCATCAAGAAGTAAGAAGATAGTGTTTGTGTTTAGCTGCTGCCGGCTTAACCTACGGCTACAAGAAATCGGACAAGTCTTCTCGAACTCGATCGAGATCTCGTCACGGCGTCAAATCAGGATTTGAAGCCCAACCTGAAAATGTACCTCTCAGCGAAGAGGTTACAACTTATTGTTCACCTGAATTATCAATCTGGGCAAATTTAGAGCGACAATCTCAGAGAACACGAAACTCCTCCGAAGGTTGTGATCGAAGAGGAAATTACTGAGGAGGATAAGCCGAAGTCTGAATTTCAGGAAGAATATTGTTTTTAAAAGAAGACGTTTAGAATTCGAGGACTGAAAGAGAGAATTCGAAGTGAAAAGAAACGCAGCGAGAAGTTCTCGATTGATTTGGTCAAGGAACGCGAGGCTCAGTAAACTGATGGAAATTTGATGAAAAAGTTATAATTGTGACGATTTTAGTGAAGCAACGAAGGCAGAATTGAAAAAAGTGCAGAATACTCTGGAGGAAATGAAATCATCTCACGATTCCACCGACAACAAGGATGAGGAAATAAAGTATGAATAACGAATAATTGCGTCGAAAATAGAACATCCACATGTTTGCAGTAATCTGCACTCGATCATCGAAGATCTGAGATCTAAATTGGAGGAGTTGGAAAAGAAGAAGAAGGAAAATGACGGTCAACTACAGGAGCATCAGGAATACTTGAAACAGTCCAGAGAGAAGTTAGTTCTTTCCATCTTACAATGAATGAGGTGAAATAGAAACGCAATTCTTTTCATCCTATCATTGAAGTTACATTAGAATATGGGTTAACGATGGTCAATTTTAGAGTTGCCTATTTGGAAACCCAATTGAGCAGTGATCCATCTGGAAGAAAGCCTCGCAGCCGAACCACATCTGAGAGTGAAGATGCTGGCAAATCGCAATTGGTTTATCACGATACAGAAATTGAAATGATTTTCTGTAATCTTTAGATCCGCTCATTGGAAGTGAAATTGAATCTGGCGAATGCTTCGCTGCGAGCCTGTGAATCTGACAGAGAAAAGATCAGTGAGAATCATTGGTTGGAATTCGTCGCTTGAAGATCAACCAGTGAAAATCATTTTAGGCATGCAAATGAAAGGGCCGGCAAATTGGAGCAGGAGAATGCCAACTTGAAGGGAATTGTTGACCAGCTCAGGTTCGACGACTCAGTTATTACAATTTGAAGACACTTTTTTTTTATCTTTGATACGATATCTCACCAGAGATTCGAAACTTTTATAACTTAATAAATTAAGATAAAGTTTAAACTTGCAAAAAATGAATTTTAGAGCCCAAGTGAGCGAGACAGGCAATGCTCAACTTTTGGCGGAGAAAGACCGAAGAATTCAAGATTTGCTGGATTCCAAGAGCAAATTGGAGTGGAGAGCCGGCGAATTGGGCCAATGGTGGAATGACGCTAAATGGAAGTCAGACTGGAAATTATAAATTCGAAGATCGCTCAAAAATCGAATGATTTTAGAATCGGTGAGCTTGAGGCTGCAGTCGCCCATCAGCGAT
The DNA here is from genome assembly GCA_964036155.1 of Diploscapter coronatus. Classification (NCBI taxonomy): domain Eukaryota; kingdom Metazoa; phylum Nematoda; class Chromadorea; order Rhabditida; family Rhabditidae; genus Diploscapter; species Diploscapter coronatus. The sequence continues at coordinate 83,020,996 of OZ038422.1, read as the reverse complement.
TCTTGGTCGAAACTGCGAATGCAAAGATTCAGAACTTGAACGACGAGTAAGTAAAGACTAAGTTGAATAACAAGGATTCCGAAAGTTTGACATCATTGTTCAAAATAGTTTTATGGCCATGAAAAATTCGATCAGTTCCACTCATTACTTAACGAAACGTATTAATTTTTATTTTAATATAAAATTGATATGGGAAAATTTAGCTCAATTTTCCAACAGATCACATAAACTCGCCTTGTTCAAACTTTCGGAAGCGGTATCTTCCAATTTTCCTCATTAAACCAAACTATGAATAGTAAAATAATGTTTTGTTTGATTAGATTGATCAAAGAGTTAAGGTAAGCGTCTCTGTCTCCTAGTCGAATTAGGAAGAGAGTATTGAGTTGTCGAGTTTCCTTTACAAAACATCTTTCCTTCTGACAATGAATTTGGCTTCCTCACTTATTTTGCTGAAGTCTGAGATTCCTTTCCTTTCCAAGTTGTCTAACATAACGAGTGCAAAGATTTGAACAAAACGACTGCTGTCACCGAAATTGTTGTTTTTAATTTCATGGAAATATCTTTGAACATTTTTCAGATCACCTCGAGTTGACGCACCTTCAAACTTCACCGTCACTCGACCACCCTTCAACTCCCAATGGCAGTTGGCTCAAGGGTATACATTTGAAACTCGAAAAATTTGTCTAATTTGATAAAAAGAGCTATTTCAATTGGAATTTTGATGGAATGTGCAAAAACCGAGCGGTTTCCTGGCGAATGATAGAATGTTTCCCATTTTTAAAGAAATGCATTGTATTGTTTGATAAAAATCACTTCATATTGCATATTCCGTCAAATGGTAACAGCCGATAGAAGTTATTCGGAATTCTATACTTTTCTGATCCTTTTTTACAGTTATGGTTTGAACTTTCAAACGTCATCTTTGAGAAATTATGTGATTTAAAATCTCTATAGCAACTACGATATGTGGAAAACAAGAATGATAACATCTGTGTCACTAATGATTATGATAATTAATGATTGCAACCTACAATCACACATTCATTTGAGTGTTTTTCAGGCAGTCGGCCTTTCCTCTGATCCAGTCATTCTTCTCGACGCCCATCACAGGCTCCCTCAACCTGCCCTACGTCACTGCTCCTCCGATGGGTTCGTTCGCGCCGGCGGTCGGAGTCACTCGCAAAACTCCCATCGAAATCGAGTCCGACTCTGATGAAGTCTTGATTTTGGTAAACAATTCACTTCGAAATTTGAAACAAATACGTAAGAGGAGCGATGTGGAGGTTCTATATCCGAAAAAAAAATTTCAATTTCCAATTTAGAAAATATTAGAATTTATTTCGAAACAGGATTGATATATATGTAGAAACCATGTTGCAAATCATTCTTTGTCATAGAGAATACAAAGTGGTCTAACAATTAGATCGTTAATTATTTTCCCTTCCTCTGTAAATCTGATATTAGCATCCAAATTGAAGGGATCCTTCCTGAACTGGCAAGCAGCCCTGAAGATGGAACGCGCCCCTAATTCCAACAAATGGGTCGTTAATGTTGACCTGCCGAAAGGGAGGCAAGGAAAATGAGCCTTCGGCATTTTTTAAACTTCGAAAATTCAGACACGAATTCCGCTTCATGATCAACGGCAAGTGGCAGACCTCTGCCAACTATTCGTCCATCCCGAACGGACTGGGTGGATCGAATAACGTGATCTATGTTGACTAATTCATTTTTGGACAAATTGGATTCTTTGTGGCATCATAGCACTATTTCGCTGAATTAAGTATATCCCGTTCTAATATTATAGAGTCATGATTTTTTTCATTTCGTGATGCCGTAAAGGATTCAAGCAATTTTATTTCTGCCATTTTCATTAATTCACGATACTTATCATCACCTATCATAATCCGAGAAAACTTACTGATACAATACAAATCATACAAAAGTTGATTGGCTAGAATACAATTCCCTTGTTTTCTCCTGAAATAACTCAACTTCAAAATCAGTCTTCCAAATGATATTGACAGACGGTTTGAATGTTCTCGATTTGCCTTGATATGCGTTCACATCATGGGTAGAGCACTTGTATTTTCGTGTTTCTTTCTTGATTGAGTTTCTTCGTTTAATATCGTATATATTTGATGCCGAATCATCATGATATTTTCACATTATTGATTGTTATTGATTATTATTGATTAGATAATTGTAAGCAATGATTAATGATTTGTTAGTCTCATTTTGTGTTCAATTTGGTCATGTGCTATTAGATAATGATTATTGCACAATGTTGTATTCATTTGTAAAATAAATGTTGAGTTATTTCTTCTGAGGAAAAATATTTCCAATTGAATATTACGGAAATTATGCAGTAATAAGCCATACACGAGGCAAATAATTCAATTTTGCAATATATAACCTTTCAACTTTAGGCTGTCATTGAATTTCATTTTTTCATTAATTTATCATTTAGCTATGAGTTTTGCACGAAAAGCTTTCATTATTGGCAAGAGAACCAAGGAATTTTAGCTTTTATTCCCGACTAAAGTTGAGCATTCTAAATTAGCTATAAATCGTAGAGTTTTTTTGCTGTTGAAATTTTTATGGTTTCACAACTTATTTTCGCGCTTTTATTTACAAGTTAAAATAACTTCCAAGATAAGCTGTGAGATGCAAATGATAATGACAAGTTATCAGATGGTTGCCAGGGTAATCAACGTCTCTCACAGTCTTCTTGCCTCAGAGACGATTTCTGCCTGATTGCCTAAGTCTCTTCATTTCCCATTTTCTTTCGGCTTAAATCTCGCCCCTCCCACATAATTTCTCCATTCATGGTGCGAGAATTTCGAATTTGGTCAGATGTGAATCTTCATAAACTTCGAATCTTCGTCGCTTTCCATAATTTATCACTGGAAGTTCAACTTTTCGTGTTTATTTCATTTTTCAAGTTGTTTTTTGACAAATCGGGAAATATCTCAAAGGCAATATTATGTATGGCGCACAAAAAGGCTAAATAAAAAGAAAATTATATAGCTAGTTTATGGTGAAGATCAATGGCTAATTCAGATTTTTGTGGACCATTTGTCATTTTGCGTCTGTGAGGATTTTCTTATTTTTCATATTTCTTTAAAAATGAGTGTCCCTCAAAATCCCGTTTGTATTTTTTTGGGCTGCTTGTCAGTATGCTCGTGTGCTATCGGGCAAGGGGGGTCGGGTTGTTTGTGAGGTTTTGCCATTGCTAAATTGTCTGCGATGAGATAGAGGTTTGCCTCGAACGACACGACACGAGAGCAGAAGTTGGGAAAAACGAAGAAAAAATCAACCATGAAAAAGAGAAGGGCTCTCTCGTTGCACGCACTTTTTTCTGTGTTTCTTTAGCAGGACTGCCGTTCTCTATCCTCATTTTTCGTCTTTCTCGAATGGCAGTGGGGGACAGTTGTTCAGTATCCATTCCTTCGAACCTCTTTGCTTCTATTCCTTCTCTTCATTTCTCATAATCTCTGATTTCTCAGCCTCATTCTTCAAGGGTCAGGCTTCGTTGCCTCAGTCTTCAGGCGGACTGCACGTTGTGAGCACTGAGCAGTGTAATAGCTCGGGGCCAAATGTCCTTCTCCTTTCCCCTTCTTCTTCTCTTTCACTTCGTTCTGCTTCCTGTTGGAGAAATTTGTGGAGAGTTTCGGCAAAACTCACGAGAAGCGCGGTCCGAAACACAAAAACGCGTTGGGAATAATGATCGATAAATGATCCATGATAGAGTTGTTCACTTGAGAAAATCTTTCAACTTGATAAAAGCACAAAAAGTGGCGAAAGAAATCCAGCAACTTGAACAAATTTTCAAATATATGAGGACATGATTTGAATAATCAGCCATAGAGTTCCCTAACAATATAGCAAGAAATCGCCGACAGATTAAATTACCTGTCTTTACATATCTCATCGACAATATCCAATTGAGTTATTGTTTTGTACTGTTAAAGCAGTTGTTTGTTAGTCTTTGCTCATTTCGCAATTGATAATTATTAAATTTGCAGCTGAGAATTTGTGCAACATTTTCCCACGATTTTATCTTTCTTTTTGCGAAGCTGACAAATATATGTGAAGATATGTTAGGATACAAATTATGTGTCATGCATTCGAGCAGACAAAAATATCGGCAAGATTTAGCGAGAACGAATGAATAATACCACAGCATAACACCATCATACCCTAGAATATTCTCTAATTTGCACGCAATGTGCCTTCATTCATAAATACACAAGGAGAGGGATCAAGGAATGGTCAATTTTCATCATAGCACAAGACATAAATGGCAAAAATGGCACAGCGACCTGCGACACACATTTTGATCGACTATATTTTTGACATTTTGGCAAAACATCGAAAATGGGAAACACATAATAGTAATATCGATTTGAGAAAACGAGTCAAGTATTTTGAAATTGACAAGAAAATCTTCTAAACCTTTTCAGCATGACTTATGGATGAGATGGGATTATGGAAATTTTGAAAGAAATTATAAGATATTAATTTTAATTTTATCACTGATAAGAATAAAATTAAATCCTCAGACTATTTGTCTGCGTATGTATTCTTTGCGCTTTCGATGCTTATCGCAGTCATTTCTGCAATCCCCCTGCAATGCCATTCTCATTTCATATCCATTGGCATTTATTTGCGCATCTTCAATCTGTTTTGTTTCAATCTCTCAAATCCTCTATAATTCACCAAACGCTCCAATGAATCTGCAAAGCTGAACTACTGAATTACTGCGTATTGACTCGAGAGAAATAAATAAGCGATAACGAAAAGCATAGTTAAAGCGACAAAAATCCCAAAGATTATCAAAATGTCTAGCCATAATGTTGTTAATCAGGCCTGAGAATTGTGTTATGATAATGATGAATTTATTATCGTTTCATAGGTTATGTAAAAAAATCTTTAGCTTATCACTTTTGTTTTTTCCCGCAATTCCATATCCACTTGAACATTTCTTGCCGCTGCTTCACTCTTTGTTCATTTTTCTACTTTCCTGGAGTAACTGATATCTTTGTGCTGCATTGCTCTGTTTGTCTGTGCTCTCTCGGTTTGGGATGTTTTATTTTACTCTTTTGCAGAGGGGCGTGGCGATCGTGTGCGTGCGGTTGCGTTGCGGCTGTGCGAATAGAAAGGGGAGGAGCGATGCTTCGAGCTTCTTACCCGCCAAGTTCACTTCATTGCATTCGCTGCATCGGTGAGTCGGCAACTGTCGAGGTCGCTGAATCGGATACTCCAATGGCTGACGCTGAGACTATCAGTAAGATTCGCTTTTTGCTACTTATGATAATGGTAAATCGGAAAAGGGCCTAAATTAATCTTTCTTTAGATAGTAGGGCCAAATTTAAAATTAGGTAAAGATAGTTGCGGTCATTTTCGAATTACCGTCATTTATGCATTGATACCAGGACCGGGTGGAATTCGAAATTTTGCTTTTCGGAATTCCGCCCGGCCCCGATTGATATCCAACGATTATTCGAATATTTTCAGAGAAAATCGAGGATGGCTATGCCAAACTCCAGGTTAGATAATTTACATTTTACTTTCAAAGACTGAATTCTATAACGATCCAAATTCATCGATTTTTGAACATTTTATTGATGATGCAATTGTTTTTCATAATATTCCCTCCTAAATTGCCCCAGTATTTTCACAGCTGCGGCGATTCGAATGAAAATAGAAAAGGAAAAGCTAAAAAAAAAAAAAAAAAAAACTTTTGAATTGAGAGTTCTTTGGCATACTGACTCACAAAAATGGCCATTTACTAAAGAAACTTTCATAATGAGACAATGCGCAATTTTGTCTTTGATTTTGATTGTTGACGCAATAGCCAAGATGGCCTGACCTTCCGCTCTTACATAGACTCGTCCGATTGCCAAACGAGAGTCTTCACTCTCAAAGCTCTTTTTAAATATTTACTCTGCGCCTTGTTTTGAGCCTTTCCTAGCGTAAGAGCGCGTAAGTTTGTCGATGTTCTCCTTGTTATGTTTCTGTCGTTTCTGTTGTCGGCTAACTTCATTTCGAATTCCTTCGTGCCTCTTCTTCCTCTGCTCCTCTTATTGACAGCCGCGTTCCATTTCATTTACGAATTTCTAGTGGCCGGGGCTACAAACGAGAATACACCATTTGACAAATCGACTCGTGAAAATATCGCAACAAAGTTTTAAATTTCGGACATTCGAGAAATTTCTACGAGGGTAAAACGTTCAATATTTTAGTAAAAGATTTACAAAGAGCGATGAATATGGCCGAAAATAATTTCGAGGAGAAAGATGTCAAATTGAATAATGAATTTTGTGGATATTTTCAAGTAAACAAAAATGCCAAAATTTTATTTCAGTAGGATTTTCGAACAGAATTTCCCCTTTTCTTATTTTATTATCTGAAATATTAGATTTTCCTTCCCTGCCAATTTTCTTCTCCTTTCAAGCAATGCGTTTCGGCTTTCTGGCAGAGCTATCGATTGTCAGAGCCAATGACTGGCTGCTGGCCTTTGGCCGTCCATTTGCTTTGCTGCCAAACATGGCAGGGGAAAAGCTTAGAAGAGAGGGGAACTCCCCCAACTCCCCTTGAGACGTTCTCATCTCACTTCCCTAATGCGAACTCAATCCGCTTATCGCCTTATCTCTCCACATATTTCTAAATTCGCAGTACCTCCATTTCCTAATTATCATGGCTATTGGGGATTGCAAAGCATGCGAAATAATATAGAACAGAGCAGGAAAGAAATCTCGCAGTTTTCTTCGCCAATTCTATTTCATCGTCTTGATAAGCTGTAACACCCAGATTGCGTTTTCATAATCCTTCATGGAAGTGCAAAAATGTCACACTTCACTTTCTCTCGTTTCGCGCGTTATGAGCATTTCCTTCTCGATAACTGCATTCTGCATTTCTACTTGCTTATTGCCGCATTCACTCGCTTTGAGTCGAGTTAGAGCCGAGCGAAATTGCCCGTAAATTGTCCCTTCTCGCGGAACGATGAATGCCTGAATGTAGGGAGCAGAACCGCGAAATGGCGAGGCCGAAACAATAAAACATCAAAATTGCAGATCGCCACGCATATAACGAAATCTAATAAAATTCAATAACCAGATGTGAAATAAAATATTAGAAAAAAATAAACAGAATTTATAATTTAATTATATCGATTATTATTATTATTTTCTTAGGGTGCCAATGACTGTCACTCTCTGCTCAAGAAGCACCTGAGCAAGCAGGTGGTTGACGAGCTCAAGGCCAAGAAGACCAAGCTCGGAGCCACTCTCCTGGACGTCATCCAATCCGGTACATCACTAGAGCTATTTGTTATAGCTAATTTGACAAGTCACATCTTTTCTTCAATTTCATCGTCTGATGAAAATTTAGAAAGAACGAAATGTCACAGGGTGGTATTAGAACAAGATCAATTAAACTGAAAAATTTAATATACGAAGAAATATTTGCGTGACAAATCAAATGATAAAGAATCTATTTTAGGTGTTGCCAACCTCGACTCTGGCGTCGGTCTGTATGCCCCTGATGCTGAGTCGTACACTCTGTTCAAGCCTCTGTTCGACCCGGTCATCCAGGAATACCACAACGGATTCGGACCCAACCAGAAGCAGCCCCAGACTGACCTCGGAGAGGGAAAGACCTCCCAGCTCGTCGACCTCGACCCCGAGGGTAAGCAACTCACGCATCACGTTTGACCAAGACACCGTGCAAACCCTAATTGAAGACCACGGACTTGATTCGAGGTTTAACGGTATCTTGTGCTCGTATAAAATGTCCTCATTGTCCATTTTCAAGGACTATTACAACATTTAGAAATGTAGCGATTCTGATTGAATGTCTGAATATAATCCTATCGATCAGGAGTGTACGTAAATGAATTTTGAGATTCCGTAGATAAAAACGTAAACGTAAATGGTCATTCCAATTGTGCGTAAGTGAAAAGCGTAACGTAAATTCCGTAAGTTTACGTACACCCCTGCTATCGATATTTATCCTCAAAAATATGATATTTCTATCATTTCAGGCAAGTTCATCAACTCCACGCGTATCCGCTGCGGCCGATCTCTTGCTGGGTAAGCTTAAAGAACGCAAATGATCAAATTTTACTATGCAAAATTATATATCGAGAAATTTATGGGGACAATATCAAGCTAATTAGGGGTTTTAATTTGGTCCAAAGTGGAAAATTCCTTTTGGTAAGAGTTTTGAAGGGTCACTGGATATTTAAAAAAAAAAACCTAAATCATGAACGACGTCATAGTTGACCTAATGATTCATTTTTCAGTTATCCATTCAACCCATGCCTTACGGAGGCCAACTACAAGGATATGGAAGGAAAAATCAGAAAGGTCTTCGACACCCTCGAGGATCCCGATCTTAAGGGAAAATACTACCCTCTGGTGAGTTGTTTTAACGTCATTACCGCGTTATTTCATGATCTGAGATTCACAAAAATTGTCCAATGTAACTATCACCAATTTTATTTTAAAAAATAATAAAATGAATCATCTTATTTGACATAATAATTTAAAATAACTTAAAGTTTGAAATAATTAGTATTTTCTTTCAGCTTGGCATGAGCAAGGAGGATCAGAACCAGCTGATTGCCGGTATTCTAATTACTAACTAACTGAGATAAAATAATTGATACACAAATTTTAATATTAAAAAAACTGGAAATAGGATACTTTAAAATGCACGCCTTAGAAGTACCCTAGCTTTCCTAAGAACATTCACTAATACCAGAAAATCCCAATTATGAGGTGTCGGTATACTTTTCAAGCGCAGCGTAGTTGCCAAACTCGTTTTTAAGTTTATGAAATATCATAAAATTTTCTGCAAATAACATGCTAATTCCCGCGTATCAAAAATGTACCTGAATTATTTTCTCTCAATTTATCGCTCATCAACAATGAGTAAATCGAGTCGAAAAATTTGGATAAAAGTCCAGGCTGTCGGGACTCCCAACATACCTGATAAAAACGATCCGTGCGATACAAGAAATTTGGCGTTTGGGTCGTGTGACTTCCAAATTTGCTCGACCCGATTCAAGTCGTTACAATCACGGGTAATTTCAGATCACTTCCTCTTCAAGGAAGGCGACAGATTCCTGCAGGCCGCCAATGCTTGCCGCTACTGGCCCGTTGGACGTGGTATCTTCCACAACAACGGTAAGCGGGCAAATTTTGAGGATGACATCTTACTAGAGATTTGATTGATTCAAAGAAACGAGATCATCTTTAGTCACTAAAAATTATCGTAAACCGAACTTCTTCAAATATAGCTAGATAATTTCAGCCAAGACCTTCTTGGTCTGGGTGAACGAGGAAGATCACCTCCGTCTCATCTCGATGCAGCCTGGTGGCAACGTCGGACAGGTAAGTGAATCAATCATCCAAAAGCGACTTAACTAAACGGAAAGATGAAGAGATTTTTATTCTTCTACCTTTCTCGTGAGAAACCAAATTAATCATTAGATATTCGGGCAAATCTCGGTCCATACATAATGCAATGACGAATGGGTTTAGGTCCTGGAGCGTCTGATCAAGGGAGTGAAGACCATCGAGAAGCAAGTGCCATTCTCCCGCGATGACCGTCTCGGATGGCTGACCTTCTGCCCATCCAACTTGGGTAAAAACTATTAACGATATGCATTGATTAACTTTCAATTATTTAGGAACCACTGTCCGTGCCTCGGTGCACATCCGTCTGCCCAAGATCTCGGCCAAGCCCGACTTCAAGAAGATCTGCGACGACCTCAAGCTCCAGATCAGAGGCATTCACGGTCAGTAAGTTCGATCGAAAGAGAAGTTAAAACCGTTTTGGAAAGTTCGCTAATTGACTTTAGATAAACAGTGCCGATTAGGGCGATGATAAAAATAGCTAAACTTTCTAAAAAAAAACAACTTAAAGCATATAAAGTTTCTTGAGCTTAAAAATTATCCAAACTTTCAGGCGAACACTCTGACTCCGAGGGCGGCGTGTACGACATCTCCAACAAGGCTCGTCTTGGATGCACCGAATTCGGTAAGATTGTCATTTCCCAATAAAACTTACTAATGAAATTCTAACATGTCAAAACGAAGTAAATATAAGGAATCAAGTTTTTCGTCCTAGTCAAACTGTTATTTCGTCTCGAAATACTGAAATATCATCTCCAAAATATGCTGAATTTCAGAATGCGTCAAGCAGATGTACGACGGAATCAAGCACCTCATCGAACTCGAGAAGAAGGCGTAAACATCGTCGTCATCCGTTACAAGTCTTCTATGAAAACTTCAAGAAAAATCTCAAGCTCCAGTTGAAACAGCTTTTCTGGTTTCGTGTAGCGCCGTAGATATCAGATTTCAATGTTGATTAGCGTATAATAATCATCATCATAATGTCATTAGCTTTACATTTTCGCTATCCAAAGCGCGTTTCAACTATAACTTCTCTGCAAGTCTGGTACTTTCATCAGCAACTTCTCTCAAGTCTTATTCAACTTCCCCTATGCAATTATTCAATTGTCTATTATTATCCAATTTTTCAATTCAATAAATTATTAAAATCGATCTGCGTGTTAGTCGTCGTGATTTTTGTACATTTGTTGAGATAACAAGTTTCTACGAGAGTTCTGTTATCTAGTTTGAAGAGATTCGTCTGTGCGAGTAGTTCTGTGAGGTCAGAAAGCTAGAATGTCGATAGAAAAACGGAGTGAAAAATGAAAGAAAGTCGAGAAAATTGAAGACAAAGAGGGAAAACCCTCGACTGTTGTTGGCCCATGACGCAAGTGGCCAAGGGAAGCAAGAGGAGAGTAGCACTGCCATTCTGCCATTGCTCCATTCTTTCGCAGAAAAATCAAAAGGTTTCGAGAAAACTAAGACAAATAGTTTGGAGGATAGTTGTGCCGCGCCACTCAAAAGAGCCGAGCGAGGTATCGTTCGGGTAGATTGGAGAAATTGACAAACGTTCCAATTCTCACAAGACATTCCATCACCTTCCGAGAATTAGCAGCTATATCAAATAGTGAAGTTGCAAAAGTTAGCAACAGAAAAATGTCATTTAGTTTATTGCATATTTTCTAACATTTCTAAAAATTAAAAAATATTGAAAATATTGAATGTCTATATGCATGAAGGATGTCCAAAATGGCTAACACAGCTCATTTCAACTTCACTACATTCTTGAAAAACAAGTTCCATAAACCAACATCAATACCACGGGAATTTTAGACTGAAAGAGTAGAGTGGAGATAAAGTTAAAAGTGAAGTCAGAGCACGCTTAATGGAGACTTCAGATTATGAAATAGAATATCTTCCTAACTATTCGATGTCTTTAGTTTCATCTATCAATTTTCAATTCCAACTCAGATTCACTCGACTCTTTCACGATTCCCGGAATCCATTGAATTCTGCCAGAATTCATCAAAACACATGGCCAACGGACGGGCTCAGCTCCGCTCTGTTCGATTGTCTTTTCTTCTTTCTCCTTCGTTTGATTGATTGAGAAATTAGGCTTGTTTACGACGAAGAAACTCCAAGTGGTTCATAGAGAAGCGGAACAAACGGGAGTTCAATCAAATATCAAATCATAGACTTCGCAACTCGCTTATGAGTGAGGGATTTGCCCACCTCACCGCCCTTTCGTCTGCAAATTGCGATGGCAATCCATAGCCTATCGAGTTACATGTCGCAAGCAACCTGTTTGCCCATTCACTGGCGATAAGTTGAGAGTTCAAGAGATTGCAGAATAATAAAAAGGAGATTATCTGCTAAATTATGTGCAGGATCTAAATTTGAGCTTCCGAGTTAAGTGGAAATTGCAAGTTATAAATTTTTGTAAACAAACCCGATACAAGTTAATTGAAATTATTCAAAGTCAAATGCAGAAATAAATTCATCGGATAAATTATAAAAGGTAAAGTTTCTCAAAAATGAAGGGCTTTCCGTATTTTAGACCAATTTGATTTCCATACTCGTTTTCTGTATAAGATTCGTTTTCATTGTGTAGGAACTGGGTCTGGAATATAAAAGATCATTTTTCAATTTCGAATTATCAAACTATTGAAAGAAAAACCTCTTTGGTCAATAATCTGCCAATCGCCAATAACATTTTTCCGTTTATTTATTCAAATTTAAATGCTACATGACTCACGTTGCAATGCTGTATTCTCTTATTCAAACGTGCCAAATCTTTCAACTAGACAAAGAAGAGAACAAAGATGTTTACAAGAACTGATTTTTACAAAAACGATCTATCGAAGTGTTTTTCCTCTTTCTTTGAGGCTCTGTAGGACAGTGCTTGCAAAACTAGAGAAAATTTGTGACTTATTGAACAGATCGATTACATATATAGCGCTCTTTTCGCTTTTCTAGAATTCAGCTTCTAATATTCCCTGATCGTGATAAATTTTGATATATTATTTTCATTATATTGTTTCCTTGTCAAAATTCTGTATTTAAAAAAAAAAAAAATTTTCTCCTTATGTTTTCTTCTAGATATTTCCAACACTGCCACAAAGTAACTTCCGTTTACCGTTCATAAACATCTTTTGCTCATTTTCCAATTAACCTTATGGAATCACTAGCAAAGTTGACTCTTCCATATATGAATTCTCCTGATTTACAGGATCTTTCGCTGCTTGTACAATCTTCCCGCATATTCATCATTCACTACATAATCCCTAGAATGTGTTCTTCCGGGAGAAATTTGAATAAATCATTTCACAATCAGATTAATCACAGAAGGGCCTTTTGTATTCCACACCCATTTTTCGAAAAGAGAATGGGGGAGGAAAGTAGGGTAAAGAAAAAAGTGTGTGAAATGCAGGAGGCTTCACAGAAGAACTGTTCCATGTTCCATCTGATTATTCAATCATTTCTCGTAATTAACCGCAATAGACCAAAATTGTACCAGCCTTCATCAGCCTGCATTTATAATAAAAAAACAACCAACAAAAAATATGATTTCAGTGGCCTTGTATGAGATTTTGATTGATTTACCAAATGAAGTTCACCGTGACGACGCATATCGGTTCGAAGATCGTTCTCGAGGTCGAAGACAACGACTCGATCGAGCACGGAGAGATCAAAATCAATGCCGGTAAACGGAAGAATTGACCTCTTAAAATATCATCTCGATTTTTGAGACGAATTAATACCGATCAATAATAAGCAATAAAATAAAAGACTTTTTCAAGAAAGCGACATATATTTCTGAATTTCTGCTGTGATGCTGATAATGGAACGACTTATACCTATAAACTTAGGGTGCACTCTGTCTGATTACAACATCTCAATGAAATTCACGAAGAGGGAAAAGACTGCAGAGCAAGAGACAGATCAGAACGAGAAGGAGGACGAACAAAACGTGCAGGCCGAGAAGGAAGAACCTACTAAAATGCATATCAATATCGAGGCAAATGACGGAAAGAAGTGCAACCTCACCGTCGATAAAAGATACACAATCGAGCAGGTGAAGGCCGTCATTCCGGACTCATCTGCCCTTCTCAATCATCAACAGAGCTTGTCATTCAACGGTAAATCATCATTGATTTTTTTTTCTGTTTACAACAGTTACAGTATAAAATGAGGCAACAATGTTTTCATCGTTTCTTGTTGATTTTATACCTTTATGAAAGTAATGCAAAGAAGAATATTACAAATGATGAAATTATGACATTGTACATCACGCAAATCTTTGATGCCTCGATAAACTACTATGATCTGGACCTTTCAGTTTACAAAATTCAGGAGCGATTCTGGACGACAAGAAGACGATTTCCGATTACAATATCCAGACAAACGCCACTCTGAAATTGATGAATCGAATGCCTGACAAAATGGCCATCTTCATCCGAACGATCGAAAACAAGCGATTCAGAATCGACGTGGACAACAACGCGACGATTCTCAAGATCAAGCGGAGAATCATGGAAATGCTCAAGTACCCAGTCGAACAGCAGATTCTTCGCTATGGGAGTAGGTCTTTACGCTTTTAACTCCTGAACAAAGGTGGGAGAGATGCTCCTAAACCGATTCCAAAATTGGACTAATTCTGTTCAGGTTCAGCTGTTTCTGATTCTAAATCTATAGTTCAATTGATTTAGGCATGATCTTCGAAAACCACCAGCTTTTCACCGCCTACAAAATGCCAGCCGAATCCACCTTGGACCTGGTGGTTTTCCCTCAAAATCCACCAAATAAGGGAAAATAATTCGATGTTTCAATATTTGAATCTCTTGCCTTTTGCTATTTAGAATACTTTATGAAGGTGGAATGTAAATTTTCATTTGTTAAGTTTATAAGGGCGGGTTTGTTTATGTTGAAAGTGCAAAATATCAAAATTTACAAATTTTTCAAAAAGTATCATTTGAGAATATTAGTATCATTTCTTGATCATTTATCGGTTAATTTTTTCCCTATTCGTTCATGAATTTATGAAATTATTTTTGTATCAGAATAAGGGTTATATTTTTGACCTTCATTGTCTTTACCCATTTGCCTTCCGAGAAATATTAATTTTCGATATTAATGTTTATTTTTTTATTAAAAAGTACTCGTTATGATTTTTTCCAATCTAATATGGCAAATATCATGAAAAGCTATCAGTATTTTATTTATATTTAGTAGGTTTAAAGCACCGCTAACTTCTTATCAATTTCGATTTTACCTTACACAACTATGCGCGCCAATAAATCTTGTTGACTTTTTTGTTTCTAAAATGTTGTAGTTTTGTCTAAAACTCGCCCATGAAAAGTTTAATGAAGGTTTATTTTGTTGTGCAATTTAGCAGAAAGGACAACAGTTCAACGTGAAGAGCGAGTCTATAGTTCAATCAGATTGGCTTTAAATTATAGTTGTAATGCGTTACGGATGAGTCAGGGCTTTTTCATTATATTTCGAAATTTTCACTCGAGCATTCAAAACATCGTCACTGCTCACTTATCTCTGTACAATCGCGCGCATTTTCGATCTATTTTTTATCTCTCTGACCTTGACTAGTGGCCAGAAACGTTTTAGTTTTCTATTTGCATCTCCTTCCTTTTAAATAAATAACTATCGATTTTCATTTTTAAAAATTCAGATATGCTGATTCGAGTCCTATTATTTTATTGGGCTCTACCAATTTTGACGATTAGCAGTTTCAGCGTTAATACGTTTATCTGGGGTAAGTTAAGTAGAACTAGAATGTAAGAGTAGTGGAATTTAGAAAAACTAAATAAGTTAGCGATAATTTCATCATGGACTCACTGCACGATAAAAGATGAATTGCACTATTGCCAAATTGTCAACACATATCAAGGTCTCTTCAAAGGTCCTGACTATGCAAAGTTATATTCTTCTACGTATTATGAAACATCCATGTAGTTTAGAAAACGCTATGAGTATATAATGCATCTAAAGGCGAAGATTTTTGGCTTAAATTCCTCAATATTTGAATTCGACAAGGGAAAGGATCTGTACATGCTCAAACAAGCGAAGAACTCATTCAAATTTAATAGAACTGAATATTATTTTGGTAAATTAATGCAATTCTGCATTGATTTTGGTTAAAAATTGATTAAATTATAAGTGAGAACAATTTAGATCTCAATTACTATGTGAAAGATTCGAATAGGGACGTTCTAAAACAGATGTGCATCTACACATTCGATCATGAAGACGCTCTGAACGAGAAGGCCTCTCATTACCGAAATTGTCCGTGGTTAAAAGGAATCTGCACCTATTCAGATAAAGAAATTGGAGATCACGAAGAAGAAAGGATTAATTGGAATAAGGTCAGAATTTACTTATAGCTAAAATCAAAGAGCGTTCATTTGATTAAACCTGGCGTCATATAAATCAGAAATCAGATTTCCATCTGATTTTCTCTGGGAATTAATATATTTCGAGCCTAAAACTAGAATTAACTATTTCTTTGACGGTATTTCTTTTAGATCGTATACAGAAATGGAACACCAATAAATAGCATAAGCTATGGATGCACAGATAAACAGCTGTGTTGCGGATTGGAATGCTGTGATATGGTCAACGAAGGGATAGCGATAGGGTATAAAAAATATCTTCTTTCTTTCAAAATATTCTATAAATTTAAGTGAACTCATGTTTTATCTGGGTTTTTTTTGCGATAGTCTGCGTGATATGGAAATTAGTGAAGTCTCTGCTTGATTTCATTTTTGAAACAGTCTATAATTACATACCGAAAGAGGTAAGATAAATTAAGTTTGATATGAAATGGTAGAAAAAAATGCGAATATATCATTCTGTTAGTTACAATTTACTATGCAAAGCCGGATGAAAGTTTCGAAATATTTATAATTATCATCAGGTCTGTCGGAGGTGAGAAAATTTTTAAACTCCACTTCAACTCCAAACTTTTCTCAAAATTCCTAACTTCGCTCCATTTCGAATTCCATTCAGAGTAGAGTGGAGTTCCGACAGCCCTGATTATCATATATCGTCAGTTTTGGTGATGTCAGAAAATTCCAGTTTGTTTAATATAATCAGTTTGTTAAATGACAAAAATTCGAAATTCACATTCTTAGCCGCCACAATTCCCAATCAATCGATATGAAATTTAGACCAGGGACACGATCGAAGCGAAAATTAAATCCTTGACATGCGGAATATGGAGGAGGAATAAAGTTAAATGCTTAACATGCGGACAATGGACGAAGAAGAGTTCCGAAGTTGTCGATGAACCTCAACAAGAAGAGCCGGATTTGATTCCAGGAGCACCTTTGACAACAGGGAATGAGAATAACCAAAGTGGAAGTGAAAGTGCAACTGGCCCTGATACTGCAATCGGTCCAAAGCTCCCAATTACCGACATTCCTAAAATAAATAAGAAACAGGAACCATCGGGGCAATTAAATAAGCAAAGTGCGTCGGGTTCAATCGAGATGCAAAAAATCAAACAACAAGCAACGAATCCAAGCAGGATACAGAAAAATAGAGATGATGCTCCCACAACTTCATCAAGCGGTTCTACAAGACAAACCCAGGTTTTTTTTTTTTTAATATCACCAATTATGTCATAAATTTGTTAATTGGCAATGCCTACTATTAAAATTAATACAGTGAAATTATTTTTGCGACAATTCAAATCGATTCATTTAGCCACCGCAAGATGAAGAGACACAGCCATTGCTTGAAGAAGAACCTTCCACTTCTATGTCCAGACAGTCATCTTCGATCTTTAATCTAGTCAATGATTCGACAACTAAAGGCAGAGAAGAAGAAATGTAGAAGATGTGAACGTGAGTGTTCGAAAATGGAATTTGGTGGACTTTAAAAATCATCAAAACGCTTTCCTGTCCTATAGTGTACAAAGGTAATTAATCTCAAATATAGTCTTGGCTTTTATGAAGCTTTACTTGGGTAAATATTCTATTAAATTTTTACGTCGAGTTTTTGAACTTCAAATGGTTTCTATTGTGAGAGGATGCATAGAGGGTAAAAAATCGTAAATCACTTCTACCGAATAGGTGCTGATATTGTTATAAATAGCGTGAGGTTATTGATTTCATTATAGCATCGCGATGATTTTTCTGTTGAATATAGTGACATTCAATTAGTTCATTTTTCATTTACAAATCTTCATGTTTTATGTCGTTATGGAATTATTATTAGCATATTCGATAAATCTCAAATTTCTTTATCAAGTAGAAATTTATTCGAAAACAATCCGAAAAATCATAACCATGAAAAGGATAAACTCATAAAAATGATGAGATAAAACAACAAAAAGTTGGGCAAAAATGGTAATTGCAAAATTCGATATAACTAGATGGATGCAAAAGGTGATCTGATCCTCGAGAATCAGGATCTGAGAAAATTCCTAAATCTAAAATGAGAAAAGATTAAAAGAAAAATAAATAATGTGGATCGATCACAGTCAACACGTATCTTAGAACATTTTGATAACTCTAGATAAATTGAGTAAATCAGTGAGAAACTCTGTCATCAATAAATAAAACCATCAAAAGGTAAAAGCAGACCTAAACACGATAAAACACCTCATATAGAAATTGATCAAATTGGATTTGGCAGAGAATTTGCCTATTCCATTTTGGATCAATTATACTAGGCATAATAAAGTGTGGAAAATAAATCCGGATTCCGAAAATCTTGAGAGAAAAGTACAGAAAGAGCGAATAAATTTGTTGTTCCAAGTAAACATAAAATAAAAAGGGGTGGAGAAATACGAATAGTTTACATTTCACAGTAAAGAGAGTATGTATTAGCACATCAAGTAAATCAATTCAGATACCGCACATCAAAATGACTTTATCCTACTCGAGACAGAAACGGGGTGAGTGGGAGGAAAGAAGTGAAGTCTAGGGGAGATGTGGGACGACCGCGTAGAGAGATGGAGGAGCGTGGGGAGCAAAAAAGAGGAGGAAATGAAGGAAGGAAGGAGGTTGCACTGAGTTGGTGCGACGAGTACAGAGAGATATACACTGTCGCAGAATCCCGTCTATTTAGTGATTGTGGTGGACTGGCTGCAGGACGACGTCATTTAGAGCTCGTCCTTATCGTCCGATCCGCCAGCGGCCTCTTCCTCTGCTCCCTCGGGAGGAGCCTGTCCCGCGTACAGCTTCGAGATGATCGGCTGCACCTTGCCTTCCAAGTCCTGAAAATAGATATCTGTCAATCTTGTTCTTGAGTTTGCTTCCCGAAATAAGTTAATTTTTGAGAGAACTCATGATAGATTCTACTCAATCGACTATGACGTAATGCAAAATTCTCGTGAAATCTTCCGATTTATCGTAAGCGAATGAATGAATGTTTTTCATTAATAAATTGATTCCCTCATTGCTTACCTTCTTCTGTTCCTGGAGTTCCTCGACAGAGGCCTCGAGATTCTTGCCGAGCCAGTCGATGGCCTCATCGACAGCCTCTTCGATGGTTTTCTTGTCGTCCTCAGCCAGCTTGCCGCCCAGCTTCTCCTTGTCGTTGATCTGGTTCTTCAGGGAGTAGGCGTACGACTCGAGCTCGTTCCGGGCTTCCACCTGAAAATTACAAAAATTGCCAACTTTCCTACTATCATTTTCAAGAAAGTCCACTTTCGATAGCAATTTACACGTTTTCTTTAATAATTTCAAGGAAAAACGTTATTTATTGTCATCTAGCAGAAAGCGTTCAAAGTAAAGAACTTGATTTTACCTTAGACTTGAGCGCCTTGTCCTCCTCGGCGAACTTCTCTGCGTCGTTGATCATTCGCTCGATGTCTTCAGGCGACAGGCGGTTCTGCAATTCCACTCATTTTCATTCACAGAGCCCCATTCTTTGTGATCAACACTTTGCTAGGGCATAGAGTTCTGCCTATGTGTGTGTGCGCGCTAAACTCTGTCCAATTTTCCTTACCTGGTCATTGGTGATGGTGATTTTATTCTTGTTGCCAGTGCCCTTGTCCTCGGCCGTCACGTGCAAAATGCCGTTCACATCGATCTCGAATGTCACCTGCAAAATGTCATTTTTATTTTTTTCTTTTGGAAAGTTCACTCCTTCTGTGTATAACAATTATTCGATTTTTTGTTTTATTTTACCTCAATCTGAGGAACTCCGCGGGGTGCGGGCGGGATGCCGGTCAGATCGAATTTGCCGAGCTGGTGGTTGTCCTTGGTCATTGGACGCTCTCCTTCGAACACCTGCAAAGTAATGCTTATTCTCGACGAACTTTAAGCTTTTAGATAATATTCAGAAATTTGCATAATGGAAGTGTAACAACTTCTAGTAATGTAAAATCTTTCAAAATTTTCCTGTCAAACTCACTTGAATAGTGACAGTTGGCTGATTGTCGGCGGCAGTGGAGAAGACCTGGCTCTTCTTGGTGGGGATGACGGTGTTTCTGCCGATCAGCTTGGTCATCACTCCTCCGACAGTCTCGATTCCCATAGTCAGGGGGTTCACATCCAACAGCACAAGGTCGGCCGTGTTATCCACGCCAGAGATAACTCCTGCCTGCACGGCTGCTCCGTAAGCGACGGCCTGAAATTCAATCATCAATTCACTTCATTATTCTTTTGAAACTATCAATTTTCGAAATCTGAGAGATATTCTTCTTTTTAGTTCGACTTTTCGGATTTTTCCCTTCTGAAATTCGTCGACAATTCCCTACCTCATCAGGATTGATTCCACGAGAGGGCTCCTTTCCATTGAAGAACTCCTTGATGAGCTGCTGGATCTTGGGGATTCTGGTGGATCCTCCGACCAGAACGATCTCGTGCACGTCCTCCTTCTTGAGGTCGGAGTCCTCGAGCACCTTCTGGACGGGCTTGAGAGTGGCGCGGAAGAGGTCCATGTTGAGCTCCTCGAACTTGGCTCTGGTCAGGGTCTCGGAGAAGTCCTCACCGTCGAACAGAGACTCCACTTCGACCTTCACCTGGTGCTGAGCGGACAGGGCGCGCTTGGCCTTTTCGACCTGCAAATCAGTCGTTTTATTTTTGTCAATTTATTACGTCGAAAAATGGATGAAATTTTATAAATTCTGCGAGTTTTAATGAACGAGTCTTTATATTCCATACTCGTACCAAATTGATTCTACAATTTTTAGTAAGAATGCAGAAGAAGCTAGATATAGAATACAAAATGACTGGATGAAAAGGAAGGATTTCATTCGTACTTGCAGAATTTTCAAAACTTCAAGTCCTCTTTCATCGTTTCTTACCTCACGACGGAGCTTCTGCACGGCTCTGTTGTCCTTGCGGATGTCCTTGCCAGTCTTCTTCTTGTAGAGCTTGATGAAGTACTCCATGACTCTCTGGTCGAAGTCCTCTCCTCCCAAGTGAGTATCTCCGTTCGTGGCCAGCACCTCGAACACTCCATTGTCGATGGTCAGCATCGAGACATCGAATGTACCGCCTCCCAGATCGAACACGAGGATGTTGCGTTCTCCTGCAAATCAACAATTTTGAATTTCATCATTTTACCCCCATTTTCCTTCTTTCGTTTTGAACATTTTCAGCTTCATAAAAAATTCGTCCACTAATGAAGAGAAATGGCATTGATAAAAAGAACGTGGATGTTCTTTTCAAGAATCCTTGCTCACATTTGATACTTTTGCTGTATGAAATGCTTATCTAATGTAGTGCATGAAAATATGAATATTCGATTTTTTGAGCAAATACGAGAAGTTACAAAAACTTGTGTCAACTTCTTCCTTCTCTTTACCCTTCCCGTACCAGTCACTGGTCAGTCACTCAGTCAGTCAAAAGAGCGCTGCCCCCTGTTTGTTTACCTATTTTGAGCGAGTCAAAGCGATTGACAAATAACTCGCGCGCAGATACTCGGTCGAGATATGGGAAAATCGATAGGACAAGTAGATCGATGGATCATCTTTCATTAGAAAAATGAAAGAATTTTCACATGCCCTTCATTTCTTCCTCCAAAATGTGAACTTGAAAAATGCCTATTTCTTGACAGTATTCTCATTCTCATCATCTCGAAACTGTTCTTCTTCTTCTCATTTTTGCATGGAGTTTCAATTAGTCCAACTCTTTTTCTCCACCCTTACCGTCCTTCTTATCCAGACCATAGGCGATGGCAGCAGCAGTAGGCTCATTGATGATTCTGACGACGTTGAGTCCGGCAATGGTGCCCGCGTCCTTGGTCGCCTGTCTCTGGGCGTCGTTGAAGTAGGCGGGCACGGTGACGACTGCGTTCTTCACCTCCTGCAAATCGGCTTATTGGCCTCATCAATTCTCATTTTTCAAAATAATTGCATTAAGCTGTCTCCATTCTTCTAAACCGTGATTAATCGCATGAACCATTTTCTTTTAGAAAACAAAAAGAATACAGGCGCCTTTTCCTCTTGAAATGACGACGTTTCGCTTCATGCGATTATATCATGATTTGAAGAATCCCAAAATCCCCACTCATCTTCTAGTCATACACGATGACATCACCACTTTAGCACTGCTTATGCAACGTGTAAATGTGAGTGTAATTGCGAGTGTGCTTGCCTGTCCGAGGTATGACTCAGCGATTTCCTTCATCTTGATGAGGACCATGGCGGAGATCTCTTCGGGAGTGAACTGCTTGTCCTGCTTGCCGACCTTGACAGTCACGTGTGGCTTGTTGCTCTTGTCCACCACTCGGAATGGCCACAGCTTGATGTCCGACTGCACCGTCTTGTCGTTGTAGTCTCTGGAAGTTCATTCATTTTGAATAAGATAAAATTGGTCGTCTTTTCAAACTACTTTAATTTGACAGAATGACAAAATGCATCTTTTTCTCAGTTCACGCCTTCTTTCCTACTTCTTCCAACAATGACTTCGGTCACTTCCTAACTCATTTATCTTACCTTCCAATCAAACGTTTGGCATCGAAGACGGTGTTCTCCGGGTTGATGGTGAGCTGATTTTTGGCTGCATCTCCGATCAGACGCTCGCCGGAATCTCCAGAGAAGGCCACGTACGAAGGAGTGATACGGTTACCTGCAAATTGAGGAAATTATAGTTTTTCACTCCTTTCTGAAAATGTCGGAGTGTCGAAACTCACCCTGGTCGTTGGCGATGATCTCCACTCGTCCGTTCTTGTAGACTCCCACGCAAGAATATGTCGTTCCCAAATCGATACCAATGATGGTTCCATATTTGGTCTCCTGAAATCGAAAAACTTATTTCTGCAAATTTCCGGGATCATTTAGAAAATACACGACTTTTGAATAGTACGGGAGCTAAGGAAAATAGAAGAACGAAGAAAAACATTGATTCGAGTACAGAAAGCATAGAGTCGTGTATATTCCAAATTCCAATCCTGAAGATTTTGTTTGATTTAGTTAGTTACCTTTTTCTCCTCTTCCTCAGAGTAGACGACATTGAGAACGCAGAGGGCAGCGAGGCCCAGCAACAGTAACGTCTTCATTCTGTTCGTATGTCCGACTGCTTAACTGCTTGCAGACTCACTCACAGGTTCACTCGTTGGACGCGTTCAGGTAGTTGAATAGGAGGTTTGAAGGCTTGAAAAGTCTCTGAAATCAAACGGAATTAGTCAAAACGAACGAAAATCTTGAGAATTTTAGGAGAAGCGATTTGAAAATCGACACGACCCGATAGCGGAGAAAGGACGAGAAAAATGAGCGAGAGAGAGGGGAATAAATAGAGAGGGGCGAAATAACACGTCACATAAAGAGACGGGAAAAGGGAGGGGAGGGCGCAGAGAAATAGGGAACACGTCCTTGTGCTGACGATGCACAGCAGGGACGCAGAGGGTGACGACTGAAATGCTCAACGCCCAGAGAATAGACAAAGGACTGACGATTTTGGAAATGCACAGTGAACAGTTCCGGGTAAACTTTGGAGATTTCTCAAAGAGGTCACAGGGAAAATGAGAAAATTCGTATCTCGCTGCTGCTTCGAGAAGATTCAATGCGGAAATGAGGGTGGAGAAAATGCCGCGAGATTTAAAAATACAAATCGAAGAAAATTCCAGAGCTTTTGAGAATCTATTCGAATTTCGAGAGAAAAGAAAAATTTTTGAAACCTACAGAGGAAGATCAAATTTTCAGACTGCGAGTTTCGCAAAGGAAGGGGAACAGACAGACTTGACCTAGTTTAGAACGAGAAATCAATAAATGGGTACGGAAAGGACGAGGAACGATTCGAAGATTCGAGGTCAGATCGAAAAAATCGGGAAACGAAATGGAATTGACAGACGGAAAAACGAAAAGTGACTGAAAAAATGGTAGAAAACCTGCAAAAAATGATAAACGAATGGAAGCAAATCAGTCTCGGGAGTTCTTCACTTATTCTGCAACAAGTGTGTCGTGCGATTTTCCATGAAAAATAAGTAAATTTTCTTTGAAAATTTAGGAAAAGTTCGAAACTTCGAGAAAAGAAGAAACGGGAACATTTGAGCAAATCTGGCAACTCGTCCCATTTTCGACCACTTTGCATTGTTCGTCTTATTTTCTTCGAGCGAGTTGCAAGTTGCAAATTGCATTGCAGCCAAATCTGAACGGATCTTGGAGAAGAACCATGCTAAGATTCGAATCAAGCGTTCAAATTCTAATCGTTATTCTTTCTAGAATTTGTGTTGAAACCAGACGTCATCAGGATTCGGATTTTAACGATATAGCTGAATTTTGACTACCAATAAGATATCAGTCTCTTATCAGTGATAAAATCATTGTACTGATACAATGAAACTTGTCTAATATTCTACTTATACCAGACTCCAAATTGATACCTAATTTATAGCACTTCGGATGACTTAGAGTACGAAAATACAGAAGTTTTAGTAGAGTAATAGGTAATTATGAAACATTCTATATATTTTTAATATTTTAATTTCTTTCAATTTTCTCCCATTTCGTATTCTTATTATGAAATTAATCCAATTCTTGAATCACTATTACAGAGTCATCAAAGAGGTAAATACTTTCGTCACTTTTATTGCAAATTGCAAAACAACCCTTATGCAACGTGTAAGAATGCAGTGGCTTATTCGTGTTTGCATTCCATTCATAATCTGTCCTGTCCATCCTCATCCCTCAAATTATGAACACTTGATCAGGAAAAATGCATGCGAGGTAATAATAATTTATTGCATTATTGTTTCCTCAAAAATCATATCAAAATCTCCAATAATACATTAGAAATTTCAACAAAAAAGCAAGTAAAAAGTAATTATGAAAAAGCCCTGAAAGACTAATGAAAATAAATAATTCTCGGAAAAGAAAACGATACAAATGCAGATGTATATTTTGGGATTGAAACACAAGTTATATTCTCACGTGCATAAGGTTATGCATGTGCAAGGAATGGATATATCACAGAGGTAGATCTGGAAGAAGAAATAGCCCGTAGTCGGTTTGAGATGGATTAAGCTCATCGGATATGAATTGTGCATCTAACAGAGTGCAATTTAGCAATGGCAATTTAGATTAGATTTATGGCAAAAATGTATAGGAATTTCTCACGGCAAGGTAAAACAGCTTTAGAGGAAAAATACCGTAAAATTTCTTGCTTCAATTTTACTAATGCAACTTTAACAATGGGCAAATGTTTCTTCATCCAACGTAAGTTAGAAGTTGAATTTCCTAACTGCAAATTGTAATTCATTTCGAGTGTGTTTAATATTTATAAATCGGATCGAAAGTTGCGCAAAAGTAAGTGAGAGAAATAGCAAAACGACATGTTCGTTTCGGTATAAATTTTGAAAATTTACGGTATTTTGAGATCATTATGAAATTGAATGAATTTAGCAATTCAATAGTTTTCGTTGCTTGGAACTAGTTTGATCATCTGATTGATTGAGGCATGGATGACGACATGTGCATGAATCTGCGAGGCTTCTGCAGGTATTGTGACGCCGTCAGACGAAGATCTCCAAGTCGACTTGGCCCTGGTTCATCGCCTCGAAGTTCATCCTCTTTTCGTGAATATGGAGACTGGCTGAAGAAGTTGACATTCCTGACCCTCTAAAATGGTCGACCTATTACGAGTTTACATGTGATTTGTAGGGTTGTATACAGGTAGAAGCATCTAAAGGAGATCGGACAAATGTGGTGCAGCACTAATAGGTACATCTACTCATAATGATGACATATCAGATAGGCTCATAGCGTCTATAGGTACAGGTTCATAGGATAGCACGATTACGAATGTATGACTGCACACAACCCTTTTTGGGAGTCCTCTTCAGAGATTCGTCAAGAAATGTAAACTCTTGGGTGACTTAGTCATCATGTTTCTCAAAGTAAGCAATGGTTAGTAAGGTGGACCTCCTGTTCTTGTCGCCTCCACTCTGTGATGGCAAAACAATTCCGCCAATGATTTCTGAAGAGGATCGACGGATGCAATCGTCAGACGAGCGTCTAAATTTGCATCATGGAAATTATCTTGCAAGAAAGGGTTTAAAAACAACCTGAAAGTGGTGTTTCCTCCAGCAGAAATCGAGATGTGATTTGGTGAGATTTCGTCGATGACGATTTCAGGATTTTGAGCCGATATTTTTCGGTTAGCCAAGGGCCTAAATTTGAGGAAATTATCGACGAATCAAGAAGAATTATCAGAGCTAATGGAAAGAAAGCTACTCATTCTTTTACACTTTCTACAAAGCAAAATGCTTTTTTTCTGGAAATTGCAATAGAGCCAATTGGTGAATTAGCTGAAACTTATGCTAAATGTCTACAAGGCGAAATTTGCAAAGGCATTAGCTATAGGAAGCACATGCTATGATGCACGGTTAATTGGCAAAATCTACAGGTTAATTTTCTATAAGCTAGTCGACTATTAGTTAACCTTTTCGCATATTTCAAATGACGAAAATATTTCAAATGCATATGTTCAGAGCTGCTGGAAGACTCGGTGCTATAATTCGTTTGTTTCACGTTTTTAATTAAAAAATATTTGTGACTTCGAAAATCCAAAATCTTACCCTGCAGAATTGGTTTTCTTCAGCGGACTTTTCACGATTTTGAAGCCGCACCCGCATTTCCTGCAATAAAGTGAATCAATTATGCATTTGGGAATCCGTGAATTATTCCTCATTTTATTCATTTTTCTCAGTTTTTCTCATTTTCACTCCTTTCATTCCTTACTTTCCGCTCTCCTTCGGTGGAAGCATCCAGGATTTTTCCCGTCGTCTTCTCGTCGATTTTCTCAGACCCAATAATTTACGAAAAGTATGCCGGAATTTCTAAATTGCCAAGAAATTGCCTGAGCCAGTCAGTTGAGAATCTTCTTACTGGATTTATGGTTGAATAGATGAAGAAGTTGAGCGAAGAGTTGACATAACCCAAGGCAGTGAACCTAAAAATATACTAAATTTTAAAGGAAGAACGCAACAGAAATTACCAATGAAACCAAATTTCCATTTCTGGCGACCAGTGACCATACATCAGTTCGTAGATTTTATACATATTCAGTGAGAAGAACGGTAACCAACAGACAAGAAACACAACTAAATCGCGCAATAATGGAAGCAAAATTGTCGGGAATAAAATACCCATGACTGTTGCTACGAGTTTTGTCGCTCTTGTCTCTCGTCGAATCGCCATGCCTTGTTTGGATTTCAGTTTGGCCAACAGATCCAGAGCCCAATCTTTGAGTCCAGCGAGTTTCTTTCTGGCGATGTAGACGGACTCTCTTCTAGCGTAGAGGTACATGTGAGTCAGTGACGATCGTGACGGCCTTTCCCAATCAGATATCATCTCTGATAGTCGACGCATCTTACGCTTCTCAACCTAAAGCTATTCAGTTTCCATTGTTCCATCTACTATGCTATTTCACTCCAATAATCTCACAGAATTGTCCAAAATAAGCCAAACGAAATCTGTTCAAACCAAACTGTTAGGAAGCAAAATCTCAGCACTTTAATCTGATTTTACTTGAGAGAGTTTGAAATCATCCTTGCATTGTCATTGATAGATTATGATCTGTCGTTGTGCCGTTGTTCACGATTTATCGCAAAAGAGGCAAAACACGAGGCGATAAGGTATGGATAGGCACTTGTGCTATTTTTGTCGTGCTTCCTCAGCGGAGACTAATGCTATTTGAGCTTGAACTAAAGGACTACAAGCAGCAAGCAGGGATGCATAGAGGCATAGAGGTGCATGATGCAATCTGCTGCAATCTCATTGTCGCAACAAAACAGATGCACAATAGCGAGCAGCAGAAAAAGCTGCTCCCTGCTCGAATTGTTCACGCTTCACGCTCTCTAACATGCCAGAATTGATCATGCAACACGGCAAATTTAGACACTGCAGCTGAGGATTTCTCGAACCCCTGAACTCTATATAGCCAGACTCTCGGACGAAAATGAACATTTTTCGAGAGGATGAGATTTGTTCAAATAAAAGGTCGCGGACATTATTGTAGCGGCCTTAAATGTTTTCTGGTTTACTTTAGCATATTTTCCTTTATCACGCAATCAGCTTAACATCATACATCATTTTTTGCAGAAAAAGGTGCAGAGACGCGAGAAATCCATCAGCCTTGCATATGCAATTTGGGAATGTCGCAACATCGCAACTTCATAATCTGAGGAAATCTTGCGAAGAAGTGAAAGCGTTTCAATAATCTTCAGACTTGGCGATTTGGAGTCTTCACGACTTCGTGAATCTCTATTTAGTGTTTAGAGAAGGGTTGGCTAAGGCCGGATCTATTTTTATCCACACTATTTCGCCTATACTTGTGAGTTTCGGTGTCATAAAGTCGAGAAGAATTCAAGTTGCCCCTGACATCATTAGAAATTTCTTCTCCGTCTAATGTTGCGACACGTACCAACGGTCATCTTTCATGCATCCGCATTTCTCAATACGCACAGACTCACACAGATACATTGTCCTGACTGCTGAATGACCTTGACAGCTGAAGCAGAACTTGTCACAGCGTCCAGCAGGTTGTCTGGCGTTGGCAACGAATTCGAATACTTCTACAATTCACAAGAGGGTAGTTCGTGGATTGGGATTGAATTGATCGATTTGAATTAGATTGGATGTCATTGGGATGATGACACGATAACGGGTGCAAGCGTACGCATTTATTTGCTACCGCTAGTTTTTCACAATAATCCCTTACAAAAGACCCGCATCTCACCATGACCGATTAGCTTATGCAAAACAGTACAAATACGGACACTGCACCCGCTAACGTATCGATGGAATGCACTAGAACCCCGGATATTCGTTCCTACGTGATCGTTTGGTACCCATTTCAAAGCACTAGCAGGGAAAATAGGAGAATTTGGGTTATTTCGGAAAATTATTTGAATTTAGCTCTTTTGATGGTATCCCATGAAGAATAATCAACAGCTATGCTAGATAGATCGTTAGATAAGATGTTAGTGAACCAGGCCTAGAGAGCACTTTCGTCAGGCTAAAATAAAATACAGAGGGTAGGTCGCAAGAGCGAAATCGTAGCTATGATACCAGGTCGCACTGGCGAAAATGCTGACTAATTACAGGTTGGAAATATAAATTTGTTAAGGGAATATACAGGGGGTAGGTCGCAAGGACCTTCTGACGATCGTCCTCCCTAGGTCTGTGGTGAAATAGTCGTAGAGTGCTAAGTATGAAAGTGCTTCACCATCACAATTAGCTAGATGCGTTAGTGGGCTACTGCTACTAGATACTTTTATGGCATTGGTGCTAAAACTAACTCGATACTTGGGACTATTAGACGGACTATTAGACGACCTCTCAGAATCAGATGGATATTCCAGAATTAATAGAGGACTTACTAGAGGCGGTTTCAATGAGTGCAAGGCTCTGCTTTCATCTGTCGTGACAACAGAAACAGTGCCCGCAGGCTGATGCGAATGTCGTCTACGAGCAGCCGCCAGAGCTGCAGAACCAAACGCTACAGATTTGCGTTTGCTTCGAACAGATATAGACTGAACTGCATCGGAAAATCGTCGTGACATGCTGCAAAATGCCTTGTCTTACTGATCAAGAATGTATTGGAATTGGGTTTTGAAAAGTTGAAATCAGAACTTCCTTAAAAATGCTCAGAATCAGAACGGGAAAATATTCTAATAGTATTGGAATCGAATTCGGACACATTTATTTCTCAGATTAACTTACTTTCTTGCGTACGTTGGCCTAGGCAGTTCAAGAACAGGACCACTTGTGTCGATTTCCACTTTGAGTGTAACTGCTTCGAGCATAACAGAAGGGGGTCGATCGCCGTCTTCTAAAACTCAATAAGTTATCTAGTTTATTTGACAGGAAGATTCGGTAGCCGCAAGGGTGTATCTTATGATAATAAGACACAACAAGAAGAAACTATGAAATTGCTGTATAGATTGGATTGAAGGTAGATCTGGCTACAAATGGAATATTTTGGTGCCGTCTGATCTTGATTGTCTCGCTTCAGGAAGGTACTGTTACTTCAAACCTGATTTGAGACAAATTTCATACCTTCCACGGTCGTGTTCTCTTGGCTACCAGACGATGACGGATGAACTGCTTCAAGAATCGTTTGCAGCTGAATTGCGAGGATACAAATTCGATGGCATGCGTTGAATCTTACTTGTTCTCGCTCACTGTCATTCAAGCTCGATGCATGTTCTGCTGCAGTTTCTTCGATCTTCTTCAGCAGAGGCTTCTCCCACGTGATCATGTTTCGATTTTTGGGGGCAATGCCTACATTTTGCCAATGAAAACTTCGAATACTTTTTTTTTTAGAAAATTTACCTATCACAGATTGAATCGCCGAAGTTGTGATATTTCCAAGATCAGCGCCGAAGCCAACGAATTGACCTCCAGCCATTTCCTGGAGTTGAATTGCACGAAGTCGTTTCCTTAGAGTGTAGAAGATATAGCCATAAGTGAATGACATGATGATGCAAGGCAGGTAGAATGCGAATATGCTGCTTGAGAGCATGTAAATTGGTGAGTAGATTCCACAGTGATGCTCGTAGATGAGGTAGTCATCCGAACTTTCACTTGACACATTCACTCCGATACCTGAAATCATTGGTTGGACATCATTGTTTGATTTTCATGAATGAGCTTACCCAGAGGCAACGCTATTGAGATGCTGAACACCCATGAGATAGCAATGGCCCAATAGACTCGTCTTTTGTGCTTCTGAGTTTTGTATTCGGCTGGCTTGGTCGCCGCTACGAGTCTAAATAGAAGTTTTTGTCAGAGCAACTTGTAGTCTGACAAATAAATTCAGCGTTCCTCCCACGTGAGAGTGCATCTCCCTCAACTCGTTCGAATGAGGAAAAGTATTGTTTACCTGTCGACACTGATCATAACCAGGTGAATGATAGACGCTGTGCTGGCTGAGACGTCCAGAACACAGTAGAAATAGCAGAGGTGTTCGGGCAAGTGCCAATGAAGGTCGTTTATCTGAAAGAAATTGAATTATTATTTGATGGTACTGTCAAAGTTTAGGCAACTCTGTAAGGTTTGCAACGATCATAGGATCTTGTGGAAAGTCATTTTTCTGATTATTTAAAAAAAAAATCAATGAAGAAAATAATATTCCTACATGATTTCTTGTAATAATTTCAGGACTTGCAGAAAATTCAAAAACTATTCTTACCGAAAGGTAGATTGAGAATGGCATAACAAATGCTCCAACTATCAAATCTGCCATTGCTAGTGATACCTGAGGGAGTTGCAATTAATTGAGTTCAAAAATGTATCTCGAACCAGTAAATGATTAGTTGGTGTCTGTAGTGACTTTGTCGTCCACACTGCAGCTACTACCATGCAGTTGCCGAGTATGCAGACCTAAGAGCATGGATTAAATAAACACATCGATTTCTGATTTGATTAGAATTGTTGGCAGTGAAATGCAAAAAATGCGATATTTTTTATCGATATTGCGATGTAGCTCAGACAAATTTCCAGTTTTCAATGTTGAGCATGGTTTTTCGGAATTCCGATTTTGAAAAATTCGGACTCGGAATCGAAATTGAAATGAAAATTCTCTCGAGCTTGGAGTCAGACTCAGAATACTGATCCCTCTTCCCTTGAGTACGCTTACCAATGGCACAATTGCTAGGCAGAGATACCACCACTGCATGTGCAAATGCTGATCGACTAGTTCAATTGCCAAGAGTCTCCTCTCGTGCAGACTCAGGTTGGCCATTGTGGATGCGTTCGTGTCGACGAGATGCTGCAGCGCACCTGTCGAGGACGTCAGACGCATCCCCGGGGGCCAAATGAATGGCTCGAATGCTACGATTCAGCCAGTCTGATTGATTTTGAGTACCACTTTCTGAACAGATCATTTCATAACCCCTCATAATATGCATCGGATGCATGAAATGATTTTTGCTTTCGCTCGAATCGAATGCAAATCGCGTGCAATGAACCCGACATTTAATAAACGAAAGACATGATGAAATTGACCTAAAATTATCAGCAAGCAACAAAATTCTTATCATAAAGCAACAAAAATGTATAGGAAAGCCTTAAGTTTCTCAGGGGAAGGAAAAAAAACTTTCAGTACCTCGAGCTACAAAATGAATGAAAGTGAGTGGGAAATTGGGGAATGGATATTGAGGAGAATGCGAGAAGAAAATCGAAAGATCTTGAGAAAAGTGGATGAGAATTTTGCATTGATTATATGAAAGTGAAAAAGTTGGAAAATATGAATATCATAGAAAATATACCATTACGAGAGCAGGGAATATTGAAAATAAAAGCGGTTCGAAGATAATAACTTCATGAAACGATGACTCGCATTGGGATATTTGAGCTTTATTAACGTGAAAATGTATGACTTCCTGTTCGCCAAATTTTATAATAATTTAGCGATAAGATCCTGAATTATGTTTCAATAATTCATAAACCAAATTTGCTCCAAGAAAACGCGTCAAAAATTAATCAAATTCTAGGATCGAAATTCCATAAAAATAGAAGGAATCACGAGGCGCTTCATTGTAAACAGACCTTTGACCAATTAATTCCGACTATCAAACAACTTTTCTGCTGTTTCAAGTTTCTTCGAACTTCTGACTTTGGATGAATGGAGAGTGAAGATGTAGCGATTCAGGAAAAGTATAATTCGATGCTTTTGATTTCGAGCAGTTTTTCGCAACTCAAAAGGGCTATTATTTTAACTCGAGTAATTAAAATTTGCCTCACAGCCGGAACTCGAAACAGAAGAACGGGACTATAAAATGAAAATGAGAAGAAGATAGAAGGAAGGAAATTTGTGGAAACTAGAAGGAAGGGTTGTAGTGGATTTCAACGAATATGCTGCGCCAATTACGACGAAAATTGACTCGGAATTATAACATTGGCATTATAGCTGAAGAAATTATCCGTCTGGATATCCTCAGCAAATCATCTATCTAACATCGCAACATAGTCTGATCTCCGTGGACACGCATTAGTGCAAAAACATCTCCAGTTAGGCTAGTTGCTCTCCTCCACTTGCTCTTATGAGTAATTGAGATTGAGAAGGCGTTCGTCGAAACTGGGTCACAACCTCTGTGCCCTCCACGTCTGGCTCAGGCAAATTGGCTGCTGATTAGAAACGTTCCGTTTCAAGTACGTATCCTTCGAAAAATGTGAATAACGGTTTTACGAAAAGTTGTGAAATTATAGCAATTTGTCGGAAACGAGGAAGTATATTGTGCTGTGTGCTGAATTAGACGTTTGATTCGATTTACCCGATTCCTGAAGCATCTCGTAATTTTAAAGAGCACACTGTCTCCTTGAAGACTTGAGAATTTTTATGTCCTCCAATTTGCTGGCACGGATTAGACATCAGAAGCGATGACTGATTTACGATCATTTGTCAAATTTTTCAGTGAAGATTTTTATGCTTGACATGAGCAAAATAGAACATGTTGCGAATGGGGAATTATGGCAGGTTTGAGATGAGCGGGTTTAATGAACCCACGAGTCAGAGCTGAAAGATTGAGCTGCTTCCGAATTGGCGAATGTAGGATTTGGTAATATGCTGAGGCTGAGAGTGTGGGAGGAGAGCAATAATTGCGGTCGCCTTTTCCTCTTGAAGAGAGCAGATATCCTTGCATGATGAATGAAAGATTCGAGGGAAATGAGAGAAACAGGCAGGCAGAGACAAGTCCGAGAGTGGGAGAGTTGACTCTGTAATTGGGAAGGCGCTCAGACGAGCAGACAAAATCACCCCTTCTTTGCCGGCTCCCTTGTTTTGATTCTCTCTCTTTCTCTCTCCTCAGGCGATGAGTAGCTTCGTTTAATTTAATTGGTGGATGCATGTTGAAGAGGGGGAAATCAGGGATTCAGAGTGGGTGAAGGTACATGGACGAGGGGGGATGAGGCAGAAACAGACGAAACAGAAGCAGAAGGAGAGTTGAAAGGTGCATCTGACCGAGCGGCTTGAGTGACTACACCTGAACTAGAAGGACACAGACCAGAGAAATAGTTGCTCTAATCAGGAAAAAGCATATCATAATACGAAGACGAAGTACTTCGAGGTGAGTCCTGCAGAAAAAAACTACGACACGCAAAGTTACAAGTCGAAAAAGCCCTCAAAGCCTGAGATATCCGACGAAATTCGATTTGAAACAGCAGAAGGTAAGATGTGCGAATTCAAGCATTGAGAATAAAGAGGCGACTTATGGATGAAAGGAAGAAGCGGAAAGAAGAGGAAGAATGAAGAAGTTTGAGGAAGACCTGAACCTTGCGGACTTTGCCTGTGCAGCCATGAAGTCATGAATGAGGCTAAAATAGGAGGCAGAAGCAGAGAAGGCTGTGAATCCTCCTTCTGAATCTCAATTCTTCTGCCCCTGCTCTGAGAAGTGGAGTATCAAGCAGCCGGCTGTCTCTTTTTGTGCGGGAAAGGAGAAAATTCCTTGACTTTTTCAATTTATTTCAGGCATTGTGCGCGATAAGCAGAGGACACTCAGCAAGCGCGAAAACGAGAAGCCGAGAGCTTAAGCAGAGCCGCCGGCAAGTAGCTGAGCATCACCATTCTCAGCATATGATGAAGAATGGAAGATGGATGAAGGAAGGTGTACGACATTGAAATGAAGCAGACTGAAGTGGTCAGAAAAAGGCCAGCACACAAATGCAGTAGAGATTACTAGTGATTAATGGAGGTGAGAGCTTCGGAGAGCACACACCAAATTGATGATGATCGCACAAACTGCACGACAATTATTATTGGCTGCAGAAGGAGCGAGGAGTCAAAGAATCTTCGGAAGTCTGAAGATTGCAGACACCAGACTTAGACTATTGATTCAACTGCCATGTACTTTGTTTCTCAAATTCATGAAAAAACGAACCAATTTTTCGGGTTATTTCACCCAGAAATGTTCCGATTATTTACATCGAACATGGCAATTGTGACACAGCAGAAAAGTACCTAGAGCTCAGCTGAATCAGGCAGTTTTGTGTAGCTGTAGAGAGAGAGAGATGACACAGACCAAGGTATCCGTATGTTTCCGAGTAAATCATACGAAACCATCGGCGAGATTGCCCAACCCTACTCAGATATGGCCGATTCTCCCAGGCTGGAAGACCTAGAGCTGCAGCCGTTGCACACCGGCCAGGGACTGACGCAAGTAAATCACATCACAGCGCCTGTCTTCCGTGTGAAATGCAGCCAAACTCGGTTAGAGATATTCCCTCGATTAAATATGAAATCGGGGTGAAATGAGAATTTTGAAGGAGCGGAAAGACGATAGAGACGGCAGGCTGAGGGCTGAATTGCCTTCACAAATTTCGTGCAGGCCCAGGGATGAAGAGATAAAACAAGAAAAAAATGGACACGACTACAATTCGACGATTGTGAATGAGAAAATGCTTGTGGATTCAAAAATCGTGACTTTAATAACCTTTAAAAGTGAGATGTTTACGACAGAAACTGTTTATCAAAAGTCGTGAAGGGCTAATAGACTTCCGTCTCTTGATTTGGTGAAATTATGCAAGTTCGGCTTTGCACATTTTCTGTCTGAAAATGAGAACGGACAGCTGAAATTCTCTCAGAAATCTCTCCAATTTCTTGCATATTTATGGGTTCTTAACGGCTAATTATATCGAGAATCAACGATGTTCGACGGCAAAAATGAGAGTTCTTATGCTTCGATTCGTCACGAATATAAAAAAGAAACAAATGATTAGAAGTGCTCAAAGAATGAGGATCTTTCAAAATTCACATAAAAAGTTACCCAGACATAATCTATTCAGAAAACGCTATTGTAAAGGTTAAATTTCAATGGAATACCATTTCTTAAAATCATTATTTGCAATGAAAATTCTCCTTATGAAGTCTGAAACTCTCAGATAAATTGGACTCTCATTTCTTCTATTTCCCATATACTGGTCCGGCTGCCGCGATTCATAAGAATTTAGCATAGATTATGAGATGAGAAATATGAAGCAGAATTGAGAGACTCGAAGAAACGAAGGAATTGGAACTCGAATAAAACCAAAACTCAGTGAAAAGGGAAAGAAAAGGAATGAGAAAGGAGCCCTCTGCAGGGGTGCGTGATTAGGGCACATTATCTTGAGAAATTGGCAGATCATAATGCAAAGTAATGCGAAATGGGAGTGAATATTCTCTCAATCCAAATAAAGCCTCCCTGCTCATGTCCTAATTCGCTAATTCGAACAGTCCGTCTCTTTATCAGCCATCGTTTCGCTCTGCAGAAAAAACTGCATGCCACAATATAATTACATCCGGGGCATAATGTCTGATACCAAGGCTCTTTGAACCTTTACAGCCTTTCCGTTCCGAAACAAAAACATTCCATCCTGCTATTTGGAGCTATTATCGGTTGCAGGTCAGAAATAAATCAATTTTGAGTTGAAGTGCATTCAGAAATAATTTTCTTACGAAGAAAAATGATTCAATAATTCATGGTGGGTGGGATGATGTCTTCAAAGTTCCAAATATATCGCATTGTAAAGTCAAAAAGTCAACAAACTAAATCTAAATCTCATCATCTGAATAGATTGAATTGCCTCTGGGTTTTGCTTTCATTTTACCACTTCCTTAAACAAAATGCCCACAATCTGAGGATAAAAATTAGTCCTTTGCTAGAAAGGAAACAATAAATTTACATGATTTGAGGAAATTAATATAAAAAGTCTACCATCGCCATCTTTTTGAGATGTTTGTCAATTAAAGTCGTGATAAAAGATTACGAAAAGACAACTTTTGGAATATTTAGGAAATTCTTTTGGCAAGAATTAACGAGGAAGCACTTTGGTGAAACATAGCTTTAGCATAAGAGATTTTGACATCCCACATATCACTTTTGGCACTTTTCATTTTTCGGCTTTCGGGAATTCTCAAGGCGTCGAATAAATGAAACTGAAAACTCCAACAGAGAAGTAAAATTCTGTGAGAATATCAATTCGAAAGATAAATGAGTGAGAAGACTTGGAAAATTTAGTTCAAATGTTGATGAATGTTCTCTGAGAAAAAAGCATGTACTTCATAAGATTCCAATAATTCATATCCTATGTCATCTCTGCCGATGAAGAAATTTTAGAACAGATCAAAATATACGAAGAAAATACTTGTCTTCTCAAATTCATGTTCAATCTTTTATTATAGTCACTGATAAACACATTTTTGAAGGAGGGGAAAATGAAGAAAGAAGAATTCGTCTGTTCAGGAGCGCATATCTGCCTAACGCGTTTCGGGATTTCAAAAGAGGAGCACAGGTACTTTGTTTTGGATGAATGGAGCTTTGTGAGAGTAGGAAGTAGAGGAAGCAGAGGAAAGGGAGAAAGCAGTCAACCTGAGGAATGAGAACATCTCTCCGGGAGTGGCGAGTCTGTTGATGCTTCCAGATACAATTGAATTTTGCAAGCAGGGCAAAGACATTCAGTAGCATTCAAAGCAAGACCCCCCTTTGCTCCTTCCTCCCCTTCTCCTTATCTGTCAATACACTTTCTTCCCTCTCTTTGGCTCCCTTCCTTACGCCCGATCACCTCGAATCAAATCCTCTTAGTTATCACCAAACAACTCGAAACGCACACCACTTTCCTCGGTTCCGTTCTGATATTAGACGTTCTTCATGACAGCCACGTGATTTGCATATCAAAGGCGTTCGACTTCGACCTCTTCGAGGACGTGGAAGTGTTTGGGCAAAGTTCCGAATAATTTGTAGATGAGCTTCAATCATTCTTGCTTAGGATTCGCGCCTTGGTCCCTCTTTATCAGGTCTAGTCGTTTTTCTTCGAATATTATTCTGCTGAAAGCATAAATACATGATGAGCTTGGTTTATTATCTGAACATGAAAAACGAAAATACTGAAATGCTCTTTGAATCGTTAAATTTGTGCTATTTATCTTTTGTCGTAAACTGCTTTGACGCAATAATCTTACCACCAAATAGTGCTAATACACAGAACAGTAGCTGACCGATAAGGCTTCATTAATTCGCGACAGACTGATTGATAGCAATGCACATTCATTTGTGGCGCTTTTATTTATTGACTGATTTATCTGTTCGGAGATACGAGTCGTAATTTATTGGAATTATGCAGAAAGACGAAGTGCAAGGACAGGGGGATTGGCAAGATGAATCCGCTATTGTGACGCTAGTGTCCTTCGATCATTCCCTCTGCCTAAGCGTACTGCCGCATTGCTTTCATCTCGGCTTCGCGTCCAATCGATTCTGGCGCCGCCGTGTCTTTCTGAAGAGTTCAATGAATGAAAAATATGTGAAGAGTTTTCAATTTTTGTCGGCAAGAATGGTAACATGAAGATCGGGTTGAAAAACAGTTTACATTTCATTTTTCTTTTCAAAACCGAGCGTTCTGCTGTTGAAATACAAACAAAAACGTCTTTGCTTGTCCTTGATGAAGATCAGTTTTTTGGAAAAATCTTATTTTAATTTTGTCTTGTTTATACATGCAAAAATACCTTGAAGGGTGAGTATTCGCTTGGAGCAGAGATGTAATCGAGTGGAGGCACACTTGCCCTCGAATTGCGCTCGTCCGTAATCATTTTCTGGAAAATTCTGTCTTCATTCATCAACATATCATCTTTTTACAACAAAAGTTGTGGCTGATCCCGTGACGCTTCTTGGAGTCGACTCTGTCGTTGACGAACCGTCATCCAGCTCAAACATTTCATCATTATTTCGGTATCCTCTTTTTCAAACCCCTTCAACGACATAGACAGGGAGTCTGCTGTCCTCTTCTCCCTGAGCAGCTGGATCCGTGCATTCCGAAAAGTTCAGACGACGAACCTAAATTTATCGAACGTTGCATAAAAAACTTTTGTCTAAAATCTATTTAGAAAGCTCGAAACATAAGTATTGAGGAGAGATGATTCGTTCGATAAGATTTTTTCATGGATCGAACTTTCGAGCAATCTTGCCAGACTCACAGCAAGCCGCTTCTCAGTTTGATTGCTGACAGAGGCAGTCGAGTCAAACTGCGAATTGAAGGGCGAGGAATCGGTGGGCGGAGTCTTCGAGCAGGTCGACTGCGTGTTCAATTGCAGACGGGGGATGCGCGAGCCGCACTGACGAATCGGACGGTACACAGGAGAACCTGAAAAAATAGAATTTTTAAAATCGATAGTTTGTCGACGATCTCATGACCTTATTACTGTAATTATGATTAGGGATAGGTGACTGAACAAGAATAGATTACCAATCCTACCTGGACTTTGTGAGACTTGTTCGCTGGTCAGCGTCTTAACAGGCAGTCTGGATGAGCGCATCACGAGAGGAGTCGGTTTGTGTGCGACCGAGGGAGGCGTCCAGTTGTTCGGCACCTCGACTTTGATCGCGCCATATCTCGTCAGATTATCCGACACTTGATCGATGTTGTTGTTCGGTTCTTTGCCTGAAAGTTGTAATTATTTTTGGTTGACACACACACACACACCTTTTTCTTTGATGATACATTATACTTTTGACAGATAAATTATGAAAATTTGACGACGCGATTACAGAATGCTTCTTTGCAAGATGGCAGCAGAATTTGTGAAAAACTTATCCTGATTGGGTTGAACTCGTACAGTCAGCATTATAAAAACCATTATGTTTTTCTTAGATTTTTAAGCTATTGTGCCATGTAATGCCTCTTTTAGAAAATCTTTCATCCATACTGTTTTTCTTGCTCCGTCCTTTTTTGCCCATGAGCGGGGTCTGATTGGTCGGATCGTAATTTCCCCTGACCAAAGAAATGTTCGAAATACTGCTGGCTGAAACGGCGAAGATCAGCCTTTGGTCAGTTTCAAAATGCATTGACTCCAACCTGTCGAACAGTCCTCGAAGAGTCCCGAGTAGTCTATTTCGAGACAAGTTTCCACGCCGAATTCTCTGAAATTCTGTCATTTTTAAAATTATAAGAAATTTTTATAGCAATTCGCAGAAAATCAATGAATGTTTAGAAATGACCAGTTCGAAAATCTTTTCCTATCAAATCGACAAGAATAGCTGGAATCCCCATTGTCAGGAAATTCAAGACTATCCCTTCGAAATGATGGAGATCAGCTTTTTATTATTACATCTATTTATTTTACCTGCAGAATTTGTCGAAGGCTTTTTCTTCTAAACTCGATTCGCCGCACTCGTCTCCCTTGAAAATCCGAATCTAAGACTATTAGAAATGTAGAGGTGAGATGTTAAAATTTTAGACGACTGGCAGGTCGAATGAGACTTGAAAAATCTTCGAATGAGAGGAATATTCGCGAGATATGCATCTATCCGAGTGGATATCCTTTTTGAAGAAGAGGGAGGATAGAGGATGAGGCAAATCCAACTGCAAAACAAGTTGACCCAGAATTAGTCAGAAAGGTGAAGGGAATTTCCAGCACTAAAATAGTCTCATATTTCTTGCAATTCTAGAGCAAAAACATGTTCATCTCAAATCTTCAAAACACCAACATTCCTTGAATCGAATATTGTTGTTGCAAGATTTTTCTTCGAAATTGTAGAATTTCAAGTCAGAATTCGACGAAATTTTGATGGAATTTGAAAAATGTGTAGTTTTGCTGATGTGGGTTTGTACATGTCATAGTGCTTTCGGACGGGAAAAACGCCTTGTCAAAAAGAATGTGTTGATCTGTTTTCATTTTCGATTTTTCCGATTTTCCGGGTCAGTTGAATGCTCGAATGTTTGATGGATCTGTTCGTGCTTCTTGCACTGTCTTGCATTGTTCGAATTGTTCGGTTGGGTGTTGTCGATTCACCAATCTATCAACTCATCATTTCTGCTTGTCTGCTTGTCAACTCACCAGGTAGTCGATTGCAGAAATTCCATAGATCGGTGTTTTCCTCGTCATTCTGCGAGTGCGAGTAGATGGTAATGACATGGCCAGTCATTCTGCGAAAGATAATTTGTCGTTCGTGTAATCTATGCTAATTTTTGTGTTCGGTAGAGTTTTTATTTCAAGCATTATTCAACTCTTCTTCCATCTTTTCTTTCATTTGGGAGAAAAGTACCCTAACATTACTATCGAGTTTTCTATGTATTTTGAGGTAATTAGGAAGTATTATGATATCGTGACATTTTCAATTATTGTGTACTAAATGCAGTCAAAGTAAGTAAAGAAACTGTCAGGATGTTAATTGGTTACGATGCGCACGATATGTCTAGTTGCCTTTTCTTGACATTGAAATCAGGGTCGAGGCAAAATTACGACTCTGAAAATCTTCGAAAATCAACCCCCATTCCGATTATCATTCTGAAGTGTTTGAAAGTGCGACCCCGACTCTGATTTTTAAAATTTCAGCCCTGCCTCAGCCCAATTGAATACTTCTCAAGACAAAATTACAGTATCCCAATCTTCTTGACGACGCTCCAAATTCGGAACGGTGTGCGTCATATGGTGTTCGATTTCTGTATCCCTTCTTCTTCAGCCTCGATCATCAGGTTTCGCATCGAGTTGTCCAGCCGCCAGCTGATTTCTTTCTTTTTCGCCCAGATCTCTTCACCAATCTGTCAATCTGACTATCAGCGAATCGACACGCCCTGGCTTCTCACTTCACCCATCTGTCAGTCTGTCACTCTGTCACTTTCCTTTCTCTTTATTCCATGTTTGGATGCATTCTCTCTTCAGATTCGAGAACATCCATATCCAATAATTAGAGGATTTATTCGGATTATTGATTATTTTATTTGTTTGCAGATGGAATGTTAGTAATCCAATTTCTGCACCTTCCGAGTTGCTTTGTAATCGATTTTTATTAGTGAGCATTACCCTGCTCTTCTGCGGCTTCCAACACAAAATGATGAAAATCTTTCTTCATGAAGACGACAACTTTGCATGATAAATTTCTGAAATATCGTACTCTTCGAAGACTCAAAATAGAATTCTGCTTTGCTGTCGACAACATGAAAAGAGCCATATGAAATGGGATGAAAGTGGATGATGAATCATTCTGCTAATTCGATAATGATTGCTGAATGATGAATTGGAGATCAAACCAATAGCGCATCGCGTAGTTAACGGTTAACTTGCGACTTACTAAATGAGGAGAGGCAAAAGGGCAAGGGGTTTGTGAACAGTAACTGTCGAGTTGTTGTTTTTGACAATCTGCAGCAGTCAGTCAGTCAGTCAGAACATCACATTCCCTTGTCTCTTATTCTTGTCATTTCAAATTCAACCATTTTCTATCATTTCTGTCATTTTTCCCTTTCCTTTTCAAATCATCTCCTACTTCGTGTATCAGTTTCCCTAATTTACTCCCCTCCCTCCTCTCATATTCTGTGCTTATCACTCCCAACTCTCCATTTCCACAATTACCCATTGCCCATTTACCCCTATCATCATCATCATTTGCTGTTTTCAGTTTTCCAATTCGAATTCTTCCTTTTCCTCTCTAATTCTACAGTTCGTCTCGACTATTTTCTAGTTTTCTCACGTCTCTAATCACATGTAGTTTCAAAATTCATTACTTTTTCATTGCGGGAGTCTTCGAATTTGTGATTTTTCATTGGTTTTGTCCTTTTTTCAACAGTCATGTCAATGTCTTTGTGGGAGAACGTCCTTTTCTTGTAAGGGACGTCGTTCTGTTCGAGTGTTTGAGTTGTTCGTGATGAAGATGAATCGTTTTGAACTCGGAACGCTCGCTTTTTTCGCCAATTCTGTTCCAAATTTATCGATACGCGCGCGCCTTGTTTTGATGATTCCCTAATTTGCATGTGACTTGCAGCTGCAATGGATGACGATCTACCTCTCATGTCGAATTGCACGCGGTGTGAAATATGCGGAACAGCAGCCGAAATTCACCAGCCGGGAAGTTTTGTTCATATCTGTCAGGTACTGTAGATATTTTACGAAACTATAATTGGTATACTTCAAAATCCAACAAACCCAATAGAAACGATATCTATGGGATGAAAAGTAATGTATTACTGTTTTGGAATAGATCCATCATCTGCAAATAATTTATGATCCATTATAAATCCCAAGTTTATGATCGCTCTAACTTCTATATTTATCACAAGACAATAACTGTTGGCGATGTTTATTTTCGATCATCACCCTTATCATATCTCTATCACTTTTCAGTTGGTTCGTCTCCTCTTATCTCCCTTCGCAGCTTTCGCCCTCTGTCTTCTGATTCTGTCACTCTGCCGATCAAGCGATTTCCACAAAAACTCTCGATTGTTGCTGATTTTCACAGCTATTTTTATGACACTGGCCAATATTGGTTTGTAATTCTCGAATAAAAAGTCCTCGACTTTTCCAATTTAGGAACATTTTTCGAAACGACCTATGAAATGTTTGTAAATTATGTGATGCCAGATGACTCGCAATGCGACTATCAGATATTTAAACCGCAGCATCAATTAAGTGAGGATGATACTTACTTATTATATTAGTGAAAAACTATTCAGTCTGAAAAAATAAAGAAACTACTTCCGTTTTCTTATTCAATATCTTCGCCATCTCATCATAGCGATAAAAATGTCCTGAAATCTAAGTTTTACCCTTACAGTACTTCGCGATTTTTATTTGTTCGGTGCCTGCGGAATGGCTCTATCTTCTGCAGCACTTTGCATTGAACGGATATTCAGTGCTGCATTTCGAAAGAATTACGATAATTGGAAAGCGCTTCTCATAATCGGTTGGAAATTGGTCATTATTGAGGTAATTTTATCATTTCCTCATGTTTTAGCATACAGCATCTTCATTTTCAGATAGTATTGAGCCTTCTGCCAATTTATTTCGTCAAACCACCCCCACAAAGTTTT
Organism: Diploscapter coronatus; assembly: GCA_964036155.1. Taxonomy (NCBI): domain Eukaryota; kingdom Metazoa; phylum Nematoda; class Chromadorea; order Rhabditida; family Rhabditidae; genus Diploscapter; species Diploscapter coronatus. The sequence continues at coordinate 82,977,412 of OZ038422.1, read as the reverse complement.
CCATACTCACCGCCTGAGGTACAAATATTCTTCACAAATGTTCTGAATATTTGAATTCAGGTTCACAATAGAAGAGATGCTCTTCATCTATCAACAGCTTTAGTTTTCGTGAATGTTTTTGCGATAATCATGACAATTGCGTTGATTTACATTGAAAAGAATCGATTGAAGGCAAGATTTTTTTTTTATAATTCTATAGTGCTAAACAAGACATTGTTAGAAAAACCATGTCACTACAAACGAACGCCTATCTTATTTGAAACTAATTCTGCCGCTGATTATTATGATTGCTATTTTCGTCACGATTGCACATATGGTATGATTTTTTCTATAATTATTATATTTTTATCAATATTTTTAGATTTTCTTGTTTATATTGCCTGATTACAACGAATCAACGATAATCACCGGCAAAGTTCTTCGCGAGCTTCAAGTCTATGCGCCGTATGCGGAATTTCAAGTTTGTCGTTTTAATTACGAATTTGAGCGAATTTGACCGTTCAGTTAACCTTGACTCCGATAGTCGGTCTATTAGCCGTTCTAATCATTTTATTCCTCGCAAAAACTGTTCGAAAGGTAAGAAAAAAACTTGTAGTTTCGCCGAATCCTAAAATTTTTCCAACATAAAAATATTGCTTACACAATGAATGCATCTCTCCTACAAAACCAAGCTATATGGTCATACTTTCTTGTTGAATTTCGCAGATAGTTGATTCAATTACAAATGTTGACGATCCTAATATTTACGCGAAATATTTTAGGCCTTCATAAACATTTTTCGACGTAGACTTCAAAAAGATGAGACTACAGATTCTTCACGGCAAATCTACTATTCAGCTCGGCCTCTGAGCGAGGTCGAAACGCCCAAAATTATATAACGTTGCTATTTGTTATATTTTGTAATGATGATTTACCAGTCTTACGTTTCGGGTTACTTCTTACTTAACGCATATTTATTTTTCGCGTTTATAAAATGGCTTATACTTTGGGTTTCGTTGATTTTGAAAAGAAAAAAGAGATGGCGCCATATAAACAAAGTGTAAAATATTGGTTTCATCTTAAAAAAAAAATTAACGAACAATAATTGCCAAATATTGCTGAATCGAAATGTATTTTACCGATCGAAAGTTTGATCTTCGTGGTTCAACAATTCATGCTTGATCTGATCTCATTTTGTGCATTGTTCCAATAAATGATTATGATAACAAATCAGTGATGATGTAATTCTGTTTTCAGAGATTATCTCCATTTGTTGCTGTCTTTTTCTCTCTCTCTCTCTCTTCCTCTCCCCTTCTCCCTCTCTCTCTCCCTCTATCTGTTTGCCTATTTGGGTTTTCTTCGTGACTGCAAGCTCCCTAGCTCTAGCCCTGTCTCCTTTCCCTTCTCTCTGTACGAGAGCAGTCCTAGCCTCAAGGCTCTTTCCTTTATTTTTTCTCTCTTCGTCGTATTTTCTCACACTATTTCATCATACGACCAATGTAAAATGCTTGCATCAGATGTTCAAATTCAGATCAAATAGCCTGTAGAGCAGCAACGATTTGCGATTTGAACCTCCCAAAAATTGATTTTGGAAAAATGAACGATTTTTACGATAGAAAAGAAGCGATTCACTTATTGTCGTTGGATTTAGAAATTTATGAGCTTTCGTAAATTTTTTAAGTGCTGAATAACCCCATGAATGTTTCGAATTCCGAGTATAGAAAATAATAATTTCATTTTCGACTACCAAAATTTTTGCATCCAATTTCGCTATTATAAACTTTGAATTTTTACAATTTGTATTTCCGATGTTTCAATATGCGATAAGTTAAATAATTATCTGAAACTCTGACATCATATATTTTTCGATGAAGATCACCTCTTTCCTTCAACTTTGCTCACTTCTGCAATTTTATCAGTGAGCGTTCAGTAGAGCTACTGTATCTGCAAAGAGCTCGCATCAGCGTCTGCAAAATTCTAGATAAGTCGATGATTCAAAGTTGCCTCTCCTTCTCTTTTTCTCTGATTCTCCTTTTATCACATGCTCTCTCGTCCACTTCCCTTATACAGTCAACAAATAAAAAGCGGTGAGCTTCTTATGCTTTTGGTCAATCGTCCTTCCGTCTAGCGTAGAGCTCTCAGCCAGCCTACTTCCTCTTTCTTTGATTTTCTTTCTCTATTAGACTCTGGTCAACATTCTTTGTTCGAAAGTCAGTTCATTTCAAATGACCCTGTACCTTCTATCTCGAAATTAGTTGTTTAGAGAAAATTTGTATATTCATCATAGTTTTGCGTAATAATATAGAAATGTCTACGATTTCTAGCGGAAACAAGTTTGTCTTTCATTAGCTGCACTTGTACACTTCTGCTTCCAAATACCTTGATTACCTTCCGTACTTGGACATGAAATAGTGTCCAGAAGGTATCAAATTTCAACATTCCCGTTTTGACCATGAACACCCTTGCAAGATGTAGTGAGAACATGGGCAAAAACAGGGATATTGTCCTCGCGAGTGCATGAGCCATTCCAGCTTTTCCCTCCCTTTGCGACCACTCATGTCTCAATCTTAAAATCAGGCTGCTTCCAGGTTTATTTATAGCCTCTCTTGTTGTTCCCTTTCTGATCTCACACAAGCCACATACAGGACATCGATTTCGAGCACTTCTGTTGCTGATCTTCATTTATGGGCAGAACAATAATTGCGAATTTAGAGAATGACGATATTCACAAAATCTGACACGATAGACGAAAAGAAAGATATCGAAACTGGAAAAGAGATTCCGAAGGTGAGATTTATCAAACCGATTTTTGGAATGATTCTAAGTCTAACATTTCCCTAAATTGACGTAACTTGGTGCATCGGTGAATGTTTTCTCCTATTTTAGAAAATTCTAATTTCAGTTGCACTAATTTACGTCAATTTTAAGGTGATTGTTTCTCAGACTTCGAACCAGCCGACAGCAGATGCAGGAGAGGACGGCAAGAAGCATGAGGAGGGGAAAATAAGCAATTTCGGATGGATCCCCATGGAAGGAGGAAATTTTGACAGGTATTTTTTCTACAATTTAAAATGAATAGTTTTCGTATACAATTTCGTTAGGTACAAATTATAGGATTTTCATTTGATCAAAAATGATGAAAGAGCTTTTCTCTTATGAAAGCTCCAACAAACTTTCAAATAATACCATTCTCATAAATCCTCGCATTTGCATTTGAACTGTAAACACCTGTGTCCATGTGTTCATCTCACATCCACAATGTCGCGTGCACCTACAATAATACACCACAAAACGAAAGTGACTTTGCTAAAGAAAACAAGCGAAACAACACAGAACAAAGATGCAGAGAAAAAGTTACGAGAAAGGTAAAAAGGGAAAGAAAAAGAAGCGAAGCGAAGAGAAGAGAAGAAAGACAAATACAAATACAAATACCTGAGTGAACTCACAATAAGAGCTCCATTTAGAAGAGGAGATGAATGCAAAGAAATATCCTAAATAAATCTCGACTTCAGAAATGACGATGTTACGAAAGCTTAAAAATATGAGAATTTTCAGACCTAAGGAAAAGCGAAGTTCATCATTCGGTCCTCTATCGATAATTCGACTGTCGCCATCGCCTCTGGCTAGGACCCCTTCTCCATCGCCTGAATACGATAATGCTGAGAATGAACGAAGGTTTTTGAGAAAGACTCAACTTTTTGATAACTTGCAACGAGGATAATATGAATATGGGGCTTTAGTGAAAGAGAGGATAGGTTTGCACGATGAGCGAACTTGAATGTTGGCAGAAAGTTATATCTTTCCTAATTGGTCGAAATAAATATGTATAAATAAAGCGATAAAGTAATATTATCGTTTCAGATTCCGTCGTTTCACGAAATTCACTTTGATATTTTGCCTGATTATGGGAGTTGGCATCGCCATTTCCTTCTTCTTCTACCAACGCGGACTCATCGAGTACGTGGCATTCCCCTGTTCGTTTCTGTGTCATTCATCTTTCAATTCCGGTTTCATGTCTGAGCGCTGAAACGCAAATGTCACGTTGACAGTCGGCGTTTGCTCGGACAGCACTTTTTCTGTTGCGTCAAAATCATAATGATATGAAGAAGAAAATGAACCGGAAACGCTTTAGAATTTTGGACATTATTGAGCTGGAAATGTTGGAATTCGAATTTCAAGTGATTTTGTTCTCACGTGAAAATATCTTTTTTCGCTCATAATGTCAATTCTAAGTTTAGCGCAACTACATTTTGAATGACAGGGAAAGTGATTTTTTTTTTCGAAATTTCTCCCTGAATTACCGAGATATTTCAGATCAGCATATCGTCGTGGTCTTTACCACGGCCTGAATGCCGTTGCCTTCAACAACAAAGGAGTAGCAGAACGACTTGAACAGCAGGTCGAAGTCGATCCGAATGAAGCCTACGAGAAGATCGATGTACCCCGATTTGGCTCTAATCGACCTGCCATTTTCTTGCATGACTTCAAACAGGTAATAGCTAGTTTGAACGTCCCTATTAAATTCATTAAATCTATTAATTTAACTACTTTGATGCGGAGAAAATATTTCGCTGAAAATTTTAATTTACTATATAGTTTAAACGTAGCTCTTTAACTTGCAATATTGAAACCTAGATTCAAGAAAATAGAATAGTTGTGAGAAGTAAAAGCTTCAGAACTTCACCGCTATTGTCGATGTGATGGGCAAGCGATGCTTCGTCAAACAACTCGATCGAAATGCCGTCGCGCCACCGAGAAATTTCATCGACATGTTGAAAGGATTCAATGTAAACCTGGTCATCATGGAAATACGAAAAGAATGACTGATATTTCAGAGAAACGGTCCATTGGCAGTAGCCCCTCGGGTTGTTAGAGAGACATTCAGAGTTGGCCAACCTCTATCTCAGGAAGAAGTGAGATATTGTTCAGGATTAATCAAACGGGCTAAAATAGCTTAACATCACAAATATGCAAAATATACATAACTTAGTCTTGAAAATGTCGTCAAAAACATTCCTTGAGCCATTGGTAATATCTTCAAATTAACTATTAGCGATGAACTAATGTCTTTGTCTAATAATTGGCGCCATCTACTTTATTCCACTTGATCGAACATCTTTAATCAAGAAATATCATTTAATTTTTTAAATCTAAAATTGCAGGTCGATGGACTTCAGAGTTTCATGATCTCGCGCCACTGCTCTTACCGACCAACTTACATGCTGAAGAAGACGAGTCAAGCAGCCGAGGAAATGAGGCGAAACAAAAGAGGTCATTTTTACAACTCCTAGCAATTATGCTGTTGTTTCATTTCCAAATGCTGGGTTATTTAGAAATTCTGGACGACACAATGGAAACGCTGGAATTTGCCGCGAATGGTGGAGACGGAGTGGAAATCGACGTCATCACATTCTGAAGTCAGCCGAACTGACGACCAAAATCATCTAGTTCGAGCGATCTTTCCACTTTTCTAGTTTACGAGAGGGCTTTCATCTGACAAATGTGATACGATATCTGTGAGGCAAACGAGTGAATTTCTCGAATCTTTCATCATCTCTTTCAATTTCTATCTCGGATTTTGTATTCTCGAAAGATAATCTTATCCCCGTGAAGCGAAAATATTTATTTGTAAAATTATTATTGTTTGTAAATACCATGATTTTCCTCAACCCTTGGGCTTGTAATCACTAGGTGATATATCTAAAAACTAATTTATTGAAATAAATACTGAATGAATCGGAAGATTTAGCCTAACGTCTTATAATGTTTTTGAATTGAGAGGAGGTAAGAGTGGCATTGAAGCGATTAGATTAGGGGATTTGAAAGGGGGGGGGGGAGGCAGAGTGGAAGGGAGGAAGGCTGTATGCGGCAGTGCTCGGGCAGAGCTGCTTTATCCATTGAAAGCTGAAAGCTCTGAATGCTGAAGGACTGAAAGAGTCGTTGAGAGTGAATATTTGAGGGCACACTGCAAATGCAGAAGGCAGAGGCAGAGGCAGAATGCACCTGAAGGGAATCAATACTTTTCGAGGTGTGACAAGAGAAAGCTCAATGCAGAAAAAGCAATGGATTTGCACCTGTTGCTCGATTTCCTGCCTTTCTGCTCCATCTCGACTTGTTGCCATCTGCCGCATATTCCATCATATCTCCCTTCCAGTTTTCCCCCAGGCAAAGATTTAGATTATCTGATTATCGACCTACTTCGCTTTCTCGTTTTTTTTTTTTTTATCTTTATTCTTCAGATTTTAAAGCTATTTCTGTTCATTTCTGAATTTTAAATATGATTTATCTAAATTTTATTGACGTTCGAGTTAAAAATTCTCCCCGGATTAATTTTGTTGAACAGAACACTCAGAATGGATGATGATTATGATATAGCCCGAGGCGTTGTTTCATGGTTTCATGCAGTCTTCTTCATTTCAGCCTCATCCCGCATCCACTCTCACGCTTCCGTAACTTGCCGAGTCCCCCATCTTCTCATTCACTCGCCAGCCCCCTTCCTCTATCCTCTCTTCCTCTCTTCATTCCTCATCTCTCCATTTGCATTGTCTCTACTTCTCGTATTACTTTATGTTCGATTTTCATAGAGCATCGAGCTTTATCCGCTTGGATTAAATTTACATTGCTAAAATTGATTTTGTCAGGAAATTTCGGAGATATTATGTGACGAAAATGATGACGGTTTGAAGAGGGAAGAAGAAAGTAAGATGGGGACAGTCATCTCGCAACTAGGATTCAATCAGCCATTCATTTTCGCACTAGCTGGGTGAGTCAGATACGAATTTATTTTGTTTAAATCTTGCACTACATTTTGATATTCAATATCCACTAATTTTTCTCGAAAATCTGGTGGTTTTCATAATGTGATTGAACCAAGTAGTTATCGTCATAGAAACAATTAGATTTAAAATAAGTATCAAGATCAAATTGACAATGCAGATAAATCTAGTTTGTGCAAACTATTTTCGTTTCAAGTTTAATATTATTTCAAAAACCAATTGAAAATGTATAATTCATCCAGTTCATTATACCAACCAACTAAGTTTTATCTTTAATTACTAATTGTCACTTTTTCAGAATAGTGATAATGCTGGGCCTGACAGTTTATGCAGTCAGTAGCGATACGGATCAGATGCCTACTGGATATTATGACCGAACTAGTGTGGTAGGCCATCAAATTTTACCGTTACCCGATGACGATATTTCATTGTGCTCGGGTCTATGAAAAATTGATCTCACACGTCACGATCTGCCCTGAAAGATTTAAGGAAGCTCACATTATCAAAATTGATTATAGACCACAACGCTAAATAAAGCGAATGAAAATCAAGCTTCTGCAGATTTTTTCATTATTTATGATTTTTTGTTTCAATTTCAGCCTCAAATACGAATAGGTCCATCCGATCCTCCACCGCGAAAAGTCGTTTGATCTTATTTTCGCTATCACATATTTTGTACAAAAATTATTTATTTCAATAAAAATTTTAAGCTTTTACTTCGTGTCAGGAATTAGGGCAATTGCTTATGCGGGAGTTTATTAGAATCTCAAAATTGGGTAATTAAACCTTTACAATTAATTTACAGAAGGAAAAATAGGAAATAAGAAAAATCGATAGGTTCAGGGCTTCGGACGGTGGTCTGGCTGTAATCCCTGATCATGTGAAGAGGGGTTGCCAGACGAGATAGTGAGGAAGGAGATGAGAAAGTTTGTCTCGTCCTTTAGAGAATAGAAAAAGCTAGCTTGCTCATCTTACCAGCTTCGACCTACAAACTAAATCTGAACAAGTCGATTTATCGACACATACATAACATCTTTACTTTGACATAAACTCTTATCTATCGCGAACAATAATCAATAATGTCAGCCTGGTATCAGTTCATAATTGATTGACTGGTCCAAATCAGGCCTTTTGAAGCTCGAAGCAAATGGTTTTGATTTGTTGTTATTTTAAAGAATCTTGCATAATTTAGCCCGGATAGTCTGATTTAAAATGGCAATTCGAATAGCTCTTGATAATAGTAATCCAGCATGGTTCACTTGCTGCGGTAAGACGCACTGTAAGGTGAGCTACTATATAATTGTCTCTCGATTTTCACAATTACAAATTCAAATCTTAATGCAGGTAGCTCTGATTTATATCACGATTGGATTGATCTTTATCGAGATATTCGAAGCAATCGCGTACATTTCTATAGAAAAATCGCAAAATGTTTCAGCAGGAGGAATTCTTGCAGAAGTTGGCATAAAATATAGTTACTAAATATCTTCCCTTACAATATTAGGCTTATGAACTATTTATACTGTTTACTTTGGTGATTTCTTTGTGGAAAGAGAATCGATATTGTCTATTACCTTTCATTTTAAATACGGTAAGTTTCATCACATTCAGGAGTGCGTGCGGTTCAAAAAATTCGGAACCAAACCGAAAGGAACTCCGTCGGATCTCTCGAACAAAAACAAGAAATACTATTGAAAATCTATAATTGAGCCGAATAACCGAATTGGCCAATTTTTCAAAAGGGTTGAACCCCTAACCGCGAACATCGCTGATCCCATTCTTTAAATATTATACGATAATTCGTTCAGTTTACAATAATCGTCCTGATTCTGATGACATTTGCACAGATTGTGTTTGCCATATTTTTCCCTTATTCGGATCATGCGAATATTCTACTCGATCCGAGAAATGACAGTTTCTGGAAACGTGAGGGACAATGTATAATTTGGTGCAATAGATAAATTTCATCATCTGCATGGTTTCAGTACTTTATGCCTTCGTAATTGTTGGGCTATTTGCCCTGCTCTTCACTTGGATTCTGCAGGTCAGTCTCAACTGCTACCAATACTTCGCGAGTAAAGCTGCAGAGAAGCAAATGAAGAATTCGAGACCGGTAATATTTTTTTAAACATATTTTTTACGCCATCGAAATGGAAGAACAAGAAGCCTAATAGGAACAAAATTAGTAGATATTCAAATTTTACAATGTAGTGATGTGAATATGTCCTAATTTTCATTCGGAAATATCATAACTTTGCATAAAGTTTGTGTCTCTACGAATTTTTCACTTCTATAAGAGTTTGTGGCATTTACAAATCAAAGTCACGACATATTCATATTGTAACGTGCTATATTTCTGTTTCCTAATTATATGTAAATTTCAGCCTCTTCCACTTGTTTTACCGCAAAATCAAACAACTGCAACTACTGGTGAACCGGGGAAGAATAAAGATGGAGCTTCAGCTCCAGCAAATGGGAAACCGAACGGCAACAATTCATCATCGTCAAATCCACAATCCTTCAGAAATCCAAACTTCAGCTGGAGTGACGACGAAGAGGAAGTTTTTCCACCGAAGAAACAGAGTGGAGAGCCAGCTATTGTTTGATCCATCAAACTCATTGCACAAGTTGTACTAGATTTTTGAGTCTCTTTGCCTCATCATATTAACCAATAAAATGATATTGATAAAATAGCAAACATTTTCGAAAATATGTTCTTCATTACTATGTTTACTTGCATGTGTGACACTTAAATTCAGACGTAAGTTCTTATCTCCGCTCGATCAATACGCGAGCATTTATTTCATCATCTATTCGGTTCAAAGTTTCAAATAAAGCCATTTTAGACTCATAAGTAATGGCTTTATATGGATTTTGATACTATTTTTATACCTTCTAAAGTTTATACAATTTAGATTGAGCCATGGTGACTCAAATGACTTTGGATAATAGTAATCCGCGATGGTTCACTTGCGGTGGTAAAGCGCATTGCAAAGTACGTGAATAATCATTACTTTATCAATAATAATTATATAACCTAAATTTACGACAAATTTAGGTTGCTCTAATTTATATCACAGTTGTAATGTTCATTCTTGAAATAGTTGAGGCCATTGCGTACATTATGGTTGATAAATTGCCCAATATCTCAGCTCAAGGGGTTTTAGTCGAGGTCAACGATTATTTTATTGCTCAGTGCGATTATTCATATTTTACACCTATTTTTTAAGTAAAAGAACTTTTTCTGATAAGCATTTTATTCAAGAAAGTAGGCGTGAAAATATAAAAGACCATCCTCTAATTTACGAATTAATAAAATGGAATTAAAAATGTAAAACATATGGATTATTTCTTATTGAATGAAAATCCTTAAATTCCATTATTCGTATGCACTTCTTTCGTTTATTCAGCAAAATTTAGGGCTATCAATTGTTCATACTATTCTCATTAGTCATTGGTTTAATTAAAGAAAATCGACATTGTCTAATTCCGTTCATACTTAATTTAGTAAGAAAAATATTAATTTCATCAAAAGCAGGCAGCGTAATTTATAGATCATATCAAATGTGATACTCTTTTTAATCATGGGCCTACTATTGCCTGCAATAGTATTTCCATATTCGGATAGTGCTAGTCTATTTGTTGAAAATCCAAAATTGGATAGCTTTTGGTTTCGTGAACTCCAATGTATGATTGCAGGGAAATAGTAAATCGTAAAAGACAATCTACAAATTCTAGTAATATTCGGCTTTATTATTATGGGTCTATTTACGCTTTTATTTACTTGGGTTCTGCAAGTCTGCTTCAGATGCTATCAATATTTTGCGAGTCAAGCTGCCAAAAAGGCGATGAAAAATTCGAGACCGGTAATATTTTTAAAAAAAAATATAGATGTATTTATTAATAGTTTGAAAAAATAGCTCGATTATTCCATATTATATTAAATTTTAGCCACTCCCACTTGTAATGCTAGATCATGAGACAAATGACAATCTGACTAATAGACAAGAAAGTAATGACAACGATAATCCTCCGCGGGGAAGCGATCAGATAAGAGTTATTGTTGCTGAAAATTCAAAGCTTTCCTCGTTTGGAAATCACAATTGTGATTGGTCTGATGATGAACAACCGGTATTTCCATCGAAAAATCAAGGAAATGGATCCAATATTTATTAATTTAAACATAATCTTTGTTAAATAATAATTTATCCATAATAAAACATTTTATCCCTCAAAATTCAAATAAATATTCACTCTTACATCATGGCATATAATCTCAAAAACTCATTATATCGGATAAACTAAACAGTATTTTCGTTTAAACCCCAATTAGTAACACAAGATGTGTCGTGTCATAATCCGAAACGGGTACATGTATTTTATAGAGTTCGTCAGATGTATCTAATTGAAACTCTATGATCATATTAGTCCAATAATTGATATGTTTTTGAAAGAGTTTAAAATAAAATAATATATGACTATTTATTTATTATTGAGTTTGCACGGGGGTTATGATTATACCGAGAATATTGGCTGCACAGCTTATTTGAAGCATTGAATATCACAATATGTACCAAAGCGACTAAAAGCATTGAAAAAAAAATTTCAAAAAGATAACAAATAAATGAAAAAGCTTTAGAAAAATAAAACAAAATAAATAATGAGCAAATCGAAAATAATGGCTAAGAAATCACGGGGAGATTCGCTGAGAAATGACATGGAAGGAATGACCAGAAAAGGGTAAATAAAATATTTGATATTGCTTGTTCAGAAATCTGTGAGGTGCAAAGTGGTGTACATACGGTTATTTTTAGCGTGTTAGGAAGGGAAAGGCACGTGATAAAGAGTTTGTCTAAAATTACTTCTTCTCCTTCTTCTTTTTCTTCCCCCACTTGCGGCCTTCCAGATTTTGGACTCAGCAAAATATAAATCTAACATTAGCTGTTATATTCTACAGAGTTTAGAAACTGAATGTTTTCTCAATTTCGTCGATATCAAGGAGAATCTGCTTGATTTGAGCACTACCAAGGGTCATGGACTCCCTGCAATGCATCAACGTTTTGTCGATCCATTTGAGAAGTGGTCGGATGCATTATTGCGTCTGAAATGGACTTATTTATTCAGTACACGAAATTATGATCCTCAATAAAGATATAACCTTTAGCCAAAATTATATTTGCTGATATTTAAAAAAAAAAAAAAAACTCGAGAATGAAACTGAGGAGAATCAAGTTAAAATTTAATAATTACCTTTTTCGTCGTAAAGATCTTCGGGAGACTCTACCAAATTCGTGTAGTAGTCGATTTCCTTCCAGATTTCGCGAATTTCATTCTTCAAATCTTCGATGGCCTGCTTCTTCTTGTCTCTCTGATTTTGCTGAGCTTGTTTATTTGACTGTCTACGACGCTGAAATAATTCATACAAATTTAAAGGAATATTGCATGATAATAAAGTAAATACTGCTCGATTACAATATGCTTGCACATTTGATAAATTACAATAGAGAAATATTGAAAAAGTTCACACTATTATATATAATACATAGATATGGCACCTGCTTGTCATCTCCACTCCACCTTCTTCTTCCCTTCTTCCCACCACTATTTGTAGCAGAAGTTCCTGCTGCTTCATCTTGGTTCTCAATGTTGTTTCTAGTCAATTCGCCATTTTGCTGAAATCATAAGACTGATAATTTTTTATTGAATAAATTATAAACGAGCAGATAAAATGTATCTTTTAATTGGTCAAACTTTTTTAATTTGAAATATTCCGTAATAATAATAAAGTACAATACTTTCATTAAATATCTAAGTATAATTGAAATTAATTCTAACATTTAAATTATTATATTTTATTAATAGAATTACTCACCTGATCAGCATCGTGAACATCCAGCAATTTGTTATTTCCGCGAGAGTCCTCATTGAAATCGTTGGTCATTGGATTCGTTGGAATCGGATCGTCCCGAATGAAGATATCAGCCGATCTCAGGCGGTCCTTGATTTGCAATTCATCCTTCTCAGTAAATATCAGCCCCTCTTTTAGTTCGGTAAAAATGCATTTTTTGTGGAAAAAGGTTTAAGACGTAAAATTTCGATATCTATTATTTTAGTCGAAAATCTACTGCTTACATTCCCCTTCAGATTTCTGCTTATTTTCACTTTATCGTTGTACTTCTGGAGAGTATGGTTGAGTTTCTAAATTCAATCGCATATGACAGCAAAATCACTTTAATCGAACCGCTTTTAGCTCCTCCTTCAAATTCTTCAGTTTGGGTAAATATTCTTCCTCGCGTTTCCTGGATCTCTTATTGATATCTATTCTATTCTGTTTCCTCTGTGCAGGCTGAATTTATCATAAAATGTAAACGTTTAAGATTAATCTTAAACCAACCGTTAGTGTACCCCTTGCTCTTCGTTCCGAAGGCGATATTTTCTTCGGTTCGCAATTTTTAATAGCTTCTTCACAAGCATCCAAAATTGTTTTAACATCTGAAATCAAGTATTTTTCAAGATAAAATTAAATTTCCAATTGTTGTACCGGTGCTTTTTCTTGAGCCAGATTTTTTATTCATTTTGGCCTCGGGAGGATTTTTCTTCTGTCGTTGTCTTGTGGGTTGATCGCGTTTGATAGCTTCCTCCGAGTAATTGTTCTGTTCGTCTAAAAATAGGTAATCTTTATTGAGCTTAGTGATAATCTATAGTATCAAAAATTAAGCCTGTTTAATTACTAAATTTCCTACCTGATGCTGTAATTGGATTAGCGAGACTTGCAGATGAATTGGTGTACGATGGATGACCTGTATTTCGATTGAAGTTGCCCGTGTTCATAATCTGTTGAGGGTTGAACACGATGTTAGTCTGATTCCCGGGCTCACCGTACCCATTGGAGATGAATGAGCCTGAAAATATCATTTTTATGGCTCGAGAAACCTGCCTAATTACTAAATTTCCTACCTGGTTCCGGAGTTGGATTAACGAGACCCGCATATGAATTGATGTGCGGATGATGCGGATAATGCGGATGATACGGATGGTACTGATGATACTGATGGCATAGATGACATGAATGACCTGTGTTTGCGTTCATTGTCTGAGGAGAAGAGTTGGACTCCATGCTATTTTGCTTCCTGCTCTCTTTGTACTTATCCAAGTCGAGTAAATCTGAAAATGTCATTTTTATGGCTTGAGAAACCTGTTAATTACTAAATTTCCTACCTGATACCGAATTCTGATTACCGGGATCCGCATATGAATTGGTGTACGGCTGAAGACCTGCATTTGTGTTCAAGTAGCCCGTGTTCATTGTCTGATAAGGGCTGAGCGTCATATTATTCTGGTTCCCGGTCTGGCCGTACCCATTGGAGTAGACTGGACCTGAACATATCATTTTAAGAATGAGTCTTACAAAGACTCTTAATTTGAGTTTACCTTTTCCAAAAATTATAAAATATGAATAAATATCTCAAGCAGAGCTTAGCATTTTGGAAAATTTTCGATAACACACGGGCAGTGGATTAGTGTTTTTGTTGGCCACCGACACGGACAATACAGTGTCCATCCCCAAAGCGCTAGGCCGTAATATCAAGTAAAAATGATAGTTAATATATTATACCATTTTATCATGATTAGCTAAATAGACTTTCTTGCCTGGTTCTGAGTGTGTATCCTCAGGACGGTTGAATGGTTCAACTTCTATCATCTCGCCATCACCGCTCATTTCATCGATACTCGGGGTTTTATTCGGAGTATGTGGCGACGCTGCATTTTGATAAAAAGCAGCAAATTCATCATTTGGATTCCCCAATCCTTCGCTTGGAACTGCAGGCATCTTATATTCTTGAATGGTGTCTTGTGAAGCAGGTGCGGAAGCAGTCATGTTGGAATTGATATTGGTAGCGTCTAAACATATGGCGCTTGACAGCATCATATTCCCCGAATTTTCATCGGTGAAGACTGAAATTAATAAAATAACGTCTTAATAGTTGATATAAAATTCATTTCGAATTGACTAAGGAAATTTAAGCAGGCACTAACCGCCGTCCTCATCGGCTAGTTCATTGCTGGAGAAAGACGATCCCATCAATTATTGTTGTTATTAGTTTAGATCGACTTAAATTCAGAGACTATTTTACAGAAAAGAAAGAAAATGGGCGGAGCTTGAAGTATGCTGAACATTGACTGTATTCCCATTTTTGCGTCTCTTCAACATGAACGCTATTTCAACCGCGCTAAAGTTCGTGAGAAACTGAAGCTCAGCCAAATTAACAAATTCCTACGATAAATAGCAAATATCACAAAAGATAAAAACTTATGAAAACGACTTTAAATGATATAAAGTGATAGGAAGGCGGAATATTGTAAATATAGTTAAATGAAACCTAAAATTGATACATTTTTAATCTTGTATATTTTTGAGAATTTATTTTATCATTATTTGTCCAAAAATAATAAAATAATAAGGAAATAATTTAAAATTATTTGAAAAATCTACTTTATTTCGAAATGGGTTTGCTTTTTGAAATTCTGCAATGCGGTCGCATACTTGCATTGCAATATGTGCCAAAAGTTTGGAAACACAAAGAAATATTTGTGAAAAATATAGCATTTGTATCATTCAGTTATGAATAACCTGGTATATTCTTTCAGCCTTCGAAAATTTGATACCTAATAATTTCTAATTGGGTACTTTTCCATTTGTATAAAATACGTTGATGCTATAATTTTTAAAGATAAAGCTAGAATTGTCAGAATGGCAAAATGAGAGTTCGATCTATGCGTTAGAAATTTTCAGTCATTTTTCTCCAAACCATCTAGCCGGGTTCCTTATCGATAGTCATGGAAAATTGTTCTCGTATGATATACTATGGATTTCTTTCTCAAACCTTGTAGTTGGGAATTTGTCCTAAACCACTCAAGGTGTGAAATCTGCAAATCAAAACGTCGATACCTTGAAAAGGAAAGAATCTCCAAAAATCTTTATATTAGGCTCTGAAACTACTATATCGATTTGCCTACCACGTGTTCACCGTTTTACACCAAACGTTAGCACAACCTGTTTGAAAAAAATTGACGAGAAATTTACTGTTTTGTCGCGAAATGCAACAGTCACCATGCATGAAAGTTGAATAGTGAAATCTTGCATTGAAACTGCACAAAAATTGACAACTATGTGAATGATATAATTTTGATTCTGTATCTTATCGAAATGTGAGAACTGACTGGCTGAATAAAATGGGAAGTGACTGCGGAAAAATACGTCGCACAAAAATGGGCATAACTTTTCATTCATTGAGCCATTTTCGGAGATCTAAAGAGCATTCTGCTTCGATAAATATCGCCGATCATGCTGGTATAAAATCTTCTCATGACTATCAGAACTAGAAATTCATTTGGCCCCTCTAGATAAAGTATTGTAGTCCTAGCTTATCAAAATTATAAATGTTTCATTTCGTGTAAAACAAAATTTTATAAAGTTATTTATTGATATATTGCTACTATTGTAGATAGACAAGTCAAAATAAAACTCAAATAATTGCACAAATAAAATGTTCACTCGATTATAACTCAAATGACAGATAAGATAAAGCATATATGTGATAAGCGAAAATAATACATGTATTTGAATCACCAATGTACAAGTGCAATATAAAAATTCGGGACAGAATAAGCCATTTAAATAAATTGCAAAACATGAGTGAAGCCAATGTGGCTTTAATAGATTTACGAATTAGCACCGAGAATTTTTGAATTACAAGAAGAATGATGATTAACGGTGCTACATCGAGGCGTATTCCATAAAATATATTCTGTATTACATAAATGAACCGAGATGAGGATCGATATGAGGAGTAGGCTGACTTGCGTCTAATTACTATGACTACTAGATACAATATTAACTAGAGATAGATTTTCTGAAACTATAACCAAAAAAGCAAACAAAAATTCAACGAAACAGATTACATAAGCGTGGATGTGCAAGGTTTGACATCGTAAGTCTGCCGAATTTCCTCGATGTCAATGACGATTTGATCGCGACGAGCGATGTGAATTTGCTGAGTCAGACTGCCGAGCAGGTAATGGACCCAGTCACACAGGGGCAGAATGCAGTCTTGAGCCTAAATTTTTAAAATTATTTCCGTATTCCTCTCGAATGTTCGAATTAAACATAAATCTTCATCTTTTGTTAATTTATTTTCCAACTAATTCACCTTCTTCAACTTCCCACTATAGACTTGTGCGAGAACGACTTCCAAATCCTTGATCTCAGCAATTTCGTTCCATTTCTCCTTGATCTGTGCCTCGAGGTTAGCGATAGTGTTCTTCTCTTTGTTCCTGCATTTGGCCGATGCACGTCTGTTGGAGTCCTTCCTGCGATCCTCCCTCGACAGCCCTTTCTTGCCCTTCTTGCTTTCGCTCGGAAATGAGTCGATCTCACTGATATTTTTGTAGTCATCATTGTTGTCCGCTTGCGAACTGCTGGCTGACTGAAATTATTTAATTATTTTTTATCAATGATCTGATTTAAATTCACTTTTAATAGTTGCATATAAATTAGAATAAGGTTCGGTAGGGAAAGCTTTCTTTTTCAGTGTTTCGGATGCAACTACTTTTTAAATTTATCTAATTTATTTACCTCCGAATCGTGTTTCTCGTCCATTCCGATGTCATTGTTGCCTCTCTGCGCTTCAGTCAGATTGTAATTCTCGAGTTTCTTTTCCTTGTCCTCAGTATACGTTGCATCGCCGTACATGTCGAAAGGGAGCTGCATGTCTTCGAGAGTGCAGTAGCTGCTGAACTGCATGTGCTGGTCGAGTCTGTTGCCAGCGTCCTCGTTCAGATGACAGTAGTCGGCCAATTCATTTACGAAATTCATTGCCTTCGTTCGGTTCTTGCGGAACTGAAATAATTCAATTATATCTTGCTCAACGCTCGGATAAAATAATTCTCTTACGTTGATTTCAAGCTGATGCTCCATCGCAGTGAAGTCACTGCATCGTTTGCGGATTGTGCTATGTTCATTAGTCTTCTCGTTGCACAGATTCATCAAGTTCTGGATGTGCTCCTTGTTGCGTTTACGGAATCTTTCCGAGTTGGTCAGAGCATTAATTTTCTTTTGTTCCATTTGCTGAAAATAAAAAAGTAAGTCGTGCTAATACGCATATATATTACACCTCGGCTTTATTCTTGAGATTGACCCTCTTCTTTCTCTCCTCAACATAGGGTCTGCACTTGGCGATCGCCTGCTCAAGAGGATCTTCGAGCTCTTTCACCTTCGCTACTCGACGAGCTAAATTAACGAAAATCATAATTTCATATTTCTCTTCATAGAGTCATTTGATTTTATATGCCTACTTCTTATCAACGATCGAAAAGCCTAGCTGAACTGATAAAGACTAACTGAGTCATCACCAGACTGTATTGGTGTTATCATGACAATTTTAGTATTTCCGAAAGAAGGGACCGTATTCAGAAAGCATAAAGCTCTATTTGAGCATTATACTTGATTCGTTTGAAAAGCCAAATTATGTTTTATAGGTATTTGTAATTTCGAGGAAGTCGGATTAATTTGAATTAGTTTTTCATTATTACCTCCTCCGCGACTCTTCTTGGGTTTTGTGCCATTCGGTCCGGACATTTGGTCGATGTTAACGACTCCAGAAGGAGTGGAGGTGGAAGTGGCTCGGCTGCTGTCACTGCTGTCCTCGTCCTTCACGATCACTTCCTGACTGTATTCGTTGTATGAAGACGGACTGGGAACGTTCAGATTCATCATGTAGTTCGTTTTCGGCTCTTCAGGCGGACGATATAAGCGAGTTTGTAGATTTACCTTCTTCACCGCGTCCATGTCGTAGTAGTGGTTGACTAAAATATAAAATATTTTTACAAGTAAAGAAAACTTTGACAATTTGAGGATTTACTATTACATCGCTAATTGTCTCACTAAAATAGAAGTAAAAAGGTACAAGAACTGAAATATATGAAAAATCGATTTTTCCCTGGCAAAAGGAGTGGATGACTTGAAAGAGGAGGAATGACGAATCTTTACTGACGAAAAGAGTGTAGGGAGAGAGGAGAGTGCCGTTTTCAGGCCGAAATATCATTGAAGCCTGAGAGAGAAAAAGTAGTTAGAACAGAGTGGCATATGGTAAAGTGGAATCGTTTTTGTTTTAATAAGTTACTGGCCTTCATCTTCTATAAGAATTTCGTTGTTGTCGTCGTTGTTAATCGAAATGGCCTCGATATCGACGACGATTCCCTCATTAGTGCATTCGATTATGTTAAACTGAAATCATAAAATTCCGATTTTTCCTTCAAAACTTGTCAATTACGTCATCAGGCGACTCCACGATGCTGCATTCAAGTGTTTCCTCCATATTATAGTAAGAAGTTTCCATTGTTTTCACAATATTAATTGATTCAGTTCACCTGCAAGTCACAAACTAATACTCTTCCCATGAAACTCATTTTATTTTAGCGCGAAAAATTGATAACGATTATACAACGCGATGGGAGAAACTTGCCAATTTTCAATGTGAAAATGTGACTAAAGTTTGGTTTAGATTCGAATTAGATGGCAATAAATCGTGAGGAATAAAGAAAAAGAAAATTGCGAAATTGATATGAGCAGAGAAACTATAAACATTGAAAGGGAAAGAGAAATGGATGGGTTTAACAGTGGAGAGGGGAAATGTTTCTGCTGACTCACAGCAAAGCAGGATGGAAAACAGATTTAAGAGTTGGTGAAAAATGATTTTATTTTGGAAGATCTTAGCAGATATGATATTTCGAAGAAGTTAGTTTGAATCAGAATAGTTTATCTGACAAAATTTCGCAATACTTTTCAGAATTTTGATGAAGATCACATCCGTTGAATTTCGAGGAATCATTTCTCTTGTTTTAACTCTTTATCGAAATTTCTTTTGAACAATTTTTGAAAATAGCTATCAAAAAATACTCCAAGTCTAGAATTTCGCTTCAAAAAACTCATTAGCTTACTCTTCACACCAAAGCTGGGTAAATGTTGCAGAATTAGGCAGTGAAACATTAGAAATCATAGCAGATGGAAAAGCTGCATAATGATGATGAAGGTCTGTGTCCACGAAGGGCTAGAATTCTCACTACTGGCAAATTCTATGTCGATTCGAAAACCATTCGTTTGTGTGAGTGATTTCAACCGAGCGCTTAAAAACGCTTCGCAAAGCCCCTCCTCCCTTCTCTAATATTCGTCAGCCTTTCGAATGTTAGCCAGTCGTAATGACTATGGTAGGGGGAAAAGAGAAAGATAAATCTACCATTTCCCTTCCTTTTTCTATATTTTGCACAACGCTTGATAAGAGAAATAATGACGAGAGAAAACTATTTTCAAATTCTTTCACTTCATTTCAACGATAAAATGTTCGATGTTCAAAAGAGTTTATTCAAGTGAAAAATAACTATGAAAGAAGTCTTGGCATTGAGAAAGGTCATTTCTGTGAAATAATCCATCAAACTAGAGAATAAGCGAGGTGAGTCAGCGTTTCATTGCCTCGATACAATTCTCTGATATCAATTTGCTGCAGAACTCTCTACGAAGCGACCTTTCCGATACTTTGCCCATAAAATTCCTCAGCAAGCAATTTTCGGAACTGATAAATGGCTCCGAAAACAGATTTTTGAGAAGAAAAGCTGCACTGATAAGCGAATTTACTGCTTACAATTAAAAAGTCAGGCAATAAATTGTTCCTAGAGTTAGTAAGTTGTGATAGTCAGGCAATCAACAGTCGTTTGATTCTCGCTTGACCTTTCCATTTCCGTCCCTGGGTTTGCATTTCCGCTGAATCGCTGACATTTTCTTCCATTTCTCGAGTTGTGATGTGTACTCAGCCAATCGGCGCTGATAATCTGCCAGGTCTGCCTGGTATTGGTCTTCTTGTTCGCGAAGAACCTAAATGAGTATTTGCTATAAAAAAAAAATGTCAGCCTAAATGAATACCTGCATGTAGCGAACGTTAGCTTCATGAGCTCGTCTGAAGTGTTCTTCGCTCAGAGCCTGAAAATTTTATTGAAACAATAATAAAATAATTCTTTGATTCATTGCAACTACCTTAGCGATGCTCTCTGGACTTTCTGGATCATCATTGAGAGGAATGTCTTCAGATTTCTTCTGATGATCACCTGCATCACCAGAATGATGAGATGCAGGTCGATCAGCTTGATGATCCTTCATAGAATCGATATATGAGCCAGATTGTCGATCAATAGATTGAACTGATTGACTGATATTGGAATCTCTAGAATAGTTTACGATTTTTTAAAATCATAATGGTGTGAAACTATTACGATGAAGGTGTGTCATGCTCATGGTGAGTAGTCTTGCTCTCGTATGAACGATAGTTCGCCGTAATGTGTCCTATCCGTTTTCTGAAGAAGGAGTTTATCGACAAAAGTTCAAAAGCTGATAATTACGGATAGTTCTTTGTATTGTTGGGGTTCCGATGACTTTGATAACTGTAGTGAGTTCTATGAAGGGTCTGCCCGTAATTAGGTGAACCTTGTGAACCTGGACATCGAAATTCTACGTTTGCAATGCAATAAGTCCATTCGAGAGCACCTGCTGTTCGATTGTATCGTTCTATCGCACAGCTTCCGAGCTTTCTGTCACAATAGCAACCGGAAGTGCTGAATCATCATTTTATTAGTCGATAAATTTGCCATTTTCTAGGAATGATAATGCCCAATTTTCTTTAGCGAATTAATAAAAGAAAATCCTAGAACAAATTTCTCTGGTTACCTCCAGGTAAATCCTTCAGGTAATCTGCACCAAGCATTCGGTTCTCTCCATTGATAGCAATCATTGTGTCTGTAGCAGGGTCGAAAGCTAAATATAGTGCCTTTTATAAAGCCAACATTGCTAACATTTCACATCATCTCAAGCTTTTGGCCATAAAATTGCTGGATATTGTTAGTTAATGAATGATAAAAGGCTTACTATCCGTCAGTCTGCTGAAATGTAGCTGCATTACAATTTAAGGTTGGATCCGAGACGAAGCCAAGTATGCACTTCGATGTCAGGTTGATTTGCTAAATTATTATTCTATACTATTGATGATGTATCTACCAATATTTATAGGGTAAGTAAATAATGCACAGGGGTATTGGGAATTCAGATTTTGAATGCGAAAAATTCCGATTCCTAATCCCTGGTCGTGGGAAAATTCAATTCCAATCCCGTGATTATGAAGTATTTGAATTTCAGTTCCAATTTCGATATTTACAATATTAGACTTTTGAACACCCCTGATAATGAAGTTTCTTCTAATTGAACCATTGTGGTTAAAGTTCTCAAACACATGCATCCAGAGAAGCTTACTTCTCTCTTCGGAGGCGAATGATTTCGTTGAGCAATGGAATAATTGAGCAGATTTCCTAGAAAAATGGCTAATAGAAAATACAAATAAGTCAGCATTATTGTGTCATGACTATTGTAGATGTGAACTAGCGAAACTAGGGGATAATGTCTTGGAATTGAGTGACAACTGGAAGACTGGGCACTTTTGTGCTCGCCTTCTTGCCTGCTACTTTCTTGTTTCGTCCTAATGACTGCTAAATGTTCGACTAGTTCAATTTATCTTTTTCACGAATACTTAACGACTCCATGCATTGCTGCTCGAGTAACTCTCTTACTGCTCTAGCTGCCCCAAAATTGCCAATTTTCTTCTAGTTTCAAAAATAGCCGAGCAAAAATTCAGCTCTTAAATTCAATTTTCATAAGCCCTATTGTTGTTTGTCAGTTAGAAAAATAACAACAAAACATGAAAGTACAAAATAATAATCATGATTTACAGGAAAATAGCTGTAATTCAACAACATTGAAATTGATGCATTTTTAATAAAAAAGGACGAATTTTTTCTAGACATTTTTCTCATAAACTATCGCGCTAAATCAAATTATTTTCTATTTTTAATTTAGTTGCTCCTTCTGTTATAGTTATATATCTACCACTTTTTGCATTACACTTTACCCGTCTACTTTCGGTGTTGTGCGAGTTACTGTCATCTGATACTCTTCTTCACATCAGCCTGCATTGTACACCAGTCAGCCAATGATGAAGTCCTAATCCCAATATCTCCTTTCCTTTCTGTCTGTCATTGTCTCTTCTTTTCTTCTCATTTCTTCTCATATCCGAAATTTGAGAAAGTGTGAAGATGTTGGGCTCAGAGAGTCAACCAATAATTACTGTCATTTTAGAATCACCAACTAATTGTATTCCATGAATTTTTTTCCGAACTTCAAAATATCTCGGAGCAAAAATTATGTTGAAGGGTAATGTCTTTGAACTTTTGAAGATTTTTATCTTAAAAATTGCAAATATAAAGGTTTCACTGTCCTTCTCGTCATAGGATAGTTTTTTTTCTGTGTGAAATTTGGCTTGAGAATTTCAACGACTATTTCACGTGAAAAATAAATGAAATCTTCGTTTTTTTTCCATAACTCCTCATCATAGTGAAATCATTTTCTTATTTTAAAGCCACTCATCGATTTGGCAGTTACGTGTCGAGAGAGTCAAGCGATCAAACAGTCAGCCTGCCACCTCTGCGTCCTGCCTCCCTGCCTTATCTATCATTCGATCATTCGTATCGTGTTAGGAACATTCCCCCTGCCCTCTTTCTCTTCACCTCTAATTCCCCTCTCTTCGCTCATCCATTAGTACCACAGACAGGGGGCATCCTCCCAATATGCGTGGCTCAACCAATAATGAAAACAATACGCGCACTCCAAGGTTATCCTACAAAGGCAAATTGGGATTTAATCCAAGTCATTCCATGACGAAGAAATAAAATCTACGAAATAGTGAACAAGTAAAGAAAAC
Organism: Diploscapter coronatus; assembly: GCA_964036155.1. NCBI lineage: Eukaryota > Metazoa > Nematoda > Chromadorea > Rhabditida > Rhabditidae > Diploscapter > Diploscapter coronatus. The sequence goes on along the minus strand of OZ038422.1, from coordinate 82,953,804 downwards.
CGTTGTCAAAAATAACAGCTGAACGCAACTAACTGTACATCCATAAAGCTCAAGATTCAGCTTCAACTTTAGATTGAAATCTGCATAGCTTAGGTTCAAACTTGAAGGGAGTTTAAAACAAATCCGTTATTTTCTGAAGATAGCTGTTTCTCAAAAATGCTATTCTTACAAACTAATATGTAAAGATTTTTGTTTCAAATTTTCAGTTAGGAAATGCTCGAATTTGAAACGCGTGTGCACGGATAATTAGTCATGATTGCATTAATTAGGCGAGTGGCTGTCGAGTTTCCGGACACGAAAAGGACTGTCTATTTTCCTTCTTTGTCTGATTGGTACAGTGCATATTGTGTGCATCCAGTTGGGTGTCCTTCAAAATTGCACACAAAAACAGGAAGACTTGCTAATTAGACACATCAGTAGAGGTCTGCCCGACTGCCTGACTTATATGGGACGTTAATAATTCTCCTCCTCCTCTTCCTTCTTCCTGCAACTATTCCCAATTTTGCGATTCGTCTTTGACAGATCCATGTACCGCTGTCAGTTCCACTCACATTTAGATATGGAACATTTAGGAAAAATTCATCGAATATTCTATTTGCAATCCATTTGATGAATTTTCTCAACACACTTTGCAGTTGCATTTTCTTTATTTGCGAAAAGTTATTGTCGTAAATTTTGTGTCTTCCATTTGTTGTGACATACTTTTTCAGTAAATGTCATGCTTCTTCTAGAGACAATAATAAATTTTAGTTTGCTAGAAAATTCCTCTAAAAATTTTCGTTTCTTTTGTTTCTTGTTAATTTAGTTCAAATCATGGGTTACTGTATCTGTTTGTTTCGTGAATTTCAATCGTGAATTTCCCTTCCTATCCGTAGGACCATTCTGTTCAGCCCTGTTGTGCACATCCATGCAAGTGATCGAGTGATTGACGTCCCTTTGCACCCCACTGCAATTCATCTTCGGCCCTGCAAAATGCCACGGAATCAGCCATTCTTCCCTGTCCGTCCCTCCCTTTTCATTCTCATTCAACCCATTATCCAAATGAGCCCCTTTTTGGCCAAAGGCTCTAATGAGATTCCATAAATCCCTAGGTGAATTATGTTCTCTTTTGGAGTTTGGCGCCTCCAAATAGGGTATGGGGCCATAAAACGGAGGGATGTTTTTTTTTTCTTTCCTCTTTAGGAATTGCACGAATTACTATACAGGGAATAAAATGACACATTTGAAACAGAACGGAACGGAATTCCTTTTCTAAATTTTGGAATGCGGTACGGAATAGGAAATTTTCAAAAATGGATCCGAAAAGGAATTTTCGAATTCGAGACAGAACGGAACGGATTATTCCGTACAGACTTGGTCGAAAACTAAAATTTAATGATTGACTAATTTCTGCGACTAAATATTCAAGCTGCCTAGAATATTTTTTCTTTTGAAAAAGTTACTATTTAGAATACTCCAGCTTTACTCATGAAAAACCATCGAAATTACAAATTCACAAACAAATATCTTCTCTTCAATGCCAACTTATGCAAATTTGGGCGGAGTCAATCCATTACCCAGTAGGTCTCTTCTCCCCAGTATGTCACAAATGTGTGTATCATTTGACTCCGCCCCTTGGTTCTTTTCCTTCTCCAAATCTGCATACGTAGAAAGGATGCACAGCTGATTTTATACTGTCCCGATGAGTTATTATTTCATTTTCGTGAATTTACTGCTATTCAATTTGTTTTTCATGACGAATATTTATTGCTGGATGAATTTGATAGGTGAAATCATTCAGTTTGATGGAAAAGAGCATGTGGCCCTGCCGCTTTTTGCCAGCACATCCAGGCACTCTTTTATCTGCAAATTCGACAGATTTAACCGAGTATAAAGTCGCTGGAGGGCAATGAAATCCTAGTCCTGTGGAGAACATGTTTTGAAGCATATGAGCGCATGAATTTTCGATTGTTTGTTCCTCATATCTTGATTTATAACTTGGACGTTACACTTGAATTTTTGAAAAATCACGAAAACTTTGATCTTTCTAATATCCAAAGAAGACTCAGATTTAAATACACATTCTTACCCACTGATTTATGTAAGCTATTAATTTTCTCTCGATCTCTATAATTTTCTGGTTCATATGTTCGAACATTCAGTCCTACAAATCCTCTTCCTCCATCTGCCTCCAGTATCACCACATCACAGTTCTGTTCCTTCAATGTCCTTTGCGTGTATCCAACCGTGTTGTTGCATCTCTGCTTCTCTGCCTCTCTCTTCATTTCTTATGCAATGAACAGCCCTTTGCAATGTTCTTCTGACCACCGAAAGAGATTCAAAGGAAGATGCAGAGCCAAGGTCAGATTGGTCAGATTTGGGCAGTCAGAGGCAGTGAGTAGACGAGGAGAAGCGATAAGCGAGAATCATGAGGATTAGAATCTACCACGTTTTGCATGCTTAAATACCGACTTCGTAAGTTCTCGGCCACATTTAGATGTAATGAAATTCTTGGAAGTCATTCTTTTCTCAACTACAATGTTTAAAATTCGCTAATCTTCAGTTTGTTTTCAAAATTATCATCCCACCTTGTGTTTTGATCATATGTATAGTTTCAAGCTTCATCGTCTTCGAAACTTGCATGGAAAATTTGGCATGGATCCCAATCTGGCTGCCAATCTTGGATGAAGTTCTCATCCTCCTAATTCGAACTTTCTCCTCGTTCTCATTCCCCTGTCGAATTCATCTGTTCCTCTGCAGCTAATTCTAATTTCCCTGTCCGCGCCCCTCTCGTTATGATGAAGCCTTGCTTTAGAGGGATCGATTCCAATTCGCATTTGATAATTAAGTCATGCAGTTTTTCCGTCTGAATCTCTTCCCTGCAGTCTCTGCCCTCTGTGTATTCATTCAGTCATTCTAATGGTTTTACCTCCTCCCTCAAATCCTGCAGACCAGCAGCCAGCAGAAGCTATGCAATCTGGTTCAATTTATCTTCACTTTCCTCCCTTCGAAGTGCGAGAAATCCGAGAGGATTCTGCATAAAGTCATAATTTCGAAACTTTCTCGATATTTTCACAACTTGCATAAACCGGTATTATTTTAATTTATGCTCTGGATTATTCGAAGTTGAGAGGTTTGCAAGAAAAAAAAACTATTTTGGATTCTTCGCTAAATTTTCTACAAATCGGTTCATTCTCGGTTTTTTATACTAAAAATTTCTTTACATTATGAAAACGTTGATGCACCTTCTAAAAATAGAATCCTGCCATGTCGTATTTAGACTAGGCATTTTTGATATCTCTCCACGAGATCTCGTACATTAGTTAGTTGATTTGGTGTGCAGTGCATTGCGTATTTTATTCTCCTCTCGATGTGCTCGTATTTCTTGCATTTCCCTTAGGGAAGTCGGCTGCTTTTGCCTCATTCAACAGCTCCACAGATAGCCCTTTATTATGTGTGAATGCGAAATGGCATAAATCTTCAAATCGCATTTCGGTTTGAAATTCCTTTGGTTAGAGCAGATTTTTGCAATTCCCCTCTCGCTTTACTTATTCAATTCCCATTATCTTCAGTTGAGGATGAATCGACATTTCGACTTTTCTCAAATTAATTCTGTGCGTTACGGTACGAGACGATATTATGCAGGTTGAATCATTCCAGTGAGAGGTGTACAATAGACGTAAATTGATCAAATGAAATGAGGAATGTTGGATTTGAATATCTGAAAGAGGATGCATAAGAATATCGACTGTCAGGTGGCCATAATATGCATGGCGATGTAGTCAGATTCAGTGACAAGTCATCAAGTAACCAGTTACAGGGGGATTTGCGTGAACATGAATCTGAATATGCTACAGGAAAAAGCTCTGTATCTGCATCTCTAACCCTCTCCTCTCTGCCAATGCAGTCTGGCATACTGTCATTCATCCCTTTCTTCTGTCTATCTCTTGTTCCGTATCTTCTCATCTTCATCTTGTTGCTCGTTGTAATATGCACTTTTTCAGTCAGTTCAACAATTCCATTCGTCTCCTTTTCATTCAGTTTTCTCCTTCAACAAACGAGATTTTCATGTTAATTTCAATTTGCATTTTAATCGGCAGCCAGCTGCAGTTGGGTTGCATAAATCTGGCATAAAACCCGAGGAAAATGATTGGATTTGGCTCGCAAATTTGCTGGATATGCTTCAATCTTCCAAATTTCCATTTTCAGCTGATGTCTCAACAAATCATTCATTCTTCAATTCTTCATGTTTTCTTCGACCCAATCTCTCCTCATTAGCATATTCTCTCTCCCTCTCATTCATTCTCAGTCTGCAAATTTCATAGCCCCAAGCAATCTCTGTATCTCCGCTAATCCGCCTGTTCTCACGCCCAGCTTTATCTGTTTTGTTCCTGTCTTGTCCGGAATTAGCCCTCATCGCTTATGCCATGTTCCACATTGTCAATAAATAACAGATGATATTCGTCCATAGATAAAAGTTTCTTTCTAGTGCAAGATTTTTTTTGTAAGTTCTATAAAGTGCCATTCAAAAATCTTGAAAATGGAAGAATGAGAAGAGAAATGTTTTTGTGCTTTTGCGGTACACAATTTCTTCAATTTCACATACTGCACAAGGAACAGCTCGGCACTTGCGAAGTTTTCTGGACTCATCAGTGCATTTTTATGCAAATTATATCGTTCAAAATTTATTTCATCGTTTTTAAACGAATTTATTAGCCTTTCTGTGTTGTATTGCGATATTTCTAAAATGTTATGCAGATTGTATCACTTTTTCAAATTTGTATAGTCCTTCTGCATCTGTCCGAGCTTCGCCTATTTGAATTTAGGCTTTATTTTCATCACTTTTGCAGCCTTATTCTGTATCTCCTCATCTTGCTAAGGCATCCCGCAGCTTTACGCCTCTCAATTGCCTCAGGCCTAGAGCCTCCAGTTGCACAAACATTTCATGCCTCAAGGCGTTAATGAAATAAAATGAGCTAGAGAATGGGCGGAATATGGAGAAACAGAGGAATAAAGAAGAGGAGGAGGAGGATACTCTGCAATTTCGCAGTTAGCCACATCCTTGTCGAGAAGATCCTAACATGGCTCATTATTGGACAGATACAATTCGACTACTTTTTTGCAACGTCTTCCTAGTTTAGGACAGAAATTAGTACGAAATTGATATTTTGACAGATAGTTGCGAGTCTGTAGAAGACATTCATCGATGCATCACCATTAACGACTGAAACAGAATTTCGATTCTGAATTCTTTTTTTTCTGAATACCAATTCAATCTTAAGCATGATCACTATCTTTTCCGATTCTTATTAGTTGTAAATGAAGTATTCTTTGAATCTTATTTTTAGCCATATCAACATTAATGGAAGCCCATAAAATGTCCATAATGCGGCAGAATGACAATATTATGGCTTTCATGCCAATATCAATGCTTATCAATGTTTGCTTGTTTGTAATGCAAATTTGCGTGGTTATTATGCGCCGCTGCATAGGTTTGCTTGGACTAAAACTAAAAGTTCTGCGCCATCCACGATAATTCACCTGGAATATTGAATCTGTCTAGTTTTTGTGCAGACATACTTCAGAACATGAAATATTCCATCTTGGAAGTGTGGTGTTGACTTTTTTAGTAGTGAGAGGGTGCAGAATGAATATGGCAGGGCTGTGCCCTATCGCATTTCAGCAGCATTTCACCGGGAGTCTCTCACTTTTTCTTTCATCTCTTTTCATATTCGACTCATTCATTTTTTGTAGTGCCATAGCCCCTAATCCGTTTCATTTTTCCCGCCAAATCGACGGCTCTGTCCGCTTTGAAATTTATTACTTTTTGCTACATGAAAGTCCAAATGTAATTTCAAATTTATACGATTTCAGATTCATTCGCAACAGTTGCTAATTATTTGGATGAATCGCTAAATTTCAACAATGGAACATTTTCATCGGATATCGTTATTGATTTTATTCGCTGCCGGCATCCATGGACTTGATCTCCGTAAGTTTACTTTTTTCTTTATTTTGGCACTTGATCTGGACTGTATACAGTTTCTGCTATCAAGAAATGTGATTGTTTACATTTCATTAGTTCGGTAACCTCTTTGTGTCCCCTCGCAATAATGTGAGAAAACGAGAGAATTACGATGATGATAAAATCTTTCGACGCCTTGCGCGAAAATGCGCTTCGTTTCTCTTTGAACTTGCCGCTTGATTGAGATTTTGTAGAACTTTTCTGGGGGTTTGACATAATTTAAAAAGCGAGAAAAAATGCCCGGAAATGCTCAATGAGTTTTCTCGGAGCGTCTGTTTGTGACCCCATAAATCAAAGCTAATTTGAGAGCTAGCTGCTTCTGCATTTGCAGCCGCAAGATGGCCTGACACATTCCATTGCACATTGTCGTATTCTGCATCGCAGTTTAGGGCTCTAACGCTTTGCCGCCTAAGTGGTCGGTCAGTTAGGTATACGACACTATGAGAGGATAAGGGGATGAAGGGGTGGATAAAGATTGGGGAAGACAGAGCGCGAGTGAGGTTAAGCTCTTTGATAGGTGAACCTTCTTCCGCCTACTTATTCCGGTCCACTAAAGTAGTTGAGGTTCCGAAATTTTGGAGAAAGAAATGTCTTGCTCATTAAGAGGGAACTTTGACATTCCCTTTTGCGGGATTTCCCAAAATTTTCGTCAAATTTGCATTTCGCACCAACTGTTGTATGCCGTTTGTCGAATTGTTTGTTTTGGATGTTGGCAAGCGTTGTCTTTTGGGAGTGAAATGGCGCCGTGTCCAACCTGACATTTGGCTGCTCACTTACAGTGCAGTGCAATTCTGCAGTCAGAACTGTGTCTGTCACACTTCCACTCTCCTTGCCCAATTTAATCACAAAGACGGTCTGCCGCTCTGTGCAGCACCCACAACGGAGATGCATAACCGTGCACAGCTGTTGCAACATCCAAATAGCTGCTCTGTCGACAGTTTACGTTACGGAAGAAGGCAAGACAAGGGAAGAACAAAGCTGAGCCGCCAAAGTGAGATGATCGATGATTTAGGGGAGGGCAGTGCGCTGATTGATTAGACCAATTAGAATATGGGAATGATAGCGGAGGAAGGTATTCTTTCGGTTGATTGTATCTCGGGGTCTGAGTGAATATTGCATAACCTTCCTTCACAGAAGTGAAAATTAAGGGCGGTCGTTTATAAATCGCGAGAATTTGGAAATGTATGAAGAAAATCATTCAGAAATTCTTTGAGACTCAAATTCTTGAAAATGTCTGAAGAAGATCGTAACGTACAAAGTTAAACAAGCTTTTTCGAAGAAAAACTTCATTCTTCCATTACAAAAAAAAACTTATTTTAAAATTGTCAATAATCTTTCTTCTTCGAGTGAAAATCTCCGATAAATCATTTCAATCGAATTCGATTAGAGCCGCTCTTTGATAAATCATTTCATGTCTTCTGTCTGCCTTTCAGCAGCTACAGATCGCATTCTGCCTGGATATTGCTGTGAATCTCTAATGAATTTAATGAGCGCTTAGGCTAATGCGCAATGCCTTCCTCAGGAGGATCTTGCCACCACCAGACAGTCAAAGGAAATGGGGACATAAATGGGAAAGGAGGCTGGGTCAAGAGGGAAACAACCGAGTAAGGAATAAAAGGAGAGCGCCAATGCTTAGGGCCTAATGAAGACAATATCTGCATTATGGCAACAAAGGATCAAGAGCTCTGAGTACGACGCTTTGATCAGGACTCTGAAGAGCATAAATGTCCAAAGTGCTAAAGTCAACTTGAATAGGGAAAATATTGATCTTTGGATGTGCTATCGCCATTTTAGAATTGATTTCTGCTCTAGATCGCAAAAAGATGCAATAGTTTAGAGAAAAAAAAATCAGGAATATGCTTCAAAAATCGTCTAAATAACAAACCAACTTGGGAGATCATTATCACTGCCTGAGATTTCTATCTCATTATGCCGTCTTTCCTTTATTACCCTTTTGCGATTTTTACGATTCTTGAATATTCAAACCCTCTCTTGCTAAGGATTTAACGATGTACACACAGTTCTGCCAAACCGTATGGCGCAAGATAACGCAATTTCGATAAAACCAAAGCAGTAGATCATCTTTCACTTGCCAGCAGGCGGTCTAATTACGGTAGTTAATCTTCTCTATCCATTCACTTTTTATGCCTCCTCTTTCTAAGCCTGAGCGTAAATTTGGATTGCGTACGATGCGCATAAATCTTACATCGGTGTGCAGTTTCGTTATTCATAAGTCTGCATAGAAATTGAGGCACTTCGAGAAAGCAAGCTAATTTTATACAGATATCTCAGAATTGGCAATTCTATCGAATGATTCTCAAATGCAACTCTCTTGCGTTTTTACAATCTCAACTTGCATTGATTTGTTTCCAACGATTTCACGATTGTAATAGTAAAATCGTGCATTTCAATGAATGAACAAGTTTTCGTTCTACTTTTTGCAGTCAAAATGCGAATTGCGTGAGTCTCTAATACGATACGGTATCTTTCGGAGTGATGCAATGAACGCCTGCTGCTGGCCCGCAGCAAATTGTAACAAAGAGGCGCCGCTCTCAGGCCAACACAAAATTGATAGAAACAGAGACGAAGAGGAATTGTTGTGTGAAAGGGAACAAAATATTGCGCAATGCATGAATGACTTTTCTGAATCAATTGATATTGGACTATTTGTTTCGCAAAATGGAGCATGGAAATCATAAGTGTTCGGAAATGTTATTCCGATTCTTGTTCCAAGTAACCTTGGTAAACTTTAGGCAAATTCCATACTATATCGCATTATGCTTCTGGCATTATTTGACAGTAGTCTTTCATTTAGCACATTGTAAATCTTTATCTGTCCTGCTCACTCCATAGATTGCTTTCAATCACACTAAAGTGCCAGGCCACTAACCCATAGGTCATTTACATTTTACCTGGAAAATAATGCGCTAAAACAATATCTACATTTTACACTTTTTGTGCGGAGAACAATGGCATCTGTTCACCTGGGATTACTTTGGCAAAAAGTGATGATATCCTGCAGATATAATAAATCTTTTCTCGACTCTCATTAGTCAAAATATCTGCATATTTATGTGATTCAGAGAGTATTTATCAGAGTTGACGTCTGGAATGTACAATCCAGAGATGTGATTAGTTCAGTTTCTAGTGTATTCTTTTTCTTTGTTGTGACAAACTAATGCAGTTCAGTCTTGTTCGATTGGAAATAGGATTTTTTAATTTCTCTTTTTGTGCGGCCAGATCTCGTAAATCCGCTCATTGGATTGTTGTAGTAGTTTCTGGTAGAAATGAAAAAGAGAAGGGAAAGGAAAAATGACCAACTCGAAGCACGGAGTAAAGGCACATTTGATTGCCTTTGCATCGCAGAGCAAAAAGTAGTGACCAACAGATAACGAAATTATGTACAACTGGGTAACCACAAAGCTAAAACTAAAGGAAGAAATCGGAACCAATTTTCCAGTATTTTGTATATTTTACCATTTACAAACATATATTGGAGGTCAAGATTCTTGGTTAAATTTCGTCTTCCAAATTGTATTCAAATTTGACTAGACTTATAAAATGTAAGCAAAAGGAATATTGTTGCAGAAACATTTAACATTCTGCATTAACCTGATCAGACTAAACCGTTCTGCATACAGCCTAAATACACGTATGTTCTCATGTTGTTGTCTCCTGTAGAACAGCCCAATAATTTGTACAAACAAGGAGAACGTCGATACAAATGCAAATGGAATGATCAGATGTGCACACTTTGGATGCAGAAAACAGGAGCAGAACAGGGAAGAGACAAAAAGGCGGCTGATTCAAAAGGGAAAGGAGGGGAAGACTGTGGGAAAGTGGGAGACAAAGCTGCGATTGATCACTCCGAATCTGCATGAAAATGAAAAATGAAGAAATGAAAATGAATCAGATTGTGTAAGAATTGTAAGGAAGTTGACACATTCGCATCTGAATCTGAATCATCGCATTACATAACAAAAGCAGAAACTGTATCGTATAGTCTTATAGCCTAAGCAGAAATTTGCGAATTCAAAAGGAAGTAAAGTCTCTAATTTTCAGAAGGATGCAATCGGGGCCTTGGAATGGCTGATGGACGGATATTGGACAGTCAGATCACAGCTTCTTCTTCGTTCGATCAACAGACAACCGGACCACAACATTCTAGGCGAGTTTGATAATTTCAAATTCGTAAAACTCTTTGCAATCTCACAAATTCTCATTAACTAATAGATTATGCAACCAAACGACTAGTCATTCTCGTGTCAGATTATGTTGAGCCTCGTATCTGATTCGTAATAGCCTAATAGAAAATTCATGCTCCGAACATATCTTAAATCGTAGGATATTCCCATGTTCAACAATAAAACTGCCATATAATAATTGCGCGAACCGATTGTGCAAATTGACAATTAGTCGCTGTTTCGATTAGACACGCCTTATTGAAATTCAATGGAAAAGGGGAGAAAGGACAGGACCAATGAAGCCAATTACTCGATTTGGCATTGTTTTGCTCGCTGCGTCCTGGCATCTCAGCCAACCATTTACAGCTCTAATTGCCAGCTGCTGGGGCGAACACTAACTGACCAATTAAAATTCGTCAATATCATGCAATTTCTAAAAAATAGGCAAAATTAGCATTGTTTCAGGATCCGACAAAACACTGGTGGTGGAGCATGGTGTCCGAAAAATCAAGTGAACATGACAACCCGCGAATGGCTTGAGATATCGTTCGACAAAGATTATGGTATTTCTGATAAGTCGAAAATTTCTTGAAAACGGCTTTAGTGGTGACCGCAATCGAGACACAAGGACGGTACGACGAAGGAAGAGGCGTCGAATTTGCTGCTGCCTACAAAATCGAGTATTGGAGGTCGTCGATCGACAGATGGGTGCAGTACAGAGATGACGCTGGATTGATGGTTAGTTATTCAAGTATTTCTACTGCAAGAACAGATGAACTGAAAATGCCACCTCTATTTTATCTGATGCTGCTGAAGTTGAGATCGACACTTTGAATTATCAAAGAATTTTCAAAGATAGGCTCTAGTACCTTCGTTTCTTCTTTATGGTGGCACTGACCGTGTCATCTCTCCTTCTTCTCTATCCTCAATCTTTCGCATTGTTGTGTGTTCCTAAGGCATTTGTGCTTGAGATTAACGAATTGCCTTCTATTCATTTCTCTCTGCATCTCTAATTCTCATATCCTCTGCCTTTCTATTCATCTCTTTCACTTCTTCGCAATTGTTTGGAAGGGAAATTAGAAGGGCCGAGAGAAGATAGAAATATTCAAAATATGCAGCACACATTGACGCTACTGTTTTGGGGGCAATAGATTCTTGAAAAGCAACAAAAAAAATTTTTTCAAAACAAAATCAGCGACGTGATTAGAGCAAAATTTTAGAAATTTGTATTGAAACCAGAACAATTCTGGTTCATTTATTAGAAACTATATTCTTCGTAACAAAAATTGATGATAGAATGTGAAAACAACGCCAAACAGAGCTGGGAGCTGTGAAGTACAGCTTTTGTTGAGTAAGTGCTGAATGAAGGACAAGGACATGATGCATATGCCAGCAGTCAGGCAGTCAGTCATTCAGCCAAGTAGGCACAACAAAGAACTGTCTCAATCTCGAATACTCTTGATCCTTCTCTTCCGATACTCATCGCTCAATCCAACATCTGCTTCTCCATTAGAAGAAATTTGAAAATATCCAAAAAAAAATCTCATTCGTCTCAGTCATTTTTGCGATGTAACTGACTTCATTAAAGAGGCCAGAAGCCATGCATATGACTAATCCGAAAATAATAGAGCGGTCCTCTTGAATGAGAAGAATGAGACCAGATATGGGGCAATTTGAGATCCCCCTCAAAGCTTTATCCCGAACAGGGTCAAAGAGCGCAGCCGCTACCTTCAACGAGACAGAAGCTTTATTATTATGGAAATTAGAATAGTTGTGAAAATGTTTTCGAAATTTTAGGTCATCCCAGCCAACAGCGACACTCATACTGCAGTGCTACGCATTCTGGGCGGATCAATAATTGCAAGAAAAATCCGAATTCTGCCTGTCTCTAACTCGACAAGAACTGTCTGCATGCGATTGGAGCTCTATGGATGTCAGTATAAAGGTAAGGGAATTTCACAATCTTCTACCATGCCCAGCAACAGCAGAATTAAAAGATGAAAGGCATAGAAATGAGAGGAGGAATTCGATTTCGATTTCAGACGCTCTCGTTTCTTATTCTGCTCCTGAGGGATCGTCTGAGGACAATCTCCACATGTTCGATACAACATACGATGGGGACAATCTTGAAGGACAGCTTGTGAACGGACTAGGCAAACTGTTCGATGGTTTCATTGGAGAGGACAATTTCGAACTTCATCCTCATAAATGGATTGGATGGTCAGCGTCACAGGCAAAAGGTTTGTTATTGAATCTAAATTTGTGATTTCCATTCAAAAATTTCAGCTCCCTTCATCGAGTTACGATTCACTTTCGCTGATTCCCAGAACATCTCGGCAATACTACTGCACAGCTCGAACGCATTCGAGCATAATGCACCGGTAAAATCACTCGGGAAAAATTCGTTGATGAATCTAATAAATTTTAGGCATTTTCATTGGCTGAAATCTTCTTTTCCTTGAATGGAGTCAATTTCTCGGACAGAATTATCAAGTTCGAATACATCAAGGATCGCAAGAAGGAGGCAGCGAGATGGATTCGCATCCCGATCGCTGATAGAATTGCTAAAGTCGTTCAAGTTCGTCTTTACTTCACCGACTACACAGGCTGGTTGCTACTTTCTGAAGTGCAATTTGAGTTCAACAAAATCCGATTCCAGCTTCCTTTGCATGAGGTAGATTTCTTTTTAAAAACACGAAAATGAAATACTGAACCTCAATTTCAGACGAATCCACCTCATTCGGTGACGTACTATTCCATCGAAGATCCATCCTCAGCTCCTGTCCCTGTATCCTCGTCGTTGGTGTCTCTTGGACTGTTGCTGCTCTTTTTCGCGATTGTCATCGTCATTCTGTGCACACTCTTTCAACACAAGAGAGACAGAGTCAAGGCAACTTCACCCTCACCTACATTCAATGCAAGAAGGAGCGAAATTCATTTGACCGTGGAAGGATCGACTATCAAGGTATAGAATTTGAAATAAATACATTTTAGCTTCGAAGCAATGATAGAGAAAACTCCTGGATTTATTTTCATTCACATATGGTTTTTATTCGCAAATAACTTCTTTATTCAATGTCCTTAGAAATGATGAAAATACATGAACTGGACAAATTGATCTTCATTTCAGAGAACTTCTCCTTCAACCTATCAAATGACGAAGGACAATATCCAAAATGCGATTCTGGAGAAAGTCCCTCTACCATCAGGCTGCTTGAACGAGGAAATTTCTGATTACGCAGAACCAGATCTAATGATATCTTCATCAAGTGATCACTCGGCTACAATTCCCCTACTACAAAATATGTATGGCTCGACAATTTACGAAGGACCAACATATCCAGCACTGTCGCAATAGTGAGTCATGAAGATCACCAATACTATGTTCATGTTATATATTTTCAGCAACCCACTTTCTGCGATTGTCAAATACTCTGACTATGGCGAAGTCTACTGCACGACACTGCCTGAAATTGCTCGTGGCCAGCTAACATTCATCGAGAAGATCGGGCAGGGCGAATTTGGAGAAGTGCATCTTTGTCAGTTGGAGTCGAGAAAAGTCGCTGTGAAGAGGCTGCACAGTACAGACCCTGCTGATGAGTTAGCATTCCAGCGAGAAATTCGAGCATTAGGTAAATTGGCTTGAAAAATCTAGTAAAACTGACTATTTTCAGGAACACTAAAGCACCCCTGTGTCGTTGAAGTGATCGGAGTATCAACGATTGAGAAGCCGATGCTCTGTATCATGGAGCACATGGAAAACGGCGACCTGAAGACTTACTTCCAGAAATTGGATAGAGTCGAGTCAGTATTTGAAGAAAGTACCCGAAATGATCTAATAGTTTTAGTACTTCGCTCTGCATTTCGATCTGCACTCAACTAGCAGCCGGATTAGCCTACCTCGAAAGCTGTCATTTTGTGCACAGGTAGCAAAATAAGATGTTTTTCATAGTGGAAGTAGGTAACTTTTCAGAGATATTGCTGCTCGAAATTGTCTGGTCGACAAAGAAGGAAATGTGAAGATATCTGATTTCGGAATGGCTAGATCGCTGTATTCCTCGGAATATTACAAGGTCGAAGGAAAATTCGTACTACCAATCAGATGGATGGCATGGGAGACTTTACTACAGGTTCGAAAAATCAAAGCATCGAAGATGATATGGGTCATTCTTCAGGGCAAATTCTCGTGCGCATCCGACGTGTGGGCATTCGGAGTCACGATGTTTGAGGTGTTTTCTCGATGCGAGGAAAAGCCGCTCGCTCAACTGACTGATGAACAAGTCATCGACAACTTGCAATTCATGCACTGCACAAGGCAACTCAAGGTGAGACATTCATCAGGATAAATCATGAGTGAGAAGGAATGGAAATTCGAGATATCAAAATCAATGTTTACTCTACAATGTCGGAATCAGAATTTTATCGTTCCTAATGGCGGCAAAGTTTTCCTCAATTTTTATTAACGTATTGATGAAACTTTCTGCTTCTCTTGACATGTAAATATATTTTTCAGACCGTTCTGAGACGACCCCATTTGTGTCCAATGTCGTTGTATTCCCAGTTGATTCTGCCCTGTTGGAATTACGAACCAAGTTCCCGACCGACATTCGCCTCTTTACACTTGCAGCTGCAATCCCTCGTCCATTCGAACCTTTCATCATAAACACGCAGACGGTGTTTGTAAAGGGAAAAAATCGAAATGAACGAACATCCATAGAGAAGATATCTCATGATCATCAATGCTTCGATTCAAGCTATTTTCGACTTTTATAATGCTTTATCTTGATCATCGATTTTAGTGCAAATTATTCTGATTTCATCCAAGATTTACTTCCCACTTCGATAGTTCAGGACTTTAGTCATCTCTCATGTCTTACGGGTAAAATACTGCCAATTTTAATGCTGGAACTGGCTTTCATAACTTATTCTAACGATGAAATTTATCTTCTTTCTATTCTGAATATCTGATTCTCAGGTTTAACTCCAATTGATTAGTTCGAAATTACTCCTCTCTTTCTTCAATACGGTGCATCGATAAGTGATCTTGTGCGTGTCGATATTTTTATGTTCATAATATTTAGCTAAATTTTTGTATATAAGAAGAAATTATTATATAAACACTTTTAAAAATCGTTTTATGTGTAGTATGGTCCAAAATCTGTGTTATGAACTTAGGCATCGTGATGAACTAGTTTTAATGATTGATTGAAATACGATCCTTGCGCTTTTTTCTGATTCATAGAATGGATGAGTTATGGAATTTTTGATATTTTAAAATTCTTCGATGCGGTTCTACTTTTCATTAAATAATTTTCACGCATTGAATACTTGGAAGTAGGGAATTCATCTTTTAAGGTGAAATAGAGGTTAGATTTGAAAGGAACGGCGTTCCGACGATTTTGTCGAATTCCATCACTTCCTTTTTTCTAGACGACTGCTTTCGTGTTGTCGTACTGATAAGAATGTGAATGCACTGATAAAGATCAGACAAAATTGAAATTTTCGTGCATAAGCACTCATTTCATTGTTGTTAGGTCATCATGCTTTCATTTTTGATTTCTGCATTATTCTCTGTTTGAAGTTTCTTAACAACTATTGGTCGTCGATAGTTGATAAGGAGAGGGTCAAATTAATTTCTAAAATACTGCTAGCGAATCGATCGAAATTTGATTATAGCATTTCTACATGAAAGTTCATATTTTAGCGCAGCACTGTGAGAATATCAAGACAATAAAATGATTCAGTTTTTGAATGTGAAGAATGTTAAAATCCCCATTATTTTTTCCGCATTGATCAACAATTTCCAAGAATTCATTGAGGGCGAATGTCTGCACGAACTCAGAAAATAGGCCTTATTGGTGCCACGAGCTATGTGATCAATTCAATAGTAGGATGTGGAATTTTTCTGACTCCATCAATCATCTATCGAAGAGTTAATTCGGTAATTTTCCACAATTTTTCAACGCCACTATTTCCTATTAAGGTCGGTCTTTCATTAGTGATTTGGCTAGTCTCTGCCTTGATTTCCATAGTCGGATCGTTCTGCTTCATCGAATTGGGCAAGATATGAAGCATCACACTTCGAGTTGGATTTTCATTCATGATTGCTGAATTTTAGGGACCGCAATTCGCCTATCTGGAGGAAATTATGCTTACATGTGTTTTATGAGATGGTAATTGTCGAGATTCGCATAATTTTGATCAAGTTATTCCTTCAATTGTAGGTATTCGATGGCATTTAGTTTCATGTTGATCAGCTGCTTTTTGAGTGGACCAATTTCATTAGGAATTATCACGGATACTTTCGGGGAATATGCAATAAAAGTGAGGCTTATCAAATCGTTCTCATTTCTATTTCTAAAGGTGTAATAATTTAGGGATTCGGCGTTGATCTCGATCAGAATTCTCTATATTGGACCAAGCATTTTCTAGGATTTTCGTTGATTTGTGAGTAAATTTCATTATTTGAACAAAGTCAATTTTCTTTTCAGTTTTGTTGATCTTTATGAACTTCTTCTCACTGAAACATTTCGTGCAAAAGTTTTCGATTTTATCCTCGATTATCAAATTTTCGACAACTATGGTCATAATTCTGGTCGGGTTTTACTTCCTAATTTTCGAACGTAAGTCTCAATTTGAATTTTACAACCAAAATAGTTGGCAAGTTTTTTTTATTATTAATTTCAGGCGACATAAAGAATTTCGTTGACCCATTCGCCCATTCGAATTGGGATCTTGGATCGGTTTTAACAGCTCTGTTCTCGGGTCTGTACACATACGATGGATGGGATGTGCTGAATATGGGAATTGAGGAAATTGAAAATCCGAGAAGGTAAGCGGTTAATGATCCTGATTTCAATTGAATTTTTTTTTTCATAATTACAGAAATTTCCCCCTGGCTATGCTGATCGGCCTGGTGGGGATAACTTTCGTCTACCTCGCAATCAACGTGGCATACTTTGTCATTCTTGACGGTCCAACATTTAGCAAGAGCAGTGCAGTTGCATTTGTAAGCGCTAAAAATGCTACAAACTTAGGCTGATATTTCAGGATTTCGCGAATGTAGCCTTTCCTAGTTTAAAGTGGACAATTCCACTTTTGGTAAGTTCAACGTCCGATTTTTCCGACTGAATTATTTTTCAGGTTTGCCTACTAATAATCGGATCAATCAACTCAAATTTATTTTCGTCTTCTAGGTAACGCAATTTATTGCAGATGCATTTGCACGATGATTTCAGATACATTCAAGCAGTTTCGCGATCCGGTATGCTACCATCCTGTTTGAGTTGCATAAATCCCACTTGGTAAGAAACATTGTGAGTTCGAGATATCCATAAAAATAGGAATGAAGTTTCTATAAAACTGACTCAGAATTTGTCTACGAATTTATGCACCGAAACTTCGAATATAACAACTACCATTCATCGAACAAATTTTATTAATGTAATGGAGCATATTTAGCGAATCACCTCGCTGTGCACTATTCATTTACGCCTTTTTCGCAATCATAACTTCATTTCTCGGGTCAGCAGAAGAACTCATCAATTACATCTCTTACCTTGGCTGGGCTCAAAGAGCGATTGTCATGGGTGCTCTAATCTGGATCAAACTCAAGGATTGGGAAGTGCACCCAGAAACCATTCGAATGCCCATCGTCGTGCCTATCTTCTTCTGTGTTATTTCAGTTGCCCTGGTAATGATATTATCAACAAATTTTGAATTCTCTCGATTATTCCAGGTAGTGGCCCAATTTATTAGCGATTTCGGCACCTCAATGATAGGCGCTTTGGTTTTTGGCCTCGGCATAATTGTATTCATTCTCTTCATGACCGAAAATGCTCTGCCACGATTTGATGCCTACAGGAAGTTCATCATTTTTATGAACGGTAAGCTTCAATTCGTAAAAGAAGGAGGACCATCTTTAAACAATGATATGATGATATGGTATCTCAGATAAAACAACTCGATGGGTGCAGATTGTTTTCAACGTGATGCCCGAATTCTGCGAATTGGGCGACAGAAACGTCGCCATTGGAAGAGAACGAGATGACAGCGATGCGAGCGTCGATGAAGCTGTTGCAAATTCGACAAATCGACAGGTAGAACCAATGAAAAGTCGACTAATAATGCGCAAATAACAGGAACATTCAAATTACGGAACGCTACAAATTCGACCAGCAAGCAGTCAAGGGAATGAATCGAGTTCATCTCTTCTGGAAAGAAGACCGACAGTGTCGACGGGGATTTCAGAAACATCGTCTGAGTAATTTAAATGCAAACAATCTCGAGATTAGTCATAATTTATGCTTCATATCATTTTTCGTAAACAACTTTACTGGTGTCAATCAACTGTCATATATTTTTTTTTCAAATTTTCGACAACGAATATTTCTAAACGAATATCCGAATATTAAGTTAAAGTGTATGAAAGATGAATAATGGGCATTCATTTTATGCAAACTGCAAAAATGGTCGATTATTCAGCTTTCTGCAGAGTGCAGCAAAGTAGAATATTTTCACGAAACTCATGATCGTCGATTTGAAGTAGCATTGCTGCAAACGTATTCTTATTCGGAATTTTTCTTGATAGTCCACTTGTTAAGTTTCATTCTCCATCTACTCAATTCTTCAATCAATTCATAATTCGAATTTTTAGTTCCTATTGTTTACAGGTTGAACACTGAAATTTTGCTGCAGAAACTGGCTTTCATCATAAATGATAATAAAATTGTATATCTATCAGTGTTCATAGCATTCCGTTTTTATCATCATAATATTCATTCATCTTGAGTGACTTAGGTAAAAATGCCAACAAGAACTCATAAAATGAACTTGTTCGGCTCAATAAGTTATGTAATCAATGGCATAGTTGGAAGTGGAATATTCATAACTTCACCTATGATCTATAAAAATGCTAATTCGGTAAACTACCTCGAATTTATTGATTTTATTTTTATTCGTAGGTTGGTCTTTCTTTGTTGATTTGGCTTGCTTCTGCCCTGATTTCAATGCTCGGGGCATTCTGTTTCATTGAATTAGGTATGAAGTTCAATATTTTAAAATTCAAATGCGTGCAATTTTGGGAACTTCTATTCGTGCTTCTGGTGGATCATATGCATATTTATGCTTCATGAAGTGGTAATTTGATTTTTTTTCATCATCAGATAAAAATTGGATTTTCAGGTACTCGTTAGCTTTCTCGTATATGATCATCTGCTGTTTCATCAGTTATCCATCTATATTGGCAATTCAGGCAGAAACCTTCGCAGAATATGCGTTAGAAGTAAATCAGTTTTATTCACTCGTTCGTTCATTTTCAATGCACTGATTTAGGGATTAGGCGTTAAATTGGACCAGGCTTCCCATTATTGGACACAGAAATTTATTGCATTTGCATTGATTCGTGGGTTAAAAGTTTTAAAGATTTCCATGATTTATCCACTTAGTTCTGCTACTCTTCATAAACTTCTTTTCGCTGAAGAATTTCGTGCAGAAGTTCTCAATCTTCGTTTCAATCATCAAATTCACTACAACGCTGGTCATCATCGGCGTGGGATTCTACTTTCTGACGGTCAAAAGTGAGTCTTCACTTCGCTAATCCAAAATTCATCGGAATAATAAACGATCCATTTCTACAAGGAAATTTCCAGACGAAACAAAGAATCTTTCTGAACCATTCGCTAATTCGAACTGGAATCTGGGAGGCATTTTAACAGGACTGTTTGCGGGGCTGTACAGCTACGACTCGTGGGATATTCTGAACTACGGGATTGAAGAAATCGAAAATCCGAGAAGGTGAGGACAACCTTTTTCATATAGAAGGATTACATTATCAACTTCAGAACCATGCCTCTGGCTATAATCATCGGTTTGACCGTGATAACCATTTTGTATCTCGCGATGAACATTTCCTATTTCGTCGTTCTCGATGCCCTGACATTCAAAACAAGCAAAGCGATTGCATATGTAAGGCAAACTTTGTTCTAATTTTCATTTTTAGCTTTTAACTTAATTGAAAGTTTAGGATTTCGCCGATGCTGCCTTCCATGAATACCGATGGATTGTCCCTGTTTTGGTAAGAGATGAAAAATATAACGAATGATAGCAATCATAATCTCTCTACAGGTCTGTCTACTGTTAATCGGTTCAATCCATTCATTTGCCTTCACAACGAGTCGGTCGGTAGAAAACCCATCAATAGTAAATTTGTTTACCAATTTCAGATACATTCAAGCTGTCTCCCGTTCAGGGATGCTGCCCTCTTTTATGAGCTGTATCAACACTGCTTGGTATAAGTTGTAGCAGCGCCTTCAAAATTCATTGATTTTCAGCGATTCCCCGCGCGTTTCTCTATTCGTGTATTGCTTCTTCGGAATGTTGACTTCGTTCATCGGAAACCCAGAAGAACTCATCAAATACATTAGCTACCTGGGGTGGGCTCAAAGAGCCACTGCAATGGGCGTTCTGATCTGGATTCGACTTAGGTCAGATTGAATTCTCCATAAACACATAAACGATTCCCAGCGATTACAAATCTAGACATTGTGAAGTACACCCAGAAGCAATCCGAGTGCCAATCATGTTGCCAATCTTCTTCCTTCTTATTTGTTCCGCTTTGGTGAGAATAATCCGATTTATTTTTAGACCTGATTATTTCAGGTTGTTTCTCAATTCATAGCGGAATTCGGGCCATCAACGATCGGGCTTGGAGTTTTCATACTTGGAATCATATTTTACATGGTGTTTATGACTGAAAAATCAGTAACACGATTCAAAGCCTACAAGAAAATGTCCAGATTAATAAACGGTAAAGTTGATTGGGAAGATTTTAGCGTTTTTCGGCATACTGCGATTTTATAAACTTCAAGGTCACTTTTATGCGTATTTTGTGGAGTGAAAATTTGATTACCCTAAAATTAGGCAACTTTGAAGCCAATCTCGAATTTGCAGTTGGCAATTAGAATTTAAAAAGAGAAAACATATTGGAAAAATCGATGTGTAGTAGGCGAAGGAAAGTAATAATTCCGCGATCAACTAGCTTCTCTTGTTAATCAAAACTCGCGAAGCCGAACCTCACTTCACAAACCCTCAATGTAAAGATGGCATTGTTTTCAATGAAATACTTGCAGACAAAACAACTCGTTGGACGCAGATAATATTCAACGTTATGCCTGAATTTTGCGATTTGGACGACAGAAATACTGCCATAGGAAAGAAATTGGATAGCATCGATCCAATTATCACTAAATCTGCTGATAATTTGACAGATTTCAAGGTAAAAATAAAGAGAAGATACAATAATATTGCCATTTCAATGATCTTTCATTCCGTCATTTAGATGCTTTTTTGTACCTTCTCTAATCCGGAACTTTTCCTAAATAGACTTCTAGAAATTAAAATTTTAAAAAATCAATGATAAAATCACACCATGTTCCTGAAACTGAAATATCGATCGCAAATTCTAGGAATCCCCAAAATCGCCAACTTGTCGGGCGTTGAAAACGCTCCCGATCAACCGAAATGGCAATGGATCAATCTGGTCCCGACTCAAAAGAAGCACGATCTCGACGAACGCCTCGGAAAAATCGAATTGATCAAATCTTTTTCATAAGAATTTTCAAGAAAAGGAAAATACCGCTAATTGAATTTAACCAATTCATGATAAAATTAGATTATTCTTTCTAAATATGTACATTTTATTCTCTGAGAATAGCGTTAGCGTCAAGTTTTCTGAAACGAATAACATAAGTGAAGCAAAACAAGACAACAAAATATGAGTTCAAGTTTGAGTATCAACAAAAACAGGCAATTTTATTGCCATAGAAAACGAATAAAACGAGAGGAATCAATAAATTGATTAGAAACAAAAATAGAAACAAGTTTCAAAATGAGAATCAATATTGATGAATAGTCTATGTACAAAGTGTTAGATTTCCCATTAGAAGTTTGACCTAATCCGATTGTGTTCACTCCTTGTAGTCGAGGCACTCCTTGGCAACCCACTCGCTCAGTCTCGTTCTGTCAGTGAATGCGCCCCTCACGTCCCAGATCTTCTGAGCAAACTCATCTTAAATATTGGCTGACGTCATTCATGCCATATCAAAATTGATTTTTAAGGGCATGTTCTTCATTGGGCAACTTTTAATTACAAAGCATGGCAATACAGTACAACAAAAGATATCGTGTTCTATTCTATTTCGGCAATGTCTCGTGTCGCGTGATGTCATGTTGTTTTCATTACAATTTTTCGATGAGTTTGTTCAAAATCAAGATAAAAAAGAAGACGAATTTCTAACTAGACAACTTTTAAATTTTTTTGATGATTCTTACCGAGCGAATTGGCTCCTCTGTAGAACGGTTCGACGATGTCTTTCTGCGCAGTGGTGTTCTCGTCAGCCAGAACGGGGATCTGCAATTATTGCAATTATCGATTTTCTTTTCCAAAAGAACCAACGAACCGTGTTCTTGTCGAGGGGAAATCTGAACTTGCGATACTCCTTGCGAATGTCGTGCGGAGTGCTATCCACGCTGAAGATCTTGTCGAGCACGCTCAGCTTCTGCTGCATTTCCAGCTCGTCATCAGTCCAGACGCGAGTGAAGAGATAGCGGAGGTGCTCATCGGCGGGCTTCACAAACTCGGGAAGATCGATTTCCTGAAATGATGATGTCAGAAATGAAATTCATCCGATGGATATTCGAATATTCTGATACACAACTTGGAGAAATATTGTAGGTTTAGGTAGGAATAGAGAACGAGCCCTCGTTTTGGAATACTATTTCTGATTATTTGGGAACAGCGATGCATCAAGACACCAAACATAGGCTTAATAGGTTAGGGAAAGGTAAAGCAAGACACACCTCTTCCAATACTTTTTCTGCACGCCTCATGGCTCGATGTCTTGCAGTTTTCAAATAAAAATCACTTCGAGTTGCGAGGCTTCTTTGGGAGATATCTTACGTCCATCCTAGTCTCACATGAATCCTTCAAACTCCAACTTATCGAGGTTCTTGGTGATTTCCCCGTATTTTCCAAACAAACTCAATCAATTGTACTCCTACATTCATCTATTCTCGCACTTGCCTTCTTTGCCTCGCTCTTCTGCTTCACTTCTTCCACTGCAGGCTTGATCAGTCCGGTGATGGAGTCGAGCACCTTTAGGATATTCTTCAGTTCGACCTTCTCTTTCTGAAAAAGAAAGTTTTGAAATGTTCGACTTTTTTGACAGACCTCGACAGTCGCCTCGATGTTGTTCATTTTCTCCTGAGCCTGAGGCGCCATTCGACGAGCAGAATGCTGTTGAGCAGATTTGAGCGCAAGGTACTGAAAGAAATGAAAGCTGAAGAATTTTCACGAAAAAATTACGAAATTCGGAAAATGAAGTGTCGAATGTTTCGTCAATTGTGCATCAATTTTTGCAAGTGGCAGCGATGGTCCTTTTTCTTTCGCAGTTTTGCATCGAAAATTCGTGTTTTCCACAAAATTTTACTAAATCCAAGCTTTCTTAGAGATTAACAGACTCGAGCAGATAGCAGAAGATGAACTGCATTTGCCAATAGAATGATTGAATGGCAAATTCGAGAGACAACTAAAGATTATCAGTAATTTCTTTAAAAAAGTCTAACTAGATAATCATCATCACCATTTTCTCATCATTAAGTTATAAATTAATGAAGAGAAGAAGAAAGCTGGTGATAAATGCAGAAAGCCTTCATTTCATACCAATAATTTTTCGTCGAGGATTTTGAATCAGGTACCTCAAATTTGCGATAAAACGCACTTAACCATCATGACCATTGGACGATAACAATAATTTATTTACAAAGATAAACAAAAAACAATAAGATGAGTTCGAATTTCAGAAAACGAAGAATTGCATAGAACATGTTTAAATGAAAAAAGTTTGTTTGCAACAAATTGAGACTGAATTCTTTTCAGAATGATCGGAAGAGCTAACCGTAAGATCTAGGAAATGACTTTGGTGTCGATGATCCTGAACGCCTGAGCTTTCTTGGATTCCTCGTCCTTCGGGAAGAACTCAGGCAGATTGTGAATTTCACCGACTTTGATCAAATCGCCACGTACGCGTGTTCCCTGAAAAGTCAAGTTGGTTATTGCAAATGGTTAGTAGCCTACATTCTTCTGGACGACGGCAAACTGCAGCTTGGTGTGATCGTATATGTCGTAGATGCTCAAAAAGACGTCACCGGCTTTGCAAGGGGTAGTGAACTGCCCTAGCTGGCAGGGCTGACTCTTCTTCGCTAGAGGGGAAGCATCGGGCAGCATCAGTTCGCCGAAAACGCTGACATTCCCATGGGAAACAAGCGTTTTCCCAACGAAACTCATTACCATTCGATAATGCCCGTAGCCGTTCTTCTTCTCCATGATGCGAAGGAACTCCTCAGTCAGCGGCGACTCAACAGGATCGATCGTCAATTTGAATTCCTTGCCAGTTTTGTGTCCATCGGCCCGAGCTCGGGACGTCAAAATGGCGCTAAAATTATGAATCATTAGCCTTCCGTTTCACCCATTGGAAAATATACTATTACTTATGCAAAAGATAATAACGTGAACGATGATCTTGAAAAAATAGCTGATGAAATATCTTTGAAGCATAAATTTCTAACAAGTGAAGAATACTAACAAGGGATTTTTCGGAGTGACAATTATCTGGACTCGGCCCATTTTGGAAGCAGTGTTATCGGAAATGGGCAAGCACTCCTTCTTCAGATAATCGTCCACGGTCATCGGGTTCTTGAACGACACTTTCATTTCGCGAATTTTGCTGCCAAAGTCCTCTGAAATGACGAATTCGTTTGAACAATTCCGAGGCATCCAATTATGATTTTCATTAGAGGTTAGTTCAAAAAATATCAAAAATCACATTTCAGTAAAATTCTTACCGAGAGAAGAGGAGCCCTTATGGATGAATTCGACAATCGACTGGATCAGTGGGCTCTCGTCCCTCGCCAGATCAGGAATCTGAAATTCATTTGAATCAGTTTTGAAGAAAAAACAAGAATTTGCAATCGAAGTTTTTTTTTTTTTAATTTATAATTTTCTCTCTAGTCTTCTGTATTTCATATACCCACTTCACACATCCATTTGTAGATCACTCATTTCTGACAAAATACTATCATTGTAGAAGCAAATGTAGAATACCAAACACTTGTTTAGTGCTTCAATTTCAGATGTGAAAACGGCATCCCACCTTGTTCTTGTCAGCCAAAAATCTCCAATTTCTGTACTCCTTTCGAACGGCCATAGGAACGTGTTCGAGGGTCATCAGCTTGTCGAGGATCTCCAATTTGAGCTTCATGTCCAGAGTCACATCTGACAGCGTCTTCTCGAACAGATAGCGAAGCCACTTCCCATTGCCAGTTTCATCGATGCAGGAGAGAAGAGCGTTCGCCTAAAGTTGGTTGATTTTTGCTAGTGGAAATGACAAAATTCTGCCAACCAAATTAGGATTGTCATTTTTCGTCTTCGGGACAGCCTGAGGCATCATTCTGACGTCTTGCACGTAGAAACGAAGACAATTGATCAAGTTCAATCCTGAAATTAGCGAAAATCAGTGGAGATAAAATTTAGAATCGAAAAATAAACAAGTGAAAGAAATCGCAATGCACTGCGCATTTTCTTTATCGTGAAAAGAGATTTGTTCATTCATTCATTTTTTATTGTTCGTATTTTTTCCTTTTTTCATTTTATTTTTCAGTTTTTGCTTATTTTGTTCATTTCTAACTCGACTTCACACGTTTTATGGTAAAATTGTTATTGAGGATAGTGAAAAGATATGTGTTTAGAGAATCAATTGGTAGAATCAGAGAGAATCTAAATCAAGCCTCGTTTGCGGGCTCCCCTTTTTATTGAAAAATAGGATCAACTAATCAAATCTCCTAACATTAAAAAAATGGTAAGGTATGCAAGGATATAAAATGACGTTATCGTACTTCGTTGTTGACGTTAACATTAATGTTTATATTAGTGTTAAATAGGTTCCGCAGTACTATGTTCTTGCGCTCGACAACCCACGAAAACTAAATTTTATAATAATTTAAAGCAAGTTATGGAAAAGGGTAGCAAACATTTCTTTTCCTCGAAACGTCGAGTTCAATGAGATTTCAAACGATTTTCTGACTTATCCTTTGACTACACTTTTACGTGAAGTTAAAGCTTCAGAAGCGGATAAGTCACGAAAATCAACAGAAAAACGTAGCTAAGGATGTACACGGTCCGTAAAAATCAGGATCCGGACATTCCAATTTTTTCGACCGGGACTCGAACATTAATTAATGCCCGAGTCTGGGTCCATACATCCCTGAACGTAACATACCATCGAGGCTGGACGATGGGCGCCGATCAGCCAAAAGAGAAAATGGATAAAGAACATTCTATTTTCCAGAATTCTGCGTTCACAAATTCAAATTTGGTCGACATTCGCTTTTACTATCTGTTTTTCTCTCTTCATTCCTCACGCTCTTTCGCATCCAAGCATCGAGAAGAATCTCTGGGCAATGCTAATTTTGAACTAATCTATTCGTTCTCTATCATGCATCAGGTTTTGTGTTTGTCAGGCTTGTTATTTAAAAAGTCACTATTTTGAGCAAGCATTAACGGAACGAACTTTCGACAAAATCCGGTATCTTCTCTAACGGTGTTCCGGCGTTTTTTTTTTCTAGGAGCCCATAATTTCAGTATTTTGACGGATTAAAACAGTTGAAAGTTCTGTGACATTTATAAAATGTCTGTGTCGTTTCCCAATCCTCTTCTTCGTACATTTTTTATTCGTAGTCGGCCGCATTTATTCAAGCAGCAAACTGACAAAACTGATAAGAAAATGGGCAACTGATAAAATTCAGCAGAGATGAATTGGCGGAGAGGAGAAGAACGAATGATGTAGGGCCGTTTGAGCAGAAAAGACGTTCTCTGCGCACACACAACCTGTGCCTGTCAGACTTATCACACATTTTACATTTCCTATTGATATTTTTCACTAACAATTTGATTGCTATTTTTAGCTTCTGACTATTTTATGGTCCTTGTTCTATCTTTGTTTGGTTAGGAAGTCTTGTATTGTGGATACTTCAAAGGTAATCGTCTGGAAGAATTGATGAACAGTTTGAAAAATAACGATCTCACAGAAAATGCGGTTTGAATTGTTCATCGAAATTTTTTCCTGATTAGCAGGCCTAGGGGGTACTTTTGTCAGGCGAAGAAAATATACGAGAGTAGATTGCACGAGCGAAATTATCGTTTATGATTTCACCATGAATGGAGAAGATTTGTGAAAATTTTAGGCTAGAGATACAAAATTGCATAGGAAATATTATAGAGGAGTAACTCGCAAGTGATCGCTGACGATCGTCCTTCCTAGGTCTGATTATCTTTTAATTTCATGATTTAGCTCTTATATATAATTTCATAATATTAATTTCGTAATTTCACGATCCTAGCTGGACTCAACTTCTTGTCAGCCATCGACTTCGCAAGAAGCAATTCAAGAATTGCACGAATCTGCAAACAGATGTAAAAGTCCTGAAGACCTCGAAAACAGCTTTCCTTCTGATTCTATTCCCACTCATATTGATCTTCGCGTCATCCGTCATTCCTACCAACTACTCGAGTTCAAGATATGGCTCTATTACCTGCAGTTCATCTACACTCACTTCTATTCTGCTTTGCGAGAAAATGTAAGCTAATTTGGAATTTCAAAAAGATAAAAAAGAAAAAAACCAACCATATTAATTTTCCGTCAAAGCAACAATGTTGCACCTCCTTTTGCAACTCGCCTTTCTTTTTCCATGTTATTTCGCTTACCCTCTCTCTTTTTCGTCTCTGCAAGAGCGTATGCTATCTCGCCACGTGAATAGAGTATCCTTGCGGACGAAAAAGGGAAGGCGGGACATGGGATAGAAAGGGATGCAAAAAGTGTGCAACATTGCTGTTCTGACGGAAAATGAATACAAAAATTCACATCGCGCGCATTTCCATTTTCAAACTTTCCCGTGCATTATTCGACAGTGCGGCGCGAAGAAAGGTCGATTCGAATGCCTCCTTCTCCTTCGGTAAGTCGCGCGTTTGTGCAGCAGAAAGTTACGTCGGTACTCATCCAAAATTCAATTTCTCTGCAAAAGCACTTTTCTAAATTCTTAACGTTTTTTTTTTCTTCAAATTCCTGACAATTGTATATGTTCAGGTTGCTCAGGTGAACAACAGGCCTGTGGATGCAGTTGCCAAAAATGAAAATCCCTCGGCACTCGAGACGTTGCGGATGCTTGCACGGGTGGGTTCAATCAAATTTTCAATAATCCCCTCCAACACATTCGATCAGCAAATCGGTCTGCAGGAAAAATAGTGTGCATCTTTTCGAGGAATTAGATGAAGTCTGGCTTTTTTTCTCCCAGCCTGACGCTTTTTTCTGCTGCTGTTATAGTTTTAAAGAAGTCTGTGTGTATGAGTCGTTTCATTCCTCGTCCAACTCATTCAACTAACTCATCATGTCTTCAATTTGAGTTGTGTGGCGCGTGCTGCTATTTCTCGTGCCCTCCTCTGCCTTCGGAAATCACCCGAAAAATTGCCTTCCATCCGCCTGCCAAAGGACAAACCTACAAACTCAAAGAAATGGGCGCAGATGGGAAATGGAGGGAGGTCGACAAATTGACAGAGGTTGGTGAAGTTCATTTTCAAAATGATTGGGAGTTTATCTGGACTTTACGAATGTTCACTTTTGAAACATTAATATTTATTTTAGCAAAAGCATCGAATTTCAGAAGACAAGTCCAACACTGCTGCTCGAAGTGAGGCAACTCAAGAACACGTCTCCCACTGCCTACCAGAAACAGCTCGAATTGATTACAGTAACTGTGCACTCCTCGTTATTTTCAATTTCTCAATGTTTCAGGCCTTCAAAGTGCAGACTTCTCTGAAGAACACCCTGATCGGCGTGCTCATTAGGCCGTCCACCGTCTCAATTTTTCAGAGACTTCACAATCAGGCAGGCCTTTCACTGTATCAAGCTTCCTTCATTCATAGTTCATTTTCCAGGTGATTGTGTTCTGCCAGCCGAATTCGTCCGATCTGGGCGACTTCTTGCAGCCACTTTCCAGCATCAGCCTCACCACTCTCGCGCACATCCTCGAGCATCACATCTATGCATTCGACTATTCGGGGTGAGAATTTATAATTTCTCTGAAAAATGCCGATTGAAGAACATGAAAAAATGAATTTCAATTTCAAAGCGAAAAAGAAACGGAATTATGATCATAAATCTCTCAAAATTAGCAATATTGAAAATTTCTAACATTCTTCCAAAAGAGAATTCGTTCCTATTAATTCAATTATCTTCGATCAGCTTTAAGATCATTTTAATGATTGATTAATGAAATGCTCTTCGTTTCAGCTATGGATTCTCCTCTGGCGTTCCATCCGAACGTGGCATTTATCAGGACGTTCGTGCTGTTTACGAGTATATTCTCAGACAGAGGCCGAATTGCAAGGTCTGTTTGATTGTTTCTTCATTCACTTGTGCTCACTACTTACTCATTTCTTCCTCGCAGATAATCTTGATGGGCTATTCAATCGGCACTACAGCAGTCATCGACATGGCCTCTGCCTGCCCACCCAATCTGGCCGGCATCGTTCTGCTCGCCCCGTTCATGTCCGGACTCAGGCTTATCAGACAGACGCCCGATAAGGCAGAGACAACCACCTGCTGCCTCGATCCTTTCAAGAGGTCAGCTTGCGACAATTTTCTACGAAAATAACGGAGAATCGGATTTGGTCAATTTTGAACGAAATGTGCTAATGCAATTGAAGATTGCTCATGTCAATTCTGATATGCAAACGCTTTATAGAAAGAGTTTTCAAATGTTGCATCTTCCAAATTTGAGTGTGGACAAAATCAGCCACATCGCTGTGCCAGCCCTGGTAATCCACGGAACGAAGGACGAGATGGTGCCTGTGTCGCACGGCATCGAACTGCACAATAGACTCAGAAATCCGGTTGGTATCTCGATGATATTTTGATGGTATATTAATGGTATCTTGATAGTTTGATGGTTTATTATTATGCAATGCTCTTTTTCTACAGGCAACAATAATATGATAACAGAACGGCATGGACGAAACACGTTTTTCGATAATTTGATGGAACGATTTTTATCAAATGACACTTAATCTATAGAGAATTTCCGTCATATTGTAGGAAAAGCGTGCAGTCAATACCGTCCTGCTCTCAGTTTGTGAATGCCTCTTCTACATCAAGAACGAGAAAATTACTCGATCTCCTTTCTATTAAAAATTGCCTTGATTTTCTTAAAATGTCATGCATTCAAAGTTAGTTCTTCTAGGTCACTCCATTGATACTCAACGGGGCCAACCACGAGTCGATCTTCAACGGAAAGCATCCCGAAGTCTTCAGTCGCATATTCAGGTAGACATTTTTTGCTAGAATGATAAAAATGAATTTATTTCTCAGATTTCTGCTGAACGAAGTGGACAATGACGCGGTGCGAATGGAGGCATGAATGGAGAATTCGAGAAGCGACTGCATCATTTGCTCATTTCCTCATTCTGCTCAAATCTGCACGATCCAACGCATTTCCCAAACGACCAATCAACAAACGCAACGGTCTGCTTCCTCAAAACACTCGTTTCTCCTTCGAAACATAATAAAGATAACTAAATAAAATTTAAAAGCGTGGATAATTTTTCTGAGGCTTTATGAAGTGAACTTCAGAGCTGTTTTATGAAAAAGAAGGGAGCGAAGATGATATGAAAGTTTAAAATTTTATTGAATGTCACTTATTTCTCAAACTTTGTTTTATGAGACCTCTGGACTTGCATTCGAATTTTTTAAAGATATTTAACTATTATTTATCATCAAATTCTCTCAGAAAACTTATCATGAATCCTGTCGATTTTTTGCAAATATTTTGAAAAACGCTAATCAATACTTGCCAAGAATCTCGAAACTTTCTTAGGCCTTGAGGATTAGTTATTTATATCCGCAGAAGCTCTATTCGAACTCGTTTTTCAACCAGATTCAGTCTGAATCGAATCGAATCGGTTCAAACTCAGACATCCATCCTTTTCTTCTCTTCTCCCCTCTCCTCTCCTCTCCTCTCCTCTCTTTCTTCTGTTATTGTATTTCTTTCTATTTCTTCTTGCAAGTAGTGCGGCGTGAGACACCTTTTTAGGCACAAATATTTGTAAGAGTAGCCAGAAAAAGTGAGGGAATTCGAAGAGATTTGCATTGCAATAAGCTTCGACAGGCTTTACTCCCTTTTCTTTCTGCATGCAGACAATTCCGAATAAGGCAAAACATTTCTGGACGTCTGTTTTTGCGCGCGTCCAATAATAGTGTATTCACGTAATTCTTTAGTCTTTCGATTATGTCATACTGTAATCTCTTCTCCTTTCCCTTCTTCCCTTGGTACTTCAGTTGAGCATGACAGAAACGTGCAGACGTGCTGTATTTCGCCTTTCATTCTTACTTTCATCCACTTGTTCTCTTCATTCTTGCTTTGACTTTTGAGTTTATTTTGATTCACCTTTATCCTCGAGCAGTTTCACTTTCTTGACTTTGAACCATATCATCTTTTTCAGCTACACTATTTCCAAGGATTTTTTCTGCTTTCGAATAATTTTCGATTTTTCATTCGAATTCTGTCCCAACTAATGGATGAACTTCTGTCGCTTTTCATTCTGCAGTTGCTGTTCACTCGGGTAGCAGGTAAGAAATTTCGTTGTTTAAAGGTTTATTCTTATGACTCCATAAAAATTTGCAAATGCAACCTAATTTTGCAAATATTCTCTTGAAAAATTCAATGACAAATACTGCAGCTTTGTTCAAATAGAAGAATCTATAAAAAGAATGATCGTTTTCAGATGGCTGCTCACCCTTCAACATGGAGTCGGGAATTCCCCTCTCTTCGACTTCCCTGAGTTCAGCCCCATCCACATTCCTGGGTGCATCTTCATCGGCACACGGATCCGGATCATCTTCCAGTGCTGTTGGCGGCTCCAGTTTGCCTTCCATCTTTCCGACCCAGTCTCAGCCAAATTCGCATCGAGCTCGACTCCCCGTGCCGAACAGCGTCGATCGAATCACCCTAGCTCCTCCAATGAGTAAGTTTTCATGATTTTGCACTTTTTTCAATATCTCGTGCAAGTTTGAAAATAACGACACTATTTTCAAAACATGAAGAAAGACATATAACCTTCATCTACCGAAAATTGATGTCATTTTAAGGAAAAATTCATTCCGTATTCTTCAACTTGCCACTTTAAAATACTTTGAAACATAAATTTCATTTTATAAGTTTTTTTTCTATAATAAACTCTTCAATTTGAGCAATGACGGGTTCAACGGGCCCTCCCATCACGGATCCAGCAGAGCTGGCCTGCTTCAACTTCGACTTGGACTGTCGATGGAGGAATATCGAGGGCATTCTCGTCGACGAACTCAATTGGTATCAGGTAAATCAGCCAAATTATGTTAGCACTTTATGTACAGGGTGAGCCATAAAGCCCGAATATGAAACGATGAAGCAGTGACCAAGATCCTATGCGACTGTTGCACTAAATCGTAACCGGAAATAAAGAGCGTTCTACTGTCTAACTCTCTTTTTTCTCATACTCTCTCCAATTTGCATAACAAGGCACGGGATAGGGAGTAAAATAAATAGTAAAAAAGATTCTTTGCATTTTGGACTACGATTTAGCGCACAAGTTGCATAGGAAGGACGCGCTGGTCGCCACCTCATCGTTTCGAGCTCGGGCTTCGGCCTAAGCAGAGTATATAGCCCGATCGTGACCGTAGACGGGGTGGGTGGCATGATCGACTGCACATTTTTGATTTAGTCCCCCTTAAGATCTATTATTTCATTTGAAAAAAAAACATTCCAATTCAAAAATACACATGCGCATAGAAAATAATTCGACAAAGCTAGTGCAGCAAAGAATTCCAGACGTTAATTCATGATAAATGAGATTTCAGGGAACTGGGATGTTGGATCAAACTCGTCTGCAAATTGCCACTTCTACACATGTTAGTCCAGGTTAGATTTCAGAGTAATTTTTGAAAAATTTTGAAATAACACTCTTCTCGCCATAAAGGAGGAGGAGGATGACATTTTTGTGTCAGAGTACTGATTAGACAGTATATTATTGTAAATTCTACACTACCTTTTCATTCCTTTCGCTATCTGCCTATATTTCATGCTTAAAATGCGAAGTTATGATGACAGAAATTTCAAAAGGCGCATTCTCTTCTTTCTATGAAAGGACTATTTACAGAGGGGAAATACGCGATAGTAGCTACCGAAACGGTCCAATTGCCCACTGCAAAGGCAGTCCTCGTGTCTGATGTGATTGAATGCCAGGCAGGAAATGGACAACTCCGATTTATGTAAGCTGATCTTCATGAGTTAGATTTCAATGGGATTTTAGGTATTGGACATCTCCCGAGGTTCGCTTGAAAGTATGCTCCAAAACGACGAACCGAATTTTCCCCGACTACAACTTCTGCAGTCCTCCAATCGAGACGGGCGACCCAGGCCCGTCCTTCACTCTCATTCCCTCTCCCGACAATGAGCCGTTCCAGGTCAGATTTTCTACTTCAACCCATTTTGCATCGTATTTTTGAGATCTAGCATTTCAGAATGAGAGGATTTTAATCGGAAATAGCTTCAATTAACTAGTTTTAGTTATTTTTCACGTTTCGGTAAATGAGCAGCTTTCATTTATAATTTCAGATCTATATTGTCGCCGAGAATTTCGTATTTCACGCAGCTAATTTGCAAGGTGGATTCGCGATCATCGATTCAGTTGAATATTTCGCAGAGATGTGCGGAAATGAGGCAGGCAAGACTGAAGACACTCAAAATTCGGTAATTCTTCAAATCTTTAAACCTGCAACTTGCATTTGGCTGTCCTGACGCCATCCTTTTTTCAACAAATAAAGCGGAGCATTTCTTTCTCCTTAAGTAAAGTTCCCAAGTTCTGCTCCTTGCAAAAATGTATTCACTTCAAGCAACGGATTTTTTCGACTAGAAAATGTTCAAATTTGATTTTTTCTTCACACAAGTGTTACTCACATTCTCTATAACATTTCTGTGCAAGAATTCTACCACAAACCGAGGCTTGGCGTATGTACTTGGGGATTCTACCCTTAGGAAAATGAATCGTCATATTAAAAAGAAGGAACCGGCATTGCACCGTATCATAATTTCCAAAAGTCCTTTCAAATATTGGTCTTTTCTCGGAAGTGTAAGAAATTTCAGAAAGATGCCGGCATTTTCAAGGCACATGATGCAACAGTTGAGGAGACAGGAGTAGTGGGGCAGTCGAGTTCGATATCTGCAGACACTGACGACTTCACGGAGGACCCTCTGCTGGATATTTCCAATGCGTCCACGCCTCCATCCACACCCATTCTCTCAGAGACATTCCCGACACTCGCTGCTGCTTCTGCTTTCGATGAAACCAACTCCGTCACAAATGGACCGAGCATTTCATTTCAATCTGAAGTGGACGAGGATAAAGCTGGTGAAGAGAAGCAAGAACTGGGTTTAATGGTATGCAAATTTGTATTTTTCGATATATTGAATAATTAGTGGAAATTATTTAAATTTGGAACAAACTTGAAAGTGCGATGACATTTGCATACTTTCTTCATAGTCCCTACGCACTATCTCGTAACGTTGCGAAATTCCCAAATCGCTAATTCGTGAAAATTTGCAAAACAAAAGTTGATGATATTTTCAACAATTCAGAATTCCCCCATCCAGCTAGCCGTGAAGCGTCGCGGCCCTCTTCCGAATGACTCTGCCAACGTCGTGGATGCCGAAGTGCCTGTGACCGTTTCAAATTCCATTGACTCTGACTCGGATGATTCCTCTCTGCTGCCCTTCCAGTCCTCTGTCAGTAGTGACATGACCAATCCTTCCTCTGCCTCTGCAAATCTGCTGTCAAATTCAACCCAACTCGTTTTTGCCGATGCCTGCTCCGTTCTGATCTGCTCGTTCAGTCGATCGAATTCTTGTGCAAGGTAAGACATTTTTGTCAGTTATTATTTTAGTTTCAGTTTTTTTTTTTAAATGTTTATTTGAATGATTCGTAAAAATGTCGGCTTTTAAAATAGAACAGAGAACCAGAGATTTGGATAAGTAACAGGTGTAGACATTGTATCAGTCAAATGAAGTGACAGTTCGCGTGTTAAAGAACGCCTTACGAGAAATGCGTGTCACGACTATGCACAAAGAAGGAGGCTAAAGTGCAGAGAAAGAAGTCAGCGAGGGACAATGGAAAGAGTAGTACGCAATTTTCCGTTTCTCTCACCTTTTCTCGATATTTTTCGACACACGAATTGTCACTTAATTTGATCGAAACAATAGCTTTCTAGCATTTTACAGCTACGTCTATGTGTCTACTCCTCTGGCTCTCTGGACTATTTAAAAGGCTACAACAACTTATCATGATTTTAATTTTTTCTAAATCGTAGCATTTATTTTATAGATGGGTGCTAGATTCTGACTGGAAGATCTCGACAAAGCCGGTCGGAAATAAGCTGACTGGCATTCAAGGCGATGCAATGTCCCTACCTTACAGAAACGGTATGGTTTTTTCGTGATCTTTTTCAAATATATTATCTTCAGGAGGCTCGTTTGCATATATTTCGGGCCCTGTATTCGAAAATCGCTTGATGACGCCTCCGTTCAAACTGGATCAGAATGGATATTTCGTCTTCTCTTATCACAAGGTGAGAATTGTCTATCCATCTTCAGTTTATCTTTCCGAATTTGAAGGTCTATAATTTATGAAAATGGGCGAGTAAACTTTAGCTAATGTCAAAGCTGATCTTCACCGATTTATTGCAAATCACATTTCAGGTCGACAAATCCTCGAGTCTCCGAGTTTATGCTAAGCGGACTGACGAAACGATGGAGGACCTATTATTTGATGCTCCAAAAGTGACGAAAGATTCTCGAAGGTGGTTCCGAGAAGGCAAAACCCTTCCTGTTGGATCATATCAATACGTGAGTCTTTATGAAATTTGCTATCTTTGAAATGACACATTTAGATAGCTTTCGAGGTTAGAAACTTGTCTGACAATAACTACATTGGCGTGGATGAGCTGATGATATTCGATGTAAAGCGAAGGCCGATTTGTAACGATCCATCGTGAAAAATACTGAATTTGGACAGTATAAAATTCCTAAAATTTGATCTAAAGATATCCGAGCCTAATGATCTCATCCACCTCATAATGTCTAGTGCAATAATTTAGTCAAATCAAAATAAATTATATTCGTTTTATGCAGAAGAAATATTAGATTGTCCATACGTTTCTGAAATCTCCAAAATTCTAGCTTCTAATTTCAACGTTATTTTCACTCTTTGACGATAAAATATCATTGGAAAATCTGCCTATTACTTGAATTTTAAGAACTTATTGAACAACCATAATTTCTCGATTATTATTCCGTATTCGGTAATCCTCATTTCGCAGAGATTCGAAATTATCTTCGTATTTGATCGTAAGCGTTCTCTTTCCCACCTCCATTCTACAACCCTATCGTACCTCATTGCCTGAGGGTTGTGGGGAAAGCAAAATGTGGAAAAGTAGCAGAGAATGTGCGAAATAGTGGAGGAAAAAAGGATAGTGAAAGGAAGGAGCTGTGGGGACAGAGACCCCATTCCCCCCTTCGCCCTGCCCATTTCAAGGTCTGACCTAAATTTTCCCTTTCATTTTTCCTACTTTTTTCTCCGTGCACTCCCATTTCACCTACTATTTTGTCTATTTCTCTCGGAAGAGACGAAGGTCATCCAGAGAGAGGGAAGAGAGAGAGAGAGATGCTTCTCTCCTCTTCTTTCAAATCGAAATCCACGAGATCCACAAATCCCCTTTCGATATCCATCCCGATCCCTCTCTGATCTCATTTTATACCTATTCCGCGTTGTCTGAAGGGCAGGTAATATTCCTTTATTTCTGCTCTGTAATTTCTAATCTCCCATCCAATTCACTTTATCGTCAGTTATGTTGAGTCGGCTGAAGACCGGCTCGGATTCGCCAGAAGAGTCTGAAGTCGTCAGTTCGTCTGTACCCGATCCTCCTCTGGCCTATCCAAAGCCAATCCGCCCATCGCCCATTCTATCCGTCTATCAGGTCAACTTTGATTTGATTATGAGCAAAAGCTTTGAGTTACGAAATTTACTTCCGGTTTATAAATTTCATCAAGACCTAAAACGATGACTTCTTATTTTCGCTGACACTCTCGACTAAAGAATTAAACGAGAAAAGTGATAGTTTGTGTAATCGAATGATGTAATTCTGTCATTTCGATTTCGCCATTACTTCATTACAGTTGCCAATTTCAGGCACTCCTTTCGGCTTCTCGAAACAAACCGACTTCATCGATTCTGAGCGGTTCAACCCAATGGGTTTGCATCGAGAACAGGAGGAAAAGTTCCAGGTAAAAATTATACGACGAAAAAAAACTTTAATTGATTTTACAAAATGAAAACGACACACAATTCGGTGAAGTCCAGCTTATTTTTAAAATCAGTTTATGCAATGTAAATTAGAAAAAAAAAACTGATTCTGATGATGAATTCAATAGAAATTTCAGTCCTGTAATTCACCAGTCTTCGATCCAACCTCTGCCTGCTCAGACACCTACAATTATGAGGAGCAGCTCTTGGGCTGGCACGATGCCGAACCCCATTGAACCAAAGGTACAGATTCGATTTGTAGCCACAAATTCAAACCCTCAGCTTCTGAAATGCTCTTAATTTTTTTTATAGAATCAAAAGTTTCCTTTAAGATTACCGAGCTAAAATGAATTTCTATAGAGAATCTAACTGTTCATTTTTCAATTGCTAAATGAATATCTGATGTTCACTATAAATATTGTTCGTATATTCAGTCCATGGACCCCCTGGTCTGCGCGATTTGTGGGGATAAGAGCTCCGGTCTTCACTACGGTATCTACACGTGCGAGGGGTGAGTTCCTCCTTTCCGATTACGCGAGTTTCAAACCTTTCGAACACGCTGGCTCTTGGATGTTTCATGTTTCATGTTTCATTTGATCTGCTCCCATTCCCCTATCTCCCTTCCCATTCACAGCCAGGTCACTTTCTCTTTTGGTCTCGTTTTCTTTTCTTTTTCTTTTTCATCAAATTTCCAAATCTCCCCTTTCCTTGCGTGGCCTTGCCCCTGTACCTCTGTCCTCATTTCACTTTCTTCATTCCCCCCTTTTTCTCCGCGCCCTCTTTCACTTGACCTTCCCTCGGGCGATCTCTCTGGATTTCATAAATCGCCTCCCTGCTCTGCGTAACAGTTTTCCCTTCTCCCTCCTTCCCTCCATTCCCTTTCCCTTCCAACTTTCACTGTACCCTACTGACCCTGCAAATGCAAAATTGAGAAATACGAAATGCGGTGCGAATGCGAAATGGTCAAGGATTTTCAGAAGGGATATCTCTCTTTCTCCGCCTCTATCACGTTGCCTCCGTCTATCTCTCTTCTATCTGTATCTCTCCTTATCATTTATCCTTCAAATCCAAACGCATCAGTCATAATATTATCATAATGCAATCAACCAATCACACAAATAGCCGTAACTGACCAATACGTGCATAAATGCATAAATAATCTGAAAATATTACGCAAAAATTGATAATCATTAACATCAAAGATTGATAGAGCAGACAGACAAGCTGGACTTCATAGAAACAAAGCATGAAGATCGACTTGGTCTTTGATTTTGTGTTGGAAAAGAACGATGATATAACAAAACTAGAATAATTTACCGTCGAATTTTCACATTATGATCATAGCAGAAATTGCAACATTGAAAAAATCTAGCGAAAGCCACCGTGTCGGCCTACGGTAATTGAGAAATGGCGTTCTTTCATCTTTGAGTTCTAAAAATCAAGCATCGATTTTGCGCATACAAAAATAGCTCTTCAAAGGGAGAATAGGAGTGTCGAATTTGATTGTATCAATGTCATTGTCGGAGTGTCGCCCTCAGTACTTCAGTCTGTGCCACCCTTACCCCTTGTCCTGACTTGCATTCCTCGTTTCTTGTCGATCCTTTTGGTTGTCCTTGCGAGGTCAAGGCTGGCATTCAACTATTCGACAACTCAATGAAGAAGGCGTGCAAGGCTGCGTACGACAATGACAGACAGATCAACTGGTGCTAAATGAAACACACTAGCAGATAAAAGTGCAACTAGGCTATTAGACAATCTTCACGCTTTTAGTGATAAGATCTAGCTTGAAACTTTTGAAATAATCACTTTTTCAAAATGAGAGCTTTCTCTAATATTTACTGACGGATTTTCTGAATATTGATAAAAAATTAGTTTGAAATTGACACAATTAAATTATTATTGTGGATCCACACCACCCAATTTATTTATGCCATAATACTGACGACTACGTGTGAATTATTATGAACGGAAACGTGGAAATCGACGCGAAAAAAATCGTTTCACAAAAAGTCAATCGGCAAAATGTGGAAATGCAAGAAAAATGGAAATATTGAGAGTTAGGCTGAAAGAAAATGGCAAAGACGAATTGGAAAAAGAAGACTGCTTTCTACATTCTGCCAGTCGCTGATTGTAGAGGACAGGGACAGACTGAATTCGAATTCGCGAATTCAAGGTTTCCACTCAACTCAACCCAAGGTTTATGACTTTTTGACTGATTTTACTCTACCTTTTCTCTTTTTTTTCTAAATTTAAGCGCACGGCAATGCACATTTGATTCCTTTTTGACCTTATGACAAATTCTTCCCTAATTTTTTACATAGCTAAATTTAAAAAATTTATTTATAAAACACAATTTCTTCCGATCAAAATTTGGTTTCCATCTTCTCTTGTTATACAAACCCAGTTTGATCATGATCTTGTCTGCCCATGCACCATAATTGAGTCCGATCAATCATAATATCCTCCAAAATCCTCTTCCTTTTATATCATCTGGTTTCCCGCTCGCATCTGTGCTCTTACGAATCTCGTTTTCCATCCTCTGTCCTTCATTTGACAGACTCGCAAATTCGCATTGGAATCGTTAAAAAGAGCCACTTCAGTGATACTCGCAAACGATCACTGCATTTTCATGAATCATTTCGATTTTCTCCTTTGATTGCTAAATTCCCCTTTTTGTGTCTTTCTTTAACTCCCCCTCGCATCTGCTAGAAATGACCTTTTTCTTGTGCATCAGTTCTGTTCGCATAGTGCAGTTGGGAGGGAGGAGGTCATTTCTTCTCCTCCTCTCTTTTTGCCTTCGTCTTTTCGTCTGCTCTGCTAATGTTTTATTAGGTTCGACAGATGCTATGAGTTTTTCATTGAAAACTCCAACAAAATGCAAATGCAGCATTTTAGATTTAGACAAAATTGCGCGCTTATTTTGGAGTAATACACATATCGGTTTTAATTTCCCTCGAGTCATGCGATTTTCTCCGATTTATTTCGAGATTCAAATAAATCATATCAAATTCTCGAGCATTACAACTCTATCACCCATCATTTTTCATTGTAAAGCTCAATATTTTATGCTTGTTTTACCTTTCCTCTCAATGTTTTGATTTTCTTTCAACTCGCAACAAGATGCACAACGATATTCCTCGAGCCTCAACAGGGTTCTTGTTGTGCCGATGTTTGTAATGTGTTTTATATTCTCATTTTTTTTCAAGGATATTGCACAATTCTCTATTTTTCTTGCATCTCCTCCCTTTGTCTCTTCCCTTTCGTCTTGCCCCTTTCCGTCCCCTGCCCCGTTCAGTGCTTGTCTGCCAAGGTCGTACCGCACTGTGTA
Source organism: Diploscapter coronatus (assembly GCA_964036155.1). Lineage (NCBI taxonomy): Eukaryota > Metazoa > Nematoda > Chromadorea > Rhabditida > Rhabditidae > Diploscapter > Diploscapter coronatus. The sequence continues at coordinate 82,912,792 of OZ038422.1, read as the reverse complement.
CCGTCCAACACTCCAATCGTCCGACTGTCTTCTTCTTCTTCCCTTCCTCCCTCCCTTCTCCTTCATTTTGCACCCCTCGCCCTTCGCCTCTGCCCGGAGGGTTTCTTTCCAATCCCCATTCCCGACACCATTTCAATCCTTCCCCTTTATTTCATTACCTACCTCTCGATTTATTTACCCGCTGACTAACACCTGAGTTTGCTCAACTCTTTCATTCTTTCAAATCTGCCCTGTGCTCCAAGACATAATCGCGCACTTGAAGCTGAAATTCCGCATCTTTTTAATGGCGATGAGATAGAGCTTATGTGGGAGGCGCCTCTTCTCTTCTGCACCTCTTATCTAAAGAGAATCCTTTTCGAAATCATGCCCATTCGTCTACACTCATTCATATAAAAGTTTCGATGTTGACTCGATCTTCTTCAATTTTCTAATTGACCGTCATTTTCAGTTGCAAAGGATTCTTCAAACGAACAGTGCAAAACAAGCGCGTCTACACCTGCATTGACGGCAAGGCGGCCTGTCCCATCGATAGAGCCCATAGAAATAGGTACGGACTTTTCTTATTCTCCATATCGACTTACAAAAACCATTGAGCCTTACGATATCTTTCGTGATTTCCGAGATTAGCAATGTAGCTAGTATTTTATTTTATACCTAATCTAAAATAGCATGAAGAACAAAAGCATTAACGTGGTTATAAACTTCGATAACTCATTTGATGATCCAATATGGGTGTAATGAACTCAGATAAATTATGAATTGAAAATCGGTGAGCAAAGATTTCATGCCGAAAATATTTTGAAAATACATTATCATATGCTAGAGATTATTATGGACGCAAATTCAGATAATCTATTTTCAAATTTCTCAAGTATGAATTTCCCAGCCTTAGTACGTGTACGAAAATTCAGTTTCAATTCTTCTCTAAATCGGAAATTTCAGGTGTCAGTATTGTCGATTTCAAAAGTGCGTAGCTGAGGGGATGGTTTTAGAAGGTCAGCTCGATTTTGCTTCTTTTTCATTTTATATTTTTGCTACATTTTCCAATTTTAATTCAGATTCACTTCATCTCTTGCCTTTTTCCTTCTCCTCCTATTTATTTTTAGGTTGTTGCTCCTAGCAACGCGCGATTTTAAATCTGCTTTTCAACTAATATGAAGCTGAAAGAAAATGGATCAAAATCTGCGAAATAGCATTGCAATATGAGAAGAATAAAAGGTCGCGAAAAGATAAAAAAGAAAAATGATAACTCTTATCAGAAATTCTGAAAAACAATGTGAAAGATATCTCTGCTTGAAATCTTGAATTTTAAATTTCACTTTCTCGCATGAAAAGTCGCTTCACGATTTTTTCTCGAAATTTTATAGCGACGTGAAATCTAAAATAGTTTTAGCCTTCCTTCTTTTTAAATTTTCAAGATCTTTCTTCTTTCATGACTGAAGCTAATCTAAATTGAAATTCTATTTACTTTACTAATGATAAATTATGAGACTCTTATTTCACCTACATATTTTCAGCCGTTCGTGAAGACAGAATGCCTGGAGGCAGAAATGCGAATGCAATTTATTCCATCTACAAACAACGTCGCGAACGGTGTCTTCAACAGGAAAATCGGCCTGAAAGTCGGCCTTCGAGTGTCGTCACACAGAAAAATACGCCTCCGCACAAAAATCTTATCCAGGTACTTTTCGAATCTAATTTTTCCATCTTTAATATAGAAAAATATAGCAAATTAGCTTGAATTCTCGATGAAAATGATCTTTAGGAATTGATTGAAATCGATCGAGTTGGCCAATTGATCAATCTGAGAGGACTTCGAGTTGATCCTGTAGAAACTGCTTCTGATATTGCTCCTGCTTGCCAGAGGCTTAGCCGGATAGGTACATTGTTTTCATATATTTCGTTATATTTATTCAAAGCAATTGAGAAAAGCACATTTATTAATGAAAGATAATCATTGAAAATTTGATTGTTTATTATCATATTTTCAGGTGACGAAATAATCGAGCAATTAGTGCAATGGACGAAATCCCTTCCGTTCTACTCGGAACTGCCTGTGGATGTGCACACTCACCTGCTCACCCAGCGATGGCCAGAACTCGTCCTCCTCTCTGCCTGCTATTACGCTTCTTCCACGACACAGGCCAACGCTGTCAATTCCGAGGAAGCACAAGTCACTACAACGACTATCGACGGACAGGATGAGGTAAAAGTTCACATTTTATCATAAATCATTCCATATTTAATCTTTTTCATACGTATTTGAAATATAAGATAGATGAACGAAGTTGAAATTGCAAAATATCCCTGAAAGATACGACATTTCGTTTGGTTATGTGAACGTAGTAACTCATACATCTTAGCACAACTATTCTATTTCCTTGAAAAGGGCGTTAAAATCACGAACAGATTTGAAATGAAGAAAAACTAAGCCAAGGGAAAGTTGATTTTCATCTTTTTCCTATTTAGATCTCTTTTACTGATCCGACTGTCAATATTCTTCTATTGCAAAAACGACTATCGGCTGTAATGGGCAAGACGATCCCTCTCGAACATGTCGTCAAGTAAAATTTACTAATTGTTCACAAAAATATTATCTTTGATTTCAGAGAGGCTGGAATTTTGGTTGAAAATTTTACTAGTTTATTGAATTCGTATTCCAAGTTGAATTTGACGACAGAAGCCTATGTCTGCATTAAGGCAATTACACTACTTCATTTGAACCAACTCCCAGGTAAATTATTTTTAAGTTATCAAAATGCATTTCTATTTTTAGAAGGATGTGATAAATTATCAGTCGTCAAACCCGAAATGCGATGTCACGTTCAACTTATTCAAGACCAGTTTGTGAAGGCCTTGCAAATTGAACTGATTCAACAGGATAATGTTAGCAGACTCACAGATATTCTTCAATGGTATGCTCGGTTTATTTATTTTCCTTTAAATTTTGAGAAATTGGATTTGACATAATGACGTAATGACGAGACATTTTATCTCACTTTATTCATGCTGTCTTCGTAACTTGAATTGCGTCAATACATCATTTCGAACCATTCAAAATTTTGCAACTTCCACATTTTACCTAAAAATTCATGCATTGAAAATGCGAATTTTTGTCGTTTAGAAATTCTTTGCATGAGTAAATGAGCCGCGTTTGCGTTATTTTTGCAGACATTGCATCATTTTTATTATTATGCCATTTATGAAATGCGGCCTAGAAACGAAAGATGAAAATGTCATAATAAACATCATTGAAGAAGAAAATTTCAAAATTTTCTTGTTCTCAAATAATCGCCCCTTTGTGAAAGGAGATTCCGAGAGTCGAAAATGAAGACTGTATTTGATTCGAGTAATTCCCAAATCAATAGAAGTAAAATAGTTCATTTTCAAATCAATTTAAAGATGGAAATATCTATTTTCAGGCTGCCCCTTTTATCATCTTCATCCTCCGTGCTTCTTCACTCGAAGATGTTCTATCTGCCCTTCATCCTCGTCCAGCCACCTCGATGCTGTCCTTCTGTGAGCAGGCAGTCCTGCAGCAACACGCCAAGTCCAGCTTCGGATTTTTCCACATAACGGCATCATCCAGCATTTTATTACCGAATAAGGAAGATTAGAAAATCGAACAAGCTCTAAATTTTCCATTAGGCTAATCAAAAATTCTGTCACATGCTGTGTTCATATTCTTTATAACTGAGACGTAAGCCAAACTATATTCAGGTTGTACTTTGTTAGAGTTGATGCAATAGGAAGAATCTGAACATGGCTTGTGATCGAATTTTCTGATCATCTAAATTTGCAATTCCTTAGGCATTTTCAAAATTATTATTTATTCGGAACAAAACAAAAATCTTAATATTTTTCATCTTGACTCTCCATCTTCGTCCTGCAGACTTGAGCTCTTCCCTCTCTCACAATCAGAGTGAGGACTTCAAAGTCACCTCATCGTCTTTTTCTTCCCATTTTCATTCTCACTTCCTTTTCATCACTTTCCCTCCTCTACTCGTTTTCTTCTAATTCAATTCGCAGTTCATCCATTCAGTCCCAGTCAGTCTTCAATCTGAGGATGACGCAATTTTGCACCCTTCCCCTCTCCATTTTCTGCTCTCAATTTCCAGCCATTGTTTCAAGCCCCGCCCCTCTGCAATTTGGCAGTCGGATCTCCTTTCGTTTTTTATTCCATAGCGATTTCCTTACATGTTCTGCATATCACACGACTTTTCGAAGATACATTCAGATGATAGCAAACTTTTTTCTAGGAATTTAGACCTTTTAGAATCGTGCTTCGAAGCTAAATTTTAGTGATTCGTCTTTTTCCTATCTTCTATCAATCTATAGATAGATAGAAAGGGATTACTAAAATGTATCATTTAAGTACGTATTTTCAAAAGAGTTCGGATTCAGATTCAATTAAACATAATTTGGTTGCACTTTAATATTCGAAAAGTCGTGTGGTTTTACTTCAACTAGACTATTTCATACAGTTGCCCATAGCATATTATAGCCATGCGTTTCTATTCTATGCTAATTATCATAATTATCGACGCCACAAAGTACAATAATAACCATGTTTGGAGATGGAATAATTTCGATGCAATAATTATCACTAATCACTTATGACAGCCTAGATTCATGATTCTTAATCCACTTCTATGTTCTTTCAAATAAAAAATATTCTTTCTAATTTTCCATTCTCCTCGCAACTCCTCTTTCATTCACATCATCATATCGTAACTTCAGCCGTGCAATAACACTTCAATTCAGTTTCTACGGGGTATGATAAGGTCTTTCACAACTTCATTTTTCTTTTTTTTCTAATTAAAAATATTTTGGCCATTAATTGATTCCGAAATATTTTAACTATTATTTTCTGGCATATTTTTCCTTTCGTAGATTATTTTCATCGTTCTTATCCGGCCGCGAGTGTGCAATAATGTATCTTATAAAACGTTCATTCATTTTCCGATTTTTAATTTGCATAATTTTCTAAGCTTTTATGTTATTTTATCCCAGTGTTGTTTCAATATCTACTTCGATTTTAATAAAGATTATATGATTTTTGCGAACCAAATTCAAAATCGAATTGCTTTTCGCCTTCCTGTCCTATTCCTTTCGAGTATCAATAAATCAAAATGTGCATTGGAATTGTTTCGGCTTAATCGTCGTTTCTCAGGTTTTTGCTTCATGAGAATTCGTTTCCACTGGATACTGAATCGAATTGCTTTCCATTTTCGGAGCATTACACTCATTATATCTGATAATTTCTAAGTTCTCTCCATTCTTTTATTAGAAATGAATATTCTAATAAAGTAAAATAATTCTTCACCAATACTATTTCCACATCAAATTTTCAAATATCCTGTCCAAATTATTCGAACTTTCTAAGAAATTTTCAAAGTCTCTTCATGCCGTAACGAAATATTTGCATATTTTAGTGATGTTGAAATATGTATCGTCAGTTTAAAAATGTAACTTTTTGATGTCAACGTGGATAATTTTGAAAGAAAAAACGTTTCAAAACGAATAATTCATATTTGTTGTTAAGGAAACGGGGTCGTAGATCCAATCCCGAAACTGAAACAGAAGTAGAGGCGGAAGCAGAGCTGCTGGTTTTCCTTCTTTCGACCAGACCTATTCGATATTCTTCCTGGACTAACCACCAACCTCTGTAATTCAATATAATCGCCAAAATCATTTCTATTAACCTATATCAATTCAAACATGCCCCAAGCAGCATCGGTAAGAATTGTCAAAGATTATAGACAACTGAGACACGATAAATCACTGATTATATGCAATTCAGGATATTTTGTTATTCTTTTTAGAATAATTACTCAATGAATCATTGAAATATTGTCAAGCCAAATCAACTTCAAAGGACGTATTGCAATTTCAGTTCATAAATTTGCTATTTATTCTGTCTCAATTGCTCGTTCTTTGAAATGTTTAATTTTTCTAAAAAAAAACGTATGCATGAGGGTGATAAATTTAGATGAAAAAGGCTTTAGTGAATGATGTATAGATGAATCACATATGATTTTAAAATATTTTCCAGCCTGTTACTTTTTACAAGCTGTATCCTATTTTTTGATGTTCTAATGCTTTCCGAAAACACTAGAAAATTATGGTAATTTGATGTGCCGCACAGCATAACATTGAATAATTTAGCCATCCTTCTTAGGGGACTTTGATTTGGATGACATGCGATGATTACATCAGAATTGGAATTGCGATTGGAATATGCATCGCAAGTTTAACCGCATTTTTGACTCCAATTTGCGTGTATAAAAGTCGGCTGCAATTTAGCGTCATTCAATGTCATTCGAAATAAGCTGATGACTTGCTAATGACGGCAGGAAATAATTAAAACCAGAGAGAAAAAATGCTGTCATTTTTTCCCTTTGAATTCCATGAATATCATCTTAATGAATATTGATTGCAGTCATGTGTTAACTCTAATTAACCATTTTACTTCGCTATAAAAACTGCAGTTCCCATATTTTCGCATAAGATGATATGGAGTGCTAAAACACAGCCAAAGCCAATCTAATCCATGCTCTGATGAATTATTTTGCCTTCCATCTGAAATCTGCCTTCCCTTGCTTCGCGGCTGTCGAGAATTGATGAGTATTTAATGCGCCATTTACTTCCTCTTTTCACATATAAAAACCAATATGCTTCCAAACCTGAATATTATCATTTTCATCCGATGTCCAGTGTCTAACTTGACTATCACTTTGCATGTAAACATGTAAATAGTTTCTCGTGAATTGGCGGGTGATTCATGTCATTGCGACATGCAAATTGCCTCGCTGCATCAGTGCAATGCACATTTTCTTCCTTTCTGCCTGTCCTGGAGTGTTTTGCAGCAGCAGCTCAACTCCAATTCATTTCCATTCATTAGCATCGCATAGAGCATCGTCCTCCTTCGTCATCATCCACTTTTTATCCTTCACCTACAACCCCTTCTTCCCTTTCTCTTTCTCACACAGCTTATTATGCGTCTCTTTATGTGCTTCTGCCTTTTCTCATCAATCCTCTTCCATGTTACCTACCACTTATTTACTGCCGTTGGTTAGGTTCATATCCCGTGCATTCTAGGCCTCTGCCTGCTGTCTCAGCCTCCAGCCTTCATCCTGGCTTCCAACCAACCCTCCCCATCTCCGTCAGGCAAACCACCCATGCTATCGTTCGCCTTCGGTCGACAATTTTCGCCGTTGAGCAAGATGTTTCCTTCTCACAAGCGACCAGGCAACCTATCTCCGTATTACATTACCTCGGCTCCAGATTCACCGACGTCTCCATCCATGGGTCGCAGTGCATCGCAGTACAGCAAAAATAAACCACATCGTCCCCTTGCGGCATGGTTTTAGGCGTCTTTTGTTAAATCAAAATTTGGCTCTAAATTTAGTTATCAAAATTTTATCACACATTCTCTCTGGTCTTTAAATATGAAGTCCGATATTTCAGGAACGTCACTCAGCCTCTTCATCTCATCTCCAACCTCGAGCGCTTAGACGATGTCGTTCAGCTTCACCGGCTCCTCCACCAGGTATCGTATTCGTAAGTGGTTCTGGGTTAGAAGTGAATTGATTTCAGGAAGCCCCCAATCGCCACACAGCGGTTCGCATCATCACGGACGAGAAACTGAACTATCAGCAGAGAAGAAGATTCTACTTCGGTAAAAATCGACTATTTATACACTATCGATCAAAGAAATTGCTATTAGTCCAAAAAATTTGGATGTCACAAAGATCTATGGGTTGAGCAAAGATCATGCAAAAAAAACATGACTATTACTCTTACTATATGACAGAAGAAATCACATTTGTCTTACATAATTTCCGTTTGATCTATGATTTCGGTTGCGCGTTATTATGTCATCAAAAATGTTGTCGAAAACTCTCACGATTACTTATTCCGATAATTTTCGGAAATAACCAAACATCGAAAAATCGGAAGCAGGCAATTTTGTGTTTTTTCTGGAAGTGAAATTGTGGGGTATGAATTTCAAGAACACCCACTGCCAATAATCATTTCATATTTTGTGTTTCCTTGAGCATTTGATATTTCTTCAAACCTTCAAAGGAAATCATTAGAATTTCTTAAAAGGAAATGATGATGTAATGCGAATGCGCAGATATGCTGTGATTGAAATGTGATACAAGCGTCCTAAAGGGGAGGGGGATAAGTTGAGTCCTTGAATCCATTATCCAGGTCTTGTGACTGAAGACTAAACATATTTTCGGAAATTTAAGCAGTGGTTTCAGGAAATCGTGGCAAAAGATTCCGAAGTCTACGTTTGGCGAGACCGTCATGTCAAATCTCGTCCAGAAGATTGGATCTAATGCATTTGGACCCGACCCAACTTCAATAGAAAGACATAGGTAAAATTGATAGAAAAAAACGTTTCACAGAATAAATTCACTTTCAGAAGGCAAGTAACAGATCTGATCCAAACCTGCATAGATAATTTGGATGATCTCGAATCAGCCATCAAGTCATCGATTGAGAATCTGACTAGGGGACATAGCGGATTGCACATCAAGTAAATCTAAAATTCTGCTATTTTTTAAAAATAACCATTCCTTCTACAGATCTCGTCATTGGGAGGCTTTCGGTGAAATCTTGCAATCCTGTCTATTCGAATGGATCGGGCCGGGCAGAACGCACAAGGAAACGGTAAAGGCTTGGATGATTCTGATATCGTTCTTGTCCGATCGTCTGATGGTCGCAGCTCGCCATGCAGAAAGCCACCACAATTCTCCGATCCCATCCCCTTCGCCTCGCTCCATCCATCCTAATTACATTCTTTATGGAGAAAACTCATAGAATAGTTTCATTATCTCATCGCATTTTTCCTTGATATTCTTCATGAGCTCACACTAAAGCAATCAAATGTGATTTTATCATGAACATCCAGTAATTTTTGTACACACATCTTTATTCTGATAAAGTATTTTTTGCAATAAATAAACGTTTTTTTCAACTGAAGCATTGAATGAAATACCCGTTATAGGATTTGACTTATCATAGATCGTACTCGTTAAATCTGACCAGGGTGATATTGTAATAAATATTCTGAATAAATTAATGATGGCGAGTTGAGTTCTTTCTGAATTCTCGCTTCTGCGTCAGAGCTTGGAGATTCTCAGTGGCAGTTGAAATCGTTTTCTGGTCTGACGATTCTAGCAAAGCTGCTCGACGATAACTCACTTCAGCATCAGAATACCGGTGCCATCTCTCATAGAGAACACCTAAATTGTTCGGTGAACTTCATTGATTCACATAGTTTCGACTCGTACCTAGATTTGTATGATACAACGAATTTTCGGGACTTATACTGATGGCTTCTTGCAGCAATTGCTCTGCCATTTCGTAATGTCCTAATTGACCGAAGCAGGAACCGAGTTGAAAGAGAATCGTCGGTTCATGAGGAAAGTTGGTGAGAACAGAGCCTGACAATGAAATTGCAGATTGGCAATCATCCAATTCATCCAGAACAACCAGCAAATTGATCCACGACTTTGTATGAGTAGGGTCAATCCTGAAAGAAAATATTAATTTTAGATAGTGCTCGTTGAAATAAGTTAAGATTATCAAACTCTTCTGCTAAATTATTTTGATGTCGGACCTAGTAGCGTTTCTCCAAGCGTTCATAGCCTTGTGCAATCTGTTGGTTCTCTGATAGAGATTTCCCAGATTGAAATGACAGTCAGCAGAATTAGGTCTCAATCGAAGCGATCGGTCGAAAGACGCTTCTGCCTCATCGAATTTTCCCGAGTTCATCTGTGAGATACCCAGATTCATCCAGGCACCAGCGAAGTGTGGCTTGGCTTGTAGAGCTCTCTTCAGCAATTGCTCTGCTTGATCTCGTCTACCATTCCTCTCCAGTAAATTGCCGAGGTTATTCAAGGCTTGATCATAAGTTGGATGAAGACTAAAGAGAATTTTCTTAAAAATTTCATAATTCTCTTCATACTGTATTGCATTCCAGTAGTTCCGCTCAGCTTCAGCCTCATTTCCAAGATCGTTCAACACCTTCCCCAAGTTGTAATGAATCTTCGCATTATTTGGACAGACTTCCAAGCCACTACTGTACAGCGACAACTCATTTGTCCACTCCTTTGATCGCTGAAAATTCATTTTACAATCACGAAATTTATTATTCTTCTAAAGATGGTAACACTCGAAATTCATAGTTTGAATTTGCGAAAAGCAATACAGATTTGGCTTTTGGATATTTCGAATCAGAGTTTCGAGCATTACTAATTTCAAAAGATTAAATTACCGCGAAACAATGAGATACTGCCATCGCCATAATCACTAGACTTATGATCTCGAGTGATTTGTAGATCTTCGATAGATATTTGTAGGCGATTGCCAAAAGAAAACAATATCCAATTGACGGCAGATAAAGCACTCGTTCAGCTACGGTGAATCCGACTGTAAAAGCAATATTTGATGCAGGGAACATTGCAAGAGCACCGAAGATAATTCCAAACAAAATGCTTCTAAAATGATTATTCTTGAAGATTTCTCTTCAAACCACGATCAAACCTTTGATCCGAATCAGATAAGTTACGAACTGCATAATATACGACGATTATTACGACTGGTAGCAAAAGTAGAAGACCCAATCGAGGATCGGAATACGAGTTGATCAGTTGAATGCAACCCATCGAGTAATCGAAGCACAAAGGATAAGGCAAAATCAGCAAGCTAAGGTGGTAGAACCATAAATAGCCGATGTTGAGCCACTGAAATTTCAGTTGTATGAAATTAGTCCAAATTGTGAAAATGATTTTTTTTCATCTCACTTCAAATCTCTGTATTTCCAAATAGCCAAAAAAAATTACCCGAAAAATGGGATCATCAACGAAAGCAGCAGGATTGTCGAGCGAAGTGAATTTAGCAGTCTTGAACCCGTTGAGTGCCAATCGGATCAGAGTAAAATCAAGAGCTGTGAAAAATAGCACAGCACATCTTTGGAAAGAGAAATCCTTTCTCAAGATATCAACCATCATACAAATAGGCTGAAATTGAATCAATCTTTGGAATCTCTTGATTTTTTCTTACGAAGATCATAATTCCCTGTTCTTTGCTGAATATTGATAATGTTGCGAAAATAAACGTCTTTAGATAGTCCTTCGAAGTGTAGAACTTCAATGACAACAGAAGGAATAACGACATCAACAATTCAGCTCGACCCGTGATATTTGCAATCTGAAAAGCGTTCAATAGGCTTCGGTAGTTTGAGGCCAACATTTTACCGCTTCTGTATGAACTGGATGAATAGCGAAGATGACTGCTATGAAAAACGCCGTAAGATCCGATGGGCAACTTGAAGACCATGGCAGAATTTTGATCACACCATAAACTGCTAGGGTGCACAGACCATGAAGTGCCAAATTGACGATATGATAGCCGGCTGTTTGATAACCATGGAGAGCAAAATTCATCCTGAAAGAATTTCTGTAATTGATTTGTCTTCTTGAAAAAAAATTCCAATTTATTTCAGTGCTTATGCCGCCAGATGGTAACGAATTATTCAAGCAATATGCCGCCGCTATCTCTAAGGGTTGCATCTCAGAAATTTTCGGTTCAAATGTTCTGTCCACTTTCGACCATTTTCAGAATAGGATAACTTTCATTCGGATATCGCAATTGAGCAATTTCGTAATTTGGTTTGTGAATTGAATGAATGAAATTGATTGGTTTGTTGGGCGTTCTCTTTTCTTCAGAGGGAGGAATAACATTACTCGTCAATTTGCATACAAGCAGTCCAGTCCTCACAAACATCCAAATGTCCCGGGCCATTCGCGCCTGCAGAAATTGGTCTCATGGGGCACAGAAAATTAGAATAACTCTAGGATATCCGAGATATTAAACTAGTGAAGAAGCTGTACTCCATAAATTAAAAAATGTCGGAAGAAAATCTGTACAAACTGCATATTTTCTAGAAAATTAATTTGCCAGGAAAAATTCTTTTAGGCGCCAATCGGTCGGCCTGTTGCCTCGCATTTTCGTCAAATTTAACCGCCTCTTTCACACACGTCTCAACAAGGCTATAATTTGCTAGTCAGTTATTCTCTCCTGACCATCATTATGCAATTGAAAAATCCTCATAAACTTGGCTCTCTAGCATTATGATAATAAAAGTACGATAATGCTCCACAAATGTTCAACATCGTTAACTAATGATAAATTCTACGTCCTTCCCTGATAAGAGATTGCTGCATTAATACCAAATGGCCATGATGTGGGCAATCTATCAGCTGCTTCTATGCAAATAGCGAGCCTAATGCCCATTAGGAAGTAATCTCTTCCCTCCACTCTCAAACAGATCCAATTCCATTTTATCCACCGAAAAGGTTCGAAGCTGCAAAATGATATCTTCTTCCGTACAAGTGATACTTGAACCATAAATCTGACTTGAGAATTCACAATATTTATGATTTCTGGACAATATTTCAATATTTTTTGCAAGCAAAATACTGCATTGGATCAAATACTGAAGAAGTCGACTGTCAAATTCAAGATCATCGTATGAGTTTTGTGCATTTTAGCTCATAGTTCACGAAAATCTCATATCTGTCAGTCTGCAGGTGTTTTCCAGACATTTTCCCTCCAGAACCATGCAAACCCAAATCCCATCTCGCCATCTCGTCTTTCATATTTATGGTGATGCGCTTTTTGCACCCTCCTAACCATGCCCTTATGTTCGCTTGTCCCACCTCGTTCAATATGCAAATTACTATCATAAATCTTTGAGTCGAGTAGCGAAGAACATGATTTTGTCTGAATAGGCTACCATTTCTGCCAAACAAATCTCGAATAGTGCTTGAACAAGCTATTGAAAAAGAAGTTCAAAATTTTGGAATTATTTCACTTGAAGAACGAATTTCTCATAAAATATTTTTAATAGCAGACTAAAATCAGTGATTTTTATTATGAGAATGCGTACTCACTCTCGTTCACTCATCTATCGTAATCCCTCACTCTCATTAGCAATGCAATAAGCCGTCCTGTCCTTCGTCTTCTCTTATTGCATCCAGCAAGCCGGCACAAACGCCGAAAGATTCTCATTTTCGGTTTAATTGGCTGCGAAATTGACGCTGCTCAATGACGAAATTAGAGAGGAAACGACCAAATGAATTCCAATATCGACAATGTATTGGGTCTTGAATGAATTCTGGCATGTTGAATTTCAACTTCAATTGATACAGACTAATAACGATGTCTTACGGTGATTATCGAATTTGGGCTTCAAACAGTAATAACCCAAATCAAAAAGCTGATCTTCACCAAATTATCAAAATTCTGTAAAGTTTGAATATAAGAAAATCGAGATTAGTGGATCTGTCGAGAATTATTCAATTTTCCTCCAAATTAGTCCTTCAAGTATTTGGATCTGCAAAATACTTGTGTTTCTTATTATTGCCTGTCCTTGCATTGCTCATGTCTTTTTCCATTCATTCTAATTTCCTCTTTCTCTGATCCCTCTTTATCCTGAATTGTCTTTGACTCTCATCCTTGGTGTAAGTAATTTGCCTCAAGTGCTTACGCGACACGTTTCACACGCACTTTTCTGACAGACGGCTGGAGATAAAAACAACCAGTAAAAAAGAATATTCATCATGGAATTTGAAAATTTTTGAATACTAAGTGCCTAATATTTTCACCATCAAGTAAAAAACATTTGCAAATTTTGGGATTTTTATTAAGAAAACTAAAACATACTATTGACCATTCCTACTCTATGAAGAAAACAGCTATTTTGAGTATAAATTACTTTTCTTTTTAAGAGTTCTTCCTCGAAAGTTCCCATCCTCATTTTGACCTCTTTCCCCTAATACCCTTGGCTTTGTTCGCTCGTAATATCACAAAAGCAGCACCGCTTTTCATGGCTGACTGCGTCGAATTGCCCAACAATTCGTACGAGAATTCAAAAGCCTAAATTCGGACAGAATGAAGAGGAGGAAGTCGAGCAGTTTGAATGAAAGGGAATGCAGGAGAATGGACGAGATTATGCATTGCGACTGAGATAAAATCCTGAGAGATTGGCTCATTTTCATAGCCAAATTAATGCGAACTGTAACCTATTGCAAGCAATATTCATCAACAAAAATCCGCTCATTCAATCAACCGACACAATATTACAGTCGCCCATCAATCATTCTTTCGCGCAATAAATGTGCCAACAGAAATCAGATTATTGCCCCAATAGCGTAATTCTGATATCCATAAAAGTAGCCAAATAACGAGTTCATTCGAAAAATATCCATATCTTCTGCTAAAATTCTATCAAGGTCCTGTTTTCATGCGTAGTGGTCATTCCCAATTTGAAAAGAAGTATTGAAACGAGTAGTTCGCGCGGTTTCAATAGAATTTGAAATGCGTTTCGAAAAACTACATGTTAACCTACACATTTAATGATATGTTTTGGTGTGCAAAACTTCTATAGCAAAAATAAGTAATGGAACTAACCAAAAAGTCAATGTAGTAACAGGACGATAGCTCTTGTGACTCGCATCGGATGATATTGGCCGACCCCAAAAATCACGAGTGAAGATCTGAATATTTCATTTTTTCTAGAAAGTAAATAAGCTTTGAATGTTGCCAACTATATGAGATATTTTCAGCTATTCATATTTTGCTTACATTCCATAGTGACTCCTTGCCATTGACGATCGGATTGTTGATAATCGTTTCAGCATCATCGAAGACAAAATCTCCATTCAGCGATGACAGAAATGGTCCAACAGAGAGAAGCAGCAGTACGAAATGGGGAAAATATTGATGTTTCGTCCAAAAATTGAACGTTTCTGACAATGGAGATGCTGTACGAGAGCCTGAGATCATCAACTATCAAAGGGATTTTCAATTTTATCGTTACCGTCTCGATCCTTCACGACTGCGTGCCGCCTTCGTTCTCGGTGATATTTCTTCATTTTAGCATTTCATGGTCTGCAAAGAAAATGTTTAGAAAAGAGAAAATAAAGTTCTCTGAAAAAAACGAAACAATATTTATGCTAGCAGTAAACATATCGGTATCTATTCAAATCAAAGCGATCCAAAAATGGGCGGAGCATAAAGTAAATAGAACAGGCCGAAAGAAGAGGAGAGAAAGAGTCTGACTCCTTGAGCTGAACGAGAGGGTAAAGAAGAGGAGGGGAAAGGGAAGAGGGAAATCGACACCCGACTGAGACTTAGAGTGGACAGAACCCAGGGTCTGGGCCTAGAGGCTAGGAGACGAGGTATTAGGGAATTCTTAGGGGCAGGAGAAAGATTCGGCTCATATTTGCATATCGAAGAGGGTCGAGAGTGTATTCGGCGAAACAAATCGGGAAACGTCGAAACTCTGCAAACTCCTGATTGGCACCAATCATTAGTTACAAATTCGGCGCAAATAGAATAAATTGGTTCTGAAAAGAATGGAGAGAGAGATGAGGAATTACGCAAGTAAAAAGAATACAAAAGACCTGACACAAAAGAAAAGGATTACTGTAAGAAGCGCATCATCGGGAAAATGGGGAGAAAGCAGATGCGCCAGGCCATAGGCAAAATAATAAGCGGTTGGGGAGTAATCTCGAGTCTGTCTCAACCCATTCTTGGCACTCTGGCAGAGCCCTCCCATCCCTTCCTTCACATATCCAAGGGGGGTTTGATCTGCGCTAATTCCTTGTAATCCCCATTCATAGATGACCATTCAAGAAAATACAATCACTGGAGCTGCATATGAAGAACGAGGCTTCTCAAAATGAAGTACAACTCACGAGAGCATCAAATGGAGACTCTTTGAAAAAAAAACTCACATTAGCCACGAATAAATTATGACGATGCATTTCTTGTCCTCAAAAAACACATCCAAGTACAAATCATTCTTGAAGAAGCTAGAGTCAGAAATGCATTTCTATCAAAAGAGCTGAGAGATTTATTATTCAGGAAAAATTCTTCAAAAGAATAGATACTCGGGATGAATAGATAAATTAGAGGATAAGAGGACATTGAATCTCGGAGAATTCGAAATGCGAGGAATTTTTTATCTCGATGTTTTGAAAGTCTCCACAAACGCGACTGATAATATCGCATTCATCACGAGATTTGAAAAGTACTGCAGCATGAGATTTGTACAAATCTATTATTGCTCAATTAAAGTTAGCTGACCACCGACTGAATTGAATAAAGAAGGAAAGAGGCAAAGAGAAGAGGAAAGAGTAGAGATGAAGTAAATGCCAGAAGGGAAACAAAATCAGCAGAAGGCAAAAGCTGAAGGATGAAAAGAGAAAGAGAAACAGAAAGAGAGGACTCGATTAGGGAAGAGAAGGGGAAAGAAACAAGAAGCAAATCTCCTGACAGCGTTTGATGGACAGAGGCAAATTCAGATGGACTTTCAGATCAAATCGAGTGTCAAAGAGTCGCATACAAACACTTTGACTATGAAAAGGCCGAATATGAGCATTGATATATCAAAAATTTTTGGAGATATTTGAAAATTCGTAATAAAATAAAATTTTCATGCTAATTCTGAACAACTTTTCGGAACATCGCAAGCTATTTCAGATTCACTTTGCCATCAAACTTGATTTAGACATTCATATCATAACTCTCGAGAAATAGATGTTATGAAGATCAGCTTTTCCGTAGTAAAATTAGATTTTATTTGATGAAAAGTTACGAAAACTTAGAGGGTTATTTTAGCCTCTTTCTCATCGATTTCGAATTAGATACAGGGCTACGTCTCTAATCTCTAATTCGATAATGCACTAATCAAACAGACATAATGAACTTCCAGCTAGATCTTCCATTCTAACAACATGGAATTATTCCTGCCAGAGGTCGTATTTCCTGCCTCGAGGTGTGAATAGAGATGGTCAGATACCGGAAGAGAGGATAAATTGGATAGAAGAAAGGGGGATGGGATCAGATGGGAAGAGAAGAAATCTATGCAAATTAGGCGAGGAACGGGACCGATATCTGCATCCTAGTCTCTAGACATCCTCTCTAACAACTACGACGACATAATTCGGTTAGACTTAGGATCTACGGATCTAGGGAACTCTAAGGAACGACTGGATGCAAGAAATGCAGAAGAAACAAGGAAGGAATGATGGAAAACAATTTGAAAGTTGAAGTATACGAAAAGGGTAGATGACTTGAAACTTCAAAGATTAGATCCTAGAGACAATTTTGTAGATCTCGACATTTAGACTAGGATTTTTCCTTATCAAGAAAGTCAATTCATACTAAACATCGAGATATAGCATAAAAAGGTGAAAACTTTTCAGAATGACCTGACGAATTACGCATAAATTGGCTTGACTTGAGCAGCGAATGGAGAAAACTGTAGGAACGGCCTTCAGAGGATCGAGGAATAATAGAGAAACTGAGGCTGTGGATTGCTGAGAAAGAGTGAGAGGCAGAAGAAGGGAGGGAAAGAAATGACATTAGCAAGAAACAAAAACTCGAAGTCCTTGGGGCCAATTGATGCAAAGTTGACGAGGCACAGACAAAAACTTGTCAATTTTCGAAGGAACTATTCGCAAGAAGAAGACTTGAATTTGTACTGATTTTTTTGAAATTAGAATATATACGATATCGAATCAAATCGAACGAAATTTGGAGGGCCCGTTCAAAAGTTAGTTGCAATGCAATTTGCAACTTGCAACTCGATAGAAATAGCATGGGAAATCAAGAGAGCACAAGAAGTAATGTAACCTGGTGCAATCGCGCTCTCTTCACTTCCTATGCTATTTCGAGCGAGTTGCAAGTTGCATTGCAACTAATCTTTGAGCGGGCTCGAATAGAATCAGTTTTAATGTCTCGCCATTACCTACTCGCTCTCATCCTCGAATGGTCGACCGATCTCAACGAATTCTGCTCTATCGTCCAACCAAGCAACAGGTCACAAACTGCTGAACCCTTGCTCAGCAACACAAGAGCTTCATGCCAAAGATGGTAAAATAGCTAGAAACAGAAATAATCCATGTCATTACAGAGCAAGAACATCAAACGACAAGATGTGAAGACGTACGAAAACGCTCAAATGCCCGCCGAATCACAAGGTGACAGAAGAAACCAGCATAGGTCAGGTAGAATGGATTGATGAACAGGCTTGTACAAGATTTTCTCGTCCCCCGTCCCATCAAAAAATTTGCCTCATTCAGTTTTCTCATTCCGATTTTAAAAAATTCGACCAATCACGGTTCGTTCCAGTCTCAGAAAAATCACATCTTGCACATGCCTATTGATGACTCCCTGCATTTATCACTGCTTGGTTTATGTCACCGGCTGTATCTGTCATCGGGTTGTAGTGTTAGGGAATGTAAAGGGAAAATGCTGATGATAAGCACAGTGGGGGTTAATACTGTAGACAGATGACCGGAAAAAAGCTTAAATACACGAACATACAGGCACTTAAAGAAGCTAATAAGTTTGATTTCAGAAACGGCAGCAACCCAGTGAATGGCTATGCGACTCTGCCACGAAACGGTGCACGCAGATTGTTCGACGAACGGCCACGGCTTCTGATCGAGACAAACCAACAGCAGAAGCAGCCGCAACAGAGAATGAGGGCTGGACTCGACAATGGAGGGACCTGGACAAGGAGTGAAGCTGCAAAGCATACGACCATCTCCCTTCCAGCTGCAAATGGCACCGCCAATAAACAGCCCGCATATCAGCAGATCAGGGAGAAGAAAAGCGGTAGGACAATGGAAAAAGGAATGTTGGAAGTGCACACAAATTAACACTGCCTTGTCAATATTTCCATATGAAAAGTATCGACATCGAAATAACTAAATCACAAAATCATGAATAACCCAAAAAATGTTGAATAGTTTTACTTGTACTGCAAAAACGCTGTGCAGTGTACGACCTGTCAAAACGAACATAGGAATAGAAGGAAAATGTACCAAGTTGTGATTTCTTTGCGCTCTATCCTCACTGCGCACTATTTTTCAAGAATCTGAAAATTCAGCAAAATAATCATTCCTAATAGATTTTCGTATTACATAGATTATGATTTTCGATTCCTAAAAAACTTTTTCATAAATACTAAACTAGTGTAATCAACAATTATAATGACAGATTCAAAGCCATCATTAGGGCGACAATTATGCATGTTTATCATGAACACGGAAATGTGAGAAAATGATCAGACTTCGATGTTCACAGACTACCAATATCATACCGTATCACGATATTCTTCATAGTTCTAAGGAACTCATATAGATCTTGATACATATCTCATAGACAACTCTGATGGCGAGTTATGTACTATTTCAGCACATAACCTAATTTCTAAACTGATTCATTTTTTTAATTGACAGATAAATCTTAACGCAAACGCGATTTTTGATTATCTGAAAAGTCGATCTTCTAATCTCGCACCTTTTGCAACTTCTATATATATATAAATTTAGTAAAGTTTCGCAAGACATAGGACGGGACATAATTGGAGTGTTGAAACTGAAATTATACTAAATTATAAGTTAGGCGAGTCTTATAAATACCAAGCTCATTGCCCAAACAACGTCTTGCACTGTTACTTGATCCATTGTTGTTTCGAAAGCGCTACCCTTTCTAAATCGTACTGTATTGGGATCATTTTTCTCAAATTGTTGTTCTACAGATTTATTATTATCATCATGAGCAATAATTCACAGAATCGAATGTCTTGGTGCTCTGAACCTACGCCTTATGCAAAGGATTATGACTTTTGTGAAGGTGAATTCATTTTTCAGATTACTTATTCTTACATACTATACTGCATCGCTTTTTTTATAAACCTCGGTAACGATTTACTATTTTAGACTTGTTAACATCAGATATATTATTTTACAAACTCATCATTGCGTGGAAAACTACCATACTTCATGGAGATAAAATTAGGGCAGGTTAGTTAAATAGTTTTATATCGATGTTATCTTCAAAAAATAAATTCATCTATAGGGCTTCAAACCGTGGTCATTTTGTATAGCACCTTATTAGTGCCGACTTTTATCGGTATATTTATGATGAATCGGTTATTTCGAAAACGTGAAAATTTTTCACAATTCGAAAAATTAATAGTCATCTTACTCATTCTATATATACTCTTTTTTATTTGTTCATTGATAGAGGTAAGTTTTATATTATTATTTTTATGATACGTTTTTCAATATATGCATTAAGCAGGATAATACTTTAGGCTTCGCTTATTATCTATGGTAAAATTTATCACTTTTGCTGCCAAGATGATAACACATCCAGAGTAACATAATTTAAAATTTTAGCCACTCGTATCAACCAATATTTATCTACAGTTTAAGCGAATCGTTTAAAATATCATCTACGTTGTTACAGAAAGTGTCAACATTTTGTGAAATAGTATGGATCGTATTGTTGTAGTTTTCCATACATTATTTTACCATAATGTCTCTACTGTTCTGTCGCAACTTCCAAATAACTATAAAATGCTACTTTATTTTAAATTTATTTGACATATAAAGTTGATTTAAATCTAATACAGTTAAAAGTTGCATTGACAACTGATAAATGGAATTGTAGGACTTATTGTATGGGTTATTTTCTAGTCTTCAAGATACATGGTTAATGATGGCCATAAGATTCGTTTCGGCTGAAGTTACGATATATAGAGCTAGGACATTTTCACTGTTAGAAATTCTTCCACATGCATGCCAGTTTTGATACAAAATGATTCAATTTAGTTGCCGTAACGAAAAAATAACTAAGCTATTTTCCATTATATTTTGGATATTGGTCGGATTTCATATTATTTTTGGCTGTATCGCCGATCTAATTTATTTTGCAATTGGGTGCTTGAACAATTATCAGATTGTTGACACTGCTGATATACAATTATATGCAACGGATCTTTATCAATGGATTGTAAGTTAAACGAATATTATCAAAATAAAAATTATTAATATCAATTATGTAGATAACTTTTTAGTATTTTTACGCTAATAAAGTTCCGGCTATAGCAAGTTGTGCTCAGACGATAATTAGCATTGTCGCGTTTATTTATCTAAAGAGGTGTTTTAAGTCGTATGGCAATCTGAGCCAAAGTGCAAAAAATGCTGAACGACGCTTAAATCGATACCTAATAGCGCATGTAAGTTAGTCTGGGAAATGTTGCACCATATTATGTTGAAAATGAATATGTATAATGTTTAGATTGTATGCGAAGTGGTAGCAAATGATTTCAGTATTTTTCAAGTATACAATTTCTGCCGTGTTTGGGACGATCAAAACCAGAAATTTATGTGTAGGATGTTCTCTTAACTTTTTAACTTCGATATCTTAAACACCCTGTGCAAAATTAATTATTTTTTCGGTGTAATAATTTTTCAATACGTAATGAGTCTATTAAGAGGACGAATCTGTGTAAATAATTGATTTCTCAAACTTTGTTAACACATCAAATCTCACATTCGTTTATATTTATAACCAATCTTTGGTTTAGAATGCAGAGATTCATTACAGCGAGTACGAAATGACTTATTCAAAAATAATTTTTATGAGATTTATAATTCCTAAGCTATTTTGTCCCCTTGTATAAGTCATAGCATAATGTCTCTTTGTTTATTTACAAACGGAAAAAGTCGAGAGATTCGATATATTTTGAAACGCTCTTACCCAAAAGAACGATGGTACCGAAAGAATTTGCTTGAAACAATGAAAATTGTTCACGATTTAACGAAAAATAACAAATTAACTAGTTTCATAGCTTCAAAGTTAGAAGTTTGAGATAATTTATTAGAATATTTTAGATACATGTTTTGCCGGTGCATCTTGGTTAGACAATGTGATAAATTATATAACCGTAAGCATTATCAATAATAAATTTTCATATTAACTAACAAAAGAAATGGAAGGCCTGTTTTACCAACATATATCCTGAAAACATGTGCTGAGAAATCCTAAAGGAACGTTCTAAATAGTGAATCCTTCGACCTTACCATTATTTACATAAATAATAATAATTTTTTTACATCGGATAGAAGGCACATGAATGTTACTTTGAATTCTTGAGAATAGAACTTGGCTAATCGTGCTTTAAGGAGCCAAAATACCCCTTTCGCGTTATGTGCTTAGAAAGAGCAACTGTAAAATTAGGAATTGTTTTCTGAATAAACCTTGAGCAGTATACTTTTCTAACATAAGAAATGAATTCACACTAGAATAAGTTTAATTTTTTACCAAGAAAGCATTTTAAAAACTTTCAGAATATTTCTGACTTTATTTACTTATATGGACCATTCCTCCAAATAATTCCCCTGTTTTTCTTAGTGAGAGGATTGGTCAAGGTAGTTTATGTGCATATGCATGTAAAAGAAAAGGGCAATTTTAGAAGAGCAACACTATATCACCGACTAAGAAAGAAGTAGTCAAAGTTGTTAAAGTCACACCTTATGGTCCGAAATAACTGAACTCGAATGGTATTTTATTATCATCACAAGCGCCAACAAACTGACCTGAAATTATGGTCAAATGTGGAAAGATGTTCTATATGTTAGGCAAAGTTTATACAGCGCAGACTGCTTAGTTTTTTCTTAATTGAATTGATTTATTCATTTTACTTTGTTAATTCAAATGCATTCCGAAAAGTTGTCGAATGTTCAATAAAAACGTTGCTTTTATTCATTGTTCGAATATAGCTGATATCAAAGTGTAACATCTTGTAAGATAAAACTCATAGCAATTCTGAAAACTGAATCGAGTTATGCAAAATCAGAAAACTATCCTTGCTTCAAAACCTTTCAGAGCTCGTAAAACGCGTCCAACTCAGGCGAGTAGGATCTCAAAATGACGGGCTTATTCATGTTCGCACGTGTTACCTGTTTAGAAATGGGTGAAAATAGCAAACAACAACTTAATTAGGCAATTATCGACGAAATTGGGCGAAAAAATCAATGAATCGACTCTTTAACGCATGTCTTGGCTTGACACGTACTGAATGATCATACTAAAGATTTTTGACAGGCCGTACACTAGTGGAGCGAATTTGCTACCTGTAACCTTCAGCAACGACGCAACAATTGAAACTTCGAAATTAAAATAAACTTCGGAAAGGGCGAACAAATCGGAGAAAAAATTTTTAAAAACAAAACAGATGAAGAATGAAAAATAAACGCACTGCAACAAAACGAGGCAAATGCAGCATCATTTCTCCATTCATTCATTGTTCGTTTCGCTTTTTTTAATTTTCGAAATTTTAGGTTTCTACGGCAAATCGACGCAGCCACGCGTCGATCAACTGCAGCAGCATCCGAACGTCAAGAAGCCTGCAAATAAGCCGACATGGCCGAGGAAGAAAAGCAGCGCGACGCTGAAGCTGCAGTCGAATGGACATCCGGATACTGATGGACACAAACCGGTGAGGGGTGGATAATGTAATGAACAAACGAACTTTATGAATGCCGAGCTTGTAGTCACGCAAATTTAAGAATTTTAGTTTGCTTGATATTTAAAAAGTGAACCAAATGAAGATCATCAAATCAATCATTTCAGCTCTCGTTGCTGGATCTGAAGACGTACACTCACAAAATGATAAAAGGGGCATTTTTCAAAGAGCACGCGTGCATTTTTCGGGGAAAATGTTCCTTTATCTAGGGACCGCTAGACATATCTTATATTCGTCGAAAAGGGATGGATTATTCATTTTTGAGTACCAAATTGAGTCCTTTATATATTCCCAATGAGAAAAACCGGATAAATTAGCATAAAATTAATTTTAAAAAATAGATTTGCGAAAATCGCTTTCGCGCTTCGTAGTGGCTTGGCGGTCCCTAAACTTTGATAATTTTGTGACACTCCGAAGCGCCCCGCTCTGCCCGGCAAATGGACGCAGCTGCAGCCGAGCGAATCTGCTTGTCTAGCACCGCCCACGCACGAGCCACTCGAAACACCGAAGAGACCGACAAAGAAATCGAGCAGCTCGGACAGCAGAGAAGCACAACAACAGACTGCACAGCCCAAACTACTTCTCGTCAATCTGTCCGAAAGTGCACGGAAACGAAACACCATCGGCAATGACGATGTGAAGAGAGCGCTTGAAAGGTTAGAATTAACTCATATACAATTTTACTTGAACGACGAGCGAGCGGGCGCAAAGCGTCTGCTTACTCGTCGTTTTAGTGCTAGCCTTCAGCTGGCTGTTATAATTTCAATTACCTCTACTAAATATTTTCTCTCAAATAAGCTAAATTTAGAGACGCCAAATAAATTTTTGGGATTGATACTCATAGAAAAACTTTATATCAGCGTGATTGACGAGGCTTAACCGGAATGGAATGTTTTTAGATCTGCAAAAATGGTTTAGTGGATGAAAAGTTGTGACCATTTTTATGCGACAGATTTTTTTTTGCAGTCGCTCTCCATTTGTTCGGCCAGCCGCTTTCAATGTTTTTCGACATGATACAACATTTGAATGAGGGAAAATCTAGTGTATCATACAGAAACAATTTTCAATGCATAATTCGAATGCTACTTTTGTCATTCTAACATTTCTACCTATGTTTCTACCAGATTTAAATTCAAAATCATGTTGAATCGAAATTTACACTATCTGGAAACTTTCACAAAACTTTATTTGAAATGAAATTCTGGCTCGCCCCTCGTCTTCGCCGATTCCTGAAATTCAAATTTTAAAATTATCCCCCCTTGAAAAATGTACGTATTCTATATGGTAGAAGTAATATTATCACTTTTTTAGTATTTTTAAAAAATGATTTTGTTTTGCAAAAATTCGTCAGATGAGGAAATGTTAAGGTGATAACCCCCTTTTGTTGTCAACAATTTCAGTTTGTGCTGTTTATCTGGCAATGTTCGAATTTTGCCTAGGCTTATCTTTCTCACAACAATATACTTAAGTACGAAATGGTTTTAGAGAGTTATCTTACTATTTTAAATAACCATGTATTTAGAGGAGTTCATTTCCCATCCTAAATTATTATCATTACTTCAAATTTCCCTTTGTAGAAATTAATTGCGAAGATTTCTACATACTTTATACAGGGTGCGGACAAATTATGGAGGCACCGATAAATTGAGATTTAACCCGAAATATTGAAGTAATCGAGTTCAAATTTTAAAAATAATTTATTGATAACATAACGATAAAAAATCAACTAAGAGTTTTCGAAATGGCCGCCTTTAGCGTTGATACAGGCCTTGAGTCGCTCGAGGAAGGCATCGATGACGGCACGCAACTAGTCATTGGACATTTTGTCTCATGCTTCGACAAGGAAAGACTTCAAGAAGCCGAAACTTTTGTGGGGAGTAGAGCAGGCCTTGGTCTCAAAGTATTACCAAATGGAATAATCCAATGGGTTCAAATCAGGGCTGTTGGAGGGTCATTCGGAAGAGGAGATGAAATCTGCGAAGTGAATTTTGCAGAAGGATTGAGTAGATTTTGACTTGTGGGAAGGAGCCGAATCCTGCTGAAAGCAGGAGGGACAGGATTTAAAATGGATTTTGGTCCAGGGAATAAGAGCTTTATTTTAAATAAGATTTGATAGGTTTCGGTGTTGATCTTGGCGTTCTGGGGGACGAACACGAGGGAGGACTTTCCATGATAGGCGGTAGCCGCCCAAACCGGGATTGACTGAGGATGAGCACGTCTTCCGATCAGTTTGCCATTGGAATTAGCAGAGGAGACGTTTGGGGACAGGATGTGATCATTTTGACGATTCATGAAAAGTTCCATTGTGAATATTTCCTCATCCGAAAAAATAATCGTTTTGTAGCGTGCCGAAGAAAGCCTCTTGGGAAACTGTTGGTATCTTTCAAGTCTGTTTGACATCATTTTGTCCGTGAGTTCGTGGACTTTTTTGGATTCTGTAGGAGTTGAGTCTCAAGTCCTTCCTGATGATGGTTCTGACCGATTTTTCGTTGATTTTCAATTTTTTGCTCATTTTTCGTATGGATCTTCGGGAATTTCGTCGAATCATCTCACGAAGCTTGTCTTGTTCTGTTCCGTCCTTGCACTCCGTTTTCTGCCTCTTCCCGGACGGTCAGCAGCAGATCCAATCTCTTTGAACCGTTTTACAGTCTTCTGGACCATCGTTCGACTGATTTTCATCAGTTTGACGATGTCTTTCGTTTGATTCCCAGCCTGATACAATATGATGATAATAGATCGCTTTGAACTCGGCGCTACCATTCTGAATAGAAAACCTACCAATGGTAAATAATATATGGAAATGATCACGAAATGCATGGTAATGACGAAAAAATAAAAATAGCATGTAAACTCTGCGCACTTCGTGAAAAATCGACGCTTTAGCAAGTGCCTCCATAATTTGTCCGCACCCTGTATAGGACATTTGCCACCTTTTTCTAGTCAATCAATATATGCACATACAGTGGCTGACAAAAGTTTGGAATATTCCTAAAGAGTTTTCTTGGCTAAAATCCATTAAATAATATTCAGCTCTTATACTAAAAATAATATTATCATCATTTAGTATAATTTTGAAAAAATTTTTGTCTTTTTGAGCAATTCTTTTAATTTTATAATCATTAATTTATTAAAATCATAGTTATCTTCAGGAATTTCTATAACATAATCTTCGTTAATGCTATTATTATTTTGATCACTTTTATTAATTGAGTAGAAGAATTTATTTAGTTATTTTACTCTCAATTTCTAAATAACCATCTAATTTATAACTGTTATTTTGTACTTCGTTTGCCAGAAAACCAAAATTAAATAAGGATAAGAGTAAAATATTCTTGAAAATTTATGAATCATACGAAATGATGCCGAAATTTTGCTTTCATAATCTTCCCTTCCCTTCGCGAACATTCGAGAGAGCCTTCGTCGAATGGCTCTCATCAATCGATAGCACTATTACTCCTCCCTTTCAGTCTTGGTCCTAATTCTGCTCCTGCATTGTCGCTTCTCTAGAGCTCTGTGTTAAATCTTCGCGAATAACCTTTCTAATGCTCTTGTATATCCCTTCTCTTTATACAATACGAAATTTTCTTAAATATCCTACTTTTTCTATTTTGTTAAACATTTTTCCTTCTAGTCTAAAATTAGTTTTATCATTTATAATTAAGGGTTTATAACAAAGCTACTTAACTTCGACGGGTAATCCCATAGATTTTAATCTTACTCTGGGGATCCTAGGAACTCACAGGTTTGTTATTGAAAATATTGCTAGATAGTTTTTTGTAGTAAAAAAGTGATTACTGATCACATTGATTTTTTATTTTTCGAAATTCCTATTTCTCAAAGAAATGTACGATATACTTACTAATGAATAACTGCTATAGAAAATGCCTCCCGTCGATGAAAAAGAAGTTTTTGCAAAAACTGTCTATGCCGAAGCTAGAGGTGAAGGTGAAGAAGGATGGACATGGGTTGCTTGGGTGATCAAGAACCGAGCTAGAATGAATAAGTCATATTGGGGTGGCAATAAGATAAGAGATGTCTGCTTGCATTCCTATCAATTCGAATGCTGGAATGGCAGAGATGACATCGACATCAATGAACCACAAGTCTATGAAAGGATTCGTCAATTGACTAACCAAATTTATGCATCTGGTGGTCCTGATCCAACTGGTGGGGCAGATCATTACAACAATCCGGCCAAAGAGGGTTATCCAGCTTGGGTTGCCAACTGTAATGTTGTGCGAAGAATTGGGAATCATGTTTTCTATAAGAGTAAGAATCCTTAGACATTTTGTAAACTTATGAATCTATCGAAAGAAATAAATTCTAATCTGCTCGGAAAGCATATTTAAGCAATTTGTGTTTCTTCTTTTCTTTTCTGCTATTGTTTTTTTTAGTTTTTTCTCTGCTTTCTCTAATCTTCTAATATGTGTGTCTCAGGTCTAGAACTAGACATGAAGATGCAAACTATACTGGTTCCTTCTCACTCTCTTTGATTGTATCTCTTTTCTCTTAGCTTACATATTATTGGACAAAATATATTTAATCTTTTTGCATAATAAATATTTTCATTTTAAAAATATGTTCATGTTCATCGTTTAAAATTCTAACAGCATAATTATAGACGAAATCAACGTTTAAGTGTTTATTAACAATTTAAGCCAATTTCAAATCATGACATTATAAATCTATCAAACGAATTCAAAATTCAAGATTTTAGAGAAGTATTTATAAGAGATACTCTTCCAGGCAAAATTAATAGTCGAAGCCTCTCAATACCCACCAAGACTATAGTCATCGGAATTATTAATTGATTAGTAAAAACTTGTTGTCATTTATCATGTGAACGAAAAATTAGTTATGTCAACAGTTTCATTTAACAGACCTATATTATGAATAGGTGTCAATAATAAATATAAATTTTAATATAAGCCGATTACGGCCAGAAAAGAATTTTAAACGCCGTGTCGAGACTGGTCGTTGGGAATGTTTAACGAATCTCCTGGCGCCAGGTTTTCCCAAACTATGTCAGGATTCAGTTCGGAAAGTTTTTCGAACGTTATTCGGAACTTTCCAGCAATCTTAATCCCCGTATCTCCACTTTTCACGACGTACGTCTCTAAGTTGGACCGAGGTTGATCGTTGTCGTGAGTAGTACGTGAAATGTTCAGCGAGTTCCCTGGCATCAAGTTTTCCCAAACTGTGTCAGGATTCAGTTCGGAAAGTTCTTCGAACGTTATTCCGCACTTTCCAGCGATCTTAGTCCCTGTATCTCCACTTTTCACGATGTACGTCCCTAAGTTGAATCGAGGTTGATCGTTGTCGTGAGTAGTACGTGAAATGTTCAACGAATTTCCTGGAATCGTTCGATTAGAGAATCAACTAAATTGGAACAAGCATAAGACAAATCTTCATTTAATCAGTTACGAAAGACGTGATTATTCACCGAGGAAAATATTCGCAAAATTGAATGTTTGAAAAAAACGCCTTGTCATTTCTCATGATATGTGATCGCCGATATCGGCCTGACGTCATCAACGCCGTTTTTAGCCGACGATCGATAGCAGCAACCCAGCAATTTCATAGCTTGGCGCCGAGCAAAGAAAAACTTAAGCAATAACCATGGATTCCAATCAATTTACTTTTTCGTAAACTTAAAAGTTTGCAACTTTTCTCTCTATTATAAATGCTCTACTTCACATCGCAACTAGCTTCCAATGAATCAACTTTTGAATACTCATTTTCACAACAATTCTCGAGACTGCTTAGGAATTGACTGAATATTCTATGAGCCAAAAAAGACCACCAACCTTCAGACTTGATGCCAGGGAAGAAATAGAATCTCTTGGTTAGGCGGCTTGAAAACTCGGAAATCTGTTTCACGGGGATTCCGCCTCCAATTTTTCCGTTTTGCTCTGCAACTAGTTTGTTTACCTGCAATTTTAAATTAATTCGAACGAATAGACTTATTAAAACACCTACTCTTGTCAACAAAAAATATAAATCTTCTTCTGCTGCAAATTTACTGAACACTTCACAAATTGCGTTCACAAACCATGAGCCATCATCAGGACTATAAAAATAAAAGCTTAGTACTCGTGTGGGCAGATTTGCTGATTAACGCAGTTAATCCTTACTGTCGAATTGATACGTAGCTTGGTGCCGACGCATAGCACACAATAAAGTCGGCTTCAGTCGGCGTTTTATTGTTGCTGTATCTTGGAATGTCGGTCGAAAAATAGTCGTCAGTGACGTGTATGCCTTCGTCTATGTCCTCTGAAAGGTGTTGAGAAGTTCGTTCAAAACTTTAAGCTTTGACACTCACTTCCTCGACAAGCTTGAAAGAAAAAGAGCTTCGGCTTGTTGGCGAGTAACGGCGCCTTCTTGGAGTTGAAACAGCGTAGAAAAGTGTGAATGTTAACTCGGCCGTGATTTATTGGATCGTAGTTCTCTTTCATTCGAGCTTTTTTAAATTCTTCGTCGTTTGATGGTGAACAATCCTTTCCAGACAATTCGTCATAACCGCCGTGCGACAGAACGACGACAATGCAACTTTGCGCGTTCTTGTGGCCGATATTCTTGGCGAATTCTTTGGCGTCTTCTATCATTTCCTGAAGTAAAGGCTATGGTGCCGAAAATTCGAAATGCAATAGCAAACCTCGGCTGTGCGGTTTTTCAATATTTTGACTTTGTATCCGAATTGCTCGAACAAGTTTTTCAGTTTCTTTTCATCTACTTTTGTCCCATCTCGCTTTCCAAGATGGTCGAATTTCTCGTTGTTGATGACGAGGACGAGACCTCTGGGCGTAGAGAAGTTCTTGTAGATCTAAATCAACCCAATAATTATCAAAGTCGCTAAAGATTTACCATCTCCTTGTCTTTTTGATAGTATGGAAGTTCGCTAGCAACAGTTATTTTGTAAAATTTGCTAGCAACAGTTGTCCCGCACATGCTGACTTCGACTTCAAGTTCTTTCGGTACACTTAGGCATGAACCATCGACTTGACGATCTGCATCGTGGAGATGCTTTTCGGGATTTTCGTAATCGGACGTGGTCATTACGTTAGAATCTAAATAGTTATTGCTTCAAAATACTAATTTTGACGTTTGCATCTAGCAAAACGTAATGCTCGACTCAAAGAAGGAAAACATTTCTACCCGAAGTGCCAGATCTTTCGGTGGATACAGCGGCTCTAGAGCGTTTGAACGAGATCCAACTTTAATTTATTAGATCGAGTATCCGCAAACGTCGCTAGCTGAGTGATCACTTCTCCAATCTCAAACACGTTGAATAATACGCTCAAGCAAAAAGTGAAAAATCGTGTCGTGTAGTGTTCTGACTAATAATTGACTGTGTTATCAGTTGCTTATAGGATAGGATTATTATGGAACAGAGACATTCAATTTTTTTTCTTAGAAGAAAAATGGCTCCTGTTATCATACCACCCCTATTTAATAGTCACGAATACACACAAATCAGCGATAAGCACAGAGGTGCCGTAGCGGTCCGATTGCTTCTCAATTTTATACGCTCTTCCTCTTCCAAACTGGCTAATTTATTCGACTTACCCCAGTCTAATCTAAATAATGTTGTACAGTAAATTGATTTTGTAGTGCCTCGTTGATAAATAAATAGTTTTCAACTAATTTTATAAAATAGCATTAATTATCCGACAATTTTTTCCATTATAAATTATTTATTTCACATTGCAACTAACTTCCAATGAATCAATATGTGAATACTCATTTCCACAAGAGTTTTTGGATAAGAATTATGAAGTAGCATTAATAAAATTAGACGGTAATTTAGAAATGAGCAGAAAATAAATTTAATTTATAGGCTTGGACTTGATGGTTATGAAATAAATGAGCAAGGTCTATTAATTAGTATAGAATCAAGACAAATTATTTATCATAAAATAACAAATAGACCAAATAAGATCATTTTAAAATTAGCGAATATTAATAAAATTTTTATCGATGTTAATAATGTTAGTCTTTTTGTTGAGTTGAATTTGAAGGAATTATCTTAAATCCTGAACCTGTTTTAGTGAACTCAAAAAGTCTTCATTTTCCTTTGCTAATTTTTTATTCCTTCTATAAGCTTTTGGTCTAGTTGGATATATAATCTTGAGTCTTGAAATTTGAATATCCCAAAGACAAGATGGCATGTACTCTGAAATGAACGCGAGATAAGTCCCGTACTTTTTTCACGTTAAAAATAAAAATGGGAAGATTGCCCTCATCGTACAAAAATATTATGATTAATTTAATGAAATCTGAGGCTCCATGATGAAATTACCATTTGAGATTTGCTCCCGTGAAATTCGTGCACTGCTGCCCCATCGACGGCTGCCAGTTCCTGGTGCAATTCAGCGAGGATCGACGAGGAAAGGCAGAGGAAGCGACGAAGATGGAAGTGCTGCCGAAGGAATCGAAACCAGACGAAACGGAGACCGAGGAAGAGGCAACCTGCAGACACGGCGACATCGAGTCTGCCTACAGACTGCTCATGAATGGGTCCTTCTCTCCCGTCGGCACGCCCATGAAGGACTGCAGGAAGGCACCGCCAAATAATGATGGTAGAACAACCTTCTGACAGACTTCTCAAAAGACCCGCAGAAAAACGTATTTTTACGAACGAAGGAGACGACATGCTCTTTCCTCTCAATACGATAAACTTTTTCTGTTGGTTGCATTTTTGAGAAATCTGCTTTCTGATCATCAAAACTCGTCAACATTACATCAGAACTTCATTTTTGGTCGATTAAAGAGGTTAAGAAAAGTTAAAAATGAAAATTTTAGTCATTTCAAAACTCGTATAGGCTAGAAAATAAAGAAAAAAATTTCAGACGACCTGATCGACTACATTCTGGGCGCGAAGAAGAACGGAATCACCCTGAAGGGATTTCTGTGCAGTTTGACGAAGCCCAAGAAGATCCAATCTGAAAAGGTATAAGTCGCTCACTGTCACAATGAAAAATCTCATGTCCTCAAACTAGACGAAATATTATGGGAAAAGACTCTTCTCGTGGATTAAGAATCTTATGGTTTTGGGATTGGCAAATAGCCCTGACTAATTGTAAAAATGGAATAGTTTTGCAGGACCACAAACCCCGTTCATTCGTGGAAGGACCCAGTCCAGATCGTCCGACCAACCGACTGCCGCCCACGAACGTCTCGACTCTGTCCGACATCTATTGGCGCTACACGCAGAGCTTGGTATGGAAAATTGAATCAAAGAGAAAAGGCTGCGAGAAAATTTCGTTGTTTCCAAAATCTCTGAAAAAACCCTTATCACCTATGACTGACAAAAACTGTCTATTTCAAATATGATTTCTTTTCAGGCCGAAATATGCCGTCGGGAATCATCGCCTCTCTCAGCAATCGGCACGCTGCCGTCCCGTCTGCGCTCCCTGTCCTCCTCCACGGACTCTACCAGCTTCATTCCCCCTCTGCTCTCAGTCGACACCAGCTCCAATTCATCCTATCTCCCACTCGCACCGCCGTATCACATCCTGCCTGGTAAGGAATGGGCGAATGCAATGGCTAGTTCATTTGGATAAAAATCTAATTCATTAAACTTTTGAGCAAAAAGACTTCATTGGCTTCTTGTAAAAGTTGTACGCTTGTGAAAAATACATGCCTGTCTGTTTAAAGAGTATAAGGGTATGGAAAGGCAGGCTATGTTCGGTCTCAAAATGACAAGCAGCGTGAGCAGAGCATTTCTAGATACTGTTCAGCCTAGTCTACCCAACCTATACCCATAAATAAACCTATTTCTTAGATGTACGGCTTTTACAAAAAGCCTTTCCACTTCATGCCAGAACTAAATTGACTTGAAAAGAGTCGCAATGAGAATTTACCATTTTGATCATTCTACATTTCAGACACGGCGTATTTTCGTTCTGCGACAATCATTCCTCCACCAAATCAGTCGAATGAAGGCCTTCCAACGCTCAAGCGCATCCACAACCGATACATCACTAGCATGACGGTGAGTGATTGAGAGCAGGTCTATAAATGATGGATTCGACAATGACGGAATGAAGTAGTAACGAGTAGGGAGAGATAGTAGACGAAATGTAGTTTCGTCATTCCGTCAAATACAACTTGTCGAATGAAATGAAATAGCATTGCAGAAATTGATTTGGATGTGTTTCAGTATGCTGATGAACAAGAGACTGCTCTGTTGGAAAGCTACCACAACGACGAAATGATTGCCATGCAGAAAATGGCTGGATTGGCAGAGCAGGTGGTAGTCGATGCAGAGATTTTCAGAGAAAGGATTTCACTTGATGCCAAGACATTTTGTTTCAATTTCATGAAGTTCTTCCAAAAATCAGCATCTTACGTCGTAAAAATTAAAACAATAGACTATTGTTCAGTTTGGCTCGGGTTGTGTGCCAAATGAGCAGTGCGCTGTGTACCCCCGACACCAATCCCCATCCTGCATTTACCCGATGGACTCGTTCTGCGGCCAGTCTGCGTGCCGCTTCGATCAGACACAGACGCAGAACATTGTCTACAGCGAGAACATCTTCGACTTCAATGCACTCACAAAGACCAGGAAGAAGGTTAAGGTCCGTGATCTTCATTCAGCAATTTTGTCAGGAAAAAAATCAAAATTAACATTCGGAACATTGACTGTTAATTTTTTTTGCAAACTGGTGAAAATTAGCATATCCTAATTCCTTACTTTCAGCAACCAGCAACCACGTCCCTCCTACCACAGCCCGACTCAGCTGCACCCTGCTCGTGGATGCAATTCGCGCCCCCGAATGTGATCTACTACACGGACGGAAACAACAGTCTCTATGCATTCGAGGCCTTGCCTCTGTCCGAGCAATGCGGTCAAGTCAACCGAGTCAACGGCTACATCGATCCACCCATGCAGCAGCAGCAGCACATCGAGGAATATGCACTGCCTACTCAGAGTTAGAAATGTTTCCTTTTTACCATTCAAAATTCATTTTTCTCAATTCTTTTGCGTATTTCTAAAAATCTTATCTCAGAATTCTTTCTAATCTCATCCCTTGTACACATTTCTTTAGTTTCTCGATTTTCTAGAGCCATTGGAAAGCGCGTGGACGCCGTTCATGTCACCTGAGCTGTCCACTGGTCTGATTTCGACGTCTTCCTGAGCGTTCTGTATTTCTGCATTCCCAATTCCCCTTTCACGCATTCAAACATTCACGCCCACGCATTATCTCCCAATTCTCCTCCTCGCTTTGTCTCGTTTCTTCCCTTTCTCGCCGACCAACTCACTAAATGAAACAGACAAAAACACCATGTCAGCACTCCCCCTGCCTTTTGCTATAGGCGCGCAAAATACTCAATAGACTAATCATTCCAAAAACGCGAATAAATTCATTCGTAGAAATCATTGCATTTAGATGAACCATTTGTGTTAGATTTGTTACTATTTTCTTCTTATTCTTAACTGAGAAGATAATTCCTATTTCCTATTCTAACTTTCAAAAATCTCATTTCCCATGAAATGAACCCTCTCACAAAATGCTGTCAATTCGTTAAAATTTTTAATACATCATCAAAGCGCATTAATTGATCACAAATCTCTACCATTTTCACATTTTGTCTGCTTCGATTCAGCCATTTCCCGCATTTCTCCATCAGAAATAGCTAATTCTTACGACAATGAGCTAGAATTTTGAAAGGGAAACGAAGAAAATGACTAAATTGAAGCGATTAAAATGTGAAAATGACAAAGGTTTGTCGTCATGTAACGTCCTTTGATGATGTATTCAAGGTTTTCACGAATTAGTAAAATTTCGTGAGAAATTTACGATATCACTCTCAATATTCCATCATCTTTTCATCTTCCTAATTGTGCAACTTTTGAATCGATAGAGAGTGAGGTGTGATCCCGGATAGTTTTACGATTTTTTTTTTAATTTCACTAGTTCCTGGATTATCATGTTCATAGCATTTCGCAATGCTTGAAGCATTTGCACTTGTGCCGGAATTTCATAAACCCCCTCTATCTATGGATTGATCCCCCTCTCTGTTAGTTCATCTGCGGTCATTCCCCTTACCCTCTCTTTCTCTCTCTCTTCTCAGTGAATATGCCTCTGGCTATTTGTAATCCGTTCGAATGATGCCTCTAAATATGAGCATCCAGAGATAGAGCGACAGGCAGAGAAAAGCCATTTCATTGTGTTTCAGGTTTGTGTTCATCGAATTGTACTCTCTAGAGCTAAATCGATTGACTCATTGATTGATTTGATCCAGTAATGTTGCAGACAATAGACGTTAACGAATAACCGGTAGGCAACTCAAACATTTATGGATTCATCACAACAATGCGTTGGTATCGAGCAGCATTTTCCAACAGCTCTTCCTAGCCTTTCACAGATGTGTTTTTCATTGGTGGTAAACTTAAATTGTACATCCAGCATCCCACTGGCTCTGCGTACCATCTCAATTTGGATGAAATTTCTCGCAAGCGCTACTGAAGCAGACGACAGCCTTATATTTTCTTCGATAAGTGCTATTCCTAAAAATTGTTCTGTCTCTGCGGAAAAGAAAGATTCTCTGCTCTGTCCATGCATAGACTACAGTGTGAATAGCAGTGCGAGATTGTTGTGAGCCCTGGGAATGTTCGTCTCTCTTCTCGATTGAATCATGCAATCATCATTCCGATGCCGATTCCAATTCAATTCATCATTCATCCACTTGTGTTCTATGCTTGTCTTCACTCTGCCCGGTTCCATTCCTTTTATTTACTTAAGCCTATCTCCGTGTGTCTTTCATCTTTCCTCCTTTCCTCCCTCCCTTCTCCGTCTCCATCCGGAAATCCCCCTTCCTTTCTGCTGGTCACTTTCTTCATCTCTGTTATTTCTCTGGCCGAGAGATGTTAACGTCAAAACAGGCGTGAGATCAGCTTCATTCCGAGCCTATCAGCGCCTGCACAACTCATTTTCGGACCAATCGATACTTTTGCCTATCATTTATCAAAATGACAATCTATGCGTATCTGCCCTCGAATATCATTCTCCTCGAAGAAACTGCACCAGTTGATAAAATGGAGAAGCAAATTGAAGTGCTTGTTGATCAAGACAGCATTCCAGAAAGTAAGCTTTCTAGACATTACTTTTATTTCATCTTTCCATCTGCGTAGGACTTCTTGAGTCATTCAGTAAAAGACATTAGTAATTGAAGCTATTGCTCATCTTGATGATTTTCAATAATTCAACACTGTGGCATGCTCGCGTTGCAATCATTAGTAATTCATAAACTTTTAAACTATTCTTGTCATCGACAATAGGCATTCGAATACTTCTTTTCTGTTCAACTATTCTTATTCGGAAATGAAGTTGATCTATTTCTGCTCGAAATCAGGTACTTTTTCAAGCTTCAAGCATCAATACTCTTGTGTAGAGATTCGATGAAAAGTACGATTTGGATAAGTTAATCCCCCCAAGTTCCAATAGTCTTCTTCATGTTTGCGCAATCTTTTCTTTCCGAGCTCTACCCTCTTCTCCTTCTCTTCTTGCCTGTGCGCCTCCCTGTGCCTCTATTCATTCATGCCCGAAACATCATCAGGCAGGAGCAGGCAAAGGCAAAGGCGTTCAGCACTTCTCTGCTCGACTGTCAATGAAACTCTCACCCTTCTCCATCAGATATTCTCAGGTTCAACTTACTTCTAAACTCAAAACTATTTCTCGAGTGATTCAGTATTGTTAGAGCCTTGCGAAGTCGGAAGTTTTGAAATAGCTGTTCTTTTTCATTTTCAAAGATAGACTTCACAACCCTATATTTTGTGAAATATAGATCAATTGGTGACTATATTTTCTAAAACATACTACCAATTTTAGAGGACTTTATAGAGAAAGAAAAAATGTTGGTTGAAGAAGGTAATCAAACTATAGAGGAAAATCTTTAAAAAAAAAACCCCCTAAGATCAGCTTTTCCTTTGTTCGCTGATGACTTTTCCTCATTCAGAAATCGAAGGAGTTGGAATGTCGACAGGATCGCGATCGGCCGCAGCCGGACAGGCACTTTCTGGCTATGTTCCATCGTACACTTCGAATCGGAATACGGGAGAAGCATACATGGCGAGACGAGGGTGGGGTAGGCAGGAGACGGACGATTCAGAGGCTAATTCTATCTCATTTCATGGATCTTCGTGAGTAGTTTTTTTCCAATTAACATTTTAATAATAACGCGTACCAGGGTTAAACGGAAATGAACATTTTGAAGATCTGAAAACGAAATTTCAATTTCGAAAAAAACAACCAGAAATGGAATTCTGTCCAGCACTGAACGTACTTTCCTCTCAAATATCGAATCATTTTGATAAAAATTGCATTCATCAAATACTAAAAAGGGGGAATGGATTTTTCTATTCTTTCTACATTCAATAGAATGATTTACTTATTTCCAAAGTCCCTCTTCTGATTTCAAAATCTGTATTCTCCTTCTAGCAAAACTTTCGGAATTCCAGAAATCGATGGATTTACATAAGCATATTCGTTCTATTGGTGGTTCTATTGGTGATAGCAATAATCGTCATAATTCTATTTGCTACAGGCGGTAAGCTTCTAGTCAATGTTATTTCAACAACTAATATCCTCCTTGTTACAGTAATCGGTGGGGGCTCAGACGATTCGAATGCTTATGCATCGAGTACTGTAAATCCGATAGTAGGCACTCTAATCCCGCCTGTCATTCAACCCACTCAGCTTACCATTCAACCCATCATAACACGAGGTATTCGCATTTCAAGAGCTTGTTTGATTTGATTTCGATCAAAATAACTAAAGATATACACTTCATGGAAACTTCAAAATGAAGCGATGCTTCAAATTCAAGGAGTAATTGATGTGAAGAGAAAAAAAAAGTTTTCCTCGATTTTCTTTCACTGTATTGTATTTCATGAGACTACGCATTTGTGGAAAAGACGAAATTTTCATTGCAGCAACAATACCTCCTATAATCTTGCCACCCACAGTCACTGTACAACCGCAGCCTGGTGACGTAAGAATTTGTATTCTAAATAAAGCAGAAACAAAAAAATGTTTAGAACCACGTATTCAACTGTGAATTTCGAATATTGCGACAGGCGAATGCAGCCTACGATCAGAAGTCCTCTTCGAATTTCCAAACTGCATTTCAAATGGTCCGAACAGCGTTGGTTACGGTCATTTCACAATCAGCACTGCAGCCTCAGGCCCCTATCTTTGTGCTGGAAGATTTGAGGAATCGGTGAGTGTAGGTCTCTTTTTTCAGGATTCTGAAATTCGAAACATTCGAAAAAATATAATCTGGAAAAAGCAGGATAATAATCATAAATTGAATTTTAGGAACGACGACTTGGAAGTGATCTTCCGCCTGACGTTCCCTCCCTCATCGACGATCGACGCGACGACCATCAGGAACATCTTCCGATCGAACGTCTACCAAATGCAGTCTAGACTGGGGGGCAATGTGCAAATCGACCCCTCAAGCATTCTGATCAACCAGATCAGTTAGCCAACAGGTGGTGGATTTGAATTCGAAATTGCAGGGTTTGTTGTTTCTAGTCATTTTCATTGCATTATGTCATTTCTTCCAAAGGCATTCACATCTCGACGCATCTGAAGAAGCACAATTTTACACACAATCATTCTGAAGTTTAGTGAAGTTTCATTCCACCTGTTCCTATCTTTCCTCCTTTGAAAGAATGAAAACGCAATTACAAGGAAATTTCATTAATCTCTCTTCTGCGTCCACGAATGATTTGTACTACGTGCTTCACTTGATCATTATTGCTGACGTGAAAAACGATCGAGAGAATTAGAAAAAATGAGCAAACATTCTTGATGAAACACGAACACGCAGCGTTTATTAAAAAAAATGCCGATTGATTAGTCAGCAGCATTCCAATACTTGTGCATTAGCTAACTATATGCTGATTTTCACTCGTCTCAAAACCGGGAATGATCGAAATTGGAAACTTTTAAAATTCGCTACTTGTGAAGTCGCATGAGAAAGACGGATAGTATTTTCTTATTATCCTCTTCTAAATTCACAATTATCTCGCAAAGTTGCGAATGTTTGAAATGCCCATCGAAATTTTCTCGAGAAAATCAATTTCGATCATCTCTACCAGTCACTTTCAATGACACACTATTTTACCTAATTTTAGCACTCTCTCATCCATTTGCCTTTCAAGTCTTATTTCTACGGGTTGTTTATTCATAATATCGTCTCTAAAGATGTCATCCATCATTTCATTGTTATCGTTATGTACAGAACATGATAGTAAATATTGAATTAAAACACATTTTCAAGAAAATAAACTTTCACCCAAAACTACTTTATTTGCAAGGAATAAGGAGAATCTTGGGAGTGGAAATTATCATTTTGGCGAGATCTGGATAGGAATAAATCGAATATTTGCGACACGAAACTACTGACTAAACTGGGGAATGAGACAAAGATTATTGGCGTTTATAGATAGAGAAGAAAGGAAAAGAAGTACGTTTGATACAGGAGAAATGGGTGAATTATCCAGGGTATTTCTAAATAAATGACCACTTTGAGTTCATTGAATTCGGAAACAAATCCTAGAATAATGAATGAAGCACCGACAGAAGCAAGGAGATTCTGGTGAATATTACAAAGCAGCACCCATGGTAAAGGGGCACTGATAATGAGGTGATTGAAATAAACAATAGGGGAATGAGAAAAAGTGAATATCTGGAATTGCATCTGGGGATCGAAATATCATTTCCATAGCAATAATGAAATTCGATCCTAGATGTTAGAATCATGGATATAATAATTTGAACACGAAGAAGAAAATCAATCACCAGATTGAAACTTTCGAAAGTCTCGGTTTCAAAAGTCAATCTGCTAATTCTATGGATGTGAGACTAATTGTATGATATTTGAATATTTATGAGCTGGGCTTTATGAAGAGAAATTTAGGGAAAAAGAAATGAAAATGAAAACTTCATAAAAGCCCTATTTACGGAAAATAATCTGAAATATCAGGCTAAAATACAAATAGGCGAGTAGATTGGACAGATTCAAAATGACGGCACGGGTAGGTAGGGAAAGGTGATGAGAGTAAAAATAAATAAAAAGAAGGAAAAGAGCGTACCGTCATTTTGCAGCTGCCTTGGACTACTCGACTGATTGATTGATTGATTGAGTGACTAGATGCGAGTGGTGTGTGTGGCGTGTGCCTGTGCGTGAGCGGGGAAGTTGTTGCTGCTGCTGGAAGCTGAGTCGGACAGGTCCTCCATCTCGACCGACTCCTCGTCCAGCAGGTTGATGTTGAACGGAATCGGCGCGATCTTGCGTCTCTTCTTGGTGTCCCTCACTTCAGACGCAACTTCCAAGGCATATGCCTCGATTATCTGCAATTTTTTACTGATGAAAGATTGATTAGAGAGAAAGCCAGAGAGAATTCAACACATAGCGATGTCAACTAGTGGTATTTCTTCCCTGAGGAAAGAACTGTGGAAGGAGTAGATTCAACATTTTCAACAGGCACCGGTGTAAAAATTACTTTCGAAATATGGACGGAATTTGACCCAAGTGAGGTGAAAGTTTTCGCACTGATCTGATTTTCAATTTCATGTGTGAAAATTCTAGAGAGCTAAAAACTAATCCAATACTCACCCTTTTATCATCAAGGGGGTTGAATTCCTTCTTGGTGGAGGGCGTCCTGAGTGTAGTGGGATCGGCGCCATCTGCCCCCTTTCCTCTGCCATTCTTCTGGTTGTTCTCCCGAAGTGGTCTCTGCAATCACTTATTTCTCGTCATCCTTCCTTTATTTCTTTACCTTTCTGTTCTCTCTGATCGCTTCTTCCAACTGCTCCTTCTTGGTTTTGCGAGTGAATCTCACGTCCGACTTCGACATTCCTGAAAGCACAAATCATATGAAAATTAAATAAGTTATGGAACAGTTAACCACCATCCATTTATGTTCGATTTACTCCATTAAAAGACAATATTAACTTTCTATAGGCTCATATTCTATCTTCGAAGAAAGTAGTCAATTGAAAATTTTAAAAATGAATAAATCTTACCCTTTTTATCCGGGTCGATGTGGTTGAGGATGGTGCTCTTGAATTGAATCTGCTTGTGGAAGTCGAACAGGGACTCGCACATAGAGGCGATGCGGTCACTCAAATAGTAACTCATGAATGTTTGGAGGAAGAAGATGAATTTGCTTACGTCTGCAGATTGGTGATGGCCTTGTATTGACTGCAGTCCATGGGCAGGGGCTTGTACAGAATCGCTGCCTCGTCCACTCCGCACGTCGTCGACAGTCTCAAAATGTTCAATCATACAATATAATAAAAAAACGGTAATTTCATTTTAAAAAAGGAGGTAATTTTAGAAAAATTACAACCCTCTAATCCTAATAATATCTTTGAAAATGCAAGACTATCTCGAATAATAAGGTAAAGCTAGGAAAAATAACTAATTCGTGTAAAAATGCGGACTTTTTGCTCATGCTCCTGGTGGCGACAGTCTCATCGACGAGCAGTTTTGCGCCCGCGATAGCCGCGTCCGCGAAGTTGAGTTGCGTCTTGCCGAAGGCGTCAAAGTCCGGGTTGTCGATCATCTTCAGGATGTCCTCCCTCTTCTTTTGGTACTCTTCTGAGGTGCTGTCCTGCAAATTCACTCTTTCATTCGTTTATTCATCTTTTTTCCTAAATTGGTGCCTTATAAAGTGTAGTCAATAGTGGATAGAGGAAAAACAGAGCTTTTGTGATATCCTTCTTCTAACGTTGTCTTTATTTAACTTCGTAAATTGTGATGCAAGACCAACCATATTCTCCAGACCGACGAGCTCGATGCGGATTCTCTCCGACTGCGCAGCGTTGCTGATCAGATTGTCGCGCATCTCGTCCAACTTAAATTGATATTTTGAAGACACTCTTGAAATCTCCATTCTATTCAAGAATATAAATTCCTTGTAAAGGAAAGATGTTTTTTTTTTTCGAAGTTCCTTACCAAAATTATTACGAAATCGGCAAAATATGCTATGGTTTCCGAATATTCATAATCCAAAACGAAAAAAAAATACCAGCGAAATTTTACAAACTCATTCTTCGAGTCATTTACCTTCCTAGCGAGACTGGCCGGAGAATAGGACAGGTCGGAACGAGAAATCGCGATCTGGGCATTCGAGGCTACATTGCGGGAACGCTGAAAAACGAATAATTTCACGAATTTCAAGAGAAAATCCTCGTTCAAACCTTGGGCGTTGTCTGAGTGGCGTATTTGGCCTTTCTGTCGCGAGGACGCAGTCCGTCAGGACGCA
This sequence comes from Diploscapter coronatus, assembly GCA_964036155.1. NCBI lineage: Eukaryota > Metazoa > Nematoda > Chromadorea > Rhabditida > Rhabditidae > Diploscapter > Diploscapter coronatus. The sequence goes on along the minus strand of OZ038422.1, from coordinate 82,870,094 downwards.
TTCTGTTGCTGTCTGAGAGCTGAGAGGGCACTCTGCAATTACCCAATTACTCAATTAAATGACCAATTAGCCGAGGAAATTACCGATTTCAGCGAAAAATCGCACAAGTCCCGACGAAATTCAAAATGGTTCGAAATTGGCGCCAGAAATGAAAAGGAGAACGAGTAAACAAGACTTCGCGGAAAGAAATATTTCGCTGTTTTTTTATTTCGTTTCGCGATTTTCGTGAATTTTCAAACTATTTGAATTTTTTCAGATGCAAGAAGAAACAGAAGGCGAAAACGAAGAAGTGGAACAGGACCAAAGAGAGGAAACTGAGCATAGAGTGGCGAAGCGACGGTACGTTTCTTCTTTTTCTTGGTTATTTGATTGACGTTCTGAGGGTTTGATTTTTTCATATTTTTGTGAGATGGAATCTTTTTCCTGCAAAATCGGAAAATCTGATCCTCACAATCACACAATTTCCCAAAAGACTCGATTCGTCTTCAACTTGCTTATTATTTTCAGAAGGAATGCCCCACAAATACTGAGAAGGCTGTATTTGGATAAAGCTGAACTGAACAAGTGGCTGGGTGAACAGAACGATTATGAAGGTGGTGAGCGAAAAACAATAAGAAAAAGGCTATCTGAAAACCACATGGCAGTATAACGCATGACATATGCAAAATTACATATAGCTACACATAAGAGGGTATGTCTCGCATGTACTATTTCACTAATATCATTTATTATACTGTCATGTGGATTCCAGGTTGGCAGAAAACTTCAAATTCGGGAAAAACTGAATTTTCAGAACCATCGACATCTCGTGAAAATGTGGACGATCTGGCGAATTTGTTCAAGAAGATATTCGACTGCTACACGCATCGGGACAGCGAGAAATCCTATCATGTGAGCGGAACGTTATTCCTGATTGCATGTTCATTCTAGAAGTTGTACTCCAGTAAGGGGTGTGCGGAATTCCGATTCCAATTTTGAATTTTTAAAAATTTCACTCTTGATTCCAGTTCAAGATTGTGCAGCTTTTCTACGAGTCTAAAACAGTTTGCTGCAATCTTATAATTTTCTTCTGTCCTAAAGAATCCCCAATTTGTCTGCTTTCAGACTCTGTATCGCGACTTATGTCTTCTGATGTCGATCTGCGGTCTGCCATTCGAGTCGAGGGAGGCCAGCAAAATTGGAAAAGATATCAGAAAAACTTTCCTAACGAGGCGATACAGCACGTTTCAATTCAATGCAAGGAAATCGCTTTCATACTTGTAAGGAAAAATGAAATTTATCAAGGAAAGATCTCCAAAGTTCTAAAGATAAATACGACGATTAGATCAGGACTGAATATTTTCACTTTGGCCTTTCGTATTTGTTGACGGCTTTTGTTATTTCTCTTTATTTCCTACGCTTCCTAGCCTCCTCCCTATTCGCCGACAAATACAGAAAACCCTTCTCCTTTGATCGAATAAGATTTCTCTTCAAGCATATCTTTTGATGTAAATTTTTATTATCTGTTTGCATTTCAGCTTTCACAAATTGTCTCTCTACGAGAACTCGATTCGCTTCGACCTGCACGCGCACTCGCTTCTCCAGGGCGGTCTGTTGTATTTCCGTATTTGGCACGACGTCGTCCCCTTCGTCACTTTCTACAGCGAGACAATTCATGCAATCAACACTTCCAACAGGACTGCTCTCTTGCATCATATCGGTAAGGCTATTTGAATTAAATTTGAGCTTTGAAGATAAATGAATGTCATTAAATCCCAGTAAATCCAGATAATTGCTACACCTCGGCGAAAGGTTATCATTATTTTCCTTGTTCTCGTCTTCTCTTATGCCTTTTTCTTCGAAATTTAGAGTCCTCCATAGAAATTTCTTATTTCTTTCATTTTGATTGAGAGAAATTCGTACTATTGCTTTAAAAGAAAGGGAAAATGTTACTATATTTGTGAAATCTACTTCAAAAATTCCTTAGAAAGTAAGTTGAATATTTCAGGAAATCGTCAGATGTTCCGTCAATTCGCGGAGAAGCGCTTCGACACGCATCACGACAGGCGGACTCGGATGCTCTTTCTCAACACTGACAATGTCACACAACACGTCCTCGCTCCTCAGTTCTTCATGGCCATCCTACAGATCAACATCGAAAATGCGGTATGTTCGCTCCGTAATCTGGAAAGAAGAAGTTGTGCAGTTATTCAGTGTGTTAAAAATGAGAAATAGCATGTGAAAAGAAGATATACTGGCATAAAATCGCTTCTATTCCCTCACTTTCGACCTCCCAGATTTTGAATTCAGAAATATAGTATTCGAGCATTTGAATTGATGGAAAACGTAAATTGCAGAGATACATCATAGACTTCGAAAGGCGGCTGTTGCTTCTTGCAAAATCCTACGTCGCTTTGCTTTCATTCTCGTAAGTTTTTCTTTTTTTTCTCTTTTTTATCAATTTTTAAGTCTTTTTTACCTTGAAAATATTAGAATCTCCACAACTCGAAAATCTTTTCAAATATCTTCGTTGTTCTAAACATATCTAGTTGAGGAAAACAGACTACCTCAGCCCGATAATGTCGTACATGACTGAATTCCTCATTGCTGCAATTGTCCACGGCTGTTCGATGGGGGACGATCGGGAAGATTCTCGAAATGGAGAACTCCATCCCCAGGGTCTGCAAAGATTCACAGGTAAAGAAAAATTTTTAAAATTAAAAAAAAAAACAAAAAAAAAACAGCTTGATTGATGTTTTCTCTTTTATCTCTTCTTTTCTACTGTGAGTACATTGTTACCAAAATCGAGCACTTTTTACCAAATGCTATTCTTCCTCTCTTTCTTTCTTTTCCCACTATCTCTGCCTTGGTAACAAAATACCCACTTCAATTGTGTTTGGTAACACGTACTCATTTCTGATAGCATTGTATTCACAGACTTTTTCCCCACCAACAATATGAATATAGTTTTCAGTTTCTAATATTCTGGAAGAACTACAGTCTATTGGCCGAATATCTGCACGCAAAAAGAACAGACGCCTATTTGCCTGGCGCTACTTTCATGATCGACCGATTCATTGCTGCTGTTAGACGTAAGGATTTTTTTTAATTATCTTAAAAAAGAGTTTCCATTTTATAGAGAGACGAGAGCGACGGTTTTGTTTCTGTTAAATGATAGTACCTCTCTTTTTCTGAAAGAGACATTTTGTTATTTTTTACGAAATCACTTAGTCACTCCGTTCCCCAAGCGGCAGTTGCTCTTCAAAATGAACGGTTTTCAGAGTTCCGTGGTTCTTCGGCAGTTTTCGCTGAAGCTGCGATGCGAATTCGAAAAAGAACGGGATGTGAGGACGGTGAAATGTGAGTTTTTTTTTTTTTTTTTTTTTGTATTTATCGAATAATTTCTTCCATTTTTAATCGATTAATCTGGAAATATCGTCACATTTTTGTGAAGAAAAATAAATGAAGAGATTTCTAAATGATTGACGGTATTTTCAAATAACGTTTTAAAATTTACACCTTTTCACACACACTGAATTTAAGCCTTTCAATCGCGCAACTGATAGTGCAGGGCTCTGCAGACGGGGATGTGCTGGGCAGTCCGAATCTGGTCGGTCGATTCGTGGAGATCCTCAAATCGCTCGACTTCGACGAGGAGGAAGTCGACGATTTCGTGGACGCGGCTGCCTGCGAGGAATTGCATCCGAGTGACGAGAAATGGCTCGACTTCTGCCACAGGAGAATTAACAGTCCACATAAGTAAGTATTAGAAATACGGAAAAAAAAAACGCTGTTATTTGAAACGAGAGATGGCTAGAGAAGACGCAGAAAAATCCGCTGCTTCTCTTCATTAGGCATACTATTTCGTCGGAGGGACAAAAGAAAGGTTCAATCGCCTGCATGCATGCACCTCTATGCTCGAATAACCGCCTTTCTGCCCATTCACAATACAATTTTTTAAAAATATATGGTCAAATTATTTTCTCATGAAAATTCGGGACATCCAAACTTTGAATTAAATAGCATCTGCTTTTTAAATAAAAAAATATTATTCAAACTTCCTGATGATGTATCGAATCTAAAATATTCAATTTTTGATCTTTCAGATACGGTATTCTGAGCGAAGTGGTTGCCTCTTGTCTGCAGCATTTGTTCGGTTTTCTGGATTACGGCAAGAATCGCACATCTTCGCGGGCCTGGAAACTTCTTTGCGACAGCTTGCAGATGACCACTTTGGGTAAACTTGTTGGCTTTATGCGAATTGATAGTCTTCCTTTATCTATGCGATTTCGACTTCAAACTGATTCATTTATCAAGTAGTTCTAGGTGGCATTTCTTTATTTTCACGACTTATTCCTTGTCAATTAAACATTTTCAGAATCGGTCCACCCTCATTGGGCAACGCGTGCGGAATGGTGGCCCTCATTCCATTCAATCCCTCTCGCCTCTCCCCAAGCCACTCAGTTCAGACAACGGGTTCTCGATGCTCTAATCACTGAATTGAACGTGTGATACAGACATTTACGGATTCATCAATAGTCTTTACACCAAGTCATTCCTCAGAGATACTACTCCTTTCGATTTTCCCTACAATTAGAATATTCACACTTCCTTGAAAAGATAGGAATTTCTCATTACCGGTGCTAACTATTTGTTATGGATTTAGACGTTGAAATCTAGTCATACTGATCAAGTTCTTGTTTTACCAAAATAAAGATTTTTTTTTCGAAAGTAAATCATTCCTATTTTTGAAACAAACCTATAGCAGACGAGATTTTGGGTGCGGGCCAACGTCCCCCTATTTTTTTTCGCTAAAATAGTATGGCGTTAGAGAACAAAAGTAGTATATAAATACCATTTTCTGGCGCAGTTTCCGCCCCTCCACTCTTCATCGTCGATTTTTTTTATATTGATAAAAGAACCGAGTTCTTCTAGATAAGCTTTGCTTATTTATAAATGTTTATTAAAACATTAAAACCATTGACAAATTACAACATTACAAAATTAGCTAAAGAATTAAAAATTTTAGAGGGGTGTTTATGAGGGATACTCTTCCAAGTAAAATTAATGATAAAGAATGTGATATCTTAAATCTAGACATAAGTAAAAATAAAGGTACTAATTAGGTGTGTTACTATAAGATTAATGAAAGGTGTTATTACTTTGATCCTTTTGGACTGGGATCCTCCATTAGAATTACAAAAATATTTAAATACTAATATTGAATTATCAACTTTTCAAATTCAAAACTTTAATACACATCACTGCGGTTACTATTGTTTACTTTTTCTAAAACTAATGGATAAATATGATTTTAGAGAAATCGTTAATTTCCGTACTGAATATCCCAGTGATTGCCCTCATCGTAGTAAATGTTGCCTAAACATTTTCTTGAAAAGAAGATGGGTTGAAAACCCACCCGAAGCAGCTCTCCAAAATTTCGGTTTGATTTCCGTGAATGTTCTTTTGATGTATCGAGTTATACAGTCATTGCCTCGTTTACGAATGTCCAACTTCCAACCATTTGAATGGGTACGACCCGACGAGCCAGCATGTCCGGTTTCAGTTCCACCTAAAGTCAGAGTTTATCGAAGTTAAAAATTACCTGACCTGTGACAACAATTCCCGCGCAGCCACTTGCTTTCTAAAAACAGATTAGTCGAAATTGGTCGAACGCACCCTACCATCAATGTGATCACGCCGTCAATTGCCTCACTGTGGATTCCGTCCAGTGAAGTACAACTCGGGTTGTTTTTGTTGCTACAACCACCACTGGATGAAACACTAATCCCAGCTGCATTAAGCCGATTTAATGCTCCTTGGTGAGTGTAGGTGTACGCTTCACTCAAATGAAACAGAGCTCCAAGAAGGAACGCTAACAAACATATCGTTGTGGTCATGTTGAGCTAGTGAGTCTTAAGCGTGAAAATGAAGAGGACTCTACCGCTTCGACTGCTGAAACTCGGAGAATAGTTTTGATGCTTTCTAGAGAGTGAGAGTTCGAACGAGAGGTGGTCGGCTGCTAGCCACTTGCCGAGTCTGCCTTTTGGCCTTTCAATTTGACAAAAAGCGATAAATGAAGTTAGCTGTTCGTTTTGATAAATGTTTATATGATAAACAAATGCGGCATTTGAAGATCCACCCCAACTGGCTGTATGATAAACAATCGATTGACCACGGAGAAATTTGATATTGATTATTAATAAAATAATTTCGTGCCTAATGCCATACTTTTCATTTCGCTCAAGATACCGCACCCTCCAATTTTTGTATGGCTTCTCTGTCTCTCTCAAAATAATCTCTCATATTTTATAGTCAAACGCATCAAAAATGTTGGCAGCGAACTGAACTGACTTGAACCCTCCATTCGATAATGATAGATCAAGCACACTATTATTGCTCTATGGTCGCTTGTAGAAATGCACTCTTCAAAACTAGAAACGGATAAGGAAGAAAGGCGAGAATATAGATGAAGAAGAGTCCAGCGACCTTCGTTCTCGATTGATCAACTTGAATTCAACAAAGACAGTTGAGTGCTTCTGGATTGGTCGACTCAATTTATAGTAGCCGATAGCGCAAGTGACTGGGGTTCAATAAAAGGAGGCGCTTATGGTATCATATCTAGTGTAGGGCAGATAAAATGTCTGTTTATTCGTCCAAATTTTTGGAAAAAAAAACCTAAAATTCGATATTTAAGCAATGGATTTCATGGCGGTTTCTTTTGGTACGATTGCAATTCTCATCGAAAAAAGTAAGTTGGCATTTAAGAATCGACGTTTGATAGTGGATCTTTAGAAACAAAATTTGAGACAAAACATTTGAGAACGTTAACTTTATAATCAGGGATGTACGGACCCAGACATTAATTAATGTCCGGGTCCCAATTTTTACGGACCGCGTACATCCCTAGTAGAGAGCTCTATAGAAATGATAATGCAGAAGTGGGACTGGAATTAAAACTGAAGGAGAAGAAATTGATGAAGCGCTATTTATATCAGAAAAAGAACGACTCGAAGGTTCTCGATTGCTCAAGAAGACATTTGTTATTGGTTGTCCTAGCGTCATACTGCTCGTCCTATCTCCTTGGTTGAAGTCTGCCTGACCGTGTGCGCTTGCTGATTGGTCCATGCGACGCCCTCATATTTTGCTATTACAACATTAGCAAGGAAAATAATATGGAGCAGACAGTTAGAGACTCGCTAACGTTAGCAATAGCCAGGCATGTCTTAGCGCAATTTATTACTTTTTCCAACTCAGCGAAACTTGTGCCTATCCGGGCGGGTCGGCAATTCTGTGAATTGCCTATCGGTATGCCGCTCTGCCCAGATAGGCAATTCAATCCGAGTGGACCCGAGTCGGTTGGTACTTGCCCGAGTTGGTCGGCAGTTTTACCAGATAAAAATTGCCAACCAACACGGATCCGAGCGGATTGGTGTTGGTCGGCAAAAAACTGCCGACATCCGCCCGGATAGGCACAAGTTTCGCTGAGTACTGAAAACCTGTTTAATTCAAATGAATTATTTGGAAGATAGGAGATTGTTCATAACGTTAATTCGCACTGATGATATATAGTCTGATAGCAACCAAGTTATTGAAATTTTAGTTCTTTTTCGATATTTGGTTTACCACAGAATATACTTGTGAAATATTAATAAAACGAATTTTAGTGAAGTTAGTCATTGAGCGAATATCAGATCATTTCGTGTAGCTCGAGCCTTTTTCATCTAGTCCAGAAGTAAAACATGTAAAAGTTGATCTAAAACATAAAGTCTAGGTATTTTAGGGAGAATTGGAAAGACATCGATGGAACGGAAAACGCAATTTTTCTGATGAAAAGGTAAAACGCTAGACTTTTTAAAAGAAAAATATCAAAATCAGGGGTTGCTAGGAAGTTCCGTTTCTGGCAACGGAATCGGGTCTTTCGGCTCTTTTCTGGGGTTCAAAATCGACATAGATGTCTCACGAACATTCTTTATTCCGACTCCGATATCGGTTCAGGGTTTTGTCAAAAGTTCGTTCCGTCGATGCTTAATCAAAATAGTGGCTCTTTTTAAATAACAAACCTGGCAAAACAGAACCTGATGGGGAACGAATAGATTAATTCAAAATTGTCATTGCCCAGAGATTCTTCTCGATGCTTGGATGCGAAAGAGCATGAGAAATGGAGAGAAACAGATGGTAAAAGTGAATTTCGACAAAATTTGAATTTGTGAACGCAGGATTTTCGAAAAAAAAAAATAGAATGATCTTTATCCATTTTCGGCTGTTCGACACCCTTTCAAACAAATTTTCAGTCAGGACATGATTTAAATTGAATAATCTCACCTTACCGAATTGCATATCTATCCTTAGATATCTCACACCTGATCTCTATAAATACCCCGTTCTATCAGTTAATAAACACTTTTACTCACGCCTTCCATAAGGCCACTGCTCGCTCGTGCCCGCCCGCATCACCGCAATGATCTGTTATGTTCAGAGATGTATGGACCCGGACTCGGACATTAATTAATATCCGGGTCCCGATCGAAAAAAATTAGAATGGCCGGGTTTCAATTTTTACGAACCGCGTACATCCTTGATAAGTTATTTTAAATTATAATCAAATTTAGTTCCCGTGGGTCGTCGAGCTCAAGAACATCCTTCTGAGAAATTTGTTCAACATTAATATCAACATTAATGTTAACGTGAACAACAAGGTACGATAACGTCATTTTATATCCTTGCATAGCTGACCATTTTCACTGGATTTTGAAACCACTCGGCTTTTATAAGAGAATAGTATTGGGAAAAGATGAGAAACAAATACCGGAGAACTTTGCAAACCGAGCGATGGTAAAAACTCTAAAATCGGTAAATAAAGCGTCATTCTGATTTCTCTCTGAGTCTCGCAAGAAGTTTTCTGCAATTTGATCAGAGGATTCAGACCTTTAATACAAGTTAACAAATGTAAATATTTCTTTTTTCAGTTGTGTGCGTGTGTGTGTGATTGTGTGGCGGGAAGCGAAGTTCGTCTACCTCCTCGTGGTGCTTCCTGGATATCCCTCTCAAAGGATAACTGAACGACGAACAACGATAAATCTATAAAAATCTCAAAATATTTTTGAAATTATCTTTGAAATGGACAATAAAGCATTTATTTAATTAATAAATGAATAATTCAAAAATTAAAGAAAGAAATGTTCATAACCATGCATGCTCTAACATGTTCATCTTTGCACTTATTTATCTTCCAGATAAAACTACGAAGAATCATATCAATTTTACTATCACTCAGATACCAATTAGTACCATTTGGAAGGGGTTTCACGCCTAATTAGATTAATTGTTGTAAACGCAATGCAGTTTTCCTGTCGGAAAAGTTTGGAAAGACCGCTGCAGGAACGAATTGCCGCACAAAAATGGTCATAACTTTTGATAGGATGGACCGTTTTTGAAAATCTAAAGTTTTGAATTATTTACGATCTCAAACATCAGACTGATATCAAATTTACCAAATTTAATCTATTATGGAGAATCATTTAGTCTCTAAATATGCACGACTTTATCAGTTAGAAACCTTGCAAATATTAACCGGAGTTTCGAACAAAACAACTTCTAATCACTGTGATAACGGCTAATAAGTATATAAGTAGACTTCATATTCGCTTAGACATTTTCAAGCAAAAGAAAGAAGAAGAAGAATATTCTGGATTCGAGAACAGGTGGAGAGAATAGAAAAAGAGGAGGCTGCCAGGCTAAAAGCTGTTGTTCATGTAAGAAAATTTGAAATAACTCGTTGAAAAATATGCTATTCCTATTATTTTATAAAATTCTTCTAAGTCATTTTTTGAATTTTATCGGAAATTTTTAGGACGAATTCGAACGTCGTCGCAAAGCGCGTGAATTGGCAAATGGAGGAGCTGCGAGGAAAGTGGATCCTCGAGGAGACGTGATTTTTTGGGCAAGGACAGCAAACGCGTCGAATCACTCACCATTGTTGCAAGTTTTATTTTAAAAAATCATAATGTGAACAGAAGTATCTTATACTCTACATAACGAAGTTCATACCAATGTCAATTATCTCAGGGGTTGTGTTTGATGAAACTGATATTCATGTTCAGACTGACACTGATTAATTGTGCCGATGTAAAATGCCACTCAATTAGATTCCCTGATTATCTATTATTTAAGCTATTTTATTCAGCGTCGTGAGGTGATAGCTCGTACAGTCATACAGGCTCTGGACGACAATTCCTTCCAGGCAGACAACCAGCTGATATCGAACACAACTCCTGCTATTTGCAGTCCAAGACGCTCAGCTCCTACAACCACAAATCGTATGTTATTTCTATTTAGTTCTGGGATGTGTCCAGTACAGTGCGAAAAATACTATTTTGTCGATCAGCACTAGTTTATTTGCACTGCTAATATTTCTGATCTTATCCATCAATTTCATAGCTTTTATTGGTATCCTGATTTATAATAAAATGATCCATTTTCCAAATATTCTAACCTGAAGTGGGGAGATTGGTTAATTTCGAAGATAACTTTGACTTTACCACTTTACTACCGTCTATCTATAATTTTTATTTCTGAAAAGCGAGTGAAATTCTTTGATTTCAGCTGAGTGCAACCAAGAAGGCGACAAAGGATGGAACGGAATACGACTCCTCTTCTGCTTCAGCCATTTGATAACAATGCACTGATATTCTCAATAAGGGCTTCATTGATTTCATATTGTGACACCATATAATATCAGACAAAAATATAGAAAATTGTTAAAGGTCGATTTGTCAGGAAAGAAGAAATGGTGTGATAGTAGAAATCTAACTACGAGATACATATGTGTTGAGCTAATCATAATTGAAAATGAGACAGACTGACTATAAATTGTTGATTGTTATGATGAGGATTCTTACGAACCTTTGGATCTTACTTTATAAGGCTTAGTTCATAGTTCACGGGCTTTTTTGAAAAATAGTATGACTCAGACACAAAAAGCCCGCGAACCACGTCCTTCAATTCGCTGTGAGGAAAAACATTTGTTGTATTCTGTAGATTTCTAATTTTCTATTTTCCACTTGAAATATGCGTTGATTTCTTTACATCGAAAATTCGTGTGATTTAGTTGGTTTCAAGTAATCAAGTTTTAGCAAGATTTCTGTTTCATCAGTTGTATTTGATGGAGAAAGTTATGTCAACTAGATTAGTTATTCATAATAATCCTTTCAAATTGAAAATATTTTCCTTAATAGCTATAAAATTGACAATTAATTGAGATGCAGTAATCTAGCTATGACAGAATGAGTTCCTAATAAGTATATTTCGTTATTCTTATCGAAAACTATTTTGAAGAATGTTTATTTCAGTTGCAATTGTCCTCATCACTTTTGGATGTCTTCGAGAGTTGTCTGTATTCATCTACATTGAAATTAAATTATTATCTTACACTTATTGAGTCAAATAAGTGATGTTAGGAATTTATTACACGTTCATGAACAAGGCATTTCAAGTTTAGTCTTCTTTGCGAAATACTATGATCCCCGCTTCGTCATTCATCTACAGTTTGAACTTCAAGAAAGCAAAGTTATGGATGCTCAGCTTCACCCGTCGATACTCGCCCCGAAAATAAAAATCAAATTGATCTGACTTCTCTGACGAGTGTTAAGCAGCTTTATTTAATGAACCATAACTTTCGATCTATTTTCATTTCATACTTTTTGATACAAATAAAGATTTATTATTTGTACAGTGTTCATTTGAAAAGTGAAATATCAGATAAGACGGATAATCAAGGGCATGTCGCGGTAAGTCGTTCGTCCGTTTCGCAGGCATAGCGAAAAACATAAACATTGGTGCACTAAATATTGAATATGATTTTAGAAAATTTTTAGTGTGCGTGATAGTTTCTGAACTATTTTCATATGCCTTTAATAATCAAAAGTGATATTTCTTTTAAAATTTTAACGAATCTAATATCGGGTCAAATCTCCCAAATCTGGTCATACATATTTTCTCTTGTCTTCCATTTTTCTAGTTATTTTCTAACTAAAATATTTCATACCGTAAAACCTGTAATAAATACCTTGGGGCTTTTAATTTTCAACCTCTCAAAAATAAAAAAAAAAGATTTTATTAGAGAATTTACGGCATTCGTATTTTTTATAAATTAAACTTCATCTTACAGGATAGTCGAACCATAATCCATTTATCCATACCTAAAGTATTTATTATAAAATATACATTTGGGTTGTTGTTAATTTTTGCATTTAATGACATTTAATTCGTTTTTCCTTAATCTAAGTCAACTTCAAAATCTCTTTTATAAGTAGAGAAGTTGAGTACATTTTAGGGAATAGGTGATCATGGCAATTCATCAAAATAGCATTGTTACAAACTCTCAACAAGATAATAATTTTTAGATTTTCGAAAATGATCCACTCGGTATAAATTAATTCATTTTTGTGCAGCGATTTTTTTTTATAAAAGGTAAACATTTAAATAGATTAAAATATGACTCACATAAGCACAATCCTCATTTCCAAAACCGTTATCTGAAGGAATTTAGTAAAGCGCATCGGGAAATTGAAGAACTGATTTTCATAAACGCACTACTATAAAATATGGAGATTTGGTATTGAGGTATTTATGCACTTTTGAAAATCAAATTCTTCTTCCGCTGCAATTTGACTAAATTTCTTACCCGGCTGCCTAAAATATAATTAATAATTATCCACTAGTTGAAAGTTCAATCACTCATTATATCTTGTTTTTTTATGTGTATTCGAGACCTGGATTTATGTAGTGATTGTGACTTGTGTTGATGCACGTGAATGTTCGAGATTCGTCGCGATTGCCATACGAGAATCGCGACCAAGCCTTAACATTCGCGGCTTCAGCACGAGTCATGCCCACTGTTCCAATCCAGATTTTTAAGAGTCGAGGTATTCTTGCTATAGATCTTTGATTCAACTATCCAATTAAAACCATGGTTACAGAGAAATTTTTTTCAATTACCCAGGATTCCAAAAGGTACATGTATATTCTACGCCATCACTGTTTTGTACACGCACTGTCTAAATTTTTATAGATAAAAATACAGAGCGATAGAAAGTACGAAAACAAATATCCTTGAACTAATCATAGTAGACAACCTGGAAATGTAGAACGATAAATCATAGGAGTATGCGAAATAATATGGTAGAAGATGCTCTAGCCTACCCTTCCCTCCTCTAATCTTTTACTATTTTCCTATGTTTCTATCGTCCTACTTTTCAAAATTGCCTATAAGTAGAATGATGACTCACAGCAGAATTAAGCATGATTTTATTTACATCAATCCAAGAGATGGTAGAGAAGCCATTCTTCATAGCCACTGAAAAAGGAGAAAATCAATAGATGATTTTAATTATCCTATTTAGTTTTTAATCAAATTTAGTTAGTAAGAAATTTTGGCCAGTCTCAATACAATTTGGATGGGTTTTATGTTAAATTACGTCTTTTAATAAATAGTAGGCGGAGTTTATTGTCCGAAAAATTCGGGAAAGCTACAGTAGGAGAGGTTCGCTTTACAAATATGATATAGCTTTACTTAGAATAGATTATTTTCGAAGATCTAAAAAGCGTTGAGATCAGTATGACTTCGATGGTCAGACTGATATCAAATTTAAACGTTAAAATCAATGTTAAAAATTGATTGGCCTCTCTAACCACTAGTTTCCTTTGCGAGTAGTCTTATTAATGCCGCAAAATGAAAAAAAAAACACTCAATTTAGAAATCGAATGCTCCAAATTAATTTATACACTAATAAATTCTCACGAAATTGCTTACCCCAATTCCATAATTCTATGCCTTGCTGTTCGCTGTAGACTCTTGGTAGATGGCATATTGAGGAGGGAGGGAGGCATAATGCCCTGCAGTTCGCAGCTGCTACGTCCGAGGTGACATCAGTGCCAAAAAACTAAAATCCTTGCTATTCACAAAACAAAACTAAAACGTAAATAATATTCAACAATCACCCGATAGCATTTGCCGTTAACAAATTCCCAGGGAGGAGGACATTGTGCCTCTGAAATTGTTGAATTTAGATTTGAAAAACGTTTTTTTGCTTGAAGAAAAAGGCATTTTTCTTTATTCTTTAATCAGAATGAATATTATTGAGGAAGAGTAAGATCATGCTATTTTTGAGAAATGATTTGGTCGCTTATTCATACAAGTTTGATGTTGATAGTTATTTGGTTAAAAAGAAGTGATAACGCTTTCTTTGTAATTGATACACTATTCTTACAGATTTGATGTATGAATTTGAATCGAATTTAATGAATGAATATGCTCTCGGAACATATACAGTAGTTTTTCCAGAAAACAAAACGATTCCTCCGAAAAAAAAATCAATGAAATTTATGGACTCGGGCAATAGATTTCCCTTGAATTGATAATAAAATGGTTGGCTTGAAAAGTTGCTAAGACTTACGACAACCAGCTAATGGACCTTGATCTTGGAAACAAACGTCTGTGGTAGTAGTAGTTGTTGTTGTAGTTGTTGTGGACGTTGATGTGGTTGTTGATGTGGACGTGGGTGTAGTTGTGGACGTCGATGTGGATGTGGACGTAGACGTGGACGTGGTTGTAGGCGTTGATGTGGACGAAGTGGATACCGTCGTATCTATATCTAGTGTTGTTGAGTTTGTGCAATTTTATGCCTTATTTTAGACTTTAATATCGGTAGTCTGAGCCGATGATTAGGAGATTTTACAAAGCAATGTGATGGCCGACTTGCCAAAAAACCTAGATCAGATGGAATTATAAGCCCATTCCACATTCATTGTGAAGAGATAAAATTTGGAAAAGCCATGTGTAGCGGATCTTTTCAAAAGTAGCAAATTCATTTAATACGCAGTGATAATTTACCTGGTTCAGTAGTGGGTTGGACAGGAGGCAGGTCCATGTCCGGTGTTGTCAGACAGGAATTTGACCATTTGAAGAGAAACAGAAGAACTACAAAGTTCATCATTGTTGACAATACTGTAGCCTAAAAAGTCGATGATTTATTCTTCGAATTTTTGGCAATTTGTAATTTTGAGATAAATTGTTATAATTTTCCCATAGAGATATCAAAAAGGAACGGTAGAAAGACAGTTGAATCGAGGAACCAAATAGAATCGAAGGGCCGTATTAGAAATATCAGAGCAGTATGTGAGAAGAAGAAGCCTTGCTTCCTTTTGTACAGAATTAGGGAGAACTTTCGTCAAACGAAAATCTAGTTATGATACCAGGTCGTTTTGATAGAAGTTTGGTTAATTACAAGTTACAGAGAAAAGTTTGTTAAGAAGATATACCGGGGGTAGATCGCAAGGGCTTTCTGGCAATCGTCCTCCCTAGAACGGCTTTTATACGATTGGAAGATATAGAGAGAGAGAGAGAAGCAGAAAACGGTAAGAGCCAATGATAATTGATAAAGAAGACGAGAGAAAACGAAGCTGATGGACGCCTAGTCCAGTCGGCTACTAGCCTGACAAATTTCATTGTATGCCGTCGACAATTCTTCCTTATCTTTTAGTCAACTTCTCGTGAATTATATTTCTAGGTATGACTGTTGCATATAGAGGAAATCACGTACAGTACCGTGCAAAAGTGATGGATAATGAGCTTTTTTTTCTTATTATCCATTACTTTTGCACGATACTGTAAATACTAATTTTGCGATTTTTAGAGTAATGACTTTCGATTTGTTCAGGAATGATAAAAATTAGAAATTGTTAAGCTTGGTCTCGCTTCACGTTGACAAAAACTCCGAATGTTCGCAATCTTCTTAATTTGACCTAGTGTAGAATTAGATTGATGTGACCAACACTGTACGCACCATTTTCTGAAAAAAGGTAAAATGTTTAATTTATTTCATATCGTTAGAAGAACATGTGGAAGGACCGTTCTATATTTCAGGTTAGAATCATGGAGACGGCGTCTTGCAGAAGACAGACTTTTGAATCATTGGGTCATTTAAAGTTGGTATCAAATTGTATTCTCACAATTAGAGTAGAATGAAGTTCCAGATAAGTCCAAGAACGACTTCGATGCCGTTGTTTTCGTTTCCAGAACTGTTGGTCATGCTGAACGGTGGTAGAAGCCAGTTGACGGTATTGAAAAGAGAAAAATAATCTAAGCTGAACATAGAAATTGATCCATTTTGACAGCAAGTTATACGCTTGCCCCTCCCAAGAACCAGAACATCTCCAGACCTTCCATCCAACCACCTCAACACATCAGCTCCGTCATAGTAAAGCCCAAATCCACGTGGGTAGGTCGATCCGGATGCCTGAAAGCTAAAATTGAATTGATTTTCATAGAGAGCGTACTAGGCATAAAACTACTTTCTGAGAGAAAAAAGTGCTTTGAAATGTTCAATTTCCAGCACTTTTTCTGTAGAAGCCCTTTCGAAACACTAATTCGACTCGATTCGTAAAAATCCGTCTCGCTTGAAATGAGATAATTCCATTGTTCCTGAGAGTAGAAGCTTGTTGGCATGGCATCCGGTGGACCATCTCGTTGACAGGCGAAGGCACCAAATTCATCGACAGTATAATAGAGGCCGCCTCCACTAAGGGTCTGAAATTCTATATCTTGATAAACTGGGGCGAAACGTCTATCATGACTTTCATCTAGTTTCAGCACAAGTTTTCGATTTTGCAGAAGCTGATGGAGGTAACAAGTGGATGTGAAATGAGATAACATGAAGACAAATCAAGGAATTTCAAATCTACCCATAACAGGTCATTATCAGAAGGGTAGTAGGCCCATGAGATGCCCCACTTGTTATAGTCTGAAATTTATATGGATTGAATTAATATTGCAGGTTTATTCAACTGAAAAGAATGCTAAATATCATCAAGTCAGTCTAATTCAATTATTGTGAGATGTGATGTTAACACAAAACACGAACTTCACAGGAAGGATCAGAACTAAAGACTTATAAGACCGGTTTCTCTGTCTGATTGAAATTTCATTAGCGATGAGTATTTCTTTCGTATCTATTGCAAGTCTTATACCTGAGGCAGGCGTGGGTCGCGTTTGGGGGGCTCGAAGATGGTATAGTAACAGACTTGATTCCACAATATGGTCTTATTTCAGCAGTTGTAGCTTCAGAAAGCAGCGTTCCATCTGAAGATTGATCTGTACTTGGCCTAGAAATCAACGTGGAAGCTACTGCTGCTGGTAACGTTCACTCACCTGAAAATGATGACGACTGCTAAGAGGTTTTTCAAGACTCTTTAAAGATTTAACAAGTTGAGGGGATAAATGATATGATGCTCGGAGAGATTTGCCTGCTTAAAAATGGGGGGCTCCGTGCATAATCTGAGCTTCTGCCACTTTCCTCTCATATTTCGCCCACATTCCGCTTCCATTTCGTTCGTGATGTTTCTCAACATCACAGAAATAGCATTTTAAAATGTGAGATTGAAGAAGGCTTGATCTATTGTTCTAATGCGGTCAAAAATCACCAGAAACAGACGCCTTCCTTGCAGTGAAAGTGATGAAGACGCGCAATGCGAGAGCATTGAAAAAGAGACAATGGAAAGACATCAACGAGAATCTCTTAATCGGCTATCAGAATGGAAGTCACCATCAGACGACTGATTGGGGAGAGATTTATAAAGCAAAAAATAAGAAACTGAGAGATTCTGCCTGCATGTGTTTCAAAGAATTTATCTCAGCTAATCTTATTTCACTATGCTTCAGCATATCATGGTGATGAGAGGGCATTGACGTCCAGTTAGAGATAATCTGATTATGAGAAGGAGAAAAATCCACAGGCCAATGAAAGAAAGGGAGATAAATCAGAACAATAAAGGCCGATAGCGCGGGCTATTTGAATGCTTTAGGATGAATATCAAATTGAGGAATTTTTTCTTATATTTGAAGGGCGCAATTGATTTTCCGAATGTGAAGACAAAATCATAACCCTTAGATTGGATGAATGAGTTTTTCTTTGGGATTTAGGCACAGAAAATCGTTTGAAAGATGGATCAGTCTAACCCGAGATGCAGGTATCTAAAAGCGACGATGCAAGGCTCACTTTTTGCAGATAATTTTTCGTCAAAGACTAACTGCGCCCTGTTTTTGAATAAGAAAGAGAAAGGAGATTTCAAAGAGAGCAATGCTTTATAAGGCGTTTTGTTTTAGGAATTTTCTTAGATTATTCCGATTGATAAATACTTTCTTTCATACTTATGAGCAAAAGCTATCCCCACTCTGCAATTTGATCGTATAACGTCACAACAAATTGAACGTAAATTCGCATTTAAGCACGTTGTTTATAAGGGATTTCATAAGTTGGCTTGTATCTGAAGATTTTATATTTTTCTTTTTACCAAAATATAAAGAAGACAAAAGTAAATCTTTTAATCGATGAAGAGAAATACTAAGCATTTTAAAAAGTTTACTGTACTACTGTACGATTTGGTAGGCTCGCGTCGTGTTTCTGGCCATGTTCAGAAAGCAAGAACGTTCTCTACTAGCACATTTAATAACTAGAAAAAATAGATATAAAATCACTTCATAAAATTGCTACAAATTTTTGACGAAAAATCACTCTTTGATCTCGCCTTCATGAAAGGGGCGGAGCTTGCGTTCTCTACTTATATTAAATGACAGTCTCGATTTGTTCGACACAGGTTAAGAGCCACTCCACGAATAAACAGAACAACTTCTAGAGGGGGTTCGGACAATGGGAAAATTTCCACAAATCCAAACCAAACCCATATGGGTCTCTACCATTTGGCGCAATATCATGTTTGGTATCGTTCGACTTCAAATTGAATGAAAGTAAATAATGGATGTCTCTAATTTCAATTTAAGCCCAAATTAGAGTAAACTACCTATGAAAATATTCTCGTACTATTTTTCTAAAAATTTATCTCTATTTTTGGTTTTTAAAGTACCACTCCCATACCATAATAGATAACAATGAAGTGTCGTCACAAAAGTTGCTCAGTTTGATGAGCTCTATCAATTGTTATACATATTGTGGAGTCTAACCCTCAAAATTGAAATTTCGATATTTGGGTCGCCAACTTTGGTGCGATAGTAATGTTATAGGTGTCCCCCTTATTTGGACCTAATTTTTGGTGTATAAGATGCAGAATCACCAGGAGAATCCGAATATGAAATCAAATTTTACCAACAAATAACAAAATTTTCGAGTTATGGTCGATTTTGTGCAAAATACGCATTTTTTTGAAACTGCTATTTTTGATACTTTTGACTCTGGGATCCCCTCCAGCCCCAAACAAGTGGTTGATCCCCTAAAATCTATATATTTTTAGAAAATACATCTCATGGCCATGTTCATCCTTTTTAAATTTTTCAAAAATCCTTTATAGCAAAAAAGTTTTATTTGTACCCCCTGAGGGGTGTCAAATCGTGAAAATGCTCAACCTTGACCCCCACCTAGCCCCGCCCACTTTTGGGGGCGGGACCTGATCTCCCCATTTTTGTGATCAGGGTCCATGGGTGTATCCACCATATAAGTTTGGTTCGGATCCGAGACACTTTTGCAGTTGTCCGGCCTTTGTTCGGGCCACTCAAAGAATGCGTCTTAATAAATGAATAGTTCAAAAATTAAAGAAATTTTCATAGTCATGCATGCTCTAGCATTTCCATCTTTGCAATTATTTATCTTTCAGATAAAACTATGAAGAATTATTGTGCGAAAATACGCACCCTTTTTACCCTATTTTGGTAATTTCGAATGATATTTGATCTTCGACTATTTGAGGGATCCTAACCGCGGGTTTGTGTAATTTCCGTGAAACTCGGCGGTTTTCTTGGACAGATTTCCTGCATTCTTTCTATGTTTTGACTGCAGGCTTTTATTGTGTGATCGGGTTCTTTTCCTATCTTTTCCCCGCATCACATCTTCACTTCTCTCTTCGGATCGGACAGAGCACGGCTGCTCGTTTATTGTCTGTCCTTTGATTGAATGATGGAATAAAACCCTTGTAATTGGCCTACAACTGTATTGAACAGTAATAGTGTACATCTACACCCAGAGGAAGTCACGCGATTATTAACCGTGTTCGCACAATTATATCGTTTATGCTTTGAGTTTTTTTTTCTAATACATTCACGCAATTTTGTTCACTAAGGAACGCAAACCACGCCTTCTTTACTCTCAAAATACGCATGTCGCGAAGAAGAGAGTCCAGACGGCGTGGCATCCTTCTTTAATTTTTTCCTATGTTACTTCCAGGAAATCCCGTGGGTTTTTTTTTCTAATCTATGGACGACCAGCAAGTCCTTGATGTATTTTAGAAGTCCATGTAAATGTGAAATCATTATTATCATGAAGAGATTGAAGAAAATAGATCTTTGAAGCTCTCACATTTTATTATGATAACTACAAGCAGATCTAGGGGGAATCTGGGTCAGACGACAAAGTATAAGGGGGTCCACAAAGTGTATTTGGCAGAATATTTTAACCTAAGGGGATCCACAATGAAAGTCTGATCCAAGTCTTCCCTAGATCTGACTACAGCTTTTTATTCGACTAGCGGTATTTTTATGCTTATAATTTCTGGTTGAAAATTTTATCAAAAGCTCAAAGAAAATAAAGAATTGATTTTCAAAAAACGGATAACACCACGAGAATCAGCGCGAAAAACTGAACAATATATGTGAAAATCAGCCAAATCAATGGACCCCTGGAAGCAGCCCCTTTGCTAAGACTTTGGTTTTTGCTGATATTTACTCTTAAGGCCTTATCAATTTCTTTGTTTTACTTGTTACGTATCCTCCTGATATTTTTTAATGCAAAAAGGGCACGACTCCGAAATTCGCTTTTCGGAAACGATAAATTATTGACACAAAATTTTAAAAAATGTCATGGTCTTAGACGCTCCCGACTTCCTGAAATGACCATAAAATAGACTTTGATTTCTTAAATTTACCATCAACATAAATGCTTATTTTCCAACCGGAAATAGGTTCTTAATGTTGGTTTTGATATTTAAACTCATGATAAGATAGGATAATGAATCCCAAAATCTATATTATAAAAGTAGTGCATATAAAGAGCCGAATGATTCTAATAATGTTCGATTTGTATTTTTACAAGGTGATAAAAATGATGGAATGGATTTTTCGGAGATTGTTTCTAAGTCATTTTCCATCCGTTGTGACACCCCCATCTCTCATTCTCTCTCACTCTCACGTATATAACCATGGGGAAGCGAGCTGATAAGCGAGTCTTGGGTTTTTTACTCTTAGATTAATAAAGAAGTAAAGTCTAAAGCGTGCTATTCCCCTACTGCATCCCTTCCCCCTACCGCGTTCACCATGCCTACGGCGGGTACCTGAGGCCCGGAATGTAGGATGGTGACACCGTTCTTGACGATAATTTGTTTAGTTTTATGGACTCATACATGAAATATACGAAAATGCGGTTGATTTTGGTTTTTGATCACTTTTATGGGTCGAAAACTTATGATTTTTTTGGAACAAAAATCCTTATGGGAGGTTCCCCTTTTAAACTTTGGCGTTTAAATTTTTTAGTTGTTTTGTGGCAGGCCCGTGGCTAGGATCGAGATTTCAGAGGGGTCGAGTCTTTAAGAACAAATTTTAGGTCAAAACATAAAGGGTACACCCTTTGAACATTTTTAGCATTTTTCGGATTTCAGGAGGGCGAGTCGCCCCTTAGTAGTTACGGGCCTGTTTTGTGGTAGTTTTGGGGGCGAGCGTTATTCACCAAAATTTTTGGTGAATAACGCTATGGACCCAAAAGTAGGGAAGGGGCTTGGTGTTTCTTCGTAAAAAATATGCGGTATCTTTTCGAGGTTGCCGGTTTTGGCAAACTCACAGAGTGAGTTTCAAAAAACCATAAAAGTTTTAGTGTCAAACCAAAATGCTTCTGGTAAAACTCTTAGTGACTCTAACATTTTTCTGTTTGGTTTCGGGCCAGAATTATCATCTAAATACAACCTATTCGGGGTCTTCGTTTTTTGACGGCTGGAATTTCATAAGCTCTGATGATCCCACTCATGGAGTTGTCGATTATAAAGATCAAGCCACCGCTCAAAATATGGGGCTAATTGCGGTGATTAATGGAAAGGTATAGCTATTGTGCTTTACTATCGTATTTTTCATATTTAGGTAAAAATCGCGGCTGATATGAACAATAAATATCCCACCGGTCGAGGCCGTCCTTCCGTTCGCATCGAAACTAAAACTCTTTACAATTCGGGTCTTTTCATCTATGACATCGACCATATGCCAATCGGACCAGGGACTTGGCCGGCATTTTGGGCATATGGTGATAACTGGCCGAATAACGGCGAAATCGATATTTTGGAAGGAGTCGACGGGATGAACTTTAACCATATGGCTTTACATACGAGCCAAGGTTGTAGCATGAGTCAAAGTGATAGTACATTTTTTTCGGGACGCTGGGCGGATGGATCCAATGGCCAGCCTGCAACAAATTGCTGGGTAGGCGCTCCGAGTGAGTAAAAAAACTGATAAAAAATATTTTTCATCAACTTAATCCAAACTTTAGACCAATACTCCAACCAAGGATGTAGCATCCAAGGTCCGAGTGGGACCTTCGGAGACCGATTTAACAGAGCCGGCGGTGGGGTTTTCGTCGCCGAATGGGATCACAATAACTTTATTAAAGTTTGGGTGTTTTCCCGAAGCCAGGTTCCTAGTGACATCACTCAGGTATATCACCAAAAATCTTTCACCCAAAATTACAAACTTAGGGCAATCCTAACCCTAGCAACTGGGGAACACCTATGGCATATTTCCGGATCGGCTCATCTTGCTCGCCTGATCATTTCAACATGTTGGCCGTGGTTATCAATTTGACATTTTGTGGAGACTGGGCTGGAAACGTGTACCCTGGAGGCCCGCAGGCTTGTGAAAGCACGGTTCGAGATAATCCACAACTTTTTACTGAGGCTTATTGGATTATTAATTATCTCAAGGTTTATAGTCGTTAAAAACGATTTTTGTAAAAAAAATCTTTAATTCCATATTTCTAAATTGAATTCGATTTAATTGTTATCGTCCGAAATTGTTTTAATTATCGGTTTTTTCTGTGATTTTTTAAACCCATAATTTTCTAATAAATTTCTGTGATTTTCAAACAAATTGCATTCATTTTTGAGCCATTCAACATGAAAAGTCAAATATTCAACAATTTTCATTGAACTATCCAAATTTTCGGTTTGCGATCAGGGCTGTTGCGGAAGTTCCGATTCCGGGGGTCACAAAATTCTTTATGCCTATTTATTGGTTTGCAAGTTTTCTTCTGTATTTTGAAATCCTACAGACGAAAAATTAGTTTAAATATTCTAAAAAAGTCATACAATAAAAACTGACCACGAAATATGAGTGAGAGACTACAATTTGCAATGCAGGACGAAGTTAACTAGGAGAAAAATTAGGAAGGATATCCCTTCCATCTCGCACAAAAATCTAAATTGTAGGATTTTGAAAAGGAAAGAATTTGTATGACATAGCTAGAAAAAATTAGTATGATTGTTAAAAGATGAAAAAAAAATTAGAAAACCATAAATTTAGTGAAGAATAGCTTATTTTCAATGAAAAATGGAAGATTTTGGTACAGGAAAGAAGGGAATGATAGGAGGAGATCGATGAAAAGAATTGCAATTCGAACAGAGAATGAAAGAATTCTAGAAGATGAATAAAAATTTGAAATTCAGAACTTAGCTGTCCTGTAGGCCACTTTCGAAATGACGAGGTGACAGGATACTGTAACTTATAGCTAGGAACAAGAGAGATGAAAGTAGGAAGAAATGATGTGAGGGGAAGATAGGTCGCGTGATTTCTAAGTTGTCGTTTCTGTATTGAAGAAGTGAATCACTGATTGGAGGCGTCGTCAGACACGGAGGCAGTGAATTCGAGCGGGGGGGAGGATGGTGTCCCTCGAGGACTCGGAGACCACGTCGTCTGAGCCCGAACCGGAATTGGACCCATTCGAATCACCCTGATCCGTGTCCATCATCTCGTGCTGAAACAGCGCACATCAAACTGACAAATAAATAAAGGAGGATAAAATTTGCGGACTCATTTTGCAAAACCACTATCAAAACACAACTCAGCGAGGGTAAGATTCTCATTGCCTTCATGCTAGGAAAAATTTCACACGAATCTAATTTTTCCAATAGAGCGAGTATAAATGCATTTATTTGCAACTTTTTCTTTCAATTTTAAAGACCAACCGGGGGCGTTTGTGAGTAAGTGAGTCCCTTGTCCATGAGCCAGGTGTCTCCGCTTTTGCTGATCAAATCCTTCAGTTTCTTCTTGATTTCGATGAACATTCGCTTGAACACCAGACCGTCGCCTTTCGACCTGAAAACATGTATGATTGTTAAAGAATACTCTAAGCAAACAAAAATTATTATTTGAGAAAGATTGCATTTTTGTCAATTGACCCCATTATCATCTCTTCAATAAAGTTTACCCTTCCATGCTACCTTCCGAATAAGCCCACAAAATCAATTGTTTTCTTTTAGAAAATTAACTGACCTTCTGAAATCAACGAGGGTGGGTGGAGCCTGATCGCTGCCCGCCAATTCGTATATCTGCACGGCCATCGAGGTGTCGCGGAATGTGATGAAGAGCTGAAACGAAAACTATTTAACTGACAAGAAAATGCGTTTTTCGAATAATGAAACATTTTAGGAACTTGTTGGGATTTGTTAATTTTCAAAAATGCTAACCTGGGTAGTGATTTTCTCCTTGACGATATACCCGCAACTCTGGGCGGCGTCTGTGATGCGAGGCACGATTTGGGTCAGGCCCACGTTCACGCAGAAACGAGTCATTCGGCGAGATAGACGCTGCACGAAATCCTGAAAACAACATTTTAAAATGGATATCAAGATAATCTTCTCGCGTTCAATACGTTGCCCAATGTTAGAATTCCTTCTTTCATCGACAAATAGACAAAGAAAAAGCGAATTTTTAGTTGTATAGAAATAAACCCACCAGATTCTTCTGACTGAAATCGATCTGACTCTCCCCGATCAGAAGTTCTTCCAGTTTGCCCGGCTGCGAGAACGAGTTGTTCATCACGCGCAGCATCTCGTTACACGCGTCCGCAAAGGCACGAGTCTCAGAATCGTAGCTGAAAATGGAATTTGAGAAAAGCTTGAAAAAATCAACTTTACAGGAAAAATAGGAGGAAATTAAATGAAATGAATGAATGTGAGCATTCTTCCGAAAGAAAAAAGATGTTTGAGAAGAAAATTTACACATTCCAATTTTTCAAAGCATGATTTTAACCTTTTCTGAGTTGTAGATAAAAAAAAACATACTGAGTCTGCGAAACAGTCTCGTTGAGTTTGCGTCTCTTCGCAGCGGTGGCACTGTACTCGTTGGCCATGGGTTTCTCCATTCGGAAGCCTAATTCATTCGAGGATTACGGTATGGCCTTTCACTAGTCAAATTACCGTAATCGTGGATGAACCATGGATTCTGCCGAATGCGAGCGATCGTGGCACGACAGTCCACCTTCTCGTTCACTATGATGCGGATCAGGGCTGCAATAAAGATATATGAAATTAAGGTCTTCGTAAGTTGAGCAAAGTTTAGCAATTTCAGAATATTTTGTGGAATGTTAGACGTTTAGAAATGAGAGAAATATTCTTTGCTATAAAAAATTCTTACACTAAATTTTGCATTTTCTGAAGAATGACTAACCGAGTGACTTGACATCGAGTTTCTTCCAGGGGTTGTCATCGAGTCCCGTGTTCGAGAGCCAGTCCATGTACGAGGCGGAATAGCTGAATGGTCATTTGATTATCGTTCGGTCAAATCATCAGAACGACTCACTCGTCAGGCCGATCCCAGGGCAGCTCGCCAGTGAGCATCGTGATCAGCACGATTCCACACGACCAGATGTCCGCAATGTCTCCTCTGCAAAGAATAAATATTTTGGGTTTGAGGAGTTCAATAAAAAAGATTCACACAAATAACAGCATAATAATCTAAAAGTGATAAGACGTCTATTTTTCGCTAGTTCTTCTAATTTCATTTGTCGTTGCCACACTAAGAATGAATTCGACCATTACCGAACGATCTTTCCAAGTTCAACTTTTAGTAGTGCTCAATACAAACATACTTGTATTTGCCCTGCAGCACCTCGGGCGCGACATAGGGCAGAGTGCCGCAAGCAGCCTCGAGCAGTCGCTCCTTGCCGTCGTGACGGAACATCGTCGCCATTCCGAAGTCCGAGATCTTCAGCACGTCGTTCGACTTGAGAAGCAGATTCTCGGGCTTTATGTCCCTGAACAAGTGAGATAATTCAGAAACAGGATGAAAATTAATGTCTTCAAAGAAAACTAAAAAGACAAGTGTGAACCTGTGAGCGACGCCCATTTTATGGAGGAATTCGATTCCATCGATCAGCTGTCGGAAGTAGAACTGAGCGCGCCACGGGGGAATTCCCACGTCCGGCTCTGAAAGTAAGGAATAGACCGACAACAATCAAGTTAACCTACCAATCTGGTCAAAGAGCTCTCCGCCATCTGCATATTCGAGGAAGATGAGGTACGTCTTTGCGTTGTCCTCCGTCCTGTGTCCGATGTACTGCAGCACGTTCGGATGCGCGCCCAGGTGACGGTGGATCAGCACCTGAATGACTTATTCATGAAAAAATTTGAAGAATTTCAAGGCCATCGACTCTTAACCTAAATTCCTGTCTAAATCTTTCAATGAGTACTATCAAAATGTGAGAAAGCTCATGTGATTCTACACATTTTTTCAGGCATGGCCAAGATTTACCTTTCCCCGCATAAGAAAAAAGTGAATCTTGAACATACTTGCATTTTTTCCATTATCGAAACATCCAGTTCTTAACTTGTAACTCTAACAAAAACTGACAACTTCTCAACGCCTAACTCTAAACCGACCTCTTTCTTGACAGCTTTGATATTTTCCTCGGTGCACTTGGTCAGATTGATGCACTTCATGGCGACGGCCCTGGACGACTTCGTATCGATGATTAGCTTCACTTCTCCAAATGCTCCTGCAATACCTTCTTCACTTCAATGCAATGACTGACTGATTGACTTGCCTTCCCCGAGAGTCCTCACAGTCTGATAGTTCATGAATGAAACGGAGGCGAGTGGCTTCGAGTGCCCGGCTGCGGCAGAGCCAGCCACCTGATGACGCTCCACCAGCACGTTCTCTTTGTTCATCGCAAAACTGAAAATTAAAAAAGTTTTCAAAGAAAGAAAAATCGAGTTTTGCGAGGTTCGACTAAAAACTCTGAAATGTCATATTCAGCTACCCTCCTGTTCAGTCTACCCACATCCACTTATCTGGTCTACCCATTTTTTCCTTTTCACTTACCTCCTTTCCCTGCTCTCCTAAAAAGTAGGTAGTCCAAACAAGTGGGTGTGAGTAGGCCGAACAAGGAGCCGTACTCAACTGGTTCTGACTCCAGTCTTCAACCACGCAAAACCCTGACAACGAACATAAAACCCCGAAAAAGATTTTAAAAATCGAATTCGCGAAATTTTGAAAAACCAATTTTTACCGCATTTGCACTTGAGCAAGTGTTGGTATTGGCGCGTGTTTCACACTCGCTCGAATGAACCCACTTTTTGCCGTTCATTTTTCGAAATTTTTTTGATTTATTTTTCTGATCTTTAGAAGCGATGTCTGACGTGATCTACGACGACATTTTCTACGTGAAGAACGTGGATCCTGATGGGAAGAAATTCGACAGAGTGTCCAGGCTCGAGTGCGATTCCGAATCTTTCAGGTTGCAAATGCATTTTTATCTGAAAAATATCAGTAGCCTCTACGATTTATCGAGGGCGTGAAAGGTCTGGAGTTTTAAAATCTCCAATCAGAATATCAAAGTCAAATATTTGCATACCCTTGCTGCAAGTTGCGTTTTTCCTTCATGAAACAATGAATTTGAATATTTTTGCAGTATGGCGATGACTTTGGACGTGAATTCGCAGATATACCCGCTGAATCTGAACGACAAATTCCGAATGATGATCGCCACGACGCTCAGGGACGACGGCCTGCAGGACACAGCCGAATTCGAACCTCACGTAAGGAAATCAAAAATCATTTCCGAATGAACACATTGAGAATCTGCTACCACGGCAAAAATTCTATAAAGCTTCAAAAGTTTAAAGCAAAATTTCTTTTTATCGTCCGAATTCTAAAATTGCCACTTCCATTCAAGCACGATCGAGTTCAGCTAATAAAATCAGAAGGATGAATTATGTTTGCAGGCGAACTACTACCGCCTGAAGCAATTCGAATATATCATGTACGGGAAGGTGTACAGAATCGAGCCAGACGAACAGGCCGGGGACTCGGGCAAATTGTCCGTCTACGTGTCCTACGGGGGGCTGCTGCAGAGGCTCAAAGGAGATGTGAGTGTTTTTATCGCGTCTTCTGTGAAAAAAACTCATGTATAAAAGTCACTAGATTTTCTTCTCAAAACTAGTCTGAAAGAACTCTATTTACAAGAGAGTTCTGTAAATTTTACAAATATGATCAAATTATCTATTTCTCAAGAAAACTTGATCTTCAGTTTCTCAATTTCAGGCCTACAATCTGCACGGCTTCCAACTCGACTCGAACGTCTATTTGCTGATCAAGAAAGTCGAGCAGTGAAGCAGTAATTCTCTTTTCTTCCATTTCAACCATTTTCCTATTTTACTTTCCATTTCTCCAGGTTACCATTCACTCAGTATGTTCTTGTTTTCGTTTGTTATTTGTTGGCACTAATCATCATTATTTAATGGAGCAAGTGATCTCCTGTTTTTCGCTCAAGAAAATGCTGCTCGAAATTTCAACAAGAATTTAGATTTAGCAGCATTATCTTGGAATTTTTTTATGTCGTTGTTTCAGAAATTGTTATGGGTAGTTCCAATGAAGGACTTATTTGGAAACCTTACCTTTAGCATTTATCAATTATTTCCGTTCGAAGCGGATTTTCTATCGCCATTTTTTCTTATAAAATTCCAAAATTTCGTTTTTAGGCTTTCAGCGATTACATTTGCCCGTCTGCAAGTGAATCGCTGGAATTTATGCCGCAGTCTCGACGACTGCTCAAATTCGCCGACGTCTTGGCTCATTGTACACCTGAAGTGAGTCTGCAAAAACTGCAGTACAGTAATCCCAACAAATAATTGATTTTCAGGTAGCGGAATACGGTAACTGTGTGTCTCGGAACGCGGAGACTCTGACGAAGGGACACTGCGCGAAGGAATTCGACAAACTCGTCGCCTGTTTCAAGAGAGAAGTGAGAAAATTAGTTTATTTTTTTAACTTTGCATATCTTCTTTCAGAAAGCCCGATTGAAGTGAAAGATGAAAGTGAAGAGACTGAAACGAGCTCAGCGAATTCTGACGTATTTCAAATATCAGCACCAAGTCAATCCTCCTTATCGGTAGGCTTTTTTTTTCAACATAACTGCAGAAACTGAAAGTTAAAAATGGTTTCGATATTTTCAGAGTTCTTCTAGATGGCACATTCTGCAAAGCAGCTTTGGACAACCAACTCAACATTCGCGAGCAAATGCCCAAGTATCTCGGAGAGGAAACGCAGCTTTTCACTACAAAATGCGTTCTGCAGGAACTGGGTGAGTTTTCTCGCACTTTTATCGAAAGTAAGAAAAGCTTTATGGAGTGACGAGATTTTACAATTTTGAAAACTGTCCTATCGTTGTTTACACTTTTCTTTTTTTTTATTGCTTTCAGAAAAGTGGAAACCACTATGGACCAATCAGAGATGTATGATTATTATGACTTTTTCCTCTTTAGAATCACTCGGTCCAGCTCTATACGGCGCCCTGCGCGTTTGCCAGCAATTCGAGCTCTGTGCCTGTCCGCACTCTCCTCCCCGCACGGCCTCTGCCTGCATCGCTCACTGCATTCGCAGGGCCTTTAAAGACAAACAACGATTCTTCGTTGCTACACAGGTATTTTGCCAGAGAAAGATAGGTAGATTGAAGAAGGAAATTCAGGACGACACTTTGAAGCAGCAAATGCGAGATATCCAGTATGCGCCCATTGTGTTCATCGACTACAAGACCATTCTTCTCGACAAAGTCCAGAATGTAAGATTTTTAAAACATTTTTTTATTATTTTCGAAAGTACGGGAAATATATATTTTTTCAAAGACGCACTCGTTTATGCGAAACTTGATTCAAGAAATCTAAAAATAGAACATCTAGAATTTTCAGATGAGTGACAAAATCGACAACGAATCTGAACTGGAGCGAGTTCGGGAACTCCGCAAAGAGATTCTGGGAGAAGCTGAGCAAAAAAGGAAGAAGAAAAAAGCCAAGGTAGTTTTTTCATAAAGATTTCCCAAAGACAAGAATATTAGATGTTGGTAGATTTGTAACAAAAGCGAGTAGACTTATAACTTCGTATTAAAGAGAACGGCGAAATAGCCTATTTTACAAGCCAACTCAATTCAACTTCGGATTAAAAATACTAACACCCAAAATTTCCAGGGAAAGAATCCGTTGAGTTGCAAGAAGAAGATCGTGAAACCACACAGCCAGAAATTGCCTACTGCAAGTGAAGCCACCAAAACTGCGAATGGAAAGAGGAGGAGGAAGAAAAGAGAGACGGGAATGCTCACTGAGGATAACAGGCTAAACGAACCGGAAAACTGAAAATAATTTCCTTCAAAATCTGACATTTCTCCTATTATTCTTTAACCCGACGGGTTCGTAGAACTTTTGTTTATTTGAAACCTAGAGTTAAAAACTAGATGAAAGCTGAAAGTTATGAAACGTTGTTGAAGATTTCTTGAATTTTGACTAATAAAATTTGAATCCAAAAAGAAATGAACGAAGATGAGTGTTCGCACTTTTGTATTTCCCTCTCATTATTCACAAACGATGATGAATTGGCCGTCTGCACTCCTAACCATCGCGCTGTTCTGCCAAGTATTTGCTGAAAACGACAATTCCACAGGAATGACAAGTCAGACAAGGCCGATCTTGGGGTCAAATCAAACGACCGATGGATAGATCTATGTCGTTGCCATCAATTCCGCCATTTTCAGGACTACCGGTCTTTATCCCTACCCCACTTCCATTGCCTACACCAAAAGCCCGGAAAATCTTGCAATTCGAAAACTACTACTACGACCCGTGAGTTGAATTTTCTTGCGAGTTTCAAAATTTTCGTCAAAGACGAGAGTATCTACAGGCAAATACAAAGAAAAATAAATGAATATTTTTTCTTTCAGCTATAGAAACGGGAAATATCCTGCTTCATGATAATATACGCCCTTTGAAAACATTACAATTCGCGAGAATGCTCAAATTGCATGGCATTCTTATTTTTATTCAGTGTTAATGTAACTCGGCAAAGTTATGAAAAATGAATGTTTTCTTCCTTGTACAACTAACTGGGAGTGAAATACCGTACCTGAAAATAGATTTATTTTGAAGTGAATGAATTGTGGCGTTGTGATTTTGCAGTGACTACGTATCGGAGCCGCTGCGCTGCACGCCGTACCACGGGGGAACGGACGAGAAGTTGGACTGCAACTTCGAGGGCGTCGAGGACGATGCTAGCGAGTGGGTGCATTTCACTTGTCATTCCCATCAACCTATCATGTTTGGAGAAATTGTTATCTCGAACCAGGAAAATATCAGACTTAGCAGTTCTCATCGAACTTTTAGTGTAATAAAAAACTGAAAAGATCATTTTCCGATGATAAATATAGCTATTGGCGAAGATCAGCCAATGACAGATACAAAAGAAAAAATTATCATAGCTGAGTTTTTGACCTTATTAGAAGTGATAATGAATGATTGACCTTCTGGAGGCAATTTCTGATTCGATTTAAGGCAGCCGTCAATGGAAGGACTGGATTCCGCTGAAATGAGGCGAATATGCGAAATTGCTACGTATGCCTGCTACGAAGTAGGGCTTCACTCTCCAGCGACTATTTGATGTTCAGAAATTGACAAGTCAAAAATAGTTCATGAAGTGACAATGAGATGTTTCAAAATGATGATATAAAAATACATGTTTGAATTGCAATAGTTTGAACATGTCATTTTTGAAAACAATATCTTATGGAGGAAATGTTTGAAATTTGCAGTACCGCGAATGCTCGATGGACTGCATCCTGCCTCCGTACACAATCTACCCCATCAATAAACATGTCAGTCAGATTAAATTAAATCTGAAATCGTTAGAAGTGAAGAAAAGATATTTCTCAAACTCGTTATCATCGAACTTTAATGCTTGAAGACGACACTATAAAGTTGAATTTTAATTTGAAACCCCTTTATGAAATTGGTTACGAATTTGAAGAACTCATGACATTCATACATGTGAAATATGCTATAAGGAGAGCTAAAGATGATTTTTTATTCTTTTGCATTTTAGCATGTCATTTGCTTTACAGTTTGCTCATGAAAATTGCTCGATTTCAGCTGCTGTTTCCCCCGAAAAACCCGTGTTTAATGGCGCTACAGTTCTGCTATGGCATGGACATTATGACCTACCTCAAAGACAAGGGCATCGTCGACAACCCATGGGCTTTTTGATCATCTTTCTTTCCCTATTCCCCTGTCTTTCAGAGAGCGAGGATAGTTCTATCGAGGTCAAGAGGAGCCAATTTGTTTGTCGTAATATATGCTAATTCGCCACCTTTAACTATTCCTTGCTACATTTATGAAATTACAAATCACCAGATAGAATGAGCCTTCCTAATTGTCTAGACTCTGCCTACTCACCGCGCCACATCTACCATCCAAAATGCCTTACTCTTAAGACGCATTCTTTGAATAACCCGAACAAAATATAAAGAGTAGCCGGACAACTGCAAAAGTGTCTCGGATCCGAACCAAACTTATATGGTGGATACACCCATGGGCTCTAATCACAAAAATGGGCGGGGCTAAGTGGGGGTCAAAGTTAGGAGTTTTGACAATTTGACTGTGAACAGGAGGTACAAAGAAAATTTGTTTGCTATAATAGATTTTCAAAAAATTTTCTATAACAAAAGCTTTCTTTGTACCTCCTGTTTACAGTCAAATCGTCAAAATTCCCAACTTTGACCCTCACCTAGCTCCGCCCACTTTTGGGGGCGGGATCTGGTCTCCCCATTTTCGTGATTAGGGCCCATGAGTGTATCCACACATATGGGTTTGGTTCGAATCCGAGACACTTTTGCAGTTGTCCGGATCCTAGTTCCAGTTATTCGTGGAATGTCTCAATTAATTAGCCTTGGATATTTAACAACAATGAGTACTCTATTAACCTACACATAGATAATATTTTTTATCTAAATTCTGATCTAAAACTATCTCTACTATATAAGAATATAGTCACTCTTTTTTTAATTTCAATTTTCATACCAATTATACAAATCGACTATGGAGATTTTTAAACATTGTTTCCGAAAATTTTGACTTAAAATAGTCGAAATTAGCATTATGTTAGGTATTTATGCCCGCTAATATTTATACTTTATATTGTAAATGGACAGATCATTCATTTTCATTTATCTCTGCTCGAAAATATTAAAAATGTAGTTGAATATTTTTCTCAAAAACGCTTCCGAACAGACATAAACAAGAAAGTGTAAATTTGAAAATTCACTCCATATAATTGGGGGGCGGTCATTGCGCACCAAAGATGTTCATACTACGTCAGTGCGCATCAAAAGTATATAATTGTTCATAAAAGTCATAATACTAACTATTATCGTTGATATTTTCGTAAGTTTCATTATTTCGTCGCTGCCTTTACCTAATTGATTGAATCGCGTTATAACTCAATGCAACTCATTATCCGCTACTTCTTTTGAAAACCAACAAAAATTAGAGGAATCTAACAGAAATAGAGGTTTTAGAGATGTCTGATTCCAAAAGTATGTCATAGATCCCCAAATCGCCTGTCAAAATGAACTATTCTATAATATCTTATTATTCTAGAAGTTTATAGGCAATTACGCTCATTTCTGGAGTCACAAGGCTCACTTATTCATTCAAAATCGAGATAAATCTCTATTACGTCCCTACAAATGATCACAGTAATCCTGAAACTTCTAGTTGCCGATCGGGGAATGACTAATTACTAGCAACACTGTATATCCTCCTAAATTCAGTCTCAACTTTACCCATTTACAAACTTCACATTTCTAGGACTTCTTAAAAAGTAATTGAAGTTTACAAATTTATGTAAACTTTGTCGTTTCGTTTTGGTTTAAGTTTACAACGATTAACAGACATTACATTATATTTGTAAATTATAAAGTCAAGCGATAGGGAACAAACATAATTTCATGATCAATCTTATTTCGAAAAAGCCACTATTACTACTATTGAAATATAATTTCATTTGTGTCCTAGAAAAAGCGGAATAGTACTTTTTCTACATTTTATGACAGCACTCGCACCCAGAAAACTTTATTCCATTGGAATATCTAGCAACTATTCCAAAAGAATGACTTATTCCAATGGAATAAAGTTTCCTCGATACGAACACAGAAAATATCATTGCAAGATAATCTGTGTAAAGTATATTTTCTAAATGATTTTTTCATTTAGTTTTATCTTACTCAGCAATAATTATGATTAAACTTTAGAAAAAAGGAAAGCGGAGTTATTTTCAACTCTAAATAAATATTTGAGAAATAATACATTTACTAATCGATTTTCAGAATCGTTAATTCGATTATTCTCATCGTGAGTGTGCAGATTTTATCTCATAGAAAAGTCGGAGAGGAATCACTAGTAATTGTAAATTACAATTAGAAAGTTCGAAGTGATTTGTTGCGTATTTAATTTTTTAATATTTATTTTCTCTAATTTTTTATCTTTAGTGGTGAAGTATTTAGCTTCAGAATGACACAAGATATTTGTTGGCTAAATATATGTATATGCATATCTCCTTTTTAGTATTTTTGTAAAGTGTGTCTGTCTGTATGTGTGTTCAGACTTATTTCTAACCGTCTGTCTATCGTACTCCCATGTATGATACAGCGTTTGATAGGTCTCAGTTGCATCCTGTGCAACATAACTTTTTCGATGACTTTTGACCTAATTTTTTTTTGGTACTTTTGGCCCAAAAACTATAATATACTAATTTCAACAACGAAACTTGCAAATCGTTTGAGAGGTCATTACCGACTATATTCGCTACTTCGCTGATGAGCTCTTTTCTCTTTACTATCTTATCTAAGTTGAATGTGAATTTGATGAATGTGAGAATTCATTACTGCTTCCGCAACAATGAAATGCAGTCCGAAATTTCGAAGTCAAAACTTGACCTCACAATGAGGTTGAGGCTGGAGATGGAGAGAAATGGAAATTTCTAATTGCAATTGCTGACTGTTACTAAATTTACATATTAGAAGAGCTTTAAAAATGCATAAAAAAGCAGAGAATTGGTAATGAATCGGTCATTAGCACTCGGATTGGAATGAGAAGGATTGTTTTCTGAGAATTTTTAATAAAAGTACGACTTCTATATTCTGCCACTATTGCTTTCTGTCACTATTCTGTTTCTTTCACTGTTCTGTATCTCCCTTACTGTTTTGTTTTCTGTTCTCTTCTGCACTAGCCGGTCGTCGAAGGCGGCCGACCCACACTAGTTTTTATTATTATTATTGTGTTTATATTCCTAATTAATATTGGGACTTTTTTCTATTTTAGTTAATATTTCTAAATTGTGATCAAATCTTTTACACGCTACGACATAATTACACTACATCATGTGAGTAAATAGATTCTACACTCATAGAATCAAATTTATAATATGATATTTTAGAATTGTTTTATTTTCCTAAATTAAAATATTGTTAGAGCTTAAGAAAATGCTACTATTTCCTAAAGTTATCGTCTTTCTTTGGATATCAATTGAATATATTTATCAAATAAAAGCTGGGGAAATTTCTGATATTGCTCGAGGTATTTAATTATATTATATAAAATTAGAATAATTACTATTCTTTTTTATAAATAGATTTGGCCCATGAATATGCGATGAATTCACGATTACCGCAACATCAAATGGAGTTATTCAAACAAGTAAGGAAAGTATATTTTATTAAAGAAAAAAGTAAAAATATGATCATGAGCAGATTTTACAGTGCAATGGGAAAATTTTGATATTTCATTATAGTGAAAAAGATTTTTACGCTAAAAATACTCCTGACGATCAGTAATAATCGTATTCATTAAGGTATGGGATATCATTGATCGAAATGAATCTGCTGAAAAAATCAAACCTATTGCTGAAAAATTGATAACTAGTCAAATTGGTAAATCAATTAGTCCAGAAGTAATGGCTCATCAATTGGTTCGTGGTGTAAATAGATAAATTATCCTAAAGATACTTAATTAAGGAAGAACAAATGAGGATGTTTGATCTTATGTTTGATTCTATGATTAAAGAAAATAATAGATTCTATAACACGATTAATTTAAATGAAGATGAGCTTACAGCTGCAAAAGTAAGTAGTTTAGTCATTAAATTCCTAATATATTAGTAAAATTATTCGAATTCAGTATTTGTATTGTTATAATAAAAAATATAAACAAGATAATTATTGTCGTAAATTTTCCAACAAAAAATTGATTTTAGATCAAAGAATTAGATAAAAAAATTCAAGCGATGTCATTCAATGCCAGCCTTAGGGACAAACATGTAGAACACGAGTACTTGAGATTGCTAAGTCTCTATGATAATAATGTTGTCCTCAAATGGTTTCGATATAAAAATGTAAATCCAGAGGTAATTTAATAATCACATGATTATCGGCATTACTTGCAATAATTCTAGAAAAAAGCACCACTTAACAAACTTGAAAGTAATTCATCATCAGGTGGTATTGTCAAGTCTGATTTGACTGATGGCAGAGCTCCGTTATTGGTTAGTTTATTATTTGATTTTACAAATATTATTGCTCAACTTAATTTATGTATATCCGCACTTATCTGTGTGAATCGGCAGTTTGAATGCAGAATATAATAATTAACACAAAACCGGTTCGACAGGGCCTCCTCATGCATGATTCCTGTTTAAAAATTATCACAAGACTTCAATCCCATCGTAAACTGTTGAAGGGTTTGATAAGCGTGATCCAATATGTCGTTTTTTGCATTTTGAAAACAAACAATTCATTGCTAAAATGGAAGTGATAATTCCAGAAACAAAACGTAATGGTAGTGATTAAAAATAAAATATGCTTGTTCAATTCATCTACCTCCTCAGTCGAAGAGATTGCACAATTCCACAATTGGTATTGGCCATTTCAAGCAGCAACTACGCAGAATAAAGTAAATTCCTATGCTCGTTATTTTGAATAATTTCTTGGACTTCAGATTTTTGGAATTGATCCATTTACAAAGTCATTTGAAATATTTGACTTGAATACTCGACAAATTTCAAGAGGTCTTATCAACAAATCCATGAATGATCGATTCAAAGAATTTTACAGGTCCAAATCCTCCTGAATGGCGTAAATGGGCATCTGTGGCTTATTTCAAAGACAAATTGTATTATTTGGGTGGACAGGATCCTAAAACACATCAAAATACGAATCGAGTTAATGTAAGAAGGTTGAATAAAAGTCCATGAAATAATTAATTCAGGTTTTAATAGATAGAAAATGGCAAACAGGGCCTGTCTTTCCTCTTCCAATTAGTTCTGCTCAAGCAGTAACATACAATGAAATGTTATACGGTCACATTATAGCATATTCATTATTGTAATTATGTATATTCAGTTATTGATGGAATAAATAGCCGAAAGATATATCGATTATCAGACGATGAACGGGAATGGATTGAAACTGGAAAGATTCCAGAAGAACGAATTGATTTCGGAGTTGTATCGCTAAATGGAACAATTTACATAAGTGGAGGAAAGAAGTCGTTAATTTTGTATGATAAATAATGTATCGTTATATATTTAGTGATGGTTATGCATTCAAATCTTGTCTGCGTTTCGACCCCTCAGCTCCAGTTGATAGTCGCAGTCGAATTTCTCGAATCGCTGGTATGAATTATGGAAGATATCATCATTCGCTTGTTGTCGCTAACGAGAAATTGTATGCAATCGGAGGGTGAGCTAAGATTTTGCATGTCTTTATACGAAATATTCGTTAACTCAGATATCAAAATACTGAGAAAAAAAGTGATAGTCACCATGCGATAAACTTCTGTGACGCTATAGAAGAATACGATCCACAAACGAATAAATGGCGAGAAGTCGGAACACTATAATTGAAATAATCCAGTTTAATACCATGTAGTCCTTTTATTTGGCATATTATATTTATGAACATTATCTTTATTCGGCTACTATTAAAAATTTCAATAAACATGATAAAACAGCTCAAAGATATCCAATAAAGGCGCTGAAGAATTGGAACTGAAATAAATATTCCTTTTAATCAGGGTTGTATGAACTGAACTGAACTTCGAACTGTCTGGAAGTTGTCGAAGATAAAGATGGAATGATCGTTCATGAGAAAGGAAAAATAAAGATTCAAATGATTCGAATGGCAAAAAGTAACGCAGCTGGATGATTTCTGAAAAGACGAGATTTGAAATAGAGCAATGAATATTCATTTTTCTCTCAAATTTGATAAATAGGACACAATTTGAGGGGAAATGAGCATTGAAAAAGTACACAGAGTTTTTCTTCTTAAAATAATGGTTTAGAAATTAAAGTAACCCTATTAAGATGACGTACCCAAGTTGAGATTCCGTGTCGGAAATATACAAATTGAATAAAACTAAAAATAAGAGAGGAATAAAAGAAAAATGATTATTAATGGAAGACGAGAATTGAGAACTGAATGAGAGGATAAAGAATTTGGAAAATGGGTATTTGGGTCATTTTGTATATTCTCTGTATTTTTATGCTCTATCAAATAATGTATGATTTGTGGGATATGTCTCATTTTTGAAAAGCTATTCGATCTTTCTTCCAATAGTTATTATGTCAGAATATTAGTATCTCTTCACATTTTTATTTTTTCAGATAACGGTTAATTTCTTCGTGTCAGATTCCTGAGTCACTTGTCCGAACTCAGTCTGCAGCCAGGTACACAATTCGATCAATCCCCAATAAATCTCTTTATTATTGTCTTCAATGGCAATTGGCAAATCAAAATAAGTCATCTTTAGTTTTTGCGGTAATAAATAAAATTGCATCATTGAATTTGGTCAATTTTTCATTCATTTCATAAATAAACACCCTCTACACAGCACTTAAGTTCCCGAAATAAAATTCAAAGTAAAACGAGTTGAAAATCAAGACATAGTCTTCATCTTCTTACAAAAAACTGATAATATCACAGATATCTTGGATTTGGATGATTTGCTTGGAAGAAATAGTTGATTGAAAATTCTATCGATAACTAACTTGAAAAGTTATTCTTTTTCAGAAACTGAATTTACCATTTTTGTAAATGACTTTCCAAATAAAAGTTTTCAAGGGAGATATGATTATTCTGATTTGCATAAATGAATTGTATGTTAGAGGCGAGGTAATTCGAAAATAGCATGACTTTTCACAATAAGGCAAGTCTCTTTTTTAACAAACCTAACTTTACTTTGCCAACATTTCATAAGCTTATCATTTCATGTCTTATTGTCAAAAATTCACATTATTTCCGAATCATTAAGATGAAGTTTAAAAATCCTAATAATTATCCAGAACGTTCAAATGACTTGAGATGAAAGGCAAGATTGCGGTGTGTGTGTCAAATTCCCTGCGTCGAATTGGCTTACCTGTGCTCATTCGCATTTCCATTCTCGTTCTCATTCCCCATCTGATTGCCCACTCCCTCGGCACCCCCTCCCCAATTGAATCCGCCCGCCCGTTCCTCTTCAGGCACAGAGGGCAGGGGAGGGTCGTCGAACAACCAGACCAGCAGTCGGGGCGTCTTCAGCAGACGACGGCCGTGCTGCTCGTTCGGGAACACATCCTCCAGGAAGTAGTACAAATGACCGCATGCAATTCCTGAAAATGAATCGAATTCGACTTTGTCAGAGTCTAATTTAGAAGATCGATTTTTCAGTAACATCAACTAGAAAGCTAGTCGGCATAAAATAAAGAAAAAAAAAAGTGGCAACTTAGAAATGTCGGAAAGTATTTATCTCCACAATTTCTTTCTTTCCTATCTCATCCTCTGCCTATTTCTAGTTATGTGTTCCGACTTTTCGAATTGCCGAAAATCTAGTCTGCGTAAACTTTCCTCCCAATCACTATTTCTCGTCGTTTTTTTTTTTTCTTTTCCCGTTTTGGGAGGAATGTTTACGCAGCCAAAATCTATTCTTCTTGATAGATAAACTTGATATACTCACCCATAAAATCGACGACCGCGTTGTTTCCCAGAAGCAGCGAGAAGAGAAGCAGCACGAATGGAAGATAGGGGGCTGTGAATGACAAAATCCCGAAGAAGTTCATCTGAAGTGCGTAATTTAAAGATGAGAAAGGAAAATGCGGCGAGAGCATCATAATCTTTATCCAAGCAATGTTTTTTTCTCATTCTTT
The DNA here is from genome assembly GCA_964036155.1 of Diploscapter coronatus. NCBI lineage: Eukaryota > Metazoa > Nematoda > Chromadorea > Rhabditida > Rhabditidae > Diploscapter > Diploscapter coronatus. The sequence continues at coordinate 82,829,587 of OZ038422.1, read as the reverse complement.
GGATTAATTCTGTGCTGATGAAAGGTCATATTATTTTAGTAAAAATTAAAGTTAAAGAAAGCTAAAAATAACCTGAATGTGTGGATTTCTTCTGCTCCAGACATAGACGAGCATGACCGTGAAGGCCTGACCGAGGAATACCATCTGCACGAAAATGCCACCGATAATCTAAAATAGAAGAAATATTAGAAATTCAGGTATTTGTAAATTTATCGCAGCAAGTAAATTAAAGTGAGAGCTTTGAGAAGTAAATATTGTGAACGACAATATTTGTAGCCGTCATTTATCCACCAAACACTTGTTCGTAGTCTACTCATAATAACTGAATTTCAATTCACTAAATCTGGGATAATCAGACTATGATGATTAAAAATAGATTCGAGCTTGGATATTTAAAAGGAGAACTGTGGATTATAAATATTAAGCATTACATAGCAATTCTTAGAAGCCATAATTGAAGAAATTGCATGAGTGGAAAATATTAATCTCGGATCATTTTTACTGAGAAGCCTCTTACCGTCAAAACAGCCCCGAAAATGAACATGTAGATGAAATCAGCTCGTCGGCCTCTGAACGAGCCCTCCTCTAGCATGAGGCAGTAGCGATGTGTGAAGATCATATTGAACAGGAAGCTGAATCCGAATGTACCGAAGAAACAGAACGACGTCAGCAACCGCCAGAACTGAATAGAAGAAATCAAAAATCTTTAAAAGCAAAAAAAAGAAAATATACCTGATATTTACGGATAATCAGCTCCCAATTGAAATATAACTGGAAGGCGTTCACGAAGTCCAGTTGCTGAAACGAATCAATTTAGAAAAAAAAGATTATTCGTCATGGTCCAAGACTAAAATATCACTTTGAAAAGTTCAGTTTAGAATGAAATATCGTAGATGAAGGAAAGCAAAAAAGCATTTCAAAAGCCGCAGAAAATGCTTGGTAAAATTAGTTTCCCTCATGAAATAAGATAATTTAACAAAAAAAAATGCTTACAACAGCGAGAGTGGTAAGGACACAAGCCGTGGTGTAAGTCCTCGTCACGGGCGGCATGTCCAGGTATATGTCGATTATGTTCTGCATTTTTCTGTAAAAATTGAATTTATACAACTTTTCAAAACTCTGCAAAAGATATCTCATGGTTAAAAACCACCGCTTTCAATAAAACCAATGAAACAATAAAATGATCACTTTATTGATAAAATCATCATTCATTAAAGATTTCGATTACACGTATCGCGAATGAAGATGCTCTTTTCTGGATAAGAATGAAACTCAACAATCAAATCAAATGTCAAAACAACAACAAAATGGGTCTAAATTTTCCTAGTTTTTATCCTAATTCAAATAACTTGTCTAATTGCCTGAACTTAAGGAGTAAGGATCTGACTCTTCCCACTTCCATCGGCCATCTCAGTGAGCAGCTTGTTCAGTCGAGGAATCATTCGACTCGTGTCCTTGATCAGGCCCGCAGTTATCAGGGCGTTGTCGTACAGCTGAAATTTAAGAACTTATTTTTTACTATAAAAAGTTTTGTTTTTCTCCTTTTATACTTCCACAAAATATCGCAACTTGAACGCGTATCAATTTCATTTGTAAAGAAGGCATAAACTTTCAAAAAGTTATTAAAAAACAATAATTTACCTGCTCAATAAGAAGCTGTGCAGTTTCCTTCTGAGTTCCTCTCCTCATTTTGTTGAGACTCTTGATGAGTGGATGAGTCAAATTGATGTGCACATGGGGTTGGAAGTAGACCTGAAACAAATCATCAACTCATAAAATAAAAGAAAAACAGCCTACCAAATGTTCCATGTCCTTGATTTCTCCCGTTCTCAAGAAGTGTCTAGCGGCGCCCATTTCCTTGACTGTCACCATCATTGGGTGCTCACTCGGGCGGTGGTTGCCGGAAATATCATGCACCTGAAAATATCAGTCTGAATAATTTGCATTCTTTTTCAATGTATCATTTCTAGATCAGACTTCTCCAAACTCGAGTCACTTAAAAATAGTGCGTCTCTTCAAAAACTAAAGAAATAATCTTTTCCTCTCAATATGATAGCCTGTTTTTCTGCAGTCTAGTTTGTAGGTCGAGTTTGGGAGGACTGCTCTAGATTAAAAATTATAAAGGTGTTATCAGCTAAACATTTCTAAAGTTAACGTAAATGCAAAAATATTTTTAAAAAATGCAATTGTCGAGTTTTCACCTTGACGGAGCCGAGAGTCTCCTTGATGTAATCGAGCAGTTCCTTCCTGTCGACATCTCGGAATTCAGACTCGGCCTTTTTCTCGTCGGGTTTGTCCGCTTCTTGCTGAGCCCATTTCTCCACTGCAACGAGTGTTCGCATGTTGAATTGGTTGAGCGAGAGCATCACTACCTAAATTAGGAAAGGAACTTGAATAAAAACATTTTTTAGAAATGAAAAATTCAAATCTAGGGTTTTTCGTTTACTCTAATGAATAATATGCGCTACTCAACGTATCGCTATTTCGAATTTTCTGAGAAATAGACACAGGCCAAAATGCTTTGCTTTGAACGAGTAGTCCTTCAGAAAGTTATATATGATTTTCATTTCGAACAAAGACAGGAAGTGAAGGGAAATTGGAAAAGATAGCAAACAATGAGTTTTTCAATTTTTTTTAAATTCTCCCAAAATAACCTCGTCAGCCGGATCGTAGATGAACAGAACTTCCCGATTTTTGGATTTGATAATTTCGAAATACGGGGACGATTCAGCAAGTTGGCGGCTGAATTCAAACTTGAAAAAGTGCAAAAAAAAACGTTTCTACCTTGTAGCGAACATGTAGTAAATCTCCTTCTGTCCTTCCTGCATCCGCTTCACGTAATCTGACAAACTCGTCAACTCTCCGGGCTTCTTGTTCGAGGATTCAAACAGAAGAAGTTTGGCGATTTCTTCCTGAAAAAATAGTTTATGCAATCTGTCGCGAAATAATTCATTTTCACCTTTTAATTTCTATACGATTTCTAAATTTCAAGCAGGGCCTATCCGATTCTATGTTATTCTTTTCACTACATGATACTTTGAAACGACAATTTTTTTAACTAGAAGAAAAAACCTTACCCTTGAACTCTGTTCCACATCAGTGATGACTCCTTCCTTGATGTAGAGACTGAAATTCTTGTAGAATTCCGAGTATTTGATCGGGTCCTTCTTCATTTCTGACTGTAGGAACGAGAGAATTTTGTCGGTCAGGATTTTGCTGATCTTTCTGAAAATGAACATAGATATCTCGTAAATATCGATTCCAAACCTGAGAAGAGGGTTGTTCTGGAGCATTTCTCTGCTCAGATTCAGAGGGATGTCTTCCGAGTCCACAATACCAATGGCGAAGCGAAGGAAGCTAAAAAGTGTAGGATAATCTTTTAAGCTTAGTGAAGGTCTGGATACAAAATGGCAGAGACATTCCTCTTTCACACCAAACTATTTCCACAGCCTTTCATGTCAAAATCAACAGCTTCATTATTTATAATGCTTAGTGCGAATAGTTTTACAAATTGGCGATGTTAATTCCATCCGATATGTTTAGCACTTTACAATTTCAAATAGACGACAACTTACTGTGGAATGAGTTCCTCGGCATTAGGCTTGATGAGAACCCTCCTTGCATAGAGAGACAGACCACACTCCTTTTGAGTGGCGAGGAAGGTGAATTGGTTGAAATGCAAATGGGGGATGTAGATCACTGCACGGATCGAGATGGGTGTCTCCGTCTGAGTTCGTTTTATTTGATTGGAAAAGCCAAGTTTATCCTTACATGGAAATGGATGGTGTAGTCGGCTCGCTGGATCATTTCGTGCTTCTTCTGAGATTTCAGCAATTGTCTGAAACACATTTCTTCAAAATAGGATCAGGAAAATTTTCGAAAAAGAACTTCGATAAAGACATAAAAATCAAATAGGGGAATTGACTTTTCCCGGATAAAGAATAAGAGAAGCTTACTTGAAGAAAGTCTCATGCATCTCCTTGGTGACTTCTTTGGGATTCATGGTCCAAATCGCATTCAGATTGTTGATTCTCTCCCCATTGATCAGAATCGGCTGCGAGACGAAGTAGGAGTACTTGTTAATCACCTGAAGAAAAAGATCTTTTTCCTCCAAAAATGCACCTAAATTCTCACATCCTTGATTTTCGCCTCGTCTCCGTATTCAGCAGCGTCTCCGGCCTTGAGATGGAGTGTGATTTTCGTGCCTGTTGGCAGTCCGTCGACTTCCGAAATCTCATACGAATTCTCACTGAAAGTAGTGTAATTGCAAACATGAGAACATGACAATGCTAAAACTGTTTTATTCTATATTCTTTTGTAATTGTTCATAAGACTTGTTTCGGAAATGAATAAGGCTAACCCATTCCAATGCCATTTGAGTCCCTGATTCGAATCGGTTCCAATCTTTCTGGTCTCAACAGTCACGGAATCAGCCACCATAAATGCAGAGTAGAATCCGACGCCGAACTGACCGATCACTGCCTCTGCATTGTCCTTGTGCTAAACATATTTATCTATTGAAAATATTCTTGACAAAAGTTCAACTTTGGTTTCTCTGCATAAATTCAAATAATTAGATATGAAGTTTGGAGAAAATATACCTTCTCGATGAACTCCTTGCTGCCAGATTTGGCAATAGTTCCAAGGCAATTAATCAAATCTTCCCTGTCCATTCCAATGCCGCTATCTTCGAAAGTGATAATCCGACGGGCCTGCAAATCATTCTTTCAGCTTTAGAGTTCATCTTCAAAAAATACCTTGTCAGTAGTGATTCTGATTTCACTCGGTCCTTCAACCGCGTTGCCTGACAGTTCGACGAATCGTCTCTTCTCCAAGGCATCCGAGGCATTCGAAATCAGTTCGCGGATAAACACCTGCAAATTAGTGAATAAGGGAAGGCAGATCATCAAAAACACACATTGTTGAGATGGAATAAAAATTGAAAACAAAAAAAACGTTTAAATTGGCAGCGGAAATGAATTATGTCTGAATTTTGTTGAGTATCAAGGCCATAATGATATTTTATATGGTTACTGATTCGACGTACCTCGCTGTTGGAGTAGAGCGACTTGGCGACGATGTCCATGAGATTCTTGGTTTCTGCTTGGAATTCATGACGCTGCGTGTTGCCGCATAAGTGGAGAGAATTGTGGAACTGTCTGAAATTCAATCATTCATCAACTAATTTTTTAGTATCTTAAACATGACTCCTGTTCCAGGATTTTTATTCGACAAAATTTTGGATTTATTATTTCAGAAGAAAAGTTTGAAAAAAATAAAATAAAAGATCACAACCTTTTCGACGGAAGTTGAATTTGCTGGCCCGACGTGCACGGATTTGAGGCGATTACGGGCCAAAAGCGAGTCGAATTCGAGTGGAGACGCTGCCGGACGAAGCTGCGGGCCACCAGACAGCGGGCTGACAGCATGTTCCGGGCTGAAATAGGTAAAATTTTGAAAAATTGCAAGCACTTGCGGAAATAACGAACTGGCTCTTTTTACGCAACGCGTTTTTCGAATTTACGCATCAGCAAAGTAGCTTCTTAACTCCGTCGGATTTTCCTCGATCGTGTTTGCTTCAGAATCCGCGTTTTGTGATTTTCGATGCTATTCTCCTCGTTCCTGGCCGAAGCCCGACAGGCAGCCACTCTCTATCATCTGGCCAATGTCGTTCTGTCGATCGCTTTCCTCATCGTTAGGGTAAAGTCCTTCCAACTTTTCCATATCACTTCTTTCATCCTCCTTTTCATTTTATTTTTTTCCAGGGAATTCCCCAGCTTTGCGAAATGATCTTGGTGCCTGAGGAGGATGGCGAGTGCACCGTGACAAGTGTAAGAGAAGTTTTAATGAGCAAGTGAACATTCTTTTTCGTTCAATTTCAGCGCGAACGCGAAATTCTGCTCTTCCTAGCAGTGATCATTCTGGTCAAAGGACGTAAAACCACGAATTGGCGGCACTACGTCAACAACATCTTCCTGTTTTCCAAGGTATCAAATTGATTTTCAGGAAATTTCTTATTTCTGCAAGAGTCTAGTCTTGATTCCAAGAAAAGTGCCAATTTCAGATAGCGAACATTTTCCTGTTCCTGCGAGTGGATGTGATCGCTGGAATCGTCTATCTATTCCTTATGATCAGTCAGTCATTTCACACTCGTTATTCTTCAAAATGTCTGTTTTCAGTTGTGACTGTCCTCGTTCCTGAGCCCGCCTACAGCGGACCGGAGAAAGTCACCTATTTCAACAATACGGAACTCTTTGTAAGTCGACATTTCAATTCTACTCGGCGAATATGACCGATACGGCAATAAGCAAAAGCAAGGAAGCTTCGAGTGAGAGAAGTCCTAAGAGAACAATATTGAGCTTATATAATATTTCACAAACTAGTAAATACGTCGGAAAGTCTAAGTGACATGAAAGTTATAATCATGGAATATGAAACTCATGGGATTTTAGGAAAAGATATTAAATATTGATTTTTAGAAATATCATAAAACATCTCACAACAAATTTGAATGGCTTAAAATTCAGGATACACTAGCAACAGATCGCAGGACAATATGGGTGATTCAGTTCTACACGACTTGGAGTTCTGAATGCAGACATTCCTCTCCCGTCTTCTCGCAGCTAAGTGAAAAGTAAGGAGTTGATAGATTTGTGGGTAGTAGTCGAAATAAGCAACTCGAAGAACCTGCATTTACTTTTGCATTTATTCAAGTATCTCAACATCCAAATCAGAGACAAAGAAATTGTCGCGATCGACAGCGATTTTAAAGCTAGCAACTTCGTCTCTCTTCTGATCTAGATAACATTGCAGAAATTCTCTTACCTGTTCATGACCAATAAAAAGGCCCCCTGAATTTGCCACCGGTTTTTTTGTTCTTATTTCTCCTCGCATATTCTCTCACCTTAAAAGCTGGTGATAAATCCAGCGAGTCTAATAAAATGATTTGATAAACATTTTCCTTTTCTTCCAGGTTCACTCTGCCGAATTTGAAGTTCGGCAAGCTGGACGTGTCTCGCTGGGCGAAAGAAGGCGAGAGATTCCGAGTGAATTCGCATCCCTCCTCTCGGCAGCTGCCGACTGTCTGTGTGTTCAAGGATGCAAAGGAGGTACTCAGAAGACCCGTAGTCAACGAGAACAGACGGGCCGTCCCGTTCGTGTTCAACGAGGTTGGCGATTTATGGTTTACCTTTTCACTTTTAAAGTTTTACAAGGAAAATATTTATTAGATTTATTTTCGCGAGTAATTTGCCCACGAAGATAGAATTTCCTTTGGACTCTCAGTCATCTGAGTCTTTACGTTGCCAATTTCAAGATTTTCATTTATTTTACAGGGAAATTTAGGATAATTGCATAATGGCGTTTGATTTATTGAATCTTCACAAAGAGTGCCTCGAAAAATTGAGCAGCAAAGAGAAGAAAAGTCTCGAAGAAAACAAAAAGGATCTCTAGAACTTTGCAATTTGGAAATTCCGGATATGATTCTTTTCTATTTATCATGTTACTGCCGGATGTTTCAAGTAAATTGGCAAACTTGTCTTTGTGGCAAAGTTTGTCCATTTACTTGAAACACCCTGTACTTCAAAATATTACATGATTTCCAGATACCTACATCAATTATGACAATAATCTTGCATTATAACGCCCATATCTAGAAAACCACAAGAATAACTTACTCCTAGAATTTAGTTATCCTCGTAGACATTATTTATTATAGGCAAAATATTGCTGCCTTCAATGACTTAATTTCCTATCTAGTGTTATCATAGTGATCACGAAATTAGTTAGAACCTGTTAATTAAATTCCCAAGTCTTTCAACGCATACTTATTATCGTATCGCAATGAAAAATTTCTTGAAATATGGATAAAGTATTCAATTAGTGGTTTAAAATATGAACTATACCCAGATCTAGGGAGCATTTTCACTAGACGAAAATAAACTATAGGGGAGTAGATCGCAAAGGGCTTCTGACGATCGTCCTCCCTAGGTGTCTGATGATGCTTGAACTGTGCGAGTAGATGGTGGACTAATGTGTTAGGTATTACGTGATTTCGAGTGGACTTCAGTAGTGACACTAAAACACTTGCACAACAATGCAATGCAATGAGCATCCATTCATTTAGCAGTCAGGTCAGCACTTTAGACTATGCTACTTGAAGTGCTAAATGGCGCTATTATATTCTATGACTGCTAAAATGAACTGCAGTTGGGCGTGGCTAATAATCGACATCAATATTGTCTAGTTGAGTTTTATTTTGATTGAGAACCCGTGTTTACTGCGGTATGTGAAGGAAGTCTGGGATAGGTTTCAGGAACAATATTCTCTTATCATAATGTCCTTCTAGAAATCTAAACTACCTAATATTTTCTGCATTTTAAAAACAAGTCCTCCATTCAATTAATTGTAAGATCTATTGGATTATGTCCTGTATTAAGCCCCCCAAATCTGTCATCGATCTGAGCGGATATCGTTTCTCAGCTAAAGAGCCGGGAACGACTTAATCCTCGGAGTACACAATGTTAGCCTCTTGCTTTTTGTTCTTGTCTGTCTGTTTCTGCTCTAGTGTGCTTGCATCTGGCTGATCTGCTTCTGCCTTGTACGGAAAATATCGCTTTACAATTTAGCTATTCGAGGTTTCCTACCGCAAAGCTAGTCTTGAAGTCAATTATATCTTGTTTATTAGCATTCTTTACCCATTGAATTTATATTGGGAAGCTTTCTTCTTTATCTTTTAAATTTAAGCCTGATGTTATTTTTCTAATGATGGTTGATCAAAATCTTTCATCATTTTCTTTTTCAAAAAATCCCGTTTAATATTCTGAATAAGGAGATTAGAGCTGTGTGACAAGATGTCCTTCCAAATGCTCCCTCAAAATCACAATTCCTTGCTTATCAAGCAGCTTTAAAGTCTCTTATCAAATTTAAAAATACTCTCCGTCTTTTTTCTCTATTCTTTCTGCATTGCCATGTGAGCGTAACGTTTTTCTTTGATCATTATTCGCGAATATTTTTCCCGTTGAACAGAGCTGCACGAAACTCCGAGATTTTTCGAGGTTCGAAGTTACTTTGACTTCGACTTCGCACAGCCCTGGTTTTGAAGATCAATTTCTATTTTACTATTTTCATTTTTTTATTATTAATTTTTGGTAAATTGGCCAATTTCAGCATGGATGAGAATAATTATAAAAATTATCAAACTTCTGAAAGTCAATTTTATTCGAATTTTCCTCCTACATATTCTGCAGTTTCACCTTCGTCGTCTACAAGTAGCAATTCCTCAAATCTAAATTCACTCGAGGAGAATTTCGGTCGGAATGCGAAAAGGAAGAAGTTCTTCATCACGGGCCCCCAACGCAAGGCTGCTAATGAACGGGAACGGAGGCGGATGAATAAGTCAGCGCTTTTCTCTAACCAAATCTACGATAAACCTACAAATTACAGTATCAACAAAGGATTTGACTCATTGCGAGAAAGACTGCCATTTACTCCGCTTGAACGGAAACTATCAAAGGTATGATCATTTTATTCAGTAGTTCTCAAAATACATGACTTTCACATCATGGAGAATTCACTTATCCAATTTTCTCAATATTCAAACCAGTATTTTCTCCGATTCTTATTTCTTCATAATGATGATACTAACAATCATGTGTGTTTTGAATTACACTATTCCTCGTCTTTCATCTAGCAAATTTGGAGGATTTTCTAGTTTAGGTAGACACTCTGAAATTCGCAATTCAATACATTCGTCAGTTGACAATCATTCTCGAACAGTCGACTCCCCCAAACAATAGGCAACAAAGGAACCATGTTTTCATGCAAGAAGATCAAGGAGAAGAAAGTTAGCTTATTCCGAAAAAAAAACATACTGTAAGTAATTATTTGAGATGCTCCCAACCTTTATGTCGTGTCATGGCGCAAGACTCAACTATCGTATGGCGAAGTTCATCAAGACCCGATTAGAGGACCTATTGTTTATCAGAAAAATGTTTGGAATCCGCCTTTCGCGTAAGGGAACTAGGATGAATTCATTACTTTCGCATTGATCAAAATTGCTTCTGCATTTTTTTCAAATATTTATACTCGCATGGACATTTCTGCTCAATCATTTGCATTTTTTCGAATTCCAAATCTATCCGTTTTTGTGCAATTACAATAATTTTTGATAAATATTTAGTCGCCCTTATCTTCACCACTAGTCATAACATTCGACATTATCAATTAGTCTGTTTGTCTATAAATAAACACATTTCCTATTCGAAGACAGCATTCTTTATTTATTATCTGCGAATATTCGACTGTAGTTCATGCTGTATGCGAAGACGTTTGGTCTGGGGTGGGGTCGAGTTGATTTGTGAAGTGCGGGGCAATTGTTTGCCTGGATATCAGCGATGTGAGGCTTCGGAAATCCGTTCGAAATCTCCCTCCTCCGTAGTTGAGTTCTGTTTGACCCCGGAAGGCTGTAGAGGAGTTGATGCTGTGTGTAAGGAAAGTGACGAATATTGATGAGTACGAAAACCCTTATTAATAAGTTTTTGAGAGTATTTATAGTGAATGGGGTGAGATATCTAAAGATAGATATGCAATTAGGTAAGGTTGAGATTATTGTACAGGGTGTTTCAGGTTTATCTCCCTATTTTATTCTTGATCCAAATTGAGTGCGGTTTTTTATTATACTCTCCTTACGTAATGGTTTTGTTTGGTATAGCTCTCGAGTCGAAACTAATTACCCATACTCACAAAACCACCTGTTTTTGAGAAGCAAATTTTTGATATCTAAGAAGATGCTCAAAAATTCATAACTCTTATTTCTGAACCAAATTCGATGATTCTTTTTTATTGGACAGCATTTAATCCATAGATTATCAGGAAATAAAATAAGAGCTTTTTGAGATGAAATATGTTAAAGAATATTTATTTCCGTTGCAATTATCCCTCATCACTTTTGGATGCATTCGAGAGTTGTCTGTATCATGGGCATTGAAATTAAATTATTACTCCATAATTTTTATTAAGAATAATTTTAGATGAAATCAATGATAATCGTATCAACAAACTCTATTTTATTGTTAGCGACTGATAAATATCCCAAACGTGAAAGTCGTTCAAATTTACAATTAATACCCAATACAAATTTTTCTGCAATTTGAATATAATAAATAGTAAATAGAGATAAAATATCGAATTAAAGGTTCCTTTCTCATCAGAGGGAAGAGTCTTATCATTGTATTATAGCCATGTATATAAATTCGGGTATTCGAGTATGCATTCAGCTGAGAAGACAACTACCCTCGTTAGTACGATTAGTGTGCGTTTTCTTTTCAACGCTTTCGCTAGTCGCAGGCAAGTTTGCCAATATCCGTACTACTCTCCATTTATTCGTTCGTGGATCGTATTCTTCAATAGTGTCACAGAAGTCTATTGGCCAGTGTAAACCATCACTTCTTTTCTTCGTATTTTGAAACCTAAGTTAACAAATATTTGGTATAAAGATATGCAAAACCTCAGCTCACCCTCCGATTGCATACAATTTCCCGCTAGCAACAATGAGCGAGTGGTAATATCTTGCATAATTCATATCAGCGATTCGGAAAATTCGACTGTCAACTGGAGCTGAGGAATCGAAACACAGACAGGATTTTAATGCATTAACACCACTAAATATATAATGATGCATTATTTATCATACAAAATTAACGACCTCCATCCTCCAGTTATGTAAACTCTTCCATTTAACGATGCAACTCCGCAATAACTTCGTCTTTCTGGAATCTCCCCAATTTCAATCCATTCTCGTTCATCGTCTGATAGTCGATATATCACTGTATTTTCATGGCCATCAATAACTGAATATTCATAATTACAATAATGAACATGCTATAATGTGACCGTATAAACTTTCATCGCATGCTATTGCTTGAACAGAACTGACTGGAAGTGGAAAGACAGGCCCTGTTTGCCATTTTCCATCTATTAAAACCTGAATAAATTATTTCATGGACTTTCGTTCGATCTTCTTACATCAACTCGATTCGTATCTTTTTTTGTTTTATGACCCTTTCCACCCAAATAATACAATTTGTCTTTGAAATAAGCCACGGATGCCCATTTACGCCATTCAGGAAGATTTGGGCCTGTAAAATTCTTTGAATCGATCATTCATGGGTTTGTTGAGCAGACCTCTTGAAATTTGTCGAGTATTCAAGTCATATATTTCAAATGATTTATTTCTGCCGCTGATTCCAAAAATCTGAAATTTGAGAAATTATTAAAAATAGCGAGCATAAGAATTTACTTGATTTTGTGTAGTTGCTACTCGATATGGCACATAATAATTGTGGAATTTCGCAATTTCTTCTACTGAGCAGGTAGATGAATTAAACAAGCATATCCTTCCTTCATCTTTATTATTATTTCGATAACAAACTAAATTATTACGAATCGTTTCAAAGCCTCTTACTTAGCTTTCAACATAATTTCTTACAATAAAATACAATGTTATGCGAATTATTGATATTTCGGTCTAGTTCACTAATTGTGTTGTTAACCAATGTGATTTCAATTCTTTTCTGAAATTACCATTTCCATTTTAGTAATGAATTGTTTATCTTCAAACCTCCAAAGCATCTGCAATAATCGCAGCTCCATGAGCTACAGCATCTTCAGGATTGGCATTGTATCTCAATTTTGCCTTACCAAATTTATGCGACAGAAGTTCTTGAATTTTCGGAATTCGAGTTGATCCACCAACCAGAACCTATAAATTTCATATTCAGTGAAAAGCATATCAGAGTCTTGCTTTTTCTAATAGTAAAATTACCACATTGTCAATTTGTTCTGCCGAGATTTGTGCATTTCGTAGAGCCTTTTCAACCATTCTCATCGCTTTATCGAATAAATCTTCGCAGAGTTGGTTGAAGTTAGATCGCGAAATTTTAACATTCACATTTGTATCATCATTAATATCCAGCTGCAAAATATTAATTGTATTCCAGAATAAACAAAATATTTCTTACGTTAACATTCCACGATTCCATTTGAAATGACAGTGATTCTTTCGCTTTCTTGCACACTTGCCGTAATCGTTTCATCAACTTTGGTCGTTGCGATATATCGAAGTTGTTCGATTTCTTGAATTCTTCGATTACGTATTTCATTATTCTTTCGTCGAAATCTTGACCACCTAAATGATATAATTTACAAACCATAAAGTAAATAGCGTAGTAACAAACCTAAATAAACATCACCACATACTGACTTCACATCAAGTTTTTCGTCTTTAATTTTCGCGATACTAATGTCTAGGGTCCCTGAAAACCATATATTACCATAATAATCAAACAATCGGAATCAAATTATTGTTTTAATTGCATTTTCTAACTGTTCTATATCAACCCTTTGAAGATCTAGATCTTTTACTCTTAACAACGATGATTTGCATACAAAATTGTAATTCTCTTCCAAAGCAACATATCATATTCAAATATATTCTAACCTCCTCCCCAATCAAAGACCATAATCGTTGAGTCAGTCACCCTCATTTTGTTGTAATAAGCAATTGCAGCTGCCGTCGGTTCTTCCAGCAGATATTTCAGATCGAGTCCAGCCATTTGAACCGCTCTTTTAGTTGCATCAATTTGGTCATTATTGAAGAAAGCAGGAACTGTCACGACTGCACCAGTCATTTCTTTTTTGGCTAAATATCTCTGAAACAAAGGAAATTTCAATTAGCTAAATCTAAAATAATAATGCATTTGAGGGTCGGAATCCTAAATTCTGATTCTATTTTCAGAGCTAAGAAAATACCTCTGCAAACGTTTTCAACTTCTTCAATATCTCAGCAGAAACCTCTTCAGGCCTAAGAAATCTCTCATTTGGTTGACCTCCATTAATTACATAGCCAATGACTCCCTAAATGTGAAATTATTATTACAGCTTAGTTCTTTAAAGAAAATGCAAACATTTCTTGTTTCGACTCTGAAAGGCAAAAATGATTTTTCATCAGACAGAAATGCACCACTCAGAACGTTACAGCCAATTAGTCGTTTTGAATCTGAAATTTATAGAATTAAAAATCAAAATACTATTAAAAACCGTATAAAACATTAGATATGTCAGTATCTGCAGTTAATGCCGAATTTCCAACGAGAATTTCGGTATCGCAGTAGGCAACCACAGAAGGGATGGTGAATTTGCCTGAAATAGGCATTTTCCGATATACGAAATTCAAAGAATATTTGAATTTAATTAAAAATGACCTAAAGGTAAGCTTGAACCTATAAATTGCAAAAAATGTATTCATTTAATCTTTTCTTACAAAACTCGATTTTTGACAAGTCTATTGGTGAAAAATTCAAATAAATGTTTCTAATGCTAATAAAAATAATAAAAACCGACCATCGTCAGAAACAATCACAACAGGATTTCCATTTTCAATTACAGAAACGCACGAATATGTCGTGCCCAGATCGATGCCGATATAAACCATTTTTATTCTTTAATTTTTAAATTAAAAATTTCTGATTTAAGAAATAAATAAATCCTGCACTTATGCGTAAATAAATACAAAAAGTCAATAGTCATTAAGTGCAAGAAACAAAGCCTTTACATGGAATGCGAGTTGATAAGATAATAGCAATGTTGAATATTTTGCGAGAAGAAACCTTATCATAAAATTAGGAAACGCAAACAAATCCCCCCAATTCGCATTCAACATTGCCAAGTTTGTTGTTAAATTGTCTCGGGTGTAACTAAGATTTTGAGGAAGTAAAAAATGACCAAAACCTAGAAAATAATAGGAAAATTAAACCTCAAAATGAACGCGTTTTTCAATACAAAACCCCGCAGACGCAATCATGAGCTGATTTTGGGCACAGATCAGTTTCATGAGATCTATCGTCGATCTAGATTAGGCCTTTTCATGCCTCCGCAGTCTAAACATGAATTGTTTCTTATTTTGGAGGTTCCCGCACTACCACTTCCTGACATTCTTGCGATCTACAATTTATGAAATTCGGCAATTCGGAAATGTCGCAACTTGACTAGATAGTATGTAAAAATAAAAGAATGTTTTCAAACATTTTTCACCCTTAACTCTATTTCGTCAAGTTGCCACATTTCCGAATGGCCTGGAATTCTTATGGGTCGTAGTAAATTTCAGGTTGTTTCGTTGTAATATATCTTAATTCTTTCAAGCAGTTTTGATAAAATCGTTTATTTTCATCGATTTTTTGGTTCAAATGGCACTTCGAATGGTGTACGAGAGCCATTCAGATAATTGATAATTTTATAAAAATTCATAATTCATAACAGAAGAAATTGTTGTCATTCAATAATCTTGAAATGAAGAAACTTCAAGGATATCTTTAAAAAATAAGGTAATTTAAAAATATAATTTCACCGCTTATTTCCTAAACCAAAACTAGAACTCTACGTTGTAAGTAATAAGTAGTGAAATGATGATAAAATCTTGATTTTTTTTTCAAAGAATAAGTCATTTCAAACGATAGAAGTGAGCAGTTCATTAACTTTGACATTTTTGGAAATGATAATTCAATCCATTTTTCGATAAGTAACCAAATCTTTGACTAAAACTTCCATTCATAAAACAAACATTCAATCGAAAGAAAAATACTTCGTAGTAGAATAAATATAGAAGGCTGGATGACAAAGGAAATCGGGTCATAAAGATTATTTTCTTGAAATTCAATAATGAATTGGCAATAGAATAAATCAAATTGGGAATTTTGTAGAATTTTGAAATTTGTAAAAGGTAAACAAAAAATTGAAAAGTCGGCCTACCATTGGAGAAAGGCCCGTGTGCAGGAGAACATCACAAATCGAAGGAAAGGAAGGAGCAGTGGATAACGTACAACAGGAAAAAGGGAAACTCAATAATGATACCTGAAAACAAATTTCATAAATATTTGGTAGGCTAAACCAGACTTCTCAGAAATCGACTCGCAAATCGATCCATAGAAAAAATAGTATGTCATATTGAGAGAAAGTCGCCTGAGGAAAATACTGTTAGAAAAGAAATAGTGTTGCCATTTTGGCAAATATAATAAGGGAGGAGAAGAAAATGTGTTTGCAATGCCTGTGGGCAGATCTGCCAGATTTATGTGCGAGCGTAAATTACGATTGACAGGGGATAGGGGGGATTATGAATGACCTCTGGACTGCAGGACTCGAGGACTGTAGAATAGGCTGAAAAGAGTTTATGGAGAGGGAGTTGCGCAATACATCAGCCGGAAATTACAGCCTCAACCCAAGAGTGAGAACGGGCGCGTAAAACATAATCTATGACAAACTTGATAACTTGACAATCGCAACTCAACAATTCTGGCATCTGCGATTGAAGATGACAGATATTATAGCGTTTTCTGCCATTTCGATTTGTTCAAACGTTGTTTAAATGCCCAAAACTGACAGTTATTTTGATGGAATTAGAGAAACTAAAATAGCAGCCAAGTTAAATTGATTTTTAACATTGCTTAGATAAGGGGTGAACACTTATATGTCGTGATTGAATGGATATTTTTTTTTCCAAAATCACTTTTAATATATTGTGAAAATTTAAGCCTTCATCTTCCTCATACCTTCCATTCGTTGACAATTCATTCGCATATTGCATATCTGATTGTTCGTATCGAAATTCAATACCTGCTGATGTGCATATTTGCAATGCTGATCTATGCAGATTGCAGATGGATGGGTGTTTGAGTATTGTTTGCAGATCTTTTATGGAGGACTAGTGGTTCATCAGCAGGAGGAG
The DNA here is from genome assembly GCA_964036155.1 of Diploscapter coronatus. Lineage (NCBI taxonomy): Eukaryota > Metazoa > Nematoda > Chromadorea > Rhabditida > Rhabditidae > Diploscapter > Diploscapter coronatus. Next base: position 82,812,810 of record OZ038422.1, on the reverse strand, counting down.
TGCGAGAGCCATTATCGAGTTGTCCTGTCGTCCCTCTCTCCCCTCACTTCTCTCTGTCTTCCTGTCATTTCTTCCTTCAATTCTGAGTGTTAAAGTATCTCTCTGCCTGTTCACATGTCACTTTCCATTACTCACATTTGAACTCCATCTCTGCCCAACACCTTTCTTCTCTCCTTCCCTTCTTTCCCAAGTTCGGACTATCGTGATCAGCCCACACATCTCAGTTAATTTGAAATTTTTGAAATCTATTTCAATTTGATTTGCCATGTAGAAGTCTCATAATGGCTGTTATTATTTCTACTATCTAACCCGTTTTCAAATTCAATTACATTTATTTATATTTTACATGTTCAGTTTTAGATTTGGTTTGCCCAATATATGTGTGTACGAATCGGTGAGTGTGTAAATGTGAGAAAAAGTAGAATTGAATATTTACAATTATTTATTATTACTTTGCCCTGTTCGTTCTTGTCGAGTTCGAGTCAAATCACAATATTATCACTTTATTTGCATGGACAGCCTGGTAGGGCTTATGATAGCCTTTAGATCTTTCTTGGATGTGTGGGAATGGAAAGTAGGTAGGAAGTCTGGCCCTTCTGACCGCTCGATTCGAGACGAATTGAGGTATGAGGTTTGAGGTTGGAAGAAATGAATGTGGATTTTGGTTATTGACTGATTGGCGGATGCATGCTAATTCGAGTAAGATGGACTTAGATCAATTGGGAATTGTGGTCTGGAGTCCATCACAGGACTCATTTACTGCTCAATATAGTCGATTCATGAGCGTGTTTATTCGAATTGCCTAATCCTCGCAGGTTTTCCATCTCATTCTTCCCTTCCCAATTTGCCATGCAAGGTTTCTGCTTCTCCCAGCTTTCCCAGTTACTGTTTGTCTCCCGGAAGCCTAGCAATCTGCAATCAAATCCTTTCACCTGTCCACTATGCCCATTTTCCATTCCATCTTATTTCCTCTTTCTTTGCCCTCTCTCTATCTGGTCATTCTATCTCTGACCTTCCTCTTTTCTCTGGGTTCTCTCCAATCCCCTCTCTATTTCCCTCTTGCGTCCTATCTCAGTTTCTTTCTCTCCGCTCTCCCAAATTTGCATAATTTCTCGCTAGACAGTCCAAGTGACGCGCCATTCAAATTTTGTAGGCTAACTCTTCGATCTCTTCTGTTTTTCTTCTTTTCCCCTCTTTTCTCTTCCATTTTGATTCGTTTTTCAAAGGCATTCGATTGCGCAGACATGTATTCCATTTTGTTCGAAATTAACCAACTTGGTATTCTTCATTTTGAACAGGAATGCACGGAATTCGGGAAAAAAGCTTAACTCAAACCCCACTTTGGACTCTCAAGTGAGTTGAGTTCGTACATTCCTGTTTTTGAATAATCGACCCGTATTACTTTCTCCATTCTCAATTCTGAATTTCAGTCTTCCGCATTTCTTTCCTTCCAGACATGCTTAGCCGTAGTATATCCACGATTATTCTCGAATTCCCATTCTTCGCTTACAAAATGACTTATTTTTATGAAATGCACTCGAAAAGCTTCAGAATTCTAGAAATTATTCGAAAATATCAAAATACATTAAATCGTAGTGATTATCTGAGAGGGAATGAGTGGAGAGAGTCGAAGCCAAAGAGCCGATTAGAACGATTAGTGATTAGGATTTATTGGGATTTGTTTAGTGCACAATGCACTCACAAGGAGGTTTTTGAAGTGTCCGCTCCTTCGATTTGGCTGATTTTTGAATCAAGAAGCTATTTCACGAATCTGAAATCGAAAAGTGCTTACGTGTGACAGTTTGGACAAAGTAAGATAAACATCGTTTTGCACTGCAGAAAGTTGGGTGCAAAATTGAAGTCAGAAATTAGCGTACACTGTTTCTCTGCTTTCCTCTACTGCGCAGAGCGGCATGTATTTTTCCTGCTGCACAGAACGATGTTCACGTTTCCCTGCCTGAACCGTCGCCCATCAGCACTTTCTGACTTCAGATTGGTGATCAGCGTCATGAATACCTCCTTGGTGAGGAAATCAGCCAAATTGAAAGCGGACGCTTCAAAAACTCCCTTGTCAGTCTAATATCTCAATATTCAAATGTATCTCTTTCTCTACCTTATACATTTTCACAAATATGAATATTGAATAGTTGATCATTTCAATATTGCTACAATAGCTTATGAATGTTGCGTCTCTGACACAGTAAGTTTAGGTCAAGTAAACGCCGATAATTTCGCGACTATTTAGAGGAGTATTCAAACTTATTACATCCTCGTTTTCTTCGAAATCCTTTGGAAGAGTGCCTTATCTTGCCTCCAATCTCACCTATCTTCAATTATTTCGATTTCTCCCTCCAGATGGTCATTTCTTCTTCCATATGACATTGCCAACATTTTAAGGGGCATTCATTTATTGAAAGACAGCTAATTTCACAATAGATCAGCATTGCTCCTTCGCCTTGTTTTCGTCATCAAAAATTTAGAAAATATTTTCTCGCTTTTAAAATTTATAAGTTCGTAGAAAAATGAGATAGTGATCTATGCTATTGGCGAGATGGTGATCTCACGCCATTGTTGAGCTGATACTTTCAAGAAATTTCGAAAATTGAAATCTAATGTTTCCATCGGCCGACCTCGAGATTTTGTGATTAGCAGATGGAGAAAATAGAGATGAAATTGTGTTTTGACTAAGTGAAAACGTAAATGGACTGTTGTTCTGGCTCTAATCCTACAATCCACTCGAATTTTACGAAGAAAAGCAGGGCGGTAAGCTGGTGCCGAATTGACCTCTTTGCGATAATCTCAAATGCTAGTTAAATTCAAATGTCGTTATAGATGTGCCTGTAATAAGTCTTTTATCTCCTTCTCCCTCCCCTCTTGTTATCGTCTTATTGTTAATCACAGTGCAAAATATCCATTTCTTTGATGAATCTGCGTCGTCGATTTTCGAATCAAACATCTGCGAGCTCAAATGTTTAAAGTTCTGCCCTAATCAGAGCGCTATTTTTGGATGAATTCTGCGATGCGTAAATTCAGAAATCTATTTTGCTTATGGATTCTGCGCTTCGAGATCAAGGAAAGGGGCTTCTCTTTGTGGGCTTTGTGCGATTTAGCCGCTCATCGTAAATCAAAACTTGAAACAGCAACTTCCCGAATTAGCAATGAGATAAGCCGTTGCTAATCGCGTTTGATTGTGCCTGATGCGTGGATGTCGGAATATAAAATGAGCTGAGAATTTTGAATTGACTGATCTCTAACTATGATATCTTCTAGATATCGACTGGATCGAGTTAGTCTCCTCTTCAAAATTTCGTTTCTGATGCTGGTGGGGCGTAGATTCGGAAATACGTCTGATTTCTTTCTTCGTGCACATTTATCTTGCGTCCAAATATTTCCTTCCAATGTCTTAAGATCGTAGAGGCTTTTCATTGTATTGAAATGGAGATCCAACTGAAGATCGTTGCAAAATTTATTGAGTTTATTCATTGTCGCTCGCCCACCAAGGCTGTACGGGATAGAATTTAGAGATTTTCGGAATGGAAAATGTAATATTTTGAAAATTAAGTATATTTCATCAAATTTAAACATTTTTTCTCAAAATTTTCACTTTTTGCCTGTAAATAATTCATATAAGATGAAAATCGAGGTAATGATAAATAATCGTTCCAGTAATCAAATGCCCTGCTTATGGATACTTTATATAGGGTCAAATAACATTTTCTAGGATGAGGTATCACAAATTGAATACCCTGTTTTTCATTCTATAAAATGAAGATTTATGCTGCAGATTTAGTTGTTCAGTTACTACCAAACAACATGTTTGTTCTTTAGGAACAAAATTAGAAAGTCAAAAACCTCTTGAAAGGCTTCTTGTTGTAGTTTCGCTATTTTATGATCATGAATTGAAGTTCTAATTCCATTTTAGTCCTTTTCTCCATGTGGTTTAGCATCTGAAGTGCAAGCTCATCCTTAGCCTTGCCTTCTTCCCCTTTGTTGATTCCCTATCAAAAAGGTTATCCACTCCGTGTGATCAGCTTTGTCATTTGTATTCCCGTGATTTGCCTTCATTTCCATTTTCGCCTTTCCTTCTTCTCCCTTTCAATCTGTCTAATTTTGAGGGCTAACTGTGATTCCGTCAGCATTTGTTTTATCCTTCGGCTTATCCTTTTCCCACATTCACCTCGATTTCTAATCTGTTGTTCTACCGATTCTATCCCTTTTTCCATATTTATTTCGAATATCGTGATTCATTTCTTCATTCAGAGTTTATCTTCATGAGATATGTCGCCTGGAAAACTTTGATTACTTGGTGAGATCAAGATATGGAAGAGGTGAATCGAGGTCTGGCAGCTCCTTACGGCGCCGGCTTTGATGGGCAAGTTTGTTCGCCTTACGACAGTCAGATTCCTTCGACTTCATCCATCAACACGGCACCTAACACTCCACAGCGGTAAGATTATTCCACTTTTCCAAGCTCCCAATAACTTTGACATTGAATATGTCATTCATGCAATATTATGTCTGAGATATGACATATTGAAATCTGAATAGAATTATCGTAATTCTGTAAAGAACGTTCCTTGTAGGCTCTAACTAACAAGCTCATAAATCCAGGATAATATTAAATTAGAAGCGTTTCCAACTATTTTTTGCAAGTATTAGAGGTTATTTATCTCGTGCTTATAAGATGAAAATATCCGAAGCGTCAATCTGTAAATGACGAAACGTAAAAATGACTGGATACAATAGAAATTGACAGGGTTTGTGCAGAAGAAGGAAGCATTTCATTAGTTTTCGTTTCGTCAAATACTAAAAATGTTTCGTCATTTCACGTTACGCCATTTACAAACTACCATCCGAGGCCATTTTCGGGGATTTATTCTATTAGTCGAAGATCGTTTTCATTCATTATTATTAAATCAGAATGAATGAATGAATGTGATGCTCTTCTAGTATAATGCTGAGTTTTTCATTATGCTCATGACGTTAGCCAAATTACTAGGATCAAACTTCCACGCTCTTCTTCGTACTTCTCATAGATCGTACGACGGAAAACGCTGCCTTTATTTTCGGATTCCGAGAATTTCTTTTCACGCTAGAATATTCTGAACTTCAGATGCAACACTCCAATTTCCCAGCAGCAATCTCCTTATCGACAGACTGCTCATAACAACGGGAATGGACCTCTTTCGTCTGACAGAGACAGACTGGCCCTGCTGCGAGAGAGTCAGACAAATCGAATGGCGCACACGAATCAGTGGATGATGGACACGGACTGGGGAGGAGATCGGGGCAGGAGGGACGCCAACAACATGAACAACATCCCTCCTCACTACAGGGAATACAGAAATGCGCCCAGTGTGGTGAGATTAGCTCTCTTGCTGTGATATTTTAACTTAACTTTTTTCCCTTCGTCGAAGACTGATCCATTGAGACAAAATGACTGGCAAGCAATTTTTATACGCGCGCATTAGCACATTATTTTCAGGAAACCTGACGATATTTCTTTGATTTTATGGGTGATTTTGATGATAAATTGAAATTTATCAACACACCTTCTGCATATGCTATAATTTGCCCATTATTCATTATGTCTCACAATCAGCTGAGCGGTCTTTACCAATGTCGTTTCATTCAGTGTGGTTTCTAACATTATGATGAAAATTACGTTTTTCTGGAAAAATACTGATCTTCATCTAAATCCATGATTTTACATAAGATATGATCTCAACATGTTGATATTCATCAGCTTTAGATCTCCCGATTGTCCCATGTAACAGGAGCGTCGCAGGCCTCTCAGGCTTCATCTCACTTCTCTCCTCTTTCCACCTACAGTCTCCAGAGCAATTGCTACAGCGAATTGAGCGTCAACACCCAACTGTCGAATGATTTCGCACTCTATGCTCCATATGTGAGCTATTTTTCTTTGAATATGGTTAAAAATGATGACACAATCTTATCTTGATTCCAATGATGAGAACTTTAATAAATAATTGTGGTTTCAAAATGCAGTTACAGGGCAATCAGATGAACGTTCTTTCGATTTCCTCTGCCTCTTCTTCCGTCGAAAATCACCGCCCTGCCATCGCCCCAAACAGCCTCGTCAAAATAGATTCCACCGTCGAAAAATACACATTTGGATTGGAAAATCCGAACTTGACCTTGGTAAATTATTTTTCGATGGGAATTTGATGATTTTTAAACTTGCAGGATCAACGAGTATGCGTTATTCGAGACATCGAAAGGGAGATCAATGCGAAATCAACCGGCAATCGAACGGTCTTTGACATGGCGAATCGGGACAAACTCAAACAACTGATTACTCAACTATTCCTTCAGCTCAGAATTGATTATAGTGCAGAGGTAAAAATTGGAAAATTTTGATTTTTAAAATTTTTGTAAAAATTCAAGGTAATACGACATCTCTTCAAAATCATCACACATTTTCTGCACAAGGCTCATCAAAATGTACAAATGGCAGAGATGATTTGTGAAATTCATAAAGAGGTAAATTTTCGAGATTTTTTAAAATATAACTTCCTTTTTAGTTTATACGATGCAACGCTAACTTCAATTGTCAGACCGGGCTGATATTTCTGCTTTATAGTCGGTTAAAAATGTGAGATTTTTAAAATTTACCTGAAAGGAATTTCATGATTTTTAGCGGACACACAGTTTATACAGATAGATGTCTATGGGTGTTGTGCACTTTGCTGAATATCAAAGCGATATTTCGAAAATCTGCTAGGTAATTCAATTATTTCATCATCATTTTTCTTATTTGTCATTTTTAGAGAGCAGCCAGGCTTAGTCGAAGTTATTCTGGAGCATTTGGCCTTGAAAGAATCCACTGTAGACGAGAAGAAGTTCGCAGCCGACTGTCTCAAATTATTGACCAGAATAAAGGATTACACCAAGGTACAATAAAATGCTTATTATTTAGGTTGAGTTATTTTTTATCGTGTACTTCACAGCTTTTGTTTAAATTTGCTGATAATCGATGGGCAAAAATGATACATCGAATTTTCGTTTCATATATTGCAGAAAACTCACCATCGTCTTGGATAGTTATACGAAACCCGAAATGCATAGATCTTGTGCTGAATTATCATTTTATCATTGTAAAATCATGACTCAAACCCAAAATCATTCAGTTCAGAAAACAGAAAATAGTTATCTTTCAGATGAACATATTGAAACAGCGCATTGTTGCCAATGGTGGAATTGAGAAATTGCTCATCAATCTCGAGTATAACGAGGATGAGAAAGTCAGTTTACCATTAATTTTCGATATATAATATATTCTTGAATTTTGAGGTTTTGTATGCAGTTCTGACATGTCTCTCTGAATTTCTCAGCCATAGCTTCTACCTGGACAAATTTATCGAAGTCGGCGGGGTTCAGGTAAAAGACATCTAGAATGGGTTTAGATAGTCATTTTGCTTTTAGAGAATAGCAGGATTATTGCCCCATGGCTCATCTCGCATTCTGCACATTGCTTTGTCCTGTATGTGCCAGAGTAGCTACAGACCAACTATCGCGAATCAGGTAAACAATTATATTTCTACCAAATCGTGATTTTCCTGAGATATATCAGAGGATCTTCAACTTCCTGATAAAACGTGTGAATTGAATCTCTTTCAGGACGTTTCTGAAGCCATTTCGCTAACAATTCGGCTGATTGGTGCAAATGACCTGATAATCAACCAGCATGCGACCACTTTCCTCATGAATGTTGGATATCACAGTCCGAAAAATAAGGTAGACGTTTTTCCTGAATCCAATTTCTCAATCTTATTTTTCAGGCGACAATCGTGATCTCTCGAGGCATCGAAACTGTGCTGAATTTCCTGCCGATGTTGGAGAATTTCTTCAACCAAATCGACTATCATTACGATGTGACCGATTTGAGAAAACGGGTTACCACAATTCAGGTAAAATTCGCTTTCAGCCATTCATATTTCGGATTTTTAAAAATTTTATCGGTAATGGTACTTTTCGTGATATTCAAAATTAGAATTGGTATAGCTTTGTTAACAGGTGTAAGGGACATGGGCCTACTACGTATCATTATATTGAATTTCTCGAAAAATAAACTCGAGTTATTTTATCTATTTAAATGAGTAATGTTTTCAGCTGAACATTCTGTTCATTTTGGTTATCCTGACCGATAAGCAGGCAGGATCTGGCTATCCCGATGAGCACGTCAAAATGGCTCTGCAATTAATCATCCAAATGTGTCACTTATCGTGCAAATTCTTCGTTTCTATGATCGCCTGCAGCGATTCCATTGAAATCTACCGACATTCCGCGCTTCTCATCAAACGGTTAGTTGATCTTCATTCGTAAAAGAACTATCAAATTTGATGGAATTGGTTTTTATAGGATTTTTAAAGTATGTTCTGTCTTATTGGAGGAAAATAAAAAAGCTATTTTTATAGAAAATTAGCTTATTTCTTAGTCAGTAATAATACTTGAGAGATGTTTCAGATGTCTCGAGTTCGACGCCAATTTCGCGATCTATTTCCTGGACATAACAGATCCTGAGAATGTGCTTCTGCCAACTCGACTACTGGGCAGAGCAAAGCAAATGTTCGAGATTTTGAGGATGCACAATACGAATATGCAGTATCAAAATAAAGTCAGAATAAAGAACTTTCTTTTATTTTTTTTATAAACAGGGATGCTGGTTGAGGTTTTTGATTGCATCAGGGGTCGGGATCGGGTTGGGGTCGCAAAATTTCGACCCGCCAACATCTGTTTATGAAGATCATTTTAGTCGCAGCTCGATATGGAAATGCAAAGGCGGAATGGATATGCTTTGGAGTTCATCTATCTCGGCTTCGACATTCTCTTCCATTTGAGCAAAAATTCTATGATGGCACAAAGATTGGCGCAAATTTTAAGGTAATCATCTCGTTTTTAACTTTTCCTTTGCTAATAATTTTAATTTTAGGGAGAACAATCCTCTGACGCTGTTGAGTTTGACGGAAGACGCAAGCATCTGGCACATGATAATCGAATTTTGCTGCATTTTCTCTCAGCAGGCACCTAATTCTACAGTGTAAGCATTTTTGATTTTCACTTTGCTACAAATAGTTGGTCTTGAATGTCAATTCATATTGGAAAACATATTAGGACACGATTTTCAACGAATGAGAAGAAAGATATTTTTCCATGTATTCAACATCTTGGTCTTGATTTAGAAAAAGCCGTGCAGTGTTTTTCGGCTTAGTCAATAGTTCGCGAGCTTTTTATATGTCTGGGTCATTTTTTCAAAAAAAAATCTGCAAGCTATGAACTAAGCCGCAGTTTTCAAACAGTGTTGCATCGAAAATAGCATTGCCGCAAAACAGAAATCAAGATACAGCATGTCTAAAATTACCACTCAATTTTAATTTCCAGCTGGCTGTACGATCAAATCTCGATGAGTTACTTGAACAAGGCAGCGAATCAGCAGAAGTATCCAAATATGGCTCAATTTGCAAGGAAAACATTGCAATTCCTCGAGAATCAGCTGCAAGTGCTGCCTCAGGCCAGGACGAAAATCGAGGATAACCAACCAAAAAGTGATATCGTAGAAAAGATAGAAATTTGAGAACAAGTAATTGTGGTCGCTTGTACTTTTCCCCTAAAATTACCCTTACCTTTTTGTAGTTTTTACCTCCTTTTCTTCTTCTCCTTGCTATTTTCCAGAAAGGAGTAAAAACCACAAAAAGAAAAGGATAACTTAGGGGTGGAAAGTACAAGAGACTGTAATTGTAAATTTCATTAATCAATATTTTTTCTTCTCAAGTATCATTTTCCTGTGATAAATTCAAGTTGTAAATGATGACACTTTCAACAACGATATTTCCGCTAGGGTAATTCCAAATTTGACATATTTTCGAGATTAAAATGTTTCATAAAGTGTTTGTATCGTAAGCCATTTCGTTCACCAAATTTGCTTTGATTGGTCTCAAGTTCGAAACTCTTCTCAAATATCGAAATCTGTATTGCTGATAAATTTTGCATGGTATGTTTTGGAACGGGTAATTATTTTATGACTTTTGCAATTTTGCAAAATTTCTAATAAAGTTTTCTGAGTATTTCGATGAATTTTTTATTTTCATCATATAAAATGACATAAAGCTAAGCAGAACAAATCATAATCGAAAGGAAATAGACTCAAAATCAAAATGTCAAACAAACATGGAAATAATAATTTGATACCCTGGTTTTTCATATCAATGAAGTGCATTTGTCAATGTGAATATGGAAAATAAACTGAAATCTTGAAAATCTAATTATTATTAGGTGGAGGATTTCTTGTGAAGTGATGTAAATGTCTGATTATTATTACCGGATAACATGGAATATATAAATGCCTAGTGATATTTCACAGAAATTATTAGCCAATTGCAAAATTGATATAATCACAAACCTTTGATAATTTACACAGTTCATAACTAATTTAGCTGACATTTATCTGCCGGATATTCGATGTTTAGTTAAGATACAGTGGCAAGCAAAGTTTTGCATCACTCGCTACATTTTGACATGATGCCGGTCACTGCAAATCAAAAAAGCTGTCTGCAATTAGAAAATCTAGCCGGCCTTAATTTAGGATAATTAAATGATTAGAGATATGAAGGATGAGATTAATGATTGGAAAACTCGAGACATGTAGGTCATATTTCTAATTAGACGCGTATGTTTTCACCTATATATAGGGTAACCGAAGAGTGAGAATAAGAAAAGAACTTAACAAAAGCTAAATGGCTATCTAATTTTTAGAATCTAACGAAAATAGCAGTGAAAATGATGATTTTAGTGAGAATCTTTTTTCAGAATATTGCTGTTTAAAAAACAAATAAAGGGTAAAATAATCTGAAAGGAAAAATACCAAAAGAAATCTCACGATTAGAGGTCCTTCTTGAGTTCCGCATTCTTCTCCTTCTGTTCAGTTCCGTCGGATGCTTTGGGCTTCCGTTGAGGAGGGAACACTTTTGGCAGAACGATCAGAATCAGGAGGGCTGAGACGTGCACGAAGAAGAATACACGCCTAAAATCGACGTACATTGGAGTTAGGGCATGAAGTGTACAATAATATCACTACACACTAATTGCATATCTATCCTTAGATATCTCACCCCGATCTCTATAAATAACCTCAAACTGTTATTAATAAAGCTTTCGTGCTCATCAATACTCATCGCTTTCCTTACACACAGCACATACTCCTCTACAGCCTTCCGGGGTCAGACAGAACTCAACTATTGGGATTTGGACTTCTCTTTTCTTATATAATGATCACATTAGACTTTTTGTTTTTTCTGTTGCATTAAATTGAAGCGGAGATCTTTTCAATCATGAAGGTTCTATATTTTCATTTAAAAATATGATTTTTTAAACTCACTGATAAACAAACAATCCGGGCTGGAGATTCATCATGACGAAGGGATAAGTAGTGTAGGCCAAAGCGACTTTTGTGGCCCAAAAACTGACGAAGTCGTAGACGAGTTTGAACTGGGGATTGTCCACGAAACGCCACCGCATGCAGCGGCGGAACTAAATTAGGTATCTTTCGAATTTTTGTTTAACTCGAGTCTTATTCTAATATCTCTGATTCAAATTCGAAATCCATGCATAACTTATTCAAGAGTCATATTAGGTCAAATTTTGCATTCCGGAAAGTGCTTTGGCAATCTGGTTAGAGTCTATGTTTCGGAAGAGTTAGCAGCGGAACGTTTCACCTTGACGTCTCTCGATTTGGCATACGGGTAAAAAAGTAGTTAAGCTGAGAGGCGTCAAGATGAAATGTTATCTTGTAAAATAAGAATTGCATGCCGTCTTGTTCGTTTGAATGAAGAACAAGATATTCGGCATCCGGCTTCGTTTTGATATTTTTCGAAACAAAAAGACTAGAACCGATTTGATTGAAAATAGGAAAAATCTTACAGTAGATCCAGCGAGCGTCATGAGTGCGCCAGTCATGAAGGTCATGTAATAGCCCACTGAGACGCCGTGCCAGACTGCCGAAAGAACGTAGGTCGAAAGGGTGCGGATGTTCTTGGGGGCTCTCTCATAGGCGATTTGCCGCAACCACTCGCCAGTCAGGGTGTTCCAACCGTCCAGAGTCTCTTTGAAACTCTGAGCCATCTGGAAATTCTTTCTTAGAATGAAAATAATCACATTTTAATCAGATAAAAATTGCAAGAAAATGCTCACCTCGACTTTGTAAGGATAGACACTTGTGCAGAGAGTCCATTGGGGATTTCCTTGCTCGTCAAAGCCATTGAAGCCAAAGCCAGAAAGATTGCAGATGGCATCGGCCAGCACCCAGGCAAAGTAATAAGTGACTCGGATCAGCTGAATCGTGAAGAACCACCAGAACAGCCATTTATAGATGGGAAGGGCCAGGTAGCTAAAAATCAGGAAATCAGCATTTTCAAAAATAAAAGAATTAAAGAGAATCATTCTTACTCAGATCGAGTAATCAGTTCCGGAGTGTAAGTTGCTCCCAAAGTGGCAATGATTATCATGTAGACAAGCGCTTCGATACACTTCTTTGTGGCAACTTTCGTCGGCGAATGAGGCTAAAAAATAAAGAAATTCAGATATATGATTTTAAAAGTGACCTTTCCACTTTTGTCGAGAGGGACATGAGTGCCATCCAAGAACTTCTCATAGTCCGAGTAGAAATTGACAGGTCCGGTCAGAACTGTTTGGAAGTTGAAAATGTAGGACATGTACTCGAGGAATGAAGGTAATTTTCTAAAATTTCTACTTGGTAAAGAATCAAAATAAAAAAAATACTTGAGTTGTTGTCTTTTCTGCCAGGGAGTCAATTCCGATTCCTTCTTGACCACGCCATCGTGCAGATTGAATGCGATCATTGTGATCTGCAATTGAACATTTCAATAACGAAGAATATTGTTTTAACTCTTCTTAAATTCGATCCTTATTTGTCAAGAATAAGTTTCGAAGAAAAAGCGTAATTGATAAAAAAAAAAAAAACCTTTTCAACAGCAACCATGATCGGTCCAGTGATGTCCAAATAATACGAAGTGAGAATTAGAAAGCGATAGAAGTGAATAAATAACAAATATCCCATTGCAAACAAAAATACCAGTCTGAAATGAAAAAAATCAAGTTAAGAAAAACTAATGAATGGGTTCACTTGTGAACATGTTTTGCTGGAGCGAAATACATGATAGCATAGCTGATGAGTGCATTTGAAAGAAGATGCTTGATCGCCCTGAAAATGCAAACATGATTTAACTTGATTAAATGCCTGCGTGTATTACTAGACAAGTATAAGACTTATCCTTTGGAAATGTGAACGGAAACGGAAACAGTAAAAATGAAAGAAGGAACGATCCTTCTCCACTGCGCATAGAAGTAGTTAAAGATAAACTCGAGATGCTTTCAAAGGATACGACTTTTCATTTCGTGAATGAGTATTTATCTCATATGTATGTAAAATATTCCCAAAAACGAATTTTCTTCCATTTGAATTATAATGAAAAAAAAACTAGTAGGAATAACATACACATATCATATAAAAATGAAAAAAATGGATTACCGTCCAAAACAGAAGAAACACAAAGCTATTCCGAGTATTGAGGGAGCGACAGTCCTGACTTGTCTCGACACCTGGCCAGGCCCCATTCGAGTCCGATAAATATATGCAAAGCACAGGTTCACAAACATTGCTACTACGAAATTCGTCTGCAAAATTGTGTTATGTTAATTATGGAATTATGATAATGACTCCCAGAAAGTTTTTCTATCAATGATAACTAAATTCGAATAATGAATTTAAAGAAGATACAACGTTCTTCTATCCCTTTGGCAACTTTTCAAGCAATTGGAGATTTTCCTTCAATTTTTGCTCCAAATTTAACAATTCGGCGAAATTATCCATTTTTGCAAACTAAGCTGTGTGTACAGTCAGACTAACATACCCGGTCAATTTCGATCCCAATCGCGTCTGCGAATGGCTGCAGAATCTGGCATCCATCATAAAATGTGTGCACTCCGGGCATTGTTCGACAAAATTAGGAGAATAACCGAAGATAATAAGCTGCTGATAATCGACGACAATTCTCCGACCGATAGATTTTAACAGGAAATAAGAATCGTCAAATGTTCAGCCTGAAAATTTTCAAATTCGCACCAGAAAAGTTGACTCAGCGAGAAAATGCTTGCGAAATTCAGATAAAAGAATTTGGAAAACGAGGAGAAATAAAAGGTGAAGGAATAAGAAAATCTAATAAATCGGTGGTTGTGATTAGCTGAAACTAAAACTGGGCGATAGGGATTTTTTGCAAAGTGGAGAGTGAAAAAGCACTGCAAATGCAAGTGGCGAGATAGAAATGCGAGGAGAGAGCCGATAAAAGAGAGAGGAAAAGAAAGAGAATTGGAAAGGAAGGAGAGAAGGAAAGTGGGAGAAAATAATTAGGGCTATCAACAAAAATCGAAATGCGATTGTCAAATGGAAAGGGGGAGAATTCAGTTGGAAGTGAAATCGAAACAACAGCACGTGGAGTTGTAAACTGAGGAATGCAGCAATGAAAGCTACATGATGCACAAATGAAGAGAGAAAGGAAGGAAGAGAAGGAGAGGGCATCACTCCACTTTTCAAAGCAACAAAGATGAGATCTCTTGGAAAATCCAGCGTTGTTCCCTTTATCGACAAAACTTACCTGTTCACCTAAAATTATATGAACTTTTCGAATGCAGCTGTACGAACAATATGATATCTACAAAGAAGCCATGAAAGGGTAAAGTCCTTTAGAAACATCTTGATTTATCGTTACCTAGGCAATCGCTAAAAGTACGAAGAAGCCTTATTCTAATGAAAGCCTCCACAAAATGAGAGTTCAGTTGCTAGACGAAAATCGATTTACTGCAAAATGAGAATGGAGATTGTGGAATGCAAGGGAGGGGGAATGAAGAGAATGAAGAATGTAAAGGTAAACAACCAAGTGACAACTCTCTGGGCCTCTGGAAGATGACTATTATTTCATCATCACTGCTAGTCACAACATGAAAATCGCAATTTGGCAGGGCAATTCGAAGGAATGATTCGATAATCTTTATGCGTTTCAGAGAAGGTTGAAAATAAGGAGGAAAAGATTCTAGTTGTAAGAAAAGCAAAATGAAACATTACCAAACTCTTTTCATCTTTGTGGGATTAAGAAATGGAGATCATAAACGAGGAGTGAAGAATCGCATTTTTGGGAAGGAATCGAAGAGCAAGGGAAAGGCGTTGGAATGTCTGAATGGACAATAAATAGCCAAAAATGGGAAGAAGCTCGGCGCGCAAAACCAAGGAATGTCAAAAGTTATGCATTCGAATCGATGCAATGGGAAAACGTCTTCGAAGGCAGTGGGCGGGATGAAATGGAAAAGGAAAGGGAGGAAAGGAGAGGGAAAGAGGAAGGAACGGGAACAGAGTCAGAAATGGAAAGGGAAAAAGGCAAGAAAAAAAAGAAGTTGAAATGGGCTGAAATGAAGTATGAAGTTGCAGATGAAAATATGCCCGCGGAAACCTAATCAAAGGGCAACGAATTCGCAAGATGCACAGAGTTGTTATCGAATCCGCTTGACTAAATTATGAAAGTATATATGAAATGTGCTATCACCGAATGTTAGAAAATCTTGCTTTCTCAAATCTAATAAGGTTAAAGTGGAGAAAGTAGCACTAAACTTTAACAGTATGCGCACTTTAGCCTTGATAAATCTGCAGAATAAGGCTCAATTAATGCACAAATTCAAAGAATTTGGGGTAAAACGGAAGTAGTTGGCCTTGATTAAAAATCAAATTGGACACGCACGTTCAAACTGCTTCTTTCTCTGCGTCTTCACTCGATCTCTCGCTTTCTGATCAGACCACCGAGATAAGAACAGAAGGAAAAAGTGTAAGGCTGGCAGTTAATGAATGGAGAAATGATAATGAGTGATAAAGATTAGGGCAAAGTTCAAACTCGGTCACTATCTACTAAAATTGCCAAACTAAGCAAAAGATGAAAAATATTTTTGATCTGCAGAAAAAAGCGAAATTTCGAAAGTTCTGAATGATTGAAAGCAACGAATAGAAGACGTTTCAAATCGCATCGTAAATTCAGAAGAGCTGAACACTGATTTTCGGACTCGAACAGACTCCTCAAAACTCGATCCGCAGAAAAGTAATATGTCGTATTGAGAGAGGAAAAGAGCATGCAGTCTTTTCTCTCTTGAAACGATATGCTATTTCCTGTGGGTTAACTTGCAGGTCGAGTTTTAAGAAATCTAGGCTCAAATCGACAAAAATTTCAAAGAAAACGAAAAATCGACGAAGAAGCTCGAAATGAAAATGAACAGTGTTGACTTGGCGCGAAACATGGATTTTCGTAAAGTGGTTGCCTTCGTTCATTTCGTATTTCGAATTTTGCCGTGTCTCGTGATTTTTCTCCAGGGTTTAGATGAATTTTCTCGATTTCAGGTGAGATGTACCACGCCGCGTCTGTGCCCCACCTCGCACAGCCTTCTGCTGAGCAGAGCGAGGTAAGGAGGATAGAAAACTGCAAGTTTAGAGGGAATGTTTGAATTTGCACAATTCTGAAATTTTAGGTTAAACTTCGAATTAAAAAGATCTGAAAAATTTTTTCTTAATGTTCACACAGGAGAGCACGATCATTCTCAAATTGTCATTGAGGCTGCTGATGCAGCTTCTTTGATAATTCAATGAACTTTTTGATCAGACTTCTCAAAACAGCCCGCAAATCGACTCGCAGAAATAGTAGTGTATCATACTGAGAGAACAAAAGGACATATCTTCTTTTCTTCTCTCGAAAAGATATACTATTTTTCTGCAGGTCGAGTTTTGAGGACTCGGTTCTTGATGTTTTCTTTTTTTTTTTTTATTTCAGTACGTCTACCAGGCAGCTCCACCAACCCGTCCATATACGGCCTTCGCCCCGGTGCAGTACAACTACGGACCGATGTACAGCTACGCGCCTGGGCCCAACGGACCCGTTCAGCTCCAGCCGATGCAGCCTGGCGCCTATCCTGGCGCTCCTCCCACTCAACAGTTCTATCCAGTGGGTAAGTTCGATCAAGGCGAGATTGTAGTGAGGCGAAACTTGGGATTGTCGGAGTAGTTTCCATCTCATCTGGTAAGATGTTCTTAGGGATATGATTTTGAGGGAATTGCACTTCCGAGTGCTGTGAAAGTGAAATTCCATGGAAAAAGATCTATCTAACCAACTAGAAGAAAGCTCCATTCAACAATGCACTCGCTTTCAGCAGCCAGCGACTATCCGGTGCAGTTCTACGCACCAGTGCCAATGTACGCGCCAACCCAGTTCCTGCCCTCCAACTACAGCATCGCCCCTGCCCCTTCATTTGGCTACCAGCAGCAGCAGCAGGGACAGACTGACATGACCAAGCACTTGGCGCCACTGCGGAACTCGGACAATCCCAAGACACCGCCGCAGACGGCTGGAGGATCCAAACAGGGTTAGCGAAGCAAAATCAGGATCAAAATGATGAACATATTTCATCCTGAGAGTACTGCAGCATGGCAATGTTTTTGGAGTCTAAAAATTTTATTCTATTGAGTAAAAACTGGCAATTTCACTTTGAAAAACACGCAGAAAATGTTAGGGCGTGACAGTTGGATAAAACCTCATTTTTGCACTTTTTTCGTGCTATAATGTTTTAATTCTGGGAGTTGTCGAAGTTGATCTTTGGAAAACCATTGCAACTTTAGTCGATTTCAGTGGGCTCCCCAATGCACACCTCGACCCCTCTGCGCGGCTCGTCGATGGACGCAGGCAACCCCCGTCAACAACAGCAGCAGTTCCAGAACTCCATCCTCTGGCGTCAGCAACAGACTCCCTCGGCCCGACTTCGTCAATCGAGCAACGCCGCAGCCAGAGGCGGCGGCAGACAGGCGATGCCCAGCAGCGACAACCTCATCAGTTGCATCTTTCCCAGTGACGAGGATCTGCCGACCAGCGTAAGTGGAAACCACAACTTGAACAGTGTAGATGAATATTTTCAAATGATCCTTCTTGAAAAGTGAAAATCTTAAAATTCAATGTTTTGGAATTTCACGAGATGTGAGATCCATCGTCATTCTCATCATCACATCACAAAACTGAAAAATCTCGACTGATATTCGTTTCTTTTTCAGCGCTACCCTGTCGTTCGTCGCGCTCGTGACACGACTGCCTCATCTGGCGAATTGCTGACGTCGACCCGGCTGCACAACAACAGCAGTCCCTCGTTCCTCTACCAACAGTATCCAACCACTTGGCGAGTATTCCCCAAGCAAGGCAAGCAGATGCAGGACCTGGAGGACAGAGTGCACGGTCTGAAGATGCAGGATGGACCGAGGAAGGGACTGAATGGGCACAGCAAACATGGGATGCAGGATATCCCACTGGTTATTGAGAATGCATTTCGCAAGGTACTTCATTGGAAATGCTTGTTTTAAATTGGACGACTTTACATCGAACCTTCTAAGCATTTTCTCATGCGTTGTGTGTTGATTCATTATTCCGCGAAGCTGTCAAATAGGAGATTTCAAGACATTCAATTTCAGCCTTTGCCGGCCGCCGCACAGAACCTGAAGTACAAGACGAAGTTCTGCCGTAACGAGGAAGAAAACGGCACCTGTCCGTACGGGGCGCGCTGTCTGTTTCTGCACAGACACGAGGTCGATGTAATGGACGAGTTGGTGAGAAGAATGGACGAATAGTTGAAATGAAGGGAGAACGGATTTGCAGAGGACGCAGCTGAACGGAGACAAGGCGGACGGGAATGGAGTGGAGCAGAAAAGAAGAAGAGGGACAAAGGGACCGGCGGAACTGCAACTGAATCCGGCTGAAGTCATGGGCGGCAACCGCAAGTGCAACATCTCTCGCTTCAGGTTGGATTATCATCATTTCCCATGAATTGAATTTGAGAAATCTTTCACTGTCTCCTGAATCTAGCGTTCATTTCAGAAGCGACAGACATGACGTTCTGTTATTGCTGTATTTGAATCTGAATTTTGAAACATTTTTAGCCGAAAATACTTTATAAGATCTTTTCTCCAAGTCGAAATAGAAATTTCGACCATTCCTGTTAACTCGCTTCAAAATGGACATTTTTCTTCATTTCCTATTTCCACATTTGGAAATTCATTCATCTTGCAGATCGATCCCACATCTGCCGAGTGCGGGTCTGTCGAACGACGCCTCGTCCTCGGCAGGCAGTTTCCATCCCGAACCGCCCCCTTCCTTCTCCCCCTCGAGCAGAAATTCCTGCACCAACAATGGCACAGGCAATGGGTCTCGTCTTTCCAAACATATCTGAGCTGAGGCGCGCACTAGAAATGGGACAATCAGATGGGCAATTGTCCCCCCTTACCTTGGTGCGCGGGCCACACCTTCTCATTCCTCCTCTCTTCATCTGGTTGTTTTAACTACTTTTCACTTTGATCATTATCATATTTTGTTACTTTTTCACTTTAATTTCCATTTCTGTACCATATGATCATGATTGACTCACTTTAAAATTTAAAATTGTTTTTCTTTCATTTATTGTTTGTGTTTCTTCTATTTGATCTGTTTACTGTCACTTTTCAATTCATCCGGCTCTGCTCCATTCATTCCACTCATTTTGCAGATCAGCCGACTTTACATTTTCATTTTTATTTGGTGCTTCTGTATTATTTGTGATTGTGATTATACCTCGTATTCGTTGAAAAACTCGCCGATTGTCATTATGAAGCTTATTTTTGAACATTTTCAGGATGAAATATTTTTATGAATCGGTTAGAAATCGAAAGATGTCTGTTTAAAAAAAATTTCGATTTTCATTTGAAAACGAGAAGAATTCCAGTCTAGTTTCCAATTGAATGTCAACACAAACAACAAATTGAGTGCGAAGTCCTAGAAGATGCTGGCTGTCGAGGAAAAGTGAGTCACCATTCATAAAAAATTATATAATCATCAACACATGCAAAATTTCTTCAGACGTTAATGAATGTCGCTACATTTTTCCACTCGGGTGGTATTAAACCCCTATTACTCTGACCTCAGGTCAGACTAGAAAACGAGAGTTGTGACTTGACTTGAGGTCCGGCTAGGGGATTAATACTACTACAGATTTCTTTCACTTTTTTAAATAGGATTACTTCGGAAAAATACCAAAGAAGCAAATAGTATGCTAAAGAGGATATATTTTGATCAAAAATATTGGAAACTTCATTTGTACCAAAACAACCCAAAATAAGGCTTTTATTTTCTGGTTCTACCGCAAGTAATAGTATTATCGATAAAACAATAGAAATAGAAGGTTGTATTGATTAAATGAAGTGATAGTTCGTGTGTTAACGAGCGCCTTGCGAGAAATGCGCGTTACGACTATGCGCAAAGAGGGAAGCTAGAGCAGAGAAAAAAGAGTCCGAGAAGGATTCCTATTTTTCAACACACGAACTTTTCACCTAGTTGACCAAAACAATAAAAGAAATGGAATAATTTTCAACAAATAAACAGATACTTCGATCGACAAAACGAATAAGAGAATTGCTGAATTTCTTCTGAATAACGACACGGTCTACTCGTTTGGGAAATGTGGCCCTTGAATTGAAGCGAATGAAATGGGAATTTAAATCAATCTGGACAACGGATATGAAGAGGTTCAATTAATTCGCTGGACTTTGAATTCTCAACAAATTTTTAGGATATTTAATGATTTTTTCAGCTATTTCCAAATGGAATAAAAATTAACTAAACATCCTGATAAATAATACAAAAAACGATGCCCGCAACTAGTTTTTCACATCTCAAAGATCGATGATAAAATGAACGAACAAATGAAAAAAAAAAACCCTATGATCATCTCGATATTGCAGATTTTAAAGGCGGAAAGATAAGGATTAAAACTAGGCTAATTGAAATTTTCAAACTGCGCGTATATGTACATCAGAGGTGTACAAAGTGAACGAGCTAATAAATAACTAACGCGAAGCGCACTTTTCGGGGTAATTTCCAGGACACAAACACCAATACAAAGTTCAATTTTTGTACACTCCGTGATACATGAGAAACGATGATAAGTTAACGAGAGATGGGTAAAACAGCAAAACAAGAAATAAAAAAGAACGATTCCATGGTTTTCTTTAAATGATCGTTTCATTCAAAGAATTCTTGAAATTTTCAGAGTCATCTATCTCAAACTTCGAGGCTATTCCCACTATAACTGAAAAGAGATAGTATGGGAAAAAGGCTTAGTTCATCAGTTCGCTAGTTTTTTTTTTTGAAAAATAGTATGACTCAGGCATAAAAAATTCCCGAACCCACGGAATCGCGCCAACTAACAACTAAGTCGGAGGAGACGTTTTAATGTTTAAATTAAAAAATGGACGATCCAATAAAAGCATAAATAAAGCTTACAGAATTGCGATTTTTCTCATTTATGAATGATTGATCATCTCTGCAGAGGAATCATCACTGCTCACTTCGTTCTTGTCGTTGGCTCCTCCCACCAACTCGACACTGTCCGAACTGCCTGCAAATTCCTACGTTCATTCGAGAAAATTGCGAAAATTATAAAAAAAAAAAAAAATACATATGGCAAAGTGCTATGAAATAAAATTAGAAAAATACAGATCACAATAAAAGGATCAAAATGCAAAGAGTAGGCCTGCTGATCGTGGCGCGCACGATCAGCGATCCGAAATCTTGTTGCATTTTGATATTTTTTTTTTTTTTTTTTATATATTAGTCTCTTTTATTTCATCTCAAAATTTACTCCTGTCAAGTAGTTTTACAAAAGCTATTGCTAAAATCCAATTAGTATTCTAAAATTCCTACCTCTTCTTGGCACGATTTCAGGGCTGTCAGCTCGGTTCGAAACAATTTCAGGCGACGATTCTCCAGGTGCTGACGGTTCGGCGACCATTATCACGTCGTCGCCATTTAGCGATGGAGAAGGCTGAAATTACTTGAATTTGCTTGAAAAGAAAACTATGGAAATGTCTGCTATCTTTTTCTTCAAATCACTTTTATAATACCCGTATTGAAATATCGTATTCTCTAGTAGAATTCCCTCTTAGATTTTTACACTTGATCGGGTATATTTAGAGTTGCAAATTTGTGACCCGACGTAATATAAGAGGGGCAGAAAATGGCGAAATAGCATAGGAGATATAGTGCAAAAGAAACGTGAGGGAGGGAGAGAAAGATCCGATCGGGTCTAAATTTGCAACCCTGGGCATATCACCCCAAAATCGTATCGGAATCTAATTATATCACATATATTATCAAATTTCGAGTCTATCATGAATATCTAGGACTTTTAACACATAGCCCTAGCCAAACTTGGGAATTTGGACTCTCAAAGTTGACCTTCAGCGGGGGATTTCTATTAGAAAAATGCGGTATTGAGCAAATAGTGTTTGGGAGTATTATTTGAAAGTCAATTGAAATCCAACCTCGATAGCCGCCCTCATGAGAGATGGCTCATTCCTCTTCTCGTCGATGATTTGTTTCAACTCAGCTGGAGTCCTGCTGAGAATGACGAGGGGCCTGTCGAAGTCGATGTTCCTGCCTCCGTCCATCAGCAGCACTCTGTCCATGTTCCGCACGTTCTCCAGTCGGTGCGCGATCATTATCACTGTCGAGGAGGTGAACACTTCGGAGATCACCTGCAATTTTGTATGCTTTTGAAAATACTCTCACCTTTTTCATACTATTCTCTTCTTACAAGAAAATCTTTAAGGCTAGGCTGACACTCTTCATTTGTTAATTAATCGATAGAAAATTTTAAGAATTATTTGATTTTCAAGTCTCTAAAGTCTGACCTTCTGAATGAGTCTGTCAGTAGCGGAGTCGAGACTGGCAGTGGCCTCATCCAGCAGGACGATCTTCGCTTTGATCAGCAGAGCCCTGGCCATGCATAGGAGTTGTCGCTCACCAACCGAGAAATTCTCTCCTCCAGACACAATTGCAGTTTCCAGTTTCTTCGGTAATTCAGAAATCTGAATGAAATATATTGCAAAATAGACACCACAGATGGGAGAAAATGATAATTTTTCTTCTCAATGCTATTTTATTTGAATGACAACTTTATGGAGTATTCAACAATTCATCCCGACCTTCTCTTTGAGATAAGTGTTCTCGAGAGCCTCCCAGAGTTGCGAGTCAGTGAACTGGTTTGTGGGGTCGAGGTTGAATCGGAGAGTTCCTCTGAACAGCATCGGGTCCTGAGGAATGACTGCCATCGCTCTGAAAAATGAGCTTTTTCTTCGAGGTTTCGATTTTTCCTGACTTTCTCAATCTGTGCAGTCCAATCGTGGAAATGTCGACTCCATCGATGAAAATTCGGCCCCAGGTAAGTGGATAGAGACGGTACAGTACGTTGGCCAAGGAGGTTTTTCCTGAATAGCTCTATATATTTTACCGACATTCAAAATTTATGTTTCATAGACAACCATAAATCATTTTCTGCAAGCAGTATTTTCACAAATAAGTACATCTGCCAAACGTGACTTTTTCGGATAGAATATTTGAAGGAAAGAGTAAATATATCTTCCTAGTTTCTATAAGATTTCAAAATGCCTTACCAGATCCAGTTCTGCCAATGACTCCAATCTTCTCGCCGCCCTCGATTTCGAATGTCACTTCGTTCAGAGCCAGTGGCAGAGATGGACGATATCGAAGTCTGAAATTGTGAAATTGAAATCATTAGATTTGATAGGTTTGATACTTGACGTCCTGGAAATTGATTTGTCCCTTGGTAGGCCAGTCCTTCGGCACGTCGATGCCTTTTTTCGTCTCCCAATCACCTTCTGGTTGGATGTTCTAAAAATCATCATTGAAAATGGTGAATTTATAGCTATGATTTAGAAGGAGTGACGAAAACCTCACCTTAGCATAGTAAGAGACTCGCTCAACCGATGTCATCTTGGCTTCGAGTTCGGTCTGTGTCCTGACTGCGAATTGGAAGATTCCACTCATCTGAAAAACTGACTTATCACGTAATCGCAACATTATTAGAGGAAGAGTCTATTTTTTCCAATTTTCTTATGTGTTTCAACATATTTTGTGAAGAAACAAACTGATCAAGCCAGGCGGTTTACGTGAAATCGAATAAGATTGTGAATTATATGAATTATACCTGAACAGCGAAAGCGATAGCCATTCCCGCGTCTGCCGGACTGATGCTGCCTGTGAGGAGGACCATCAGCAGGGCGACGATGCAGGTTACCGCCACGACCAGCAGATCCAGCCATACTGCAATCCATCGCATCGCCGATTGGAACATGAAAATGGCGCCGCTGAAATAAATGACTAATGGAAAAAACGATCATATTTCAATGACTCACGTATTAGCGTCGAGTTTGTGCTTGAGTATCTCGGTGAATCTGCCCGTCTGTCCGAACGAGTGAATGCAGGCCAGACCCTCGATTGTCGCTGTGATGTGGTCGTACAGCGGGGAACGAGAGATGTTCTCGGAACGTTTCAGACTTAAGATATCCATTTTATGAAAAATTCGATATAATTTTTTGGTTTATGGAAGAAAGCTGTTCTTCAATTTTTACATCATATTTCTATTCCATTTATATTAGCATTAGCTTCTCCCAACTCGACCAGCAGAAAAATAAATAGTGCATCTTTTCAAGAAAGAGATAAGGTAGATATTATATTTTTCTCTCCCGAAACGACGTGCTATGTCGAAATTTTAAACTAATCCCTACCTCCTGATTCCGGCCCTGAAGCAGACAAGGAACAGAGCGAAAACGATGATGAGAGGAATGCAGAAGAGGAGGAAAACGGGGAACACCCAGGCAATAATCAGAAGGAAGCCGACGCAGGTCAGCATGTTCTGAAGGAACATTTCTGCGGTGAACGGAAGTCTAACGTCGACTGAAATAAAGACCAAATTGTCAAAGAGGAAATTAAATTTAAAAAAAATAAAAACTAACTTTCATCAATGTCCTTGCTAAATCGGTTGAGAATTCGGCCTGAGGGAGTGGAATCGAAGAACGACACGGCGCCACGAATCATCGAAGAGAACATGGAGTTGTGCAGACGGGTGCACGCATTCAGAGAGACCTGCAGAATTTTCCTATTAGGAAAAAAGTTAAGGTTACGAAAGAATGTACCTTGACGAAGACCATAGCTTTGAAGAGACCGGAGAAGAAGAGAACGATGATGGACACGCCGTAGATAATCGCGTAGTGGCCTGTGTCCGGACCATCGGCCAGACTTCCGTTAGAGACGAGGCTCTTCACGCCATTCACTTCAACAAACTGGAAAAATAGAAAATTAATTGTGAATTTGACTCTTCGTATTAGAAAATGCAAGAATAAAAGGCCATAGTTAAAATTATCGTAGGAAAGAGTTGAATTGAAAATAATTATTTCGACTTGCCTCTTCATTGTGTCCGTGTTTCATCCAGCGACTCAGCCAGAAGGTCGAGAAAATCGAAGCAACCACGTTGAAGAGGAACGCGAAGATCAGCACCAGCCACACTGGCCAGCTGCCTGCTGCGTGGATGTAGTCTCTGGAAATGTGCAAATCAACCTCTAGTAAATAAGTTTTAATCAAGAAACATGGTACAAAATTTGTTCAATCGGCATCACATAACCTTAAATCTATCCTTCCCTTACATTCTTTTTTTGGTAACGTTAAATGGTGTGCGATTTCCGAATATTTTTCTTATGAAAAAGACCCACTTGTAAACGCTGAAGGCGACTTTCGCAAGACCCAAATCTTCTTCGTCATCGACAAGCTTGTCTGAAAATCGTTGAGTTTTTAGAGGATAAAAAACCAATCTAACCTTTCGCGCTGTTCTTCTCATTCGTTCCATCTCCTCCATTCTCTTCTTTGTCTTCAGTTTTCTGTCCACTTGCTTCATTTTCGAGTCTAGACACATCTTCATTGCTCGTCAGAGACAGAGTGTGATCGAGAGAGTCAGTTCCACTTTCAGGACCTAAAAATGTATCTTATGCGCTATGAATGAGTAGGAATTCGGAAGTGGAATATTTTCCAAAACATTTCGTCGTTGATAAACTTTCGCAACTCACTATGATGCTGCGCAGTTTGGATAAACGCCCTGTACTGATCGTTATCCATCATCAATTCGTCGTGAGTGCCTGTGGCAATCAGTTTCCCGTTTTCCAGATATACTACGGTATCGCATCGGGCAAGTCTCTGAAATAAAGAAGATGAAGAAACGATAACTAAAAAAGAAAATGTCTACCTGCGGATCAGTAGTGGCTAGAAGAACAGTTTTGGAAGAGAGTTGCTCGCAAATCGCGTCGTCGAAGATTTTGTCTGCCACTTTTCGGTCCAAACTGGCGAGAACATCGTCCAGCAAATAGATATCCTTGTTGGAGAACAGGGCTCTGGCCAGAGAAAGACGGGCCTTCTGACCTCCGGAAAGGGTTGTTCCGCGCTCTCCGATCTGAACACATTTTTGAGGCATCAGAAATTTGAGCTTTTCTTCATAATAACTATATTTATATAGATATAATAATAGGGAAAAGATGAGTCTACAATAAGATTAACTTGATGCATACCTCAGTTTGATCTCCGTTTGTCATAATCTCCAAATCCTTAGTCAGCTGACTGGCCTGCACAGCCTTGTAATACCTCTGCGACTGCATTTGGACTCCGAACAGAATGTTCTCCTGGATTGTGGTACTCTGGATCCAGGCCGTTTGAGGCACGTAGGCTACTGAACCAGACACTTGGACATCTCCGAGGAGGGCGTGCATCTAAAAACAAATCTACTTCGTAAAATGAAAGATATCGCCGCTCTATTAGGAGCATCTATCAGATTTAAATGTAGAAAATAGCGTTGACCATTTGAAACAGGATTTTCGTTTTAAATTGTGATATTTTTCCTGTAGGAATTCAACTTACGTGGCCGTTAACCGAATTGAGCAGAGCAGATTTTCCACTGCCGACAGGGCCGCAAATTCCCACGAGTTCCTTCTTCTTTATGGTCAGTTTGAGGCCGTCGAGCACAGTCCTCAATGCCTTGTCGTCCTCCTCCTTTTCCTCTACAGTCTCCTCGTTTGGAGACAGCGGCTGGGCTTCTTGAGTAGCTCGATTTTGACCGTTTCCCTGATTCGCTGCTGGTGTCTTGGACTTCTTTGGCTTTTCTGAAATTTATCAATTTCGTTATTTTTCTAATTACCTATAAAATTTTCAACTTCATCTCTAACTAAATGATTTGGTGAAATTTCCTTACTTTTTTTTTTTTTTTTTTTTTTTTAAATCTATCAGTTGATAAATGTATATAAATTCACTAAAATTGAAGAAAAAACCGTACCTTTCCTGACGCGTTTCTTGCCCTGCCAACTGCAGGAATAGTTCCCGAACTGAACAGCCGCTTGAGGATCGTCGGTGGGAGGCAGCTGAGATTCCCATTGTTCCAGCTCAAATAAAGTTCATAATTTATGTCAGATCAGAGATAAGACGAACCAAAATGAGATCCTCGATTCTTCTGATGGCGACGATGGCCTCGCCCATGTATCTGCCGCCGTAGGGAATCATTCGAATGCCGAACACCATCACGTAGAACACAGTTATTGAGGAGAATGCCTGAAAATAGGAAAAAAACATTAGATCTTCAAATGGAAGATTGCTGATCTAGTGATGATTGAAATCTAAGCAAGAGCTCTCCTTACTCGTTATTCTTCTTCTCGTATTGAGAGGTCAAACCATTTTGAAAGATTGCACAAAAATCAATAATACAACGACTCACATCACTAGCGAGCAGATCGTTGCCAGAGAGAATGATCCCGAGGAAGGTGAGGATGGCCGCAACAACGGGCACGATCGGTCCGCAAGCGATCGCCAGAGACTGCGCGTAGCCCGAAGATCGAATGTCCACTTTCTCCGAGTGACGCATAACTGCAATTCGAGTTTTCACACATTCATTTTGAAATCCTCGAGAATTTCACCCACCTATAAGAGGAGAATGTGAATAAACGAGAAAACGTAGGAAAACTTTATCAACAATGGGTGTTGCGAACTTTCCGAAAAGTTAATTTGGTGAAAAGTATAAAATTCACCATCAACTTTCTTCTGGAAAGCCTCCTCCCAGGCATTCATCTTGATGAGCCGAATGCACTTGAGAATCTCTCCCATCGTGGTCACTCTGTCCTCCGTCTTCTTGATCGCGCGTCGGCGAATTCTCATCATCGACATTCCCAAAGCGTACTGAAATTAATACTCTGAGTGCGGCATCATTCCTGTTGACAATTCTCATAATTTGATGAAAAGAACGATAGATTTACTTTAGAGAAAAAAAAGTAGAAGAGAACGCAAGTGGAATCAAATTTTATAAAATAAAAATTAGAATACATCTTTTGAAAGCCAAGTGAAAAATGGAAATTTGGAAGACGTCTTCTCGATGTCATAACTTTCAATGGGATTATCCCCCTTTAAAACTGGTAGAGATCGTCAGAATTAGTAAAAATAAGATTTTCGTATGATCCTACTCATATTAATCAAGCTGCATATTTCGAAATGCACTTGCGCCTCCTAAATAAAAGAACAGAATTACTATTACCTGAATGCAGTCGAAAACGAAGAAAATAGCGATGCCGAGCAAGGACCAGGGACCGATGACGCACAGCAGATAGACGATGCCTCCGATGAGCACAAGGGGGCCGATCAGAACGAGTGGCGCAAATGTGACTGCGTCGAACAAACGCTGACCGTCGTTAGCGTAGATGTTCACTATCTGAAAGCTGGTTATTTTATTTGGATTTTCTCAATAGAAAGAAAGGCAAAGCCAGTAATTTCTTCCGTTTCCAAACGTTTTAGTCAATTTTTACCTAGCCATTTGTGAGATGAAATTCTCATAGTGGAAGTTTAGAAAGCTGAGCGTTTCAAGTAAAAAGAACTTATAAGAGGGAAATTCAAAACACCCACTTCTGCGGCAGTTTTATCGCCGATGTTCTTGACGTTGGCGATTTTCTTGAAGAGAAGTCCAAGCAGAGCTCCGCGCACTCGAATGCCAGTTCGATAGGAGATCGCCCAGGTCGCGCCGTATGACAGGACTCTGGCTATTTCCACCTGAAGCACAAAATTAAGAACGAGAAAAGAAAAATAGAAAGATTCGTACCAGAGAAATTGCCAGGACGAGCAGCAATCCGTATGTGTAGTAGATCGAGCCGTCGTCGTTCAAACTGGGGTCCTCGGTGAAAGAAACAAGTCCTGAAAAATGTCTAAAAATTAGAATGAAACAAAAACCCAAACCTCGAATGAAGCAAGTGGGGCCGATGAACCCGAAAATTAGACAAAAGAGGAACACTGCACATGCAGCAAGCAGACGCGTTTTGATGAATCGAAAGACTGTCCGAAGTAGGGAAGGATCGTCCGGCTTCAGCTTCAGCTCTTGTTCCCATAGAACCTCCAGTCTGAAAGAATGCAATAAAAATATTTGTGAACTTTGAACATTTGAAGCACTGTTGAGATTGTAATAGTTGAAAAAGCAAATTTTGCACTTCAAAAACCCCCAAATTCGAAATTGGCAAAAATTGAAGAAATCAGAGACAAAAAGTGGCACTTTTTCGAACAACCAGTCCGACTTCCAAGTTGGTGCTTCTTAGGCAAAAATACCGCCACAGAGTTGCATTTCGGTCTTGATTTGATTAAAATTCGAAAGAACATGGAATCTCGAGATAAAGTCGACTTTCAGAAACGATGAAATTATTTGACCTAGCCATATTGACATTGCTCGCATCGTAGATGGAGCACATCCAGACTTGCTGTCTGTCGAGTCGGCCGCGGAATGCAGACCACAGATACGAGAAGATCCAAGAATACGTCACGAACGAGAACAGACCTGCTTCGTCTATCCTCGCACCTCCCAAAGCATTGCTTCTAAACAAAGAAACTTTTAAGCAAACTTTATTATGAATAACACGTTTTTTTTTTAACTTTTAGAAATCTATATGAGATTGTCAAAATACGATCATTTTCTGTTCAATTTTAAAAGAACCACTCACTTTCCCGGCCGAATAGGAATAATATTCCGCATGGCAGAAGAATATCGTGCCATCTCTTTTGGGGGCCCTGTCAAGGAAGAGTAACGAGATGCGAGATCGTTAGACTTGCCCATCCTGAAAGAGTACTTTGTTATGGAGTTGAATAAAGAGAAAAAGATAATGATAGTTAAGTGAAAATAAATGGGATGGCGACGTTTCTGAACTGGATGTTTCAGAACTGCCCACTTCAGAACTTTTTGTGATAGGGGTGCCAATGCTGGAGTAATAGTTCTGAAATGAGCAGTTCTGAAACGTCGCCGTCCCAAATAAATCCATCTCCATGTACCATTTCAAACATTTTAGCCTTACAAGACTCGGGCCAAAACACCCCTTTCCCGCTACTATAAATTAATTTTCAAGCTCGTAAATTAGTGCCAAAAGTGCGATAAAATGTCTCCCTTAATTGACAGTAAATTCAATCATTTATCAAAGGAAATGGGAGGCACAGAGAATGAGCTTATCAAACCAGAAAGCACTCTCCTTTTCTTTGTATTTTACCGAAGCAAAAGTCTGAATATCATGAGGAAAGGAGAAAGGAAAGGGGGACGATTAGTGATAAGGAAGGCAACGAGCCTTTGCATAGGGAGAGGATGATATGATGCAATTGTGATAGAGATGATAGGAGTGGAAAGGGGATAGGGAGAATGATAATATACTAGATGGACTCTAGATCCGACAGACCCCAAGACAGCACAAATGCAAATAGTAGGAAAGGTGATTACAATGCAGCATTAGGTTAATCGACCTCGAAAACAAATCGCAGGATGACTTTTGAAAAACGTCTATGCAGAAAGAAAGATCTTTGAAATTCAACTGGCAATATGCGCGTTTTTCCGGTATTTTATGTAAAACCTCAAGAATTTGTATCACAAAAAGTCCTGAGAAATTTCTTGTTTTCAGATATCGTTGACTGGAAAGAAAGTTGATACCCATTCCACAATTAGAAATCTAATTTGGAGCTAAATAACGAGTCGCGTAGAAGGGGAACGAAACGAATAACATAATTTTTGAATATCGACGCTCTCTCCAACCAATAATATCAGTTTTCAGGTAAGTTTGCATGAAAATTTAAATCTTTTAAATCCGAGTAAAATCCCAAAAACCCACATTTGAACTCTCTCCTCGTCGTCGGCACGTCCGTTCTGCTTGCTGTAGACGACCTTGGAGTAGACGTCCTTTTCCACTTCCTCGGCATCCAACCCGCTTGTATCGGCCCGTTCAGGCTCACCCATCTCTGCAAATTCCCAAACGATTGTAAAAATTACACGAATTTCGCAATTTCCAAAGCTCAAACCAAATCTCCAGTAAGGAATTCAAAATTTCACAACAAAATTCACGAATTTTCACATGAATAGAGAGCTTTGCAATCGATTCTGCAAAATGCAAGTATAAATAATAGAGGGAGAGACGTCGATGAACCTAAAGAGAAGGAGTTCTTGAGAGAGGAATTCAAAAGATTGCCGGGGAGCTGTGAGAAGGGGAAGGGAGGGAAAGGCAGCGGCTATGCGAAAATAGTGACTAAGAAGTGCGCCTGCACGCGAATGTTAAGTGCGCTCTTTGGCTATTTTCTACATCGTTCGTTCTTGTTCATTTTTCATTTAAAAATTTCGATTTCTCCGTAATTTTCTGAAATTTTAACGATTCTGAAGTTGCAGAAGATGCATTCGATGATGCGCTGCTCTGTCTCGATGGCCCGCAGCTCGGCCCAATTCACGAGGTCCCTTTGCAGAGCTTATTCCACAGGTTCAAAAATTTCTAAATTCACTTTAAATTTCGATTTTCTTTCGAGTTTTTCACTTTTTTAGGATTGCCGCTGAATGAAGGCCCTCCAGCGGACGCGCCCACCTCGAACGACAGGCAAATCTCCCCCAAAATCGCTGGACTCGTCGAGGAAATCGCTAATTTGTCGCTGCTCGATGTGAGTTGGGAAATCGAAAAGAATTTTGAACAAATTAATAATTTTTATACGAAACAATTTTCTCTGAAATATAAAGCTTGAAATCCTTGTATTCTTCTGGAGTAAATTTTCCACGTCTGAAACGATAAAATTGATCAGTGACAACGCATTTACAAATCTCGCTTTCATGTTCAAATTTGACAATTATAAAAGTAGTGTCGCAACAATTCAACAAACATGCATATTTCGAGTCGATTAAAAAATAATAGTTTAATTATAGGGTAGAGGGTAGGGGTTTGGTAGTTGAATGTTGAGAATCAAACTTTTCAGCTCAGAAAACTCATATGATGACGACAATTTGATATTTTCCGATACTACTTTTATTGATTGCCCTCAAATTTTGCAGGTTTCTGATCTGAACTGGGCTTTGAAGAAGCGCCTGAACATCCCCGACACACCAATGATGGCACCTGGGATGATGTTCGCCGCTG
This sequence comes from Diploscapter coronatus, assembly GCA_964036155.1. Classification (NCBI taxonomy): domain Eukaryota; kingdom Metazoa; phylum Nematoda; class Chromadorea; order Rhabditida; family Rhabditidae; genus Diploscapter; species Diploscapter coronatus. The sequence goes on along the minus strand of OZ038422.1, from coordinate 82,780,391 downwards.
CTGGGGCTGCATCAGCAGCTGCAGGTTGCAAATATACCCTTTTTCACTCAAATCTGACTCTGGTTCTCATTTTTCTAGTTTCGCATTCGCTCTCTTACTTTCAAGCATTCGTTCGCTCCTCTTTTCCTCAAGAAATCTATCTTTAGCTGTCGGGAAGAAAAGCGCAGTGGCAAGGCGCCCAGTTTATAAAATACTATTTGGAAATTGTCACGACTTTGTCCTATTCAATAATTTTTGACAAGTTTAGCAGATAAGTGAAGGAACGTTTGAAAGCGAATGAGAGACAGGGTCAAATTTTTTAAAATGAAAATCAGTGCTGCAATGAAAAAATGAAATGATATTTGAAAAACTCGTTCCTTTTTCCTGTGATAAATAGTAAAAATTAAAGGAGCAGAAGAGAAGCAGGACAGCAGCATCCCGCAAAAACTGACATTCGCTGTGAAGCTGGCCAAATTCGACGAATCCAAGAAAATCGCCCTCATCAAGGAGATCCGAGCCGCCATTCCTGGACTCAATCTCGTTCAGGCTAAGAAGGTACGATAGCAATCAAAAGTTTTCAAAGTTTTAACTCTCATATTGAAATTCATCAATCCCCCGAGATTATAATTCTCATTTTTACATTCTTGAAGTTCAATGATTCTTTGAAAAGGAATCGTTTTCACCCAACTATGCTTTCTGAGATTTCTAGAATTAATTTTGCTTTTGAAGGTTCATTTTAAAATTTTTCAATTTTGAGTTCGTGGAGACAGCTCCAGTCGTGGTGAAAGAGGACTTGGGCAAGACAGAGGCGGAGGAGCTCAAGGGGGTTCTCGAGAAGGCCGGAGCCACTATCGAAATCGTCTAAACTCCCATTCGGTTAGACATTTTCTCAATTCTCTAGGCTAAATATTTATCGAAAATGATCATTTTCTGTTCTTTCGTCTTGAAAGTTAGTAATTTCTTTAGAAAAGTAGACCTCAACCATACAGCAGCAGTTATTGTTTTGAATCGTTGTTGATTTTTGAAGAAAATAAAAATGTAAAAATAATTTATTTTGGAATTTGATATAGAGGTATTAGTGCTTTTTGTCATCCTTATAGCATGAAGCGACTAATACGTTGATTTCCTCGCAGCTTGCTTTGGGCAGATACATCTTAGCGAACGAGCAGTTCGACTTCACCCAATTGACTACGTCGTGCACGCCGTACATCTCTGCGTACTTTTTCATCTGAATCAGCAACAAAATCACTTTCAAAAACCAGGTACAAATCGTTTTCTTATGCTTGGATCTTTCAAAATGCAGTTGTGTGGTGTGATGTAAACGCATGAATTTGGTCTCAGAAGCATTCAATTCTAATTCGAAAATTTTCAAATTATGCTTTTTGGATTTTTTTAGAATTCTTATCTAGTCTTTAGTCAAAACTACAATTCTTTCGTGAAAATGAACTCCTGCACGAGTTTAGCTTTTGCTTTGTTGAATCAAAAGAATGAGACTAACTTTACTGCAGTGTTCAGGCGACAGCACGAGTGGTCGTCCATAATTGTCCCTCGGCACATCGCTGATGGATGGAGGTGTCTTCCCTCCCGCACCGACTGGGGGAGCATTTATCGCTTCCACAGGTTGGTTTATCACCTGATTTGTTGATTTTTTAAAATCTATTTTGCTTTATTATTTTTCTTACCCTCGCTTTTGGCACCTCAATATCTTCTGCTTCTCTTGATTTCTCAAATTTCGGCTGGGGTTGCGCATTTTCTTTGACCTCTGCCGACTTCCATGAATATCGGTTGGATTTCTAAAATCTTCTAATTTCTCCCATTGATTTTCTGGCAGAGATTTATTGAATCAATCTCAGCACTATGAAACAGAAAGTACGGCTGAAACGACATGAAGTTTTTCTATCTTCATGCTTTTTCTCTAACGTTATCAGATTTTTTCTCTATAGAAATCGAGATTTCGGTACCTCACTATTATCATTTCTCCAGAATAATAGGGCTAGAATGAGAAGGAAAAAACAGATATGGGGAATTCGGTTTAGGAGGTTTTGAAGGGAAATTGGAAGCCGTTTTCGGTACCGGTAGAGTTGATAGACTAGGGACATTGGAACGATGAGCGAAGACTATATATGGGATACTAAGTCAGAATAGACGGGTAGAAACAGTTTACGGATGGGAATGGCTAAATGGGTGGAGAGAGATGAAGGGACAGAAAAGGATTTGGGACATCGCAAAGAAAACAGAAACTCAAAAGGAAAGTGAATACGGATGAATTGTTTCTTTCTTTTCTCTCCATTCTCCCTTTGACATCTTCTTGATTCGAAGAAATTAATCAATTCCAATAGAACGCGTCGTTTTCTTCTCGTAATTGGCGAAAATTTGCACGATTTTCTGGATTAGGAGTTATTGATCTAACAAAAATAAAAATGATTCTTTGAAAACCGCGATATATCAAGACACAAAATATGATCTGAATATATTAGGAAGAGATGGAATTATATGTTTCCTGCTAATTCATCACGATTTGCGGTTAGCAGATTGGCTGAAAAACTCACCTTCGAAACGACTCTGACTTCTTCGTCCTCTCCAACTTCGACGCATTTGTATTTTTTTGTTTTCGATTTTCCGGCAAAAACAGTCGTCAGAGGCAGGCAAATTAGAAGGAATATGGAATAATTCATTCAGATCACAAGATACAGTATTTGCGACAAATTGAAGGAGTAAGTTGACCTCCGTTTGATTGATGACTTGGTGGAGATTTCTGATGGAAGGGATAAGCTTTCACGGCTATCCTTCAGAAATCAGCTAGAAGGGGTGATATGACAGGATAGGGATGTGGGAATAGGCAAGATCAGGGTGGTTGAGGCGAGATTCTCCCACCAAATCTCGATTTCGTCTTTTCACTTCTTCCAGACAGGCTACTTTCAATTGCTTTCTGTTTTTCTCTGTCTACTCCTCGGTTTATTCATTGACCTCTTTTCTCTTTCTTCATCTTCCTTTCTTTGCATCAACCAGATTCGGCATGACTCGTTTGGCTGATAGAAAAGGAGCGGTGCCTGCTTAATCATATCATTTGAAACAGCACAGTTGTGTTTGGCGTGGCTAGGAACAAGTGCCTTGAGGACAATCAGATTTCTAATTAGTCCATTATCTTTTTCGTATGACGTTGTAGATTTGCAGAAAAATAGCCATGATCAATTTGGGATAATCGAATGAATAATAAGATACTCCAATCGTATGTTATCTTCATGGATAATATTATTGAAATTTGAAAAAAAAAAAATTCTGAATCAAGATTCGGAGTATCTCTGATTATAAGCTTTTTCAGAATATCATTATGAAGACTGAAAAATCTTCCCCGTTTCGGAATAAACTACTATTAAATTGTTATTCAAATGTCGAAATGTCTCTCGGTTGAGATATTATTGACTCTGTCGCATTGATGCAAAGGTAGAAGCAGGCAATAACTAATAAGACATTGGGAGTAGGCAGATGAGGAGCATGTAATTGTTGGGAGAGAATGAGAAGAAAGAAGAGAACCAGCTGGCTCATTCTCAGATACACAAATTGAGAATTGTTCTTGACTGAGGTAGAAGGTAGATTATTCGCTCTCTATATCAATTTTATGCCTACTAAACGAGCCTATAAATTATCAACTCACCTTATTGTCAAGTGTTGATCATCCGCAATTTTAGATCTGGATCACTTTGAAATTTAGAACAATTCTGCGTTTTCAGTCGAATTAAGATTTATCGCAGTTTTTGCTAGAATTTTTTGCAAAGATTACTCTAGCAGATTTATCATAGAAAACAGTCATTTTTCTAAAGTCATGTAGTCCATCCCATAACTATACACACGCATCTGATAGATCTTCTTCATCGTATATAATGCTCGAATTTTTCATCATCTTATTTCATTATCCTGATCTGTCTTCATTCTTCCATTCTCTTCATTTTTCCTCGTTTCCGGCCTCTTTCTAATTTGCATATGTAATCATCTCTCTGCTTTCTGCCCTCCTTCTGGAGGCTGCACTCAAGAGTGGGCGTGGTCCAGTCAGACACACTGAATAGCCACACCCCCCCTAGAGCTCATATTGTTTCATAGTTTATCTTTCTTTTATGGATATCGGTAGTATTTTAAAACTGATTTGAATTCCTTACTTCTTAATTTTCAATTTCCATATATGACTGGACCAGTTTAGTCGGGGGAGACTATCAGATTTCAGTGGATGTCGGAATTAATTTCCCTCTTTCTCTATGCATTCTCCTCTTTCCTTTCATCATCGAAAGAGGAGATGAGTCGGTCCCCGGGGAGGTGAAAAGCCAATTAGCTGAATGCTCAACACACCATACTCGAATTGAATTGGAATCGATGAAAATCGGCTAACGGGGGTACTTTATTCAACAGGCTGTACTTCCTCATTAGGCTTGGAACTTGGATAATTTTGGTCGAATAAAAATAAGAAGGAAATGACTGCCTTATTCCACTTCTAAGGATACTAGCCTTTTCATTTATCTATTTTTTCTCTGCTCTTGGAAGTGTGACTCATAATTATTTCCAATTTCTTGTTATGTTTTGGAAGGCAGGGACCATTTTAATTTCAACACATTAAAATTTTTAATCCATTATTTTACCGTTTTTTCTACTTTTTAAACTTTAACTATTATCTTAAAATGGCGAAAATTTATTTACCGTTTTACCTAAACCTAACCTAAAAACGGGTAGTTGGGGCTCGATTAGGCTGGCTACGTATAATGACAGTTAATTATGGGCTAGTCTTGCATCGCCATTGAATACATTACCGACATTTTCTGACAATTTCCCTCGCATTTTAGGTAATGTCTTCCAATTATTGTAATTTTCGCGTTTTTCCCTATCGATGTTCTCGTTTTTGTTGCTTTCTTTCAGACCGAGCTTCATCTTATTCTTTCTTGGTCATGCCATTTTCGATTTATAAACACTTGCAATCTCATTTCGTGGTCCTCATGCTTCTTCTGCCCCTTTCTTTATTTTTCATAAGAGCTTATTCAAAATGTTATGTTCATTTCTGTTTATTTAAAGTCTAAAGAATAAGTGAACGGCATTTCTGTAAAATTTTAAAAATGTATTCTAAAAATCTTGGAATGTGCTCTAGAGCGATAAGAAATTAATATTGGTTAGAAAGATTATAAGGTTCTCTTTAGATTTCAAATTTGCACCAATTATTTATGAGATAATTAGGCTCTGATTCTAAAATTGACACAAAATTTAGCGTCATGTGGTCCATTTCCTTTCTTACTGTTCACCCCCTATTAGGATAATCTCGTTATTTCATACCCTGCGCATTGTTGACGGCCTCCTTTGATTTTACTCCTGTCAAGCTCTTGCCCAATCGGGCACAGACCTAAGAAGGACGATCGTCAGAAATCCCTTGCGACCTGCCCCCAATATATTTTCTGTATAAATTTCTATCTTCAACCTGTGATTAGTGAGGTTTTACACAATTGCGACCGGTGTCATAACTGCGATTTCGGTCTTGCCATTTACTCCCTATAGTTTATTTTCGTCTGACGAAAGTGTTCCCTAGATCTGATCGGACAGAATTCATTGAAAACTTCTGAATCTCAAGAAACAGCATGTTTCCTATCAAATTGCATCGATAACACCCAGTTTGTGTTCAAAAGCTAGTGTATCTAAAAATCAATTTAATTCTGAAAAGTTTCTGCAGCTATTTCCTGAGATAATTCAGCTATTTTTTTTTGTTATCAGAATGCTTTATCACTGAAGCATAAAATCGTACTTTCTGCTTATAAGGATTTGCTAAGGAAGGAAATAGCCCCTTCTCTGTCTGCCTGTCCAGATTTCCTCAGTCACAATCTCAAGTACCGCTCTGCTCGTTAAATTCCCCGCTTCTGTGCAGAATCACCCCGTTGCCCCTCGGCATTCCTTGATTGGCCTTCTCGCGTTTATTTTATTTCTTCTCCCTTCATTTTTGCCTTTCTTCTTCTTCTCATTTTAATGGCAGCGTCTTTTTGGCTCACTTTACGTTTCATCAGGCGTGTCGCGTGAAAGGCTACTTGATCTTCAGAGAAATTGTAGAAAGTGAATTTTCACAGAAGGTGGTCTGTGGTCAATGTCGACGGATTCGGATTTTCGAAATTCTGGAATCTACATTAAGCCCATTAGTTGTGAGGAAGACTTCAATGTGGCCTTTTTCTGGCTCACTTTACGTTTCATTCCTTTACCCAGTGATCACATGTGAATGCGAGTTTGAAGCTTGCGTGCCAAAATTTGGCGTGAAAAATGTCTGTCTTCCAAGTTTCGAATTCGTCTCGTGTCTTCTCAAATGTGTTCCTCTCTCCTCTCAACACCAGTCCTCAATCTTACTGCTCGACTTCCATCCCTGTCAGCTCCATTACATCCCCCTTCACTCTCGGCCAGTCCATGCAGTCCATACAAGGGAGTAGTATTCTCATTCCTTCTCCTTATCCATTCCATTCTAATTTCTCCATCTTCAATGCTTTCCATGCCTTCGTATGAGGAGGTAATCCTTTCATAGACAACAGAGTGCAGCGCTAAATACGGCCTTTCATTTGACATCGGAGATGTTGAATTTGTAGTGCAAAATGGCAGATTTCAATTCAAACGAGCATATCAAGACGATAATCACGGGGTTGACAAGAATTGTCTAGAAATGGGAATTCATACTCGGGATTAGGATTAAGATAAATGCCGATCTACATTTTTAGATCTGTATTTTATCATTCTACTACTATTCAAAAGTTATGATATTGCCACCTTCATCTGCCTGAAATTCATCAATTTCTTTTTCGTCCTGTTCAGCAACAAATTCACTATGTCCTCCTTCCAAAAGCTGTCATGTATGAGAATGGCCTTCTTCTTCTTCTTCTTCTTCAATTCAAGACCTACTTGATTATGCATCATTGCATCATTTTCTCTTCCTTTCCCCTCTCAATTTCACTACTTCACTCATCTTTTTCATTCCATATTTCCTTGCCCAATTTTCGTGAACTCAGCACATTCGCTGAACATTTCCAATTCATGAAAAGTTCATTTCAGATTCAAAACATGTGCAAAACGTCGTGATTCTATTAAACTCACTGATAAAGAATGAGTTTGTTCGATCCAAAGACCAAATTCCGGAGTCGGTCATTTCCTACAGCGATATTCCTCTATTTCTGTCAAATTCTGAAGCTAGTCGATTCTGCCCCACCCATTTTACTAGGCAACTTATCCCAAATATCGCTTCATCCAGAAAGAATCACTGCTAATAGTCAGGTATAATTTATCTTTTTTGACAAATTTTATACGATGAAGTCCAGCTTTTCCTGTGCAATTTTTTGCATTTTTATCCTCTTCTCTATCTCAAACTATAAACTCTATCATTTCATAATGTTAGAATTAAATCTTGACAAATAAAAAGGAAAATTCTTATTTCAGGCATATGTGAATCACACGTTCCCTCAGAAATCAGCTCATTTGCATTCATACGCTATTCACGCATCGAATCAGTCGAGTTGCCGATTCAAGACTTCGCAAATTCCTTGCGAATGTCTACTGCAAATTTCAGATTCTTATGTTCTTGAGGACAATGAAAAGGAGGTAAAATTCCCTGGAATCTTCACCTTTTGAATATTCGATTTCAGATTCTTCAATTTTCCGTCCAGCCTCCAAATCTCAAATTCGTCCTGCCAAAATCGCACGAACTTCTGAAGCCGTTGGAATTTTCAATTCTCCCGAAATTCTGCTTGAGAGATGCATTCAGGATATCACTGGAACATAGACCTTTCGAGGTAAGACAATTTTCTAGCTTATGCAAAAAGAACGAATTCGCTCGCAGGTTTTTCCCGGATCTGAACTATCAGCAGAAGATGGTTGGACGGAAGTTGGAATTATTTCTAACTCCCTGCAATTACACCAGAAGAAGAAAACTCTGGCAATTGGTTGCGAATTTTTCGCAGATCCTGGATTCTATCGAATCTCTGCACATTCTAGTCTGCTTAATTTCACTGTGGTAAAATTTTTTGTTTATCACATTTTATATAAAGAATATGAGGAATGAACTGTAAGGATGTCAAGGAATCGGTTTAGATATGAGAGAGATTTTCTATGTTGTCAAAAATAATGCTATTTCCTAAATTGTCAACAATTTCCATTCGATTTTTCAGATCTCATCAGTTCTTTCCATGAATTCTTCTAGTACAAACCATCTGAAGCTGCGTGAGGACAGTATTTTTCCGCATTGCAATTCAGAATACACTCTTGGATGGGAAACTGCTAGTGTGGGATTTAGATTACTCTCAATTCGTGTTCATTTTCAATTTTTAGTGTCCATCAGCTAATTTGAGTTATCGTTTACGGGTGTTGGCTCTGCCAGAAGGCAATGTCAATCATGAGGATCGAGCTGTGTATATTGGTCAGTTTTTATGGCACACTTCTTTTTTGATAAATCTAAGCATTTATTGATATGATATCATGGCATAACTTCATATTTTTCATCTTAATTTACCATGTCCTGAAATCAATATCTTCCTACCACCCTATAAAGTTTGCATTATTTTCCCTCAGACCTAATAGGCAAATTTTCAGACAGTGAAAAATGTTTAGGAGAAGGGGGGCGCAAAACACTTTTCTATAGAAAAGTGGCACCTTGAGGGGTACGAACACAATATTTTAGCGGAACATTTTAGCTTAAGATCTGCCTATAAGTCTGTTTCCCCCGAATCTGAGTTCTAGTTGGCTATTTTGCAGAAGAAACGGGTCTATTGAACGAGTCGAATCCCTTATCGATCAGCTGCTCGCAGTTCGACATCATCTTCGAAAAGTACTGCTTCGAGCTAGTCTCTGTCAACCTCAACACTTCTGTCTTTCACCTTTGGCAATCTACATGCGTCAGCACTGAGCCTGGTTAGTCTTCTCAAATTTTGCATTTCTATACGATTTATGCAATATTCCCTACCAACTTTATCTTTATGTTGCTATGCAATTCTTTCATGTTCATGTTCATATTTCCCATTCTCGATTTGCCTTCCTCGGTAACAAATTAGCTTTGTCAATTAGACTCTGCTCTGCCTCATGAGTGACCACTCCTGCCCTTTCTCGATTCTGCAGGCAAAGCTACAATTTGCTTATTCTAATTCCAATTCTCAGCTGCCGCTAGCAGAAAAGTGCAATGCGCGATATGATATTAGAACGAGAACGCGAAACGTAATAGAAAACTCGTAGTTTTACTTTTGAAAGATTCTGAACCCAGTCTTTAAAGAACGCAATGATATTATTTGGACCCAAAATAACACAAAGTTAAAAGCAAATTCTTTTCTTTGTCAATCAACAACTCTCAAATCTAAAATTTTAAATTTTAAAGAGCAATTTCAAACCTAAATTTTGCAACCTTGTCCGATATAGCGCAAATCCTAATGGCCCTTTCTGAGCATTTCCACATCTGTTCTCTGCCTTTCCCATTCATTGTCTAGTCTCTAATAATGCTTCCAACCTATCCTGGGGTCATCTTCATTCTTCTTTCCCTTCTTCTGTGTTTTTCTTTCAAGCACTTGACCTATGCCATGTAAGACACATCTTCATAGAAGGCAGATGCGCTAATAATTGGCATCAAAACTTGACAGTTTCATATTTCTGGCAGATTTATGCACTGTTGCTTTGATTAAAGCTGGACTTCGTGGGGTTTACTTCAAAATCGTGAATATTATGAAAGATAGAAAATATCATGCGCGATTTTTGAGCTAACTTTTCTTTTTCTCTAATCGAACCCCATAAATCCTAGTTTCAAGTGGCATAAAAGGAAAACAATAATCTTGATAGACAAACAGACGGTGAGCAATTTGTGAAATGTACGTTCGAATGCACACAAAAGTGCACAGATGCGCCATATCCAACGGCAATATTTATTCATTCACAGATGAATGAAAGAAGACTGTTTGTCAAATATGTCAGCCACTTTGACAAATTGCTTTCGCACCATAAAAGTTGGCAATTAATAACATTTACAGATTTTGGTTCTTCAACTCCTGCTCTCACTTTTATCAAAAACCTGTGCATGTTAACAATCCTGCACAAATCTCAAAAATACCAGTTTATCCAAACAAAAATGTCTAACTCATTAGGCCCCTTTTATAGTAGCACTAAATTATCCTTTATTCCCTCATTCACTCATGTTTCTCTGCTTTTGTCTTCCATTTTGCAGCTTTACCCTAATTAGCCCTTCCCCTTTCATCCATTCATCCAATTATCAGGTATTCGGGCCGTTTCCGGGGTGATTTTTGTCTTTCGTCGGTCAAATTTGTGCGGAACCTGAATTTGGGAGCAGTCGAATTGTCATGGAGTGAATTGGTCAGGGGCCTGAAATCCTAATATGGAGTGGATGTTTCCGTTTTGAGATGGACTTATGAGAGAGAGAGGGGAGGAAAGAGAAGGAAAGGAAGGCTAATTAGGCTGTCAACTTTGCTCATTCACTGCTGCCATTGCCTTCCAACATTCATCACTTCTAACTGACAATTCAATGATAGAGAAGGGCCAATAAATGAATAGAAATGGGTGCAAGTGAAAATTGATAGGACCATAAAAAGGCTCCTCAGAAAGTTTACAAGCCGTGCATATTTTTTCTTCTGAAAACTAGAGCAATTTGAAGATGAAATAATGGTGGTAAAAAGAATTTAGGTTTATTTTCCAGAAAAATGATAAAATTCATGAAACTTTGGGATAAAATTAATTCTATCTCGGATAAATTGTTAGGTACTCATTTCCTCATTCCTTATTTTCTTCATCTTCTGTCTTCTGCGTTATTGAATATGCGAAATTAGAGTCATTATCGGCTTGGAAGCTGGAAAGATATAAAGAATTGAAGAGAAGAAAAGATGGGAATGAATTGTTTATTCCTTTGTGGAATATCCAGATAGGAGATTGCAGAATTGCTTATAATCCACAAGTAATAAATAAAAATATTTAAGTGCACCGTCAAAATGGAGGCTTCAGTGCGTGGGGCGACTGGGAAGAATGCAACGTCAGCTGTGGTCAGGGAAAACAAAGGTCTGATCTCTATTTTTTTTCTTCGAAAAGGAATAATCTTAATCTAGAAGAGTACGATATTGTGATAGCCCGCCTCCGAATAGTCGAGGAAAAGACTGTATTGGGGAAGTCATGCAGATTCGAAAATGCGTGTTACGGGAATGTCCAGGTAACAATTCGAATTCTAGTGAATTTACAAGACAATTATGATCTAAATGTTAGGCTAGGCGTAAAAAACACAAACAACTTCATATTACAAATGCGATTATTGTATCAAGTATTTTTTTTCAGAAGCTCAATCTCACAATCAACTAGCTTCAAGTAACTGCAGTTGCGGCTGTCTATTAGAAGGATTCTCAGGCACCTTCTTTGCCAGTCCACAGTATGTTATTTTCAAGAAATCAAACACATAAAATGTTCATCCAGAAACGCGCCATTCTGTCCACAAGGCAATCAGACATGGTCGATAATGCCGCGAAAAAATCCGATGGTTGTCGATTTCACGGTGAAGAAAGATACAGGAGCGGCAGGGAAATTGTTCTTCTTCATTGGAGCTCCGTATCAAGTAGAAACTAGAAAATTTTTCCATTCTTGTTTACAATATGAAGCTATTTTTTTTTATGATTATTTCCATTTATTCACTCGAATATACTTTTGTACAAAATAACGAACCAGAATATTAAGATGATAATTTTCATAAATCGCAATTTTCAGGAATTAATTTGGTACGCAGATCCAAGCAGGGATCCAGCATTCACAATCGCCCTAACTCGGCCTCTTTTCATTGTTCTCTGGAACAAAAATGCGACTTCACAGGATATCAAAACATCCAAAGGATTCACTGTAACTTATCATTTGAGAAGTTAGTTGGTCTGTCCTAACATTCAAGACGATTTCATAATTTAGATCCTCCCAGTCAAATGCCAATTCGCTATGAAAACAGTTGCAACCCATTTTGTTCTGAGACATTGGTGATTTGTGCATTAGGTATGAATTGCAGAAATTTTTCGTAATGAATATGAGACTTTTTAGGATTCATATTTCTACTGATCATATTTTTGCCACCAATAGTCTGTGCGAATATCACAGAAAGGATGAAGAGAGGAAGCTCACCTGATATGCCTCTGATAGATCAAAAGTAAGGATATATTCAAGGTTGCTAGAAAATTTGAAAATGATGTAAGAATGAAGTGAATATTAGAGAAAGGAAGAATATGGGATGTGATATTTCATCATTACTTCAAATTCCAGTAGTTGCCAAATTATGCCTCCTCTTTCATTATCCTCGGTTTTTCAGGCATGAAAATGAAATGGTCCGAAGTGGTAACACTGAATGCACACAAGTCAGTGGAGCTGCAGGAAATAGTCAGAATGGAGGCAGAGGACTGCAGACATCAGGGGCGAACTACGTCGCCAAAAGAAGCATCGGAATACAACTCAGTGTGCAGAATACGCCAAAGTGAGTCTCTCATTCACATATCGTTCAATCAGATTTAAGCTTGAATTGTCAATTCAGCACGATTCCGAGAATCAATAAACGGTATTTGTGAATATCGTGGATTTTTAGAGATGTTTGCTTTAGAGATGTACGAAATTGTGAATTCAAGATTGAACCATTAGTTTATTCGATCTGTGTATAATATTTTGTACATTTCTAGTTTTTCACCACCAACTGTTGTAATTTCATAGAATCCCCTATTGAAACCCCTTTAGAATGTTGTTTCATGCCCATTTTCCTATCGATAATATACCTTCATCTTCTTCCTTTCAGACTAACCCGCGCATGTGCCTCAGTATCTGCAGAGTCTCCTCTGCTCCGCGGCCAATCGAGTCTTTCCGCCTCAGATGAGTTGGAGTACGATTATTATGATGGCACGACTATTCCTGGTTCACTGTTAGCCCCGCCCACGCAGTTATTGACTGCCTATGGGGATATGATGACCGAAATCGATATTGATCAGGTAAGGGGTTTCGAAAATGGAAAATCAAAATAATATCATGAAATTGCGAAATTTTGTTATTTTTTTCAATGATTAATTTTAGATAATCGGTCAATCTGAACTGTTCACTTCTAACTCAAATAATCCAAACCGAACTCCTGTTCAAAAAGCCGACGTACAAACTCAGGCCGGAGAAATGCCAAATTGTACAAAGATTTAGAAAATCTATTCACTAATCTCAGAATGTTTGCATATCTATTCTAGAAAATTGAATAAAATAATTTACATCAAAAATTTGCATGATAAAACAAAGAATGATACCTCGTAGTTCGTAAATACAACATCGTTTCATAGCATTTGATAAAATGATAAAAGTGAAAACATACAGGGTGTTTCAAGTTTATCTTCCCAATTTACTTTTTGAATAACTTTTTTTTATTTTTGATCAAAATTGAGTACGGTTTTTTTAATGGTATTTTCCCTGCGTTAGGGCCTTGTTTGGTATAACTCTTGAGTCGAAACCAATTGCCCATACCCATAAAACCACCTATTTTGGAAAAGCTAATTCTTGATTAGGGCTGTTGCGGAATCGAATTTTTAAAATTCGGAGTCGGAATCGGAATCGGAACTTCCGCAGCAGCCCTGATCGCAAACCGAAAATTTGGATAGCTCAATGAAAATCGTCGAACATTTGACTTTTCATGTTGAATGGCTTAAAAATTAATGGAATTTGTTCGAAAATCATACAAATTTATTAGAAAATTATGGATTTTAAAAAATCACAAAAAAACCGATAATTAAAACCATTTTGAACGGCAACAGATAGATCGAATTCAATTTAGAAATATGTAATTAAAGAATTTTTTACGAAAAGCGTTTTTTAACGACTATAAACCTTGAGATAATTAATAATCCAATAGGCGTCGGTAAAAAGTTGTGGATTATCTCGAACCGTGCTTTCACAAGCCTGTGGGCCTCCTGGATAAACGTTTCCAGCCCAGCCTCCACAAAATGTCAAGTTGATAACCACGGCCAACATGTTGAAATGATCAGGCGAGCAAGATGAGCCGATCCGGAAATATGCCATAGGTGTTCCCCAGTTGCTAGGGTTAGGATTGCCCTAAGTTTGTAATTTTGGGTGAAAGATTTTTGGTGATATACCTGAGTGATGTCACTAGGAACCTGGCTTCGGGAAAACACCCAAACTTTAATAAAGTTATTGTGATCCCATTCGGCGACGAAAACCCCACCGCCGGCGTTGTTAAATTGTTTTCCGAAGGTCCCACTCGGACCTTTGATGCCACATCCTTGGTTAGCGTATTGGTCTAAAGTTTATGGATTAAATTGGCGAGAAATATTTTTTTATCAGGTTTTTTTTCACTCACTCGGAGCGTCTGACCAGCAATTTGTTGCAGGCTGGCCATTGGATCCATCCGCCCAGCGTCCCGAAAAAAATGTACTATCACTTTGACTCATGCTACAACCTTGGCTCGTATGTAAAGCCATATGGTTAAAGTTCATCCCGTCGACTCCTTCCAAAATATCGATTTCGCCGTTATTCGGCCAGTTATCACCATATGCCCAAAATGCCGGCCAAGTCCCTGGTCCGATTGGCATATGGTCGATGTCATAGATGAAAAGACCCGAATTGTAAAGAGTTTTAGTTTCGATGCGAACGGAAGGACGGCCTCGACCGGTGGGATATTTATTGTTCATATCAGCCGCGATTTTTACCTAAATATGAAAAATACGATAGTAAAGCACAATAGCTATACCTTTCCATTAATCACCGCAATTAGCCCCATATTTTGAGCGGTGGCTTGATCTTTATAATCGACAACTCCATGAGTGGGATCATCAGAGCTTATGAAATTCCAGCCGTCAAAAAACGAAGACCCCGAATAGGTTGTATTTAGATGATAATTCTGGCCCGAAACCAAACAGAAAAATGTTAGAGTCACTAAGAGTTTTACCAGAAGCATTTTGGTTTGACACTAAAACTTTTATGGTTTTTTGAAACTCACTCTGTGAGTTTGCCAAAACCGGCAACCTCGAAAAGATACCGCATATTTTTTACGAAGAAACACCAAGCCCCTTCTCTACTTTTGGGTCCATAGCGTTATTCACCAAAAATTTTGGTGAATAACGCTCGCCCCCAAAACTACCACAAAACAGGCCCGTAACTACTAAGGGGCGACTCGCCCTCCTGAAATCCGAAAAATGCTAAAAATGTTCAAAGGGTGTACCCTTTATGTTTTGACCTAAAATTTGTTCTTAAAGACTCGACCCCTCTGAAATCTCGATCCTAGCCACGGACCTGCTACAAAACAACTAACAAATTTAAACACCAAAGTTTAGAAGGGGAACCTCCTATAAGGATTTTTATTCCGAAAAAAACTTGTTTCGTCATTTTAAATGTTATACCGTAAAACCTTTAATAATTGCTCACCCCCTGGATCGATACCCGCCCGAGCAACTAAGTTTTTCAGCACTTTTTTTTTTTTTTTTTTTTTTTATAAATTTTGTTGGGACAAATAATCCTTATGAGCGGTTCTCCCTTAAAATACAGGGTGAGGAAAAATTATGGAATGGATTTTGGAACGTGTTCTAAGTCATTTTCCATTCGCTTGTGAGACGTAGCATTAGGCAGTGTAATGTAAAATATCTTTGTCTTTTTCTCTTTGATAGATAAAAGGGGAGCCGCTGGGGGAGAGCAGTCATTATTTCAAGCTTGATTGTCTAGATCCGTCTTGTATTGAAAATGTATTTGTAAGACCAGAGCAGTCATCAAAGAGAACTCGGATTTCAGGAAAAGTCTCACAAATCATGGTTTGATCATAGAGGTGGATACCCCTATGGGTCCTAATCACAAAATCGAGGAGATTAGGCTCCGCCTTCAAAAGTGGGCGGAGTTATGCTAATTTGAAAATTTTGTTTTCGATGAAAAATGCTCGTTAGATGGTACAAGGAAAACTTTTTGCCGTAAAAGACTTTCGAAAAATCGTTTCGTAATATAGCAGTTTAAGGGCAATAGTTCATTTTGCTTCCTAGAGTACCGTGCTACTACTTTACCATGTTACCATATGGGTTCATGTTATACCACCCAAATGGTGCTCGAATGGTATGCTATAAAATGGGTATCAATCGACTAGAAATTGACTGGAGAGTAATAGTCGAGTCCATTTCTACCAAACACAGCAAGTGGCTGATCCCTCTAAACCAATATATTTTTAGAAAGTACATTTCGTGGTTATATTCATCCTTTTTAAATTTTTCGAAAATCTTTTATAGCAAAAAAGTTTTCCTTGTACCTTCTAACGAGTATTTTTTTCATTGAAATCAAAATTTTCAAATTAGCATAGCTCCGCCCACTTTTGGGGGTGGGACCTAAAAACCTAATTTTTGTGATCAGTGACCAAGGGGCTATCCACCCATATGGGCCATATCCCGTTAGAAGGACTTTTGTCCAAATGCAGTTCTTTGCTCGAGTCTTAAATCATAAGCAGATAGGCTTCATATTTCCTTTTCTTCTCTAAAATAAAAAAAAAAAAAACAACAACAGCAACAGCATATCCCTCTCTGCCTATTCTCTTTGGAAGGGCTGCCTTTTTCCGATGATAGTCGCGTATCAATTTATTATTCAATTTTTTTTTGGATATTTTGCAGACCTACGGGGCACTTTCGCCAGAGGAAAAATCTACAGGGAGTAGGTTGCAGGAGCAATATCGTAGTTATGGTACCAAGTCGCACCGAGGAAAATTTTGATTAATTACAGACCAGGAGAGAAATTTGCTAAGGGTACGTACAGTGTCGGCTCGTCTCGAGCAAGCAGAAAAAAATAGTATGCGAAAGTGAGAGACGAAAAGAGCATGCCTCTCACTTTCGCATACTATTTTTTCTGCTTACCCGAGACGAGCCGACTCTGTACACGCCCTAAGGGAAATACACTGGGGGTATGTCGCAAAGGGTTTCTGACGATCGTCCTCCGTAGGAGACTGGCTAGATCTGAAACTGATATTTTCAGCAGATTTTCCCTCTTTCGAAATGAGATCTCTAAAACTAACATTTGTTTCCTTTTATACCTTCAAGCAGTGCAACGTTATGCATCATTGAGTTAAGATTGCACAAGATGACATAATCTCTATAAAGGCTCGCGATTCCTGGCGAGACCTCACATTTGGTATTTTCGATCTTGAAGCTGATCTCAACGATTTTAGGGTAACTGTTCATTCCTGCTTCCTCTCTAGCAATCGCATCAACCAGGAATGGGCAAAGAGAAGACCCATATTAACATTGTCGTCATCGGCCACGTCGACTCCGGCAAGTCCACCACCACCGGACACTTGATCTACAAGTGCGGTGGCATCGACAAGCGTACCATCGAGAAGTTCGAGAAGGAAGCCCAAGAGGTACGTTCGAAAAATAACAACTTCCTTGAGAGAGAAACAAATCCTTATTCTTGAAAAGATAGTCCTACGTTTATGAAATCAGAGTTTCAAAGAAGAGATATTCTTTCTGTAGGAGTAGTATCGTTTAAAGAAAGTTACGAGTCTTCTTCCAGATAGGTAGGGGCTCGTTCAAGTACGCCTGGGTACTGGACAAGCTCAAGGCCGAGCGTGAGCGTGGTATCACCATCGACATCGCTCTGTGGAAGTTCGAAACACCCAAGTACTACATCACCATCATTGACGCCCCCGGACATCGTGACTTCATCAAGAACATGATCACTGGAACCTCCCAGGCTGACTGCGCCGTGCTTGTCGTCGCTTGCGGAACTGGTATATAGAAATTGCGAGAAGAGAGAACGCATTTTTGAAATTTTCAGGTGAGTTCGAGGCCGGAATCTCCAAGAACGGACAGACTCGTGAGCACGCTCTGCTCGCCCAGACCTTGGGGGTCAAGCAACTGATCGTCGCCTGCAACAAGATGGACTCCACCGAGCCGCCTTTCTCCGAGGCTCGATTCACTGAGATCAAGAATGAGGTCGGAAAAGAGAATTAAAAGTCAAAATTCTTAGGAAATCGGGAAATTTTTGAAAGAAATCTCAATTTTGCAACAAAGTGTAGAATTTTTAGAACAATCTCTGAAAGAAAAAAAATGAAAATCTTTATATATTCTAATTTTTAAAAATTAAACTTTGCAGGTGTCCAGCTTCATCAAGAAGATCGGCTACGACCCGAAGGCCGTGCCGTTCGTGCCCATTTCGGGCTTCAAGGGCGACAACATGTTGGAGCTGTCGCCCAGCATGCCCTGGTTCAAGGGATGGGACATCGAGCGCAAGGACGGCAACGCTTCCGGAAAGACCCTGCTCGACGCTCTCGATGCCATCATCCCACCTCAACGCCCCACCGACAAGCCTCTCCGCCTGCCACTCCAGGACGTCTACAAGATTGGAGGTAAATATTGAAGAAAAAGTTTAATATTAAAAGTGAAATTTAGGCATTGGAACTGTCCCCGTCGGACGTGTAGAGACTGGCATCATCAAGCCGGGCATGGTCGTCACTTTCGCCCCGCAGAACGTCACCACCGAAGTCAAGTCCGTCGAGATGCACCACGAGTCTCTGCCCGAGGCCGTCCCAGGAGACAACGTCGGCTTCAATGTGAAGGGCATCTCCGTCAAGGACATCCGCCGTGGCTCCGTCTGCTCCGACTCCAAGAACGACCCAGCCAAGGAGGCCCGCACCTTCAACGCCCAGGTCATCATCATGAACCACCCTGGACAGATCGCCGCCGGCTACACGCCCGTGCTGGATTGCCACACTGGTAAGTAAATGAGGTCAAGGAATTGGGAAAATAGATCAATTTTAGCCCACATCGCTTGCAAGTTCAACGAGCTGAAGGAGAAGATCGACCGCCGTACCGGAAAGAAGATCGAGGACAGCCCCAAGGCCCTCAAGAACGGCGAGGCCGGAATTATCGAGCTCGTCCCCACCAAGCCACTCTGCGTTGAGGCTTTCACTGGTAAGCGAGTTCGTCTAAAAGGTGAAAATGGACGAAAATTTACAGACTACGCTCCTCTCGGACGTTTCGCCGTGCGTGACATGAGGCAGACGGTCGCCGTCGGCGTCATCAAGTCCGTCGACAAGACTGAGAGTTTGGGTGGAAAAGTAGGAAAGCAAAATTGGGAATAATTTTAAATAAAGTTATTTTAGGTCACCAAGGCCGCTCAAAAGACTACCACCGCCACTGGCAAGAAGAAATAAGAGCTAAGGGTAATAACTGGAATATCAGCAATTTTTATCGTTCTTTTCTAAACAAACATTCTTACATCTTTTAATGTGATCCATCAAAGACAGAAAACGGTTGAAGCTTTAATGCTTTATCTTCTTGTTGATTTTGAACCATTTGGCTCTTTCTGAGATATGATTTTCTTTGCTAACTTCATTGTTCCTAATTTAAAATTGTTTTTATTTCCCAAACAGTTTTCCCTTTATTTAGTCCATAAAATTTGCATAAATTTTATCATCTCTTTCTATTGTTCCCCATTTTACGGATAAATAAACTTTCTGTATGAAATCTGAGATTATTACAATCAAGCTTTATTTTATGTTAATTTCTCCGAATTCACGCCATTTGTTCGTTTGTGGATCGTATTCCTCGATTGAGTTACAAAAATTTCCATAAAAAAATCTGCGAAATCCAAGTTGACAAATATTTGGTATAAAGATATGCAAAATCTCAACTCACCCTCCGATTGCATACAATTTCCCGTTAGCGACAATGAGCGAATGAAAATATCTTTCATAATTCATATCAGCGATTTGGGAAATTCTACTGCCAACTGGAGCTGAGGGGTCGAAACACAGACAGGCTTTTAATGCATTAATACCACTGAATATATAATGATACATTATTTATCATACAAAATTAACGATTTGCATCCTCCAGTTATGTAAATTCTTCTATTCAGCGGTGCAACTCCGAAAGAATATCGTCTTTCTGGAATCTCTACGATTTCAATCCACTCCCGTTCATCATCTGATAATCGATATATTTTTCTACTTTTGCAACCATCAATAACTGAACACCCATAATTATAATAATGAATATGCTATAATGTGACCGTATAAAATTCCATCAAATGTTATTGTTTGAACAAAAGGAGTTGGAAGAGGAAAAGCAGGGCCTTCTTGCCATTTTCCATCTATTAAAATCTGAATAAATTATTTCATGGACTTTCATCCGATCTTCTTACATCAACTCGATTCGTATATCCACCCACATAATACAATTTGTCTTTGAAATAAGCGACCGATGCATCTTGACGCCATTCAGGAGGATCTGGACCTGTAAAATTCTTTGAATCGATCATTCATGGATTTGTGGATAAAACCTCTTGAAATTTGTCGAGTATTCAAGTCATATATTTCAAATGATTTACTTATGTTGTTAATTCCAAAAATCTGAAGCCTAAGAAATTATTCAAAATAACGAACGTAAGAATTTACTTTGTTTTGTGTAGTTGCTACTTGAGATGGCAGATACCCATTGTCAAATTTTGCAATCTCTTCTACTGAGCAGGTAAATGAACTGAACAACCATATTCTTCCTTCATATTTACCATTATTTTGATACCAAACTAAATTATTACGAATCGTTTCAAAGCTTCTTACTTAGCTTTCAACATTATTTCTTACGATAGAATAAAATTTTCCTCTCGAACATTATCTCCAGCACTATCGGCAGATATTTCTTGATTATTTGCATCATTCGATTGTTAGTCCAGGCCAATTGTCCCAGTTCGTTGAATTCGGGATATTGGCAAATCAACAATATAATTTCGACTGGCAAATTGGCTAGCATCTTTGTTAAGAGACCTAAACAATAAAAATGGAAACAGTAAAAGAGTATTGATTGAATGAGAAGTGCAATTAATGAGTTTGAAACTGATCATTGAAGAAAGGAGAATGAAACCACTAAATTGATGCTTCGAAATTTTTATCAGACTGAAAATCGATTCCTAAAACTTGAAGATGCATGCTGAAATAAAACTATCCGTGTATTTACTTATCGGTTATAAACGACGCAAATGCACACCCCGTATCATCAAGTATTTTCCGTGATTACTCTAACGTTATGATATCGTTTCTATTGCTGCTGAAGACCTGTTCAATTTCAAAATGAGCTATTTGGAAGATAGGAAATCGTTCATAACGTTCATTTGCATTGATGATATATAGTCTGATAACAACCAAGTTATTGAAATTTGAGTTCTTTTTTTCGATATTTGGTTTACCACAGAATATACTTGTGAAATATTAATAAAACGAATTTTAGTGAAGTTAGTCATTGAGCGAATAGCAGATCATTTCGTGTAGCTCGAGCCTTTTTCATCTAGTCCAGAAGTAAAACATGTAAAATTTGATCTAAAACAAAAAAATAGTAGATATTTTAGGGAGAATTGAAAAGGCATCGATAGAACGGAAAACGCGATTTTTCTGATGAAAAGGTAAAACGCTAGACTTTTTAAAAGAAAACTATCAAAATCAGAGGTTGCTAGGAAGTTCCGTTTCTGGCAACGGAATCGGGTCTTTCGGCTCTTTTCTGGGGTTGTGCCAGAGGAATCGTGGAGGCGCGACGGCAGTTGCGCTGCCCACGGTTCTTTATCTTTTCCATCTCTAATACCAAAAGCAGACGCTCGCCTCCCCGAGAGGAGGGTTGACACATTCCCAAGGCCAAGGGATGTGACGCCTCAGGGCTTTGGCCCTTTCTTCCCCTTCTCTATATTTATTTATATCTAATGTAATTATATTCTTATATATATATTTTTTGTAATTATTCCGCCCAGCTGTAAATAATAAACAATATGAGGAGAGCCCTGTAAGTCCATTCCAACCATAAGCTAGGAAGGCACTACATGCGTAGGCTACGGTCTCAGTGCCTTCACGCAACAAGCATGACCTGGCCTATCCCATTTACGCACGCCATAACCTGCGGCTATAGAACCGGAGCTAGGAAGCAAGCCCATAAAGGGGCATTGAACATACCCAGGAGGCCGGCGTAACGTGGAGGTCCTATGCCTTCTTGAAGCGAAGAATCGCCTGCACAGGATCGGGAGCATCCGAAAGACGAGACGGGCTGTAGCAGGTACGATGTGAACAGAAAGGTATCGCCTGTGAAGCCTGGAGGTCTGCTGCATCTAGCTGAATCCGCTTATGATGAAATACCGCGAGGAAGAAGGAAAGTATTGTGCTGTCTAAATAGTATATGGATCCATATCAACGCCAACTTTGGTGGAGATGATGAACGAAATACGAATTCCCAGGGAGGTCGATGGAAAAGTCGCTCCTTTAGCTTCGATGGTGGAATTCGGGGCCCGTTAGCGATGATTAATTCCGCAGATGTGGAGGAAAACGTATCGATACGGTAGCTTCCAATGGACTGGAGCTACGAGCAGCCGAGCGCCTACCGAAACGAGTCAACGTACATAAATCTAATTTGCGCAAACTTATGACGATGGACTAACGTTTCCGCTATACACTCCGTTTGCCGGACATGATGCAACAAAATGCACATGCAACGGATCAGCAGATAATATTCACTTGATAAAGAGGACAGCACCAACGAGGAATGGATTCGCAACTCGGAGAAGAATCCCAGCAGTTCACTATCGCTGCAATCACTACAGCGGATGCTACTCCCACCCGATAAATCTAAGAGGCACACATTCATGTACACCCTAACTTATTGGAAGATCAGATACGGTACCAAAGGGCTCTCTCTCTCTCTCCCCCCCTCTCTCTCTCTTTATATGTAATGATATATTGGTTGGACGACCAAGGACTTTGGATGTTTACGCGACCACGAACCCAAATAAATTAGCCTACAGCGGGATGTAAAGCATTTGATCTCTCGTGCCAGTTCTCTCCCATTCCCTTGTAGTAGGGCAATATTCGGGCTGTAAATTACACGATTGGAAGATATACGACGGAGTCCGAAGTAGATGAATAAGCGCGAAGGAGAGGATTATACGACATTCGGCCTCGAAGGACCTTGTTGGCAGATGGGTGACAAATGCTATTTCTCTCGACTCTGATACGGTACCTCTCAGGACGGGACAAAGACATTCATTTCGCAGATAAGCAACCGACTGGAACAGCAGTCTCCGAATATTCATCCAACGCTCTACAGACCCCCCTTCTATAAACCTACCTCTCCCCTTCCATAAACCTACATACCTCTCCCATCCTACAAATCTACCTACCTCTCCCATATTACAAATCTACCTACCCCATTGTTTTCAAGTCTACAACTCCTAACACACCTAAGTAATCCAAGCTAGCCGACCCAAGCTCAAAGTCGAAAGCCGAGCAGAGGCAGTCAGTGGAGCTCTCCTGGAACCTCAGATCGAGTACAACGACAAGTGGTCAGTCCGTACCTCATTTACAAATCATACAAGTCGCCGCCGTATCGCGCGCCGCAACTATTACCCCTCTGCTACTGTAGCGAGAATAAGCAGTCTCACCAAGCTATCTACCACCTATCCTACAGTATCCGCCTCTCCGCTTGCTAATTACTCTTGGGGAACTACACAACTATCTCTGATTTCTCGGAGGGTCCAGAAGCTATCAAAGTGCGGCGAGGTAACTACCAACCGTCAGGAGCATCGCGCGGGCAACCAGGAAGACCACCGCGACAGCCAACACCAGTAGATACTGATAGGCAAAGAAGGCACCAACAGCGAAGCATGAATCAAGAGGCATTAGAACTCCTGCAGCAACTAACGGGATTTGCTCGCCAGACTCTCCAAGCGACCCGAACGGCGCACAATCTGCCCATCTTCAATGAGAAAGCCGAGAACTTCAAAAGCTTCATTCGTCGGCTGAACGATTACCTAACAGCCAATCTATTGAATGACGAGGATGTGCGCCGCCTCCCCTTGACCCTAACAGGCCAAGCGCGAGAGAACTACGAACAGACACCAGCTGCAGTAAAAGACGGCCCATGGCAAGCATTATTGAATGAACTAAACAAGCGCGTCTGTACGGAGGACACTGCACTTTTGGCGCGTCACGAATTACGAGCTACAAGACAAGGAGGCAGAAACAATTCGTCGCACACAAAGATGACGTACGCGTCTTTGAATCGTCAGACGTCGACATCGACATGCCCGAAACGGACAAAGGAATCCACGTTCGCAGATCGGCAAGATGTCACAGACCACCGAAGCGATATACGAATTGAGGAAAGGGAAAGGATTTTGTAAAAGGTATTTTCATCTATTAAGCAAATTATATTGTATTTTCTTTTAATATTTATGTTAAGTAAGAGATCTCATTGTATTGGTATTAGGTTGTGGCATAAGTAATGAGAATTTTTGCATGTTGTTTGTCCGTTCCTCTCTCTTTCATGTGTTATCAGGGGACAAAGTGCATTGGGGGGATAGATAGTGGAAGGGTCCCTATGCGTAAACAACCCACCATCATATCGACTCAGTCTACTAGTGAGACATGCCGAATGATTCTATTCCCAACAATCTTCATTTACGGAATGTAGTTCTTTTTTTATTCCTAAGTGGCCTCAAAGTGAAGGATATCCATGAGAAACTTACTGCTACGTATGACACCAATGCTCCCTCTCAAACCACGATCTATCGTTATGTCGCTCGTTACAAGGAAGAAGACTACTCGTTTGAAGATGAACCCAAGTCAGGTCGTCCACGGGAGCTGGATTTGGACAAATTGCGGGAGATTGTGGAGGATGACCCCTATCTTACTACGCGGGAGATGGAGACAGTCCTTGATGTTGACTGGTCCACTGTAGCCCGAGGACTGAAGACCATTGGGAAGAAGACTAAGCTTGGAAGATGGGTACCCCATGCTCTTTCGGATTTCGACAAGAATAGGAGGGTTGATGCTGCTTTGAATCTTCTAACGTATCATCGCACAACGAACTGGCTGGATCGTGTTATCACTGGGGACGAAAAGTGGGTCCTCTACGATAACAGTGAGAGAAGGGCAATGTGGGTCGATGAGGATGAACAACCAGAGGACGTCCCTAAACCCTCTCTACACCCCAAAAAGATCCTACTCTGTATATGGTGGAGTGTGAACGGTATTGAATACTGGGAGACATTGAAGGAGGGTGAAACAGTAACGGCACAGGTCTACACTGTACAACTACGAAAGTTAAAGTTACATTTGGAAAACACTCAAGGAGCACAGGCCGAAATCTACTTCCAGCATGATAATGCTAGACCACATGTTGCAAGAAGTGTGAAGGCTGAACTGGAGGGATTATGGATGGCACGTACTACCCCATCCCCCCTTATAGTCCCGACCTGGCCCCCTCTGATTACCACCTCTTCAGGCACCTCAGTCACTTCCTTAGAGGACAGAACTTCGAGGATCGTAAGGATGTCGAATCTGCACTGAAGGGATTCTTCGGCTCACAGACTGCGGAGTTCTACAGGGCTGGTATCCATGCTCTGCCAGGTCGTTGGAAGGAAACAGTCAATGCTAATGGCAATTACTTCTAATCCGTTCGTTGTCTCATTTTTGCGAAATATGATAAAATGTAAATGCCAAAATTTTCTCATTACTTATGCCACAACCTAATACAATTTAACAAATGTAAATATTTCTTTTTTCAGTTGTGTGTGTGTTATTGTGTGGCGGGAAGTGATGTTCGTCTACCTCCTCGTGGTGCTTCCTGGATGTCCAGCAACGGACAACTGAACGACGAACAACAACTAATCTATGAAAATCTCAAAATATTTTCGAAATCATTTTTGAAATAGACAATAAATGATGTATTTAACTAATAAATGAATAGTTCAAAAGTTAAACAAAGAAATTTTCATAACCATGCATGCTCTAGCATTTCTATCCTTGCACTTATTTATCTTTCAGATAGGACTACGAAGAATCATATCACTTATGCCCTGTCGTCTTTTTCTAATACATTCACGTGATTTTGCTCATTAACGAACACAAGCCACGCCCTCTTTACTCTCGAAATACACATATCACAAAAAAAAAGATTCCGGACGGCGTGGCATCCTTCTTTAATGTTTCCCTATGCTACTTCCAGGAAATCGTGGGTTTTTCTAATCTATGGACCAGTAAGTCCTTAGTGTATTTTAGGAGTCCATGTAAATGTGAAAGCATTATTATCACGAAGAGATTGAAGAAAATAGATCTTTGAAGCTCGCAAATTTCATTATGATAACTACAAGCAAATCTAAGCGGAATCTGGGTTAGACGAAAAATTATAGGGGGTCCACAAAGTGTATTTGGCAAAATATTTTTGCCTAAGGGGATCCGCAATGAAAGTCTGATCCAAGTCTTCCCTAGATCTGACTACAGCTTTTTATTTGACTAGCGGTATTTTCATCTTTATAATTTCTGGTTGAAAGTTTTATCAAAAGCTCAAAGAAAATAAAGAATCGATTTTCAAAATGTCTTCAAAATACAATATTATTATTAAAATTAAATTGAACAGTATTAGCCCGAAATAACAAGCCCGTCTGGAATTATGCGTTTTCAATCAAACAAAAAATAGTATATGTTTCAAGAATAACATGATTTGACCGTAGATCTATGGGAAAGGAACTTTACCAGAAGTGTTGTCTTTAGTATCGCAATGAGAATAAAGCAGTTATTTGTAAAACCCAGATTTCTAGTCTTATTGTCAAAAGTTGAATCGTTTGAGTGATTATTTGATGGAATTATGATTTCTATCATTCAGATGTGGCAGTTCCTGCAAATCTGGAAGATGGCGATCCCGCTTTTATCAAACATTGAGCTCTCATTAAAAAGCTGAAAAAATTTAGAATCAGGTTGTGTTCTCACTTTTATCATTTTATCAAATTTTATGAAATGAAACGATGTTGTATTTACGAACTACGAGGTATCATTTCTTTGTTTTATCATGCAAATTTTTGATATAAATACTTTCTTTTATTCGATTTTCTAGAATGGATATGCAAAAATTCTGAGATTAGTGAATAGATTTTCTAAATCTTTGTACATAAAACTCCCAAAACTCCAATAAATAATTTCCTTAACATCTCAATAACAATTCTTTAGCTCAATTAGTTTAGAATCTTGCACATCTCACATATTATCCAAATCAATTCCTATGCTTGCCATTTGATTAAATTAAAACTTATTTCATAAGAATATGAGATTGTATAAAATCGATAACACCTATCATGATTCTCTTATTGAAGACTAAACTGATAAAAGAAAGCGTAATGAAAAACTTTATTGACAACTGATTAACGCTTGTGAGGGTGAGGAATATTAATATACCATTTCTTTTATATATATCTTTATAAAAATTTAAGTGAAAACAATCTAATTTGAAACTCGTCATTAAATATTGGCTGCAATTGCGGCTCCGTAAGCAATGACTTCGTCCGGATTAATATCGAATTTCAATCTATTCCTGCCAAATTTATTTGCCAATCTTTGTTGAATATCGGGAATTCTAGTAGATCCACCAGCGAGGATCTAAATTAATCATTGAAAAATTTATTATTTTATGGCGCATCTTGAAAATGTCTATTTATTTAGAAAATAGCCGCATTTCGATATTCTGAGACATTCTCAGGGTAATACAAAGTTTAAATCAAATTATGCATTTTCTTGTTATTTTTTATATCTCGATTTTCGATGCTACTACTTTTCTAGGTTGTTCGTAAAGTTATTTTAAAAAAAAAATAGCAAAATTTTACCACATAATCAATTTGACTTGGTCCTAATTGTGCAATTTGCAATACCCGATCAACACACCTCATCGCTTTATCGAATAAATCGCTGCACAATTCATTAAATTTCTCTTTGGTTAGTCTGACATTCATTTCGAGTTCATCATTTATATCGAGCTATATAATAATATTTTTTCAACTGATCTTACTCAGATTAAATATACAACTTCATATTAGACTGATATATATTTTCATAAATACCGGTATGTTATTGATAATACTCCGTAAATCTCTAACTGATGATAATTCTTCCCCAAAGAGAAATGTTAGTGATTTTTCCTTTTTTCTTCCAACAGACTGAGAAGAAAAAAGTCGCCAACATTTCGCACTGGATTGAAATTTCCATCAGTTAGGGATTTATGCAGCTTTTTCGATATCAATTCAATTGCACTCATCTTTGTGAAAGTACACTATTAGTCTATGAAGTTGTAGATTTTAAAGTAAGTAAAATTAATTCATACTCGGATAATAACATCAGAGTTTATATATGAAAGTGCTTCTTTTCCACTTCTACACTCGTTCCTCAATCTCTTCAGCAATTTTGGTTTTCGGTAAATATCATAATATGAAGTTTTCTGGAATTCACCAATCACGAATTTCATAATTCGGCTGTCAAAGTCTTGTCCTCCTAAAACGAATGATTCATTATGTAGAACCTTCTTAAAAATATAAACTTACCTAAGTGCGCATCACCTGCAATAGCTTTAATATCAAAGTTCGAATTTTTTGCTTCTACAACGCTGATATTAAGAGTTCCTTAATTTTTAAAATTTATTTATACATATCTTATTCATTATATAAATTTTGAAAACCTCCTCCAAGATCAAATACCAAGAGCTTCGAATTTCCTAATTTCTTCTTCTCATTATATGCAATTGCGGCTGCGATAGGTTCTGGTAAAAGACACTTCAATTCAATCCTAGCTAATTCGGCTGCTTTTTTAGTTGCAATCTTCTGGCTATCGGTAAACCAGGCTGGTATGGTAACTACAGCTTTTGCCATTTTTTGATATGTCCACATCTTAAATATAAGAATAAATTTAGTAGATGATTCGGTAATCAAATTTTACAAGATTATCATAGTTAATAGAATTCGTTTCATTTTAGTTGGCATGATTGAGCATGTATTTTCACTTTACAGCATCAAGCAATGCAAAATGATTGAAATGGTGGAAAACAGTGCACTCTGTGAATTGCAATTCAATATTATGATATCCAAGTTTTACCTCTGTTTGACGTTTCAAACTCTTCAAAATCTCAGCGGAAACTTCTTCTGGTCGAATAAATCTTTCATTTCGAGCTCCCTTGTTCAAAATATATCCAGCACAATTCTAAATTTCTCGATTAAGTTGGTTAAAAATGAATTTTTCTGCATTTTTGGTGACTGCATTGAACGTCCATAATTGACGATCTTCAGCGATGGGCAAATTATTCAATACATGCCATCCGATTAAACGTCTTGAATCTAAAAGTTCTTAATTTCAATCAAATCAGACATATTCTAGAAGTTGTATTATCGTATTATATAATTAACGAATTTTTTGAGACTTTTGAATTCAATTATGAGCAACACTGACAAGTTAATTATATGTGAATGCAAACATCACATTTTTATCGTTTTGCCCTAAAATTATCTAAACACTTACCATAAAGAATATTCGCCATATCGGTGTTGCAGTCCAAAGCTGGATTTCCAACCAAAATCTCGTCATCGCTAAACGCCACTACAGAAGGCAGGGTATTTCGACCTGAATTGACATATTTTGAAAATGTAGCAACATCACTATGCAAAAAAGCATGAAACTGTTTAGATGATAGATGGAAGGTTATAATTCTATCTTTCCTACTCAACATTATTTCATCGACTACTACATTACTACTGTATCACTTATCAAAGGTGTAAACTTGATTGAATATTTATTAACAATTTATTGGTTTTACCATCAGTATTATGAATCACCATAGGTCGACCATTTTCGATGACCGCAACGCACGAATATGTCGTTCCCAGATCGATGCCGATATTTTTAGTAGTCTTATCTAAATTTCGCCGTATTTTTCAAATTTAAGTTACTAATTAGATATAATATTGATATATAATAAAATAACGCCTTACATAATACGGATCTAATACGAACGGTTGTTGCTAAATTAAATTAATTTGCAATGGATATCTGCGTACATATGTATAATAGATTTTCGAATACGTTTAAAATCACTTTTTTAATATAATGAAACAATTAATGCGCTTGCTGATGCAATAATTCACAAAGATGTTATTTATTTACAACTATTAGTCTTACAATTTGCTGCATCAATTGCAGCTCCAATGGCAATGGCTTCGTTTGGATTTATATCGAATTTTAGTTTTTCCTTGCTAAATTTCTTCTCTAAGTTTTGTTGAATTAATTGAATTTTTGACGATCCGCCAACGAGAATCTAAAAATTTGAAACCTTAGTCATTCGTAATAATAATAGGAAAATACAGTGGAAGGCAGGGGTGGTACTCGAAGGTCCAAATTTGCGACCCGCGAGGCCCAGTTGTTTTTTTCTCAGGGCCTAGTAGGCCCGTAGCGTTTCTCTTCTAACGCGTGCTGTTTTCTATTTCTCTTAATGGCTTGTTATTTCTAGATTCTCTTCTAAACCGTCGTGTTCTCGTCAAGAGAGGGAGAAAATAAAAACAGGTCATTAAGAGAAATAGAATAGCACAAGTTGGAAGAGAAACGCTACGGGCCTACTAGGCCCTGAGAAAAAACAACTGGGCCTCGCGGGTCGCAAATTCGGACCTTCGAGTACCACCAAAGGTGGAGGGCAAAATTATGGAACCGAACACATTATTTGCCATGTGCGATTCAATAATTTGTCCAAGCCGATTATCAGGCCTGGACGGAGTTCCGAATTCCGAAATTTCAAAACTAAGTCTCCGTCCAGGCCGACCAATTGTATATAATTAATCACAACTCTATAAATTACGTCTTCTATAAATTTGCCTAATTTTACAAAATTGATCAATGGAGTGTTTGTAACGGGAATGCCAAATAAAATTGAGCTATTCTAATCTTTTGTCTTTACTAAATATAAAATCATACCACATAATCAATTTGATTAGTTGTTAATTTTGCCGAACTTAGTGCTTCATCAACAAAACTAAGTGCTTTGGTGATTAGATCCTTACTCAACTCCACGAACTTCTCATGTGTTAGTATAACATTAACTTCTTTATTATCGTTTATTTCTAGCTAAATTTATAAAATAATAATAATCTTATGAAACTGTTATTCTTACATGAACATTAACAGGATATTGCGAGGATGACAATGATTCCTTCGCTTTTCGACATTCAATTCTCAATCTCTTTAGTAATCTAGATCTCTCGTAAATATCATAATTTGGAAATGATTTTTTGAATTCATCAATCACGAATTTCATGATTCGGCTGTCAAAGTCTTGTCCTCCTAAAACGAATAGTAATTTATTCTGTGGAATTTTTAAACATACAAACTTACCTAAATGGCAATCTCCCGTAATAGCCATCACTAAATATTCGCCATTTTTTATTTCCACTACGCTAATATCGAGAGTACCTAATATTTTGGGCTTTTAATTGATGAATAATTTATTTTTAATTATTATTATATAACTACATATTTCCATTAATCTGCTAAAGAGCGAATTTGATATATACATAAGAGTAGGGACTGCCAGCCGATTTTAGGGCTGTACCCACATGGGACATATTATACGTCATTATGGAGCTCCGATCACCCACAATTCATATTTGCAAAGAAAAAAAATAAAAGAAAAGCCGAAATTCAACAAAATTAATCAAGAAAATGCCTTTTTCCCTCACAAAAATGGACATAGAAAAGGGGCGTGGTCTAACTGCAAAGGCATCGCATGCTTTCGCAAAGGGGAGAAAGAAAAGCGATTTTCTCGATTTTTTGGAAGTAAATGAGTTAAAAATGATTGGAAAATGATCGGAGAAGATTTTCGAAAAGGTTTTCAACAAATTTGACGAACATAGACAAGCATTCGAACAAAACAATAAGGCAAGACATTTCGAAGCAAGCAAACAAATAAACAACACTGGATTCGTCTTTTCAAAATAAGTCGAATTTTCGATTCAAATACCATCATCCATGTACTGGTCGACCCATTTATTGGAATCTTTCTTCTTACAAAATAAGAGCCTTCTCTTTTTTCTTTATCGATCAACTCAAACAACCTATTTCTCAACCCTCCCTTTCCTTGCTTCCTTGCATTTATTCATGTAAGGCATCAAACTCGCGTTTATGCTACGTTTTTTATTTGACTACAAAGTTTCGCCAGCACGGATTTTGATAAATTCGGTATTTTTAATAGATCTTTGCTAAAATTAAATGGCTTTAGGAACTCTAAAAACTCGATTTATAGGCTTTTTCTGTTTGCATAACATTTAACGCGCGTTTACGGACTTGTTTCGCACCCCCAATCAATAAATCGATATCACCACGTGAAATAGCGGTATCGGATTGTATAGTAGGTGCCGAGTAATTATTAAAAACAAGAAAAATTGGCGATAATCGGAAGGGTTATCGATTATGGACAATGTTGAATCAAGGCAAAGGAGAGGGGCTTGGCAGTCCCTACATAAGAGAACTAATATTGATCATTTCTATTGATTTTTAATATGTATCTAAAAGACTGATAAATTTAATAAAATTATAAATGTTTATAATTAGTTTGACGAATGATAATTATGCAATAATATCCAATGTAGGATTTATAAGTAAAAATTCTAACCTCCACCAAAGTCGAAAACCAAGAGCTTCGAATTTCCTAGGTTATGCTTCCAATTATATGCAATTGCCGCAGCTATAGGTTCTTGTAGAAAATTCTTCAAATTGAAACCAGCTAATTCAATCGCTCTTTTGGTTGCAGCTATTTGCTCCTCTTGAAACATAGCTGGAATTGTAACTACCGCCTCTTTAACATTTTTACTTGCATATTTCTAAAGTTTTAAATATTAAAAACCCAACAGATTAGTAAGTATGACTTCAGCTTGATATTTCAAACGTTTAAGAATTTCTGATGAAACTTCTTCTGCTGTGACGAACTTTTCATTATATTTGTTCTTGTTTAAAATGTACCCAGCACAATTCTAAATTTTTATTTATGAAAATTATACATATTTATTATGGAGTTATACATTTCTTATATCCGCATTATAGGACCATAATTGACAATCTTTTGCTATAGGTAAATCATTTAAAACGTTCAACCCAATCAAACGTTTCGAATCTAATTTTAATACGATGATGCTGTGCTATTATGGGCGAGTTTATTTTTACCGTAGACGATATTAGATGGGTCCGTGTTACAATATAAAGCCGTATTACCGACTACAACTTCCTTGTCACAAAATGCAACGATAGACGGGAGCGTAGTTGTGCCTATAAAGTCAGAATATATTCAACGAAATAAATTTAATTATTCATTTACCGTCATCAGTAGGAATAACATTAGGCTGCTCATTTTCTACTGTAGCAACGCATGAATATGTCGTTCCCAAGTCGATGCCAATTGAAATCATTTTAAAATTATTATTTTTTAAATCTAAATTAAAACTATTTTATGACACATTTCAACCATTCGTGCTCAAATGAATGAAGAATCATAATCTATTTGGATCAAGCCTCATATTGATTATATGGATTGCTCCTTCAAATGAGGCTGTAAATTACAATTTACATTTATTTAAACATTATTGCACTGATATTTAGAATTAAGAGGAACGAAAATTATAGTGGCAGGACGATAAAATAAATTTAACAAATACTGAAAGGTATTGAACTGAAACTAAATAGATTGGTGCCATGAAAATGATAAAGAAAATGCCTTATTATCAATCAGGCAATGAAAAAGAGAGTGATTAAGAAGAGAAAATAAGATAAACACTCTAACTAACATTGATGCTGCTGATGAACAATATTATGCTCTGAATATGTTCAACAACTGTTAGCAAAAAATCGATTAACTATTACTACTTCTGGGGGAATAATTGATATTCTAGAAATTGTTGTAATTACCTTAAAATCGTTCTATATGATATCAGAAGCGACGAAGCCAGGACAATAAATCTCGGACTTCTGTAATAGTCGTGAAAAGTGAGCACACAGTATATCTCTATTAGCCACGTTGCCAAAAATCACAGGATAATTACGCGTGGCCCTCCTTACATAGGTAATTACGCGGCCTTGGTGATTCGACTGTCGCTCTTGAAGTGAAATTGCCTTGAGCCAGTATCGGATTTCAATGCCATTGATTATTTTGCTGATTAGACAACAATTACTTCAAGTTATCTTGAATTCGATGCCATAATTGGATTGTAAAAAGCATTAAATTTTCTGCAATTTAAAAGAAGAAAGATACATCGTATGCGCCAGCCAGTTTCCTGCAGCTATTGCGTATAATTCTAACTTTTCAAAAATGTTATCATTTACTTTGGTTTAGAAAGATCACTATTATTAAGGGTAAAAATACTGATGCTAGATTACATAAAACCATGTAAGTGCGCATTTATAGTTATATCATATACATAGAAGACCACGAATTAAAAACTATTAATTGTTAAACAATAAATGCGCTTTATGGATGTCACATGAACAGGCTGTCGGCGGAGATTTTATTGGCCGCGTAATTACCTATGTAAGGAGGGCCACACGTAATTATCCTGTGATTTTTGGCAACGTGGCTAATAGAGATATACTGCGTGCTCACTTTTCACGACTATTACAGAGGTCCGAGATTTATTGTCCCGGCTTCGTCGCTTCTGATATCATATAGAACGATGTTAAGGTAATTACAACAATTTCTAGAATATCAATTATTCCCCCAGAAGTAGTAATAGTTAATCGATTTTTTGCTAACAGTTGTTGAACATATTCAGAGCATAATATTGTTCATCAGCAGCATCAATGTTAGTTAGAGTGTTTATCTTATTTTCTCTTCTTAATCACTCTCTTTTTCATTGCCTGATTGATAATAAGGCATTTTCTTTATCATTTTCATGGCACCAATCTATTTAGTTTCAGTTCAATAACCTTTCAGTATTTGTTAAATTTATTTTATCGTCCTGCCACTATAATTTTCGTTCTTCCTAATTCTAAATATCAATGCAATAATGTTTAAATAAACGTAAATTTAAATTTATAGATTAGAAAATAGTTGATAAATGGTGTACATCGGCATCGATCTGGGAACGACATATTCGTGCGTTGCGATCATCGAAAATGGTCGACCTGTGGCTATTCCAAATGATGATGGTAAAACCAATAAATTGTTAATAAATATTCAATCAAGTTTACACCTTTGATAAGTGATACAGTAGTAATGTAGTAGTCGATGAAATAATGTTGAGTAGGAAAGATAGAATTATAACCTTCCATCTATCATCTAAACAGTTTCATGCTTTTTTGCATAGTGATGTTGCTACATTTTCAAAATATGTCAATTCAGGTCGAAATACCCTGCCTTCTGTAGTGGCGTTTAGCGATGACGAGATTTTGGTTGGAAATCCAGCTTTGGACTGCAACACCGATATGGCGAATATTCTTTATGGTAAGTGTTTAGATAATTTTAGGGCAAAACGATAAAAATGTTATGTTTGTA
This sequence comes from Diploscapter coronatus, assembly GCA_964036155.1. Classification (NCBI taxonomy): domain Eukaryota; kingdom Metazoa; phylum Nematoda; class Chromadorea; order Rhabditida; family Rhabditidae; genus Diploscapter; species Diploscapter coronatus. The sequence continues at coordinate 82,745,094 of OZ038422.1, read as the reverse complement.
TTCACATATCGTTAACCTGTCAGTGTTGCTCATAATTGAATTCAAAAGTCTCAAAAAATTCGTTAATTATATAATACGATAATAAAACTTCTAGAATATGTCTGATTTGATTGAAATTAAGAACTTTTAGATTCAAGACGTTTAATCGGATGGCATGTATTGAATGATTTGCCAATGGTTGAAGATCGACAGTTATGGACGTTAAATGTTGATACGAGAAATGTAAAAGAAAATATAAAATCTATATATCGTCAACAAATTTAGAACTATGCTGGTTATGTATTGAATAAAGAAACCATGAAAGAAAAATTTGTGAAGCCAGAAGAAGTCTCGAGCGAAATTTTGAAATACCTAAAAAATATAACTGAAGTGAAATTTCAATTTTTTTATTAAAATAGTCGAAGTTTTAGAAATACTTCGGACGAAAGTGCATAAATCAAGTTGTAGTTACCATACCAGCCTGGTTTACCGATAGTCAGAAGATTGCAACTAAAAAAGCCGTCGAATTAGCTGGGATTGAATTGAAGTGTCTTTTACCAGAACCTATCGCAGCCGCAATTGCATATAATGAGAAGAAGAAATTAGGAAATTCGAAGCTCTTGGTATTTGATCTTGGAGGAGGTTTTCAAAATTTATATAATGAATAAGATATGTATAAATAAATTTTAAAAATTAAGGAACTCTTAATATCAGCGTTGTAGAAGCAAAAAATTCGAACTTTGATATTAAAGCTATTGCAGGTGATGCGCACTTAGGTAAGTTTATATTTTTAAGAAGGTTCTACATAATGAATCATTCGTTTTAGGAGGACAAGACTTTGACAGCCGAATTATGAAATTCGTGATTGGTGAATTCCAGAAAACTTCATATTATGATATTTACCGAAAACCAAAATTGCTGAAGAGATTGAGGAACGAGTGTAGAAGTGGAAAAGAAGCACTTTCATATATAAACTCTGATGTTATTATCCGAGTATGAATTAATTTTACTTACTTTAAAATCTACAACTTCATAGACTAATAGTGTACTTTCACAAAGATGAGTGCAATTGAATTGATATCGAAAAAGCTGCATAAATCCCTAACTGATGGAAATTTCAATCCAGTGCGAAATGTTGGCGACTTTTTTCTTCTCAGTCTGTTGGAAGAAAAAAGGAAAAATCACTAACATTTCTCTTTGGGGAAGAATTATCATCAGTTAGAGATTTACGGAGTATTATCAATAACATACCGGTATTTATGAAAATATATATCAGTCTAATATGAAGTTGTATATTTACGCTGAGTAATATCAATTGGAAAAAAAATTATATAGCTGGATATTAACGATGAATACGAAATTAATGTAACATTAACCAAAGAGAAATTTAATGAATTATGCAGCGATTTATTCGATAAAGCGATGACATTCGTCGATCGAGCTTTGAATATGGCACAATTGTCGCCAGAGAAAATAGATCATGTGGTAAAAATTATAAATCTCAAAATCTAAACTTATTTTTAATAATCAGATTTTGGTTGGAGGATCGACAAGAATACGTGAAATTCAACAAAGATTGGAAATGAAATTTTACAGGCATAAATTGAAATTCGATATTAATCCGGACGAAGTCATTGCTTACGGAGCCGCAATTGCAGCCAATATTTAATGAAGAGTTTCAAATTATATTGTTTTCAATCTAATTTTTATAAAGATATATATAAAAGAAATGGTATATTAATATTCCTCACCCTCACAAGCGTTAATCAGTTGTCAATAAAGTTTTTCATTACGCTTTCTTTTATCAGTTTAGTCTTCAATAAGAGAATCATGATAGGTGTTATCGATTTTATACAATCTCATATTCTTATGAAATAAGTTTTAATTTAACTAAATGGTAAGTATAAGAATTGATTTGGGTAATGCGCGAGATGTGCAAGATTCCAAATTAATTGAGTCAAAATTATTATTGAGATATTAAGGAGATCGCATTCGATGTTAAGGAGTTGTGTAAGGAAATCATTCATTGGGGTTTTGGGAGTTTTGTGTACAAAAATGTAGAAAATCTATTCACTAATCTCAGAATGTTTGCATATCCATTCTAGAAAATCGAATAAAATAAAGTATTTATATCAAAAATTTGCATGATAAAACAAAGAAATGATACCTCGTAGTTCGTAAATACAACATCGTTTCATTTCATAAAATTTGATAAAATGATAAAAGTGAGAACACAACCTGATGCTAAATTTTTTCAGCTTTTTAATGAGAGCTCAATGTTTGATAAAAGCGGGATCGCCATCTTCCAGATTCGCAGGAACTGCCACATCTGAATGATAGAACTTATAATTCCATCAAATAATCATACTCAAACGGTTAAAATTTTGACAACAAGACAAGAAAAGCCGAGAAAATGATAATGGATTGATGAAGATCAGCTTTGATTGAGACACATTCCAAACTAATTTCCTTATATTTAGAAATGCCAGAATGCCAAAATTAGCATTTGAATTATGCGTTGGAAATTTTCGGCTAGTTTTTCGGCCCATTTGGCCTCTCTACTTACATTGCAGTCAAAAATCATGTTATTTCATGTTTGGTCAAATAATAAAATCTCACCCATTTGCTTCGGATTCGGCAGGTTGAGATTATTCATAATTTCGACGAATTCGTCTTCAGATTTTGTTAGTCTCGGGTTCAGAGCCTTCTCTTCTGCTACCTGAAAATATATATTTTTAAAGCTTCTTTTAAAAACACCATTTCACTTACACTAGTCTGCAACACTCCAACATAGTTGTGCCCAACGAACAGATCGTAGTCATCCGGCAGACTGAAGATCTGCTTCCAAACGGATTTGTAGAGAGTCCGGGGGTCGCCTAAAATTAGAACAAATTTAAAAATTTTAAATAGCTAAAATTGGTACAATTTTCAATCGTAAGAATAAAAATAGATTCGAAAACGTTAAAATATTACCTTGCTGAAAATCGGTTCGTCCACAGCCCCGAACGAGGAGTGCATCGCCAGTGAAGGCCATCTTGTGCTTGTGGCTCACATAGGTTACGCAACCTGAGAACAAAAGGAGTCAGTTCTGTCGTTCCAAAATATTCATACCATTAGTATGCCCAGGAGTGCTTCTGATCTCGAGCTCCTCCTCGCCGAATTTGATGATCTCCCCGTCCTTCGCCAATTTATCCGCTTTTCCTCCAGATTTATCGGACAGAACAGCTTTCATGTGAGGGAAAATCTAAAAAAAAAAAAAAAACATTTTTTTTTGCTAAAAACCGATCAAATGAAACGGAAAAATGATCAGCCGATTTGATTATATATTTCAATATTTTTGTCCAAATTTCATTATGCAATGCAAATCTTGATAATTTAAATTCATGCATCACTTATTCTGCCCAATTATTTGCCCATTTACATGTCAGGGTTCTGATCTCTTATCAAATTAGTAGATTGATTTACCTGTTTGAGCGCATGTGTGCCAGTAACGTGATCAGCGTGCACATGAGTGTTGAGGCCATAGATCGGGTCCAGTTCGAGTTCTTTCAGCAACTGAACGGGAGGAAATCAGTTGTGACGAAACGAGGAAGGAACATTGGTTCATTGCTCGGCAAATCAGAAAATTCCTACACTGGGTGTGACTTTGAGTGATTTTTCGAGACGATAGACTTTCTTTCAAACTATAAATATAAAAAATTATCTTTGAAAATTACAAATAACACGAAACAGCGAAACAGAAGCTGAAGCAAAGAACTCTTGACCTTCTTCGTGATTTTTTTTTATTTTTTAAAAACCTTTTATCCCCAGTTGTTCTGTAATTTTAAAATAAAAAAAGGTTATTTTGAAGAAAAATTGTTTATTAAATGAAAAGTGGGTAACCTTAGCATCTCTCTCAGCAGTATCGACAACCGGATCGATAATGACCGACTGTCTCGTGGCGGGGCAGCCCAGAATATAGGTGTAGGTATTTGATTTGTACTCGACTAACTGAAAATCAGCAAATAAATATAAACGAAAAATAGAATATTTCTGACCTGTCGAAAGATGAATCGACCTAATTTCACCATTTGGCAACGCGATTGAATAGTCTAAAAATCAATCAAAATCGTAAACAAAATGATTGAAAGAAAGGAGAGGGAAAACGTGCATTTATATAGAAAACAGAAAGAGCGCAGAAATGCTGAGAAATAATCATCAAAGCGGCAAGTTGCAGAGGGATGAATGGACAGGACAAACAACTAGAACTCGCAGAAAACGTGCAAAATCGCACTTTGAATAAGCACTGAGATGAGAGAAAAGATAGAAGATAAACAGCCAAAGTGCTGAAGTGACAAAACAAGACAATAAAACAAATGATGATAAAAATTAGGTAAATGATAGAATGACAATTTTGAAAAGGAGTTGTCATGAAACTTTAGATTGCTCACGTATGATCTGAGTTGGTTAATTTTCAATATTTTGAAATACAAAAATGTAAATTAAAAATGACTGGTGATATGAAATGAAAAACCATATTTTACATATTCGTTCTTCTAGACTTGATGGAAGTTACTTCGGCTTTCTTGAAATAATATCGGTACGTTCGATCAATTAGTATTCTCGTTATCTGTAATCTGATCACTATTGCATTTGGCAACGTTAGTGTGCCGTATTTGAAATTTTAAATCATTGACCTTTCTTATTAGCAATAGTCGAAATGGAGATATTTATCTTGTGGGCAAATCTAAAATGTCAACAATGATAAACTGCAACTCATGCCATCTAGGAATAGTTCAAGTAATGCACTTTTCTAAACTATTTATGATGCAAAAATGATCATCTTCATTGTCTTATGGAAATTAAATCCGGGTTTAAACCTGATATGATTCTGTGACCAGACAACTATAGTCGAAATCTCAGCAAAGAATAAAGACTTCGAAAACGAGGGATTCCTGAAGCACTTTCTCAAAACATACACATCACCAATTCAACAAAATGAAGCCGTAAATTCCCAAAACCCACGAAATTAGAGCTATCCGTGGGCTGAAATTTCTATATTTAGATGAAGATCATCCTATAAATAGTATGTCTGCTGTATAAAATCATTTCATTTGAATTAGTTACCCAGCTATATTATTTCTTCTATATTTTGAACCTGGTATGAAATGAAGTTTCGATTCCAAGTTTATATTCTTGCTGCCGTCTCATTTTTGCCCCATGTTAATATTTTACCGATTTACCAAAATTGAAAACTATTTTTCCCTTGCACAGTGTCGTCCTTGATTTGCCGATTCTTGATGTCATTGTGACGTATTTGACGGCAATTTCACGCAATTCATGCAACCATGCTTGACATGATTAGTACCTGTGCCGCTCTAAGGAAAACCTCTCGAATCAGATTTGGAGAAGAGAAAACACGGCACAAAACAGTAGTTTGAAAGAAGAGCTACGTAGCAATCACATGAAATAGTGTAGGGTAATTCAGTGAAATTTTTTCCAAACTATTTCGTATTTTGACTGTTTTTTCCAAATTTGACGCGCACTAACGCAATGTCACGAAGACGAAATGCTTGATTTTCCGATCGGAAGGCGGAAACTGAGAAATGTTAGAGCGACGCAGCAGTGGACACACTGGTACAGTCGAGTTACGGCTAATTTGATTTCGGTTCTAGCGAATTAAGCCAAATCTTTGAAGTAGCCTTATCGGCAAGGCATCTCTACAGTATGACTGAAACGAAATGTTATGCGTCACCATTACTGACCATTAGTAGCACGATATTTTAGTAATTGCTTTTTAGTAATCTTTTTTTTAGTAATTTTGCTGCAAAATTATTCTGTGAATAAAGTATAAAAACCATGAATCACTACTATGAAATGACATAGTAAACTTTCTTGTTTCACAAGCCTCTTGCAACCAGCCAGCCCAGTATTAATGTTAATCATCCCCGCCCTGCATTCCATCGACGAATCATCAAATCATCCAATTCACTGCTTATTTCTGATTTACGCTGACCACTCCCACATGCTTTTTTATTTGAAGCTACGTCAAAATGCAGTTATTTTTCTGCGCTCTCTTTAATCTGTTACAAACCTATTAATTTAGCAAAATTCTCCGATGTTCAGGAAAAATAGCATCAAATTCGATGCTGTTTACAGATTGTGGTTGCTACAATTATCAATATCCCCCGGCTTTTTTTGTCAGAATAATCGTGTTCTCCCCATTCCAAGTCACAATTAAAATATGTTCGTCGAACGTCTGATTTGCTATCTTGCTTTACTTGCTTTTTCCTCTATTTCTGTCTTTCTGTCTCCCGTCTGTCTCGTGTCATTTCCATTCCAAACTCGAACCTAATCATTTCAATCACAGTCAAAAATCATCGTCAATTGACGTAACGAACCAATTTGCCCAGCAGGCAAATCAACCAATTCGTCTTATTTTCGGCGTCAAAAATCTTACTCTTGTTGTTTTTCTGGTTTCGAGGAAGAACGCCGTTTTTCACGTAGTTCTGGGAATCATTACGTTTTAACATCGCGCAGATAAAAGACCCAAATTTCCCTCCTAAAGTATATTCTTCATTTTGTTACTTTACATGCTGAATATTTATGTCTTTTCCGAATAACTCTTATCATTTGCATTAGTATTATTTGTATGCTATTCGTATCTTCATTTTGGTTCTGCGTAGGCTTTTTCATCCTATTTTTAGTCAGTCTTTCGCGGCTTCCTGGCTTACCTTTCAAAGTTCCTTATTCCCTTTTCTGCGTTTCGGGATAACAGGAAATTGTTTCCTTGTGTCTGTTACTTTACTTTTTAACGAGTCTTGTTCGCGCGCGCGCTCTCAAGGCTCGCCAAAAACCAAACCAAACCAATTCGACAACAACAAATAAGAACGCCAAACAATACCTACTAAACCCACTTCCAATCGCGAAAGATGCACAAATGAACCGCTTCATTTTTCAATCTTATTTTGATAAAAGTTTCGTTTTCGGCTATCTGGAAACCGCATGACACGCATGATCTCACGACATACGAAACAGTGAGTTTTTGGTGGTAGGCTTTATCTTCCCATACTATTTTATATGTCATGGGGTCATGCGTGTCGCGCGGTTTCCAAGTCGCCCCACATTTTCCAAAACGGATCATCACACTGTTTTATATAAGCAATAACACTAAAGAGTTAGATTTCGAACTTAAAGTTAGCCGCTACGCACGTTTTATTTTTTTATTTACTTCGCAAAACTCTTCCGGACACTATGACAGGTTATCGTCAAATGGGCATAGAGCGATAAAAATGTAAGACTAAATTAATTTGAGAAATGGGGTAACTTGGGGATGAACCACAAGAGTCGTGGTCTATTTTATTAATAAACTATCTAGTTGTGAATCATATTTGTTTAGAATTTCAGGGATTCATTCAGACACTAGCATATTTAGAATATTTTGAAGTTGAGTTGAGTATTAGATGATGTGATAGATAAGTTAGATGTATTCAGGCAAGCAACAGCGACGATAATCAGCTTAATCTCCAAAGCGGAATTGCAGGCCACGTTAACACAAATGAAAAGCTTAGCAGAGAATAGGCAATTTTATGAAATCGTATGAAATCATGAACGAATTAACTCGTTAAACTTCTGTGTTAACACCTGCAATGGTCTAAGTTTTTAATGAAATAGTCTGTTCTTTTATCAATGAATGGAATTTCATGATCATAGTAATCCTGCAAACCTAATTCCGCATCATTTTTTTTGTAGAAGTTATCACCTTTCTACAATTAGTCTCTGATGCATAATATCATCACGAGTTATAGGCAATTACGTGAAGAAAACTATCAACAAATTAGGCGATAGTTTTATCCGAAGGACAAATAGACTAGTTTCTGGAATTACTATTTTTAGAACACATAAATGTCTTGTAAACAAATTTGTTCCTTCTTATTTTGGAGGAAAATGTGACTACAGTATTTAAACCAAGCGAATAGTACTAGTTTCAATATTTTGAGATTTTCTTTCGGTAAATATCACTTGAGAAAAGTACTTACTGGCATTTTCAGAACATGTGCTTCTAAACTAATAACTAATTTTGTTCATTAACCTTAGAGTAATTAAGGCCATTTGTATGAACTTTTCTCCAAGTTTGTAACCTTACTTTTTACTATATTACCTTTAGTCCGCCAACAAATTATTTAGATACGAAAATGGCAAAAATGAAAGTCTATATATATATATTTTTTTTTTGTTTTTTTTTTTTAAATATTTTTTGGTTGATCGTCGAAATTACCGAACTAAAAATACGAATAAAAACCTAGATAGAAATCTAATTTGGTAAAGACCAATTGCACTAATCTGTCTGAGGTCTAAAGCGGGATTCTGCAGGTTATTTTTGAAATGTAAGATGAACCATTCCATTCATTTGGGACTATTATTGGATAGATTAATTCAAGTGAGAAATTATAAGAGATTAGGCTGTTCTCCTTTATTAAACCCAACCAAATCCACCAATCTTTTAATCTTCTAGCACATGGAGCGCACGATTTCTAAATGAGGATAAACTAGTTATAAATTCAGTACTTGAAAAACTAAACTGGAATTCTCTTCGAGGATTAAAATACAGACAATTTAGCGTCCAGTGCCATTCCTGCCATAATAAGCTAAACTGAACACGTCCTAATTGTCTCTTCCGCTTTTCCCTTATAGTTCGCTCCTAAAACACCTCAACTTTACATGAGTACGACTAATACAAGGTGCGCCAAAGTCCGGGTCGCCTTTACATCTGAACTTGAGGCTTTAGAAAACGACATAATCTTAGCCAAACGATATAAAACAATAGTGTTAATAAGTTTGAATCTATGGAATGCGAAATTCAGTTTTCAGATTTTTCTTAAGTCTAGTGCAGAATTTATCTAAAATATCTTTAGTGGCCCGAACTTTCGGTGCAATCTGCATAACACTAGTCGTCGTGCAGGTTTTAATTCCTTTTTCTAACTGTTGTTAGTTACAAACATTGTTTGATAACTTTAGTGTTTTTACTTGAAGCCGAGTTTGCAGTAATTGAAGCATATTTTATCATGTGTATAGCATACATCTACAGTATACTAAAATTATTTTTATCTGTTAAAATTAGATCGGATTATAGCCAACGTCAACAAAATTCATCTGTTTTCTATTGCTACTGTCTTGTACAAATACTCAACAACAATCTTGCATTAATTGTAAATGGAGGTTCAAATTAATTCGTGAGTACTATCCATTAAAAAAAAACTCATTCTGAACCAGAGATGAAAGCCGTAAAGTTTTACCATTGTCTGCCCTACACATCCATTTGTATTTGCCGTTAATCAACGAATTTACGCCCAAGCATGACATTTTTAAATCATTTGTGAGCCTTTAAAAAAGTGAATGACTTTTATTGGCTAGATTCTTAACCGAAACATTTAGGCATAAATCCTAGCGTGGCAAGTTTGCGCTTACACTCTAACATCTCAAAGTTCTATTTTAATTGCCCAATTGTGCGTCATATCAATTGCAACAATTCGCTATTCTGGATTAGGTCACTCTTGGTGTTTGTGAGCATTCCCAAAACCCATTCTCTTTTTATTCAGGAAAGGTCCTTTCTAATGGGCGGAGTCTAACTCTATATAAAGCAATGCCCGTGTTGCAGAGCACTGAGTAGGTCTTTTCTAGCGTAGACTCGAATTATCCTACACCTAAACTGGGCGGGACTTGGTTCTATCACCAAATTTGTCGTATTTCTAGAGATAGAGTACCTCTTCTTACAAAATGAATACCTCCCTATCAACCTCCGTTTCATTATAAACTTTGAAGTGGCAGCTATCGTAAGTTCAAACGCTTGGACTATTGTAGTCGTGATTTGAACAAATCTTTATAGTCTTCTGCATAATAAATCCTCTATTTGTGTACATGTTTATAGGCACGATTTTTTACTTTCGCAGGTGAATTTTTCGCATCTTCGCGATTTCTCCACCGCCGCTGCCGCAATTTTTAATTTCAATCACGCATTTCCTAATTATCTGAAATATTTGTGGTATTTCCCATCTGCCACTTTCATATCAACATATCGGGTCTATCTGAATTGCACTGCTAACACGAATATTTTTAGTCGCGAGTCAAGGGTTTATAAGCTCGAGTTTTGACAGAATGTCTCACTCGTTTAGTTAGCTGAAAACAAGATTTCCTTTTCTGATGCTCCGTTTTGGTTACGCAAGATTTCCTAATAGCTTGGATTCGAGATATAATCCTTCGCTTGAACTTCTCTGACTTTTTCCGTTACCGTAATGATTTTATCCGATATAAATTTCTATCTTTCCCTATTTTAATAATTTCTAAATCAGGCAATAAGTAAACATCAGTTTTTTTTTTCTAGATAAGCGCTCGTCTTTAGCATTTGATTAGCACTAGTTTTTTACATAGTTTTTACGTTCCTTGAAAATTAGAGGTGTCGGAAAACTAATCCGATTTTTCACATCGTTAGTCTTGCGATGTTCACTAACCTTTACAATGCCAGATTTCATTTATAAATTTCATGATATTCCACAAATTCAAATGTTCCAACAGAATTTCCCTCTACGTATCACATATATTATACGCTATAAACTAATAAATTCGTTCACCTGTAAAATTCAACCAAAAACTAATTCTTCAAAATTTCAGAGCCCACATTCTCGCTAAATCAAATAATCGCTTGACAGTATGTCTTCATCGCTACGAAATTTTTCACTATTATTGTTTCTGTTGGCAGTTTTAATTGGATTATCACTATCATATCCAAATACGCATATGACGAGGATACAAGTAAGCTTCTTTAATTTAAATTTAAATAGCATAATTTCAAAAAAAAAATCATGGGTCATTTTCTTTACAATTGCATAAACCTACTCATATTTACACTCACATCACTTTATTAGGATTTCATCTATCCAATTTCATTTACTCAACGAATCTCGAAATTTCATTTCTTCACGAATAAACTACGCCATTTGCTAATCGCTTCATATTTGAAAGCCCAAAAATCTCGTAAACTTGTGAATTTCCGTGGGTTTTCGGATGTTTACAGAAAATCGTTATGAATTCTTACATATTAATTTGAGCTTGGGCAATCTACAAATAGAAACATCTTCATAAAATATTTCAACCTATGAAAACATCTGCTGCTACGTAGTTGGTATTACAGTAATCTTTTGGTTGCGAGTCCATTCTACTAAAAAACGAGGGAAGAGAGAGGAACGTTGAGAGATAAAGTTTCGCTAAAACGCTCACCATTTCAAATGAATTGAAATAAATGACTTACAGAAGAAAGAGCACTTGTATTCTAATCATTGAAATTTTAGGAATTGTTCCGATCGCTCGAGCCGCCGCAGCAAGTGGTCCGAGGCAAGAAATACATCGCTGGATTCGACTATCTCCCAGCAGACGAAGCCTGGTGATGAGGCAAAGTGTGCCTTCTTCTTCTTCCGATGTCGTAGCTAGTGATTCGAGCGCGGTTAACGACAATCAGGTCAATTAGCTCTACGTAGGAGAGTGCGGGCTTCTTGGAAGGTTCATCCATCGCTACCATAAAGTTTACTCAGTTTGAAAGTAGAGTTTTTTTAAAGAAATAATAAATATATGAGCCTTCTAATAAGCCAGCAAAAACAGCGCTCAATCAAAAACAAAGATTTTGCTTGAAATTATCGTATTATTATTATTACAGTATGTTTCTGTAAACAAATGTTGATTCGTTTTGCCATTTTATTCTTCGTTTGTTCGATTTTATCTTTCAAAGAAATATTCGTTTGTATCCTTTATATTTTAAAGATTGTTGTTTAGTTAGAGGGCGAGCCTTGAAATGCATCTAATAATAATCTCAGACATGTGATATCGAATGACATTTTTCTTCATTTTTGCTCTTTTCTTAATTATTGGAGGTTCTACTTGCGAAATAATAAGAAAGATAATAAAGCTTTAATCTCTAACTATTTAGATTTATGATTAACTCTTTTTAAATCTCACTTGATTTGTGACGTATGGACTAAAGCAAGCATTTCTGATGATGCTTCCATAAATATATCGTGATGTTGTTGGACTACTGTAACCTTCAGAATAGATCGGCCTTTGAGAATTGTACAAAGATCCAAATATAAGAATCTAAAAATGATGATAGAATGAATGGAGTGACGTGAGGCATATTGCACGCTGATTATCCCCGAGGGAGATGAGGTTTAGCATTTCTTCCGTAGTTCTCATTGCCCTGAGCGCCTCTTCCCATTGTCTTCCCCTTCCCCTTTCCTATGCGTATCAATCTTCAGGGATTTACATGTCATAATAAGTGCTCTTCCTGAGTGACTGCCGAATTCGTGGCCCACGTTGTATTCTTCACTTCTCGATTAGAAGTGGAGGAGTGAAGAGCGTAGGCGAATTCATGCAGAGCGAGAAAGATGATGCAGTTGGCGAATTTCGGATGAAAAGGTTAATCCTCCAAATGTGCCATGCCGTTTGTCATTCTTTGCTCTGCGAAGTAGGTGACTTTGTTGGCCTACTACATAGAGTTTGAACGGGCCCACATAAGGTACCCTACAAAAGCCAAAAAGCACATGTTGGAAGTAGCAGAAAATGCAACTTCAATTTCATTGGCTTTATCAAATTTTGACTTCAATCTCAAATTACAATTCTGAAGAAGAAGTTGGACGTGAGGATCCAAAATGCATGAGAAATAGCTACCGATTTTAGAATAATCAAATTTAGACATCTCAAAAATTCTAAAGAATGAATAGGATCAAAAATAAGAATCTAAATTGGTCAGTGATGAAGTTAGACATGGCGTCACTCTTGAAAATAGATTCCATTCTCATTGAAATGGGACTTCCTCACGCCTTTTCTAATGAGGAAAAAGTCGAACGTTTTCGCAGATTCTTATTCTTTAATGTTCGGCTACTAGTAATGCGATCCAGTGAATCCCCGTCAGGAATTGGGAATGAGCTCGGAGAGGGAAGGAACAAAAGAGCTCGCTGACTAGGTAAGAATTCGGAACGAGAACTTTGCAAGATAAATCATCTTGCGTAACGCGTTCCAGTACTTTTTCTCGATTTATTTTTCTTCTCGTTCATGAATTCATCACCACGTGTCCCAGTTCATTACCCATTCTTTCGTCCCTCTTCCACGATTTTTGATAATCGGTAGAAAAATAAATTCCCTTTTATCACCGAAAAACGCGCAATTTCTCGTGAACAACCCTCGCTTTAAGTGCCTAATGATGCGTTTGTTTAATTAGTAATTCCATTGAAATTGGAACGATGGTCTTTAGTTCCAAATCGCAAATGCCGAAGTTCTAAAATCTTTTAAAACGACCAGAAATGCAGATTAATCAAGGCAAACAGGAATTCAGGTGCTATAAAGGCATTGACCTGTTTCTGCTAATTAATTGGTCTGCTTTCAGGTTCATCAGGCCTAGAGCCTGACTAGGGAAGTTTTAGTGGTCTACAGCTCCAAAAATTGACTGAAAATTTGTACACATAAATCTGCAACGGTGCAACAGGTATCGAGATCCCGGATACCGGCCTGTAAGCAGCCATAAGTGTGTTGCAACATTTGAATACATTATTCATCGAATGTTGTAGTATGCATAGTTATTCGCTCTATTTCTCGTCATTATCCACTTTGCGTCGGCAGTGTTTTTCTTTACTTAGAAAAAATCACAAAACAATGCACTTTTTTTAAAATATAAATCCTACAAAGCTGCTTGCGGATTTTTCTAGTACTTTTTTTACGGAGAATGACTATGCATACTGCAACATTCGATGAATGATGTATTCAAACGTCGTGACATGCTTATAACTGCTTACAGGCGGTATCTGGGATCTCGGCTACCTGTTGGATCGTTACAAATTTGAACTTTACAGATCGATTTTTCGTACTTGTAAACTTCTGTGTACAAATTGTCAGCCAATTTGGAGCTGCAGATCCCCGGAAGTTCCCAGTGAGGCGTTGCTCAATGATCGCTAACATTCAACCCGAAAATGTCCCGAGAATTACTTGAATCGGCAAAAATGGCAGTGATATGGCATGAATGAGATGAGAGTACACTCGTGGGAGGCAGACTGAATGAAATGCACGCAAAGTGCAATGCAAAACGCACAATTCAACTCGATTCCACTCGAATTTATTGCGGAGCGAAATGCATGGAAAACGACGTGAAATGTCAAGGGCGAGGGCAAAATTAGATGCAGAAATTCATCGACGAGATCCGATTACATTACTGCATCGCCGCTATGCTGTAGTCAATTTCAAGAAAAAATGAAACGATTCAATCGCGGCAATTTTGTTAAATTCGCAAAAATCACGTCTCCATAAATCTGTCTGACGATGATTGTCCAAAGTAGATTCAGTGCTTTCTGATTCCGATTTTCATAAGGAACTGGTAATTTAGTAAATGAAGAGTGCATTTTATTTCATCACTGCTGTATGCAATACAATTGCTTTAGTCCTATAAATGCACGCTACAATTAGAAGTGTACAAACTTTAGATCCGAGTTCGACATATCTAACTTTAATTTATGCCAAATGTAAAAAGCCAAAAAAGAATTTTCCATATTGGAATTTCATGGCCATAAGAAAGCATAAGCTCATGTGATGATGTGATAGAGAAAAATCATGTACGCGGTTGCTTCTTGAGTATCTCTGAGCAACGTGATGATTAGGCGTCATCTCGTGTGTTCCGGATGTGAATGGCCATTTCTAGGAACTCCATTCCTCATTATCCATTCGAATGCTCACTCTGAACCAAAATCATTTGGCTCTTTCAGTATGTTTCAAGTTCCACCTAGCTCTTTTCTTCCTTCCTTTTTCCGGATCAACTGGCCTAGAAAATCAGGTGCATCTATGGAGTTCAGCTCAGCCATTCCATTTCCATCCATCCATTTCCTATTCCTTGCCTCGCTATGTCCAAAAATATTATGCCATTTAACCGAGTCTGCTGCAGCTTTTAGAACAAAGAAGTTTAGCGGACTTTTTTTTTTATAGAAAGCACATGAAAAATTAAGGATAAGGTATAAATAAAATACTAAATCGAGTTGACTCAAAAAATATGGCACAGAATTATGAACAGCTCAGTTCACTGAATCTGATATTGCGACATTTCCACAGAAGAATTGCTTGTTTCCCAGAGTGAATTTTGAAAAGTTATTTAGGTGTGGATAAATAAAACTTATCGTAAATAATTTACTGCATCTCAGAATCAGGGATGTGCGAAATGACTAAAACTTCAAGCCCAATTCACGTTAGAGAAATTTAGGATCAACTTTAGCTTAAATTTGAAGTGAAGTTGAAAGTGCGGAGTTGAGAAACTCGAGGTAAAACTCGAGTAACTATTGGCAGGTTGCAATACTTGCATAAGAATTTATTTATTGCACAATATGCTACATACAAGTACAAGTATATTGCATCGCAATTTGAAAATCAGTTGATCTTCTGCAGACCCTTCTCATCTTCTGGATCATATAAGCCATATCGTTTAGACTTCTCTTCCGCCATCCTCTTCAAATCTTCGTAGGTGATATTGTAGCCTAAATTCCAAAACACGACTTCTAAAAGCGGGGATGTGTTACCCATCATTTTGTCTAAATAATTGAACCAAGGCTCAAAACATGTCAGGGGTCTCAGGTGATGCATGTCGTGCGCCGGGGCGCCAGAATAGAATGAGAAGTATCGATGAGGCATGAATGGTAAATCGTAGCCAGTATGAACCTAAAATAAAGAAGATGAACTAATGGGCTATCAAGACATGATCAAAATGAACCAAAAATATGCTTAAAGTATCAAAACAGCTAAATTGAAGGATCATGACAAATGAGCAAAATCGAAATATGATATAAGAAACGACGAACCTCATAGGAAACGCTTTGTGCGACGACGAACCATGTCCAGTACGTCAACGGATGAGTATCCAAAACCCAAGGAATAGTTGTGATGAAACTGCCCACGAAGAATAGTTCGAATGGATGCAGATGCTGAGCCGCTGCGCAAAATGGGGACGAATACATGTGGTGGACGGAGTGACACCAGCGATACAGAAATCTTACCTGAAAATGCAAATACGTTGAAGAAGAAGACTTCAAAACTGACCCTATGATGAAGCAAATGAAACCAGAAATACGAAAAATCAAACGCGATCCAGTAGAATAAAATCTGGAAGAACAGTTCGGTAATAGTCGGCGCTAGCTTTGGTAAAAATGTCGGCGGCACCCATATCAGTTGAACCAAAGCCATAGGATAGATCCTGCAATCATCTCTGATGATCAAGTAATCAAAGACATAGTAGAGTACAAAAGTTTGGAACGTTGCATGATATATTTCGACTAATCGGTTTTTGCATTTTTCATAACGCAACCTGTATGAAGATGTTAGAACTGTTGCTACTCGATGCCATCGTTATGTCTACCAAATTTCAGAGAAATTGTCTTACAGAAAATCTAGATATGGATATTTCAATATTCATGCATAGTTTCAAATTCTTGTATACGAATGTAAAAAAAAATCGTGAACAATCACCATAATATCTGATTCCATGCCTGAAGTTTCAGTGACTCCTTAATGAGTGGCCATGTAACTTTGCGGTCTTTCTGTATCTTTGCCTTTTTGAAATAGGACCAATGCTGCAGTTTCAGATCGATAACTGAATGAGTGACATTCAGTAGGAGAATTGATTGCTGATAATTTATAGGCAGCTTACAAGTGAATACTATCACCCAAAGATAGTCGACGCTGAGAGCAAAGAATGGAGGAAAGAGGGGAGATCGCAGGACTGTTTCGAAACGCTAAATTCAAATGCTTGGTTAAATGGCAGCAACGACAAAAACGGAATGATAGTGGGATTAACTCTTTCTTCTAATTTATCAGAATCGAAACAGAATGAAATGTGTAGACAAACATCAAGAGTCAAAGAAATTTCATCATATTATTTCTTCAGGAATTTTAGACATTCCAACAACTATTACCAATAACTGACTCCAAAACGGCTGTAATAATCGAAAATCGGATCCGAAGAATGACTCGGATGCACCGATCTTCTCAAATGTAATTATCGAGCCCAAAGTTATGAGAAATTTGATCAGTGGAGAATTAGGAGATAGATCGTATGCAATTCCATCAGATAGCGTCTTCTGTGCGCCCATAATTTAAAATAGGAACTACCTAAAACTAGTTAAAAAGGTTTAAAATTGTAAAACTAGGAAGCCATAAATGACAAAATTTCGCAAGACTATGATTAATGAAATGGTCTTTTGAATGAGAGAAAATGCAGAGAAGGAAGGCAGAAATAGTCTATTGATAATTTCAACGAATAAAAAGAGGCAATGAGAAAATCGAAACCCATGATCAGGAAGCCAGCAGCCGTCAGATAATAGTTTGAAGTGTCCTAAATGTCCTACCCCGCTCTGCTTCATTCAAACCTGCATGCTTTCGTCCACTCTCACAACATACTGAATGCACCCGCTTAGACGTCGTATTTTATCAGTTCGTACCGTTTTTATCAGCCTAAAAATGCCTGAGAAAACTAAGCGGACTTGGACCTTTAGGCTCTAAACTCTTCCAAATGGGTGGCATCCTTTTCAACATTTCGAATTTAGTGAGGACTCAGCTAATGCATTTCTCAAATTGAAACATGAGAACATCGCATCAGATGGTCTAACAATAAGAATACTCCATTTCACTAGCGTCCATTTCAGTATTAGTATGTTTTTTTTTCCTTTTGGAAGTTTAAAATTATAGTTTTTTTCCAAATCTCAGTGGCCATTGATAATTTCCTCTTCATAGTAAGATTCCATCGAAACTAGACAGTTTGATAAATGAGAATTTGGGTATTTTTAAGCGCAAAACTCCTCCAAGTTGTGCACGAATTGATGCGTGTGCATGTGGAATGTGATGTGATTGATGGTTTGTGAGAATTGATATGAGATTTGGGATGATTTTATTTGTGAGTTTGTGTTTGGTCCCGGTTCGAATCTGTCGAGTTCAAGTCAAGGCACAATGTTTCGGCAATCACAATTTATTTGCATGAATTGTCTGCCAGAGCTACTTCGATTTGTTACTCTTTGTATAGATGGCGGTGGAGAGAGTAGTAAGTTAGGCCGATTGATTAAAGATGAATGACAATTGGTAATATGAGGTTTGAGAGTGGGTGAGATCAATGTTGGTTATCGGATTGGGTGACTGCTTGATGTAAGCTAATTTAGACTAGATCATTAGAATCAAGGGAATGATTTATTCAAATTTTGTAGTGGGTCAATCGCAAGCCCCATATTCTGCACAAAACTTGTGAAGATCAGGCCTATATTTTCATTTCAATTTTATTCAAAGCTGAGTCATCTAAATTCCCGAAAAAGGAATAATTCCACCCATTAGTTTTAACCTCGAATGACACTGGTTTCAATTCCGAGTTTAACCATATCACCATCTAACATTCATATTTCATGAAGCTTTTTGTCCATTGCAGAAATTCCTCTTCTCCATATTCTTGTAGTGCTTCTTCACTTATTCATGATTAGAGTATGTCGGCTGTGTTCTCTCTCTCTCTCTCCAGTCCTGCTATCCTTTGCATCTCTATGTCTGTTTCTGTTTCAGGAAATATCGCACAAGCAGATGTCTCATTCTCTTTTCTTCTCTTCTCTCGATAGTCCGAGTTGCCAAGCAACGACTGCAAGCTGCACGTTCTCGTCCTTGTCTGTCTTCACCTTTCCCTCTTCCCGTCCCCTCTCCCTTCTTGCTCTCATTTTCTCTATTTCCCTCGAGGGCTAGCGATCTATGCTGAACCAGCAGCTATACTTGAATGCTTGAGCCCTCGACAACTTTATACAATTGTTGTGTTGCTCAATCTGACATGAATACTTCTCCTCTTTTAGAGGTTTTCTCTCATAAAAATCTTATCGCTGAACTTGACAAAACTCAGAGATAGGAAAAACTTTCCTTTGTCTTCGATCAAATTTCTTGCTATTATTAGTCTGTCCTATTTTCGTGCTTGGAATTTTCAAAATTACTTTGTCGAAGATTTTCATACGATCTTCAAGGTATTTTAGGTAACACATTAGGCATGAGAGAAATAGTTCATATTCAAGCTGGACAATGTGGGAACCAAATCGGAGCCAAGTTCTGGGAGGTTATCTCTGATGAACACGGCATCGAGCCGACCGGTCTTTATAATGGCGATTCTGACCTGCAGCTAGAAAGAATCAACGTCTACTATAATGAGGCCAGCGGTAATAGCGAAACTCTATTAGCCAGAAACTCGTTAGCATTCTTCTAGGCGGTAAATATGTGCCCCGAGCCTGTCTTGTCGATCTTGAGCCTGGAACGATGGACTCCGTCAGGGCTGGTCCGTATGGGCAGCTTTTCAGGCCAGACAACTTTGTTTTCGGTAAAGATTTGTCACTTTTAGTTTCACGAATTTTTCTCAGCAATGTTTTATCTCAAAGTTAAATTTTAGGCCAATCTGGAGCAGGGAATAACTGGGCCAAGGGGCATTACACTGAGGGAGCTGAGCTGGTAGACAACGTTCTGGATGTCGTCAGGAAGGAAGCAGAAAGCTGTGATTGTCTGCAGATAAGCCACTTCTATTTCTACAGCATTTTTTCTCCAGTTTGAAGTATTATGAATCCTCCAATTTATAGTTAATCCGATCTTTCAATTGCTACGAAACATATTAGCCTTGCCCTAATAAGCGCTGCATTGTGCACCTGTCGTCTTTTAGGCTCTCTATAGCCCGCCTTCCTTTTTTCTCATGCTAATTGCATAATGTCCAGTTGAGCACTGAATCGAACATTTTCCTAATTAACAATCTTTCTTAAGTTCGTAACGGCAAAAACTTCTCCTTTGTAAGCAGCGACTTCAATTGCACAAAGTAGGAATTTATATGACACATTTGCACCGGGTATTAGTACCTGACACGAGAAATTTCCCATGGGGCTGCCGGAAAATCACTCGAGCAGAAATAAAAAGGAGCATTCGAGTCAAATGAAAAAAATGATTCGTAAAGATCCAAAATTTAAAATCAAAAATGTCATAAATAAAAATTGTGGAAATTCGAAACCGGAATTCAGAACTTCTCTATAGCAAAACTGCAATGCTAAAATAGAATCTCTCGAAGATCATGAAAATAATTAATAATTTTAGGGCTTCCAACTCACCCATTCGCTTGGCGGTGGAACTGGCTCAGGAATGGGAACTCTACTGATCTCGAAGATCCGCGAGGAATATCCGGACAGAATCATGAACACCTTCTCCGTCGTGCCAAGTCCGAAAGTTTCCGATACTGTAAGAATTGGGCAGAAGAATTTTTTTCCTGAATTGGCTCTTTTAGGTCGTCGAACCATACAATGCAACTCTGTCAGTCCATCAACTTGTCGAGAACACAGATGAGACGTTCTGCATCGATAATGAGGTGACAGGAATCTAGCGCAAATGAAAATAAACACCTTCTTCAGGCACTCTACGACATCTGCTTCCGCACCCTGAAACTGACCACCCCAACCTATGGTGATCTGAATCATTTGGTATCTATGACAATGTCTGGTAAGCATCATCACGTAATAAGCCAGGAAATTATTGCCAATCCATAGGTGTGACGACCTGTCTTCGTTTTCCTGGCCAATTGAATGCTGACCTCCGCAAGCTCGCTGTGAACATGGTGCCCTTCCCCCGACTTCACTTCTTCATGCCTGGATTTGCTCCTCTCACTTCCAGAGGATCGCAACAATATCGGTAACTTATGATTTGCAAAATAGTAATCGGACAAGCATGATTCTGCAGCAGATAAGTTAGATAGCCAATTTAAAATATCGGCGAATTTGATGCATTCATTCGGCAGAATCAATTGAGCGACTATAGTCCCTTCGCGTAAAACAAGTTTATAACTAGGGACCGTAAATGGTTTCATAAAAATGATATTTTTCGGCACTTTCCTTATTAGATAGCTCAGTTGTAGCGTAACTAAGACATTCGTGAAAGAGGAAATAAAATAAGAATCATTTTTGATCTAAAATGGCACCAAACCAGCCAGAAAAATGAGCACGATTTCATGATACAAACTTTTCGCGAACGCGCGCTTTCTGGAAGAATTTTCTGATGATCGCTTTTTTTATATCATATCGCACTTTGTCGATGGAAGGAAATTGCGGTCCCTACTTATAACAGCCAAATCCACAATAGATTATTTATGATTAGCCTTCGGCTTTATCGTTCATTAAATAAATCTAGATTAGGAAATGGCAAACATTTACTCTGCATTTTCGAAAATTTAGAGAGCAAATTTCAGATCACTGACTGTGCCAGAATTAACACAGCAAATGTTCGATGCGAAGAACATGATGGCTGCTTGCGATCCTCGCCATGGCAGATATCTGACTGTCGCTGCCATCTTCAGAGGACGAATGAGCATGAAGGTATGTGATCACCTCGTCAGGATCGAAAACAAAAAGTCTGCTTCATTAGGAGGTCGACGAGCAAATGCTGAACGTGCAGAATAAAAACTCATCGTATTTCGTCGAATGGATCCCGAACAACGTGAAGACCGCCGTGTGCGACATTCCGCCGAGGGGAGTCAAAGTAAGAAATCCGTGGAAAAGACTAGCCTAAGATAAAATTGTTATCAGATGGCTGCGACATTCATCGGCAACTCCACTGCCATTCAAGAACTCTTCAAACGAATCTCGGAACAGTTCACTGGTAGTTGAAAAGACGACAGCATCTTTTGAACTCAACTCGATTTAGCGATGTTCCGTCGCAAGGCCTTCCTTCACTGGTACACAGGCGAAGGCATGGATGAGATGGAGTTCACCGAGGCCGAGAGCAACATGAACGATCTCGTCAGTGAGTACCAACAATATCAAGAAGCCTCAGCTGACGATGATACTGAATATGACGATCATCACGACCATGACGTGGAGTAAGAAGCAATGAAATCTTAAGAACTCTTTATAATGCCCTCCAAAGGTCTAATCCCTCCTATTACTGTTTAGCTATCCAACGTCATTTTTGTAACTATTGAATTTGTGAAAAATCATTTGATCTCATTCTTGTCCTTCAATGATAAATAAAGAATTTCTCGCGAGTCGCGATCAATTTATTGATATTTTTGATCAGAAAGATTTCAAAGGGTCATTGCTGACTGTGGGAAAAGTGGGAAGAGAATAAAGCCCCATTTTCGGGGTGGGAAGGAAACGCAGATATTGGTGTGGAGATTCAGAGATCTGACGATGTGACGTCATTCAGGCATCAGACTCGTTGACCTCGTTGCACACGAAGGTTGCCGACTTGCTGAGGCGACGGACGAGCGACGGAGTGGAATTGTCGACGGGAAACACATCGCGCGGGGTCATTTCTAGAAGACACGCTTTTTTATCAAATAATGCATGCAAAGATAGTGCAAGTTCATTTCAAATCGAAGGTGAAGTGTAAATTTTGGCATCATCTTTGTTGTCATGTAGCCTACAAGTTTTGCACCTGGTCCACCGTCTTCGACCATCACTGCACTCGTGGAATGAAGCGACGTCGTCGAATCAGAATCTTCGGTGGCATCGTCGTCTTCCGAGTCCGAATCCGAGTAGGTCGATCCGTCACTGTCCGAAGAGGTGTCCAGGGTCAACTCGTCGCCGGTCTTCTGGTCTTCGTCCCGATACGGAAAACTTCCGTTCCATTCAGGGAAAATCGCATCTGCATCGAGGTACGCTGCATAAAAAGCGATTCTTCTTCAAAAATCAGACAATTTTCCACTCACTTGGGAGATTTTCTTCGATTTTTGTCCAGACGTTACCCATGACTGTAGAATCGATTTCGTGAAATGCGAGGTAATGAATCAATCCAGTTCGTAGAATATCTCCCAGTGAACGAAATTCAAATTCGAAGTATATCTCGAAACTCATGTCGTGATTTGTTGCGATAAAGTTGGAGGAAAAGGCAACTTGTAAACTGCATAACATGCGAAATAGTGTGGGAGAGTAAAGCCTATCAGCCAATACCCCCTACACTATTTCATATGTCTTGATGTCGTACGGTTTCCGGATAGCCCCAAAAGCATCATTTTATTAAGGAAACTAAATGTGTGACTATCTTTCCAGACAGACCTAGATAGTGCTTTCGTCAGACGAAAATAAATTGTGGGGGATTGGTCGCGAAGCTGAACATATAGTTATGACACCAAGTCCCAATGGTCAAAATTTAGACTAATCACAGGCTGGAGAGAGGTTTGCTAAGAAAATATACTGGAGGTGGGTTGCAAGGAGTTTCTGATGATTGTCCTCCATAGATCTAATTGCTATAAAATAAATATTGAATTTGACTACAAATTTTTTTTTAAATAAAATATTTTAAAGAATATTTATTTCAGTTACAATTATCTCTCGTTATTTTTGGATGTCCTCGAGAGTTGTTTGTATCGTATGCATTGAAATTCAGTTATTATTTCACATTTTATTGAATAAAAATTTCATATGAAATTTGAGATTATTATAATTAAGCTTTATTTTATGTTAATTTCTCCGAATTCACGCCATTTGTTCGTTTGTGGATCGTATTCCTCGATTGAGTTACAAAAATTTCCATAAAAAAATCTGCGAAATCCAAGTTGACAAATATTTGGTATAAAGATATGCAAAATCTCAACTCACCCTCCGATTGCATACAATTTCCCGTTAGTGACAATGAGCGAATGATGATATCTTTCATAATTCATATCAGCGATTCGAGAAATTCGACTGTCAACTGGAGCTGAGGGGTCAAAACATAGACAGGATTTGAATACATTACCACTAAATATATAATGATGCATTATTTATCATACAAAATTAACAACCAGTATCCTCCAGTTATGTAAATTCTTCCATTTAGCGATGCAACTCCGAAATAACCTCGTCTTTCTGGAATCTCTCCGATTTCAATCCATTCCCGTTCGTCGTCTGATAATCGATATATCTTATCACCATATAATTCACGATCGACAATAACTGAATATTCATAATTACAATAATGAATATGCTATAATGTGACCGTATAAAATTCCATCGCATGTTATTGTTTGAACATCACTAATTGGAAGAGGAAAGGCAGGTCCTGTTTGCCACTTTCCATCTATTAAAACCTGAATGAATTATTTCATGGACTTTCATTCGATCTTCTCACATCAACTCGCTTCGCATATTTGTATGTTTTAGGATCCCTTCCACCCAAATAATACAATTTTTCTTTGTAATAAGCCATAGATGCACATCTACGCCATTCAGGAGGATTTGGTCCTGCAAAGAATGCAATAAAATTAAACCAATCTGTTGGTTTTTGTAATGCTACCTCTGCTGATTTGTCGAGTATCCAGGTCAAATATTTCAAAGAGTTCTTTTTCACTGTTCAATGCAAAAATCTAAAATTTACAAAATTGGTAATGACAAATAAAATCATCTACCTTATCTTTTGTAGTTGCTACTTCATATGTTAATAAATAATTAGTAAATTTAGTCATGTAATCAACAGAATTAGTATGCAAATCAAACAGACAGATTCTTCCTTCATAAATTTTGTCGTTTTTATAATGCACTAAATACTAAAATTAATTTTCGTTTATACAAGAAATATTTTCCTACGATAGAATAAAGTTTTCCTCTCGAGCGCTATCGGTAGATATTTCCTGATTATTTGCATCGTCCGTTTATTAGTCCAAGCCAATTGTCCCAGATCTTTGAATTCGGGATATTCGCAGATCAACAATATAATTTCGACTGGCAAATTGGCTAGCATCTTGTTAAGAGACCTAAAAAATCACCATAGTATTATTTCAAAATGGAAACAGTAAAATAGTATTGATTGAATGAAAAGGGTGCGGGTCAAGTTCTCCAGTTTTTTCTCTAACGTCATACTATTTTCACGAAAAAAGTGAGGAGACTTGAACCGCACTCAAACGACGCAAATGCACACCTCGTATTTCAAGGCTACTAGTTACTAAGTAGTTTCCATGATTACAACATTATGATATCACTTCTATTGCTGTTGAAAACCTGTTCAATTTCAAGATGAGTTATTTGGAAGATAGGGGATTGTTCATAACGTTCATTCGCACTGATGATA
This sequence comes from Diploscapter coronatus, assembly GCA_964036155.1. Lineage (NCBI taxonomy): Eukaryota > Metazoa > Nematoda > Chromadorea > Rhabditida > Rhabditidae > Diploscapter > Diploscapter coronatus. The sequence goes on along the minus strand of OZ038422.1, from coordinate 82,720,044 downwards.
CATAGTCTGATAACAACTGAGCTATTGAAATTTTTTTTTCGATATTTGGTTCATTGAAAATGTATTCATATGCATCCAAGTTACAAGCAGATATCTAGCATAAAATATACTTTATTATATATTTTTCAAGCTCAACTTTTGTAGTCGAAGTATTTCTACGACAGTCGATTTTCACGCACAATTCTTGGACGTAAATTTGGTCAGTGAGTTTTTCTTTAGAATACTGTATTGTATAATATTTATCCATTGAATTACAAAAGCTTCCATGGAAAAAGTTAGAGATGAATTTTGAAATGTGAAATTTTTTTTCTTCCGGAATGTTTGAAATAAAATTTCGCAGTTTAGTTTGCATTCGACGCTGATTTCGATTGAGAAATTCGAAGAATCGAAGTGATTCTTGATAATGAAGATTAGGTGTTGGCCTTCGATCTGCCTCATTCATCAACACATTTCGGCCTCTTGTAGTTACCACCCTCTTTTTATCAGAAAGGAGGGTGGTGACAGTAAGAGGGTAGTGAACTACAGTGAGCCCACATTTTCGAGGATAGGAAGGTACGAAAATTCTCATTTTTAATCTATTCATTCGTTACTCGATTGTTATATTGCATTGGTCTCCTGAGATACTTGTATTCAGCTAAAATTTCAATTGTAAGTTTTATTTTTTTTATTGAATTTATGCCATCATGCTGACATGTCATTGATTTCTGGCGCGGTACAAGTATCTTCTCGCCTTGTCTGCAAACTGCCATCTGCCATCTGGCTTCTGCCTTCTCGTCGATCGCAACTCGATCAAATTCTCCCTCTTCCCTCTCTAATCTCATTCTCTAACTCTCTTCAACTACCTCTATCTCTCCTCAATTCTGCCCCGGGCGCCATCGCCATGCATCGAATGCAGAGGGAGAAGCCATCAGGTTTGATTGAAGAAAGGCAGCGACTGTCTTAGAGACGGAATTAGAGACAAACTGTTAGTTGAAGGCAGAAAAAAGTGAGAGGGGAGATGAGATGCTAAAGATAAGTAAGCGAGAAGGAGGGAGAGAATGGAATATTTCCTACTTGTTGGTCTTCTTCAGCTTCACTTACAGCCTGGCGCGATCTCCATCCATCCATCCTCTTCCTTCACTGCCTCCCCCTCCCCTATCCGACTTATTCGATCCGCGCATTATCGAATCCTTCCTTCTCCTTCCAGCTTCGCGAAAGAATCAGACAATCCCTCTCTTCTCTGCCTGTTGTCTCTCTACATCTCTGTCTCTCCTCTCTCGTCGATCCATTAATTCTTCCGATGAGGCGATTTTTCACGTATCGATCGTGTCGTGTCGATTTTCAGCCAGCTTTTCTTTATGTCTTCAATTTCATCCTAGAATCAATAGATTAGATTCCACGACTTCGGAACCTTCTCAATTGCTTATTTCCCAAGGCTAATCCAGTTATTACTGTTTTGTGGCGGCATTTTGGCAACAGCTTCCTTTCTTTTTGCGTACTACTTCGTTTCTAGGAAGCGATCGTTTTTACTCGCAGACTTGCCGTAGAAAACGGGCAGGTATTGGTAGTCGAACAGGAAAGCGCTGAGATCGAATAAGACGAATCGAATCTCGCGCTTTCCGCAGGCATATCCCCTAGATGTTGTATCTGTGTCTTCTTCTCTGTCTCTTCGCAACTTCCCTACATTTTCACTTTTTTCTCGCTGCCTGTCGTCTCTCGTCAGCCTGCATTAGAGACTGTGTCCCTCTGCTACTGCTGCTTATTGCATCTCCGTTTCATCTTCTTTCTGAATATGCAATTGCGACAATTCAAACAACAGCTCCTTCTTTCGTTTCTTCTTTTGTTCTTGTTCTATCGGCTTTTTATATCTCCATTCGTGAAATCGATTAGCTTCCTGTATGCAGCAGTGTGCGGCAGTGCACATCCAGTTGTCTTCCTTCTCCTTTCCTCTTTAGGTAACATTCCATCTCACTAACTGTCTGCTTCTATATCTGTATCCAATCCAAATCCATCTATATCCTTCCCTGCCTGCCCCACTTCTGTCCCCTACCTTCAACTAACTGCTCTCATATTTTCAACCTCCCTCCCTTCCATAAGAGGATGATCTTCTTCTTCCACTGCTTTATTGGCCACTCCCCGACTCTCACTTACCATTCACTCATCCACCTTTCCATCCTTCATTCACTCTCCCCATTTTCCCATTTACTTCCTCAAAACTCACTTCTTCGCTTTATTACTTCAACCTTTTTCTTGCATATTTTATGCTCAATTGTAGGCATTAGATCAATTAGATCATAAAGTTATTTATTTTATTTTTATTTTATCGTCTTTCATTACATTCTGGATTTCTCAATGGGCATTTAGGCTAGAATGGATTATTTGAGTGTCAAAGCACAGCAGTGCCAAGTTGATCTGTCTGTAGGAACCTAATTTATGTCGCCAGTAGACTTCGAAGAAAAGTCCATTCGGTTCACTATTCTATCTTCTTCGAACATCGGACACTTTTTTGGTTTAGATATTTTTCTGGTACTCTAGAAATTCGGCGTGATGAATCTTTTGGTAAAAATTAGACAATAATGAAGTGAACTGGCAATCTGTTAGACAATTGCTTGTTCTTTTCTCGCTTTTATCCGTTCATATTTTCCATTTTTTGAAAATTTTAGTGTGGAATATTGCTGCATCCGGAAAGATTTCGGTCCAATCAAATAGCGAATTGAATACTTCGATTTGCATGGATGGAATTCGGATTGACATTAACTAGTTTTGCAACAAACAGAATCACTAGAGCGCTATGAATTTGCGACTATTTTGGCACTAGATTCAGCTATGACTTTCATCCATGCATATTCCTGCAATGTAAAAAAAAAAAACAATATTCATTCTGATCAAAGTCAGGACCATACGAGATGAAATTGACAGAATTTTTCGTTACAAAAACTAAATCTTTCAAAACTATTAGAAAAGAGAAAAACTTTTACAAATGAAAACGAAATTTTATATGTGTAGTTCATCTTTATATGAATTCATAAGTTCTAAATAATACAAATTCACCTCCGAATTTTTATCCTTTATTACTTTCAATTTATTAGCTCTTTAAAATTTCGTCATGAATTTTGTTCTTGTGATTTGCGATCATCAAATAACTCCGTTTGACAAAGGTCATCACAATAGTTTTGACTGGCTTTTTCTCGTCTTCTTGCCCCATTCGTGCCCATTCAACCCTATTCATGTCCTGTTTTCCCATTTTACCCCTGTCGAAATGTCAGCTACCGGCGACGCTTTGTCTGTTGTTTTTATTACGTTTGACATTGTCTTTTGCTTCAGAATTAGAATTAATTGTGGGACAAAAACCCGCTATCATAACAATTTACCCTTTTGGCTTTGAGAACCACGCACCTTCATTAGCAGAATTAGACAGGAAATTGACATTGACCAGAGTTTTTTTATCTCGCAAAATTGTAATAGTTCGCTAGGTAAATTTTTATGCTGGGCATTAAGAAGTGTGTACCACCTTCAGATTACTAAACATAGCTAAAGGCTAGAAGAGAAATTAGTTTTGTTTTAGGTATTTAAGCGCACCTTATAAAGTTGAAATCTTACGGTTTCGACTATTTTCCTCATCTTCGCGTTCATCTAACATAATTTAAATTTTAAACCAATATTCTGAACTTGATCTTCTAGTCTTCTAAGAATCAGTGGCAGTTTCATTATGCAAACTTTATCGTCATCAAGTCATGTTTGTCCGTATAGTATCGCTCTATTGACAAATTTAGGTTAGTATCGAACTATGCAGATAAATTAACGATATTAGATTATCAACATAAAATTATTAGGTTCGATCGTCTTAGTTCGTGTTTTAATAGCGTGAAGCAGGGTCTTATTTCGATTTTTTGATTATCTATTCCCAATTCTGAAAATTATGAGACTGATTGCTACCTAATCTCAACTTTAAAATAAGATAAAGATCCGAAGGTTGAGAATTCATCAGTGTTTGTATATGATTTCCGACCCTCCTAATGTGATCAGATCTGGGTAGAATTTAGCTGAATTGGCTTGGATGAGTTGAAGCTGACAATATGATGCCATGTTTTAACCATATAAGAAAAATAAGAAATTAATAATAGTGGTAGTGTTGTTGCATTTCTATTTCTTGTTTGTTAGTGGAATTTAACAAATGATTTACTATTTGAATATGTCGGATCATGGGTGTTAGGTGTTGGCTTAGGCCACCTTGGGGTGAGTCCCGTAACCCAAAGGCTTTAGGTCTTAGCTAGAAGCTACGCTATCAGATTCGCTCCCCCCAAATTATTCGTATTTTCTGCTTATAAGCCCTTAGCATTTACGAAACAGTTAATAGAAGAAAGATAAAAATATTAACTAAATCTGATTGACGAAATAAAGAAGATGAATGGGAAAGGAGAATTGTTTCGATGATTTTAAGAAAAAGAATTAAGGCAAATATTTCCTTCCAAACCATGTCGGGTATGGCTGAAGACGCATGCTCGTGCATTCCATGAATTACCTTTCCGAACTTTTGCTTATCACTGTACCATTCACCTTCTTCACAGGTACTCGATTTCGTTTTATTTTTCTCGAATCAGGTTAGGTTGATTTATTTTCTGATCAATTAACAGCTCTGAAACGAGTGTTTTCCGACATCGTGATTACTAATCAATCATAATCTTTGGATCGTTAGATTAGATTTTAACGAATTTTTCTCATGAAGATCAGCTAATTTCTGGTGATGATTCCTCATCAATTGGCATATTCAGATGTCAGTTATTGCCTTTTTGACCAAACTAACCCTTCACCGATTTGTTCGAATGTTACGATGGGTGACCACAAGGAGAAGTAAACGAATGAAGAAGTGAATGGAATGGTTAGGGAATGAGTATGCGAAAGGAAAGGGAATGAGACTACACTGGTTTACTGGTTTGGAACAGGGGGCCGACTGCCGACTACATGCAAATGTTGTCCATAGTCGGACAGATTGGCAGACTCAGGCAGATGAAGAAACTGCCCATCCCATTTTCGGATTTTAGGCCACTTAGAGCGATTTTAATTGCAGGGGAACTCTTTTGACTCCCAAATCTTAATCTTCACAGTTCGTCTTTCTTTTTTCCGATTTCTTCTCTAAGTCATGAAGTGAACGCCCTAACTATGACAGTTGCAGTTGTTTGTCGCTGAATGACTCTAGATGATTGATGATAAGCAGAAGCCAATTCGCTCACAACCGTTTATCATGACATCTACCAGTCATAGAAAAAAGGGGATGAGATGAAGTGAAAATTCCCAAAGTCACAATCAGAATTAGGGGCATCTTGAAATTCAAAAATTTGCCAATTAGGAAGTGAAATTCACTTTTTCCGTGTTTGAAATCGGAATCTAAATTTCAGGTGACCCTGAGAATAACCTTTAATATAATGTTCTTAAAAGTCCGTATCATATCAGGATTTGCTTAAGTCGAAAAGCGTAATCTCTTCGTTCATGATAGGAAGACGAGGCTAGAAATGTCGATATTCTTTCCTTCGCATACTTTGACCGATCCTATTGATTTTTGCCTCTGCCTTCACTCTTCATTGTATCATCTGAGGAATGGAATGCATTTATGCCTGTGTTTGTATTATTTCATGCCATTCACAATTTTCAAGCTTGGATCAAATGAACTGTAAAGATGTGATTCATCATCGGTCTTCTCGTTTTCTGCTGATTCTTGAACCTTGATGCTGCCAAAACAGGGCTATTTACATAGTTGCATAGATGCAGGATAGCGAGCAAAGGGGATGAATCGTAGCATTTAATCTTATAGCCTGACTGCGCTGGTAGAATGCAGAGCTGTGTGGAATTTGGAATTTTGAAAGTTCGAAATCGGAATTGAATTTTTTTCAACAATTTTGACTGAATGCAGGACTTTGTAAGATTTTAGGGTTTCAAATTTTTAAAAAATTTAGAATCGATACCACGGTAAAACTGAATTCAGATCTTCTCCCGATTTCTGTTATATTCTATTAGCTCCTAATTCCCGTTCTGAAATTTTTGAGATTCATATTCCCGCTGTTTTACTGAATTTCAATTTGATCTCGTCAATTACTATAGTTGAGTCTATCCTGGAATCCAAATAAACCCACTGAATCTGAATCCCAAACAGCTTTAGTGGTATGCACTTCTCAGAATTTAACCTCCAAGAGTGCGTGTGAGTAAGCAGGTGGATTGGCTCGTGCTGATTAGCTGATGCCTTCCTGACTTATTGCCTTGACTGCTGTTTACCGTTTCACTCACGCGCGCGCCACTTGACTCGATTGATCAGGTTATTTAAATGAGTGAAATCGAAATCGAAGTCGAAATCCTGCGATTAGGCTGCTTGACCTTGGGACTCTAGGTCTGGGGGCGGTGGTTGCCTGCCTGTCTTCAGCCTCTGCCAGCCAGCCTGTCAGCCCACCTTTTTCCCTTCCCCTTCTCGTTCAGCTTCTGCCCTTCACTCTATCAGATCCCCTCTTTAACATCCTCTCCCCTTTCTGCCCTTTTTCCCCCTTCTTCAATCTTCCCTCCTCTCACTTTCACAGCCTTCAAACAGCTTCGTATGTTTCCCTTTTGCCGACTGCCGATCTGCCTCGGTTCCATTTATTGATGAAAGTGAAATCTGCCATCTCTTGCGATGGAGGGATATCATTATTAACTAGATTTGAGACGTTGGGATTGAGAGACCTCGAAGAATATGCGATTTACCTTACAGTGCTAGTTTGATCAGGTCATTCGATGAGCGACTCCTCTTCGCTTACTACTCATAACTGAGTCATTTCCTATTTTTATTTCCAACTAACCACATATTACAACGTGATTTCCCTCATAGAGGACATCATAGTTTTACTCAACTAGCCTCTGATAGAGGCAGATTCACTTTCGCCCCCTAATCAATATCTTTCAAGCTTATCATTGTTTTACTGGTTCCGTATTCAGTATCTGTATTCTGATACGCGTTCTAATATTATCAGTTTTCATTCGTTCAAAAGCATCTCTCAAATTAGCGGTCGCCTATTTTCCGATCGTCAATTTCTATTGTCTTCCTCTATCGGTAGTTCTAATTTCCGTTTCGCGTTTCGCTTTGTTTGAATTTGGCAGTTATTCTTCTTCTTCTTCTTTTTCTTCTGCTTCTGCTTCTGCTTCTGCTTCTGCAAATTGTCATCGGTGAATGAGCTGTTGTTTCTGTGTTAGTGAATCGGTGAATTTTCGTTCTAATATAAATTTCCCGCTTGACAGTAGCAGGTGGTTGTTGTTGTTCGGTAATTGGCTGCATTGTAAGACATTTCGGTGATGACAGGGAAAGGCCGATGATGCAGTTTGTAGTCGTATTCAAGAAGAAATCGTCGGGTCTCGAGGTCTCCACACCTCAGCGCTTGAATGGGCGGTCCCAGCCCTGTCCTATACCTCTTGTCCACTACAACTATTGTCATTTCCCATTGGTTCTCTTGCCACTCTTATCGTCACTCTCATTGTCAATTGTCACCCCTCAGCCCACCTCTTCAACCTTCCTACCGCCCAAGCCATTGTGTGTTCATCAATGCAGCTTACCCACTCTATTCTCGACATTTCTATTTCTTTTGTAAACTACAAACGATCGTATAATTAACACGTTCTATTAATTGTAGTTACAATACGCACTTGTTTTAGCTTATGACGCATTTAGATTATGAGTGTGATTTGTGTTCGCTATCTAAAAGTCAACTAATTCCCTTCTTGTCTGTAAATATTTAAAGCGATTTTCATTTGACTTATCATACTTGATAATTCTTGATTTGTCTAGGAGGATATGATGCTATTCGTCACGGTCAGGCTGATCTTCTCTAAATTACTTTGCGTAATTGTTTAACGCTTTAGTTATGAATAGTGACAAAGTTGAATTAAGATCGTGGTTCGACAAATTTATATTTCGACGATTTTTGTTCAATTCTGATTCTGAATTTTCAAACCTCAATTCTGTCACGTCATCGCTCCTAAAGCGATCTACTGACCATTTCAAATCCTCAAGATTTCAATGTAACTTCTCAATCTTTCAATCTGCCGGTTTGCCAGTCCGCGAGTTGTAGATTTGCCTTATCCTTCTGATGTCCTGTTTCAAGTCGGATAATCGGTTGTAATGTGTGTTTTTGCACTGAGATTTAGTCATTTTGATGCAGTTCGATCGTTCATTTATGTATTTATGCAGTCAAACCTGCAGTGTCCAGTGCCATTTGCCAGTGGTTGTTGCCCAGTTGCTTGCTTGCTTTTGCCAGTCATTTTGCAGTTCTTCCTTCGACCATTTGCATTTCTCTACCCACACACGCAGACCATTCGGCTTTTATGACTATAGACTTTCTCACATAAACAAAATGGCAGAGTGACAGAGGAAGCGTCGATTAGATCAAATTAGCCATGTCATTGCGTAGTGCCATTGAATTGAACGAAATGGAAAGAGAAAAACGCGGTCATTTTTGGATTTACTCTTCATTACTATTACCTTTAAAAATCTTATGGGTGCACAATTATAAACGCCCCATTTTCTGAATGTCAAAGAAGAGATGTGAACTAGAAGAATAAGATTAGAAAGCCATCTTTCCACCATTGTTCGTCTCTGAACTTTCAAACAACCATATTCTCGACTTCTGTTCGTAATACATTATTTCATTGTTGACATTTTTATGCATCTTTGCATTCATAACCATTTCTTTTCTGGCGGAAATGTTGAGCTCGAGCATTATTTTCAAAATTTTACTACCAGAGACATGCGGAACATTTCGGAGAGAGATTACGCGTTTTGTTTTTAACCTGTCAAATTTTAGGCACAATATTGAAAATATCAGGGTCAAGGACGAGCAAGGAGCCTCTACCTCTTCTCTTCTTCCTTTATTTTTTTCATACTATGAAAAACTACCTAATATTTATATTTATTCAAATTAATGTATTAGTCACGGTATTCGCACAAAGCGTCGCAAGTAAGTCAATTTTTGCATAATGAAAACTTGGCCCTTTATTTTCCAGATAGCTTCTTCCAAGAAGATGGGACATATCCTGGATTTGTTACGAGGATAAATCGAAAAGTCGGCATCAAATCTAAGTCAACCATTGATTTGCTGAATTTAGGCATTCGACTTAGCAGCAGAGCATTTGAAGGACCGAGTCTCGAAGTTTATGCAAGTTGATGGGCTCAGCTTCAATATTTCCGCACCCATCACTAATGAGGTATATTTTAAAGATGCTTTATGATGAGAGGATCAGACGAAAATAGCTATTGCATTTCGGCAGAGATAAAAACTGAAATAGTCAAACATTTTCGAAAGAATCAAATTTTTACTCGGCTCGAGTTATGATTTGGACGTTTCATTTTATGCCGAAATTTCGATCTCAGTTCAGTGTCTGAATTGATAAAAAAACTAAATCAAAATTTAATTTATAAGAGAAGTATTGATTGAATTTAAGGTGAAATTCACATTATCGTCTAGTCGACTGTTGTCATTCGATGAGGCCAACTTCCAGTCGCGAATGGTCATCATTCCAACTAAGGGATTATCATGGACGGTAGGCAATGGCTATGATTCAGCATTCTCATTAGTAATCTAAAGTGATTATGCCATAAATTGCATGACGGCAGCTAAACTTCTTTGAAGATAGAATTCTTCTAACACGTAAAACATGTCTATGATCAACTTTATAGCTGACAGCTTCTGAAATTCAATAGATAACATGCATCTGATGTAAAATTGAAGTTTCATAAAATCAGCCCTTTATGATTCTTCAATGTCTCCTTGCCTAATTATAGGGCCATCATTTATCTTGCCCAATTGCTTTATCTTTTCTAATAACAACCATTGTTGAATGCAACGTTTGAGGGTTCAAATCTAAACGTGACTGCGCTAGCTGCATTCCGAATGCACACTCCTCAAGGTGACATCAACGGGAACGTGCCTCTGTCATTCGACAGGACGAATGTCGAGTTGCTGCTCTGGACGGGCATCAACCAGGACGGCCATCTCAAGACCGACCTCATCACCTGCAAAGTAGGGCAATAGGACATTAGTCTGCTAAATCGAAAACCGGAATATATTCTTCGATCATTCAGGTGGCTGCCAATAACATGCAATTACGATTCACCCCCGGAGATGCGTCGCTTTTGGCCAACTACCTGCCGCATATTCACAATCTCGTGCGACAAACCATTGAGCAGGTTGGCAGTATATCAAAATCGATAGTTGATAATATTGACAAATCTAAAGAAAAAACCACAAACATAATGGATAAGACATGGTATACTTTTTTGAAAAGATTCCCCATTCCATTTAGTTTTTTTTCTTTATTGTATGAGACTAGAACCGATTTTTCTGGATGTATATTATAAACCTTTGCGAAACGATTGATTTCTAAAGTTGCCGCTATTATTGTGATTTAGGTGGTGTGCCCTTCATTCCATGCGGAATTAGTGCCAGTGATCTCGAATCGAGTGATGAACACCCCATTGAGTGCAGCCCTTTTCGATCAGTACTTCATCAATTATGCTCTGCTAGGTAAGTGCAAAGTAGATCAGGATCTTCAACGATTGTAGATTCAGGAGGCGTCGACTTTCGAGAGGACGCCGTGTATCTGAGACATCGGGGAAATTCGTTCGGCATTCTGAGACAAGGTAGGAGATTTTTTATGATTGAGAAAATATGCTTTTGTCATCACTGGAAGAATTGTATTGAGAAGAGTAACTATGATTTGAGGAGTGATTTTTGATATAAATCCATAAGTCATATTTTCACTACTTGCCGTTCAATTGAGCGGATTATGGCAAATGATTGCTGAAAGATAATTATCGACGTGTCTCTCAATCGCCGATTTCGTGTTCTGACTGATAATTTTTTCTTTTGGATTTGTAATTTATTATCTCCCATGATTGGATGATTCTATCATTTGATTCATGAAAGTCAATCGATTTGTATGAAAATTTGTCAAGAAAAATTATAAATTACCTGCTTCAAAATGATTTTCCAACAATATCAGGTCGAACCCGGCTGAACGATTTCCGACTTCCGTTCCGCAGCCCTCCCCTGGACGTGAGTCCGAATCTGACGGCCAGCGAGCACATGCTCGATTTCTATCTCTCCAACTACACCATGGCATCTCTCCTATTTTGGATGGATCAATACAAGTAAACTTGTTGTAATATAATATTTAGAGAAACCGAGTCAATTTTCGGAATAATGCGATCCCGATATCCAAAACAGCGATTTTTGAGTTTTTGGGGAAGTTTCCAACTAAAAAGTTTGAAAAAAAAACTCATATTATATTATACAAAAACAATTTTCCATGATTATCAATTAGGAATCCGGTCAGATAGGTCGGAAAAGTGGTGATAAATTTCTAATGCATAATTCGAATGCCAATTTTGGCATTTCTAACCATATTCTTCTTTCTAATGATTTTCAGAACTTTCGACTATGAAATTAGTCGAACCGCACAGAATAACACGCAACTTCAAGGATACCTGAAGACTGAATGTGCTTCTGGAGATATCTGCGCTGGAACTCTGTTCCCAGGTAAATTGATCTTCGTAATTGGAATAGTAGTGAAGATCGGTTTGCATTCTTTCTAAAACGATGAAGACCAGCTTACAAACTTTGTTCGAGCTATCACTTTCTAACGAAAACCGTATAAAACCGAAAAACCCGTAAAGAAATGCTAAGACACTTTCTGAATTTATAGTTTTTAGCTCTTGGCGCAAGATTCCCTAACGGTGAAGTCATTATCAAGTCACACACTATCACTTATCCAAAAATGACGATCAAGAAGAACAATGCCACTATCTACATCGATTCTCGAGTTGACGCTTTCGTGCAGGTAATCATTATGTTAATATCGTTGATTGGAGAGAGAAAACCAATATTAATACTTTCGACAAATATTTGTGTTTTCTTACAAAACGCTCAAATTTCATATTTTTAATTCACCATCGGGACTGCTTTTAATTCGTTTAACTGTAGGGAAAAATGGGTTCGACTCAAGTTTGAGAGTATTACAAGAAAATTCGAGTTTCAAGCTATTGATCATTCAACAGCCCTGATTAGGGCTGCGCGAAATCGAAGTTTTTTTTTTCGAAATTTTAGAAAAGACAGAAAAGCGAAATGATCGATACACTAGTGTGGAGAGAGAGGATAAAAGGAAAAATAAGTACACTTGAGCTTCGCACAGCCCTGATCCTGATTATTAGTAATCATCGTTCGATAATTTATTATCAAAAATGACGACTTGATTTTTAGCAAGGCGATCGAGTCCGTCGCTTTCTGACAGCTTCAATGAATGCCGATGTCAAATTGGAGAAGGTTCGCTTCACGAACTACGTCTTGCACGCGGATATGCACATCGAAAAGTTCAAGATATTCGAGGTCAGTCAATGTTTCCAAATACTTAGAAAATAGAATAAAAAATATAAATGTGTAGTGTGGAGAGGTTATTTTAACATATATTTGTTTGTATGGTGAGGTCAGGATAGGTTCTAGTAGAAGTTATTAGAAGTAGAAAGCTATATTGTATGGCTCTATGATAGATTTAGTAAGACCCACAGAGATAGAATGATACTGATTTTATGTAATATTTCACAGACTAATAGGCATGTCTAGTGATATAGAAGTTATAATAGTGATGAAAATGATGGAATTTTAGGAAAATATATTAAATATTGATTTCTAGAAATATCAGAAACAGTCAATTTGAGGATTTGAAATTTTTACAGGTAGCCTCACTCGTGGATGGAATTGATGAAGGGTCATTGGAATTCCTCGTCAATGCGCTAACAGAGCTGATTCTAAATGAGGACATGTCCAAGAAATTGAAAGGAGGTAGAATTTATGTAGGATTAATTGGAGAAAAATAATACATGAAAAACAGTATGTCGTAAAATGCTAAATTTGATGACTATCTCACAATTGTGTAATGAATACTTTGAGTCAATCTTGTCAGGTATATATTTTTCTCAATTTATCGAAAGACAACGATAGAATTTGAAACTTATTTCATTCTACCAAAATAACAATTTAGGAATTCATCTGCCTATAATCTTCGACTACGACCAACACTCATCCGAAGTTATGTTTGAAGAGGGCAGGATACGGTATGTGTTTCCATAAATTATAATCTTATTATATTTGTTTCGTTCTTTAGAATATCGACAAATTTCTGTTTCGGGGAAAAATGTAAAGCGCCGATTCCCATTTCTGAGCAGAAGGATAATAACGCTGACTATTACGACAGTGTTGGATAAGCGACTTTCATCCATTAGAAATATTCAATTAGAAAACCCTTTCATTTGAATGATCTCTGAGAATATCAATAATGTGCAGAATAATTATAAATTCAATTCTTTAGATTTTTTCTTAGGTATCATAAATTGTTATGCACATTGCTGATTTCGGTATGATTGTCCGTTAGAACGCTTTCTCTTGTAATGAGCGGTGAAACTCATGTTAATGGCCATTTGACTTTCTGATTTCAAAATACAGTGCAGTGGCGCTCTAAAATTTAGAACATTCTATGATTTTTAAATTTCGTTCACCCACTTTATTCTACGAATTATTACAATCGCCCTTGTTTCGTTAGTCTCAGTTCATTCAGAATGATAGCATCAGTTATTTAAAAATCACGCATTGTTCTAAAGTTCTATTCGCCACCGTAATACATAGTTCTTTCACTTTGGTCTAATTTTGTGTTCCTAATTTAATTCACTATCATTCTACTCCATATCTGTATATAATTCTCGAGTTGCGTGACTGTATCCTCACTTTCTTCATTAATTTCACTTATTCGACAGTCTTTGCAACGTGTAGCTTTTTATTTTCACTATCTTCATCTTGGCATCTTGGAAAATTCGCAATTTTGCAACTTGAAAATATCGTTGAAAAACCAGTGCTCTCTAGTTTTTCATAAATCCAAATGCTATTCATCAAGCTGAAAAGACGAATTTTCGAATACTCCTTCTTATTACCTTTTCTGTATGTGTGTTTTTGTACAAGTCTGATTTCCCTTGCCGTTGACTCTTTCGAATGTCTGATTTCTTGTTTTCATTGCGGGTGACCACTCATTTATCGTTAACTTTGTGCTAGAATTGTTATTACCGTATGTCATTCTAGTTTAATAATGCATAATTTTATAGTTTTGTTGATGAATTGCAGTTTTATCTGGTCTTTATTATCATTAGTAATTACAAAATGAATGCTTTCAATAAAGCATCAAAAACCTCAGCACTTATCCTGGTTGCAGAAAATTATATGCACTTTGTTAGGTTAAGAATCGTTCCGGAAAATGTCGATTCTTCCGTTCAAAATCAACTTCTATTTTATTTGTTTCTCATCAAAGCCCTTAGTTACCCCAGAATGCGTCTTTCTGAACAAAAAATAACAACAAAATATGATTCTCGTGAACCGTTTGCGCCCTCTACGTTTAGCTTATCGGTTTTGGCCAATTCACTCGGCCAAAAATGATTTTTATTGAATGCTTTTCTTTACTAATGTTTCAGTTACATTGAATTTGATTATTTGGAGTGGGAAATTGCTGAAAGCTGAATTTTGCAAAACCATTTGCAGTCCCTGTGCATAATTCAGTGATTTACCCTATTTATTGTTCTTGAAGTGTTTCATAATTCCGACACAATCTCTACATTAATATGAACAACGGAAGCATGAACTTAAAACCATTTTATCTCAGCCAGCCTCAAACCATAGAATTTATTTGAATCACGAAATAAACCCAATCTTCTAGAATTTCTATTTTTACCATCCAAAATTACAGACTGCGTATTGTTTGTTAGTCGATTTGTCATCGAGCATTATTTATTTGTGCCGCTATTTTCTACGTATATTTCACAATACGGCAATGTTGCATGATCAATTTCTTTTCTTCTGATATTGCTCATCAAAAATTGACAAATATCGCGACGATCGTTTTCGTTTGAGTAATTGTCTCGTGATCATCGCATTCTATACAAAGTTGCGCTTCCTTATGTATCATTACAATTATTTTGAGCATAATAGGTGAAGAATTATATTGTTGTGGAGCTTATAAATACAAAATTTTCAAGCGTGCATTTAGTCGCGCGTTATCAAACCTCGCAAATTTCTAGCCGTATTTTTGAGCCATGAATAAATTCCTTCTTACCTTGCTCATTCTTGCCGTCTACAAAGTCAGGTTGGTGAAACTAGTCGTTTTTAATCTACTAGACATTCATCGATTTTGATAAGTAACAGACCTGTTCGATTCGATCAAATCAGACGGATCGAATCATTAAATATCAAAATTGGGATAGAACTGAAATGTTTGAATTGCATCATTCGAATCGGATCATAAATCTTCCATTCCGTCAACAAGCGTGATAATTTGTAAAATTTAGCTCCCAGAATCTGTTCGACTCCTTGTCGAATCCGAATCCGAATCCGAATCCGGATCCGGATACCGATCTCACTGAGGGATCAGGAACGAAATTCCCTTACGTTGAAACGGTTCCGTACACCCCCGAGGAACTTGAAGTAGGATTTTTCCTTCATAGTCCTGAATTTTCATTTGTAAGCAAAGTCGTACAAATCTTTAGTGAAGTAGCATAAATTTAATCGTATCATTCCTGCCTCCGTTTTATCATCAATGAAATGCTTTGTGGCAATACCATTCTTATTGAAACATAGTCGGATATGCCCTTTGTTCTAAGTATTTTTCTCGCAAAATATCCATATTTCATTTCTGGCAAGGAAGTATTCGGACTAAATTTTATGATTCAGGAAATAATTGCTAAAGCTATCGAGAAGATGGAAGAGCAGGATAGGGAACTGAAGGAGACGCTTGACGCTCTAAATTCTACGACCAATGGATGAAGCTGCACTTATTAGGATGTTCACACTGACCTTCACAAAGGCCTCGCAACCAATGTTCTCATAAATTGTGCTTTCAAGCAACTGCCTTCTTAAGAAATTTATATTCAGGCCATTTGTTTCCATAAATTAAAAAAATATTCTCTTCTGAAGAATCAGTAGAAGTGACATAAAAAGTCATAAAATAGAATAAAACAAAGTTTAAGCCTTCTGAAAATCTCTCCAAATCACTCGCCATAAAATTTGTAGACGTTGAATCAGAAATAAATAAAATTTGAATCGTTTGATTAGAGACCGCAAACACAGTGCACACTAATTTTAACTGCTCGTTAACTCCCATATATAATTTTTCCCAAAAGTCATTTTAAAAAATGTTTCTTTATAATAGTCAATTCAGATCGTAGAGTACGAATCTGTGATGCTATTTTTGCTAACAATTTTATGTTAAACTCATGCTAAGCATGAGCTCTTCTCTTATTTTTACTATGAGCTTTTAAAAAGTCTAGCATGAACTTTGGAGCGTTGAAAAAGTGCATTTTATAGGTTCTTTTTTAATTATATGGCAAAAAAGTTTGAAACTCGAACTTTATCTCTATATAAAAATTACCCCGAATTATATTGAAATAGCTCTTGTAAGGGTAAGTTCAAAATGAGTGCCAATTTTGGCCAAGATGAGGTCATGCTAGTCAATTATTTTGGATAATTTTTACATATTCGAAAACTGATACAAGACGAGTTGAATCATGTAAAATTTATGAAGATTGCCCAATATTTTTTCCATTTTTTAAACTTTGAAAAAAGTTATTTTCATGTTATAGCATGAGTTCTAGTTCGACTTAAAATTCGTGCTAAAGGTCGAAAAATACCGCCACAGGTTATTGTTCAATCAATTAAAAGTCACTTCATTTTTTATTTCTAACTTCTAATCATTTTTCAAAATTACTAATTTTATGATAAGATTTCTTCTCGCAGAACATTCGACATCACTTCTCTTATCAGTTCTCATTCAATGTAAAAGCTCGCTTTCTTGCTCCAAATGATTATTGACTTTTTTTATTCATTTACGTATGAATGCAAAATTTATTTCCTAAATTAGTATTATACAAATTTTTAATTAAAAAAATTAAAAAATTAAATGGTCTATATCGGAATTGACTTGGGAACTACCTATTCATGTGTGTCGATGATGGAAAATGGCAGACCGAAGGCGATACATCATGATGACGGTAAAAGTTAAACGTAATAGGTAGATTCATGTCTTCGAATTTTAGGTGAAAATATTATCCCTTCGGTAGTTGCATTTGGTGAAAAGGAAATTCTCGTGGGGAATTCAGCTTTGAATTGCGACACCGATTTATCGAATATTCTTTACGGTGAACTAATTCGTTGGATATTATTTTTAGGGAATAATATTTTCTTGTTAAAAATTTAGAATATTGCCAAATGATATGTAGTAATAATATATTTGATTCTATAGAGCTAAAAATTAGTTGATTTCCCTAATAAATTAATGCATTTTGAATGAGTGAACATTTGATTCCAAATATGAAATAGAATATTTTCAGATTCGAAGCGTTTGATCGGATGGCACATTTTGTATGACCTTCCAAATGCTGATGACAGACAATTGTGGACATTCGATGTTGATATGAGAAATGTAAACAACATACTCCAAATAAATTTTGAGATTGTTTTAGAATTCTGCCGGATATGTCTTGAATAAGGGAAAACCGAATGAGAAGTTCATTCTTCCTGAAGAAGTCTCAGCGGAAATTCTGAAAAGTTTGAAGGATCAAGCTGAGGTAAGTCTTTCATATCATGCATTGCAATTTAGGGAATTCACTGATATTTTCATGTAGTAAACCATTTGAATTTTCTTGATATTATCGAGTGAAATATATATTCGCTCAATCATTTCGACTTTAAAATAAGCGCGCAATTTGTAGCAGCTTTGAGAAATTTCACGAATTCATGAAATGATATAAAATCTTACAATTTATTCTTATTTTTAAGAGGTACACAAATCAAAAAGTGACAAAAGCTGTGGTCACTGTACCAGCTTCTTTCAACTCCGATCAAATAGCTGCAACTAAAAGAGCGATTGAAATGGCTGGATTGAAATTGAAAGATTTGTTGAAAGAACCCACAGCTTCAATGCTTGCATACATTGACAAGTTTAAATTGGGAAGATCGAAAATAATGGTCTTCGATTTTGGAGGAGGTATTTCTATGCATTAGTTGAAATATGTAAACAATTGAAACAATTTAGGCACTCTTGATATTTGTATTGCTCAAATAAATCCAGATGATCCAGATGGATATAAGTTGAAAGCCACTACAGGAGACCTCCACTTAGGTACGAAATGATATTTGGGACGTCCGCCCTAATAACTATAATATTTCGTGGTTTGTAATTGAAAGATAACTGAAATTAAAGAGGAAATGAGAAAATGAGAGGCGAGTGAATGCCATTTATCTTTACTGCAATTTTGAAACACTTTAGGGCGAATGATCCAAATATCGATTCGTGTTAGATTACCATGAAACATCATATTAAGTTTAGTGATAATTTAGGCGGTCAAGATTTTGATAGCCGGATAATGAAGTTCGTAATTGACGAATTTCGAAAAACTTCGGACTATGATATCTATGAAAGACCGAAATTGGTCAAGAGATTGAGAACCGAATGCAGGAAAGCGAAAGAATTTCTGTCAGCTTCTAAGAACCCTGTTAATATTCATGTATGGAGTTGAGGTCACTCTGAAATTTATAAAAGTTTAGTTGATTTAGCTGGACATAAATGATGATGTTGCTATAAATATTTTGTTATCAATTGAAAAATTAAATGAATTATGCAGCGACTTATTTGACAAGGCAATGGTATATGTTGATAGAGCACTAAATACGGCACGAATTTCGTCAAATCAATTGAATTATGTGGTAAAAGCTAGAAATGAGAAATCAGAGGAATAATATAATTTAGATATTAGTTGGTGGATCAACTCGAATTCCCGAAATTCGACAAAGATTGGAAAATAAATTTGGAAAGGATAAGTTGAAATTCGATATAAATCCAGACGAAGCCGTAGCTTATGGAGCTGCCATCGTGGCTGATGCTATTGAAGTAGAACTTATTATACTGCGGATATTTAAACAAAATATTCTAGAAGGAAAAGGAGATTCCATTGATGAACAATACAGTGACTGAATTGTCCCGGAATAACAATGGTTTGAAAATAGATGAAAACGCCAACCCTGGAGAAGCTGTAGCTCATGAAGCTGTGATTACTGCAAATGATTTGGAGGTTTGAAGATAAATAATTCATTACTAAAATTGAAATGATAATTTCAGAAAAGCATTGAAACCCCATTGATTAACAATACAATGAATGAACTAGTCCGAAATATCAATAATTCGCATAAAGTTTTGTTTTACTGTAAGAAATAATAAATTTAACGAAATAAAAGATTCAATAATTTATCATAATTTAGATTTATATCCAAATAATGGTGAAGATGAAGGAAGAATAGGCTTGTTCAATTCTCATAACTTTTCAGTCGAAAATATTACAAAATTCTACAATTGGTATTGCCCATTTCAAGTAGCAACTACACAGAATAAAGTAAATTCTTATGTTTGTTATTTTGAATAACTTCTTAAGAGTGAATGTCAGGAAAAACCAAAGTCTTAACAAAGGGGTGTTTCCAGGGGTCCGTCGATTTGGCTGATTTTCACATATATTGTTCAGTTTTTCACGCTGATTCTCGTGGTGCTATTCGTTTTTCATAGAAATTATTGTAGGCAGGATTACGGTAGCTTAAAGTTTTGACAGATCCGACCTCGGGAAAAATTCATAACTTTCTTATTTCTGAACCAAATCAAATGGGGTTTTCAGCATTGGATAGCCCATGAAAAACTCTACAAATAATGTAACTATGACCATCTGCTAGGGCCAACAGTTTCCCGCTAAAAAAATAATTTCCGAAAAAGTGACCCTGGCCGACTGCAGTTTTTCAATTTTTTCCCCAAATTAGAGTTTCGACCCCAAGCTGGAAATTGACTTATTTTGTCGAAAATTAAATTCTGCATCTGAATATGTAAAGATTTTCAAAAAAAAGGGTCGTCGAAACCACGAAAAATGCGTCCGAACGCATAAAACCAGGGTGATTATTTCATAGCATTAGCTTTGACCTCCCATAACTTTCTTATTTCTGGACCAAATCGAATGATTATTTTTTTATTTTGTAGATTTTGAGTAGAAGAATAAAGTAAAAATATAAAGAAATTTTTTAGAAATTAATTTTGGTGGGAATAAATTACCCGAAGTTACCCTATATACCCGTACTGTGTTTACAAGAGTAATGTGGGTTAATGTCGAAGTTTTTCATAGAATTTTGTAGAACTCTTCAAGTTGATCAACTTTTGTTCCAGAACTTATTCTAGAATGTGCACACACAGGGAGATATGAATTTTTGAAAATTTGTATTATAAAGGCATTATGCTGAATTTGATCATCGTACTTCAAAAAATTCTGGAGCTCTAACGATAATGAATCCGAGGTAAGTCTTGGAACGAAAGTTGTTCACCATGTCATTCTACACAACATACTGGAAGTATAAATTTTTTCAACGTCATTTACTCGTAAACGTAGTACGGGTATATAGGGTAACTTCGGGTAATTTATTCCCACCAAAATTAATTTCTAAAAAATTTCTTTATATTTTTACTTTATTCTTCTACTCAAAATCTACAAAATAAAAAAATAATCATTCGATTTGGTCCAGAAATAAGAAAGTTATGGGAGGTCAAAGCTAATGCTATGAAATAATCACCCTGATTTTATGCGTTCGGACGCATTTTTCGTGGTTTCGACGACCCCTTTTTTTGAAAATTTTTACATATTCAGATGCAGAATTTAATTCTCTACAAAATAAGTCAATTTCCAGCTTGGGGTCGAAGCTCTAATTTGGGTAGAAAATTGAAAAACTGCGACCAGGTAAGGATCACATTTTCGATATTTTTTTCGATTTTTTAAATTTTGGCGGGAAATTATTGATCGTAGCGGGTGGTTGTAGCTACATTATTTGTAGAGTTTTTCATGGGCTATCTAACACAAAACACTAAATTCGATTTGGCCCACAAATAAGAAAGTTATAGGGAGTCAAATTTTGACATCCTATATAAGAATGCACTGGTTTTACGCATTTTTCGTGGTTTTGACGACCCTTTTTTTTGAAAATTTTTACATATTCAGATGTAAAATTTAATTTTCTACAAAATAAGCCAATTTCCAGCTTGGGGTCGAAGCTCTAATTTGGGGAAAAAATTGAAAAACCGTTACCGGTCAGGGTCACTTTTTCGAATTTTAATTTTTTGGCAGGAAGCTGTTAACCGCAGCAAGTGGTCGTAGTTACATTATTTGTAGAGTTTTTCATGGGCTATCCAATACTGAAAACCTCGTTCGATTTAGTCCACAAATAAGAAAGTTATGAATTTTTTCCTGAGGTCGGGTCTGTCAAAACTTTAAGCTACCGTAATCCTGCATACGATAATTTTTTATGAAAAATGAATAGCACCACGAGAATCAGCGTGAAAAACTGAACAATATATGTGAAAATCAGCCAAATCGACGGACCCCTGGAAACACCGACTTTGGTCCTTAGTGACATTCACTCTTAAGCTTCAGATTTTTGGAATTAACGACGCATATGATTCATTTGAAATATTTGACTTGAATACTCGACAATTTTCAAGAGGTCTTATCAACAAATCCACCAATTACCGATTCAAAGAATTTTACAGGCCCAGATTCTCCTGAATGGCGTCAATGGGCATCTGTGGCTTATTTCAAAGACAAATTGTATTATTTGGGTGGATACATTCCTGGAAGCGGAAGAACGACAGATCGAGTTGATGTAAGAAGATCGAATGAAAGTCCATGAAATAATTTATTCAGGTTCTAATAGATGGAAAATGGCAAACAGGACCTATATTTCCTCTTCCAATTAGTTTTGCTCAAACGATAATATACGATGAGATTTTATACGGTCACATTATAGCATATTCCTTATTGTAATTATGGGTATTCAGTTATTGCTGGATGGAATAATAAAAAAATATACCGACTATCAGATGATGAACGGGAATGGGTTAAAATTGGAAAGATTCCAAAACTACGAGTTTATTTCGAAGTTGCATCGCTAAATGGAAAAATTTACATAACTGGAGGAAGGAGGTCGTTAATTTTGTATGACAAATAATGTATCATTATATATTTAGTGGTGATAATATATTCAAATCCTGTCTGTGTTTCGATCCCTCAGCTCCAGTTGACAGTCAAATTTCTCGAATCGCTGATATGAGTTATAAAAGACATTTTCATTCACTCATTGTCGCAAACGGGAAATTGTATGCAATCGGAGGGTGAGCTGAGATTTTGCATATCTTTATACCAAATAGTTGTTAACTTAGGTTTCAAAATGTTGAGAAAAGAAGTGATGGTTTTTACTGGCCGATAAACTTCTGTGACGCTATTGAAGAATACGATCCACAAACGAATGAATGGCGAGAAGTCGGAAAACTAAAATTTAAACAATAGTTTAATACCATGTAGCCCTTTTATCTGGCATATTATATTTTATGAACATTATCTTTATTCGACTACTATTAAAAATTGCAATAAACATGCTAAAACAACTCAAAGATATCTAATAAAGACATTGAAAATCGCAACCCAAATAAGTACTCTTTAAAAGGGACACTCCCTATTGGGAACTGTCCTACTCGGAACTATTTTGTCAGCTCCCCCAATGCTCCCCATTCACAAAAAATTCCGAATAGGACAGTTCCCAACAAGGGGTGTCCCATTTTATGAATATTATCTTTATTCGACTACTATTACAAATTTCAATGCACATGATACAGAAAACATCCCGAAACTATCCAAAAGTGATGAGGGATAATTGTAGCTGAAATAAATATTCCTTTTAACCAGGGTTGTCCGAACTGAACTGAGTTTCGAACTGTCTGAAAGTTCGGTTCAAGTTAAGCTAAAGTTCTATCTTTTTTGAACTTCAAACAACCCTGATCCTGTTATTTACTCTCCATTATTTGCGACAGTGTCATTACCAGAAAATTTCTTTTAAATGCGGTCGAATAAATTCAAGAAAAACAATAAACAGTTGATAGCATATCGAAGATTGATCAACTTATGTTAACACACTCCTCGAAAATATTCATTCTGAAGTGAATTATTTTGGAAAGGACGATAATTAGTGATATTTTCGAAAAACGTATCTCAAAATTTGTCGAGTATTCAAATCAAAAATTTCAGATGACTTTTCCCGCGAAACAATTGAAATAGGCTGAATAATATGAGTCAATTCAACGACAAAACCATAATTGTTAACCTTATCTGATGTAGTCGCTACTTGGTATGGCTCTAACCAGACACTAAATTTTGCAACTTGTTCAGCAGAACTGCTTTGTGAATTTAATAGACTAAGTTTTCCTTCATCATAAGAATAAGAATATACTTAAAAGTAAACTTATTTATCACAAGCTTTCAGAATTATTTTCTAACGATAAAATAATATTTCGCTAGCTCCACTTCTAAAATTATTTTTTGTCATTAGATCATTATATATTGAGTTGTATTATCCCATTTGAATAGACTCTAGCTACCTACTAACGAGTAGAATTTGTTTCGAGTTTGCGAATTTCTGCTAGAAACAGTTCTGCAAGAGTGCATTTGCGTACTATTCCAAACTGTTCCTGTTTGTCTCATATCGCGTGTTGTGTGTGTTGCAAAGTGGCTCTTGCTCTCATATAGAATGCATGGGATAAGATGACCCATCCCCAAGCTCCCGTCAATGGACCATTTTGTCGCTATAACAGATGGCTGGAAATAGTCTGTCACATCGAAGAGACGCAGAGAAGGCATGGAAATTAGAATACGAAATAGCATTTTCTCTCGCGAATAAAGAGGCAGAAAGCACGAAAATAGTCTGAAGATTAGTGGGCTCAGAGAAAAGAAGCCAAGAAGTGATCTAAAATGAATGGTGAACCCTGTTGGAGGAAAGAATAGACACCAAGTTCTTTCTTGTCATTCGCATTCTCATTCTTCCTGCTTTAGGAAGAAAGCAGGAGGGAGAGTCAATCCGATACTTCATATTCTCCGACGAAAATGCGTGAGATCGTCCACATTCAGGTACGAATTCATAGGCTTTTTTTTTTATATTTAGGTTTAGAGTTAATCGAAGTATAATACTACTAGTAGAAATTTGCACACTAAACTATCGCTAAAATTATCGCCATTTAGAAAAAGAAAATCATATAAAAATGATTTAGGCTGGTCAATGTGGTAACCAGATAGGATCCAAATTCTGGGAGGTGATTTCGGATGAGCATGGCATCGACCCGAACGGACAATACGTCGGCGATTCCGACCTGCAGTTGGAGAGAATCAACGTCTACTACAACGACGCTGGGCAAAACAAATACGTTCCGAGGTTGCTAGTTTCTTCATAGCTAGTTTGATTCGACTATTTTAGAGCTGTCCTTGTTGACCTCGAACCTGGAACGATGGACTCGGTTAGAGCTGGGCCGTTCGGACAACTCTTCAGACCCGACAACTTTGTCTTCGGTAAAGATTTGTTGCTTTCAATTTCACGAGTTCACGAGTTTTTTCCAGCAATGTTTTTCTCAAAGTTAAATTTTAGGCCAATCTGGAGCAGGGAATAACTGGGCGAAAGGACACTACACCGAGGGAGCCGAGCTGGTAGACAATGTGTTGGATGTTGTGCGGAAAGAGGCTGAAAGTTGCGACTGTCTCCAAGGATTCCAACTCACCCATTCGCTTGGCGGTGGAACTGGCTCAGGAATGGGAACTCTGCTGATCTCGAAGATTCGCGAGGAATATCCGGACAGAATCATGAACACCTTCTCCGTCGTGCCAAGTCCGAAAGTTTCCGATACTGTAAGAATTGGGTGGAAGAATTTTTTTCCTGAGTTGGCTCTTTTAGGTCGTCGAACCATACAATGCAACTCTGTCAGTCCATCAACTTGTCGAGAACACAGATGAGACGTTCTGCATCGATAATGAGGTGACAGGAGTCGAGCGCAAATGGAAATAAACACCTTCTTCAGGCACTCTACGACATCTGCTTCCGCACCCTGAAACTGACCACCCCAACCTATGGCGACCTGAATCATCTCGTGAGCGCGACGATGAGCGGAGTGACGACCTGCTTGCGATTCCCTGGACAGGTATTTTCCGCTATTGCAGATATATTGTAAATACTCGAATCACCTTCAACAATTTCTTCTAGCTGAACGCGGATCTTCGCAAGTTGGCTGTCAATATGGTTCCGTTCCCGCGTCTCCACTTCTTCATGCCCGGATTCGCTCCGCTGACGAGCAGAAGCAATCAGCAGGTATGTAAGGGTTCTTCAGATGCGCAACGAGACTCTTCTTTAGTACCGCGCCATCACCGTTCCCGAACTGACTCAGCAGTGCTTCGATGCCAAGAACATGATGGCTGCTTGCGATCCGAGACATGGCAGATACCTAACTGCCGCTGCCATCTTCAGAGGACGAATGAGCATGAAGGTATGTGATCACCTCGTCATCAGGATCGAAACAAGAAGTTTGCTTCATTAGGAGGTCGACGAGCAGATGCTGAACATCCAGAATAAGAACTCTTCGTACTTCGTCGACTGGATCCCGAACAACGTGAAGACCGCCGTGTGCGACATTCCCCCAAGAGGACTCAAGATGTCGGCCACGTTCATTGGCAACTCCACAGCCATTCAGGAGCTGTTCAAGCGCGTCTCTGAACAGTTCACTGGTAGTTGAAAGGACGACAGCATCTTTTGAACTCAATTCGATTTAGCGATGTTCCGTCGCAAGGCCTTCCTTCACTGGTACACTGGCGAAGGCATGGATGAGATGGAGTTCACCGAGGCCGAGAGCAACATGAACGATCTCGTCTCAGGTATGGTAACTCAATTGGCTTTTGAGAATATGCTCCAAAGATTTCAATTTTTTCTCAAAAATATATTTTCCTGAAAAGGGAAACTGAAGATTGGATAAAGCGTAAATATTTCTTGAGAGGGAAGTTACACTTCAAAAAATTCCTTAAAAAAAAGGTTATTCATTAAAAATTTGCTTTATTTTTGGAAATCGTTTTTCCTCCAGAATACCAACAGTACCAAGAAGCTGCTGCCGACGAGGAGACTGGTGGAGAGGCCTTTGAATCCGAGGCATAAAAACCACAGATCCACACATGTCTGATATCTCATAAGATTCAGGGATATCAAAATCAGTTGCATGTCATATCTAACCAAATATCGATTATTTATCCGTCCTTAGAGTTTTCAAATTATCTGTTTTCGCGCTGCCGCTTGCTTGCCTTCTTTGTCATTGTTTCATTCGATCGTGGAGTCAATAAACTCGCCAAGAAAGTCGACTAGGGTGTTTATTTATTCGAGATCACAACAATATTTCATTTTCAAACAGAAAAGAACAGACAAAGATGGTATTGTCTACAATGTGACTAGGCATAAAATGAAGAATAATATAATGACACCAAAAATTATAACACATTAGATATAGTGCTGTGCAGAAAAAAAGAAATGGAGTGAATCTTCAATCGACTGGCATTGGTTGTTTCATATTTGGACCGGATTGGACATTTCAGATAGATTGGTGACCAAATAAACGGCCAAGTCCAGCCAATAGAAAGTTTGAAATGCACAAAAATTAATATAAAGAACGAAGACTCTCTAAACCTATGATAATGATGCAACCACAGAATGACCCTGCATTTGAAGTATGAGATTCAATATGACAGTATTCGACTAAATACTATAATTTTAAGAAATTTGAAGGGAGATTTTTATGTATTACTCACGTAATAGAATATAAAAATTCAGAACCTGAATGGATATGGTGAAGAATGTATGCATAAATATAATGCTTTTGTGGAAAGAAAATAAATGACTTGAATTTCGCTTCAGAAGAATTGCGTGATAAATTATAAAATCCCTAAATTTGATTAGATCGAAACAAAACTCAAATCACTCCTTTGTACACGTTTCTGTCAAAATTTTGCAGCTGCTGCTCCTTTTCCAGAGCCTCTTTCTCGTCTCTGCTTCTATTCTTCTCCCTATCGTCCTTCTTTTGATTGCAGCAGATCATGGCAATGTCGACCAGAAGGACCACGACTTCCATTACAGTAATCACCGAGAATCCTAAAATGCATAGATTGATGTTTTAAAAGTTTTATCATATATTCGATTACTCCGGAAATTGGTTGATAAAATGACAAGAGAATCATGGATGGTAAGCAAAGACAAAGTGAGATTTCTATATTAACTTCTGCCATCTCGAGTCAATTCCGACTTTGAAAGTTTTGAAGAACAACTTTTGTTCATATCCTTTTCTTATGAAACCAATTTCATTTTATTCTTAGAAAGTAAAATAATATTTTAATTTGCATTAAATTCTTACCTAGCCAAAGTCCAAGATGACCACCGAAATCGGCAACCAGATTGACAAATCCGTATGCTTCAGATTCCTGCAGCAGCTCGTAGTTGAGTTGCTCGTAGAAGACTTCGACCATGGCAGCATTCAGTCGGTAATAATTCTCGCATTCCTCCTCTGTCATGCCTCCGCAATCACCCAGCTGCAAACAAATTAGGTAAGTTAATTTTTAGTCATTTCTTCGGGGCTCCAATGGACCTAATCCATAACTTGAAGGCCCTTTTCTGATAATCTTTCCTCTCAAAGATACGAAAGATGCCTTCAAGTTTTTCTATTCAACTATATGAGGGCAACAGTTATATGACGGCCCGACGACCCCTTTTTCGTTTCGCATACTATTTCACCCTACTCTATCTTCTCTCTAACCATAGGGGTCGTCAGGTCGTCATTTAGTAGCTGTCAACTATGGGATGTCAGTGCTCTCTACAGGCTGTTTGATGGTGATAGGGTAGGTTTCAATTTGGAACGCCACTATGAGAATCAACTGAATAGCACACCTTCGAAATTATTACCAATTATAGGTTTCTTCTAGAAAACGTATATCTATTTGAACACCATGCATGATAGAAACTCAATAATAGTGGGATGGTCGACTAATTCTAACTTATCAAAACTTCTCTCTAAACGCTATTGTACGCGCTTACTTTGTCGGTCTGAAAATGTAATGAATGTTGACTGATTTAGACTATAAAAATTGAATTTGTAAAATTACATCAGTAGCGCCAGAGGGCCATTTGGATGCTGAGAAAGTGACTTCGTGAATCGTTTCTCTGCAGGATTGCTCGCACACGCATTTCATGTCACGGGTGGTCATGTGGTGGAAATCACCCGTCGAGCCGAGATTCTTGTCCAGACAGTCTCCTGTAAACCTTTCAATGAACCGTAGGCACTATAGAAAGAGGAAGGAGATTTAACGACCCCATTTGGATGAATTTTCGTAACTTGAAATTATAGCTTTATGTTGAAATTCTGAAATAATCAAATCAGTCAAATCATACTTGCAGTAGCGTTGAAAGCTGAACAATGCTTGTGTCCTGGTGGAACGGGGAAACGGGGATCGCCACAGTCGCACTTTTCAAGAAGCCAATTTTGGAAGCAACTTCGATGACAACCCTAATTTATTCGTATTACATTGCAAACTGAAACGAGCCGTACTTCAGGCGAATAATCGAATCCCTGATAGATGTACATCTGCATGTCATGGTCGTTGTTGTCCGCTCCAGCCTTGCAATTACTGAACGGTGCTGGCAGGCGTTCCATAACTTTCTAATATTTTCATCATGTTTCTCCCTTTCAATCTATGAAATTGCAATCACCTTCTTCATTCCGAAACTACTGGCAAAGCCAACTGGCGCTGAATATCCAAATGTATCAGGAAATGGGTATTCTGAAATGAATCACTGCATTTGTTGTTAGTTCGCTGGAAAATGACCTGTAGCACCGTGGATCGTGATTCTTACTCCCGATGATTCCGAAGTCGACATGTAATCGGAAGTGTTGACGAACAGCAGGACACGAATTCCATACATCGGACCAGCACGACTGGATGTGAAGTTGTTGTTCGTGTCGTAGTTGAAACTGAAACACCATATCTGCATATTCCATTTCTCCTTTCAGAGTCAATCAAAAAGTATGGGGAAAATAGCTTTTCTGAGTTATTCATCCTCAGTTACGCCAAGGCTTATGATATAGGGCTAGGGGAATAGGTTTTGATAAGCATTGCTTTGTCTCTAACTATAATTGATCATGAGCTTATCAAAGTGGTGTTTGGACAGTTCACCTGCAAAGTTATATCCTATCATCTAAATTAGGCATAAGTAAGGTTTCCAAGTAGACCTGGCGAACTGGTTTTCTAGACAATTTTTGAGCAGAAATATTATCAGAATTCTAAGTAAGATTTTTGTGAAGAGAAAAAAATAAAATTAGAAATTTTCCTAGCCGAAAGAACCGCAAAAATCCGTTGCTCGTAATGAACACGTTTTGGCAAATTTAAAACTGCGCAATACAAGTGGACGCAAAAATTACGGCCTGATTTTTGGCACAGAGCCATTTTATCAAGGCTATCGTCGATCTAGACTAGGCCTTTTATGACATTTCGGGTTTGAAGGGTATTTCTTATCCAAATTTTCGGTTTCAAACTACTACATTTCTACCATAAATGCATTTTTGCAAGGGAGCGAAGCTTGGTGACTCTAAGTATAAGATGTGAACCTTTAGAAAAGGATGAACTTTCGAAATGAATATTGAATAAAACGTGTTAGTCCTCACGCCACCTGTTACGCTAACTTCCCTTTCTGGCTGATATCCCCCTTGTTGTTTAGTTCCATAATGATAGGAAGATCTTACGTGAAGCAATTTCCAAACTCCGGATCGATGTGCTCGCGGAAGTCCGTGTCGATGTCGCACTGCTTGCCGTTGAACGAGCACATCTCGATGAACTCGTGTTTCTGATGCGACAGAACCCTTCGCTGATCAGCGCTGCAATTCAATATTTAAATCTCACATTTCGTCTCAAATTGGTGTGTAGGTGTAGTGATTTGTTTTCACGATTTCCTTGATTTGTAATATGCAATTATCGAGAATTCTTCGGTGAAGTTGCACTAAATTCGACTCTTTGTGCACCACTCACTCGTCCTTGCTAATTATTGTATACAGCTAGAGGCAATTTTGTTCTAAATTGCTTCACATTCGTGTCAAATTCATTACCTCAAACCTGCCATGGTAAACATAAGATTTTCCTTAGCCTTGGTAAGCATTGCAACGCCATCTGTCATGCCCTAAAAGATAGATTGAAATTTAGAAATAATTTTTTTCTAATTTTTATCGTGAAATATAATTTCGGAGATCACAAAATAGTGAAATTCACGATTGAAGACATCACAATGAAGACCTCCAAAGTATGTGGTTGAAATGGAAATGTTTTTCGTAATTAAAATACTGCATTTTAACGTACCGTAAAACCCATAGCTTTGATCGTCTCAGGATTGCTGACAATCTCACTCTGATCCGGTCGAGCTGTGGGAGGGGCGGCTAAAATCATCAAATAGCTTTTGTTGTGATGAAGTTTTACCGTAGCTTCTAAACTCCCAATAGGAATTTTCATCGCATTCAGAATGGAAAAGCATTCGTTTCATGCTAAAGACACGATAAAAAGTGGAAACTTCACAAATGTCGCAAATTCTCAGTGCAAAAGTGGCAATGTTTAAAGGAAAGCAAGGCATGATCCAAAAATTCTCTCAGAAAGAGATTTTGATCATTCAAAAGCGAGATAACCCACTCGTTGTTGGCTGTGTGGGTCGAGGCGTGGTGGTGGGTCTTGGGCGAGTCGTTCTGGGTACTTTTGGAGTCGTAATAATCCACTGGCGATTGGACGCCCATAGAGGAAGAGTTGGTCGCGGTCTTCTGGCTGTGGGTTGAGGTGTAGTTGAAAGATTAGTGGATGGAGTCGGAGTTGTGCTTGCTAAAATGTCATGCAGACATATTCAGAGGAGGCAGGAGAACTTCTTTCGCTGTATATGCTTCAAGATAACAAGCAAAACTTGAAACTTCTGTACAGTAATGCAAGGATATCATTCAACTTTGTTCACAAGAAAACTCGATGTGCAATGAAGAACAGGCACGAGATGAAATTGATTTTTGAACTCAGATTTGTAATTCGAAATTCATTTCAATAAATTGCTGAATTTGAATGGCCAAGATTTGAATAAAATGTCATAAGTTGTTCTCAAAATTTAATCTCAGGCCTGGTGGAATCAGGCATGGATGAGCGTGCACGATAGAAATAGCTTCAAAGATGCATTCTTCCAACCTCGAATATCACGCAGATCATATTTAACTTCACGATACTCAATCATGAAAGATATGTTCATTCATACTTGTTGTCGAAGTCGATGTCGTCGTGCTCGTGGTGGTTGGGGGCTCTGTTGTCGTCGTCGTTGTTGTCGTTGTCGTGCTAGTCGATGTAGAAGGCTCTGTCGTCGTCGCTAAATCATCGCCATGCAAAATAATCTATAGAATTTTACGATAGAAATTGTCGAATGCATACAAAAGCTCGAAAGTTGTCACAATATCAATATATCATCACGATTTTAGATAGAGAAAAAGCATTACGGATATGCAGCATGACAAAAGCATTCAAGAATTTTATACTTCAGAAGATAAAAACGCTTACTTGTCGTCGGGGGTGGGGTTGTCGTGGTTCTGAAATTGTTCGTTACCTAAAAATGACTAACAATCATACGTTGTTGTCGTCGTCGTTGTTGAAGTCGTGAAGGTCTCGTTGATGGCCCACAGCTTGCGAATCACAGTAGGACCTTTGCCAGCCTTCGGAATGCAGTATGGTTTCTAAATGTGAATTTCGCGGCTCTTATAAGAAAGTTCTATGGTGAATTCGTGTCATTATTGTGAGCTGTGATTCTACCATGCATTTATTCTTTGGTTTAAAGTGATAGACTTGACTATTAATGCATTGTTGGCACAATTTTGCAGCAAGAGTGGGAACTATTAGTCATTCTCTTTGAATTCGTCTAAATTGTGCATATTTTAACCTTTTTAAATCCATATTTAACGACTAGAGGCTGAAATGTTTAATTGATCAGTTGAGTCTTTTTTTTTAACTATTTGAAAGGAATTTCTAAGCCCCTACGTCCTCCCTGTCGAGTGTCTTCCCGGTCTGATTCTTGCAAACACAGGGCCATTCGTGCTTGACTTCGTTCTCGAGTACCACATCCAAATTGTAATCACAATGACCGTCTTCATTGCACGAGGGACAGGTATGATCGTACCAGATTCTAAAATTGTTTTCTTTAACTTTTAGGCTTATACGGTTTGAAATGAAAATTCCTACGTCCGATTGTAGCAAGGCCACGCTTCTTCAGTAAACTTGTTGTAGGTGCAAATACATTTCGCTGTCTGAATTTATTCTCTTTCTTACTGTTAGTCGATTATTGGAGATCAAAGATAGGTCTATTGGAAATTTGAAGAGGCAGAATCAGAAATGCTTACTCAGCGTTCAAACTGCCGATCTGTATGGGCAAGTATACGGATCGACATAAATTACGCCGAGTTATCAAAGTTTATCGGAAATTTCCAGAATAGAAATATAACCTATCATTTTTTCTGAAATCGAAAATAAATCGATTAAGAAAAGTCAAATGAGAATCTAAATTCAGGTCGATTTTTGATGATATTCCAAATAAAAAATGCTGTAAGACATACATCGGTTTCAGGAGGCGACTCGAATCTGATGCATTCCATGTCGACGGACCCGAAGCAGACGCAGTGTGCCTCGATAGCCTCCAGCTGCGGATCCACGATTTGGTTGCTCGTTATCTGAAACATCAAATATGGTCAATGAAATTGTAACTGTAACCCAAATATATTTATTTTAATTTATGATTTTTAAATTGTGAAATAGAAGAGCTAAAGCAAGAGCGTACAAAAATCAAATTTTTTGTATTTGCGTTTGCGTTTTGAAAATTACCTCGAAAAGTGCATTTGCGTTAGCGTTGGTTAATAGCGCGTTATCTTGTATACTTCTGATTTAAGGATAATCAAGACCAACAGATCAATTGAAAAATAACATCATCCTGTCACAAGATTTTCATTATCATTGGGATTTAGAAAAAATCTCACTTTTTAGTAAAATTGTAAAGTGTGTTTGTCTGTCTGTCTGTCTGTCTGTTTGTGCACGCTTAGTTCTCGAATACTAAGCAAGATACCCCCATAAATTATACATGGTTGGAAAGGTAATTTTGTCCTGATGTGCAACGTAAAAAACCCGATCGATTTTGGTCCAAGAAATGGGCACTTTTACCCAAAAATGTGGTTTCCCCTGTATAAAGTCAGAAAATGGAGAAATAGCACATAACATGGAGAGAGCAAACAAAAAGGAAAGGAGGGAAGGAAAGACTCAGTGAGTCATCGAATTTGACAGGGGGTCGAGACATGTTCCTATGGAAGAGTGGATATGATTCCTGGCTTTCAATGGCAAGGGATGAATAGAATAGTGCTCGGGTCCTGTCACCCTCAAAACTTTGCGGAAATATTTTTTGCAAAAATGGAAAAAATGTTTTAACTTCCTAAAAAATTCTAATTTTATGTATATGCAAATTTTTTATCCGAAAGACGAGTTTTTGTCACAAATAACCTCAGTCAGAAAATCGAATATTTCAAAGAATGCTGATATTTCGTTAGAGATTACAAGGTTCAAAACAAATTCTAATCCTTTATCCAATTATCAATATTCCACCAGATATTAGAATATTTCACAATTCCTTCTTTTATCAGAAATATAAAGAAATGCTCATAAAAATAATATTCATTCTGAGGTTTCAGAAATCAAGAACGATGGGATTATATCTGAACCCAACATGACCTAAATTTTCGATGAATCCAAAACTATCCAATGTTTTACCTATATTCGAAACAAACTACTCAAGTATTAACTGATATTGACATCACTCAGATGTTTTGTGAAAGCTTCCCATGATTTTATGATAAAACCACAATTAAAATCTTTTAAATTGTGCCGAAGGTTAATTTTAACCATACCTGAGCCTAAAATTATCTACTTTTACCCGTGTATGGTTTATCAAAATCTTAATCCTTCCTACTCTTTAGTAAAACCCTTGAATGTGTTTGTCTGTTTGTTTGTTTGTTTGTTTGTCCAAGCTTATATCTGGAGATGTGATCATCGAATTGAGATGGGGTTTGCACCAAAAGATACGTAATTTTTCGGCGATGTGCAACGTATAGGTTTTGTTTGGATTTGATGAGATAATTGGGCAATTAGAAGTGATTTGCCTTTGGCATTTTTGCTCTCTCACCCCCGCATGCTATTTCTTTGTGGGGAGAATGGGCTCTTTATTCTGCGTGTCTCTGAAAGGAGAGAGAGCCGTTAGCATACTTGGATGGCCAAGTGGATAGCGCGTATGACTTCGTGGCGAATACGAGTGAGCATTGGTAGATTCGAGAGTTCGATTCTCTTTTGCATTTTTTATGGATGTATAGTCCATTGTAAAAAACTTGACAGTCGCAGTGCCCTTCGCACAAGGGGGCGGTGCGAACAGCACGCTTCCCGCTCGCGTCGCGGCATGCATTGCAAATTCACTATTCAAACTGGATTTCCACTTTCATTTATTTTTTCAACGTTTTCATCCGTGATTTTTATAATTATTCGGTAATTATCGATAATTAGGATATAATTACAGAATTTTGCTGAGAAATTATGTTCAAGAAATCATTTTATCGAGAAAAACGATAAAAAGTCACGGAAAAACACGAAATAAACAGAAAACTAAAACCTGTATCTGTAATTGTGTTCTAATTATCTATAATTATCACAATTTTGAAGAAGAAATTTAAAAATCTATTGAAAAATAATTTTCAAAAAAAATCACTGCAAAATACGAGAAAAATAAGTGAAAAGTGGCTGTTCATTGAATCGCCTAAAGGTAATTATCGATAATTACCGAATAATTATAAAAATCACGGATGAAAACGTTGAAAAAAATAAATGAAAGTGGAAATCCAGTTTGAATAATGAATTCGCAATGCATGCCGCGACGCGAGCGGGAAGCGTGCTGTGCGCACCGCCCCCTTGTGCGAAGGGCACTGCGACTGTCAAGTTTTTTACAATGGACTATAAAGGAACTTGAAATTTAGCAAAATTTTTGAAGAATTTTGGAAAACGACATCAATGGGATAATTGATAATTGAATGATGACAAAGAAATGATTAAATTTTTAAAATTGAACAGGAAATATGAATATGAGGATATAGTATTGATTGATGTGAGATATGATAGATGAGATTTGTATCGATTGGTAAGATAGATTTCATTGATTGTTAGGAGATATTTTGTATTGCTTTTGAGTTTAGTATTGTTTTTGAGTTGAGTATTGCTTTTGAATTTTGAATTGTGTTTGAGTTTAGTATTGCTTTTGAGTTTGCATTGCTATTATGTTTTGCATTAAATTGCGCGATTATCATTGACATGTTTTCTTCAATTTCTTATCAAAACTCAAAACTATTAGTGTTTTTGTAAAGTGTGTTTGTACATATTTATATCTAAAAATCTAAAAATGTGATCATCCAATTGAGATGGGGTTTACACCAACAGATGCGAAATTTTCCTGTGACGTGCAACGTAAAAAGATGCTATTGATTTTGGTCCAGAAAATGGGTACTTTTACCCAAAAATGTGGTTTCCACTGTATAAAGTCAGAAAAGAGAAATAGCATGTGACATGGAGAGAGCAAGCGAAAAGGAAAAGAGAGAGAAGGTCCAGTGGGTGATCGAATTTGACCAGGAATAAGAGCGTGTTCCCGTGGGAGAGTGGTGTGATTCCTGACTCTCAGTAGTAAGATGTTAATGTAAATGACGATGTGAGTAGTGTTCGGGCTCTATTACCCCCAAGTGATATGAAATACTTTTGCTAAATTTCTAAATACCTCAAAAATTAATTTCCCTTTCAAAATTCTAATGTTTCCTCAAATATTTTGTAAGAACTACATTCTTGCGAACATTCAAATCCTTCATCAGAAATGTAAAAATTTACAAGAAGGGAGTTTTTGCCTGAAATTCAAATTTGTAAATAAATTGCGGGGTACATTTAGTATGAAATCAATCAAAATCTGCGCTGAATTTTAGAAACAAAAGTTTACTTAGAATAGCAAGTTTTGATTTGAGCTGAAGTTATTTTAGAAAAGAAGTTTCGATCTGAAATGAGGCTATTTTTGAAAAGAAGTTGAGATCTGATCTGAAATTGTTTCAGAAATATCAAAATCGGAGTTGAAGCCATTTCAGAAAGAAAAGTTTGGAGCTGAACTCAATTTTAGAAAATCATTAAAATCTGTGCTGACAGACCTGTGGTCACAGACTTAAAGTGCACAAAGAAGGCAACTGCAAAGATACGAACAACGGGAGACGCTAGAATCAAATGGTGGAAGGCATGAGAGCAGTCTTCAGAGCAAGCCTGCAAAGACATCATCAAAGCAATCCCTGAAATCAACCCAAGGGCCTCGGCTGCTGACAACTGGCAACAGTGCGCAGATGCAGTTCGGAAAGTGGCAAGTGAAAGGCTCGGGGTGACGAAACCAGGCACAAGTCGCATCAAGAAAGAGACCTGGTGGTGGACAAACGAAGTCGAAGCAGCTATCAAGAGCAAGAAAGAAGCCTTCAAACAGTGGAGACAGACTCACATCCAACAAGACAAAGACACCTACAACCTGCGAAAGAAAGAGGCTAAGATACAAGTCGCGAAAGTCAAACAGGCTCACTTCGAAGACCTCTACCGCAGACTGGAAACAAGACAGGGTGAAAGCGAGATCTACCGAATTGCAAAGGCCAGACATGCGAAGACAAGGGACATCGGCAATGTGAGAATAGTGAAGGCAGCAGATGGAAGGGTGTTGTACGAGGACAAAGATATCATGGACAGATGGAGGGAGCACTACAAAGAGATATCCACAACTGAATTCCCCCATCCAAGAATTCCTCGAGGAACACCCAACCTCAGACCTGGCTGTGGAACGACAGACGCCATCTTCGCACTGAGAATACTCGCAGAGAAGCATCGGGAAAAGAAGCTGCCGCTGCACATAGCCTTCGTAGACCTAGAGAAGGCGTTCGATCGAGTACCACACGACCTGATATGGTACAGTCTCAGAGATGCTGGAGTCCCAGAGGAGTATGTCAAGTGGGTGAAGATGCTGTACACCGACAGACGAAGTCAAGGCCGAAGTGTGGCCGGCACTACAAGGCCATTCGAAGTCACGGTCGGGGTGCATCAAGGCAGCGCAATATCTCCTCTGCTGTTCATCCTGTGCTTGGATCGAATCACCCGAGACATCCAAGGCGAACACCCATGGATACTGCTCTACGCAGATGACATCGTGCTCGCAAGATCAGCCAGAGATGAACTCAAGAAAGACCTGAAGAAGTTGAAAGAAAGACTTGAACGGCACGGACTGAGAATGAACACCAGCAAGACCGAGTACCTCGAACTCGAACCAAGGACACCAGGCGACATCGAACTCGATGGCACGAAACTCCCCAGAGTCAATGACTTCAAGTACCTAGGCGACAGAATCTCAGCTGACGGAGAGCCACTGAGTGCCGTCAAGAGTCGAATAGACGCGGCATGGCTCAAGTGGAGACAGTGCAGTGGAGTGCTCTGTGACAAGACTCGAATCAAGTTGCAAGGACAGCATGGAATTTGGAGTTGGATGGTATCCGACCCGTGGAAGACCGAAGACACGGTACATCGACACCGTGAAGAAAGAAATGGAAGATGCGGGACTAAGGGAGCGGAACGCGAGAGATAGAAAGAGATGGAGGGATAGGACTCATGTAGTAGACCCCTCCACATAAAGAATGCTAGGAAAAAAACTAAAATCTGTGCTGAGACTACTTTAGAAAAATATTTTTTATTCTACTTTTTAGTATTTTTGTTAAATGTATCTATTTGTCTGTCCAAGCTTAGTTCTCGAATACTAAGCATGGTAGACCCAAGTTTTATACATGGTTGGAAAGGTCTTTTCGTCCTGATGTGCAACACAAGAACCTGATCGATTTTGGTTCAAGAAATGGGGACTTCTACCCAAAAGACTATTTCCTTACTTACGAAGGTGTAAAAAGAAGAGAAATAGTGGCGCAAAGAGGAACAATACGATACGTGGAGAGAATTTAGGAAAGGAATAGAGGAAGCGGGGCGTAATGATGTGGCCAAGTGGGTAGAGTAGTGAGTGATTCGTTTGCAAATCGTGGCGGGTGTTCATAACCGATTGAGATCAGAGGTGGGCCGGGAGTCTCGGTGTTCGAGAAATTTTAATTCCGATCCCGGTCAAATTTTAGCGGAACTTCCGATTTTCAAAATAAGCAAAATAGCCACTTTTTAGTAATTTGACAATGGAATGAATTTTTGACTAAGGTGTGTCTCAAAATTATGAACGCACTTTGAGTTCAAGAGCCCCACATCCGCAATACCTGAATTATTCCGGCTCAAATTTTGTACCCAGATGCTCTAATATATTTCCCATATATCTGCAAGATTTCAACCCGATTCGATTTACTATGCTGTTTCTAAGATTTTGTTCTGAAAGTATCCCTTAACTATGGAAAATGTTAAGAGAACCTTCTTCAAAAATGTCTATTTCTGAGTATAGTTAACCTATCAGAAAACTGGCAGCATGGAATGATAAGATCATTATTAGGCTTCCAAAAGATCACAACGATTTATAATGAAAAATCTATAAGAGCCTGGAACAACATTTTTTAAGTTTCTTTAAATGGCATATTTTCCCATAATTAGGGCTACGTCGGATGTTTGATGAAGTGTAGATCTCCAGTAACCTGATGCAAGAGATGTATTTGGTCTCAAAAGAAGCAGGATGGAATATATTTCCAGGATTTATGTCATTTTTGCGTATATCATATGAAATTTTCATCCTTTGAATTTTTCGAAGAAACTTTTCTTAACATTTTCCATAGTTAAGGGATATTTTCAGAAAACAAATCGTAGAAACAGCATAGTAAATTTAATCGAATTGAAATCCTGCAGATATATGAAGAATACATTAGAGAATCTGGGTACAAAATTTGAGCCGAGATAATTCAAGTATTGCGGGTGTGGGGCTCTTGAACTCAAAGTGCGCTCATAATTTGAGACAAGGGATTTTTAATTTTGTCGCCAACGAGTCTACTGATGAAACAGTTCAGGTGAAAAGTGGATAGATATTATTCTTCTGCGAGCTTGATAGTATAAAATTATTATTTGACTTTTGATAGCATTAGCACCAGTCGGAACATTGCAAAAAAAAGAGGGGTGCGCTCATAATTTTGAGACACACTCTATAAGGTTTATTATACCTTGAAAATGCTAGAAATTAAAAAAGACTCCCGGCCCCGGTTCCGAATTTTTTTTTTAAAGTCGGTCCTGGCCCATCCCTGAATTGAGATATGATAATGCAATCATAGCTCAAAAGTTTCCTTTTCGCAAAACTATCCACTGAAACTTTAATGATAAAATGCACTTTTTGATGAAAAATGACAAAAACTGATGGAAAAGGATAATAAAGCACAGGGAATCTGAAGTTTATTTTCACTTTTGATTACACAATTGTGGGTATTACATATGGACAGAGTACGCCTGTTATTTTTAGAATTTGATTGGCAAATGACTAAGACTGATAAAGTATGGTAAAGTAAGATAACCAAGTATGGAACATCTGAATCTGACATCTTTCCTTCTTAGTAAAACTGCTGAGTGTATCTGAGCTTAGATTTCGATACCTGATTGTGAGCAAGGAAACCCACAGATGGTTCGAAAGATAATCGTGACCCGTGTGCAACGTATAGGTTTTATCGCGATTTAATATTTTTGACTTCATTAACTTCTTCTCTTATGAAAAATTGAATGATGGGTAGTCATCCGACACATCTTGGCCTTGAAAGGTGGTCTCCAGATAGTGGGAAATGAGATCAATGAGAATGAGAATTCCAAATGCAGATATATAAAATTAGCAAATTATCGTATATTCAAAATGCATAAATGGCAAAGGCTTAACAAAGAATTGGTCATTATTATTAGGGTCGAGGTGAAACTAGAGAGATTCAATGGGACCAGATAATTTCCATGGTTGAGATAAAATGAATAATGGACCGAAAGACCAATACTCATAATTTTGGCCAAATGTTTATTTTATGCTAATTTAAAAAAAAAAAAATTCAGTTTTTTTCTGCCTAATTTACATATCCAAACACCAATATTATGCTAATTTTTAAAGGTAGTCAAATTTTTGGATAAACATTTCATGTATATTTCAAATTATAAAGCGAGTTCGACTCAAAAAGCAAGATTTAAATTTTAATTCACAATCCAAATTAAAGTCTAAATTAAAATTCAAACAGGCCAAATTCAAGTATTAGCTTCGAACATCCAAATCCATGTTCAATTTCAAAAATTCAAGGTATTTCAAGTCCAAATTAAACAAATTGAAGGTCAAAGTCAAGATCGAAAATCCCACACCAAATTCTAATCCAAGTTCGGGTTCAAAATTCAAATGAAAACTCAAAATCACATCCCAATTCAAATAGTCAAAATTAAAATCAATTTCTTTGTAATAATTCAAATAGCATTTTCAATTGAATTAAAATTGAAATTCGGCTAAGCCCTGGCGAAGCCAGGGCCTAGCCGAGGCGGCCGCGAAGCGGCCGTCGAAGGCTAGTCTTTTTGTTAATTTTCACTAGTATTTACAAACTTGTTACCTCTCGTTTAACCCTTGTAAGGCTATTGCTTCTGTTGAGCTTTCCACCTCCATTCTTCATTCGCTCCTCTTTGTCCTTGCGAATTTCTTCGGCAAACTGGGCTTCCACCTACAAATTTCTCGCGTAGAATGCGTCCGAAAAGTGAATTACTTTGTTTTCACTCAAGCCAGTTTTCGAGACTAAAACACAGATGGACATTCTACTAACGTAAATTTACGTATCCTTGTAAAGTTGCATAATTTATGCAGTTAGCATGCTTATGAATGTCATATTGTCATATTTTACATTTGCAATGCTCTTAGCGGCTTTTTCTTTCCGCGACAATTTGGCGCCGTCTTGCTTGCTTCCCTTGCCGAGAAACTTCGCGTTGTCATAGACATCCATCTGAAATCATGAAATCACATAACAGTTTGATTGGATATTTTACCGTGTCACGAATGGATGGCACCAATCTGATTAAGCTCCTCTTATAGGGATTCAGATTGCAAAATGTGATCGCTGGGAAGTCCACCTTGTCGAATTTTAGCTAAAATAGCAGGGTTTACTTATTTAGAAATTTAATTGGCTATTTTCTATATGCTTAAAGAAGTTTTATGGTCCCTAATAAGTTTTTTTTCTTTCAAAATGTTTATTTGAATGTTTGAGCATTCTGAGTGGTTATTCTCGTCTTAAACTCTAAATCAGTCTGTCTTCTTTCAAAATGTGGAGAAATAAACAATATGCACTTTTGGATGTGCGTTCGTTTTTCGCTTTGCTCTGAAGTCAGAAATGAACTCTTTCTGATAAATTTGACATTCGTAACCCCGATCAGTCCCTATGATTTCAACTTTTTCGTGTTCTATTAGTAAAAATAATGTTCTTTGTGAAGAAGTTGAATCTTCTCGTTTATCAATAGCAGAAAAGGAACGCTTTTCATGGAAAATATTACAAGGAAGTTCGAGACGATCTAAAGCAGATGATGCAATATATGTTTTACAGCTTGAAAACAAATCCTGAAATTTTTAGAATAAAAGTTACATGAGCCAGGTTGCGAAGCGTCACTATTTTTGTTCCTATGTCAAGATGCCACAATTTTTAGAGTCCGCCGCATTGTCTTACAAAATGTTCACTTTATTTGCTCTACTAAAAGGAACGCTTGTAATTTTAGTTACAAGGAAGCGTCGTGCGCATGTAATTAACGAATTCCTAAAAACCAAGGGACACATACATACAAAGCTAATGAATTTACGCGACAAGAGTCGAATTTTCTAAATGCATTGTGCTACATCATGTAAATAAATTGATGTTCGAATTCCGAGGAAAAGCGTCGGAATTTTTGCGCTAATTGAGTAATTGTCTAATTATTTTATGCTAGTGCATAGCCTGCAAATAATACAAATTTGTCCAGAAAAGTAAGATTTGGAGATTGATAGAAAATTGTATTCATAGAAGCCAAATTATGATCGAAGTATGAAGAAGATCTCATAGTTTTATCAAGATAAAATTGCGACATGACTGTTCTTATGCAGCCTTATTTCCAGATCTCGATATCATGAGCTTTTCAGATAATCTCACTAAAATCATCATTATTCTTACCGAGATTCCGGTGATTGTCTCGTGTTTCCTAAACTTGTCTGTGAGAGTGTAGGCCTGGAAGAG
Organism: Diploscapter coronatus; assembly: GCA_964036155.1. NCBI lineage: Eukaryota > Metazoa > Nematoda > Chromadorea > Rhabditida > Rhabditidae > Diploscapter > Diploscapter coronatus. The sequence goes on along the minus strand of OZ038422.1, from coordinate 82,677,750 downwards.
GAACATTCCAACGAGAGCGATGAGCAGTAGGATCCAGAAGCTCTTGCTGATCTCCGACTTGGCAATGGCTGCTCGCTTCCATCCGTGTGCAGTCGTCAAATCGGAGAACTTTATGACTTTCTCCTTATAGTCCTGTGGCGAGGGCATTATCTCCTCGAGTCCTTCCACGAACGATCGTTTCCTTGATGGAGTGCCGCAGTGATTGTTGTCCCCGTCGCTCTTCATCGGTACGAGTGTGTGATCGTTCAGTGGATTGCCATTTTGTAGCATCTGTAGACAGGTTTACTTTCAAGAATTTCAAGTTGAAAGAGAAACATTCGAAACAGCACTTTACACGTATGAATAAAAACGACTCACAAGGGAGACTATCAGTGTGTTATTCACCGATTTAGTTCATATTTACAGGGTAAGTCGATTCGGACCTGCTGATAACGGGTATCAGGTTTAAAAGCGCCCATCATGCACTTTGTTCCTACAATTCGGTGCCAAAGTTTTTTCCCTTTCTCTGCATTGCAATTTGCAAACATTAACAATTGAAAAATTAGCGCATATTATTTCGAGCGTCGACAATGCGATTACTCGTTGCAGCAGCAAAGTTTCAGAAAGGGAAAATTTTAAGTCAGATTCTGGAATCACAGGGTGTATCGTGCACGGAAGGCACTTTTTAATCAGATGTCTGTCATCAGCAAGTCCGAATTGATTTACCTTGAAAATACGAACCAAATCGGTGAGTAACACACCGATAGTTTCCTCTGTCGGCTCAGTGAATTTGTATGTAATTGATGAAGGTAAGATGCTTCAAGTCACTTTAATTTACGATAACTATGCTAATTACTGACGTTCTTTTCATCCAACGACGAACTCGCCGATATAGGTCTGTAGCGATAATTTCCATAATTAGCTGGATAATTGTGGATATTGTTGGATTTTCTCGGCTTAGTGTTAGACATAGCGCATTTGATTAGTGGGAATGAGGAAGGGACTTGTCAGGTGAGGTTGCAGGTCGGAAGCAGGACGAGGAACGATGAGGGTTATTGTCGTAGGAAAGTGTCAGATACGTAATGCAGAAATGAAGAAACTAAGGATGAGCGTGGGGAGGGGAAAGATTCAGTGAATAGAGAAATAGCATGGAAAATCGTGGATGAGAAGACGAACTGGGGAAAGAGAACGGCAGAGAGATGCAAAGTTGAGAGATAATGCAGGAGAAAGTGAGAAATAAAAAAGAACAACGATGCGCTGAGACACGCAGAAATTTGAGACGAGGCAAGGAGATCGCGGGCTGTGAGCCGAATGACAATTGCGACATGGAGACTGAAAATAAAGGTAAGATAATTAGGGGGCTGAGGGTTGGATGTCAAGGAGCGATAAGGCAGACAGGCTAGCTCCTAGGGCAATCGATGATATGAATTCACTGATTCTGAACTATCCAAGAGAAAACCATGCAAATGCTAGATAAAAATAATGATAACGAACATTGCCTATGAGAAAGCATATCAAGAATGAATGTGTTGGCGTCAGAAAATTTACTTCTATCAATTATTAACAAATACGCCGTCATAATGTGGTAAAGAATGATCAATCTTGAATGGTCATGCTATTTTCAAAATTTCATATCTCGCTTCATAACTTGCAGAGTAAGTTGACGAAAATCCATTATGATTAATTATTGCTAAAGTTTTATGTGTATAACCAAAATGACAAAAACGCAGCTTTTCGAGACCTTTGGCGTAAAGATTGTCGACTAAATGAATGAATGAATGAAATCTGTCAGATAGCCCTTCATTCAGTTAATAGCCTGAAAATGGACAAAACACAACGTTGCGGTTGTGATTTCAGGATTTACTCCGAGATATATGCATAACAAAGACGACATGTTAGAATGCGCTCAATCTGACAGAATAGAACAAAACGATACATATCAGGAGAAAGGCATAAATATCGGATTATTGCTTTCTTCAAACTCTCTAATGTATTTTGAAAGTGTGGATACTTCAATCCCTGAATAGTTGAATAGTTTTAAAAGACATTTTTCATGTTCGTGAAGAGCCAATTGGAATCTGCTTCCTCAGTCCTTCTCGGTTAGCAAAAAATCATCAACAACCATATCAACCGTTTTCGAGCATCTATTTTTCATTACGGAAGAATTTGTTTTAATCTCTGCCACAGAAACTCTAAGAATCGGGGCTGCGTAAAAGCCCATAAAATTCGTCAAAAACGAACGCCAAAGTGTCGCTTTTATGCCATTGTTCGGACTTTTACCTTTTCTGCAGAAAGTTCATAAATTTTCGTTTTTATTTTCTACCTCAAAAGATGATCTCGATTTATTCCCAAGCACTGATCAGATCAAGTCATCATTTTTTTGCAGAGAACACGTCGAACGTGTCAAGATAAAAATAAAATCATTTTGTAGGCTGAAGGATATTCGATATGCATGCAGAGTCACTGCCTCATTACCTAATCTCTAGATCGTGAACACTTTTGTTCGTCATACGTGCGGTAAAGATTTCGAATTTATTTGGGAAAAGACAAATTTTCCTAGTCTAGTTTTGATCTTTTTCAAGAAGATCAATCATTTTTGCAAAAAAGATAGACCTAGGAGCACTTTCATCAGACGAAAATAAAATATAGGGGGTAGGTCGCACGAGCAAATTTAGTTATGATACAAGGTCGTAGTGGTAAGAAGTTTGGCTAATAACAGGCTGAAGAGATAAATTTGTTAAGAAAATATATTGGGGAGTAGGTCGCAAAGGGTTTTTGACGATCGCTCTCGCTAGGTCTGTAAAATGACAAAGACAAGTTCATTAAATTTTCACTTGCCTGCAAAATAAATCCGATAAGAAATAGGTAAAATAAAAATAGGTTGAAAGATGATCTCAAGATCTCAGCATCATTCTATGGTGATCGGACCAGTTGCCCTTCTAACCTGATGGCAATAATTGATTGTGTCCATTAATTACGTGTCTGTGTGGGCAAACTCTTTGACCGATCCCCAACTCGTAGTGCGATGAGGTCAAATGAGTGACAAATGATCGAGAGTTTACTCTAAAGACGAGTAAAGCCGCTAGAGCTCAACGTGACAAATTAACGACAGGCGCATAAATCATTTTGTAGAAATTTCAAACTTTCGCAAAATTTGCGCTTCTCTTGAAGATCTCATCAAAATTCAAAAAATGAAATAATTTTATACTTTTTCAGGAAAAAGAAAGTAAAATGGTCATTCTCTTAAAAAAAAAAAAAAAACTAAAAATTTTGCATATTTAAGGCATAGCAAAATTATCTACGAAGGACCATCGACTTTTCTACTTAGCCAACGATTGTTTTGAAATTCGGGAAGTGTAGGCGTCAAAATATAATAAAAGCTGGACTTCAGTTAAGAAAAGCAGAAAAAGAATAAAACGAAGAACCCTACTTCTTCCTTTGATGAGTCTATTTCCTAAGAAGCTCCTCATACTTGGGTTAGTCCATCTAATTCCACGATTCCATGATTCTTTAACCTTTTACTCAACAAGTCAATTTGCGAAATGAGGATTCTCGTGGCTTTCTTTTTATTGCGACCTTAGAATTTGACTTGAAAGTGCAATCATTTTTTTCCCTAGAAGCATCAACCTCACAATTTAAAAAATTAATTGAGCAAGTGATTTTTTAAATTTCTTTTTTTACTTCAATGGTATTGAAGGACTTAGTATTGGAAATAAGTAATGAGACATGACTTTTTATGAGGCCAGTATAGTCAGTTTTTAGGACTCGAAATTCGTTAAATTTTTGATCAATTTTTAATAATATAACCTTTACATTTTTCTATATGTAAAATCCGAATAATAGTCTTTGTTTTAGTGATTCTTTCAGCAGAAATATTTGACTACTAAATGCAAGAAGCAACAATGTTTCATGAGGCAAATTCATCATCAGACGGCCACAAAAGACATGAATAAATAATTCGAAAAAACGCTAGAGACCTATCAAATGGACTATTATATTCATAGCATGAACTCTTAGGCGATATACGAATTTTTCAAGAAAATGTTAAAAATTTGCGCAGAAATATGACAAAAGACTATCACGAAATATCAATAATTTGAATATAAAACTATTAAAAAAACTCCAGAACAGGTAAGTTGCAAGTAACGCCGTTCTCGGTCAATTAAGCCGGTTGAACTGAACTAATCTTCTAATAAACGCTGGTTTAAGTCGAAACAAGCGGCCCCGGGAAAAATGAGAGAACTAGTTAAATTAGTCGAAAAATAGCCATCTTCAAGGCTTGAAAACCTCTTGGTATCCTATGCGTCTTTAACCTATAGTGTAATAAGAAATAGGGTTGAGTGAAAAAGTAAAATGACCAAGAAGTTGGTCCTCTAATTGAGTTGAAGATGATCTCGTCCAGTTATGCACGAAAGACTAGAAGAATAACAAAATGTTGTCTGACTAACGAAATTTCAGCCCTTCTACTTGAATTAAACGGGCAATTAAAAGTACGAAAGACTAATTGGTCAAATGATATCCCGGAAGTTAAATAAACAAGAAAAATCGATTATGACTTCTCATATCTTGTGATTAAATGAAGATTTTGGTTGAAATACAACAGAGACTTTAGAATTTGAAAGTATGGCACAGTAAACCTATACTAATAAAAGAAAAAATTCAAAATGAAGTTTAAAAATTGGTTTTTTGAAAATTGTAAAAAATGAGGCCTCGAAGTTCAAGGCGATAAATTTACTACGCGATGAAGCTTTAAACGACAAATGATATATGTGACATGAAAAATCTCAGGGATACAGATGAAAAGATCAGAAAGAGTCGAGATAAGAAAAGAGGCAGAAAAGATAGAAAACAGCTGATATACGACACAAATCAAATAGATGTTGCATGTTTGATTGAGGTTATGAATGTCCATTTTACGAGAATTTTAGGCCCATTCAATTTTGAATTATTTCGCAAAATTGCGCCCCTTTTCTGGTTATCATTGAAATTTAACGAAAATTTTGTGATCAAACCTTGATATCAGTGATGGGTCGCCGATTGTAGTACTTAACGAATAGGTATTGGGCTTCCATTAAGAAGATTAATGCGAACACTGCGAAAATGAAGACCCAGAAAATCTTGCCAGCCTGATTCCTTGCATTTGCGATGCGAGGCAGTCCATGAGCAGTTGTCCGCTCCAGAAAGCGTGTCCAAGCTTGTGGAATCTGAAATTTTAGATAAAAATGGCATTTTGTATGATAAAACACTATTGTTTTAGACTGAACTACAACTATTTTTCGTAAAATTGTCAAATTTTGGATTGAGAGCATCAAAAAAATTGAACATTTTTTTATAGAAGATGTTCATTTAGCCAAACGTTTTCTTCTGAACTTACCGTCCGTGGTTTTTCGCCCTTCATCAGTGGTTTGACCATAGCGATGAAGTCGCTGATCGGTGCACTGACAGTGAATACGGTCGGCTCGGAATTGTGTCTGATGCGTCCGCTGTCTTTTTTCGAGCCTGAAACTTTCATATCTTCATTAAAAAAATTCTGAGGAACAAGGTTCTATTTCCGGATTTCTATACCTGCCGACCCATTTTTCAGGTCATTAGAATCCAAAATAGCGGTAGATCGGCGCATTTTAGAATGCTTCGAAAAGCAAAGTGTGATGAAGTAGGAAATGAGGAAGAGTAAGAATGAACTGTGAGGATGAGATTTTTGAAGACTCGAGCGACGCAAAATTAGTGAACCGCAAAGTTGCATTGTTTCGAGATTTCGCGGAAAAACAAGCGAAGTGTTGTGAATCTTTCATTTCGACGAACGGGGGAGAGGTCATTTTAGGTAGGTTTTGAAAAGAAACCTCGGCTTTTCTATAACTTTTCAACAAAAATGTAGTGAATGAATAATTTTAGTTAAATTTTGACGCAATTCAGTCTGAAGCCAAAAAATACTGAATACTGCCTAAGGGCCGATCGAAATTGGTCTCATTTCCTCAGCAAAAACTCAATTATTTTTATTTTCGATGAGAATTTCTCCAGAAAATATAAGTTCTTTTTCGCGTCAGTGTCAGCGTCAAAATAGTGAACATTCGAGCGCGTTTGAAAAAGATTTTTTTACCCATTCACGAATTCAGATGAAGTTTTCATACATTTTTTCGTGCTACAAAATTGAGAATAACTTGAAAGTTGAAAATTATTCAGCGAATCAAGCGATGAATACAAAATGACCAGAAACTGACCGAAACGTATTCGGGCTAATTTCATCTAGCGTCGTAGTAAAATGAGTAATTGTTGCATGCGCATACAAATGAAGATAAGAAGATAGTCAAAAGTAACAAATGAATGACCAAACATAAACATAAAAAATCACAAAATAATGACAATTGCCAAAATTCACTTTTGCATATGAATACAACTGACCAGTCGGATTTTACTCACTCCATCTTCCTTATTTTGTCTTTGAACTTCCGCTCTCACAGTTGGATATTTCTTACGCAGCTTCTGGTCAATAAGCATAGCGATTACACATGTATTCGCAAATGAAATAAATACAACTTTATAAGTCGTACATTTAGGAAAAGGCTGATCTTCACCAATAAAAACACGAAAAAAAATTTCAATTGATTTTTTCTGTATCTAACCTAAAGATTATTGATGTCTCTTCTAACAATTAAAGGTAAAATAATAGTAAAAATTGCAATGCAACATTTTCGCTTCGAAAAAGTTACAACTGAACGTGAAAGCTCTGCTTAAAAATCACAAAATCATGTCCCGCACTTCCGGCCAGCAGAAATTCTCGTAAACCCACAAATGGACTTTTGAAAGGGTAGCCAAAATATTCGCTGGAACTGGGTCAAAAATGTTTGCCGAAGAGATGAATATAATTTGCCTTAATGAATGATCAATCAGGCGACTAATTAGCTTCATAGCCTTACCTGTAAATAGCCAAAAATCCTTATTTTAATATTTAAACTTTAATCTTATAAAATGAATTTTGTTGTATAAATCTGTAATTATAGCATGATCATATACATATTATTAGATACTTTTGTTGAGCGATATTTATGACTTTTAGCAAATATTTATTAGACTAGAAGTTAACAGCAATCGATTTCTAATTCAAATAAATTTGCCCAAAACAATAGCAACAATTATGTTATCCGACTCCTATTACGTAATCCAGTAATATCTTGGTCATATATTCATACCCTCATATATACCCGAATAGATCCACTAAATCCTCGCCTCCTCCCTAATTGCTGCTTCTTTTGTTTCGGCTTGATCAATTTACCATCTCATTTATCATGATGATTTATAGAAAATTGCATATTATATTTTGAATTGTAGAGTTTGATAATTTGACCACAAAATTAGCATTTTGCAATAAATTCCCTTTTTGTTCGTGTTTACTTTTCATTTACTAAAATTTATTAGTTTTAGATTGACCATGATTCAATAAGATTACGAGATTCTGTTTATGAAATCTCTCATTGAAAGTTGCGATTTCTTCTTGACCGTAATCCCTCTAAATCTAAAGGAAAAATGAATGAGTCGAGAAATTAAAGATGGATTTGAATAAAGAAGAGAAAAATAAAGCGATATTATGAGAAAAGAATCAGGAAAGGTTATAGATCGTAGAAAAGTGAGAGATTTAGAGAAACTATTGGCTAAAGGCACGCGAATAATGCAATTTCCAGTGAGAAAGTGATATCTTTTTTCTCTCTTCTCAATGACATTTGCTGACAGTCGCGTGCGACTCCTTTCTACAATGATAGGCAAAATGATAGAGAACTGTCAGAATGGTAAGAGAGTGATAATGATAACGTAAACATATCAAATGTTATCAATATCATCTATAAAACAAATGAATTTTTTAATCCACGAGTAAAATTTTTTTAAATAGGTAGGATTTGTCGTATAATAAACAGTTCAATTCAAATAAATTGCAAATATTCTCCGAGCGAATGATATTTAAACCTACTAAAGTAAAGTATAAGCGAAACAGCTAAAAATAACTACTGGGCATCTCTGTAATTTTATGCAACTAATAATACGAATTTTTATCATACTTGCATATGATTGACTTCGACCTGAATATTCGAATATCCGAATATGAATCATATCGATATTCAGAGTCAGAATCCCCTCTATCTGTAGATTCTCACCTTCCTAATCACCACCTTCAGCCCTTCGAATGATAAATAGCCCCGGTCCGTGGTCTGGCCCTTATATCCTCATATATCCTTCATATTTCCCCTCCCCCCTCCTTCATTCTCATATCTGTAGATATTCAGATATCTACCGCATATCGTTTCGAGATAACTGTCAATCCTCCAAATCAAACCTTTCATTAACTCCTCACCCAGAATAACTTACAAAATCTTACAATAAATCTAAAAGATCAGTCATAAATGGAGGTTTTATATCATTTGACCATCATTTTTAGCGAATTCCAAAATCTGAATTTCTCAAAGACCCCATAAAATTTGCAGAATTTTCTGATCCATATTGATAATGTTATATTATTTCATGAAACTTTGGCGGGAAGTAACTTGTCATTTTGAAATATTACCAAACCGCAATTTCACCTTGATTGTCACAAACGATTGATTTATTTTTAGGTATTCAAAAAAATATCCAAAAATCCTGAGCATCTGCTTCGCTTAGCTCAATATACTCGTCCTTATTCTCGATATCCCCGAATATCCAAACATATTCCCTGTTTTGCTTATGGCCTATTATTGCACTTCGTTCGTTCGAATGCTACTTCGGTAAGTATGCTCTTTTCTGAATCAAAATAAATAAAAAGAAGAATTGTGTGTTCAAAATAGTTTTAATATTTTGGAATATTTCAATTTTCGTAAACATATCGTATCTGACATTGAGTGCATTAAATTTCTGTCTCAACAAATTGTAAAGAAATTTGGACCACCCATACTATTGAAACTAAAAATCCAATAATTTTAACTTCAAAGAAAATCGATACATTTCATAATATTTTTCCCTCAAACTTCAAAAGATTTCATGCTTTTCATTTCATTCAACAATTTCACTCCCAAAATGGGCATCCAATCGTATCTCTTTAGAGGGGCGGGGCGCGAAAATAAGGCGTGGCCTTGTATAGCCATGCTTTCGAGAGATACAGAAAGTCGCAGAAATAGTTGGCCGTCCCTGAAGGATTAGAGAAACCAGAGACGAGTTAGAGGTATGAAAATCAGAATCAGCAGCAATAAGTGTTGCTTGCTTGCTTGCTTGTAACGGTGCGCACCAAGTCTCCCGCAGTCCCGCAGTGTTGCTCTGTAGGGCGCCAATTAACCTGCTACAGCTACTTATTCCCCTCGACAACATTTATCATATCACCAACACGGCAAAATACCGCGGTGGTGCCATAAATCAACACCTAAACACCGAGGGAAATCCCTAGGAGATTTTCGAATTCACTACGGGCAAACCAATGATGTTCAGTCCGAGCGCCCCGCCGTTTGGCCGAGACACTTCAATGCCCGCCGGCTCCCAACCGAGATTCGACTGGAGCCATTCCTCAGCAGCGGCGATGTTTCAAGGTGAACTTGACGTTTCGACTTTTCAGTCTCGAGATTACGGTAGCTTGAAATCTCTGTGGATCTTAGAACTTATTCTACTTGTGAAATAATGCTAGATTTCATGGTATCATTCGACTCCGTCTCTTCAAGCTCCATATTCTGGCATCTATTTTTTTTTCGAAAATTTTAATGAAAATGTGGATCAATTTGTATCACTTTACCAATATACTAGTCACGCTCGCCTTCTTCATACTGTAACCCTGAAAGTGTCGTCTTCGATTTTCTGCCAAATTCTATACTTTTCTCCACTAGGGCGTTTTGCGATGTTTGCGGTTTCACAAGATCATTTCCCGTATTTTCATCAGGTCCATTACGCAAAAAAAATCGTTGCAACTTTTTGATAGTTTTTCAGTGCTTAAAACTGCAAACGATAAGGATTATCAGATATAAACGAAAATTGCAAGTAATCGATGTTATGAAGCCCAGCAATTTTTAGACTGACTTCGGCTTCAAAACGGTTTCTAAAGTAACGATTTACACATTCCATTGAACTGTTTTGCAGGTCTTCATGACTCTCAACATCCATCCTCATCGTTACTGCCAGCCGATACCTCAATGGTAGCTTCATGTGCCCCTTACGCAATCGGCTGCTATCCACCGGATATGTCGATAGACCCGAGCTATGCCCTGCAACACCGGATATTGAACACGCAATTTATACCACACGATTATCCGTTTGCTAGGTATGGGATTCTTCACTCATCTTCTATGATTTTTAGTCTGAGCTTTCCTCGAAAATGATTTTTTCCCTTTGTATTACTTCTATCAGACAACTACTATATGCGAGATCCATAGCTAGAGATAGGGGAGAAAAGAAAAGATAGGCCTCGTCATCTCGTCTAATAGCCAGTTGCCCTTCTATCATACAAGATATAACATTTAAAAAATCAATTTCCAATCAATCAACGTCAAATCATGCGAATTTGTTTGAGATTTGTAATATCCCTTTAAGATCTCCATCTTTTGATTTCAGACAGCCGCCCGGCCCGTTCCATCTGATGGGCCCTGTTTCAGTGACCACTTCTGTCAAATCGAATGACGACGAGCAGCAGGTGTGCAGATGGGTCGAAGAGGTACAGCGATTGCAAAAATTACCAATTCAAATTAAAATATCGTAATCTATTACAAACTCATCGAAAATCTCATTTTCCATTGAAGAAAACCTACGATATTCATTGTTCAGTCGTGTGTCAGATTATTGGAATTGGCTTTTTTCAATCTATATTTTTATTCAGAACGGCACCGAATGCGGTCGAATTTTCAATTCACCGCAAGAAATCTCGAAGCATCTCGCGGCAGACCACGTTTCCACAGCCGATTTCTGCACGCACATCTGCCGATGGGCCGAATGCCCCAGAAGACACTCCTCCTTCAAGGTCAATTTGGTTTCCTTTGGAAAATTCCTTTTTCAGAAAAGGCAAATTTAAAATTCGAAATTTAGGCCAAATATAAATTAACGAACCATTTGCGGGTCCATACTCACGAAAAGCCATTCCATTGCGACAAATGCTCGAAGAGATTCGCTCGAAGTGAAAATCTGAAGATCCATCAGCGAACTCATACAGGTTAGGCTTTTGAAAATTATGTTTCCGATATCTATGTTGATTTTCTATTTACTATTTCATAAAAGTAGATCTGTCTATTTTTCATAGTAGTTTATGCATAAAATTTCACATGAACAATTCAATCTACATTTTGCGCAAACTATTATGATAAAAATTATAAATTATTAACAATTTACTATTTCTTCTTCAACATATCCAAAACTCTATTTGCATCATCATCATCTAAATATGCGTGCGTTTGCTCGATTTTCTTGTATTGCTATTGACGCCTTTGAGAGCCCTTCAAAGTGATTGCCATAAGTCAGAAGGATCACATTTTTGAGCAGAAGGTAGAACAGTGGAACAGACATTACCTTTTCTGGATTATCTCAATAGGTATTTTGAAAATCCTCAAATCATTCATGATCAAGCAATTGGCTTTTTGATCCAGTAAATTCCAAAATTTGTCTCGCTTTCCAAATTCATCGACCCATTTTCTGCGAAATGTCTGATCCGGCTTTGTGGTGAATCCACTAAATCTCATCCTCTCCCTTCCCCAACAAAATCTCATTTCATTATTCAAGCGATTTCATTGTCATTGACCAAATCTTGAACCTGTCCTTTACTTTTTGGTTTTGGTTACTTTCTTCCAAATTCTTTCCTAAATCCCCTTTCGAGTTACTACCGTAGTCTTTTCTCCAGTTCTTATCCCCTCTTCTATTTCGCTCAGGTCATGTTGCTCATAAATTGTCTGTGTATCATTCTTCTCTCGGTATGTGGACTTGCTTATCCATAACTTTTGGCCCATTCATTTGCATATCAATTCATCCATTTATGGTCTTGAATTGAAACAACTAGATTTACGATAAAAGGCGTAAAAGCAGCAGTTCATATGAATGCTAACTAAGGGATACAATAAACAGAAATGACAACGAAATCCTCATTATTTCAAGGAACAAAATTTGGAATATCTAGTGGGATGCCTCAACATTTTTAGTTTTAAGATAGTTTGTCATTTAAAAACGATCTAGATTTTCACTATGACGAGAAACAATCAATATCCCTTCAAAGTTGCCAAATATGAAATTTGTTGCTGCATACATGAGCGATATTGAATTTTCAAAGGGGAATTTTCGCTCAAACCCTCCAGTCATATCACCTCGCATTCACTCATCCTCACAGTCCAGCCCTTTCATTCGCACTCTTTCTGAATCGGATCCGACCCTTTGAAATGGCAAAGTGCTAACTCGAGAATCCGTGTATATACATGTTATATCCCCTTTCGAAAGCATAGAATATCTTACGAGAAAAGTTTTATGAAAAGAAATTTTAAAGTATACCAATTTTACAGAATCGAACTATAAATACGGAAAAGTTTACCTTCACGTCAAAATATTTATCCTAAATAGGGATTATCCACTCATTAACTTACCCCTTTGATCTGGCCGCATTTCTTGATTTTGTCCACTTTCATCACATTTTGCTCATCCAAAAGCATACAAAATCACGTAATCGATTTCACGCAATCGACCTTAGATTAGCAGGAAATTTTTATCCCAAGCTTTTCCTTTTGAATTTTGTTTCAAAAATATTCGATAAGTAGAAGAAAAGTTTTAAGTCCAAAATTTGGACAATTCCGTGAAGATCAACTTTATAGGAATTCTAACTTTGATGTTTTCCTAACATGTCTGAAAACTAAGGTATTGATTTACCTATTTTGACCAAGAATTCGACTTAACCTAGCCTCAAATGCGCCAAATAGCACACCTGCATTGTTCGCAGTTGTTATAATTATTCCTGCACTTATAAAGGTAACAAAACGATTAGATCCTTTGCTTTCTTTCACTAGACAAAATCCATAATTCTCGAAGATAGAAATTTAAACATGCCTAGTACGCAGAAAAATTTCAGAGTAAAATATCATAACCTAGATTTAGTGTATCGTCCACACCAATAAGATAAAAAAAAAAAAACAAAAGCAATTCGACATTTTTACAAGGTCTAAATTTAAAACATCGTTTTATTCCTATTCTCATTTTCACCGACTGTCTCAAATCTAGCAACCGTATTTCCTCTCTGCATCTCTGTCGGCTCTCCATTCCTTCGCTATATCTTCCCTCGGCCTCCTTTGAATTCCCACAGCAATCTGTCTGTTGATAAATGGCCACGCCTCGATTTTGTATCTCAACCGTTTTCCGAGCGAATTGTTCCAAATTCGCAAGCAAAATCACTTTTCATCGATGTTTATTGCCTCATTTTCTCCCATTACAGTTACCACCAGCTGCAACAATTACAGTAGTCAAGGATTGTTATTGCGGATTTGAATATTGCATTATTCTAGCCGGTTTTTGATCATACCCTTCATCATGAAATTAGATCATTTCTCTAGATCGTTTAAATTTTCTAAATTAATTTCAGCAAAATAGTTTTTGAAACATGTCGTACCCAAAAACTTAGAAAAAAACTAAAATCATCAAAGTTTTCAGATTACAGTATTAAATTTTTGTAAATCTCGACGCCTCAATCCTATTGATCCCATTTACCAAGTATTGTCTCCATTCACTCTTCACCTCTGCTTCTAGCGCTTGCCCATTCAGACTCCTAATTCCTCTTCACCTGATGGCATTCTAACCTTTTACCACTTGCATAGCCATAAGCATACCGTTCTGCGTCACTAACATATGCCACATTAAAATATATAAAAGTTTCCTCAAGTCTGAGGATTACAAAGCTACTTCCCAAAATTAGATATATTCCAAGTTAGAGAATCTGCACAAATACTTGTCTTTGTAGTTCCAAATCGCAAACATTTTGAATAGGCTATGTCGATCTGGAGATTCGACAATTGCGCAAGACAAAGGTGATATACCCTGGAGATATACTGTCGCCTTTATGCTAACTTCCTCAGCACGCGCTACATATCCGGCGGAAGTCTAAAGTTACCTTCTGTGATCTACCGCATCTGAGTCATTTCTTGAAGAGAAAAGCGCAAAATTAAGAAACAACTCTCATTCCCTGAGCTGAATTCAAAGAGTGAAATTTCAGGTGACAAGCCGTTTCAATGTCAGTTTCCAAATTGTGAAAAATGGTTCGCGAATTCTTCGGATCGGAAGAAGCACATGCACGTTCACAACCCGGATAAACCATATGTTTGCAAAGTAATTTTAAAGCCTTCAAGAAATTTTTGCATTGAAAATTTCAGTATAAGGACTGCCTAAAGACCTACACTCATCCAAGTTCGTTGAGGAAACATTTGAAGGTATTTTTCACAATACACCCTGTTGCAAATGCTTGGCATATCCAATTTGATTCCCATTACTTCAATTATCTTGTATGGAAGGGATTAGCCATATCCGGAGACATGAATGAAGAGAGCAGGAAATGGATGAACAGATTGAGATCTCTGTCTGATTTGCCTGACAATTTGGCGCACATTCCGGTGACAGGTCATCCTGACCTGAAGCCAGTTTTATAGGGCAAAGCTAATTACTCCAAACCTCTGATAAGATCTGCATACCGTGAAAAGTAATGCATAAATGTAAGAAACGATAACGCAAAAAATCAATTTATTAGCCTCTTGAATCCTAGCAAAATGTGAACTTCAGATCCACGAGAGGAAGGCGGATCAATTGATAAGTTGCGACGTGATGGACGAGAGTTCTGATTCGGGTCATGCGTCTGCAGGAACTCCGAGTGAAGAAACTCAGGCTTACTCACCGAATGGAGTGGTCGTCAATCAGGCTAATTCGACGACCATGCAGATGACGTACACCAAAGAAGAGGTAGACCAAACCCAATATCTCGAAACCGTCTCAATAACTCAATTTCAGTCGTCTTGCAATAACTACGAGACCCTATCGACCCTACCATCCTCTGAGAATTCTCACCAACCACCTGCTGCAAATTCGGGTTGTCAGCCAATAGCATCTTCATTTCTCCCAAATCAAAATTACGGTCCTCCTATCGATACCTATTCCGTATCCCAGATGTATCATTATCCACAATTCCATCAGCATTACGCCTTCGCACCTCCCCCTCAATTTTAAGTTATTTGCAATTTGATATAAATTATGTAGAAGTGTTTTTAAAAAATCACATTTCTTCTTCAAAACTAATTCTACAAGTAACTTTAGTAGTGCTTAGATTCTATTAATTTCATCATGAACTATCGAAAACTTGATTGATGACAAATCTCCTATTTATTCGTTCTTTGGTGAAGAGCTTTAATGTAATTACGTACCGTGTCATCATTATCTGATGACATAATTATTAGGTTTGTATTGTAAGATCGAAACTAAATTATTGTTATTGCACAAGTGCATATCTATTTATTTTATCGAGATTCTCAGTTATATCGGGTAATAATTTCGCTGATGAACACTTTTCAGACATATTATTTGAGTCTAAATTTTACACGATTTTAAGAGCCATCGTATCCTTTCAAATATAATTTAGACTCGAGGTATATATGATTTTGGCTCAAAATATATTTACCGATTTCGTTACCTTCTACCTCGAAACCCTTCCCAAATACTTCCGTTTCCAATTCCACTTCTACCGGGGGTTGTGTCAAATTGCCCCTGCCTTTTGTCAGCCTTTCATTGTGTCGCATTCGCGTTGTCTATTTTGCCCTTCCTGTTATTAACCTTCCGTTTCGCGTTCTCTGCTCAGATTTTACCCCGCTCACCTCAAAACTCGAAATTTCGGTTGCCTTTTACCTATTGTTGTTAGGGATATTTTTCTTCGAATTCAAGTAAATTTATAGAGATTTCTTAAAGAGTATTTTCTAATTTCTTCTAACTAAATTGAATTGGTCTTTCATATCATTGTTCAAAGTTGGCCTTTCTTCTGTTCTGAGAATAAATTATAACTATCTTAGAAGATATGTTCTTACAAAGTCAAATATTTTTGCAAAGTCGGTTTGTCTTTGCCTTTGGCAGAGAATTGCTGTCTCTGCTATTGTTGCATCATCTTGGCACGCGAATCAGTGCAAACAATCACTCAAAACATGGCATTGCACATAAACTCTTCCATTACAGTACTCTCGCCTATCCTTCATCATAAAAAAGTTAGAGACGCAGAAAACTTTCTAATTCAGGAAGGATTCTTCTTCTAGAAAATTATCGAAGCAAAAATATTAGCATAGAGCAATTCTCTGTACACTTGAGTGAGCACAAACTTTACGCAAGAAAAGCATCTGCTAGTAGCTACTGTAATTTATGTTAGATAGTTATCTCCTTGTAAAAGAGTAATTAGTCCAAAGTGAAATTATTCTTGAATCAGTCAGTGTTAAAAAAGTTTCGTCCAGGTGAAACATGCATTAGAACCATTAATTTTTAAACTCAAATTTTTACTAAAAATATTCTCTTCAACAATAACAAGAAACAATGTGTGAAATAACAATTTGATAACGAAAAGGAAGAAAAACTACCTGCTTTATGAATTTTCTAAAGTCATCGATTTTGCGGCTTCGTTCTGCTGAAACGCCGTCCATTTCTCGAGGAATTCGTCGCAGTGCTCGTTTTCGAGAGCCAACATTGCTCGCTGAAAATTTGTATCAACTCAAAATATTCCTTTTTTCAGATGCAAGTTATCTAAAAATTCAACTAATTAAAAAGTGCAGAAAAATCATCAATTGGAAGATAATGTCCTAGGAATTTCTATGAATTGAATGAAAATTATTTATAAAAACTGAAGAAAACTTTTTAAAAAATTCGAACCTGATGCACAGCGGAAATCTGTTCAGGATGTCTTCTGACGAGATACTTGATGTACTCGATCCACATCTGCGCGCTCTGCCCACCCACTTCGTTTATCGCCATTTCCCACGTCGATTTCACCAACTTCACGTTCTCGTCTTTCTCAGAAACTTCCGATTCCGTCACAGCGCGGCAGAATTCAATTCTGAAACAAAAATAATAATAATAATAATAATGAAATCTGCACTTGGTCAAATTCGTTTCAAACTTGATCGAAAATCAAATGATAAAACGCAATAATGGTATTTTAGTGGATGGCAGGAATTCAAAGAAAAGGCTTTTTACCCATTAGGCCTTCTCGCCTGCAACTCCCTGATCATTCTTCTCATTTCTGCCTTTGTCAGTTGTTTTTCGTCCGCAAGTGCCTGCAGATACTTGACTCGAATCGCCTTGAATTTGTCCACGTGAATTCCGAGGTCGAAAATTCGATCGAACAACTGAAAGTCAGAATAGAAAAAAATCAAATTTAGAAGGGGAAAACCTTATCAACATTCCCCGGCTGTTTTTGCCCGATGGTGAAATCCAAAGCCAATTCCCAGAGAGGAAACGAGGATTCGGCAGGTACCTGAAGTACTTGATTTTCGAAATATCATATGAACACTACGTCGTTTACTCCCGACTTTGTGATGTAAAATGTTTGGATGATAGTGCTAGCGAGGGAAATACGCATTTCGCCGTACTTCTCAATTTAGGGGAAGGCAATTCTTTTCGGGAAGGGAAAGGGATGACGAATGTTAGTGACCAACATGGAAAGGGCGACAACTTGAAAGGGAATTTTAAAGAGGATCGCGGTGAAATAGTGCGCAAAGAAGAAAAGGCAGGATGGAGAGAGGAATGATATAGTGATGAAAAGCAATTTTTTCACACAACTTATTTTTAGCCGAGAATATTTTAAAATTTAGCGTCTTTGAAAAATGAAAAAAGAAACAAACCGCTTCAATAGCCTTGTTGATCGTCTTCAGAACGTTTTGCTCTTGATCTCCCTCTTCCATCAGGCATTCGATGTATTGAGTCCACAGGACTGCAGAAGTCTGGTCGATCTGAAATTAGAATTTGAAGAAATTCTAGAGATAAAAAATACCGTAAGAATTTTCTCCAGAAGCCTCGATTTCTCTTCACGATTTTCCGCGTTTCGAATCGCATCCTCAACGTAGGGAATGTCTGCTGAAAAGTCCAATTTAGATAATTTTGAGAAAACGAAAAATGTACCTGAACTCGCCCATCCCTTCTCGATCAATGTGCAAATCAGTCCGTTCTTTTTGTGAGCGGCAAACATATCTGAAAAGCAATCATTTTTGAGGGTAAGCAAGTAAGAAATGACCTCCATCTTTAATTTTTCCGGCGCAGAAATCGAGGTAGAGTCGGAGCATTTTCTCGGTGTTCAATTTGGTCAGAGCTTCATCGTAGGCGTCGTAAATGCCCTGAAAATAAGGTGATTTTTTAATCTGAAAGAAGAAAGTACCTTCTTCTCCCTGACAGCCTTCTCGATCTCCATCAACTGGGTGTATTCATTGTCCAGTTCATTTAGTTTTTCCTCCAGAGTCTTCAGCAATTCAGAAGCGTGAGACAAATGCAAGAGCAGCGAACAGTCTTTCCACATTTCTAGCAGCATTTCTGAAACCGTCATTTTTGAAAATAAAAGATTTTTTTTCTAAATTTTTCAGTAAGACCATTTTAACAAACCTGCCGACTTGTGATTTTTGCTATCATAAATTTAGTAAATTAGAAAACAAAACCCTTACTTCCTTTGCCCTCCTCATCGACAGCATTCATCCCCTGTCTGACAATCGCATCGCAGATCTTCAACTGCAGCACAGCGTCCTCGACGTCCACGTCAAATGAACTTTCTAAAAAAATGAATCCATAGAAAAATTTTAACAAATCATACGAGGAGCTTCGTCTTCATCGGCGTCTTTGTCTTTTTTCTTGTTCTTCTTTTCCTGGAGCAGCTTTCTACGTTTCAGGATCCTGAAAGTTTAAAATCAACTTTTCAGAATATTTTCTCAACTGATAATGTATAATCTTTGAAATTTTCCATGAACGAAAAAAGTAAAAGGGTAAAGTGGCATATCTCAAGCTTTTATCTTCCCCACTGTTTGATCAGCAAACGAGCTGAGAACCTCTTAGTCACCTTCCAAATTATCTATAGATACAGGAACACAGAAGAAATAAACTTACTTATCAACGAATCGGATCTCGACTTTGAAGAAGGAAACGTAGAGTCGGAAATCTGCTGGATAGGCTCTGATTGCCAATTGCAGAATGGTGCGGGCATTCTCGGCTGAGGAATTTGATTCCAATTCCCATTCAGCTGCTTCGCATCGTAAGAGAATATCACGAGGATGGAGCTGAAGGATAAAAATTAAACAAAAAAAAGAATCAACAAGTATCAGAAAGTTGATAATTCGATAAATTCAACAGGAAAAGAGTAAAAGTACCTGAATCGCTTTGGTGTATGCCTTGCTGAGGGACCTGTACATGTTCTTCTCTCTCAGGAAGTCGATCAGCAGATTGAAGTTTTCCCGTTTCGAAAAATTTTTAAATTAAAAAAGAATATTTTTAGAAAATTACCGGAAATCTGATAGCGCATCTCCTGAGCAACGAAGCGGTCTTTTCTTTGAGAGGCTTCTCAATGAATTTATGCTTGTGGAAATACTGGTTGCGATTCCTCCGCACTTTCAGCAGAGTCAACGCGTCCTGCAGGAAGTTCACGTAGACCATGAAGTCGTCGAACGTCTTTTCCTGCAAAATAATGCATTTTTTCCCTAAAAGGATTAGGAATTTTTAAATTTCGGTAGATTGATTTTTTCAATGGAGTTAACTTTCCAACCTGCTTCTGCAACCTGTACTCGTACCGTCTGCACTGCTTAACGAGTCGATTAACTTCTTTCGAGTCGAAAAGTTGTACGTTTTGAATCTAAAAGAATAAATGTAAAAAACGACAAAATATCGCAAATCTTCGAAAGTTGCTTCTTTTTGAAAATTGTCACTGACCTGTTCGAAGACGGGCAATAGCCTCTCCAAGTTCTGCTCCACGAATTCACCCATTTTTCTGAAAAGTAACAAAAATTAAAAGAAAAATCGAGCGAAATATAAATTCAAAGTCTAGGAAGCACGTTTACGGCGTAACTTTCACTAAAATGAATACTTGCGTTGGTTTCTATTCGTTCTTCCTTCAGTTTTAAATTTCTGGCTGATTTTAAAAATTTTATTTTTTTCAGAGTTCTGATGCTGAAATTACTGTCATCAGCAGCTCATTCATTCCTCCGGCCGACGGCCGTCCGACCTGTTGCATCGGTTTCGTCTTTCAGGTAAAAATTTCAATGTTCCTTTTCACTTTCCAATTTTCATTTCTTTCAGACCGTTCTCCTCATCGAAGAAGGACGTCGAAAAAGAGGCGGTCGAGTCAGTGAAAGAGGCTGCGGTCGCGGAAAATGCTCCTGAAGTGAGATTTTGGAAATTCCCTGTTGATGAGAATTTTTCGACTTGCTGTGTCTTGATAAAATTCTCTTATGGAAAACATTCCGAAGTTCGCAGACAAGTTCTAAAAAAGACTATCTTCAGATTCCTGATATTCCCGACAGTGAGGAGAACGAGACCACACCCGTTGTCAAAATCCCCTACTCGACGAAAGCCTTCAGTTCTTACAAGTACATTTCTTTGTCTTCTTTTCTCCCGAATAGTCATATTATGCCATTTCAGTCTGGACAAATACCCGTTCTACGTGGAGCGCGAGTGGTGGAAGAAAGGAGCGCGAATGACGTTCTGGGCCACTTGGAGGCAGCTCAGAGACGTCAAGTGGGAATAGGATTTTTGTTTGAATTCGAATAATTTGACTTATTGAACCTTGGCTAAAAACTAAAATAATATTTTCTCCTAGTCTCATCTCCTCCCATTGCATTTTTCGTCGGGATTCAGAATCATCCAAACATCTTTGATATCGAAATGTGACAAATTTAGACGCCGCGAATTGATCAAAGAGACTGGTGCAACTCGAATGAGAATGAGGGCGCTCAAATGGAATACCGTTCTGCCACAGGTCTCTTAGTTACCCTCTGATTAATATAATTAAAAACAAGGCATGCCTAATTATCTTAATATACAAACCTAGTCAGGGCTTAAGCCAAATATTTCGCTAAAATTCTTATGCGTACCTCCTTATTTATCACTTCTATGGAAAAAAAAAAAAAACATTTTGCGTACCCCTCCCCTAAAATCTCTCATTCTAGCTGAAAGTCTGCCTAGGTTTGTTTGAACCTACTAGCTTGTATGAATTACTGTAATTTGAGGCGATCCGAGACGAGGCGGCCGATTACATGGACAATATGCCGAAGTACAGCCATCCCAAACTCGTGCTCAACATGTGCATGTTCACCGGCAGGCAGAGGGGAAAGATCAAGCCCTACAGGGTCAATCGGCATATCTTCAGGTGAAAGTTCGAAAATTACTGCACTTTCTTGGCCGCGAGTACATTGTTACCAACGAATTGAAGCGAGTATAATGTTACCAAAAGTGAGTACTTTGTTATCAGGCGCTATTCTCCCCTTCCTTTCTTTTCCTACACACTCTGCTTTGGTAACATTGTACTCATTCTTGTCATGAATTCTAAAAAAAATTTGACTAGAAGTTGAACATTGAACAATAGCAAATTTGCAAAATTTCAGAAGAATGGCCGACCACGCTCAACTCTCCGGCGTACAAAGAGCTATGTGGAATTGAGCCCTGCTGTAATTAAACTAATTAGAACAATTAGCGTCAATTAGAAATGGTTGTTTGAAATCTTATTGTTTTCTTGTTTCAAAGTTTTCGAATAAAATAACGTTTTTAAAAATGTCTTCTCACAAATTTTCTAAGTTTTAAAATCGATACAAGATTATAATTTTATCTTCTCGAAAAGGTGCATAAAAAGGAAGATCAGTCAGAACCTCATTATCGCTTCTAGTAAACGAGTTTTCCAGCCTTCGCAGACAAATTGCGGATTGCAGTTCAAGAACAAAATACGAAGAGACAGGTCCACTTCATCCTTGTCAAAACCACGTTGAATTTGAAAATTTGAATGCACATTGTCACTGTAATTCACATTTTTCACTATTTGCTTCGACTTTTTTTTTATCAAGCATGAGCCCTTATCAAATTACTTTCATTATCGTTTTTGTTCCAGTTGAAGGATGTCGGAAATGGCCGCGGACAATTTTGAGGAGAACGAGCTGATCGACACGTGCGAGTCGATCAGCACTGAGAGTGATGAGAAGGAGCAGAACTCTTCGGAACTGTTCGAGCAGGACGACAACATCGACGTCAAGGAAGTATGATCTGCAGAAAATGACACACAGAATATATTTAAGGATACTGGGTGCTAACGAGTTAGACCATATGCCCAGCTCGTTAGTACTCAAGATCTTTAAATGTGCCACACTCAAAAAGCTGATATTCATGAATTTGCCGCTATTTTCAGAATCCCGGCGAGGAAATCGACGAATTGTCGGGTGGGGGAGTGGTCGATTTGGAGATGGGCACTAGGGAGATCAGCCTGACCGGCGGCAATCGCGTCCTCATTCACCAGGAGTTCGGTAAGCATGGCATTCAATGAGCTTGAAATTTGTCGATTCTTGAAAGATGAAACTAGTTCAAAATTGTTTTCTTCACTCACGAAAACTCGTATTGATTTTCGTTCATTCAGCGTACGAAAGCATCTATCCAATTGGGAAGTCCTTTGATGAGACGATGCACGGCAGTGGCGACCACATTCAATTCGAGCTGAACTTCAAGCTGCACGAGGATGGACTTAAGGTTCGAAATTGTAGAATGCATGAAGGTCAAAGAAAGAGTGTTTAATCCTGAAATCTGTTCGATTGCATTGACGCTTTCTTTCTAATATCCAAGAAAATAAATAAAGTAGTGAAAACTGTAAGAATTTCCGTGAAGATCAGCTTCAAATGTTGATTTTAGGGAATTTTCGATAAGTCTCATTTCTCTTCTTCTATTCACAATGATAATTTCAGGAGATTGGGAAGATGAACAGCGTGGTGCAGTCGAATCCGATGGTCATCTATCACGACTACGTCCTCTATGGATACTACTATTCGTTGCACGTCAAGGAGCACATCGACAAGGGTTCGTATTAAAAAAAGTTGTGAAAGAAAATAACTGTTGAAGAAGATACGAAGCTAGATACTTGAATCTTGAATGATTCCTTTTCCAGGAAAAGATATTTTCGAAAGATAGTGGTCCTTTTCATACGTCTACCTGCAATTCGGCCTGCACCCGATCGGCTCCACTCTATCGCAGAGCGACAAATCGATCCAGAAGGGACACGCTGGAGACAACTCCATTCCCAATCAAGTATCGTAATCCTATTTTTGAGGCTCCAATTTGGAAGTTTCATGAATTTAAGTTCTCAAACATGAGAAATGGTGTGGGAACAGATAATTCTTACCTCATCAATTTTGTTTTGAATAACTCGAAATTTTCCAAATAACTTGAAAGCAAGAAATTTAAAAATTATTTCAGAAGGCACCCCAGACGAAGAACGAGACACTCGAAGTCGGCCATCGCATGTACAGTCTGAAGCAAATCGGCATGCACTACGAGTGCGACGAACTCATTCCGCTCAGCAAGATTTTCGAGTCGGTCAAGGTACTTCGAATTTTAAATTTAAAACCTCATTTCAAAGAAATAAAATTTCGGGATTCTCACTACGCCGTCTTCAAAGTGAAGCTCACCGTGGCCAAGTCCTACTTCGACATCTTCGAATATTACGTCAAGCCAAAGTAGGCTATTTTGAATTAGGAAAATCTTTGAGAGATCAAAATGTGAAAGACTCGAATTTTAAACCTACAGGCCTAATCCCTCGATTGCACTGGCAAATGCAACCGCTCTGGAGACGATTCTGTCGGGCGAGAAGCCGAACGGGTGGGATCTCGTGCTGACTGTCGGCGAAGGCCATCCACAGTTCTTCTACGTTCACGCCAAAGTCATCGCGCATGCTTCCACTGCACTTGAGGTTAGTATCTTCAGGTCAACAATCTGCAGTAATTTTGTAATTTGAAATTATTGGAAGTGTAGAAAGTCATAAAATTACTGCAATCAATCCAAAGCTTTCGGTTTCAAATAACGTACAATTTTAATTCAGGTGATGCTGCGCACTCATCACTCGCTCGGCGATTTCGCGATGATGGTCACGGGCGAGCAGAGAGTGATCTTCCCGAGGAACCACTCGGTTGACATGAAAATGGCGAGAAGAGAATTCAAAACTTATTCTCGATTACCGTAATTTCTTTATTTGCTGCAGCTGCTGACGTACTTCTATTCGAAGTGCATCATCTTGCCACCCTTCGATGCGTTCGCGCGAGTCGGCCGTCTGCTCTCGTTCCTCTTCGACCGCAACCAGATCGACGAGTTCTTCGCTCAGTGGCAGGACATCGTCGTCAATGAGATCCTCAATGCTAAGGTGAGTTTTTGATCAAAAGACAATTTTTTGGAAGATAGCTGCTTGTCTAACAACTTGATTATAAACCTGTTCAAAACAATATCATGTTTGGTTGAAGCTTTGAAAGGTAATCATTTGTGAAATCCTGTACTTCGTGCTTTAAAAATCATACTATTAGTCGATTTTCCGAAGAAATTTTATCCCCCTATCTTTAATCACTTGATAATCATTTTTTCAGCCGACCCGCTCGTATCTGGAAGTAGTCATCGAGCATCTGATCGGAATCTACTCCGCGCCTTACGGAGCCATGCCCGTCGCCAAGAGAGTCACCGTCACGAAGCTCGCTTCGATTGTAAGTCAAGAGTTTTGTTGATTGAAAAATTCATTCATTTTTCTATCATCTTTCTTTCAAAATGGACAAGCTATTTTTTTTTTTAAATAATGAGAAGTAAACAAAAATTTTGCAGATCCAAATGCACTACGGCACGGTGAACGAGCTGAAGAAGGACCTGGAGAAGTACAAGGACTACTCGAGACATCTCGATATGATCTTGGGCAGGTTAGAATTGACAAGTCAAAAATCTTGTAAAAATGAGTTGCGCAAATTCCAGTGTGGATCGTTTCTACTCCGTGGTGACTTCGATCAAGAAGCGTCTGTCTCAATGATTCTCGATAAATCCGTTGATGATCTCCCCGATACAGTAATCCTTGCCTTTAGAACCCTTCCGAATGTAATAAAAATTGCATCCAAAACATGAGGGGAATCAGAAAAATCAACTGAACAAGAAGACAGAAGATACAGCTTTTGTTTGTAGACTTGATTTGCACTTCTGCTCGAAACATCATCACTTGTCATTGGCACTTCACTCACGTTATTTGTCGTCATCGCTGAATGAATGTTGGGAAATGAAATTATCATTTTTCAAGTATCTATTCTGATCTTCAATTCTTTGCAATTTTTCTGATACAAAATTCGAATTTGACCTTGACGAGAAAAATCCATAAAATGTGAACTCGAGCTAAACTTCATTACTTCTCGCACCACCAACACTTCCGGTTCTCAGAATATAAATTGCGGATTCCAGGTCAGCCATAAAGAAAACATCGAGCAAAAAATTCGAAAGTCGGCATCATCAATGTCGAAAATCATGTCAAAAACTTGCAAAAACTTCTTGAGAACAAACTAATTTTGTTCCAGAAGAGAATGTTAACGCGCGAGCTGTTCGTCTGGCTGTGCGTCGCTCTGCCTGCAGGCATCCTCTGCATGTCTGCCCATTCGACAGTTCCCATCCACTGCGTCACCGACTTCATTGCGTTCGTCCTACTCACCATCTGCCATCTCATCGTCGCTGGATATGGTAACGCGAAAAATCCAAATTTCTCAAAACTACCATAACCACAAGCGCCGATCTTCATTATTTTCAGTCGTGACACAATGCGGCGGCAAGAAGGCTAAGCCTCCAACCAAATTTCAAGCGTCACCGCCACAGCGACAAGCCAAGGGCAACTCTGCTACGTTCACGTCCAACAAAAAGAAGGTGAGGGATCAAGAAAGGAGTACTGAATCTAGCGAAATCCTAGAATCAGTAGAGATCAGAGTTACAGCACGAAGTTCTGATTGAAAGATTTTCGAAGCCAAAGTTGAAAAATTGGCGTTAAAATCGAAACTAGTACAACCGATATTGAGGATTTTGCTGGGTTTTCTAAGATTATTGCAAACGTGTTCAGGCTCCAAGAGACGAAGCAAAGGCGGCGCCGAAAGTCGGAAAGCAGGAGGAGAATCAGAAGAAGGAGGTCGATCCGACGCAAGGAACCAAGTCGAGCGAACCTGTCGACATGGACAAAAACGACGAGAAACAAAGCGGTGAAGATAAGGTAAAAAATATCATCGATTCGCAATCAAGGTTGCCAGGAAGCTGAAGATTCGTGCCATCCTCGTCAACAAAGAAGATTCTTTAGTGCCCATAGATGATTGTCTGAAGACTTCCTTTTCTTTCAGGATACGGGAAATGCGAAACTCAAACCCAAGCAGATACAGAGAAACGAGAAGGAGGTGGACTTCGACGAAGGATGAAGATCTCAATGATTATTGGTTTTAGCAAAAAATTGCCGCTGGCGAGGTGCGCAAGAAGACCGACTACCCGACGTTTAATGATGTGGAGAGCGACTGGGACAGTGATAAGGAGGTTAGAAAAAAAATGAATTTCACAGATTCTGACTTTGAAGATCTCCTGAGGTTTCTTTCAAAATTCGATTTTGACACTCACTTTCTCAAAAATCATGGAATAGAGGCTGTTTCGGATCTTGCTACCTCTCTCATTCGAACTGGGCAAAAATAGCCTCGATATCCAGATTAAAATTCTCGTTTTCAGAAAGACAAAAAGAAGGCAGCTGCAGAAGGAGGAGGAGCAGATAAGAAGGACAGAGCTGCAGCCGACAAGAAGGAAGCAGAGAAAGAGAAGGACGGGAGGGAGAAAACCGCTGGAACTACAGCTCCCAAGGATTCGATCAACAAGGAGAAGCCTGCTGATACGGTAAGAGAATCCAATATTCAGTAGAAAAAGATGACTGTTAGGGTTTAAATTCGGAAGATGGGGACGGACGACCCGTGCCCGGTCCAAACCGTTTAAACCCTGATTACTGTAGCTTGAATCGTTGAGATGGTAGAATAGAATTTTTGATGCAGTGCATCGAAGGATTACGATGAAAAAATGTGAAAAAGATGAAATAAAAACAACAAAGAAAAATTACGTCTTTTTCTAGAAAGACAAGGGTTCGAAGCCGGTGACCGCCGCAGCCAAGACGTGAACCTTCACCCACATACCATCGTCAGGCACTTCTCTGTCCACACGTCTTCACATTCCCCTTCTCGACTGTCGGCTTGGAATCCTACTGATACGCAATGGAAGGTGAACTGTGTCTCACCTCTTCCCATGCAATTCATCCTGCAGCCTGTCCCCACTCACTTTCGTCATCCGCCATTCGCCTTCATTCTCCAAACCATTCTCTACTTCGTCAATAAAGCCCTATTTCGGCGAAGTCGTGTTTTGAAATTGTGATTTCGCAAGGGAAAACGTCGAGAATTGGGAGTTTTTGTTTCGAACAGGCCTTAAAGTCTTCGACACTCCTGTGCTAAACATGACAGTGAGAAAAGAGAAATAACATGGGCAGATGCGGTGGCAGACAACGAGAAGAAAAGCGAGTGTTTTTCTCATTTTTGATCGCCGTCATGTTTAACGTGAGTATCAAAATTTTAAGGCTTGGTTTCGAGAAGATGAAAAAAAAAATAAAAGTCAGGGCTTAGCGCTTTGAACACTAACGCTGTACACTACATGGGAGCTGCAGTGTATTTTCAGTGTTCGCGTCTGAAAAGTGTCCAAAATGTTAAGTCCTAACAAAAGTTCTGCAAAAAAATAATTAAAACAATGAAACGTTGAAGGAGAATTTTGAAAATGAAAAATTCATTCTCTCACTTGCATGATCGCAAACGTACTCGTTTTACAGCTCACTTTGCTGCGACTCCACCCTCTTTTTGAATATTGTGCAATCGACCAGAATCGCTTACTTTTTCATCGATTTTTTGACGATTTCAGGGTTTTCTAAAATTTCCAATTTCAGGAGAACATTCCACAGTTCGAAATGATATCCGGCAACACAGAATATAAGGTGCATCTTTGCATTTATCGATTATTTTAATGCTTTTCGAAAGGTGTAAAATTTCGAGTGATTAAATTTTTTTTTTCCAATCAATAGTTTTATCGATTTTTTAAAACTACTTTTTTCTCCGCAAATAAGTTCAATCAAAGGGATTTAATTTTAGGAAGGCGCTGACGCAGTGACGAAGCCGACCGCCCACGTGCCTCCTACTCCGGGCACTCAGGCCGGCACTGCTCCGCAACAGAGCACTGTGAGTTCGAAATTGAAGGAGAAGAAGTGTAACCGAAGCAGACTTGCAAGAAAACAGCCGTGGCTTCTGTGCGCTGTAGTAGCGACTTTAGAGCTTGCAGTGCGATTGGAGAATTTTAGCCTTCGGCGCAGTAGTTGGTGTAGCAAATTTCAGAATAATAAGTTGCAAGTCTGAATCGAAAATATGAAAATCGAGAAGGAGACTGGGGAAATTATTCTTGGGAAAAAATTGTCTCATTGAAAACAGTCGGCTTATTTTTCGAATTTCCTCATTTTCAGCCGACCACCAACTCGACAACAACTGCAGCCTCGTCCACGTCTGGCTCTGGAGTCGCTGCGAATGGAGGAGGAAATGCGGTGGTGAGTCCAAAATAAAAACTTGGACTGCTTATGCAGTCTTTGAGCTAATGCTGAAAATAAAGTGCTGGATTAATTTTTTTTGAAAGTTTACCGACTATCTTGAAAAAGTTTCAAAAAGACAACAAGTAGACAAACGAAATTCAGCTACCCAACTACACCCTGAAGATGCGTTTGGAGGGCCACGTGAAAGCTGTCGCCTCTGTGAAATTCTCCCCGTGCGGTAATTACATCGCCTCTGCCTCTGCAGACAGAACCATTCGAATTTGGAATGCCGAAGACGGAAAGATTGAGAAAATGGTGGGATCGTTTCGATTTCTATCTTTTTATGCTCGAAGTTGCAGCTTTGGGTATTTTTAGCCCCTTGTAATTTTCACAAATTGTTATATTTGTCGCCAACTCTTTCCTATTCTTCTATTATCAGTCATATTTTCGATAATAGCAGTGATATACTGATAAAATTAAAACACAGAATTCTAAAAAATCAACTTTGATTTTCCAGATCACGGGTCATAAGCTGGGTCTGAGCGACGTGGCGTGGAGTACGGACAGCAAGTTGCTCGCCTCTGCTTCTGACGATAAGACCGTTAAGGTACAGCATCTTTCTTTTCCATTAAACATATTCAAATTTTAGATCTGGGAATTCGCCTCCGGGAAATGCAGCAGGACTCTGAAGGGCCACACGAACTATGTCTTCTGCTGCAATTTTAACCCCCAGTCCTCCCTCATCGTTTCAGGTTCGTTTTTTCCCGTCTTCTTGACTTCGAATCACACGACCTTACAAGTCTTAATCTGTTGAAAAATTAGTAAGGGAAAACGAGAAACAAAGACCAGTTGGCTTTTTCTCTGCCCACAATTAGGATAAATGCAGGACGTTCCCAAAGAATAAGTAAGGCTTGTAAGGCCGTGGAATAAATGTTTTTTACAGACAACTTTCTCATTACTTTCGAACCAATCAAATACAAATAACGAATTTAGGATCGTTCGATGAGACGGTCCGTGTGTGGGACGTGAAGACGGGTAATTCCATCAAAACTCTGCCCGCTCACTCGGATCCTGTTTCGGCGGTCGCTTTCAATCGGTTGGTTTATCAAGAGCCTGAATTAATCTACAAAATGATTTTTTTTTTTTTTTTTTTTTCAAAATACGCGATTTATCCTTCCTGATTTGACCTTCTCCGGAAATTTTATTCAATTCTGATATTTGTGACTTACCCTCTCCTGATGAACAATTTACAGTGACGGCTCCCTAATCTGCTCGTGTTCTTACGACGGCCTGGTCCGCATTTGGGACACTACCAGTGGACAGTGCGTCAAGACGCTCGTTGGTATGCAATTAAACTTGTAAATTTTCATGCTCGCGAGTACCCGCATGAACGAAATACCGCGTCTTATCGAGAGAGGAAAAGTATGTCTTTTGTTTCTCGAAATGACATATTTATTTTGTTCATGCAGGCATTCGCAAATGTAAAAATTTTAAAGTCTATGGAATTTTTTCCCTAAACAAGTATATTATTCCTTTGTTTAGACGATGAAAATCCTCCCGTTGCCTTCGTCAAATTCTCGCCCAACGGAAAGTACATTTTGGCCGCTACTTTGGATAGGTATCAGAATTTTTTAATCAAGTTTTCTTGAAGCAAATTAAATAGTAATAATAAATAATACTTTTATTTTCACCAACGACATCTCTGGTTTGAATAATGTTCTTCTCATTTTAGCACTTTGAAATTGTGGGATTTCAACAAGGGCAAGTGTCTGAAGACGTACACCGGCCATGTCAATCAGAAGTATTGCTGCTTCGCCAACTTCTCAGTCACTGGTGGAAAGGTAACATTTAGAAAAAAAACTGGTTGACCTTTGTACGAGTTTTCATAATACTTCTTTCTTTATTTCAGTGGATCGTTTCGGGCTCTGAGGATCACAAGGTCGTCCTTTGGAATCTGCAGACCAAGGAAATCGTACAGACTCTGGAAGGACACCAGGGTAATCATCTTTCATTTTCATTTCCCAATTATTTGTCGGATTATCATGGATATTACTAAGTTCAAACACGACTTTACAAGTCTTATCCTTTGGAAGAAATAAGGAAGATGAAGAGTGAAGTAAAACAAGTACTTTTTCTGTCCACAGATAAGAGAAAATGCAGAATAATTTTAAAGGATAAAGTTTGTAGCTATGCTCAAATCGGTATCACATTTACCATGATCAAATGATATTAGGTGATTCGTAACTGAACTCAGAATTCTTCAAACCCCTATTGATCACCTTAATTACTCAAATTATCCGTGCTAATTGCAGACGTGGTGGTGTGCACGGACTGTCATCCGACCAAGAATATGATCGTTTCGGGAGCCCTCGAGAAAGACCCCGTCATTCGAGTCTGGCAGAGCGATTTCTAACGCGGCAAAAGATGAGTTTGAGCCATCTTTCTTCTTGTTCTTCTGCAATTTGGCCTTTTGTCCTCATTAATCTACAAATTATTCTTTAAACGAGCTATCATTGTCGTAAGCTTTGATAAGGACAAAATGGAACTCTAATGGTAACTATTTTCTATCAGTTTTCGGAGTTTACTTCAAGTTCATTTATTCTGTAAATCGCTATTTAAAAATTGCCATTTTTCCTTAGCGATGCAAAAATTCGTAGATATTCATTTTGATTCATTCTTGATCCAAGATCTCATCTCAATATTATTTTTGCAAGATTGTCTTGTAAATGATAATATCACGATCATTTTTACCTGAATTTTCCACATTTGTGTAGTTATTCTTTTCCATTTGACTATCAAATTATTTTGATCCAGAAAAGAAAGGGGATTTCCTTAAAAATAATAATTTGGTTGTAAATGGATGATAGTTCGTGTCGTCGTCGTTATTCAGTATTTTTATTGTAACTTTTCCTAAATGAATTACCGATCATTGTGAATAAAATCTCGCGAAATTTTACCTTCTCTCAGAAAACGTTGTAGATTTACAATGGGATATCTTGGAAAATTATTATTTTTAAAGTTAACTTTTACATGTTCAGAAAAGCTCTCAAAATGGGTAAGGAACAGTTCAGAGAGGCGGACTTGGCTCGGAAAGTGTAGGTTTCAGGAAATTATTACTCTAAAAATTTAGAAATAGCGTAATTTTTGAAGTTCCAATATTTTATGCCTTTCAGGGCAGCCGTCAAGTTCATGCCGGGCGATGCAGAGATGATGCGCCAAGTGGCGTACATACCCGTGCTGAACACGAAGCTCTACGACGAGCAGCCCGGCAGGTGGATTCCTGCTCCTTATGGTCCGCTCGATACCAGATTGGTAGAAATACTTGTTTTAAAAAAAAGATTAATGAAAATAGCTTTTTTCTAATTTTCCCATTCAAATATTTAGCCAACTTACGCTACAGACTTTGTATTCTCTTGATTTCTACTCTAAATCTCATTCTAGCCACACATATATAATGCTCGATTATTAAAACTCGTAAAATGGGTTTTTAACGAGCTGCTGAAACTTACAACATCGTGAAATTTGAGGGAATATCGACGAAAGTGGGCGAGTGCGCGACGTGTGGCCAGAACTTCACGGACTGCCTCGGTCACTTCGGCTACATCGATCTCGATTTTCCCGTCTTTCACGTCGGATTCTTCAAGCTCACTATCAGCATTCTCCAGTGCATTTGCAAGGTTGTTTTTAATTTGATTTTCAAGTTTTTAATTTTTCTTTTAAATTTACGCAATAATTGATCGTGATATATAAGTATCTTTCAAAAAATTATTTTTTTCAATTACTTATGAAGCACCATATCGCAACTCGTTTAGTATGTGAAGAAATTCATTTTGAAACATGTTTCAGAACTGCTCTGGAATTCTGTTGTCTCCAGAGCAGAAAAGATCTTTCCGTCGACGCGTGGAAAATCCCTCTTTGGATTATCTGAAGCGCAAGGCTCTGCACAAGCAAATCGTGACGGCTTGCAGAAAGACTGCAAAGTGTCCCGAATGCAAATCGACGAATGGTAGGTTTCAAACTTTTCATATAAATTATTCGAAGTCCCAGGCTCTTGATTATCCAGAGGATTTGGAAATTTGCTTTAAAAATGTAAAGTTTGGAGAAAAAATGTCGCTGATTTTCTGATAAAATGCCAAGGTTTCGAAAATTAAGGAATGGTGAAGAAGGCACCCGGTGCAGTGCTGAAGATCGTTTTCGCCACTCCGATCAACAACGAGACGCGACAGAACTACACGGTGCTCTGCGAGACGAATCAGGAATTCGAGCCCGTCCTCGACAAGACCAAATTCCAGCTGCTCAATCCGCTCACCGTCCAGAAGCTATTCTACAACGTTCGGGAAGAGGTAAGATTTCCTTTATTTGTACGAACCAGGGCTGCGTGAAACCTCGACTTCAAATTTCAAAATCTTGAAATTCAAACTTCGGTTTCAAATTTTTTAAATTTGTTACCTCGCGCAGCCCGGTAGGAATAATTGCAACAATATTGTCCCAAGAAAAATTATCTTCATCCTATGAGATTTTGAAACCACTGCTAAATTCGTAAAGAATATTCTTCCTTGCGATATGAAATATTCTTATTTTTCAGGACATTCCGATTCTGATGGTGCGCAGCAACGAGGTTCGTCATCCATCTGATTTACTGCTGACTCGCATGCCCGTTCCTCCTGTCTGCATTCGTCCTTCTGTTGTTTCAGGTAAGATAGATTGAATTTTCCAGAAAAATTGTATTACCCTCATTGTCAATTATTTTGAAGTATTTTCTTTCAGAAGTGAAGTCTGGCACGACCGAGGACGACATCACGATGAAGTTGTCCGAAATCATGCTCATCAACGACGTCTTGAGAAAGCACAAAATCGACGGGGCACCCGCTAAGACGGTCAATGAGACTTGGGAACATCTGCAGGCAATTTTATGATATGCTTCAAAAACCCATGAATTAGTCGACTTAAATGAAAACTTTGTTGCTTTCTTTATTATTCTTTCAAATCTATACTTTCGAAATAAGTTTCAGAAAACATTCATAAATGATATGAAATTAAAATCTATTTGATGAAGTACTGGTTCGGCCTTTACAAACTAACATTTGATTTTATTTCCAGATCCAATGCGCTCTGTACATCAACAGCGAGCTCTCAGGTCTGCCTGCAGATTTGCAGCCTAAAAAGGCGACTCGCGGCTTCACGCAGAGACTCAAGGGCAAAACGGGCAGATTCAGGGGGAATCTCTCGGGAAAACGTGTCGACTTCTCGGGAAGAACGGTATTTCTTTCTACCAATCTAATTTTTAAGGATTATTTTCACAGGTCATATCCCCTGATCCGAATCTGCGTATCGACCAAGTCGGTGTTCCTCGCCATGTCGCGCTCATTCTCACTTTTCCAGGTAGACTAATGTCTAATTTTTATTGAAACCATGCCATATTCTTGAATGGTGCATAATTCGTAGCACATTATCTTCTAATGATCTAGGGAAAAACTGATGGAATATATTCAATTTTCAGAAGTGGTGAACAAGCACAACATCGAACTGATGAGAAAATTGGTGATCAACGGGGCTGACACTCATCCGGGCGCCAACTATCTCATCGAGCAGAAAACGGGCAATAAGAAACTGCTCAAGTAAGCTTATAAATTATATTTTAGAGGAAATAATCAAGTTCCAGTAGAAAACTGACTCATATTGTAAAATTATCCATTCGCTGAAACATATAATATTTATACTTTTCAAGGTATGGTAACCGCGAAGAGATGGCGAAGCACCTGAAGTTGGGCGACATCGTGGAGCGGCACATCAACGACAACGACGTGATTCTGTTCAATCGACAGCCCTCCCTCCACAAGATCTCCATCATGTGTCACAGGGCTAAGATCGTGCCGGGAAGAACTTTCAGGTCACTTTTCTCTCAAATCAAAGAATAGAGACGCTTTCAAGCTATGATACTCGAATATCCTCATTCTTTCAGATTCAACGAATGCGCCTGCACTCCGTACAACGCCGACTTCGATGGAGACGAAATGAATCTGCACGTCCCACAGACTTATGAAGCGAAGGTATTTTTATTCGAAAGAAAAGCAAGGAAAATGAAATTTTCAGGCAGAAGCGAGCATTCTAATGAACGTGAAGAGCAATTTGATCACGCCTCGCTCCGGTGAACCACTCATTGCTGCGATTCAGGTGATTTATTTTACTGATTTAATATAATATTAAAACGTGGGGTTGAAAATGGGAGAATTTACCATGTTTCAAATACACGTTCTAAATTTAACAAAAAAGTGAAAGTTTGATAATTTTTTGTTGCAATGATTTATTCCTTTCAGGACTTTATAACTGGCGGCTATCTTCTTACGCATAAAGACACATTTATTCCCCGAAGTGAAGTGCACCGTTTCGTAGCAGCTCTGTTGGATGTGACCGCGAAGCGACAAGTCCGCATCGATCTCCCACCGCCCGCCATCATCAAGCCTGTCGAGCTGTGGACTGGAAAACAGGTACTTCAATTTTTTAATTTCGTTATTTTTGTAGGAAATATCATGTTTCATGTTGTCTTGATAAGTTTTGCTCTCGTTAGAAAGTGAGTGCTTTAGCTATATGCTCCTGTTAGACACGCAATTGTTGAAACTTGTTCGAAAATTTGATTCTTAGAAAAGAAACAAATAGTCATTAGAATTTGAGAAATGTACGGAAATTAGCAAATAATTATCAAGTTGCCAATGATTTTCGACTTTCAGCTGATCGAGATGATCATTCGCCCGGACAAGGCCTCCAACATCAACCTAAATTTGACGACCAAGAACAAGAGCTACACCAGCAATGAGGAGTTTTGTGTCAAGGTAACACGATTTAAAAAAAAAATAATTTGTATGCATAAAATCCTAAGATTCCATTTTCAACACTTTTCACTTCAGGATTCTTACGTGATCATCCGCAACAGTGTGCTGATTTGTGGAGTCCTGGACAAGGCCTTGCTCGGCTCTTCTTCCAAGACCAACATTTTCTACATGCTTTTGAGGGACTATGGAGAAGACGCGGCTGTTGATGCTATGTAAGTCCTTTTTATTTCAACAAATCCTAATTTCAAATCAGCACTTGATAGAATATTCATTTTCATGCATTACTTGAAGCATATCTTCGAAAAGATGAAAGCAAGATTATTTCTCTTAATATGTAACTTCACTGCCGGATTGACTATTCCCGAGGATGTGCACTTTTTTATCTTATTTTTGAAACATATCTCATAGAAAACAATTACAGAAGAAATTTTCAATCTTCCTTCAGAAATAGCGCTATTTTATAAACCTTTTCAAGTAGTGTATTTGCAGGTGGCGTCTCGCGCGAATGGCCCCCGTGTTCCTGTCGAATCGCGGCTTCTCTATCGGAATCGGAGACGTGCGGCCGGGGCCGAAACTGCTCGAAGAGAAGACGCAGCTCGTGTCTGAGGGATACAAAAAGTGCAACGGGTTCATTGAGGAACTCGCTCATGGAAAACTCAAGGCACAGCCGGGATGCACCGAGAATGAGACACTGGAGTCCTTGATTTTGGGGTAAACATGATTTTTTTTTCTTTACCTTATCGTTTTTTTAATAAGAATCTACTATTCGGAAAATGCAGATTTTTTTATTGAAAAAGTATATCTTAAAAAATTTTTCTATATGAAATTTTCCTGTAAAACATACCAAGAACTTGCTTTTTTCAAATTTCCCTTTGAACATATTTTTCAGAGAACTCTCGGCCATTCGAGATCGCGCAGGTCAGGTGTGTCTGAGGAATCTGAGCAAGTAGGATTTTTACTCGAATTTGCACTATATTGGTTGGAATTTCCAGATATAACGCCCCCTTGACCATGGCGATCTGTGGTTCGAAAGGCTCGTTCATCAACATCTCGCAGATGATCGCGTGCGTGGGTCAGCAGGCCATCTCCGGGCACAGACCGCCCGATGGATTCGAGGCGGGTTTTATGAAGCGCGTTATTAGAATTGAAGTTTTTGCTCGGTTTTGCTAAATTTGAATGCTTTATATGTTTCAGTATTATATGATATGTGAGAACATTTATAAATGTATTTTGATAAAGATTCGTTTTTTCGGTAAAATAAAGGCACAAAATTAATAATTGTCTCAACTAAGAAAACAATCGATCTATTATGTATTTTAGGACCGTTCTCTGCCCCATTTCAACCGCAAAGAGAAGACCCCCGAGGCTAAGGGCTTTGTGGAGAACAGTTTCTACACGGGCCTCACCCCGACGGAGTTCTTCTTCCACACGATGGGAGGCAGGGAGGGACTCGTCGACACTGCTGTCAAGACGGCAGAGACCGGGTACATGCAGAGACGACTCGTCAAATGCTTAGAGGTACGGGGGGATTCTTTTTCCTTCAAAATATTCTTTATTT
Source organism: Diploscapter coronatus (assembly GCA_964036155.1). Lineage (NCBI taxonomy): Eukaryota > Metazoa > Nematoda > Chromadorea > Rhabditida > Rhabditidae > Diploscapter > Diploscapter coronatus. The sequence continues at coordinate 82,640,822 of OZ038422.1, read as the reverse complement.
CTTCATTTTTAATTCCCCTCTTTGGTAGATGATATTTTGATCGGAACTGAGCAAAACTGTAATGCATTTTCTTTATTTCGTGCTCAGTTATTTCGAACTGAAACATATTCTGTAGATATTCACTATTTAAAAATGCCAACTTATAGACATTCAATTTGAGCGCACTGAAACTAACAGAAAGGCCATCTTTCAGGATTTGTGTTGCAACTACGACGGCACAGTGCGTTCTTCTGTCGGCGATATCGTGGAGTTCATTTTCGGAGAGGATGGACTTGGTCATACTCTAGTCACTTTCTAATTAACAAGAGATTTCAGATCCCTCGTTGATGGAGGCGAAAGACGGCAGCGTGGTGGACTTCAAGCACGTTCTGGAACACATCAAGAACATCCATCCGACCACTGGAGACGAGGTCGAAGTGGCTCCTGATGAGTTGAAGGTTGGCAATTTTAGAATTTATTATTTTGCAAAGCGATATTTGTCTTTTTTTGAAATGACGAAATGAATTCTACAAATCGGCGCTATATTTGCAAAAGAAGTATGCTGTGATTTAATTGAAATTATTCCGTAATTTTGTAGAAAATGATCCGGCCATATTGCTGTTACACTGAACAAAGTGATTATTGCAAGAAGAGATTTTTTGTTTCAGGAAAAGCTCAAAACAGTGATCCCAGAAAAGATCAATAAGACGAAGAACGGTTTGTTCTGCGATCAGCTTGCAGAATTCATCGATGGAGTGATCAACAAGGCAACCAAATACTACAGTCTGCCGAAGTTCTGTGACGCGCATTTGGAGTAATTAAAAAAAATTCCTATTATTTTTTTTTTTTAATTTTTATTTTTAGAGCCGAAGCCTCTCCATCAAAGGCGAAGCGAGCGAAGAAAAAGGAAAATAGCGAATGCAAGGATTGCGTCAGCAGACTGTACAGAAGGTTGATTATTTTCGCTATATTTTTGAGATTGTAAGATCATCTGATAAGAAAAGTTTTCAAATGCATGCTCCTATATCTAAATTTATTGGCCTTTTGAAACATCGCTAATAAGTCAATGATATTTTTTAGAACATCAGCCCTAAAATCATTCTCGGTCACCCAAGAACAGGGCGTGGCGTTCATCGAATTGTGCGCGAGGAAGTTGCAGAGAGCGATCACAGAGCCGGGCACTGCTGTCGGGGCTGTTGCCGCTACTAGTATCGGTAAGCTTTTGAGTCGAATAGCGAAATTTTACTGGCAAATCACATTTCTATCAGTTTATTTTCTAGCACTTCCTATGAAGTTCAGTAGCTTAACAAGTATGATTTTTCGAGATGAATGCACATTTCGACACGAAATTGGCAAAAATGTGGACACAGATTTCAACTGTCCTCGAAGCTTATTTCTAAAATTTTCCGATTAAAATCTAATACTCGTTTTGCTTTTCAGGAGAACCCTCGACCCAAATGACCCTGAAAACCTTCCACTTTGCCGGTGTCGCTTCGATGAACATCACCCAGGGAGTGCCTCGCATCAAGGAAATCATCAATGCTGTCAAGCAGGTTGCAAATGTTCTAATTTTAATATTTCTCACCCACTTCTCCAGATTTCCACTCCAATTATCACAGCTCAAATCCTTGACAAGCACAACGAGAAGATGGCGAGGAGAGTCAAGGCGAGGATCGAGAAAACCACTTTGGGTAGGGTTTAATTTCTCCATATTTTTGAAAACTTTATCTCTTCGTAATTTCTCGATTGTTTTCCGGAGAATCACGAGAAAAAATTTTACGAATTCTCCCGAACGAATGTTTTAAACCATTGTTTTGAGGTGAAATCTGCGAGTACATCGAAGAAGTCTACCTGCCGGACACTTGCTTCCTGCTTATCAAACTCAACGCCAGAAGAATTCGTCTGCTTCAACTCGAGGTTGGTTTTTATTTAAAAATACTGAATTCTTTGAATTTTCAGATCGACATGGACACGATTTCTCAGGCGATTTGCAAGGCAAAGTTGGCCGTGCCGATAAGTTTACATCAGGTTATTTTTACCTTATTTTTCATAGTAAGGCAAAGCAACTATATGATGGCACATTGAAAACAAGAAAATGAAATGAGAGTTCAGACTTCTCTTTTATAGGAGAACTTTCTCTGCCTATCCAATGGACTGTTTTGCCATTTCGTGTAGTTGCCAAAATGTGGATTCTTATTTTTTCCATTTAAGATTTCCGTGCATGGCAAGACGATGATGGTGATTCGTCCAGAGGACATGGATCCGAAGTCGAAGAAGAAAATGAGCAGAACAATGATGGTTCAGTACCTCAAACACAACCTCAGCACTGTCGTTGTTAAAGGTCGGTTTTTTCAACTTTATAAAAAAAAATCTATTTTGGTGGTTTTCGTGTGTTTCAATTATTCCTCAAATGATGGTCAATTTTTAGCCTTTCTAATTCTTTTAGTTGTGCAATGCATTCGAGAAAAAAACCTGATAAGAAGAATTTATGTGTTGACTATTTGAGGAGTGCCAACAGTGAGTCGTTGCGTGATTCATGCAGACGAGAAGAAAGGAGACGAGTACAGTCTTCTGGTGGAGGGCACTGACTTCCTCTCGGTCATGGCTCAGTTTGGCATCGATGGACGGCGCACGGCTTTCAACAACGCGCTCGTCGTTGCTGAGGTTGATCTTCATTATGCTTTTACTCTCATTTTCAAATTACTATTCGATACTTCCCACACTTAGATCCATTCCGCCATTTCTTTCGGCCACTATGATGATATTCTTTTGAAATATGACTAAAAATTTTAATTTGTTTATTGCCAATTTTATTCAACTAATTTGAAAACAAAAAAATATTTATCAAAATTGCAGGTTCTTGGAATCGAAGCGTCCCGCAACTGCATCATAAACGAGATTCTGGCGACGATGGAGTCGCACGGCATCGGCCTCGACAGGCGACACGTCATGCTTCTCGCTGATTTGATGACTTACAGGTTCGACATTTTAGTTATTAGAAAACTTCACACCTTTGAGGAATACAGTATGAAAAGTAAGAAAAAAATGTCTCCCTTCCCTACCTTCTATTAATTCTGCATACTTTTCATCAAGCTTCGATTTCGTTAGATTTGCAAAAACCCCTAAATATTTCATTTCATTATGAGACTGCAGTTTAATTCATTTTTGATAAGAAAATATTATTGCCAATAAAATATTCATCTCAATCTATTTCAAATTTCAAGTTTATCCGAAACATACGTATCATATATTGGATTTTTATTGAAGACGAAATTCCAGAGGAGAAGTTCTTGGAATCACTCGGAATGGATTGGTGAAAATGAAAGAATCGGTGCTGCTGCTGGCTTCCTTTGAGAAAACCATGGACCATCTCTACGAGGCTGCATTCTTCTCACAAAAGGATAAGGTCGGATTCCCCCCTACCATATATGTTTGACCGCTCAATAGTTCTAAATTTCATTCATTTCTTTAATGCAAAGTTTGAAACTTACAAAAAAAATATTATCTTTTCTTTCAAAATCGAAGATTCGCGACAACATCTATAAATGTTCGAAAAATTATCTTTATTTTTTTAATTGCAGATCCACGGAGTGTCTGAGTGCATCATCCTGGGAACGCCAATGACAATCGGTACGGGTCTGTTCAAGCTGCTCTACAAATTCAACGACAGCAAGCTCGGCACTGTCAAACGCAGACCGCTCCTCGCCAACCCGGAATTCAATTTGCAATTTTAAATGCGTTAGTCAATCTAGCCGTATTTTTGGAGTTTTTACAAGGGAAGCATAAATAGTAATCATAAAGCCTCGTGTCTTATTATTGTAGCATATGAAAAGTTTTGAAAAGTAGAGAGAACTTGAAAAAGTTTTTCTTTCTCGTAAAATTCCATATCACTCGTCATGAGACTTTCAGATTACTAATATTTCTTTTTTTGTAAGAATTTTAAAATGTGGCAAGGCTTTCAATTAGGCTTTTTCTTGTTAAATTATCACTATTTTGTTAGAACATTACCGGTTAAGTGGTATTTTCGTTGTTTATGGGTAACAGAGTTTTACGATGATTTAAGTAATTTTGGGTTTCCGGAATTATGGTAATCGCTACTTGTTGTTGACCTTTTATTGTTGTTTTTCTCTCGAATAAATCCATTTTCTAGCTACTGTTTTACCTAAAATATTGACGGTTTTATGCCGTAATTATATTTTCAGTGATTTACAAAAAGAATCAAGCATTTTTTGGCTTTCAGATTTTATCATTTTTGTATGCAATTTTCTGCCTCGGTTCGCCTACTCTGTCTTTCCTGGATCTGTTTCTACGTTCTGTGCGTCCTTTTCGGTGCTCCATTTTTTAGGTACCATGATTCGAATTTAAAAGTAATTACAAAAAAAGTCTAATTTTAGTGATATCGTCTCGACCTTGGTTCTATCGATCACTCTTTCCTTGGCTACCGTAGGTCCGTTCCTGCGTGTTTGCACTTCACAGACACATTTCGAAAGGGTCCTCTTTGAAATCGGGTGAATCAAGTTATCCTTTAAAAATTTACATTTTTTAAATGAATCTTATTCTGTGAAGCTTATGAATTATCATTCTTGATAAGCTATTACGCTGGCTATTTTTCGTACATTTAATTTTCGAAGAAAACCCATTTTCAGTCCAACCACCCAAGCCGAGAAGCGTGCTTATTCGTCTTCTCTGGGCGCGCTGATCGGCGCCTGGCTCGGAGCGTTCGTCATTCCACTCGATTGGGATCGCTGGTGGCAGGCAAGCTGAGAAGAAATTTGGAAAGGTTTCAAGGACGAATGTTTTCAGCGATATCCTCTGCCTAATCTGATTGGCCTTTTCGCGGGACTTGTCGTCGGCGTCATTTACGGACTGATTTTTGTCAAAAAGGGATTCAAAGCTAGGACTCTTTAAGGTATTTGTTTCGATTTTTCCTAAAAATAGAAAAAATATTTTCAATTACCTTTTTAGTTTTGAAGATGATAATAAGTTTATCGATCGATTTTTATAAATCACTTTTCAGATGTCAGTTTCTTCCGATACCTCGACCGCATGTAGTTCGACAGCCACCTGCTCCTCGGCTGCGACGGCTCATTCCCCTGCAATCAATCTATCCGACGAAGGACCACCAAGTCCCACCATTCAACGAATCGAGGACAGAGAGAGTGATCCAAATGTGAGAATTTGAATTAGTCTTTCTTCATAAAATGAATGTTCTCTTTCTCCCCTATTGAATGAATGCTTTTCAGATTTCTCAATTCTTTCATGTTTATTATCAACGCGCAAAAAAGCAGTTATCCGAACATAAAAGAACATGCGGGTGCGTGAAACTTTCATACATCTCCTCAACGAAATAGTGTGCATAATGAAGAGAGTTTGCGCATTTTTCTGTGTCTTCTCTACCACTCTCTCGTTTCAGACAATCGCGTTTTCCCGTGTTATTGATGATATGTATATTTCCAGGAATGCACAGGCCGTTTGCTTGGAGATTATCAGTACACGGACATTCCGAACATCGCTTCGATTTTCTTCGCAGAATTCGATGAGCACAAAGGACCCGTCATGAAGTTTCAGGTTGTGTGTTTCTCTTCATTTAAAAATTAAGATATTTATCTGCAGGTTCCCTATCCCGTAATTTCCGAAGAGCAATTCTCCTCGATTTCCAATGCGATTATCCCGAAACCGGAGATTCTCTGCAGGCTGATCAAGATCATTCTCGAGGACTGCAAAATCATCGGATATCCTTTCGGATTGAGTTGGTTTTCTCGAGACTTTATGAAGATTTTTGGGTCTAATTAAAATACCAATGACTACTGATTTAAAGATGAAAACAAGTCATTTAGTTGAAACTTATAACATTTTTGCTGGCTAACTAAAGTGTTTCGTTACAGTATCAATTTTCAAAATATTGCCAAAATAAGTTATGTTCTTGAAACCTACGTGGACATTTTCAGTTTGTCAGAAGAAAGACCTGTACCCTCGTCTGAAGCGTTACTTCAACGTTTGTTTCGTCGTCCCGAAAACTGATGGCGACGATCAGATGTACGAACCACTCGTCCAGAAATGCGCTGAGTACTTCATCGAACTTGAACAGGTAGATTTCATCTGAATATTTTGCATAAGTTTCAAGTTTTCCAGATTTTTTCAAATATATAGGCCTTTCTTTAATTGTCTACTTGCTAAATTTCTAGGAATGCTACTATCTGAGCGATGAAAAGTACAAGCAGAAAATTCCCCATATGCTCAAGTACATTTACGAGGAGCTCAACAGGAAAAGTGAGACTTTCCGATTTTCCATGCATTTATTTTCTTATTTCAGAGGAATGCATTTACCAGGCAACAGACATCACTAAAATCTACCTGAAGTTGTGTCCGTCGTACAGAGGAATTGAGCCGCCCAAGGTATCAATAATTCTTCTCTTAAATTTGAAGATAGTCTTAGCCCGAGGATATCCGAATTATATCAGGAACTATTCTTTTTATCAGAAAATTTTGGAACCTATTTTCATTTTTAGGTAACCCCATACATGGTGCCTATCTTCACTCGGGAAATCGAAGACAATTCGTTCATTCAAAAGATGGATGTGCTTTCCCAAAAAGTTATTTTTCTTCGCACTTTTGAAGATCAACAAAAATTCAGATAATCCCAAAAATCAACGGTATTTCCTGCGTGAAGGACATCGCGAATGAGACGGAGATCGATACTGATTTGGTCGCTCGTTGCATTAGGTTTCATTTTTTAATGATCTGATGGAATTTCCAATTTCTATCTTTCATTTTAGCTAAAAACGAATGAGTTTGCAGGAACCTGCACTTCTACGAATGTGTGGGTCTCGTGCCGATATTCCTCTATTCCAACACATACGTTGCCACTGAAGAACTCCACAATTTCTACCACAACAAGGAGTTGAAACAGGTGAAATGTTGCTTCTTTTCGTGATAAAATAAACAAGTCTAGGAATGTCTCGAATTTGTGCAGCGTCGCAATTTGAAAAACCAGCCGACTGGGGAACTGCCTACTTTCAGCGATATTTTCAGACTCTATATGAGCATGAGGGTTGGTTGATTTATTTCTCACGACAAAATTTTCGAAATCGAGATTCCTATGCAGCATCTAAATGTTTGATATTTTAGATTTTTTTGTTTTAAATTAATGATCTTCAGTGCGGCGTAAGCATGCACGACTGGGTGACTGAGCAGAATCCCTCTCAGTTCAACATCGACGAGCGAAGACTGGTGCAGTTCGGAATGCACTACAAATTCCTTAGGAAACTCAGCAGTCATCCAGTGGCATACACCGCTTCGCCCGATCAGAAGGATATCAATAAGTAGGGGAAATTTGGTCTCGAGCGTTTCTTTCATTTACATATTTCAAATGAGCATTACCCGTGTTGCTATTGAAGTTCATATTCAACTCAATGATTTATCGAATATTTGAAATCTCGAATTTTTCTTTCTTGAGATATTCTCAATTTTCAGCCGAGTCCTGCAGAAATTCATTTCCTCGTGCGACGGAACTCACAGCTTGGAGGACCTAGTTCTGGAATTCGGTGCGGCCCTTCGTTGCTACAATCCCGATCAGCTCCACACGCTCCTCATCAACGCGGGATATTTCGAGTTCATCAGCAAATAGGTCAAATTGACTTTATTTTATCGTTTCTTTTGGAAACTTATTTTATCTTTGGTCTGTTTTATTCAACTTATACACTCCAAATATTCAAAATCTATTATTTCACTTGAGATACGTGTATCGATTTTTCGTTGCAATCCTTAGACATTTATTTAGTGTTCTAGGAGGAATTTATGGAAATGAATTTTTTATGAAAAATATTCTTGATTCAAACAATTTATTCGACGAGAAACTTCAAATAACAGATAAAAAGTAGAAAAAAAACTTCACAGATTAATTAATAGGTAATACCCATTTAGTTAACTTCAACGAGAGAATCAGATTAACCCTGGTGTAAGAGATCAGTTTTCTTGAAACAACATAGTATGTAGAATTTCAACGACGAGAAAAATAACAAAAAATAAAAATTAATAACATCTTGACAAGAAATAAACAAAAAAAACCTGGCATTTGAGTGAAATTTAACAAAATAACTCACAATTGATTGAAATTCTATCGAATTTCGGTTTTAAGCCTGAGGTGCATTGGCTCGGTGCTGAACAGAGGCAGAGAATCGTCGTCTTCCTCATTTTCCGACAAATTCAAACTCAAGGGCGTGTGTCTGCTAGAGCTGCGGGAATTCGCGCTTGCTCTGCAATTGAAATTTTTTAAAAATCGGGAAGAAAAATAATTATTATCATTTACGTTATCTCAATGCGTCTTTGAAAGGATCTTATCTTTTCTAATAACTTTACAACGCTTGCCTTCCATCCTGATCATCCTCGATCCTCCCATCCGATTCATATTCCATCTCCATGAAGACTCGGTCTCGGGCTCCTTCCTTCATCTCATTTTCATCAATCAATTTTTGACTCGGCTGGCAGTACGTGACATCGACGCAGTGAACGATCTGGAGAAAAAACTTTCAAATTCCCACGATATTTATTTGCTTACCTTGTTAGCGTTTTCTTCCCTCCACCATTTGGGCATCACCTTGTAGACGGCACCTTCTTCCTGATAGCACTTGATCGAAACGTCGCGAACCAATTCGAAGGGCCATTGCTAAAATTTGCCAAGTCGATAGCGAAGATGCAGAGAGAGAATTCAAATCACTAGGGAATACGATAAGGAAGATCAGTGAAAGTTTTTCAGTGTCCATTTTTTTTGGCATTTCATCATCACTTGATGATATCTTGGAAATTTCAGGTTAAACTGTTACCTCCCCTGCGAACAAAGATAGAAGGTAGAATTTTCAACCGAGTAACTAACTAACCTTGATATCATCCTCATAGCAATCCTTGATCTGATGTCTATTGGTGCAGTGGTTGAGGATGTTGGAGAGCATGGCCCCCTTGTAGTTGCATTTCGTGCACGCATACCTATGGTACTTGTGCATCTGAAGCATGTGCACTGCAGCGTGGGCTAGGGTGTTCTGAAAAAGTCGATATTTTGCCAAAAATTTGAACACTTCAAGTCTTAGATGATATAAAAAAGATCTCATCACTTGAAAATTCATGATCTAAATTCAAAATCGATCGAATATATTCAGATAATAAAAGCGATGAAAATCCGAATTTCATTGTTTTTTTTCAGAAATTGACTAAACTAGCCAAGACCTACAATAGTAGCATAGGTGGCGATGGACTTGTTGCAGACGTAGCAGTGACGTTTCTTCTGGTTTGGTTTCTCCAATTTTCCCTCCCTCCCTTCCTTCAGTCTGGCAGGGCAGCTTTTCCTCTCCTTCTTCTTAGGGACGATCACCTCTTCAGAAATTTCACCCTGAAAAATTTGTCAAAAGTGACACTTTCAAAGTTTTTGACTAACCTCTTCCCATTCCGAATCCGGTCCGCTCAGTTCCTCTTTCACAGCCTTTGCCTCTGAACGTCTCTTTCTCTTCTCCGGTTTCCTCTTCAACTTCTCCTCCCTGATCATCTCCAACTGCATTGCTTTGCTCGGATGGCCGAAACAGGTCTCGTAGAGCTCCTGGAATCATTCCCTTAGAAAAAAATCGTTTTAGAAATCAATAAATAAATCATTGAGTTCAAGCAATAGAACGAAATCTAGGCAAAATCAATCGAATTCATGAAAAAATCACATCTAAAATTCTCACATTGAACCTCTTCCTCAAGTTGTCATCGAACTTGTCGACCACCTCGTACCCCTTTCCATCGCCGTGAGACTTGACCATGTGAGAGATGACGTAGTCACGGCGGTACGAGCCGAAGCTGCATTCAGGAAAGCCGCACATGAAGCGGTAGACCTGCAACGCTTAGGAAGCTGATCTTCAATTTCTCAAGTTCAAGTTAAAAATCGCAAGAATGATAAAAATTTTGCACCGACAAAACTTTCAATAAACAGATTTCTCCAATCTCTAAAAATCTCGAACCTTATCCAATTTGTAGATGTGGTAGGTGACATGTCTGGTCCTAAGCAGATTGTTGTAGGACCGATTGCACAGAGTGCACTCGATCTCCACCGATCGCGCCCTGAGTTATCTTATTTAAAAATGCTCCAAAACCTAGAATTTACAATTTTCTCTTGTAGGCCTTGGAATTGACGTCGACAGGTTCCTCCTCCCTCTTTTTTTCGCTTACCGAAGTTGAAGATGCCATGCTACTGAAAATACGAATCTTTCGAAAACCGTCAAAAATTAATCTTTTGCTTTTTTCCAAGAAAATTTTCTTCAAAAGCTAAAGAATTCTGACTCATTGAATGACTGGAGAGTCTGAGTGACGTCGAAAGAGTCAGAAATGTTGGTGTCGTCCTGAGACTGTACCATCGAGTCGTCGTTCTCATCCTTTTCCTCAGCAATTTTCGGAGTACTCTGAAACTGTTGAAAAATCGAAAAGAAATATCAAAATAACGAACTTTGCCTTTCTTGCGCCGATCTCCCTTCTCATTGCTGAATACTTGGTTGAAGCTCATGAAGGCCGACTTGGGAGATGACGAGGACTTAGAATCTGGACGGAGAATGGAACTGCCCGGCGTAGAGGAAACCGCGACTTTGGGAGCCTGAATTTTTCTAACGAATTTCAACTTTCTATTAAATTCGTCATTCAAAAATTCTACTTTCATAAATTGTTTGTCCGAAAACTATTTCTTACGTTATTCTTAGTGACTTCAGGAGTGAACACCACGTTGTTTTCCTGATTGGTGATCCTGAGCGGAGGACGACGGACTGGAATTGGCGCGACAATTTCCGACTTCGGCAGCTTGATGCCGTTGGAGGGATTCCGATTCCTGATGGCGTCCGCTTCGGAAGGCAAGATCTGACTAGTTTCAAGTTTCATCTCCTAAAAATTCGTCTTTTCAGAAAAAATATTGATTAACAAATTACCTGATTCAATCCAGCGATGATAGAGAACTGACTGAGTCTCGCCACGGTCATCAACTCCTTCAATTGAGCCCGAAGAGACGAACTCAAGGAAACAACCATCTAAAACTTGCGATTTTTCAGGTTGCAATTTTCTCGATAAAATCAACTGCATAGGAAGCTACTAATTTGTAAGGTAAGCATATCAGTTTAGACGAGAAAGTAAATGTTTTGCGAGAAAATCTAAAAATCTGCCTCCAGGTCTTGTGTCCTGTGGGCGGCTAGCAAATGTTCTTCCATCTGCTCGAACGAAGCACGACGTTCATCGCACTGCACGCATTTGTAGGGCTGCAGACCTGAAAGTTGGCAAATTATTCAAAAGTAATATGAATTTTCTATATAAAAAAAAAGAAACTATTGAATTCGAACAGTTCAATCTTTTTAATCGTTTTTTGAATTCTCGATTTTGACAAAAGCTCAACGATAGATTGGAATCTTCTTCACGAGTTTTTGACTTACGAAAATGTTCCTGCATGACGTGGGCCTCCAACTTCTCCTCTGATTCCTTGGTCATATTGCAGATTGGGCACTGGATCTGGAAATTTGGTGAAAACTTCAAATTTCCAATTTTTGTCCCAAAATTTCTTATTTACCGTAAAGTTAGCGATCCACTGACTGAGTCCGGGATCCAAGTTCGACATTTTCCTGGTCAACCGATAGAAGAATCGAGTCGAATTCCCTAAATTTTCGAAATTTTCTCGAAAAAATCGCGAAAACAGAAGATTTTCGGAAAACCCTGCGAAGAATGGAGGATGGAAAAGTGGTGAGTGGTTGGAGAGACGATGCACAAAATGAGCAAAATCGATCGAGGTAAGTGGAACATCGAGAAGGAGACAGGGAAGTAGGCAAGTGGTTGTTTCTCGGAAAGTGAGACTGAGATTTCGCCACAAATGGATAATTGTTTTATCGATTGGATTTTGGTACTTAGGATTAGAGTTTAGAGCTGACCACGATAAATTTCCCAGCCAGAAATTGGCAGTTTTTATAGGAACTTTGCAATTGAATTTTCATTGGCATTTTCAGAATGAATTTTAGATTTGTAAAAACCAAAAATTTATTATAAATAAGGGCTAGAACTTGATAATATCAATTTGATTGAATCTAGCAGAGACAATAAACAAGATAGTAAAACTGACAAGATAAACCCGTGATTCATCTACACGCATGCGCACGAAGGTAACATCTTCTACATTTGCGAGAGGAAAAACAAGGAAAACAACAGAATAACGACTACGGTGTCCGGCTATCGTATGATACAGACTAGGCGTTTTCGATTTTCCTAGAATTATAATAAGATTGGCTCAAAAATCCCGTGACAACATCTTTCAATCAAAACTGATCATTCTTCATTACCAAAGTCGGTCGATGGATGAAAAATTCGACGAAAATAATATCGACCGATTTTAGCGGGGAAATCGTTAAATAAAATTCTTAAGAGGATGAAAGAATCAGAGCCAAAGGCATCGTCACAAATGTCGGAAAATGAGACTTTAAAAAATATTTACAGGGGAAAACTGACCCGAGAAAAGTTTACAAAGCAAACTGATTTTGAGCTTACAACATAAAATGGGCATTGCAAAAATACAAATGATACTGTAGGTCTTCAAATGAAGAGCGATTCTGAAAAAATATAAACCTACAGTATTACCAATAAATATACCCTAATTCAAACACTTGCATGACTAGAATTTGATTATTGCACGATTCTTCACGCAGTCGTTGTCGTGGTTTCGTTAGATTGAGCCGAGAATAGACTCTTCTCGGAATTTACAGAGGGTAGAATGGATTCGAGGCTAAAAACTAGAGATAATCAAAAAGTTGCTCGATTTTAAAAACCAGCTTACCGATCAACAGATAGCTCATTTATGGAATCATGTTCATGAACAGTTTCAATGGTCGAAGTGGAGGCAGTCGAGCTTCTCCTGCAGCCAAGATTTTCCTTGCCGCTCAAACTCGGAACCACCGAAATTTCTCGCTCCTTTCGCTAAAACTCTAACTTTATCTAAGAATATCTAGATCATTATTTCATCAGTTTTGATAACAAACTATTACTGCCAGCCATTATCACAGAGACAATTTTGATGATTAACGAGACCAAATTTCGTTGATATTTTTAATGAAAATGAAAGGCCAACCTCATTTGCGGGAGTTAATCGTCTGTAGGTAATCAACCAGAGAGGCAGGAAAATCAATAGCAAACCGATCTCAATGAGCCAAGTGCCTCTAGGTCCAAACTCGGAGAAAGTCGTTCTAAATTGTTTTTCTTCTATATGATAAGAAAACTAAGCAAAGAACTTACGACATCAAAATAGGACCCAGAATTCGAGAAATGCACCCGACAGCTTGGTTTATTCCTTGCATAGTTCCCTAAAGTTAATTTCCGAAAATTAGTAACTTTCTGATCTCTGAATTGTTATTTTTGTTATCGTTCCACTTTGTTCCAGCCGGTTAATTGATGTTTTCACGAATCAAATTTCGCGATTTCACAAGAATCGCAATTTTGATGGATGATTTTGGGAAACTGATAGATTTTTGAGGCTAGTTCATCATCACTTTTTGGACTTTCTAATTGCAAAATCATCTAATACTTGCATTCAATGATAAAGAATGTCTTCTAAAAACAGTTTGAGACCATTTCAGTTCACCAAATAAATTGGAAAATCGAGAAGATTCCTTGGGAATGCCCAGACAAGTGATTTGTGAAAATTTGATCTTAGTCGGTCTTCTCGTGCTATTCTTCACTATGGTGAGATTTTTCGCAAGTGATCAAACCCGTTTCGAGGTAAAGTGATATACGAAAATAGTAGTAGCGATAAAAATGATAACTTGACAAATAAACGACATAAATCAAGCCATTTCCATTTCGATCTTATGACCCGTTTGATGATGATCTTTGAAAAAGAACGCGCGCACTATCTTTGGAAAATAAAGAAAAAGACGGGTTATTTTTGGACCAGGCGTGATTTTTAAGCGATAATTAAGAATTCTCAAAATGTGCTAATAATTAAAATCACCAACCTGTCTTCCTTTGCCTAGGATCTGACTGTACAGTGATTGAAGGGAATTATTCAGACAGGGCAATCCAATGCCGAAAATCAGGGAATACGAGATGTAGTAGAGCCACATATTGACCGGCCTCAGAGTATCGCACCACATCCACTTATGGGTTGCAGCTGAAAATCGGAACGCATCATTTTAGAAAATTATTAGTTCTATTATTGAATTCATCATCGAAAATTGATATTTTACTTCTCACTGTAAGTTAAAAAATATTTCAGGGAAGTTTAGTTTGGAAAAAGTAATTTGGAGAAAAAATGGAAAGCCAAATTCACTATTCCCTTACAGTAAGGTCTATTTTATACCCAATTGGTCGTCAATCTCAGCGTTGTGAGCCGCTTCAGATTGAGTGCGTACGACAACGCGGAATTGTCGTAAGGAAGTCCTCGAGATAGAGATACCGTAATCCAGGTGGAACTCTACAATCACGGATATCATCCGTTGGCAGACTCACCGGGCGAGGTGTACTTGGCGCAGTTGGTTAGATGTCCAGGCAGGAAGGGCCAGGAGAAGGTGAGCAGGTGGAAGACGAGAAGAGCTGCCATCGCTACGACGCAGTTCATACGTTCAGAGACCCTGAAAATACGCACTTTAGCAAATTTCGTTTGAAACCTGTGACGATATTAATCCTCATTAGAACGAGGCGCGACTACAAGAGAAGTTTATAGAAACGAGAGTTTTTGGTGCGACCGAAAGACTCGCATTTTCCTACACTCTTATTGTGCTCATACCTCGTTCTAGTGAGCATTAATACCATTTCTGAATCTGTGATTTTTTTTTCAAATTTGATCCTTCGATTTTTCGCGCCACAGTTCAATGCATTTCGCAAGAAAAGTGACGTGACGACATTCTTGCATCAAAAGTCTAAAAAGTCAGGCGTTTCTGCGAAATGATAGTGATCATAGTCTGATCATGTAAAAATTGATAAGTTACTCAAGAATTCAATTTGGTAATGAAGGATGGAATGAAATTTGCTTACCATTTGGAATAGCTGGTGAACGCGTAAACGATGAACATGAGGACGGTGAGTCCGCCCACCGCAGCCTGCATGTACGAATTGTAGTTGAGCACTTCCGTCTTGTCCAAATTGAACATCACTTCGGAGAAGGGGGAGCCAATGCTAAAATTATGAAAATAGATTCTTTTCAAAAAATGACTGATTCTTACCTCTCAATGTTAGCTGTCATCAGCATTCTTGCAGCTCTAGTCAGCATGCAAATCACCACTGCCAAAACATCCATTCGGATCACTTTTACTGTTGCTCGTTCTGAAAATTTTCACGTTTGTTTCATCATGTCCCTGCTTTTCTCAATATTTATCAGAAATTTAAAAATGTTTCAATATTTTTTTTAGAAAATTCTACCTAAATCCGAATCATTCGCGGCCGCAATCGAATAAGCAGAATGAGTGTCGGAGTCAGAGGCATTGAATCTGTCCAGTCCATCATCGAGAAAGAATACAAGGTAGAAAATGCTGAAAATTAGTAATTTTCAAAACATCGTAAAAACTGCATCATGTCTTACCAAAGGATGTTGATTGCAATGGCTAGAATGGCTGGTGCTGTGTACATCGAAATGCGCATGAAACCGACATTCACGCCGTACTCGCCAATCCAGGTAAATGCCATTTGAACAGCTAAAATAACTAATCTAGATAAATTTCTGAGTTCACAATGATGCTGATAGGCAATAAAATAAAACAAACTATAATAATCAGGAAATACTGTATCTAGGTTTAAATTTTAAAAATCCAACCTGGACCAACATTTAGCCCGATCAAGGCTCCGCCTCCCGAAAGAGCCATGCTCCTGGCCCTGTCCTCTGTCGTACTCGCTGCGGCGATATAGGCCATGTACGACCCTCGATTGCCCGATCCAGCTCCGTTGAAGAATCGAGAGATCAACAGGAATGGAGTCCTCAGATAGACGGGGAATGCGTTCAGACACATGTAGAGGGCGTTGCCGAGCAGGGAAATGATGATCGACGCTACGAGGGGAGGCACGATTTTCCCACATCGATTCGTCCAAAAACCTGAAACTTTCGCAATTTTTTTTGAAAAAAACATGAAACTATTGAGTAATTTATAATTTCCTCTAAAGTCGAGTAATGTTTAAAATTGACAAGAGAAAGTAAGATTTACCGAAAATAGGCGCTGCAACAGCCTCCCCGATTCCAGAAACAGCCATGATCACACCGACAAACGAAGCGGACATCGTTGGGTCAAGCTGAAAATTTGAAATACACAAACTTCCCCTTCAAAATTTAATTTTTCATCGACTTTTGTCTGTGTTTACAGTCTGTCACTTTTCTTATCTTATCAGTCATTTTCATTGTTATTCTTATCGGTGTTTATAGGTGTTGCTTTCAATTCGATGAATGAAGTGGGAGACTTTGAAAATCTACAAAAACGTAAATATTTGACTTTTCATAGGGAAAAACGAAAATTGATAAGCGATCAAAGTTGAAAGAATGTACTAGATTGCAGAGGGGTGTCAATAGTGAAGGTGATAAATTGTGAGGTGAAAAAATGATTTAGAAAGTGCTGAAAATAATGATTCATAATTCAGGCACAAAATTGACCGTATGAACCTTTGTAACATCTCGAATTCAGATAGGTGACAAAAAGAATATTTTGAGTAAAAGTTGAAAACAATATTAATAAGAGTGATGACTTATTCGAATGAAATGTCAAAATAATCCGTCTCAAGTTTCCTATCATTATTCTCTTTCCTTTCTTCTCGATAGTATTCCTATCAATCATATATCATTTGCATATCAGTGACGTTTAATGTGAGAAAGTACTGTATCAGAGAGAGAAAAGAAAGAAAACATTTCCGGTTGGCCTAGAAATTTCCCATTTGTGAGTGCATATTGGGTATACAATCTTGATCCAAACAATAAATCAAAGATTTCGCTTATAAAAATTTAGATTCTCTTTCCAGAATGAGATATGTTGTTGAAAGTTAGTTGGAAACAAAATGATAACTTATTGAGAAGATTAGCTTATCTTGAAAGAAGAAATTAGATTTTTAGAGATCTTACATAAAGATTTCAAAATGCAAGTTACCTATTTACCGGACCAGCAACATTTTTACGTTCAAGGTGTCAGGACCATTTGCGAAATTTGTATTTTCTTGTTCCTAGACTACTCAAACGACTGCAACGAGCAACCACTCCGATACGCGAAATTATGCGAGTTCGGGAATAAGCCGATTGACCTGAAAAACAGGCAGAGTATGAAAGCGTTACCTATTTGGACCAAAGTAGACGTGGTGACGTAATGTCGATGGAAGGTGTCATTTTCTAGAGAGAGAGAGAGAGGGAAGGCATATTTTAGAAGACCAGATTTTAACAAAGGTGAGGGGAAACTTGATTTGGTATTTTGCATACGCAAAAAGGAGAAGATAGCGTAAATCGAATAATTTATCGATAAAGGTTACAATACAATGATAAGTCAAAGATAGTCATACATCACGAGTAAAGACTTTATTCCATGTCTTTCATTTACATTTCTGAATCTCGGGTGAACTGTTTTATAATTTAGACAAAATATTCTTGATCTCAGAATACTAGTTCGAGATTCAAGAATAATCTTCGCCGAAATTACAGCTCGTCAGAGACTCTTCATTTATTCAATCTGTGTATTATTGATAATGTATCACTTTTGCGATAAATACAGAAATATCATGAATTCACGATTTTACGAGTAAATTTTCCTTCTAGTTCAGATTCGGCTCGTGATAATGCACGAAAATAATTGGAATGAAATAGTTTTACTTCAATTTTCTAATTCTCACATATTCGCAAGCAGAAAAGCAATTTATTTTCTAGTTTCTTCAAGTTCAAAAACATCGCAAAATCGTGAATGTTCAATTTCGAAAATGTATACCTGCTGCACGTAAGGCCAGAAGGTCCAGACAAAGAAGGCGAATTGGAAGGCGTCGATGAAGGCGAACAAGCTGATGACGTAGACGTTCTTCCAGTCAGTGCCTCCGCTCCACGACGAGCTGTACTTGGTGTGCACGTGCTTCACTGACGTCATCTTGCATAGAAATCTGAAAGTACGGCAAATTTCATACAATTCAAGAAGAAAAGCACACGAATCACGAAGAATTTATTCGTTAAAAGGTAAAAAGATAGTGAAGAGCATAGAAATTGTTACAATATAACATGATTTTATCTCCAAGTATTTCAAATTTCATGACCCTACAGTAACCAACAAAATGTATACAACCATGTCACGGCTAACTATCTACCATTTGTCTCTTGGTAACTGTACGTTTGTCTTGTTTTATTGTATGATTTTGACTATAGTTTTTGCTAGCCGCAACGCGGCCGCATACTTTCTTCTCATATCAATAATTTCTGATGTCAGATGACGACATGCATAGATCTGAATCAGTTCATCAATAGGAGATCTAGGCCTGTCGGGTACAAAGTCCTCTCCCATCATTTCTAGGGCAGAAATAGCGAGAGAAAGAATATCATCCATTTCTCTCGCCCACTCTTTTCGTACCACATAGAAAAGCGGGCGGGGCTTGTAGATCCAATAGAATCAATAGAATAAATAGGATAAATATAAAATAAAAGAAAATTCTAGAAATGAATATGAACACGCACCAAAATTTGTCCCTTCGTAAAACGGACCTTATATAGGATTTGGCTAGACAGCGAAAGAAAATCACTTATTTTTCCTTCTTTTTCTCTCCAAAAATCAAATGATATTTCCAGTTTTGTTTTCTCCGACTCTCTCCAATTTGCACGATCGCTATCATAATTTCTCTAACTCTCTCGAAATGCCTGCTATTTTGGGTAATAAAGTGGGCAGGCCCCGCCCATTTATCAGTCACCTGTGTTGTCAGGTGGGTTAGAGAAAGAACGAGATCATCGTGAGAATGTAAAGTCGTGTAAAATTACGGTAGCTCATTAGTAAAAATTAAAATTCTGCGCAAAAATAGAAAAAAAAACGAATAGAAAGACTAAAAATAACGAAATTTGAATTTCGAGCCGACTCAGGAAGTTTCGTAACTCCGACTATTTCTCCATTCGCCAAGCCTTCAGATGAACACGAGGAACAAATTGAAGGTGATTAATAACGTTAATTACGACGATTATCGCGAATTAGGAAATTACCGATGTGTGCAGGTAAATACGGTGCAAAACGACAATTTTTATCGGAATGCTGTAAAAGTTACGATTTTCCCGTTCATTCTTCTCCGAACTATTGATTTATCGATTTTTCATGATTTTCTGGATTTGAGTGGTCGATGTACAAGAACTCGATGAGTCAGGCGAAGTCGACGTCGCAGCCAATCGCCTATCAGCCCGACCAGGTCATCGGTTATGGCAGCTACAGCGGACAGCACAGGCAGTACGAGCTCGAAGAAGGGGAGATCGTTGGCGATGGCGACGGATTCTGGACGGACGTCGTCGAGCAGGTAAGAGTTCTGATTAGTAACAACTTGTTTAGGTCAAATTCCCTTTTTTTCAATAAATTGCAAAGAGAACTAATTTTTAAAACATGGAAAAGATTTTACTTCAAGACAGGTTGTTTTTTTTGTTTTTTTAATTTTCGAGCAGACTTGCAGCTTTTTCTAACAACTGCCAAGTCTGTTTTCGAAACAAATTTTAGCCCAGCTTTCATAAAACAACCATTTTCAGGAGCCCGAAGTCGCCGACTACGTGCCGCAAATCGATCAATTTGTAAGGAGTTTTATTGTTTATATCGGAAATCGCGAAAAAAATTAGTTTTCAGGTTCGTCACAACCCCACGGAAGACGTGCGCTGGTACAGTATCGAGAACGATCTCTACAAGGGATACGATTTCAAGTGAGTCATGGAAAAGTAGAAAAAGGCTACTTGGAAACTTCAAACCATTATGCCATGTCAAGTGATGAGAAATGATAGGAAAATAATCGTTTTTTCAACATTAACCCGCATGACTTGAAGAGTTGAGATTCTCAAGTAGCTGAATAAAAAACTGCAGCTACTTCAACCTGCCGTTCGTTTCCCAAAGGCAGCAGCAGAAACACCAGTCGGTTTCGTGCCAGACGCCCGACAAAAACGCGATTGCCCTGCCGATGGAAACCGAGGACGAATTGCAGAGGGCCATCCAGTCCATCGAGATCGATGAGGACTATCCCAAGTTTGTCCACTTTCGTATTTTTTATTTCTTTTTGTTTCTTCAAAATGTCATCCATTTAAAGAAGCGACATATGAATAACACATAAAATGATGCTGTGCTGACTTTGTGTTATTGGCCTAAATCATTTTCTTCGAAATTTTCAACAGAAATGAAGTGATGGTAAAAGGATTGTTTTTTGCTAAGGGTTTCTGCAAATTTTAGGCCTGTGGTGGCCTTCGAATTGGTGGACTACGATCCCTATGCTCGTCCGACTTCCCCGCTAATCCTCGGGATGAAGGTGCGCGTGAAGGATGACGACCAGAAGCTGGCTGACAAATTGGAGAGGAGAAGAATCTTGAAGGGAGAGGTTAGACTTTAGAGAATTTTACAGCAAGTTGATTTTTAGTCGAATATGATGTACGTTGTATTGTGTGGCTCGGTGACCATGGAAAAACAGATTTGAGGAGCAATGATTTATTAACATTGAATAAGATCATGCAACTACGGGCTGCTAAAGATCATTAGATACTGGAGAATTCTTGGACGTAGGCGTTGGCCAGTGAAGCGAAGAACTAGGAGCGGGTTAGTCTTGCTCACTATGAGATCCGCCTGAGGAACTCCATAGGGAGAGGTTTCCCTAGTTCTGCTAGTCTTGAAGAGGTCGAGATTGATAACGAATCAAGGATGAATAGTGAAGCCTTATATAGCATTCAGTATCTAACAACGCTGATGTGCTAACTTTATCTCATCATCAACTTGTCTTCTCCGCTGATCGTGAATAGAATAACTGTATTCTAATGTCGCGATACAACAATCCTCGTATTTTAAATTTCTTCGAAAAGTATCAAGTTTCGCGAACTCTGAAACATTCAATTTTCCAGGAGCCAATCGCGAAAGTCTTTCGGCCGATGGACGAGGTGACGATCGACAAAAAGACCCAAATCAAAAGGAAACTCTTCGCCAAACTCGGGCTCAAAGTCCCTTATGTTAGTCATTTTTATTTGCTCTCCAATTACATTTTGCAAGATTCTATCTGTACAATTTTCTGAAGAATAATAAGTTGAAAGAATTGACAAATTTGCAGACGATCAGCGAAGAGGAGAATCCGATGCTGTCGCGTGCTTTCCAGCGGACCTACTGCCACATCTGCAAGCAGAACTTCAGCTCTGCCAAAATGCTCTTCATGCACAAGATACATGTGAGATTTTTCCTCACTTTGCAAAAGAGTTTGAAGTAAGAATAACTTTCTAATTCAACAATTTTCTTTCAAAAATATTGGACTATCGAAAGAATATTTGAGGAGCACGGCGAGAAGGCGATTCCATGCCCGATTTGCCACACGCATTTCCGCACGAAGGCCAGTCTCGACAAGCATCACAAGGAAGTCCACGTCATTCAGGTTCATTACTTACTGATTTTTGTTCAAACTTCACTCACTTTTTTTTTTACATTTTCGCAAAATAATCGATTAGTTTCAGCAAGAGACGTTCATTTGCAATCATTGCGGACGCGTTTTCAAGGTTTTTTTTTTTTTTAATTTTAATTTATTCTTATTTTTCTCGAAAAATGCGAATCTTCCAGGGCCGTCGTTCTCTGCATACCCACATGAGCCGTCACCGCTCGGAACACGGAGGGCTGCGTCGAAGCAACAGGTATTAAGCCGCATCATCAAAATGGGCATGCGGTCGAGTGACGATGAAATTGGGGCCAGAAATGGGGTTAGGCCACTTTTTGTCCTCTTTGTTTTTTTTTTATTTGTATTGATATTCGGCTCCAAATGAGCGCTTTTTTAGTTTGCATGATAAAATCAAGGTTCCCTTTTTCTATGACACTGAAAAAGCCTTGATTTATCATCCTGGAAAATATTTCTTCATTTTCAAAAAATAATTTATTACCTGATGACGTCAAACACGACTGATCTTTCCCTATTGTTTTCCCCCAAATCCAGTTATTTTACCTCATGTAAATTAGTGTTCTTTCCTGAACTTTGCGTGGTTTTCTACGCACGTTTGACAGAAAAAATTGCGCGTATTCACATGCTAAAAGC
This sequence comes from Diploscapter coronatus, assembly GCA_964036155.1. NCBI lineage: Eukaryota > Metazoa > Nematoda > Chromadorea > Rhabditida > Rhabditidae > Diploscapter > Diploscapter coronatus. The sequence goes on along the minus strand of OZ038422.1, from coordinate 82,618,640 downwards.
ATGCTCTATTTGGAATATTGTGAAATTTTGAAATGGTAGCATTTCCCTAGTCTAAAGTACTACTTCAATCTTTCGCTAGTTTTAAAATTTACTTGTTTTCTGGGAATCTGGAAACCATTTATCATCTTGACATGGAATATTGCTGTTCTATAAAATAAGAATTGTTCTGACCCATCCCATCCTTTCTCAAACGTATTCCCAAGACATAATGTCATGATGCCAAAAATTTCCAGATGTCCCATACTCTATTCGAAAATCATTTTATCATGTCATTCTTTATCCTATCTAATTATTATTGTTGTCTTTGTTTTCAGTTATTTTCACAACATTTCCCCCACTACGAGTTTTATCTGTGTCATACAGCATTTCGTTTCATTTCTTCAAAATTCAAATACTGTTATTAAAATGAAATTTTATCCTCAAGATTCTTTCTTAAACTTCGGTTTTCGAGGTAGATTTCTAGATGAATTGCTCGATTTCGCGGCCTAACTTGCGAATTTTCGGGTAGTTCACACCATCACCTAAAATTTTCTCATTCAAGAATTTTTCTCGATCTTTTTCTTACCTGGAGTGTTCAGAGTCGGCAACAACCAAAGGAGCGAATTTTCACCGAAAATCGCTTTGAAATTCGCCATTCGGCTGCCCAAGTCGTATACCGTATATTTTTCGTTCTAAACGTCTTTGTTTTCAGAAGCGATGATTTCTAGATTTTTCTGCATATTCAATGAGTTTGAAATGGAAGGACGATTTTTCACGCAAACATGAAGTTGAACGGAGCGGGGTTTGATATTCTCATCATCAGTGATCAAAATGCGAACAGAGAATTCTATTACTCATGCAAAATGATGTATTATTATGTGACGTCATATAAATGGGAACTTTCTGAAACTGACCAACTGATGGTTCCACTCGATGGAGTCGATTTTATAATCCTCGATGGTGGTCCGATTGTGGACGCAAATCTTCAACTGATACCACAGCAATTTACCCACCGATCCTGTGATTACCTAAATTCGCAAAATTTCCCACTTATTCTTATTCAATTTCTTCTTTATTTTCAGACTGATGAGACTCGGGCATATTCTTCATAACGCTTGAAATTCAAAAATTTACGGCTACACTAATCGACTAATAGCATAATGCTTGCCACCGCATTCATGTAGGCGCTATTGATGAAATGCTGCTCGGTAGTCAGACTAGTCTTGCCATTCCAAATTTGCATGGCTATCTGCAAGATGTTAATTTGAGAATTTTAATTTTTATTAGCTAACTCTGCAGACGTAAGGTAGCCCGATGAGTGCAACGTAGATGCCCATCGTCATCGGCCAAAACAGATAGAGCAGGAAGAACTTATGGTTGTGATAATGAATGCACGCCTGCAAGATTTCCTCATTTTATCCAATTTTTGACTTTTCTATGATTTTTGTTTATTAACTTCTTCATTACTCACCTATTTTGTTTTTCGAAATCACCCTCGAACAACGTTCGTTATTTTTAATCTTTTGAAAGCAAAAATAGATTTACTATCGCAGCAGAATAATGCTTTGATATGCAAAAACTGGATCATCTGCTATTTTTCTTTCTGTATTTGATCAATTTCACGTCACAGTATTGAAGTTTTTGGGGCAGACTTGTTTTTTTTTCATTGTAGGACCGATTTTGGGTTGAAAAAGCGATTGATTTGCATCGAAATGCGTTGAGTTGTTGCGAGCGTGTTACTGAGCATATTTTGCATATGAAATGAGTAAGGGAGTTTAGCGATTTGTCAATTTGGGTGGCGAGAATTTTCGAAGATCAAGTACGAATCGCAAACAAACGAATCACGGTAGCAAAATGAATTTCGAAGAAAAGTATTGAAGGGGTCTAGAAAAGTGATGGCAGAGAAGTAGTATTCAGGATGACCGATGAACGATCACGATTTCACGATTTTCTTACATCTCCATTCAAAATGACTTCTCTTTGAACGAGTTTTTTGCCTTCAAATTTGCCTACCTGAATGAGTGGACAGTGATGATCCATGCGCATGATGCATCTCTGACAGATGTTGCAGTGATGTGTTCGGTGCGGCTTGTAGGCAGAGCATTTCGTGCAATAGACCAACTGAAACTTCTATCACCTCAAGATGGCTGAAAGACTAACATTTTTGATGTCGCTGTCTTTCGTGGATCGATGTGATACACGATATCGATCAGGTATCGGTCGAGGAGTGGCGAAAATCTGAACAGAAGACGATCATTTGAAATCCATTTGCAGCATTATGACATTATGCTGAGAAAGAAGCATAGAGCATGCTATGAATTTTCTGCACGGTCTGTCAGTACAAAATCTTCGTTATGCCAAGAAACTTGTTTTATTTACTGTGCTGAAGAACGAACAGGAGATGACGATCCAGAGCCCCGTCCAAATGACGACTTTGTGCATCGCGAACTCGAACTCATTCCGACCCAACGCCAGAACTGAAGGAGAAAAGTTCGATTAATCATGAATTAAGATAAAATATAAAGTTCACAAAAACTTCGGATTGTGCTGAAAGACTAACCCAAAATGATCTGATGCCATGAAGTGAGCGCGGTCGTCCATCCAGCTATCACGAGCCACCATTTCACGTACATTGCGATTCTTCTCGGTCGATAATGACGAGAAGCAAATATTGAATAAGCAGTAGGTATGCATTCAAATTCGTCGACTTTAATTTCTTCACTTTTCATTTTGACATTAATGATAAAAAAGCTTTATTTACAATAGGAAAAGGTTTCAAAGCTTCTTTCAATAGCGATTATAAAGTATCTTCGAGAAATTCTTCTAATGTCGGTGGATGCAGTCGCGCGTTTCGCCTGAGAACTTTCCTGCCAATTGCAATGTGCCCATGTCGAAAATCTAAGACGATGTAAAATGAAGATCGTAATAACAAAATGCTCTCTACATTTGTAGCGGTACTTCCTGAGGCAATGTATTTGTCTGGAATCGAAATTGTTAGTCTTCTTTGGCATGGTGTCCAGTCGTCGTCACAATCTAAAACCGTCGTCTTGCAAATTGTCCAAATCAGTCATACTTCTTACCGTGATAGATCTAAATTGGGTGTTCATGTCAAGATAACTTCGAAATAATCGTGCTTCACCGATTCTTTGAATCTATGAGCATGATTATTATGAATTTATCTTACATTCAATCGAGGGTCGATCGTAGAGAACTAAAATAGTAACGAAGTTTGGAAAAATGCCAGGGTTGATTACTTCAGTATCAGTTCCTTGCAACAGATATTCCCCGTTTGAGTCGGTAGTCTTATCATCGAGTTTAGTATCGACCAACACGTCTTTTTCGTACAATTTACTGAAACAAAATTCATAGACAATCGTCTCAAATTAGTCAATGGAAAAATCATATTAATTGGGGACAGTCATGAAATTTCTTCTTACATGATGCTATGAAAATTCTAGGCTGATAAATTCTCTGAAACCCACACTCTAACTCCAGACGCTGGCTTATCGTGGCACATCAATCGACCTTTGACCCCGACTGATTGAGTTCTGCCCAAAGCCGAAGCTAGGGGGAAGTAGATGCAGGATAGAATCAGAATAGTTTTGATCATAATTGATTAGTTAGACAAGCTAGTTCGGGGAAAATAAGCAACACACCGCAATGCCAAGGATGCTGTAGAATTTATTGATGTCGAAAATCGAAAGTTTGGCGAACTGTTTTGCAATATGTTGATGGTTGTTTTGATAAGACTCACGACCATTTCATAATTCTCGCCTGCGTCTTCAGTCGTGAAGACGCGAATTACCGGTTTTCGTTTATCACTCACCTTTCCCAAGTTTTGATGCATTATCGTGATTCTTATTCTTAGTTTGTTATTTCATATTCCTCTCAGTTATCGACCGGTCATGCTTTATCAATAACATTGCCATTATTGAGTGGGCGGAAGTTAGTAATACTTGAAAAAGTAGTGAATAATCTAGGTTAATTTAGATGATGACATTTTGACATTTTCTCGACTAACATTCCTAGATTGATCATTTTTCTACAATTATAACTCAAAGTTCTTGCCTTTTATTTGCGTTTAAAGCTATTAATTTATGAAATGCGTCAACTATTGATGAGGTAAAATTTTATTCTTTTCAATAGATCATCTCATAGATTCATCTTCAATCAATTTATCTTTTTTTCGAAGAAAAAGTTGAAAGTTCATAATTTGTGGAACTCGTCACATTGGCCTATCCATTTTCATAAAGTATATTGACCAGTAGCTAAAATTTTAAAAATTTAACTCGGAAAAATAAATTCTATGACTTACACAATATTAAATACCAAAAATGATAACGGAAACATAATCATTGAGCATCGGTCGACCTAAATTTGGGAATTTCCATTCAAAATCTCTTAAGTCAGTTAGCGGAAAATGTCGGTCCTTGAATGAGAAAGATTAGATGTCATACTGAGCAATGCGAGAATCTCGGTCCTAAATATATCTTGCCAGTCGATAAAATCAAGCCACGTCCCCTTCACAAATAGACTGTTCAAAGGAGCTATTCCAATTTTCGATCGATTTTCGCGATTTAATTATGATTTTCGCTAATTACCTTCGATAATTACCGACGAAATAATTAGATAATTGACTAATTAACTCTTTTATGGCGTGTTTTCGACAGGTTTAATGCAGCCCACAGTGCAATTCGATCAGTTACAAAATTCTCTTGATTTTTCATTGCTGAAACTGAGGGAAACGACGGAGTTTCAGTTTAATTTAATTAGTATAATAATAGGTCAATTATCCAATTATTTGGATGGTAATTATTAAAACAATCAGCGAGAATAGTAATTAAGACCTTGAAATTCGATTGAAAATTTGGATCATCTGCGTTGAGGAGTCGATGATTTTCGATGGGGACGTGGCCTGATTTTCTCCATTTGCAAAATGTATGTAGGATTGAGTTTCTCGCATGGCCCAATAATCCGATACATTTTCATCAAACGATAAACTAATTCAATATCTTGCAAGAAGCGTTCGACTAAATTACCTGTACACTTGTGATCGTCCAATCCCGATCGGGTGGACATAGGCTATACGCTAATCGTTGAACGAAACTTTGTATAGATCCGGGCTTCTTCACTCGGTCGTACGTAAATCCATCCGATTCAGGATTCTAAATTTGAAAGTTCACATATTCGCACGAGCTAAAATGTATATACTTTTACAGAACTAAACCATCTAAATAGCTGAGTTAGTGCAAGTGATAGTGTTAGTTAGCGCTTGGATAGGTGAAGACGACTACTATGACACTTTTAGAGTACTGGATAGATTGCACGTTAATCTAAGCCGAAGGACCCACGGAAAGCTAGGGTTTTACGATTTACAAAGCCATTTGAGAACTCACAGGATGTCCAACGAAAGTGAAGGACTGTTCAAATTTCTAGAATTTTTTCCTCAACATTTTAAAACCGTAAGTTTTGCTGGAGGATAATTTCTGATGAGGTCAAAGCTGATAGTTCATCATGATTTACTGCAAATCCATGCAGGTATGGAAAATACTGCATTCTCAGGTTTGAGCACATCAAAATGAACTAACAACCAGGAAAATAATAGGAAATTCTCACCACGTCCTTGCCGGATCCGAAATTCTTCGGAGACGGCGGAGTTTTCGTGTTGCAGTTGCTGTCATCTCCGGCCTTGTTAACCATGAGAGTGGAGCCGGGCTGTGAGGTAGGCGTTTGTGCGGGCGAAGACTTCTTATCGCCTCCTCCGCCCCACAACCGCTTCCGAATACCTTCACCGTTTTGCCGCATCTCATTCTTGCGTGTTTTTCTGAAGATGGAATGTTTGCAAACTCATGAACTCAAAGATGCTATGTGAATAAGACGAATTTGGGACTCAAATTCGACTTCAGTCTTGAACTTTTCGATATTTCAGTCTTCTTTGAGTTTGGAACAAAAAATTCAATCAGAGTTTGAAGATCGGCGAGTTCAAAGTCGAATTGCTCATCTAAGCCTATTTCAAAATCCGAGATAGAAATAGGACTTCTGATCATCCCCTTTCCAGAGTAAATTTGTAACCGTACAACTGCACGGGAAACTTTTGTCTTCTAAAAAAAAAAAAAGAGTACTCACCGTATTTGATTTAACCAATGACCTAAGACTTTGGAACCAATTTGTCGTTCTCGTTCCCACCTGTAAATCATGACATTCATTGATTCCTTCGACGAAGTTCATGATCCTACCGATTCAATTGACAAACAATTGCTAATTCGACGAGTGTGGCGAAGATAAATATGACGCTGAAGATCATCCAAACATCAAGACACTAGATTTATCAATTATCGAATTAATTACCTTAGCAAGGGCGATCTAATTACCTTAATATATGACACCCTAGGCAAGTGACGAAGGACGTTACCGAATTGAAAAGTCAGAGCTAACAAAGACGACACCCCGAGAGTGATTCTGAAATTGTCTACCTAAAAGAACTAATTCGGTTGAACTCTGACCTGGCAGAAACGCTCCTGACGTCGAAAAAGAAACCGACCCAGGAACTGATTACTGTTAAGCTCGTAGGAAAGTATGACTGGAATAGGTAGAAACCATAACGTCGAGCGAACGTGAATTTCACCTAAATTTTTTTTTCAATTTTTAAAAATTTATTTGATAATAGTGAAGTCATTAAGAATTTCAAGCCTGGTTGCCAACATATCATTTCAGATTCTGAGCTCGAATGATAGTCTCAGACTCGATACTGATCACAAAGTATCAGGATGGCAAGCTCGTGGTTTCAATTTTGACAACTCAACGAGCGACCATTTTTTTGAACTTCAAGAGATTAGTTGAATTTTGAGGGTAATCTTTCATCGCGTCACTGCGTTATCACTTCTCCAGATTACTCCATTAGATTGGTGAATGATTTCTTCGTATGGATGACGTATTTGCATCGCTCGCTTCCTTACAAGGGGGTCAATTGCATTCCTGCTGCACTCAACCCGAACTGCTCACTAAATTGAATGCTCTGTTTCTCTGCTCTCCACCTCTATTTCGCCATCGGAAACTCAGACACGCAGATAATTTTCCGAATTTCTAATCAGTGAAACAAACGGATTGCTTCGTGAAAGATCTTCAACTTTCCCTTATCTTCTTCTATACTCTTTGAAGCGTTCTGTAACGTCAAATGCAAAGAAAATCGAATTTCGCGGCTAGCAAAGAAAATCTTCGTTTCAGAAAAATTCGTGAAGGAACAATTATGCAAAATTTCGGGAGAATTCATGCATAATCTTGCTGGCGAAATGATGACAAAGTACGAAAATTTGAAAGAAAAAATCTGACCTTCGCTCGATCCCAGATACCATTTGGATATTCGACTCTTTGATGCTCGGTTTGCCAACCGGTCAAGTCGAAGTCCGGTAGCTCGACCTAAAAATTCTCAACATGTTGGATTTAATCAATTTGAGCGACAATAACCTTTTCCATCATCGTTATTGGAAAGTCGTGCCAGTTCAATCGCACTTCGGCAGCGTTGAACGAGTAACTTTCCAGCACGATTTCACAGGAAAGTGAATCGAACGGAAACATCTTCAAATTCACCGAGCATGGTGTTTTCACGTTCAGTCTGAAGATTTTTTTTGCGTTTTCTTGCGGAACGAAAATATCTACCGAAAATTGCTCCAGACGAGTCCATTTTCATAGAGAATAACGAATGTGTTTTCTGACGGCGAGCTGTGTATCGAGCTCGACTTGGAATTGATGATGCAAGTATCGGGAGTCCATATTCGTTTTCGAAAATCGGACTAAATTTTGTGAATTAGAGAAATTCGCTCGTGGTTTTACAATATCCAACTTCTCACCTTAACCGTAATATTTGTAGCACAAACATCGAGATTCTTGAATGCCAATCTAGGATCGGACCAAATTTCACTGTACATTACATCCAGCGAGAAATCACCGGTAATTTCCGATATGCCGGAAATTCCCTTAATTTAAAAAAAATAATTTCAAATAAGTTACATAAACCATACCTGAACGTGAAGCTCGATAGTTACATTGACGCCATCTTCTTCGGGTAATTGATGCACGTCGTAGTCAGTCAATAGAGTATCAATTAATTTCCCGAGATTTATACTAAAACAAAAAAAACATTGAAGTATTTTAAAATAAAATTTTGTATAATTCTACTGAAATCTTTAATTTTTATTATTTGGAAATGCCGAAACGTTCCAAAGGCGTAGCATGGCAAAACGTTGTGTAGGGCCATGAGATAGTAGGGAAATGCTCTCTTATTTTGTAGTCTATTTCTTTACGTTGAGTCGTTACGACGTTTCAACATTTCCACTTTACCCTAACTTTTATTTATAAATTCAAGTAATGTTTTTCAGCAATTATCGATTTTTTACTTTCGGTGTCAAATCTTAGAGCTTTAAAAAATCTTTCACAAGTTCTGTGTGTCGTTTCAGCTTTGAAACGTTTTCAAAACGAAGTGACAGCTTTACGCGTTTTTCATAGCGAAATTGATCGGATCGGGCGCGATTTTGACGACGCAAAACTGGATGCAAAAATGCGCCGAGTGATGTTATGAAATCAACCAAAGTGCAAAGAAAATTCTCGGTGTTAAACATTTTTAAATTGCAAAATTAAACTACCTATTCCTAGAGCATCTTTTGTCGATTTTTGCAGCTTCAATCAGATACATACACAACGACAAAAGTATCACCGCGAAGGCACTAAAATGCAATTTTATTCTTATTTGAATAACTCTAAGAAAAACGCTTACCAAAAGACTCGTTTCATGTCATAGGCTGGCAAGGCATCGCACCGGATTTATCGGTTATGATTATAAACCTGAAGCGAAAGTTTTGAATTCAACACTGAAAAATTTCGAAATCGATTTTCAAATGTGCGAAAATAACATTAGATCCGAGGTAGACGATAAAAATTTCGATAAAATTGAATCATTTTTGGAAGTGAAATTTCGGAAGGAGAATTGAGGAAATCAAAGAATTCAAAGGAACGCAAAATATGCATATTTCGGCAGGAGTTCAGAAAGCGCCAACTCAAAATTTGTGCTTGAGCAAAAGAAAATAGAGGCTCAAAGTCAATGAGTGTGCTTTTCGTATGCTTTTTCAGGGGAATCCCCTTACTAGGCTATCTAAAAAGCTGTTGGAACTGAAAAACCAAGAGAATATGTATGTGCCAATTTTCGATAGAGCCAGACAAATTAATCCATATCCATATGATAAGCGACGATTTGGGTTTTCGCAACCCATTTTATTGGAAATTCTGCTTCTAGATATTATCATGACCACTATTTCTGAAGAAATAATCGCAAATAGTAACGAAAAATCCATGAAAAGGACGCGCGAAGTTGCGTGAACTCTAAATTGTCTGATAAGCCATAACGCATAAAACGTATGGGGAAGTGTTATGAATGAACTTTGCATTCTATTCCAAGGAACTGACAGAATTTTTAACATTGAAAACAAACGTAAAAATAATATTTGCAAAGAATTGAGTTGAAACGTCTAATCATGTGTGACGAGGGGATCGAGATAAAGTGCAATTTTGCCCATCGAGAAAGAAGAATGGGGGATTGATCAAAAGCTAAGAGATATCATCAGCGGTTTGGGCTCGGAGATATCTTTTTTTTCTCCATCTCTGTCTTCTCTATCTCATCATATCATCATTCCTTTATCTTTCTTATCACTCCATTATCTTTCACCGCTCCCCGTCCCTTGTCATTTGCATGTCAAAACTGCGACAGTTGTGCATTTTTCAAATCCTCATATCTCTCAGCCTGCATTATTCGCTCTATTCTAATGCACGTGACGGGAGGATCTCTCAATTGGCCTGTCGATCAACCTATCACTGCCTCGAGCGACCTTTCATTTTCTCATTTCACGTACGAAAAGTTCGCTGCATTTTTTGAATTTGCGCAGAAGTCAGACAGGAATGCTATAGGGCATTTTGACGAGTCTTCGCGATTTTTTGTCGAAAATCTCGTTTGACAAGAAGGAACTGGACACAGTTTTGTGGGAAAAAATTAACAAGTATCGATTTCAGGTACAAGATCAGAAAAATACGTTGCAAAATGCATGTACGCAAATAATTTAAAGAATCAGATATATGAAATTTTTAGGGGTGAATAATAACGGATCAGAAAATATTTCTCAAGATTATTTTAAGGCATCCAAATATAAATGATCTGAAGATTTACTCATATGCTAAATGCATTAGAGCAGAAGATATTATCGAAATATGAAATATGAAGTATGAACTAGCGAACCTCGAAAATGAAAATAAATGATATGATTTTTCCTATTTTATGGGCTCAAATATCCGTGAAGACGTAAATAGCAAATATCAAATTGCAGATTTTCTGGGTAAAAATAAAAAATAAAATTGTTTTTCAACGAGAGTACAAAGATTTTCGGGTTCGTAACAGAATAAACGTGAATTCAAACTATACCGGAAATGGGTTGAAAGGTTGGTTGTTGAGAGAACGTCGATTCGGAAGTTTGTCTAGGAGTAAGGAAAAACGAGCTTTGAATGAAAACACGAAAATTGCGACTTTTAGCAATAGAATTCATAAATGAACTGAGATGGGATAGATGATGAATTATTCAAGCGAAATCTGGATACGATAATTCATATCTTCGATTTTTTCATTCATGCACATTTGCGCGTAGTCTGAATCGGAGAACTGGCAGCGTGCTAATTATCAATTTATCGTTGCATCAGCAAAAACCAGGAAGAATCCGAGTTTAGATGCATGTTTCCGGGGAAAAAGTTATTTAGACGCACGGAAAGGTGTTCGAAGTTCCTTTTGTATAAGATGAATGAAATTCTAAAAAAGGATCCTAAAATTATTTAAGGTAAATTTTAAAGATTGGTTCAAAAGCCATCACAAAATGATACATTTTCGGATCTTTCATTTAGTCTTCGAAAAGCAAATAAACTGGAAGAGACGCATCAGAATGAGAGTTTTCGAGAGGGGGAATAGAAAGTAGTTGAGAAGGATTTGCGACAGAATGAAGGAACCCTTCGGATTGTGACTGGCTGCTGAGCTGAAACTGCTGAAATCGTCGAGACATCCGCATGAAATCCTATCGCTTTCTTCTCACTTTAAAGCAGAGCCGTCAGAGGCCAGTGGAAAGACTGAAGATTTCTGCCAGAAAGAGAAAAAAATATGCACAAACCAGTGCAGGAAATATCAAACTCATAGCAATAAGGTATTCAGAAAGATATTTTAATATCAACAAATTTACATAAAAGTTTCGATCAGGTCATCAAACTCGTCTAGCTTTTTGGCTCCAATGGAATTGAGTAGGACAACCTAAAAAATTCAAAGCTTGAACCCTAACCCACGAAGATCCACCTAAGTGTAAATAATGAATGGGCAGATCTATGAACTATTTCGACAAATTTTTTCTCGATCATTATTTACATGTGATGAGAAATAGAAAAGCGATAATTTGCGGAAATATTCCGGAATGGCACGGAAGAATAGAGGAATGGAAACCTGAGGACAAAGTATTGGATATTAGACACCATCACCGATTTTCACACACATAATCGCTATTTTCGCTTTCGCAAGCAAATACGTCCTGCAAGGGCCTCTCTATTTTTGAAAATGCATAAAATGTGAAATTTGGGTGCAGTATCTCAAGTTTATTTGGGTACAGGTGCATTTGAATGAACATAGCTAAATAAATTGATCTAATGAAAGTTCATAGCATTTCGAGCTTGAAATGTCATGAGACAGAGATGGCGAGACTATTTATCGTCTGTAGATTTTTTTCTTAAAATTTTAAATTATGACATGAGGCTCAGCTTTAGTAAACTGAAAGTTTCTAAAGTGCACGCTAATAACGGAAATTACGTCAAAAATGAACGCTTGTTTACCTTGAATGCAACACGCATTTGTCTAAAATATAAATTAATTTCGCGAATAACGACTCTTCAATGAGGAAGTCAAAATATGCAGACAAGTGCATGAATGTATGCAGATAGATTGCGTAGAGCAATAGAGCCATAAAAATGAACACTTCACATCCAAAACGGAGACATGAATTTATAATTCCTCGGATTAAATAGTCACTTTCTGAGATTTCTTCTAATCATTTTGCAAAGTCACCCAAATCAAGATGATATTTGGAGTTTATGTGGATTTATGATTCTACTCCAGAAACTATTCGCTCGAAGTGATGTATTTCGAATGGAGAAAAATCTAAGATTTTTTCGAACGAATTACAAGATCTTTGAGATATAAAACTCGAGCTTTATCAAAAATTGTCATATTCACGCTTGCCTGAATATATAGTTTGTATTTTGAAGAAGGTATTTTGTGTCAGAAAAATCGCGGAAAAATACTTGGGGCGACACTCAGAAGTAGAGGAAAGAACGTTCATTCGACTGCATTCCAACTGCAAGGTGATAGGCGAAAAACGCGTCGCTGAAAAGTGAGACGTGAATTTTGCCGATTGAATTTCGCGCGAAGTTTAACGAGTGCAGTAGAAGCGGTTATCGGAGCGAGTCGGTACTTGAAATTCCTCGAGAAGCCACGGGGCAGACGGGGGGCTAATCGACTCGAAATCCCCCATCCTCCATCCCCCGTACATCGGCTTTCAAGAAAAGCATGACAAAACGAGACTATGCAAAATAGCTATTCCGACTTGAAGTCTGAATGATGTTCAAACTAAATTTTGAACAAGTGGAATTGACTTGAAGTATACCATTTTCGTCCAAACCTGACCCTGGCCTTCAACTTTCTAGCTTCTCATTCGTTCTCTCGTTTTCCTTTCCTCGATGCATCTAGCTTTAGATGCTATGCAAAGTGAGACGACTGTAGTAGAGTAGTTAATGGTATGTTAGGTTTAGAAAAAATCATTTGGCAACGATCACGGCTCTCTTTTGCAATAATTCTTTTGTCACATCCCGCCTCAAGAGGCTAGAGAGAGTTGGAAACGAGAGACGAATGAGAAATGTGAAAAAATGAGAGCCAGGGTCAGATTTGGATGAAAACAAGGTAAAATTTGTATCAATTTCGAAGAGAAGCGATAAACATGAAAAGTGGGAATAGAATGCTAATCAGTGATTATCAGAAATGTAATAAATTATAGAGCGAAAAATCGAGCATATTCGATGAGATAGACGATGTCGAAAAACGTTGCGTGATTAGCGTTCATATGCGGTTGGAACGTCACTTTCGAATGAGTACATTTGAAGAATTCAATAAAACAAACAATTTTGTTGGGGTTATTTTGACGCTAAGAAAGGAAAAAGTGATCTATCTTCTAGAAACTATTCAGGAAGAAAAACAAAACTTGAACACCTACAAGGATCGCTCCGGTATAAGTAGAGGTTGCATATGAAATTGGCTCTCGAAAATGGAAGTCTAACTTTTTTTGTGAAGTTCAAGATTACCTAATTTTATCGCCAAAATGAAACTATTCAAGAAAACAACTTAATCTATACGGTCATTAAAGATGGATAATTTGGGAATAATTTATGATGTTGCGACTTGGCGGCTTTAGAAATTATGAAAATGTGCAAAGTTAGTTCGCTCGAAAATGTGTGAATAGCGACTTTCTCTCATTCATTCATTCATGAATATGCGATGACGCAATCAACTCTTTCAGAATCAGGCATATAATCGAGTCAGAGGGTCACAAAAGAACAAATCTCCGAACGTGCCCGTAGAGCTCACTGATATCCTCCCCTTTCCCGATATGATTATCCGAATTTTCGCTGCATTTCTGATCTCTACCGATCAGGAATGGGAGTGTATCTGAAGTGTTTAAAACCCCAGTTGAAGAGAAAATTGGGAATAGGCGAAAAAATTATCTGACTAGAAGAGTTTCTCATGTGTCTGCTTTCGATCTGACTGATTTTCACATTATGAGGATATCTCATGAAGCTATGACGATTTCAGTATCGTTTTCAGCGTCATGAAATACCCTCATGGTGTGAAATCAACCAAATCGAATATGGACACATGTAGAATTCAGTAGTAAATCCGAGTTTCTTGAATACCAGCTTTCATCTGACGAAGATCTATGCAGCTTGTCCACGGAAATCATTAGTTGAACAAAACTTACTCAGCTGAAATATCATTAAAAAATCTCAAATGTTTCGAACTTCTAAAAAATTCGTCCACCTTAATCGGAGAACCACATACATGATCATGGATCTAGAAACATGGCTGCTACTCACTTGACTAATCTAGACAGAGGAAGGTAAAGCGAAGCTAGATAAGTGGGTAAAGGATGGCGTAGGGGTATAGGTACGAAGCGAGAAGTGTGTTCAGGGCCCAATTTTCGAACGCCTAAAATTCGCTTACACGAGCAATTTCATTTACTCGCTCCTCAACTGGAGTTTAAGTGAAAAAACCGACGTGCTCAAGAAGGATTTGTCCTGGATAAATGAAACTTCTTCAACGTAAACTTGCTATTTTGGAATGAGCAAGTTAGTTGAAGTTTTCGAAACTACATAAAAGAACAAAATTGATAAATTTCAACCTGACTTTCACTGGATAATTTTTTTTTTTATAAATTGTTGGTTCGTGAGGATCTTCATAGAGTGAAAGTTTAGAATAAAAAATATCTTTTTAGTTCTAATTTGTTAAAAAATTTCTCTCAAAGCAGAAAGCACAAACTGTTCTGATGCGCCGTATCAGAAAACCAAAGGAAGTCTATTAGTTTCAAATTTCGACTATGTCACCAGAAAACGCTAACATACGAAACACGAAATTTAGTCTGGACTTCCTAATTTCCAATTTTTCCTTCTAATTACGTTTCTAAGAAATTATAACGAAGTTCAAAAACCATCGAAAAGAAGCATCAACTTCAAAATGATCACAGAAACCTAGAATAGTATTTCTTTGAACGAGGAAAAGAAGTGAAAAAATTTATCGCTATTGAGACGAATTCATATGAATCAAGACCTAATTTCAAGTTGAGTGAATATTCAAGATAATGTTCAGATCTGAACACGAATAAATGTGTAAAATAGTTTTACTACAAACCTTAGCAAATAGTTTTAAAGTTCGCGCATATTCTATCGAGTCATAAGTTTAAAATGGCATATTTAGCAGTGCATGTTTAGCTGAAATGTCGTTTAGTAAGTCTGCTGCTAACACCTATTCTGTTCATTCTCGTTTACATTTCAAGCGATGTTTTATGTTTTAGTAAGGAGAACACCCTTAGGACTCTGCCTAAGTCTTATGGGATAGGGGATATAGATGGATCTGAGAAATGAGGAAGTCTTGCAGAGAATTCAGGAATCGGAGAATTTAAGGATACCAAGGGATTTGAGTAGAGTTAGAGAAACAAAGCAGATGATGATGATATGCAGAGCAGACATGGAAGGCTGTTTGAAGATGAAGTGAAATGTGATAAAAACTGACAGAAAGATAAATATTTAGGAGAAGCTTCAAGGCTTCGAACATTCCATCAACATTTATGACTAAATGGCCCTCGTCTAACAACTTTAGACATAAGGCTGGTGGAATGGTGGACTTTGAATAGAATTATAAATGTGCATACTTATCAGGTATCAAAGTTTGAGCGAAATGATGAACGTTTTGGATGATCTTCAAAAACATTATTATTTAGGAGGTTGAGGCTAGAAAAATACACAGAAGACTGAATAAGAAAGTAGTTGCATAAATATTTTGTAGGAAAAGTTTGCCTAGTCAAAACGCTATGTCAAGATATGCTGAACGTGATTTTCCTTATAGATAAATCGTAAAAACTCTAGCATTGTAAAGACAGAAAATACTTTGGCCAGAAGGCTAATCCCGGATGAGATGAATAAATTATGAATGTATAAATATGCGCATCAACATAATGTCATCATCAGTATGAGTAAGTAGATGAGATAATCGAACGCGCCTAAATATAAGACTAGCTATGATCTATGCACAATCATTTGGTTTACGTTTCTAAATTGTTCGACTTTTCCAATGATAAAACTGAATGAACGTAGAAATTTTTAAAATCTTATTTCCTGAAGAAAATTATAGTCATAATTTTGATGCTAAAATAATATTAAATTTCGAGAAGAGATAAATAAAATTACTAACAGAGTTGTACGGGTTTACGATTCTGATTTCGAAAAATTTCGATCCTATTTTTTTTTAATTTCAAAACTCTGACCCAGAATCGAGAGAAAAATAAACTCCGGTTCTGATTTTAGCCTAGAAGGAATTTTAATTCCAGGACTGATTCCTAATTTTTCAAAATTCCAAATTTCGCACATCCCTTATTTGAAAATTTACTAAAATCCCTAAATTTTTCATTTAAAAGCAGGGTCTAATGAAAATCTAAGCTACCTGAGCAATTAGCTCAATTATTGAGTGCTCTCAAAAATCTCATTGATATGAACGATGAGAAATGAGCGGCTTCGCTTGAAATTCTGATTTGCTGATTTGAGGCGTGAACATTACAAAGTGGTCTGCCTGACTCTCGAGTCCGCTGTTCACTCATTCTGTTCTCTCCAATCACTGATGGGTCCAATTCATTAATCATTGATAAAAAAGCGCTCCTGATAATTTGTCATAAGCCAATCAATAGAAGTAGATATAATGACCAACTGCTTTATGTGTATGATATAGAATAGCGGCTTGAAAAACTCATAGAATATCGATAAATTACTCACGAAATGGGAATTGAAAGTTTTAGAGCTTTAACAATGATCATCAATATTCAAAACTATTATCTCCATTGATCTTACAACCATAATTATCTTTTGTGGATCGACGTAAATGAAATAATCTGGATAAATTAGATCCGTATTCCTCGATAAAATTGAAATAATACTTCACTCAAACTAGATAAAATCTTCTATATTTAAAAAATCGATTTAATGATAAGATATATCCATGGAAAAGTCAGTTGATATACCGAGGATTCTCGTATTCTATAAAAAGGACCCTTTGTCTGGGCCTGTCTTTCGTCGCTAACGAGCGCCGTTCACTTCTAATTATCATAAAGATGTAATTATGCACTAAGAAATAGCGCGACAAATTGAGAGAGTCGAGACAGGCAGAATCATTCGGAAATTGACGCGAAAAATGATCGAGGGAAGGTCTGCACCGACAGGTAATGTGGATTTTCGGATTATCCAGAAAAAAACATCCTAGAAACTCTCTAACATGTGCTTTGGCATGATGATAGAAGACTGGTGAAGGTAACTAATTTTCTAATGTCCTGCAGGTTAATTGCAAAGGCGGATAAGAAATTAGAAGCGAAAGGGTTTTCCAATATTTTGATGAAAAGCGGTCAACAGCCACATGATTGAAATTTTTATGAGGAATCATTGCGAAAATCGATATGGCAGGCCACGGCAATTACTTATATTTGAAACTCCTGCCCTGGTTGCTTTCTCGGGTGCCATAGAAGGCACTATTTCTGTCCATGCGAATCGACTTGAGCCATAGTCGAGAGTTGAAGATTTATTTCATATTTAGGAATAGGACAAAAATAACAGAGCAGCCGTGTTCTGCCCTGTCCGATCGAAAGAACCCCGTTTTCGAGGCACGGTAGAGGAGGTGGTCATTCCTCAATCGAGGGATGACAGAGAAAGTGAGAGAATCATAAACAGTGTGATAAGTGGTATAGAAATGCTGGGTCAAGCAAGTGGCAAAAGTTCTCTAACCAGCAAAGAAATCAAAGATCAACACCAAAAATTCTAAAAATCGAAGAAAATTCGGTGCGAAACGCACAATCGAAATATAAAACGAAAAAACTACATTTCACTTTTATATCGCGATATTATCTTCGAAAGTTATCAGATTTGAAAAAAAAAAATTCTTTGACCTGGAGTGAAATGAAACCTGCCTAGTGGGCTGGAAAGATATGCGATGAGATTTTTGGGATGAATGACAAAATCTCTCGTCTAGCTAGCAATTTCCAATCTGCACGACCGCAGCCCCGTGTTTCTATTCGTCTTCTCGCTGAGCTCTGACTCGGGCCAGTTGTCAGTTTCATCATTTATCACTCACACTCAGTGATTACGCCATTCTTATCATTTGTTTGCAAAAAGTGTTTTCACAAGTTTGCATGCTGTGACTCTTGTAAATGGTTAGTAGAAAGTTTTGCCAGATGCGATTTTCCTCTATCCATTTCGAAATTTATTCAAATCACTCCCCGATGAAACTTTGCTATTTCTTCATCTTATATCTTCATGATAAAACATATTCAGCCCATCTTCATCAAGTTCGCCCTTCATTTTTAACGAATTGGAAAATCCAGAAAATGGGATGCGACAAAATTTTATTACCAACAAATTATACTTGAGATTTATATTTACACGAACTAACAAATCTGATAAAACATTTATTTATTCGAAATTGATATTCTCCAAGTAAACGATTCAAATCGAGAGAAGAAATGAAAAAACCTCATTTTCCTTACCAAAATACATTAAAACGGGGATGAAATGTAGCTCTGAAAAATCATAAATAAAATCGAAGAAGAAAAGGAATAAAATATAAAACGCTATAGATGCTTCTCGACAAATAAGAAAGGGAATAAATTATCTTAAAAAACGACACATTTGATAAATTTATGATGTGCAAAAGGAGGGGAAAAGTTCGAATGGAAGAATAGATGAATAACAAAATTCTATCTCAACTCGCTTCGGACCACACAAAATAAATTATTCTCAAAGATGAAATAAAATGGGAGAGAAAGAATCAAGATTGATGGTATGGAATTTGTAAGACTGTTCTATGAAAATAGAAAATTTTTCGCTTATTTATAAAAATTCGAAAACTTTCTATTTTCAGATAATTCAGCCGATACAAAGTGATAAAAAAGGATAAGATAATGATGATAGAAATAGAATTTTATAGGTTATAAGCCGGATTTAGTATCACAATATCATACCGTAATCTTACTCTAATTCTTTTCTTCGTATTATTTTCAGCTAAACGTAATAATTTATGAAAATAGCATCGAAAAAAGAGCAGAATAGTGAAATACAGTATGAAAAATCAGAAATGTCCCAGCTTATAACCAACTTATCAAGAAAAGTTCAAGATTCATGAAAAAGAAGTTCTAAAGACGAAAGATGAGCCTTTTGGGAAAATGAATAGTAAAATTCGTCTATTTTGTTGAACACATTGATAAAAATCGGTAAATTTTATCAGTAATAAATAAACCACTTGATAAAATCATTCAAGGAATAAAAATCAAATTCAAAAATCATATGGAAAAGCTTCGATATTTCTGGTTTACTTCTCACAAGTGTTGGCGATTTACAAAAGGGCAAAAGAAGATAAAAATGTTGGTGAGAAATGGAAACTTCAAAATTTGGGTCTTTTCGAAAAAGAATCAAGTTGAAATTCCCATAATAAAACCGACATTGAAAATGAAGGACATGATTTGAATTGAATGAATGAATGGATGGTGATATTGGATAGAGGGAGAACTAGAGCCGAGTCGCTGTGGTGATTTTTTATCCAAACAACATAATTTGTCATCCGATGTCGAAGACGGGACAACGACAACGAACGACAAGGCTTGTTGTCAAATGATTAAAAATAAAAAAGACTTGTTCACCAACGACTCTGGCTCAATTCAGATGATGGGAAATGGGGAAGAGTGAAGAAGAAATGACGGTGGGGAAGAGCAGCAGATGGTTCTGGTTGTCAGGATTCGGGATTGAAGGACTCAATTCCTGTTCTTGAGCTGGTTGCTCAGCCAGTCCAGGCCCTCGTACAGGCCGTCTCCAGAAGTGGCGCACGTCGCCTAAAATTAAGAAAATAGTTCCAGGAAAAGTTAGAATTTTATTTAGTCATTTTTGGATGGAAAATTTCTACAGTTTATTCCATTTATCAAGGTCATGCTCTCAAAATCCGACTTTTCCAAATTCAAACATTTTTGGGCCCGTAACAATTCCACTCCAGATCGCTTTTTGGCAAAATATGTGCAAAATTACTTTGATTTTAAAAAGAAGTTCTTCAAGTTTATTAGAATTACATGTAAAAATCGCTTCAGCTTTCCAAATTAAAGCATTTCTTATAAGGAATAAAAGAAACAAAATTTCTTACCTGAATGTACCAGGACCGGTTTCTGAGCGTGTGGAGACCGAGTTTGTCCGTCACTTCAGCAGCGTTCATTGCGTTGGGCAAGTCCTACAAGTTTTATGCAAATGCTTGAAAGGAATGAATACTCATCCAAATTACTTGGAGTAAACTTTATTGTCAAGTGTATGCAGAAATGCATTTGAAATAATCGGAAAGAAACCAAGCGAGAATCCACCCCAAATGTGCAGAAACGGAGTTTTTCGTATACACTTGCTCAATTTAAAATAAAAAAAAGGCAATTCGCGTACCTGTTTGTTGGCGAAGACGAGGAGGACAGCGTCACGCAGCTCGTCCTCAGCCAGCATTCGCATCAGCTCCTCGCGCGCCTCTCCCACACGCTCGCGATCGTTCGAGTCCACAACGAATATCAGACCTGCAAATATTATTTTTTAATCAGATAAAAGGCAGTTCTTTTCCTTGGTAAAGTTATCCATTTTGAAAGCGAAGCGATAATTAATAATTTAAACGTTTTATCATTTGTTCCCTTTCTTTTTCAATCATCAGTACTTTCTTTCGCCAAAGTTACGATATTTGGTACTATTTGTTTTCTAATGCCTGATGAAATTCGTTTTGGTGGTGAGGTAAATGAAAAAAAATGAACGAAATTCCAAGTGAATGATATAAACTTGATGAATCTTCCAAGAAGCATCAGAAATTCACCTTCGATCAAATAAAGTAGTAAGTGTATGCTTTCTTAGAAGGTATTGATCGGAAGAAATCACATTTTCACCTTCACTATTAATTTGTTCTTTTAATTACAAAATGAAAATGTCGAACCTTGAGTGTTCTGGAAATAGTGCCTCCAGAGGGGACGGATTTTGTCCTGGCCACCGACGTCCCACACCGTAAATGAAATGTTCTTGTATTCGACAGTCTCCACGTTGAAGCCTAAAATGGTTGTCGTTTGCGATGATTCTTTGATATGACCCAGAAATAATGGAATTTGGTGGCATTTTCAAATGATTGTCCCACAAATGTTATTATTTTGGGATATTTTTTGGTTATATGGTATCAAAAAATTACTAAATGTAAATAAGGAGATGACATAGGGATGATAGGGTTTTTCTTTTCATTTTTATACCTACTTCAATGTGGCCCGATTCTTATATTTTTGCGTGACAACTCACCGATCGTGGGAATAGTTGTGACTATCTCGCCAAGTTTGAGCTTGTAGAGGATGGTCGTCTTTCCGGCCGCATCAAGTCCGACCATCAGAATTCGCATCTCCTTCTTGCCGAACAGCCCCTTGAACAGATTGCCGAAAACGTTGCCCATTTCTGGTTAATTTATCTGCAAACAACGAGGTTAATATTTTAAACTCAGACAACAGATTCAGTCATCTGTTGTCGTTGTCAAAGGAAGGACTTTTGGATTTATCACTAGCTGATTACCATCACCATTTGTAATTGTCACGAAATTTTAGGGTAGTGAATGTAAGGGAAGGATAAATATTGGTAAAAACACGAATGGTGATGGCGATCAGCAGGGCTACGCGAAGACGAAGTTTCTTTTTCTATTCTCTTCACGCTAGCGTATCCAATTATTTCGCTTTTTTGTCTTCTCTAAAACTTCGATTTCGCGAAGTTGACTTCCCGCAGCCCTGGTGACCAGACTGGTAGCAAATACAGAAGGCTCAAATAAGCGAATCGTTGTCACGATAAAATCAACAAAAATCGATCGATACTCGAAAAATCGATAAAATCTCGAAAATTGAGTGAAACGAGGAGAATTGCTAATCGAATGATGAAGAAGAATAGGATAAGAAAACGAACTGAAATACGAAAAAAGTGAATGGTAAAAATAGACAAATTTCAAAGTACAAAGACACTTGCAGTATTCTAGAACCAAGCAAGTTCCTGTTCCTGTCGAGAAAAGTTGTAAAATGATCATTCTATAAAAGGAAGTCGGACGTGCCCGAATTATCACCGTTTTCCAAAAAAAATCGAGCGAGAAATGGGGGCGAGTTCGATTTTCAACAAGGTTCAATTCTCACAATGGATAATCAAATTTGACGGCAAATTTCAAAAATCATATGAAGAGAAATGCAAAATGTCGAAAGGAATCGATAAAATTGAACATTTTCAGAAGAATAATCTCCAAAAAAATTCATAAAAACTTCAGGAAAAACGAAAGAAAACTGAAAATGATCACGAGACTTCAAAAATCTATGAAGATGATGAAATTTCGATAATATTTCCATGAAATCCGTTTCAAAATCAATGAATTCTGGATAAGTTTCGTAAATCAAAGGTTCGAAGAATGAGAGAATCCAAAGTTCACCACAAAAACGATGACCTAAAATCTATGATTCACGCAATGGAAAACAACTCGTTCGCACTGCGATCGATAATTTCGAAACAGAAGTCGATAATCGAGTAATTTCCCGCCGAATTTAATTAGCCAATTATTTCGAGTTAATTAGAAGGGCCTAAAATTCGGGAAAATTACAGAAAAGCGTGGCTACTGACACACAGCCAATCGGTCGGCCCATTTTTGAGAGAAAAAGTCTGACGGGGGGAGTGAAGGAGAGTAAGGCAGAAATAATGCGGTGAATAGAGAGGACGAAGAAAAAAGGGCCCCACGTCAGCGAGCGCCGCATCGCAAAACTCTGCGTCCCTGTCCTCTCACTCTATTCCATTTCTGACTCTCTAAACCCTCTTCGATTCACTATGCATTCGTCTAATCTCTAGTCAGATCCTCACACCTTCAAGCATGTTCATTCTCGCACTTGTAGATGGAAAAGGAAGCATCTAAAACGGGAAGCATAATTAATGAAGAAGAAATCGATTTTTTGAACTTTCAAAAATCTTAAAAAAAAAAAAGTTAGTAATTCAAGTCTTTATTATCCGTTCAAGTTGATACAATTTTCTTCGATGAATAACGACTGCAAGTGTACTGTATCTTCTTGTAGATTGTAGATATCTGAAAGGGACTCTCCAGAGCTAAGTTGACAATTACTATATGACGAGATGACGAGACCCATAGTTAGAGATAGGGGAGGGAAGAAAAGTAGGGCGAATAGTGCAAGAAAAGATCTCGCCAAATAGCAGTTGTCACCAAAGTTTTGCTGAGTAACCTAATTTTTCAATCACAGAATGAAGTAACTAGAAACGACGAAATACTTACCTGGATTTAACGAAATGACAAATGGCGAAGCGCAATAATAACAGCTAAAAATTGCTGAGACAGAAAAATGTCATTACTTTGTCATAACGTTAAACGCTATATCTAGGAGAAGAAACTTCTTCATTTCGTGTTACGCCACTCCGTCATTGTGTCCATTTACAAATTAAGTTTCAAGGATCATTTGAGAGAAATTACGCGATATTGAGGTAGACTATTAAAAAATAAATTCTATATCATTTCATAAGATCTTATTATAATCTTTCGTCCAATCTACAGATCATTCAGAAATTTTAGGTCTCACCTTGGCAATTGGTTGTGCCGTATTAAATCCAGTCTTCTGAAGCGTCCGAAATTGGCGGCGTCAAGAATTTCGCCCGTACGTAAATGTGTCGCCCTCCGTTTTCAACATCTAAATTTTATGCATGATAAAGGTAATAAAAACATTTAGTGGTTGATGGCAAGACTCACAATTTTGCAATCATCCTCAGTTTTATCCAAGAATAAGCTTACGGTATGCTCTATGAGCCTCGCGTTTCTTTTGAATCTGCGATATTTCTTGCCGAGTGCGATACCTGAAGATTTTGTATCATTCGATAATCGATGATTTACAGACCTAGGGAGCACTTTCGTCAGACGAAAATAAACTATAGGGGCAGGTCACAGGAGGAAAATTATAGTTATGACATCAGTCGCACTGGTAAAAATACTGACTAATACTGTTTGGAGAAAGAAATTTGAAGAAAATATACTGGGGTAGATCATAAGGGTTTTCTGACGATCGTCCTCCTTAGGTCTGATGATTTGTACCCTACTTTTGTCGTTTATGGTAGCAGTAGAAGATGATGGCAAATATGTTTAGAACTAGGACGCAAACCAGAATCCAAATGTAGCACAGATTCATCATCATGCTTAAATTCAGGTCTTTTGAATGAATATTCGAATTTTTCCAAACTCATCACTCATTATTTTTCTCTGGAAAATCTACCTAATCTTGAAATCATTGTACGGATTCAATAGATCCTCCTCATTGCTGCTGAATTTCTCAAATGACAGATGATAAAAATGAATTAACCTGGAATTCTGATTCTGTGATTTTGCATCTGAAAAATCTTTGTTGTAGGCTAACCAACCAATGTCATAAACTTACTATCCGGAATCGTTGTATCTGTGACTGGAGAAACGGTCGGATAGGAGGTTGTCTAAATATATGCAGACATGGACTGATCTTCATTTATCGTCTCAAGTGTTTCTCAACTTTAACTTTCTCTTTCTATTATTTTTAAAAGTTGACCAAGGCCGAACTCGATGGTTCAGACCTGAGAGTTTGAGAAAAGCCGGTGCATAGAAAGGTCGACAGACAGATTCGAAGATCGTGAAATCCGAGAGCGAAACGAATTCGTCAAGTTTGGAAGAACTGCAATTTTCTCGAGTTCTTTTAAAATTCGATTTTCTAAGTTTGTCACCAAAATTTAGGGGTTAAAGAACGTAAGGATAAGATCTATTACAAATGCAAGTATTGTGTTGACAGTGATCAACAAATGACGCAATTACTAAATGGCGGAATGTGATTTTTCCAAGCTATTTCTTTCAAATTTCGCCCTCTTGTTTATTATCTCTAATTATTGAGCTCCGTCATTTAGTAATTGCCCTAATGGAAAATACAAAAGCCCCAAATATTACTTAGTGCCTAGATCCACACGAACGACTGAGTGTTTCCAGTGTGAGCTTCTCCCCAAAATTTGAGAAAAACGATCACACTGGGAACAACCAGAAGCAACTAGGGATGCTCCACATCATTCGATCGTTCGTAAATCCGAACAGATTGCTCATCATGCTGTGCGAACTAACGTGCACAGATAACAGCGAGCAAAAGGAGGACGATTGCCAGCAGCGATAAACAGCACATCCGATTCGAGGCAAACGCATCGAGGGAAATGAGGAGATCAATAATGAACATTCGAGATAAGCGATGAAATTTCAATTTCCTCATGCACAATAATTTACTAGACGAAAATCAGACCCATCTCATTGGATGAACACAGAAAATTCACCAATCTTAATGGCATGACATATTTTTAATAATTTTTATTCGATCTTAATAGCGACAGAATAAATAGCATATTGCGGAATATATGTATTATATCTATATGATTTTTTATGATGAATTATTGGTATTTGAATCATTTTCTGTATTCGGAGGTCGATAATATGGTGCATCAAAAAATCTGAAAAAAAAAAACCGGAGCTAAGACCGTTACTGAACCGTCCTTCGGGCTCTGCAGGGGTCAATCTATTGGTACCTATTGGTACCTATTGGTCGTCTCTCTAAAATAACGATAAAAAGATTTGAATTTCTGCTATTTACATGAAAATTAAACTAAATTGTTGGAATAGTTAGGATTGAGATAACTTCCCTGGACTATTCTGCTAATGTGATATAATTTTAGTGAGGAGATACAATTTACTTGGTAAATATGCTGGAGATGGAACTTGATGTGGATATGAATTTGGATATATAGCATGTAAGTCATCATCAAAGTCCTAGAAAATAATATAACATAACGTAAAACGTAATCAATCTTACATGAAGTTGTGGTGGTCGAGGAATTGGTATCTTGAATTCGATTTCTTCACTCTTCAGCCATCTGTCGAAAGCATCCGGGTTATTCAACGATGACTTTATGCTCATTATGATTCGAGCAAATTCTTCTAAACTCATGAAATAATGCTATTCCAAGTGTATTTACATTACTCAAATCAGTGAACTTCTCGAATATTGCAGTAATTATTATCTTGATCTCCTCATTCTGAAAATCGTAGAAACCTGGCATCTAAAATTCCATTGGCATTTCTTATTGATAAAAATGTTTCTTGGTTTACCTTCGATCGGTCCATTAGAAAACGCCATTTTCTATACTCGACTCGTGCTTCTTTAGGCATGTCTTTCGAAATCGAATCGATGCTGACAATTTTATCAGAAATAGACAAATGATCCATATTCCATAGGCCTATGATGAGATTCTTTTGGGAAACGTCCAACATTTCAACAAATGGTGGTAGTTGCTAAAAGTTTGATAAAATGCTATCATTTTGAAAAAAAATTCGTTACAGACAGTTTAATTTGAATTTCAACTTACGGGTTTGGAAAGAGGGTTTGTAGAAGTTGGGATAGGTTTGCCACTCATCCTGACTGAATTAGGTGATTTCGAATTCAATCAATGTCTATCAACGCTTTCTTCGTTTGTTATAAAACGAGCCTTATCAACGGCTTCTTTGTATGTTATAAAGCGAGTTAATATTAGTCAGTAAGACAAATATTGGGAAGATCATGCAAATGCATTGTATGAAATAGGGTATTGGCAATTTAATGAAAGTTTAGCTATTCTAATTTACGACATACACAATATTTAAAACAACTTCATCTTATCAAATAATAAAACTTTTCAAATGATATTACACACATCATTGATTTTATTTGAAACATTGATAGTGAAAATGAAATATCACAAAATTAGATTTTAATTGTTATTTTTTCGAGGTGCTTTTATTAACTCCCTTTTAGATAATGTTGAACGTCGAGGTAAAAAATTCCAAAGTGATTGGAGATCATCGGGTTGACTGTTTTGGTGAGAAGGATATTCTCTTGGGAAGTCGTCATCATCAAGTGATATGATATGACGTGAATTATGACTATGATTGCTCGAAGAAACCGAAACGGGCGAGTTCACCTCCTATAAAAAAGAGTTGCATCAACAAAGGATAATTTACTTATTTTTAAAAAAGTTCTTACAACTAAATCGGGTTTTTTCTGTTCCATTTTATTTGTAGGCTTTTCCAATTCGACACACTCATCTTTCAACCATTTATCGAATATTTCGGGGTTATTCATAGCGGGCTTGATACTGTTTATTAGCGTTGCGAATGTATCTATCAATATAATGAATTTACTTTATCATTTACCTTAATTCTTACCTAAATCGGAATATTTCTCAAACGCATCTCTAATGAGTGTTTGGAGATGCTCATTCTGAGATTCGATGAAAGCTGGTGGCTAAATAAGTACTATAATCTTCATTAATCAATAAATATATGCATCACATGTTCCGAAATCGTTTTTTTATATGCAAGAACAAATTTCAGAAATATCAAATGATAAATTGGAAAATATTCAACTTATTCTTACGAATACGCACCTTTTCTCTGTTCATTAAAAACCTCCATCTTCGATATTCGCGTTTAACTTCTAATGGCATGTCTTTCGCCAACACATCAATGCTCTGGATAACTTTAGCTATAGGTAAGCTGTCGATCTCCCAAAGTCCTTTAACGAGATTGAATTTGGCTTCGTCTAATTTTTCAAAAAATTGTGGTATTTCCTAAAAATTGCATTTACTAAAAAGAAATGTTACGGCGAAGCTTGAATTTAAATTATTTATTTTCAATTGTTAATCGTTAATATTTATAACAAATCTCGGTTTCTGTAAAAAAAAACATGGTCTTACCTTTCTCGAAACAGGATTTGTGGAGGTTGTTTCTGATTTGGCACTCATTTCGAATAGATTTATTCAGCAAACTAACACCGATTGATGCTTATCAATACCTT
The DNA here is from genome assembly GCA_964036155.1 of Diploscapter coronatus. Taxonomy (NCBI): domain Eukaryota; kingdom Metazoa; phylum Nematoda; class Chromadorea; order Rhabditida; family Rhabditidae; genus Diploscapter; species Diploscapter coronatus. Next base: position 82,590,846 of record OZ038422.1, on the reverse strand, counting down.
TTCGCTTCTAATAATGTGATGAAAGATTGGTCAGTAAAAAGAATGCTTTATTAAATTACTCTTTATAATAAATCAATTTCAGAGATAAAACCATAACAAAAGTTAAATAAGATCGAATTGAAAGCTACTGAATAATTTTAATTTTTACAATGAGTACAATTCATCTAAATTTTCAAAATACAAGTATGTGCGTAAATATTCTAGTGCAGATAAAGATACTTCTATCATTGTCAGTTATCTATTCTTCATTCAATAAATAATAACCTTCTAATAATACGACGTTCGGTCTGTATCAGTGCCCTTGCCATTGTTGAGATATGGCTTATAGGAGAAATTTGTTGTGAGTTTTGTCTGATGTTTTCATTATTCTCTCGGTGCTGATTTCCTGAAAACTGGTTTGCAAATTTTGCTACATTATGATTTTTTTTTTTATATTTAAACTTAATCAATGCGTATATACATAAATACTTGCATACATTTGATTGCAAGTTAGATTTCTATAATTATACCTAACAATTATAGATGACGATTTCTACCATTATTTCCAGATCTGTTTTCAGTAGTTGGACGTTGGCTTTGTGTGTTATTTGCCTGAAAATGGAATTATATATTTCTATATAAAATATTATTTAGGATAGGCATATAGCTTGTGATTTCAAACATATTTATTTACAAATTTCATAATACTTGCATTTATCTTACAATATCAATGCATTCGTCTTTTAGCCATTGATCAAATACTTCTAACCGGTTCAATGAAAGTCTTATGCTATTTACAATTCCAGCAAATCTTTCTAAATTTGTATAAATAATATATTAGTAAGAGATTATAAAAACCTAAATCATCGTATTTTTCAAACGCGTCCCTAATAATCGTTTGAATAAAATCATTTTGATGATCAATGAAGTTCGGAGTCTAAAACAATAATTAAGATTAAAATAGTGTCAAATTAAATGAATTTATATTAATGTATACCCTCGTTCGATCCATCAGAAACCTCCATTTTCTATATAGCTTTCGCTGTTCAATTGGCATATCCCCACATATTAGATCGATAGCATCGATTCTGTCATAGATCGAGAGGGTTTCATTCATCCAAAGTGAGTTTATCATATTTCGTTGAGATGCAGGAAGGTTATTTACAAAATCAGGTATTCTCTATAAATAGTTTGACAAATGTACGAATCGATATCGACAATAGCTTACAGCCTGTGGTAAATCATCCATGCTGTATTGAGGAAAAGTCGACTAATTAATAACACTAGAAAATACCAGCCTTTGACTAAATAAATTGATTTCATAGGGAACTGGCTAGAATACTGAGCCAAAGTATTATTCGTCAGACACTGATAAAACTTGCAAGCGTGCTTTCGTAAGCATTAAGAGCTGCGAGATAAATCTCGATCAATTGTCAACGTTGTAGCATGTAAATTTTCAAATAAATAAATGTTTCATTAATCAGAACATGCATTGCAATCCATGATTTAAAAGGCCTCATTTCAATTTTGGTAAGATAAAATCCGACTCAAAAATCACGACATCATATTTATAGCCTAAAATTAGAGCATAATTTGTGTTGAGTGTTGTTGCCTGCATGAATTCATTCATACACACTTTTTATGCGTTCTCATTTAGAAACCAAATAAGATGCCTCCAATTATCGAACATGAATCGGCTCTCGAATTCTGTTTCCGGTGGAATCCGCCTACTTTTCTTTAACGAAAACATGAACCAGTCATATTTTATAACTTTCATTAGATTTCAATTTATTCTATATTTTAGCTAGACATATTTTGCAAGTTTGAATAAAAAGGCTGAATCCTAACAATCTTGCAGATCATCTGTAGTTAAAATTAATTGCTTGAGTACTCTATTGTCTGCTTTACATCGGAAATTAACACTCAAGCTTTTGCTGATTGCCTTTTGTTACATAAAATAGCCTTATGATGTCGGTCTTAATTACAACCACGACCAAAGTTATTCTCGTATTTTAACATCTAAATCCGTCCTGTGCGTAGAGCTTTCGATTTCCGTGTTCCATATTCGAATCTAAAATTTATATTTTTAGCCTTTAGCTTTTCGCATATCCTAAACACGTATTTCAAATAGCTCTTTTTAAAATAATAGTTTATCGATACTTAAAAAAGTTGGATCACTCATTATGTGATGTCATTCGCGCTTCATTGCCGTCGAAGAAGTGTTATTCTGATTCGGCATTCAGACGTCGTCCCGAAGAGAGGCAACGCTTTTTCCTCACAATCGACTCTTTATCTCTATTTTATCAGCTTTCCTCTATCTATCCACGAGTTTTCCGATCTTCTTCCCTCTCAAATCCCAGTAATCCCTATCCATCCAGTACTTTAGCCCTATCAAATGCCACAATTAGCCTCTAGCGCTGCTTATCCTACTCTCTCCCCTAACAATCTCCGGAGGCTCCGTTTCCTTCCCGCTCAAGCCTTCTCTCTCTCTCTTCAGTTTATTCTTTGAATTTCAGCGATCGTTAACAAATTCGACAAATTTATCAGCCACCCTTTTCCGCATAAAAAACCGAGTTTTTTTGGGAAGATTTTTGAAATTTGAGCTTCATTCACCAAAACATTGTCCACTTCTTCTAATGACCTCCTGACATTTTCCGACATAGCACCACATTTTATTGCTCATCGTCATGATTCAAGGCATTTCTTTGCATGATTTTCATCCTAACAAAATCCATTGAAAATTCGACGCCAAACTAAAATATCCATGTTCGCAATTTCGCTATGTCATCTCTTCGAGTTCCCCATTGTTGGACCTTGCTTGAATTCGCGTGAATTCTCGAATCGACATCGAGCATTCACATCGGGGCTTCAGTCTGTGGTGTTGTGCTTTCTCGCATCAGTACGAGCCTTGCCCCGGCGTGCTCAATTATGCAGCCAAGCAGTCGGGCAGTCAATCTGTGCATTTGCTTCTGCTCTGTGCATCGTGGACGATGCGTCGAGCACAGAGCACAAGTCGAGAGATGCATCGCAGCAGCCTGAACATAATCGACTCAGCAACGACGACAATACTTCACGGACTAATCGATCTGCGCTAAATCTGACAACTTTATCTTAGTGACGTTGCTGAGTCAGATAAGATTTTAGAGGTTCTAATTTGATTATGCTGGAACTTCTCGTTTCAAACGCTTTCCTGAACATTGTCCTCTAAAGTTACCGATTCGAAGCATCTAATTTTTCCATTTATTCAAAATTTATAACGACTAAACACTATTCATTGCATCTCGAAGCATCAGAGTAATTATAATTGTGTCATACTCAAACTTATTACCTTTCACGAATCGATATCTGCGAACTTCTATGGTCCATTTTTCTGAATCTAAGTTCCGGCATTTTCAATTTTTGAAAATTCGTTGAATGAAACTAACCTTTGGGCGCCTTTTCTTGCAATTGTTGAATTGTTGTTCAGGCGATAAAAGGGTGCGCAAAATGAGTGCTGCCCATGTCGAATGTAATGGAAGCCTATCGAACCTTGAAAACTTTAAAGAGGGATTTAAACCCACGTCAATTCAGCATAAATCCATTTTGCTAATGCTAAAAATTGCGAATTTTCATAATTACTCGAATTTAATTGACCGGGAATGAAAATTTACGCAATTATTCTGCTTGTTTCAGTAGATTGCGGTTATTAGGTTAGTTAGGCATGGGGGTGTGGTGATTCAACGATAAGATTTCGTAAGATAATAAATCACGATTCTTGGACGAAAAGCTAACCTCATGTTTCACGCATGAAATTTCGAAGAATACTCCAAATTATAGGCATTTGAGTTAGAAGTTTAGCTTCAAAATGCGTACCTGGCAAATTCTTTTTCTAATTGCTAGTTTAACGACGAAATGTCATCCTGTTTCACGAATTTTTCGACTCGGCCTATCATTATCGTAATATGCATTTTTAAAGAAATGATTTGAAATATCCGTACCAGTCTTATGCTACACTTATAAAACATTATTACTGTATTGATTTTTACTCTTTACTTTCTTCTGATATTTGTACTTTTAGAATCATCCATATAATTTAGAAATAAATTGCGTAGTAAGCGGTAATTTCGGCGTCTTATCCAGGCAATCTCGTAAAATTTCATTGCTATTTAGGAATTATAGACTTAAGTAAAGCCTAAATAATGGCGTTCGTCTGGTAAAGAATTGAGTAATTTCAATCCTGGATCCATTTAATTGTTTTCTTAGATTCTATCGACTTTTCAAATGTCATTTTTTGTTGAAATCCTGTTTTGCTCAATTTTCATAAAATAATAAAAAGTAGGTGCGTGTAATTTCGAAATTTAAATATATCGACACTAAAACTAGAGAAATTTGTATGCTCAACCTCATAACGTACTGCATCTCTCCGAAAGGCGTTCATAATTTTACGACCCAATAAATATCGAAAAATATCTGCCCGCCAAGTTCGAGGCTTCGATTCGATATAGTCATTTCTGCATTTGTGGAAATAATCTCAGCTATTATTCATATGTTTGCTTGAACATATGATGTTGGATTTCTTAGTCTCTAGCAAAAAAAAATACTATTGTCAAAGGCTTCGCCATTCGTTTATTTTCATAATCAAACATTCTGCAGATTTTTATTTATGCGTGTAGTTTTTCAAGGTGAATCCATATTTTGAAAGTCACATTTCATTTTTCTCGTTATTTTTTTTTTTTTTTTTTTAAATCTCAAGGTTTTCCAAATCGTTTCTCCAGTTTGAAATTTTGATAGATCATTTGCAAATTTGCGGATCTCTTTCTCATTATAAGAAAGCGAGAAATTGTAGAAGATTTTCAAAAGCCCCTTAGCCCACCCTCTTTTTATGCTCATCGAATTTCGAAATATCTCATTACCGTGGGAAAATCAGGGAGTCATGCCAGGATTAATCAATTTGTAGCCAAATCTCATAAAACGGATATGTGATTATTTAAACTTCAAAATATCATTCTTCGTGTTTTTTCTTCGTAATTTCACAATTCTTTTCTCTGAAACAAGAACGTGCTAAATCATGTTCCAAATTTGCAGAAAAATATATCTTAGATTTTTCATTTAACAATAGTCTATTCATGTGGTAGAAATCTAAATAACTTGTTGTTTATCTGCATGTGAAATTTAGGGATGAGTAATTTAGCTTTTTCTTTTGCTTATCACTACCACTAATCATGGCAATCTAAACCAAAGTGCTATTATCCTATTCGTATTTTTCTCATCGTTAGAACGATTTTTTTCGTTCCTAATGTGTCTGACAAGTTTCAATCTTTTGTCGACAAATTCTCGAATTCTCATAATATATGCTCGATTGTTCCTGTTCTCTCTGCATTTTCTCGCGTAAGCTCTCCGAAAATGTCACTGGATTGTGCTGAATTTCTAACATCTTTCCGTGTGTAGTTTCGATGTCCGGGGAAGCCCGAAATCTCAATATCCTAGTCTGCTTTTTCCTCGATTCTTACAATACTACAAAGTAGCATATCCTTCCTTCTTAATAGGTTTAAATGTTGAATGTTTAGAAATTGCAACTCTTTTTCGAGTATTAAAAACGCTTCTGATTGGAGTATATTATTCGTTCATGGTCCACAATGCTTTGCTTTCTTTACTTAATCCGGCGAAGATCCCTTAAAAATGACTCAAAAACAGATTTTTCTTAGGTTATAATCAACTTTTTGAAATCTGCCTTGATGAAATTGTAGAGAATTTTTTAAATATTAAAAAAAAGACCGGACAGGTCAAAGAACTGATCATTTTACATGAAGATCATCAGCTTTTCTAGACGTATTTATCGATTTTTTTTTTACAAGATATCGGAGAAGTCGAACTTTTCGATTTGAAATATCGTTTCATTTCTTCCCGTCTAGCATCCATAATTTCCATAATTTTAGACTGGATGTGCAGGTGCCCACTATTATTGATTTTCTCAATCTCTCTGCTGTCAATATTGGTTGTGTCGGTTTACGGATTCGGCCTCTTCTCACGGCCCTCACACGCCACACGAGAGACCATGAGGCTGAGGAAGCCCAAACATGGTTCACTCAAACTATGCCCACCAGGTAACTTTCGCCAATGAACAATTGGCTCATTTCAGCGCACAGAGCTGTAAAGACTCGGTCCGGCTCGAAAATTGAAAAATAATTCGAGATGGGACGGTCCCCGAAAATATAAATTACACACTCCAGACCGGGTCTTGTTTGAAACTTTCGGCCCGATTCTAAGTTTTTTTTAAACCCGTCTCAAATATCGATTTTCTCGACAGAATTTCCAAATTCCACTACGTCACGCTCAATTTTCTTTCGACTTGCAGCAAAATAGCGAGCTACTTGTATTAGTCAGTTCTCTTCTTCCTCCTACTCCTCTCCAGCATAGAATATTCTAAGTTTTCCTCTCCTAAATCTCTTGAGGCCCATATTATCTCTGTCCGCAATAATTTGCCCTGCTTGAATTGTCAAGCGAATGAGTAAACTCATTCATTTCAACTTACAAATACGAAGATAATTGAAAAGAGTCACAAAATTCGGGGAAATTTTAGGTGGTGCTTCATTTTTGGACGCATTCAATTTGATATGCCCTATGAGGCGAAAACGACGCAGTGCATTTTCGGACCCTTTCGAGTCGCCAGGCTATTCGAGTCAAAGTCACATGAGTTCGGGAGGGAGTACAGGCGAGTTTTCTTTTTTTCATTTTTATCAGGACTTTTGAAATTGCGGTTTTGACTTCGATTTTTTTTTTTAAATTACGAAGCTTCAAAGTTTCTGCCATATTCCCACCCGTTATTATTTCGATTCTAGCCCGTTTGATAAAAAAATATTTCTTGATAGAATATAGCGCAAAACAGGGATGAGATAGAATTTTGAATCTGTTTCATAATTTTCTAAATCAAACAGTTAAAGATAGTTATTTGATCTGCTATCAGGAATGATAATGGCATAAACTTTGATACTTTCCCATCGGGAAGCAAATATTTCATAAGGGAGGGGTTTTCCATAATTCTTGGCTCGGAAAGCAAAACCCTTATTTTTCAATTTTTAGATTCCAAACTCGGTCGGACGATGCACATGTGCTGCGAGACGGGTTGTGAATTTTCCGACATATTTGCCATTTGCAACCCGTTCGGTTAGCCCTCAGAATATTTCTACCAAACCGACACTCCACCACATCAACTCTAGTCTATGAAATTTGAGTTTTTTTTTTTAAAATCAATTTCAAATTTCAAAAGAAATACTCATCGACTCGAGAAAATACCAACTAAACTCCAAAATTAAACATCCAAACATCCTCGCACTTGCAAACTCATCCTTTGGGTCATCGTCCTCTTATTTTTCACGAAAGATATCTTTGGTCGCATTTTCTAAGATTTTTTTTTTAAACTTCTGATCTCCCATGCATTTTTAACTTGAAGATCGCATTCCTTTTCCCATATTTCTGATTTTTTACGCTGAAAATGCGATATTCAACTTGGAAACTCATTATTTTTGTAGTTCTGTACGTAATTTCATATTTTGTATGCTGCTTTACGCTGGCATAAACGATAAACAGATTTGTTATGGATTTTGGTGAAAAGCATGACCGAGCTATTGTAGCGCTTCTCTGCACTTTATCTTATTGTTAGTAGAAATATAACATCCGTTTGTGAAAGTTTGATACCTTTCTCACAACTCCTGATAATCATTTCTCCAAATTAAACAAGTATAAAAGCATGGATAACTTTGCGTTTTCATCTATTCCAAAATGGTTTGATCACATCCGATAATGTTTATTATCTCATTTTTGTTTCAATCCACGAATTCACAAGCGTGCCTTCTTGAATTGAACTTTTCAAAAACGAATAAAAAAAACAACAATGAAAATAATGAAAACAAGGGGAAAAGGGAGAGAATTTTGAGGGGAACCAACCGAGCCTTAGACGGCTTGTTGGACGGGCGGCTCGTAGTCGTCGGGGCGGTCGATCTTGACGCCATCAGCAGCCGCAGAGGACGAGCCTCCGCCGCCGCCACCCGACTCACCGTGCATCTCCATCAGACGGCCAAGGTCCAGCTTAGGCTTCTTGATGATTTTCACCTGAAATGAAAATATTTCTTTCGGAAAAAAGTCATATTTTATTATGTGAAGAAAATTGGAAATCCTCTACAAGAACTCGATGAACTTGCGAAAGGTAATTCGAATACTCATAAAATCAGACCTAGGGAAGGAGGCATAAGTCAGGATGGTCGTGCGCGACCTACTCTCCGTATTTTTTGAGTCTGACTCAAATGTTCCCTTGGTCTGCATAAAATGCAAGTTTTTCCTGGTTTTTATATTTTTATTCCCTCGAAATTTGATTCCAATTCCTACCTTCTTGATGTAGACGTCCTGGAGGGGGTAGAGAGGGAAGCAGGCCTTTTCGATGTCCTTGCCGATCGAGTCGGGGATGAGCTTCGAGACGACCTCCTTCAGGTCAACGCCTTGCACCTTAAAATCCAATTTTATGGTGGTTGTCATAAAAGATATTTTGAGCGATTTTTTTGCAGTTTGAATAGAATGACGATAAAAATGGTATGAACTATACACAAGTAGCAGTCGGACTTGTACAAAATACAATCGGCAGGAAAAATAACGAACCTTTGAAGAAAGAAAAAGGACATGCTAGTTTCTTTTTGCAATAATTTTTATGCGAATGAAGTTTTGAAGATATCTGATAGTAGTATATTGCATATATTGTAGTACCTCCTTCTGGATGATCTCGACCATCTTGGCTCTGATCTTGTGAACCTTCGAGGCCTTGGCATAGCAGGTCTTCTTGGTCTGGTTGGCGCTCTTGCGCGTGAAGCCGATCACGAACACGCGAATCAGGTATCCGTCGGTCGTCTTCACTGCCGCGTTGGCCTCGATCATAGTCTGAAACACAATTATTTTTATTGAACTTTTCTTCCTACATCTTTGATTTTCTCAGACTATTATTAAAAGACCTCCAAAATTCAATCCGCAAATTAAACTGAAGAACAAGTGCCTTCCCGGGAGAAACAGAAAACATATTTTTACTATCTTAATACACGACTTTTTCTGCGGGTCGAGTTTTCGAGAAATCTGTTCGAACGCTCAAAAAGAACATACATGCCACTTCTTGACGATGGAGCAGAGCTTGTCGCGAGTGATGGACATCGAGTGGAAGTTGGTCAGCAGGTTCTTGCCCTGCACGTCCTCGCACACCAGCTTGAACTTTCTGCAAAATCATGCAATTTATTGATTCATTAAAATTGTTCAAATTGCAAAATTAGAAATTTTATTTTCTTCCACTCAGAGTCTAGATGAAAATCGGATCGAAAAGGTTTGCAGTCCAAAATCAAAGTATCAAAATTATCTCACTTCCGCTTCATTTTTTAAAATTGTACATTATCGATTATTTTTACCTGAAATCGAATTCAGAATTGTTGAGATCGCCAAGGGAGATTTCGAAGACGCGTCCCTTCAGGCCTTCAGAGGCGATCTTTGTACCCTGGGTACGGTTGATGATCGTCTTGCCAACCTGTAAATGCATTCTTCATTTTTTAATAGCACATCCCTCATTTTTCAGTGGGTTCTTAGGCTTGTTGTTCAGCACAAAGAGATGTCAGAAGATTTTAATCCAGTTTTAAAAGTTAATCTAATTTATTCTGCCAGTAGATATACTTGACAAAGTCATCGGTTGTTTAGTTTCAGAGTAACAACTCACATTTCTGTTGGTGAACATGGAGGGCGCGCGGATGTCGTACCACTCCTTGCGACTGAACGGGTCGACTGCCTTCTTCTTACCGCCCTTCTTGCCCGCTTTGTTGCTGTTCTTGCCGACCGCCATGATTACCTAGCGGATTTGGGTTCCAAGCTGAATTGAAACCATTTTCCAGGAATTCGAGGAAATTTCATAAATTCGCGAGTTTTCAAACTAAAATGTGCGGTTTCAGAAGATTCGGATAAACTGCAGTGAAAAAAGAAAGAGATTTTAAAAATTTAGAGAAGTTTTGAGAAGAAGAAGCTCATTCCAGAAACAAGCCAAAATTCAGGAAAACTGAATCTTTCTCGACCTGTAACCTTTCTGATCAAAATGTAAAAGATTCAATATATCACCAGATTTAATATATCCGGATTCGACTAGTCCTTCGAAAAAGTACGAATAAAAATTTCTGAAGAGTTTTCAAGGAAAATTGAAAACAAGGAAATCGTGGGCCTAAAATTGTTCCTTGCAAAATCGAGTCAAACAAGAGGCAACAGAGCAAATCAATGATTGGGCATGACTCCAGACTAATTAAGGATAATTACGGGATAGTTAGAAAGTTAATTGGCTGAGATAATTACCGGATAATTGGGAGAACGAGGATAAAACTGAAAATGAAAGTCCCACTGTGCAGCGCGTTTTAGGACCACGTACTGCGTTTACGCGCCTTTTACACACCGGTTCCCTATTTCTCTTGCAACTCTTCGCCCCCTCCACTATTTCTTCCCTCGTTCAAGTTTTTTCCTCTTGCCCCGCTTATCGAGTGCTCCTCCAATTATCGGCGCGGCTAATTAGCATAATTGCCTAATTAACTCGAGACATTTGCAAGTGCGGCATAGAACAAGTGAAAATTTGCTCATTCCGGGCCATTTCTACGCAGAACGAATTCCGGAATAACACACGAGCCTTTCCTCGTCAATTTCCCAGAATTTTTCGACTTTTTCGATGCGCCGTTTGTGGATTGGCCCCGAGCAACTTTTATAGGGCAATGAGAGACCTCGAAAATGTTGAAATTTTCTCGAAAAAACCAAAAATATGTTGTTTTGAAGAAAAGTCGCGATTCGGCTGAAAAAACGAACACTTGTTCATTTCCCGCATTGCTTGGTTTTCATCATTCTTGTTTGAATTTCTAAACTTTCTAGAATCTCGCTCCAAAGAATCTTAACAGTCGATGTTGTCAATTTTCGCATCTTCCTGTTTCCTCTCAATTGCAAGTTCCTCGTTCGCTTTGAGTCATTCTTCTCTTTGCTCAGCAACTTCTAGAGCCTCTTCCATTTTAACCTTTTTGTGAAACGACTTGGAGAATTTTCATTAGTTTCATTTTCAGTCGTGAAATTATAATTTTCTTTCTATCTCGTTTCGTTTTTCACAGCTCAATCATTACCGTTTGCAGCAATCAGTCGTGATGTCAGTTTCCCAACCAGAAGTGGAAGGAAGTGCGACAGGCAGTGCGGGAAGTGGAGTGCCAGTGACAGGGAACGCAGAGGAGGAAGGAGGCTACTCTGCTGGAGTTGAAATGACCGCCACCGCACAGAGTATAGACACGGATGCAACAGATTCCGGAACAACTCTCCATCCACTCGTCTCCAGCATTCTCTCATCACAGAAGGTGGGCTAGTGAATCTGGAAAATACACAAGTTTGGTTATACATGAATTCCCCTTGAAAACTAGTGAACTTTATACAATTCCTTTTCTTTAGAAGAACGAATGCTAACTAGAAATTTCAGTTCCTCTCACACAAAGACGGCGTGCATCGCTATGACAGGCAGGAAATGATGAGGATCTCCAAACTGCCCCTGGCCGTGAAGAGACATCCCGATTTGAAGACCGATTTTGATGGGTAGGATTTTTGAAGAAAAAAACAAGTTCTAGAAAAAATGCTGCAAGTACTTTTGTCCCAGAATTGAGTTTTACTCCACATGCTATTTCTCCCTCTCTTCTGTTCGGGACAAAAGTCCTCGCCTATCAGACAAAAAAATAATGTTCTTCAGCAAACTTATAATTTGACTATTTTCAGAGAAGACGGTAAATTTTCGCCGTACAAGTGGTTGGAGGCGATTTGGGAGTCGGAAGGACTGGGCACCAAGGCTATGCAGGAGTTGAAGAAGTCCAAAAAGTTGCAGGTTTGGAGATCATTTAAATATGGAAAATAAGAAGAATGCTTTCAGGAAGCGTTGAATTCTGGCGCTGTGGACGAGAATTCGGGTCTGTCGCCACAGAGACGGGGGTTCTCGAGTGGCTGCAGGGCTCCGCAGGAGGACAAGGAGCGATCGAGTGCTAAGGAGGCTGGCAAGGACAAGGATAATGGGGGTGAGTGGATGAAGCATTGATGGGAAAGCGTATTCAGAAGATGGCTATTTTGAGTGAATGATTCTCGATAATGATCAATATTATTTATAGCTCCTAATTTTGGAAGAAAACAAGTTCATATTTTAGAGCTTGGAAAAGGAAATCATTGATGCTACTTTACAGTAATAATTTTAGACCGTCTCGGCTCGACGAAGGCGCGCAATTGGCGAAGCGGCAGTTCCGGCGGAGCCTCGGCGAGTGCCGCGGGCAACGAGAACATCAAATTCTCCAACACCAAAACTGACTTCCAGCTGCCTTTCGTCAGTCTCTTCCACCTTCGGAAAATTTCAATGTTTTGACTTTTAGCAGAAGAAGGACGGCGATCGGACTGCGGGCGGAACGAAGTCGAGTGTGTGGAGAGCGGCTGGAAGCGAGACGGGCAAGACAGGGCAGGACACAAAGAGCATCGGCAAGAAATATGCTAAGTGAGAATTTTTTTGCTCGATTTTGTAGAAAAATATCTACTGATGTGAAGATTTCAAAGGAACATACTACTTTTGCCTGTGACGAATTTCCTTAAACGCTTATTTATTTATTTATTTTATTTTTTTGGAGAAAGTTCATTTTTTTCCGTATTTTATTCAATAAAGCATATGTGAAAATGTGACTCTTTTTTCCAGAGACGATCGAAGCAGCATGATGATGAACGAGAAGCTGCCCGAGTGGGCCGACGGAACCACGACGATGGACGACATGATCGAGCTGAAGGGGTTCGAGGAGCCGGTCAAGAAGACCAGACGGGGGCAGAGGAAGAAGGAGAATGGCAGGGGCGACTCCACCTCCAGACCCACTTCCCGAGGGAATGCCGACGACGAGACCGCCAACAAGAAGAAGGAGGAGACACCGGGTCAGAATCGGCATTCTTTGCGAAAGAGAAAAAAAAACATTTTTGAGAAAATATTTGATTTTTAAATGTGCTTCATTATAGAAATGACTAAAATTTTAGATTCAGTGGATGAAAACAGCAAATCGAGTGGAGTAACAGGAGTTGCGGGTGTATCGGAGACCGGATCTGACAAGTCGGCCACAATCGGGGAGGAGCTGCAGAGAGCGAGTGCAATGGGAGCAGGATTGCCGAAGGCCACTTTGCCTGAAAATGACCTGGAACTCGCTGCTCTGCTCGGACTACTCGACGGCGATACTATCAAGGTTGGGAGTTGAATGATGATTGGAAATAAATTGATCTGCTTACAAAAAACAATGAACCAATTTCCCTAGTGATGAACTGGAAGAAATGTCGAAATTCAGCAATCGGCCATACCCGACCCAATTCTGCCCTCTGTCGAAGAGTCCGTTCCCTCGGGCAGTCGTCTCAGCCGATTCTTCCGCAACAGCGCCAATGCTGCTCCAGGTGCTAACGCTCCAACCCACGAGGTTGCAGGTGAGAAGAATGAAAAGCTGAAAATGAACAAATAGAGCCCCACTACTGTTATGATCAGTCGATGATGCGCACTCTTTATTCACTTGTAATCATATCCTATTCTGTCGAGTTCGTATGTAAAAGCGTGTGGATGATTGCAGAGATAAATGAAAATTTTGAAACCTTGAATAATTTAGGCTCGCGCATCTCTCCACCAAAATCCGCCCTTCCCCCTTCGATGTCCGGCTCAGTCTCGGCAGCCGCAGACCTCGTCCGTTCGACCCAGTCGCCCTCCGAGGACTCTCCCGTGCTGCCCGTTCTCGCCAAGATATTCGGCCAGCAACACAACACCACACCCGCGGAGGTGCAGCCACAAGCAGCTGTGAGTTGTTTAGAAAACGAAGAAAGGAAGATGAGAGCTTCCTGTATTTATTAAAAGTTGACCATGATTATCATTTGTGAAAATTAGCTGAATTTAGGACCAGGAAATGTAGGCAAATAAACTGGCGAATTTTCCAATTAGTGGTTATATGATGTCATAACGAACTGATGAAAAACACAAATACAAGATGTCGATTCCAGAAAAATTAGCAAACAATTATATTTAAGCAGCCAACTCGCGGTCTGCGCGGTGTGATGCGCCTGGAGGACATCGAGAGGGGCCTCGTCAGCGGGCAGAGTGGCGGTCAGTCGATAGATGAGTTGAAGGGAGGCAAGGTACGGTAGTTTTACAGTATCCTTAAATTTTAAAATTATGAATCTGCATGCAGCAGACTGGGCAATGTATTGATATTTTCATAAAATACACGATACACGATACACAATCTCTTTGAATGTATTGCCACTCCATTGACACCCATTTTGGTGAATTCACTCAAATCACAGCTCTAAATTATTGATTAGAGGAGAACAGGATAAACTTCAAATAAATCAAAATGCTCAAAATAATAAAGTACAAATTGCAATATAGAATTTGTAAAACATTCAGCAGTCTCGCCAGTCGTCTCTAGCAGCCAAGGGAAACCCTCTGCAGGACCCATCTCAACAGGCTCATCTCATCAATCAGCTCTACAAAATTTCCCGAATGCAAGAAGGCAGCGGCGAGCAGCAGGAGCATCAGCATGGAGGGGCTGGACAACAGACTCAACCCGGACTACAGGTACAAATTTGAACTTTCTGATTTATTGAATAGATGTGTATGATTAAAGGGTAGTCATATACATACTGCAGCTTCAAATAATCTTGAAAATGTGCTGCATTATCGTATTCATAAATTTGGAATTAAACGATAAGAAATACACATTCCATTCGAGTAAGAACTGAATTCCCAAATGAAAGCGAGTATTTTAAGGGACTATTCGGAGTGCCGTCCTCAAGCCAGGAGCCGCCCTCAGCCGTGTCGGCGGCTTCTGCCACTTCAGCGCCCCACCATCCAGTCGTCCAGGCGCTGCTCGCCAACGCGCATTCCAATCAGCAGAGTCCCAATCCCATCTTCGCTAATATCTTGCAGAGTGCGTTTTTGTTTCTCTCTTCAGAATATATATCATTTTCGATATTTCTTAACTTAGAAAATCTGAATCTTTTATTTTGAAAAAATAATGATACAAATTCTCAGACAATCCAGCGATGGCAGCGCACATCCACGCGTCAGCTCAGCAGATGTTGGCACAGTTCTCGCTGGCCAACCCCGGACAGCCCATTCCTCAGGGCATTCAGGACCAGATCAATCTGCTCGCTCTTCGCCATCACATCGCTCTCCAACAGCAACATCAGCATCAGCAGCAACAGCAGCAGGTAGAATTTCCGAACTTCATTTATCACAAGTAGCTAATTGGAAAGACAGATGAATAGAACGTCTATTTATCAAGGAAAATTATCTGCACGACTTCGATGATTCAAGCGAGAAACAGCAAGTTTCGATGTTTCGTTCATTCTGCCCATATCGCACTTTTCCAATTGGATCTTCCTAGAGATTTCATGATCAAAAATTGCAGGAGAATCTGGATATGCACCATCAGCACACGCACCCTCTCGCAGCTGCGGCAGCTCATCTCCAACAACAACAGCAACAGCAGCAGCAGGCCGATCCAGCCACTTCCTCTGCGACCAATCAAGGGCCCGGTAAGCGATTGAAGCATGTTAGCTGAAGGAAGAATACGCTTGCAGGTGGTCTGCCTCCTCATCTGGCCGCCCTCCTGCCCGGTCTCCATCAGAACGCTGCCCAGGCTGCAGCCCCATCCAACCCTCTTCTCCACGCGAACATTTTGCAAAGTAATTGGAATATCATATATTTTTAAAAAAATTATCCTAATGCTTTTTTGCTAAAAATATCAATCTCTAAAATGTATGCAGAACTATTGTAAATTTTCAAATTTTTAATCTTTTTTTTCTGTGATGCTAATTTCGAAGAAATTATACGTTATACGGTATTCATATTAACTCTTTGCAGGACTCGCGGAAAACCCGTCGCTCTCCGAGCACATTCAGGCGTCTGCGCAGCAAATGCTCGCTCAGATGGCTCTCTCGGGGCAGCAACAACCTTTCCGTAATTTTTTTGCAGATAAAATAAATTCTCCCAAACCATTTTTAAATCGCAAATTTCTTTTAAAAAAATTTTTCAGAGGACCAGATCAATTTGGCTGCGATGCGAAATCTTCTCTCGGCTCAGCAGCAACAGCAGCAACAACAGGTTCGTTTTGTTTTGGAATAAGGCGTAAAAATCTTACAAAATTAGAAAAAAAAAAACTAGTTTCTAAAACGACTTATTTCCAGGAGAGCTCGTTCGACCAGTCGCAAGCGAATGCAGCAGGTTCGTCATCAGTTCCGCCCACTCCGTCCGCGCACTCGATTCCCTCGCTGCTGGCTGCGGCAGCTTCTGCAGGACAACATCCCAATGCTGCGGCTCTGCAGGCACTTCATCATGGAACCGTTCTGCAAAGTAAGTCCAGACTTGTCAAAATTCGACCCGTCGAAAAAATAGTATATCACATTGAAAGAGAAACAGCACGTCTTCTTTTTCTCTCTTGACGAGGTGCACTATTTCTGCGGGTCGAATTTTGAAAAGTCTGAGTAAGTCTAATTCTCTTTCTTATTTTATGGAAAGTAGCAAGTTTGTAAAAAAAAAATCAAAGTGACTATGGAAGATGAACATATGTAAGAAAAAAAACTCTTCTATACATTTTCATTCTTCTGCAATTTTTCCAATTCCAAATAAAAAACAACTGTTTTAAAGCCCGAGAAAAGTTTAAAAAAATGAATTTGAGGATTGGCGGAGAATCCGGCACTGATCAATGCACACATTCAAGCGTCCGTCCACCAAATGATGGCTCAGGCTGCGCTTCAAAATCCCGGTCAACCAGTTCCGCAACAAATTCGTAAGTTGTTTTCCTTGAAATTTCGAAAATGTTCAATTTTTTGATAAGATCTACATTATGAAATTGCCAAAGAACACAAAATATTCAAAGTTGTCGTAAATTTGCCTAATTTAAAAACCTATTTGTATTTCAAGTCGTTTTTCATGAATATTCTGTTTGCAGAGGACCAAATCAACATGTTGGCAATACGGAATCGAGCGCTGATGCAACAGCAGGTGGCCGCCTACGTCTCCATGCAGCAAGCCGCCGCCGCCGCCCAGCAACAACAGAACGCTGCTAAGGTACAGTTCATTTTGTTTTGATACTTTTCTCTAACTTTCACGAGACTTTTTTTTACTTTTCGTTTCTCCTTTCAAAGAATTATAACATTAATAGGATATCTTTCTACACTTTTTCGATATTTAATAATACCATTTTCACTGATAACCTGATAGAGTTCTAATGAAATCTAAATTTATAAAGGCTCATTTTTCAGTCTGCCGCAGCCGCTGGAAATCGACCAACGATGATCCCCGCATCTGTGCAGCGAGTGATGCGGGCGAATGGAGGAGCGACGACGACCGGTGCGACGGGCTCTGCGAGTGGGACCGGGCAGGGCAGTGCAGAGTAGCCCGTCCATCAAACAGCCAACTCGATTCGCCACAACACGGCAAATCCATCCTTCCCCACCCACGATCCCGTCAAAATCCACCCGATCGCGAGATTCGAGCAGGGAATCGGGTGAATTAGTGAACTCACCGACTCCCCCTCCCTTTGACGCATTGATTTTGCCTATTAAAATTTCCCAACTTTGTTCACGTCGAGTATGTGCTATCCATTGCTTTTTGGATGAAAGAAAAAGTGACCTAAGCTTATTTATAAAAGGCACTTTTTACTTTTCATATTTGATATCAAGTGATTGGGGATCCTTGCACCTATTCATTGTTGTTGGAGAAAAGGCAAACATTCTCCAATTTGAGTATTTCTTAGGCTTCTTGAATAAGACGGTCATTTAGAGAGCCCTATTCATATCAGTTTTCAACTTTGGCTGGCTATTCTATTCAAGAATTCGTTTACCTACTTGTATTCTTCTTTTTCTTTATTTTTGGTTTGTTCATTCTTTATCCTAGTGAACTAGAGGAACGTGTGTGGTGTGTTCTCGCAGTCGGGAGATCGATTTTTCCGTTTTTATTTTTTCACGGCCAATTTTGGTATCTTGTTTCTTTTTGATTTTTTTGCTTTGGCTATTTGAACTGAAGTGGTGTGTACGATCGAAATAGTGAATTTCAAAGATTTTTCACTGATTTCGATCATATTCAGTATGTTCTATTTTTCATTCATTCATTTATGCTAGTAGTTGTGCTTTTTTCTTTACTGTACACATTTTTGAGCATGTGTATTTTCTAAATGAATGTGAAAAATCACGCTTTTACCGTTGAATATTCTTTTTACTCAAAAAATCCAAACTTACTGCAGTCATCTTAATTTCAAATTTTGAGTATGAAAATATCAGCAGTGCATTTCGTATTCATTTGCCACTGTAAATTTTCGAGTTTAGACAATGGGAAAGAAATATTTTCTAGAGTTTCGTTTTCTAAACTCGAAAATGAGTCGAGGGATAGTGTTGATTGGTTCTTTGACAATGTTTACAGTCTACATTCGTATGCGTTCTGGAGCCCTGGAGCCCTCCACGAGCCTCCAGAGACTCAATTCATCTATTTGTGTCCAAAAGCGGGTTATCACTTCTATAAAACGATGTAAACAACAAATTATTCGAAATAAAAATTTTATCAAAAACTGTTCGACAATTTTAACATAAAACGATTATCTCCACTTTCATATCTTTTCATTTCATTTATTTCATATGAACATGAAGTTACGAAGGCAGAGTGATGATTGAGTAGCATAGATAGTTTACGAGTGAATATCAGTAAAAACCAAAGTCTTAGCAAAAGAGGGTCGGAACAGGAGTCCGGCGATTTGGCTGATTTTCACATATATAGTAGTTTTTCACTCGGATGTTCGTGGTGTTATCCGTTTTTTTTTTTTAAATCAATTCTTTATTTTCTTTGAACTTTTGATAAAACTTTCAGCCAGAAATTATAAAGATGAAAATACCGCTAGTCGAATAAAAAGCTGTAGTCAGATCTAGGGAAGACTTGGATCAGACTTTCATTGCGGATTCCCCTTAGACTAAAATATTCTGCCAAATACACTTTGTGGGCTCCCTATAATTTTTCGTCTGACCCAGAATCCTCCTAAGTCTGCTTGTAGTTATCATAATGAAATTTGCGAGCTTCAAAGATCTATTTTCTTCAATATCTTCGTGATAATAATGATTTCACATTTACATGGACTCCTAAAATACACCAAGGACTTACTGGTTCATGGATTAGAAAGACTCACGGAGTTTCCTGGAAGTAGTATAGGAAAAAATTAAAGAAGGATGTCACGCCGTCTGGACTCTCTTCTTCGCGATATGCGTATTTTGAGAGTAAAGAGAGCGTGACTTGCGTTCGTTAATGAACAAAATCATGTAGATATGTTAGAAAAATTCAGAGCATAAGTGATATGATTCTTTGTAATTAAGTGCTAAGATGGAAATGTTAGAGCATGCATGATTATGAAATTTTCTTTCTTTAATTTTTGAACTATTCATTTATTTATTAAATACATCATTTATTGTCTATTCCAAAGGCAATTTTGAGATTTCCATAGATCAGGTTGTTGTTCGTCGTTCAGTTATTCGTTGCCGGACATCCAGGAAGCACCACGAGGAGGTAGACGAACTTCGCTTCCCGCCACACAATAACACACACACACTGAAAAAAGATATTTATATTTTAAATTGTATTAAAGGTCTGAATTTCCTGATCAAATCACAAAAAAATCTCTTGCGAGACTCAGAGAGAAATCAGAATGACGCTTTATTTACCGATCTTAGAGTTTTTACCGTCGCTCGGTTTGCAAAGTTCTCCGGTATCTTTTTATTATCTTTTCTCAATACTATTCTTTTAGAAAAGCCGAGTGGTTTTAAAACCCAGCGAAAATGGTCAACTATGCAAGGATATTAAATGACGTTATCGTACCTCGTGGATAACCACATTATCGCCATTATGGATGTGGATTATGAAGAGCCTTTGAAAAATGGCTTTGATACAGAGTATCCATGGGAATTAAATTTTAGAATAATTGATCAGAAATGTACGCGGTCCGTAAAATTAAGACCCGGACATTCTAATTTTTTTCGATCGGGACCAGGATATTAGTGTCCGAGTTCGGGCCCGTACATCCCGAACGTAACATACCATCGCGGTGCGTGTGTTAAGGCGAGGCGCGAGGCGAGGTGCGAGGCGAGGTGCGAGGCGAGGCGCGAGGCGAGGCGCGAGGCGAGTGGTGTAGAGGCTTCGAAGGCGGGCCAAGATGAGCACGAAAATATTTATTAGGCTGGACAGAAAGTCCTGCACCAAAAATTTTAAAAATCTATAATTTTCTAAAAATGAGTTGAATGCCCTAATACGTATGAGAACCTTGTAGAATATTCTCTAAGCTATCACCACATGGGTATATAAGGGCCCGCGCCCAGGGGTTTGATGACTTACGATTATTATAAGCGAACCTCAACTTTGAACAGTCATCTACTACGAGTGGCGCCAAAGCAACAACGCAAGCAGAGTGACCTCTAACATCAACAACACATTCAGTGAGGGCACTGCTTCCTGTTGGACAGTCAACCACTGGTTCTATCGCTTCGTGGCAGGAGATACAAGTCTCCAAGAAAATGAGCGCAGTGGACGACCATCCTTCATCGACAACGACGAATTGCGGAGCGCTAGCAAGGCAAATCCGAAAGCTACCATGTGAGAATTGGAAACGACACTCGGGTGCTTTAATACCATTATCGTTGCCTATTTTCACGATTTCAGCTATCGAAAAATTCAATTGAGATGAACTCCCATCGGCTGACCAACGCCCATAAGAAAGTGCGTGTTAACATCTGTTAGCCTCTCCCCCTCCATCTGCACAGAAAGGAATTTCTGAAAAATCTAGTGACTGGAGATGAGAGCTGGGTCCTTTACGACAATGATGCACGACATGCCATCTGGTTCCCACGCGACGCAGAGACACCAACGCAGCCGAAACCGAACTCCACCAACGCAAGCATTTCCTCTCCGTTTGGTGGGACGCGAAAGGGTCGATATACTACGAGTTGTTTCCTGCAAGCAGGACTGTCACAGCTACCATCTACGTCGATCAGCTTCAAAAATTGGTCGGTGTAATTCGAGAAAAATGGCCGAGACGCTCAATTGTCCACCTCTTGCATGACAACGCGCGACTACACATCGCTTCGGGCACCCACCAAAAGACCACAAAGCTCGGCTGGCATCCGTTCATCTACTCACTGTACTCGCCGGGCCTCGCTCCATCAGGCTACCATTTGTTCTGTCCTTTAAATCTCCACCTACGAGAGAATAAAATCAACAAAAACGACGACCTAAAAACAGCATTCGACGACTTCTTTGCATCATAGTCTCCTGAATTCTGGGCGCAGGGTAACAATGATCTGCCCAATAAATGAGCGAAGGTTACTGACCTCAATGGTAGATATATCGTTGGTTTTTTATGGTTTTAAATAAAGTTATCAATAAATTTATAAAATGTTATTTTTGGTGCAGGACTTTCTGTCCAGCCTAATATTAATGACAATTTGGGGTATTTATAGAGATCGGGGATGAAATATCTAAGGATAGATATGCAATTCGGTAAGGTGAGATTATTCTATTCAAATTATGCCCTAACTATTATCAATTATTTTGGAGAAACTTCATCTAAAATTGAGTCATTTTCCTGAAGTCGCACAGTTCTAAAACTAGAGCCAGTTAACAATTGAGTCACACTTAGAGAGGCCAAGTGTCCCATCTTCGAGGAAGAGAAAAATGCCGATTCTTTCGTTCAAAATTAATTTTTATTAGATTTTTTTCTTATCAAAAGTCTTAGTTAGCCAGAATGCATCTTCTTGAACAAAAAATAACGACAGAATATGGTTCTCATGAACCCGTTTGCGCTCTCTATCCGGTGTCACTTTTTTTTTTAGAAAAATAAATCGAACTTTTAGCCTTTCATTATTTTTAAAAATATTTTTTTCCTTGAAAAAGGGGCAATCTAGATTGTACACGACTCTTAAGTGCATGACCCGAAAAGTATACGACCCTCTAATATTCGAACATTACAAAACCCTTTTTCTTCCTTGCAAATAATATTTCGTCGAAATAATACACAAGTCTTGTTGGAAAATTTTTCCACTCACTGAAGATCTATTTGGATATTTTTTCCACTTTAAAATTTTTGGATCTAATAATAATGGGAGGATTATTATTTTTAAATGTATGATTCCTGCAATTTATACGATTGAAATGAATCAAGAGAGCGAATATTTGAATTGGTTGAGCAACAATTTGCTGAATTTCGAATGCCATCTCGCATTCAAATGAAACAAGTTCAGGAAGAAGAGAGGGTAAGAAATTTTCATTTTAATAAATATTAAAAAGAAATATTTGTTTCAACTGCAATTTCTCAGCGTCTTTATTAGATGTCTTTGAGAGTCGTCTGTATCATGTTCATTGAAGGCTATTTGTAAACCGCATGACCTATTTTAAAAGTTTTATTTTTATTTAAAAATCGCGCGGGATGATGAAAATACAAAAAATATAGTAATCTAGGTCATTACTCGGGCTAAAATCACATTATTTGGCAGCCTAGATAATTCACAACTCTGTCCTGGGTAACTCGTAGCCTAGAAGTCCACAGTCTTCTATATATTAGTTTCAGGTTCATAACACACAGTACAGTAATTCAGGCAACAGATTCAGGATTATAATTTTCCACAACTTTTTCATTTTAACTCATCATTTCAGGTTTTATCATTCGTTTTGAATATTCTGGGCAAACTTAGGCGTATTTATTTAGTTCATTCGTCAAATTCGGCTATTTCGAGACATAAAAATCTCGGAAATCAATGAAAAGCACTCATAAGTAGTCAGAAATTAGCATATTCTACATCTATTATTAATTCCCTTCAATTTCATGTATGGTTTCCCAGGTACTAAATCTCCAGTTGTCTCCAACGGAATCTCCTAGAATGGGGGGGGCGAGCGTTATTCACCAAAGATTTTGGTGAATAACGCTACGTACCCGTGACATTAGAAGAACTAATACCGCAGATGGAATAGACTATGAACGACTCTTTTCGGATATATTCTGGACCACTACGACCGCTTGAATATGCTTATAGTGAACGTTTCATCATTTTTGAGTGAATAAATGAGCCTAGTGACCAGGAAGATGGATGTAATGATCTATAGACTTCTAGAATAGTAAGGTATGTCAGAATAGTTCATTTTGATAGGCGATTTAGAGGTTTATGACGTACTTCTGTAATCAGGTCTCTCAAAGACCTCTATCTCTATCAGATTCTCTGAACTTCTATAGTAATTCTAGAAGATTCTGTTGAAGATAAGTAGGAATTTAGTACTGAGAGAAATCATACATTAAATTGAAGGAAATTAGATGCAGAATATAATTAGACTAATTAGCACGTCGATTTGACAATTTTTGGGATCATTCGGTATGTTATTAACCTTTTTAAAATCCGGAACTACTTTTATAAGAATAAGGTACTACTTTTTCCGGTACTACAGTGCTACGCTACTACTTTTATTAGGTTGGTGCATAATTAGTGTCCCAAAAATTAGCATAAAATTTTTTGTTCATATCTTTATTTCTACTTAGGTTCAATCAATGATATAACCACCTAAGTTATCAACAACACTAGTCCAACGAATGGGGAGATCATTGATTCCTTTGGCCCAGAACTCGGGCAGCTGGAAGTCGAAAAAGTCGGAAAGAGCCAATTTTGGGTCTTCATACTTCGCGAACGATTTACTCGCCAGGAACTGTTTTAAAGGATAGAACAGGTGATAGCTGGAAAGCGTGAAGTCAGGAGAATACAGTGGGTGGGAAACCGTCTCCCAGCCCAGGTTCACTAGCGTTTGCTGCGTCTCTTTTGCGACATGAGGGCGATCATTTTCATGAAGGGGGTGGACATTTTCACTTCTCAGCTGATTTTCTCGGGTAGTTTGAGCAAGTTTCTTGAGCTGATGGGTGTAAGTGGAAGCGGTGACTGTGGTGCCTTACGACAGCAGCTTTCAGCACAGCATTCCTCTCGCATCCCACCAGCAGCAGGAGAGAACAGAGGAGAAACCTGTGTGAGTGGTGGTCGGGCTTCGGAACAGCTGGCGGCTCATCTTCGCGCGGGATCCAGACAGCGTGCTGGGTGGCGTTATCGTAGAGGATCCAGCTATCATCTCCAGTCACCAGATCCTCGAGAAACTCCTTGCAGTGCGGGTGGAGGAGGAGAAACTGACAGATGTTCATTCGACACTATTTTTGGGAGTCAGGGAAACGGTTGGAGATCCATCGAGCGAGGACTCTGTGGCAGCCAAGATCGTCAAGATGGCGTATGACGGTGGAATAGCAACATCTGAATGTAGTCGCCAATTCACGAGTGGTTGCTTCGGGATTCTCCTTAATAGCACGCAGCAATTTATCCTCATTTACGAATGAAGGGCGGCTAAGGTGGTCTCCGCTTTGACAACTCATATCTCCCGACTCGAAGCGATTGAACTAGCAAGTGACGGTGCGTTCGAAAGCTGTGCCCTCGCCGAACATTCTAGCAATATTTCTGGTCGCCGCCGCCGCGTTGGAACTCCATCGCCACTCGTAGAAGATGACCATATGAAATTGACCATGAGCACAAAGGGCATTTCTGTGCCAACTAACTTAGACGCTGTGATTCTGGGTTTATATATGGGTAGCTTAGACACTTGGCTACTAGTGTCCGATACTTTCCAAGTGATCATACCTACTGACTAAAAAATAATAAATGACAAAAATTTTGGGACACTAATTATGCACCAACCTAATACTAATTGCCGGAAATTTATTCTCTTGTATTTACAGATGGTTCTTTTTCTTATTACTCCACTTTTCCCACATTTCCTGCTTTCTCTATTCGTCTGTGAATACAGGTAGTCGAAAATGTTTCACTTAATTTTCTCCATATCGTTTTCTTTAAAAAAAATTATATCTAAAAACCGAATAATTTGGCACTTTTTTCTAAATTTATTTACTTTTCATAATTTCATCTCCATATATTTTTCTCTGAAAATTTATAATTTAAAAACTAGAATACATTTTCAGAAAATCTTGATCGAGTGCATGCGTTGGGAGGTGCCACAGGACCTTCGAAATTCGCCGGACTATCGTAAACTTTTCGGCGAATTTGGCAACGAGATCTATAGGAATTGCGTATCGAGTGATCTAAATTTTAAAAATCTTGGATTTGTGGAAAGTTCTCTCTGCCTTTTGGTTACAATTTTTTTTAAAGATTGCTCTTTTAAAAAAAAAAAAAGGTTAAGTTCTCTAATTTATGAGGTAAATAGTGTTGGTAGAGAAGAAAAGATGGCAAACTTTCCAAAAACCTAAGATTTCCAAAATCTGACCTCATTTTTATCGTTTTAATACATGTATTTCGTTGTTGCTGATATCAATTGATATAATGAAGAATTGTTGAAATACGACGAAAGGTATACGAAAAGTAAGGTCATCATTGATATTTTTCATTATTGAAAAACAAAGCTGCGTTTTGAATAGAAAAGGATCAATATAAATTCCCACGTTCGGAACCAGACGGGGCGGACGTTAAAATGAATAGTAACGTTCGAGAATCGGCATATGGCGTTCGACAAAAACCGAAGAGGTGGAACGTAACATAAATCAGGTACTTATATGGAGTTAGAGGAAAATATTCCATGTCTTTTAGAAATGAAGATCAGCTTTTAGCAAAGGCGTATAGAATTTCGGATAGTCGTAAATTCTAAGTGAAGATCAAGCTTTTGCTGAAAGAGTGAATTTTTAAGTGCTCGCATAGTTATATCATTTCGATCATATTTCAATTGAAAATCAAGCTTTAGATCATAAAATAAGCACTTTTTCAGTAATTACTTTGGCCAATGACTATTTTTGAAAATAAAGAAAATCGAAGTCATGCCAGTTTTTTATTGTAGCGTGTGCGGCTGGGAAAAGAAAAGATAAGTAATCTTATAACATTTAAATCCAGCCGGTTATTTGCGATCTTGGAAAGATTCCAAGGACTTTGAGGTGCCATAAAAGTTTTTGATAAAATACCAAGGATTTATTCAGAAATCGTAAAGAACAAAAAATAAATCCCAAGCCAGCCAAGGGGCTGAGCTTTCTATCATTCCCGAAAGCGAGAGATAACATGTGAAAGAAAAAAGAAAATATGCTGCAGAAATGATACAGGATGATAAAAATATGCCAATCAAAATATAATGGTGCGCAGTCGCACATAGCGTTTGTGGAATAAGATCAAAATTTTCAAAAAAAAAAAAACAAAATATAGAAAAGAATTTAAAATACATAGATCCCCGTTTTAGTATTTGAAAAATCTAACGAAAAAATTATACCCTCAGAAATAAAGAGCGAAAATCTCGGGACGAGCGACTGAAGACCAGCGTCGAATCGGATGCATTGAAGAGCTTCCTGAAAATTCAAGTTTGAATGAAGTTGCGAGTTAGTTTAGTCAACTTCTTTTAACTCCACCCCCTGGTCTATTTCTGAAGTGATATTGAAAAGTGAAGAATGCGAAAGTTCTATATTTTTGCCAAAAACCATTGAGGCTTATTAGTTCAAGTACCTATCTACAACTTCCTGGCACACTGCTCGCAATATATCTTTGTGCCAACATAAGACCATCTCACATGGGTTTGCCACGATAGCTTGTTAGGGCAATTTGCGTCGTTCGCACATGTTCGCACCTGGAAAAGAGGTATGCCTTATTCATAGGGAAACAACTCTCTCTCCTTTCTTGCTTGATTTCACTAACCGTTTTCTGCACATTCCTCTGTCTTTCCGCCATTCCAGTATACAGCATACGCAAATCTTGGTCGGACTTCCAAATGTGCGAGAGCTAAAGCCTAGTGTAATGCAAGAATGTGAAAAGACCCTATCACCTCTCGAATTACTGAAGGGCGACTTTTTTCATTGAGGCCGTTTTTGACGTTTTCGTACTCATCACGGACGAAAAGTTGCCACCCTCCAATCGGACGAATTTTTGACTAAAATGCGGCTATGATAGCAAAAAAAAATTAGTAGCAGTGACACGTAAGAAAAGTGCACCGTTCCCCCCGTTTGAAATTAGGCGTAAGTCGGTTTTTAATGTTCTCAAATTTATAGGTCTCTTGTCGTTACCAGCAGTTTTGTTTCTTTCCCCCTACTATTAAAAAAAAAAATGATGGTCGCTACAGTAAACAGAAATTAGCTAGATCAATTTTACTTTTTCGTTCAGACTTCTTAAAACACGATCCGCAGAAAAAGTAGCGTGTTATATCGAAAGAGAAAAATATTATGTTTTCTTCATCCCTCGAAAAGGCGCAGTATTTTTCCTGCGGGTCGCGTTTTGAGAAGCTATTTTAAGCATGGAGTCAAATATTGAACTACTGTACTAACATCTCAAGAAAAATTGAAGTTTTTTGAAACATTGAAAAATCTTAGAATGTGAATAGATTTTTTTTTAAAGAACAATCTTGTTTTAAATGTAAAAATCCCACCTTATCCCATTCAGAATCCTTTCTGAGCAAGTGGGCATGGCTTTCGATTTCTCTGAATTTAAAAAAAAAATAATTTTTAAACTCATGCTTAAATCTATTTGATTTATATTTACTCTCCACTATCTCCGAGATGAATCCTTTCAAAGAAGGTGGGAAAAAGGATACCCGCGAGCCTTAGCTATGTGCCTGTTCGTTTTTGTTCTCTCTACTCCCTTTTATTTCCCTCTAGTCTGAATGTGTGCGTCTCGCAGATTAGATGCAGAGTGCATAATACAACAGGGCTCATTTTGAGGACAAAAAAGATTATCTGGGTTGTAAATAAGACTTCTGTGAAGGAAAAATAAACTCAAAAAATTTCTAGGCCGAAAAAAATCCGTTTCACCCAAAATGAACACCTTTCACAAACGAAATATTGCTTGTGCGTGGGTTATGTGAACGGGTATTCTAACCTGATTTTTGCACAGAACCATTTAATCAGGTTTATCATTGATTTAGGGGGTGGACTTTTATGACATTTTAGGTTTTAACGAGTACTTTCTTCCCTAATTCTCTACTTCAAACTACCATATTTCTTACCATAAGCGCATTTTGCAAAAAGACGGAGATTGGGAATCCTACCCATAGTTAAATGAAAATATAGACATTCGAGTTATGAAGCAATAAATTATTAATAAAAATAAGGTACCGATTTCCATTGTCCAAAGCGATTCCGCTGCTCAAAGTCGACTCAATGCCATTAAGTCTCGAAACCACGGTGCCCACTCGACGATTGTTGAACTCTCGCTCAATCAGGATGGCCTAAAATTCTTTATTTTGATTTTAAATAAACACTTTCGAAATTTATTTTATTTTGAAGAAAGACGTTTTTTATAAAAAAAAATATATATAATGATCATAATCGTTGCACTCATATTTTCCGAATTTTGATATTCAATCCGATTTAGGACTAAATTCATTTTAAAATCCTCACCATTCTCTCGATTTCCAGCTCCTTCTGCGCCTCAATTCGCCTCAACTCGACGCTCAATTGCTCAGCGGCAATTTTCTGCGCCTCGATAGCTCGGGCGAGGTACTGTTCTTCGCGAGCCTGTAATGTTTTTCTTGTTTGTTTGTTTGAAATTTACCAAAGATTTTTGCATTACGCCTCATTTATGCTACAAACACATGTGTAATTCAAGACTTATGCTCTTTCTCGCTGAAGTTGAAGCAGCTATTATTCTTGTTGGGACGCACCTTGGCGAAGTCACCTCCCTGTCCACAGAAGCGATATCCATTGCCCGACTGCTGTCTCTGTTCGTCCCACTCTCCGAAAGCCCTGCCTCCACTCTGGAACCCGCCCGATAGACTGCCTCCGAGTCCAGTATTTCCGCTGCCCCAGCCACCAGAGTTGCCGAAACCGGTCGAGGCGGCGTTGTTGAAGCCGGTCGAGCCGCCGCCGAATCCCTGCCAATTGCCACCGAAGCCTGAAATTTGGCTATTCCGACTGGTATCGTTGAATGTTCAAATACCATTCAGAACTTGATTTTCCAGCTTCTAGGATACACAACTGTTTGAAAATAGCGCTTGGAAAAGAGCAAAGGACTCGACAATTCTACTATGGAAATGAAATGAGAAAGCTTAATATTGATCTCAAAATGCGCATTCACAAAATATGTTCGTCATGTGTTGAAAATATGATTACTCTCTACCATACCGTGTCCCTCTTCATCCAAGTTTAAATTTGTCAGTGGTACCATATTCAAGTGAGTTCATACGTCTTATTCAAGAGGACGGTTCTCCTCTTCATCCAGAAGAATGTAACATATTTTCCCTTCAACTGACCTTTTGATACCGCCTGTCCTCCGAAGCGATTGCTGTCTTCCTCACTCGGTTCTCTGGGCTTTCTTGGTCCGGGGTACTCTCTGCTCTGGCCGAATCCCGTTCCGTCCGAATTGCCGAATGCACTGTTGCTGCCGTTGCCGAAGCCGGACGATCTGTCGCCTCTCTGACTAGCGAATCTGCTGGGTCTGGCGCCGAAACCGCTGCTGCCGACTGAAACGATTCTCATAAGTTGCTGAATTTAAAAAATAAGCTCGAAGAAACTCTGCCAAGTCCCAAAAATTTTCACGAGAACATGCCCAAGTGATAATCGCCCAAAACTTGGCTTGAATTTTCCTGGACGAATATTCGAGTTTTCGAGTTCGTCAGTCCCTTGACCTACAGTTGTTGCCAAATTCACTTGGCTTGGAACCAAAGCCGGACGAATTGCCGCTGAATCCACCAGAATTTCCGCCTGTTGGATTGCCGAATCCATTCGAGTTGGAGCCGAAGCCAGACGATGACCTGCTGCCGAATCCTGAAATTGCAAGAAATTAATTTTCGAAATTTCGAGAAAATCCCAAAAATATTGCAAATTCCGACCTCCTCTCTGGCCGAAGCCGCTTGACCCGAATCCACTGTTCATCCTTGAGGCCTATTGTCGCGGATTGAGGAAATCTGAAATTCAAAAAAAAATTTCAATAATTTCGGGGAAAATAAGAAACCGATCTTCCCCGCGCGAACACTCGCACGACGAAGTGGGAAATGATTATTTCTTCTGGTCTAAAATTTCGTGCGATTTATTTTCGACCAGTGGCAGTTTGCTTTGTTTCTCGTCAATTTTCTTCATTCTTGTGCTATTTTTGTCGATGTTCTTCATGTTTCTTCGTCAGAAATTGATGTAGACGTGAAGCGCATCGATTTCAGAGTTCTCTTGCAAGAATTTTCAATTTCTTGCTTAAATTCTAGGGTCTCCAAGTAGATATGGCGATTTGATGTTGGTGGTAAAATTTTGGGTAAAAATGTTAACAGTGATGTAAATAAAGTAATTGTGAGGGAAAGATAAAATTAAAAATTTTCCCTGACGAAAGAATTACAAGAATTAATTGTTTGAAATGAACACATTTTGACAAATTTCAAACTACGTGAACGCAAAAATTAGATTTTTGCTCTTTTCTCTCTTCGTGCATTTTGTTTCATCGAATAATGCAATGAACAACGCTTGAATAGTGTACTCTGATTCTTCATTAGACAATGTATTATTAGCAAGTAAAAATTCACAGAACATAAACGATATGGCTCTTTATATTAGGTTGATGCATTCCTGTTTTCCGTTTTTGATATGTGTACTTTGCTCCCTCCCCTCTGCGGCCGACCGCGACAAAAACCACTGTGCTCTATAATATAAACAGCTTGCCCCTCCCTCTTATCAGTCGCAGTGCCGCAACCAGCTAGTGAGCAGTCTGGTTCCCACAATGCCCCATCGATTCCACCCAAACAGTGTCCACATACGCAACGTAATGTTATTTCTCTTCCTCTCTGGCACCAAACCACCCGAGACCCACCGTCAACTGGCCCGAGTATATCCCCAGGAAGTCCCCTCCGAGCACACAGTACGCAATTGGTTCAAACGATTCGAGGCCCACAACTACAATCTCGAAGACGAGGAGAGGTCGCAACCTGCACGAGTGATGGATTTGGATTTGCTGCGCAGCACAGTCGAAGGGGATCCATTCGCTACTACGCGAGAAATAGCGCAGACTCTCGGAGTAGACCGGCAACTGTCGTTCGAGGACTGAAGAAGCTCGGCAAGGTACGAAAGTTGGGCCGTTGGATTCCCCACGTCTTGAGCGACAAGAACAAGAATTGTCGAGTTGACACAGCAATGAGTCTTCTTACATACGAAAGGACGACGGCCTGGCTGGACAATCTCATAACGGGAGATGAGAAATGGATCGTCTACCATCACGTTGCGAGACGTGCCCAGTGGGTGGACAAGGAGGATCAGCCGGAACCCGTCGCCAAAGACGAAACGCACCAGAAGAAGGTGATGCTATCCGTATGGTGGGGCGTCCAAGGCCCCATCTACTGGGAGCTGCTACCCGAGGGTACGACGATCACGGGTGATGTCTACGCTCGCCAGCTGAGAGACTTGAAGGCTCACGTCCAATCCACTCCCTGGCTACGAGGTCGTCTTCACTTTCTCCACGACAACGCCCGCCCTCATGTGTGTAAACAAGTGAAAAAGGAGCTGACAACGTTCGGATGGCACATTGTACCCCATGCCCCCTACTCGCCCGACATGGCACCTAGCGACTACTGGCTTTTCTCGGACATGCAGCGAGTCCTTGGCGAGACACACTTCAAGAACCGCGCGGAGGTCGACGCATGGTTGAAGACCTACTTCGCCTCCAAGCAGCCCGCTTGGTACGGCGAGGGAATCCGTAAGCTGCCCATTCGCTGGCAGAAGACTGTGGACAGCGATGGAGAATATTTCATCTAATATCCTTGTTAGCCAATAAAGTTATGTTCTGTTGAACTATTTCGCACAAATCGGAAAACAGGAATGCATCAACCTAATAGTTTTATCTGAAAGATAAGCAAGTGCAAAGATGGAAATGCTAGAGCATGCATGGTTATGAAAATTTCTTTCTTTAATTTTTGAATTATCCATTTATTAGCTAAACAATGATTTATTGTCGATTTCAATTTTCAAATAAAATGAATAAATATTCTGAGATGTTCATAGATCAAATTGTCGTTCGTCGTTCAGTTATCCTTTGAGGGATATCCAGGAAGTACCACGAGGAGGTAGACGAACATCACTTCCCGCCACACAATCACACACACCTGAAAATTCAAATATATATTTTACTTTTTAAAATTCGTCATCGTGTTATAGTCCATTGTAAAAAACTTGACAGTCGCAGTGCCCTTCGCACAAGGGGGCGGTGCGAACAGCACGCTTCCCGCTCGCGTCGCGGCATGCATTGCGAATTAATTATTCAAACTGGATTTCCACTTTCATTTTTTTCAACGTTTTCATCCGTGATTTTTATAATTATTCGGTAATTATCGATAATTAGGATATAATTACATAATTTTGCTTAGAAATTATGCTCAAGAAATCATTTTATCGAGAAAAACGATAAAAAGTCACGGAAAACACACGAAATAAACAGAAAACTAAAACCTGTATCTGTAATTATGTTCTAATTATCGATAATTATCACAATTTTGAAGAAGAAATTCAAAAATCTATTTAAAAAATAATTTTCAAAAAAAAATCACTGCAAAATACGGAAAAAAAATAAGTGAAAAGTGGCTGTTCATTGAATCACCTAAAGGTAATTATCGATAATTACCGAATAATTATAAAAATCACGGATGAAAACGTTGAAAAAAATAAATGAAAGTGGAAATCCAGTTTGAATAATGAATTTGCAATGCATGTCGCGACGCGAGCGGGAAGCGTGCTGTTCGCACCGCCCCCTTGCGCGAAGGGCACTGCGACTGTCAAGTTTTTTACAATGGACAATACGAAATTTGCAACCCTGATCCTATGAATTTTCCTCATTCCTTTAACGTTTTGCAAAAGTCAGTGGTGGTATTATTTCGCCTGACCTGACTTCAGGTCAGACCACAATTTTCTCGTTTTTACTCACTATTTCGCGTTTTTTAGCCTGATCTGAGGTCAAGTCAGGGGAAATAATACCACCACTGATTTTTGCAAAACGTTAAAGAAATGAGGAAAATTCATAGGACCAGGGTTGCAAATATCATAATTATTGAATGAAATGATCATGGTAGGTAAGTTCGAATTTTAAGGATAAAAAAAATTCATTTTCAACTTAATTCTAAATTCGTTACTCAAGCTTTACTATCTCTATAAATCTTAATTTCTATAAAAGTGCTTTTTAAGTTATCTTCACGGGGGCGTTCCTCCCCTCCGAAAATGCGTCGAATGAAATTGAAGATCTAAAACACTGATGAAATTTTAATGAGGCGCCAGAAGCATGTATGTACACGCTTCTACGAACGCACTGCGGATCCTACAAGAGGAAGGTACGTTAAGTGTCCGCCTCAAACTTGATTGATTTGATCAGTATAATAGGTATTGTTCATTCGGCAAAGTTGATGCTACATCAATTTTGCATTTGATCTAGAGGGCACAAGTCCTACCCACTCCATGAAGACAAAGTCAAAGCGATTTGACACTTGCTTCACTGCTGTTTACGGTAAAATTCCAAAGTGGGCGTGGGCCTATCGACGTGAGGGTGAAACAAATTCATCGAAACTTCAGAATGTTGCAGAACCAAGTAAAACAGTTCAAAAAGCGTCCTTACAAGGCCGTTCTCTCTTTGAAATAATAGCTTTTGCTCTATTCACTGCGATGGCAGGCCACGCAGCGATTCGGGAAAATATTGCAGAGATTATTTCATCGCCACGCCACTGTCCCGTAAGGGTCCGTTCATACTTAGTTGCAATGCAACTTGCAATTTGCAACTCGCTCGGGATAGCATGAGAAATCAAGAGAGCACAAGAAATAATGCAATCGAGCTCTCTTCATTTCCCATGCTATTTCGAGCTAGTTGCAAGCTGTAAGTTCTATTGTAACTAAGTCTAAACGGGTCCTAAACGCTGCACAACTTCTGCAATATTTTTCCGAAGAGGGAAAAGAAAATTAAGGCGTGTGTAAAAGCGAGCTGCAAAGAGTATGCAATATCCAATTACTCACAAATGTAATCGCATCCCCCATTGGTAGCGCAATGAGTGTAGGCTTCTTGAAAATTTCACGAAGAGAAGTATAGTAATGAAGTCATCATCCGCAAATCATTCCCATCGCTGAATTTTCGCGCAATGCTAATTTGTGTATCACATCTTAAGAGATATTTCACGAATAAACGGAACAACTGTCAAAGGGGGTCCGGACAACTGCAAAAGTGTTCTGGATCCGAACCAAACTTATATGGTGGATACATTCATGGACCCTAATCACAAAAATGGGAGATCAGGTCCCGCCCCCAAAAGTGGGTGGGGCTAGGTGGGGGTCAAGGTTGAGCATTTTCACGATTTGGCACCCCTCAGGAGATACAAATAAAACTTTTTTGCTATAAAAGATTTTCGAAAAATTTAAAAAGGATAAATATGGCCATGGAATGTACTTTCTAAAATATATAGACTTTAGGGGATCAACCACTTGCTGGGTGCTGGAGGGGGTCCCAAAGTCAAAAAGTGCAGTTTCAAAAACATGCATATTTTGCATAAAATCGCCCCTACTGGAACATTATATGGGTATTTAGCAAAATTTTATTTCATATTCGGATTCTCCAGGTAAAATTACACTAATATCAGTCATAAAATCGATAGGTTAGGTATGACCCTACACTTTACCATCGTACCAAAGTTGACGACCCAAAAATCGAAATTTCAATTTTGAGGGTTAAACCCCACAATATGTATACCAATTGATAGAGCTCATCAAACTGAGCAACTTTTGTGACGACACTTCATTGTTATCTATTATGGTATGGGAGTGGTACTTTAAAAACCAAAAATAGAGATAAATTTTTAGAAAAATAGTACGAGAATATTTTCATAGGTAGTTTACTCTAATTTGGGCTTAAATTGAAACTAGAGACATCCATTATTTAATTCCATTCAATTTGAAGCCGAACGATACCAAACATGATATTGCACCAAATGGTAGAGACCCATATGGGTTTGGTTTGGATTTGTGGAAATTTTCCCATTGTTCGAACCCCCTCTAGAAGCTGTTCTGTTTATTCGTGGAGTGGCTCTTAACCTGTGTCGAACAAATCGAGACTGTTATTTAATATAAGTAGAGAACACAAGCTCCGCCCCTTTCATGAAGGCGAGATCAAAGAGTGATTTTTCGTCAAAAATTTGTAGGAATTTTATGAAGTGATTTTATATCTATTTTTTCTAGTTATTAAATGTGCTAATAGAGAACGTTCTTGCTTTCTGAACATGGCCATAAATACGACGCGAGCCTACCAAATCGTACAGTGGTACGGTGAAATTTTTTAAAATGCTTCGTATGTTTTCTTCATTTCTCCTCATCGATTAAAAGATATTTTTTATCTTCTTTATATTTTGGTAAAAGAAAAATATACAACCTTCAGATACAAGCCAATTTATGAAATCCCTTATAAACAACGTGCTTAAATGCGAATTTACGTTCAATTTGTTGTGACGCTATGCGGTCAAATTGCAGAGTGGGGATAGCTTTTGCTCATAAGTATGAAAGAAAGTATTTATCAATCGGAATAATCTAAGAAAATTCCTAAAACAAAACGCCTTATAAAGCATTGCTCTCTTTGAAATCTCCTTTCTCTTTCTTATTCAAAAACAGGGTGCAGTTAGTCTTTGACGAAAAATTGCTTGCAAAAAGTGAACCTCGCATCGTCGCTTTCAGACACCCGCATCTCGGGTTAGATTGATTCATCTTTCAAACGATTTTCTGTACCTAAATCCCAAAGAAAGACTCGTCCATTCAGTTTAAGGGTTATGACTTTGTCTTCACATTCGGAAAATCAATTGCGCCCTTCAACTATAAGAAAAAATTCCTCAATTTGGTATTCCTCCTAAAGCATTCAAATAGCCCGCGCTATCGGCCTTTATTGTTCTGATTTCTCTCCCTTTCCTTCATTAGCCTGTGGATTTTTCTCCTTCTCATAATCAGATTATCTCCAACTGGACATCAATGCCCTCTCATCACCATGATATGCTGAAGCATAGCGAAATAAGATTAGCTGAGATAAATTCTTTGAAACACATGCAGGCAGAATCTCTCACTGTTTCTTATTTTTTGCTTTATAAATCTCTCCCCAATCAGTCGTCTGATGATGGCTTCCATTCTGATAGCCGATTAAGAGATTCTCGTTGATGTCTTTCCATTGTCTCTTTTTCAATGCTCTCGCATTGCGCGTCTTCATCACTTTCACTACAAGGAAGGCGTCTGTTTCTGGTGATTTTTGACCGCATTAGAACAATAGATCAAGCCTTCTTCAATCTCACATTTTAAAATGCTATTTTTGTGACGTTGAGAAACATTACGAACGAAATGAAGATGGAATTTGGGCGAAATATGAGAAGAAAGCGGCAGAAGCGCAGATTATGCGCGGAGCCCCCATTTTAAGCGGGCAACTCTCTCCGAGAATCATATCATTTATCTCCTCAATTAGTCAAATCTTTAAAGAATCTTGGAAAACTTCTCTTAGCAATCGTTACCATTTTCAGGCGAGCGAACGTTACCAGCAGCAGTAGCTTCCACGTTGATTTCTGGACCAAGTACAGATGAATTTTCAAATGGAACGCTGCTTCCTGAAGCCACAACTGCTGAGATAAAGCCACCTTGTGGAATCAAGTCTGTTACCACACCATCTTCAGACCCAACTACTTCCCCTCGATCTCTCCAGACGCGACTTACTCCTGCCCCAGGTATAAGACTTGTAATGGGTACGAAAAATACTCATCGCCAACGAAATTTCAATCAAACAGAAAACCGGTCTTATAAGTCTTTAATTCCGATCCTTTCTGCGACGTTGATGTTTTGTGTTTTGTGTTAACATCACATCTCACAATAATTAAATTAGACTGACTTGATGATATTTAGCATTTTTCGATTGAATAAGCCTGCAATAGTAATTCAATCCATATAAATTTCAGACTGTAACAGATAGGGCAACTCATGGACCTACTACCCTTCTGATAATGATCTGTTATGGGTAGGTTTGAAATCTCTTGATTTGCCTTCATGCTATCTTCACCCACATTCACTTGTAGTCTATCAGTTTCTGCAAAATCGAAAAATTTTTGTGTTGAAACTGGGTGAAAGCCATGATAGACGTTTCGCCCCAGTTTATCAAGATATAGAATTTGAGACCCTTGGCGGAGGCAGCCTCTATTATAACGTCGATGAATTTGGTGCCTTCGTCTGTCAACGAGATGGTCTACCGGGTGCCACGCCAGAAAGCTTCCACTCTCAGGAACAGTGGGATTATCTCATTTCAAGATGGATTTGTACGAATCATCGAGTCGAATTAGTGTCTCGAAAGGGCTTCTACCGAAAAAGTGCTGGAATTTGAGCATTTCAAAGCACTTTTTTCTCTCAAAAAGTAGTTTTATGCCTAGTACGTTCTCTATGAAAATCAATTCAATCTTAACTTTCAAGGCATCCGGATCGACCTACCCACGTGGATTTGGGCTGTACTATGACGGAACCGATGTGTTGAGGTGGTTGGATGGAAGGTCTGGAGATGTTCTGGCCCTTGAGAGGGGCAAGCGTATAACTTGCTGTCAAAATGGAGCAATTTCTATGTTCAGTCCAGATTATTTCCTTTCAGCACTTAACTGGCTTCTACCACCATTCAGCATGGCCAACAGTCCTGGAAACGAAAACAACAGCATCGAAGTTGTTCTTGGACTCACCTGGAACGTCATGTTACTCTACAGGGTGCGGACAAATTATGGAGGCACTTGCTAAAGCGTCGATTTTTCACGAAGTGCGCAGAGTTTACATGCTATTTTTATTTTTTCGTCATTACCATGCATTTCGTGATCATTTCCATATATTATTTACCATTGGTAGGTTTTCTATTCAGAATGGTAGCGCCGAGTTCAAAGCGATCTATTATCATCATATTGTATCAGGCTGGGAATCAAACGAAAGACATCGTCAAACTGATGAAAATCAGTCGAACGATGGTCCAGAAGACTGTAAAACGGTTCAAAGAGATTGGATCTGCTGCTGACCGTCCGGGAAGAGGCAGAAAACGGAGTGCAAGGACGGAACAGAACAAGACAAGCTTCGTGAGATGATTCGACGAAATTCCCGAAGATCCATACGAAAAATGAGCAAAAAATTGAAAATCAACGAAAAATCGGTCAGAACCATCATCAGGAAGGACTTGAGACTCAACTCCTACAGAATCCAAAAAAGTCCACGAACTCACGGACAAAATGATGTCAAACAGACTTGAAAGATACCAACAGTTTCCCAAGAGGCTTTCTTCGGCACGCTACAAAACGATTATTTTTTCGGATGAGGAAATATTCACAATGGAACTTTTCATGAATCGTCAAAATGATCACATCCTGTCCCCAAACGTCTCCTCTGCTAATTCCAATGGCAAACTGATCGGAAGACGTGCTCATCCTCAGTCAATCCCGGTTTGGGCGGCTACCGCCTATCATGGAAAGTCCTCCCTCGTGTTCGTCCCCCAGAACGCCAAGATCAACACCGAAACCTATCAAATCTTATTTAAAATAAAGCTCTTATTCCCTGGACCAAAATCCATTTTAAATCCTGTCCCTCCTGCTTTCAGCAGGATTCGGCTCCTTCCCACAAGTCAAAATCTACTCAATCCTTCTGCAAAATTCACTTCGCAGATTTCATCTCCTCTTCCGAATGACCCTCCAACAGCCCTGATTTGAACCCATTGGATTATTCCATTTGGTAATACTTTGAGACCAAGGCCTGCTCTACTCCCCACAAAAGTTTCGGCTTCTTGAAGTCTTTCCTTGTCGAAGCATGAGACAAAATGTCCAATGACTAGTTGCGTGCCGTCATCGATGCCTTCCTCGAGCGACTCAAGGCCTGTATCAACGCTAAAGGCGGCCATTTCGAAAACTCTTAGTTGATTTTTTATCGTTATGTTATCAATAAATTATTTTTAAAATTTGAACTCGATTACTTCAATATTTCGGGTTAAATCTCAATTTATCGGTGCCTCCATAATTTGTCCGCACCCTGTAATTGTGAGAATACAATTTGATACCAACTTTAAATGACCCAATAATTCAAAAGTTCGTCCTCTGCAAGGCGTCGCCTCCATGATTCTAACCTGAAATATAGAACGGTCCTTCCACATTTTCTTTTGAAGGTTGAAATTTAGCTATGAAATAAAGAAAGCATTTTACTTTTTTCCGAAAATCTTCATTCTTTTTAGAAAATGGTGAGTACAGTGTTGGTCACATCAATCTAATTCTACACTAGGTCAAATTAAGAAGATTGCGAACATTCGGAGTTTCTGTCAACGTGAAGCGAGACCAAGCTTAACAATTTCGAATTTTTATCATCCCTGCACAAATCGAAAATCATTACTCTAAAAACGCAAAATTAGTATTTACAGTACCGTGCAAAAGTAATGGATAATGAGAAAAAATGCTTATTATCCATCACTTCTACACGGTACTGTACGTGATTTCCTCTATATGTAACAGTCACACTTAAAATATAATTAACGAAAAGCTGACTAAAAGATAAGGAAGAATTGTCGACGACATAAAATGAAATTTATCGGGCTAATAGCCGACTGGACTAGGCGTCCATCAGCTTCGTCTTTTATCGTCTTCTTTATCAATTATCATTGGCTCTCGCCGTTTCCTGCTTCTCTCTCCTCTCTCTCTATCTCTTCCAATCGTATAAAAGCCGTTCTAGGGAGGACGATTGCCAGAAAGCCCTTGCGATCTACCCCTAGTATATCTTCTTAACAAATGTTTCTCTGTAACTTGTAATTAACCAAACTTCTATCAAAACGACCTGGTATCATAACTATGAATTCGCTTGTGTGATCTACCTCCTCTAGTCTATTTTCGCTTGGCGAAAGTTCTCCCTAATTCTGTATAAAAGGAAGCGAGGCTTCTTCTTCTCACATACTGTTCTGATACTCCCCTAATACGGTCTTTCGGCTCTATTTGGTTCCTCGATTCGACTGTCTTTCTACTGTTCCTTTTTGATAGATCTTGATATCTCTAGGAAAATTCAAAATTTCTCTCAAAATTACAAATTGCCAAAAGTTCGAAGAATAAAGCATCGACTTTTTAGATCGCAATATTGTCAACAATGATGAGTTTCGTAATCTTTGTGTTGCTCTTCAAGTGTTCGAACTCTTGCCTGACAACACCGGACATGGAACTGCCTCCTGTTCAGCCCATTACTGACGCAGGTAAATTATCACTGCGTATTAAACGAATTTCCTACTTTTGAAAAGATCCGCTACACATGGCTTTTCCAAGTTTTGTTTCTTCACAATGAATGTGGAATGGACTTATAATTCAACCTGGTCTAGGTTTTTTGGCAAGTCGGCCATCACATTGTTTTGTAAAATCTCATAATCAAGCCGGTTCAGGCTACCGATATTAAAATCTAAAATAAAGCATAAAATTGCGCAAGCTCAACAACAATAAATATAGATACGACGGTATCCACTCCTTCGATAACGACGACCTGCACGATACCTGGTTGTACTTCATCAACACCGACTACAACGATCACATCGACACCTACAACCACGTCCACGTCCACATCGACACCCACAACTACGCCCACGTCCACATCAACAACCACATCAACGTCCACAACAACTACATCCACTACTACAACAGCAAGCGGGTGTGTCCAAGGTCCAGGTCCAATAGCTGGTTGTCGTAAGTCTTAACAACTTTTCAAGCCAACCATTTTATGATCAATTCAAGAGGAAATCTATTGTCCGAGTCCATAAATTTCATGGATCTTTTGTCGGAGGAATCATTGTTTTCTGGAAAAAAAACTACTGTATATGTTCCGAGAGCATATTCATTCATTCACTTCGATTAAAATTCATACATCAAATCTGTAAGAATAGTGTATCAATTACAAAGAAAGCGTTATCACTTCTTTTTAACCAAATAACTATCAACATCAAACTTGTATGAATAAGCGACCAAATCATTTCTCAAAAATAGCATGATCTTACTCTTCCTCAGTAATAATTCATTATTATCGAGGAATAAAAGAAAAATGCCCTCTTCTTCTTCTTCAAGCAAAAAAACGTTTTTCAAATCTAAATTTAACAATTTCAGCTGCGCAATGTCCTCCTCCCTGGGAATTTGTCAACGGTAAATGCTATCGGGTGATTGTTGAATATCATTCTCGTTTTGTGAATGGCAAAGATTTTACAGTATTTTGCTACTTCGGTCAATTCGAACGTAGCAGCTGCGGCTTGCATGGGATTATGCACCCCTCCCTCCTCAATGTGCCATCTACCAAGGGTGTACAGCGAACAGCAAGGCATAGACTTGTATAATTATGGTAAGAAATTTCATGAGAATTTATTAATTTGGAACATTCGATTTCTAAATTGCGTGCTTTTTTTCATTTTGCGGCATCAATAAGACTGTACTCACAAAGGAGGCTAATGGTTAGAGAGGCCAAATCAGTTTTTAACATTGATTTGAACGTTTAAACTTGATATCAGTCTGATCATCGAAGTCATGCTGATCTCAAAACTCTATAGATCCCCTAAAATGGTCTATCCTAAGTAAAACTATGACCATCTTTGTAAAGCGAACCTTTCCTGTTGTAGCCTTCCCGAATTTTTCGGACAATAAACTCAGTCTACTATTTATTCAAAAATGTAATTTAACGTAAAACTCATCCAAATTATGTCGAAACTGGCAAAATTTCTTACTAACTAAATTTTATCAAAAATTAAACAGGATAATTAAAATCATCTATTGATTTTCTCCTTTTTCAGTGGCTATGAATGGCGGTTTCAATCCTTGGATTGATGTAAATAAAATCATGCCTAATTCTGCTGTGAGTCATCATTCTACTTATAGGCAATTTTGAAAAGTAGGACGATAGAAACATAGGAAAATAGTAAAAGGTTAGAGGAGGGAAGGGTAGGCTAGAGCATCTTTTACCATATTATTTCGCATACTCCTATGATTTATCGTTCTACATTTTCCGATTGCCTACTATGATTAGTTCAAGGATATTTGTTTTCATACTTTTCATCGCTCTGTATTTTTATCTAGAAAAATTTAGACAGTGCGTGTACAAGACAGTAATGGCGTGGAATATACGTGTCCCCTTTGGAATCCTGGGTAAGTGAAAAAAATTTCTCTGTAACCATGGTTTTAATTGGATAGTTGAATCAAAGATCTATAGAAAGAATACCTCGACTCTTTTAAAAATCTGGATTGGAACAGTGGGCATGATTCGTGCTGAAGCCGCGAATGTTAAGGCTTGGTCGCGATTCTCGTATGGCGATCGCGACGAATCTCGAACATTCACGTGCATCAACACAAGTCACAATCACTACATAAATCCAGGTCTCGAATACACATAAAAAAAAACAAGATATAATGAGTGATTGAACTTTCAACTAGTGGATAATTATTAATTATATTTTAGGCAGCCGGGTAAGAAATTTAGTCAAATTGCAGCGGAAGAAGAATTTGATTTTCAAAAGTGCACAAATACCTCAATACCAAATCTCCATATTTTATAGTAGTACGTTTATGAAAATCAGTTCTTCAATTTCCTGATGCGCTTTACTAAATTCCTTCAGAAAACGGTTTTGGAGATGAGGATTGTGCTTATGTGAGTCATATTTTTAATCTATTTAAATGTTTAC
This sequence comes from Diploscapter coronatus, assembly GCA_964036155.1. Taxonomy (NCBI): domain Eukaryota; kingdom Metazoa; phylum Nematoda; class Chromadorea; order Rhabditida; family Rhabditidae; genus Diploscapter; species Diploscapter coronatus. The sequence goes on along the minus strand of OZ038422.1, from coordinate 82,548,135 downwards.
CTTTTATTTAAAAATATATATATATATATATATCGCTGCACAAAAATGAATTAATTTATACCGAGTGGATCATTTTCGAAAATCTAAAAATTATTATCTTGTTGAGAGTTTGTAACAATGCTATTTTGATGAATTGCCATGATCACCTATTCCCTAAAATGTACTCGACTTCTCTACTTATAAAAGAGACTTTGAAGTTGACTTAGATCAAGGAAAAACGAATTAAATGTCATTAAATCCAGAAATTAACAACAATCCAAATGTATGTTTTATAATAAATACTTTAGGCATGGATAAATGGATTATGGTTCGACTATCCTGTAAGATGAAGTTTAATCTGTGAAAATACGAATGCCGTAAATTCTCTAATTGAATCTTTTTTGTTTATTTTTGAGAGGTTGAAAATTAAAAGCCCCAAGGCATCTATTACAGGTTTTACGGTATGAAATATTTTAGTTAAAAAATAACTAGAACAGTGGAAGGTAAGAGAAAATATGTATGATCAGATTTGGGAGATTTGACCCGATATTAGATTCGTTTAAATTCTTAAAGAAATATCATTTTCGATTATTAAAGACACATGAAAATAGCTCAGAAACTATCACGCACCCTATAAAAAATTTCCTAAATCATATTCAATATTTAGTGCACCAATCCTTATACGTCTCCCTATGCCTGTGAAACGGACGAACGGCTTTCCGTGGCATGTTGATTACCCTTCTTATCTGATATTTCATTTTTCAAATCAAAATTGTGAATAAAAAAATTCATTGTTATCAAAAAGTATCAAATGAAAATAGATCGAAAGTTATGGTTCATTAATAAAGCTGCTTAACACTCTTCAGAGAAGTCAGATCAATTTGATTTTTATTTTCGGGGCGAGTATCGACGGGTGAAGCTGAGCATCCATAACTTTGCTTTCTTGAAGTTCAAACTGTAGATGAATGACGAAGCGGGGATCATAGTATTTCGCAAAGAAGACTAAACTTGAAATGCCTTGTTCATGAACGTGTAACAAACTCCTAACATCACTTATTTGACTCAATAAGTGTGAGATAATAATTAAATTTCAATTTACATGAATACAGACAACTCTCGAAGACATCTAAAAGTGATGAGAGATAATTGCAACTGAAATAAGTATTCTTTAAAATAGTTTTCGATAAGAATAACGAAATTACTTCTTAGGAACTCATTTTGTCATAGATGGATTATTGCATCTCAATTAGTTGTCAATTTTATAGGGCTCCTAGAAAAAGACACCGGCTTTTTTCTTTTCTTCTCTCACTTTCTCATACTATTTCTTAGAAAACCCGGTGTCTTTTTCTATGAGCCGTAAAAGTTCAGTATATTTCCCTTCAACATTTACCGAAGATTGATAGAGTAATAAATGCCTTTTTAATTAAAAAAACGAAAGAACTCCGAACATTCAAATTCAAAATAATCACCTTGATCCTGTTTGAGTCCCCCTGAAACATCAAAATTAAAGTGAGCGTTTTCAGAGATAAACCTGAATTTGTACAAAATGCACAAGTTAGATCATTTATCGTTCGAAAGTTGTACATTTCTCGAACTAAAATTAGTACCGAACAAAAAATGTAGAAGGCAAACCAAACCTGACATTAGCCTTATCGATGCCAATTTCGGACGCGTTCGTGGCTACGATGACTGGAAACCTCGTCACTCATCCATTTCTGCTGCACTTCGTTGCGGGTCTGAAGAAGGATTGTGATTTAGGCAGGACAGCTCGAAATTAATCGAAAGAACAAGATCGAAGAAGCGAAACGCCAGGACGAGGGTAAAACCTTCCCTTGTCAGTGCCTCTGTCTTTTTTCCTATTGGTGCAAATTTTTGCGAAAATTGCTATTATTGTTAAGAGCCATTCCACGAGTAGACAGAACAACTGTCAAAGGGGATCCCTGGACAATGGCAAAAGTGTCCCGGATCCGAACCAGATTTATGTGGTGGATACACCCATGGACCCTAATCACAAAAATGGGCGGGGCTACGTGGGGGTCAAAGTTCATGTTTTTTGTATTGTTTTAGCCGTAACTTGTGATAGGAAGATCGGATCCGAAAAAATATTCGCACCACTCGACTCAGCTCACCGAATTGAACAATCTGATATAGGTTTCGGGGTGTCAGGATGATTTTTGAAATTTTACCCCAAACCTCGGTACCCGGACCTGGACTTGGAAACTTCGGGAAAAAGCCCCAAAATCGTGTTATCCAGGTCGAATACAGTTAGCTAATACTAAAAAAGCGAAACTTTTGTCACTGGTCATCTCTTGGTTGAAGTTCTCAAAGACTGTCTTAAATGCATGCGCGATAACAGTAATCAGTTGGCAGCTAAATTGTGTCAATCAAAGCATTTTCACCGCTGATAAATTCACAACAAATTGATTGATTAGTTCAAACCTCAAAACATCTCTGAGAATCGCCGAACATCTCATTTTTCACCCAACTTCTAGCACTTCTGACCTGGAGCATAGTTTAACCCTCCGCCCTCTGATTTCTCCGTGTTCTCTCGCCTTGTTATTATCAATGCCCGAAGCACTATCTCGTGTCTTTTCCTCTTTATTGATCGCACTATTTCCCCGGCTGCCTTTATGCCCACAACAAATGTTGATTGTCCATCATAACGGACTTTGCTGTTCCTTCCTTCCGCTCACAATTTTCGTCCTTTTCAAGTCACATTTTCATCGTTTTCCTTGTTGATTATTGATCAGTCAATTCACTCGTTTCTCTGCAAAAGTAGCTATTTTCTATGAAAACTTTGCTCCCATTACGCTCTTTTTTATTCTCGACTTAACGTGTTTCGAGCAGTGGAAAAGCCTATCAAATGGTTAGGAAGATTGATAAAGATAATAGGCAAAAAATAGTGGAAAGAATAGAGGAATAGGGCATAGACTCTGGCCATCTGTCAGCAGACGTTTTTCCTCGAGTTTTTCTCGCATATCTCTGCCATCTTCCTATCATTCACTTTGCGAGTGTTCCAAGGTTTGTTGCGAGTTCCTTCAAACTGGTTTCTTTCTGGACATTTCGATTGATCAATTCAATATCGACTTGCCATTAATTTCATTGTCAATTATTTTAGACCGGTGTTTTCTTTTCCTCAAACGAATTTCATTTTTCGTATCTTTTAAATTTAGGTGGGACTTCAGGCTTGACACTCCATCATGAACTTGGGAAGTTGGGCAATATTTTTAGTGCTTCAATTGCTGAATTTTTCTGAGATCACTACCGGCTGCACATTATGTCTTCTGCGAACACCCCCTCGACCCCGTCCTTTGGATCAATACCAGATTCCCACCTTCAAAGCGGTTTCCCTGGAGAAAATGCCACCGCTATGTAAGTGATCATGTTTCCATTTGTACATTTCTATGAAGAAGGTTGATCTTCATCAGCAATGTACTAATTTCCGTTCTAAAAACCCATCAAAATAGAAAGAAGTGAGGAGAAACAAACTTGAAGTAGACTTTCCACGTCGTAGCCTTTTTCCATGCACCATGGTCCTCACATTGAGCAGAATTTGATCAACTTTTTCATCCGAGAATAATAAAATTGTCAGGTAAAGAGGCGCAGAATTTGCCGGTGGACGGAAAATGTCGTCAACAATTCGAGAAGATATTCTGCTCGATGGAAAAACTGGCAGATTCCTTCAACGAATGCAAAGCTTCTGGATTGAATTGCTCCGACTGTGCTCATGCGAAGAACGACAATTTATGGGTCGCCAAATGTAAGATCGATTTTAGTCATGAAAATTTGCCGAAAACCTATTCCTAGGGATCGATTCGGTTGGAAAACCCTCAGCCGGCATTTCTGATGGGAATTATTATTGGCTGGGAGATTACGAGATCTGCGAAAACCTTCGAGAACAGTCCATATTCGATGGCCAGTATTGCCGTATTGAATTGGAAGTGCCTGATGCACAGGTAAACTATTCGTTTAGATGCTCTCTTAGAACTCTCGAACCATGTAAAGTGGTGTAAGAAAATAATCTTTTTTCCAACTCTATTTCATATGAGATTTGAGATATTGATGGCTTAAAACAAGCAAATATTCTCAAGTAGTTATTTCTGAATCATCCACTGCATTCAAAAAATGATTCGAGAAATTAGGTGGAAGTCGGGTGTCCGCAAACGGATCCTCTCGCGATCACAATCGGAGCCTGCTTCCCCTCCACCTGCTCGATCGACCAACTCAGCAAGGTCGTCCAACAATATTCCGTCTATAAGTCGACGGTGGATTGTGAATCAGAAGTGCCGATTCCGATCGTCGGCTACATCCTCGTCTCTTTGCTCGCCCTCTGGCTGACTCTGCAGATCTTTGCCGTGTTCATGGAGAAGAAGCAAGGCTGGTGGCCTTGCTTTTCGCTAAAGGAGAATGGACTTCGAGCTTTGTCTACGAAAAGGTAGCTTGACATCATTCATTTATGGCTTCTTGACAATTCTTGAACATGCTTGTATGAAAAAGTATCAAATTGGCGGCGAGGTTTCTGTTCGTTTGGTCATTTCGCGAAACGAAGATTCGCTTGATTTTTTCAGTTTCATAGCAAGAACAAACTGATATTATTTTTTCAGAGACCTACCTGAGCAACTTCACATGGTGCACGGTTTGGAATTCGTTCTGTATCTCTTCTATGTCATCGGATGCGTCTACAACTTTATGCTGCCCTACATAGAGAATGCCGGATTTTCCTTCGAGGGAGTTGGATCAGTTTGGATGCATCCGACCAACAACTACTCGTACACAATCGACGGTCTGTTTGCCCTATCTTCGCTTTCATCCGCGTTCCTGCTCTACGGTGCCGTTCTCACGAAGATAGACGCTCTCAATTTCATCAAGATGCGAGTCGTTCGGTTTTGGCCTTCATATGCGTTGATCGTCCTGTTCATGCTGCTGCTCTTCCCCGGCATTTCATACGGACCAATGTGGATCCACTCGGACATCGTTGACCGTTGCGACAGTAATTTCTGGAAGGATCTTCTCTTCATCAACAACTTCTTCGACGTCCGCGAGACGTGTGTGGATATCGCCTACATCGTCTCTCTCGAAGCACAATTCTTCGTTCTGCTTGTGGCACTCATGTACTTGGCCAAATCGAAATTGAAACTCGCAAAGGTTAGTCGAAAAATTTTGAGGAGCAATGACAGATGATCAGAAACAAAATGTAATCAGGGTCGTACGAATTTTTTTTAGGAGTTAAAATTACTTTCGGTTTCGATTAAAAACACTTTCGCACACCCTGAATGTCGTGAAGTTTTCAAGAGATAAAAATTCAGATATCTTCTTCAAAAATATTCTTTTCAGATTCTAGCTGGCGTAGCTTTGGTGGTCTCAATAGTGCTGACGTTCTTCCTCGTCTTCTTCTACTCTCTTCCACCAGCACCTATGCTGACGATCGAGCCAATTCCGATGGACGAAACGATATCCTTACTGAACAAGGTTATGTTGAACCCTCTGTGCCGAGTTGCACCCTATTCTATCGGGTTCTTCTTCGGATGTTTCTTGGCCGACGCCGTCAAGGACAAGACTTTCTTCCTCGCTAACCTTCCTGCTATTATCGAAAAGAAGAAACAGGACAAGATCGAGAGACAGGCGAAAGCAGAAGTGAGTTGCCAAGCTTTTGTAAAAAAATAACAACAAGCTCTTTAGAAAGCCCGTCAAATTCGTGACGAAAAGCGACGGTCATCGGAGGAAAAGAGAAAAGGAAGGAAAAGCATCGAAGAACCTGCCGCCGAATCTGCTCAAGTATCCCTGGAAATGCAACAACAGACCCCAACTATTACTGTAGAAGAAGTGCCAGATGAAGAGAGCAGGCTGATCGATGGAGAGGAGGATGGACAGCACAATCCCACACATCGAAGTCAGGTAGAGTATGTTCATTGTCATTTATGCTGCAAAGTTGAAATAATGAAACTGAACCCTAAATCGAATTGTATGCGATAACGAGTTTCGACTTAATCTGACATTTCATTCTACGATCAGTCATATCTTCTTCTGCCTTTAAAATGAAAATTCTAGGAGCAACAAACCTACCCCGGCGATGTTGAAGAAGACACGGTTCTGACTTTTCAAGCACCGGTAAGAATGCATTCGTTTAATGAGGATCAAGCTTTTCAGCGTGTAATTCTCACTTGATTTCAGAAGTATTACGCCCTATTCGCTTGGTCCATTATTCCTGCTCTATTGTGGTCGATGTTCGGCTTGTACTGGTACGCAGCCTACTTCCAAGGTTCTCGCTTCTATCTGGCGCTGTACGCAGCTCTGCATCGCAGTCTCTTCGCGTATTCACTGCTAATGTTCGTCTACCTCTGCCACTACGACTATTTCCGTGAGTTGAATTTTGACACGCAGGAATTTAGCTGGTGAAAACTCAAAACCATGATTTTAGCTTGGATCAACGGTATTTTGAGTTGGCGAGTCTTCTTCCCTCTGTCCAAACTGACTTGGCTGGTCATACAAATCGCCGAGCCGATCATCATCTACTTCTTCTCATCTCTGCATCGACCTTCTTACGCTACGAATTGGGGATTAGTAAGCTCTCTTCACTTTGAATAATACTCTGAAGATCAAACTGGATAGCTCCAATATTCGTTCAAATTCTCAGATTTACACCGCCGTCTCTACCGTTACGATGTCGTACATGTGCGCCTTGGCTGTAGACATTTTCATCGCTCGACCGATCCGATATCTGATCTTCCCTAGTGAACGAGCTAGGTATGAATTAGTTAATCATGAGATTAGAACAATTTTATCTGGTCGACTTTTATCGATCGATTTTGAGCAAGATCCGTTGTATACACTGTTTACGTTCCTCTTTTTTTAGGTATAGCAAGTCGCATGTGAATGGTCGACAATCTGAAAAACACGAGGGAGAGCCCACGATCGAGCACAAGCGGAGCGATGCAGGCACTCAAACCGCCAAACAATCATCGCCAACGGGCGATGTTTAAATCTGATATGAATCTTTACGGCAAATCGGAAATGTTGCAACTTGAAGAGACAAGATATTTGAAAATGGGAGCGTTTGCCTAGTCTACCATTTCCAAACCATACATTTCATTTCGCCACGTCGTGACACTGCGGCATTTTTGAATTGCTAACTTCACTCAAGTCCATCATTATTACTGCCATTTCAATATGAACCAAGTTCAGTCTTCTAATTGCCATAGTTGGGTAAAATTTAGGCAAATTGTTATTTTTTCTATAAATGATTTTTCTATGTACGCAAGTTCGGAATACGGGTCCTGGGAGTATTTTCAACTCAGAAGTTTATTTTTGAATAAAAATTGTATTATTTACACATCAATAAAATATCGGGCTAACAATAAGGGTTGCTTGAAACTTTGAAAAGAATTACGATGAAAGAAACGGGGAGATGTCACGAATTTAAGAATTATCAGGAAAAAACCTGGCTGATACATTTTTATATCGTGAATTCCAGGGAATGTCGTCATTGTTTTTCGTTATCTTTAAAATTTTCCTGAAATTCACTTTTAAATTTACAGTAAAATTTGCCAAAGTTGCGGGATTCAATAGGAAACTCTTACTCATAAACACTGGGAAAAGTTGTTCACAAAATTTCGCAGATTTTCGATTCCCTTAAACCTACTAAAAATCTAATTGTGAGAAATCAAAATCCACTTTTATCCGAATTTTATAATCGGGCAATCTATAGAGAAAAAAATTACTGATAATCTAGATAAAATAATGAAAAATCGCTAAGTAATAATATTGGATTTTAGAAGAACTTATCTAAATGATTTTTTTATATTAAAAATCATTAATTATATAAAGATAAGTTTTCCCTAAATCCGAGAGGAATGTTCGCCTCAAATTACTAGCCTAAATTTGAGACTGTAAACGATAAATCTAAAATAAAGAATAATTTCCCGATTAATTTTACCTAGGTCAATTCAGAACAATGCGATAATTTTATAGATAGAAATCTTAGAATTTCGTGACTAGAGTCATTTAACACGTGCAGGTTTTTGCTATGGAAAAATCGTAAAAATTGTTGTTGGGTTTAAAATTTGCAAAAGTAGCGAAATTTCGAATCCTCGGAAAAATCGTTATCTTACCACTACTTTTACCCATCCTCTAGAATTAGAAACGAAGCAAGCGCCCGTTTCGCATATTGCAATGCTACCTGTGTGAAAAGGGGCAAATAAAGTGACAGAATAAAAATATCATCAACTTCGAAATTATTGAAAATTCACAAGTCCATGATAAAAATGGTCACTTCAAAGTAAAGAAATGGTTTGTCAGAGATGAATAATCAGCAAGAAAATGGGCGAATTGACTTACTCTCCATTGTCTCCGAGATGAATTCTCGCAAAGAAAGTGGGAAGGGGTACCCACGAGCCTTAGCTATGCGTCTGCTCGTTTTTGCTCTCTGCTCCCTCTAGTCTCGACGCGTGCGTCTCGCAGGTTATAGACGCAGAGTGCCCATATGAAAGGCTCATTTCGAGGACAATGGAGAGTACAACAGTTAGGTAGCCTGGCGGCTTTCGTAGATCTCAAAATCAGACTCAAATCGAAGAGGCGTGATTCGAGTGGGCGGAGCTTTGCGATGTCTGGCCTGAAAATTGTCTAGTCATGAAAGTTTTGTAAATTTCAGCTATTTATAACAATTATAACGATCATTGGTCCATGAAAACTGAAAGACGATTTTTAAAAGATGTAACGATGAAACAAGAAATGACGAAACGCAATAGAAATTAGCAGGATTTATGCAAAAAAAAAGAATCATTTCGTCAAATACAGGTTCTCAAATTGAAAAGGTTAGAGGTAGAATTCAGTAGGTTGAACTGTTCTAACATCCTACTCGATAAGCTGATCAAACTAGAACAGCATAGCATCTATAAAACCCGCTATCTATCTAGCCTAACTTCAAAGAAAGGATGAACTTCACAAAAAGTGATGAAAAGCCGCATTTCTAGCAAATCATAAATAATTTTAGAAAAGTTTTCTTGAACACTAGCAAAAATTTTACGAAACTTATGACTTATCGTACCTGACGAAGCATTAATGTCATTGGCGGCATTCGCCCGGCCTGTGGACTGCATGTTTCGAATTAGTGAATCAGGCATGTCTCGTGATTGGTAGAATAAAATGTAAACGCTGAAAACGAAACGATAATATTTCCTCTTCAAAAATGATCATAAAGCCAAGACTTTATATGGAATAGATTTTCTTTAAAAAAAAATTAAAGCAAATTAAGTATACCTGTCCCAGTACTTTTCCCTGCCTCCTCCGTCAATTCCGAAAAAGTCTTCGGGGGAAGTGACTTCGACTTTCTAAAATGTTTTCGTAAACCTTAAATTTTGATTTTTCAACTTTTCACTTACATCAACAATATCATCATCGAAGAGCAGCCAAAAGGGAGAGGACTTGACCAAAGTGATGTAGTGGCCTCTATTGGGGGTCGCTCCGCAATGCACGACTGCGGCCACGAGGTCGTACAGACGCTCGTTATTCACTGCATCTTCAGACTAAATACGGAATTTCATTTCGAAAAACAGAGTCGCGATTTGGTTTAAATTTTCAGGCGAAAACTATTTCCAACTTTACAAAAGAATCGCATCCAAATTTTGTAAAACACTGAAAATAGCGAACGAAAAGCCAGAATGTTCTTTTTTTAAAAAAAAAATTGATATTCGTGAATTACAAAAGACTGACCACATTGAAAAGTCTCAACTCGAGAGGGAAATGTACTTTGCAGCAGAGTTTTGTGTATCGACTCAGATGATCGGCGTATTTAAATCGTTTCAGATGTAGGGCGAGCATATGGGGTAGGCGCTTGATTTTCATCCGCTTCTGCGCTTCCTGCTTCGAACAGCACGTTTCGCAATAGTACTTCTGGAAGAGAATAATCAATCCTGATGGATTAGTATAAATATGAAAATTCAAAATGATTGTCTGTAAATGAATCAAACAAGACTATTTATAAACCTCAAGGCTTCAAGCTCTCATGCCATGCGAAATAGAACGAGAAATGATACGGGAAATTATCTTTTTTTCTACACTATTTCGCATGGTTTGAGGTTTATAAGTGGTCATTAAAATAATTTAGAAAAAGAAATAACAATTTCCCAACCTGATCGCCGCAGAGGGTCTCCGTCTGACTGAATCCTCTCAGACAGTGAGAAATGGACGAATTGTTTTCGACGTCCACTGACAAATCGAGAAAATCTTCGTCTTTGTTTGAAACCTGCAATAGTTTTCTTAGAAATTTCAACTTCATCGAAAACTAACCGATTCACAGGACAAACAACGAGTTTCGTTGGTGAGGGTTCCCTGGAAAATCTCGTGAATCCACGTCGTTTCCGACTTGCCGGATCTGAAAATAAAGACAAAATAATATGGATTTCTAAACGAGAATTTTAAAGAAGGCATTTCGTATAAATTTTGTATCTCTGCATCAAGACAGGCAAATTAGGTTTTGATTTTATCAAATAGGATTTTGCCCACCTGGCCTCCTCCTCGGTTCGTTTCGTCTCAGCTGCAGCAGCCGCGATAGCAGCGGCATTGCCTTTCTTGATCGTTCCATTTTTATGCAGTCTTTCTTTTTCCTGATGTTTCTCCTCTGAAAATTAGCATTTGAAAAACAATTAAGAAGTAAGAATAAAATTACCTATCAAGATCTCGGAAATGGTGTTGAGCAGAAAGTTGAGGAACTCATGCGCGTCTTGCTGCATGTAGTTGTCGAATAGTTCTGGAATTGTTAGAATAAGTCTCCGAAAAAAGACTTTAGATTAAAATAAGAAAATGCAGTTTGTAAAGTTCACGATATGAAGATCATAACTTTTAGGATGTGATTTTCTACAGTAATGCATTTGTCAAAACATCACCATTTTCCTTCTTGAGTTTGGTGATGAATCTCTTAGGCGCAATTGTGCCGACGCGTCTTTTCTGAGTGGCGATATTGTGGAACAAATCGGCCAAACAGGTGAGCAGGTTTTCCTTTGCTATTCCTGAAAAATGGACAAATTTTGAACGAGATTTGAGAATTTAGAACTAACCAGATTTCTTCAACTGTTGTTTGTACTGGAGAAGTCTCTCTCTGAAGGGACGGCAGAAATACAACGCTTGGATCACCGAGTTGCAGTAGCAGGTGTTGCCGAACTGAACATTACGATATTCAATTCGATAAATTTGATTTTTCAGGCTCGCTGTAGTTACATATCACCCCGTTTTCTGAGAAATAATCGTATGGAGAAAAGAGAAGGTGGTAGCTACAGTAACTACAGGGCCGAATTTGCGCTTGAAAATAAAATCTCGACATTTCATACTTTACCAGTACATGTGGTGAATTTTGAAATTTTTCAACTGTAATAAGAATGGTAATTTTGATGCTTTACAAAGTTCATGCAGGATTATATTTTATCAGTATTCTTTCTTTCGACCTGCATTAATATTGCAAAGCTTAAGAATTGTCTAACTAAAAATGGAATGAAAAGCAAGCTCACATTGACGAGTCCATAGTAATGCTCGTTGATGGGCTCGCCGTGGATTTCCTTCTCGAGGTGAGATGCATTCGCGCCCTGAAAAAAATGATTATGAAATTTATTTGTTCGACAAATTTTCGTGAAGAAATATTTTATAGGAGCGTTCTAAACATCTAATTAAACCTGCAATTACTCTAATTAGCCCCGAATAAACCAATTAACTAACCATGAGGGGAAGTGAGAGACCGCGAAAGCAGGATATGATTTGATGTGGTTTGTGTTCGCTTCGGACAGCAGTCAAATTATTTAGAAAATCGATTTGCTTCCTTCCAATTGCAAAGGCTCACTCTACTGCATGCAGAAGTGCTCGTTCATGCACTTACTCGTCTTCTGAAACGACAATAATTATCATTAACACTTAAGCAACAGCATCTGGCATCCGTTGTCGTCGTTACGAATCCGACTAAAACACGATTCCCTTCTTCTCTCAATTCCCATACTCTCTCGTGACAACGACGACGAACAACAGACTCTGTTGTCGAAGCATAAACGACAGAAAATGCGAAAGACGCGAATTGATCGTGATTATTAGCAAGAAAAGGGAAAAGGGACGAAAAGAGAAAAAGCTAAGGACGAAAGGGGCGGGGCTGAAACTTTGCTCCCGCAATACACCGACGCAAAGTGGCATTTTCGATTCGATTTTCAAAATCCCCGATTATCTCTTCGTAAAATCTCCGCTTTTTCGCGATTTTGACCTAATCTGGTCGGATTTGCTGCTGAAGAATCTACCGTAATTCTTCACTTTTTTCCGTGAAAGAATCGCATGAATTTGATTTCTTTCGCATCTTATTTGAATGTTTTTTTTAAAGAAATACGCTTGTTTTCCTCCGAATTATTTTCGAATATTTTTTATCGAAACTTTAAACATTTCAGAAATGGCTGACTTGGACCATTCAGGTGAGGCCAGCTTCAAGGCACCCGCATTGCCGCCTGGGTTCGCGGTGAATTTGGAAGAGGATGGAAAGGAGGAGAAGGAGCAGTTCCAGCCGATGACTGTTGATGTTCCGGAGGTAGACATTTATTGTCTGAAGAAAAATAGGAAATTTGTTCCGAAAAAAGGTTTTATTTCAAAGGGAAAAAATAACCAAGTTCAAATTCTCGTCAACCCAAAAGACATCATTGTTGTTAAGGAAAACCCCAAATCCGACCGAATGTCGATCGCAGCCCCTGTCCTGCACTACACTCCTCCCACGTGGGCCTGCGACCCACCCGCAGAGTCCGGCTACAAGCTGGAAATCGTCAAGAACGGCACGATCGTCGACACAATCAATCTGGAGACCAGGAAGCACGGCACTTTCGTCCTCATCGGAAGACTCCCCAACTGCGATCTCATGCTCGGTAATTTTCTAATTTCGTTTTAGAAACTCGAAAACCGGTTTATTTATTTCAGAACACCCCTCGATGTCTCGCTATCACGCCGTCCTGCAGTACGGTGAAGACCTGGTGGCCAAGAACGGGAAAGGCTGGCATCTCTACGACATGGGATCTACGCATGGTACTAAGGTAAAAAAGTTGAAATTGTTTTTCTCTTGAACAAAAAATTCCGTACGATTATTTTTTTCAATTTTCAAAATAGTCAAATTAGGATTATTTTTGCATAATTGTGTGTTTTATTACTTCACTAAGGCCATTTTCAATCTTTTGCAGATAAACAAGAAGAAAGGGCCCCCGAAACAGTACCTGCGAATCCGAGTCGGTTATGTGATGCAGTTTGGAGGCAGTTCTCGAGTCGTGTCTCTGATCGGTCCGCCTGAGGACAAGGAGGACGAATGGGACGTCTCTCCGACGGAGATGAAACAGAAAATTCATCAGAAGGTAAACATCATCTTCCTGAATTACTATAATTCCACATATTTAAAGAAAAAAATTGAATATGACACGGCATACGATTTTTGTTGATCTGTTTGGAGGGGGAAAAAGACATTTGCTAAATTGAAAAATTTCAGACTCTGGAAGCAAAACTTGCCGCTGCAGCTCGGAAAGAATTGGCCGAAGAGGAGAAGAGGGAGGAGATCCGAAAGAAGGAGCAGCAGGAGGCTGACGAGGGAATTAGTTGGGGAATGAATTATGGAGATGACGACGACAAACTTATCACTCCGGTTGGTTATATTGTTTCCTATTTTCTTATAAATTATATGCTACCATACATGTCTATTCGAGATTCTGTATCAAAATTGCAAATCGTCCCTGCTATCATGAAAATTTCTTTGAAAATACAATGATCTTTCATTTTCATTTTGAAACTCTATCTTCAGCTGGAATTGGATTCCCATCTGATGGAGGATCGAGAGCAGTACTACATGCAGGACCCGAAGAAAGCCCTGACAAAGTTCTTCGAGCGAGAGGGATTCGACATGAATTTCGAGTACCGCGAGCAAGGCATGGGGCATACGCACAAATGGGTCTGCACTCTCGAGTAAGAATCTTTGCTTCATCGTTTATTGTCGTTTTCCTTTTCTAGAAGACTGGTTGAAAACCTTCAATCTATGAAATCTTGTCTTACTGGCAAAATGTTATCGTTTCATTTGAACTAAAATCTTAGGAAAGAATGAAATTTTGACTGTTTTATTTTTGGCAACTTCCTTCTAATTTATGTAATTGCAGGCTCCCAATCGAAATTGACGGCGTCGAGAGATCTACGACTGCTCAGGCAATGGTAACGACATCGAAGAAGGACGCTCAAGTGCAGTGCGCTCTCGAGGCCTGCAGGATCCTCGATGCTTATGGCATTTTGCGGTTAGCTCTTCGATTTTTATCTCAAGAAGATTTCATTTCAGCCGCTCCAACACCCGTGCTCGTTTGAAGAGAAAGACCCTGCAAGACAACGATTTCTACGACGAAGATGATGATTTGTACCTCGACAGGACGGGCGAATTGGAGAAGAGGAGGGAGAGGCGCATGCAGTGGGCTCAGGTTGATTCTTTTTCCTTCGGAAGTTACTTTTCCGACAATTTTCTCTGGCTTCTTGTATTTTTCATCATTTCCCTTAATGATATGATCTAAAAACCTACTAGCAAATACAAATGACTACTTTTTTGTTAATTTTCCTTCTGACAAAGATTCGAATACTTAGTTTAATTTTAGGGCGGTGGCAAGACCCAAACGAAAATCGAGACCTACGAGTCTCTGTGCAAGGATTTGGAAGACACCAGGAAAGAGGTCGAGGAAATTCAGGTGAAATTTAGAGAAAATTTTGTCTGAATTCTTATAATTTTAGAAGCAACTGGACGAGTTGTCGACGAAGAAGGTTGACGCGAAAGCGACGGGCGATGAATTGGATGACTACGTGAAACAGCTCGAGGGAGGCGCCGTCAAGGGCGATGATTTGAAGGTCTGTCGATTTAAAAAAAAAATATCGTTTAAATCGATCTCTCTCATGAATTCTTGATTATGGAGCTTACATTTTCAGACCAAAATCCAAAAATCCACTCTCCGTCAGCGTCTCGTCAAAGCGACTCACGAGGCGCAGAAACTCGAGAAGTTGGTGATGATTGCGAGGCCGAACAAGCTGCCTGAAGCCAAACCCACCACTTCGCAGGGAGCGGGAGGCGTCAAAACTGGTAATTGTAAAATTTTTCTTGTAGTTTTGGATCATTCTCCTTTTTCGAGTTTTTTGTTTTTTATTTTTATTTCTCGAAGGATAAACTTTTAGAAGCCGACAAACAGGCGTTTCTCCGCAAAATTGCCATGGCTGGACGAGTGAAGAAAGACAGCGTTCCGGTAGAGGAGAAGAAAGAAAAAGCATCTGCTCCCCCACCAAAGCCATCCAATTTCGAGGAGCCGATCATTGAAAAGAGTGACACGGCAGATTTCAAGCCTGAAGTCGAAAGTGACGAGGAAGAGGTGAAAAATTTGGCAACCTCAAAACTTTCACTTTCAATGAAATATTTTAGACTCCTGAACCTTCAACATCGAAGGAGAAGAAAGATGAAGTGGTTAAAGAGCAGGAGAAAGGAAAACCGGAAAACCCGAAACCCAAACCTGAAAAGAGCAGAGATTCGGCTGAACCAAGAAAAAAAATCGATCTGTCCAAGTATCTCAGGGACGATGAAGATGAAAAGAAGCCCGAACAGGAAATGGAAGTGGAGCAGGAAAAATCGGTAAGATTTACAAAAGCATAAAATATTCTCTCTGAAAGTGGGAATTCGAAAATGTTGCAACGTCGCAACTTGAAGAGATAACATACAAAAGCAAAGGTAGTTCCTTACCTCTTCCTGACCCTTCATACTATCTAGTTAAGTTGCGAAATTTTCAAATGGCCATGAAATGTTTTTCTTCTATTTTTCTCAAAATGAGATTTGCAGAAGATAAAACGACCGTTGGAGGTTAACGATTCCGAGGAAAAGAAAGGGGTTGAAAGTGACGAATCGGCAGTGAAGAAGAAGCGAATCCGAGTGAGGGACAGGAGGAAGAACTACGACGCATCGGCTGAGTATGGAGCGGGGTGTGTAAATTTTGCATTTTTGGAAGAAATCACGGGATGATTCTTCAAGATTCAAAATGTTGAACAACCTTACTTGTGAGCTAATTATAACATGAATGGTTGAATTTTAGCAACTCTCAATAGTCTTTTTTACAAACAAATCACGGCACTTATTCTAAAATGAAAACAGAATTTTCATGATTCTCACAAATTTTATTTGCCATTTCAGAATGGAGGATCGAGACGAGAAATATGCGACGTGGATGCCTCCCGAAAACAGCGAATCGAATCAGGAAAAGTTGCGGGAGAAGTTCGCTGGAAAGTACTGAAAGCCACACAAATCGGGGACTGGTAATTTTTGAGAAATATTCATCGAGTACTTTTAAGGTTTTTATTGATCAATAAATATTTTGAAAAACAAACAAATAGAACAAATGATTTGTAGTAGAAAGGCAAGAAATGCAAGTCGAGACAACGACAATACACGATAATATCAAAGGACTTTAAGTTGATGATTCTCAAGGCAAGGAATATCACTGACAAATGCAGAAATGCGGACAAATGAGATTATACGAATTTTGAAGATTTCTGGAAGAACAACATAAAATTTTAAAAATCTTTCTAGAATTTGGCAGGGAAAACTGAAAGTGATAAAAAATGATAAGGACACTTCTTCGAGTAAGTAAATCGAATGATGGAAGGACAAGAATAGGCAAACCACAAGTATTATGGACTGAATACCAAACCCGAATGCATCGTACTGTGTTTTTCATAAGTAAAATGAGAAGGTTGCTTGATAGAAATATCTTCATCTTGATTTCTAGTCTTTTTTCATAAGATATTTTTTATCACCAACCTTATTTTCATAAATAAAACGAAAGGAAAAGATTCTGATACGCTTCAGAAATTATTATGCGTAGATTCATGACATCTAGCCTAAAGGAAGAGGGAAATTATGCGGTAAAATCTCTGACTAATTTCGACCATCGTATGGGACTTTCTTTCATAGAAATTGCAAGTGGACTAATACTTTGAAAAATACTCTTCTAAATAGTTTCGAAAATGTCCTTTGACAAATCAGGCGATAGATTGGGGGCGTCACGGGGTTCGGGGCCAATTCCGATATCTCCGACGTATCTGAAATTTGATTTTCAGGAAAAATATAACTTTTTTGAGGATAAAATTTATTCATTAGGGGTTTTTTTTACATTTTTCAAAAAGAATTTCCATAATTTGATTTTTCGTTGAAAATAAGAACTAACCGTTCAGTATCGCTGAACTTCAATCCGCATTTCCGACGGAACTCGTTTCCTCGTTCGTGGATCCACTTGTTGCTCACCCACTTGATTCCAACTAGAACAGGGCAGGCGGCGTGTCTCGTTCTGGCATCTCCATCTCCCATCTTATGCAGATTGTACCTAGAGAATATTTTATATTTTTAAATAATCTAGGAAAATGGAAGAGAAAAATCCACTTTCTTCACAGCCATATCCGATTCGTAACTATTTCAATAATTTTATTTAAAAAAAAAAAAGAAACTAACCAGAACAAGGCATCTCCATTAGTAGGTTGAATAGTGGATTTAGCCTCAGTGAAGACAGTGCCACCTCCGTGCAGAGGCTGTGACATGTAGAGGAGAGCTGTGGCGATTCGGTTTCCTGTTCCCAGGGACTCGAAAGATTTGCCCTCCTCCTTGCGAGCATGATCGAAGTGGGGATCATAGTGTCCGCCTAAACGTTTTTTCGATATTTTGGAATGAAAAATTGTGAAAGAATGCTTCCTGATAACATGAAAACTATTTCTATAAGATTTCCTTTAGCTTTTTCCAAGACTTATCAAAAGTTATTGCCGTTTACAAGGGAAGATTTTCGAGCGTCAGTCGGGGATTTGACTAAATTCAGTCTCAAATAAACGGGCATATTGAGCTGATAACAGTGGTATAAACTTTGTAGGAGTGCCAGTGGCTATTTTTACCCAAATCGTGGGACGGGACAGGAGGTAAACCCGCATCTCCGATGTCAGCTCAATGTGCCCGTTCATTTGAGACCGAGTTTAGCCACATTCCCAACTGACACTTCAGAACCTTCTCTTGCTATAATCAATTTGCCAAAATTTAGCTCAGCCATAATTGTTTATATCAAGCGGTTTTTACTCAATCTTCCTACAGAAATATCCTTTGATTCTGATTAAGGCAAGTAATCCCTACCAATTCCGTAGTTGGCAATCTGCAATTCCTCTGCAGTTTCCATCTCCAAATTGGTCATCATGTCCAGTCGCCTGTTCACTCGATCCACAACCTCGTGCTCCCATCCCTTCAGCCACGCACTCTTTGAAATTCTAAAAATATTATTTTGAAAAGCAATGATAAAAAATTAAGTAGAAAAGGAATTGTTAATTCTTTTGCGGAACATTTGTTCTTTCTTTAATAGCTTCAAATCATGAGTGAATGTACTAAATTATGAAGAAAGACCTCTGTAGTAGTATGTACAAGATGCAAATTCAGTACTTTTTCCACGTTTCTTCAAGTTATTTGCCTTCCCGAAATAAAATGTAAAAAGTACCTGTAAGTAGCGGTGACGAGTTTTCCAGTGGCGGAATCGTGGACAGTGGCTCTGGCCAATTTGGGACCGGCCAACTCCTTGATCACATCCATTTCTTCCTCAGTCAGCACGTTTTTAAACAGAACGGCCAGAGGGTTGAATCGCTTGATTTCCACTTTGATTGGGGCGTAGACGAGGAAGGGGCGGTCTCGCTTGTAGTAGCAGTACAGCTTCGAGAGCTCCTTATCACTCTAAACAAACAAAAATGTATTTTTGGCTTCTTGTAATTAATCAAATTTTTAACATGCGATAATATTTATTTGAAAAAAGCCTACCACTGGAACTTCTCCTCTGCAGAGAGCCTCATAGATGGTTCGTTCTTTGTTTCCGAGAACAGACTCGGGTCTGCGATTGACGATGGCAGGCAGATTCTTGCGGAACTCGGTCTTCTTCACTCCCTCCTCTGCAAGCAAGTCCTCGTACCACTTGATGTTGCCTTTGGCTCTGGGGTGTTGAGGGTCTGCAAACGTCAGATATTAGATATCTCTTCATTCAAACATTTGAAGAGCTAAAGAAAGAGCTTCTCTTAGCACCGCAACAATTTTAAAAACGATCATTTCGAATTTCTATTCTTCATTAACTTTAAAAAAAACTTACTGATTTTGTGAAGCTCCTCAGTAAGCTGCAGGGCGTGTTTGAGATTGCCTTGTTTGTACAGAGAGAAGGAGAGATATTCGATAATCTAAAATGTAAAGTATGAAAATTCCGTCTAACTCCCGTTAAAAATAAGCTTACGTCCTCGATATCAGCCGTAGGAACATCCTCCTTCTCGGCCTTTTTCCTGGCCTCCTGCATCCACATAATCGTGTGATAGTAGTCCTGCTCGTTGTAAGCGGCTCGGGCGATTTCGAAGCAATCGCGGGCTAAAATTCATTTTTTAGTTTCTTTAAGAAAGAAAATGAACTGACCGCTGAAAGTGTAATTGCCCTGTTCCTTATAGATTCTGCCCTCTGCCAAATCGTGAGTGTCCAGTCTGTACGTGTCCTGCAGACGAAGCAGACCGATAGCAGCTCCCGTCAAATCTTCCTTAAAATATTCGTATTTTCAAAAGAAAGTCTTTTCTTCTCGAAATGAAGAGAAAAATGCAAGAATAGATAGTATTAAAAACCTGAAAGTTTATTCTTTATTCTTCTCTTACCTCAGTAGGATATCTGACTCCGTAATTGGCCTCGGCGATTTTTCTGATGAAGGTATCTGCGGTATTGACGCCCATTTCCTTTTCCAGCTTGCGCCAGTCGAAAATCTAAAAATTCCGTTTTCTTTTTGAATTGGAATTTTATCAAGTCCATTTCTGAGAGTATCATTCTTCATTTCTTCAAAATTTCAAAGTCTTTTTTTTTTTTTTAAATCGCGACTATTTTCGTGTTATTTTTCACAGGAATATTTTTTTTAGATAACCCGTTTTTCTAGAATAAGAATCATCACCTTTCTCTTGATCATAAGGAAGGCGTTGATCGGATTGGTGATATCCTTGATGCCCGTCTCGATCGACTCTGCATTCCTCTGCTGATACTGCTGGGCTAATCTGAAAATTAGCCTCTTTGAAAATAAATTGTCTTTCTTCATTAAATTTGGTGTATTTTTTAGAAGTTGTATCGAAAAGACTCATCATTTCTCTGTGAAAAGATACGCTATTCAATATGAGAATCGAATTATTTTTCAGTCATGGCATTTCGATTATAGGAAAAATAATGAAATATAGAAATTTTCAGGCTACACTATAACTTTTACTCTAGCCAATCGAAATAATAAGAACTGTCATATATTATGAGGCTATAGAATTAGTAAATAAAAATGTATCTGATATCGACGATATTTTATGAATTAATCAAATTACATGACGTTCGTTTCAATCTTTCAAACATTTGCTAGTCTCAACATTTCAAGAGAAGAAAGTACAGGGTAATCTAAGCTATTTTAGTAGCTATTTTTTTTAAAATAAAATTTTTCCTAATAATTATTTTAGAAAACGATCATCGAGAATCAATTCTCACCATAGAAAGAAATTTTAAAATGCATGATTTCACAGCTTTTTCGGTTACAGTATGCTATAAGCATATACCAGGAACTTAGTTTTTGCTGCGATCAAGTCCGGAAAAGAGCCCGCCGCCGGCATGCCCAGGAAATACTGTAACCGGAAAATTATGAATCCATACATTTTACATTTCTCTCTATGATGAGAGTTGATTCTCGTTGACCACTTTCGAAAATTATTTTAAAAAAGAAGTGTACTAAAAATAGCGTAGACCACCCTGTATAAAACTCGACTTACTCTCGGATCCTCTCGAGCCTCTGCTCCTCCTCTACGATGTATCTGCTCAGCAGCCCGGGGATGGCTCGTTCCGTGTCCAACAAGCCTTGCAAATCGGCCACCGAAGTGAACAAATCTGCCAAAATAGAGTTTGCAATGCAGCACAAAAGCCAACTGGATAATAGCCAAGCGGCCATTTTACCTGAAAGATACATTTTGTTCCAAAAAAATGACTAGAAATTGGCGAAACTTTCGAAATTTCCATTTCCAAACAGCACTTTTTTGTACCGCTCTTTTCCAAACAAAATTGACGAGGATTGTTGCTTTGAAAGGTGCAAATTGAGTGCTATTACAATGGAAAAAGCCTATGTAGAGGTGCAGAAGTGTTTGGCTTATTATGTGGAACGAAGACACGATCAAGTGGGGGATCCTGGAGAGGGTAGGGGAAAAAGGGGAGGAAAGAGAAGAATTAAGAAGGAAAGGAAAGAGATGAAGGGGTGAGACGATCCAGGGGGCTGGGATCAAAGCTAGTCTGCGAGGGGCGACTAATGACAAATGGAGGAGTTTTTGTGAGCGGCCGCACTTTCCGAAAAAGGTGTTGACATATGCAAAAACGACCGAAAATAGGTAAGGACAAGGCGATTTTTGCGAGAAAATAAGAATCGAGATTTGACGAGAAAGTCGGAAGATTTGCTAGAGATAGACAAACGGCTTCAACACACGAAGAAGGCAGAGAGAAAATGCTAGAAGCGCAAGGACAGGTTCAAACTGGTTCCCCCTTTTCTCTTGCCCCTCTCCAGTTCAGAATCTCTCATCACAGTACCGATTCTCGAAAACCCTCCTTATATTCTGCAGTCTTTCTTGAAAAGTACTATTTCCCCTAATTGAACACTTTTTCGCTCCCGAGGTACACGTTGGCTAACGCAGAATTAGGTAGCGGCACGCAAAGTGAAAAATGGACGGGAATTCTCGGCCACTCTTTTAATTTCAACAAAATATGTGGTTTTAGAAGAAAATGATAACCATTTTCACTAAAGGGAGAAGATCTACAAAAATATGTCATGTTGATCTAAGGAGATTTATGGACTTCAAGCTTCTAAGTCGGAAATTGAAGTGTTCATGTACCTCAAAAGTAAGATCCGCCTTTCAATTGAATCAGATATCAGAGATTAGTATTATGAAAATCACAAGAATAAGAGTTGATCTTCACAGCAATTTTCAGACTCTGACACACATACCCCACCTATGGTTTGACTATGAAGTTTGAAATAAAAGAGTTTAGGGGGCGTGGCAACATAGCCTTTACGTTTACGATGTACGACGACAAGGCTTCACCAATTTTGGGAAAATACGTGATTGCAGAGAGGAAGAATGCAGATGATGAAGGTTACATATCGTCAGCATAAAACTACAAGTAGAAGAGGGGGAGAGAAGGAAGGGGGCATCGTTTTGAACCTCAGAGGTCACACTCACAAAGTTCCACTCTTTCCCCTTCCCTCTGCCTTCTTGCATTGTGTACACGTTAATGACATGATGATCGTAGATATAGTTATTAGCAAGTCAACATGGAATTTTCTAGAATCTCACAGAATTCAGATTCTAGACCGTCATAGAGTGACGGAAGTTTCTAGGCTGCTAAATGAGATTCTAGAGTCGTTTTTTAGAGAAAAATCTGGTAGATTTTACCTCTAGATGATAATCACCACCAAAATGATAAGAAACTCCAGAAGAATATAGCCTACGGGAAAATATCAATAAGGGTTTCTTTCCTACCAAAAGAATAATGGTCAGTTGGTTATATCCCAAGTGCTTTTTGCGAGCTTCTGAGCTAGCTTTACACAAAAATCGATAGACTTGCAAAAGATCTTGCAACAGAAATGTTTCAATCGAGATTGCAGAATTTGAAGACGAACGTTCAAAGACAAATTAGGTGTTGAATGGAAGATTTCACGGCTATTCATTTATAATTTATGTGTGAAGACGAGTTTCGAGTGGGTTTCTACTCGTGAAGAGTGAGTGATTCGGGAGAGTAAAAGTCGAATCGATAAAATAGAAAAGAGATGAGAGATTTAGCCAAATGGCCAAGTTATAAACAAGCCGAATCCATATGCGGAAAAGGTCAAGGAAAATAAGAAAAAGCTTGCGAGATTTTCTCGGACAGGGAAGTGTGATTTTTTGCAAAATGAATGAAACTTTCACGTGAACTACACGAAATTATTGAAAAAATGGCCTGTTGAATACGCCGATGGGGTAACGAATTGAAAAAACTGATATGCGGAGGGTAGAATTAGGGTCAGGCATGATAGATTTATTATCAAAATGGTCAGCACGTCGTTGTATACATTTTGATACCAGATTTAGTCTATACAGTCGTATCCCTACCCTCTCTTTATCCATCTTTCAATTTACTACCTCACCGGCGTATTCAACAAGCTGAAAAAAATTTTAACTGAACTATCGAACTAAAAAAATCGACTAACAAAATTGATTTTCGAAGCTCAGAAATCTATGAGTTGAAGATAGAGGGCAACTTGTAAATGATGAGACCTATCTTTTTCCACATTATTCCCCCTACCTCTAACTATAGATCTCGCCATTTATGAATGGCGAAGATAGAATAAAATTTGTGTTCGAAAGGCAGAAGTCGCTCAACCAAAAGATCGCCTATATATCTGAATCGTGCACTGTACACGACGACAATTACGTTGCCTTAGCCCCGAACATCAGAAAGGGGGCGGGACGAGTGGGGAAAACTTGATGGAAGTCATAGAAAACGAGGCAAATCTGCGTGTGGCGAAATAAGGTAACGTGATTTCTTTGAATTCGGACGAACTGTAAATCAAAACACAGCGGATTTCAACAGGATTTTCGTCAATTTATAAACCCGGAAAATAAAAACTGAGAAATGAAATGAATAAATTACGATTTCTACTATTTCTGAATGCTTTTTTACTTCCGAAATTAAAAAAAAAATCATAAAGATCGCTCTCTAATGAGGAGGAAGAAGTTGTATCTTCTAGAAGTTCTAGAAGATTGCGAAAAAAAACTAATGAATGCAAATTACGTGGCTGCATTTATACGGTAAAGTTAGCGGTAAACGTGAGGCGTCCCTAGGGGCAGTGAGGAGGGCGATAATACGTGATGATTCGATGAATCGACTGAATTGCAGAGAAGCAGAAATGCAGAAGCATTTGCTAGAAGAATGCAGGGGGAAGACCTAGAGAAAGGTCGATCGATGCTGGAAGAAAGGAGGGGGCAGAGAAATAAACGAACGATAGACAATAGAGTATGGAGAGAGGAAAAGAAAGAAGAGAGGGAGAAAGAATGCGAGAGAAAAACAATCCGATCCCGGACAAAATGGAAAATGGGAACAATCAATTGATATGCGCGTGTACAGTGAAGGTTGATAGCGAGAAATGACAATTAAAGTCGAGCACTTGCTAGAGAATTTGTGCGTTTTTGGAGAAATTAGGATTTTTGAAACTACAAAAATCTAGACTGGCTCTAAAAAGTAGTAATGGTGACTTGGAAGTTTCATTTCACGGAATGCAGAAGGAGTTACACCCATTCAGATAATTTCGTCCTGAAAAATCGTTTTCCATGAACACGTTACAGTAACCGTCACTCTTTTCTGCTTCTCTGCGTGTCTCTTATCTTCATTGCCTTTCGTTTTTATCCGATTTGTGCATTCGTTTTACGGACTTGCGGTAAATTCGAAAATACTCGTTGATTTTCGTTCAGTTTGAGTTGAATTGTCGCGGGTCGGATTGTCGAACATCGATCCGACTGGAATCCGAGGGAATTCATGCAAATGGAAAGGAGCAACGACAGCAGACTCAAGGAGGATGAATTGGTCTGTTATTTTGGAAATAAAATTGAAAACTCCTGTGGAAAGAACAATTATTTCGCAGAAATTCTTGTCAGAACTGCTCAGAATTTCGAATCCGGGTTTTTCAGGATTGAAATTCCTAATAACCTGATAAAATGTTTTTTGAAACACATTTTTTCCTGTGTTTTCTGTCAATTGAATGAAAATCATTCCTGAAGAAAAATTCTTCAAAGAATTCCTTCGTTTTGATCTTTCGGATGAAATAATTCGCTCATCCTTTCAATTCATGCTTCTGCTTTCAGGAGACGAACATCCTCGAGATAAAAACGGACAAAGTGCGTGCGATCGTCGATGTCATCAAGGCCATTTCCTTCAAGGAGGTTGGTCTTTTCAATTCACCAAACTTGCAAATGTTCAAACCCGCGGGGGTCGGCGACTATCACATTTGACGAAGTGTTCTTCTTGAAAAAGCGAGAGAATCATTGAGCAAAAATCGCTCCGTCAGATGGTAGCCGCCACGAGCGTCCCGCATGAAGGAGACAGTATGTCTTTTCGAGATATAGAAAGAAAACATGCTCTTTTCTTTTTTTGATGATGAGACACGCTATCTCGTCCATGCAAGAAAGAATCTGTTAGTTTGAAAAGTTGCAAGCTACAAGTCACGAAAATGAAGAACAACTTATTTTGCAGACAGCGACACTGGACGTGCTGAACAAGGGCTTCCGCATCATCGTGGACGACATGGGCATGTGCCAGGCGGTGGCCTACCTCGAGAGCACCATCTTCCAGAGCTACACCCGGTCCGAGAACTTCAAGTTCGACATCCCCCTCAGGGCGCTCACCGTAAATATGCTTTCTTTTAATTTTGCGGAAAATGTGCCCCGAGTATTTCACCTTTGAAAAACTGATCATTAATGCTTTCTTTTACGAACAGACTTTCAACTTTTTTTTTAATTTGCCACTGCAATGCAGAATTAAAAAAAAAAACTCCCTCAAAAATAGACAATTGCACTACAGTTGATGCTGTTTTTTGCAAGTCTGTTCACGAACTGATTTTCAAAATTAAAAATTTCTTTATCAAAAGTCTGAAATACAAAAATTCGAACTGAGCTAAAGTAACTTTTTCAAAATGTTGCAAATTAAGGAATCGCTATCTCTACTGGACGGTCAGGGCCAAGTGTTTCAGATGAAGTACGCGAAGGACGACATCTATTTGGACTGTATCCTCGAAGTTGACGGGGTTGTCATCGGGTCGCGCATCAGAATCCTCGACACTGACGAGGTTTGACATTTTTATGATTTGTAAAGGTTAGGGCTTTTTACCAACAGAATGAAAGCAATGCTTCACAAAGAATGACACATTTAATTGAAACATTCTTAGCAAAATAAAAGAAAACTGTTAAAACTCGAGAGAAATTGTCTATTGTTTCAGCAGTCGACTGGGAACTTCGTGTTCGATTCGAACGTGGTTGTGGCTCGAGTGATGATGCGCACCGCTCTGATTCACGACTTGTTCAAGGTTTGCAAAATTGAACTTTTCTTATTATTTTCCTTCAAAACGAATATATTTGAATATGTTCTCCTTCTGTCCAAATTACCTGATTAGACTATCTTTGGCAGTTTTCTGACTACTGAAAAGCTAAACAAATGTATTTTTTCTTACAAAAAGTGACCATTTCGCTACCACTTCACCATGACGAAGTGTCTATCCAAAGAATTAGCTTCTTTCGTAGATTGTAAAATTGGTTGTAATTTGAAGTGACGGTGTAACTTGATATTTCGTAGTCAGATTTACAAGATGGAAAACTTTAATTTATCATCTTCTTCTTTTAACATTCCAAAATTACAGGATATGGACACCTCGAGTTCGGCTCTATTCATCGAAGTCAGCAAAACCGGAATTTCCTTTATTACAATTGGAGATATGGGAAAAGTCACGGTACTTTTATCACTTTTTCCTCAAATTCATAACAGGAGAGCATAGAAATTTTCGTGAAACATAAATAGAAGTCTAGAAGTTGCTCCAGTCCATTGAATATGCAGAAAATAGTACTCGTGATTTTTTCGATATTCCAATTTTCAGACGACAATTCCCTCGAAGTCCGTGCTGATGGACGCGATCGACTGCCCCGTGCCGATCAGGCACAGGTACAGGATGGGCATGATGCGTCGAATGACTCAGGCTCTCTTCATTGCTGAAAAGGTAGGTGACAAACAGGCGCTTACAATAAAAACTAAAAATTAGAACTTGAAATTCTTATGCATGACCGTCAAAATTTATAACATCAAGTAGAGAATGATCAAAAGCCTTTTTTCTGTTTTTCATTTATAACTCGATTATCTTCCCGCTGATAATTTTATTTTTAGTAGTTCAAAATAGCCTTTTTCAAATGTTCTGACAATGGAAAAATCCACTTTCAGGTCTCGTTGCGCTTCGACTCCGAGGGCGTGCTAGGTGCTCAGTTCATAATTCGACACGAGAGTTGCGGCGAGGGCAACGAGATTTTCACCGAGTTTTTCGTGAGTCGCATTTTGATTAGTGCATGAGATGTTCAGGTATTCTTACTGTTCAAATTTCAGTGTGTTCCCGACTATGAGGAAAGTGGATGAAAAGTTGGATTGGACGGATAGATAAACAAGTGCGATTTTCAAAAAGATGCTTTGTAAATTTTACAAGATTCATAATATTTTTGGCCCCTTGTAGTTGTCACCCTTTTTTCTTTTCCCATGTTATTTTCTAAAAAAAGAGTGGGAACTCCAATGGACCAATATTTTCCCTACATTATCTTTTCCTGGTCGTGAATCTACTAAAGTTTGCGATATGTATCTCATTTAATTGTCTAAATCACCTGATGACCCTTATCATTTTACGGGTTCTGTCTGTATTTTTCACCTCTACAAGTTACAGGTTTTTTCGTAAATTTTTGGTTGAAAATATTTACTTCCATTCCACAAAGGAGTACCTTTCAACATTTGTGCTTTCCTTGTAGATAACGTTGGAAAAGTGCTCATTTTCTTGGAAGATCGCTCGTTCCCAATCAAATTGACTCATGTGCAACTAACTGGATATTATCGTTCGCCTATTCAGGGATTTTCGAGAAAAAATGAGTTGAGATTCGCTACTACTTTTTCGGTATTCGGCTTTCTTCTCGAGAATCTCTTGAAAATGATCATTGTCATGCCTCTTGGTAGGAAATAAATGAAAATGAAATAATCTAGTCTAAAAAAATTTAGGAGAATGGCCCCTAAGTTTGCATCCTTGATTGTCTTGGACTTCCGTCTCTCACTGTCTGATTTTATTGCACATTGTTTTTCCCGAGGCCAATTTGGATTGGAACCACATAACTAGAGTCCCTAAGCTTCGCCTCTTGCAAAATTGTATTTATGGTAGAAACGTGGTGGTTTTAAACCAAACATTTGAAGAAGAAGTACCTTTCAAATCTAAAATGTCATAGAAGTCTACCACTAAATCGACGATAAACTTGATAAAATAGTTTCGCGCGAAATATCTGCCTACAAGCCGAATTTGTACAATGAAATGTATTAATTTTGAAGGTCGCTTTTTCGATCAAGGAATTTTCCTTTTATTTTTCCCTTACAGAAGTCTTATTTACAACCCTAGTGATATTTTTGCGTACGAAATTTGTCCCGAAACCAATCCAGCATATCTGCTTGGAGGCCCTACCTACAAGATGAAAACGGGAAAATTGAAATTCCTCGATTCTCGATTTTGCATTTTCATCATCACTTATCTCGCTGCTAGATTCGGTCATTATTCACTTCTCAACTCCAGCGAATGGGCGACAGATCAGTTCAACCGAGTCGGGTAATCAGCCAATTAACGAGAGAGGGAGGGAGGATAATTGCACCAGGAAATTAACACTCATTCGCAAAATCTCACTTCAATTCAATTAGCCCTCGATAATTACTCTGCAATTAACTCCGATAATTGTCCAGTTATGTCCTCGTTTACAGCTGAAACGTCTGCTCCGCGATGTCAACCGCGCCTCGTCGATGTCGACCTCCAAGTCCCAGTCCAGCGACGATAACACGCTCAACGCGAATACCAACTTCTATGGAGTCGATGTGAGTCAAAGGGGGAAACGAACGAAAGGTTGTATGAAGGCGACCCCTCTGTATTTAGAAACTTGGCAGACACAGACGGCCGTATTTGCCAAAGGTTTTTTTCCCTCATTTCTCTTCTTTTTTTACATCCTTCCTCTTCCTATCTTTTGAAAAATACGGCCGTATGTGTTTGTTATCCGTCCCTATACAGGTAGCCATGAAGTTCGACTCTTAGTAGTTCAAAAATTCCCGAATCCATATTCTTTACCAAGATTAAACATAGAAATGCCAATTAAAAAAGTTACACATGATTGAAGATGTCAAGAAGCACAATTTCGTTTAAAATTTGCTATGATCATCCCAAAGCATATTTTGGATGAATTTTAGCCATGCGACTTGAGTAGTGACAGCATAGTTTCGAAACTGAAGACGTGGCTCAAGGACAAACAGGTGCTGCCCAACGACTTGCAGGGGGAGTACAGCAGACTCGATGCTTACAAGGTTGATCATAATCACATGTATATATGGATCAGGGCTGTGTGGAAATGACTTGAGATTTTCGGACCGAAACATTTTTGCACAGCCCTGATATGAATAGAGATTAGACGAATTTTCAATATATTCCTTTCAACAAATACTTTTATCGAATTCTACATTTTGTATGATTAAAACGCATTGAAGAGTATCGTCAATCCCGCTAATATTTTCACCGGATGGGGAATCGTTTTCGATTTTAGTTTTGAAGCAGATTCACCATCCGATGAAAATATAAACAGGATCGACGATAGGATTTCGTCTTACAATTAGATTTGTCCATTAATAGAATCCTCGTGCTTCGGCAAAATTTGAAGCTTAAGCAAATTTTGATATTTGATTATAGCATTTGAAAGTTTCAAATTCAGCTGGTAATCGACAAAGTGCTGCACTCGATGATCATTATCATGGAGGAAAATCCGGAACAACGCAAGAATTTGGTTGACTCTTCTCTGCTTTGAGATTAAATATAGCAATTTTTTAATACTTTTTCATAAATTTCGTGTGATACGATTTCAAATTAGGGTAAATTTTGAAAAGTTTCATGTTCGAAAATTAGCGTCGTTTAACGAACTTTAATCGGAAAGGATCTTTTTAACAAAGATTACTCTAGTCATGCTGCCACTTTCTCGTGTTGCGATAAAATGCCAAAATAAAGGTAAATGGCTTTGCAGAACGATGCCAACATGCACTGCGTTCCATCAACACCTGACAATGACGACTATGCGCGAGTCTCCACGTTCCTGTCAAACTACCTTTCCACCTGCGAGAAGAACAAGGATCAGGCAAAACGAGTCGGGAAACTCGAGGTCAGATTTAATTCTCATCTGCTTTACGAAGATCAGAATCTTCCTTTCCATCTCATATCTTCCAAAGATCCTCTATTATCAGTTCACATATTTTTCGAACGTTTTTTTTTTTCATAGATAGAAGATAGACATTTCAAATGTGCATGTTTCAATAGTGTGCAGGCTAGAATGGGTGTGGGTGTTATGAAGGCCTTAGATGGTAGTTCTCTACTAGTAACTAGCACTGCACGAATATTAAGAATCCTTTATTGACTAGCCTTGGTTCAGTACAGTAAGACCCAATACAAAGTAGAGAATAGTAAGGCGTGGATGATACTGTGAAGGAACAAAGTAACAACGAAGAGGGCGTATTTATAGGCGCGAGTCGCGCCTAGGAAGTAACTCCGCCCTTTAAGGTTCGGGCAATCTAGGGATAGTTCTAGAAATGGCTTCCCAGCCAGAAATGACAATAACAAGTATGATTCATCAAAATGAACAAGTCGTTGGCGACAAATAGTTTCATTTTTTTTCTTCTAAAATCATTATTCTTTTATAAAAAAAAAATACTAATTTCAGAACACGAGTGAAGTCCAACGCATCTGCCGCGAGCTGGCGCGCATCAAAGTCGACTATCTGACGAAAATGCGCAAGGCTGTCAGGGAGATTCGCAACTTCATTCGCACAGAGTACTGGAGCATGGTCGAAGTCAAGAAAGGTAGCCTGGAAAATAATCAAAAGAATAAAACATTTTAGAGAAATCCCAAATCATGACATCTTTTTATTTATTTTCGAATTCAAAAATTTCGAGAATTCAATTTTTATCATGAACTCGAAATTGAAAGAAGTAGAGTAGGCATTTCAACTTAACCTTCTAACATTCACTTCCTTTAGAAACTTTGTTCACTTTTCTTCATTAGCATTTAGATGGGCTCAAATTTCGACTCCGAAATTTCCAAATCATAAGCCGGGCCATTCTGTCAAAGTTTTCAAAATAATAAATTTAAGACGTGATGATTTCAATGCACGAATTGGAGTATGCGCGGAGCGGAAAGTCGAAGAACAGCGACGACGACGAGAATCGACTGCGAATGGCCGAGCAGGTGGTCGAGAAGAAGCTCGAGAACTCCAGGAGGAACGTCGCCACTCTCGACGGACTCCAGGACAAACACATGGATGCCATTCTCAAGTTAGCAACTAGCAATTCACATCATAAAATTGCGTGTTCTTGAAGGAAGAGCATCCATTTCTTGAAAAAGTGTAATCCACCAAAATTGTTGTTTTTTTCGAATAAAATGATAAAACTTCGATGAAAATCCATATACCTACTCTTTCATTTCAGATGGATGGCAATCAAAGTGGAGTATCACAGGAAAATGTGCGAGGCGATCGACGTGAAGCGCACCTGAGATTTGGTGCAACCACCTGCTCCTCTCTCAGATTTGCTTCCCTGCCCCTCCTACACTCAAGCTCACCAACATCAACTCGATTTCTACCAAAAATGCCTCTAAATCGTTTGCGATAGAAAATAAATGTACTTGGATGACGAAGTGCGCTGTAACGGGGTCGAGCTGTGATCACGATCACTGTCTCTATCTCTAAACTCTCTTCACTCTAACTTTGCATGCTCCTCACCTGCCATGACAGTCCCTTCTCAGTTTTACCTAAGTCTTGCCTTTAGCACCAGCTCAGAGGAGCCGAGCAGAGACAGCTCTGTCCTTCCCTATAGTATTCTATTTCAATCAGGGATGTCTAAAGTTCAAAAAAATCGAACTTGAACTGAACTTCCAGACAGTTCAAAGTTAAGTTTGTACAACCCTGATTAAAAGGAAGATTTATTTTAGTTACAATTACCCTCATCACTTCTATATCATGTGCATTGAAATTAAATGATTATTTCACATTTTATTGAATAAAATTTCTATATGAAACCTGAGGTTAATATAATCAAGCTTTATTTTTTGTTCATTTTTTCGACTTCTCTCCATTTATTCGTTTGTGGATCGTATTCCTCGATTGAATTACAAACATTTTGAATAGAATTTTGTTGAAATCTAGGTTAACAAATATTTCGTATAAAGATATGTAAAATCTCAGCTCACCCTCCGATTGCATACAATTTTCCCTTAGTGACGATGAGCGAATGATTCTCTCTTGCATAATTCATATCAGCGATTTCAGAAATTCGACTGTTAACTGGAGCTGAGGGGTCGAAACACAGACAGGATTTGAATGTATTAAGATAATTATCACTAAATATATAATGATACATTATTTATCACACAAAATTAACGACTTCCATCCTCCAGTTATGTAAATTTTTCCATTTAGCGATGCAATTCCGGATAAATATTGGTGTTCTGGAATCATTCCGATTTTAATCCATTTCCGCTCATCGTCTGATAATCGATATATCTTATTACTATACCATCCATCAATAACTGAATATTCATAATTATAATAATGAATATGCTATAATGTGACCGTATAAAATTTCATCGCATGTTATTGTTTGAGCGCCACTAATTAGAAGAGGAAAAGCAGGTCCTGTTTGCCATTTTCCATCTATTAAAACCTGAATAAATTATTTCATGGACTCTCATTCGATCTTCTTACATCAACTCGATTCGTATCATTCCTTGTTTCAGGATTCCATCCACCCAAATAATACAATTTGCTTTTGAAATAGGCCACAGATGCACAATGACGCCATTCAGGAGGAATTGGGCCTGTAAAATTCTTTGAATCGATCATTTATGGATTTGTTGAGCAGACCTCTTGAAATCTGTCGAGTATTCAAGTCATATATTTCAAATGATGGTTTATTTCTGCCGCTAATTCCAAAAATCTGAAGTCCAAGAAATTATTCAAAATACGACATAAGAGTTTACTTTATTCTGCGTAGTTGCTACTTGATATGGGTTATAAGGATTGTGCAATTTTGCAATCTCTTCGACTGAGCAGGTATATGAATTGAACAAGCATATTCTTCCTTCATCTTTACCATTATTTTTATAATAAACTAAATTATTATAAATCGTTTCAAAGTCTCCCACTTAGCTTTCAACATAATTTCTTACAATAAAACAAAATTTGATGCGAATTATTGAGTGAATTGTCTCCACCAATTTGTAAATTATTGATATTCCGGACTAATTCATTCATTGTATTATTAATCAATGGAATTTCAATTCTTTTCTGAAATTACCACTTTAATTTTAGTAATTATTTATTTCAAACCTCCAAAGCATCTGCAATAATCGCAGCTCCATGAGCTATAGCCTCTTCAGGATTAACATTATATCTCAATCTTGTCTGACCAAATTTATGCGACAAAAGTTCTTGAATTTTCGGAATTCGAGTTGATCCACCAACTAAGATCTGTAATGAAGAAGACTTTATTTTATTATCGAACATAAAATTCAGAATCACCACATGATCTAAGTGCTCTGATGATATCCGCGCAGTATTTAGCCCTTTATCAACTAATTTCATCGATTTGCTAAATAATTCATTGCATAGTTCGTCAAGTTTAACTTTGGTTAGTTCTACATTTACTTCTCGTTCATCGTTTATATCCATCTAAAATTTGCTTATGATATTATTCAGCTGAATATGCAAATAAATCAAAAGATTCTTACATAGATATTACATGATTCGATTTTGAATGAAAGAGATTCTTTAGTGTCTCTACAAATAGTTCGAAATCGCTTTATATGTCTCGGTCTTTGAATAATATTAAAATTCGATGTTTGTATGGAAATATCGTTTACATATTTCATTATTTTGCTGTCGATATCTTGACCTCCTGAAAATTCGGATAATAAATTCTTCATTAACAGTTCTAAGCCTAACCTAAATGACCGTCACCAGTTACAGCTTTTACCCGAAGCTTCCCTTTGTTTATTTCAGCGACGCTTATATCAAGAGTCCCTAAATCAAGTGATAAATGCACGAACTTTTGGCTAAATACCTCCTCCAAAATCGAAGACCAAGATTTTAGAATCTCCTAATTCAGCTCTATGATTATAAGCAATTGCAGCTGCAGTGGGTTCTTGTAGTAAATATTTCAATTCAAGACCAGCCAATTCGACAGCCCTTTTCGTTGCAGAAATTTGATCAGAATTGAATAATGCAGGTACTGTAACAACGGCGCCAGTTACTTGTTTACTTAGATATCTCTGAACAAATATCTTTAGTTTCCCTATAAAATCATTGTTTACTTCGGCTGTAGCCTTTAATTTCTTCAAAATTTCCGCCGAAACTTCTTCTGCCTTGATGA
Source organism: Diploscapter coronatus (assembly GCA_964036155.1). Classification (NCBI taxonomy): domain Eukaryota; kingdom Metazoa; phylum Nematoda; class Chromadorea; order Rhabditida; family Rhabditidae; genus Diploscapter; species Diploscapter coronatus. Next base: position 82,513,850 of record OZ038422.1, on the reverse strand, counting down.
ACCGTTCATTTGATTTTCCTTCGTTCAACACATATCCACAAAAATCCTAAAATTAGCGCTTTAAAGAAAGCGATGAATATCTTACATCTCTCGCATCGACGTTAAATGCCCAAAGATTTCGATCCTTAGCATTGGGCAAATCAATCAGAAATTTCCAGCCAATCAAACGTTTTGAATCTATTTTTAATGGATTTTATCACAACTTTTCAGGAATATAACTTTCTTACCATATAAAATATTCGACGGATCTGTATTGCAGCTCAAAGCAGGGTTACCGACTAAAACTCCCGATTCACAATACGCGACTACTGAAGGAATTGTTCGCTTGCCTAAAATTTTAGAATACTCTTAGAAAAGAATAAAAGCAGACCATCGTCAGAAACAATCACAACAGGATTTCCGTTTTCAATCACGGAAACACACGAATATGTCGTACCCAGGTCGATACCGATATAGACCATTTTTTATTCTTCAATTTTTTAAATTAAAAATTTGTACTGATTTAGGAAATAAATCAGACATTCATGCGCAAATAAATAAAAATCAATAATCATTTGGAGCAAGAAAGCAAGCTTTTATTACATTGAATAAGAGTTGATAAGAGAATAGCGATGTTGAACGTTTTACGAGAAGAAATCTTATCATAAAATTAATAACCTTGACAAATGTTTAGGAATTAGAAATAAACAAAGGAAGGGATTTTAATTGATCGAACAATACTTCGTTGAATTTCAGATGCCATCTCGAATTCAAGTGCAGCATGCTCAGGAGGAAGGGGGAATAAGAAACTTTAATAAATATTAAAAACAACTGTTGGAAGTTCGAAAAAAAACAAACTTGAATTTCCAGCAAGTTCGAAGTTCAGTTAAGTTCACAGTTCAGTTCGGACAGCTCTGTTCCCAGCCTTTTCCTATCCTCAGCTCTTCCTCCATTCATCGAATACTATGACAAATCTTTGCGATGCACGTTTTCTCAGCTTTGCCAAACTGCGTAAATTTCCGCACTACTCTGAAAGAAAATAGGTCCGCCTTCATTTTTCACACTAAAAAAGTTCAAGGTTAATATTACTTCAGAGCATTGATTCTTCCAGGATAAACCAGTCAACAAATCACATTGAAAGGGAAATTTAATGTTTATTCTTCTTTCAAAATCAGTGAAAAATCACTACAAACAAGTTCCATGAGTTTCATATTGGTTCATCAAAATACATCTTATGACACAAGAATCAGAAATTAGAGTTTTCTTGAAACGTGTTAAACCCCGGAATTAGAATAAAATAGTCTCGAAAGAGAAGAAATGTACATTTACAGAAATTTGAAGATTTACGACCTGTCGAGTTTGTGGGAAACTGCCTTCTGAAATTTCAAAAAATCGAGCTTGTCCCAAACTTCAAGCGAAATTTTCTCCCGAACTTGGTTTTGAGGTCAACTTACTTTTTCATATTGCAAACCTGCCAGTTTGCCTTGTTCTGATTTCCGATGGGATCTGTCTATCGCTTGGCGACGGGTGAGTAGAATGAAACGTCGGATCGACGAAGTTTGCGTTGGCGGGCGACTTCCTCGGGCGTCGGCGCGTCCAAATGCTTCCGTTCCTGCGAGATCTCCTCGTCTGAAACGACAAATAAGTCCATTTTCTCGTCAAAAAAAACGAAACGTTTCAAGAAAGATTTTCGGAAATTCCGTCTATTTTCATACTCAAAGTGACGCACTTTTCAAACCAGCGTACTTGTGTTTTTAAAATGTGTGAATTTGATGAATTACTGCGATTTCCAAGTTAATATGTATGAAATTTGCAAAAGATCCTTTTCGAAAATCGATCAATTGGCAAAAATCGATAATCAAGTGAACGGAGTGCGTTCGTTCCTTCACAACCATTTGGTGCGTTTACCACAATAACCACTTATTTCTGTTCATTTTCGTGCATTTCAACTGACATCTGGGCCCGTGCTAAACCCCCTAACTCGATCTCCTCTGCATTTTGAAAGAGATACGACTCACCGGTGAGAATGAGATTGTCGAAGGCGCCTACCATGCGACTGACCGCCTTCTCCTCATCGGTCATCAGGTCACACAGCACCTGCAATAGTTACCCATTTTCAAAAATGCGCGACTTTTTCATAAAAAAAATTCATTCTTTCCAAAATTTTAACAATTCGACATTTTTGCATAGATTTCATGAGTTCTGAGTGTTGCCTCATTCTCAAAATTTGCATGATTTCTGAAAAAACGCCTTTCAGCATTTTCACTTTTACACGATTTTCATTGAAAAAAGCCAACTTTTTCTTCGTTTTATGAAAATAGTCAGTTGTCTGCTTTCTTAAAACTTGTTTTGTTCGTTTTTGAAATAATTTATTTTGAACTTCCAAGAACTCACAGTTTCAGCCGCGATCTTGCACTCGAGTTGCTCAGCCTGCCCTGCCTTGTCGGCGATGGCCGCCTTCCTCTCCGCGATGTCTGCCGCCCGTCTGCTGGCATTCGTCTGCAAGTAGGCCAGTCTGTCTGAATGTTTAGGTTCAGTGAAGATCAGCACCACTCTCTTATAGAGCCCATTCGTTTCTCTCCTCACTAACTCCATTTCTAAAAATGAATGAATTTTACGAACTTCATGGCTTGATGGGAAGTATGTCCGAGTTAAGTGAATTTGTTAAATGTCGTCACTTCAACTGCACGACAGTTACTATATGACGGAGAACAGAGGGTATTCCAAAAAAACGCATCCACATTCACTTTTTCTCCTACTTACACCCTATACTGTTAAAAGTGGGTGTGGACTGCTACAAAAGAACGTTTTGCTCATCCAAATATCAAAATACACCCAATCAGACATACACAAATGAACAATTTTCTTTCGAAACGGAAAATAAATTTTAAAATTGATTAAAAAATAAAAATAAATAAAAGGAAAACGAGGCTACCGTGTTTGAGCTGATCCTTGGCCTGTTTCTCCTGAGCGATTCGGCCGCATCGTTTCGTGCTGAAATTTACTATTTTTAATTTGTAGTTTTCTGAAATCCTATTTTTATTTCAAAGGAAAACATTTTTTAGAAATAAACTCCAATGAAAATGATTTTCTTCTCGTAAAAAATATTTTTTTAAAAATAAGAAAAAATGTGCTCCAACTTACAACGTCTCGACGTCGATCTGAATCTGCGTGGCCTCACCGGTCGCCAGCAGCTCTGTCAGCTGAGAGAAATTATTTTTTTTAACTTAAGAAAAATAAAAAGAAGTCTTTTTAAATTTCTTTGAAAATGAGAACAAATTCTAATTTTCATAATTATTCCTTCAAAAGCTATTTACTCTGTCGAGTTTCGTCCTGAAATCGCTCATCATCGAATCCATCAACGAGCTGTACGACGTCGACATCTGAAATCCGGAAAGTTTCGATCGAAAACGCGGAAAAATCTCAACACTTGAGGGAAATCGAAAGGCGTTTTGAATAGAGCGCATTTGGCGCGCAAACAAATAGCATAAACATAGAGCGCGAACAAAACGGAAAAACGAATAATGAAGGTAGATAGAGAGCGCAAACACTGATTGTGAGAGCAGAGTACCCACAAGTAGCACGTGCCACTCGTGGGTACTTCGCGGGTGCTCTGCTCTCAGTGAAAGTGGTAGTGCGAGAATGTCCAAAATAGAGAGCAAGTTATGTTCAGACTGCGAAGGCATAAAAAGGCCTAATCTAGATCTATGATAAATCCCATGAAACTGATCTGTGCCCAAAATCAGCTCATGATGATTGCATCTGCGGAGCTTTGTATTGAAAAAGCGTGTTCATTCAAGGTTGCTTTCTATTACTTTCTAGGTTTGGATAATTATAATTTTTACTTCGTCAAAATCTTAGTTACACCCCTGCAGACAATTTAACAACAGATTTGGCTATGTTGAGTGTGATTTGGGGATCCGTTTGCGCTCCCTAATTTTATGATAAGATTTCTTCTCGTAAAACGTTCAACATCGCTATTCTCTTATCAACTCTTATTCAATGTAATAAAAGCTTGCTTTCTTGTTCTTAATCATTATTGATTTTCTTTCTAATTTATCTACGCATGAATGCAAGATTTATTTCCTAAATCAGTATAAATTTTTAACTTAAACGTTAAAGAATAAAAATGGTATATATCGGCATCGACCTGGGCACGACATATTCATGTGCTTCTATAATTGAAGACGGAAGGCCTATTGTGATTGTTTCTGATGATGGTCTGTTTTTATTATTTTTATTAGCATTAGAAACATTCATTTGAATTTTTCACCAATAGATTTGTCAAAAATCGAGTTTTGTAAGACAAAATTAAATGAATACATTTTTGCAATTTATAGGTTCAAGCTTACCTTTAGATCATTTTTAATTAAATTCAAATATTCTTTGTTCTGTGTATCTGAAAAATTAGTTATTTGAGGTAAATTCATCATCCCTTCCGTGGTCGCGTACTGCGGTACCGAAATTCTTGTTGGAAATCCGGCATTAACTTCAGATGTTAACATATCTAATGTTTTATACGGTTTTTAACATCATCTTGCTTTTTTAATTCAATAAATCTCAGATTCAAAACGGCTAATTGGCTATAACGTTCTTAACGGTGCATTTCTGTCTGATGAAGAATCATTTTCACCTTTCAGAGTCGAAACAAGAAATGTTTGCATTGTCTCAAAGAGATAATTGCAATAATAATTTCATATTTAGAGAATCGTTGGATATGTACTCAATGCAGGTCAGCCAAATGAGAGATTTCTTAGACCTGAAGAAGTTTCTGCTGAGATTTTGAAGAAGTTGAAAGCGATTTCAGAGGTATTTTCCTAACTCTGAAAATAGAACTCAAAATTCAGAATTTCGAGCCTCAAATGCATTATTTGTTAAATTTAACAAATTGAAATTTGTCTTATTTCAGAAATATTTACCCGAAGAAGAAGTGACTGAAGCAGTCGTGACAGTTCCTGCTTTCTTCAATAATGACCAAATCGATGCGACAAAAAGAGCGGTTCAAATGGCTGGACTCGATCTGAAATATCTGCTGGAAGAACCGACGGCAGCTGCAATTGCTTATTACAACAAAATGAGGATGACTGACTCAACGATTATGGTCTTTGATTGGGGAGGGGGTTAGAATATATTTGAATATGATATGCTGTGTTTTGGAAGAAAACTAAAATTTTGTATGCAAATCATCGTTGTTAAGAGTAAAAGATCTAGATCTTCAAGGGGTTGATATAGGACAATTAGAAAATGCAATTAAAACAATACTTTGATTATTATGGCAATATATGAATTTGTTTATGGATTGAAATTTTCAGGGACATTAGACATTAGTATCGTGGAAATTAAAAACGAAAAACTTGATGTGAAGTCAGTGTGTGGTGATGCTCATTTAGGTTTATCACATCATTGATTATGTAGTGTGTGTGTGCAAAGGATACCATTTAGGCGGTCAAGATTTTGACGAAAGAATAATGAAATATGTAATCGAAGAATTCAAGAAATCAAATAACTATGATATGTTGCGACGACCAAATTTGATGAAACGATTACGGCAAGTGTGCAAAGACGCGAAAGAATCATTGTCGTTTCGAATGGAATCGTCCAATGTTAACGTAAGAAATGTTAATTTGATTGATTCTGGAATGGAGTTTATATTTTGCAGCTGGATATTAATGATGATACAAAAGTGAATGTAAAAATTTCGCGATCTAACTTCAACAAGCTCTGCAAGGATTTATTCGATAAAGCGATGAAAATGGTTGAAAAGGCTCTACGGGTTGCACAAATCTCGGCAGAACAAATTACCTATGTGGTAATTTTATTATTAGGAGAAGCAAGACTCCGATATGCTTTTCACTGAATATGAAATTTATAGATTCTGGTTGGTGGATCAACTCGAATTCCAAAAATTCAAGAACTTTTGTCGCATAAATTTGGCCAGACAAAATTAAGATATAATATCAATCCTGAAGAGGCTGTAGCTCATGGAGCTGCGATTATTGCAGATGCTTTGGAGGTTTGAAAATAAATAAATAATTACTAAAATTAAAGTGATAATTTCAGAAACAAAACGCAATGCCGCTGATTAACAATACAATGAATGAATTAGTCCGGAATATCAATAATTTACAAATTGGTGGAGACAATTCACTCAATAATTCGCATCAAATTTTGTTTTATTGTAAGAAATTATTTTGAAAACTAAATAAGAAATTTTGAAAAGATTAATAATAATTTAGTTTATTATAAAAATAATAATGATAATCGTGAAGGAAGAATATGCTTGTTCGATTCATATACCTGCTCAATAGAAGAGATTGCGAAATTCCATAGTTGGTATCACCCATATCAAGTAGCAACTACGCAGAATAAAGTAAACTCTTATGTTCGTATTTTGAATAATTTCTTGGGCTTCAGATTCTTGGAATTAGCGGCAGAAATAAACCATCATTTGAAATATATGACTTGAATACTCGACAGATTTCAAGAGGTCTGCTCAACAAATCCATAAATGATCGATTCAAAGAATTTTACAGGCCCAATTCCTCCTGAATGGCTTAAATGGACATCTGTGGCTTATTTCAAAGACAAATTGTATTATTTGGGTGGATATGATTCTAAAATAGGAGAAGATACGAATCGAGTTGATGTAAGAAGATCGAATGAAAATCCATGAAATAATTTATTCAGATTTTAATAGATGGAAAATGGCAAGCAGGACCTGCTTTTCCTCTTCCAATTAGCTGTGCTCAAACAATGACATGCGATGAAATTTTATACGGTCACATTATAACATATTCATTATTGTAATTATGGATATTCAGTTATTGATGGTCGTAAAAGTAGAAAGATATATCGATTATCAGACGATGAACGGGAATGGATTGAAATTGAAGAGATTCCAAAAAGACGAGAGTCTTTCGGAGTTGCATCGCTAAATGGAGGAATTTTTATAATTGGAGGATGGAAGTCGTTAACTTTGATAAAAAAAATGTATTACTATATATTTAGTGATGATGATGTATTAAAATCCTGTTTGTGTTTCGATCCCTCAGCTCCAGTTGACAATCGAATTTCTCGAATCGCTGATATGAATTATGCAAGATATCATCACTCGCTTATTGTCGCTAACGGGAAATTGTATGCAATCGGAGGGTGAGATGAGATTTTGCATATCTTTATGTCAAATATTTGTTAATTTAGATTTCAAAATGCTAAGAAAAGAAGTGATGGTTCTTACTGGGCGATAAACTTCTGTGATGTTATTGAAGAATACGACCCACAAACGAACAAATGGCGAGAAGTCGGAATATTGGGAAACTTGCCTGCGATTAGCGAAAGTGCTGGAAAGAAAACGCACACCAATCGTACTAGCAAGGATAACTGCCTTCTCAGCTGAATACGTATTCGAATAGCCGAATTTATATACGCGACTATAGTACAGTGGTGAGGTTCTTCCCTCTGAAGAGAAGGAACCTTTAGTTCGATATCCCATCTCTACTTGTTATTTATTATATTCAAATTGAAAAAAAAACTTTCTATTAGGTATTAATTGTAAATTAGAATGACTTTCACGTTTGGAGTATTTTCCAGTCATCGATAATAAAATAAAGTTTATTGATATGATTATCATTAATTTCACCTTAAATTATTCTTTTAATAAAAATCGTGAAGTAATAATTATTCAATGTACATGATACAGACAACTCTCGAAGACATTCAAAAGTAACAAGGGAAAATTGTAACTGAAATAAATATTCCTTTTAATATTTATTAAAATGAAATTCTTACTCTTTCATCTTCCCGAGCATGTTTAATTTGAATGTGAGATGGCATTTGAAATTCAACAAATTGTTGTCCAAATATTCGTTCGCTTAATTCATTTCAATCGTATAAATTGCGGGAATGATGCATTTCTGAAAAATGAAATAATCCTCTAATTATTGCTAGATCGAAAATCTTTAAAGTGAAAGAAATATTCAAATAGATCTTCGGTGAGTGGAAAAATTAAAAAAAAAAAAAAAAAAACGTGTATTATTCAGATGAAATATTATTTCCAAGAAAGAAAGAGGGTCTTGTAATGTTCGAATATAGAGGGTCAGAACACTCCCAATCCAGAGCTGGAAGATTCAGAGCTTGATCAAAATAGCATGGGAAACCAAGAGAACACAAGAAATGATGCAGTTGTGGTCTCTTCATTTTGCATTATATTTCAAGCGAATTTTAATGCAACTAATTTTGAACGGGCCCTTAATAATCTCATGCAACATGTTTTCCCGATTCGTTTCTTAATTTTTGAATAGCCGATTTTCGATATTTGAATAGAGGAATGTGTTATGTATTACTCGATTGTCATTACTCGCGCGATGAGTTCAACGGCTAGTGACGTGTCAATAGCAGCTGAAAATGACTCGGGCAAAAGTGCAGGTCGAACCAAACTAGCAACATATCCCATCGTGAAACAATTTCTATATGTCGTGATATCATGAGCTATCTTTTCTCACTACTTCGCCCTACTTTCACTCTTTTCTCGACCCCTATCTATAGAACACGTCCTCACGATATCACAGCATATAGTAATTGCCTCGTGACATGTTCATGGAACTTTACGTTATTAACATCTTAAGAAGGAAATTTTCTCGTTTTTCTTTATCCTCCCTTGATTCCGAAAATGACTCGTTTTCAGCGACGACCTGGATCATTGTTGGCTGCGCGGTGATCGGCGTGCTGCTGATACTGGGCGGCGCTCTGGTCCTGCTTTGGTATTGGCGACGGCGACAGCTGCAGAACACGACCAGCTACAGACATGTGAAGGAGTCGAGAAGGGCTAGTAGTGCAGAGGCCAACGACGTTGCGACTATGTCCAGGTGGGCCGAGGGTAGAGAGTGCAGACGGTTTCCGAAATTGCACCTCAATTGGTCAAATATGGTTCAAGATATCTGTAGAAGTGTAACTGATTTTGACACAGATCAGTTTCATTGAATTTATCATCGATCTAGATTAGGCTTCTTTCTGTTTTCGCAGTTTGAACATGATTCGCTTCCTATTTTGAAGATGTTCTTGCACTACCACTTTTTATACCCTGTTGCGTTTTGCAAGGAAGCGGAGTTTGCGCTCTCTAACAGAAGGTTACTCAGACTTTCATGAAAACCTTCACAATACTCAAAACTAATTTGGAAGTCAAAATTATATAATAGAGGTAACGGTAAATGAGCGGAAATAAATTTCCTCATAACTCTTCTCGAAAGGTGTTCTATGAATTTCTAATTTTGTTGGAAGTAAAATTATAGACATTCTTGAAGAAGAAGGAAAATTTAGCTAATTTAGCCCTCTGGCCGACGAGCGGCTGTACTCTGTGAAATCGATCGATCGGAGCGAGTTCGAGGCGACCACCCTCGAGGACTCTGTCCGCGTGGTCGAGCCTCCCAAGGTCTACAAAGTCGACCACGACGATCGAATCGGCGACCACATCGAACCCACCATGAGCCCTGCAGCTCAGTCACAATTGATCAAGTGGGTTAAGATCTTCTTTGTAATCAAAGCTGCAAGCAACAACCATCATCCACGGGTCGAGTTTCATTTTCCCCGATTATGTGCAAGGAGCGGGTCTGATTTTTACATGGATGGACATTCAGATGCAGATGCTAAATTTTATAAAATATGTAACAGATCTTTGCATTTTATTGAAATTTCAATGGTTTGGAGATGCCATAATGTATATAGATGTGCTAACTCTAATTCACAACTCCGTTGCGAATTCAATAACGACTGTTGGTACTAATTTTAGCAACTTACTAAAACACCACGATACAACAACAATGAAATTTACGTTTCTGTTTCTTGCATTTTTAATTTCAATATTCGGCTTGCCTTTTCGGGAAAAAGAATATAAATGTTCTCCGAGTTTTGTTCGAAATTGAGAAAAAGTACAAATATTTTCAAGTTTCCTTTTTAATTCGTAAAATTGCAGCGACATAATCCGCAAGAACAAATGGAGCGTGGATCGAGTGGACCGTCTGGAGGAGGCCCCGCGCATCGTCAAAGTCGTCACTTTCGGCACTTCCGACACGATTACTCTGGCTGACGAACGCTCTGGCAGTATTTCTCCCAGCGGCGAACCCAGTGAGTTGTAGTTTTGAGAAAATGATCCCATAGAAAGGACTAACATAAAATTCACAACTAGAAGGAATACTTTTAAAAATCATTGTCAATCGGTAACACACACTGGTACTGAGTGGTTTCTTTTTCACTGCCCTACCAGTGGTTAACTGATCGGCATTGGGCATGCTGAGACAAGGAAACTTCATTTCAGAAATCGGTTGGAGTCTGCCGAATCTGCTGAAGTCGTCGAAACTTCGGAACTTGGATAAATACAATCTGCCGGCGGCCAAGAAGCTGCTCATCAGAATGATCGAAAACGGGCCCAAGGAGTTCAAGTTCAAACCCTCCCTGCTCAAATCCGTCCTCGTCGATGCCTCTGAACTGCTCAAAAGTGAACCCAGTCTTTTGGAGGTGTGATTTTTTCTTTTGAAAATAGAAATATTCACAAATGATGAGGACAGATATGAATTTTAACTTTTGTACTGTTAATGATTAAATTACTCACTTTTATATATACCGAAATCTTATCTTTACCTCTTAGAATTTGCGAATGTTGAATATGCATGTCTGCTTTTGATTGTATTTTGTGTTTCCTGGAATAATAGACTTTGAATAATTCAAATCAAATTTCGAATATTTCTGTCTTTAGGTGCCCGTTCCAGTAATTGTGTATGGTGACATTCACGGTCAGTTTTCGGATTTGTTGCGTTGGTTGAATTTGCACGGATGGCCAAATAAAAGAAGGTAATTTGCTAGAATTATAGAAAGTACGAAAATTTTGCGAAGAAGTTGGCAATCATTGAAAATTACTACTTACGTGAGAATAGTATCATCGTTATTTTCTTCCTCTTCTCTTCTTATTTTTCCTTAATAGTACAGAAGAAGATTCTCTCATATTCTAAACTTTACAAAATCTAGAAGTCTCGATAAACAGAATTAAAATGAATAATTTTCATATGCGTTTTCCTTGGAGATTTTGTGGATCGCGGCAGCCATGGCATGGAGGTCTTCGCATTGATCATGTGTCTCAAGGTGAACTTGAATTTTTACACAATTTTAAGATTATAAAATTGATTGTCAGAGAAAGAAAAATTGAAAATAATGAAAATTAAAACAGAATAAAAGTGCGAAAGAAACCAATTTCATTACTTACAAAGCAAGATGACTTCATCTTTTGTTGAAGTTATTCCACTTTCTCACATTCGCCGCGATTCAAAAGAAATGTGCCATGAGCTTCAGTTGGTGTTCACGTCGAATGTGTTCGTGGTCAGAGGCAATCACGAGGAGAAGGGACTCAACAAGGCCTATTCCTTCTACAACGAGACCATCGCCAGATATCCATGTAAGTTCATGAATTTTGGGTTGAGGCGATTTGTATCAAAATTATAAGAGCTTCCCTCGTAACTTTTGGTACAAATCTCCCTCACCCGAATTTTTCACTTTTTCGAAAAATTGCTTATGAGATATTAGAAAAGGAGTATGAGAGTCAAACTTTTCAGCAACACTTCTTCTTTTATAGATTCATCAATTGGAAGGGATAGAGTGAGAATATCGACGGTCTAAATCGTCAAACCTATCTTCTAATGCGAAAAGTAGCATTTTTCGTTTCTAGGTTTCGGCTTTAGCCTGTCATTTTGATCCAGACCCGTTATAAATTTTCACATCGAGAATTAATGTGATTGCATTAGAGTTCTAGTTTGATTTTCAGCGGACATGTTGTACGACTACTACAAGCAGTGTTTCAACTACCTGCCCCTGGCCATCGTCATTGGCGGTCGAATTCTTGGAATGCACGGTGGTCTTAGCCCCAAGCTCAAATCGCTCGAGGTTATTTTTCTTTAATTTTCGAAACTTTAGAACTTGTTTCTTTGACCCAACTATTTAGACTGGGTTTTTATCCATAAATAGAATGTTGGGAGTTTATGAAATGTCGTAATATAGAAATTGCTGGTTAAAAATCATTTTTTGCGATAGAGACATCACTTCGAAGAAAGTAGAGACGAAATTTTCTAATTTTTCATATGCTTGAAAAAGGACTTTTGAATTTATGAAGGTTCCAAACTTTCTGATACAGCTTTTATAAGAATGATAAAAAGGTGAGTTTTCAGGACATACGCCAGATTGAACGACCCATCGACGATTTCAAGGTACATTTTACCTTTACTTTTATAATTTTTCTCGAAAGATGTTCCGTTCTATTTTGGTCTAGAGTGTTAGTGGTTTTTTCCTCTTAGTTTGGAAGAAAATGAGGGAAATCGCATTTGTTCATTTCAGAACGACACGCTGGCTTGCGATTTGGTATGTTTAGAGAAGCAAAAAATCAATCTCCTGGACTGATAATCATGGGGAAATATAATTTTAAAAAGTAATCTATCAAGAAAAGTACCTATGGTTATCATTCAAAAGTAGAGAAAGATTTTAATCGAGACAACTATCTGAAGCTCCTATCGTAGGCTCTAATGCTAATTTTTATCCCTAAAATTTTTAGGTCTGGTCAGATCCGGACACCAACATGAAGAACTCGCTCTACATGCCGAATTTTGAACGGTTAGATTTTGAATCAGTTTTTTTTCCTCTGATAAAATGATATAAAATTGGGGAAAGGTCGCCGCATTCAATGGGAAAAGCTGAACGAAAAGGATGGAGAACTCATTGAAACATTGAACTTGGCAATTTTACATTAACCTTATTAAAAGTTAAAATTTCCCCTCAGAATTCGCAAAATATTTAAACATTTGGCAACCTGGAAACCACATGACACCCACGATCTCATGGTATGCGAAATAGTCTAGGAAAAGAAAGCCTATCACCATATATCCTCCCCCAACCATACACTATTTCGCATATCATGGGATCATGCGGTTTCCAGGTTGCCGAACATTTCGTATTTTGCAGCGATCCGAAGCAAGGCGTGGGTCAGCTGTTCTCGGCGGAAGCGGTGCGGAAGGCTTGCGACGAGCTGGGTGTCGACATAATTATTCGTGGGCATCAGGTGGCCGAGTTTTATGCAATCGCTAATATAATTCTCTTAGATTTCACAAGTCTGAAGAATTTTGAAATTTCTCATAAAAATATTACAAATCGATCAGTTCATTGCAAATCTTACATTTTAGAGATTTTCAGCACGTTGCACTTTCTCACTATCAGCATTTGAACTTATCGGATTTAGTTAGTATTGGAGAAAACAGTACAATTTTATCCGTCTTTCTCTTATAACATACTTTATACACAAATTTTAATGATGAATAATCCCCGATTTAATTATTTTTGAAGAGTTATTGCAGGCGCCTCTGGACGGCTACGCGATATGGGTTGAAGGCCGGCTGGTGACGCTGTTCTCTGCGCCAGGCTACAAAGGCAAACTGCCCAGAGCAATCAACATGGGCGCCACGCTCGAGATCACCAAAAATGGAGACATCGTCGTTTATCAGGTTGTCATTTTGAGATTTTCTTTTAAAAAATGAAAATATTATGAAAAAGTCGAACTTCAACAAGTTTCCTCTAAATGTTTTAAATAATTGTTGTTCATTACTTGTTTGTTTTCTTCGGAAAGATAAAATCGAATTTTTGTATTATTTCTCCGAGGATTTATAGATGAAGATAATAGCCCTGAAAATCTAAATGAGACTTTTTATTATTCAGCTGCACGTGACTCCGCGATTTCGTCAACTGCGCATCGCGGACGTCGACCAACACAGCTACGCCACGCCTCTGTCTGCACTCCACTGCTAGATGGTCAATCTTCTGGACAGACAGTCCAACTATAGTCCACTCAATGATTCGGTTAATCATCATTCCAACCTAGATCTTGCTCAACATTTCATTCTCTTCAACAATAAAAACAATTTAAAATAACATTCTTTCGATTTTTAGTCCATTTTAGCTATAGGGAAATACCCGGAACAATTAGAAATTCTATCTATATTGATGGGATTGTAAAAATCGAAGAGGATAAATTAGTCGATTTTATAAATCAAAATTTTTTGAAGGACTGTAATATCTATAGTTCTCGTTGTCTATCTTGTCATTTTCATTTGACCACACCCGATTACAAGTCTAAATAAGGGGAATGGAGAAAAGGTGGCTTAACGAAACGGTCATATCATCCACTCATCCGCTAATTCGGCGCTTATCAGCTCAGATATCCGTCACATTAGCGAAGGGATATAAAAAGGGGATATTTCTAGAAGTGTGATTAGGAATTGATGCTATTTCGAAGCTAGAATCACGTGATAGCACCCAGAAAGTGGTGATATGATTAGAAAAGAAACTAATGAGATAATTTCTTAAAAGAATTACTTTATTGGACACTGTTTTGCCATCACATCCTCTATAATTTTCCACTCTTACTAAAGTTCGGGTCAATTTTGGCGATTTTTGACAAGCTCAACAATGAAGATCAGTCTTCTTCGCGGAATGTGACATACAAATTCAAAGATAGACTAAATTCTGGGCGACTAATTGGTCGGTCAAGAATCGATTTGCTGCTTGATTGGTGGTGGTTAGCGGTTGCGCGACCTATACCCGTTTTGACACATTTCTGCGATACTCCGCTTTGCCTGTGTGGAGATGACCGGAGGCGAAAATCGAATGGAGATACATCTTTTGGTTTCTCCTTCATTCATTCATTTAAGGGCTAAGCGAATCTTCTCCACCCCCTGTCTGCCAGTCTGTCTGTCTGCCTGTCTGCAATTCGCAACCAATATCTGTTGCGTTGCATTCGAGACGAAGTCGGGAAAGCTGAGCGTTTTCTGCTTCTACTGCTTCTCGGCCGAAATCTTCTGTTCCCATCTTTTTTTTCTTTTCCTTTTTCCCCCACTTTTACGTGATTTTCGCGCAATTCCAGCCTCCGCATCTATAGAAAAGCGCGAATCAATCGAACTGAGATTGAACCATGTGTGCCGTAAAATTTGGCCTCATGCTGAGTTCAATTTCAATTTGCGTACTTTCGAAGTTTCAGAGATTTTATTTTCGATGTTTACTTGAACTATTCCAATGGCTATCTATAGGAACCGCAAATGGTTTTGCATAGTTTAGAGTTTTCTAAAATTTTCCACTCGAAATAATCAAATACGATGTGACTAAGACATTCGTGAAGAAAAAATAAAATAAAAACAATTTGATTGAAAGGCGCCATCACAATCAACTAAGAAAATGAACACGATTTGGTGGTATAAAACCCCACGAGCACCTGCGGATGCTCACTCCCTGTGAATATTTTTGATGGACAACCATTTTTGTGCGGGGTTCGTCGATTCTGATGGTGATCTTTCGTGAACAGCAACTATGAAGGGTACTTGCTTCCCATTTTTGGATCCCAAACGGTCACTTTCTGGATAAGAATGAAAAATGCCAGGGAGAGGAGTTTGCAGTCTCTAGTTATCTAGTCATTTATCAATTTTGAATTTATTTTTTTATTGATCTATGAAAGTTTCATTTTGTAGCAGAGCGTTTCCTGCTTTTTTCGTGAAATTTCATACGATTTTGTTAATCATTGCCAGTATGTATTTTGAACATCTTCTTGAGTTTTGTTGTGCTCGAAAAAAAGCAAAACGTTAGACTCTTTCTGTCTTCGAAAAATTAAAACGTAGACTACAATTATTTCACAAAACCCTATAGACTTGGCAAAAATCACGATTGTCGAATCGAGTAAAATTTTCAGTTCTCGTTTTTTGTGCCACACTCCATGCCAGACGATGTTTAGCCTGCCATTCTTCGGCACTATTTCTCTGCTGTCTCCCGGTTGTCAAACTATTTCATTCGCTTTTTTTATGTTCTCCTCTTCTTCCGTGGTAGAGGACGCTTGCGCTTTTTTTTGCTGACAGAGCGATAGGGGGGGCAGTGAGAAAGGAAAGAGAGGAGGACATGCAGTGAGGAGGGAGAGGATAGAAAGAGAGGCGTTCAGTTTGCCGTGTGTCTGTCGTCTCTCCGAATCGCTTGACTATTTCACCATTCCTCTTTGGTTCCCTCGCGTCTTCCCATTTTTTCAGCGTTTCACTGCTCTGCTCGAAAAACGTTCCCTCCTATGGCCTCACACCACACGCTGACTCTGACCGCCTAAATCTGCCTAAACATAGATCATTTCGATTCTTGCTCTTTCGAATTTTTCGTTTTTTTCTCCAATATCTCCTATTATCTTTCAGAATCGTACATTCTTCGTAATTAGTAAACCACCTCATTTGCATGCAAATTATATTTTTCGCTTTACCGATATCATTATTCTATGAATTTTTCATCCCCAACCCTTGAATGTTTAGTCTAAAAATACGAATTCGTAAGTATCTTTTTCATGCACACGAAACTTCAATTTATTTTCTCGATTTGTGATTTATCTGGAGATTATATTGCTTCCTTTTCCAATATATATGGTCTAATTTGAGAAAATCGCGCATTTTTCCGCAAGTTTTATTGACCTGCGAGGCGGCAAGGTCGCCGCAATAGAACATTTTACCATTTCATTTTCGAAGTCTGAAAATGTACTTGAAATAATTAGTATCATTTTTTCCGTATTTTTTTTATTTCTTTCGAACAATTTACACAGGTTTTGGGAGTTTACAAGGAGAGCGCAAACAATCTGTAAATGACGGAATGGTCTTTTCCCATACTATTCCTCCCTTCTCTTACTCTCTAAAATACGACATTTCATCATTTGCAGGTTGCCAATTCTGACTGTCTGAATATTTATTATAGGTATGCGTACTAGCTTTATGATCTTCTCAAAGAAGCTCTTTCGAATTTTATCATTTGCACAATTTTGATAAAATTCACACAGGAAAGAATTTCGGAAATGTTACTTTCGTCCATTCTTGTTTGAAATTTTAAAATCGGCATTTTTAATGTTTTCACATGCCTCATGCGAAATTTTAGTCAAATATCTTCTTTCCTAAACATAACTCGTTCCACTAATTTTTCGAGCCTTGTCGAGAATGTAGAATTTCAATAGATGAATTTTTATCTCTAGATTATGGTATTCAGATTTTTACTCATCTAATATGGCCTGGGTAATTCTATTGAAAACCTCTAAATCCCCACTTGTTCAGAAACTTCCAAAAATAAGCTTTAATCTTTCGAGTGCAGATGTTTATCGACCAGTTTTTGCATATTATCATTTTATCGCATTTCACCTGTTTTTGCGATTAATATCGGATGGAAAACGTCCGTTCATTGCCTTTTAAATGTCAAATTCGAGGTATTTTGCAATTTTTGACTTTGTTCTCAGAAACATTCTATGTACTTCAGTCTAATTTTGTCTTATCACTTTCTAAGAAGCGATATTTGAGATTAAACAAGCCGGGGATTTGCCTAGGAGATAGGCCGTATTTAGACGGAAAACTGGGCGTTCCATTCGAGATTAAAAATTGAAGCCGATGAATAAAGCGGAGAAATACAATTTTGATATATTTGATGCTAAAATTTTAGTAATAAAAATTTTGAAATTAGTTTAGAAAAGTATTCCATCATGAGTTTTAGCTCTACCAAGAATAATTGCAATTCGACGCGGTGATAAATTTCGAAACTACACTATTTTATAATTGAATTTTTGCAAAGAAAAGTACTGCATATCTTGACTCAAAACAAGACATTTAGCGTTGACAGTCGAATTGTGGACAATGTCGATATTATCTCAGATTTTATATGAAAATTAAGTTCGCTGATACTGTTTTGTATCGAAATTTCTTAGATCAATTTTAATTTCGGATTCGATTTTATTTCGATGCTTTAGCTTTCGGTCAATTTGCACCCCGATTCCGAATTTATTGGAATCCAAATTTGATTTGAATCTTTCAAATTTTTACTTCATCACTAATGTAAATACATAATCGCTTACCATTATAAAGAAAAACTAAAGATAATGAAATATGCCGTTATCATTCCATTTTTGACCAAAATATATATATCCCTCGTTCCACTTATCGGAATAATTATCCGTCTATACTTCGTAATTATTATTTTGAAAGTTTTTTTATGAATCGCTATTTTTCTTTCGTTTTTTATTCTATTAATTTCATTCGTTTTGATGAATCATTTATCCTTCTGATGTTTCATTTTATTCGCTGAAAGTTTATCTAATTTTGTATTCAATTAAATTCCCCTTTCAAATTCTTGTAAAATGTCGTTTTTCTTCGTTGGAACGCTTCGACAATAGTCAATTGTTCTTGTTTTGCTCTTGGAAGGGAATATTTATTGTTTACGAAGAGAAAGAATGAAGGAAGGGAGAGGTTCGTGTTCGTGCCTGTGGCAGAGTGGGTCAGAGGCATGTAGAAGTAGTGGACGAACGCCGAGAAACAGCCCGCGTGTGCAAAAAGAGGCGTTCGGCTATTTTTTCCCTCTTCTCTCCGTTCTCCCTGCCTGTTTTTTCACGCTTGCAGTTGTTTTACCCTGGGGCAGGCGACTGGCACTGAGCGATACGACTGGGCCCCGAGCAAGAAACACAAAGCAGAGAGCAGGCAGAAAGAGGAAGGCAAAGCGAGAGACCGCAGAGATGGCGAGGCAGGGAAATAGCACATGAAATTGCAGGCAACGATAAAACAACTCATCGAATTGAGAGTGTATCAGAGATAGAGTCATTATGAGGGGAGGTGTTCGTTCGCGAAGCTGCAACACACTACGAAACCTCCTGCTCTTCCTTGGTCCACCTATTCTTCCCTTTTCCACTCCGCTCTCTCCCCCAGGTCTATTTTTGCAGGCCCATTCCTTCCCATAGCGAGAGTCTTTGCGTGTAGTCGCAAAAAACCCCCGACAAATCTATGAAATACCGCCTGGGATGAGAAAGAACAGCAGAATAGCAGCGAGAGACGTAGCAAGAGAAGGCGAAAAACTCCTGGGGGTCGCCGTCGCTCTTCTCCTTTTCTTTCTTCGCTTTACGAAACCACGCCCCCTTCTCTCTCAATCTGCAAATTTACCTTGAAAAAATAGAATAAGATGGACGAACGCGTAAGGCACTCGTGAAAATGACGAAGATCAGAGACGCAGAGTAGATAGTCGGAGACGAAAAACGAACGAACGAACGGAACGCTTCTGTTTGTGCAAAGGCGGAGTTTCAAAATTGAGAATACATCCTAATCGTGCGTGCCACACACAATTTTCGAAACCTGCCCGTAGTTTTTGCTTCTTGACACATTCTTTGAATACGCGTTATCTTCAACCAGTTCTCCATATTGACTCTTGAATTATAAATGTTTTCTTCTGAAGACCAAACTTCAACTTTGAAACCTTTAATTGCAACTCCATGTACTCATTCCTTTGGCTCTGATAATTGCTATCTGCTTATAAACAGTTTCATACGCCGTCCGACTGTTCTGTTCCATTTCTCTACTATTGATAGCTTATCTCTTCGTTCCATAATATGCAACTCAGCAAATCAAATTGGATGCATTGCAACATTCGAATGCTTTATTCGTATACAGTTGTTTCATGAGTTTCCTTGCTTTTAGAAATGTTCCGATTTGATTCGCATTTTTTTCTCTCAAACACTCTGATCGTTCTTTGTGCGTCACATCAAATATAGGTCATTTCAGGCGACTGTCTCTCCACTTTCGGAGACTGTCCGTGGGCTCGAAGCTTCTTCTCTCGCTCGACACAGCATAACACTGACTTGATTCGTTTTTGACTACGCTGCAAACAAACGCGGAGATATCGATTTCTCAAGCAAACTGGAAGATCGATACCTCGAGCACCGATTGACTGACTGGCAGTGTAAATGACTGGTGGTGGTCAGTGAGCAGACGCAATGTCGGTTGTCAAAAAGGTACGTCATGACAATTTTAAATGATAAACTGAAGAAGTAGCCATGCTAGGCTGTGATGAAAGCTTTTCTTTCGTTTTTCTTCTCGAAGTTTCACTTTCATTCAGTTCTTCTGCATTATCTAGATTAATATATTGCCGCGTAGAGATATAAATTTCAACAGTTAGTGAATGGTGGAGATTTTTTCTCAAAGTTCTGATTCTATAAAAAAAATTAAAAGCGGAGTTATTCCATCTTTTTATGAGACTAAGGAAGTAACATCGTGACACTGATGCCAGCTTAGGTGTCAAGCTTTCGTAGTTTCATTAGGTTCAGTGTTAGTATCAGTTCAAAAATGACCAAAGTTACAATTTGAATGAGAACAAATGTAAAAAAAGAATTCTGATAGTTATCTGATTCTCAAAATTCGAATTTATCCAGAAATTACGTAAAATTGCTTGAAAAATGCATTCTATCTGCCGCTTGTGATAGGTCACTTATTCGATCGATCTGAGAACGCAAATCTCATATTAAAAATTCAGATACGACGTCGTCGTCGACATACGAAGTGTGCGGGTAGTGACTTCGATGACGACTTGGATGCGAGTTTTGACGAGTGTCGACTGTCCAGCGAAAAGAACTGCTACAACAAGAAAATCAAGTCGAAGACAGTCCCTGGCAACCGAAAGAAGCCGAGCCCACCGGGCAGTGATAATGAAGACGATGGGAGTGAGGTTAGTTGCAAGGAAGATTTCTTTTTAATTTTGCGATGTGATTTGGAAAAACTCGGCGAAAATCCTTCCCTCGATTAATCGTGGATCAGCCCTACATCAATGTGAAGAGCCCGGCAAAAATCGACGATCAACTCTCAAATAATCCTCTGTAGTCGGTCGGTAATAGAGGCTTATTTGAGGGTTAATCGTCGATTTTTGCAGGACCCTCCACACTGATGTAGGACTGATTCACGATTAATTGAGGAGGGAAGTTTCTCTGAAAAGAAGTGAGTCTAGTGATAATTTATCGAGAAGATACTTCATTTTCATTGAGTGATTGCTGCCAGTTGTGAATTGTGCAAAATTTTGAGATTTCTATAGTCAAAACACTATGCCCTTGTCATCCACTTACTATGCGCCTAGAAAAGTCCTAACTATTCTCACAGTCGGTATACGTTGGTACTTCGTCGCCAAGGTCATTTCCGAATGTTCTTCTCAATTTCGTCGATCGCATCCCTCTCGCGAACTCCTCAGCAGTGCCATTATCGCTCGCAGAACTGATTACTATTTGTTATCCCATCGTTTTTATTCACTCTCTTCGAAATGATCCATCTGGGAATTTGGTTGGTCGCCTTAACCCCATTTTGCATCGCGTTTTTGTCTCCATCTCTATCGGGAGGACGACATCTAACCTCTTCTTTACTATGTTGTTTACGGTATGCAGTAGAAGAAGAAGGAGAAGTAGTAGGAACTCCACGCGGACTTTCCAGCATCACATAGCCTTCTTTTTTCCTGACGCGACGCGCATTTTCTCCAAGTCATCTATTACTGTATTCTTGAAGCGTGGACAGAAGTCATTCTTCCACAATTCTCTCGCTAATATTCATGTATCAAATGTCAATCAGCTTCCTTCGCGACTATATTTTGGTCAGTTATTTTTCCTATTTGATATTTTAAGGGAATTTCTGAGTCATTAATTTTACACCTCGTTGCATTTAAATATGTCACAAAGAATATTTATGCAAAAATGAATATGCAGATTTTTCAAATTCGAAGTTAAATAATACAAATGATTCGTTGCTCGATGAAGTTTCGGACTTATCGAATATTGACGAGATTCAACAGTCATTAAACTAAATCACCATTCCCTTTTGTTGTTGCTATTTATATGAGTTAGGAAAAAGTTTAGTGAAAAACGTTCGAAGAATTTTTTCAAAGCGAACTTGGACTCCTTTTGCACAGATTGACCTTCAGCGGCGATCTTTTTTCTGTTCCTTTCCCATTTTTTCATCGCTCGCAGAGATTTTACTTTTCACATAGAAAAGGCAACTCGAACGCTGTGAGTTACCTTGAAAAAGTGAATCGGACCGCATAAACCTCTTTTAGGGGAAATGAAGCAAAGGAAGTTCGAATTAAGCGATGAGAATACACGAGTTGAACATTTTAACGTTTCCATAGCACCTGAGTATTTTTGTATTTGCATAATTTTATGCTGCGTAAAATTCAGCCATGCTCGATGAATCGGAACGCTCAAAACAAACGACGTATTCGGGATTTTCTAGAATAAAAACCTATCCCAAGAATAGTCGTTTTACAAATCCTACTTTTCGAAAACAAAGTCCCTCGAAGATCTTTTATCAAGGTATAAACAATCTATAGCCCCTCTAGAAATATCGTTGTTTTTCCTATGGTCCTGCAAAAGATGTACTCGGTTGCAAAAGTGGAAAGGAACACTCGTACTTTGTTTACGCGATAGTCGTTTTCTCTCGCAAGTGCTGCTGATGCTAGCACAAAGAAGTGTTGTTGTCCGCTTGCGTCCTCCAGGCCTTGAGGGCAACAACCACAGCTAAGCAGCAGCAGCACAGCACAACAACGAAGTAGTGCCGTGCACCGCGCAATCTGAACGCCTAGTTAAATCGAGGTTGCGAATCGGAGGAACAATGACCATTTTGCAAACAAAGATGAGATCTGTCGCATCTACGTTGAAGGATTGGTTCTCAGAGTAGATAATTTTAGGTTAGAAAAAACAGTCAAATACAACGTTTTTCTAGCATTACAATTGATTTGATAAGCTTGGGAGTGTAGAGTACTTACATTTAGGATCTTCAAATTGATATTCTAGATGCATTTTGGGGTCTAATTTTCGTAAAGGAGGTTCAACTAGATAGGTTATAAGTAAAGCAGACTTCAAACTTTTCGAGCCGCGGTTAACCACAAGAAACAAGATAGCGCATATTTTTGAGAGACGAGAAGAAGATGTATTCTTTTCTCTCTCGATAAGGCACACTATCTTGTTTCTTGCGGTTAACCGCGGCTCGAAAAGTTGCAATTCTGAAACAAAGCTTATGTGAAGAACAAATAGAAATACAGAATTCTCTGTCGCAAAAAAATCATCACCTGAAACAATGAGTAGATTTTCGACGAACAAATCTGCCACGAAAGCCCGTATCTGCAACAATTATGGACTGATCTTAACACAAAACCGTTTGAGATGTTTTGCATCGACCTTAGGAGCCGACTTTTTTGACATTTGTGAAACTTATCTTTTTACTTCTCAATCTTCAAATTATACTATATACCGTCCTCTTTAATGCTCGAAACAACGCATAGTTTGAACTACAATCAGGTTAACTCTTGTCCATATCATAGTAGCCAGCGCTCACAACAACGGAACGCAAAGCGATTGCAATCAACGTTCGATGAATCGCGAAAAAAGAGGAGTATCACTATTAGAAGGTCACTGGCAGACAAACAAAAAATCAGAATGAATTATAGAGAATGGAATTGAAGTCAATAAATTAGCGAAAGATCGACGCTCAACTTCAGAATTGCTAACAAAAAAATAAACTGGGCGTAAAGACCATAGTTTTCTTTCAAATGCATTGGAGAAATACAGTCGAAGTTATGCTCGAGAAGTGTTCATTAGTGAGATGGAGTATCGTTTCTTCAGAAAGAAATTCTGAAGTTACATTTGAATTATCTACATTATAATACGGTCACAGCAATATTTTTGACACTGAACAAGTCGCTGGCAAAGACTAAGGATGTGTATTGAAATTTCACTCAAAATAGTCGGCATTTATTCATACGCGTATGTTTCTTGGTTCAATAACAATTTGATTATGCCAGTAAAATGCGAAAACTTTGCTAAAAATACGAATTAAATTTATCGAAAATCATAAGGAAATTTGATTACTTTCAACATTTTATCATAGTGCATTTGAGATGCTGCCACAACTTTTGATGTCCACCAAATGGACAACAGATTGCCACTTTACCTACTTATCTAGCTGTTTTGGTATTTTGCTGTCGGTGCAATTTAGTCTTCTCAATTTGATACTCTTCTCTTTCAATGTTCGAATTGGGTGTTCTTTTTCTCTCAATTAGCGCCATTTTTCTTCTGTTCGCATTATCAAATCACTCACAATTAATCTCTTATCAATTTCTTTTCCATTTCGTTGCAAATGACGGTGTTCTCTTTTCTAAATTCTTCGGTAAAAGATATAAAGTTAGCGGAAATGGGTGCCTTCAAAACACAAATGAAAATATCTAATTCGAAAAATTGTACGTCCAAAAATGGAATTGTTGCTTGAGTTGATAATCTTCTCCGTTCGTAGCTGCAGAAGATATTTTGCAAATCCACTTTACCACAAATCCGCATAAAATGGTTTTAATCAAAAATTTTCCCTCATTCTCGAAATTACTGTGTATGGCTTTTATTTTGACAAGCGAAAATAAGTCATTTACGATGGAAGAAGGGAAGAAATGGACGAGAGAGCGGATGTTTTCGAGAAAGTCGATTTATGCATAGTCCCAAGAAGGCAAGAGACAAGCCAATCTGACCCCGAAAACTTGCTGCTGCTTTTACTTTGAGAACAAAGTTGTTGTCGGGTCGGCCTGATGTCCGTCTGAAGCGTCCTCTAATGGAAGAATGGAGGATACAGGACATGGATGTGAAGAAGATGCAGTTCGATGGAGAACTACGCCAAAAGCCAGGCACTTGAAGGGTGACAGAGAAGACAGGACAAACAATCATCAACTATCAGCATTGAAGTGAAAATTCTTGAATTAGTCTTCAATAAATTACTGCCCTTTGCGGATTGGAAAGGAAATGATAGAAAGAAAACTCAATGAAGCTATGAAATACGTGAGGCTGAAATGATGTTTTCTGTTGACCTCTTTCAAACAAATACTGTCTAGTCCATTAGTCCAAGTTAGAGGATTAAAATATCAGTTCAGATATCAAAATTGCCACTTCTTGTTATCAAGGTAAAGACTAAAACGACTAAGGTGGATGATTAAAATTTCGGCTCGACGAAATCGGTTTTTATCGCTTCAATAATAATAATGAAAAGAGGTCTATTTCTAATAACCACAGCATTGGATATAGGGGATTTTGGGATTACGCGTGAGGCAGCACCAGTCTCCGCAATCTTTAGAATTCAATCCATCCATTCATTCATTCATTGCGGCTCAATTCCTTTCCAGATTTTGCATTTCTGTTTTTTTTGCAGTTATGTGTATGCGTTCTCACGTTCCTTGGCATAGAGAATAAGACATCGTTTTTCATATTGTACATTTTTGTTCCCTCTAGTTTTTCCTCGCTGCTGATGCCCACTATTTCCAAGTCTCGAGGGTTGTTTTTCACAGCGCGTTCCGCCATTCCTCCGCTCTTTTCCCCTATCCCTCCGTTCGTTTAGCCCTCATTTTCTCCATTCAATATTTCAGTTTATTCGACCCATTTGCAAGCCTACAGTATGCTTTACGGGGGACTACTCCCAGCGCTCATTAAATTCACCTATCATTTTCGCTGATCGAAATGCCATTTTCATTTTTCTAATTTCATAGAACGCATTAAAATTGTAGCCAACTCGTTGGTCATTTTGCAATTCGACTAATGGTTTCCACTTTTTTGTAGTGATATTCGAAGAATATCTGTGGGAGGAGTTTCGTTTCCCCCGGTTTTATGAGAAGGAAGCCTTTCAATTTTGCCGATTATTCACTTCACAAACTACACGGGATTACGGTAACTCTCGAAACAACTCCTTGCTCCTATTAGTATCCATTGCAAGAAGCCATTTCTGTTTCAATTCTGCCATATTCTTGATTAGGCAGTTCTGGTGACTATTTTGCTGCTTGTTCACGTTCTGCAAGCTGTTTTTTCATGTGCGCTTTCGCATTTCCACTCGCACTATTTACGTGCTGGCGCCCCTTGTAACTTTCATCTCCATTTCACTGTCTGTCTACCTTATCTGCTTCACTATTTCCACCGTATTTGGCATCTCTATGCCTGAATCTCTCGACTCCGGTTGTTTTTCGCTTGTGCCAATTTTTCGTCTTCGTTCTGTGCTATGTGCGCGTATTTTCGTGCTCAGTCCCCCATCCATCGAATCAGCGGCAGAAGAGAAAAACGAGGCACGAAAAGAACCAACGAGTATCTCAGAAATAAACTCGAAATCGACCAGCGCAGCTGTCTTTTCCCCATCGAGAAGTTCATTTTGTCGATCTTACGCATTATTTGTGAAATTTTATGCAACAGTTCCAATCAAACTGAAAAGAAGTTAGCTGCAAAATAACTGGATCACTCATTGTTTGCATATCTGGTTTCGCAATTCGATGATGTCCACTTCGAATTGCAATTCGTCAAATTCCGTAACTTGTACAGTAATAACAAAATTGAAACTTTTCATACTAATAGTCGCTAGCGGAGTGAGATAGCAGCGGTACGTGAGAGAACTTGTAGCTCTTCTCATTGGCTACCGCAGTTCGTGTGGCGAACGAATGCGCGGAGTTTTTTGTTTTTTTTTTGTAACTCATTAGCAGACCTCTCTCGGTTCCCTGCTTAGGTCTCATCTCCTCGTCTGCATCTCTACTTCGCTCTCGAATATCCCTCAATTCTCGTCATTTCTGGCTCTGTTTTTCATGTCTTGCGCCCACTATCTCCAACACCGGCGCTCTGCTGCACTTTTTCTGCACTTCTGTTTTGTCGACTTCCTCACAGACCCCTATTCTTCTCCACTCATCGACACTTTCCAACTGATTTCACCTCCAAACGACCATTTACATTGTTACCTTCTATTCTCGAGGTTAGCGCAGTCGATGAATTCCTCTGTGATCAATTACCCCCTAGTCGGTGTACCTTTCTAGGAAATCGACTCTACTCCCTCCAATCTTATCATTGCGAAGATAGCGCATATTGGATGAGTTAGCTCATTACACACTGTGTAACTTTCAAAATACTCAACACAATGCGTGAAACTGGCAAGTCTAGACTCCTCTTCATCCACCCACTACCGTAGTTCCACTTTCAATGAATAATTGAGCACCGAATTCAAAGTCTATTTCTTGTGGAAAATTCATAATTTTGCCTACTTCCACATTCATTGCGGTCGAAATTTTCTGCATAATTTACGCACTATCATCATGGAATCGAACGAAACGGTACTCTAGAGTGCTATTTTGGGCTTATTTTATTGCGATCATATGATATTGAGCATACTGGGGTGATAATCTATGAATGGTTTTCTTACTAGTAGCTTTCACTCTATCTGCATTCTTGTTACAGTACCCCTAAAACTAAATTGATGCGCGCATCTTTCCGTGACAGATAGAAGTACAAATCGAATTGGTCGATTCTATGAGTTTCACGATAAATCTAGATTCTGGTCGGAAATCGATCTTCATGGTATTTTGCCCTTCGCGCTTTCGTTTGTTTTTCGCTGTTACTTATATTTTTCATTGCTATTTCCGTTCCTTGCCTCCCTCCCCTCTTCTAGATTGTTTTTCACGTCGTCCGCAGGCTTCCCTTTGAGAGCGCACACACGCTCTGAATTTTCCTTCTCCTCCCCTCTCATAATTAACCCTCGGATCATGAGTACTGTAGTGCATTTGCTTTGACTACTAGAACATCAATCGTTGTTCATTTCTGACAAAGTCGATATTTCTCAATTGAAGTTAGAAATTACTCTAGATTTTTGGATAGATAATGACTAGAAAGATACCACAGACACAACGAATGCGGTTCATGATACTTTTCTAACGGGCAACGGTCACTGCACATCAAATTTTGTGGTGCGCAATGGCATACACCTATCTGGATAAAAAGTTTACATTAACTTTGTTACGAAAGATTGATACTCATTTTCTTGATTTCATTGCTCGTCGTTTGAAACCGTTTTTTTTTTCATTTTTGAGCTCATAATTCCCCGATTAATCGACTAATTTCAAGATCCACGCATGCAGTGAGTGCCTCACCCTGACTTGGAATTTGGATAGCTGGCCAGTTTGAGTCATTGTTGGCTCAGAATACAGCCTTCTCCTACCTCATTGTTTTTTTTTTCCGATCTACCTCATTTTGCATCAATCTACCTCAACTCATTTCTAATTTATTCAACTATCAGTGAATATTTCTTTCTAACAACAACAAAAACAGCAGCCGCTTCAAGGCAGAACAAATTTTTGGACAATCAGTTTCGCATCATCGTATGGTTGATGTGAACGCGTTCTTCCCGCCATCATCCAAAGTCATTCATCATAATTCTTGCTCAACTAATTCGGGTTCCATATCCGGAGATCCCTCGATCATGCCCTCTGCCCATGGCCAGACCGAGCACATTCCCGGTCAGTCGCCCCCAATCGGGCAGGGATACCTCAATTGGTCCATGCTCAATAGCATTTACAGGGTAAGAAGGCCGGCAGACGTTCTTCGAGCTTTTTCTTATGCTCTATTTTGGGAAGAACTCTGCCATCATTATTGAGTTGTTCGAAATTGCAAATTTTAAGATTCCTTCCAAAATCAATTGGTTGTTATTTCCATTCTGAAAAAAAATGATTCATTGACAGCCAGCGCACGTATTTTCCAGACGCAATAATTAAAGATAGAGAAGAAACATTTTCAGCAATCATTTTTTATAGCTAAATGCCTGATAATTTCTGCTCTCTTCCGATGCCATGAGTCTCGCTTTTTGTCTTATCATCAAATCGCAAAGAAAAAATACCTGGAAAGGGCAATAGATTGCATGAATAGATCGATGGGGTGAAAAATGACTGCGATTATTTCATGTTGCAATTTACTCGAGAGAAACTGCATGACGTGATTTGTTGCATTTCTGCAATTTTTAACGTTGGACGAACATTCGGTAGAATTTTCGAAACTCAAGATTCTCCCACAGCTTTTTACAGCCATTTTTTGCCGCTCTTTGCCTATCATTGTCTACACATCTGTCAGACTGAACAGGAAAAACACCTCAGCAGCAGCAGCAGCAGCAGCACCAAAAACTGTTCGCCTCGCGACTCCGCCCCCTTTCTGCTTTGATTTTCCCTGCCTTGGTTTTTCTCTTCCAGACAATTTGTATCTATCACCTCGGCCCCTTCCCCTTCTTTCATCGTCCATTCATTCGCATTCTGGAAAGAATTCGAATAAGATGCGTAGCGATTGATTATTATCGCATCGATTCACTTCACCAGCTATTTTTGCACATTTGACATCATCTCAACCTACTGAAAGGACCTGTAAATATTGTTGCAATTGCACGCAATATTTCATTCTCGGAATTGTGCTACATCGAAATCTAACCGGAAATGTCCCTGAGCGCCGATTCGCTAGCGCATCTGTCATCGTTCGTGCCGATTAGTCTGCATTCATCCTCTACAGGCAGTGCCTCGGTCTTCTCATCTCCTTCCCCGTTTTTCCCATGGCTATTCTCCCCACTATCTTCAGCTACCATCAATTACATCAACATCAGTTCTGCGAGCAAGCTTATTCCTTTGGTAATTTACAATTTTTGCATGTATCTTGAAGTGCTCTCTTAAACTTATTGATTTAATCTGCCTCTTGATCCTTCAACCTTCAAACGTAATTTCTAGAACATCATTTAGGTGTTAATATCTTCACAAAAGACAAAAGTGACTGACCAGTTGAAACTGTATTTTGATTCGCTCAGACACGCACTTTTGATTGTCAGCTGCTTTAGGGTTCTTTTTGTTATCATCTAATTTCACTTCTCCTGCCTGTTTCTATTAGAAATGTTCAGTTTCGGCTGCCTTCTTTGCGCTCTGTTGAAAGTACTGCAAATTTCGAAGAAATCATCATGATATTGTTGCCTTCGGGCAAAATGCAACAACAATTCCCCCAACCGATCTCATTCTTCATATTCATTGTAAAGGGCAAAAGAGAGCAAACCACAGCAGCAGCAGCGATGTTTTTATGTCTTTATGTTGGTCTTTTGTGCTGCCGACGGTCCTTCCATTCTTCTATTACTAACGTAGGCGTCACGTGATAAAGGCTAGGTTCTTTGAACCTGGATGAGGACGTGAGTCTATGAAGGTCGTCAGAATATTCGACATCTCTTTAGGGCGCGTGTATGTTTTGCTTGCGAATGTCCATGAGCATGTAAGAGCGTAGCACATGAAGAGAAGTGAGACGAAAAGGATAAGAAAATAGTGTGGGTGAACACGGAGACGTGGATGATGAAACCGGCGAGAAAAATAGAGAACGCACATCAGAGAGCAGAGATAAAAGGAACGTTCATGCACGTGTGAGTTCGCGAGCAAAATATAAACGCGCTTAGGAGTTTTGTTAAAACTAGAAGATAAAACCTGTGCCGAAGCTGACTCACGAGATTTTCGTGTGCGAACAACGAATAACGGAAAAGCGATAAATGGACGATATCGGATGATGTGAGGGGGAGGCAAAGCGAAGAGAAGCAGAGCAGAAATAGAGAGATGAATGGAGAAAACAACAAGCAAATGGAAATGCCCTCTGTGAAACCGCGCGCGGTTTGCCGAAAGCAAAACACAATCAATGGAAAAGATAGCAAGATAATTGAGAGAGAATGCAATAAATCAACTTGTTAATATGAAAAACGAGTCGAATTTTAGCCGCAAATGATAACGCCCGATGATCCAGTGATCCATAGTCCGCCATCAATTGGAAGTGCTGCTCATGGGAACGGTGGTAGAATCAGACAAAGAAGACTGCTCAAATTCTAGTGTAAGAAATTCTAGGTTATGGGGCATCCTCTCACGACCAGAACAAACGGGGAGAACCATCGGGCAATGGCCCATATTCTGGTAATCCGAAGTCGCCTGAAGCCGGTGCAGAAAGTAGCTCTGAGGCAGTAAGACTGAGAATGTTTGGGGGAATATCAATCATTGAAATTGTTCAGGAGACTCGTCGTCCTCACAAGACCTGTCGAGTTTGCAATGACCACGCAACCGGATACAATTTCAACGTTATCACCTGCGAGTCATGCAAAGCATTCTTCAGGAGGAACGCCCTACGACCAAAGGTATGTTTCTCTGTCTGTGAGAGATAGCGAAAGCACAGTAATCGGGAAATGAGAATTTCATTGTCAGCTACCTTCGCGTCAAAGTGACAATCTTAAAGTCATTTTTCTACACTGCAAGATACAACCAAGGAAATTCCAAAATGCATCGGTCTAGCATAAGACGTCGGGTGCAAAAACTTGTCTTCTGATATGAAAATTGTAACACAATTTCGCTATCATTTCTCCATTGAGTTATCAGTTTTTAACCGTCTGCTTCTGACTTTTTCATGGCCATTCAGGTGAAATTTTTAGCTGAATTTGTACAGCGACATTTACGAAAAAGTTCGCAGAAATACACGTTGCAATTTTTAGATGATGATGATGATGCAAAAATCTATGCGTTCGGCAAATAATACAAAAATTGCTACGAATTTCCCAAGTCTTTTCTCCGAATTCTGAACATTTCTACTTAGAAATTTCGCAGTCGAGCAACTGCAAACATCTTCAAGGGATTAAATAAACTCAAATAGAAATTCAGGAATTCAAATGCCCATATTCGGATGACTGCGCTATCAATTCCGTCTCACGAAGATTCTGTCAGAAATGTCGACTTCGCAAGTGCTTCGCTGTATGTTCGAAGACGAAACCAAGATATTGATCGAAATTTTCTAGGTTGGCATGAAGAAGGAGTGGATTCTGAACGAAGAACAATTGCGTCGACGCAAGAACTCTCGACTTAACAACTTGGGGAGTCAGCAGAGGAAGTCATCGATTCCACCACAACAGTCACCTCCGTCGATCAGCAACATGCACCTCGGCACACAGTCCGCTGCTATTGTAAGATTCATGCTGCAAACGTGAACTTGAAAATCGCCAAGCCTTTAAGAGTAGAAAGATTTCTCTAGGCATTAAATTTAAAAATGTTACGACTCGGGGTGTTCAGAATTCTGATTCTGAAGTTTTCAAAATTGAAATTTCTAACAGTTCTACAATGGCTTGTTAGTCTGATAGGTTGAAATATCCAAGCAGCCATTGAAATTTCACTTAAATTCATTTACATTTAGGAGTTGGTTCGCCAGCAACAGGCTCTGGCCAAATCCATGGCTGGCTCATCGACCCTCGAACCTAAGCCGCTGCGTCTCTTCATCAACAACCCGAGAAACTCCAATTCAACAACCACTCCTTCGCCTCTTCTCACTCCACCTACTCATTCGGTTTGAGGCTGATCTTGAAACTCAAATGAATTTTCCGGTTTCAGTACCAAATGCTAAGTCCAAGCAATTCTTTTTCCACCGACTCTTCTTTGTTGTCGAGAGTTTCATCCATCGAAAAAGCCACTCCCGATTCTGTCAGCTCTGTAAGACGAAAGTAGTCGAGTTCCAAAATGAAGTATAATTTAGTGTGACATCTCGCCACATCTACAGAAAATCAGACTAGCAAGCAACTCCTCAACTCCATCTATTCAGACACCAACGACGCCTGTTGAAATAGGAGATACGGTACATTCTGCAGAAAACTTTGCTTTTTCTACCGAAAGGTTTAGGTCATGCTATCGAAGGATGAGTATCGTCACTTACTGAGCCAAATTCCACGCAATTCCGGCATTGATCCATTGGTTAAGCGCAATTCCATCTCGATCGACCCACTTCAGCAGCAAACTTCACCTTCGATGACAAACTCGGTCGAAATGCATTCGCCAACTGGAATACCAACTTCATCGTTGATGACACCGCAGGCGCAGACCCAGCAATTGCCATCGGTGTTGCCATCGTCGCCTGACTATTCTCTGACTGGCATCAACATCTCTCCAGAGAGATTCAAGAACTACACTGAATTGAGATGCTACAACAACCAAGCAGATGCAGTCATGCAAAGTCCTCCGAATGGTAAGAGACCTTCGCAACGTCATACAATCAGAAGTGGACAAAACTGTTTGTCATCTTAGGATTTTTAAACCTTTTTCTTGGACTTTGACTTTGATGATATCTTGGCAAATTGAATCAGCTTTTGAAATGCTAAAAATTCATTGGACACCCTTAAAGATGATACGATACTGAACGGCATTATCGATTTGGTCTTGTGATAGAGACAGAGACGTTCGCTGCTGTATTTTAATTTCGATAAATAGATATCAAAAATGATTAATGCCGATGCATTTTCCCGCGAGGCCGTCGGTTCTTTTTCCGTTAAATTAGTTGCAATACTTCTATGAAATAGTATACGCGAAAACTGGTCTATTAGGCGTTCATCTAGTCGTCAATTTCATTCCATCAACTTATTAATTTTCTCCATCAGCAGTCTATCCAGTATGGTCTTTATAAGCATCTTTCCTCATTGACTTCAAACGACTGTCTCGGAACTGAATTTTTCTGGAAAGAAAAAAGAAACTGCCAAGAAAGATTAGATTGAAAACTTGTTGCAATTACAATTGATACTGACCAAATGAAAAATAATCTACGAAAACTTGAAGAATCGTTCAAAATCACGTAATGTAACGGATTTAGATACTCTCACTCAACTCACTGGAAGATCTCAAGGACCAGCGAACCCAATCCAACCAGGCAACAGTTTCGAGCAGGGCTTCAAGTCAGCGATTAAAATAGTTAATTTTAATGGCTTAAAAATTTTCAGTCCTCGCATAGAACACAACATTATGACAGAATTGGTCATTCCAGTCGAAGAAGCCTATCAGACGAAACTCGATCACTTGCACAGAGAGGTTGCTCTTTCAAAGAGAAATCCAGCATTTGCCTCCAATTTAGGCCTACATTAGACACGGAGAGATGCTTCGAGACCAGAAAGAAGCCTTGGAACATCATATCACAATGGTCAGGCTCGATCGAGAATTCCTGTCTGACACGACAAAACCACTGACAGAAGCTGGTGTACAAGCTAATCCTGAATCGTCCACGAAGATGCCAGAGGAGAAGATCTTCATTGGAACTTACCAGAATATGAGTCTGGATGATACCATGAAGCTGAATGCAATGGAATCTGCATTTCTGGACATGGAAGAGGAGGATGTCGATGACAGCAAGCAGAGCTTGGAGTCCCTTCAGAAGGTATCGCGAATTCGAAAGAAGTCAAGTTCTGCAATTTTGCCATGCCTTGTGAAAGACTTGTTGAGAGATACGCTTTGTATAGGAAAAAATAAAAATATCATAGGGAAAGAGCTGACTAGATCCTGCAGTATTTGCAACACTTCACATTTTTCGAAGGCCGAAGTCGTGATAAAATTATTTTTTCCATTTAATGCCAAGAAAATTCGTACGTTTCAGAAAGAGAAGAATGCGAACGACGTGCTCAACATCATGGATATCACAATGAGACGAATCGTGAAAATGACCAAGCGCCTTCCAGGCTTTAACAATATCTCGCAAGACGGCAAGTACACCATTCTGAAAGGTAAGGCAGAGAGTGAATTTAGTTGATTAGAAGTTGTCAAACTTAGGCAACATGACGGAGTTGCTGACTGTTCGCGGACTGACTCGCTACAATCCGTACCTGCGAGGATGGGTAGCAAAGACGGCGACGACAGTGACGACAATTCCGTTCGATATGTTCGACATGCTCAATGGAAAAGTCAACGAGAGTCAGAAACAGAAGACCATGAAGTTTGTCTAGAAGGTTCTTGCAAAAATTCAGTCCGTCTTTAGATTCTTTATGCTCTTCACTGAGGAACTCCGAAATGATCGAATTCTCACAAATTTGCTGCTCGTGCTCGCCCTCTTCAACTATATGAAGCACTACGACAAACTTACACAGCAAGATCACTACATGTTGGAGTTTTGGCGAAATAAATACTGGGCTTTGCTCGAAGCGTAAGTGTAGAAAATTACTATCTAAAGTTTACAGGGTTTGCTAAAGTTGGTGTCAGATTTCAATTATTTGACAAAAAATTTGAAGTTTTTGCTGAAATCTACTACTTTTTCAAGAAAAAAAATGAAATTAAAAACTTTCAACAATCAAATAAACTGGTAAAACATTCTATGATGAAGATGGTTTCTAAATTTTAAAGAAATTCTATCATTTTTCATAGTGAACACGTAGAAATTTAATTTGCTAACTTTTGCTTGCCACTGTATATGAAAATTCATCATGAGTTTTCAGGTATCTGAAGTCGGAATATGAGACGAGAATGGATCAAATCTTCGCCATCATGAAAGAGGCCACGATGCAGCTGGTCGACATTTCTCTTCAATGTGGCGATCTCTTCCGGGGAATAATCAACCCGAAGAAGGTCGAACCGTTGCCTCTCGAGATCTACAATCTCACGGATGAAAAAGTACCGGAAGACGAACAGTGACATTCTTGCCTAGAGCCTACAAAATGTGTTCAGTATTTGGATTAAGCCAGAAATGTTTTTATCGATCGATCTGAAAATTTTTCGAAGGTTCGAAAGCTAGTTTCGAAATAAGAAGCCTTCTGAAAATCCAATATTTTCATTTTAACGAATGATTTTGATAATTTATTGATTCGGTTTCCACTTTAGTCATAGTTGCAGTTTATTTGAAAGCTTTTTAGTCGTAGTTGATTATTCTTAAGCATCGATTCGTTACAACTTCAATGTAAGAGTCATTTTCGCTCGAGAATGTCGAACACTGAAAATTGAGAGAATTTTGCAGGTAGAAATTATATCTGACAGATTTTCATTTCCGTTTCTTGAAGTTTCGGCGAATCGATCACGGTGATGTATGGCATTACTTATTCATCATAAATTACTCGTTCGATCATGCTGATTAGTACGCACGTCTTTAAAAGATGTGCTATCAAACTCACACAGGAAAAACAACTTACGAACATCACGTCTTCATGTGGAGTAATTGATATTTCAATCAGCACGATTTTCTTTCACATCTATTGTATTTTATTTTTACCGTCTGCTCATAGCAGAGCCCGAATTCGTGAGTTTCTGCTAGAATTTTTATCCCGAACTAAGCACTTTCTTTCATGATTGCAGAAGTTCACCATTACCAAATTTCTTTTTGTTCATCCGTCCATCATCCCTGTGCTACACCAATATCTAACAACCGCTATCTTACCTCTACTCCTATACAACCATAAGACCTTTAATCGACCATCACTTGCGATCTGCACGATAATACGGGCCCGTATATTTAGAATTGTATCATTTTCATGTTGGAGTTTTATGGGTCCGCTTGCCTCGTCTTCAAGCGATTTGTGATGCGTGTAGTTTTCATTTTCAACTAAAAAACTTGAAAAATCCCAAAAAGAATAATGTTCACCTGCATATTTTAGCAGACTAAATTTTCGAATGAAGAAAATTTTTATTTGCATTGCGTTTTTGCTTCTAAAGTAATACAGTTGTAAACTTTCCTGAAACGGTGATTTTTATTATATTGACCGATGATTTTTTCTATTATTTTTGCATTATTCTCTAGTTGTTATACGAATTTTGGTGAATCGCAGAATATTCATTTCATATGTTCTGGGGTTTCAGTCGTATGTTTCTGTAAATTTGCAAAATCGTCGAGGTTTTTCTTGTAAAATCGCAGAAACGTCGACATTTTACTCGGTGAAAGTGTTTGTATTTTTGTTTTGTTTATTTTTGCTATGAAATTTTCATATATCCACATCACATTTGACTATCTCTATTCTCATGCTTACCTGACCCGATTAAATTTATACAACCGTTCTACCTCCGCTGCAGAAAACGTGTAAGCGGAAATCCTTCAATTCGGCGTAACTCATCTTTATGCTATCTATTCAATTCAATATTCAACGACGTTGTATTCGGTATTCATTTGTATTTGACTTGATTTGTTGCTTCTATTCATTATTTTCTCGCTGCGTATATGGAATTATGTATCTTGTGGTGTAATAGTCGCATATTTGCAAGAATTTTGTTTGATAATAAAGCTTCTACTGTTTTTCAGGTTTGTACTGAATGTAGAATTGTAGTTTTCAAAAAAGTTTATTTAAAATGGAAGATGTTCAAAATTTTAAAAATCATCGAAGTCGGAAATTTAAAATTCGAAAAAAAATCGACGGCAACTCGGAAATGCCGCAACGTCGTAACTTGAGAAAATATTGCAGAGATCATGCAGCGCTATATAACCTCTGCACAACCTGGGCTTGGACTCAAGTTCAACTTATAATCCTTGTAAGTGACTAAAAGGCTTGTAAGCTATGTTGTAAATTGCCCAATTTACTATGGAAAATTCACTTGCAAGGGTTGTAAATTTTTAACTTACAAGAGATGTAAGTTGAACTCGAGTCCAAGCCCTGCAATATTTTTCCGAGTATAAAGAGCTCCTTTCTTCGGGTGTAAACGTAGGACGTTTCGAAGGCATAAGGTTTATAAAGTCGTGAGCCTTGATTTTCTTTCAATCCTCAACGTACTTTCTTGAATTTTCGTTAATTATCCTAATTATTTCGACGATTTCAGTCTGACGATGGCGTCAATAAACGACATTGATGAAGAAAACCCAAACGTGACGCAGAAGAACAAACAGCTTTTCGGAATTTTCAAGGTTGGTTGAAAATGTCTCGAGGTCTATTTTAAAATGATTTTCATGAACTTCTTTTCAAATTTTCCGAAGAAGAACATTGATATTTGCCAAGTGCTCTCTGGCGAAATGAACAGCACCTACTGATACTTGAACTTTCAAACAATTTTATTGAAAATCAACGTATTTTGACAAAACTTTGAAAATTCGCTTTTGGTGTGATTTGTCCTGTGATTTTCTGAAAGGGCATGATTAAGTACCAAGAACTTTCTGAGCAAAATGAGCAACGTCTTCGAATATTCAGTTTCCCGAATAAATGTTGAAAAATCAGCTCATTTTCTCGAACATTTTGACAATATCGAAATTAATAACCCCGAAAATTCAACTTTCGTTTCGAGGGTTATTTTGGGATTTATTGAAGGAGCATCAACACCTTTAACGAAATTTTGCTGGGCAAATCTAATCTAGAGTATTTCTGATTGTATATTTTCCAAAAAAATTTCACGGAATCATTCTTTTCACGAAAATTTTAGAAAAGAACTGAATTCAGGACCCCGAGCCAGGTCTGACGATCGGCGCGATTTCGATGTTCGCGACATTCATGATGACGAACATGTTCGTGTACGGCTTGACTGGCAAGGCCAAACTCGCCTATCTCGTCAGCATTGGGACCATTCCTCTCACCACTGGACTCAATATTATTGTGAGTTTTTTGGACAGTCATAATAAAATAAACAACTTTCGAAATAATTTAAACTAGGAGTGCTCGGAATTTAAATTTTGAAACATTCGGACACACCCCTTCCTTCACTTGCAAAATCCATTCATCTGATAAAATCGTAAATGCTTGGTGAATTTCAAAACGAATCCAGGCAAGACTTAGGCCAACTTCTTCGTGCAGAAGTTTTCCGAGCTAAATATTCCGCTAAAATTTAGCGAGCCCCTCACTTTTAATTTAACTTTTCGTCTGAATGTCTGCCTAGGTCTTACCAGAAATTGCCACAGACTGATTTGACGTGTTCTTGTAATTCTGGATATTCTCTTTTTTCAAAAATAAAAATAAAAACGTTTCGCCAATATTCTCCTGAAACGCTAGTGGAATAGCGTTGAAAATCCATGTTCAATGAAATGGTCAAACAATTGTTTCCTTCAGGACCAACAACAAGACTACGAGAAGTGGAAGGAGCTGCGAGCATTTCGATCAAAAAGTTTGAGTTTCGTTCAAAGTTTCAAAAGTAATATATTTTTCAGGCATTCCCGAGCGGTTTCAGCCCTACAGATGCAAGTACGACTGGACGGAGTTCGAGAAGCGGGAATTGCTAAGGAAGGCACAGGAAGCGGCCAGCAAACCGGACGAGGAATAATGAAAGAGACCGATAAGATTAAAAATACAAGCTTTGCGCTGAATACCCTTAAATTATTTGTCTTTCCTCAAAGGCTCAACTTTACTTTTTATGAAAAAGACTTTCTTTTCATTTCGGTATTCCGCAAATGCCTGATTCCAAACAATTACTATTTGAGAGCAAGTAGTTTATTTGAATCACCATGCTTCTCAAAATGTTCATAGCGATTAGGCTAGGCAATTTTCTTGTTAATCTGTTGATAGTTTTGTTGAAACGATGTTTTACACGACAAAATTCGGGTCAGATTGATTTGTATCCAATTAGCGATAAATTTATTTTACTGGAAAAATAAAAATCTTCACGATTTGGATAGATTGATTGGCATAATTGCACTCACGTTTCATGATGCTGTACACTGATTTAGTTAGCATTTTATCAAAGCTTTCTGAATAGTGGCATGTGTTATACCCACCTGAACTAAACTATTAGATAATTTGAGACTTCCAAGATCAACATTCTTTTGATCTGAAAATGCTTCATGGGCTTGTTTGCATTCCAATTCATATGATGTTATGCGCAGGCTATACCAGTTAGGCTTATCACAAAACTCTAAAGCATGGTCACGCTCACTTTTTCTTAGGTCTCGAATAGCACTTTCTGCATATAAGTTGCTTCGTTTTAGAAAAGCTTCTACATGTTCGATTCCAATTTACAGAATAGTGTTCTGATATTTTTATTTAATGAGTTTCACTGTACACACATGGCAATTCACGCCTACTTGCACTATAGACCCTCACAAATCGCAATTTAACCCTTTTTTATGGATGCGTCAAGTCTATTTTTTTGCAGACCTGATTCCTCCATTTAGCTTCTTTTTCCTGCCTATGCTGAGGTTTATTTGGTTGCGCCGCGCGCAAAAAGAAAAGCAGCTACGGGGAGAGAAATATAGGTGCGTTGGGTTTAGTTTAGACGTGCAGCTCACGCCTTGAGATGGCTAGATTGCAGCCCGGCCTGTGAGATGCATCGAAATGACAGTCGTCGACACATCGAGGATCTCCTCATAGTTTGCCCTGAAAATCCATCCCGCGACATTTCGTCTGGCCTGGACTTTTTCTGATTCGAACCCCCTCCAAACAAGCTATCGGCTCACTTACGAATGATGGTAGCTGGATCAGATTGGCGTAAAATTGCTGCCTTGAAGTTTTTATCGGTTATGATTGGTAATTTTTGTTTCGTTTGATTTTGTGCTTTATTTTTGTCTGGTAGGTTTATCGTGTGCTAGTATGTATGCACCCAGAAGACAACACGTCCTTCCACTACCGTATGCGAGAGGCTCACCGATACGTAAGCGTTGCTTTTTATTTGTTAGGTCTGATTTATTTTCAGCAAGTCGTAAGACCATTTCATTGGATGCCAATAGACCCTTGCCTTGCTGTAAGGACGAATCTGGAGGCTCGATTTGTCGAGCTATGAAAGCAAACGACTTGAAAGAGTTTTCGAAGAAGTAACCTTCTCTTTTGTATTAGTTTACTGGAATTTTAATTCAGATGTGCTACCGAACCCGATTTTTCTTTGGTTGTTTGTTGTAAGGCATGCAGTGAATCTGGCGATAGTTATCGAGATAGAGCCCATAAGTAGGATTCACGATATTCCAAACTCTTCGAACTTCCGTTGTTTTAGATTCTTCTCACAAGGAAATAGTACGAACTGCTTTGACAGAATGTCTTCGGCGTACTGCAGTAAATTCGAGAAAAACGCTGATGCATGGAGTGCGGGACGGTAAATTTTTGACAGATCCCACTTTACAAACCACTTTATTCAAATACATATTCTCAAAGTCTCCGATTTTTATAGATGGTCATGCCACACCTCTCATTTCCGCCTGGCATTCCGAGTGTGTCGACAGACCTGCGGATTTTGCTCTTTGGACTGGAAAAATGCACCTGATCCGACAAAGTGCATTTAGAAAATGTTTACTCTTTCTGTCCTTACCATTTATTGTCCTTGGAAGTAAGCAGTTTCGAGTTACGTTAATGTTCTAGCTGTGCTAGTTGTATGTAGATGAAATAAATTAAAGTATGCTGCAAGTTTTATGAACTAACAAAAACAACAATAATTCTCTGTACTCTCAAAGGTAAGATTCATTGGATCCTGAACTCTTTAGCCAAATCCTTTATGTCTGTATCTAACAGCCAATTGTGTGTTCCACCGTATTTCAGCTGCAAAAGTCGATCTCGCCACGTTGACTTCTTTGTTCGACATGACTGAATGGCCACATTTCTGTATTCAATCTTTTCGCAAATTATTCCTACCTTTTGGGCATTTTCGAGTGTGTAGTGAATGATGGAAAAGTTACAGAACCCTAAAATGCTTGAATCGTCAAGACAATAGTGGCTTGAGCAAATGAATTTTGACTGAATTTCTTACCGCATGATTCTCGACATGCTCTGAATGCTATTTGGGGATTCTCTCCGTCGCTAAATATTGTTATTTCAGAGGTTGCTGAGTTTGACAATGTATATATATAGCTCACCACGACCATGATCTTGGTTCGAAGATATCGGTCGAATTCACGTATCTGTCACAAAATTGCTTTCCGTATCGGTCGAAGCAGTGTTCGGACACAAGTGATCTTGCGACCAAGTCATAAGCCATCGACATTCCTGGTCGGTTGCAAGTCGAACAGCATTGCACCAATCTGATATTTAACGTTTTCTTACAAACTGAGGGAAGGTCATTCAAGATTACCGAAATTCAGCATTCGTGTTGCATTTTCGGACAAATAACCGACTGTTCGATTTGTAAAGCCTTTGACAGGCTGGAGTGCCCAAATGGTCTCTGCAGCAGGGCGGCTGAGTGCTGTACGTCAATGTGTTGTCGATGACTAAAAATATGAGATCATGCAAAAATAATTCTTTTTCACTTACCACTGTTGATGAACAATAAAACCGAATAAATACGCATGAGAGTCGAATTTTCGAATCAAGTGATGAAAGCCAGAGGCTTTGAGCGTTTTCCGCAGATGGCAATGCTCGACAGACTGGCGGCAGGACGACGAACGGCGGAATTGCCACCCGACCGGCATTTCGCTTATATAGCAGCTGTCAAATCGAGGACGCCGTGCCCGTCGCCGGGGGCACAAAGAGGATCGCTGCTTGTTGTATAAGGAAATGCGCCAAGGCCTAGACAAGCATCGAACACGACAAACCGGCAGAAAAAACCTGCGAGTCGGGAAAAAAAATCGTCGGATGAGGAGAGTTCCGTGCAAAAAGCTATCCATATAATAAAACAAGATTATCTGGTCATTGTACCATGAAGTCCACGGACCTTAACTATGTTGTTCAGAAGGAAAATTTGTGTTGCATTAGCCAAGGCTATGATGAGCCTTGCAAGTTATCTTTGTAAATCGGCTTTCTACCAACGGTTCCAATTAGCCAAATCGCCATCGTCTCATTAGACTGTTGACAGATCCATCCTGCTGCAAGCAATAAAATCTCGCGCGTCTCAGCCTCAGCGTGTGGAAGATGTTATATTTGGATAAGCAAATAGATTGAGAGAAATTAGAAGGAATATGATGCGGGAGAGATGCAGAGACAAGTCATTGCATGAAATGGATGAAACAATCGAATATTCGACTATTATTGCTGTGAACACAAGTCTAAAAACCCTCCTTTTGCATGATACTCAAAGCCTGGCTTCTAGTCACTTTATCGATTGGATTCGTCAGAGGGTGTGCTGACGTTCTCTTCGTCGTAGATACTTCGAATTCTAAGGTACCTTATCTTTTAGAAATTAACAACATTATTGGAATCTTCGGAAGTTTAAAAAGTTTTTAACTCGGACTCGCTAGTAAAAGTTGAGTTTGATCTTTAGGCGAGGATGCATGAAATTATAAATATTGAAAACTCGAGAGGAAACTTGCTAGAAGGGTTGCACTTTTTCCCGATGGAATGACAATGAAATAGCATTAATCAAAATGTATAATGTTTTGAAAAGTGCAACCATGCAATCTTTCGAGGAAACTAGGACAAAAATTCCTAAAATTAAAATGGGAATTTGGCCAGTCCTGTTTCACAGTCAACTCTGAAAGTCATGCTGACTTTATCGAAAGTTTTCCAATATAGATCTTTCAGAATATCAAAAATGCGATAGAAACGGCACAAGGGTTAGATTCTCAAATTTTGTTATCAACTATCGTTGAAAATACCGGGTTCCATGAACGAGTTGGCATGCAAGTACGTGGTTTGCTAATTATCGTGCCAAAAACTTTGTTTAGGATAAAAATGACGCTATTCTTTTGCTACAACACGTGAAAGGTGAATTTGAGCTGATGCTCGATGCAGTCACATATGAAATAGCCGGACTTCGGAGTAAAAAAGTTGAGAATGTTACTCTAAATGAGTCTTGTTTCAGATCACGAATCACTCATCATTCTGATATTCACTGATCGAAAGATCAGCAAGAATTTTACGGAAATTTGGCATGAGAACAAAGCCAGTGACAAGGTCTATGCTTTCAGAGTCGGTAGTAAGGAATCAAAGTTAGGAAGTTCTGCATTCTTTCTCAGGGTTCAAAGTTTTAGAGACATGGCTCAAAATGAGTTGTTCTTGAGATTGACAAAATGCAAAGCTGACAAAGAAGGATCGAAGACAAGGGAGCAGGGCACAATCAATGCTCTTCGAAATTTGAATGCTCAAAACACCCGAGATCTAATTCAAACTACGACGCTTAGAGCCAATATTCAAAAAACTCGAACAGCGACTCAATCAACGAGCAAACCCAGGTGAATTTATCCGTTGACCTTTTCGAAATTCCATTTTTCAGTACTGAATTCATAACCATCTCATCCTCTCGATTGACAACGCCCACTAGAGATCCGTTTGCAACGACAAGCAGAACTACGAGAGAAATGACATCAACACCAAATCCTTTCATTCTAAGTTCAATCATCACCACACCAATAATTCCTACGGTGCCAACTGCAGGCCTACATGTTTTTACCAAAAAGTCGACGAAATCAACCCCACCACATCCTACACTGGTCAGGTTTACAAAGGATCGAATAACTACCGCCCTGCCTCCACAATCGCTGAATAGTCTTCCAAACTCGGGAATTTCGAGACATTTTATTACTACTGAAAAACCTTCGATCGCATCCGAAATCAAGCAATTGAATATAGACGAGGCAGCTGTTGAATTATCACATATTCGATCTAAGGAGAATTCTTTCATACAATCAACTGGTGACAATGAAAGACCAAGAACTCATGAGCGAATCAAATTATTCCAACCGACAACGCAGATTCCAATACAATCAACTGAACGAATATTGACTCGTCTCGCTGAAAGCCCGATCACAAAAACGACTTCTCGAAGATTCGTCCAGACAATAGTCAAGCATTCAAATAACCTAATCGAAGAATTGGTGGACCAGGCATCCACTAGGAGGTCTAGTCTTTCAACCTTGAACTTCGTTGTGCATGCTACAATCAAACCAGCAG
The DNA here is from genome assembly GCA_964036155.1 of Diploscapter coronatus. Classification (NCBI taxonomy): domain Eukaryota; kingdom Metazoa; phylum Nematoda; class Chromadorea; order Rhabditida; family Rhabditidae; genus Diploscapter; species Diploscapter coronatus. The sequence continues at coordinate 82,469,754 of OZ038422.1, read as the reverse complement.
TACAATCATCTACTTCAACATCAGAGGACTCCGATCAGCTCATATCGAGAACACCTTCTCGCTTTATCCAAAAACCTATCGCTCAAAACAATTTAGAGTCGACATCGACATCTAAACCAATCAAAGTTATATTTGCTCATTCAACGATCAAGCCTTCTCACGAATCATCTACTCGCAGATTTATCGAAAAGCCTGAGAAGAAACTGATACTGGAAAATGTGGATGATGTGGAACTTGAATTTCCTGTCAAGCATCCAGCGAAGACTATTTCGACATCTCAAATTAAAATGGGTCCATTGCGAAACCAAATTGTTCGCATTAAAACTACTGAAAAAGCGGAAGTGAAACCTACCATTCGACCTCATACAGTCCATGAAGTGATAAAGTCTTCTACTCCTTCTACCACTTCGAGATCACTTGTACGTCAAACGACGTTGCCGCCTATTCAATCGACTACAAAGTTATTCGAAAAACCACGAAAATTATCGGCCAGTCAGGATATTAAGTCTGAAGCTGTATCAGGAAGAATACTGTTCCAGTCTACAGCACAAACCCCCATTATTTCAACAACAGCAAACAGTCATATTTTTACTTTGACAAAGCGTACAACAACCCCGCGTCCTTTAACACCAACTAGAATATTCCAGACTACCACAGCTAGGTACTATGCTATGAATGAAATATTTAAAGTTGGAAGGAAAAATTCTTTAGCCCGGCGAAAAAATCAACGACACCAGTCAATATCTTCAAGAAGTTCAAGATGTTCAACCCTGAATTAGCTTTGAATGAAGTATCAACTTTAAAGCCTACTTTCACAAGGTTTCTCTCATTTTCTTTTCCTCTATAATGGGAATTTTAGAAGTCCATCCTTCCAACGACAGTCGCAAACTATCAAAGCTGGAGTCCCATTGAATTCTCAAGCTTCAAGTAAGAAGCCATTTGTTCGAGGTTCTTCATCCGACTGCAATCTCGATGTTATATTCTTGGTTGACTTTTCTCAAGGAACAGGCGACAAAAGTCCTCGGTAATAATTACTACTTCTTTCTGTTCACGATATTAATGGTACATGAAGTTTCAATTTTGAATTTGTGAAACATGAAAATTCGGAGAAAGAAATCACTACGGATTGGGCTTTGTACAATATTTTTAAAGAGATAAATTTCGGGTTCACTTCGATTTGATTCAATTCTCGCCTTCGTTCAACAACCCTGCTCAATGCCGAAGATTGTTAAATTTCATTCGGAACTTTAATTTTGACTCACAGACTTTAACTTGGAGTTCAAATTGATTTGGAAAAATTTGAATGAAACGCAATTGAAGTTGCTATCGAGAAAATTCGGAGAACTAGTCCATTTGAAGTTGAGATTTCGACCTCATTTTGAACGAAATGGTTTTGAATTTATTGTAGAAGTTCATTACAGATAAAGTAGTCGATATTTAAACAGCTCAGTAAACTCTGTTGATATTCTAAAATTTAGCTATCTTGAAATTGCTGCCTCTGCTGTCGATCAAATGCCTTTAGAGGAGCGTGGCGTGAGAGTCGGGCTGATGAAGTATTCGGCTCACCCTGATGTCCTTGTGAAGTTGAAAGATGGCCAGAACAAGGATGATGTTATCAAGTGCCTCATCTTGACGTTCATTCAATATTTCATGAGATTAAGGGAGATGCTGAAATCTCGACAGGCTGGAGGAACTACGAAGTCTGGTGAAGCTATCAACGTTGCAGCGAAACAATTTACTGAGCGTGGCAGAAGAAAGACGCTTGTTCTGTTTACCGATGGATATTCCCAAGTAGATTTCTAGAATATTCTAACTTATCCAGTCTTGAAATTAGGATGATGTTTCATTAGCAGCTATGGAAGCTAAGAGAAGCGGTATTCGAATCGTCGTGGTTACTGTTGAAGACGATAGAATACCTGCCGACTCTGTTCAACTCAAGATGATCGCAAGTAGTCCAGATGTGAGTCACTGCGATCATTGGACTTTCATTGTTTGGATTTTAGGCTCTACTCGCTTCACCCAAAGGCTCTGAACTTCGAAATCTAATCATCAACCCATTCTGCCGGAATTAATCCCCCATATAAAATGAATTATAATAATTTATTATTCGATAGCATAAATCATATAATAAAGTCGATATATGAAATCCGAAGCCTTCGCTGGCCTATCTCTTGCTCATCGCACGATATTTCTTCCATTTCCTACATCCTTCCGACCTCTCGCATAAATCGTTCCACTTTTTACGTGCCTCAATATCGAAAGTGTAACAGTTGGCAGAAGAAGAAGAAGGGATATTGGGAGTATTTTTTGTGTCTCGATCTCAGACAGCTCGATAAAAAATCGCTGATCCTAATGATGAGAGATAGGAAAGGGGTTATCTCTTTGGATATCTGGAGATTGTGCTCTCCAAAGAAAACGACCCAGGATGTGCTACTAGGATTTCCTATCCACTCTCCCTCCCTTGTTCTGACCCGCCCTCTGGCTTTTCCAGTGGCTCTCAACAATCACAGGCCATCATCCCCATATCACTAATGCATAGTATCGCCTTTCACTCACAATCTCACAACAATTTGTCATAACAATGTGTGTAGAATGTTTTTTCCCTCTAGTACATATTTTGAGATCGATTTTTCCAGAAGCGGATTGTTTTTGGAAATTTTCAACATTGTTCCGCTATTCTTGTGCGTCTTTCTCTCGAATTTTCCCTAAATACCTTGGACTATAAAGTCATTTTCTATCATTTAGCTGGCAGAGGGTGTTGATAAAAGTGCAGAAAAAAAGTTTGCATTGAATTGATCCTTCCTTCCATCATGACATTTTTCATTTGTGCGTAACCCCAGCCTTTAAATACTTTATAAATTAGATGGAATTAGTGTCGAACATGAGTTATATGCATATTCGACATATTCGAACATCATATCAGCAGAATGTTGGCGAATTCCTCCAATCTCCGCCCCCCCCCTAACATTGTCTTGTCGCATTGCTGTTTGTGGTTGCTGCTGACTGACCGGCCAAGAGAAGTGGGAAAATGACCTTTCTCTGTCTTTCTCTGCAGCATCTCAGATATGCACTGTCTCTAGCTCATCATATCTCTGTCGAGATAATACGGCACATAGACACAATCGAATCGATGTATTGTGTCAAACCCAACACTTTCTCGGCAGAATTTTGCACTTCATTTAATTCATTTTTATCGACCATAAAGTGATTTTGCCCTATGAGATCTATTAGATTTGATTGATTTGAAAGAATAACATTTCACCTTCGATTATTCCGATTACCTTATGATAAGCTGATAATTAGGACTGCAATCAGTTGTTAAGTGATTATTAGATGGTTAATGCGACGGCCGGTCGCCCTTATATCGACGGTCGAAACGACGCTTCCTTTCGGTTGAATGATTCAGAATCTCTTCATCTCTCGCGTATCTCATTTTCGGCACTATTTCGTCCTGATGCTTCTAACACATTGTCTCTATGCAAGGACTGTGTATCGCGCGCATGTTAAGAAAACTTTACGAATCAACATTTTCTGCGCAGTTTTTCAAATGTAACATGCAGTGCCATCCTAAATTTGTGTTCTTTTTGAATTTCATGAGATTGACTAAACTGATCTAAAATTTTGACATAAGATTCATATCTTCCTTCATGAATCATGATCAATATTCGTCTTCGTTATTATGACTATCTTCAGAATTTGTTTCGAATAAAATAATTTTTCGATCAATTAATTTCTGATAGTTATGTTTCCTTAACCCATAACGCGCGTGGTGTCTTTTTGCTCGGTAATCTCAGAATTCCGCTACTCTCCGATCGCGTCCAGATGGTGCTCATATACTTGCCGTTTTTCCTCCTTCCATCCACTCACTATTTCTAGCCGAATCTTTTTCTCTCATTAAATAAAGAGATGGAGTAAATTTTCCGTTTCCTCAAATTTTGGTGGCCCCACAACACGCAGCTGCGCGAATCAAAACTTCCTCTGTAGCGATTGGATAAAGTATGAAAAACACCTTTCGAATTTTCAGTTCATTAAATTTACGAACTCACTTCATTGTTTTTAATTCAGGCATCTACAATTTCGATTTTATTAACTGCTGAAACAGAGTGTCAGAGTTTACGCTAAAATGTGTCGTTCTCCTTGGAATTTTCATACTTTAATTTGTCACTTTTTTCTAAGCTTCTATAATAATGGGAATGTGTTTGCTGAAATTGTTCTATCCTCTCCCATTTTACTGTTTAGTAGAACTTCTCAACGATAAGTATGCGAAATAGCCCGACTCTTGTCTTTGCATATTCGCATATGCAGCAATGCAGCCAAGCTCTCTTTCACGTATTCGACCTGTTAGGACCTGTGTACTTTCTGGGGGTCCCTTCCTCACTTTCTGTCTCTCTTCGCCCTACTCTATCTCAGTGTCTCTCTTTCTTTGCCAATCCCAACTCAATATGCTGCTCTCTCATCTTACCATCCCTATTGATCGATCTACTTTATTAGCATAGGAGGCACTTAGCGATTATTGTTCTAGAAAATTGCTATGAATATGTTGTCTATCTTGAGATGCCAGTGCGAAATTTCTCTGTTCTGAACAATTGCTCGAGTAGTTTCAGTCGAAAATGCTTAAATTCTTTCAAAATTTAGACATTATACTCGTATCTTGCATGTTCTCTTGAAGAGTTGGTGAACCTGGTGAATTTTACAACATATTTATGAGATATCCATTGTTGCTTTTCCTGCAGAATATTTACAGTTCATAATGCACCTTTATTCTCATCCATGCAATGGAAGAGTTTCTTCTCCTGAACACTAAAAACCCCTGCAGACAGCACTTTTTGCCATCTCAAAGAGTCGGTCGCAGCTTTCCATGTTTACTGAGATTTCGCGTCTCTGTTCACGAAACTTTTCGCAGATGGCCGCCCTTTTTCAAATGACTCGATGAATTTTTCCAAATCTATAAGACAAACTATTCTGTTGACGCTTTATGATCAAATATTGCGAATTCAGGATATTCTTTGGAAAATTTAAAATGGGATTTTTATTTTCTTACCAATTTTCCTTGTTAGTTTCTTCATGTTCAATGTGAAAATTCCTTTAAATTCGAATAATGAGTTTCCAAGCTTCGTCCCTTGCAAAAACTTTTGTGGTAGAAACGTAGAGTTTGGAGCCAAAAATTTGGAAAGAAAGTATCTTCAGACCCAAAATGTCATAGAAGTCCACCACTAAATCGATGAAAAACTTGATAAACTGATTCTGTGGCAAAAACCAGCCTAAAATATTTAAACGCAAAAAGGCGCAAGCGATTTCGTTTGCGAAAATATTCATTTTGGGTAATGGGTTTTTTGATTAGAAAATTTGTTTATTTTATTTCCTCTTCAACAAATTCCACTAACACCCCTGATAATCTATTTGTGCAAACAATTACCCCGAAATGCGAGTTGGAATATCTGCTTGGGAGCTCTACGAGTATTCTACTTCTATGACGTCATTTCACATTGCATAATCAGTGATATCTAGTAATTTCTGTTTGCTAATCCACTGTCATTGTCCCAATGTCCTGCAGTACGATCCACTCATTCATTCCTCTCCTGTATCTTTCTCCCTTCCACAGCCGACCTTCGTATCGATTGCGCAGGTCGTTTCGGCAGGCGTTCGTCCACATTTCTTATCATATTGCAAATATGACAAAGCGAGCCGCGCAGCGCACTAATGTCCTCATAGTTCTGATACTTGATAAAGTGACAATCCATTTTCTCTTGACCCTTGACATAAAATTTTTGAGATTTATGGACTTATCATATAAATCTCGGATAGTCAATATCGTTACAATGTTTTTAGTTAACTTGATCTTTAGAATAGATCTTTGAGTTATCAGTAATCATTATCATAAATTTCCTTATTTTTACTTATGAAAATGAATCATCGTATTTTTCAGATTCTGAGCAATATGGTAAAAATTAACTATGTGATATTTATCTCACCCATTGATTTTACATCTTATCACTTTGATATCACCGATCGACTTTTTGCAATTACCCTGACTCATCCCCAATATCTTCGGTTTTCCACAGACGCCAATGTCTTAGTGAACTTTTTATATTCGCACGAATTTGATAAACGGCCTCTCTCTGCAGTTTTTCTTCCCCGACTCCCTCTCACAAATTTATTTTCATTGCGTTCCAAAAAACTATAGCAATTTTTGACGTTCAAATAAAAGCCCTACAAATTTTAGGCGTAATTTGTTGCCTATTTTTGAATTGTACCTCGATAGTCTGGTATTCCTTCCTACTTCGTCAACTCAGCTCTATGAGGCAGCTATAATTAGCTAGCCGATATTTATTATTCTAGTTAGATCATCGTCATCATCAGGTAATTTTGATTTGCCTTTTGAAACTACTGAAAACGGACGATTTAGCTCAAATTGAGTGATTCCAATTATGCGGAGTCCGTCGTCGCGTCAAATATCTCTATTACATATTCTTCTATTGTCGTTGCCTGAACTGAGTCGAGGGCAGCCGGCCGAGCTTTATCCCTCCATCGATCCACACCATTATGGAGCTGGTATGTTATTTTAAAAAAATATTATTTTCTTTTTAATTTTGTCTTCTCAGATGGAAACCCTTGTTATGACCGAGAATCACGAGCACCTCAACGATGCGTTCCTGATTTTATTAATGCAGCCTTTAATTTAGAAGTACGCAATTTTGATGATTATTTAAGTTAAAGCATGCGAATTTTAGGTAGAAGTAACAAATACCTGTGGTGAAAAGACGCGAACTCGGTATTGCGTTCAGTCGGGTCATACCGGCCAGCGGTCGGTCTGCGATATTTGTGATGCACAGTATCCGGTATGCTTTATCAACAAGTTATTTTAAGAGTGAATGTCAGTAAGGACCAAAGTCTGTATAAACAGGGGTCCGCAAATCAGACTGATTTTCACATATATAGCCCAGTTTTTCACGCTGATTCTCATGGTGCTATCCGTTTTTCATAGAAATTATCGTATGTAGGATTACGGTAGCCTGAAGCTTTGACAGATCCGACCTCGGGAAAAAATTCATAACTTCCTTATTTCTGGACCAAATCGAATGGGGTTTTCAGTATTAGATAGCCCACGAAAAACTCTACAAATAATGTAACTACGACCACCTGTTACAATCAACAGCTTCTCGCCAAAAAATTTATTTCCGAAAATGCGACCCTGGCAGACTGCAGTTTTTCGCGATTTTGACCTCATCGATAGGAAGAAAAGCCTGCTGGAAATCATCTTATTTGAAAGCCCATTCAATTCTGCGCAAAATGGTATAAATGTTATGAAAAAAGACGGGGAATCATGGGGTCAAAAAACACTTCGAATGCGTAAAATTAGGGTGATTTTCATGAAAGAAAATTTCAAAAATTCATATCTCCCTGTGTGTGCACATTCGAGAATAAGTTCTGGAACAAAAGTTGATCAACTTGAAGAGCTCTACAAAATTTCATGGAAAACTCCGATGCTAACTCACATTACACTTGTAAACACAGTACGGGTATAAAGGGTAAATTTTCCCGCCAAAATTAATGTCTAAAAATTTATTTTTATTTTTACATTATTTTACTACTCAAGATTTACAAAATAAAAAAATAATCATTAAATTTAGCCTAATACATGAAGAGATATGATTTTTTGAAAATAATGTATAAAAAGGCATTATGTTGAATTTGGTTATTGCATTTCAAAAAACTCTGGAGCCCTAACGATAATGAATCCGAAGTCAGTCTTGGAATGAAAGTTGTTCACCATGTCCATCTACACAAAATACTGGAAGAAAGAATTTTTTCCAACATCATTTACGTGTAAACACAGTACGGGCATATAAGGTAACTACGGATAAGTTTTTCCTATCAAAATCAATTTCTAAAATTTTCTTTATATTTTTACTTTACTCTCCTGCTCAATATCTACAAAATAAAAAAAGAATCATAAAATTTGATGTGAAATACAAGGAGATATGAGTTTTTGAAATTTTCTTTCATGAAAATCACCCTAGTTTTACGCATTCGAGGCGTTTTTTGATCTCATGATTCCCCGTCTTTTTTCATAAAGCTTATACCTTTTTATGCAGAATTGAATGGGCTTTCAAATAAGATGATTTCCAGCAGGCTTTTCTTCCTATCGATGAGGTCAAAATCGCGAAAAACTGCAGTCGGCCGAGGTCGCATTTTTGGAAATTAATTTTTTGGCGGGAAATTATTGATGGTAGCAGGTGGTCGTAGTTACATTATTTGTAGAGTTTTTCGTGGGCTATCCAATACTGAAAACCCCATTCGATTTGGTCCAGAAATAAGGAAGTTATGAATTTTTTCCCGAGGTCGGATCTGTCAAAACTTCAAGCTACCGTAATCCTGTATACGATAATTTTTATGAAAAACAAACCACACCATGATAATCAGCGTGAAAAACTGAACAATATATGTGAAAATCAACCCGATTTGCGGACCCCTGTTTATGCCTCTTTGCTAAGACTTTGGTTTTTGCTGACATTCACTCTTAATCCACATTCACGAACAAGAACCAATATGATACGCAATTCAATTTTCATTAACAAAGAATTACTTTTCAAAGCCCAAAGAAAAAAGACAAACAGCAAACTTCACTTCCACTATTCAAGAAGGTCAATTTTTAGCAACATGCTCACCCAGCGAAATATCTGACGGACTTCAACAATGCGAACAACGAGACGTGGTGGCAGTCAGATACAATGCTCGAGGGAATGCAATACCCGAACAGCGTTAATCTTACGCTCAATCTCGGTACGAAAAAGTCATTGAATGAACCAGGACTTGTAAATAAAATCCGCGCACGCGGATCGGATGTGCATTTCATGTATTCATTCGTGTTTGATGGGATGCTTCTATTGATTCAATTACTAGAATAACAGAAGTTGAAAAATTCTTAACGTTTAGGCAAGACGTTTGATATCACCTACGTTCGATTGAAGTTCATCTCGCCCCGACCCGAGTCCTTTGCCATCTACAAGAAAATCCATCCCGATGACGAATGGGTTCCTTGGCAATATTACTCGTTAGTTATAATCAAGACTTCTGGTCAAAACCAGCGATTGCTTTCAGAGGCTCTTGCCGAGCTACTTACGTCCTTCCTGACAAGGCTCCGATTCTGCCCGGAAATGAGGCCGTCGCTCAATGCACAAAGGTTGATAGTTTTCGAATACAATGCTGAAAATCCAAATGCAGGAATTCTCCGACATCTCTCCTATCACCGGTGGAAATATTGCATTTTCCACTCTGGAAGGACGACCATCTGCTCATGCCTTTGAAGATTCTGAAGTTCTGCAAGAATGGGTCACTGCCTCTGCCATCAAGATCGTCCTCAACCGCATGAACACTTTCGGTGATGAAGTCTTCGGAGATCCACAGGCAACTTTGCAGTCTATTTGATTCCATCATATTTACACATTAGGTCCGTCGCAGTTATTACTATGCGATTTCTGACTTTGCCGTTGGTGGTCGATGCAAGTGCAATGGTCACGCGTCAGAGTGTGTCAGATCGTCATCCGTTGATGGAGAGAACCGACTGGTCTGTCGATGTGAGCACAACACACAAGGTATGTATAATAAATAGACTTTGCCTAATTCACAAGACACATTCCTCTTTCCAAAAATTCGTTTCTGCTACCACACGCGACTGCACATTCCGAGAAAAGTCCTAGAAGGCGTCGCGTGCCACGCTGCGGATTTAACTTGAATTGGCTAACTTGTTCACCGCTTCCCAATCTTTCGGTACGATATCACTGCCTACATTGGGACCCTATGCTAGCGAGAGAGATCTTCTCTGACCAACAGATAATGTAGCGAAAAAGGGATAAAGAGAGTTCGCAGGCTAGGATATCTGAGTAAAGGAGCCAAGCATTCCATTTCGCATCGCTTATCGCTAAGGGATCCCAAATATTGGAAAGAGGAACGTCCTGAGTAATTTGATGGCATCAATTGATGTAATTGATATATTAGGAGCCGACTGCAATGAATGTCTTCCTTTCTTCAATGACCGACCATGGAAAGCTGGCACGGCCAACGAGGCCAACGAGTGCATCGCCTGCAACTGCAGTCAGCTCTCCAATCGCTGCTACTTCGATCAGGAGCTCTTCGAGAAAACCGGCCATGGAGGTCATTGCATCGATTGTCAAGGAAATACGCAAGGTGTCCACTGTGAAGAGTGCGTTTCTAACCATTGGCGTCGCCCGGGAGACAACTATTGCGTCCCATGCGGATGCAATGAGGTAAGCTTGAAAACTCGAATTTTTATTTTCATTCTCAAAAATCGTATCATTAGGTCGGATCATTGACCACACAATGCAACGAAGAAGGCCAGTGTCAGTGTAAGCCAGGCGTAGGAGGCAAATTTTGTGATCAATGCCTTGACGGGTTCTTCGAATTTGGTCCGACTGGTTGCAAGGACTGCGGTTGTGAAGTGGCTGGCTCTTTCGCCAACTCTCCTCGCTGCGATCCCGCTACTGGAACTTGCACCTGCAAATCCAATGTGGAAGGAAGACAGTGCAACAAGTGCAAACCGGGCTATTTCGATCTCTCTAAAGACAACCAGGTAAGAGACGTCTTACTTTTTTGGGAAGATCCTAATTCCAAAAATTTTACAGTTCGGTTGCACGCCTTGCTTCTGCTACGGTCACTCATCGATCTGCCAAACCGCCGAGAACTATTATGCAATGAACATCTCATCCGAGTTCGTTGAAAGCAAAGAGAAGTGGAGTGCAATGTCTCGACTTGGACCGCAAGATGCCCAATGGGCTGAATTGGACAAGGCGGTTGCAGTCAGCGATGTCGACAATTCGCCTGTTTACTTCGTGGGACCTGAACAATTCTTGGGCGACCAGCGAAGCTCTTACAATCAAGATCTCATCTTCACGTTAAGAGTCGCCAAAGGACAGGCTCAGACTAACAGCTACACGTAAGACAAAGCCTAGCACTCTAAAAAATAAACAACACAATAATTCTAGTGATATTATCATCCGAGGTGCAGATGGACAGGAGCTGACTACTTCTATCGTCAATCAAGGCCATCGTCTGCCAACTTCTGAGCCACAGACCTACCGATTCCGCATTCACGCCGATCCTCAGTTCGGTTGGCATCCGCGACTCAACGAACTTGACTTCATCGGAATTCTGTCGAATGTCACTTCACTGCAGATCAGAGGAACTTACTCGTATAAAGGTATGCATGCATTGAAATGCGACAGTACCGTTCGAAAGTTTGCATCACAATATTATTCTCATGCTGCTTTCATCTATATGGAATGTGCCGGTTCTGCTGAAACTTGCCAGATTTTCATAATTAGACTGCTACAGTAGAAATTCGCAATTTCTAACGGATCGGCACATTTACATGGGATTATTCAGCAGCATAAAAAATTTGGGGTGATGCAAATTTTTACAAACTGTGTTGGATGGCAAATCATTGAGAAAACTAAACTGATTTAGACATTGGCTACCTATCGAATGTCCAACTTGGAACGGCAGGATTGACGCCAACTGCTTCTGATCCAAGACCTGCCAAGTGGATTGAGCACTGCGAATGTCTTCACGGGTAGGTGTCTCACAGTTGAGATTCAAATTTGAACACATACATCTTTTCTATTCGATCACTTATCAGATTGCTGTGAATTGGTTCAGCTGAAAATCAGCTCATCTTTGGACCATGATATTTATTCAGTCGTACAAAGGCTAATTCAAATCGATTCAAAATTTAATCTCCCAAAGTCGATGTTAAGAATCATGGTACATCTGTATATACAACCACGTTTATAGATTTGTTGGTCAGTTCTGTGAGTCTTGCGCTTCTGGCTATCGTCGTGAAAAGAAATACGGTGGACCATTCGATCGATGCATCAAGTGCGACTGCCACGGACATTCTGATAGCTGCGAAGCTGAATCTGGAGCATGTATTTGCAACCACAACACTGCTGGAGATACCTGCGAACGATGCGCCCGAGGATATTATGGTGATGCACTGAAGGGAACTGAGGAGGATTGCGAGAAATGCCCTTGTCCAGGTTATTTTCGCCAAAACTAATTTGAAATCAGTAAGTGAATTCAGAGGACGGTCCTTGCATTCTTCACTCCGATGGCGACGTTCTCTGTACGGAATGCCCCGTTGGGTACACTGGAAGGCGATGTGATGAGTGCTCAGACGGCTACTTTGGAAATCCAAAGGACGGCGAAGCTTGCAAGGTAATTTTACAGCATCTGGCCTTTCAAAGTCGTCTCTTTTCAAGGAATGTCAATGCTCTGGCAACACTGATACGAACTCGATCGGCAACTGCGACAAAATCACTGGCGAGTGCAAGAAGTGCATCTACAATACGATTGGATTCAATTGCGAGAAATGCAAGCCAGGCTACTGGGGCGACGCGCTCATCGAGCCGAAGGGAGACTGTAAGGAATGCGGATGCTTTGCACCAGGTATACTGCTAGTTTTCTGTCGGGAAAATAATAAATTTGGAAATGCAGGAACCAAGCGACCTACGAATGACTACACCGCTTTGGAATGCAGCCAGACTGACGGACAGTGCGACTGTTTGCCGCATGTCGTCGGATTTCAGTGTGAACAGTGCGAGCACGGCTACTACAACATTTCTTCCGGAGCTGGCTGCCAGGAGTGTGGTTGTGATGTGATGGGCTCGGTCGACTCGACCTGCGATCTCATAACTGGCCAATGCAAGTGCAAAGCCGGTGTGACTGGAAGACGGTGCGACGAGTGCGCGGCCTACCACTTCGGCTTCAGCTCAACCGGATGCCAGCCATGTGACTGCGAGCCCATTGGCAGCGAGAGTCCACAATGCGACGTCAAGACTGGACAGTGTCTTTGCCGCGAACATATCGAAGGCAGACGCTGCGACATGTGCGTGGAGAACCGATATGGAATCAACTCGGGTTGCTTGCCTTGTGACGACTGCTACACACTGATCCAGACTCGAGTCAACGCTTTCCGCAACAGCGTCAAGAACCTCGACAACACCCTGAAGGAAATTATCGAGAATCCTGCTCCAGTCAACGACACGGCATTCGACGAGAAGGTGAAGGCCGTCGCCAAGGAAGTCGACGAACTGGCTGATGCAGTTGCGAAGAAACTCGAATCTGATGACTCTGCGCTGGTCGGTCAAGTGGCTCAACTGCGAAAGGACGTCTCTGATGCACTTGCCAATGTCAAGGGAGTGGATGAGTTGATCAAGAAGGCGAAGGACAAGGCTGAAGGCACCGAGACTTCTCTCAGGTAAGCCCTACTTTAGCAAATGAACACAATTTTGAAATCGAAATTTCAGGAGATGGAAGCATATCAACGAACAGGCTCGAAACGAACTCGAGAATGCTCTGCACTACCTGGAGACCGAAGGACAGACCCAGCTTGAGTTGGCCACCAACGCCGGCAAGAAGTACGGCGAACAGAGCAAGCAGATGTCGGAGATCGCCGTGAAGACCAGAGAAGAGGCTGCGAAGCACGAGAAGTTGGCTGATGAAGTCGAGAAATTGGCGGACGAGGCCAACAAGAACGCGAAGCAGGCGCACCAGGAAGCAAAAGAGGCGATCTATGGCGGTGACCAGGTAATAAGTTTGAAAGTGCTATTGAGTTGGCCAGGTTTAGAGGACAAAGTATGCACTGAGCGGCTCATTTTGCATTAACAAGACAATTTCCCATATAGGAATTCACGGGTCTCGATGAAACTTTCAAAATAAAGGTTTTCAATGACGGGGATTGCGATGGTGAAGTCAAAATCCATAAAATGGGAACTCGGAAGAAGTTAATTTTTGACCGTTTTTACTCCTATTTTGTGCAAATAATGAATAACTTTGTCTGTCAAACATGTATGCAAAGTTGCAACTTCACAGATAAAGAGAAGAAGGCAGGATTTCCCCGATTTCCCGACTCCAAGTACCTATTTTGCGGATTTTGACGTAATAAGAGTGATCAGCAACATTGAAAAGCCCCTATTTGAAGAGTTTAATTGAGATTGTGAGTTCATATGTGGGAATTTCACTTGTAAGTTAGATGTGTGAATAATTGATGAAAAAATGTTTTTTTTTTCCCATCGTTTTTTACTTTTCAATTTTGACCTTCAAGATTTTCTAGCTACAAAAATGAGAAGATAGCATTGTTTTGTTTTTTCAGATCTCCCAGCAAATTGCCGAAATGAAGATCAGACAGGAACAACTCAACGAGACTCTGAGCCGAACTCTCGAATTGGCTGAAGAGCAGAAGAAGGCTGCCGCCGAGGCCAACAATGCTGCTGCCGAGGCTCTGACAACCGTGGAAGGACTGCGACTGCCGGCTGTCGACCCACAGGGCATGGTGGATGAGTCGAAGAAGATCAGCGACGAGTCCAAGAATGCCATCGAGAACACGAACAAGGAGGCCGAGACGAACAGGGACATCAGAGAGATGGCTGACCGAGTTGCGGCCGAGGCCAGAAACGAGTTGCAGTCCGCGATTGATCAACAGGTCTTGAGCATTTTATGTGAACGAAAAAGAAACGCGTTGTTTCGGTTTAGAAAGTTTCTGACTCACTGATGGCAGATGTCGATGCTGCCAGAGGCAAGGCAGAAGAGGCACTCAAGCTGGCAGAGCAGACGCTGAAGGATGCGGAAGCGACTTTGGAGACGTTGAATGCATTCAACGAGAAGGTCGAAAAGTCGAAGGCAGAGGCCATCGAAGAGTTGAAGAAGCTTGACACGATCGACGAAACCATCAAGAAGGTTACATTTCTTGGCAGACCAAGTTTCGATCTCCAATTTTCAATGTTTCAGGCTGAAAAACTGACCGCGGAAACTGAAGCCACGATTGGGTCTGCTTCTGCGGATGCAGAACGAGCCCGTGATCAGGCAATTGAAGCTGGCGAGAATGCAAAGGCTGTTCAGGACAAGGTTCAAAGAGTTTCGAATAAAATCCTCATTGTTTTTCCCTTCTAGGCTATCAAGTTGAGCGAGGATGTCACGAAGACCAAGGAGTCTGCCGCTCATCTGAAGGACGACGTCGATCATCTGATCGAGGAACTGACAGAAACGAACAGCACTTTGGAGATGTACAAGAAGCAGGTAAGGACATACTCAAGAAAAGTATCTGTCCAGAAAACGCTATAGCGCTGACCTGTGTTTTTACTTGTCAAAACTAACAAAGCTGGCAAATGTTGACTAGTTTAGTGTAATAATAATAATAATCTATTATTTTTGCCAGCTTTGAGCAATATGAATTTCAATTTGATAGGCCGACGATGACAAATCTATGGCGACGGAAGCTGTCCGCAAGGCTGCTCTTGCCGAGAAAGCTGCGAAGGAGGCGAATGAGAGCATTTCAACCGAGGCTGAGGTCATCAAAGGAATCATTGACAAGTGAGCGTCTATCATGAGTTTATGTCGCTATTCACCAAAATTTTTGGTGAATAAAGACCGTCTTCCGTCTATCATTAAATGTCCTCTATAAGATGTTGACTATTTAGGTTGAGCGCCTTGGAATCTGTCAATAATGCAGAACTAGATGAATTGGAGAAGGAAATCGACGCCATTGAACAGATGCTGGCCAAAGAAGACCTTGAAAATCAGGTACTGTTGGCTTTTTTCTTTCAGCGAAGGCCGAAAGTTTGAAACATCCACGATTATGAGTGCCTTTTGGAGAAATTCACAATTTAGCGAGAAGGATAGGTGCGATAAATTTCATTTCATGAAATTAATTCGCGACAATTGGATCTATCAGGATTTATTATTACTAGTCATAGTTGTTTCAAACTTTCCATCGCTACTTTTGTTAATGGGCGTGCAAAGTGCTAGAGGTTTATTTTGTGTTTACAATTAGAAGTTAGAAATACGCATTGGGAGATAATGGTTCTTAAAATTCCAAAATCACACTACTCTTTCGCATTTTTCGATATTCAAAATTACCGAATTGTCTATGACACACTTTTACTTACTTAGGAAAGAGATTGACCTGTGAAATTTAGGTTCCGCAGCACAAAACGACGAAGACAGAAGAAGACCGACGACTTGTCCAAATCAAGAACGAAATCGATCATCTGCAAAAGGAGGTCAGAAATAAATTATTGGAAAGTGTTTTGAAGAAGAAAACATTGCAGGTACGAAATTTGGAAGAGATTCGGGACGCGCTGCCAACGAAATGCTTCAATGTCATCAATCTTGAACAAGAGGGTCAGAAGTAATTATTTTTGTAATTAGATCAAGTCTTGTAAATTACCTTTCCCTCTTTTGAAAATTAGAAAAATTACACAAGACTTGGTTTTATTTTCGGACATTCTCAATAATTAGACCAAATTTTCATTATTATATTTCATTTTCGGAATTTTATACTCGAACATTTTCTGTCCTATGAACTATTGACTGATGAACTTTGATTCATTCACACTACACGGTGCTCTTCCATTTATCGTTTCTGGTATTTTCTTCTCGTACTTTACTTGTTTCTAACACTGCCTTTAGACTCGAAATCAGGGCTGGACGAAAGTATTTTTTTTTGTGAAAATAGCTTTTTTCGCGAACTACTTTTTTGTTTACGAGAGGATAAGATTCCAGTTGCCTCCATGTACCATATCCTAAAAATCGACCTCTATCCGATGGTACTGTAATCGCTATACTAACTTCATCTCACGTCCCGTAAAAAATTCACTTTCGGTTTTTTGACAGACCGAAATTAGTTTTTTGCAAAATGTGGGGTGAAGTTATAATGTAGCGACCAGTGCCATCGGATAGAGGTCGATTTTTAGGATATGGTACGAAGGTAGCCGAGATCTTATCCTCCCGTAAACAAAAGTTATTAGCGAAAAACGTTACTTTTACAAAAAAAAAAAACTTTCGTCCAGCCCTGCTCGAAATGCACTTACGTTATTATTTATTCCTCCTAAAATATTTTCCGTTATATTATTTTTGATGCTAATTTATAAGTTCTTTTTTCTTATTTCTTTCTTTCTGTATTTAGAAACAACAAAATCTGCATTTATCGCAGCCTCAGATCTGAAAGTTTCATTGCCATTTTTCCCCTTTTGCTTATTTTTTCTTCGCTGATGAATTACAACTTCGGATTTTGTCTGGTATCAATGCAAATCATAGATAAAGTTCGAAGAGCTCTAGCACTTCCTTTTCTTCTTGCATTTACGATGTTATCTCATTCTATCTTTCAAGTGCAATAATAAAGATCTAATATGAAACAACTTCGCTAATATCGCTAAAATAATGTTAAAATTTTATTTACGCTCGATTTGTTTTGCAAGATGCAAACAATATCATTGGATTATCTAGCAGATATTCTGAGTAGATGTTAATTTTTATTTTCTATGTTTAGTAGGGGCCGCCAAGCCACGCCCCTTTTAGAGGCGCAAATGTCGACTCTTTTCAATCAGCCCCTAATAATTATCAGCGATAGTTGACCAATTAGCTTGGTTTTTTCATAACCTAACGATGCCCACTATATAGTTCGACGATGCTCTTTCACGTGGTAATATTTTTGCAAGTCCGCAGTTGCGCGTCAGATGCAAAACGTTGTTGGAAAACCTAGTTTTTTAGAAGAGCCGCAGAATTTTTTCATGAATCGATCGCCACACGTTGCCTTTCATCAGGGTGAAAATTTTAAAATTCTACAGCATCACTACGATCTTGTGCTATAGCATGAAAAACCGAAAGCAAGAATCATCTTTTTTTTTTTAAATAAACTGTTTCGATTAAACTTCCGTATTGACTATATTGCGAATTCGTATCGCCATCAATATATTTTTTAAATTGCTCTTTAGGTCATAATTCAATTGATTCATAATTTTAAAGAAATCTCCTTTCGTCTATCTGTAATCAGAATGGATGTTGATTTTTCAAGACTTCCTGGGAAAATTTATCACGTCACTAATGTTTAGAATTGCACCGACTTTCCCTGGAATACAATTTTCGACAAGAGCTAACGATTTGTGCACTACCATTACAGAAAATCTTGATCACACATTGAAACATGGTGACATAAAAACTGCTTATAGTATCTAAAAAAAGTAATTTTGAGTTCAAATATTAAACTTCCTTGTTCAATATTGGGCTTGTTTGAAGTGTATCAAATAAAACTGAATTTGCATATAAAATTTGAAGAAACTACTTTGTGAATGAAGTGAGTACTTTTAGATTTTCGATGAATTGTTGAAAATACGCATTTTCTAATAACGAGATCCTCAAAATACAGTTTTTGAGATATTCTTGGAATTTATTCTATGCTAGATTGTGATTGCAAAGAATTGTGTATCTTTTTTGAGTTTCAACGAATTTGCTTGAAAATGCGTGTTTTTGTCACTTTTATGACTTCCAAAAAGTCGTTTATTTCGCATGATTAGTTTGATTAAATTCGTGTCATAATTCTTGAAAGTTGCAAATTTTTTGTATGAATAAAATGAAGCAGCATTGCATTAATGATCTTTATTCAAGCTTGATAAATTTTAAAACATCAAAATTCAGGTAAAAATGAGTAATTTTATTCATGGCGATGAACGTTTCTTGACATGGCCTTTAAATAAAGAGTTTACAATAGCTTTTGCGATTCAACTAAGTTATGGGGCTCCAAGTTTATTCAAATATGTTGTACTACTCAAGGAAATTGTCGATAGAGGATATTTCAAGCTGCCGTTCTACAAGTTATTCCTAATTGATGGCGTTTTTGTGAGTATCTTTCTCAAAATAAATTCCTAAAGATAAAATTATTTCAGAATATCACAGCTTACATCTACTCTATGGTATTTCGATTTTTAAATACTGGGATGTTTCCTGAACTGCTGGTAAACCTACCAATGGGTATGATAAACACGTGGCAATTTCAATCAACTAATCATATCATTCTTTGAAAAGAAGGTCAACTCCCGCCACCAGCGATTCCCTCTTTACGAGCAAAGAAATAGCGTGAATTTTCGAGAGAGGTAGAGAAAATCGCACTGTAAACGCCGCGCAGCCCCAAAAAATTGGAGATTGACTTTCTCCGCACTCAGCAATATTTGAACCGAATATCGATCACTTATTGACAAACTAATTAATCAAACTGCACCAATGAAGTTGTGAAACTAACACTAAATATTTAGGCTACCATTTGAGCATACTATATTTTCTAACATGCTATTTTCCACACTTAATTATATTCTCATCTGTCGTCATGTCATTCAACAGATTTACCAGTGCGTTTTTCGGAATATCCTACGACAGAGTAGCTATCAGCAATGTTCAAAATCACCAGAGTATTTTCAGTTCTGGAGAAAATATCTGACGAAGATCATGATACTCGTGCCTATTCTACCTGCGCTTTTCTTTTGGCACCTTTTATTTTCGGAAGCTGGATTTAAAGCTATACCGAATTCGGGATTCGCACTTGCGTATAGTATTAATCCAAGCTTAGCATGGGTAGGATAGGAATGATTTTTTAAAGGAAATATAGCCTGAAAATCCCAAAATTGGGATCTATAATAGATAACAGACTATGAATTAAATGACAATGTTTATATATAGAAGATAGATCTTGATCAAGTTACTCGGCAAGTGGCATTTTCTAAGGAACGATAATTTTCCTCTCAGATGCGAAATGCTCGTAACATGATGATAATATCTGTTTTCGCGATGGCTACTGGTGGAGGTTTCACTCTAGCGACGATGTGCAAATTGCGGAGTCTCAATTCAATAAATGTGAAACGAGCAGAGATGCAGCTAGCCATTATCATAAGTCTGATTATGTTCTGTCTAATTATCGAAGGTACCATTTCGGTAAGTACATTTTTGAGCACTTTATAATTAGAGCTAGATAATCGCGCTCTTGAAATCGATCTACTCCTTGCGATAATCAACTAACATTGATTTTTTCCTGATAGTATACGAATTTTCAATTTTAGTGCCTATTTTACTTTCTCCAAGAATACGATTGGTTTCAACCTTACTTCGGACCACTATTCACCATTCAAACCTTCATCATGGACATATACATAATTTCGCCTCCATGGCTCGTCTACCTCTTGCACCCGAAGTTCTCGAAACCGAGAGTTCGTGTTGCTTCACAGCAAATGTCTTCAAACACACATCGATCACGATTTTGAGAATTTGTACGATTAATAAAAAATTGCATTTAGAAATAAATGACATAACATCTCGACTAAAAGGCAAAATAAAAAGGATGCGCTTCATCACTGCGTCATTCAAAATTAAAGGATATATACAATTCAACAAATAGTTTTTGTTTAGTACATAAAAATCGAATATTTATAAATAATGGCTTTAATAAAATATTCTTATACACATTTTGAGTGGTTTTGATATGTATCTACAGGCCCTGTTTATCATTTGAGCTTTGTATACACGACTCTCGTATGCTCAAGATATCCACTTTTCGGGTGTGTGGCAGTTCGTATTTCAAAGACTTACTCCATTACCAATCACTGTGACGAATAAAGGTGTGGTGGAGCTAAAGAATGAACGTTTTTAATGAAAACTCAATGTGATTAAGAGTGGATGTCAGTAAAAATCAAAGTCATAAGGAAGGGGTGCGGAACAGGGGTCCGTCGATTTGGCTGATTTTCATATATATTGTTCAGTTTTTCACGCTGATCACCATGATATGGTTTGTTTTTCATAAAAATGCAAGTGGGTGGAGTTATGTTAATTTCAAGTTTTTACATACCCCATATCAGAAAAAATTCATAATTTTCTTATTTCTGGACCAAATCGAATGCGATTTTCAGCATTGGATAGCCCATGAAAAACTCTACAACTAATACAACTCCGCCCACTTGCATTTTTATAAAAAAAAAAAAAAAATAAACCACATCATGATCATTGTGCTTATCGCACTGAATTTTCTTCGGCTTTTGAATTTTTGGTGTCGATAATTTGAATCTATTCGCTGGTCAGAAAACTTTCACAATTCGCCTGACTCAGCGCCTTTCTCATATTGCACATCTGCTTGGTTTTTCTTCTGTTTCTTTCTCTGCAATCCCTCGACTGAGGGATAATATAACCCTTTACCGTGCCTAAAACTTTGTTCTTTCTAGCGGACAGGGTAGAACACGGCTGCTCTGTTATTTTGTTCCATTCCCAAAGATGAAATAAATACTCTGCTGGACTAAGGCTCAAGTCAAATTGCATGGACAAAATAGTGCCCTCGAGAGCACCCGAGAAAGTAACCGGACAGAAGAGAAATGAACTACGGTTCCCGTGCTGTCATAATCATCAGCGTGAAAAACTGAACAATATATATGAAAATCAGCCAAATCGACGGACCCCTGTTCCGCACCCCTTCCTTATGACTTTGATTTTTGCTGACATTCACTCTTAAATGTCTTTGTGTGAAACGGCATCAAGCATTTCTGATAAATTAGTCATCCTAGACAGGAATCGTTTCTGGAAAAGTGAAAAGTCGCAAGACTGGCTGCGATAACTGCTATGCGCCTAACATAACTCAGACTGATGAATTCGATAAAACTAGTCGATATTAAAAGTGGCTGATCAGTTAATACGAACGCCATTCGAAATAAGTTTTCATTCCCAATCACCAGTCACCGTCGCAGCTAGCATGGGATCGGAACAGTCTTCTCAGGGATCATCTCAGGTAAATCCATTAGGGGACAATTCATTGACATAGATGTGATGGAAAATAAAGATAGTATTTCATCGAACTTTGTACCAAGTTTATTATTTAAATGTTTTATAAATTACAGGGCTCGACTAGCGAGTCAAACGCCAATGGCAACAAAGGAACGGCGAACTTCGATCCTAACAAGGCCGCTGACTTCTTCAAGAACAAGCGGTGCGTTGACATGGTATGTCAATTTCTAAACACTTATGAAAATTGAGTTTATTGTTATAATCTCAATATAGGAATATTATTTCAGATCTCTCAGCCGTATGATCCTGCTGAACTGTCTCCACCTTCTTCGAGATAATCTTTCCCATTTCTCGTCATTCTAAAGAGGACGTCTTCATATAAACTGATTTTGTCTGAATTGTTGAAAATTTGTCTTTATCATGGAAACTGACTGGAATAAAAAGTTTGTAGATATATCTACGGTATATAATAACTTTTCCTGCAAATCTCAAGTGCTCATGATTCTTACAGACACAAGTAGCGAAATCGCCTGAGCAATCAGGGTGTGTATTGCGTGGGATGAAGGACGTCCCCCACTTTTCTCGTGAAAATAATGTAGCGTTAGAGAAAAAATGAGGGACGTCCCTTGCCCTATTGCTTGAACTACCTAACATTGGTCAGCCTGTTGAATTCGATAAAACTAGTCTATATAAAAGCAGCTGATCAGTCGATACCAACGCCATTCGGAATAAATTTTAATTTCTAATCACCAATCATCAATCACCGTCGCAGCTAACATGGGATCGGAACAGTCTTCTCAGGGAAGCTCGGCTGTGAGTCTTTATCAATCTTCAAATTAGTTTTGATTTAATTTAGAAACTATCGATTAAATTTTGACATCCTAAAGTATGCACATATTGATAGAATTTAAGATTATGAGTGATTTCAGGGGTCTAAGTCGACTTCGAACTCGAATGGCAACGGCATTGACGTGAACTTCGACGCAGGCGCGGCCGCAGATCACTTCAAGAATAAGCGATTCGGCGAAGTAAGATGGATAGAAAAATAGAAAATAAACACTTTTAGTATTATTATTTCCGTTAATAATATAAAAATAGTTATACTTTAAAAATTTTCTAATCGATTGTACGAAGAGCCTAATAAAACATTATTAAATTGAATTTTAGGAGGCAATCCGTTCCGACCGATTCTCAACCTGGTTCAATTCGAGATAAATGATGAAGAACTCGCACAGATCCATGATTTTTCGCTCAATATCAATAATTTTAAACATCAAATTTAATTACCAAAACGTGTTTTTTGTGAAAATCTCCAATTGATTATGCGGAATTTTAAATATAAAGACAATAAGATTAAGGCATTGTGCGACGATTTATTAAAAATGAATAAACAATTTACCAAATAAGGTTGTAATGTGCGAGTTAATAAAAAACAAGTAGATCAAAAATATCAGAAATTGACATAAAATGTATTTCAACGTTACACAATAAATAATTTTTTTGTGTGCAAAACAAATAATTCCACTATTGTATATAATTATGGAGATGTGCCTTTATCTTGTCATCCTAACTATACTTGTTTACATTTAATAGAAAAATGGTTTGTATTTAAACTAATAGTTTTGTCTGAATTTTGAAGTTTTGAAATTTTTCACTTATTCACATGACCCTTCCATTGCAATCCTTACGGTGGCAATTTCTCTTTCCGTTTTTCAACTTTATTTCTTCTCCATCTCTATTTTCGTGCACTCTCTTTTTCTCCTTTTCACATATATCACCATAATATTCATCAGACTGTTGAATTATTTGATCAAATTCAATTGACTTACTTTACACAAATTTTCGAATCTCACGTTTTGCTAGATTGCTTGATTTATCGTTGTTTAGTCCTCGCACCATTGATATCCTTCGTTTGATTTCAAATTACTATCTTAATGTTTTTAACATTCCTGAAGGATTGAATTTCGCCGATAAAAACTTTGATACAGTTAGATCACATGTTATTCGTCAATCCTTTCTATAACAACAACATTCGTAAGTTTTCCGAACTATATCACCCTTGACCGCATGCAAATGCGTATATAAACCTTTTCTCCGAATTTCACAGTATGTTCTCATCCTCGCTTTCTTCATTCATTCTAAGTCGCCCGATGTCATTTGGAAAATTCTCGGGGTTGGTTGTTGCATTAATTATTGTCATTATTTCAATCACCATAATGTTGCAGACTACTTTTCGATAATTTGAAATTCTTTTAAATAAGATCCCATTGCTATGATCAGTTGATATTAATTTGGTACACAAATCGCATTTTATTTTTAAAATTCGATACAAAATGATAATCTTAGACTGATGGGATCGAGTCAATCAGCATACGGATCTATGCGGCCAGACGTCGAAGAAGCGAAAAGACGATGGCAAGAAGAGCAACGAGCGAAGCACCCTGGCCCACATCCTGAGGTTGGAACTAAAAATCCAAACACATGAAAGCTGCTATATATGTTTGTCTCATTGTTACCGTTGTGAAGAATTTTGATTAAATGAAGACAATTTTTAAATTGGTAGAAGTTATGGATGATGCTGCTCGTACAATCATCTTTAACATCTGTTTTTCAGCGTGATCTTCAAACCAAATACATGAGTGCTGAAGAGCTAAGGAAAAGGTTAAGCCCTGGTGATTTGGTGGAATTCGATGAGAAGGTCTTGCGGGTTAGTTGACAATCATAATCTGCAAAGTCGACAACTCTTTTCAGCACTGGGCAATTTATACAGGCGAATACAAGGAAACGCCGTGCATCATTCATCTGTTCAGCGATGGCCAATCACCTCACAGAGTAAGATTTCCAATTCTGGGAGTCTCAATTTTATATTGGGTGATTAGAGGTTTTATCTAACCTTGGTAGTTTTTCTCGATACAAGCCCGAATGAACATTTGAACCACCAAATGTCTTAACGTCAATAGTAATTACTTAGGAAATTTCAGGTCAGAATCGATCCGCTTCCAGTCGTTGCAGCCAATCTGAAAGTGCGCAAGAACAACGCCCGCGACATGGTGACTCCACCATGGCCCACGAAGATGATTCTCGATCACGCTCTCGGAATGGTAAGCTAAATTGAACAATTTTCTTCTATGAAATTCTAGCAATTCCTGAAAATATAGCGGGTTATTTCAGATTGACTCTCCGTCGTACCAGTATAGCTTTATCAATTACAATTGCGAGCATTTTGCTAACGAGTGTCGCTATGGAGCTCCTCATTGCGAACAGGTAGAATCGATAATGCTACAATTACCTACACAGGTTATCTTTTACTATTTAGTTGAGCGAAAGATGGGGTCCGTCGGAATACTTTGCTGCAGTTCGCAAACTATTTACGGGAAGCATGCTCTCTGCACCACTTCTTCCACGTGGATCAAGAAATTCACCGCAATCCCAAACAGCTAAAAGTCATGAAACTCAGACTGATAATGAGGATATCAAGTGGAAATCCGATGATTTCGGATCCTCCACAGATCACTATCGATCGAATAGTCAAAATGACCCTGATGGCAAAACTAAAATATAATTTCAGTCACTCATCATTTCTTAAAGTTATTCTACTTATCGTGAATTATCATATAATTTTTAGTTACCTGTTGAGACGATATTATCAATCGTTGCATGTATAAAATCTTTTATGTTTGTTATTGAGTCTTTTGAAAAACGGGTTAGATGAAACGTGGAGACGATCAGCTCGTCTGAAATATGATCGATATGCTCTACTCATTCATTAAATCCCATCATTATTTAATGTTATTTGTAAGATTATTTTTCTGCATTTTATCATATCCAATCCACCATGAAATTTTAGGAATTATTAGGCAAAATGGGTATGAGAAACGGAATTTGGTACGGCACCACGAAATGGTACCACTACGAGGAGGGTTCTCGTGTACTGGATGAAGGAGATTTACTGGAAAAGGAAGGAAACGGTGGTGTAAGTCATGAATTAATTTGTATGAATGAATACTCTATTAACTCAGGAATTAAAAGTTTGGAAAATTAACAAATAACTTCAATACGGAAAATTCAAGAAGATGCATTCATAAATAATTTCTGAATATTGAAAATTTACTTTTCAGAGGCATTGGATGGTTTACCTTGGGGAGTACGAAGGAACCCCTTGCGTGATACATTTGTGGAAGAAGCAAGGCGATAATTCACATAAGGTATGGATGTAGGTTAAAATTGGATTAGGTGTATACTTCTATTATAACTATTAGTGTTTAGTTTTAAACCTTGATAAATCATGTTTAGGTGCAAATAACTCCGTTAAAAGTGGCACTTGAGGGCCATCGATTCCGCGTCAACCACTTCAATGATGAAACACCCTATCGAACACCGGAGCAGATCAGACAATATGCGCTGAGTAAGGTACGATTACTGATCATTTAGCGTCGACTAATTATATTTTTAAAAATCCAGCTTTATCGAAGAATAGTATGGATTTCTTGATAAATATTTCAATTTAGCTTGGTGATACGAATTACCATGTACTCGACTACAACTGTGAGCATTTTGCGAACGAGTGTCGATATAGGAAGGCGTTTAGCAGACAGGCTCCCGACGCCTTTGACTTATCGAATAGCTGTGGAGCAGGACTTGGTGCAGTGTCTTTTGATAAGATACAGACACGAGTCGATCTTCCAAGCATTGTCATCAAAGGCAAAAGTGAGAATGGCGAAGCAAAGACAGAGTTTAACGCGAAGCTTATTGGCGCTGAATTAGTTGGTTTGAGTGCGAATGTTGGAGCCGCCGCAAAATTCGGCGCACAGGCTAATAATAACGGAATAGGAATCACGGCAGAAACTCAATTTGCGGAGGCTGGTGTTGGACCAATGAAAGCAAAACTAGGATTGGGCGTCACTACTGGTGTGGGCGAGGATGCTGACGGTAATACTTCAGTTCAAGTTCTTGGGACTGGTTTCCATGCCGGAAACGGCAAAATTGGAGTCAGTGTTCTCGGCACTAAAGCTGAATGCAGCATTATGTAATAATCCATGGCTTTTTTGATTTTTTAGCATATAAATTTATACGTTACATGCATTTATTTGGCTAATTAAAAATCATTATCATTCGCAATTATATATTTCCAATTCTTATTAATCATATCTGAGAATTATGTTAATTACATTTTTACTTGTTTACTTTTTGTATACATCTAATTTACGTATTCTTCACGATATTTTTATGGTTATAAGATTCGCATTTACACCACATTATTTTTTATCTTATTGTCTTTAAATTCATACATATTTTACCGAAAACAATAAAGGCTCTTATTATCTATATAGTGAAACAGAAACACGATGAAGTCATTTCAGAATACCGTAATTTTGCGAAGGAAAATATATTTGGAAAACTCCATTTGTTATAAAATTCTGAATATCATCTCTAAGATGCCGACTGGGTTTTACAACTCATTAGATCATTGAGAAACTTTGTGTATACATCTAAAAATGTTCTCTTGTGAGTGATGAACTAAATAAGTAGTCTCATATGTAGGGCCCCCAAGCTCCGCCCCCTTTGCAGAATTTGAAAATGTTAAGAAAAGCGTGGTAGTCGGGCTTATCTCGAGCTCTGGGTTATTTTTTATCATTTTTTTGCTGGCCATATGGATTGTCGATAAAAAATGATATTTATAGTTGGAAGTTACCCAAGAAGTTCGCGGAAGTGGGCTGAAATCCCAAAAACAAGCAAAAAAATTTCGTATTTCTGTTCCTGTGCTGTTCACAGGCGAAATGTCTCAAAAAACCCAAGTTAATTCGACGAGGATTTTGTCAATCTTGATCCCTGAAAAGAAATTAATCAATAATTTTTGCCCACACGCGCCCTCGCGGCGATTTTCCGATCGACGTCAAATTGTTCAGTCTGTCCTGTGTTTACACCCTCTGAAAGTGAACATTTACGCAATTTTTTTTATAATTGATTTAATTATTGTAATTTTTCGCTTGTTTTCCCTCGTAATTTTCTCGAAAATGATCTGTAATGCTTCAGGGTGACGTCGACTAGCAGCAACAGGAAGCCGAGACAGGCAACAGGATCGAAGGTTAGTGAAATTTCAAATCAACATGCACTAGGCTGTCTGATATTGTTAAAGTTTTGCTAGAATGCTACATTTTATTCCTATCGTGGCATGTCGCTTCATATCAAACTGCACGTCAACATGTGGATGAAGTTCTTGATTTTTTTGGAAAAGATGAATTTTTGACTAACTGCAGCAGACTGTCATTTGAAATTAATGTATTAGGGAGAAGTTTGCTTTGCTTGTAGGAATATTTTCAGACTTTCACGAACGTCTCCAAGCAAAGAAGATCCTCTACAGCAGTCGGCAAGACGTTTAAAGATTTTTTTTTCAAAAAGAAAGAGTTTTTATTGTTTTTTTTTCTGTGTAAATAAAATATTTTCATATTGTAAGATGCTGTTTTGATAATTTCATTGTTTGCAAACAATCAAAAGGATTTTCTGACTAAGAAATTTATTAAAAATAAAATTACAAACATAGAAATATACATTAGAATAAAAGAAAATGTCGTCGTGGTCCTCCGTTCATCTCTTCCTTGTCGCCCCGCTGCTGTTGTTGTTGTCGAATTCTGAAATAATTCGGTGAAAATACTAAAATTATGATGTGGACGATTCTTTCAATCATTATTACACAATTTTCAAGAATGTTTATGAAACGTTCAGTTTTTGAATTTAATGACAGTAAACTCCACTCAAATTTTATTATTTAACAAATGAAAGATCTTCATTTCCATTTGTGATCATTAAGGAATACAAATTTCTTTTGAGATTCAAAAAATATATTTTCCGAGGAAATATCGTAAATGGACTCACATTTTCATTTTAATCGATCCACTGCTCTGCCCGGCTCGACTGTCTCCTTCTGCTGCTAATGCTCTGAAAATAATCTTGCAACATTGACAAAATTTCATCAGTGAATTTCAAAAAACGTTAAATTCCATTTCAAGTATAAAATCATGCATTTACGTTGAAAAATTGAACGGCTTGATAAAGGTGCAAGTGCATGTTCTAGCTCGTGATTCGGAATAATTATGTCAAGCAGAAAGAATTTCTAGAAATAAAATAAAATTTTAAAAATCATTTTCTAAGTAAATTATTTACTGACCTTGTTCAAGCAGCTGGCTACGTTTCCATAGTCGTCGTCGCGACATCTGAAGATCTTAAATTTGAGGGATGATTATCGAGGATTTAGAAGTCGAAAAACAAAAATACAGGAAAACTAACCTGAAAATCGACGAAATCCCTTTGAAATGCGAATTTGCAATGCTCCCGCACGCTTATGCATTGAGATGCATTAGGCCCCGCCCCTCCACGCGTTTCCTTACAAACTCTGTTCATTTTGACTGTTACAAATTTGCATTTTCCGGGTTTTAAATATTTTTTTTATTATTGCCATCGTCTAAGGTACTTTGCCATGGACGTTTTCATACCCAACTCGACTACCATACTTTTAATCCCAAAACCCACTTGGGGGCCCTAATAAATTATGTTAGTTACTTTACTGGAAAACATTGGTACTGAAAGCTTGGACAGGTCCCCCGAATCACTTCAATGTGATGAATCTGCTCAAAGCTCTCGAAACCCTTTGATATTTTCTTCATTTTTCATTACGCTTAGTTGATTCTTAATTTTATTTATATTATTCTCTTTCAGATTAAATTAGGCAGAAATGGGCATGAGAAACGGAATTTGGTACGGCACCTCGATATGGTACAACTACAATGATGATTCAATTAGTAGACTGCGTGAAAGCGATTTACTGGAAAAGGAAGCAGACTTTGGTGTAAGTCATGAATTAATTTGTATGAATGAATACTCTATTAACTCAGGAATTAAAAGTTTGGAAAATTAACAAATAACTTCAATACGGAAAATTCAAGAAGATGCATTCATAAATAATTTCTGAATATTGAAAATTTACTTTCCAGAAGCATTGGATGGTTTACCTTGGAGAGTACGAAGGAACCCCTTGCGTGATACATTTGTGGAAGAAGCAAAACGATAATTCACATAAGGTATGGATGTAGGTTAAAATTGGTTAGGTGTATACTTCTATTATAATTATTAGTGTTTAGTTTTAAATCTTGATAAATCATGTTTAGGTGCAACTAACTCCGTTGAAAGTGGCACTTGAGGGCCGTCAATTCCGTATCAACCACCTCGATGATGAAACACCCTATCGAACACCGGAGCAGATCAGACAATATGCGCTGAGTAAGGTACGATTACTGATCATTTAGCGTCGACTAAGTATATAAAAAATCGCCCTTATCGGGGAATAGTATTAATTCCTTGATAAATACTTTAATTTAGCTTGGTAATACGTGGTACGATGTGATCAACTACAACTGTGAGCATTTCGCGAACGAGTGTCGATATGGGCGGGCGTTTAGCAACCAGGTAATTTTAGCCATAGAACAAAAAATACGCAGACTTGCATTTTAGATTGGCATACATAAATACTTGCCAACAAACCTACTGATCAGAATGTTCGAAGGAGCTTCCAGCTCTTCCAGCACTTCGTAAACGATTTGATAAAAGACGATTTTTGTGCTAATCTTCGACGGAAAGGATGAAATCTTTGAAATTCATGCTATTACCTCTACTATATAAGAATGTAGTCACCCTTTTTAAATTTCAACTTTCATTGAAGATTTTCATATCAATTATAGAAATCGACTGGGTTTAAAAAAGAACTTTCCGAAAATTTTTACTTAAAAAATAGTCGAAACTAACAAAATCGATTTTTTTACTATTTTTAAAGTTTTTCACTCAAAATTTAATTTGTATTTCGAAAATCAAAGTTCTGTTCCAAACTTTTGCAAATTTCATCAGCTTTTAAATGATGCAAAATTTTGGATGAAGTCGATTTTGATTTTTTATTTTCTATTTTTATATTACGTATCAGGAGTAAGCGGAATTCCGATTCTGACTTCAAAAATTGCAATTTTTAAGGTTTCTCGTGTTCCAAATTCCGAACTTCGATTTCGGGAATTAAAAATTTCGAGTTTCGCTAATCTCTGTTACATTTTTTAAAAATATTTTATTCTTGTTTTCAATAAGTTTAATTATCCAACCATAAGTTTGAAGTTTCGAAAATATTTGCAAAGTTGAGCCAAAAGAATCGGTATAAAAATTCTTACCGTGTGTCTTTCGATAGCACACTTTGCTACTTTTTATATATCAAAGCATGTTCATGTGATAATGCAAATCGGTTTTCAAAAATTTGTATGTTGGATAGAGTGATCCTGGTATCAAAATGCTCGACACAATACGCTGAATATACTAAAACGTTATCACCCTAGCCTATCCCTATTTACTATTTTGAAAGGTTGCAAGGTTTAGAACAAGCCAATTTTTATTTACAAGTGGTTTTCTCTTTCATTCATTCATATTATAAACAACCGACGATAGTGCTAATGGAAAGCTTCGACTACTTGCGTATCTTTCTTGTACTGAATTGGATCGTTTGTCAAATGAAACTTATTCCAATAATAAGGATTGAATATAAATTGGTTAAGATTTGTCTTTAATTTGATCGTTTATTACAAATAATTCGAAAATCTTCACAAACGCTCTTATCAGTACATTGAAGAAATTATGCTCATAATATTTCCAAATATGTCAATCACAGTAACTGATTAAGTAAATGTATGATGAAAACATATTGATATAGAGTAACTTGGATCGTAATCAGTTATGGCCTTAAAATTGTCGAAAAAGAAACTGCTATAAAACTAATTTATGACCGTATAACATTTCTCATTAATACAAATGATAGAACTTGAGTATTGATATGGTAAGATTTGATAAAAATTGAATAAAGGAAGATTACTTATGTTTTGAAAAATTCTATTAATGTTTTAAATCAATTCAAGGTACCGTTTGAAAATGTTTATATTTGTGAAGAGCATTATAAATTTGTTCAGCCTATTAAGACCATAAAAGCTAAAATGTTGATTTTTTTCTATTTTATAAAATGGGTATCGAATTTACACTTGAGTCATCACGGAATTATCACCAATCCAATAAAATTTGAATTTGAGCTTTGTTCACTGCAAACAATTTATCAATCATTTGTTATAAATAGAATGACCACAAAATAAAGTTCATACTTCACCAAAGCACTGTCTATTTTCGCATGAACTCGTAGGCACACTTTGATCTGCATATGAGACTACTTATTTAGTTCATCACTCACAAGAGAACATTTTTAGATGTATACACAAAGTTTCTCAATGATCTAATGAGTTGTAAAACCCAGTCGGCATCTTAGAGATGATATTCAGAATTTTATAACAAATGGAGTTTTCCAAATATATTTTCCTTCGCAAAATTACGGTATTCTGAAATGACTTCATCGTGTTTCTGTTTCACTATATAGATAATAAGAGCCTTTATTGTTTTCGGTAAAATATGTATGAATTTAAAGACAATAAGATAAAAAATAATGTGGTGTAAATGCGAATCTTATAACCATAAAAATATCGTGAAGAATACGTAAATTAGATGTATACAAAAAGTAAACAAGTAAAAATGTAATTAACATAATTCTCAGATATGATTAATAAGAATTGGAAATATATAATTGCGAATGATAATGATTTTTAATTAGCCAAATAAATGCATGTAACGTATAAATTTATATGCTAAAAAATCAAAAAAGCCATGGATTATTACATAATGCTGCATTCAGCTTTAGTGCCGAGAACACTGACTCCAATTTTGCCGTTTCCGGCATGGAAACCAGTCCCAAGAACTTGAACTGAAGTATTACCGTCAGCATCCTCGCCCACACCAGTAGTGACGCCCAATCCTAGTTTTGCTTTCATTGGTCCAACACCAGCCTCCGCAAATTGAGTTTCTGCCGTGATTCCTATTCCGTTATTATTAGCCTGTGCGCCGAATTTTGCGGCGGCTCCAACATTCGCACTCAAACCAACTAATTCAGCGCCAATAAGCTTCGCGTTAAACTCTGTCTTTGCTTCGCCATTCTCACTTTTGCCTTTGATGACAATGCTTGGAAGATCGACTCGTGTCTGTATCTTATCAAAAGACACTGCACCAAGTCCTGCTCCACAGCTATTCGATAAGTCAAAGGCGTCGGGAGCCTGTCTGCTAAACGCCTTCCTATATCGACACTCGTTCGCAAAATGCTCACAGTTGTAGTCGAGTACATGGTAATTCGTATCACCAAGCTAAATTGAAATATTTATCAAGAAATCCATACTATTCTTCGATAAAGCTGGATTTTTAAAAATATAATTAGTCGACGCTAAATGATCAGTAATCGTACCTTACTCAGCGCATATTGTCTGATCTGCTCCGGTGTTCGATAGGGTGTTTCATCATTGAAGTGGTTGACGCGGAATCGATGGCCCTCAAGTGCCACTTTTAACGGAGTTATTTGCACCTAAACATGATTTATCAAGGTTTAAAACTAAACACTAATAGTTATAATAGAAGTATACACCTAATCCAATTTTAACCTACATCCATACCTTATGTGAATTATCGCCTTGCTTCTTCCACAAATGTATCACGCAAGGGGTTCCTTCGTACTCCCCAAGGTAAACCATCCAATGCCTCTGAAAAGTAAATTTTCAATATTCAGAAATTATTTATGAATGCATCTTCTTGAATTTTCCGTATTGAAGTTATTTGTTAATTTTCCAAACTTTTAATTCCTGAGTTAATAGAGTATTCATTCATACAAATTAATTCATGACTTACACCACCGTTTCCTTCCTTTTCCAGTAAATCTCCTTCATCCAGTACACGAGAACCCTCCTCGTAGTGGTACCATTTCGTGGTGCCGTACCAAATTCCGTTTCTCATACCCATTTTGCCTAATAATTCCTAAAATTTCATGGTGGATTGGATATGATAAAATGCAGAAAAATAATCTTACAAATAACATTAAATAATGATGGGATTTAATGAATGAGTAGAGCATATCGATCATATTTCAGACGAGCTGATCGTCTCCACGTTTCATCTAACCCGTTTTTCAAAAGACTCAATAACAAACATAAAAGATTTTATACATGCAACGATTGATAATATCGTCTCAACAGGTAACTAAAAATTATATGATAATTCACGATAAGTAGAATAACTTTAAGAAATGATGAGTGACTGAAATTATATTTTAGTTTTGCCATCAGGGTCATTTTGACTATTCGATCGATAGTGATCTGTGGAGGATCCGAAATCATCGGATTTCCACTTGATATCCTCATTATCAGTCTGAGTTTCATGACTTTTAGCTGTTTGGGATTGCGGTGAATTTCTTGATCCACGTGGAAGAAGTGGTGCAGAGAGCATGCTTCCCGTAAATAGTTTGCGAACTGCAGCAAAGTATTCCGACGGACCCCATCTTTCGCTCAACTAAATAGTAAAAGATAACCTGTGTAGGTAATTGTAGCATTATCGATTCTACCTGTTCGCAATGAGGAGCTCCATAGCGACACTCGTTAGCAAAATGCTCGCAATTGTAATTGATAAAGCTATACTGGTACGACGGAGAGTCAATCTGAAATAACCCGCTATATTTTCAGGAATTGCTAGAATTTCATAGAAGAAAATTGTTCAATTTAGCTTACCATTCCGAGAGCGTGATCGAGAATCATCTTCGTGGGCCATGGTGGAGTCACCATGTCGCGGGCGTTGTTCTTGCGCACTTTCAGATTGGCTGCAACGACTGGAAGCGGATCGATTCTGACCTGAAATTTCCTAA
Organism: Diploscapter coronatus; assembly: GCA_964036155.1. Lineage (NCBI taxonomy): Eukaryota > Metazoa > Nematoda > Chromadorea > Rhabditida > Rhabditidae > Diploscapter > Diploscapter coronatus. Next base: position 82,435,349 of record OZ038422.1, on the reverse strand, counting down.
GTAATTACTATTGACGTTAAGACATTTGGTGGTTCAAATGTTCATTCGGGCTTGTATCGAGAAAAACTACCAAGGTTAGATAAAACCTCTAATCACCCAATATAAAATTGAGACTCCCAGAATTGGAAATCTTACTCTGTGAGGTGATTGGCCATCGCTGAACAGATGAATGATGCACGGCGTTTCCTTGTATTCGCCTGTATAAATTGCCCAGTGCTGAAAAGAGTTGTCGACTTTGCAGATTATGATTGTCAACTAACCCGCAAGACCTTCTCATCGAATTCCACCAAATCACCAGGGCTTAACCTTTTCCTTAGCTCTTCAGCACTCATGTATTTGGTTTGAAGATCACGCTGAAAAACAGATGTTAAAGATGATTGTACGAGCAGCATCATCCATAACTTCTACCAATTTAAAAATTGTCTTCATTTAATCAAAATTCTTCACAACGGTAACAATGAGACAAACATATATAGCAGCTTTCATGTGTTTGGATTTTTAGTTCCAACCTCAGGATGTGGGCCAGGGTGCTTCGCTCGTTGCTCTTCTTGCCATCGTCTTTTCGCTTCTTCGACGTCTGGCCGCATAGATCCGTATGCTGATTGACTCGATCCCATCAGTCTAAGATTATCATTTTGTATCGAATTTTAAAAATAAAATGCGATTTGTGTACCAAATTAATATCAACTGATCATAGCAATGGGATCTTATTTAAAAGAATTTCAAATTATCGAAAAGTAGTCTGCAACATTATGGTGATTGAAATAATGACAATAATTAATGCAACAACCAACCCCGAGAATTTTCCAAATGACATCGGGCGACTTAGAATGAATGAAGAAAGCGAGGATGAGAACATACTGTGAAATTCGGAGAAAAGGTTTATATACGCATTTGCATGCGGTCAAGGGTGATATAGTTCGGAAAACTTACGAATGTTGTTGTTATAGAAAGGATTGACGAATAACATGTGATCTAACTGTATCAAAGTTTTTATCGGCGAAATTCAATCCTTCAGGAATGTTAAAAACATTAAGATAGTAATTTGAAATCAAACGAAGGATATCAATGGTGCGAGGACTAAACAACGATAAATCAAGCAATCTAGCAAAACGTGAGATTCGAAAATTTGTGTAAAGTAAGTCAATTGAATTTGATCAAATAATTCAACAGTCTGATGAATATTATGGTGATATATGTGAAAAGGAGAAAAAGAGAGTGCACGAAAATAGAGATGGAGAAGAAATAAAGTTGAAAAACGGAAAGAGAAATTGCCACCGTAAGGATTGCAATGGAAGGGTCATGTGAATAAGTGAAAAATTTCAAAACTTCAAAATTCAGACAAAACTATTAGTTTAAATACAAACCATTTTTCTATTAAATGTAAACAAGTATAGTTAGGATGACAAGATAAAGGCACATCTCCATAATTATATACAATAGTGGAATTATTTGTTTTGCACACAAAAAAATTATTTATTGTGTAACGTTGAAATACATTTTATGTCAATTTCTGATATTTTTGATCTACTTGTTTTTTATTAACTCGCACATTACAACCTTATTTGGTAAATTGTTTATTCATTTTTAATAAATCGTCGCACAATGCCTTAATCTTATTGTCTTTATATTTAAAATTCCGCATAATCAATTGGAGATTTTCACAAAAAACACGTTTTGGTAATTAAATTTGATGTTTAAAATTATTGATATTGAGCGAAAAATCATGGATCTGTGCGAGTTCTTCATCATTTATCTCGAATTGAACCAGGTTGAGAATCGGTCGGAACGGATTGCCTCCTAAAATTCAATTTAATAATGTTTTATTAGGCTCTTCGTACAATCGATTAGAAAATTTTTAAAGTATAACTATTTTTATATTATTAACGGAAATAATAATACTAAAAGTGTTTATTTTCTATTTTTCTATCCATCTTACTTCGCCGAATCGCTTATTCTTGAAGTGATCTGCGGCCGCGCCTGCGTCGAAGTTCACGTCAATGCCGTTGCCATTCGAGTTCGAAGTCGACTTAGACCCCTGAAATCACTCATAATCTTAAATTCTATCAATATGTGCATACTTTAGGATGTCAAAATTTAATCGATAGTTTCTAAATTAAATCAAAACTAATTTGAAGATTGATAAAGACTCACAGCCGAGCTTCCCTGAGAAGACTGTTCCGATCCCATGTTAGCTGCGACGGTGATTGATGATTGGTGATTAGAAATTAAAATTTATTCCGAATGGCGTTGGTATCGACTGATCAGCTGCTTTTATATAGACTAGTTTTATCGAATTCAACAGGCTGACCAATGTTAGGTAGTTCAAGCAATAGGGCAAGGGACGTCCCTCATTTTTTCTCTAACGCTACATTATTTTCACGAGAAAAGTGGGGGACGTCCTTCATCCCACGCAATACACACCCTGATTGCTCAGGCGATTTCGCTACTTGTGTCTGTAAGAATCATGAGCACTTGAGATTTGCAGGAAAAGTTATTATATACCGTAGATATATCTACAAACTTTTTATTCCAGTCAGTTTCCATGATAAAGACAAATTTTCAACAATTCAGACAAAATCAGTTTATATGAAGACGTCCTCTTTAGAATGACGAGAAATGGGAAAGATTATCTCGAAGAAGGTGGAGACAGTTCAGCAGGATCATACGGCTGAGAGATCTGAAATAATATTCCTATATTGAGATTATAACAATAAACTCAATTTTCATAAGTGTTTAGAAATTGACATACCATGTCAACGCACCGCTTGTTCTTGAAGAAGTCAGCGGCCTTGTTAGGATCGAAGTTCGCCGTTCCTTTGTTGCCATTGGCGTTTGACTCGCTAGTCGAGCCCTGTAATTTATAAAACATTTAAATAATAAACTTGGTACAAAGTTCGATGAAATACTATCTTTATTTTCCATCACATCTATGTCAATGAATTGTCCCCTAATGGATTTACCTGAGATGATCCCTGAGAAGACTGTTCCGATCCCATGCTAGCTGCGACGGTGACTGGTGATTGGGAATGAAAACTTATTTCGAATGGCGTTCGTATTAACTGATCAGCCACTTTTAATATCGACTAGTTTTATCGAATTCATCAGTCTGAGTTATGTTAGGCGCATAGCAGTTATCGCAGCCAGTCTTGCGACTTTTCACTTTTCCAGAAACGATTCCTGTCTAGGATGACTAATTTATCAGAAATGCTTGATGCCGTTTCACACAAAGACATTTAAGAGTGAATGTCAGCAAAAATCAAAGTCATAAGGAAGGGGTGCGGAACAGGGGTCCGTCGATTTGGCTGATTTTCATATATATTGTTCAGTTTTTCACGCTGATCACCATGATATGGTTTGTTTTTCATAAAAATGCAAGTGGGTGGAGTTATGTTAATTTCAAGTTTTTACATACCCCATATCAGAAAAAATTCATAACTTTCTTATTTCTGAACCAAATTGAATGATTCTTTTTATATTGTAGATCTTGTCGAGAAGAATACGAAAACATATAAAGAACATTTTTAGAAATTATTCTTAGCGGGAAAAATTATCCGAAGTTACCCTATCTACCCGTATTGTGCTTACAAGATTAGTGTGAGTTAATGTCGAAGTTCTCCATTAAATCTTGTAGAGCTCTTCAAGTTGATCAACTTTTGTTGTAGAACTTATTCTAGACTGTGCACACATAGGGAGATATGAATTTTTGAAAATTTTCGTCAAAAAAGCATTATGCTGAATTTGGTCGTAGAACTTCAAAAAATTCTGGAGCCCCAACGGTAATGATTCGAGAGTTGGTCCAACGACGAAAGTTGTTCGTCATGTCATTCTACACAACATACTGGAAGGACTAATTTTTTCAACGTCATTTACGCGTAAAGTCAGTACGGATCGAAAAGACCGCAATTAAGACGCGAAAAACGCGCATTTCTGCAGAAATTGATATTGAACAATTTTTCTCTCTGATATATGATAATCTAGAGACCAAATGCTGTCGAATAGAAAAAAGAATCATTCAATTTGGTTCAGGAATAAGAAAGTTATTCAAAAAATAAAATAGGGAGATAAACTTGAAACACCCTGTATATTTCGTTATTTTATCGAAGATTATTTTAAATAATACTTATCCTCGTTGCAATTTTTCAGTTTATTGGATGTCTTCGAGAATTGTCTGTATCATGTACATTGAAATTAAATCATTATTTCATATTTTATTGAATAAAATTTCTATATGAAATCTGAGATTATTATAATCAATCTTTATTTAAGTCAATTTTTCCGACTTCATGCCATTTATTCGTTTGTGGCTCGTATTCTTCAATAGCGTCACAGAAATTTATCGGCCAGTAAAAACCATCACTTCTTTTCTCAGCATTTTGAAATCTAAGTTAACAAATATTTCGTATAAATATATGCAAAATCTCAGCTCACCCTCCGATTGCATACAATTTCCCGTTTGCGACAATGAGCGAATGATGATATCTTTCATAATTCATATCAGCGATTCGAGAAATTCGACTGTCAACTGGAGCTGAGGGGTCAAAACATAGACAGGATTTGAATACATTACCACTAAATATATAATGATGCATTATTTATCATACAAAATTAACAACCAGTATCCTCCAGTTATGTAAATTCTTCCATTTGGCGATGCAACTCCGAAATAACCTCGTCTTTCTGGAATCTCTTCGATTTCAATCCATTCCCGTTCATCGTCTGATAATCGATATATATTTCGGCTATTCCATCCATCAATAACTGAATATCCATAATTACAATAATGAATATGCTATAATGTGACCGTATAAAATTTCATCGCATGTTATTGTTTGAGCAGATTCAATTGGAAGAGGAAAAGCAAGTCCTGTTTGCCATTTTCCATTTATTAAAACCTGAATAAATTACTTCATGGACTTTCTCATCCGAATCTTCTTACATCAACTCGCTTCGTATCTTTCCATGTTTTAGGATTCTTTCCACCCAAATGGTACATTTTATTTTTGAAATAAGCGACAGATCCCCAGTTACGCCATTTAGGAGGAACTGGGCCTGTAAAATTCTTTGAATCGATAATTTGTGGATTTGTTGAGCAGACCTCTTGAAATTTGTCAAGTATTCAAGTCGTATATTTCAAATGATTCAGTTTCGAGGTATATCATATAAATTATAATAAAGATGCTTAAAATGTGACATATTGCGTGCCAATTTTCAAATCATCCAGTTGTCCAAACCAAATTCAAATCTTCGAAAAATAATGAGAATCGTTTTATAACTTAGCTATTTCACTGAAATATTGTTGTAAATTAAAACAACTGAAATGTTTATTGTCTGAATGAATATTGAAGTAAGGAAAAACGACTTGTGATGTAGGCGCGCTCTCTCGCTCTCTCTCCGCGTTACAAAGTTGTAGTTGGTTACAAATTTAATATTCTTGAATCCCGATGTTAGATTTTACGAATTTCAGATGTTTAGATATTTTCTGTACAAAATTTTTGATATAAGATAGTTTTGATGTTGTGAAAAGTTTTTTTTACCGTAAATTTCTCTCATCCCTTAATACTTACGAGTGTTAATCGCATTTCATGAGTTTTGCACATAATGCTTGAAAAAACACATGGAAATTTCGAAAACAACAAAGATACGCGTTTATAGAAAATTCTGAGTTCACCGTATTGAAAAATGAATGGATGAATGTAAAACTTAGTTGGAGAAATGATGACAATTGAAGAAGAGCGATGTCGTGCAAAACTATTGAAATTCACAATTACACAATCGAACCAAGGAAATTTTAGGGTTTAGGAACAAAGCCATAGAAATCTGTGTTGCTGTCACCGGTTTTCATCGCGATTATACAGAGAAAATACAAAATTATCGCCCTCTAACCACATTCTATGATTTTAGTTGTCAAGAAAAGCTGTAGTTAACGAACGAATGTCATTACGAAAATAAATATAGGCACCAGAATCGTTTAGAGTTCTACCGGGATTTCTGGCGAGTAAAACAAACAAAAATGAGGAGGGCTGGAAGACTAGGAAATCGACGCGTTCTAGGAATAGGGGCTCAGAAGATGAGAAGGTTATAAATTAGAGGAAATCAGATCTTCAGAATGTAATGATAATGAAATGATATTGGAACATGAAGGAAATGCAGCTCGGTCAAGATCGGAAGGGTCGGTTGGGATTTGATTTTAACCGGGAAACTGGTATTGGTGGATGGAACGAATGGAACGGTTGTCAGATGGTGATGTTCGGGTGTGTGCCGCTAGACTTGTCTTGTTGCGTCTTGGAGTTGATCTAACGATTGGCGGCAAAGTTGGGATTGCAGACTTCGATATCACCAGTCGGCGCAAGACCAGGACATTCGTAGACGGAGAAATTGTTCTCGTCATCGACTTCCTCGTTATCAGATTCCATTACGCCTGAAAATGTCGGAATGATTTATGGAGATGGTTGATTAGAATTATCATTGTTGACTCTTTGGATGCTTAGGCTAAACATGGTATACTTTGAATCTAGACTATGAGCATTTTTTTATGGAAGATGGCAGGTGGCTCAGTAAGAAGTAGTGTTTTTGACGTATGCAAAAAGCGCATAATTTGTTGCTATTTATAAACTTCTAACCAGGTGCGTCGTCACCGCAGATGATCTTCTGCTTGGCCTGCTGGTATTGGTGGAGTTGAGCCTTGTAGGCGAGGTTCTCGTCTCCTTTGTCACCTGCCTTGATTCCTCTCTTGGCGCCTGGACCCGTTCCTGCATAAGGGGCGTATTCGCTGTCATCTGGGGTGTCGCGACGGCGTCTAAATGTTACTTTGCAATTTTCCGTCATTATCCTTGATCGTTGACTCACTTGATGTAAACTCCTCCAGCGATGACGGTTCCGACCAGTCCAATCGTCATAACCGTTCCGACGGCTGAAAATTGCTCATTTTCATTCAGCTTTCATTCTCTCATTTTCTCTTTTTTCATGTGGATTTTTCGACAATTCAGCTAATTTCCCCGTCGCATCACGTCTCGGAAGTCTCATTTGTGTGTCGTTTTCGAGTGCTCTGCGAGTGGGCTGGAATGAGGCCCGAAACGGCACGAAAATGAGCAGAAACGCGAGCAAAATTCGAGAGAACAAAACGAGAAGGCGCGTTTTCAAATGAGATATCGAATTCCCCCACTCTCCCACGGCATTTTTGGAGTCGAAAAAAACGCGAAGAAAAATGATCCCTGAACGGGCCATTTAAATGCGGAAAAGGGATGCGCGCGCATCAAAAGTAAACAAAAGGAAAACAATATGGAGATGTGCGCGGCTCAATTATTTTGATTTCATCGGCTTTTTTCTGTCAACAAGAATTTCATCTCCCATATTTTGGGATATATCATCTGACTATCAAACTTATCTAATGGATCAACACTTTGCGGATTTCCGAGCCGTTACAGAAGAGCAAAGTTGATCTAATCCCGCTTCCGGTACAGATATTTATATGATGAAGGGTCATCGTCGGAAGATAAAGCACTCATTTTCCGTTTCACAGAAGAGATCTTCAAAAATCCGTGCATTCTTAGAAATTTATCGACGAAAGTCGTATTTTGCGCTCGCTAATATTCTCCTCAATCCTCAGTGCGACGAGAAGCTGAAGATGTGAAAGCCTTGAATAAAAGCTAAAAGAAAGGGAAAAAGCAGAAGAAAGAAAGCTGATTAGATGGAGAACGAGGACGCGTCCTTTGCCCCGCGGCATTCGCTCATTAAGGGAGCACAGAAGGCAATATTCGAATATTCCATTCCGCGCAAACCCCTGCATAATTCTATTCGATTGAGAGAAAGTCTCCAGAAAAAAGGCTTCATTCGAGGCAATTAGCTCAATGAAAAGAAACCAAATAGAGGATTGTCGCTCGCTCACAAAACACACACACACACATAAATTGAGTGAAAAAGGTTGTTTGCAGCGAGCACATGATACGGGAAGAGGAAGTGAGTGGGCTGAGGAGGATTTGGGAAAAATCGAAAACAGAAGAACCGAAAATTTATGGATTTTCAAAAATCAAAGTTAAAAGTTGAAATTCTAGGAGCTTACCGACGAGCAGGAGGCTGCTTCCATATCGTGGAACACCCTGAGCGTAATCGAGTGATGAAACTAGTCTTCGTTTGTCGAGATTAGGAATCGATCTGAAAAAATCATTTATTCGAAACTCTTCTCTGCAGGTTTTTTCTCTTCTTCAATTCGTCACTTGAGTGTCTTATTGCATGAGCGCATTCGAGGAATTGTTGCTCTTTGACAGCTCGCTTCTGCATTTTATAGGTGTACTAAGAAATGCTAGATTCAGGGGGTCTGCTCAATAGATGAAAGGGAGATCTCATAATTGGAAAGTCATCTCATTAATGAAGCTGTGAGAATGCGAATTTAGACTTGGTGGAAAAATTGATGCCCCCAAAGTGCAAAGTCTAGCATAAATTCCGAATTGTATGCTTAATGAAATACTAATAGTTATCCAACCATGGATGTTCTAATATTAGACTAGACCTAATCCAAACGCGCAAAACTTTGTACTCGTTGCGTCAAACCTCGGATTACCGAGAATTGGTTATCATGTGAGGATGTGAGAAACTCATGTAGTGAATTATTGTACTTCAGATGATGAGAGCATAAACTTCATGAGTAAATGAACGATTTTCACACACCCAGACGCAATGTCTCAGATCTCAAGGCAAAGATCTCTTCATTGTGAATCAGAAAGAAATCTAATTGAATTCGTCTCCAAATTTAGAGAGGCTTGTATTTACATCTTCTAAATGGATATGTGCCGCTTCTATTCATGCAATCGGAAAGCCGGAAGTTGCGCTTCGAGGGACTTAAAATGAGCCTAAGCAACTGACTGACTGATGTTTAGAGTAATCAGAAGAAATAGATCTGTCGTTGTCAGATACTTATAGAGAAAGTTAAAGAATATTATTCTTCATTGAAAGAATCTATTTTAGTTTGTCCTTGCCTCAACTTGAATATAATTTTTTAGCTAGTACTTGCGCAATGAGGTAGCTTTTGTTTATGGTTTCTCCTGTGTGATGGACTATAATTTCTGCATTACATTGCCTTTTGCAAGGGTAAGTAGATGTGTAGGTTCACAGCATAGCAAAAGAAGTAGAAGTGCATTTTTGTGAATAATAAGCCTCTCTCATGCGATATCTCGAGGTTGTCGAGTCAGAAAAAGTCCCGTTGCCCTTTTGTCGTTTAGAATTGAATAAGTTTTTTTTCTAGTTCAAATTGTGAAGCACGCATTGTGCGACAGAAATTGAATTGAAATCAAAGGGAAAAGATTTTTTGCCTTAGATAATTTCGAATGTGCATGTCTCATCTTGTCTAATTTTTCGTGTAATTCAACGAAGACACCCTCGTATCATTTTTTGCTGTGGCTTTCGTCTTATGCCTTTGGACAAATAATGCGTTCAAATATTCTTCATTTCGTGCTCAACAATTTTTCAATTTCCCTTTTTTTCCGCTGTGCTTTTTTCATTGCAATCGCTTAGCAACGGCTACTGCAATTGGATGAAAACATGACAAGTCGAGTACGCAAAATAGAAGAGCGTGGGAAGAAAGCCATGAAAGATCGTGATTGATGAAGGTTTCGAGAAATTAACTAGATTATGAAAGTATTTGTAAAGTGGGTTTTTGAAGTTCAAAATATTGAGATCTGAAAATCTGCGTGTTTTTCAAGGAGATTGAAGTCCGATAAAGAGATGAAGATGGATTGAGACAAAAATGGAGGTACGACTAAAATTTGAGGCTACAAAGCTCCGAATTTGGCTGCAAAAAAGAATAGAATCAATTGAAGCGCGAAATTTCAATGCTGCGCAATCCTCAATGCCTTCTAGGCACATTTTGGGAGCACACGCATTTCCAACGACTTTGTGCTCATTCATAATGCATGACGCTATTCGCGCCAATGCGGTTTGTTTAGGTAGAGAATATTTGATGAGTTCGCGAGAGTTCTGTGATAAAAATAAAGAGTTTGGATGATGACGGATTAGCTCTATCAATGGGTGAGAATTTTTGCATATTTTTTTGCAAATAAGCTAATGATGAAAAATGGCCATAAGAAATTAGTCTAGTCCTAGACGTTTCGAGGAAAAATACGGAGGGCTAATGGGCTTATAAATTGCGCTAAAATTTTGCCAATGATTCAATTATTGCTTATCTACATTTTAGGGTCGTCATAAAAAAGTCACAAGGAAAAGTTGCATTTGTGGAATGTGTGGTTAATGATCTATAATTGCATCCTCTTACTTGGTCTGCTTGGCTTCCGGTGGTTCGACGAACGATACGAATTCGTTCTGTCCCTTCTTCTGAGCACTGAGCGGCTGCTGGTTGGCAATCGGCTCCTCTTCTGGTTGTTCCTTTTGCTCGGCCACTGGAACTGCAGGCGCTGCGGCCTTTTCGGCGGCAGCCGGCTTTTCTTCCTTTGAGGCTGGCTTCTCATTCGCCTCTTCTAAAAATAGCCGTTTGATTTGCATAACATATCAAAATCTAATGGAAAATATGGAAATTAGATTTGGAATTAAAGTAGGTGATCAAAATCTGTAAAATTAAAGATTTGCTTAGAAAGCAAAATAAAGTATGTTATGCAAAAGGAGAACAAGGAGAACACAATCGTTCATCTCGTTCGATTGCTCCTACCATTCTTGGTGTTCTCGAGTTGTTCCTGCTGCTGTTGTTCGATCAGCTCCTTGAGGATCTGCTCTACGTTGGGTTGTTCCTCGGCAGCTGCTTCTCTGGCTTGTCTTTCCCATTCCTCCTCTTCCAATCGCCGCTGCTCGTCAAGCAGGTATTCCTGCAAATTGTTGGATCATTCCCATCCGTAGTTTCCGGGTATTCGAATATCAATAAAGACCGACCCTGATAGCCTGCTCGAGTTCTTCCTGAGCGGCAAGTTCATCCTCTCTAGATGAGTACTCGTCTCTTAGCGCCGCATTCCCGTAAACTGGAGCTGAGTCCAGACGAGATGAGCCACCTTCTGCAATTTTCTTATCAACAGGGAAGTTGAAGAATCTCTCAGAAAACAAACAGCTGCTACAGTATGCTTATGAAGATGGAGTCTATTGTAGAAATGAAAATTTACAGTGTCTTACCTGTAAATACGGTGGCTTGTGTGGCTGTGAAAAGCGCAGCGGCTAGAGCGACAGCTAACCCGGCCACGCGCCACATCCCATATGAGGTCTGGGGGCTGGGAAGGAGAGACGAAAAGAGCTCGAAGAGAGCTGCCTGCCTGCCTGCTTGGGCGGGTGGCAATCGATAACTCAGCGAGGGGCTCTGCTCAGAGGCTCGGAGAGGAGAAGGCCTCGAAGAAAAAGAGACAGAAGAAGGAGATGACGTCGGTCTGCCTCAGGCGATGTTGTGCAGACACAGGCGCAGGCAGAATGAAGCTGAAGCTGTCCCCTTCCCTCTCACTAAAAAGAGCTAGGCAAGGGATCAGGCGGAATGTTGGGGTGAAGGAAAGAAATAAGCGCACCCTGAAATGAACATTTCCTAGGTTCATAAACGGGCAATATCGCGATATTCAAGTGGACTTGAAAGGATATTATTAAACTCGAGTTGGAAGTTTGAAGAAAGAATAGTACAATGGTGATGATGAAAAGTCTTGAGATAATTGAAAATGTATGAAATTTCATCTTTATGTACAAAAAGAAGACAGAAGAAGATAGGATAAAAATTTCTGGGAGAAGATATAATCTGGAAAGAGCCAAACTTCAGAATGGAAAGGAAAGACCAAGAAGGGATTTGTGAATCTGTGCTATGGAACATATGAGAGCTATAGTTGAACGTATAGACGATCGATAAAATTCCCCGATATCCCCGAAATTGGATGAAATCCCCCTCATTGTTCACTTCGCACATCTCCCTCAATTTCGTAATCCTCATAAAACGCTAAAACAGACGCGATAATGCAAACAATGGACCATGATTCAATTACCAGACGAAGTTGACGGAAATATTTTGCATTTTCGTCGAAATATTTATCAAAAATGGCTAAAACGTGTAAACATGCAGAAGGCCGCGATGGAGAATAACGAAAATAGAAATTAATTTTCACCACCACAGACATATTATTAATGAGAGACTTTGGGGAAGTGGGAATTATCACATTTTGGAGGAAATTTGGAAAAATGACGCTCATTTCTTAAATTTCGAGAATTTTAATCCCAAACAACCCTAATCGAAATCGATAAAAGGTGATGTGTGACAGTCATTTTAAGAGGTAATAATAACGCTATTGCGCAAAAGCTCTTTAACGCTTCGAAATAAACTCTCGACGAGCGGAAAATCGTGCTGATAAGGACCGACATTAAAGGCGCATTCCGGACATAGTAATGAAATTTTCGCGAGAAATGGACGGGTTTAGGTCGTTTGGAAATGTCCTGTTAAAACTCAGAATTAGAAAATACTGTAATTTCTAAATCAAAAAGGAACCGACATCAAAATAAAGTTGAGCCTTCTGAAAATTGATCCCCATGAATTATCGCATGTTTATGTTACTGAAGGGATTCTTCACAGATTTCAAAGAACGTTCCAAGTTAATGCCAAAACATTCGAATTCGTGAGAAAAGTGCACCTAAAGCCTTGTCGCATGTTCTAGAATAGTCTTCCAAAACAGACTGGAATAAATATTCTCCAGTGAATTTTTGAAGATGAAGGTATTCAATCTCCATCAGACATCATTTTTCATCTTGTTATTTTCGAGTCCTGTACGATCTCAAAATAGAATCTCCGCAATGATGTGAATTAGAGAGAAATTACTCGAAGATTTCACGGGGATTTGAAAAACGGTGGCTACCTAGCAACTAATTGTTAACGGATCATCAAGTGATAATGAAATTTAGAAGAAATGTCAAAGAAATTGTTGTCGTGAAAATAGGCGTCTTGCAAATCCCATAGAATATTCTGCAGAATCGGTGTAATTATGCACCAAACACTATCGAAGACATGCAATGCAGCAGATAACTTAACTAATCCTTGAGATTGCAAACTTGTGAGCGGGTGTTCAAGATTAATATCTAAAAAAAACTAATAATGGACGAAAATTATACAAATTCGATGATGAATGAATCACGTAATGGAATTTTTGACGGAAAAATGAATTGAACGAAATTTTGAGAGAAGAATGGAAGGAAGCGCTTTCAAAGCCAGCTGACAAAACAGAAAACAAGGGAATTTCCGTGGCTTTCCTGAGTCCTTCTTGCAGAGATGCCTACATCCCTTGTTCCAGTCATTTTGCACGTTAGTAAATTCGTTAACCAACGAGAAGTCAAAGAAATAATCGTTGATGTTTTTGTTTTTCATTGGCACGTGTCATCAAAATTGATTGGGGAAGATTTAAAAAAAAATGATTTATTTTATAAAGGATAGAGAAATCTTATATGCACTACTAATTTTACTGAACTTTATTCATAGCTTACAAGATTATTTCGGAATTAAAACCCTAAACAAAGTCTAAATCGTATTCAGCTCAGTACTTTTATATCATCCGGCAGGCTTTCAGCTCCCCAGGATGCTTTGGGAGATTTCTCTGGCAATTTTTAGGCTGTCCAGGGATGCGCTTGTACTGATCTAGGACTAAAAATCCGCAAAAACCTTCACAGCCAGTTTGCTTGAATGGGAAATATCGGTCGTCTTGGCGGTCATAATAGAATTTGATGAAGGGAACTGCCTTCTCTCCTTTGACACAAGTGCGTGCAAAGGGCGAGAAGAAATGAGCGGAGTTTGCAATATCCGCCCCACCTAATAAACTTGGTTGCAAATATCGACGGAGAACCTAGCGAGAGTTATCTGTCAGTCTGCTCATCGCTTTCTGACTCACGGATTTACACAACTTTTTATTAGAAACTTGGAGTCGTCACAATTTTCGAAGAACAAACATGTCTTGGACTCCACCATTCGTAATAGTGAAGTCTTCGTTTTTGAGTTGGAATGGCTGGGGATTATTCTCTCTGAAGACGTGGAGGAGCTCGAATCCTGAAAATAAAGCGGTTATTTATTTTTCCCGCCAAAATTAAATCGAAACCCATATTTTTGCAAAACAAATTAGCAAAAAAGGTTCCAAAAAGGGCAACCAAGCAAATAATTTCTGACTCTCTCCTCTTCTTTGTTTTGTTTATTGATGCTGTTTGAATTGACAAGTTTTTGTTTCGCTAAATATTTTTGATTCCAAGTTTTTTCCCAGTTGGTTTCAATTGTCTTGTATTTTCCTCACAGTCCGTTTGTCCCAAAATCATTTCCGGGTTTCCAAAAATTTTGCCCATTTTTCAGAGAGAGAATAAGAAAGAAAGAGCCAATGGACTGTTTGATCGCGACCGAAAGCCGAAAGGGTGCACAATCACCCGTGTTGAGATTCTATCTAGTCTAACTAGGTAAGTTTCTGCGGGGTCCATAAGTGGCCTATTCTCTGACTTGGCCTCCCTCCTCCAGCTTCCTGAGGAATGGGCTGATAAGCAGAGGGTCAAAACAGACTAACCATCAAACATCATAGCCAATCTGATCCTTCCGTATACTCGATGTGCATTATAGACCAGCTGATCTTGTCCTCTCGGAAATCCCAGGAAGAAAATGCCCCCTTTCTTCAGCGTACACCAAACTTTTTGAACTTCTCGAAGGTCTCCAATCGGATCCCGAGGATCTCCAAATCTTTGTAATCCACTGTGCTCAATGGAGGAGAAAGACACCGCAAAATCGAATTGCTCTTGTCTAAAAATTATTTTGTACGTAATTTTTCGGGAACCAACTTACTCTTTCCAATTCTTCGCATAGTCGTAGGGATGGATCCATTTGACTCTACTCTCGCCCACGATTGTTGTAGTTTGATATTCCACCGTAAGCAACGACTTCGCTCCATTTTGGAGCGCAATTACTTCGACCCAGGGCATTACAGATCCGATTACTATCCCATTCATGCCAGTGACGTTCATATACTTTATGGAGTGCAGCACCGACACTGCAAAATTTAAACTCTTAAAAAGAAAATTCAATGCGCTCACTTCCTCCAGCTCCATAATTTGAGAGGGTTAGTGGATCACGATTCAGCCAATCGGGGATTTGGTTCCAAATCTTTGGCATCGGCTTCGCCATTTCGTTATAATAGCTCTAAATTAGGTTCTACTCAGCCATTCAAAAAGTCTTCCTCGTAAAAATAGCTACCTCTTCAAGTACAGCGTGACCATTCATAGTGAACTCAGGAATCAGTTCGGGAGGAATTGATTTTGGAGGATAAGATGGCGGAACATATTTTAATGCGATATCTAGCCATGAAGAGAAGATCTGAGCTTAGATTACGGCCGCAAAACATATTTAGTCTTACCTGATCACACGTTTTAGGCTTAGTGTTCTTTAGAAGAGGCACTGGCTCTCTGGCAGAAGTGATTTCGAATCCGCTTGGCTTGAAAACTTCTTCATTAATGGTATAGTAACTAACTTGTCCTTTGTTGGTAGTCAAACTCCTGGAAATTCCCTTGATTTTTGGTTCTTCTTTGACTTAAAATTTTAGAACGAGATTGCATGAAAATTAATGACAAGTGAAGGGAATTAATCCTGAATCCTGTAACTGCTTTTTGGGGAACCTTGATTCTTGGTTTTAACATTATTTCATAGCGATTTTATACTGTAAAATCAGAGGTGGGACTCAAATGTTTAACTGCGATAGTTAAACGAAAATTTAACTATCATAGTAAAATGGTTTTAATCTTAATTTGAATAATTTCAAACGTTTAAAATTTTAATGGCTTAGAAAAAATTGTTCACGAGGCATTCAAAAGGTCCCTCCTAAATTGGTCATAAGCTTCTGCTGCCTTGTGCAAATTTGGCGACTATCCTTTTCCTCAGGGGTTTTTTTTTTTTATAAATAAAAGCCTAGAAATCTCGAAAGCTTACTTTCTTTTTAGGACTGACCACTCCAGGCGGTCGAATTTCCAAAGCTGAGCCTCGTTGGAAGCATCTCGGTTAAAATAATAAACAAGTCCGATGGCAAGAATAGCCGACAGAAGGACAGTTGTTTGTTTCCCAGTTACACTCATCAAGCTTGATTGTGACGATCTAAATGACTGAACATGACAAGATAAAGACGCGTACAAGACTGGGGAGGAAGAGTAAAAACTGAAGAAGGTCAATGGTGGCTGGCGGCTAATCGGGGGTGGGATTAGACCTTCGTCGATAGATTTATTAACTTCATGGGTGTTGTGGTCTTCCTGCACTTGTTCAACAACGCTAGTAAAATACTGTAGAAAGCTTTATTCAATACTGGGATTATAAGAACTATAAGAAGCCCATTTAAAAGGGACTTTACATTAAAAAATAAAAGCGGAGGTTTTATTCGCAGGTGAAAGTCCCTCAAATATGGAATTAGTCACCAAAATATTTTTACCTAGGTGATGTACGAGCCACTGACGTCGAGACTTTAAGAATATTGGTTGGCCTCTTTTTATGAGAATCACTTTCGGATACAAGTAGAGGGCTTTTCGTGGATAAAACCTCCGCTTTTATTTGTTTTATATTTAAAAAAAAAAAACCCCCATCGAAAACGGATTAAAACAGAGAGAAAAATCTGAATAACTGATTTCGTGATAGGGATCAGAAAACACCACTTTTTGAATATGACCTACGTCGATATCTCGATCTCTGATATAGTTTCGACCTCGAAAAGTACCCCAGGGTTTTCGACCACGCTGAACACGAATCTGACATCGAAATCAGCCTTTGAAACCAATCGGAATGAGTTTTTCATCGATTTTTATGTTCAATCTGTCACGCATTGTTAAAAGTGAATACAACCTCCGCCTGCCACCGAAGGCGGTCCGGCTGATGTCAAAGAAATTATTATCGCGAAAATAGGCGTCTTGCAAACCCCATAGAATATTCTGCAGAATCGGTGTAATTACGCACTAAACATTATCGAAGACATGCAATGCAGCAGATAACTTAACTAATCCTTGAGATTGCAAACTTGTGAGCGGGTGTTCAAGATTAATACTTAAAAAAAAAAACTAATAATAAATGAAAATTATACAAATTCGATGATGAATGAATCACGCAATGGAATTTTTGACGGAAAAATGAATTGAACGAAATTTTGAAAGAACAATGAAAGGAAGCGTTTTCAAGGCCAGCTAATAAAACAGAAAACAAGGGGATTTCTGTGGCTTTTCTGAATTCTCCTTACAGAAACGCCTACATCCCTTGTTCCAGTCATTTTGCACGTTAGTAAATTCGTTAACCAACGAGAAGTCAAAGAAATAATCGTTGATGTTTTTGTTTTTCATTGGCACGTGTCATCAAAATTGATTGGGGAAGATGTTAAAAAATTATTTATTTTATAAAGGGTAGAGAAATCTTGTATGCACTACTAATTTTACTGAACTGTATTCATAAGTTACAAGATTGTTTTTGAAGTAAAATCCTAAACAAAGTCTAAATCGTATTCAGTTCAGTACTTTTATATTTACGAACTGAATTCGACATATGATATTAAAATTCTGTTATCTCAACTAATCGGAACCCTGACACAGATCTAATGATTTAACTAGAACTCCAAGTAGATAAGCCAAATCGCGTTTTAGGATAAACTTTTCGAATAAAGAGATAATCTGAGTTGTAAATAAGGATTTTATGAAGAAAAAATCACAGAAATCAAAACACCCAAAATGACACACATTTTCACAAATGAGATATTCTTCGTGCACAATTGTGCGCGAGTAACTTAACTTGATCTTTTGCGCAGTACCGTTTCATCAGGTTTATCGTCGATCTAGATAGTTTTGTGAGACATTTTGAATTTGAAAGGTATTTCCTTCTCAAATTTTTGGCTGAAAACTACTACGCTTTTACCAACAACGCACTTTTGTAAGGGGACGGAGTTTGGGGACTCTAGGATTTAACCTGGTATCTATGCTATAAATGCCGATTTGCTCATCATCTATTCCTTTAGAATGCTCGAATATTCTCAGGAAAATCATGCATCGAATTCAGCTATTGAAGAAAAACCCCATTCTATTTTATATCAATTAGCTTTCAACGACTTTCACTTCTGCCCACAAGGAACGAATTTCTCCGAGTTCCAAGAATAGAATGGATGCACTTTTGTTCATCGAAAGGAGAGAAATTTTCAAAAATTTGGCTAATTTGTCGACGCTCGTTCAGTTGAAGGATCGAGAATGAATAAACACACAACGATTGTCGCCAAACTACACGCGAAACAGAAACATTTTGACATTTCAGTCATTCGTCTTACATGAAGACTTATTTCTCAAAATCATCTGTCGACCCATAATTTCGTTGAATCAATGAGTCTCTCACTGTTTCTCGAAGTCTAGTAGTTCATTCTCGTCGTTGTTTGTGTGTTTGATGTTGTTCTTCCTTGTTTTCATTCCTTCTCATGCTTTGCATATAGATTTGATTGGATGATTGAATGTATTATGTATTCGATTTCGTCATTCATGCTTTATTTGATGTTCGTGTGTTTGGCTGCTTGTCTTCCATGTGTTCCTCGACTCTTAGACAGTTTGGATGTTTGACGGTCTGACAGTCGATTGCTTTTGGCTTTGGTTTTAGACTTGGAAGCTGCAAGATGGCTGCCAGCAGTGACAATTCACCTTTGCATTCGCGCATAGAATTGAAGAGAAATGTATTCCTTCTTCAACCTACTATGTAATTTCACTTTTTGCCCTGAAGGATTTTACTTTTATTGTGAATTTATGGTAGCCTAAAAATCGAAGTCTTACATCATACGGAAGAGAAATACGAAAAATTCTATCTTGCTTAAAAACATTCAACATTTCGGATCTTTCATCCCAACATAAAAAATAGAATCTAAATACGTCGAAAATCCAGCTTTATGCCCCTCTTTCTTGTTGAAAAAATACGGTTAGTTGTAGCCGACTTTTATAGCCTGTCTAGTGTTACCTTCTAAAAATACTAATCCACATCTTACGCTGCAGAATATTCCATCTTACCAAAACACATTGGCAAAACTTGCTGTTTTGTCTATTATTTATCGGGAAGAATCGATAGACAGGGAAGAATTTTGAGTCGATGCGAAATGAAGAGTGGAGACTGGGAGGATGGTGAAGTGTATCGTTCAGTGACCATGAAAGTCACTCTTCAATGAATGAACAATGCGCAATGAGGAATGCTGCTGTGCTGCTGTTCCATTGATTTTTCTCATTGACTTTTTTGCTAGGAAGAGTCTTTGAAGATTTTATAGAATAGCATGCAAAACATGGCTATTTTCGGATTAATTATGCAGAAGATCGATTTTTTCTGTTGATATTCAGGCTCTTGAATACTTTGTTTATGTCCATTGATTCTGAGTCATAGCGATGCAATGCCTATTTTTAGATAGATAGTGAATTCAAATTATAACATTTGTGAGTTATGTTATTTAGGTTCCATTGAGGTTGGTAGCTTTACTCATAAGTTTGGCCTATGCGATTTGATGAGTAAGAGAGGCATAGAGAGGAAGTCAATTGATCTTCGTTCAGTTTATGCACTTCATTCAATTCACTACGTGTGTGTTCATCAAATGTGATCAATATGTTTTGTAGAGACTTTACTTCCAAAGCTTTACTTCATAGTTAAACATATGAAAGAATGGCTCGTTTTTATTAGATTCAAGTTCACCAACCTAGTCTTCATATGCATTCCTGAAATCGTTGTTCTATTCGTTCAAAACTCTTGGTTTTGGTCCACTACCTTCCAGAAAAAAAACTAAATTTTCGGAAATTTTCATGCAATTCAAATAAGTTCATAGTTCACAGGAAACTTCTCTCTCTCTCTCCAGAAACTTCACACATTTTTCTGAAAAGAAATTCTCCTTCCTTCAGTCATTTGTTGTGTGTTGATTGAGTTTCGTTATTCAACATGTTGTTGTGTCCACTCTACTCTCCACTCCCCTTTCATTCGGCCTCACCGCCACCACCAATTGATCGATATCCTCGCCTCTCTATGGGTTGGTGCAGAGTCTCGCTTCCCGCCTCTCTTACCCCATCTCTCCCTTCCCTGTCCTTTCCCCTGGGACTCTTCTTCTCTTCTCCCCACTCCCTTCACTCGCTCCGTTCCAATTTCGGATGGCTTCCTTACATGCGAGCGAGACACCACACCAAAAGGCAAATCTCTGCATTTCTAAAGCCGCATCGAGATTATTTCAACCAGTTCCCTCGAATCATCCCCCATCATTAGTTAGTGAAACTCTTCCCATGTGTTTTTTTTCCTCCAAAACATGTGCATTTCGAATTCCTCCCAGTCGTTTTTTTTCTCATCCATTCTTCATCATTCGAAAACGATTTCTATGAAAAGCCTCGTGAATCCTCGCTTCGTACACGCGTTTTTTGCCCTGTCCTACCCTTTCTTCCTTCTCCCTTTTGACTTCATCAACCCGAACTTCTTCCTCCTTTCTGGGTTAATTAACCAAAATACGCACTTCTCTTCTGCAAAAAACAAACGCTTCTGTTGATTTCTCCGAAAATTGCAGTCGTTTTTCATTAACTCGAGATTTCGAAACACCAATTCTCATGATCGTTTGCCAGTTCAGCAGAAAAGTATTGGATTTTTTGTTGGCTTTTGACCTAAAATTATTCACAAATGACTTATTAGCTTCAATTGTCAATTTCTGAATCTAATCAATAGTCAATAGTTTTGCCATTCAGATAAAATGCTCAAATAATTAGTCAAAGTGTGACTAATCTTCTTATTTTCTTGTCTAACTTAAGCAATGTCATATTTGCTGACCTATGCTAAGTCTGCAGGTCTATCGCTGCTCATTTACAGTAATAGTTGGCTATCTATCAAATACCCTAATATGCCATTTTTTTCATTCAATCAAGAAGTTTGTAAAATTTCCTAAACTCTATACCGCATTTTATAAATAGTTGATTCATTTTCAATTGCGATCACAAGTAAGGGCATATCATAGATTTTTGGCAAGAAGTTTGACTAGTATCAAATTGTTCTGCAATATTACTGCCCAGGTTCGAGCTTATTTATTCTGTTCGGAAGATTAAAATATCGAAAACTGCGAGCTGTGTGTTGCTCATTCAAATCACAGACTAATAAATTCCAATTTTACTCTTTCTAAATAATACAGACGCTTACCACAGCTCACTTGCAGAGCTTGCAGGAATATCTGCCGGATGGATGTCCTAAAATGTTAGAACTTTATAATGTTTGAAACTTTTTTTTTTCTTTAAATTAGGCGATAATCTCCTAATTAACTCTTAGTTAGATTATGTCAATTATACCATATTTTTTTTATCTCTGAGCTTATATGTACAGATCTGTTGCTACTCAGAAATGCCCATCAGATGGATAGCTCAACATTTTGCCCCATTCTCATTCAACAAAATAAAAGTTTTCATATATCTGTGTTTTATTTATAGCATCTATAGGTGTTGCCTCTTCTTTCATGACTATTCCAAAATAGATAATGTGATAAATTCGATTCCAGAAACTTGATTTGTGTCAAAATGCTCTAAAATATCACTGCTCACTTACATAGCTTTAGGATGAGTGCCCAATGTCCCAACATGTCGTCCCCTTCTCATCCCTCATTAATCCTGTCTCTGCATCTCTCGCCCTCCCTGCTTTCCAACTTCTATCCGCGTATTACAACAGCTGAGCCGCTGAGCCGATGTGGCGACACCACGCCGGTGTGCAGCCACGCGTCTGCGTGCCTTTCCTTTGTCCTAAGGCCTCTAGCCCTTAAGCTCTAAGCTCGAGACACTTTTTGTACCTAGATAAAAACCGTGTAGGTTGCAATTTTCTCGAACATTGTTAAGTGAAGGTTAGCTATGCACTTTTTAATGAGAATTCTTCGTTTTGATATCTCATGATTTTTTCGGTGGAAACATGACTGGTCAAGACTTACCTTTCGATTTTATGATGAGACTCTGATATAAATAAATTTAGGATAACACATATAATTTGATAATAATTTCATCACTTTTCTGCAAATTGTTGTTTATTGTTCTGAAAGTTGTAAAATTTAACGATTTTATCAAATTGCAAATTGTCGCGCATACAACCATACAGTTTAATCTCACATGGATGCTAACTTTTAATCCCATCTGTGAAAGTCGAATAACCTACATTTGGCCTATTTCTATGCGCATTGCATCGAATGGTTAGGTGTTGAGCTGAGTAAGTGGAAGAGGTGTGAAAAGCGAGGATCTTCGAAGAGTTTTGAGAACTTCAAATGTCACCTTCGAGCAAAATAGTGGTGATAGATTTTCGCTGTGATAGTTAGCCTAATCTCCCTTCTCATTCGCTATTTTACTAAAGCTGATCGCGAGTTTCTGATATCCTGAAAATCCCTGAAATCCTCTTTTTGCAAGAAAATCTCCGAGAATTGTGTGCGACGAATCACCACTAGAAGTGCACTTTTTCTCACACTTTTACTCGAACTCTAACAATAGCTCGACTAACAAACGACTAACTATGAGATTAGTTTGTTCTTCGAGAAATTTTTGCAGATTTTTTCTTTCAGAATTTATTTTTAGACAATTTAAAACTGATCAAATGATGATTGTTTTCCAGTTGAATAGCATTATCGATTCCCCATTTTATCTTATCGCTATGTTCGAGATTTCATCTATTCATCCCTATTCCTTTATTCCCGAGAGATGAATCATAATATAGTCGCAGGCGCTTTATATCATATCGCATTTTCGCAATCTGTTGGATTTTGATAAGATTTCTCTTTCTAAATATATCGGCTCGTTTTGAGATTAGATTTGTATGGAACACTAAATCTTACGTTTGTTTTCGTGTTTTCGTGATATTTTGTAAGAGGATGTCAATTTCAGAGTTAGAACCCTAGATTATTGTTATTGCTTTGATATTGGAATTTCTACCTGAATTTTACCGGTGAAATGGGCGACGAGTATGTGACCGTGAAATTCGATTACATCGCTCAGGAAGACCAGGAATTAACGATAAAGAAGAATGAGAGGCTGAAGCTGCTGGATGACAGCAAAAATTGGTGGAAGGTAGAGCTTTCCAGATTTTAAGAATTAGTTCTATCGATAAATATCTCCCTCCGAGACTTGAAAATTTATCCACCGAGAGTTAATTTTGATCAGAAACCTAATCTTCTGAGTACAGATACTGTTTTGAGTCGATTCTGTCATGCATTTCTGAGAATCATCAACACTTTTCTGATCACTAATCACAAAATGTTACAATATTATCAGAAGAACGCGCATATTTACACTCTTAAAGATTAAAACAAAAAAGTTAGATTTCTGATCGGAAGAAAACTACTTTGAACATTTTTAAATGATATAACTGTTCTCGAAATAAAATTAGGCTCCAATTACAATTGCTTGTCTGAAAGTTTGACTTATTAGGCGAAATTATATGCAGACACTATAGTGCTTGTATGAAGGTTGAAAGTAGAAAAATGACAGAAATGAATAAATATTACAGCATTGACTGACTTGTTTAGGTGGTGAACGACGCGATGCAAGTAGGTTTTGTCCCGTCGAACTACGTCAAGAAAGAGGAGTCGCTTTTGGACAAAGCCAAAGGAACATTTCGAGGTCTCGCCAAGACGCGGCCCAACGTCGACAATTTGCAGGTAGATCTAGTGAATTGATACTTTAGCCAGCTCTTTTCTAGCCATCATCAATCATTCTTTTTGTCAACACATCAAAATTTTGAGGTTTCCGAGCGTGGTTTGAGCATTTTACTGATAGACTATTGGTAATTGCTGGTGAACTTTATGAGAATTTCTACTTTTCTTTCTTCTTCGAAATTTAGATAAATTTTAACTTACAAGGAATGCTCAACATGTGAAGCGCTTAATTCCGGAAACGGTCCATATCCTCTGGTAGCCCAGGCCATGAGCTTCTCAATGATACCAATCTTACCGGCCCATACGGGCTTTACGCTGTAAACGACGGACGGAAAGTTTCCATCGCTCAGGCCTGCTGTCGCACATCAATTACACCGTTATTTCTCAATGAATTTCGAGAATTCTTTTTGAAATAAGCTTGGATTAGTCATACAGTAATGGGAAAAATGCAGTTAGCTCAAGTTTCAGAGTTTTCAGGCACAAATTCGGACTGCTCCTATACAGAGTGTCTTATAAATAGTACTTTATTTCAAAAATTCTTTCTGATCTGAATTCTTATCGAAATGACTGGGTATTTGGCCATTGAGGTTTTCGACTACGCAGAATTCGAAAATCACTATCAAAATATCCCTCAACCACTTGCTGTGCCAATACCGTAATCCCAGAGATACTGTAAATCCGGGTTATTGTAACTCAAAATTTCTGCATCGAAATAATTCGAATTTGGTATCAAAATGTTCGGAATGACACCCTAAATACAAATCAAAAAAGATCTTATCGATACGTTCATTGGTTTGTGAGCTATTAATTTTTTAGTTTAATGTATAAAAAATCACTCATTTTGAGCATTGAATAATGAAAAATTCGTAGCATAAGAACAGATAGCTTTATTAATGAGACCATTCCAGATTCTTAATCAGCATATCCTTGCGAGTATTTTGATACCAAATTTGAATTATTTCGATGCAGAAATTTTGAGTTGCAGTAACCCGGATTTACAGTATCTTCGGGATTACGGTATTCGCACAGCAAGTGGTTGACGTACGTTTTGATAGTGATTTTCGAATTCTGCGTAGTTGAAAACCTCAATGACCAAATATCCAGTCATTTCGATAAGAATTTCGTCCAGAACGAATTTTCGAAATAAAGTATCATTTATAAGACACCCTTTGTATAAGAGCAGCCCGAATTCGTACCTGAAAACTCTGAAACTTGGGTTAATTATATTTTTCCCATTACTGTATGACTAATTTAAATTTATTTTAAAAATAATTTCCAAAATTCATCGAGAAATAACGGTGTAATTGATGCGCGACATCAGGCTTGAGACATGAAAACATTCCGTCCGTCGTTTACAGCGTAAAGCCCGTATGGGCCGGTAAGATTGGTATCATTGAGAAGCTCATGGCCTGGGCTACCAGAGGATATGGACCGTTTCCGGAATTAAGCGCTTCACATGTTGAGCATTCCTTGTTAGTTGTTTTTCTCTTTCTGCCAGTACTTTCACCTTAAATTTTAGTGAATTTTCAAAGAATTCTTCTTAAACTTCAGTGTTTTACCCGATTTTTTATCGAGGAAAAATCAAAGTATCCATTACATTGTTGCTAGACTTTGTCATAATCTTCTGTTGGTGATTGTGCCTGAGAAAGGGAAAGGGAGGGAGGATCATTCACGATCGAAGGAGAAAGGCAGAAAGAGAATGGTGTATGGCAGGCGTGTTTGCGCGAGCAAACATCCAGCTTCTGCCTGCACAGTGCTTCGAGACAATGCTTTTCTCCTCCACTCTTTCCTGTCTTCTGCCTTCCCCCTTCATTCATTCAGACTCTCACTGCTCTCTCACTTTTTGACTTCGACTTTCCTCTTCTCTCTTCTTTTCTTCCGACCTGGGAATTCACAATCATATATCGATTTTTACGGTTTGAGCAAATAGGTGAGGTAGATCGATCGGGGCTGAAGTCTAGACTGGAGTATCGAATTCAATGGGATTAAGCTAGATATAGGATATCCTCACTTTAAGCTGATACTTCTTTGCATATTCACCATTATCACATTATTTTCCGCATAGAAATAGTCAAATTTCGCTAATTATTATCCATTGAAAGTTGATCTTCATCATGCAATTCCATTTTCTCCTAAAATTTTCATGATTCATCTTCTGAACTTCCATTTCTAGATTTTTGTTCAATTTTAGAACGATAATGTTATGTTATCAGCCTTCATAAACTAACCTTTCTCTATATTGGGCATAGACATTTCGTTCGTGGAGCCAAAAGCATTAGTAAGCCTCTTTCGCAATAGTCAAAATTGGTATGCTATCTGAAATACTATAATGCATAGTAATTTTATTTATATCATTTTAGCAAGTTCCACTTCATCTAAATGAATATTTACTTTTGTATAGTTCGCACTTCTAACTGAAACACAATTTCCTTCTTCTTCTTCTTCTTCTCTTTATTCATACCCTATGTTGACACTAAGCTCATGTCAGAGTCGTATTTTAATGCATAGACAGGTGATAAAGACGCAGAGGAATGGTTGTGCTCATTTTACGGTCTTTCCCCGCTTGTTATGCACAAAATGTTTTATTTGAAGACATGCCTCAGGCGCACTCTTCAAAGTGATAAGAGTTTCTCCTTGTTTCTTCTTGTATCCTTCTTTTCCTCTCTCGTTTTCAGCATTCCCTCGAATTCGTCCTCTTTCTCGCCGTCTCGAGACTTTTCTGTCCGTTTTGCAAATTTTTCACCTCGATTTTGGAGGTTTTACGCGGTCGATAAGATCTTTGTTTGGGAAAATCGTCTTTTTCGTCGGAAGCGGGATGAAATAAGATGTGGCTTTTGAAAAAGGGAATTTTGGATGAACTTTGTTAAATTTACATCCTCTTTTTTCAGAAGTTATGAAAAGTCGAGTTTCCTACAAAATATTCACTTTTCTCTTGAAGTAAACCCAAAATGACCATTAATTTGAGAAATACGAATAAGCGAAACTTTCGGTGAATTTTGCAGGTATTCCGAACCTTTCTCTTTGTAACAATTGTTATGCTGCTCTTTCTTTCTCATTTGATTTTTATGTCCTCCTCTGTTCGCTGCTTCGGGTATTCATACCTTCTTTTTGACTAGTTTTACTATTCTTCTTTTTCTTTTCCTTTCATTTACAGCGTTCCTCTCATTCCTCTACTTCTTTCTCTCACTCTCTCCACTTTCTACTCTATTCCCAGCTTCTCCCTCTATCGTTGTGCCTCTGGCATTTGCAAACAAATGTACAGTCTGGAAGATGGCATGGAATGGCTCATTTTCTTATCGATTCCCCTTCCTCTGCATCCTCCTCCCTTTGCAGTGATAAGAGACAGTCAGAACGACAGAGTCCTGGTCCATTGTGCTTATCGACTTTTGATGAAGCTCATTCACTGGGCAAAATATCGCATTTCAAAGTCCCTTTTGTTTCCTTTCTTCCATTTTCTGCTTCTTTCAGCCTCGTATTTCTCCAAATGTATCTTCGAGTCTCTACTTTTCCGTCATTTCCCTGTTGTTCAACAGGACATGCAGTCGTTCTTGTCTTGTCAAAATCATATGTTCTGCGATTTTACGACTTGTTAACTAGGCGGAGTTATAGTTTTGAAGGGCATTGCTAAAAACGTTTTTATTTTCCCATTTTCAGTTTCCTTCCGACTCTTTGGCCTCTCCATCGGCGCACAGCAACAACAACCATTCGCCTGCACAGTCCAGCTCATCCTTTACAAAGGCACATTTTAATTATTTTTTTTTTTGAAAAAAACAGTCAACATTTGTTGAGTATTGGGATTGGTTTCTTGAAAAGGGCATACATGTACTTGGAAAATATGTAGATGCATTTGAAAAGGAATACACCTCGTAAATAGGTAAGAATAGTGTATGGTAGATTAATCGTGCTCTCAAAGTGTTAAACAATTTGATAGCGACACATGGTCTACCTTGCCCTAACCCTGTCCATATGAGATCATCAAATTTCGGAGATGCATGTTTTTGAGGCCTAGAAATTCGAGAACTTTCAAAGAAAAGGAACAGAAATTGATTCAAACGTTATCAACCAGTAGTTTCGTGATTTTTCTTTTCGAGTTATTTTGATCATTCTTTTATTTTTCCAGATGTCCTCCCGAACAATGGCAACGGTGAAATTCTCGTACGACCCTCGACTCGACGACGAATTGCAGCTGACGAAGGGCGACACGATCACTGTTACCGAAAAGTCCACTGACGGATGGTGGAAGGGAGAGGTGGGAAATATTTCAACTTCTTTTTCCGAAACAACTTTTCAAATGAAACACTTTTTCGCAAATTAGTATCCTAAATTTTCTTTTAAATTGTATTGTGTTTTACGGTACCCTAGATTTGTCATCGCATTGTCACCGTTACCGCATGTATTTATCATCGGCCTTTAGGGTGAGAAATAAGAAAAAAAAAAAAGTCGGTGACAAATCCAGACAGTGGCGGTAACACAGCAGTGATAAATCGAGGGGGACATTTTTTACTTTTCAAAGTCAGTTTTGATCATTTCTCATATAAATATTCAGAAAGACGGCGTTTCTGGGTGGTTCCCCTCGAACTACGTGGACGAATCGGACTCGGTCGCTGGGACGGGCAACGCAAATGGGGGATTCGCCTCGCTCGGCAGCGCACTCGCTGCTGCCGGACAGTCGCAGCAGCCACCACAACCAGCCTCCACCAATCCTTCCAACAAACAAAAATTGGAGGTACATATTTTTGAAAAAAAAAAGGTTTATTCAATACTTTCTAGATAAAACTGAAAAACAATGGTTATTTCCAATTTTGTGACAATGTGCAAACCTTGTGATGTCAAAATCTGAAGCACGTAGAGATGATTTTGGAGACTTTATCTTAGCATCTCCATCCACATTTTGATGTCTCTGTTTCCACATAACCATATATGTTATCAAGTATTTATCTGAATTTAGTAAGAGCAATTTTTCATAATATAAAGGGATCTTATTTTTTCGTCTAGCTAAACTTTTCCAATTTTCAGACAGTAGTCGCGTTGTATTCATTCGAAGCCTCATCTCCCGAAGAATTGTCGTTCCGAAAAGGAGAGGCGCTGGATGTGATCGACCATCCTCCACACGACCCTGACTGGTGGCTGGCTAGGAACAATAAGAATGCTGAGGGACTTATTCCCAGGAATTACATTGAGGTAGTCTTTCTTAAATTTTTAAAATTGTAGAATTTTTATTCTTTCCTTTTTATTTTACTAGGAAGATGTTT
This sequence comes from Diploscapter coronatus, assembly GCA_964036155.1. NCBI lineage: Eukaryota > Metazoa > Nematoda > Chromadorea > Rhabditida > Rhabditidae > Diploscapter > Diploscapter coronatus. Next base: position 82,406,509 of record OZ038422.1, on the reverse strand, counting down.
GTAAAGTTATCAAATTTGACTGAAATTTGTTTATGATTTGCATTAGTACCTAGCAAATATAAGTTTTTCAACTCAGTATAGAAATTTTTTGCGTATTGGACAGATCTTTTCTCATTTTACTAAATTGAAATCTAAACTTCTCCCTGTACAAATTACATTTTTTTTAAATTAGTGTACATTCTCACAGGTGATTTCAAACGGTTCATCCGCCTCAGCGCCCGCGCCTGCGCCTGCACCCGTACCAATTGCCCCCTCGTGGTCCCAGCCTGCTTCTGCCGACCCGACGGGTGGTATGTCCTCTGAGCCGTGGTACTTCGGAAGGATATCCAGGGACGAGGCTGACCGACTGCTCAACTCGGGACGAGAAGGGGAATTCCTTGTCCGAGATTCCGAAAGCAATGTGAGAGCGATTTCGATATTTTTAGTTGAAAAGAATCCATTTTTCTAATAATTTGCTTATTTCAGCCCGGAGACCTTTCTATTTCAATGCGAGGCGTCGAGCGAAACAAGCACTTCAAAGTTCAGGTAAATTTTACAACAAAAATATCGTTTTTAAACTGCAATTTCGTGCATCTCGAAGCGAATTTGTGGTTTATTTCTTCCCATTTCGATTAATTTAGTTTTTTTTCTTGAAAAGTCTAATTTGCAGACAGTGGACGGCCAGTTGCGTATCGGAACCCGCTCGTTCCCGACCATGCACGCACTCATCGCCCACTACCGCAGTCATCCCATCTTCTCCTCCGCCAACGAAAAACTCTACCTCACTTCGCCCTTGCCCAGATAAATTCCAGAATCACATAGCACAAGGATTCGAATGTAAGAAATTCATATTTCAAAAACCATATCTTCATAAGACTACAATTCCGGAAGAAGACAGATCTTTAAAAATTTTCTAATGAATATCTTCGAAGGAATGCGGATCTTTCAAGATATGCAGCATTTTATGATTTCTGAAATTAAACATTCTACCAACAGAATTTTCATCTTACAATCTGCACTGTTTGAAAAAAATCACTCATTTTCAAAGTTTAGTTCAGATTTCTCAAAACTAGACCCGTAAAAACCCACAGAAATAATAATGTGTCTTTTCGAGAGAGAGAAAAAGATATGCTCTTCCTCTTTCTCAATATGACACTATTTTCTCTATGGATCGATTTGCGAGTCGAATTCTGAGAAGTCTGATTTAGCTTGCCAAACATTTATGAAACTTCTTTTCAGGTATCATTATTGAATTTCCCTCTTTCCTGTTGTACGTTATCCACTGCTCCTTCCTTTCCTTCGATTTGTGATGTTCTCCTGTACACGGGCCTTTCTCCAATGGTAGGCCGACTTTTCAATTTTTTGTTTACCTTTTACAAATTTCAAAATTCTACAAAATTCCCAATTTTATTTATTCTATTGCCAATTCATTATTGAATTTCAAGAAAATAATCTTTATGACCCGATTTCCTTTGTCATCCAGCCTTCTATATTTATTCTACTACGAAGTATTTTTCTTTCGATTGAATGTTTGTTTTATGAATGGAAGTTTTAGTCAAAGATTTGGTTACTTATCGAAAAATGGATTGAATTATCATTTCCAAAAATGTCAAAGTTAATGAACTGCTCACTTCTATCGTTTGAAATGACTTATTCTTTGAAAAAATCAAGATTTTATCATTTCACTACTTATTACTTACAACGTAGAGTTCTAGTTTTGGTTTAGGAAATAAGCGGTGAAATTATATTTTTAAATTACCTTATTTTTTAAAGATATCCTTGAAGTTTCTTCATTTCAAGATTATTGAATGACAACAATTTCTTCTGTTATGAATTATGAATTTTTATAAAATTATCAATTATCTGAATGGCTCTCGTACACCATTCGAAGTGCCATTTGAACCAAAAATCGATGAAAATAAACGATTTTATCAAAACTGCTTGAAAGAATTAAGATATATTACAACGAAACAACCTGAAATTTACTACGACTCATAAGAATTCCAGGCCATTCGGAAATGTGGCAACTTGACGAAATAGTTAAAGGTGAAGAGTAGGGAAACGCTCTTTCGTTTTTACATACTATCTCGTCAAGTTGCGACATTTCCGAGTTGCCGAATTTTATAAATTGTAGATCGTAAGAATGTCAGAAAGTAGTAGTGCGGGAACCTCCAAAATAGGGAACAATTCATGTTCAGACTGCGGAGGCATAAAAAAGACCTAATCTAGATCTATGATAAATCCCATGAAACTGATCTGTGCCCAAAATCAGCTCATGATTGCGTCTGCGGGGTTTTGTATTGAAAAACGCGTTCATTTTGAGATTTCAGTTTCCTAGGTTTGGATAATTTTTGACTGTCAAAATCTTAGTTACACCCCTGCAGATAATTTAACAACAAACTTGGCAATGTTGAGTGCGAATTGGGGGGATTCGTTTGCGTTTCCTAATTTTATGATAAGGCTTCTTCTCGCAAAATATTCAACATTGCTATTATCTTATCAACTCGCATTCCATGTAAAAGCTTTGTTTCTTGTTCTTAATGATTATTGACTTCTTATATTTATTTACGCATGAATTTATGATTTATTTCCTAAATCAGTAGAAATTTTTAATTTAAAAATTAAAGAATAAAAATGGTTTATATCGGCATCGATCTGGGCACGACATATTCGTGTGTTTCTGTAATTGAAAATGGAAATCCTGTTGTGATTGTTTCTGACGATGGTCGGTTTTTATTATTTTTATTAGCATTAGAAACATTTATTTGAATTTTTCACCAATAGACTTGTCAAAAATCGAGTTTTGTAAGAAAAGATTAAATATATTTTTTGCAACTTATAGGTTCAAGCTTACCTTTAGGTCATTTTTAATTAACTTCAAATATTCTTAAAACTCGGTGTACCTGCAAAATTGGTTATTTCAGGTAAATCTATCATCCCTTCCGTGGTCGCCTACTGCGATACCGAAATTCTCGTTGGAAATCCGGCTCTAACTTTAGATACTGATATATATAATGTTTTATACGGTTTTTCAAAATTATTTTGATTTGTTTAATTCTATAAATTTCAGATTCAAAACGGCTAATTGGTGCATTTTTGCCTGATGAATCATTTTTACCTTTCAGAATTGAAATAAGAAATGTTTGTATTTCCTCAAAGAAATAATTGCAATAATAATTTCATATTTAGAGAATCGTTGGATATGTACTCAATGCAGGTCAGCCAAATGAGAGATTTCTTCGACCTGAAGAGGTTTCTGCTGAGATTTTGAAAACGTTGAAAATGTTTGCAGAGGTATTTTCCTAACTCTGAAAAATAGAATCAGAATTCAGGATTCCGGGCCTCTAATGCATTATTATTTGTTAAATTGAACAAATTGAAATGTCTTATTTCAGAGATATTTACCCGAAAAAGAAATAACTGGAGCAGTCGTGACAGTTCCTGCTTTCTTCAATAATGATCAAATTGATGCGACTAAAAGAGCGGTTCAAATGGCTGGACTCGATCTGAAATATCTGTTGGAAGAACCGACGGCAGCTGCAATTGCTTATTACAACAAAATGAGGATGACTGACTCAACGATTATGGTCTTTGATTGGGGAGGAGGTTAGAAGATATTTGAATATTTGGATATAATATGTTGCTTTGGAAGGAAATTAAAATTTTGTATGCAAATAATCGTTAAGAGTAAAAGATCTAGTCCTTCAAAGAATTGATAGAAGACAATTAGAAAATGAAATTAAAATAATAGCTTGACTCCGATCATTTGATTATTATGGCAATATATGCATGTATTTATGGATTGAAATTTCCAGGGACCCTAGATATTAGTATCGCGGAAATTAAAAACGAAAAATTTGATGCGAAACCAGTGTGTGGTGATGCTCATTTAGGTATATCATATCATTGATTATGTAGTTTGTGCAAAGGATATCATTTAGGCGGTCAAGATTTTGACGAAAGAATAATGAAATACGTAATTGAAGAATTCAAGAAATCGAACAATTATGATATATCGCGACGGCCAAAGTGGGTGAAACGATTACGGCAAGCGTGCAAAGAAGCGAAAGAATCGCTATCATTTCGAATGGAATCGTACAATGTCAACGTAAGAAATGTTTATTTTATTGATTCTGAAATGGAATTCATATTTTGCAGCTGGATATTAATGATGATACAACCGTGAATGTGAAAATTTCGCGATCTAACTTCAACCAACTCTGCCAAGATTTATTCGATAGAGCGATGGGAATGGTTGAAAGAGCTCTACGAAATGCACAAATCTCCGCAGAACAAATTGACAATGTGGTAGTTTTATTATTAGAAAAAGCAAGACTCTGATATATTTTCATTGAATATAAATATAAGATTAATAGATTCTGGTTGGTGGATCAACGCGAATTCCAAAAATTCAAGAACTTCTGTCGCATAAATTTGGTCAGACAAAATTGAGATACAATGCCAATCTTGAAGAGGCTGTAGCTCATGGAGCTGCGATTATTGCAGATGCTTTGGAGGTTTGAAGATAAGTAATTTATTATTAAAATAGAAGTGATAATTTCAGAAAGGAACTGAAATCCCATTGATTAATAATAAAATTAATGAATTAGACCCAAATATCAATACTTTGCAAATTGGTAAAAATAATTTCTCTAATGACCCACTTAAAGTTTTGTTTTACTGTGAGAAATAATAAATTTAACGAAATAAAAGATTCAATAATTTAGATTTATATTCAAATAATGATGAATATGAAAGAAGAATATGCTTTTTCAATTCATACACCTGCTCAGTCGAAGATATTGCAAAATTACACAATCCTTATAACCCATATCAAGTAGCGACTACACAGAATAAAGTAAATTCTTATGCTCGTTATTTCGAATAATTTCTTGGACTTCAGATTTTTGGAATTGACGGATATAAAAAGAAATTTGAAATATTTAACTTGAATACTCGACGAATTTCAAGAGGTCTGCTCAACAAATCCACAAATTATCGATTCAAAGAATTTTACAGGTCCAGATCCTCCTGAATGGCGTGAATATGCATCTGTGGCTTATTTCAAAGACAAATTGTATTATTTGGGTGGAAACTATAGTAATCGAGTTGATGTAAAAAAATTGAATAAAAATCCATTAAATAATTAATTCAGGTTTTAATAGACGGAAAATGGCAAACAAGGCCTACATTTCCTCTCCCAATTATGGGTACTCAAACAATAGCATGCGATGAAATTTTATACGGTCACATTATAACATATTCATTATATATTATAATTATGAATATTCAGTTGTTGATGGTCGTGATAGTAGAAAGATATTTCTATTATCCGATGACGAGCGAAAATGGGTTGAGGTAGGAGAAATTGAAGAAAGGTGTTGGGATTGTGCAGTTGCATTGTTAAATGGAAAAATTTACATAACTGGAGGATGGAATTAGTTAATTTTGTATCATAAATAGTGTATCATTATATATTTAGTGGTGTTGATGCATTCAAACTCTGTTGGTGTTTCGACCCCTCAGCTCCAGCTGACAGTCGAATTTCTCGAATAGCTGATATGAATTATGCAAGATGGAATCATTCGCTCATTGTTGCTAACGAGAAATTGTATGCAATCGGAGGGTGAGCTGAGATTTTGCATATCTTTATACTAAATATTTTTAACTTAGATATCAAAATATTGAGAAAATAAGCGATGATTACTATGAGATAAACTTCGGTGATGTCATTGAAGAATACGATCCACAAACAAACGAATGGCGAGAAATGGGAATATTGAGAAACTTGTCTGCGACTAGCGAAAGTGCTGAAAAGAAAACGTCCACTAATCGTACTAGAAAGGATACCTGTCTTCTCAGCTGAATGCATGTTCGAATAGCCGAATCTATATACGCGATTATAGTACAGTGATAAGATTCTTGCCGCTGAAGAGAAAGAAACCTTTAGTTCGATATCCCATTTCTACTTGTTATTTATTATATTCAAATTGGAGAAATTTTGTATAGGGTATTGGTTGTAAACTGGGGCGACTTTCACGTTTGGAGTATTGCCAGTCGTCGACAATAAAATAAAGTTCGTTGATATGATTATCATTAATTTCATCTTAAATTATTCCTTCAATAAAAACCGTGAAGTAATAATTATTCAATGCACATGATACAGACAACTCTCAAAGACATCTAATAAAGACGCTGAGAAATTGCAATTGAAATAAATATTTCTTAAAATATTTTTAAAAATGAAAACCTCTCTCTCTTCTCCCTGAGCTTGTTCCATTTGAATGCGGGATGGCATTCGAAATTCAACAATTTGTTGTCCAAATATTCGTTCATTTGATTCATTTTAATAGCATAAATTGAGAGAATCATACATTTTTGAAAAAAAAAACAAAATAATCCTCTCATTATTGCTAGATCCAAAATTTTTAAAGTGGAAGAAATATCTAATAGATCTTCGATGAACGGAAAATTTTCCAAAAAAAACTTGTATATTATTCAAATGAAATATTATTTGCAAGGAAGAAAGAGGGTCTTGTAATATTCGATTTTTAGCGATATTAGAAATTTAGGGTCAGTTTGGGCCGGGTCGCAATTTTTCGATCCGTCAACATTCCTACTTTCGATTTTAAAAAGTGACTACAATTATATTTCCGAGTTTCAGCAAGTGTCTTTTCACTAATTGATCAAATTATCTAGGGATAATTAGCATTAAATTGCATGAAGTGTTTCTACTTCTCCATTCTGAACTTCAAGCCATATAATTTGTCTAATTTCGATAATTATCGCCTGTTAATTGCCCACATGGTTCAATTTAGCAAGCTGCTTTTCGCCATCTGCCCAAACTCTCTCCTTCGCAGTGCACTATTTCAGTCAGTGTGCCCTTGAAAATCGATCAATAATTTCTTTGACATCTTTTGCCACTCTGCTAAATTCGATGCTCCTTTTCCATTTATTGCCGTCCAATTATCGATTTATTTTCCCGCGCTAATTGCCCTAATTACCGTTAATTGCCTCTATGTTTCGAGTTGATTACCCTGCAATTGAGTGAATTTCACAACAGTTTTGCTCTCTCAACGTGCTTTCTTTATTTTCGTAAGTCACGCGCTTTGCCGTGTTCTTGCGTTACGCGTTACACGCGCGAGCGTACTGCCGTTTTTCGCCTAGCGCCAATATTCTTTTTCCCCTATAAATCATCCGATTTGATTCATTTTTGCGAAATTTCTCACGCATTTCACATCACCCGAATATCCTAATCTTTTCCAAACAACTCCATCGCTCTTCTTGAAATTTCGCCTGAAAACCATCCAAATTTACATCGATTTTCGAATTTCATTGATTTTTCTCGTTTTTTTTCGCGAAAATCGTTGTTTTGAAAATGCGTCGTTTTCATGTTGAAAATGGAGAACTTTTCAGTTTTCCGATCGAAGAGAGAAAGTAGCTGAGTAAATTGAAAAGCAGCGAGTTTGGAAGGAAACCCGGAAAATGCCCAGAGGCCGGCCGCCCAAGTCGAAGCAGACAGAGGCGGAGCAGAGCGAACCGGATGCGGAGATGGAAGCCGAACCTGATCCTGCACAAAATGCCTCTGCAAACGATGAACCTACAAGTAAATTTATGTCTCAAATAAATTTTAAGATTTTCCCGAGGGTCATTGAAATTTGACCATGATGATGCAAAGATGGGCTTTGGATTTTGCAAATTGTGGAGATCTATTGAAATCGAGATTTTGCCCACGAATTATTCTTAGATTGTTTAGAAAATAATTCCATCCAGAATCTGAATGCAGAAATTGATATGGGGAGAAATGAAATATGAAAATTTTCGAAAATCAGCCTCCAAACGAAGATAAGTAGGCAAATTGGAATTGTTCAGGACGATCGGGCCGTGCTCGCAAGCCGAACATGCGGTACAGCGGGGACTTCATCACTGATTTCAAGGCACCCCTGCCTGAGCCAGAACCTGCTGCTGTGGTCGCAACAGAACCGGGCAAACGGGGCAGAAAACCGGTGGGTTTTCATTTAAAAGTGAAAAAATGAAATTTCATCAACTCGCCAGATTCAATCGACGTTTATTTTAAACAAGCAAAATAATTTGCTGTCGAAATAGAGCTGAGTTTCAAAACATTTATCTTCAGAAGAAGGCATCTTTGGACGGAGAAGACGAGGCGAAGGCGGAAGAGCCTGAGCAGCAAGAAGGAGAGGATGTGAAGCCCGAGAAACCGTTCAAAGTACCACCTGCAAAGAGGAAATCGACCGAGAAGAAACAAAAGGAGAAAGGCAAAGGAAAGAAGAAGAAGAAGCAAGTTGGAGAGACTCCCCCTCCTGCGCTCGACAGGGAATGGTCTCCAGACGATGATGTGCCCATTCTCAACAAGAAGAGGAAAGCCGATGAGCCTGCCAGGTAAACAAAGGCTAAAGAATAATATGGTCAGAACCCAAATCCAAGAACAATTGGGAGTATTCCTGTTAGGGTAACTCTCGCAACTTTTACGAGAGGCTTATACTGATATTGCTAGCATTCGTTCGTGGGTTCTGGCAATTCTATTCGAATAAAACTTCTTGAAAAGAAATTGATCTCCTAATGTGGCATTTTAAGCAAATGTGCAAAATCAAAAATCCTAAGAAAATCAGTATTGTCAATGACCGATAACTTGAGACGAAATAAAAGGACCAAGTAGTCGGTCATTAACAATATTAAGGATGGCTAAATTTTTGCATTTCAGAGAAAGCAGGGAAAGCTCTTCTTCGTCATCTTCTTCTTCATCCCTCTCTTCATCTTCCTCTCCCTCTCCTTCGCCGGTCCAGAAACAAGAAGTGGACGAAGAGCCCGAATCTTCCCCCGCCCCTGTCGTCGAGAAATTGGAAAAGACGAGTTCTGCGCATCGTGAGGAGTCCGTGGAAAACGATCGGCATAAATCGCCTGAAGCGGAACCTAAACGACACAGACATAAACGTAGGATTTTTAGAATTTCTTGAACTCTAAGAATTAGTTTATACTTTCTTTCGTGTAGTGTAAAGAGCAGACTTGGGACTTGTTTTTTTCCTTAAATTTGGCTACTTCAGTCTCATAGTAATTGCGATGGAAAATCCCAAGTCTAATAAAAGATAAAAAAAAATTACTCACAAAATTAGCTGACATTAATATTTCAAAACTGCTAATCCAAAAGGATAAAAATTTATCCTGAATTTGTAGGCCCTCGTGTGGTGATTCCGTTCGACGACGATACGAGTGAGGACTGGGCCCCGCCTGAGAAACGAGCGCCTAAAGAGAAGTCGCTTGCCACGCCCAAAACTGCAGACGTAACGCCCTCGCATCCGAGCACTTCGAGGGACTTGAGGAATGACATCGCCATGTCTGTCAAGGAGAAGAAGTGAGAATTTCTAGAAATGCGTTCTTGAATGCTGCTAGTTAGCAAAATTAAAGGAGCAATTTATTACCGAGAGCGTCAATAAAGTTCGACGCAAAAAGAGCGCGGTCTAATCAGAAATAAGATCATTTTCTTGTCAGTTATTGCGAATAAAGAAGAGTGAGGATTAGCACTCTTTAGAGCCGGATTCTATTCCTTGGATCAACATTCATTTTTCAAATGCTGAATATGCTAACTTTTAGACGTCACTCAACTTCTTCCGCTATGACTCCATCAGCGCCCTTCAGGCCCAAACCGCCCTCTTCAGCCTCGTCGAGTCGACCTGTCATCAATCCCGCTCCTGTCAAACAGACTATCACCGAAATGTGGGCGCAGGTGAGAAAATTCACTACTTTGATTTGAAAGAAAAGCATCGTTAATAATGGGTTGATATTCTTTGACATCATGTCAATTTCGAGCGATTTTACTTGTTGAATTTTGACAAAAAGTGGACGTTCCTGGCAGTATTTCAACGATCTCCCGAAACATTTATTTATTTATCAATTTTAAGAAGTTCCAAGAACTGAAGAAGAATCGAGCGCCTGCTGGTTCTGAAGTGATTCAGGCTAAGCCTGTCCAGGGATTGAATGATTCTGCAGAAGTCGCTCCTGCAGCACAAAAAGAGAGTACAAGCAGTAAGCTTGAAGGTATTCTTCATTTTCTGCTTGCATTTTTGAAAGGGAAATCAAATTTTAGGCGAAAAGAAGCAAGTGCTGAAGAAACAGCGATCGGCCGCCAGCTCGACGACTCTGCCATCGCCCACAGCGGCCAAGTCTGCCACGGACAACCTGCTCGACGCGATCATCGACAATCAGACGCAGCTCATCAATCTCGAAGCAAAGAAGCAGAGGGAGCAGGAACTCGAGGAGCTCAAGCGGAAAAATGCTGCGGTACATATATTTTTTTTTCGGAAATATAAAGAGATTGAACAATGAGACAAATTTTCCGATTTTCATAAGTATTGACGGTCTGTTGCAACTTTATTTGAAAAAAAAATCGTATGTTGCAGATTTATGGCAATCAAACAGCCTCGACATCTGTCTCCATGCTGGGTCGTCCGCCTCCAAGCGTGCCGTCCTACAACCCTACGTCGGCCAACCACTTGCCGGTCCGAGCTCCTCCTCCTCCTCCCCCTAAACCCAAGAATTTGCCCGTTCCACCTCCACCACCCAAGAAACCTGCTCCTGCTGCTGCTGTATGTATTCTTTTTTTTTTTTAATTTATTTTTCAAAAGAATTACTAACTTTTCAAATTTATTCCCTGAATAGCTTACTCGTTGAACTCTTCTTGAACTACTGTTTGTAATTGATAGCATAAACGTCAGTGCTTCTTTGAAAATCGTCTTTCTGAGGTGATTTCATTTTGCTTCAGGCTCAATCGACCGCAGCTCAATGGGTGAAGCCCCCTAGTTCTGCCACTGCAGCAGCTTTGCCTCCTCCTCCCCCACCCAAAAAGCCTCCACCCCCAAGTCAGACCAGCGGCAGCAGCAATCAGAGCAATGCAGTCTCCAGCAGTTCTGGTAAGAACATTTTAAAATGCACATTCGACTATCTCTAGGTCAAATGGAAGGAGTGAAATGAAATCATGTCAAAAATTCACCGAAAATGCGTCGTTTTAAAACAAAATATTCCATGCACTCCTAATTGACATTTAGTTTCTACATTTAGATTTTTTAAGTTAGTGAATTTTGATAGATATCGCTCTCTTTCAGCTCATTCCTCTACCGACGTTCCAAAACCAGTGAACAACACGAGCAGGCTGCCGATTCCGCCTCCGCCCCCTCCAAAGAAGAAACCAGAACAGACAGTCGCGCAGCAGCAGGTCGTTTCCACAACCACTAATGCTGCTCCTGAGCAGGCAAAGGTATTGTCGAAAACCAAGACATAGAATTTACTTGGCTTTTCAGACGAGTGAGAAGAAAGACGACATCCCCCCTCCGCCTGCTCCGCGACAGTCCTCAGCTGAGCCTGAAAAGCAGGAAAGGAGAACGAGGATTTCCAGATGGGACATCATGGTGCCTAAGTAAGCACTCTTTCTTTTCCATCGAAGATAAAATCCCTGTGTAAAATTCTATTAGCAATTTGTGTTTATTGTCAAAGCCGATAAGTTGAGAAATACATTCTGTGTACATTTGAAAATGTAAAGCGAATTGCACAGTGCGCACCATTGAGATTCGTGTCAAATTTATTCTTTGACTCGTTGAAACGTTATCGCCAATTTGGCTGCAAGCAATGCCATAATTTCTAGTCATTAAAGTTTCGAGATTTTCTCAATTTATCGGTCATCAACATTATCATATTTTTCCCTTTCAAAGTACACTCTACCCTAAAATTGGTTACAATTGGAAGAAGCCTTGATTTTTGTCAGAGATGTTCACATAAAAAAAACTGATGAGTTCGTTTTCAGGCAAGTTCTAATGGCGGCAGCCTCGAGCAATTCTCCGCTGCCCCAATTCACGCTTCCTCCTCCTTCTATTCCCGTTTCTGTTCCCGCGCCCGTTCCACCTCCATTTGCCGCCAATTCCGCCACTTCTCCAGTGCAGAGATCTGCTTCGCCGGTAGACGCATATTTCCGACTTTCAAAAACTGAAAGAAAATTTCTCAGGTCGACCCCCTTGTGATCGCCCGCTCGACTCCGTCCCCTCTGCCTGCATCGCTACTTTTGCCTCCTCCTCCCCCACCTCCGACCGTTGGAGGAGCTGAGCAAGAAACGCAGGAGACGAAGACAACGTCTCCGAAGAAAGCGAAAGAGCTGGAACAAGAAGAGACAGGTTGGTTTTTGAAATTTCGAAAATAAGTTCATAAAGCTTGAGAAGTTCTAAAGTTTCTACAAATAGCGATGATTTCTTTTATTTCGATTTTATGCAACTCGAGGCTTCGGGTGTATTTACTCTAGCTTAGTGTAATCTTTCTTTTTATTCAACAACTCGAGAATTAACTTTTCATAGCCCCGTGAAGGGATATTCTTATCTGCATACTTTCAGAAGGTGCGCAAGTGGACGAAATGAGTGAATATGGGCCTGAACCTCCTCCTCAGGCGGAATCTCAAGAAGAGGAGCTGCAGAAATCGAACGAGAAAGAGACGATCCAGCTGGGTCAGAAGCAGAATAAAGATAAGGAGACGGAAGAGGCAGTTGCATCTGAGGGAGGCGAGAAGAAGCAGCAGGAGGAGAATAGAGATGGACTGCCGAAGGCACTCAGTTTCGATAGGAGATTGTCCATCAAGGAGCGACTCAAACAGATGCAGATGATGGACGACAATCAGGAAGAGGTAGTTTTCAGGGTTTTTATCCGTATCTCGTTAGGAAGTGCAATTTTGTAAGAAATTGGACACGTTCTTGTTCATTTGCTTGATTTTCGTATTTTGACAAGGTTATATTCGTAGAAACAATCTACTCAGACAAATGTTTATTACTTGCAACAATCGATTTGTTTTAGCAAAAAATATGCAAGTTTAAATTTGCAGGAATACGACCCCCTTGCCGCGATGGATCAGGAGCAGTTAGGAGAGAAGGCGAACGAGTCGGTGCTGTCTGCCTACGTGCCCTCTGCAGTGGATGCGAACGCGACTCGACTCACATCAATTGACGACTCGGTCGACGAAGACGAAGTGTTTGGGGAACAGGAGGCAGAGGATGAAATGGAGGACGAGGAAGACGACGAAGAAGATATTGAAGAGGAGGAACAGAAAGGTTAGTTATTGTAAAGATGGTTTTTTTTTTTAACTTTCTTTCTTACTGAAATAGTTTTAGAGCGCGTTCAGACTTTGTTTGCTCGTAGAGAGGAGCAGAGTGCAACCGCTTTTCTGACTCTCTTCACGAACAAAGTCTGAACTCTCTTTTATACGAAACTAAAGCATCTTATGGTTTAGCTGTTTTCTTTGTTCACAAAAGTAGAAATTAGAAGGTTTCGAGGATGAACTTCAATTTACAGAAGAATTCGACGAGAACGAGTCTGTCGAGTCGAGCAAAGACGCAGAGTCGACCGACAAAGAAAGGCAGACGGACGATGACAGTCAGCAGGGCAAGGAGAATGAAGAGTAATATTTTTATCCAATTTCAGGAAAATCAAATAACTTTCAGCAATGTGGTGGATCCGAAGACTCTGAATCCTCTGGAGCTGCTCAGCAAGGCCAAGGACGTGCTCACCAAACTCACCATTGAAGAAGGTAAATTTTATATTTTTTAAACATTCTTTATTAAAATTCGAACAATGATAATTCACTTCACTAAATTTTTAGAATAAAAGTACTTTTTCCAACTCACATTTCAGAGTTGTGAATGATTATTTGCTTCAGAAAGCACTCAACAACCTGAGGCCGAGACCCAAGGCCCTTATTCGCAAGTGCATCTGGACAGGGAGGAAGTCGACACTCCCGAGCCTACCGAAAAGGAACTGCCAGAATTCCACGGAGAACCCGTTCCTGATGACGACGAGTATTTGTTCCAGGTAAAAATGACCTTTAGATCGTTCAGCAAATTAAAACACGCATTTATAATTCATTAAAAATCAAATTATCTTGTTCTTAAAAAACGAACGGTTTTTAGGTGGCTGCTGGAATCAAGCCAACCAAGAAGAAGAAGGATCTGGTCATCGAGGAGGAGGACCTTCCCTCGGAAGAGATCATCGAGCCTGATTACTGTAAGTACAATCGATTATGCATTTTGTAGGTACCACTCTCAGTCACATACAGGTATGCAAAACGTCTAAAATATTCACAAAGAGTAACAACCCATAACCGACTTTATATCATTCATTATTGCTCCATGTTTTATCAATTTACCGAGTTTCCCGTGAGAAGCAGCGTAAACACAGGGCAAAATTTTACGTCTTGTCCAAGTTAGTTATTCAAGAAAGAAGAGCGAAGAACATTGGACAAATAGACTCTGAGAAAATTCAAGTGGAAATAAAGAATAAGCTTTCTGTTGCTTCGTTTTAAGATTCTGACAAAACGGTACTAGCCGCTTGATGAGTTTCTTTCCAAATTTCGATTCTTTGTATTTTTGTCATTTTTAGAACATTGCCAAATTATAAGATGCCAAGTCTGTGTTTGTCACAGCCGGCTTTCTAAAGCCGTTCCTTATAATTTTGAGATCACATCTCATTGTTACCATGATCTGGGGATTCCAGAGTTCAAACGAGATTTCAGCTTGCTTTTTTTTATAAAGCTGCAAATCTCGATTAGTTTCGTTGTGACGACGAAAATTAGAAATATTGTTCCTAGACAACGCGGATTTGCACATCAAGGGCACGACGAACAAGCCGTGGCTGCTCGAGCCAGAGAATGCTGACGGACTCGCCCTCATGTGGGGTGGCGTTAGAAGCAACTTCGCCGTCAAGACTCCACTCGCTCATCCCATCAAAAGGTTTGAATTTAAAGAAACGTTCTTCTGAAAACGCATACGTTTTTTCATAATAAATTTGAGAAAAAAAAAAAAAACTCATGAATTCAGAAACAATAGACCTGGGTTTACGAGAATTTTTAGAAATAGAAATGTAAATTTCAGTGAGCCAAATACTGAAGATGGCGGTGAATCGAGCGATAAGCACAAAATCGGGTTCCAGATCAAGGTTTGTGGACATTCTCTAATTTAGAAGAAATGAAAAATTCATTTTTGCAGATCCTTGAAAAGTTGCCCCTAAAGCATTTGCCTTTCGAGGAGACTGATCCGTACGATGTGAGAGTCGGATTTTCCACAGCTGATACGCCTACTATTGTAAGAAATTTCTAAGATATTCTAAAACCATATTTGAACGCTCTTATATGAAAAGAATATTCATTATTATCCTTTTCAAGAAATCAGAATAATTTTGCTGAAAGAAATATCTGAATTTCAGCTCGGTGAATACGCGACTTCGTACTGCTACACGGCGACAGCCAAGAAGGCCAACAACAACATCTTCTTGGACTATGGGGAGACTTTCGATCAGGATGATGTCATTACGGCTGTCTTTGTGAGTTGGCTGTTCTTCTAAAATCCGACTTTTAATGAATTTATTTAAACCAATTTTAGGATCTCGTTTCTGGCGAAATGATCTTCTACAAGAACGGTGTCTGCCTCGATTTGGCTTCCACTCATCGGTTCTCCGAAGAGGAGGAACTCTTCTTCCCGCATGTCTGCACCAAGAACTGCAAGGCACGAAATACCTTACTTTCTGGAAATAAAGCAAAATCTGCAGATCGCAATCAACTATGGCGACAACCCCGAGGGCGAGCATTTGTGGCCGATACCCGAGGGCTGTAACTTTACGTTCTTCAACCAAATCGATCGGAGGAATTTGCTGAGGACGAAAATGCCGCCCGACGACAAGTCCAAGTGTACACTGCTCATGATGGTAAGTTTTATTTTAAAAATCGAAAAAACCATCCTTTCGAAGAAGTCATTTTCAATTTCGTTAAACTATTTCATATTGAAAGAAATTCAATGTTTAAAATTCTATTTTCAGGTCGGACTTCCTGGTGTGGGCAAGACGACGTGGGTGAAGCAGTATTTGCGAGACCACGACGACGAGCACTGGATTCACATCTGCGCAGAGAATGTGCTGCAGGCCATGCGCGTCAATGGAAAGTCGAGGAGGACTGTCAAGAACATCAGATGGGACATGGTACTGGGATTGGTTGGAAAGAGCTTGCAGAGGTAAAATATCCCCTTTTTCTCAATTTCATCAACTTATCTGAATGAAAGTTCATTTAGCAATTGAAAGTTAAAAAAAGATTTTCTATGAAGTAGTGTTCAGGCTAGTCCAACTGGCCGCCCGCCGCAGGCACAATTACATCCTCGACATGTCGAACACTGCGAGGGAGACGAGGAAGAGGCGACTGTCCTTGTTCACTGGATTCCAGAAGAAGGTAGGGATTTGTTCATTTCTCGAAATCATGCAAAAAATGCCAGAAATTATCATTTTTCTATTTCAGTGTCTCGTTCTGATGCCATCTGAAGAGGAAATGAAGGAACGACAAGCTCGTCAGGCCAGGGCGGAGGGAATGCCCATCATTCCTACAGAGGCTATGCTTGAAATGAAAGGTCAGTATCGACGCTTTGAATGTTCTGCCAAATTTTTAACTAAATCAGATCTAATCTTCTAAGATTTATGCTCTTTTCTTATCCTCAACCCTCCTACTTAACACTACATTAATTGTCACTTCACAAAATATCGATGTTTCATAATGAAAAGACTCGAGCCTGAATTTGCAGCAATCCTTTCCCTGCCGTCTTCCGACGAAGAGCCAATCGACTGGGTGCATTTCATCGAGCCACCGATGGAGAGGATCAACGAGGTGATTGCGATGGTCGCCCAGTTCAACAACGAGGGAAGACCCTGGTACCAGAAGAAGTACAGGAAGAAGTGGAGGGCTCATAGGTAAGAAGAAAATTACGATTATGAAGGGTGTGGAAAGACGAGAATATAATCCTTCATTTGGATATTTGGAAGTTTTGTAACCTGATGATCGTGTAAGAGGTTAGGTGAGTAGAAAAACGCCTTCCTTCTTTTACACCTTATTTCACAAGGTGCGAAATTGATTTTCATTGTGAAATTTCTCCTAGAAGCATGTGTACAGAATTCTGACAAGGAAAAACGAATGTTTCCAAAAAATATACGTTTCAGGAACAGTTTCGGTGGCTCGATTGTGCCTGCCTCGGCTCCAGGTCCAAGCAGCGGGCCTCACTCCTTCACTCACACTTCCCACGCTCCACATCAGCAGTACCAGCACAGACCGCAGCACTTCAATCAGAACCAGAATCAGGAGCCCAGGCTATGTAAGAGGAATCATTGTTTGAATTAGGCAAATCGATTGATTTCCAGTGCCCCTTTCTCGACAGTCGTCCAACTACCCGAATCTGCACGTGGTCATCACCGATCTCGATTCGCCTTCCGGACAGCCTATGGTAAGATCATGCTTTGGCAAATTTTTCGAACAAAATAACCACAAACTCGATTTTTGCTTAGTTTTTGTAAGAAGATGGAGCGGATTATCAACTTTTTAATCAATTCTCAAATATTCGAGAAAAAAAATCCTACTTCGAAAAATGAAATTAAGTTCTCCCATCAATATATTTTTCTGAAAAGCATTTTTCAGCCGCTGAGCTCATCGGGTTATTCTGGCGGTTACTCTCGCTCGTCCTCAGAAAGCACGCCGCAACACACCCCCGGCTTGAGCAGTGTCCTCGCCAAGTTCTCCGCCTGTCCTTTCAAACCTTGATAATCAGTTCTCATCCCATTAATAGTTCATAGCAAAGAACAAAATGATCGGATCGTACTCCAGTTTTACACTTTTAGACTTTATTCTGTATTATCGAATTGCGGGAAGAATTCATTTTAATCGTTAGTCTTTTTTTCTTGAAAAATTTCTTTTCTTGGAATTTTGTCGATTTTTTCTTGCAAAACTGATTTTAGAGCCCATGTTTTCTTGAACATCATCCACTTTGTCATGCTTCATGATGATTTTGGTTTTCCTATCTTTCAACTTAAAAAAAGGCAAAAAGAAAGCGAAATTTTCATTTAGTGTGACCAAAGTGTCATCATTTATCTTCAGGTCTTGAGAAATTTCCGTTTCAAAAAAATTCAATTTCGCAAGGGTTTGATCATCTCATCGTCTTGTAATGATATTGAATAACGTTTTGCGATTTTTGTCGGCGGTAAAAATTTGGCGTGATGACGATGTTTAGGTAATCAATATTTTTCCATCTCTTTATCCTACTTTCCAATAGGATTGTCACCAGGTGCCATTTTAGTGATTACATCACTTCGTCACTACGTCAAATCAAAATTGCCATTTTTATCGTATCTTTTTTGGTCAAGTTTTTATCCGTCATTTCCCCTTTCATCCCTTTCCCATTCGTCCTTGTTGTTGAGTATAAAGATTTGTTATCACTGTGCAACTGAATGGCTGACTAAGCCCTCAAGCTTAGAATGTGAATTGCGATTTGATTTTATCAATCCTCCTTTCACTTTGATTTCGTCACCCTCCGCATTTCTAACTTCATCAAGGATGTTGAGTATGACGGAGTCAAAGTGAGCGGGATCAAATTACAGGCATTTAGATTAACAAGGAGAAGAAGAATTGTGGGATATTTTATGATCGGGAGAAAATGAGCAAAGACAATCATGGATTTGGTCTGATTGGAGACGGAATAATGGATTTGGACCAGGATAATCTTCGAATTCCTTGGGTATGCAGATGGAATCCAGGATGACCTCAAACTTCCACCACATTTGCAGGATCGTCGATCATCGAGTTGCGACGTTTCGGCTGGACTTGGAGAGACTCGACGAACGAATCCACATTCACACTATGCTAAAATAGGGAAAGATTGAAAAGGTAGAAATATTTTAGACTTCATAAAGTCAGTTTTTCTGACTATCTCGAAAGCAAATCTGAATTGAGTTTTCACTATATCAATTCATCAAGGATGATAAAAATTGATTTTTTTATTTTCGATACTTTGATTGAAGACTTTCTTGATCATATCTTTCCTAAAGCTTATACAAACCTCATTGATATTGATAGTCGGCACGATTCGCTCTGTCGAACTCTGGTGTACTTTTGCCGATTCATCATCGCTCTAAACAAAGAACAAATGAATCAGATACTTGACGAGGGAGGTGGGATGATTATGATTCATTTTGAATGTGGGATGAAGGAATTTGGGAATTTTATGTTTGATAAGATTTTTTGTTTGCATTGAAAAGGATAAAGAAAGAACTCCGGCACAATAAATAGAACTAAAGTCGAGGAGGCATAATTCTTGCCGACATCATGAGAAAATTAACCCCCAGGGAAATCGATGATAAATGTGTTAGGTGTTTGGAAAAGGCGATGAAATGATTTATTTTCGCCCAACAAGGATTATTATTAGGATTTGAAGAAAATAGAAGTTGCATAAGTTTCGCTTACCGTTCTGTCATCTCTGCTAGAACGATTCATCGTCTTGTGCACGTAGTTTATAACTCGTTGTGCTGAAAAATTACGAAATAATCGAAGAAAACTTCATATATGAAAAGCTGATCTTCATCAAAATAATGCAATAAAATGAACAAAAGTTTTCAACGAGCGTGATTACAGATACCGTCTAATAATATCGCCTATTGTATACTGAAGTTGATGAAATTTGAATAAGTATCTTGCTCTTCTGTTTAATGCTTGTTAAATTTAGCTAATTTTTCTTGATTAGGAGGTAAATCATGATTGAAACTTTGCACAATTAAAAAAATTTATGCCCACTACAGTATGAGCGATCAAAAGTACATTTTACACCTGAAACGCCTTTTAAACTTAGTAAACATCCTTACACATCCTTCTTGCAGATGTGACGTATCGATTGGCGTTCTCATCGCTCTCGCTGTCTTCTGTGATCGGCGACGGCATCATCGATTGACGTTGCTGGGGCTGAAGATATCAAATCAAACAAGAATTAGGTAACCACAACTGCTCGGGTTGGTAGTGCATATGTAATGAAGGATATAGTAACCTATCAACTCGAGCTCTAAAAGCTTTGCAAAATTAACCCCGATATTGTTTTGCGAACTCCGTCGCTGCGTCCTCCAAGTGCACCAAATATTCGACAGACAAATCAGCAAACCGACAGTAAGTCCGACGAAAAATACGAAAATTATTAGAAATACTATCAAACCTGAAATCTTATTCTTGAAAAAGATAAACCAAAATAAAAGTTTTAACATGATAAACAACACTTCAATAGAACATAAAAAGATTAATGAAAGTTCCTTTAATCATTTTACAAGTCAAGCTTACCCGCAACAGACTGGTCAGCTTCAATGGCATTTTTGGTTGTCGTTTCCATCAAATCTACTTGATGCTTGATTGCATCATCATAGCACATACACACGCATTAGGGAAGTCAAATCTGGAAGCTGGACGATAGAGGAATAATCTGATTCGTCCAAGATTTTTTCGCGACGCGACTTTTGTTCATTTACTATGCTCCTTTATTTGGAAGTAAAATATGCTCATTGGAATATTGAAATCGGCAAAGTTTATGAGTCGAGACGAGAAAAATAACAATAAATGCGCATTCATAGATTTATGAAACGAAACCATACATATTGATTTTGAATGCAGAATAGAATAAGGAAATCTTGAACATTTTGTCTAGATGAAGAAAAGATGGAACTTTTCAGAAGATTTTTTTGAAGATAAAGTACTAGACTCCATGTTTAATCTGCAGCAAATTATCCCAGATTAATAATTCGGTTCTATGGCATAAAAGGGGGTTTTGATTGTTACATGATTGAGTCCGACAGAGGATGAAAACATCAAAATGTATTTTTGGTGCGTGTTTGCGAGTGCGTGAAAGGAACCAATTCGGAAGGGAAGCGAAGAGGGAAAGGGAATGGAAAAGAGACTGCGGCCAGAAGCTGCTGACTATGAAAGGCAAAGGAAGAGGGGAGGACAATGAAATCGGGCTGCTAGTGCAAGAATAGATCTCTGCCAGAAAGATCCGAGCAAGTCAAACCAGTAAAAAATGACTGCTTTGTTGTAGAATCGGAATCATAGTGCATGCTCCGAATGTGAAAAATTTAGTACAACAAAGTGTTTAGCGACCATTAAGAAATTAAAAGTACACGTATGAAAAGTCTTCCTGGACTATAAATATCGGCAATTGAAACACGTCGTTTGAATGAAAATATCTATGACAAGTAAGTGGGTCACACTAGATAGAGTTTCGATTTTCATTCACTGCATAAATTTAATGGAATTAAATTGACAATCAAAGCGAGTAGTTGTGGCTTTATATTTGGTTCCAACAAAAAATTCTTTTGGATAGGCGGAATTTAGAAACTAAAATTTTCAGCCAGGCTCTGCTTATTTTTTTTGCTATTTGTGACGTAAAAGAGATAACAATAGATACAGCTGATCAACGGAGATTTGGTGCGAGTTTTTTTAAAGGAAGCGGACTGCCCTTTAGCCGCAGTCAGAAAGAAAGTGAGTACAAATTTGACGTCTCTGCTCAAATTTGCAGCCTCCCACCAGAGACTCCTCGACAGAAGCGACAATGGTCGAGATGATTGGCTCATTCGGGCTTTCTTGGAGTGCGAGGAGGGAGTGAGTGGGTAAGGAAGCGCGAAAGGGTATAGAGAGATAAAGCAACTGAAACGGAAAACGGAATGAAACCGAGAGGAGCAGGAGCAGAAGGAGGAGCGATGGCGAAATTAGGAGAAAGGTGCCAGAGGCGAACGGCCTCAGGGTGTAGATTTTCACGTATCCCAGATGAAATGAAAGACAAACACGTGAACTTCCAAATTCTTCAATGTTTGTTTGTTTGTTTGTTGGTTGAAATCTTTGAAGTATGATCAGGGAATTTTAATATTCAAAATCGGTACAAAATTGGGAATTCGAAAAAGGCGAAAATAAACTCGCTGAAAATCTTTCGAAGTTTCCGTTTCAAAACAAGCTAAAAATCTCAAACGTCATTGGCCATAATTTAGCATACCTGAGAATGAGTTTCAATCAATCTTGCCTCTGATTCAAATACTAATGATATTCAATTCCATCTCAACTCAAATTCAAACGCTTTTGTGTCCGATCTATTTTCAAATTTTCAGAACTCAATTCTAACCCACCTCCGATCTGAATCATTAGGATTTCCGAGATAACTCAGATTGTGCTGGCCATCCTACAGAATAAACCTGGAAGAAGCCTCCACCCTTAGGTCTATTTGTTTTGAATCTGACTCAAGTTTAACCCGAAGATTTATCAACTGCTTACCAACTCATCACTAGAGATCTACAACAATAGGCTAACTAATTGGTATTCGTGAAGTTGGTTCTTTTGAAATCTTCCACAACTCAGCACAATCAGTGTACGGTCTAACACATTTGAATGTTTGTTTTTACGTAACGGGTTATTTCTGATGTGGCGCCTCGGTGAAAATAGACAGTATGAGAGAATCCAGTTTTTGTTCAGACAGAGATTGCTCAAGGGGACAACAACGCTTCGATGTGGAAGGTAAGGAGTAAGGGGTAAGTCAGGTCGAGATCAACCCGAGACCATTGCTCATGGCAGTTTGCAAGTTGTTTTTCTAACGAGTCTTTTTGCGTACCGTGACATTTTTATCCGCGCTGGCTCATGGGTTCCATATGAGTCATCGGCGCGATTCATCAGCTTCCGAAGATCAATCCTCAAACGTCGTCAACTCTGCTTGATTTACCCTTCCTTTGACACATATAGTCTCGAAACAGTCTCTCTGGGTTTCGTATTGTCTTTCACTTTCTTAACATCTTTCTGCATCTTCAATTTGGCGCGTATTTCTCGACTTCTTGCAACCTACTCTTTTACTGTCTCGCACCAACTTTTTGCTAAATAAACATGCCACAAATATAAAGTTTGTGCGAGGGTTTCTCGCCCTCGCCAAGGAACTCTCATCATTTAATCTCACCACCACCTATCCGATATCCGCTTGACACCTAGCGGACTAAATCTATCAAATCCAGAGTTGTTCTGCTCAGCTCAATTAATTCAGCCTTTCTAGAAATTAACTATGTTGCACTATTGCATTCTTTTATTGTCACTATTGCAAGGTAATCAAATAAACGGTTTCTATTTACTTAGCATTGGATCGTTACACTTGCAGGTGTTCGATGCTATACAATTGGTACAGGAGTTCAACCGAACGGAAATCCTTGTCAGACTTGTCAAAACCCGACACAAGGACAGTGGAGTGCCTGGGGACAGTGGGGACCTTGCATCAACCAATATGGAGGCAGGTCTATTTTGCCAAATGAGCCAAATTCAAATTTCATTCGATCTAATAGCGCTAAGATCAGGGATGTGATCAAATCCGTTTCTGGATGTGAAATTCATTAAAAAAAATTATTTAATCATCTCTGATAAGACGAGAGCTTCTCTTTGCTAGTATCAGCGAGAGTTGTCGTTATTAGCGTGGTCATTCCTTGTCTACCGATTTGACTTCATAGAGAGAAATGTTTTGGAATAATCTTGGTCAATACAATAAATCCCTGGAAGGCTCATGAATGAGTATGAAATCTATTCGATCCTCCTATTTTCGCACCAATTCCGAGTCTTTCAATTAGATTTCTCATGCTATGGTTGAGGGCTAAGAACAACGAAGCATATTATACCTAGTTTATGCTGAGTTAATAGTTGAAATTGTTATGAAGTTCAAATGGCAATTACTAAATAGCAAAATGCTATAGTCAGAGATAAACAAGAGGATGAAATTTGAAAGAAATATTGGAAAAGACAATCCGTCATTTAATAATTGCCAGTCCAGATGTCAACATTTTTTAATTCGTCGCTGAAGTCGAAACTTCATGGCAACTCTGCTGGCAATGATCATTCTACCAACAGCACAGTTGGCAACCTTTCATAATGTTCTGATCTTCAGCGTACTCTCAAACACGAACAAGGACATGTTCAACGGGCACTGGTTGTCTTGGTGGTTCCTCTGAAGAATCTCAGCCTTGCCAGCCGCAATACAGTGCTCCCGAATGGGGACAGTGGAGTGCTTGGAGCAGTTGCAGGTCCGCGTTTAAAGTTTCCATATCACACCAAATAATATCGGAACATTATCCGCTAATGCACAAAATCAGTTCATCCAATCACCAATCACAAATAGCTAACCAAATCTCCACAACGATCCCATTTCAGCGCCACTTGTGGTGGAGGATATCAGGCTCGACAGCGTCTGTGCAATAATGGCTGCACGACTTGTCAATGCGTCGGAGAGTCGACCCAAACCGAGCAGTGCAACACGCAGCCCTGTCAGACCTACTGCGACACTTGCTATCAGCCGGTTCCCGCTCCGGCTCCTTGTACGACCTGCTACCAACCAGTCGTAACTCCTCCTCCCGCACCACCTTTGCCAGCTCCTTCACCCATCTGCACAACCTGCAATAACCCCGTTCCAGCCCCAGTTCCAACCTGTAGCACTTGCGGCCTAGGTGTCGTACCCATGTACGACCCCTATGGCAACAATGGAAGACGCAAGCGCTTCGCTCCAGGCTACGATAAGACTAATCAAACTCGAAACTAATACATGAAAAGTAGATGATCAAACTGCTTAAATTTATTCCGTTGCCAGTTATCATTTTTGTTCGATCGAACAGACAATAAATTCTCGATAAAGCTGCACATTTTGAGTTCGGAATGCCTCTTTAACTACATTGTGTGCATTTCTACTAAATTTCATGCAATTCATCTATCATCTCCCTAAACTTTCAGTAAATCCTGTGGCGGAGGCGTGTGCACGCGAACTCGCGTCTGCAATTCCGGATGCTCAGTTTGTGGTTGCCCGGGAAGTTCCACAGAATCCAAAAATTGCAACACTCAACCGTGCTGCAATTGGTTAGAGGTTAGACAGTTTCCTTTCTGAAATTCTTCCAACCCGAATCTTGCTAGTGGTCTGACTGGAGTGAATGTAGCGCAACATGCGGAAACGGAGGTATTCAAACACGAACTCGACGATGCTCCTGTCTCGTTGGGGTAAGTTCAAGGATTTTAGTACGAAAACCAAGGTTTCCAAAATTGTAGTGCTTCGGTCTGCCGAACGAACAGAGAGACTGCAACGCCAATATCCCTTGCCCAATTCAATGCGATGTTTGCCAGGTGAGAGATTTTTACTTCGAGTTGATCAATACGACAATTCTAAAATGACGGGACGACGTGAGGAGGACGTGCACTATAGTTAGGAGTAAGTGAGGGTGTGAAAATAGAGAGAAATAGTTTGGGAAAAATAGCGCACGTCCTCACGTCATTCCGTGGTTTCTCAGTTGCCGATCAACACATGAAAATTGAAATTCTTTACGGCCTCCTCTCTCAGGAATAGTCAATATTCGATTCAAAAAAAAATATATATATATATTCAACTTATCTCACATCTTCAAACTCCAATCATCTATGCTGACTCAACAGATATTTCCGAAGATCAAAATTGAAATTTCAGGCTCCTCCTCCACCAACACCACCGCCCTGCAATGTCTGCAATCTTCCTCCTCCTCCTCCTCCACCCTGTAACATCTGCAATCCGATTCCGATCTGCTCATCATGCAACTACGCCTATGCTCGGCAACGAAGAATCAAGCGACAAAATGCAGTGAAACAGCTCATGAATGAACACAACAACAACAACAACTCCACGCAAAATATGACCATTTCCGCTATTGATCTCAGGACGCGATAATCGTTTTTGTTGATGTTTTGATAAAATAAATAATCACAACTCGAAGAAAATTCGCCGTTTACTTAGAGTAGAGAGCTCAAATCTCGCCTACTCTGTGAAGTCAAAGTCAAGGAAAGCAATTTCGCTAAAATTTGTGAAGCTATTCTTTATTAATTTTCCTTTTTTCACTATTGGATATTGAACTTGGAAACATATTTGCTTCCGGAACACGAATTGGGCCGATCAAAACGTACAGCAAAGTTTTCAAATCGTTCGTTTGAGCCTTGCAGACCTCGCTCATT
This sequence comes from Diploscapter coronatus, assembly GCA_964036155.1. Taxonomy (NCBI): domain Eukaryota; kingdom Metazoa; phylum Nematoda; class Chromadorea; order Rhabditida; family Rhabditidae; genus Diploscapter; species Diploscapter coronatus. Next base: position 82,380,681 of record OZ038422.1, on the reverse strand, counting down.
ATTTCCTCAAGCTGAATATGAAAGAACAGTCCTTTCTGATTATTTTGAGTAAAAAGTAACTGGAATATGGTTCTTATAAACCCGTTTGCGCTCTCTACCTGTCCGGTGTTACTTTTTTAGAAAATTAAATCGAACCTGTAGCTTTTCATTCTTTTTAAAGAATTTTTTCACTGAAAGGGGCAATCTAGCTTGTACACGACTTTTCATGCGGATTGTACATGACTATATTCGAGCATTACAAGACCCTCTTTCTCCCCTGCAAATAATATTTCACCTGAATAATATACAAATCTTCTTGGAAAATTTTCCCATTCACCGAAGATCTATTTGGATATTTCTTCCGCTTTAAAAATTTTGGATCTAGCAATAATGAGAGGATTATTTCGTTTTTCTCGGGAATTTATGATTCCCGCAATTTATACGATTGAAATGAATCAAGCGAAAGACTATTTGAATTTGTTGGACAACAAATTGTTGAATTTCGAATGCCATCTCGCATTCAAATGAAACATGCTCAGGAGGATGAGGGAGTAGGAAGCTTTCATTTGAATAAATATTTTAAAGAAGATTTATTTCAGTTGCAATTATCCCTCATCACTTTTGGATGTCTTCGAGAGTTGTCTGTATCATGTGCATTAAAATTAAATTATTATTTCACATTTTATTGAGTAAATATTTATCAAATCTGAGATTATTATAATCAAGCTTTATTTTATATTAATTTTCTGACTTCACCCCATTTATTCGTTTGTGGATCGTATTCTTCAATGACATCACCGAAGTTTATCTCATAGTAATCATCGCTTATTTTCCCAATATTTTGATATCTAAGTTAAAAATATTTAGTATAAAGATATGCAAAATCTCAGCTCACCCTCCGATTGCATACAATTTCTCGTTAGCAACAATGAGCGAATGATTCCATCTTGCATAATTCAAATCAGCGATTCGAGAAATTCGACTGTCAACTGGAGCTGAAGGGTCGAAGCACAGACAGGATTTGAATATATTAGGATGACTAAATATATAATGATGCATTATTTATCATACAAAATTAACGACTCGTATCCTCCAGTTATGTAAATTCTTCCATTTAGCGATGTAACTCCGAAAAGAAGTTGTTTTCGAATCTCTCCAATTTCAATCCATTCCCGTTCATTGTCTGATAATCGATATATCTTTCTACTATCACGACAATCAATAACTGAATATCCATAATTACAATGATGAATATGCTATAATGTGATCGACCGTATAAAATTTCATTGCATGTTATTGCTTGAACAGAATGAACTGGAAGAGGAAAAGCAGGTCCTGTTTCCCATTCTCCATCTATTAAAACCTGAATAAATAATTTCATGGACTTTCGTTCGATCTTCTTACATCAACTCGATTCGTATATTTCTTTACTTCAGAAACCCATCCACCCAAATAATACAATTTGCTTTTGAAATAAGCCACAGATGCATATACACGCCATTCGGGAGGAGTTGGGCCTGTAAAATTCTTTGAATCGATAATTTGTGGATTTGTTGAGCAGACCTCTTGAAATTCGTCGAGTATTCAAGTCATATATTTCAAATGATTTATTTACGCCGTCAATCCCAAAAATCTGAAATCTGGGAAATTATTCAAAATAACGAACATAAGAATTTACTTTATTCTGTGTAGTCGCTACTTCAAATGGCGCATAACGATTGTGGAATTTTGCAATCCCTTCGACTGAGCAGATATATGAATTGAACAAGCATATTCTTCCTTCATTTTCACCATTATTTAAATATAAATCTAAATTATTATGAATCGTTTCAAAGTCTCTTACTTAGCTTTCAACATTATTTCTTACAGTAAAACAAAATTTTCTGCGAATTATTGAATGAATTGTCTCCACCAATTTGCAAATCATTGATATTTCGGGCTAATTTATTAATTGTATTGTTAATCAATGGCATTTCGATTCCTTTCTGAAATTATAACTGCCATTTTAGTAATTAATTATTTTCAAGCCTCCAAAGCGTTTGCAATAATCGCAGCTCCATGAGCTACAGTCTCTTCAGGATTGGCGTTATATCTCAATTTTGTCTGACCAAATTTACGCGACAAAAGTTCTTGAATTTTCGGAATTCGAGTTGATCCACCAACTAAGATCTGTAATGAAGAAGACTTTATTTTATTATCGAACATAAAATTCAGAATCACCACATGATCTAACTGCTCTGATGATATCCGCGCAGTATTTAGCCCTTTATCAACTAATTCCATCGATTTGCTAAATAATTCATTGCATAGTTCGTCAAATTTAACTTTGGTTAGTTCTACATTTACTTCTCGTTCATCGTTTATATCCATCTAAAATTTGTTTATGATATTATTTAGCTGAATATGCAAATAAATCAAAAGATTCTTACATAAATATTATATGACTCGACTTGAAATGAAAGAGCTTCTTTAGTGTCTCTACAAACAATCCGAAGTCGCTTTATATGTCTCGGGTTTTGAATAATATCGAAATTCGATGCTTGTATGGAAATATCGTTTACATATTTCATTATTTTGCTGTCGATATCTTGACCTCCTAAAATACAGATAATACATTCTTCATTAACAAATCTAAACCTGACCTAAGTGACCATCACCAGTTACAGCTTTTATCCGAAGTTTCCCTCTGTTTAGTTCAGCGATGCTTATATCAAGAGTCCCTAAATTAAATGATAAATGCACGAATTTTTAGTTAAATACCTCCTCCAAAATCGAAGACCAAGATTTTAGAATCTCCTAATTCAGCTTTATGATTGTAAGCAATTGCAGCTGCAGTGGGTTCTTGTAGTAAATATTTCAATTCAAGTCCAGCCAATTCGACAGCTCTTTTCGTTGCAGAAATTTGGTCAGAATTGAATAATGCAGGTACTGTAACAACGGCGCCAGTTACTTTTTTATCTAGACATCTCTGAACAGATATCTTTAGTTTCCATTATAAACCATCATTATTTACTTCGGCTGTAATCTTTAATTTCTTCAAAATTTCCGCCGAAACTTCTTCTGCCTTTATAAACCGTTCAGTTGGTTTTCCTTCGTTCAACACATATCCACAAACATCCTAAGATTAGCGTTTTGAAGAAAGTCATGAATATTTTGGATATACTACATCTCTCGTGTCGACGTTAAATGCCCAAAGATTTCGATCCTTAGCATTAGGCAAATCAATCAGAAATTTCCAGCCAATCAAACGTTTTGAATCTATTTTTAGTGATTTTATCACAACTTCTCAGAAATATTTTTTTACCATATAGAATATTCGACGGGTCTGTATTGCAGCTCAAAGCAGGGTTACCGACTAAAACTCTCGATTCACAATACGCGACTACTGAAGGAATTGTCCGCTTGCCTAAAATTTTAGAATATTCTTAGAAAATAATAAATACAGACCATCGTCAGAAACAATCACAACAGGATTTCCCTTTTCAATTACAGAAACGCACGAATATGTTGTACCCAAGTCGATGCCAATATAGACCATTTTTTTTATTCTTTATTAATTTCTTAAATTAAAAATTTTTACTGATTTAGGAAATAAATAAATCCTGCATTCATGCGCAAATAAATATAAAAATCAATATTTATTAAGAGCAAGAAAACAAGTTTTTACATTGAATGAAAATTGATAAGAGAATAGTGATGCGAATATTTTACGAGAAAAGATCTTATAATAAAATTAGAGAACGCAAACAGATCCCCAAATAGTGCTCAGCATGGTCAAATTTGTTGTTAAATTGTCTGCAGGAGTGTAACTAATTGTAAGATTTTGGTGAAGTAAAAAAGTTTTTAAAAAAATTATCCAAACCTAGAAAACTGAAATCTCAAAAACTTATTTTTGCAATAGAAAAACTTCGCGGTAGCGTGCGGATGTGAATGTTTAGGCCTGATTTTTGGTAGAGAAGCTTTTCGTTGGATTTATCATCGATCTAGATTGGGTTTTTTGTGCCATGCCGTGTTTTGCAAGGAGGCGGAGCTTGCGCTCTCTTGTTCGTTTCTTCATTTTTCGATTTCCTCGTGTTTTTCGTCTTTTTTCAAATTTCTATCGAAGTTCTTGATTTGTCTGTATTCATTTTTGTCTTTTCCTCCAAATACTATCTCGCTTCCGCTTCCCCTATCGCTTTCATCCTTCAACACTATTCTCCTAATGTTTCACTGTTAGTGGAGAATTCCCTTCGCAGTATTTTCTTCACTCTTCTTGAAATCCATTTTTTATTCGAAATTAATGATTTTCCCTCAGAGCATGACTGATGTTCCGTTTCAGCTGGAATGTCCCTCCAAATTACCGATTGCGAGGATCTGCCGACGCTCGCGGACGAATGTAGGGTTGAATTTTCTGGAGGGGAAATGAGCATCTGTCGAAATTACAGACGGCTATGGCGAGCCGATTCTGGACAAGATCGCGCTGTGGACGGGCGACATCACGAGGATCAAGTGCGACGCCATCGTCAACGCTGCCAACAAGGATCTGAAGGGAGGTTGGCAAGATTAAATTCGCCGAAAAAATGACTAAAAGACGGAAATTTGGCTCCTTCCCAATTTTTTTTCATTAACGAAGATAGTGGCCGCAGAAATTCTCGATACAAGTTGCCTATTAAATGGTCAGCGCGAAAATGCAAATCATCGAAAAGCCAATTTTCTAATTCAGAAGATTTGCATATACATTATTTATTTTGAAATGCCAAAAACAGACTTGCAATTTTTGTCAAAATTTGACACCCACGGGTGTGGGTTTTTATTTGCAAGCCTGGTCAAAAGTAAAGAAGATCGTTATTTTCCTCCTCGTTAATATTTGATTTATTGGGGATGGGCGAGGTGAGCAATTTTCAGGAGGCGGAATCGATGGAGCGATCCACCGCGCGGCCGGCCATGCAGCCCTGAAGGAACTCACTGCGGGGTTCCCCAAGCCGCTCGCGACTGGCGCCGTCGCCCTCACCACTGCTGTCAACATCAAACACGCCAAATGTAAGGAAGGCTATTCGAAAGAACAGGGCAAATTGGAGAAATCTTAACTTCCAAAAATTCTCATTATCTCGTTTTGCGCCATTTTCACTTCTATAATTTTCTTGCAGACATCATGCACGCAGTGGGCCCTCAGATTAACCCGCCCTTCCGCAATCCGACCGACCTCGAGCAGAAGCAATTGCGTTCCTGCTACTGGGCTGCACTCAACTACCTCATCGACAAACCCGACTACTTCAAAACGAAAGGACCTATCAAGACCATTGTTAGTTTGATGACTGTTTAGCTGGTTGACTCAAGGACAAGATCATTTTTCTTGCAAAACGCATTAAATTGCTTGATTTCTTGTGATGCAGGAATGTTGAGGCGTTCCCCTGCATCAGCACGGGCATATTCGGCTACAAGCCCGACTTGGCTGCCGAACTCGTCGTCATTTCCATCTTTCGCTGGCTCATTCGCGAGGAAGGCTACAAGCACGTACGTTGCTTTCGAAAATTAGACAAATCGTCAACTCGGATTCTTCACGACTTCTCTTTGCATATAAATTTTCCCCACGAAATTCGAAATTTTGCAGATAAAAGTTATCTTCTATTTTATCCTCATCGGCGAAAAATTCGAATATTCTAAAAAGAAAAGCTTCTTGAAAATTATAGCAATCTATTAAAATGAAACTCTTTTACAGGTTGACAAAATCATTCTGGTGCTATGGGACAATAAGGATAAGGCCTGCTACAATAACGCCCTCAAAGCCTGGGTGCCTAAGACCATCGGCGTCATGAAGGAGTTCGGACTGATCATTGACGAGCCCGCGTCCAAGAAGTCCAAGGAAAGCCAGAATGACGACAATGATGCAGAGGAAATACAGGTTGACATTGCAAAAAACGTTAAAATGCGCTTTCAAAAATTGTCAACAACTTACAAGAAGATCCAATCTTCATAATGTAGTTGCGCTAAATTTAGAGAATGCAGGCAGGTTCACGAGAACCACATCCCGGTATTATTTGTTGCACAGGAAGATGCATTCTGGGGGTAACATGCTGTTCCCTTCTTTCCAAATTGTCCTACGCTTGAAAGGGAGGAAGTCCACCTTTCACGCTCTGGCTTTACCCTTCCTTTTCCCCCTTTGCCTTCAGCATCGGAGAGGAGATAGTATGGAAAGAGGAGAGACGAACAAGGAAGAACGCGTAAAGTTGTACGCGAGAAAGAGGGGAATAGTGTGGGTTACGTCTTATAAAATAGTGTAGAGAAATTACTCGATCCTATCAATATATTGGTAGTGTTAAAGTGACTAAAAATTAAATTCGTCAAATTTCTAATATCTTTCCAAAGTGAAGTCTTGCAGAGTTCGGGTGATGAAGAGGAGAAAGAAGAGCAACAGTCCTCGACAGAGAACGAGGGTAGAGCCGATGCGTCCGTCAACAACAACAGCAGGTTTGAAAAATCGTGGTTTTTATAAGATTTAGGCTCGAACAAATCGCATCCTATAATAATTTCATGCGTTTATGCAATGGTTTCATCAGAAAATTATTTGCTACTTGTTTTCTTCTCTCCATTGTCCTTCACAAATTTCATTTACCCCCATTTTCAAGCATAAAATTGCAATTCTATTGGCTATAATAAGATTTGTTCGGTGATAATTGGCTAGAATTTTATATGTATTTCACAGCAACTGGATAGCTGGTGAGCATTGACCAGTACGGGTATATTTAACGCTCATGATATGTTTACTCTTCAAGACAGGCAGAAACTTGCAATGAATTAGTGCACCAAACTGCCAGTAAATGACAGGTTTTACCTAATCTTATCAGTAAAAAAAATCAATGATCAGTTGAATGTTGTTGTTTTCATGACAGCTGAATTGCAATTTTCTGAATTTTAGTGCTAAAGTATTCATTTTCTCCTTCTTTCTCAACTACAAACCTTTGATCTTTTCTGCATTTTGACAAAATCTTTTTTTCAGTGAAGACGATGAAGTTGCGAATGAAGAGGAAGAGGAGGATCAGGAAAGCGATGTGAGGGCTGAGTCTGAGACGGAAGGGGAAGGGCCTGCTGCTGAGAATGAGACTGAAGAAGTCGACACTTCTGATTCCAACTGATTCTGATTCGGAATGGATTCACAACCAACTCGGATATCGGACAATAATACCTCAAATGTATGTTTTCTTTGAAAATTCACAACTTTGAAATCTCGCAACTAAAACTATTATTTTTACTGAATCTATCAGACTTTTTATTTCGAGATTTTGAGGTTGTAACTAGTCAAAAGTTCATCCATTCGTCCATCAGCTCATACAAAGTTTGAATCATTTATTTTCATAAAAATCTTTTTCAATTGTTTTGTAGTCCAAAGATTTTTAATGGTCTTAGTCAGTAATCAGGAATGTACCTATTCTTTATTTGTATCAAAGTTTCCAGAAACTCAGGGGTGTTATTTATTTTCCTGCAAATTTGTTGTTTCTGATCTAGTCAAAATGAAAGACTGGGTGTCGTATTTTTATTGATCTTTCAAAATTGAGGTAGTCCTCTTATCTGAGTTTTTCAGCTCGTCTTTCTTTATTATTTCTCGGAGAATTTCAATTTCAGTAAAATAAACCGAATTGTTTTGAATGAAGTGTTCTCTGTCACAAGGGTTTTCGGATGACATGCCCCGCATTTATGCGTACCTTCGCTTTTTATAGAAGTTTCTTGCCTGTCGAGGCCGTTTGAAAACTTTTGACCATACGAATTCTAATGAAAAATTTGATTTTTCGATAGATATAACTTCAGAGTCTAATCTATCCCCTAAAATAGGCATTTATTGAGATTTGTATCGATTAACATCTATCTAAAGACTCGTTTTTTGTCGACTTTTAATATGGACCCGTTTGGTCAAACATTTTGAGATATACTTTCGTAAATTTTTCTACAGATTTTCATCGAAAAATCTAATATTTAATGAATTCTTCTCGAAAAAAAAATTGTTGACAATTAAAATTTTCCCATTCAATCAAGACTGATTTCTTTGCAGATTTCCGGAATGACGGACGGCATTGCACCTGTGGAGAGGGTCATTCTCGAAGCCATTCAGCGGGTAGTTGATCCGAACGCCACCAACCAGCAACGACTCGCTGCTTATCATGTCAGTCCAAACATTCGTTTTGAAAAATTATGATTCTGGAGTGTAAACAGACCTAGGAAGGACGATTGTCAGAAGCCCCTTGCGACCTACCCCCTATATTTTTTTGTCTGACGAAATTGCTCCCTAGGTCTGAATGTAAATATAACTTGTTAAAATGTTCTGGCTCCGAGTAGTTAAAAAATCTCGGAAAAATTACCCGAATTAGTCTAATTAGCAAGAAATAAGCGTTTTCTTTCATGAAACCTATCATCCCTACTCAAGAGTATCGCTGAAAAAAGTTACGAATTTTTCTGTTTCAGGCGATCGAGCAATTGAGGGAAGGCCCTGCAGATGTGCTCGCGCGAGTCGGTTTCTTCCTCGTCGACCAGACCACAAACTCCATCGCTCAACACAACGGGTGGAATCTCGTAAATGACCTCATTCGGTTGGTTTATGCCTTTTTATTTTAGAGTTTCCAAGTTTTTTCACTTCTATTTTTTAAAATAAAATTTGCATTTTCCAGCTACAAATGGTTGTCGATGAATACGGACATGCGGTTGGAGATACGGAATCGGGTGCTGCGTGCCGCCGAGATTGGGCCGAACCCTTCAATTATCGGTATTCAATGAGGATAATTAGATAATTGCCCCAGCTATCTTCAGAGCAATTGGCTGGTTGCATCGAGACGATGATGGAACACGAGTGGCCGCAGAACTGGCCGAGTCTCACCGAGGATTTGGAGAAGGTTTCTTGTTTAGGTAACTTATACATTTTGCAAGTTTTTTTTTTTTTATTTTATTTTTGGATCATTTATTTCGACGTGTCTTTCTTCAATAATTGTAAATAGAATTCGACATTAACACACATGCAAAACGTCTATATTTTATCTTTGCAGGTCTTTCTCAGACTGCCCTGGTTTACACGGTATTTCGTCGAATCGTGGAAAACGTAGTGACTCTATGCCGCTTGTCGGTCGGAGCGAGGAAGAAAGATCTGAGCACTGCCTTGACGATCGAAGTTCCCAAATGGGTCTGCATGGCCATTCACAGACTGCAGGCCTGTTCCAGTGGCAAGCAATTTGAATATTTTTTTTTTCTAAATTTTGTTTTCTAAAAATGACAATTTTTGAAAGGCATAACACTGATAAAATGGAGAGATGTAAAAGAAAACTTCCTTTTCATGATGTCAAGAGATTAACCTTTTCTGAACCCCCTGAAAAATGAACTTCATGCCCAACATTCTGGGTTGTTTTCATTTTCATTTCTAGAAAATGAGTAATTAATTCGCAATAAGCCCATTTAAGATGTCATTTTCAGATGATTTCGGCGCGAGTTGTGCAGTGCGAATCATCGATTTCCTGACAGAATGTGTCGAGTGGATGCCTCTGAAATTCGACAAGGAGGATGATCAATCAGGTAAAACTTGACTAGTGTTGAGCGATTTGTGGCAAAATCAGAAACTGGGGAACATCGACAAATTTGATTTCAAAGATGGGTACTCCTGTCACAATTCAATTAGAATTTCTGAAAGAATATTTAATCCAAAATTAGATTTAATTTTCCAGGAGCCCAACTTCTGATCGCTCTAGTCGATGCTCTATATCCACATTTGGCAACAGCTGCAGCATCCCTGTATGAGCACGTCGCTAATTGTCTGACGGGAATTGCTGCCAGGAAGAGGTAACGGTTTTTGACCTCTTCAATTCATCGGTTTTTTCTTCCTAAGCATCCAGTACATTGCCAGAAATTTGACGAACTTTACGAAATAATGGTGATTTCCTTCATTATTTTGTCTTGGAATTTTATTGAAAATTAAAAATGTTCAGAGATAAAAAGTCGGGTGGCTCTGTGATAGAGGCCTTCTTCCGACAGGCGCCTTTGGAGGCGATTCTGAGAACGACAAGTTTGGCAGCGGAAGAGGCGCACGCTTCCAAACAGCACTATTCCTATTTGAAGGCGCTAGCGGTTCTGCTCATCACTTTGGGAAGTGAGTCTTATTCAAAGTTAGAAGGAGAATTTTTGTCATCATATTCTTGAAATTTATTTGTTATTCAATGAAAACTCTTTTCTCCCACCTTCATGTATCTTTTTTATATACTTATTCGAACTTTCCAATTAGCTTTTTCACCAGTTTTTCATTTCGTTATTTTTAGGCAACCTGTCCCAAGAATGGACGAGGAAGGACGAGAAGCCGCCATTCTTCGACATCTACCTCTCCGCTGCAGTCGCCCTCTTCTACCATCCTTCCATGATCCTGAAATATGAGTCACTGGAAGTGTTTGTCATGTTGAAGAACAACGCAATTCTCACGGATGATCCGACATTCAATGAGGCTATCGAGAAGATTCTCGTTCACATGCCCGATGCCATGCAGAGGGTGCGGTATTTTCCCTATTTTGTTGTTGAAATCTGGATATGTAATTCGTAACCTTATTACCTATAGTTAAAGATATAAGGTAAGGTAGGGAGATATTTTTCACACCATTTCATAGGTAATGAATTATCCAGGTTGCCTTTTTCTGCTTTAAAAATGATATTTTTCTAAGCTCTTGCTTCAGAGAGACGTTTCATCTCGCTCCGAAGACGCAGTCTATCGTCATTTCTCGCAGATGGACTTTGACAGTGAAATGGAAAGACAGGAACAGTTTATCAGTGAGTTTTCTGTAGCTTTTGAATATTTCGAGAATTTAGTCATCATTTATTATTTTTCCGTTGTTTTCCGATCTTTTCATTTTGCTCAATTTTAGAACTGCGCACCCGAATCCAGCCCTTCGTGACGGCCTGCATTCCCAAACATCTGACACGGCTTCTCTCGCTGGTGGATGAGTTCGTCTTCCAAAGGACGCTCAACAATGCCGAAATTGCTCCACAGGAGTGGGAGCCTATGCAAAAGTTCGCTAAATTCGTCCTGCAGACAGCGGCTGACAAGGGCGCTTTCAACGATGTGAGTTTTCTTTCTCTATAGCAGTGCGAAATTCATTCATTATTAAATCCAGGATTGTTTCGATAATGTTTTCTTCCTATTTTAGAGGCCAAAATGATCATTTTCAGGACCAATTCGAAGCTCTGTTCATGGTCTCTGAAAGACTCGTGGATTTGATGTACGGCTCGTCTGACTGGAATCGAATCAGCGAGGTCATGTCCGTCCACTCGGCGATGATTTTCGTCTACGAAAGGCATCCCGAGTCCATGGAGAAGTATCTTCAACTTCTTCATAGGTAATTTAAGTTTCTGCCTTTGCGATTTTGCAGGAATCTTTTCCAGGTGCCTCTCAGAATCTGGCGGCCACAAGCTTCTGAATCGCCACTGCATCAGCCAAATCCTCAGACTCGTCAACATCTACCCTAAATATTTCGAGGTTTTCTATTTTGATCTTCTAAACAATGCAACAATTTGAGTCGAAATGCGATTTGGTCGTGAAGATCTGCGCGTCGGTCGAGGACAAGATTTCCGCGATGCAAATGGCGCAACTGGTTCAGGTTTGAATCTGGAATTTGCGAAATAATAATGAAGATTTGAATTTGAGATTCTGGCAGCTCTGTCGAACATCGTCCCGATGAGTCAGAAATGTCAGCTTTTGGAAATGGCTGTAACGCCATGCGTCGCTTACTTCCAAGGAATTACAGAGTAGGTTTTATTTTGAAAGCATACTTTTCCCTGTTTGAAATATTCTGGCTTCTTGAAAAGTTCACATGTTTTTTCAGATGAAATAGTGTGAATAAAATTGAAGGAATGGAGGGATTTTCCAAATGAGTAGTTGACGAACTTGATGAACTTGGCAACATTTTAGATATCTCTTTATTTTTTATTATGCAGTACTAACCAAAAGCTTATATACTTTTGACATCGATTCAATCTTTATTTCACTCATTCATATTGAATTAATCCGGTTAAATTTTGCATACATGCTAGGAAGAGATAATCGTAGCAGCCTTCAAAGTTTCAGCCGAGTTGGTTCAGTATAAATGAGCGAACTGTGGATGGAGTCAAAGTCAAAAGTATATATACAGTGGTGCTCAAAAGTTTGGAAACACTCAAAATTTTTTCGAAAAACTGCCGCCAAGTGGCACAGAGACGTCAAAATCTAATATCCTTTGGCACACTAGTAGCCTAGTACTGGATGAACTAGCCTGCCAATTTTTATCCAAATATTTTACTCCATTGTTAAGTTATACTAATTTTCCTAGAAAACGCGTGTCCAAAAGTTTGGAAACACCATAGTAAAATCGTCAAACCTTAAGTATGGAAAATTTTTTTAAATACTATTTTAAAATTTTCCGAATAAGGATATTTGCAAACCGTCTTCTAGGTCTGAAACTTCGGTTATTTTGCCACATTTCCTCAATTAATTCGTCTGCTAAAAAAAATTCTATGAAGATATACAGACGATACAATTTTCGAATTTTCGTTAACTATGGAAATTTGTCAAAATTTGTCAAAAAAATTTTCAACCCATCACTATCTTTTCGTAAGAACGTTTTTGATCATCGAACGAATCGAAAATATATGTCAAAATAACCGAAGTTTCAGACCTAGAAGACGATTTGCAAATATCCTTATTCGGAAAATTTTAAAATAATATTTTTAAACATTTTCCATACTTAAGGTTTGACGATTTTACTATGGTGTTTCCAAACTTTTGGACACGCGTTTTCTAGGAAAATTAGCATAACTTAACAATGGAGTAAAATATTTGGATAAAAATTGGCAGGCTAGTTCATCCAGTACTAGGCTACTAGTGTGCCAAAGGATATTAGATTTCGACGTCTCTGTGCCACTTGGCGGCAGTTTTTCGAAAAAATTTTGAGTGTTTCCAAACTTTTGAGCACCACTGTATATATAATTTTGACCAGTACTGTAGATATTTCTAAAATTTTCAGTCATCTGCAATCAGCGCAAACGTTCATTTGGATGAACGGGTTCGACGTCGAGGCACCTACTGTTTTCGATGAAGGCGACAATCGACCGGACATTCAGAGGAGGAAGGAGGTCAATTGATTCTTTAAAATTCTTTAATTTTATCACTTTCCAGCTTCGTCGCCATCTGACAACAATCGAAGGGGTTCTTCAGCAAGTCAACAGCGAAAGTCCTCTAGGAAATGCTCTAGTCTCCATCATTCCTCTCTTCTTCCAAATGGCTAGGTTCAGTTCTATTTTTTTTATTTTCGAGAGGAAAATTATGCGATAGCGATTTTAGAATATCATAACACTGGCAAAATATCATTTTTTACAATTTATTGTATTTTCCAGAGTTCTGCACGACCTCTATTCCGATGGATTGGATCAGCGAGTTCATTCCTCTTACGGCACAGATATCGCTGGGATTACTCACGCCGAAAGACAGCTCATTTATTGTGAGTGATTTCTTTATTTGCATATCTGCTTTCCGTGAAGTTTAGTTTTGGGAGCGAATAGTATTGGCAAAGTATCTACAGAACTAAGCTTTTCAAATAGTCGGTCCTCAAACTATTCAAATTTATTTCAAGGATCATTTTTGCATGATTCAGATTTAGAAAAAGCTAATGACTTTACAAATGTGCCTAATATTGAATTTTCCAGGCTCGAACGGTGAAAACATGGAGGCCTTGACGGGAAGAAGTATCGAGGAAAAACGGGAGCCCAACACTTTCGCCAAACAGTTTATCAACGATCTCAATGATCACATGTAAGGTTTTCGATTTTCTTTTGTAGTTTCATTTTTTCAGCCTCTCGATAATTTCCCTATTGTCCTCCAAATTCCCTTCGACTCTGTTCAACCTGCCTCAAATCGTGCCTCTGTTGGAAATGACCACGTGGAACCTCAACAAAATCCCCGCTTTTCGACTCAGGTTTTGGATAAAGAAGACTTGGTACGTTATTTCTTTCGGTATAAAATATAATACAGAATATGCTGAATATTCCATTCTGTTCCGAGTATTGAGAAACATTTTCCATTGTGGAAGTCTAAAAAGAACATTCAACATAGAAAAAATGCTCAGATTTTATAATTTTTATTTTTTTAAAATAAATGCTTTGGTTTTGAGGAAATCACTGATCGTAAACTGTCCGTCGAGTCGCTTCGAATGTATCGCGAATCTGTTTTCGTCTGTTGTCGAGCATCTGCAACAGAGACTCGACGACATCTGGAAGGAAGTCTGCAGCATCGATTACGGTAGTTTTATTCTCGACTTTTCCAGAAAACCAAATTTTTATCTGTATTCGCTTATCTAAAACATTAGATAGAAATTCAGTTATTATTTCGGTTTTTTAATCTTTTTGAGATTCAGTTCCGATTTCTAATTCGATTTCTCCAAATTCCCTAATTTTCTTTTAAAAAACTCAATTTTCCTCTCTCAGATATCGTAAACCTTCTTTTCAGACGCCGAACCAACCGAAGAAGAACTATTCAACGAGCATTTGTGCGCAGTTTTATCTCGGGAATATATCAATTTTCTGCGGATCTGCTATTTGGCGAATAGTACGGAAGTCTGTATCACTGGTAATTTTTAATTTGTTGCTATTGTTTTTTTTTAATTTACATTTTTCAGACGAGAAGAAGCCTCAGCATATGCCTGGTGAATTGGGGAAATGGCTCATTGAACATGAGGTATTCCTGGTTTTTTTTTTAAAGATTTTTCTTCAAGTATTCATTTTCACATCTTCAGATCGGCCTAACTTCCTCAGTCAAGTCGTCGTTCAATGCCTTGTCCTGGAGAGACACGCAATGTGTGACAAAAGCCATCACTCTCTGCAGAATGTTCATTGAAACGGTATCATCCTCCTTTATGAATTATTTTTATTCCGACTTTTTGCAGATTCCTTGGACATCAGACGAAGTGGCAGTTTACATGCTGATGTCAGTGCTGAGTTCGATACAAATTCACGGAGCCGATCCGGCTCTTTTCGCGCCACTTTCCTCCCTCGTCTTCCAGACGTATTTCGTTTTTGTAAGTTTTTTTATTACCAAAAATGGCAGACCCTAAAGAGATCCCATCTCTCCTGTTGAAAAAGTGAGTTCTCTTTAAGTCCTGCCAAAAATGATAGAAGAGTAGGAATAATGTCTTCCAATTATTAGGGAACCTATATTTTCTCGAGTTTCATATTCAATTTCGTAGTAAAAAATTTCAAACTCATCACTTTCAGAGAAAATTCTGTAACGTTCTGACGGAAGTTCTCGCTCAAATCCCCAACATTTCGCGCCAGTCCATTGGGACTTTTGATAACAAGGTACAATTTAAAGAAAGAAGTAAAAAACTTCTGAAAATACATTCAATCTTTCAGATCAAAGAAATGATCACTGGAAATGTGGCTGTTTCGGAAAAGGAAAAGAAGACGTTGATGAAACATCTTTTGCAGCCTTTAGTTGAGGTGATACTTACTCTTTCAGATAAAAAATGTTTTTTTTTTTATCATATGAAAAATTATCAATATTTTGTCATCTAAAAATGGATTCTTTTGGTTTTTTTCCTGAAATTTTACAAAGGAACGATATTTTCATATTTTCAGCCCCTCCTGAGCGAGCAACACAAGCGTCCTTTCACTCTCCGCGAATTGCCGCCCCTCTACCGCAAACCAAAAATCGCCAAGGATCCTTCACTTAACAATGACGATATCGACGTCTCGGTGCTGTTTTCTGGATAATTCCTACCAGTGTCAAAAATCTAGTCTCTTTACTTTTATATTAACTATAATTTATTTTTGTTGACTTGTTGGTTATTCTTTTGAAAGTTCTCAACTCTTATCATTATTTTCAATTGCCAATTGCTTACTTTTCCAAATATTTTGCTGCTACTTTTGCAAAGTAACAAACTTGGTATTTTGAATGGAAAAGTATTCCACTTCTATGATCTTACAGTTTCGGGGGTATTTTCGTTTTCTTGTGCCTTTTATGGGTCGAATTTGAGACGATTGGAGAAGCTTTATCATGAATATTTTATATGCGATTATTTAAACTTGTGTTCAAAGAAAGGTTTCAAAGCCTTTAAATATCTTCTATGGGAATTTTCTCTTTTTACCCTAAAGATTTTCAGATTTTCGATGCAGTCCGCTCGAAAGATAGCAATCAAAAATTTCAAACGTGAGTTTTCTTGATTATTGAAGAAAAAGTTGATGTGAAATTTCTTTGGAAAGTCTGCCTAGCTTTTTACTTTTGTATCAATACTATTTAATCCTTCAAAGTCGGGCCTTTTCAAGAAGCTTGATGTTAGCTGTTAGAAGCTCGTTTTTCTGAGATGTTTGCACATTAAAGATAGCAAATTTAAGCTAAATGAATTTGCGATTTGTTCAGGTCGGTTTGCTGACACAGAGGAGACCTTTGAGAAGCAGTGGAATGAGTTGTCAACGAGCATCGGGGCCATCCAGACGCAACAGAAGGTCGGCACCAGTCTGGAACAACTTTACAAGGTAAAAACTATGTTTAAAGGTTTTTTTTTCATTCTATGATTGATGATGAAGTGTCACATAAATAATGCCCAGGGATATTCAAAAATTAAAGATTTCATATTTTTCGTGAGAGTTTTGAAGGCTCAAAACTTTGATCTCGATTTCGTGGGGGAGAATTCGATGCTGAAAATCTCGTGTTCTTATGAATATTTTTAAAATTTCGCTTTCGATGATCCCTGACTAGTGGAATTACTCGTTGTGTGGACTATTTTGCGAGATATGAGAAAAGTTTTCAGACAGTTGAAGTGATCGCCTCGACAGAGAAGGGAGCCTCGATGGCTTACCACTTGCTGGTCGCCAAGATTCGCAGTCACATGGCTAGTTGCAGGTATCCTTTTATTGCTATTTCGGAAACCTCAATCTTACGAAGCAAGTTAGTGAGTGGTTGGAAATGATTTTTTGTTTGTTTTTTTTTTTTTTTTTTCTAACTTTCGCTCGATTTGAGGACTTTTAGTTTCAATTTGTTGTCTTTAATTCTCAAAACATATCGTAATTGATTTCCAGGGAAAATGTCTCATTCGACAAAAGCCCCGAGGATTTTCTGACGGCGTTGAACCAGTTGTGGGCGAACCACTGGGAGCAGACTCTCTTGATTCGGAACATTTTCCTCTACTTGGACAGAACATTCGTCCTCCAGGATGTTGGGAAGGCTTCGATTTGGTAAAATTTAGTTTTTTTTTTTTTTTTCGTAAAACTCATCGATTTTTTTTTTGTATTTCGGCGTAAATATTGAATGGAATAGGCAAAATATTCAACAAAAAAAAACAAAAAAAAAAAAGATCTGACGATAGAAATTTGAAGCCAAACTGCAAATGTATCATTTTTCAGGGACGCTTCATTGTCGATATTCCGAGAGGAAATCGTGGAGTCGACCAGAATCAGGCACCGTCTCATTCTCGACTTGCTCGGCATCATCAAACGGGAAAGACAAGGAGAAAAGGTTGATCTTCATGCCAAATTGACTAGAAAATTATATTCATACGATCAAAATTAGAGTCCTCGTAGCATTACTTTGCGATTTCGCTGCACTACGTTTCTCGTTGATAGTGCAACGACCCGCAGCGAGATCTTATCGCTACGCTTCATAATTTTTGCTGAACACGCTACTTTTCATTCTACACTGTCTGAAAACTAAGAAATTGACTTGGATATACTCAGGTGGACCGTTCTCTGCTTCGATCACTGCTCAGAATGCTCACCAA
The DNA here is from genome assembly GCA_964036155.1 of Diploscapter coronatus. Classification (NCBI taxonomy): domain Eukaryota; kingdom Metazoa; phylum Nematoda; class Chromadorea; order Rhabditida; family Rhabditidae; genus Diploscapter; species Diploscapter coronatus. The sequence goes on along the minus strand of OZ038422.1, from coordinate 82,362,967 downwards.
TTTGCAGCTTTACTCTTCGGTTAGTGGATTTTTTTTACTTCTAAGTGACTTTTGAATTTCAGATATTCGAAGGCCCCTTCTTTGAAGAAACTAAGAATTTATATTCGGCTGAAGGAGAAGCGCTCGTCCGAGATTTGAAGGTAGTCTTTCCCTTCGTAAAGCTTAACCTTGTGGAAAGTTGTTTCTTGTCTAAGTTAATGAAAAATTTATAATTTCTATCTCATATGCTTGATTCTTTTATGAAAGTCGTTTTGCTCCTTGTAGTATTGACTAAATTCATATGTATAACTTTATCAGAGCCTTTAGTTCGAATCATTTTAATTCCAAATTTCAGCCCACTGAATATTTGGTCCACGTGGAGAAGCGTCTGTTCGAGGAGGAAGAACGAGTGGATGTCTATTTGGATGAGAACACGAGGAAGCCGCTCATCGCCATTGTCGAGGCTGCGCTCATTGAGGCTCACACCAACACTATTTTGACTAAAGGTTGAACTTTTGTTATTGAATATTAGATTTTACCTTTTTATTTATTATCGTTTACTTTTGGAAGAAGAACGTTTGAGCTGATTTCTTACTTTAGGTGCGGATTCAATGATCACTGGTGGTTGTTATGATGACATCCGAAGACTCTATGAGTTGCTCGGCAGAGTCAAAGACGGTCATAATCGGTTAAGGTGCGTTATTAGGAATACTCTTGATTCAAATTTAAAAGTTTCAGGAATTCGTTTTCGAATTACATCAAGAAAGTGGGCAGCGAGATGGTTGCGGACAGCGAGAGAGATGCCACTCTCGTCAACGATCTCATGGAATTCAAGGAGAAGATGGATCACATTAGTCAGTTTTTTTTTTTAAGATTTCTTGGAAATTAAAATGAAAACTTTTAGTTACAACCTGCTTCGCCGATGCAGACCGATTTTGGCAGGCCGAGAGAGACGCTTTCGACTACTTCATCAGCACCCGACCCAACAAACCTGCGGAACTTATTGGTTAGATTTTCAGTTATAATATCCCCATTGCCTAAAAACTCTTATTCTTTTTGAAAAAAAAGGCAATTTTCAGCCAAATTTATCGACTCCAAGTTGCGGTTGGCTAACAAAGAGGCATCTGACGAGGAAATGGATCATTTGATGGACAGAGTCGTCGCCATTTTCCGATTTATTCAGGGTAAGAAGAGTTTAGAGGATGAGTAGACTTCCTTTCCGAAAAGTAGTAGAGAAAGGAACGAGAGATAAGATTCGGTGTAAGGTTTTACTCTTTTGAAGAAGGTTTACGCTTGTAAAAAGAAAGTTTACTTACCATTTTTGAATTTGCTAGAACATTATTGGACCTTCATCTTTGTTATTTCAGGCAAAGACGTATTCGAGGCGTTCTACAAGAAAGATCTGGCGAAACGTCTTCTGCTCAATCGGAGTGCCTCTGTCGATGCCGAGAAGATCATGTTGGCTAAGTTGCGACAGGGTAACGATTATCTTTGTGTTTTTGCTCTACAAAAAAATTCTACTTGGAAAACTCAACAAGCTAATCTTCTTTATCAGCATTATTTTTTGTATTAAAGTCGTTTAACTTCCCAAGAAGCTGTTGCAGATATAATTTCTGTACTTCCTCTAAGAATATTTTCAGAATGCGGCTCTGCGTTCACGCACAAATTGGACGCCATGTTCCGCGATATGGAGAACTCCAAGGAGTACATGACTTATTTCAAGCAGGTAAGAAGGGAATCTTATCATTCAATGTTGGAAGATAGATATGCAAAAATGACGAATAATTTTATTTTAATTTCCAGTACTGCGACCACTTGCAAGATCAAGGCACCAAGTCGCTGCCGATGGAATTCAACGTTAATGTGCTGACCTGCGGACAGTGGCCGAGCTATGATATCGCCGAGGTTAGTTTTCTTGCCAATTTGAAAATATGAAAGTATAGCAAAATCGTAGTGTAGTAACATGCTAAATACTATAGACAAATGTAGAATATGGTAGTGGAAGTAAAACAAAAATTTTATCATGCTATTTTATATGTTACGATGCAGCTTTTCTAGATTTTCGTTTTCTTTCCTGAGCACTTTCTAAAAATCATCAAAACATAAAAATAAAAAATCTATCCTATCTTCCAGATGAGTCTACCACAAGAGTTGAGTATATGTCTGACTCGCTACCAGGATTTCTACACCAGCAAACATGCAAATAAGCGACTGCAGTGGCTTCATGCTCTGGGAAATTGCGTCCTCAAAGCCACTTTCAGAACTGGGGTATTTAACTGAAAGAATGTTTCTATTAGTTTCTCACTATAATTTTAGTGCGTCAAAGAGCTGCTCGTCTCCCTGTATCAGTGTCTCGTTCTGCTGCTCTTCAACTGCAAAAGCGAATGGACCTACGAGGAAATTCTCGCTAACACTAAAATTGGTTTGTTTTTCCCTACTTTTCACAGACTGCAGCTAATTTTGAGAGCAAAACTTGAATTTGGACAAAGTAAATAAATTTTCAGAAGCCAAAGAACTGCAAAGAACACTTCAATCGCTGGCCTGTGCAAAAGTACGAGTGCTGCTCAAAGTGCCCAAGGGAAGAGATGTGAGTTGGTTTATTCCTGGGTTTGATAAAGATTCAAATTCATCTCGAATTTTTAGAAATCAAATTATTCTTTCCAGATCAACTCAGACGACAAATTCACAGTCAACACTGCCATCCAGGAGAAGCTGTTCCGCATCAAAATCTCTCAGGTCCAGATGAAGGAAACGGTAAGATAATACGGATTTGAGAATACCAAAAATGACTTGATCTGATTTCAGCCAGAAGAGCACGCAAAGGTGGAGGAAGAAGTGAGCGCAGACAGGCAGTACGCGATAGATGCGGCTGTTGTGAGGATCATGAAGACGAGAAAGACGTTGCCTCACACACAGCTCATTCAGGAATTGTTCTCTCAACTCAGGTTAGGAACGATTTTATCATCCACATCAGCGACAAATTGTAAATGACGAGACTTATCTTTACCCAGACTATTCCTCCTTATTTTCAACTTTTTACCTACCCTAAACTAAAGGTCTTGATATCTGCTCATTCACGAATTACTCATAAAACTACGAGAGAAATATATCACGTAAACGCATAATGAATTTTGCTTGAATGAAAGCATCAAGATTTGCATTTTGAAATACAAGTTAAATTTTTCTGCTTTTCCAGATTCCCGGTGAAAGCAGCCGATTTGAAGGCGCGTATCTCGTCTTTGATCGAGCGAGAATACGTGACCAGAGATCCGGATGATCCAAACATCTACAAATATGTCGCCTGAGCTCCCAATCAGACAAACTGGGACAGAGAGCAGGGGGGGACATGCTTTCTGATTTGATCTATCGGGAAAATGGAACAGTTCCATTTTTCAACTTTATTCTTGTTACAAACACCATGTGTTCTTGTAAAACCTGAATTAGAAGTCCAGGGGCTTGTTTTCCTATTTATTTTTACAGAAAGGGCTTCTATTTATAGGTTTGCAGTATTTTATTTAGTAGAACCGTCGTGTTTGATGATTATTTTGAGCCGGGTGAATCAATTGATTATTGCTATTCTCTTCATTTTCGTCAATCGTCAACGAATCGAGTATAAACGTTGAAACCCTGTAGATTTGAATATTCTCCTGAAAAGGGCAAATGTTTCGAACATTTGAGATATTTTTAGTTTGTTCATATTTGCATTTTTAGAAAGACTACTCAATCATCGCCATTTTTATTCAAAACATTTGAAAAATCACGAACCTCCACTGCCTGTTCAAAATTTCCTTTCACTCTCTTCCCCTCCCGCTTTTCTCTATTCTCTCTCGCTCTATCGATTTTTCTGTTTTCGCGCACTTCGTTTCGAAATTCGTTCGAATTGTGCTTTCTTTTTCTCGATTTATTGATTTTTCAAATTTGGAACTGATGGCGTAAGTGGTGTGTGAAGGACATTCGAAAGTGATTAGCAGGACCATCTTGCTCTCAAATATCATTTCATCGAGCCCCACCGCTCTGCCAACCTGTCACTATTTGGGACTTGTTTATTTTCGATAACATTTTATATTTTGTTGTCGCTGTCTGGGTACTTTCTCCCTGACAACGATAACGGATTTCCGAGTCCGTTGTCGGAGGAAAACACTAGCAATTTGTCGATTGCATAATTTACGAAAATCCACCCCTTTTCTCTTCTTATTTATTTTCTCCAATTTTCTTCTGTTTATCTTCTGAACTTCGAAGTCTTCATTTTCATATTAGACTCGAACCGATTTATCGATTTTTCTTATCCTGACTGATTCACGGTTGACTTGTTCAGGTAGTTGATGTCATCGATCTTCTACAAGTTCCGATCGACGATCGACTACAAGACCTACCAGTTCGATGGACTGCACATCTCGGGGTCCGACCTGAAGCGGGCCATCTGCAGCAGGGAGAGCATTCGCGCCGAGTCATTCGATCTCATCCTTCAGGTACAAATTGGCAAGCGATCTGCGTGTAAACTGTTGTCTCACAGTTTCAAGTTTTAACCTTTTTTCCGATACTCGATTTTTCCCGAAATTCATCAAATCTTCCAGAATGCTCACACCAAGCGAACCTACTCGAACGACGACTTGATTCCTCGCAACTCGTCGATCGTCATCCAGCGAGTGCCCAGGGACGACGCGGAGAAACTGCCTAAAATACAGTAGGTTTATACAAGTCATTTTATCTTGAAGAGTTTGGCTGCTTACTCGAAAAGAAAGCCTACTCGATAGCCAGCCCACACTTGTCCAAAAACTGACTCCGAACTTGCATAGAATCGACTGTTTTCAGAGGAGTGAATGCGGGTATCGTAACCCAAAACGAGAGCGCCGCTGGCTCGAGCAAGGGATTGGATCACATCGCAGCGGTGAGTCGACAGTCGTTTTTGAAATTCAAGGAATAGTTATTTATTTTTTTTATGTTCAGGATGTGTTCGACAAAATGACTGAGGAAGAGCGATTGGCTCATGTCGAGAAAGTCTCCACTGCACCCTATAGGCCGGAAAAGTGAGTAGTTTTGGCGATTCATAAAAAAAGAAATTGAAATCTCCTTCACTTCTGTCAGAACTTGTGCCTTTTTCAAAGTCAAATCTATGATACATGAGAGAAGTTTCATTTTGAAGTCTCGTGCTATTAGATATGCAGGACAAAAATTTCCCCGAGAATGTAGTAGTAATACAGTCGATCTTTCTTTGCATATCAATATATATGCCATCAAATTTCAAACGCTACTAAAATATCGATTTTGGTTCCTGATAAAAGAGGATGTGGTGTGTTTCAGTTTCCAACGCGGGAAGACGAACATCATGTCGGGACCCCCTCCGCCCACGTACACCTGCAACCGCTGCTACCAGCCTGGCCATTGGTTCAAGAACTGTCCCATGGTAATTCCAATACATTGATGATGCGTCTTTTATTGAAAACACACGGGCTTTTCGACGCGGTTTGCTAGAATTTACAAGAAAATTTTTCATATTCTATTTTTTTTATTTTATGTAGATATTTTTTTTTATGAACTCCCTACCTCTTTCCTTGAAAACGAGTAAAAATATTTGATACTACGGTTATGAGGAAAAGCTGCCGTCTTTTCATTAAATCATTTTCTAAAGTCATTCTCCTTCTCTTTCTCAGCAAAGGGAATATGATATTTGACGAAAAATCAAGAACTTTAGAAATGTAAATTATTCTGTGACGTTTGAGACTTTTTATCGATCGATTTTCTAATTCTAAGCGATAAATTAATGAAAGGACGGTTGAATATCTGCAAATTGAATCTGGTGAGAATTTTTTTTATCAGAACCAAGAGCGATAGTTTTATTCTTTGTACAAATTTCATGGTTTTTTCACAAATTCACTCTAGATCATTTGCAGATATTTATTAGAAAATCTCTAGATTTTATGTGCTGCCACATTTTCTCTGCCTATAATTTTGTCGATGTTTTCATGATTTGTGTCATTCCATTCAAAACCCAGTGCATTTTCGCGATACTGGTGCATTTTGTCGATTTGATCTCGAAAATCGAGATGAGATAAACTCGAATACCCACTAAATCCTGTTGATATTGATTGAAGCAGACTTAACCTAATCGAATTTCAGGGAAGAGATAGATCATTTCAGGATGCAGTAGAATTGAAGTTATAGTCGGGCATTAGCATTGAAAATTTCGTTTTTTTTTTAGATATAATTTATGAGCAATTTTTTGTTAGAATTTTGTTTTTGTTACAATAACAATTATAAAATCTAATGAATAATGCAACATGAGCAAGGGTATTCTTGCAAACATAATGTACAAAAAAAATTCAATACCAATGCTCGATTATAACGCTAGTGGAAAAAGTGAACAGAATTTGTGAATTCTGCAAAATCTAGGAAAGGGGTAAATTGTAATCGGTTTGTTGCAGCTGACACAGAAGCGAACGACGGGGATTCCTTCTCAAGAATTGGTCGAGACGACTCCAGACGACCCGCAGGCAATGCTCCATCCTTCCGGCAAGTACGTCATTCACAAGCTCCATCTCAAGGCCAGGCAGCAGGCCCTCAAAAAGGTAGGTACACATTATTACCGCTAAGATTTGGCATTTCTACACAGGAGAAACTAAATTTGTACGCGAGAAGGATACGCAAATTTATGAAATCTAGAGGAAACCGCAATTTTGTTGCTTCAAATCCGAATTTTAGGCAGAACCTGCTGAGCTGCTGCAGAAGCGCCTTCCCCCTCCCTCCCTGACCTGCCCGGTCTGCGGAGGCCTCATGCGCGACGCAGTCCTCACCGCCTGCTGTGGGAATTCGTTCTGTGCCGACTGCGTCAGCCAGAAGCTGCTCGAGTCGGAAGAGGGTCAATGTCCTGGAGAAGGATGCACCAAGAAGAATGTGGGTGCATTTTTTGCTCTTTTAAAGTGAGAAGAATTGAGAATTGGAAAAATATCGGAAGGAAGAAGTATCATGAAACTTTCAAACCTTTCTATTAGAATTAGTTGACGACGAAAACAGTCGGCGACAAATCTCCAATGAAAAACTTGTTTTTAGCTGTCAGTGGACGCGCTGATCCCGAATCGGACGGTCCGCCAGTCGGCACAGGCCTGGGCAGCGGAATCAGAGATGGGCAGCTCGTCGCCAGGACAGGACGCTGTCGAGCAGACCAGGATCAGGATCGGCCTGCAGCCGCAATCGTTTCGACATCCTGGATCACCATTCAGGAATCAGACTGCTCCTTCAGGACAGGTGCGAACATTTGCGAAATTCAGAATGATAGCGTAAAAATCGCTTTCAAAAAAAAAAAAACGTCTCCGAAAAATTCAGGTTCTTGCTTTCTGAAGAAAACATTTTTAGAGCTCCGGTGGTCAACTTCGTTCTCCCACAAACCCCCCGCCCAGCTTCAACGTGGGTCTGCCGAATCAGACAGGAACGGCCTCCGCTCAGGTCAATCCGATCGCCCAACCGCAACAGCAGTCTGCAGGATTTCCTCCACAGCAACCCAGCATTCATCAGGTAAGATTTCATACACCTATTTTTTCAACAAAAAAGATATTAATTGTCATTTCTGCATGACAAGATAACGAGACATATAGTTATGGGTATAGCAGATGGTGCAAGTAAGGCGAAATAGTGTGGGAAAATATGTCTCGAAATCTTGTCATCTCGTCAATTTACTAGTTGCAATTTTAAAGAGTGACGTTTGATTTCTTTCAGCCCGCTGCCGCCGTCGCTCCCCTGGTGCACAATCAGGCGGCCAGCGCGCCTGTAGGAGGCATTCCTTCCTCCGCAGCTCCGACAGCCATCGTCCAACCCACCCCTGCACCTGTTCCCAATGCACCCAGTGCAGTTGCCGTCCCCGCAATCTCCGCGATCCCTCCAACCAATCTGCCTCCCCCAGGGTTCGCTTCCGCTGCTCCCTCTTCAGTGATCATCCCAGCCGGACCACCGCCAAATGTGCCTATCGTTGTGAGTCGTTCAACGTCTTTCCTCAATACCTTTGAAACTAAAGTATGCTAAATATGAGAAAGAAACAAATAATCACGTCGACGCGCTTTATCTTCGATTTTATGAATTCGATCGTTTTCATGGAAATGAAAATTTTACAGAAAATGTTTCTTTTTCAGACGAACTTCTCCCAACCTCCTCCGGCTCTGCCTGCATCTATGACCGCCTCGACCTCGTCGTCTCGTTCCTCCGAACTGCTGCCTCCGGGCGTTTCTTCCATCGCTCCGCCTCCCATTCTGCCCCCGATTCCCGGGATGCCACACAACCCGATGGCTCCTCAGATCGGAATCAATCTGCCTCCTTATGGGTAAGAGCTCTATTACTATTATTTTTTTTAGATCTTTTCTGCAATTCTCAAATCCATTCTAAATCTCTATTCAGGCATATGAAGTGTGTGTGTGTATGTTTTTCTCTGAATCCTTTAATTTTCAGCTACCAGGCTCCTCCTGCCTCTCTCGCCCCACCAGGTACAACTTCGAACCCTGTGCTGGATGCGTGGGATATCTACCTGCAGAAGAAGGACCTCGTCAAGAAGGAAAGGGAGAAGAAGAGACGAAGGTAAAGACATTTTTGGTTGTTACTATAAATTACGACGAAGATTATCCCCATTTTACGAATAAAATTTTCTCTGGCTAATACTAGTTTCCTCTGCTCTCACCCCCCTTTTCTTCTATTTTTATCCGTAAAATCATAACAATACTCGTAATTTAGAAATCGTCATTCTTTATTTTTGCAAGAAAAATGCAACATTTACAGAGAATCATCCTCTTCGTCGAGTTCCTCGTCGTACTCGTCGAGCAGCAGCGAGGACAGAGACAGAAGGAGGAGAAGGAAGCCTGAGAGGAGGGAGTACAATGACAGGGCTGGGCAGAGACGACAGGATGATGGAAGATCTTTCAGGTAAACTAGAAGTTTAGAACAGGATTGAATGATTCAATTGAAGGTTAAATTTGTATTGCTATTTATAGTAAAGTGTAGAAATATACTGAATACGACCTTTGAAGCTTTTCAATTGCCTGATGACTAGATATTCCTAAAACTGATACAACTATTTTGTTCCAAAAACGAAAATTTTCAGACAGCAACAAAGCCGTGGCGGTCGGAGCACCCGAGGAAGAAATACCTACAGAGAGGGTGGAAGCTACAGAGGCAGGGATGATAGGGAGGAATACAGCAACAAGCGATCGGACAGGGATGAAAATATCGTATGCACAATGTTTTCTCGAGTAGCACGAAAATGTCGATTTCAGAACAAGTCCCAACCACAGTCTTTGCTGGATTCCAATTTCCCGCGTCCTTCTAATGTCCGGTATGAAATTTGTGATTTTACAAAAAAGAAAAAAAAACTAATTTATTTGAAGAAGAAGAATTGGGAAATTTAGAATAATTTTCTCGATTTCTTCCCCTTTCACTTGCAGAAATTTTCGAAAATTTTTTTTTTAAATTAAAAGAAATGATTGACTTTTCAGAGGCGACCTGTTCATTGGAGAGAAGGAAAAGCAGCTGCAGACAGACAAAGACAGGGAAAGGCCGAGGTCTGAGAGAACTGAACGATCTGACAGAGATGGAGGCAGAAGAGAGGACAGGAACGATGACGGACAGACAAGACACAGACTGGAGGATAGAGATAGGGAGCGCGAACGGGAGAGGGACAGGGATAGGGATAGAGACCGAGACAGGGAAAGGGAGAAGGATAGGTTGACTGAAAGAGTTGCTCTGGAAGTGTTTAAATCTTCCGATTTCAGAGACCGTGAAAGGCGACGAGAGCGTGATGATGACAGAGAAAGGAAGAGGGAAAGGAGTCCGGAAAGAAAGAGGTTGGCTTTTTCAAAAAACCATTTTTTATGAACCCCCAAAATTTATCTTACGAACATTGACTTATGAAAATTAACTCCGGAATAATATTTGAGATCTCTTCAACCCAACTTTTTCAGAGCCAAGACTACCTCCGACAAACGTTCGACTCCAGAAGCAATAAGCGAAAAGAGGGACAGGGGAAGGAGAAGGGACAAAGAGAGCGGACAGATGGACGTGGACGATGAGGCTGCCATCGATGCGGAAATCAAGGAGGCTGAACAGGTTCGAAAACTATTTATCCATGAAAAGTGAAAATTTGTACAGTAATTGTTAAATTTTTTCTTTAAAAAGCAATTATTTTATCAGTCTCCAATTCATACATTTTTACCAAAAAAGTAAATGTTCATATTTCAGCTGCAAAAAATCCAAGCAACCGTGGCGAAGGCGGAGTCGATCGAGTTCGAAGTGGAGGAGAATGAGAGGCCCGAGAGTGCTGATGCGAACAGACACGCGCCCGAGGACATGAACGTCGGTCAGTCGAATCAGAAGATCGAGACGGACGGACTGACTGTGGTCGTCAGAAAGGACAGACAACCCATTGTCAAGGATGACAGATTCATCAGTAGCTTTACGGTAGGACCCAATTCTATTTCTGAAAATCGCAATGATCTTCATTGTAGATCTATTTGGCAAATGATACTCGATATTTTATTCAGGGGTTATCAGAAACTAAAAACATTTATTTATCAAAAAGAAGTTTTGTTTATGGAAGCACCGACTTTGAAAGTTTATACAATTCATTTTAGAGATGGAAAGTGCTCCAATTGCGCGAATTTATTTTCCATTTTTTTTGTATTTTGTACTAATAAATTGCAGGAAACCCACGACATCCCCGAGGACGTGAGTGAAGAAGGGGCAGAGAACGAGGACTCGCACCCCGCGACCGACGAGTCGACTGACGAGAAGAGGCCTGAGTCGAGGGAAACTGCAAATGGAACTGGAGATGATGCACAAGGTGATGAGGCAGGACACGGAAAGAAGAAGAAGCACAAGCACAAGGAGAAGAAGAACAAGAAACACAAGAAGAAGGATAAGAAGAAGTGAGTTTTTGTATCGAAATTATTTCAAGCAGTTTTCTGAAACTTATTCACTGCAAGGGTTTTGAAAAAAATCTTTGAGAGAAGAGATGGAAAATTTAAGCAATTTTTTCTTCAGAAGAGCCCACTCCTCGGACGACTCCGGTGAGCGTGAGCACAAACATCATCACAAGAAGCACAAAAAGGAGAAGAAGGCGAAGAAGGAGAGGAATTCTGAGGAAGAACGCGAGAGGGTAAGTTGATTAATTCGAAAATATCCATTGTTGGAATTGATTTTTAGAAAAGACATAATTCTGATAGTGAATCGAATGGTATCGTTGCTTCTCTTGTGTTTAAAATGTAAAATGTCGTTACTGAAATTATATTTTTGTAAGGACTAGTAACGACATTTCCTAACTTTCAAATTTCTATACGTGGGACTTGGAATGAGGGAAACATTAGCATGTTCTATTTTTCTGTTAGCTAGAAAATGATGTTTAACATTTCAGAAGGAGCGAAAGAAGGCCAAGAAGGCGAAGAAAGAGAAGGAACGAGGACAACACAGTCCGGATTCGGACAGAAGAAGCTGCGATGAGGAGAGGGAGCGGGACGAGGACAGGAAATCCTCCGACAGAAGCGAGAGAATGAGGAGTGGAGAAGAAAGGAGGTTGGTCATTTTGATTTTTGAAGGAAAAAACACTTTTAAAGTGCATTGCATTCTTTTGAAAAATATCCACCTTGTCGAAGAAATGAGCGCGAACTTTGCATAAATCAGAAAACTTTCGAATTTTTTGAATTATCACCTTTCATCAACTTACAAAGATACAAATAATTCTTGCGGTCTTGAATTGGATAATGATTTCAGACGAGTGAATCGAGAGGGCGGCGATTCGTTGATTGTCCAGACCTAGGCACCTATCTCTAATATTGCGGGTGGATGGGACGAACGATGAACGATGTGCCTCTCCCTGTTACTACCTTGTAAATCACCATTACAGTACTGTAACTCCTCTTCAATCCTTTCCTCAGAGATTGGATGGAATTTAAAAGTTGAGAATTTTAAGTCTAAATTCCATCTTATTCCCTGACCTCGTTCGGTCCCCTAAATCTCTTTATTTTATCATTTTATGTCTTAATTTTGGTTATTATTTCATCTTAGCTGATTTTTTACCCTATCTTTCCAGTGAAAAAAAACGAATTTTACATTTCTCACCGGAAAGCTTACGGTATCTATAATTTCTTATTTCTTAGTGAGAATCTTTTATCATCAATCCCAAATATGCCTATTTTTATTGTTGAATTTCTACGAGGTATTAGTGTCGTTGTTGTTGTTTTTCCTCGCTACTTTTTTTTTTATCATTTGTGGAGTTTTATTTTGAAACCAATAAAGTTCGTGTTTTACCGGAAATTATTCGATTTTTGATGACTTTACTGACAGTTTGCTAGATTCTGTAGCAATATCTATTTTCAAATGATCTTTTTAGATTTTAGATGCGCTTTTGCTTGACAATTTGGGACAGGGACGTTCGGAATTTCGAATTCCGAGCGTTTCCGATTTGAAAAGTGTACAATTTTTCAGATCATTACGCTTTGAAGTGCTCTGCTTTCACCAATCTCGCACACTTGCCCGCGATTTTCAAAATTTCTTCTCATTTCATTTCTCACTTTTCTCCCCGTTTTCTCGAATTTCTTTTTCTAATTGACCAATTATCTCATCGCTATTTCCTCATGAATCTGCTCATCCTTATAGTTGACAGCGAACAGAAAAGTTTGTTGATCGGCGTCTGAGTTCCCGTCTTCTACATTTAAAAAAAAAATAATGCTGATTTTCCAGAAATTTTGGAACCAATAATCTTGGAATAAAATGAGCGGAAAGAAGCCAGTTCATGTTTCCCATTCTTCTCATTCACATTCGGAAGTGAACCAGGATGAGTGCAAGCACGAGATCATCATGAAGGACATGTGCGCTGCATGCGGCAAAGATCTCAGACCGTATGTTTTGTTTAGTATATTTTTTGGCATTCTCATGTGCACTCACTTCAACAACCAATCATTTGAATTGAAGTTCTAGAATTTTAGAAAGTTCTGAAAGGAAATGAAAAGAATGACTTACCAGGCTTCTCAAAGCTCGACCCACGTCCGTAAATTGACCTGGAGAAAAAATAGTATCGTATTGAGATAGGAAAAGCATTTCTTCTCTTTCGTAAAGATGCCATATTTTTCTGCGGACCGAGTTTTGAGAAGTCTGATGACTATTCTACTCTGAAAAAAAAACTTCAGAAAAGACGGTTTCGTTGGTCAGCGCTCCGAGCCGTCCACGGCCAGCGTCTCGATGATCCATCACGTGCCCGAGTTGCTCATATCAGATACGGTAAATTACAGTAATCCTTTTAGTTTTATTGATTCTCTGCAGTTGGCCAAGGAAATCGGCGAGGCAGACGAGGTGAATCTGCTGAATTCGCGGAAACTCGTGTTGCTGGTCGACTTGGATCAGACCATCATCCACACCACCAACAGGCCATTCCAGCATGACCCTAATAAGGTTTTCTTTTTTCAGTAATTTCTTCAAATTCTAAATTTTAAAAATTGTGCAAATATTTTCTGGCCTACCTGGGTAAGCCGCTTTGTGACAAAAATTCTAGAGAAGCTGATTCTTTATCTTTGCTATAAACGTCCTATGGAAGTTCATTTTTACATTTTTTCTCTAGCAAGCGGACATCACCCGTTTCACACTGTGCGGCTCAATCTATCATACGAAGCTGCGTCCGAAGACTCGGGAATTCCTCGAGCGGATGGCCACCATGTTCGAGATGCACATCATCACTTACGGGCAGAGGCAGTACGCTCACAAAATTGCTGATGTAAGAAAACTCGAATAGCTTCTTTCTGAGAATGAGATGTGTGTTTATCTCGTATTATTTTCAGATCCTGGACCCTCAGCACAAGTTGTTCGGCTACCGCATTTTGTCCAGGGACGAGCTCTTCTCTGCAACCCACAAAACCAGGAATCTCAAGTATTTTTTTTGTTTAAATAAAAAATAATAATCGATTTTCCCAGAGCTCTATTCCCAACGGGCGACAACCTGGTGGTGATTATCGACGATCGCAGTGACGTGTGGCAGTATTCGCCGGCTCTCATTCAGGTTTTTTTTTTCTAGAAAAATACGAATTTTATCTTCGAAGGATAAAAGCAACTACAATGTGTCGGAAGATTTCTTTTTCCAAACTGTTTCACAGCACTATTATCTTCGCTCTAATTATGTGTTCTCTTACATTCGAACTTTTGGCAGCCACTAAAAATGTTTCCAGATCAAGCCGTACCGCTTCTTCAAAGAAGTCGGCGATATCAACGCGCCGAGAGGAGCCAGAGATCAGGCGCTGTTGCCTGCAGACATCGGTTGGTTGAAATTGTGAAGATAGAAACTTATTATTTTACCTAAAGAAAATATTAATTCTTTTTAATAAAACCTAAATGTTCCACGAAAATTTTCCAGATGAAGACGCGGAGCACGACACGATTCTGGACGAGATCTCGCGCGTGCTCACCAACATCCATCGCAAATACTATGAGCTATTCCAGCAGAGCGACCAGCCTCTCGTCAAGGCGCCTGACAAAATTCTTGATGTCAAAGTGGGGTGTTTTTCACTAAAAATTGTTATATAATTTCCAAAATGCTTGAAGAATGAATTATTCTTTTGCAGACAGTAATTGCGGAGGAAAGAAGTCAGGTGCTGAAGGGCTGTGTGATCGTGCTGTCGGGGATCGTCCCCATGAATGCCAACCTGGAAACCTCTCCCGTCTATCAACTGGCCAAGCAGTTTGGCGCTAAGGTAGTCTTCAATTTTCAAAGACACTCAATTACTCTTAAACTACATTTTGTATAATCTTAAAAAAACTTAACTGAATGCGCAATTTTTCAAATAACTTATTCCAGATAGTCTCCGAATTCTCGGACGACGTGACCCATGTGATCGGCGCCAAGTGGGGGACTAAGTAAGTGAGATTTCGTGTCTATTTTAAGAAATGACTTCATTAGTTCAAACTTTGAATCTTCGTAAGAATTATGTTTTATCATTTGCTTGACTTCAGCAAAGTGCACCAGGCAGTGAGAAACGGGACGCACGCCGTCACTCTGCAGTGGCTGTACGCCTGTGTGGAAAGATGGATGAAGGTATGTCTTTCAAATTTAACAAGACCACAAGATTACGGTAATCGCAGGTGGACGAGATGGAGTACAAACTGACTGAAGAGTCAACGCCTTCTTCGGGCCGATCGCTGATGAACAGCAAAATCGTCTCTGAGTTGGCCAACATCGAGACCATCAAGAGGGAGACGCTGCATGACATGGAACATGAGGTAATTGTTTTATTTTGACCGAAAAATATCTGTCATAGTTCGAAAATATGCGATTATTCTCGATTTATTGGATAGTTCATCCATGCAGTTTTTGCCTTTATCGACATCATTTTCAATCTGTACGAAATTTCAAAGCTAGGATTTCGAAAACTTTTAACAAAAAGTTCTGATTTCTTCAAAACAGCATAATTCCAGGTGGATGAGGCTCTGTCGGAAGGAGACGATGATGAGGAATCGACGAAGGATGAAGGAGAATCTGAGACGGAGGCTGACACAGAGGAGAAGGAGATTGCGAGCAGCAGCAGCAGGAAGAGGAAGGCAGACACTGGCAGAGGGAATGCAGAGGGCGGCAGCAAGAAAAGCAGGAAGTATGTTCCTGAGGCTGAGGATCAAGGAGGTTTGGAGGTGAGACGAATTGAAAATATCTAAATTTCAGAAAGAAAACACGAGGAAATCATAATTTTTCGAATTCAATTGCGCAAACTCTAATTTGAAGTTGAAGTTGAAGTTGCTTAGAGAAATTGGCGAAATGCCAGTTGAAATTTCAGTTTTATAAGCATTCCGAAAAGAACGTTTTAAACTGAAGATTCAGGACTTGGACGATGAAGAGAATGAAGGCAGACAGTTTGGCGACGACGGCGACAGCGAAGGAGAGGAGAGGGACTATGGCGACGAGAGAGAGAAGGTTATTTTTTAGATTTTAAAGCCTTTCTTCATAAAGTAACAAAGAGTAGAATTGTTGAAAATCGAAAATTTGAAAATGTCCACTCAACAAGGTGAAGAAATATCAATAGGAACAAACACATGGGCATTTTCTTTAACTTCGGCCTCATGGTATTCCGTATGTCTTGCTCTGCCTTGTGTGATTTCAGATTAGCATAAAAAAGGATAAATTACAAAATATCTCAGTTCCCGGACCGTTCGTACTCGAATGACGAGGAAGAGACGCGCGATGGGGAGGCAGACCTGGATGATGAAGAAGAGCAGGAATTCGAGGACATGGCTGCTCTGATCGAGAGACAGATGAGTGAGGATGGGGGCGAGGATTAAAATGGACATGCGAATGAATGTTGGTGAATTATTTGAATTTGAATGGAGTATCGAAAAGTCAGAGATTGTATCTTTTAAAAATATTCAGGCAGTTATTTATCTATCGGAAATTGATTCTCTTTCAAACTACAAAATTTCTCGTCCAATGCTCCACTTCTGAACTTTGTGTATTTTTGTACCTATCATCGATAATGTTTGCTTAAGCTACTTTACTCCCTCATTATTTACCTCAAAATATCCCTTGCGTATACTTGTCCCTTTTTCTTACAAAAATACTCATTATTTTTTTTTAATTATAATTTTTATTTGTTGGTTCGTAGTTTTTAGTAGATTACTGTCGTTTTATTAATTTTTAGAAATCATTTATTTAGCGGGTTAATTGTTTCTGTAAGTTAAAGTTTGAAAAATATTGAATTTCTCTCCATTTTTCTAAAATGATTGAAAAATTCTGTAATTTTCATCGAAAATCTTGGTTGTTTGAATTTCATCTAAAATTTGTTATCGATTTGAAAAAATGGATAAGAGATGAAATTTTTAAATCGGTGTTAAAATGTTGCTTATTGTTCTATCTCAGGGTTACTATTACTATATCTGAAATCTTTTCGGCACAAAAATCAAAATAAAACGTTCTATAAAAGTTGAATTAGATGAAATTGAACTCAGTTAAAGCGGGCATATTTTTATTTCCACTAGCGCCTAATTTCTCAATCAAAGTTCAGATTCTAAATCGAGAGGCCTTAGTGCAGTCGATACGATTTTCCTTGTTTCGCAATAGGATTTTCGAGGTTTCAATAAAGGATGCAAAATTTGAATATATTGGTAAAATTACGAATTTTGAGGAGTCTGTTCAGAATTTGTAGTGTGGAAAAGAATAAGAAGGGTAAGAGTCGACACAAGGACGGTGGGCGCAACAAGCCAGGTTGGCCTATTTTTACCTTCAATTGAAATCTATAACTTCATGACAATAACAGAGATCATGAGTGCCAGTGGTAAAAGTGGCTAAAATTGCAATGCATTGTATTTCAATCTTTCAATGTAAAAAAACTAAAATTTATTTTAAAAAAAAAACCTTCGAAACACACTATTTCCCTAATTCTTTATATCCCTATCAACAAAAACCGCATGTGACGGGGCATTGCTCCTAAAATCTTATATGTTTGCAAAAAGAAGCGGAGGAAAACTTACCCTCATTAAAGCTTGATATCTTGGATCTGTGCAGAGAGTTTTCGACTGTGGACAGTCGGAGACATTTGTAGATGGGTTGATTCGGTCAACGCAAGCGCCCGAGGAGGTTGAGATGCTTGTTGAAGCTGAAACTTTGAGGAATTTTGACATGACTCCTTCTTTTGCAAATACCCGATGCTGTAGGGGATGAGCGTGTCGTTACCCGACTTGTAGATGAAGACCCAGAGCATCTACCACAGGTTCTAAAATTTGAATTACTCGACTCTAATCTTTCATTTTTGATCAAAATTTCAACTTACTGTGGGCACTGCATCGTCATTAGATCCAAATATAATGGATTGTTGCAGAGATTTCTAAAATTTCCGTGAAGGTCAGCTTTTCTTAAAATATTCAAACCTTCTTTGAGGACAATCAGATACACCTAAATTTTCTACTTGATTTCAAATTTTTTATAGCTTTTTTGATAAAAATGCAAAGTTAGACCTGTTCTGGGATTTAGTAAATCCACACACGACCCTCCTAAATTCCAATTTAAAAAAAAAATCGGCGAAAATTTCCTCTTCATAATTTCTAACTAGTTCCTCCCCTACTTGCACTAGTTGAACTAATTCCGGTCGATATGGTACTTGAAGAAGCACATCGGTTACAAGTTCGAAAATAAGATTTGGTTATTTTTCGTACAATTTTTAAACTTGCCTTGGACATTGTTGGGTCATAACATCGAAATAAACCTAAAACTTCGCTATTTTATGAAAAACTCACAAAATAAAAAAAAAAAAATACCCTGTCATTGCATAGGGAACTAAAATTTGATCTTTCATTATGAAAACACTCTTACAAGCTTACGCTCTTTTCGGACAGTCTGATACTCCAGTTCTAGGATTCAAAAGGTCCTGACAGTTCGTTGCTAAATTCTTGAAATTCGAATTTTTGACGATTTTTTAAATTCACATCCTCTAGAAGTAGATTGGGTGACTCTAGAACTGGTGCCTGTTACAGACCCGCTGATTGTAGTACCACTTACTCCGGTTGTTACAATGCCTAAGATTGGAAACAAGTGCGGAGCAAAGATGGTATTTTTGAAATTTTCGATTTTTGGCATGGAATGCAAAATTCTAACTTGTGGTTGAAGGTGCCTGACAGCACGCGGGATTCCCATTTTGATCAACGCCCTCAACCGTTCCAGGGGAACACGGAGGCGCTAAATATTTTATTTTCGTGAGAAGTACTTTGCTAAAAGTTTAATTAAGATTTAGAATTTATTGAAAAGTTTCACAAATAACTCACGCCCAACCCCTTGACACACTATTTGAGCATTCACTTTTGAAAACTCCAAAGATAAAATCGTCAAGAATATATAGACGGCCTTCATTCTAAAATAGTCCTAATAAAAATGCGACTGGGAGAGTCTTTCAACCAATTTCTGGACTTATATACTCCAGAAAGAATAGTCATTTCTGAATCATCCGAATTCCACGACAAAAACGAGTGATTATTCGCTTTGTTCTATTGTTGCATCGGTTAGTCGTCAGTTCGGAAATAGGAAATAGGAGATAAAGACAAAGAAGGGAGACAGACGGATATATTCCCGTAAAAAACCGTAAATAGGCAAATATTCAAACGTCTCTTCGGCAGATTTCCGCTATGTCAACAAATTCGTCTGAATTAGGCGATTCTGCGAGAAAATTCACACATCTCATTACAATTCGTGGAATTGGTGAAAATTTAAAGAGAATTTTTCTAGGACACAAATCGAAGAGTCGCGGAAAGAAACGACCGAGTTCGGCAGATCGAAAGAAGAAGTCCCATCGCGAACACGGCAAGAGGCGCAGCCACGCTAGGATCCCAACAAATTGGTTGTTTTCTTTTTGAAAACAAATTTTCCTATTTTTGCATTTCTTGTGAACGGTCATTCCATCTTATCCAAAGTTGTCTGAAGTTCGAAAAAAAAAACCGCTTTAACTTTTGAACTGTGAAGAATTTTCGTGATCGAGCTTGAACTGAACTTGCAAACAGTTCGAAGTTCAGTTCAGTTCGTACAACTCTGATTAAAAGGAATATTTATTTCAGTTCTAATTATCCCTCGTTACTTTTGAATGCATTCGAGAGTTGTCTGTATCATGGGCATTGAAATTTTTAATAATAATTGAATAAGGATAATATTCATAAAATGTAATATGCCAAATAAAGGGCTACATGATATAGTTCATTCTGAGTAAGTGAATACTGCATACATTTTGCAACTTCACTCGCTCAGGCTCCGCCCACTTTTTCCTGCCCTGCGAATTGCGTCATTCCCCCCATTTTCAAACGAGTTTCGCATTTTTTTTCGATTTTTCTTAACATTTTCACGAGAAATCTTTATAATTATATCCTAATTATCTCTCTGATTGACCGATTAGCCCTCTTTAATGTTTGCTGTTCATTTTTCGATCGTAAATTTCGTATTTTTCCGTGCAAATTTGACAATTTTCATGAAAACGTCTGATCAGCGATTGTTTGTCCATAAACTTGCAATTCTAATGATCTGATGACGACGACAACATCTGCATCTTGGAGGAATCAACAATTGACTCGATGAAAAGGGGTCCTGCTTTGAGAGACAAATCGCTAAAAAAAAATGAACAGCAAACATTAAAGAGGGCTAATCGGTCAATCAGAGAGATAATTAGGATATAATTATAAAGATTTCTCGTGAAAATGTTAAGAAAAATCGAAAAAAAAAAAATTGCGAAACTCGTTTGAAAATGGGAGGAATGACGCATTCGCAGGGCAGGAAAAAGTGGGCGGAGCCTGAGCGAGCGAAGTTGCAAAATGTATGCAGTATTCACTTACTCAGAATAAACTATATTAAACGGCATTATTCAAATTTTAATCTTCCCACTATTCTCCATTTATCTGTTTGTGGATCGTATTCTTCAATAGCGTCACAGAAGTTTATCGGCCAGCAAGAATCATCACTTCTTTTCTCAGTATTTCGAAATCTAAGTTAACAAATATTTCGTATAAAGATATGGCAACATCTCAGCTCACCCTCCGATTGCATACAATTTTTTATTCGCAGCAACAAGGGAATGAAGAGATCTTGCATAATTCATATCAGCGATTCGAGAAATTCGACTACCAACTGGAGCTGAGGGATCGAAACACAGACAGGATTTGAATATATCATCATAATTACTAAATATATAATGATATACATTATTTATCATACGAAATTAACGACTTCTTTCCTCCAGTTATATAAATTCTTCCATTCAATAATGTAACTCCGAAAGAACCTCGTTGTTCTGGAATCTCTCCGAATGCTATCCATTCCCGTTCATCGTCTGATAATCTATATATCATTTTACTTTTAGGACTATCAATAACTGAATATCCATAATTATAATAATGAATATGTTATAATGTGACCGTATAAAATTCCATCACATGTTATTGCTCGAACATAACCAATTGGGAGAGGAAATGTAGGTCCTGTTTGCCATTTTCCATATATTAAAACCTGAATAAATTATTCCATGGACTTTCATTCGATCTTCTTACATCAACTCGATTCGTATCTTTCCCTGTTTTAGGATTCCATCCACCCAAATAATACAATTTGTGTTTGACATAAGCCACAGATGCAGCACTACGCCATTCAGGAGGATCTAGGCCTGAAAGAAAATTCTTTGAATCAATCATTCATGGATATGTTGAGCAGACCTCTTGAAATTTGTCGAGTATTCAAGTCATATATTTCAAATGATTTATTTTTGTTGCTAATTCCAAAAATCTGATGACTAAGAAATTATTCGAAATAACGAACAAGAATTTACTTTATTCTGTATAGTTGCTACTTGATATGCCAGATACCAATTTTGGAATTTTGCAATCCCTTCTGCTGAGCAGGTAAATGAATTGAACAAGCCTATTCTTCCTTCATCTTTACCATTACTTGAATAGAAATCTAAATTATAATAAATTATTGAATCTTTTATTTCGTTAAATTTATTATTTCTTACAGTAAAATAATATTTTATGTGAATTGCCTCCAACAATCTGCAAATTATTGATATTTCGGGGTAATTCATTCATTGTATTATTAATCAATGGAATTTTAATTCCTTTCTGGAATTATCACTTCCGTTTTAGTGATGAATCATTTATCTTCAAGTCTCTATAAAGCATTTGCGATAATCACAGCTCCATAAACTATAGCCTCGTTGAGATTTAAGAGTGAATGCCAGTAAGGACAAAAGTCGGTATAAACAGGGGTCCACAAATCGGGCTGATTTTCACATATGTTGTTCAGTTTTTCACGCTGATCATCATGGTGTGGTTTGTTTTTCATAAAAATTATCGTATGCAGGATTACGGTAGCTTGAAGTTTTGACTGACCCGATCTCAGGAAAAAATTCATAACTTCCTTATTTCTGAACCAAATTCGATAATTCTTTTTTTATTGAACAACATTTAGTCCATAGATTATCAGAGAATAAAATAAGAATTTTTTGAATACCAATTTCTGCAGAAATGCGCACTTTTTCGCGTCTTGATTGCGTACTTTTCGGTCCGTGCTGCGTTTACGCGTAAATGACGTTGGAAAAATTCGTTCTTCCAGTATGTCGCGTAGATGGACATGGTGAACAACTTTTGTTCCAGGACCGACCTCGGATTCATTACCATTTGAGCTCCACAATTCTTTTAAGTACGACGGCCAAATTCAGAAAATTCAGCATAATGCCTTTTTAACGAAAAAGTTTTAAAAAATTCATAACTTCCTCCATATCTGGCCAAATTTCGTAATTATTTTTTTTATTTTGTAGATCTTGAGTAATAGACTATTGTAAAAATAACAAGGAAATTTTTAAAAAAATTATTGATCATAGCAGGTAGTCGTAGTTACATTATTTGTAGTTTTTCATGGGCTATCCAATGCTGAAAACCCCATTCGATTTGATTCAGAAATAAGAAAGTTACGAGTTTTTTTCTCAAGGTCGAGTCTTGAAATTTTTCAAGCTATCGTAATCCGCTACAGTAATCAATTTTCGAAAAAAGACTATCCCCATGATGATCAGCGTGAAAAACTGAGCAATATATGTGCAAATCAGCCCGATTTGCGGATCCCTATTTATACCCCTTTGTTAAGACTTTGGTTTTTACTGACATTCACTCTTAAGTCAAATGTCAAATTTGAAGGACCAAATTCTCAGCGTTCAAGCAGCGTATCCGCATGGACCCATGTGGACGTCCGCACTTTTTTTTTTTGCAGATCCACATACGTCCACACACAGTGCTTTGAACTGTGAAATAGGATTTTGCTCCCCTCCTCGCTTGCGATAGTCTCTCGCTCGCACGAGAGAGAAGGGAAAAGGAGAGGGTTTAAAGAAGCCACAGTGCTTTGAGCTCTTCGCGATTTACATCGCACTGAAAAGAAGCGGGAAATGGTCGATTTTCACAAGGGAAAAAGGAAAGCGATCAATTTTCGCTAATTACCGTTAATTAACGCAATTAAATCGGTTTTTCTTTACAGAAATCACTAGAGCATGAATAGGGCTTTCGAACGAGGGCGAATTCACCGTGGAGCGACGCCTACAACGCGCTCACAAATATGCCAAAAGTCAGCAAGTCGTTCAAGACGCTGTTCATCCCCGGAAAACTTAAATTTTTTCTTTTTCGTGATTTCACCGGTGAAAAATAGTGAAAATGTGTGAAGGCAGTCTGTCTCGATCCTCTAATCATAAAAATTCCGAGACGCGACACTTCTGGGGGTGAGGAGATCGAGCAAAGCAAAAAAGAGCAGCGTGTACAGTCTGAAGACTGCGGAAACGAAAGATTCGAAAAATGCGTGTTCTGAACCGTTTTTCACGGGGTTTTTTTTTGCATGGATATGAGAAATAACATTATTTCTGGTGGAAAATCAACAAAAAAATATTATATAGCGGCACATTTGAAGAATTTTTAGCAGGCAAAAGTTAACGAATACGGACTGATAAACTTCAAATGAATAGAAGTGACGTCAAACTTTATGGATTTTGACAAATTCGGTGTCAATTGATTTATCTTGAATAGACGAAGATTTTAACCGGAGGATTTTCAAAAATAATTACACTGAACAGAAAACGGATCGATCGAAAGTATTCACAAGTCGATCTGAACATGTTGGACGCTCTAGAAGTCGTTCTAGAACGAATTTCGTAAATTCCTCCGATCAAAATCCTCGAAATATCCTGATTTCGAAATTCTAATCGAAAGAATTACGCTACAGTGTCTCTCAACCAACTGCTACTCATTTTTCTGGAAAATCATGATAAAATTTAGTGCATTTTCAAGATGTGTTCTAGAACGTTCTAGAATAGTTCTAGACAATTTCTCTACGGATTCATGGATGGTTGCTCTCGATCTTTCAAAGAAAAAAATAATTATCGGTTTTCCTACATCACATGCTTTTGTGTACGCATAAATGCAGGACGCACTTTTTGAACGAATTGACCAACTTCGCGACAGAAAATTTTTTTCATTTTTAATTTTTTTGCGCCGGAACTTTTGGGAATATATTGTGTTTGCCTGTACAAAGTTATTGGATGAAAGAAAACTATAGGTTATCGCGTAAATTTTCGAGAAAATCCTTTTCAAAGTTCAAAATCGCGATTTTTTGGATTTTCTTTACACTAGCAAGTGGTTGTAATTAAGTAATTCTGGGCTAATTATTGGTAATTAGGGGTTTTCGACGTCGCTCTACACGATGGTAATAAAGAAAATCCGACAAAATCGCGTGTTTCTGCGTTACAGATGGTTTTTTCCTTAAGTATGAGAACGAAAAGGGACAAATAAAGGGAGAGAAATCCTATTTCCCACTTTCAAGGAATTCAAAGCACTGTGACCCCAATCGAGGTATTTCGATATTTCACGCACTCTAAGTGTAGAGACCGCCAGCCATTTTGCCAAATTCACTCTGGCATTACATTTCCTACATTTTTCAGGAACTGAGGTGCCCCTCTAAACATCCCCACCGAAAAAACCGCGAAAAAATACGTTACTGATAAAAAATTTGATAAAATTTAACGCGAAAAATCGGAAAAATCGCTCCTTTTCGTGGACAAGGGAAAGGGGCGTGGCCTATCTGCAAAAGACACTATGCCGCTCGTTTCCCCTTTCCTTCTCCTGCCTTTGGGGTTTTTTTTTTCTGCACTCTCTTTCATTTCAGCATTGGTTTCTTTTATATTTTCGCGGATTATCAGGATCTCAGTTGCTCTACGCAGGATTTTTCTAATTTTTAAATATGTTGTACATATCAACTAGATGTACCGATTCATCGAAAAAAATTTTATGTGCCTCTTTCATAAGTCGAAATATTAGCATTGTCGTAATTTGATATGTATTTGACGCGCATTTGCGGACTTATTTCGAATTCAATCAATAAATTGATATCACCACGTGAAAGAGTGGTATCGAATTGTATAGTAGGTATCGATTGATTATTAAAAACAAAAATAAAAGAAGAGAAATCGGCGATAATCGAAAGGGTTATCGACTATGGACAATATTGAATCAAGTGAAAGGGGCGGGGCTTGGCGGTCCCTATCTAAGTGGTAAAATACGCTCGGATTGCGTGGAGTTTCACGACTTTCATTTTGAAAACCTCTCGAAATGTACTTTCGGCTCGCTTTATTTCTTGATTTGCTTTCAATTTTCGACTTTTTTTCTAAATTAACTTGGCTTAATGATTCACAGACATCATGCCGCGTCCACGAAAAGCAAGGCCAAACATTTTGGAGGTTCGACGACGAGATACAAGTGAGGAATCGAGCAGTTCGAACGGCAACGACAACGAGCTAACAAGTGCAAGTGCGTTGTCAGCATGTTTCTTTTCGATTTTTTCATCATTCAAATCGTATTCAATGCATATTTCAGATGATCATGGTAAGCACCGACGTCTCATTGTCGACTCTGTCCGAAGACAGACATTAAACTTTCTGTGAGTTAAACTTTTTCAAATGAACTATGAAAATTAGTTTGTGATCATAGATGAGCCATGAATACCAAATTCGCTGGACACAATTGTAGAAACTAGCAAATTAAAATGTAGCATAAGCTATTTCTGCCAGATTAAATGTTTTCTCCGGAATTTCGATTCTAAGTTTGTCATGAATATTCTTGCTACTTTTAATACACCAAAGATAGACAACGAAAATATCATGTATGAAATATTTGGCCTTTCAGGGATCATCTTCGCCAGGATTATTTCCGATCCCATGCAAAGGAAGAGGTAGTGGGAATGATCAATGCAATCAAAGAGCGATACAAGCAGGAAATGGAGGGCGGACAGGTCGATGGATCTGCTGATTACGGCGGGGAAAAATCACCTAATTATGATGATGATTCGCTTTTTGAGATTTGATTAGTTGATTGCGCTTTATCAAGTTTTTTTCTAAATTTATTTTTTTATAATTCCATATTCGTCTTCCATAACTCCTTCGCTCTGGATTTTAGCCATGAATTTTTATCTATCTAGTCTAGGATATTATTTTAGATTTTGAAAAGATCTATCGAATTTGTGCTCTAGTTGTTTTATTTTTATTTTTCTAGTCAGATTTGATCATTAGGATTACTGTTTTCTACTGAAAATTTTTATCATTTGAAATTTGATCGTATTGATTTTTATCTCGAAAGGTAAATAAAGAAATTTATCGAAGAAAAATTGTTGAAAAAGTGGATCGATGTGGATGAATGTGAATGCGAATTGCGGACGCATGTGGACCAATGTAGGTCGATGCGGACGCATGTGAGTGCGAATTGCGGGTCCATATGGATCCACATTGACTCACATTGGCCCGCTGCGGATGCATGCGGACGTATGCGAGTGGCCTAATTGCGAGTCAATGTGGACCAATGTGGGTCGATGCGGACGCATGTGAATGCGAATTGCGGGTCCATGTGAGGTAATAGGTGGATCCGCAATTCAGTTTCAATTGTGGGTCCACATGGATCCATGCGGATACGCTGCTTGAACGCTGAGTTTATTAAACATTCGGAAATGCGCAATGTCATAACTTTTTGATCACTTGCTTGAAAATCAATATCGTCCGTCAATTTCTTTATTTTTTATCCAGATGTTTTTTTTATTGATTTTCGTAGTGTTTATTGATTTTGAATGTTTTTTTCTTGTAAAAATCGTCATTTCTGATAATTTTAGCTGTTACGCATCGTTAACTAGAAAAAGTCAAATCAAACAGACCCCAAGGGTGTTTTTAACACCAAAAACGATATCAGAAGTTCGAGAAAATTCAAAGAAAACGGTATAAACAACGGGCGAGAAAAGAAAAAGCGAAAAAAATTTGCGCGAAATGAAGAGGCGCAGATTTCCCTCTTTTTCTCTTTAACGAGGGAACAACCGTAATCGTCGCTATATCAATAGGCCAATTACTGACTTATAACGAATGTTATCACTCACTGAGAGACAGAAAAAGTGAAAAGGGGAGCCATGCAACGTAGTGTAAATGCAATTATATACATGTTAGATTGTTCATTATGGCAATTTTAATGACTATTCACTCACGGCTTTGTTTAGATGTACTTCGAATCGTTGCATGTTGAGAAGAACCAGGAAGTCGAATGGCTTAGTAATATCGAAGAACTGTTTGAAATCCTCGTCGTAGAGCTGAGCCGATTTGGCAACCAGATTCCTGCCCGCCCATCCAACACTCGCCACTTTCTTCTCGATCAATTCTTCAAGCGTCATTCCTCTAGGAACGGTTTCGGCAAGCGTTTTACTTTCTGCAGAGCTGTCATCCACAAGTTTGATGCAAACCTTGACCTCTCCCATTTCGCCTAAATTACTTCCTCGATATTAATATTAAACTAATGCAAATAAATTTTAAACAATATAATTAGCAAAATAAAATTGAACTGCCTCTTACGAATATGATAAATGCACTAACAAATGTTTCTCTTTTATAAGACTCCTTATCATTGATTTTATCGCTGCCCTTCTATTGCTACTGAAAATTCTCAGCATGATGAATATTATCGTAGATTCAGTAGCAAAATCTAGATGCGAAAATGCATTATTTTCTCAAAATTTAAAATAGCTGAATTACAATTTATTAACAGCAGTCTTGTTGAGTATTATTAGGGATGATCAGATATGGTTAAAAAAAATGCCATAACAATTCCACTTTCGAAAATTATCCAAGTTTTAGACCCCATATCCTGATACATCATAGCTGCTCGAATGTAGAACTCTATCATTTATAACCTCAATAGTCTTATGATAAGTGATGCATTTGCGTCAGATCACTTTAGCTTGTAAACTCCTCTCTCTGTATAAAAGCCCTTATGTGATAGAAAAAACGACTCGTACCAATAAAGATAAGGCGTAACATCAAGACTCTATCCTACATTCCCGGCATCGCCGCACAACAAGCATTATAAGGAAGATGGATTAAAAACCTATTCTATTCCTTATATGTGGTACGAGTCGTTTCTGTTTCTATCAATTTTATTGCCGGACGGCCCTGATAAGCATTATGTAATAAAGAATACGAAAAGTCTCCATTTTTTACGATCTGAATTTAAAATTGGTTATAAATGATAGTACGGCAATTAATAGAATTGATTTTTCAAAATTCTTTCATTTCAATGGTATAGCCCATTGTAAAAAACTTGACAGTCGCAGTGCCCTTCGCACAAGGGGGCGGTGCGAACAGCACGCTTCCCGCTCGCGTCGCGGCATGCATTGCGAATTCATTATTCAAACGGGATTTCCACTTTCATTTATTTTTTCGACGTTTTCATTTGTGATTTTTATAATTATTCGGTAATTATCGATAATTACCTTTAGGTGATTCAATGAACAGCCACTTTTCACTTATTTTTCTCGTATTTTGCAGTGATTTTTTTTTTGAAAATTATTTTTTAATAGATTTTTGAATTTCTTCTTCAAAATTGTGATAATTATCGATAATTAGAATACAATTACAGATACAGGTTTTAGTTTTCTGTTTATTTCGTGTTTTTCCGTGACTTTTTGTCGTTTTTCTCGATAAAATGATTTCTTGAGTATAATTTTTCAGCAAAATTCTGTAATTATGTTCTAATCATCGATGATTATCGAATAATTATAAAAATCACGAATGAAAACGTCGAAAAAAATAAATGAGAACGAAAATCCCGCTTGAATAATGAATTCGCAATGCATGCCGCGACGCGAGCGGGAAGCGTGCTGTTCGCACCGCCCCCTTGTGCGAAGGGCACTGCGACTGTCAAGTTTTTTACAATGGACTATACGAGTCGTTTTTTCTATCACATAAGGGCTTTTATACAGAGAGAGGAGTTTACAAGCTAAAGTGATCTGACGCAAATCCATCACTTATCATAAGACTATTGAGGTTATAAATGATAGAGTTCTACATTCGAGCAGCTATGATGTATCAGGATATGGGGTCTAAAACTTGGATAATTTTCGAAAGTGGAATTGTTATGGCATTTTTTTTAACCATATCTGATCATCCCTAATAATACTCAACAAGACTGCTGTTAATAAATTGTAATTCAGCTATTTTAAATTTTGAGAAAATAATGCATTTTCGCATCTAGATTTTGCTACTGAATCTACGATAATATTCATCATGCTGAGAATTTTCAGTAGCAATAGAAGGGCAGCGATAAAATCAATGATAAGGAGTCTTATAAAAGAGAAACATTTGTTAGTGCATTTATCATATTCGTAAGAGGCAGTTCAATTTTATTTTGCTAATTATATTTGTTTAAATTTTATTTGCATTAGGTCTGGAGCAGGGTCTCAAGTTCACCCTCGCCTCGACCCAAACCAAGGGGCTAAAGAATGTTGGTAGTGGGTAAAACCACGAGAAAATTTGCCTAAAATCTCTCAGCTGTTGCACACAACAACAATCTGTCCTCGGGACGGGCCACTGTCCTGTGTGGCTAGGATAGGCCGATTGCCTCATTACGAATGGAGGGTAGCCGGCCCCACCTAGTGGGAACAAGGCTAGGAAATTTTTGTTATCCGCGTTGTTGAATCCCATTCTTATTGTATTATCCAGGGACGATCAAAGACTGTCGATAATCATTCGTTTACGTTTGTTTCCGCGCAAATGCCGTTGATTCCCTAACTTCACTCTTCTCCTCAGCATTTTGGAAGGAAAATGCGTTTATCTTTGGATTCCCTAAATGCGGATAACATTGATGTTTGACGATGCGTAGATGAAATGAAAATTACAACTTTTCCTTTTTTATTTTCTAAAAATTTTTAAATAGAAAAGAAGGAATTTTTAAATATCTCGTTATAGCTTGCTCCCGCGTAACCCCTTTCCTTTACGTGTTAGATCCAATAGCTCCGGTTCACTTGGTTGCGGGTTAGGGCAAGTATAAATGGGTTAGGATAGGTCATGCTTGTTGTGTATAGAGACACTGAGGCCTTAGTCTCTTAGGCGGTATCCTCCTAACTTATGACTTTAATAGACTTACAGGGACTCTCTCTTATTGTTTATTCTTGATAGTGTATGGGCGGAAGGGTTAGGTAGTATAAATAGAGCATGATAACACTAATATAAATAGATATAATACGTACATATAAAAGGGGAGAGGGAGAGAGGGCGAAGCCCTGAGGGTCACATCCCTTGGCCTTGGGAATGTGTCAACTGACTCGGGGAAGCGAGCGTGTGCCCTGAGCAGAGAGAGATGGAAAAGATAAAGAACCGTGGGCGGCGCAACTGCCGTTGCGCCTCCACGATTCTTCTGGCACAATCTTATCCTAACGATCTTGAAGTTATAATTAGGATCCCCAAGTTGATATACCAAATCTCATTTTTGAAAACATTTTCACACATGAAAGAAGATCTGGGTTATACATAAGACTTCCGTGAAGAAAAAATAAAAGAAAATTCCTTGACCGAAAAAATCGCAAAAATCCGTCTCACTCAAAATGAACGTTATCACAAACAATGTATTGCTTGTGCATGGTTGCGTGCGACTATTTTATCCTGATTTTTAGGTTTATCGTCGATCGAGATTAGGGTTTTTTTTTTTAGATATTCGAGATTTTAAAGATACCCCTTCCCAAATTCTTATATTCAAACTACTACATTTCTACCACAAGCGCATTTTTGCAAAGAGGCGAAGTTTGGGTCTATTTAAAGGTTTTCATTGTTCTAAAATTTTGACGCTTCTGATATTTTCTTTTCTAGCTAAGAGTTGCCTGAAAAAATGAGCGGGACAGTAATTATGAAGTCATTTACGTAAGTAATCGTTGATTGATTTTTCCGTAATACTTTCCATTACAGCATTTTCATCTTCTAAATTTCAATTAAAAATCTTAAAAATTCAGGAACGTCGCGGACAAGCGCAAACGCCAGTCGTCGTGTCAAACGAAGCAATGTCGTCGTTTCCATATTCTCGCCACTATGAAATGTAAGTGCAAAAATAAGTGGTTAAAATATGAAGTTTGATTTTAGCGGCTCTCGTGCGGGAGTTCATCATGTTTCGACTCATAGAGCCTTCGCGGAGTAAGGAAATTTATAGCTCATCTAATTATTATTTTTAATATAGCCACAAGCACACCACTTCTCACCCTGTCGTCACTACGACAACTATCGATGAGAATAGTGAGTTTCTTTCTAAAATAACATTTCCAACATTTTTTTCCTTTATTAGTGCTATCTATTTTCGTTTTTTTTACTTTCAATGACTTGTCATTGCAACTCCTAAATTCCTACCATCTCTCTTTTTTCTTATCAGCAAACTGATAACATTCTCCTTCCATTTACGTGGAAAAGTAGACGCTAAAACAAAGGCAAAATTCTATGAGAAAAAGAGCAATTACAGGTCGCCTTTGGCAGTGATAGAAGGAGGAAAAAATCTTTAGATAAAGTTCTATAAGGTGAAATAGAAGCCAATTAATCATAAAAGAGTGTTTCGCATTCAGTAACTACTCTTATACTGAAAAGAGTTTACAAGCTAAATTGATCTGACGCAAATGCATCACTTATCATAAGACTATTGAGGTTATAAATGATAGAGTTCTACATTCGAGCAGCTATGATGTATCAGGATATGGGGTCTAAAACTTGAATAATTTTCGAAAGTGGAATTGTTATGGCATTTTTTTTAACCATATCTGATCATCCCTAATAATACTCAACAAGACTGCTGTTAATAAATTGTAATTCAGCTATTTTAAATTTTGAGAAAATAATGCATTTTCGCATCTAGATTTTGCTACTGAATCTACGATAATATTCATCATGCTGAGAATTTTCAGTAGCAATAGAAGGGCAGCGATAAAATCAATGATAAGGAGTCATTAGAAAGGATATTTGTTAGCGCATTTATGATATTCGTAAGATGTAGTTCAATTTTATCTTGCTAATTATATATTTTTTAAATTTTATTTGCATTAGTTTAATATTAATATCGAGGAAGTAATTTAGGCGAAATGGGAGAGGTCAAGGTTTCCATCAAACTTGTGGATGACAGCTCTGCAGAAAGTAAAACGCTTGCCGAAACCGTTCCTGAAGGAATGACGCTTGAAAAATTGATCGAGAAGAAAGTGGCGAGTGTTGGATGGGCGGGCAGGAATCTGGTTGTCAAGTCGGCTCAGGTCTACGACGAGGACTTCAACCAGTTCACCGACATCACTGAGCCATTGGACTCTCTGGTTCTTCGTAACATGCAACGATTCGAAGTACACCTAGGCAAAATCGTGAGTGAATAGTCATTACCATTATCATAATGAGCATGTTTTATGTATCATGCATTCTTTTGAGAAAATGGAGCATTAAGAGTGAATGTCAGTAAGGACAAAGGTCGGTATAAACGGGTCCACAAATCGGGCTGATTTTCACATATGTTGTTCAGTTTTTCACGCTGATCATCATGGTGTGGTTTGTTTTTCATAAAAATTATCGTATGCAGGATTACGGTAGCTTGAAGTTTTGACTGACCCGATCTCAGGAAAAAATTCATAACTTCCTTATTTCTGAACCAAATTCGATAATTCTTTTTTTATTGAACAACATTTAGTCCATAGATTATCAGAGAATAAAATAAGAATTTTTTGAATACCAATTTCTGCAGAAATGCGCACTTTTTCGCGTCTTGATTGCGTACTTTTCGGTCCGTGCTGCGTTTACGCGTAAATGACGTTGGAAAAATTCGTTCTTCCAGTATGTCGCGTAGATGGACATGGTGAACAACTTTTGTTCCAGGACCGACCTCGGATTCATTACCATTTGAGCTCCACAATTCTTTTAAGTACGACGGCCAAATTCAGAAAATTCAGCATAATGCCTTTTTAACGAAAAAGTTTTAAAAAATTCATAACTTCCTCCATATCTGGCCAAATTTCGTAATTATTTTTTTTATTTTGTAGATCTTGAGTAATAGACTATTGTAAAAATAACAAGGAAATTTTTAAAAAAATTATTGATCATAGCAGGTAGTCGTAGTTACATTATTTGTAGTTTTTCATGGGCTATCCAATGCTGAAAACCCCATTCGATTTGATTCAGAAATAAGAAAGTTACGAGTTTTTTTCTCAAGGTCGAGTCTTGAAATTTTTCAAGCTATCGTAATCCGCTACAGTAATCAATTTTCGAAAAAAGACTATCCCCATGATGATCAGCGTGAAAAACTGAGCAATATATGTGCAAATCAGCCCGATTTGCGGATCCCTATTTATACCCCTTTGTTAAGAATTTGGTTTTTGCTGACATTCACTCTTAAGTTTAAGGACTACAATAAGTGGCGAGTAGAAAAATTACAGCAGGAGAAAAAGAAAAATGAGCAAGAAATCGAGGTCAGAATTTAACTTTTTTAGAGAAAAGTTGAGAAAATTTGAAATTTTCAGAAAGTGAGAGAGAAAATAAGGCAACTTGAGGTTCAAGTAAGTTCGATTATTGTTTTTTTAATTGGAAGATATCCCTAAAAACTTCTTACAAGGAGATCTTTTCTATTGTACTCCTGGTATTCTGCCAAATTCTGTCTTAAATTGAAGCCCTGAGTGGGTAGGTTACGAATCTATAACGTTTAGCTGCCCATGGTACTACTTTACATGGCTCCTCTTTTCACTTTCTCCTTTTCTGTATCTCAGCGAGAGATAAAATTTATGATAATATTCATCATAAATCAGTAATTGGCCTATTGATATAGCGACGATTACGGTTGTTCTCCCGTTAAAGAGAGAAAAAGGAAAATCTGCGCGTCTTACGATTTACGCAGTTATTTGCCTGATTCTCGCCGTAAAATTTTGACGCCTCTGATATTTTCTGTTGCTAGCTAAGCAATGTCTGAAAAAATGAACGGCAGTAATTGCGAAGTCGTTTACGCAATTAATCATTGATTGTCTGATTTTGCCGTAATACTTTCTAGTATAGCATTTTCATCTTCTAAATTTCAAATACAAATCCTAAAAATTTCAGAATTTTCGCAAACAAGTACATAGACCGTATGATAGGTAGGTGCAAAATAAGTGGTTTGAAATATGAAATTTTTATTTTAACAGCTTTCCTTCGAGAATTCCTAGAGGATTCCTCACGGAATAAGGAAATTTTAGCTCATTAAATAATTCTTTTTAATATAGTCTGTCACAAAAATATAGACGGATGCATTTTTCGTCAATATCGCCTATAAGAAGTGGGTATAATGGGAAACCACTACCAAATTCGGAATCAGCGGTGTCGATAACCTATATTGGGAGCAATAATGATCGGTCATCATTATCTAATTAGAATATTTTTGCAAAATATCTATTTTACTTGTCACATAAATATAGACGGATTTTGAAAAAAAAACAACAATTTAACGATTTAAAAAGTGGTAAATCATCACAAATCGATTTATAATAATTGCAAATGCGTCTGTTACGCTGGAGAACTTGGGTAATGTGCTTGGGCATGGTGTCATAGAGAGAAATGAGGTAGGGAATGTCGGCGGTTTTCCAGGCCACGATGATGGCCCTTTTGAGCTTATCCACGGTTCTGTACTGCTTGCTGTTGGCGTAAATTTTACGAGAAATGTAGCTCCAGATATTTTCCATGATATTAAGACCATAAGAAAGAGCGGGTTAGTCAATGAGATCGATTTTTTGGCAGCGATAAAGTCGAGAGTCGAACGAGAGACATGACACGAGGCGTTATCTTGGATCAGAGCGAGCTTCTTA
The DNA here is from genome assembly GCA_964036155.1 of Diploscapter coronatus. Taxonomy (NCBI): domain Eukaryota; kingdom Metazoa; phylum Nematoda; class Chromadorea; order Rhabditida; family Rhabditidae; genus Diploscapter; species Diploscapter coronatus. Next base: position 82,328,358 of record OZ038422.1, on the reverse strand, counting down.
GAGCGGTACTTACGGAAAAAGGAGTGAGATTAGTCGAGAGGATGGTCTGGTACTCCGTCGAGTTCATTCGGGTCGTGGGAAATGCGAGATCGAGGGTGCCGAGGCAGAAATGCCTCTCCAAATCATCAACGAGGCTCCGCCAAAGTTGCGCTTCGAGAAAATGCGTTCCTTCTTCTTGATACCCCACGAATAGTGCATCCATCCATCCAAATTGAACTTTTTCTCGTTCGTAGACACCATTTGGAACTAAAATATGCCATTTAAAAAGGCATTCGAGGAGAAGTAAAATTTAGGCATTTTACGAGATGAAAACTCATTCTTCCAGTCTCTCTGAAGGTTTTTCTGGAGAAGCTTGAGCCGAGTTCGCTTGTGAGCATCCTTGAGAGCTGGAACAGACTTCATTTATTGGTGTCGGAGGTTCGGGGTTCTTCTTAATAGCGCGCTGGATCGTCATGAACGACGCGTCAGGTGAAGATCGGCGGTGGCTGTGCGCAAAGAGACGGTTGAATTGAAAAAATAACGACTGATTCGACGCTCATGAGCAGTAAATAGCTTCTTCTTCTTCCTCGGCCTCTTTTTCATGTAGTAGCCGTGGTTTTTGTTCATCACGTGGTGGACGCCCGTCCATCATCGTGGCCTGGAAAACCGCCGACATTCCCTACCTCATTTCTCTCTATGACACCATGCCCAAGCACATTACCCAAGTTCTCCAGCGTAACAGACGCATTTGCAATTATTATAAATCGATTTGTGATGATTTACCACTTTTTAAATCGTTAAATTGTTGTTTTTTTTTTCAAAATCCGTCTATATTTATGTGACAAGTAAAATAGATATTTTGCAAAAATATTCTAATTAGATAATGATGACCGATCATTATTGCTCCCAATATAGGTTATCGACACCGCTGATTCCGAATTTGGTAGTGGTTTCCCATTATACCCACTTCTTATAGGCGATATTGACGAAAAATGCATCCGTCTATATTTTTGTGACAGACTATATAACGACTCTTTTAGCTTTCCCGTGAGTCCACGTAGACCTATGGATCGTGAGTTTCTTTCTAAAATATTATTTTAACATTTTTTAAATGAGTTAGGGCATGATTTGAATACTATATCTCATCTTAGATATCTTACCCCTCGATCTCTATAAATACCCAATTCTGTCAGTTAATAAATGATTTCGCTCGCATCTTGGTTTTAACCTTCAAGCCTCTACACAGCACATACCCTCGTCTACATCTTTGTGGTACCGAAGTACTCAACTAAATGTATTACTGATCTATTGTTTTCTTTTTACTTTCAATGACTTATCATTACAACTACTAAATTCCTGCCATCGCTAGCTCTTTCTCTTATTAGCAAACTGGCAACATTTTCCTTGCATTTACATGGAAAAGTAGACGCTAACAAAGGTAAAATTCGATGAGAAAAAGGGCAAATACAGGCCGACTTTGGCAGTGATAGAAGGAAAAAATCTTTAGATAAAATTCTATAAGACGAAATAGAAACCAATTAGCCATAAAAGAGTTTCGCATTTAGTAGCTGCTTATCTGGTACTAATTCGCAAATAATGACGTATTATTCGCATTAGGAGTGAATGCCAGGGAAGACCAAAGTTGGTCGGAACAGGGTGTTCCGATCGAGCTGATTTTCACACCATACATGCAGTTTTTTACGCTGATTTTCATGGTGTGGTCCATTTTTTTTTTTTTTTTTTTCGAAAAATCGATTACTGTAGCGGATTACGATAGCTTGAAGTTTTGACAGACCCGACTTCGGGAAACACTTCATAACTTTCTTATTTCTGTATCAATTTCATGATTATTTTTATTTTGTAGATCTTGAGTAGAAGAATAATGTAAAAATATAAAGAAATTTTTTAAAAAGTAATTTTGGCGGGAAATTATTGATGGTAGCAAATGATTGCAGTTACATTATTTGTAGTTTTTCATAGGCTATCTAACACAAAATCTCATTTGATTTGGTCTACAAGTAAGGAAGCTATGATTCTTTTTTCGATATGGAGTATATAAAAACTCGAAATTAGCATAACTCCGCTCACTTTTATTTTTATGAAAAACGAATAGCATCACGAGAATCAGCATGAAAAACTGAACAATAGATATGAAAATCAGCCAAATCTGAAGACCTCTGGAAACACCGGCTTTGGTCCTTCCTGACATTCACTCTTAATGAATTTGAAGGTAATATTATGTTTATCTTTTAGTTCAATGTCATTACGGGATTAGATGCAATGGTTGTAAGGCATCCCCAATCTATGGGCTAAGATACAAATGCAATTTGTGTGATGGTTTTGACCTCTGCGAGTCATGCTACAGAATCAATAACTTTGGGATCAATTACAAAGGACATAATAGCACTCATTCTATGAGACTGATGTCTCCGTTGGATAGAGGTAAGTCATTTAAACATTATCTTATTTAATGTAACGGATAGAATTTTTACAGGCAATTATTTAATAAATTTGAAGGTAATATTATGTTTATCTTTTAGTTCAACGTCATTACGAGATTGTATGCGATGGATGTGAAACATCACCAATCTATGGGCTAAGATACAAATGTTATATTTGTGATGATTTTGACCTCTGTGAGTCATGCTACAGAATCAATAACTTTGGGATCAATTACAAAGGACATAATAGCACTCATTCTATTAGGTTGAACCATAATTTCTGTTACACAATGACAAAAAATTTCAAATTTATTTTTCTTTATTTGTGTCTAACTTCAGTCAACAAAATATGTACCATTGTGATCAACAATGTATTGCCAGCGAATAGGGAGATCATAGATGCCTTGCTTGTAGAAGTCTGGAGATTTCTGGTCGAAGAAAGTCTGGAGGCCGCTTTTGAGGTCATCGTCGTCTTTGAACTGCCGTCCGTCGAGGAAGTGGCTCAGAGACCGGAATAGGTGGTAGTCAGTTGGGGCCATGTCCGGAGAATACGGTGGGTGGGGGAGCGTCGTCCAACCAAGGTCCTGGATCTTTTGACGCGTCAACTTTGCCACATGTGGACGAGCGTTGTCGTGGAGGAAGAAGACTCGGTCCATTTTTCCGGTAAGTTTTGCAGCTACGGTGTCCAATTGCCTGCAGTAGAGATCGGCAGTGACTGTCGTGTTGGATGGCAACAGCTCCCAGTGAATAACGCCCGTTGCGCACCACCAGACGCACAGAAGAACCTTCTTCGGGTGCAGATCGCTTTTCGGCGTCGGATCTCCAGAATCGCCCGGTTTCAGCCATTGCCGACCATGGTGGTAGTTGACGTAGAGAGTCCACTTCTCGTCGCCAGTGACCAGGTTGCCGAGCCATGTCGTCGTGCGTTTGAACGAGAGAAGAGAGACCGCGATGTCGGACCGCATTTGGAGCTGCGTAGCCGAAAGCTCGTGTGGGATCCAAACGGGCATTTTCCAGACATACCCGAGGTCGTGGAGGTGGCGAAGCACCGTGGTTTGAGAGTGTCCGAGCCGCTCTGCCAGGCACCAGTTCGACTGACGGGGATCCTCTTCAACGGCAGCTTTCAGGACGTCAAGATCGAAGACCGAGGGCGTCCAGGGTGCTGTTTGTCTTCGAGGTCGTAGTCTCCGTGTTTGAAACGATCGAACCATCGGGTGGCTGTCATATGAGAGACAGTACCTGGGCCCATCGACTGGTTGATTCGATCAGCGGCCTTGCGTGCTGAGGAGCCGAGGCGGTGTTCGTGAAGTAGAAGGAGCCGGAGACCCTCTCGCGAAATTGTCGTAGATTCACTGCTAGTTGAAGCCATAGAGAATATGAATGTGTTAATGAGTAGTCCTTTTCACTCGCTTTATATACCCCCCACGACCAAATATTCCAGAAGCTTCCACAGTTTTTCCCAAGAAAAAAGAAAAAGTGTAACAGAAATTATGGTTCAACCTAATATGAGATCGATAATGCCCTAGGAGAGATCGCCTCCATCCTGGCTCCTTTATTCATATTTTTGCATGCGGAAAAATAAATAAATGAATTGATCTAACAAATTTATTTATCTCGTCATAATTGATAATCACTTTTCAATAGATAAATGAAAGACCTATAAACACTAAAACTCATGTTACCTCTACTATATAAGAATGTAACCACTCTTTTAACAAAATTGGCTGCGAGTACTTTGTTCCCAAAGAAAATAATGAATACTTTGTTACCAAACGCTATTTCTCCCCTTTTTTGTTCTTATCCTACGCTATTTCTGTTTTGGGAACAATGTACTCACTCGTGGGAACAAAGTACTCGCAGCCAAAAAAATTTCAATTTTCATTCAAAATTTTCACACCAATTATACAAATCGACTATGGAGATTTCAAAAGTAAAATCTATTTTCAATTTGGACTTCAGAAAATTTCCAAAATTAGCATAAAATCGATTTTTATGTTCAAAAGGTCACGCATTGTTAAAAGCGAATACAACCTCCGCCGGTCGCCTTCGGCGGTCGGCTGATGTCATCTCGCATTCAAGTGAAACAAGATCAGAAAGAGAGTAAGAAGCTTTAATAAATATTAAAAGCAGGGCTGTCTGAAGTTCGAAAAAGATCGACCTTTAACTTAAATCGGAATATGACAATTTGAGGAAAAATGAATATTGAAAAAGTAAACAGAATTTTCTCTTTTAAAATAATGATTTAGAAGTGAAAGTAACCCTATTTAGGCGACATATCAAGTTGAGATTCTGTGTCGGAAATATACAAATTGAAGCTAAAAATAAGTGAAGAATAAAAAGAAAAATAATCATTCATGGAAGACGAGAATTAAGAATTGAATGAGAAGGATAAAAAATTTGACAAATGGGTCTTTGGGTCACTTACTCGGTATTTTCTGTATTTTTCATGTTCTATCGATTGGTATATGATTTATGGGATCTGTCTCATTTTTGAAAAATCGATATTTTAGGTTCGACTTCGGACCCGATTATCCCCTAGACTGATACCGAAAAGAATGAACATTCTTGTGTGAAAATAATCCTTAGGACTTCTACTTTATAAATATAAATGATTTATTGTACAGACTCTTATCAGTTCCTTGAAAATAATCGAAGAATCATCGAAGTTAATGCTTTTTGGCATTTTTGCAGTTTTTAGCCGTAACTTGTGATAGGAAGATCGGATCCGAAAAAATATTCGCACCACTCGACTCAGCTCACCAAATTGAACAATCTGATATAGGTTTCGGGGTGTCGGGATGACTTTGAAATTTGACCCCCGGACCCCAGTACCCGAGCCTGGACTTGAAAACTTCGGGAAAAAAGCCCCAAAATCGTTTCCCCAGGTCGAATATAGGTAGAAAACACTCAGAAATCCCTTCAAAAACGAATTTGAAACCTCTGGTCCGACCTCTTCCTTGAGATTGTCGAATATTAGAGTCTGTTTTAAGTTCAAATTTTTGAAGGAAAAAAATTTGAGGAAGTATTCGAGCGAATCGCGTCGACTCGACATCGACACGCGCAGATCAAGAACGCAATTGCTGTCGAGTTGCTCTACGCGCTGGGGGATGTCGAAGTCGAGAAGTAAGAATAACTATTTTCGCGAAAATACAAATGGCGTTTTAGGCAACTGGCGATCGACTCGTTCCGACAACTCGTAGAAGCTGGTACTGTAACGGAGGACGAGTTTCAAATGGTAAGAAAATTTTGGCAATTTGATTTTTTCTTTTAATTTTCAAATGTTTATCTTTGGTTCTTGACTGAATTTCATGGAAAAGCACAAAGACAGGACAAGTTACTCTATCATTGAAGACGATCTTTTGGAAAGCTTATTCAGTTTTTCTTTTCTATCACCACTAATTGTTCTAGACACGAATTAATCTACAAGAAGTTTTCTCCTGATATCTCAATATTTCACTGTTTCATTTATTTGTTATTATTAATGTTGGAATCCTGGGGATCGAGAATGGGGAGAGAATGATTTTAGTCCAGTTTTTTTTCTTTTCGCGTACTATTTCTCGATTTTTTAACTACCAGAAATAGCTATGCATTACTTTGCACACCTTTCAGATTCCAGTATCAACAATATATGTTTCAGCTAGTGTCTACCATCCAGAACAGCAACTCGATCAAGATGTCAGTGCTGTCGGATCTGCTGCGGGTGATGTGCGTCTATTACGGATCAATTCTAAAGAGAAAGAGGTCCGTTCTCACCAAGGGTTGAATGAATGAATAAATAAAGCTAACAAACTAGAGGACAAGTCAGTCGCCACAATTATCCATATTCTCCAGTATATTGCTCAATAATAAACTATGCAACGTATTAGTTTTTAAAATAAAGATTATTAAAAAAATATTTACAGAAAATTAGAAATAGCGAAATTCCTGTATTATGTGATATGCCATGGGATAAAATTAGCGAATTTGAAAAAAAAGCCTAACTACCGGATACGATTTATTCGAGAAAAACAATCATTATCAAAATAAATAAACAACTAGAGTAGTTGCACCTATTGGAAATAGAACTAAGAAAATCGAACAATCAGAAATACCGATAAACAAAAAAATAGGAAAACAGGTAGAAAATAAACATCTCAGATAATGATAATAACTTCTCCAGATATGAAATTAAAAGTGAAATTTAACCATTTTTCAATTCATTTCCAATTTCATAACGCTGAAAAATCAAGTAAACCGAGAAGTAGAAGACACGTAAATTCTGTATGATTCAATGAAGAAAACAATAATTTGATACTTATCCAAATTGGGTAATGAATAAGAAAACTAAACGAATATGCTAGACAATAGTTGAAAAATAACAAGAAGAAAAGTAGCCAAATTTTGCAAAACTATAAATCTGAAAAATTACAACAAAAAATTGAGTACTTTTCCAGAAAACAACCAAAATGGCCAGCTAACGTTTAGTCTGGCAGAGAACCTTGAAAGTTGTATTTGGAAATTTCGAGAATTTCAAGACAAAATCTGAAAAAAAAAAAATCGCTGAACACGAATGAGAATTCATGGAGATTTTTAGATTCTGTGTCAAAAGTGGAGGTAAATAGAAGGGGGGAATTGTATTTACAAAATGATAAGATGGGGAAATTAAGGAAAGGAGAAGTGATTACGGTAGAGTTTGAGTTGAAGCTGTTGGGGGAAAATGAGAAATTTCAAAGAACTTTTTATAAATAGATTTCCGAAAAAAAAGGCCAGCAGGTGGTGCTGTTCGTCTACAGAACGCGGCTCCAGAGGAAGCGCGACAGTTCCGCAGGCACCAGAGTGTTCACGTCTGAAATTTTTAGTTTTCAGAAAAATGTCTAGGACAAGTTATATTTTAGATGTTTTAATCTTGTAAATAACGAGTTTCGGAACTATTTTGCATGCTTCTTTAAAAAATCTATAATTTCATTCAATCCGCTTTCGTCAAGTTAAAATTGAACTTGCCCTCGAACTCAGCCAGATGGAGATTTCCCTTGACGCGGACGATGACGAGTTTCTGCCCACTGATCTCCGTCACCCCGACCGGCTCTGGCTTGTCCGACACCTTCAGCTTGATGTTCGTCAGGCGGGACGAGCTGCCGAGATTCGCCTACAAAATTAAAAATTCATATTTCATTCTGAGAATAATTCTAAAAATCGTATTTAGATAGGTTTTTTTTCTATTCTTTTCACAACTATAAAACGAACCGTTTCGTTAGCAGCTTCGAGATGCTCGAACCTCTTCTTCTTCCTCTCGCTCTCCTCGCTCGCCCCGTTCTCCTGCTGCTGCTTCTTGTCTGGAACGGCCTGTGGAGTGTGCTGGTCGGGCTTCTAAACAAATTAATTCAAATTTGCCAAGAAAAGTGGCCTTTAGGATATAATGAAATATGAAATAACAAGATAAAAAAAATAATAATAGGCGAAAAGTAGATTTGGATAAGAAAGAATAAGTCGAACCATCTCCAAATTGGTGAAAAATGATAATTTCCTCATGGAAGATTTTTTTTCGAAATAAGATTTTTCTAATCAAAAAATCTATTACCTCATCGTCGTCGCTGGCACCAGCCTTGCGTTTTCTGGACTCCCTTTCCTTCTCCTTCCTCGAGGACGTTTTTTCTTCTTTTTTCTCAGTTTCTCTTTCCTTCTCTTTCGACTTTTCCTTTTCTTTCGGCTTTTCCTTCTCCTTCTCCCTTTCCTTCGGTTTCGCCTTCTTTTCTTCGACCTGAAAATGCATGTTTCAATTGTTATTCAAATTTATTTGGAAGTTCAGATATTTCGCAACTTTGCGAAATTGTGTAATGGTAAGGAAAGCAAAGAAATGTCCTTCTCTGCACACAATATTCATATTGTGGGCAGGACTACAAATTTGATTCAGTTAGATATCGATGCTCAATCGGGTTTCATAGAACCTCAACTTTGTAGTCCCGAGATTGTGGAATACCCAAGTTGATCGTGCACTTTAAGAAATTCCTTACATCCGAATCGACCTCCTCCTTCTTCGTCTTCTCCTTGGCCTCCTTATCTTTCTCATCTCCGGACGACTCATCTGAGTCCATCAGCCAGCGAGATCGGTGAGAGATGAATTCCTGAAAACCATAATGTTGTATTGTTCAAAGGTCATTTTTTTACCCAAAAGAAAATAAATCTTCAAATGTCTAACCTCTCTCTTCTTGACGCCGTCGAAGGACTTCATCTCAGCCTTCGTTACCACTTTTTTCGGGGCTTTCCCAGTGAAACTAAAGAAAATTATATCTTTTTGAAATTTGTATACCGGGTTATCCAACAAATCTAAAAATTTCAAAACCCCTACTCTTTTCCTCCCTTTTTGCTGTCCTTACCGCCTCGCTTCTTCTTCTCCTTGCCCCCGTCATATTCATCATCCGAATCCTTGTCTGACGGCCCGGGCTCGGATTCCGAAGAGTCGCTGCAAAATGCCAACATCATTCTCATAAAAATCAACTTTCTATGAAAAAACAGATGAAATCTTGCAAGTTCTATGTTCGAAATTTTCACTCTTAAAATATAATTTTTCCCTTTCACTTCGATTGAAAATGGATAATTTTGTTGAAAATACTCTCCTTCTCCCTTGGCATTCAAAAAGCCTTTTGCAGCAGGAAGAGAAAGGGTACCGCGAGATTAACCATTGTGCTATGTGTCTGTTTTCTTGCCTATTCCCCTGTGCCATTCGCAGATACATGTTACTCTCTCCACTGCAAAAGTCTTTTTCAAAGACAATAAAGTATACAACGACAAAATAGAACGATTGATCCATTTCCAATTTTTCTCTTCCTCCTTCACCACTCCCCGAATACCTAGAACATATCTCGCGCGATTTCGTCTCGACTGACTTTCTGGCTGGCTTTGCCGAGGATCTAGAAGTGCTGTCTCGTTTTCCTTCATCCTTCTTCTTGTCCTTCTCCTTGGGAGTGCTCATCGAACTTCTCTTCGACGATCTGCTACTCGACTCCTTCGTTGCTGCCGTCTTCGCACCCTTCTTCTTTGAAGCCCTGAAAGGACGATGTTTTTGGAAAGTCAAAGTTTATGAAAATGTTTGAGAAAAACCGAAATGTAATTTTAGGATTTCTTGAAGCGATCATTTACATTCTGCTTTCAAGTTGTCGGAATTTTTGTAAACGTGTGATAGGTGAACTTTACAACGATTTGTTTTCCTACGAAATAACTTTAAAAATTCAACGATCTCACTTTTCAGCCTCCTTGTCCTCGAAAGTCTTGATTGCAGCAGAGGCAGAGACCAAATTCTCTTCGGGTTCCCACGAGTCCTCTTCCGGGCCGTATCCCTTCCAGCGAACCTAAAACTCGTTTATTGTTTTTATTAGTTTTTAATTCAAATTCCAGGTTATACCAGCTTTCTGTAAAAAGTATAAAAATCAATGAAAATTCGTCTCAAAATATCTGCAAATATCTTACCAAATAGAAAATCCCGTTGTCATCGACGGTCTTCTTGAGAATGCGCTGCACCTCGTAGACCTCTTCCGACAGGCCCTCGGCCATGGGCGGGTCATCCTCTGAATGTGCACAGATCATTTTCGAGTTCCACTGACTCCCGACTCGATTGCTCCTTTCTCAGATGAGCAATCGATAATGTGTCATCCACTTTCTGTCGCGAACTACGACCCTCGCTTTTTCCATTTCGTAGAAAAATCGCATTTTGGCCCATAGAAAAAGACACCACTTTTGCCGATCTTTTTTCTCCCCCTCATACTATTTCTTAGAAAAAGTGATGTCTTTTTCTAACTGGTGTTCCGGTGTGTCTTTTTCTATGAGCCACTTTTACCAAATGGTGCAACTTTCCAAAATTTTGAGCAAGGACGTGCGGAATTTGAATTTTGAATAATTAAAAATCAGAATTAGAATCTCGTACACTCCCGATTGTGAAATTGTTACAAATTCTAGGGAAATTATAATGAGCCGACCTTCACCATCGCTGCCCTTGTCTTTTCCCTTGCTGCTTGGCTCAGCGGGCTCTTCATCTTTCTTTTCGACATCGTCTTCAGAGTCGTTGCCGTTCGGCTGCATCTGAAAAATGGCAAATTAAAGCAAGAAGCTTCGATGAAATTGGAAGAGAATAAGGAAAAGTTCGAAGAGATCATGGAATTGCAACATGACAAGTGTCGGTGTAAAGGCGAATGAGCCAATGGAAAGTTTACGCGAGAAATCGTATTTTGTCTTGATTACTTTTTCATTGACTGACTTTCTTGAATTTGATTTTGAGTCCGTCGGATTCCTTGGACGCAGCGATCAGAAGACTCACGCCCTTGCTGTTGGATTGGGTTGAAGAACGGAGCTGCAATTTTATTTCTAAGGGTTTTCCTCAATTCTATTTTTTTTAAATTTTTCCAGAAAAAAGATCGTTCTTACAAGATCGTCTTTGTTATTCAGTTTGTTATGAAGTTCAGGAAGCTCGGAAGAAGGTGAGGGAGCAGACGAATTCGAGTGGTTGTAGTCCGTTGCCGAGTCCATCAAATTGCATACAACTTCGCGTCCTGACATTAGGAATATCATCATTTTCATTACCAAAAAACACGAAAGGAATGATCATTTTTGGAAATCGCGTAATACCTGCTTTTCAAAGCAAATATAAATGCAGTAGGGGTATTGTAGGGATGCGGCGAATAAATTGTCGGCGTATAAATTTTGCAAGTTGACGCCAATTTGCGCGACACCAATGCTCACAGCGAGAGAAAAGGGAATAGAAAAGTGACGACGAGAAAAAAAGGAGAGAAGCACTGCTCTTTTTTCAAGGGAGAAAGGTTATTACGCAAATAAAGTAGACGATAAATCGTGTTGTTTTCGCCTATCAATAAACATGATTGTAGTTACGGGTAATTTTGAAATGACGTGATGACGTGCGCGCTATAGTTAGGGATAGGCGAGGATGAGAAAGTAGGGAGAAATAGCGTAGGAAAAAAGATAGCTCGCGTCCTCACGTCACCCCGTCATCTCTCAGTTGCCATGGTTACACCATCACGGTTTTCTGATAGAGGGTTAGGGATGGCCCACATGTTGTTTCAAAATAATCAGCTAATCGAGTAGGGTGTTGGGACTACTGAATCTACCTTAGTTACAGGGGTGGATAAATTTTAGAAAAAGATAAAGGGATGAATTACAGAATGAGCCATCGTGCGCCTACAATATCCTCTTTATGACGATAAAAATAATTCTTTTTCCTAATTTAAAAAAAAAATTTTCTTACCTGTATCCTTCTTTTCAGTTGAGCTGCCCTTGTTTGTTGGCACTCAAGTTGAGCAGAAGCATCGGTTCACGAAACTAAATACTGAGCAATCTAAAAATCCATCTTAATCAAGAAAACAGCCGAATAATATACGATTTGCACGAATTTAAAAACGAATTTTTATTTTTAATGCTGAGAGCTTTTCCAGAAACATTTATCAAGTTGCAAAGTAAAAAATATTCATAAAGCATGATGGGGATTAAATTTTTGCGGATTTGAAAACGCTAATCCATAGAAAAGGAAAGGAAATTCAAAACTCCAAATGCAAAAAAGTTTCTATAGGTGCAAAAATTTAGCGTAGAAAACGTACAAATTCGATATGAATTTGGATTTCTGAAATTTTTATGGAAACTTTTTAAGAATCATTTTGAAAATTCAAATGGAAAAGTTGAGGAACTGCCTTGCGGATGTGTGGGGAATTGATTGGCGAACACCCCTGTGCCTGCCTGTCTGGTCTCTCTTCTGTTCCTCTCACTTTCTAACCATTCCACTCCTCTCCGTTATTCTCCTTGTTTCTCGCCCGCTTGCTTTGGCTTCGTATGGTTATCTGTGCACCAGTGGCAAAGACCAGATAGTTCTTTTCTGTATCTCAATTTCTCGCACTATTTTCCGCTTTTAAAGAATCAGATTTGCTCGTGGTCAAAGAAGAACGAACGGAGAAAATTAGGCGGGAAATCGGAACCTAACTTCAAATGCTGAAAGATAAGCATTCAAATCCACCTGGGATGACATTAAATTCGAGTTGTGGGTTGAAGGATAACCATTGAAAATGGATAGAATATCATCGATTAAAATTCAAATAAAAGAGGCGAAGTAATAGGGAAAAATAGGGTGCAAGGACACGATCGTACAAGGGAGAACTGTAGTGTATTCATTATTTTGGGAAATGAGCAAATTCATAGCTAATTAGTTATGCTAAAATATAAATTAGCATACAAACTATCTACTTATAGATAGTAGCGAGGGATATATAAACCCGAGTCTATAAAAGACAGAAGTTCAATTAGTTCTTCATTATCTTCTGACTACCTCTCTCTAAAGAGAAGCTCCCTCCTCATAATTTCATAAGGATCTCAATTGTAAATAATAAATCATCTTGGTAAACCAATTGTTTTGTTGATCCTTCAAGGAGTTGACATATAGTGATCGAGTACATAACAAAAACAAAAGTTACAACGAAAAAGTCACATTTTGAGGAAAAACACCACGATTCATCACGAAATTCTGCATTAGACATGATTTTCGAGTAATTAGAGTAATTGTCGAAGTATAGTGTTGAATTAAAAAATCGTAAAAAGCACTATTTTGCGTTCTTTATGGTTAGACTTTAACCCTATCCATCTTCAACCTTGCTGTGGCGTTGTGCATCTCCGTGCAATCACGCAGATTTTGGCAATTGAACGAAGTAATTTCTCGTTTCGTCCACTCATTTTCTCGCATTTTCTCTCCATTTTCGTAGGCATTTCTTTTCTTCGAGCGTAATCATAGGACATTACGAAAGCATAGAGTTCATACGACCGTGAAAGATGAAAATTTGAGAAATGCAAAATCTATGACACTTGATTGACAGTTGTAAATAACGAACATCAATAAATAAAAGAAGATTTAGTTGAGTGCCATTTTTCAATCATTCATAGCGAAGATTAAATGGGAATGTAGAAAAAATATTCTAACGGCACAAATTTTTTTACTTCGAAAGAGTAAAATAATTGACGAAGAAATTTTTATTTCCAAAAATTATATCAAAGATTCTTCATGATTCATCGAAGATCGTCCATATGTTTCATATTCACCGTGAATTGCTTCCTCCTTCCGGATTCCAGCGCAATGTGCAAACGAATGAATTGCCGACTCGTTAACACAGCTGTGAGCATATTAACGCAATTCTCATAAAAAATTACTGTAATATTCTACAGAAAACGAGATCATATAAAGAGGATCCGAGCGGTTTTCCAATGAAGATCAGAGCTTTTCTTGAGATATCCCATCTGATCTTCACTCATTTTTCCTTCAAATTAATTTCCGAATACTCGAAATTCTTACCAATTTTTTCAATTAACACTCCCTAAATGTTTTCCAACTAAACAGTTTCGATACAGCTCTATAATCGAATAATTTGTCGCATTGATTATGAACGCGCCTCTCTAGTCTATCTCAAATCCGCGTATTTGTGATTTCGTGATGTAGTAATGATGTTATTATCGTCATTAGTAATCAGTTATCATATCATCATCTCCCGTCGTCGACTAGGTGATAGGATAGCGTTCCCTTTCGCCTCTGCCTGTTGCCTTGCTCGAGGCAAGGACTCTGCTGCAGTAATAACAAGGAGATAGAGGATAGGGTCTGAGTCGGAGTGACAACTGTCAGGCAGTCAGAACGAATCGCCGCGCTGAGAGCATCTTTTCTCCATCGCCACGGGAATCCCTAGCCCTGCTTCTTTCCCCCTTCTACTCAATACCGAGACTTTTCAGGCTCAAACAGAAGCGATCGACTTTTATTTCGTCTCGTAAACGCGCCTTTCCCTCTGCACAATATCATCATCAGCTCTTTAGCTATCTCCCTATCTGCTCTACAAAACAGAAGCATTTTTGTCGTGATATGTTTCGATTTCGAGAAGACGAGTTTGAGAATTTCGCATTTTTTAAAATTTGATGAGACATGTCATCTACGCAAGAAAGACGAAGATTGCCAACGAAGATCAGCTTTCCTTATTATTTCCCGCTTATGAATCACAAAAATTATGAATTTGAAATAATTGATTTGAGCTTTGTAGTTAGTTACTTTGACTTGTCTGAGCATTATCGTACTTTTTCATCTGCTTCCTCCCCACTATGAATTATTCTCGTCCAGATCAATCCAGACTTCATTCTTTGTGGATTTTCGTAATTTATCATTTTGTGTGAAAACACTTCGTCATTTATTATGCTTTCTCTAAAAACTCGAAAAAAAAGATAAGGCTTTCATAACTCCCTTCGTTCTTTTATCACATGGCAATGAGCAATACTCTTGCACAGTTCTCTACTTGCAAACAATCGATTCCGCGAGACCTTCGAAATTCAAGCCTCAGCCAGAAAAAGGCAGTGTTTCAATTCAAACACCGAGCTTTTGCCTCGTCTCATCCCCTCTATTCTCTATTTTTTCTGCTCGTATTTGGCTATTTTCCTGTTCCATTCCCTTGTTGCTATGTGCATAATCTCATCATTTATCCGACCCAAGTTCCGACCTCATTATCGAATCAAAACCGGAAAACGAAAGTATTTTTTCGTAGATAAATTGAACTTGCGATTTTATACCGATTATTTTGTAAGATTTGTGTAACAAATTTCGATCCATCTTGATCTTCATTAAAGTTCTGAAAACTGAAAAAATATCACTTAAAGCCTTAGTGCGCATATTTTATTTTGATCATAGAGAAGCGCAAGCCTTACTAAGTACGCAAACAAAATTCTGCAGAATCATGCATATTTTGCCAGTTTTAACGATCATTTTCAGTGCTATGGGATTGATGGACACGTCGTTTATAGAGGAGGAATTTTTTTTCGGCGAACACTATACCACTTGCAGGAATACTGTTCACGTTATTGTGAGTAAAGAACAGTGTATATGCATTTTCGATAATCCCCGGCTATTTGAAAATTTTACGACTTCGCTACTTTGTAACTTGAAGAAATAGTATGCATCGTTAGGAGATTACGAGGGTAGAGATGAAACAAATCTCCTTCTACAAACTATTTTTCAAGTTGTTGTGAAGTATCGAGGTCGCAAATCTCTCAAATTACAGTATTCTTCAAGAATTTATCGACTTAGAATATCTTAAGTTTAAAGCCTAGCAAAACTTTCTATTTTCAGACGGCTGCTCAAATAATTTTTGCTATTGAAGCGTTTCTATTGTTCTGCAATGTCATAATTTTGCCACTAACTATTGGCTATTTTGATTTTATTACGTTATTTCAAGGTTAGCCTTTTTTTCTTCCAACAATAACGTTTGATGTTCAGTAATAGTTCCTGGTTCAATATTATTTATGGCTGTATTCGCTATGTATCGAAATAAGCATAAATTATTGTGGCCTTTTATTATTATGAAGGTATGATTTTTACTTATTGATTTTTAGAAGAATTTTTGGCTAGAAATTGAAAGATTAGACAATTTTTAAATGAAAGTGAGATAATTTATACCACTTTTACTTTGATACACGATGAAAATCTAGGTAAAAGTACATATTTTGAAAGTAATTTTCCAAATTTAGTGCTGTGAAGTAGTTTTGTATATGGTTTTATTGGTATTGGCGCTAATGCTAGCTGTTATACGAAGACAGGTTTTGGTGCAGTTTGTCCGATGGCGGATAAAGACCATCACTTATGCTAATCAATGGTCTTATATCATATTTTTGGTAAGCATTGTTCATTGTTATCCAAGTAAAGATGGAGATCAGCTCTAAAATTAGTCAGAAAATATTTTGGAGTAATGTGTTCGCAATTTCGAATTTTGAAAATCCAGATCCGAATTAAGAATTTCGAAATTTTGTGTTGGGAAGAGTTATCAAAATCTGGACAATCGTTTTTCTTCGTAAAAAAAACCACAAATGTCGATTTAGGTGCTATTTCTATTATTTCAAATAGCGTATTGCGCGACTGCAGTGAATATGGCCTACAATTTATTCGATTTCTACCGACAACGAGCCATTTTCATTTACAATCGGCAACGATCTCAGACCTTCACGAATATTCTAGGAATTTATTAATTTTTTCCAATTTAACTATTCATATTCTAACTTTTCTATGAAAGAGCCCAAGTTTTAGAGCACGAAACTGAATTTCCGAGCTTTTCCTTCAAAAGGCGTGCATATCTCATTATTTATACGTTTTCTCGTAATAATCTAATTTTAACTTAAAATCCGGTAAGTTATTAATGATCTCAGAGATTGTGATTTAATTAATGATGATAACTTTCGAGATTGTCTAATTTCGACTAGTAGCTCAATTTTATCGATTTTTAGACTTTTTGTAGGTTTAATCGGGGCTGAACTAATACATCACAACAGCGTTATTTTTACAACCTTTCCTCAATCTGTTTTGTACGAGATTTACAATGTGAAATGGGTGTAAAATGACGTTGTGTATCCATTTCAGAGTCTCAATTTTAGTACTTTCCCGGTTGCGAAATCTCGAGTTCAGCCCTGATTATCGCTATCATCGAAGATCGACAAAGTTACAGAAAGGAAAATGAGCTTCATTTAATTTTCACGAGATTCACTTTCTGTAAACTTGTCATTCCTCGTTGATGTAATTCCATATCGAAACGACCTGGTTTTAACAGTTATACTGCCAAAACTACTATAAAGCGGTTTTCAACTCAATTTCTCTTGCTCGTATGAACGAGATGCAAATTATTTCTAATATGCAGAAACATTCCGTTTGGGAAAAGCACTACTTCAACTGCAATCCATTTAAAGTAAAAACACCTTAATTACAATTGGACTTCAAATTGGAGCATAGACATTTGAAGCCATAGGTTGAAATAGATTTAGAACGGTTTTTCTGGCGTACAATCGCATTTACTTTCTAATTTTGAATTTTCGCAGATCAAATTTACATCGTTTGGAATGTGCATGTGTGCGTATGTAGGATGTCATGATCTTGGGATCATAATGATGGATTTTTAGAGAAAAAGAAAGGAAGAAAAAATCTACAAGAGATGTGAGCTGAAGTGCTGCTGTGCGTGATTGTGTCTGATAGGTCAAGTTACAAGTCGAAGGAGTTTCTCCTTTTCCCTTGCAAATCAGCAAAACGCCCCGCGCCACTCGGAGATAAAAGATCCCTGCCTTCGAGGTCTGAACGAAACAAAAAGTCGAGCCATTCACTTACTTGACGCAAGGGGGCGGGACTTGTGACAAGAATGACGTCATTGGGTTTGTCGATATGCAGCTCGAACTCATTCATCATGTGATAAGGTATAAGAGTTGAAAACAGGCTGGAATAATTCATCAACTCAAATTTATATTTAAGCCGGATTTTTACAAGTTTGAAAGATAGGATTTGAAGAATGTATCGATGAAACATGCATGATGCAACATTACCTCTACCATATAATTTAGCAAGCATTTTGCAAGGAAGGTCAATTTTCAAATTTTAATTTCAGGATCAGATTCTCAGACAAACTACCCAAATCGACTAGGGAGATTTAAAAAATAAAATCTATTTTCAACTTTGACTTCAAAAATAGTCGAAATTACCACTATGTCAGATATCTATGCCCCGCTAACATTTTATATTGTAAATGGGCAGATCATTCACGTTCATTTATCTCTGCTCGAATATATTAAAAATGTAGTTGAACAGTTTCCTCAAAACACTTACGAACAAACATAATCAAGAAAATGTATAAATTTCAAAATTCATTCCATAATAACTCGAGGACACAAGTGATATCCCCGATATGAAGGCAGAGTTATGAAAGTATTTTTCTCAAAATCTGATGGGCTAATCAAGCTTATAGCAAAAAATCATATGAAAAACGGATCAATGTAACCAAAGATATGAATTTTTGAAGACGACAACCTAGGCTCATTAATAGTGGAAAAATAAAAATCAGGAAAAAATAACTTCGTAAATTTTATAGATTTTTTTTTGTTGAAAAAAATGACGAAAAATCGCTCTTTGACTTTGACTTCAGAGTGGGCGGGACTTGCGCTCTCTACCTATTACCCAACAAATTAGCGTACGGATCTTTGAACTTCTGAAATGTTTGAGAAGGGAAGTGCACAAGTCGGAAATCACAGATTCTGACTGACGAAACTTTCCAAATAGAGGTTTTCAATAACGGAGATAATAGTGGTGAAGCCAAAAGGTGCTAAATAGGAGCCCGGAAACTGGAATTCAGTGAATACTGTCAATTCTTTACTTGCATTCACAAATTTTCTTGCATTTTTGAAAACGATTTTGTTCACTTCTCACATAAAATATGAGTGAAAAACGGCTTAAAATTTCCTAACTCCAGATTCCTATTCAGCATTTTTTGATTCTAGCATCACGATCCCCGTTATCGAAAACCCCTATTTGAAAAAATTTCGTCAAGATTAACGATTTCCTATCTATGTACTCCCTTTGTGAGTTTTTTTACATGATGACCCTCTCTCAACTATCAAACAATTACTCGTATAACGTTCACCATCTGGTATAATCTTTCCGAAAAAACTTAGAGTACCCTTAAGAAACTTTGTTTATCACTCAAATTCATCTCTTTTGGAATCATTAAATCATGCATTGATTGATGGAAAAAATATTGCATAATCGGAAAAAGATAAATGTTCTTTCTTTTATTGATAAAAAATTTTCCTTCCTATGAAAAATGAATTTGTGAAATTTCAGAAAGCTAGTGAAGAAACACCTCAACACGTACATTCTCACGGGGCCGCTGTACTTGGCACGGAAAGAGGCCGACGGGCATATGTACGTCCGTTACAAAGTAAGAAACATTCCTTTTGAGCGACTTGATTTTTGGGTAACCTGAAAAGTAGCACACGAAGTAGTATGGAGAAAAGGTAATAAAAAATAGCGTCCCCAACGGTTTTATGTCCTTCATAGTTAGGCCTTAGTGTCCTGCCCATTTGCAATCTTGCTGCGGCATTGTGCATCGTTATTAATCGTCCAAATGTTGGCCGTCGTTTCAGCAGTTAAGACCGCTTATCGCTTATTTTCGTTCATTCTTTTGCACACTCATTCATTTTCTTCGATTTTTACTCCGACTCCCTCTTCGGGAATAAACGTAGGACGTTTCGAAAGCATGAAGTTCATAAGATCGTGCTAACTTCACTATTTCGTCAACTACTACATTATTACATTACTATATTTTTCCATACTGCCTTTTTCCTACTTCACAACTTAATAATTTGTTACTTCGTTAGACTAGCCTAGATAGAATATCTTTTCTTTTTACTACTCTTATAACATGACGAAATTCTTAGGCGACGAAATGCAAAAGAATTCAAGCTACCTAATTTTTCACAAATTTAGCTTTAATTTTGAGGTGATCGGAAAGTCGCAGGTGGCCGTGCCGACGCACTTCTTCAAAGTGATTCTTTACGAGACCAGCCCCAACAATTTCGAATTGAAAGCCTTTCTCCTCCCCAATGAGGTGATTTTTTCACCTCTTCATTTTTATGACTATTTTCTCAACATTCTATTTTTTACTCTTGAATTCCAGTTATATGAATAGCAATAGAAAAATATTTGCCAATAAAATCAACTTTTTATAAAGGACAGAAGCTGAAAATCACTAAATAGGCTTCTGTCGTTTGTCCCTTTCTCATAGAAGAACAGGCAGGCTTTTCCTTCACTATTTCTTTCTTTAACTCTTGTCTGCCTTGCTCTTTATCCCTCCCATAACATTACAGTCATGGCGAGACAAAGACTACGTGCCCATTGTCGATTTTTCATTTTTATTGATTTTTTTTACATTTCCTTATTGTTATGGTTTAATTATCCAAATTTGAGACTAAATACACTATCTACACACTCAACAGTCCTATTACTCCTTCCTGCTATTAGCACTCATTGGTTGACCGGGCCGATCACCCAGGATCAACCGTTCTGCTACAATATTTCCCGTATTGTCAATGACCGATTATTTGAGACGAAGTAAACAACACTGACTTTTGATGCGCGGTAATTAACGTGTTGTTTGCAGACGATTTTACGCTATTACAGCATATTCAAGGCATGAGTCAGACGACTATTTGTGCATAATTTATTTCGCCCCAAGTTATCGATCATTGACAATATCTAATTTCTTCTAGATTGAAGTTTTTAAATATTTTATTCTATGTTTCAAAATTCGGGTGATCCCCGACGAAACGCCGATCGAGAAATTCCACGTGCCGCTGGACGCGATTGAGCGAGCTGCGGGCTTTCTCATCTTCGACAAGATCCCCAAGGGCGCACTAAAGAAAGTCAATGGCAAATCCGTCGGGGGATTCTGGTGAAAAGCGATCAGATCAAGGCCAAATCCAACATTTTCCATAACATATCGATAATAAATAAAACATGGAAAAATAGAAATTCAATTTTTTTAAATAGAAAATAGGTAAGGCTTTTCGGGAAATTCAAAATTTTCTAATTGTATGCTACTTTATTTAGTTTATGTTTAACATTCAGGATATGATTTAGAAATTTGAAATTCCCCGAAAATTGATTCAAGCCAAATCAGTCCTATTCCAATTCTCCACGTCAGATGAGAATAGAACATTTGCATATTGTCAGTTAGGCAGAATTAGGGTGTAGTGATCGAATCGTTAATTCTTTCATCAGTTATTCACAATTGTTACGGCTAATTTGTTACATTGTTTTCGTTATGATGATGATGATAATGCCTTTTCTGAACCCATTTACTCTCCATTATTCCTGAGATCGGTATTGCTCTCGTCTCTGGACAAAGATAATGATGCGAGCCGCACGCAATACGCGAGTGAAAATAGTGTAGAAAGTGAAGAGAGTGCGACGAGAACAGGCGGACAAGGAGGAAATATTTTATACACTTCCCCTTCTGCCCAGAGGCTGAAACAATGCCGATCTCAGGAATAATCGAGAGTATGATTGATACGCATATCATTTTCAACATTGATTGTTGCTTAAATTCCTGTCTATTTTGGCAATTTAAAATGAACTTTATAATTTTTAGAATTTTTTTTGTAAAAATTTTAACCAAACACGTTCTGACGCGTGCACTGTATCTTTCTGATTTATTTTGACACGTCGAAATATTTCCAATTTCAGAAAAAATGCTCCTAAAATTACCTATCGAAATTGTCGAAATGTGCCTCGACCCACTTCCGTTTCGTGATCTAATATCTATCATTAAAGCAAATCGAAAGCTCTACAATCTTGCTCACACACAAAAGAGTCCTGTAGCGAAAAGACTGACAATTCAAAAGGATAAACCTGTTCTAAAATTAAAATTGCAAATCCCGTCTTCCGTGGTAAGATTTTTGTATCCGTTCGTATATCATTGATAACTTATCTATATGATTTTCTAAATTAGAATAGAAAAGGGATGATATGCAGATTTGAATGAACTGGAGCTATTCAATTACGTGAGAAGCGTGCATTACGCACCAAAGATAATTCTACTAGAGCGATACGCAACAAATATTTTCCCTTACTTATCAAAGATATTAATGCTAATTTCGACCACTTGTTTTGTCAGCAAATGGCAATGGAACATCGTTCAAAATCAAAGATATGTATCAAATTCATTCCGATCAGTTTCATCATATTGAAAATTCTTGGCATTCATGTTATAAATTGAGATGGCTGAATCTAGACAAATAATAAGGCTAGAGATAAAGATAGAGCTATGATTAAGATAGAATAGGGATAACAATAAAGTGGGTAGCTCTATACCGATAAGCATGATCAAGTAAGTGAATGAACTTAACATTTGATTTCAGGGAATTTGCCTTTCTATTATTTTCTATACTTCTTTGCTAACATTCAAATTTGATAGTTGCTTTTGTATTGTTGACTAAAAGTATCATTTTAATCATTGGTGCGTATCGCTCTAGTAGAAATAGCTTTGTTGCATAACGTTTCACTCCAAAAAGTTTTGGTGCGTAGCGCCTCACACCCCAGTTACGTTAATTCTGCTCTTCTATCCCAGTTCTACCACATTTAAAAATAGCTAGACTTGTATCCAAAGTCAATCATATCGATAAAAAATTGATGTTGAAGTTAATCATGAATGAAGACTTCCTAAAATGTAGGAGAATCTCACATTTAGAGAAATGAGTGCTATTTTGCTGTAAAATACGATGCTACAAAGATGATTTTCAGAAGAAGAAGAATAATGGGGCTGAACTCACTGTAATCGCGTGTAAAGCTGTAAATATCAGAAAAGGAGATGATCAAGACTCGGACGACTCTAGTAGTGATTCAGAAGAGTCGGAAGAGCCGGAAGAGACGGAAGAATTGGAAGAATCAGAAGAGTCTGGTGATTCTACCGACACTAGTAATTCAGACGATGACTCTGAAGAGTCGGAGTTTTTTGGTGACTCTGGAGATAGTGAAGATTCGAATGATTCTAGTCATGATTCTGATGAATCTGACGATTCTGATAATTCTGACATACCTAAAATAATGAAGCATTCGTTCATTTTCTACAATAATAAGCTGAATGCTAAAGATGGTGGATTGCATACAGGATATATGGGTGCTCACGCTGCTTTTGACAATAACATACAAAAATCTGTCGGTAAGTTTAGAAAATTCGTATTTATCAGATGCTTTTTTATAATCGACTTGATGATTTTGAAATTCTAATGACGGTATTTCTCTATCACTATCAAATCACATATGAAATTTATTTAATTAACTATCAAACGATAATTATAAAAGCTTTATAACTAGAAGTTCTAATTAATGAAAATTATAATTTGATTTATAGAAGTTGTGAGTGGTAATAGAATTAAATGGAAAATAATGACTAACATGGTTCCGTGCGATGGGCTTTATAAATGTGGTCGTGATAGCACTCAATTTTTGCAGCAACTATCAGAGAACTTCATAATTGTTTCACTTAAGATTGTGAGCTTTACAGTTAGAATCAGAATCAACTAACGAGTTATTATCATGAGTTCTTACAAAGTGATCGTCCGCAAAAATATCGAAGTTTGAAAATTGAAATGAATCTATTTAATTCTTATCGTTTTTATATTTCAAAAAAGTTTGAGTTTGGTGTGTCTAAGAATATTTAGGGAAGATAAGAACCAAATCGGAGAAAAACAAACTTATCATGTACATTTACGCTATTTTGAATTCAATTATAATGTTTTATAAAGAATGAATGATAAAAATTAATTAGAATAATGCATTTGCATTGTTCTCTATAAAAATTAAGAATAGAATAATAAACATAGTTGCAGCGGTTGAATGGATCGAAAGCTCCATGGAATGAATACGATTTCTCCTCGTTCTTCAGTCTGAATACTCAGCAGATCCGTTGTCGTCCATCAGTTAGATTATCTAAGTTACAAATTGATATGGAAATATTCTATTCCTCCCTTCTTTTCAAGCGAGGTTATATTATGCTTTAGGAATTATTCTTCTAACGAGCCTCGGTTGTGAACATATAAATTCAGGTATTAAATCCGCCTACTACAATTGTGTCAAACAGCAAAGCCTCGAGGGTTCAAAATCATCATCACATTCTAATCCAACTGAAGGATCCAACGATCCTTCGCTTGTGCATGATATTCTAAAAGCGGTTAGTTTACTCTCCATTATCCCCGAGATGAGCCTTTCAATATGCACACTGCGTATATGACTCGCGAACGTAACTAATCAAGACTAGAAGAGATAAAGAGGAAGATGAGCGCAAACAAGCGTATCATGCACATAATTAAGACTCGCGGATACCCTTTTCTCCTTTCTTTGCAAAGGTTAATGTCGGAGACAATGGAGAGTATTTGCAATTTAACAGCCATTCCACGAATAACTGTAACAAGGGTCCGGACAATTGCAAACGTGTCTCTGATCCGAACCAAATCCATGTGGGTGGATAAACCCATGGGCCCTAATCACAAAAATGGGGAGACCAGGTCCCGCCCACTTTTGGGGGCGAGACAAAATGTCGTTTATTTTGCATATTGAAAATAAATAACTCATTATTAAAATCGAAGTTATAATTTCAGAAAGGAACCACAATTCTATTGATTAACAATCGAATATGTTTGTTCAATTCATATACCTGCTTGGTCGAAGAAATTGCAAAACTCCATAATTTTTATGCGCCATATCAAGTAGTAACTACACAGAATAAAGTAAATTCTTATGCTCGTTATTATTTCAAATAATTTCTTGGATTTCAGATTTTTGCAATTAACGGCGAAGATAAATCATTTGAAATATATGACTTGAATACTCGACAAATTTCGAGAGGTCTTATCAACAAATCCATGAATTACCGATTCAAAGAATTTTACAGGCCCAACTCCTCCCGAATGGCGTGTATATGCATCTGTGGCTTATTTCAAAAACAAATTGTATTATTTGGGTGGATGGGATTCTGAAACAAGGAAAGATAATCGAGTTAATGTAAGAAGATTGAATGAAAATCCATGTAATAATTTATTCAGGTTTTAATCGATGGAACATGGCGAACAGGACCTACCTTTCCTCTTCCAATTAATGAAGCTCAAACAATGATATGCTATCAAATTTTATACGGTCACATTATAGCGTATTCATTATTGTAATCATTGGATATTCAGTTATTGATGGATGTGAAAGTAGAAAGATATATCGATTATCAGCCGATGAACGAGAATGGAAAGAAATCGGAGAGATTCCAGAAATGCGAGTTTCATTCGGAGTTGCATCGTTAAATAAAAAAATTTACATAACTGGAGGAAAAGAGTCGTTAATTTGTATGATAAATAATGTAGCATTATATATTTAGTCGTGAAGTATTCAAATCCTGTCTGTGTTTCAACCCCTTAGCTCCAGTTGATAGTCGAATTTCTCGAATCGCTGATATGAATTATAAAAGATACGATCATTCTCTTGTTGTCGCTAACGGGAAATTGTATGCAATCGGAGGGTGAGCTGAGATTTTCCATATTTTTATACGAAATATTTGTTAACTTAGGTATCAAGAGTTTTCATGTGTAAATTATTGTAATTCAATCGAGGAATATGATCCACAAATGAATAGATGGAAAATCGTTGAAAGGGTAAATTAATATAAGTAGTATTAGTTAGAAATTAGTAATTTTTCACCTATTTGAAATGACACTTTTCACCTAGAGGGCGAAAATGGGTTTTTCGAGGCGTACTCTTTTGCATCGACTTCTATGGACAATTCCTATGTTCCAGAAGTAACCATTAATGGGCAGATTTCATAATCACTTTGGGGATTTTAATACAAGTTCGGATTAGGTCAAGAAAGCAAAGTTGCTCAACTGTGAATCGTGGACATTTGTATATAAAACAATTTTTCTCGATACCACTTCATCTTCGAGAAATACTGCTCTATGAGTTTGTCTTCAAAAATTTCATTCTACTTGCGCCCTCTACTTTTCATTTATGTTTCTGATTATCTCTATTATTTATTTTAGTAAGCACTCGATGCTTCAAAAATCAAAGAAAATCACCTAGACTGCCCAAATTGGCTACGTTGAGTTCGAAAATTAAATCTATTTTGTTTTAAGTTGAGCAAGTGGTCGAAATTAGCATAAAATCAATTTTTTATCATCTTTTGACAGTTTTTCACCTAAAAACTAACTTTTTTTTTTATCGAAAATTGCGACTATTACAAATTTTATGGGCTTTTAAATGATGCATAACATGTGAGGATAGAAATGTTTCTGAAGACCTGTAAAATTAGCGAAAATTACATCATCAAAATATCGACTTTTCAAAGATCCAAAAAGCATTACATTTTGTGGCAAGGGACTAAGGCTAGTCACGCATATGAGAGTTCAGTAGAAAGACTTTTACACTAATGTAATCCCTTATTCGAGGCTTATACAGAATGCGTCTTAAACATTTATCATAATTGTGAGTATGATCAAGGGATTTTCCTTTTTCAATTCTTTATCAATTTGCATGACAAACATTCGATTTCTCTCTTTATGTGTTCTGTCTTGTAGTCATGCGAAGTGAAGTACAGTATTTGGATGCAGGTGGTTGTTAATAAGGCTTTATTGTCTGGTCATTGGGATAGGAGTCGGTCAAAACATTATGAGATCAAGGCAAGGGCTAGACCTCAGTTTGGGAGAGATATTAGACTTGGATATCAGAGAAGCGATAGAAAATACCCCTTTTTTGACAGAATAAAATCTCGCTATATCTTGCGGATCACAACATTTGATTATTCATCACATAAAAGGTAGAAACGTCGACGGAATGTGAAAGGTACACATCTGAAAAAGATAAAATATTGGCGCTTTCATCATAGAATCGATGTGGAGTAAAGTCGAATGTGCCTTGAGTTTGCGTTTATTCTAGAACACATATTTTCATGTTTTTTTTTCGTCTGATATTATATTTTCAAAACTATACACATATTTAGACGGCTTATATTGGAATCGACCTGGGCATGACATATTCGCGGGTTTCCGTAATTGAGGATGGACGGCCTGTCGTGGTTGTTTCTGATGGTGGTTTATTTTTATTATTTTCTAAGAATATTCTAAAATTTTAGGCAAGCGAATAATTCCATCTGTAGTTGCTTACTGTGATTCAAAAATTCTCGTGGGTAATCTTGCTTTGAGCTGCCATACAGACCCGTCGAATATTTTATATGGTAAGAAAATTATATTCCTGAAAAGTTATGATAAAATTCACTAAAATAGATTCAAAACGTTTTATTGGCTGGAAAGTTCTGGTTGATTTGCCCAATGCTGAGAATCGAAATCTTCGGACATTTAACGTCGACACGAGAGATGTAAGATATTTAAGATGCTCATGATTTTCTTCAAAACACTAATTTTAGGGTTTTTTTGGATATGTGTTGAACAAAGGAAAACCAAATGAACGGTTCATAAAGGCAGAAGAAGTTTCGACGGAAATTTTGAAGAAACTAAAGGCTACAACTGAAGTAAATAATGATGATTTTATAGTAGAAACTAAAGATATTTATTCAGAAATATCTAAATAAGAAAGTAACTGGAGCAGTCGTGACAGTTCCTGCCTACTTCAATAATGACCAAATCGATGCGACTAAAAGAGCGATTCAAATGGCTGGACTCGATCTGAAATATCTGGTGGAAGAACCGACGGCAGCTGCAATTGCTTATTACAACAAAATGAAGATAACTGACTCAACAATTATGGTCCTTGATTTTGGAAGAGGTTAGAATATATTTGAATATTTGAATATGATATGCTGTGTTTTGGAAGAAAACTAAAATTTTGTATGCAAATGTTCATCGTTAAGGGTAAAAGATCTAGATCTTCAAGGAATTGATATGAGACAATTAGAAAAATGTCAATTTAAAACAATAATTTAATTATTATGGCAATATATGCATTTATTTATGGATGGAAGTTTTCAGAGATCCTAGTTATTAGCATCGTGGAAATTAAAAACGAAAAATTTGGTGTGAAGTCAGTGTGTGGTGATGTTCATTTAGGTTTATTACGCTACTTACTTTATGGTTTGTAAATTATATCACTTAGGTGGTCAAGATTTCGACGAAAGAATAATGAAATACGTAATCGAAGAATTCAAGAAATCGCTCAATTATGATATTTCACAATGGCCAAAGCTGATAAAACGATTACGGAGAGCGTGCAAAGAAGCGAAAGAATCACTGTCATTTCAAATGGGATCGTGCAATGTTAACGTAATAAATGTTAATTTTATTTATTCTGAAATGGAATTCATATTTTGCAGCTGGATATTAATGATAATACAAGCGTGAATGTGAAAATTTCGCGATCTAACTTCAACCAACTCTGCCAAGATTTATTCGATAAAGCGATGAGAATGGTTGAAAAGGCCCTACGAACTGCACAAATCTCGGCAGAACAAATTGACAATGTGGTAATTTTATTATTAGAAAAGCAAGATTATAATATGTTTTTTCACTGAATATGAAATTTATAGATTCTGGTTGGTGGATCAACTCGAATTCCGAAAATTCAAGAACTTTTGTCGCATAAATTTGGTCAGACAAAATTGAGATACAATTCCAATCCCGAAGAGGCTGTAGTTCATGGAACTGCGATTATTGCAGATGCTTTGAAGGTTTGGAAGTAAGCAATTCATTACTAAAATGGGAGTGATAATTTCAGAAAGGAATTGAAATCCCATTAATTGATAATACAATGAAGGAATTAGCCCGAAATACCAATAATGTGCATAAATTTTTATTTTACTGTAAGGGATAAGTAAATTTTGCGGAACAAAAGGTTCAATAATTTATTATAATTTAGATTCATATTCAAATAGTGATAAAGATGAAGGAAGGACATGTTTATTCAATTTTCATAGCTTTTCAGTTGAAAAGATTGCAAAATTACACAATTGGTACTTCCCATTTCAAATAGCAACTACACAGAATAAAGTAAATTCTTATGCTCGTTATTATTTCAAATAATTTCTTGGACTTCAGATTTTTGGAATTAGCAGCGTACATAATTCATTTGAAATATATGACTTGAATGCTCGACAAATTTCGAGAGGTCTTATCAATTACAAATCCATGAATGATCGATTCAAAGAATTTTACAGGTCCAGATCCTCCTGAATGGCGTCAATGGGCATCTGTGGCTTATTTCAAAGACAAGCTATATTATTTGGGTGGGGAGGATCCTATTAAAACATGGAAAGATACGAATCGAGTTGACGTAAGAAGATCGAATGAAAGTCCATGAAATAATTAATTCAGATTTTAATCGATGGAACATGGCGAACAGGACCTGCTTTTCCTCTTCCAATTAGGTGGATTCAAACAATAATATCCGATGAAATTTTATACGGTCACATTATAACATATTCATTATTGTAATTATGGATATTCAGTTATTGATGCACTTATTAGTAATAAGATATATCGATTATCAGACGATGAACGAGAATGGAAAGAAATCGGAGAGATTCCAGAAATGCGAGTTTCATTCGGAGTTGCGTCGCTAAATGGAAGAATTTACATAAGTGGAGGACAATAGTCGTTAATTTTGTATGATAAATAATGTATCATTATATATTTAGTGATAATTGGCCATTAAAATCCTGTCTGTGTTTCGACCCCTCAGCTTCAGTTGGCAATCGAATTTCTCGAATCGCTGATATGAATTATAAAAGATACGATCATTCTCTTGTTGTCGCTAACGGGAAATTGTATGCAATCGGAGGGTGAGCTGAGATTTTGCATATTTTATACGAAATATTTGCTAACTTTAGATATCAAGAATTTCCATGCGAAAACTATTGTAATTCAATCGAGGAATACGATCCGCTCACAAATAAATGGAGAATCGTTGAAAAGGTAAATTAATATAAGTATTACTAGTTAGAAACGATAAAATTTTCACCTATTTGAAATGACACTTTTCGCCTAGAGGGCGTAAATGGGTTTTTCGTTTGTGAAAACAGATCCATAGCACTCCATTCAAAATAACGATTAGGGTGTATGGATCATGTAGCAGCTTACAGTTTTTTCATAAAAAATAACTCTAAGGAAAGATATCGGCCCTAGACGTCATCTTCAGCCTTTCCACTTTTACTAACATTTTTCGTCAACTAAATTCATTATCATCATTTTTGAATGTATCCAAACGACTAAAAATTGCCCAAAATTATCATTTCTCGTTCATTTGAGGGAAGGGGCTGCGACGATCCAAAGAAAAAACGGCAGTAATGAATGAAAATGGGTTCATTTCTTGTTTCAATGTCAAAATAATGTATACAAATTTCCATTTTACGACGGGAAAACACAAAGTCGGTGCGACAGGGCCTCTCCCATGAATGGTTACTGTCTAAAAACTACTGCAAGGCTTCAATTCATCATAAACCGTTGGGGAATTTAATGAGGCTGATCCAAAATGTCGTTTATTTTGCATATTGAAAATAAATAACTCATTATTAAAATCGAAGTTATAATTTCAGAAACGAAACGTAATGCTAGTGGTTAACAATAGAATATGCTTGTTCAATTCATATATCTACTTAGCAGAAGAGATTGCGAAATTCCACAATTTTTATGCGCCATATCAAGTAGCAACTACTCAGAATAAAGTAAATACTTATACTCGTTATTTCGAATAATTTCTTGGACTTCAGATTTTTGCAATTAACAGCGGAAAAAAATCATTTGAAATATATAACTCGAATACTCGACAGATTTCGAGAGGTCTTAACAAATTCATGAATGATCGATTCAAAGAATTTTACAGGTCCAGATCCTCCTGAATGGCGTCAATGGGCATCTGTGGCTTATTTCAAAAACAAATTGTATTATTTGGGTGGATATACGAATCGAGTTGATGTAAGAAGGTCGAATGAAAGTCGATGAAATAATTTATTCAGGTTATAATAGATAGAAAATGGCACACAGGACCTGCATTTCCTTTGTCAATTAACGAAGCTCAAACAATGACATGCGATGAAATTTTATACGGTCACATTATAGCGTATTCATTATTGTAATTATAGATATTCAGTTATTGATGATAGAAAGATATATCGACTATCAGACGATGAACGGGAATGGATTGAAGTAGGAGAGATTCCAGAAATACGAGTTTCATTCGGAGTTGCATCGCTAAATGGAAAGATTTACATAGCTGGAGGATGGAAGTCGTTAATTTTGTATGATAAATAATGTAGCATTATATATTTAGTCGTGAAGTATTCAAATCCTGTCTGTGTTTCGACCCCTCAGCTTCAGTTGGCAGTCGAATTTCTCGAATCGCTGATATGAATTATAAAAGATACGATCATTCTCTTGTTGTCGCTAACGGGAAATTGTATGCAATCGGAGGGTGAGCTGAGATTTTGCATATTTTATACGAAATATTTGCTAACTTTAGATATCAAGAATTTCCATGCGAAAACTATTGTAATTCAATCGAGGAATACGATCCACAAGCGAAAAACTGGCGTAAAGTCGGAAAAACGAACATAAAATAAAGCTTAATTATAATAATCTCAGATTTCATATAGAACTTTATTCAATAAATGTGAAAGAATCTAATTTCAATGCACATGATACAGACAACTCTCGAAGACATTCAGAAGTGATGAGGGAGGGATAATTTTACATACGACTATCTTATGAAAAAGTAATCTGCACATATAAATGAGATTCATTTGCACTGTCCAACGGGAAAGATATCCATCAATTTATAATTGTCAAAATGTGAGTTGAGGTTATAATTATATTGAAAATTTTCAAATAAACATCGAAATTATAAGTTTTCAAACATTAAATTTTTCTATGAAATCACCATTTTATAAAATTAGGTTGATCACAATTTTCTTAAATAATTCAAATTTGACTTTATTCTAAATTCACATATAGGGCTGCAAAGTTTTTTTTTAATATAATTGATGACGCGACATGATTTGAAATCGTCTCATTTCATTTTGAAATACGCGACACAACTCGTGTCGTGTCAAAAATTTGCAACCCTGTCGTCATGTGCCTGAAAACGAACATCAATTGGTATTTCCATTTTTCAATCTTGCAAATTAATCGATTTATTAGTTTCAATAATCGTGATAAATAAAAATCGAAAACTTTTCAAGAGGTCAATCTATTTATCATAAAATAACATATCTTTGCAATTCAAATTCTAGAAGATGGGAGAGAACGGATGTTGAAAAATCGGCATAACGAGGGATTCACAATTGAATACAATCAAATTACTCGAAGATTTTTCCGCTTAAAAATGGGGAGTTCCGCGCATAATCCGCGCTACTGCCACTTTCCTCCCATATTCCGCTTTTATTCCTCGGCGGCGCCGCGCGGAGCCGCCGAGGAATAAGAGCGACGCAAGAGCGGACTTAAGCGCGGAATCTTTTTTCCTAGGAAGCTCTAAATTTTATTCAAAATAAAAATAGTTCATTTATTAGGTCGAAATAAGTACATTGAGTTGCGTGTTCCAATTGGTAAAGATATAATTGGGATTCAAGTCAGCTAATTCTAAACCTTTTATTTGAATTAAATATACCGTTTAATTGATTTAGTTTTTTTGTGTTATGAAGTCCAAGGTTGATGGTGGATCAGAGGAGAATGAAGACAATGAAATTTTTTACTTATTGAAACTGCAGACACATGAAAAACGTTCTAGTTAGCATTACAAATGCCAAGCTATCGATTGCTTTTACTTCAACTAACTGGCGTCGTTTGGAAAAATTATCCATTTGCCCTTTTACTGAGCATTTCCTGTTTATGCCGTTATGCTATACTTATGTATTACAAAGTTTTAATCAATGTTTTAAATTCAGAAAAAAATGGTAAAGGCTCCTGTAAATTTGATTCTAGAGAATGTCTATGAAATACCTAGTTTT
Organism: Diploscapter coronatus; assembly: GCA_964036155.1. NCBI lineage: Eukaryota > Metazoa > Nematoda > Chromadorea > Rhabditida > Rhabditidae > Diploscapter > Diploscapter coronatus. Next base: position 82,295,657 of record OZ038422.1, on the reverse strand, counting down.
TAGTATATTTTTGAAGTCTAAACGAATTTTTGAGTTATGTTTTTATCAAATCTTCTCATCAATCATAAATAATCAACACTTTTCTGCTAGACCAAACAGAGGAATTAGAATTTTGTGATTTTCCAAATTCGAAAATAAAATAATTGGTGAAAGTAAAATCTTATTAGAAGGAATGATGATGACATTTTGGTTAGTAAACGTCTATGTTTTTGTTGATGAAACTGAATTGAATAAAATTCTCCGATTTTCAAACGGATTGTTGAAAGTGAAATAAATAAGGCTTCTTAAAAGAATAAATCACCAAACATCGTGGAATGTACCCACACAAAATTACAAGTAGAATCAGGTTGAAACAAGTAAGAAAATTGGGCCTGAAAAAGGAGGAGCAAAATCTGATCATGAAAATTTGGCAAAAAAAACTATTTTTACTTAAAGTTGACTTACTCGCTAAATGACAATTTAGAAAGTAGTTTCTTTTCAAAAATAGGAAAATTTTCCTTCATGATCAAAATTTAAATAATTTTATCAGTCCAAACGAGTATGCCTAATCTTATCATCATTTTGCCAGTTTTTACAAAGGAATTATCATCTATCATCATTTTTTGATAATTAGATGTTTGATAGCAATTGGACTTGTATATATCCATTTGCATGCATCCGAATTGCAGAATTGTCTGTTCCCACTCTGCCCACTCAGTCGCTCAGAGCTGTGCCATTGCAAGGATCTGTTCGCACACCTTCTTGTAGAGGAACGCATTCCCGTTGAGACGCTTGCGACGAATACCCACCTCAAACATAATCTTGAGATTTAAAGAAAAAGCTTTCTCAAAGTTCGACCCGTAGAAAAAATAATATGCCATATCGAGAGAGGAAAAGGACATGTCTTCTTTTTCTCTCGAAAAGACACGCTATTATTTCTGTGTCGAGTTTTGAGAATTTTGAAGAAAATGCAAGTATTAGCTTGCCATAAGTTAGTACGCTCTTGACAAAATGTGAAAAATAATGAAATATCTAAAGATTGATATCGTGCTCGACGTTAGTATTCAGCGCCGAATACTAAACGGCAAACCCGATAATATTGTATTCGAAGATAAAATAATTTTTAAGTAGTAAAAAAGTAAAAATATCGAAAAATGCTCTGACCTTTCCCAGCGTTTCGAGAATGACGACCTCCAGCTCGACAGTCATCGACCCGCCTGCAGTGTCTTTTTGCCACGCGGAGATCTTCCATCTAAAAATCAATTTATTAGACAATTTTTCTCTGCAATTTGAAAAATTCACCAAATGCTTATACTTATCAGCATTATTTTCTTCATAGAAACGCGGCAAACATTCCGAAGTAGCAAAGGTAAATTTTTAGAAACCATTGTTTTTTCTTCTAATGTTAACTTTACTACCAAATTATTAATGCTTCGGAGAGGAAATTGTTTCGGAACAATAGTAAATTCATTTCTAAAGATTATCTGAAAATGTGGAAACAAACCCGCTGGCTTCATATTTCATGTTCTGCTGCATGAAGACGGTGACGAGCGCGTTGCGCACTTTGTCCGGATTGTCGGACGACGTCACTGAGATGTTGACCATGTTCTGCAACACATACCTCATCAACTCATCAATTTTCAGCTGGTTCCAAAATTTCCCTAATTCATTATTCTCTCACTTTAGATAAGGCGTATTGTAGAGTGAGATGAATAAAAACGCGAAAAAACAATACATTCCACACTACAAGGATGATGATAATCTAGCCACGAACCTGAACCGATCGGATGATTTGCGGCGAGTCATTGTTGCGCACCTTCCGAGGCGTCAACATATTGATCATTTTGCCCGCCTTCCTCTCCAACGAGGTGAAGACCTGAAATAATTCGAATAAGCTTAAATAAATTGCATAATAAGATGGAAAACAAAATGATGATTAATGATAGCCAAATTCGGAAGAATGCATAACATTATAGAAAATATTTGGTTGGCTTACCCTTGTTCGGAATTTGGATGTCTTTGTCGCGGACCTCGGAGTGTGGCGACTTCCGTTGTCACTACTATTGGCACCGCTCGCAGGGGAATCGATGGGGGAATTGTGGGACTTGATCGAGGGAGGCGTGGTCAGGCCGATCGGACGGGAACACGATCGATCCGTCGAGCGGGGTCTGCAAGATCGTTCATTTGAAAAAAAAGAACAAATTTCATAATCTTTTTTTCCATATAAAAAAACCATGTGAAAAGTTGATTATTTCTTGCTTTACGAGAAATAATTTAATATTTTTGCCCCGTAAAAAAAAAAACATAAAAAAAATTATTCAACCTTGCAATGGGTCGCCGGTCCGAGCTGTCCGTATTGATGTTGCCCCTGTAAGCGGGTCGTTGCGGTGTCTGATAGATGTAACGACGAGCCACGTCATCTGAAAGAAGAAATCGAGCTTTTCCCTTCATTTGACCTCCTGTATATTATTATACACTGCCGAAACACCGATACTGCCTGTAAAAAGACACCGGCTCTTTTTTTCTTATTTCCCCCTTGACTATACTCCCTCATTCTGAAATCCGGCGTTTGATACAGACGGTGTCGGTGTATAATATAACAAGTCCAATCTCTTCAAACCGTTCATACCCGTGATCCGAACCGGCCCTCTGCCAGCCGCCCTGTCCCTGTTGGAGGTCGTGCCGCCCGCATTCTTCTGCTGATTCTCCTTATCGCTCGATTCGTAGCCCAGGTTGCTCTAAAAATTACCACCTTTTTAAATCCTGAAAACATTGAAGAGAAGAACTAAAATCTCTTGAAATTCCGCATTTGTTATGAACGAGTGGTTCTTCCTCGTCCACTTTTCTGATTCATAGAAAACATGTTTTCCACTTCATTAAACAATGAAGTTTAAAACACATAATGCTTGCCTGTGGCTTGGTGACGGCCCTGTGATTGTGATTGTGCTGTGCCGTTGCATACAGAGACTCGAATTTGTGCTCTCTGTCTCTGCTGTCTCGGTCGCTCAGCGTCCCTTGCGGAGTGGAAGGAGTTGATGCAGAGACGTTTGCCTGTCGATCGAACAGAATCCGCTGCTGGGGAGATCTGCCTGTGAACGCAGAGGGCATGTGCAGCATTTCGTTCACGGCGCGGGCGTACGAATTCTTCTGCAAAGAACTTTTCAGAAATGGTCTTTTTGGAGGAAAATGAGTAAATTCATGCAAGTGGTAAATACTGACGGAATGACGGACCCCCGTATCTCTGACCATTTCTTCCACTCTAAACCGCATTCAATTCTCTAATTATAGGGTTCTTGTCAACCCGTCATTTACCAATTTGTCGTCCAAGTTCAAACAGATTTCAACAAATAATTTCGGGATTGGTCAAATTCTCTAAAATCCCACCTTGTCCCGATCCGGCGACAGAGCCTTCGAAATTCTCATTTTCTGTTCAAACTCGTCCGTGAAGCTAGAGCCGCTTTCATCCGATTGGCTGCTGAAAACTCTTATCTTTTGAAAGAAAGAAGAATAATTTGCCAACATTTGCTTCCTCTCGTCCCCTGCAGCGATGTGTCTGTCCGGCTTGAAATGCATATTCTCCTTGTAGGCTTCCTCGTCATCGTCATCCGAGAGACCAGATCTGTCCAGGTTGTTTTCCAACGAGTTGTGAATGGTAGGGGAGGAGATCACGTTTGAGCCCGTCTGAAATATAAATTCTAGCATTTCTTCATTCTGGCAAAGTGATACTTAGTTTTTGTAAAAGTGAATAATAAAGGAAAAAATCACACATGCATTTTTGAACCAGCATTATTGAACTTCAGTTTTTCATAAACTATCGTTAAAAAAATTAGGAAAAAAACAAATGAATGCGAACATAGAGTATAGAAAGTCGATCTTACGATGACCCTGAAACTTGTAAAATCGAAAACAAAAACGTACCTGATTATTGACGAGTCTGGGCGGTGGGAGGGCGAATTTTTCGCCTCTGGCCTTGAGCTGCAACAGCAGATGATAAGTGGCCGTGAGGTAGTCGAATCGCCACTCCTTGATTTTCCCGACCATCGTCCCCAGCTGCGTGCCGTAGTGGTACGCCATCTCGCGGGCAACGTCTTCATCGACCAGATTCTTCTGCAAAATAGGCCTATTCTTTTTCGAAGTTTCATGAAACGAGGAAATGGAATACGAATTTTCATTCCAACTTACGTCATAAATGGTCTGCCATTTGAGAGCGGCCTGATAGGTCGAGTTGAGCCACGGATGGCGCAGCAGCTCATTTACAGTGATCCGCCTCTCCGGATCAACCTGGACAGAAAATCTAATAAAATGGAGAAAAGTTACAATTTCCTAGGCTTCAATATTTGTCGAGTTTGAAATTCGTTCAGGAAATAATCTGATCTTAATTTCGAATTCGTTTCCTTAATCTCACACCTGAAGCATTCTCTTGAGGAGTTCCTTGCTGGAATTGGTGAGGAAATCCGGCTCGTAGTATCTGCCGTTGGAGATTTTCCTGTAGAGCAGCTGCATGTTGTCGTCCTCGAAAGGAAGAGCACCGCAGAGCAGAGCGTAGAGAAGGACGCCCATAGACCAGACATCGGCTCGATTGCCCAAGTATTGCTGGCCCTAAACGTTTTTTATTTACCTTTTCTAAAGAGTGAGAATAGGGGTGTCAAAATCAAATTTTTGATGTGCGTTTAACGCAGTATTCATTCAACTTTTCGTGTGCGTTCTGTGTTAGCGTTAGTTAATAACGCATTATCTTTGTACACTCCTGAATGGAAAGCTTCCGTAACTTCCAGCTTCCCGCATTTTCTCGGAAGGTAATAAAGCAAGTTTACATGGCATCTTTCAGATAAAAACAATACATTTGAACAAAACAACAAGACAAGTTCTAACCAGAATGAGTTCCGGCGCAGCGTATGCAGGAGAGCCGCAACACGTGTCGAGTGGCTTATTGTTGACGAGTCCAGGCCCACCTGGCCGCGCACACAGACCGAAGTCGATCAGCTTCAGCTTCAGCTCTTCCGTCAGCAGCAGGTTTTCCTCAAATTTTTCTCTTCTTAAAAAACAAGCATTTCTTCGAGTATTTTTTCTCAGAATTCATTCTGTGAGTGATAATTCTTCGACAAATAGCAAACTCATTCAATTTCGAAATTATTTCAATCTAGGCCTAGGCAGCGCTTAAGCCAAATACTCCGTGCGGACCCCCTTCTAGGCCAAAATGTCACTACGGACCCAGCTGAGTATCAATTTTCTATAGGGAAATTTCGTTTTGTGGACCCTCCTCTCCCCTTTAACTTTTGACTCTTTCTGAAAGTCTTCCTAGATCTGTTTCAATCTCACCGGTTTGAGATCCCGATGAGCATATCCGAGTGAGTGGACATAGGCGATGGCCTGGACGAGCTGTCGGAAGAAGTGCCTGGCCTCGGCTTCGGGCAGTCGTTCCTTCCGCACGATGTAGTCGAACATCTCTCCGCCAGAGCAGTACTCAAATAAATATCATTGCTCAACATCCAGATTATTTGACGCTTCAGTTTTGAGCAAACAATTCATCCACTTGTATCAATGGAATTTTCAAACAGCAAAAGTACATTTTTTAATACTGACAGCATGACAGTGTGTAGCAGTGGCGAATGAAATGCTCCATTTTTCATGCATTCATACGAAAATACCCACCTCCATGATTATGAAGAATTTTTCCGTGGTCTCGATGTACTGATACAATTGGCATATGTTCTGAAAAAGCGTATTGCTTTCACTACTTCGAGAATTGTGCTGTCAACCTGATGAGAGAGCGTCCGGAGCGCGTCCATTTCTGTCTTCACTCTGGGAAGGTCATTCTGAAAACGAAGGATATGGTTTTCTTCCAAAAGCTCTATTTTCACCCCGATTTTCTTCTTGTCGATGATTTTGATGGCGACATACTGACCGGTGAGTAGGTGGGTCGCTAACTTCACTTTCCCAAATCCTGCAAATTGATGAAACTAAGGGGGAACGGATGAAAATGCACCGACCTCCAGAGCCGAGTTCGTCGTGCAGGACGTAGAGCCCGTTGAGTGCTCTATAGCCCTCCTTGCCTGTATCTGGCATTGCGAGTAGAAGACCGAAGTGCGGCATGAAAAAAATCAAATTAAAAACAACTTTAACAAGTCATAAAACGAGCGAAAATCGATAGTTTTCATGCTCAGAACTTCAAATGCTTGTTCTGGGGTTTTGCCTAGAATGTGGTAATGAATCTCTGAAGCTCCTAGTCATAGGTGTACGTGGGCGACTAGAAGTTACTGAGATTGCGAGTTGTGGAGAGACACGATTCCCAGTCCTCTGCCAAAACACCTAGGGTCTGTTTAGTGGACGAGCCGATGAACCGAACACTCAATTTCCCCGCTCCAAAGTAAAAGAGGATGAGTTTCCCAAAACCCAGGGACGGACTTCTAAAAAAAAAAACCTGTACCCGCGGATCACTATTTTTGTGGGGTGGGCGCGGGTTCAAAAATTAGGCAAACTTGAGAAAGTTGCCCAAGAAGAAATTTTAGACCTTCCAAATGCACAAGTTTGGGACTACCCGATGGGAATTGTGTACCATTTATATATATGCTTTTCCTTAGTCAAATTCACCACAACTATATAAACATGAGATAGTAAACAATCAAAAACGAAAAAGAAAACGGGAAAAATGAGGGAAAATCGAAGAAATTCAAAGCGAATGCAATTTGCCGGGCATTGCGATTAGTCCGCATTTTCCGCTTTCGAAACGAGCTATTTCAACTCTTCTTCGATTTCCTTCAATCTCTTTCTCGTTTTATGCTAATGTGCTAATTTTCTCGACTTTAGATGGCCTCTGGACTGAAGTTGAACCCGCACATCGCCAAGGAGCTGCCCAGTGGCCAGGTGCAATGCCTTGTTTGCAATACCCAGGTTAGGTTTTCATCAAAATGTCACTTTTCAAAATATATATTTCGTTTTAATTTTCTTTCTAGAATATCTTGGAATTTTTGATAAAAAAATGGCCATATTTCTGATTACCCAATATTCCAAATCCTCCAGGTAAAACCGACAGTCTGGACAGCGCACATGAACGGCAGGAAGCATCGCGATGCGATCGAGAAACTCAAACAGTCGCTAGCTGCTCCGAAGAGACAGGCAGCACCTGGCAATGTCAAGGAACCACCTGCTAAAAAGGCTAAAGGTAGAATTATTGTCGATTTTTGAGGCGTTTTTTGTTACACGGCTTCACAACTCTAATCCTCTATAAGGACCCAGCATTTATCCTTAACTCTACGCAGAGAAAAGGACCTTTCTTTTTTCGGCTGCGAGTACTTTGTTCCCACGAGTGAGTACTTTGTTACCAAGAGTGAGTACATTGTTCCCAAAGATTTGCAATGAGCACATTGTTACCAAGAGTGAGTACTTTGTTACCAAAAGTGAGTACTTTGTTCCCAAAGCAGAAATAGTGTAGGATAAGAAGAAAAAAGGGGAGAAATAGCGTTTGGTAACAAAGTACTCACTCTTGGGAACAAAGTACTCACTTTTCTTCTACTCTTTGGGAACAAAGTACTCACTCGTGGTAACAAAGTACTCGCAGCCTCTTTTTTCGTCTTCTTTCACTAGTTTTACCCCCATTACTTTTTCCAAAGAATAGGGCCTGTCAGGTCGTGGTTAATTTTTTTGCAATTATCTTCAGCTTCAATCAAAAATTATCGAATTGGAAATTCTCAAACTTTCAAAGTTACTGTTTTTATTTCAGAAGAAGGTTCAGCCTCTTCTGACTCGAAGAAAGGCGATTCCCAGCTGCCTGCAGACTTCTTCGACTCGGCTACCAACACCAACAACATCGAGAAGACGCCTTGGCAGCAGGAAAAGGAAGAAAAAGTGAGCATTTTCGAGAATTTGTTCGAAAATAATACAAATTTCCAGGAGCAGATAATCACAGCCGGCAAAAATCTGATCGAGGGTGTGCCGCATGGATTCTTCGATGATCGGCGAAAGGATCTCAAGGTACGATTTTCAAAGTTTTTGTTTTCATTTTTATGATCCATTTGCGGAAGGAGAAAGAAAGGCTAGAGAAATAGAAACGGGACATTGGGAAATAGGTTAGTGGTTTTCTTTCATGCTTTTCGGTTATTGGTAATCTTGGAAAACAAGAATTACGAGTTGAAAATACCTAATGATTTACTGATTCATCAATCAATCGGGAAAATCTCCGATTGACCATACTTTTCCCGTTGGATCAAGCAAGGACTCAAGAATGAGAGATAGAGTTTGAGCGGGAAAAAGCATACAAAAGTTAAATCAAATAGTCGGCAAAAAATAAAATACAAAATAAAAGTGTGCCTGTTGGCACTGTCCAAGTGCACGGTGTCTGGGAGATATTTCTTTTCCTAATTAGTTACGCGCTAAATCTAGCTCAATAGTTTTTTTTTTATAGTTTTTTTTCCCAAATTTGAAATTTATGAACAAGAAGGCTGAATTATGTTTCTTTAGTGGTTTATTAGGTCGCCTGACTGATGAGTGGGTGAGGAGTAGTTGCCTGGAGGAAAGATGTGTCATGCCTCGATCGTCTCCATTTCCATCGCCCTCCCTAGGTCTATCTGAGTGGTTTCGGTTCTCTCTTCTTGTTCACTGGTTTTCGAGTGTGTTGGGCGATCATCTTGTTGAATTTCAGCTTCTGCAATTCCGATTTGCATCAAGTGTCAGAAGAATCGCAACTTTTTTGACTGACATAATTTTATCTGAATTCGAAAACTCCGAATTTAAATATTTTCACAAAACCTAGTCAAACCCAGAGTCAGAACGAAAAAAAGTATAGAGGAAGAGATTCGCAGACATTTGTCTATAGAAAACTGAGACATAAAGATAGTCAATCAACGAAATTTTTAGGACAAGTTGATCCTCAAGACGAATAAAAATGTGGCTTAGGCCCTGACTAGGTCTATTTTTTCTATTATCTAATGATGATGCTTTCACCAACCCTCTTGCCCGTTTTCTCCTGCTTGCTGATGGACACCGTGCTCGCCACCATCGATTCGCTCTTCTTCTTCTTCTTCTGAAATCCGCCGCGTCCTTTTCCGTCGAAGTGACCGTTCCCGCGATTATTTGCCTGCTCCTGAAAAATTCGAATCAGACATCAAAGCGAATAAACAAAAGAAATATTTATGCCAATTCCACCTCTTCATCTTCTTCCAACAAAATTCCATTTCTTCATCAGCATTTAACTATTATTTCGATTGGAATGTGAAGATATGAAAATGGCAAGGATTTATCGTCATTTTATGCGTTTGCTTTGACACCTTCTTCGAATTTCCCAAAAACTGGCTAATTAGTCTAGGAACGATTGCTTCATGGTAAATAGGCGATAATAATTTATTCGGTCTCGAATTCTCATGAGGAGCATAAGAGAATCAACTTTAATTTAATCTTATGCTTCTTTTAGATTTAGATTTCATATATGCGTCCCCTCTTTTCAATATTATGAAAGGAAAAAGGCGGAAAAAGATGCTAGATAAAAACGAAATTTCATTGTCTCTATTCATCTCTTCAGAAAGTCAGTAAAAAGTAACTAATGCCAGAGTACTCGCATTGCCTTTATTCTGTTTGAATAGAGGGATCGCAAATTTGTCGAAAAACCTACGACTTCGGGGCTTTTGATGTTGAATATGCGCTCGAGGATTTTGACCACGTCTGACATCGTCGGACGATCGTTCGGGCTCCCTGCCCAGCACTTCTTCTGGAGTTGCAAAGATTGCATCATTGTCGATTGTGTTGTCTACGCAATTGACATACCACGACGAGTGCTTGCACATCGGGGTTGCACTCGAGCATCTCCATGCGATACCCCTTGCGCACTTCCTGATGCACCTCGGCCACAGTCATTCCTGGGTATGGTTCTGCTCCGTTGTTCCTGCAATTTGTTTAGTGGAATTGATTGATTTTAAAAGTTCACTATCTTCCTCCTTCATCTCATTTTAGTGTTGAAGCAAGAAATCTTCGTAGATAATTCAAAACAAATCCCTATATGCAGTGCAGTCACGGCTACTAGGAATGCTGACGAACCAAATTTCCCAGCAGAGGATTCCGAATGCGAACACATCCGTCTTGACTGTGTAGAGGCCGGAGTTTAGTGTTTCTGGGCTGATCCAGCGAATCGGTACGCGCTTGTTCAGGCTCATCTACAAATTCGATCTTGGAATTATTGCTTTGGTCCTTTTTCCTTTGGATTTTGGAAAGGCTCATGCTGATTTGGTTTTTGTATTGAAATTGTTCCGAAAAATGTTTTGAACTAGCCAAAAAATCATTTCTCCATACCTGGTAGCAGGTTCCATTGCGAGACAAACCGAAGTCTGCAATTTTGACGAGGTTGTTTCCGTAGAGGCAGTTGCGGGCTGCTAAAAGCTCATCTTCATTAGTCTTCTTCTTTGACCTGCATCAATCCACCTATGTCACGATGGAGGACTTCTTTCTTGTGAATGTACTCCAGTCCGAACGCGCTCTGGACCATCATTTCGTATTTGCCTTCATTCGTCTGTGGCTTCTTCTTCAGATACGAGTCTAAGCTGCCTTCAGCCTAAACTTGGTCAATTCATTAAAATGCGTCTAGATCTAGTATTATTAATGCGCAACAAACGGCTATTTGAGCATAGAGCGGCATACAGACTCCAGACGCTTTCGTTCATCCTTTCGAAGAAAAAAAATAGCGTTTAAAAAAGAGTTAGAGACATTCCTCTACGTACTCCAGCACCCGATAAACGCTTTTTTCTGCGTTACTAATGTTTTCATATTAGATGGGTTGAAAAGCTCACAAAGTTCACTACCTTCTAATATACTTGATGAAGATTGTGAACTTTCTAAACTGTTATTATTTCTGCTCTTCTCATATATCTTCTAATTGAAACCCTTTTTCTTATGGAGGACAGAAGTGTTGAGGTTTCTAGTTAATAGAAAATTTTGCTTTTCTTCTCCAGTTTTCACTAACCAGTTCCATGATTACCATGAGCGGTTCCTGTCCGGCGGACACTCCATAGCATTTGACGACATTCGGGTGGTCGAAGTTCCTGAGCAGTCGGGCCTCGTGCATCACTTCCTTGATCTGTTCCTTTGTCAGAGCCTCAATTTTGGCCTGCAACATGTTGATTCGTTAGACGGAGTTAGAGAGACGACAAGTTGGAATCTCTTTGCATGATATTTTAGGACATTCGAAAAGTAGTTACATCGTAGCATTATTATATGCGAAATGACATATGGTCTGATATAGAAAAAAAAACTTCGATCATGCTATTTCGTATACGACGATGCAACTACTTTTACAAATTGCTGATATTTCCTATTCTAACGTCAAGAGATTTCCAAATGAAGTGCAAGAAACGACTGACGAGTTTGACTGCAACAGGCACGACGCTCCCATCTGTGAGACGCAGTCGGCCAGAATGCACTTCTCCGAACGCGCCCTCGCCCAGCTTCTTGTCCAGTTCCACATTTTCGTGCCTTCGTTCCCAGAGTTGCTGCAAACTAAGCATTTTATTTTGTTGAATTCGGTTTTTTCGGGTTTAATTGCTACATCAATACTGATATTCATCGAACTTGTAGTCAAATTCTGACTTATTAGTTTAATTTACCTGCGTGATCGGATTGAGCAGAATAGCCATTGATACCTTCGTCACTGGTTCCTTCAAGTTGTTGAGTTATTTTGAAGGAATATTGTTCGGAATTGCGAACCAAGAGTGTACAAAGATAAAACTTTTGATTTGCGTTTACGTTTACGTTTAATGCCAAGGTTTTGTAGAATTTGCACGTGTTTCGAAAATTATCCCGAAAAGTGCGTTTGCATTAACATTAGTTAATAGCGCGTTATCTTTGCACACCCCTGCTGCGAATTGATTTCTGCTAATTTTGTCAAAATGAATACATCAATTCCAACTATGCTGACAGGCCATATAACTGCTATTGGAATTTCTTAGAATTCTCGATATTCCACCGTTTTGGCGGGAATTTTCGTAGTCTCATTCATTATCCATTTTGACGACTTGCCCTAGTGTTGATGTGATAATTGACGAGGTCTTTGACGGAGTTATGAGTGGACTTCTCGACGATGAATTTGCCGTCCTTTTCGCGGATGACGAAGTGCTTGATGCCTGACTCCTCGAGTTCCTCCCTCACCATAACCGATAGAATGAACATTCGAGGCTCGCCCACTTTCGGCTCTGAGGTCCGCACCAGGAAGTCGCCGTTTTTCTTCAACATAGTCTGAAAACAATGGCCATTCATTTTTATCATCATCGACGATTCGATGGTGGCACTGATACAAAACTGGTTTCATGCTGTTTTTAAATTGCAATGAAGACATTGTTCATGAGGATGAATTAGAGCGAGCTTAGCGCGACTTCATCTCTTCGCAACTAGACTGCGTATGTCACGATATCACGAATCTTCGTGAAGCTAATTTTTCTCCCTTTCCTCGTCGTACTTTCATGTCTTCCCTGGGCAGAAGTCCATGGTACCACTGTTCCTGACTGATAAGGACGGTCTGGTCGTGTGCCATGTCGAGCAGGTGGTTATTGATAGGAAGAAGTGGGAAGGGTTGGGACTATTCCGGTTGTTGCCGATTTCCAAACTCAATTCGAAGGTAATGACGACTGAGAGTGGATCGAAATAAATGGCATTTTGCAATGTCATCATTCAATTCAAATTTACAATTTATCTATTTTGTCTGCTAGCTTGGAGAAGAGAATGAACCGTTCTTGAGCTAATAAGTATTGATGCAAGCGAACTCGAAGGGAGTGTCGTCGACATATTGAGCTATGCGAAATACCAGCAGAGCAATTCTTTTCAGTGAAGCCGTATTTCGGGGGATGCACCAGATACATTCGTTCTTCTTGATCGGATTGAACTCGCTTTGCAAATAAAGGAGATGAACAGTGATGAAAAGTTTATCGTTGTGTTACAATTCTAGCGCTACAAATGATATAGGATGTTTTTTCCTCGAAGAAAGGAACCTCACGCTATTTTCTACTCTCAACGAGATAAGTTCTCATTGCCAGAAATTTGTAGCACTCGATGATTTCTCGAAAATATTAGTGGATTGAAACTAGCCGTGCATTGAAGACGTATTCGTTGATGGCAATCTTTATTAACTGGTGAGCGCGTTTGTTACTCTCAGCCAGGTCTAATCTCATCAAAGGGACCATCAAGTTGTCATTATTGATGCGCAAATGGATGAAAAAGAAAACTTTATTAGATTGAAATAGCGCAGAATATTGAAAATTTGATTAGCAATTTGGAATTTCGAAGATAAGGATTTTACCCTTTTAAATACGTTGGTTTCTTCTAAAAATTCCAACACAATTCGAAGAAAGCTATGACAGTTAAAATGAGGAGGGGAATAATCTTATGAGAGTTTTGATTCGAATCAAGTTATCTGGAACTTATTAAATGGGACAGGATTGCAACTATTTTCTAGAATTTATGCCCAAACCGCTTTCCATTTAATCATAGGTCTATACCCTGCCTGCGAGTGCGAGTTTTTATTTGTAAGTCGGAAAATGAATGAAAAATTTCAGGTGAAAGACACTCTGGAACGAAACGCTGTGCTGGATGAAGAGTTCGACAAGTTCATGCGAGAAGTCAATGAAGAACAATCAGAGGAACAGAGGAGGGCTGAAGAAGAGGCAGAGAGAGAAGCCAGGATGAGGGTAAGACTATTTAGCTATTTTTGATTTATCCAATATTTTGTTGATTTTTTAACAAGGAGAATGATTTTTTCGAGAAACGACCGTTGCGCACAAAAGCTATATCAGCTATGTCTTTGCGCACAAAATATGTATTTGAGACAGAACATGTAGTTTCATGAGAGATAATAAGGTTCATATAAGAAAATGATAGTGATAAGATTTAGGCTTGAGGAATGTAGGGGTAGGTAAAGGTAAGAGGATAGGGTCTAGATAGGAAGGGGGTAAACTGAATAAGATACCATTGAATACATGCTACTGAAATTTATTAGAATTCTGTTCAAAATCCAAAAGTCACTTGGTTCAAAGAAAGAAAATTTTAGTGCGCAACAACATACACCTGATTTTTTTCCAGCTTTTGTGACGCTGATTTTTAAAACAAATTTAACTGACAAGTGACGACAATATAATGGAGTCAAGTTTTGATTTCTGAAATTTGATTTTCTTCTAATAAATAATCATTTTTAGGAAATCGAACACATCGACGAGCAAATCGCTGAATGGCAGCGGCTAAACGAACTCGAAAAACTCAAAGAGCAACGAATTGCAGCGGTAAATTTTTTGCTTGCTTATCTTTTTTAATTATTTTCTTAAAAAAATGAGAATTTTAGGCCCGAGAAAAGAAGGAGAAGCAAAAGCAGGACGAAATGGACGTGGAAAACGAGGAGGAACTCGATGACGATTTTGACTTTTCCGACTGGAGGAAGAAGAAAATTCTCTGATTTGCGCGAAGAAAATAATTTATTTTATCAAATTTAAAACTGAAAATTACGGATAAATCTTTTTATAGACGATGTAAGTGTGCTCTTGTAGTCGGCGAGTTATCGTTGTGGCCATTAGAAATCGAGCTTCGAACGATTCTTCATCTAGCAATGTCCATTCACGAATTGTCTAGAAAGTATTCAACTTGTCGAATTTCAAATGTTTCTAAAAATTTATAGGACTTACCAATAGTACAGCAGAATCATGCGAAAAATTGATTCTTCCTATCCGATTCAACCGAAATCGTACTTGATTTGAAGCGACTTCACCCTCCTCTACGGTCATAAACCCTGAAACTTTGTCTTTGAATTTGCACTTTTTTACGCTCATTAAAAATAGCGTGACCATTAGAAAAACTGCTGGCTTTGTAGGTCAAGATAGATGTTCTTGCAAGATCTGACCAAACTTTAATCATATTCAGAAATTTGCTTGATTTTTCAAACAAAACTCACCATTACTCATAGCTGTAGTGAAGCCAGCGATAGTTTTATTATCGACTTCTTTGGCTGTGATGTAGCCGTTTTCACTGTGGATTTCGACGGGATCTCCATCGGGCTGCGATATGTCCCAAGCAAAAGCTCTTAATTTTCTTGCTCATTTTTGATTCTTTGATGAAGATCAAGTGACAATCTACATGGTATGATTCAAAATCTATCATCTATTTGCGCACAGTGGATGCTATTTATAAAAAAAAAACAAATAAAAATATTTGACTCACGTATAATTCAACGACGAAACATTCATAGCACTATCTCCAATCGTGATATCGATTTGTTCGCCGTAAGAAAATTTCGGGATCGTAGGGAAAAATGCCTGGAAAATGCATATATCTATAAAAAAGGGAGAAAGTCAAGCTACTTACCTTCCCACCAAATTCGCTCCTCCATCTGCCAACCATCCAGGCGACTTCTTTCAACCTTGGCGACATCAGGCGGACGTCGTACTCTCAAAAAATCTTTTGCTAAGTTCTTGAAAGGGGCAGATAGATATTGAAAAAATCATCTTTGTGATTCTTGATTTATTGTTCGATAAGCTGAAAGATATAAATTTCAAATAAAACACGAACTTCTAGGAATAGGTGATCCGCAATATTCGCAGGATCGTTGGCAATGCTTCATCACGACTTCATTCTCGAAACAAGCATTAGGGTTTCCGGCTAGCTGGAAATGCCTAGTGACTTTATATATTTCTTAATTAATCTTCTCGAAATTCCTTGAGTGAAAAATGATGAGGAAACTCACGAAATATCCGCAATTCATGTCGGTGTCTCTGCATTTGTCGGATTTTTTGGTATCCGAAAAGTCAACTCCAAAAATCAAAAACAACCCAATCACGACGATTATCGACGTCCTTTTGAAGATACGGAGATTTGGCATTTCTCGCACGAAGTGGGCGGATTATCCGAAATAAAACCACTTGTCAATCGGGGCAAATGACAATAGCTGATTAGCTGATAAGCCAAGACAAACTGATAACTGATAAGGGCTAAGCAAGTGGTCATGGAGAAGTGGGAGAAGTGATGGAGAAATCTGGACGGATAAGGGAAAGCTGGGAGAGGAATAGTGACGATAGTGGGAAATAGCGAGAGGAACACACGAAAACTGGACTGATGGCGCCAGAAAAGGGCGCGGTATCACGCATCTACTCTCGTGCGATCCTGTGCGTCTTACGTAATTAGAACAGGCGAACTTAGACACGCGTGTGGTAAAAGCTATCTCTAACATATATTTCCAATATTTTACTGTAAAGGTTACGATACGCCGCTAATTGGCATAGTAATCATATATGTTTCAAGATAAAGCTACTGCAACTTTAGACTAGATGGTTTTGGCGAAAAGTCAAGTGATGTTAGATGAAAAACTTGGCAACAATTTGTGCAAGTGTAAAGGCGATTTAAGGAAAATCTAAAACCAAAACTCAATCTCGAGAAAAAAAAAGATTTTTAATTGATAAACTTTATTTAAACTCGAACGAAAGAGTTGTTCATAATTCGAACGAAAACAACTAGGGAAACGGTATAACAGAACAATGAATTTTGAAGGAATTGAACAATTATTAGAATTATCATCTTAAAGGTCTTGTTCAACCCCGATTTAACTATCTTTTCTCGTTTTCAAAGCAACAATTGAATTGGCCTAATTTTTCAACTAAAAATTTAAAATCCTAAACAAATTTTTAAAAGCTACTGTAATTTTCTAACCAAACTGGAGGAAACTTTCATTGGAAAGAGAATTATTACTAATTGGCATGAGTCTTAAAAGAAAGGAAAATGTTACCCATTTTGATGAAGCCTTATTCTTTTGCGGGAGTGGATTCGAGCTAGGCAGCTTTCTTGTTTTCGGTCGATTCGTGTTTCACGGCACCCGGCTTTTCCTCTGAAAGAAGTTACAAATTAATTTTCTAAAGTTTTAGAAAAGTTATTCTATAAAAATCGCCTCCCCACAAATTCCATGAATTTGCAATTTCTTTAAAAAAATAGTAAGGCAGGCCCTCTCAACCTTCTCAAAATTAAAGTATTCGCGCATTTGTCAAGAAAAAACAATTTGTATTTTTTCTTTATCATTCGTACATTTCTTGCCGAATATGGTGGATTTGATTTTCTTGTAGGCATTTTTGACAAGGTCCTCTTGGGGCTCAGCATCGTCTTCATCCAGTCGGGACTTCTTCCAGTCTTTAGCCCTTTCTTTCTCATCCTTCACCTCTTCTGACTGCTCTGCTTTTTTCGGCGGCTCTGGCGCTGATCCTAAACGAAAGTTGATTTTTACATCGAATTTATAGCTGTAATTGAGCACGTCAATTCCCATAGAAGTGGACTAAATTAAAGCAGTTATTGTTAGAAGAAAATGTAAAATATCATAATCTGGAACACTAGAAAGGAAAGGTTGCTTTGGAAGTTAAAAAGAAAACGGCCAACTGCAACTATCAATTCGATGCAATAAGGCAAAACTAGAATTTCGTAGGCGCCAGAGCCATCGACTAGTCTATTTATTTTGAAGGAAAGAACGAACCTTTGTTGCTTTCATCGAGTCCCTTGATCGTGCCATTCTTCGGTTTCTCTGTCATCGCCCATTTCAACATCAAGTCTTTCTGCTCGGACGACAAGTATCTGAAAATTTCAATATTCATCTTAAGAAAAAACGAAATTTCCTACTTTGGCACGGCGACTTTGATATGGATGTACTGATCTCCGAATCCGGACGCACTTTGGTGTTTCACGCCTTTGCCCGACAGTCTGAATTTGTATCTTTAAAAACTGAATTTGATGAAATCGAACCTCATTTTGGTATGACTCGAAGTGCCTGGTGGAATGTGAATGTAGACGTCTTCGTTGATTCCGGGTACCTGAAATTTCACAAGTTGTGAACTTCCTTAGATTACCACTTTCACTAATGAAATTTTGCAAATATGCAATTCAGGGTTCTTGATTTATAAAAATACAGCAATCTTCAAATGTCTACCTGCACAGTTCCACCCAGCACAGCCTGTGCCATGGTGATCTCCACATCGCAGTGAATATCGTCCTTCTCGCGGCGGAATTTTGTCGATGGAGCCACGTTGAAAGTGATATAGAGCACTTGCTGGAAGAATTTTAAATTTATAATTTCAGCTTTGAAGTAACGATAATTACGACAAAAAATCAATCAATATTGAAACATGGAAAAGGAGTTCTACCTTTCCAATCCTGAATTGCACAGTCTCCTTATCATTTGTTCCGGCAGGAATTTTGAAGGAGACTTGTCGCCGTTGAATCGACTGGCCTTTGCCTTCACACTCGATACAGGGATTCTGCAATTGTCAATTCATCATTTCTCACCGCTGATAAATAATACAACCTTATTGTAGAATCCAGATCCCCTGCATCGTTGACAGCTTTGAGTGTAGAGAAATCCGCCTTGGATACGAGCTGTCGTGCTGCCCGTTCCGTTGCAGTATGGACAAGAAACCTGAAATAATCGCAATTACCAAAATCATCTAGAAATGGTTGTGAAAACTTTATGCTAGAATGAATATTTTATCATACAAAGTGATAAAATGAATCTTTTGCGATCTCCATCCACTTTTCAGAAGAGTGTGGGGGAAAGATAGGGAAAAAAGTAGCTGGCTCTCAGGAGTCCGGAAAAGGAGGACAATAGAATTGTGATGGGAAATCTCGGAAACCTGCCTTCTTATATCCCGGCTCCGTTCCACTGCCATCGCACTTTATGCAGTCCTCGATCATGTTGACGAACGTGCTTTTCTGGGCTCCTGAATTTCTCGCCTCTTTATATTTTCTCTCGAAAACTGCATGCCTCTAACAGCCTCTTCAAAGGAAATGTCCATGATGATTTCTTGTGCGGGCGCATAGCCGAATGAGCTGTCCGCGAACGAGTCCCAGCTGAAGCCGTTTTGGTTCTGAAAAGAGAAAATAATGAATTTTAAAAAATAAAGAATAAATTATACTGTCGCTTCAACCGTATCATAAATTTCGTAGATTTTGATAAGAACTAGACTCGTCCTTCAAACAATCTTTCAGCAAAAGTATTCAGAATAATTACCGGTCCGCCAAATCCGAAAGCTTTCCGGAAAATCTCGTTGACATCGATGTTTCCGGTGTAGTGCCAGCCTTGGCTGCCCGCCGCACCGCTCGGGCCACTTGCTGAGAAATTCATTCATATATATAATCTTCAGGTCTTCATGTGATATACGTTCAGTTAGCATTGATGTGAATGAGGCAATAGTTTGGAAACGAAATGCTAGTAAAACAGAATAGGTAAATAATTTTTAAAATTATAGTGGTGGAGATCCACTTCTATGAGTCCAGCTTTCATGATTCCAATAATTGCTTGAAAAATGATCTTACCAGCCCCACTGCCCATAGGATTAGCCCCGAAAGCATCGTACTGTTGTCGCTTGGTCTCGTCACTGAGTACCTCGTAGGCCTCGGAAATTTCCTGGAATTTCTCCTGCGCCTCTTTCGTCTTGTTCACATCGGGGTGATACTTTTTCGCCAACTGAAATTTTTTATTCATGATCTCTCAATCAGTTCTTTATTCTGAATATTTTATACCGATTTGCAAATATTTTCTTCTTTTAAAAATTTTAGAAATCTCATTCTTTCTGAGAATAATAAAAAGGAAAAAAAACCTACTTGAAAGTAAGCCTTTTTGATATCCTTAGCTGTAGAATTTTTGGCAACCCCTAGTGTTTTGTAGTAGTCATCTTTGCTTTTCCTCGAGGATGAGTGAAATTGCCGAGTTGATACTGAACAGTTGTTTTTTTTCAAGAAATCATACAAATTCAGTACTCCATTTTTCAATCTCTTGCCTCTTTCCCATAAGAGCTATTTTCATAGAGGAAAATATTTGAAGAAAATTTATTCCTGACAAGAGAATAATTTTTAATTGTGGTGAGCCCAAATAAGGGCTATAAAATCCAGTATAAAATTTTAGTAATGCCGAATTTTGCCCAGGTAAATTATAGCCTATCCGATGATTTTTGATAGGCTGATAAATAAAGATGGAATAAAGACTATAGAAACTCCCAATAAGGAAAATAGAGGTTCAGAATAAAAGTGCAAGTAAAGTTTCGTATTTTTCGTGTAAAACGTTCTGAATCAGCTGTGTTGCATATTTTGGATGTCAATCACAAAGACACGTGTCGGATTGCACGAAGTTGGCGAAAGCAACAGAACGAGTTACACTTGGGTCTCAGGTTTCATTGACAAATTGAAAGGGCTCTTAGGAAGTACAAAGGTTGGAAGAGCTGCTTCTTATAGGGTTAGAAACTGTTAGAGCGAGAAGGATACATATTTCTTTTTCTGAATGAAAAACCAAAGCTTCATAGAAAATTTGATTTGATCAAAATAATCTTTTGAATCATCTATAACATTTTAAAATTTAGAGGAATAAATAAATGTGACTTACAGCACGATCCAGCCGCAGTAGCCGTCAGACTCCCTGTGCTGCAATTGGGCAAATTGAGTGAGCATCTGAGCAGTCCGATGGGGGCAGCAGAGGCAGAGCTGCCTGCATTCAACTGACTGAATGGAGCTGCACCCGATGCACCCGATGTGACCAATCGACTGAGACGACGAGCAGCCAACAGTTTGCTACGGTGCATTCAAGTGCCTATCTAAAAACCAAGAAAATGATCAATTATCAAAAGTTATCATGATTTTGAATTAAAAAATGATAAAGCTTATCCCTACCAAAACCACTTCAGTAATCTCTTTGAAGAATTAGAAGTGATTTTGATAAGGGTCAAATGAAAATCTGAAAAATCTAACAAGTGAAAATATATAAAATCCGCTGAAACGGATATAATTCTGAAGAAATACTGAAGATAAAAAATAGACATCTTTATACGATAAGTTAAAACTCTGCGTGATAATTTTATATACAAAAGAGAAAAAGCATGATAAAAAGAACAAAAAATAATAAAAAAAAGAAGAGAAAATAGTCAGACCTGAACGAACACAGATAAGAGGAATCATCGAACTGATTTGTTCAAAGAAAAAGCAACAAGTTGTCATAAAATTTGGACTTTTCATAAAAAATTGAAAATCTCACCTAATGAAAAGGAATACAAAAGCAAAATCGCCTAGAATAAGTAGCTTTTCAATTCAATTATCAAAAGTCCTGATATGAGGTGAGTACTTCGCCCTTTTAGAACTTTGAATGTACATAAAAGGACGAAAATTTGCACTCTGATAAAAATGACGTGAATTTCAAGAATATGAAGAAATTTTCGTAATTTCCGAATTCCTGAATTCCACAGTAATCCAGTCTTAAAACATTAAGATAGGAAATAAAACTACCCTAGTGGTGAAATTTTTGTTGGCAGCAGAGGTGCTGATGGACCCGGCCCGACCCGACCCGACCCGGCCCGACCCGCATTTTTGCGGGTCGGGTCGGGCCGGGTCCGAGGAAATGGGTTTTTCAACGGGTCGGGTCGGGCCGGGTCCGAGATATTTGGACCCGCCAACAATGCACTTTTCCATATTTCTCAATTGGAAGTCTACTGCAAAAGTATGTGTCCAAATTGCATTTTTTTGTAAAATGAGCGTCTGCCGACGCTTTTTGAAATGCCACTGGACAACAATCGATGTGCTGATTTTTAAAACAGTACCGCGCATGTATGCTACTTTTTCGTCACAGGGCTGTTGCGGAAGTTCCGATTTCGATACCGATACCGGTCAAAAATGATCGGAATTTCGGTATTAGAAGTAGAACAATGGCCAATTTTCTGCAAATTTTTGAGCATGAAAATATCATTCTACCTTCAATTTTGCAACGAAATTCTAGCGTACCATTTGATATTTCTTTAAAATTTTCTTAACTCTCCAAAAATTAAAATAACTCTTCTACTAACATTTCAATAAGGAAATATATTAGAGATTATAAATGCAACTAGCAATTATATCTTTCGCTATTGTGTATAAAGAAAGTTCCAAGATAATTAGTTATTTATAGGGGAAATTTTATCCAATAAGCTGATTTTCCTATGAAAAAATTACTAGAGAAATGAGTTTTGTTCACCTTCGCCTGCGGCGGGCTAAATAATGAAGAAGGCATTCAAATAAAAATGATCGCTCTCCATTGAGAATATAAGACTTAAAATTTTGTTAGAATTATAATAAAGCATTAGCTGAGAATTTTTGGGCGTAGCCCTTTGATTTAGTTAAATTAAGAAAAACTTCCGGTTCCGATTCCGAATTTTTTAAAATTCGATTCCGCAACAGCCCTGATTGGTTCAATTATGACAATTGCAAGTGATTATTTAGAAAATAAAGTATTTAGTAAATACAGATATGACACATTTTTTTTATTTTCTGATAAATTTTGAAAATTTTCCCCTAAAAATTAACTATTGTTGGCGGGTCGGGTCGGGCCGGGTCGGGTCCGAGAAATTTTTTTTTCAGCGGGTCGGGTCGGGCCGGGTCCGGGGAATTTTTTTTCCAGCGGGTCGGGCCGGGTCGGGTCCGACACTAGGGGAGCGCGGTCGGGTCGGGTCGGGCCCATAAAGAAATATTTTCAGCGGGTCGGGTCGGGTCCAAAAAATCTGGACCCGCCAGCACCTCTGGTTGGCAGAAAATGGGCAAACCGTGCTGAAGTCGAATTTTTCACTCTTTCTATTTGGTCTTGTTTTTCCTGTTGCGCACCTTGAACACTTGTTCGATGCCCTGAAAATTGACATTTTAAAAATCAAGTCTTATTTTCTAGCTTAAAAATTAGAATAAAAGCCGTTTGGAAAATCTAATTTTATCAGAGGCCCGTTTATATCTTTGGTAGTGCCAATGTCAAGTAATTTTATGTGCACATTTCTTTACTCTTGTCAAACGTGTCCAAATTTTGAACGTAGAATCGTTTGAACATGACGAAATACTAAAACGATGTATTCGCCACAAAAATCTGATTTATTTTAACAAATGCTCACATTTTTGAAGCATTGGAAGTTGTAGTCGATGGTGCCCTGCTTCTCGTAGTTATGCTGTTTGATGACACAGACCAGGGCGAGGTGTTTGTTGATTTGACGGAGGAACAGGACCTGCAATGAAAAACATTGGGAGACTAATTATGCTAATTATATTACCTGATCCCCACGAAGTCGAATTTCAGCGAAGGATTGCTCGTCGAAGGGGTTCGGTTTGTCAGGGGTCACTCTGAAGTTATGGCAATTTGGATATTCATTTCAAACAACTTATAATTTTAAAAGAATGAGGGATTTTAAAACGTTCGAATGATTTAAAAGAGAAAGCTGGTAAAAGGAAAATTTCATTTAATTTTTAAAAGAATAAAAATATTCTTTATAACATTAATAACGCGGAAAAAAACAATTATTGAACCCAGCGCAGGGAAAAGTGGGCAGTCTATTCTTCTGGCCTTTCTTCCTTTCAAAAAGGAAAGTAAGGAATAAGCTCCGCTCACTTTGCTCTGCGCTGGGTCCAATAACTGCTTTTCCGCATCACTAATAAAGAGGAGAATTTACCCGTAAATTGTAGACAAATCGATGGTGATGTCGATCATGTCGCAGCAGATCTCGTAAGTGGGCATGTCGAGTGGAGTCGTGTCCGTCGCGATGTAGATCTTCGAGGCGATGTCGAACAGGAACGACTTATCCACACAAGAACCCTCAAAATCAAGCCAATTATTCAAGATTCTTAAAATCAATTATAATTTCAAAAAATGCGTCTTGATCAAAATAGTATTTTAAAAATCTTACCGCATTGAAGATATCGAGTAGTTTCTCGAGCGTGGGCAGAGGCTTGACGAGATTCTGCACGACCTTGGAGAAGGACTCGAATATGGAGTGGTCGTAGATCGAAGTCAAATGGTACGACACCATGATTTCGTCCATGCACTCTCGACCTCCGATCAGGGCCAGTTTTTCTTTTACCTAAAATGAAAATTACGCTATCTATTGACGATCATTAATCTATCGAAGTGCTTTTTGTTCTAAAGTATCACATTTCTTTATTTACGGCGTGGGACTAAAATACAAAAAAATCTATCAGCTTCATGCAAAGCAAGCTGAAATGCACCAATCAGTGCCCTGCTTCAAATAAGTCGCAAGAATATTGAGGTTATCATAAAATCGTTGCGCGAAATTCGTCCATTTGCTTAAAAATATTCAACAGACCTGATGGAAAATCTCGAACTTAGCATCTACGCGATTCTCCTCAGACAGCCCGTCGACTTTGTGGATGAAGACCTCGAATTTGATGTCCGGATTGATTCTGTAGGCCTTGACGAAGTACTCCGCCAGTTTCTCCACTGCGTTCTCGAAACGGTCCTGTGCATCGATTATGAACAGTAGGGCTCCTGGAAAATAGCTGCTTTTGAAAGGAACTAAATAAAATGGTTCTTGAATTCAACAATGAAGCTAGTGAAAAATCTAAATGTTGACACTTTATAATTTATTGAATTGAATTCAAGCGACTCCTAAGATCTTTACCGCATCTCTTGAATGTCTGCTTGGCATCGGTGGTTGCTTCGAAGACCTGCATTTGCCCTGGAAACTCGACCGTCTCGAAGTTGATGAACGAGGAGCGAACGTCTGAAATAACCAATTGCAAAAGTTCGTTTTTCACTCTAACCTTCGGTAGTGATCCTGGGCGTGCTTTCCACGAAGAGCGTCTCATTGGGGGACATTTTCTGGAACACCACTTTGCGGATCGACGTCTTGCCGCTTCTGGAAATTTATAAGTTTACAGAAAGTTTCGGCTTTGACTCCTTTCCTTCAACGAGTAAATACAATCACTCCAAAATTCGAAACGAGTAATTTCCTCGAAAACTCGACTTTCCATCTTGTTTTTTTCAGGTTTCGAGCGAAAATTGTTCATTTTTTGGAAAGAAAGCACTTGAATCTGAAAGAAATGGCAGAGAAAGGGGAAAAAAACCTCTTCAATCCGACGAGAATGATGGTGGGTTTCTCCTCGATGTCGTCGTCATCGCCCAGTCCATACGAGTAGTCATCCAGATCATCGTCATCCGCCATTCTTTTCCTCAACCAACTAAATAAAACAAATCTCGAAAGAAAACTATCTTCAAATGAAAAATGAAAAATCGAGCAGTCCCATGCTTTAGAATTGAAAGCAACGAAATTTATCGCATGAGTATGCGTAAAAACAGTACTCAAATATGATGCAATTCCGATAAAGGTTGTGTTTGAAACTTCAAGGGTACGTTAGGCACATAACCTCACAACAACAAATAAAGTGTTGAGAAAAATGGAATATTTATTTTCGAAAATCAATAAATTCAATCGATATTTGTTAGATTGAAGACAATTTTCAGTAAGTCGAAATGTTTGCGAAAACTACCCGTTGTAAAACACGATATGAGATCGGAATTATTAGCTATCCGCGAAAAGAACTTCCTCTTCATTTTAAGGTTTTTTAATTCACCGACAGCGTACAGGTACGAATCATTGGCGTTGTCGAACCGTCTGACTGTTTGTCAATCGAAGATTCTTCATAATTAGCTTTCTAAAAATTTAATCTACAGCAATTTTCAAAAACCCACATTTTCTGCTTACCTTATTCTTGCTCCTCTCCACATGTCCAATACTTCTATTCCGCACAAGAAGCCTTCCATTTTCCGCAACGGACAATTCTTTCTGATCATGAAACTTCGTGCCGGATTGGAACGAAATGTTGTTTCGTCTGGTCTAAAATGAATTTCATTTTCTTTCAAGGAAGACGTGTCTACTTACCCTTTTTGCAACTGAGGACGGTGCATGCAAATGCGTATTTTTATATCGATTATTCATGACGGGTTGGAGAGATTTCGAGCCGGGAGATACAGAATAATCACGGTAAACCTAAACATCCTGATTTTAAATTGCCTCTTTCAAAATTGTTACCGAATCTCCATTCAATTCGTTTTCTTCGAGTGGATTAGACGGTGCAGAGTTCATTTCCGCATCCATTTCAGCCGAATTGCCTTCCTGGTAAGCTCCTCCAGAACTGCCGCCCGCTGTTATACGCATAGTCACGCATTGTGAAGCTGTACTTCCTCAAATAAATGTCATCTTTTACCTTTCCCCTTAGTTATTCAACACTGCAAGTTTTCCTTATGACTTTTGGCTACCATATCCTAAGATTTGTCAAATTCTACACGAATGTATGATCTATGCACGCTATCACAAAAGCTTGCTTCTAATCGTTAGTAAAAATCTGTGCTCATGACAGCATTCAAAATGTTAAAGCACGAACCTATCTGTTAGCAAATTAGCGTAAAGTGCAAAAGGGTACCGCTTTGACAAGAAGCAGTCGTCAGTGGGAACGTTATGGTGGTTGTTGTAGTCGATGTGGAGGCTCTTGAATCAGACACGATTGAAGCAGATGGTTGTTTGAAGACACCTCGGGCAAGATAGACGGGATGTACTGCGGGAGGACAGCCTGCAATACGGACTGCAATTCACTAATTGACAATATTTAGTCTTCGTGCTTTTGAACCAAAGATAGTGCGAAGGGAAAGAAGCATGAGCTCATTGGGGGAATATCTAAGTTTGAAGATAAAGTAAGATGTTAGATTTTGCAAGGATAGGTGAGTTCTTCAACAAAAATTTTCGGTGTGATGATATCGAGCGGTAAATCGTAACCAAGTGGATTTAGTTATCTCAACCATCAAGGAAGATGCCATTTAAACTATTCTTAACTCTAGTGAAATTTTATACCACATTTAGAGTTAGAAGAGGAGTAATTCCCCATGAAATAAATATCTACTAACCAGTAGTAGATCTGGCCATTTTGCCGAAAATCGCCTTGATAGCGTGTCTTCCGTTGAATAGAATGTAGATCCAGGGGTTGAAACAGGAATTCAGATTTCCCAACAACATGCCGTAGGTGATTATGAATGGGTCTGGAATTTCATGCGTTATTTTGGGGAAAAGATTAAAGGCTTACTTAGGTAGTATGGGAATAGAGCCTGAATGAAGTTGAGCACGCAAAATGGCATCCATAGAAAGAAGTTACAGGTCACAATACAGGCTGTGAGACGGACTAAAAGATCAAATTTATTTTTTCCAAAAATGTTAGGTTTTTGTTGATAAATTTGATAAAGTGATCACTTTCTTCACAACTCATACCTGTCTGAACCCGTTTTCTATCAAATTCCGAGCTCTGCCTTCGAAATCCACACGAACGATTCCTCAGCCGATTGATGTAGTTTTTTGTCGTTTCACTGAACCTTGAATTTTTCGTTCATAAGAGGGGAGAATTGAAAATTGCTTACTTTCCCTCCGTTTCGAAAGTCGAAGGTTTCAGGAAATCCTTAGGTTTTGATGATGAAGCCCAAACTGCTCTGCAGACGCAGAAGTAGAAATCTGAAAAGTTTGAACTTCTATGTCATAGTTTGGCAAAATGGCAGTCCGTAAACCGCATGACATCATGACACAAGACATTGGGAAAAATATGCTTTACCTACCACCTACTACACTATTTTGTATATGTTCGTTTGTCTCGTTCATGACATCACGCTATTTTCAAATAACAAAAAGTCGATTTTCTTCAATGCTAAAGAAATGCAATGAAAAATTCTTACAAGTGGCAAAAATCGAGGGCAGCACCCAGGCGATGATGCTGAACTTCATGACGTAGAAACTCTTCGCGATGCTCGGAGTGATGCCGAAAATCGAGGTGCACATTCCGCGATTTCTAAAAGCTCCATTATTTTCCATTTTCAGTATTTTCCCGATGAAGGATTAACATTCATGCTTTCCATTGTCATTTTTACAATTCCAGGAGCCCCTGCCGAAACAAACACGTGTTGTTTCATAATTCCTGCACACATTTTCATCTATGCCGAGATGTTATTAGAAAAGGTCAAAGTACCCTCGAATAATTGCAAGTCTCGCGCTAATTTATGCCAAGTGTGGCATTCCTTATTATAAGCTTAAAACTGCTATTTTAGAATCAACATCACCATTCGTAAGGAATGCTCATCAAAAAGAAGCCGCGTAAAATTATAGATGTTTCAAATAATTGGAACTTTCTAAAAATAAACAAGAAAGTCTAACTTGTGCCAAACAAACAAATTGGGAATCGAAATGAGCAGGGCTGCCAACCAGGCGACTGCTGCCAACGCATTCGGTCGACGGTAGCGAGACGAACGGAAATTCGCCAGAGGACGGCAAATCGCCTGGAACAAGTGAATTATGGTTAACTAGATGAATGTCTCAACTCGAAATAATAGAAGTCATGTGATTACTTATTACGAAATTCATAGAAAAGACTAACGTTTCTTTCTTGAAATTTATCAGCTTTTTACCAAGACTAGAAAATTTTAGATTTAGATACCTGGTATCGATCAGCAGAAATGGCGACCAGCAGAAATGGACTGGCATACATCGGAAACATCTGCCCGTATCGCATCAATTTGCAGATCAAGTCGCTGCCGAAATATCGTGGAAAGGTTATCTTCAAATTGACTTGATTGTTAGCATTTTTGGAGAACTACTTACAAGGTTGGCAGCTTCAGTGCCAAGAGTGAGAAATGCGAAAAGCAAGTCTGCTGCGCAGGTATGGAGCAGCAATAACTGAAAATTTCAAATATTTTTTCCTTGTCATTAACTCGTATGCATGCTGAAGTTTGTGATAAAAATTATTTTACTGCTTCTTTTCCAGGAAAAGTACATACCACATGCGTCCGCTCTTTTCAAAATCGCAGGAAGAAGGAATGCATAATGACGCTAGACAACAGCAAATCGCGCTGTTTCTATTCATCGATTCCAACAAATGAACAGAAAAAAAATGCGAAGGAATCAGAAAGCCGGTACAGAGCAGTGGTGAGATCAGTTATAGCATCGATGCAATCAATTATACTCTACATCTTTTTCGACTGTTGCGTGACCGCGCTTGCACGAGACCCGATTCGCAAAGTGGCATAGTACCCTCGCTGCCTTTAGTCATTCTTTGAAAAGAGGGAGCGCAACTGCATACCTGAACCGGTGAAATCCGCCTTCGACAAATTCGGTTTCCTCTGACGATAACAAAAATAAGGAAGAAGTTGCCAAGAGCTGCCACTGTCATCACGACGATTTGCTGCATGGCCATTGTGAATGGATCGGGGGCTGATTGGCGTTGAGCTCGCCTGGAACCAATGGTCATTTTGAACAATGAAATGAGTGAATGTCACATTTGGTCATTATCTGACAAAAAGTAATTAACTACCTCATTTTCTGAACCTGCGTGAAATTACTCGTAGCGTTCAAACTGTCCATTGTGGATGTACTGCTATTCGATAAAATGTTCATCGCTCTGAAATTTTTAACGTTGAAATCTGAACTTATTGAACCCCTAAATTCATTTGAAATAACACACGTTTGTGTGAAAGTGGCATGTTGAGAGGGATTCTGTATCCCGTTCAACTCTACTTATATAGAAAATTTCCTCCGATTCTTCTAACCTACATGATGAAGATTAAGATTCGCATTTTTAAAGTTCATAAAAGTGAAAGTAGGCGTTCTTGTTGTTCATTATCTTTCAGGATAATAGAAATTATTCAAATTCTTCGAATTTGAAGAAATGCTCAAAATTTCCAAAACGGAAACAACAGAGATGACACTTTGGACGGAGTAGACGATGCGAAATTTGGAAGGCAAAAAATGAAGATGCTTGGAATAATGCAAAATATCAAATAGCAACGGGAATTGAAACTAATTAAACGAAAAACGAGTAGAACGAACAAATACGGAAAAATTAAGTATCCAAAACTCTTTCTTTACCTAAATTTTCTGCATCTTTCCATCTCTGACTTTCAAATTATCTCTCGATTTTCCGCTTCTTTAAACCACTCTTCCTCTCTAAAATAAATTCCCCTGAGGAGGCTATTTTGTTCAATGATTAGGTCTTTAAGAAACGTCTAGTTTCAGCCTAAAACTACCCAACTTTATGCGTGTTTTTTGTCATTTTGGCGTCGGCCTTCGCACACTATCAAATTCACTTATTTTCATCAAAATATATAAATTTCCAAAAGCTGAAAACAAAAAATATCCCAGGGATAATCAGTATTTACACGCTAAGAAACCAGATGAGCATGAAATTTTCAAAAGAATTCAGGCATATTTTGTGATGTCTGATTAGACAATTGAAATTTACATGGATATCGTGAGCTTTAACCCTATTAATCATGGGCATGATATGAAAGTTGTCCCTAGCCTGTTTCTGTCAAAAATCTATTTGCAAGGGCTGCACATTTACATCATTTGTAATAGCGCATAAATAATGACAGAAAAATGCGAGATAATTATGAATTTGCGATGGAAAAGCTCATCGAATATTACTAATTACAGGAGCCAAAATTAATGGCCATTTTTAGTTATATACGAGTCCAAATATCTACTGAGAAAAACTAAATGCACTTCTTTCGTCAATACAGTATTCAAGTTTTTCTTTGCGAAACATTTTAGTATGATACAAATTCAGCAGTAGATTCAAAGAACAACCAAAGCGATCAAAATGGACCTAATTTTCGCTGATAAAAATGTTGCCTGAAACAA
Organism: Diploscapter coronatus; assembly: GCA_964036155.1. NCBI lineage: Eukaryota > Metazoa > Nematoda > Chromadorea > Rhabditida > Rhabditidae > Diploscapter > Diploscapter coronatus. The sequence continues at coordinate 82,265,241 of OZ038422.1, read as the reverse complement.
CTCATAATGGAAAGTTAATGATGATGATGAGTACTAGAGGTAATCGTAGGACAAAACGCCCAAATAACGTGTTGAAATGTCAAAAGAATGTGATCTATAAATGGTAAGCGGAAGGCTCATTTCACACTATGTGTGAGATCAGAAAGAGATTATCGAAATCCCCATAAAGCTCATCGAGTTAATCCCTCGACTTTAGTCTACATTATCGATGAAAATTGTTAATATCAGCCTATTTACGACATTTTCCGGTACAAATATAGCTCATTGACATATTAGCCCTACTTAATGAACAACTAAATAAGCTTGTATAGTTGAATTCTTAAAATTCTAAATGCCACTGATTGAATACCGTATGTAGAATTTCAATGTACTAAGGATAAATCCCGTTCTAAAATTAAAATAACTTGTTCAATAGAATAGATGCTCATGATCGGGTACAATCAAGATTAGGATATCTTAGGCTGAAATAAGTGTTGCCATTATTCATTTTTTACCATTAACTGAAAATGGAGCCCGGATCGGATTACTGAATTTTTACAGATAACGAAAACAGATACACACATTTGCTTGAAATAGCGGATATAGTGAAGATATTTGAATCTTAGATGAAGCCATATAGGGATGCAAGTATGAAATGACCAAATTAGGAAGAAATAGTTTAGTTTGACACGAAAACTACAATTCTCGGATTTTCCAAAAATTCAATTTTGATTTAGATTTCCTAAAAACTGTTAGATAATCAAAGTTAGCTAATTTCATACCAAATTAAATATAATTAACCAGAAATAGTGTCGGCAAAGTATGCATGCCAATTTGTGAATTCCAAGAACTTATCGGATGCTCTAAAGGAGAAAGTATCATGGCGAAAATAGATCTTCTGGAAAAGATTCCATTTTTCGGATGCGCAGGGCTCCGATTTTGTTTTGATAGCGCGTCAATTATGCGAGCTCAGCAATTGAATATTGAGGCATTTGGTTTGCTTTTCGGGGGATATTTCGGGTCAGTCTTTTTCGGTTCATTTTTACTATGAATTCTGATTTAGTGATGTGTGATGCGAGAGTTCGGATGTTTCGGTAAATATGTCATGAAAATTTATAAAACTTATGATGTATCTAGGAATCACAAACTCCGCCCCTTTGCATGTTTCCCTTTTGCTCAAAAAGTTGCCATTAAAAGCCCAAAAATAGGAAAAGCAAGTCCCCTTGAAAGCTGGTATTCACGAAAGATCACTATTAGAATCGATGAACAACTCATAGAAATGGCTGTTCGCCAGAGGGTCTTGTCGGGAAGTGCGCACGGGCGTTTTATATCACGAAATCGTGTTCACTTCCCTGGTTGATTCTGGTGGCACTTTTCGACTAGAATTATTTGTATTTTTTTCTTCATGGATATATTAGATATATCGCATTTGATTATTTAGAGTAGAAAATTTTCGAAAATTATAAACAGTGCAAAACCATTTGCGATCCCTAGATATACCAAATTAATAGAAAACAAGCAAAAAATATTTTAAAAATGAGCAGATAATATTGTTTTCGCAGTTAGCAAAAATTGCAAAATTTCATGTTAAACTAAAATTATCGTGCTAGAATGTCATTCACAAATAAGGTTAATAGGAGATGAGCAAACATTATTTGTACGGCCGAAAACCGTGGATAAAGAGTTGTTTTCCTAAAATTTCATTACCGACAATTTAATCTATGACCCAATGAAACACTCATTTCGCGAGAATATCAAGTTTTTTTTATAGAGCTTATTCGCACATTTATTGCTTTTTAGTTTCCAACTAGAATACTTAATCGAAGAAGTTTTTAGTTAGTTGATTTCCCCCAAATTAAAATAAAATTTAGAGCTCAGACACAAGAAGTGAAATTTTCCGCAATAACATTCTCATCATAGAAGGGAAATTATCGTAGTTGCTAAGGAAATCGAACAATTTAATTTCTAAATCAAAAAGCTGCATTATTTCACCTGCGCGTGACCCCCGAAAATCTACTTATAAAACCGACAAGCCAAAAGGAATCTCGAGTAAAGAATAAGAATAAAATTTAACGAATATATTTCGCCGAATATTCTAGATCAGGCACACGTTTGCTCGATTTTATATTTGAATCCGCTAAAAAATGTTCGGCTTCAACTAAAAGTGAACTTTTAGACGGAAAATCCAGATTTAATTCAAAGTAATTAAGGCTATTTAAAAATTTTAATTACTGTCTCACGGATGTAAAAATTTAAAAATACGTGGAGATTTTCGAAGTGAGAAGAGCACCCTGAAAAATCTGAAATTGTTTCTGAGAAACTCATAACTTCAGATGGAAATATTTAGAGTCTTAGAGACTCGTACAAAACTAATGAAGGTCTACTTTGAGGTTGTGAATATATTCCAGATTTTAGTTTGATCAAGTTTAAATATAAATATGTTTTTTTGCATGAGGAAAATGAGACATCCATGATGAAGAGTTCAAAATATAGGCAATTCGCCTCGTGAAACTAGAGGCCCAGTTCCCAGTCTGAAAATGCCGAAATGTATATGTCTTGTCTTATGTCTAAGAAGGGGAATTTTCTCGTTAAAACTATGTTTTGATGTTCGAACTAGTAAATAGCTACACACACACATTTTTGGCGTAGTCCCTCCAAATGACTAATTAATTTAGCAAAACGCATAAATTCCATAGAGGAAGTCCTTTGCAATGCGGCAAAAATTCGAATCCATATTACAACGTGATAGTTCACAAATTTCAAAATTCGCGAACAAAATAATGATAAATTGGATTGCTCACTCACGTAATGATGAAATTGGATAGCTCACTAGGACGAGGAAGAAAGTCATATTTTATCGAAGAAAAGTACTACTTGTCGAAACTTGACACTCGCGATCGTTAAGATTAATTTTTAACAAATGTATTCTAAAAATAATGGCCATCTTTAATTTTTGTACATTGCACGGAAATCCTGCAAGGGACAATTAAAAGTAAACTCCCGGTTATCAATGAAATCGATCTAGTCGGTCGAATTTCTGCTAGCAGTTCGAGCAATTACCTACAGATTTATCTTCCCCTTAAGCGCGGAAATTCAGGCCTACGCAATGTAAAGAAGCACACACAAGAACTATGAATAATTAAAGAAAATTATGAACGTCATCGTAACACTCATGGCTCTCCCTCGCTCTCTATTCTATACAATAATTAGCATAAAGCTCGAATTTACTAAAATGTATGTATATTTTCTGTCGATCGAAGATCGAGAAATTTAGAATGCATATAGTAAATTATTGCCTCTGCAATTAAAATTTGCGCATAAATTATTTGCGAGTCTGACTATTGAAAGAAAACTTTCAGGCAAAAATTCAGAAAATAATTAAAAATTGAAAGTGTTCTTCGAAATCTTTTAGAGTTATCCCTAACTTATTTTGAACAGAGATATCTTTAGAAGATGTCGGTTTGGATAAAATCTAGGCAGATTTTCAGCCAGAATGAGAAATTGTAGGGGAGGGAGGATATCTAAATAAAAATTTTCCTATAAAAGATTGATATATAAGGAGACATACAGCGATTTTGGCAAGAATTTTTGGCTTAAGCGGATACACGCACGGGAAGTACGGCTTAAGCGCTGCTTAGACCTGACTCGGATATATTTTGTCAGAAAAGCACATAATAATGTTGAATAAATTCTAATTAACTGACTTAGAAAAAATGAACTTTCCAGGAATCTAGTTAGTCTATGAAAAAGTCACGCAGATAAGGAGTCGCAGAAAATTCGGAAATCCAAAAGAATACGTCATTATTTACTAAGGGATTGAGAAGAATAAAATATGTGCGGTAAATTAAGACCTAGAAAAATAGTCCAATGCATATATGCATGTGTAAAAATCAAAACCTAATAAACTACTGTACTTGTTACGCAATGCATGAAAATCAGATAATGCAATATTTCAATTAAAAATGGCTATTTCGGTTGTTTGAAGTTTAGGCAAGTTTTAAAGTTACGAAACTATAAAGGTCAAAATATTGAGCAACATTTCTCGGAGTTTGTAGGATGAACAAAACAACATAACGATATGCTGCTGCTGAAGTTCTGCCAACTTCAAAAATGCAAAATGAGGTTTAAACAGATAAACTTTTTTGCAAATGTTCAGTAGGTCTGATTCCCTGGAGATTTTCGGTAATGTTCAGAAAGTAACGAAAAATGATTGACAAACGCTTATCTTCTGCCATCGAGAATTCATGAAAATTCGCCGAATCTGAAGGTAAACCTCCGGATTTTATGAGGTGAAACTAGATTTGAAGAATCGTGATTCTAAATCGCAGGACAAACTCCAAATTAATGGACATCATACATTTTAGCAGACTTGGCGTGTGCAAATTTTAGCAACAGCAAAATCCAAATGCATATTTTAGAGACCATGATCTTGAAAACAACGTCAAAATGGGCCACCAATGTTTCTAAGACTAAAAGAAAAGAAATATCTTTCGAGCTCCAATAAATTGTTATAATATAATTTCCGCGTTCAAATTCAATTGTTTCGTGAACAAGCGCCCTGTTTTATGGTCACTTTTGATGTCCAAAAGATAGAAGTAAATTGCAGAATAAGAAGTGAAACATGAAGGAAACCAAATATATTCCTACTTTACATGCTCGTAATTTTGTGATCTAATTTTGAAGGTTATTGAAAACGAAGTTTTTTCCTCAAAGTGCGATATCGACAAAGAAATTTTACAAGTAGAGTAACACATTTGTAAAGCCAAGAAGGATTAGAAAAGACAACGAGTCGAGTTTGTTCCTTGAAATATGTTCGAAATATTGAGTCGCAAAAAGTTGTCCATCATTGATTAGATTAAATTTTAATTATTTTTCAAAAATTTACAAAAAAAAAACCTATAGGTTCGGCTTTAAAGTAGCACTTTATAGCAAGATGCAGGAAGTAATAGTTAAAAAATTAGATACGACCCTATTTCTATTTCAGGTTTCAAAAATCACGTCAGCTTCGAAAAAATGCTATCCAGACGCTCTTAATTTTACAATTAGTACCTCACCCATGCACAGATGAAGGACCTTATTGTCCTGGAAGTACAGCTTATTTTGTTTTCCGAGAACGTAAATTTTGAAAAATTTGCTCGTTTCCGTGTCATTCAAATACTCTACTCGCAAATTTTAAAATTTCATTTGTATTTAATAAAAATAAATAAACATCAGCTTCAAATAAATTTGAAGTTCCAAAGTTCTGTACATCTAACTTCATCAAAAGCAAAAATATAAATGCGGCTAATATTTGCATCATTCATTAATTGGCATCCTTATTTGAAGGAGGGCTTTGCTAATGCTAGAAAAATTGATATGATAATTGAAATACGGAAGTTCCTGCTGAAAACGGAAACTAAGCAGACACTTGATACGACGCTAATTCGCAGAAACGTTTGAAATTATCGGGAAAATATTGATAGAAAGCTGATTCTCAAGTCCTTCGAAGATATCAAAGAGGATGAACTCTGTATCTCTGAACGAGAATTTTATGGAGATTGAAAACAAATTTGTTTTTAGATTGATCAAATTTTGCTAAGCGTTTCTGAGAAATCAGGATAAATTCTTTTAACTCGATTAGATCATTTTTCAAGGATTAAGGTGGTACATTAATATTTTTAGTCATTTTACTAAAATTAAAATCTTACGGAGAAAAGAATGAAGAATCCTGAGTTTTAATATATGAAATCTGAATTATTGTCAATTTTTACGCATTTTCGCCTACACTTTGTTCGCGTCTCAATTCAAGGAATGAAGGCAAAAAAAAACTCCGAGGAAACCCGGAAAATCTCCATTAGGTTTTATGCAATTTTGGGAAGCGTTCAGAATTTTATTGAGCAGAAAAATACGTCATAAGAATTTCTGCTGCTTCAACAAAGACATAGTAAATTTAAAAAAAAAAAAGTTAGAAGCAACCCTTGATCTTTCTACAAATGGTAAACATTGGACTAAATTCTCGGTAAAACTCGAAATGGAAGTTTATGAAGAAATTCATAAACTTGGAATAAAGCAGAAAAAACCACCCGAGCCAGAACACATTTCATATTCGAGGAATATCGGCAAAATCGCTGTATTTCTGATTGCGTTTCGTATTTTCTGATGAGTGTCCCCCGCATTTTGAGAATTTGAACGAATATGTCTATGGAAGCTAGAAAGTTCCTAGAGAAAATCTTAATGAAACTTGAAATTATTGCTTCGATAGACAACTATTCGATTGAAAACGAGCAGAGGAAGGAAATTTTCAAAAATATTGTCTTGCTCCTCAGAAAGCAGCGGGGTTACATCAGAATTTTCGAGTGGATTTTTGTAATGTATGAGAGATAACCGCATTCCCTTAATTCGCACCTGTTTCGACTATGCGATTGTACGCCTACCTGGGTCTAATTATGATATCGAGAAGAACTCATTTTTCACTTAGAAAATATCGATGGTTTTTTTTCGCAACATTAAAACTTTGAAAATTTCGAAACATGTAATATTGACTCATGTGAACCGCCGTTTCTTTCATCTGATTATGGTATGAAGATATAGAATAGAAAAAATGTAAATATCGATTTCTAAAACATCTACAGAGAAGAAGAAGTTTTAATTAAATATGAAAATGGAAAATAGTTCGTAGAAAAATATATATGCATATGACAAGAATTTTGTGTAAAAGTCAAAGAAAAACTTGTTGATATCTGCAGTTATTTTATGAACCTCTAGAAATTCTCAGCTCTATGACAAGAGATATTCGATTGCTTAACTTACCTAAGGATTTTTGACGATAAGGAAGAGATGAAAATGAGGAATGCTTGAAGAGTAGAACAAAAATCGTGATTCTTTATCTCAAGCTGAAATTAGTCCTGAGCAAGGATAAAAAATACTCAAAAGCATTGTTCATTCTGAAAAGGATGAATCTTCATGAAAAACAAAATTTTAAGGAAAAGCGCTTTGATTATCGCTCTCATCACCATACGAAAAATCGAGCATAATTTTTAAAGGAAGAAGAAAATATTCAAATTCTTAAAACAAGTCCAGAATCCCAAGGCCGAACATTTTGTAGAGAGCAAAGATACTTAGAAACGGCCCGGAAGTGTTTGAAGACCACCATCTCTTCTCACAATCTTTGCTCAATAATGGCATTTTCCTCTGCGTTTCTAGCATTCGATGACGAGAGACAATGTCTATAATGCATTCGAAATTGAGAGGGGAACAGAATTAGACAGGAAAAGTCAGAAAGGGGAAGATGACACCGTCAATGAATTCATGCTTCTGCATTGCACTTATGCATTCTATATGAATGATAGGCTGATGGGAGACAACGCGATGATAAAAAAGGTTTGGGAGAGGATCAATGATGATTTGAGTAAATTAGATCATTTGTTAGCCTACGATAAAAGCATGGAAAGAAATGGACTGTATTACCAGCGAATATTAGAGATTGCTATAATCGCTAAAATGCGAATTTCAGAAAATGCTAGAAAGATGAGGATTCTATTCTAGTCAAAATTTTGATATGCGAATGAAGAAAGTTTTCTTTCGAAGAATCTAGTTTTGAAAATTTTCTGTTCTGTGCTTTACTTCATCAAACAAGCAAAGATTGTCCGAAATCTCAGATCATATGTCTGGATACATAGCGCATAGCGCCTAAAACATATCCAAACATCGGTAAACACTCGAACTCAAATGAAAAAGAAAAACGAGTGCATGAAAATTCGCGAGGTTAATTTTGCGGACTCGAATGAACGCAGAGCTTCTAAAATTTAGCTTTTTTACGAGACCGGGAAATCGCGGTAAATTCCCGGAAGATAATTGTAAAAATGAGTTCAACTTCCATTTCCATCCTTAAAAATCAGTTAAGCGAAATATTCCAGGCAGTTTTATAGAGCTATTTTTAATATTGGAAGGATATTCCATTCTTTTTCGTCCTTTAGTTCATCTCTAAGACCCTCCTTTAGACAATTTTAATTACTGGATCTAGCAAAATGAGTGAAAAATTGGAAGAAAAGGACCGAGGAAATGTGGCAGGAAGCTCGATCAGAAATGAGTTTGTCAATTTGCAAGAAGTCGCGAGAAAACATAATAAATTCAATTATTTGAGGGAAAAATTCAAATAGGCGTGACTTAAAACATCTTCACAAGTCTATTTTACACCTGTAAATTTCGAAAATAGCAAGCAAGAATTTAGACTTTGTAGTCCATTTGGTATAATGAACAATTACAAAATATATGAAAAACAGTTTCACCAACCTTTCAAATGCCAATTATGGGAGTTCTGAAGATAACTTTTTGTGAGACCATTTGTGAAAGGTGGACTTGGAAAACCCGCAGAGAGTCGATCAAACCGATTACCTGCAACACGACAGCGTTACAACGTTGAAACAGGCTGATATTATTGAATTGCACAAATTTGGATAAATCTTTACAATTCAACGATATGTATTTTAAGCTATATTTCGTGGGTTAATGAATTAGTAGTAAAGTAATTAACGAAATTGAGTAATTATCTAAAATTCCAACTACAGGGTAGCACTCAAATTGAAACTAAAGCGTGATCCATTCACTAAATGTGCAAGTCTTGTAAACTCAAATAAAATTATTATTATTATATATACGAAGATTAGATAGACTGAAAATAGACGATATTCATGGGTGAATTTTTCATCGTTTTCACATCAAATTATCCGATTCATAATTGTCTGTGCACATCGTTTAATTTTGCCATCATTATAATTATTTTGTTTAATTGTCTTTTTCTTCTGATATTTTGTCTGTACAAACTAAAATTCTGCAAACTGCCAATTATTTGTCATGATGTATTTTTCAAAATTTATTATTGGATAGTGAAAAACTAATGAAATGAAATTTGTTTCAACCGTAACTCAACTTAATTTAGACTTGATTGAAATTGAATCAAATATTTTTGAAGGAAGAATAGTAACAAATGAGAATTTGATACATGAGCCTAAGGAATAGGAAACATTGTTTCGAATTTTGCATGTGAAGGAAGTTTACACTGATGGATTTCAAATTATTCAAACGCACTAAAATAAAAGACAATGTCGGCTTATATGAAATTGTTGAAAGTAAAACTAACTTGGGAATTCCAACATTACTAGTCGACAGAAATAATTTGAAAGTTGAAAAAGCAACTCATGAACATCAATTTAAGTTCTAGGTCTATCAGTTACATGTTGCACTAGAAAATATGCGAAATGAGTATTTTTCTCCTTCTAATTTTACCTCTATTCGAGTATGATTATTGTGGATATATCACAGAGTTACGAAAAGAAAATAGACGAAATTTTTCTATCGAGAAATTTCAACTCGACCTTTTCGAATCCTACAACTTTGGCTAACGGTTTTAGCTTCTCTTCACATCTTCAGAAAATGAAAACTGGGAAATTACATAAACGACCATCTACTGACTTGAGAAAACACGAGTATTCGGCACAAAAATGAGAGTAGGGAAAAATCATAGACATTGAAGTGAATATTGGGTAATGTATATCAATTTTTGCTAATTTGTAAACTCATTTTTAAATTTCTTCATGATTATCTTTCAGTTTACAAATTATAAACTTAGAAAATTTTAAATAAATAAAATTCGAGAATCAATTTTAGACTTTTTTAAGATTATCAAAATTCACTTTTTATGGGTAACATGTGATAAATAAAAACTTGCGAGTTCAATAGGTCATTGCTAATCACCTAAATATGGAGTTGGTATAGAATCCGGGGTTTATTATAATTTCTATGAAATTTTAGGAAATTCCGATAAATGAAGTTACGTTTACCTTATCCATCGTTCTGATCGGTCTACTTCTAGCGGCTTCGTCCGATTCGTCCAATTTGTTAGTCGACCGCATATCCAATCGGTCCCTTGAAATCGACAACGGGCACTGACTGCATTATGTTCAGACGACCCAGGTTTTCCGGAAAAGAATCAATTGTTAGGAGGGAAATGAAAGGAAAGGGAAACCTCGAGAGAAGTCACAGTGAGGTCCATCGCTGCGTCCTTCACGTCGGAATACAGAGGGGACGATCTGAAAGATAACGCTTCGCAAACATAATCGTCGTTGATCATTTGAGAAATTTTAATCTTATATAATTCTGTCAGAAATGAACAAAATGATGTATTCTTGTCAATAGGATCCCGAATTTCGTTATGGCTTTGAAGGGAAAAGATCTTCGTCTTTGAGCATTTTAAATTTCATTGTTTGTTTCTGCATTCCATACGTTTTTAATTAGATTCAACAAAATTTCAAAAATCTTACAAATATCGCTCTCCGAAACTGGGCAGGACAGTGACAATCAGTTTCCCAGCCATTTCTGGTCGAGACGCTACCCGCAACGCTGCGCACACATTTGCACCTGACGAAATTCCTGAAAATGCACAAAATGTAAACTCAAAATGATTGCTAGCAGAGGTGAGGAAGAATTCCGATTCGGACTTCGAGAATTATTTAGAAGCAATTTCGATTTCATCTTTGAGATCAATTTCGCCTTTTCTGATTGCCAAAACTCTCACGCCAGTAGCTGCTCTTACATGTAATTTTCACTACTTATGTGCATGTATCAAAGGAGCGAATACGCGTAGTTTATTCAAGCTTATATACCGCATAAGAGCCCTTCCATCATCGCGAGCCGTTTGGCCATAACCATCGCTTCATCTGAGTGAACCCGAATGATTTCTTCGTACAAACTGTCATCCAAAACGGTAGGCTTGAAACCGGCACCAAGTCCTAGAAAATCGTACTTTTGTCTTCTCCTAAATTTGCTAATGCCAACCCTGAATTTTGTGTGGTCCAGCAGGGAAACCGCTCAGAACGGCACTCTCCTCTGGTTCAACGGCGAAAATCTGAAACTTCTCAATTTGTTTTAGTCATTTCTGAAAAATAAGTTATTTTTGATTTGCAACTCTGCAAAATGGTGTGGGGGCGGAAGCGGGTCTTATTTTTGTTCAAGGACTCAAGTTTCAACTATCCCTGATCAGTCCCGTCATCACTCGTTCAACGACCACTTGGCTTTCTCCCTGCTCTTTCGCTTATCACTTTGACTGACAAATCTTTTTTACAACGTTAAAGGATAGAACTTTAAAACTGCCTGAGGCAATGCAGTGATTGCTTATCATACCGACCTTGCAAATTGCATCAGAGCTATTAGACATTGGACACTTGCTCTGCCTGATTCCTGGGAATCGTAATCAATACACACGGCAATAAGCAAGTCAACACATTTCAAAGCAGAGATCAAAATGTTCGGAAGAAAATCATTATCTGCTTTCCTTCTCCACAAATTATCTTTTCTCCAGAGAAATATTTACGAAAGTCTCATATTTCAAAATTGCATAAAATTATAAAAGAAGAAGAAGAAGAAGGATATTTTGACAAATTATTATAAATCAACTCACTCGTAGATTTGGATTCTGCTCCCGAAGATACCGTCCGGCTCCGGTGATTGTTCCCCCAGTACCAACTCCAAAAACGCACGCATCTACCTTTCCCTGAGTTTGTTTCCAGATCTCCGGACCAGTAGTCAAATAGTGGACTTTTGGATTAGCAGGATTATCGAACTAGAAAAGCGCCAATTTTCGAATAAAAATGCGCAAACTACCTGTCCGAGAATGTAGCTGTTCGGAATTCTAGCAGCTAGATCCTGGGCCATTTGAATCGCACCGTTCATCCCTTTAACGGGGTCAGTCAAAACAACTTCTGCGCCATATGCTTTCAACAGGGTTCTCTAGAAACAAGTAATGAACGTACCAATTTATCTCTTGGAAAATGGTGATCAATCTATGAAACGCAAATAAAGAGTTTCTTCGTTTGAGAAGAAAATCCATTATTTTTATCTTGTGTAGAAAGACGAGAAAAGAGCGGTCTCTGAGCTCGATCGCATTCCAAAATTTTACCCGCTCAACAGACATACTGGCCGGCATCGTAATGACAAGGTGATATCCTTTAGCGGCACAAACGAATGCCAACGCTATTCCTGTATTTCCAGAAGTCGGCTCGATTAGTGTCGTGAAACCAGGTACAATCTGGAAAAGATAAATCATCCAAAAACAGAAAACGTGTTCACTCACTTTTCCATCCTTCTCAGCAGCCTCAACCATCGCACAACCTATCCGGTCTTTGACGGAACATGCGGGGTTTAGATATTCCAATTTAGCAGCTGAAAAACGTGATATTTTGCCGATCAAACGAAGTGAAAAATCATGTATTGTTGAAAAAATAGGAAAAAAGCGAGAGGCAGAGGAAATTGCGTACCACTCTCTTTCCATTGTCCCCCGCTAACTCTTTTCTCTGTGCTCTAGCCTCTCTTTACGCGCATTTTAACACACGAACTATCACTTCATTTGACCGATAGAATAATTCGCATTTATCACTCTTCATTTTGCTAAATCAGGAAGCGACAAAACCAAAATAAAAATTCGGAATCGTAGTAAAATTTGACTCAAATCATTAATGTCTGAATTTCCTTTCATCACTGATCAAGTATTTAGCCACTTTAGGTTAGACTGTCATAGCAAATGTGAATCAGGGGTGTACGTAAATTTGGATAACATTGCGAAAATAGTCATCGAAAAAATTTACATACGTTTTTTTTCTGAAATTTAGCTTATTTTTTATGACATTTCTATCAGTAAAATAAGATGCAATATCAACAAAACTCAGAAATAGCTTAAAAAGCCCAAATCATGCCAAAATTTTTCGTTTACGTTTACGAAATTTCGAATATCATTTACACACACCCCTGATGTATATTCATATTTTGTTTACAAAATTACAAAATGACGGCAATGATTTTTTCTTAGATTCCAAAATACGTACCGACTCTTCCAGGCAATCCATCGCCGATTTTATTCAAATACACCATAGGCGTATTGCCGATCAGGCCCGTTGCATTGTCAGCTATCGTGTCGCGAGACGCCATCTTCTGAAAATCAAAAGATCACTGGGGCAAAACGTCATATTCGAACGGAACTCTCTCGAAGTCGTCGAAAATATGTATAATAACTCAACTAGAATATACTTGTTCGGTGTGGGCCGGAACTGGTCGGATTAGTGCGTGATTTATAATAGGAAATTTCGCGTGCGGACTCCCCACTTTGAATGCAGAGATGCGCGAATTGTGCGTAAGGAAAACGAGTAGTCTTGATCTTGAGAATTCAAGGCTGAATGGAAGGAAAAGAGGGTGATGAGTAAAATAAGGAAACGAATGCAACAGTTCGAATTGGGCAAGGGACAGAAAGGGGAGAAGGGGGCGAAGGTGAAGGTGACTATATTCGAGTCCGGGTTCACAAAACGGACGATTATTCATCAACTAATTTAGGCTAGAATAGAAGTACTGTAACTCATAAACAACACATCAGAAATCTGCACTTTTTCTAGGCCTTTCGCTCAAAATATCAGATTTAGGAATGCATGCGTCAACATAAAACCTAATATTATTGGAAAAAAAACGATAAAGATCCAATCCTATATACCGTCACCTTGTATAAAAGTACACCATCAAAATACAATTTGTATAATGACGAAAATACTATGTCTCACACCGCGGAACAACCTCTAAAGTAGTTCTGAGACCTCTAAAAAAAAAAAATCGCGTTTATATTTCTCTGCAAAAATGGAAGTCATTTGATAAGCGAAAAACGATAATAGAGGGGCATTCCATTCAGAGTCGTGAAATAGCTTGGCCAGAGGCGGCAGTAAATCTTCCTAAGCATGCGATAAAGCTAGATTCGGGGAAACAGTCTGGGTTTACTCTCGGAAAACAATACAAAAGCAGCTATGCAATCAGTTTAGACATTTCGTCAGCCAAAACCGATACGACGCGAGATAAAACCCGGAAGAATTGCCGAAAAACCGAAATAAATCGAAGAGTATTTCGACAGTTTTGCCCTAGAAATAAATCCAAATTTTTCTACTCTGCCAAAAAATCGAAAAAAAAGCCTCCGAATTGCTGCTACCAAAATGAGTCCAAACTTTGGTTTTGGTAAACAAATGATAAAAAAAAAAGTCTATTCGATCGAAAACCTAGCCTTCAAAACAAAAATATTTTTAATGGAAAATCGAATAAAGCGACAACAATTTTGAAATTTATCGGCAAATTTTCGCCCAATTTGGTCAAAATGTTTGATTTAGACAAACAACTCTCAGAAATCGTTGTGAACTTTGAAATTTGCCTTTTAAGAGCTGTTGAAAGGTGGAATATATTGGTGATTGGTAAGCGTGGGGTTTGGGGTGAAGTGTACGGTCTGCGTCTCGTTCGTTCGAACAATATACCGAATAGCAAATACTCTCCCAACACAGTATTGGGAAGGGGAGGGTAAGGACAGACAATGCCAAAACTAATAAATAAAAAGTGAACGGTAGAAGAACCCAGAGAAACTAGGGTTTTTGGTATCTTTCGCCACGGGAGAATTGGCAGAGTCGCAGATAATCGCTGGAAGAAGAAGAAGGAAGGGGGGACGTCTGCTGCCTTTGCAGGCCCGGTTATTCTTTGTGCTCTCGCTCTTTCGCTCCTTTCGTTCACGTGCTCTCTCGCCTCGGTCTCTTTCCCCCTCTCATTCTGCCACCCTATTTCTCCCGCTTTGCAAACTCTCTGCCAAGTGCTATTTCTCTGGCTAGTCTTTCTCCAGCATCGATCGATATTTTATGCCATCGTGAACATGAGAATGTACAGACAGAAAACGGTTATCAGATTGTTCGAAAGAGAGATGGATGAAAACGAACAAAACTAGAATGTTCTCTGAACCCAATTTGAATCTCCAAAAACGATTCGCCTTTCCCTATCAAAGTGCAGTGAAACGGACGAGTCATAGGAAAAGAAAATCGATAGAAGATAAAAGAAAATCGATAAAAATAGACGAGCAAAAATAAAAATAAGCAAAGTAGTTGAATGGAAGAGTGAAAAATGTCCGTGTTGTAAAGACAGTGCAGCTCCCTTTCTACTTTGAAAAATTTGATTTTTTACTGTTCTTTTTTAAGAATGCATTTGCTGTCAAATCGTCTACCGGCAGTTGTATTGTCGAGAAGCAGGGCCACGTACTATCAATCGCCTAGGAAGTTTCCACCAGCTTTTGTCAGGTAGGCCATTTTGAATTAAAAAAAGAAAATGATGCAAATTTTCCGGACGATTTAAGATTACGGAATGACTTACAGCGGATTAGAAAGTATTCCTCTTAATTCACGCTTTGAAATTCGCCTTTTGATTTTCGAGTTTTCAAAACTTGTGGATAAAAACTCAATTGAGCAGATGAAAATGAATGAAGAAATCTGTCGAAAGAAACTTGGATAAACGATTTGTTTCTAGACGATTCCTCATTCGCTACCCCCGAACTCCAATATACATCGTGGTCGGTCTGTGTGTTATGCCCATGCTCTATCCCTGGTATGTCGGGGTAGGTTTTATCAATTTATCTTTTTCTACTGTAAAATGTGTGAATTTCATTCTTGAAGGAAAAATATTTTCAGCTGAAACTCTTCTTCACGGTTTCTCGAGAAGAATACGAAGCAAAACGAATGGAGACCAAGGCGCTGGTCTACGAACGAGCTGCTTTCGGTCAGATTTTTCCTTCCAAAATATGAAAATTTCACTTCTTTGCAAAGTTCCTCTAAAGTCTAAATTATATTTAATTTTTCGAAAATTTCTATAATGTTGCTTTTTACCTGAAATTTCAGGCACAAACTGGTGGTTTCCATTCATGTCGAAAGATAAAAACGATCCAGTCATATCGGAAGAAGAAAACGCGAAAATTAAAGCTCTCGTGAAGAAATAAGAACGCTAGATATTATTCCACTTAAATTTTTGTCAAAAAGTGGATTACTGTAAAATGGAGTGGATTTGGAAAGTTTAGTTTTTGAAAAGAGACTCTTGAAGTTTCTTTCAAACCGATATTATATTGCTTTGTAGCCAAAACTACGGGTCTAGGAATTGCTCTGTCGGAATTCTGTAGATGTTAGTAAAAACCTAGAGAAACTAGGTTATCGTTTTGAAGCTTTGTTTTGATTGTTATTTTTTGCAAAATAATAAAAAATTCCAATTTTCTTTTCTCAAGTTTATGTTCAAGACACGAGATTAAGGTTAACTTCCCTTGAAATTTTCTGTAACGATGAATTTACGGTAATGTAAGAATTGTGCAATTCAGACGAATGTAAAGCTCGGAAATGTCGTCGTCGAAATTCGCACGGAAAGCCAATACGAGGGTATCGAGATGGGCCGTCAATCCGGAACAACAGGTTAATTCTACTGTAGTTTAAAAATAGCGTAGTCAAAAATTTACCTTTTGGAGAGTTAACTCATTTCGTCGAATTTTCATTTGGAAGGTTTGAATAATTTCGAGGTTAGGCATGTCGATAAAGAAAAGAAAACTTTACGAACTTTTAGAGAAGTTTAAGCAGTTTGATGAAGAGTAGAAAAAAACAAAATACGGCAATTCAAAAACTACAGTAATTTCTGTTGTTTCCAGAAAAGAATGTCATCGTTGATATGGAAATACTCCAAATGGTCGGCTCTGTTCTACTGCGTCGCGCACACTGTCAGGTAGAACGAAAATTCGATCTTTTCTGTAAAGTGAAATTTGAGTCGCCATATCGGTGAATTGGTCATCTGTTCTGGACCGTCGATGTATCCCACAGTTCATGATGGAGATCTCGTCCTGGCCGAAAGATTGAGTTAGTTTCACAAACCATTAAATTCACGAATCATAGTTTTTTTTTTGAAAATTAACCTTTTTCCTATTAAACATGATCTTTTCCATATTTTATTTGCAGGCGTAAACGCAGGCAACCTGCATCGAGGCGATATCGTCGGTTGCCTGAGTCCGCAGGACTGCAATCAACTCCTCTGCAAGCGGGTCGTTTGCAAGGCACCTTATGAACTTTTTTCCTGGAATATTGAATTTATTGCTTAAGGAAGGCGACGTCGTACACTCTGAACTTCTTCCGAATGATCGGGTTCCGAAAGGGCACGTCTTTTTGCAGGTTGGATTTTCTCGAACTTTTCTGCTTATTAAAAATTAGATGTTTTTCTTCATTAGTACTACTTCACATCAAAAGTGTCTCAAGTTTTCGAGAATCAGCAATTTTAACAATTTCCTCCCAGGGTGATAACCTAATGGCCTCGACGGATTCTCGTCATTTCGGGCCGGTTCCGGAAGGTCTCGTTCAGATTCGATTGACCCTGCGGATCTGGCCGATCAGCCGATGGGGATGGGTCTCGAACCACTGGTTCTGGGAGAAGGAGGCTACTCGGCGGAAAAGGGGCGAGTAAAATAACAGTAGGCTCATTGTAGTATTAATCCAGTTTACTTTTTCTTCCAAAATTAATAAACTTTTCAACACTTTCCAAGATGGTCATTTTATTACTACATTTCAACGTCACTGTATGCATGTTGTTTTAGCTCGTAAAATTTAGTAAAATGACGCCGTGGTAAATATGATTGGTAGGTTTTTCGATTTTTGAAAATAGTCAATAAAATTTTTGAAGGATATCGATTTTTACCTCTTTGCTAATGTTTTTGCTTCTTTCGAAAACACTTGCTCACGAAATCCTGTACAAAATTGGTTTGAAAAGTGATGAATGAAAAATAAATGCTTTTCATCAAATCGTTTATTTTCCCAGAAAACCGATTGCATGTGTGCAGAAACAATGATTACCGAAGAAAAGGATAGAAATCTGGTTGATCTTCACAATTTTATGTAGAGCTAATGGGTAAAATGGAATAAAATCTGTATGCTCATGACGTCATTTACTCAAATTAAGGTAGTCCTTGTTTCAGACCGTAGCTTTGGTAAATGACGTTGTTTGAGCTGGAAAGGTCGACAAGTTTATGGAAAGAAAGTTCCTCGAAAACAAAGAGGAGGAATCACAATGTTCAGTTTTCATTGATTAGATAGAACAGACATAGAGAATGCTAAATTGCAGAATTACAGTAATCCGCTAAACATCTGATAAAATACCGTATACCCTCGGGTAGAATATCATCATTCAAAAAGAGTTATTAGGTTACGGTAGAATAAAACTTTGTCTTGGCAATAAATTAGATTTTACGAAGGCCAAAAACTAAATCAAACAAACTCATTATGACGAAAGAAATGAAGAAACTCGAAATTCGGATAAAAATAAAGTCGCGTCTAACCGATACCAAATACGTGGAAGCCGAATATTGTAGGAAGCTCGAGGACTGAAAACACTCTTCCCTATTTTTGAAAATCAGGTAAAAGTAATCTAACATTCAATTTTCAATGATTTGGATAACAAATGTTCATAATTGGCATTTTCTAATTCAAAAATATACAGAAAATCGATATGACTACTTTTATAGGAAAAAGATGAGTAGTTTGAAGAAACCTACTTGCTCAATTCATTCGCGGATCCTGCTGCTGTTGCCCAGACATGTGATGATAGGGATGTTGATGCGTTGCAGCGTGCAGCTCAAATTCCAAAATCAATTCGTTCAACTTTTTAATCTCACATTTTCAGCACTGGAAGAAATCTGCGAGAAGGCGCTGTTGGGCGACGGCACGACGGTTGTGTGCTGCATCGGAAGCGGGTTCGCGACGGAGTACTGCAATTTTTTTTATCATCCATTTCTCGATTTTCAGTAATTATTATTTGTATCTATAATTTGTGATATTCTATGAAAGTGACAGTGAGAATTTTAAAAATTCTTGATTTTCTGGTCAAAATAGAACAAAAACTAACCATCATCTGCTGACTTGTCTGTTGCTGCATCGCTGAGTAGACAGCGATCGGCGGCTGATAGTTTGGCGGGACTGAAATAAAGAGATCATTTTCTTCGTTCGAAATAAGGATGTACAGAGCTTTGTATCCTATTGATTTAGGATTTAATGGTAAATTTTAATTTCCACACAAATCCTACCCTGAGTAGCGAGAGCCTCAGCGAGATTGGCTTGTGGCATGTAGTGCTGCGACTGCACAGTCTGACTTGTCGAGTAAGTCGACGTCGAGGGGTAATTCGAGGCAGCTGGCATTTGACCGTATGACTGCTGAGGGTAGGCAGATTGGGCCTGTTGCTGCTGCTGCTGTTGTTGCTGATATTGCAAGTGCTGTTGGTAGGCCTGAAATACTTTTTCAATGATTTTTCCTATTATTTTTGAGAACTTTAAATTTTGAATGAGAAATAACGCCTATTAGGAATGGTCGACAAAATTGCTATTTTCTCGTATTCATTCTTTGGAACATTTCAATTTTAATAACTTTAGTAGAACAATAACCCAACCTGTTGCTGAGCCAAGTACTGCTGGTATTGAGCGTACTGCTGTTGGTAGAGTTGCTGTTGAGCGGCGTAGTCTGGTTGAGCTGAAAATTCATAGTTAAAAATTACCATTTTTTATAGAAAAATTCATACCTGGCTGATGTTGTGGCGAAGTGACATTGGAATTGGGAGGAGTGGTTGGCGAAGACGTCGATGGGACAGTCGAGTGGGACACTGCAGCTGGTGCAACTCCTGCCGACTGTGGCGAGATGACCGGGGAGGAAACTGGCGAGTGCACCACGATTTCGGTCTTTAAATTCAAATATAAAAAACCTTATGAGAAATTGACGAAGCAGAAAACAGCATTAATCAACGATAATTTTGAATTCATAAAATATGAGAATTATGGGCATGAATGTTTAGATATCTTAGCAAATGATTGAAATTTATATGGAAAAATACTAAATTCCTGAAGCATATTTAAAACGTATCATTAAAAAATCTTACCAATTCAGCTTGCGGAATCTGCACTGCAGCAGTAGCCTGTCTCTGTTCGTCAGTTGCCTGTTCGGATTGCTGATTCGCCGCAGATTGAGCCGATCCGGTTGTCGTTTCGCTGGTTGCCGCAACATTTTCCATCGAAGTGGGCGGAGATGCGGTCGAGGTTGAGGAGGACAGAGGGACTGCCACTGCGGGAGCCAGTTGCACTTTCCCGAATTTCTGCAGACCTGTAAGAAAACTTATTTTTGAAATTTCTTCAGATTTTAACTGAAATGGTTTTTTTTCAAATATGCGCAACTTTAATGAAGTATTCGGAAGACTGCAAATTTCTGCATCTTTTCGTCAATCAAAAGTAAGCGATTATCGAAATAAATGATTACAGTACCTGAGGATGAAGCAGGAGGAGATGTCGGTCCGCTTGATGAGGCGAGGGCAGCACTTGCAGGAGTCGATGGCGGATTGGGAATAGTGTCCCTGATCAGTTGGGGCAGCACGTGTTTCAGACGTTCCACGGTCATCTGGAATCAGGCTTTCAAAACTCGTATGGTAATTTGGTGAGAAATGCGTGTTTTCAATAGGACCTGATAAAGTCCCGGAATAGTGGCGAAGAGTTCGGTATTGTCGAGCACGAGCAGCATGTTCTTCAGAGATTCGGGAACCGCCTGAAATGTTCGAAATGTTTACCTTCAAAATATCGATATTTCATTCAAAATATTCAATTATCTCTTCAAATTCAATTATTACGAAAGAGGTCTAAATTGTGTTATATATCTTTTGGAAAAAATAAACAAAAAGTCAACCTCGTTGAGATTTCCGCAACTGTCGACTCGCAGATACTGCTCCATGTAATCGAGCAGACGAAGCCAGAGGGCGGGGAAGGAGTCGAGCGACGATAGGGCACTGTAATAGCGAAATGTTAATCTTTTTTTCCTTAAAAACATGAGATCAAAAGAATTATTAGTAACGCGGAAAAAACGGTCCTTCGGAACAAGAGAGTGCTGCTTAGAGATAACACTCGTGTGCATAAAATCTCACTTCAAATGATTGAGCAACGTTTTGGCAACGATCTGCACGGCCCTGACTCGCGTGTCTTCTGCCCCAATCGGATCCATTTGCGAGAACGGCTCGAGAAGTTTCGTTAGCAGCGGGAAGAGGACCTGAAAATGTTTTTGAAATTCCAAATTTCTCACCAATTTTTACACATACCTCTCCAAAGCAGGATTCCCATTCGACGGCGCCCAGATTGCTCATGTTAGAAGGCAGGAAAGCGCGCTGAAAATTCCGAAAGTAAAATCAACTATATAGAATTCGTCATGGAAATCTTGTCTACCCATTTTGCGATCTCCACTTATACCCATCCGCTTTAATCTCTATCTAGTTCTTGTGAAACTAAGCAGCATTTGTGCAGAAAGAAATTGGATAGAGATTATAAGTGAGTGTGAGAAGTAAAGATAACGTAGTAAGCCAGAAACGAAAAGTAGCTTATTTGTAGATGAACAAGACCTGGAGATGAGTGAGTGCCCCGGCCCTGACGAGTCGTCGGCAGTCGCAGCCGAGACGAGCCATCGCTTGCAGAAGGGGACGCCACACTCTGCTCCAAATGAAGGGGATCGAAGCGTCTACCTGAACATATTCTATGCAAATGTCAATTTCGCATTTTACACTTTGTTCGATAATTCTTGGTTGTTTCTAATTCGATTTTTTTTTTTAAATTCATACCGTAGTTTCTCCAGCGCCTGCAGTGGCCCACTTGGCGAATATGGTGGGAATCTGATTGTGGAGCGTGGAGCAGAGATCGAGCAGATGGAGGGACACCTGCTGGTAGCTGGCAGAGAGCTGCTGCTCTTCTTGCTTGATCTCCTCTTCGTCAACTTCCGTCGATAGTTCTTTCTGGAACAAAAATGAAACCTCGTCTAATATTCAAATTTGCTATTCTCTTGAAGCTGTGTTCAACGTGAAAGAAAGTGAACAGTCTTAAGGACGTGTTTATACTTGGCTCGCGAAGTTTCACGAACACGTAAGAGTGTGGCACGTGACGAGAAGGAGACAAAAATTTACCTTGCCCCCTCCACTCTTCATCACTTTGTGCTTCTTTTCAGTTGCAGAACTCTTCAGTCGATTTTGCGCGTCGCTGCTCAATGGACCTGCCGCGTAGCTAAAGATAAAAATAACAATCATCTTGCAAAACGAAGGGAAAACCGACCATCCTCCATCGAGACTGGCCTCGACCATGGTGCGCAGGCACTGAATGCACGACTCGTAGTTGTCGGGGGTGACGTGGACCGCATCTCGCAGCAGGAAGGCAACGCAGTCGTAGACCTGAAATTTTGAAAAATCGAAATGATTTACAGAAATATAGTTTTTTCTTCAAAAAAGTAATCATTTTCTGAAGATGATCTATTCTGGCCATATACCAGAAAAAAATCGAAAGGAATCAATTTTTTATCCATTTATAGTTTTAAATTTCTCTTCCGAAAACTAACACTAAATAGTCTATGAATTTCGTATTTTAGAAAGATGGCACCTTGAGAAAAGCGGCGGGTTCATGTCTGCCGAGCCCAGTCCTGAGGACGAGGGATCCTCGGTTGAATGCAGCCCTCTTCCCTCCGAGAGCTCGCAGAGCCTCTTCGGTGGCCCGGGCCGCGTCTCTGTGGTCGAGATGGATCCAGTCGGCCTTGCTGCCGCCTGCCGAGTTGCGTTCCAGGGAAATTGCGCTGTCTGCCGGACTGAAATAATAATAATAATAATAATAAACTCAACAACTTATCAAAATATTATCTTCATTCATAAGTTTCCTAGACTGGATGAGTAACATCAAAAATCAGTGATGAATTTTCATACTGGAATTCTTAGAAAGTGATTACTCGTAAAAAAACAAAAAATTACCTGATAGATCTCGATGATAATGCGTCAGTGGACCCAGCTGCTGCTTGCTGTTGAAGTTGTGTCCTTCTATCCCCAGGCACATCCGAAGTGTACCCTTTGTCTGTCCGCAGACTAGATGATTCTGTTGCGAGTCCGGTCGCAGGCCGCTGTTCCGAATCCGAATAGGCATTTCTCTCGATGCCTGACGCCGCCGTCGTTGCGAGATGGATCGATGGCTCGTGTTGACTTGCGTCGATTGCGTCTTCTAAAATGAGCATTTTCAAGGCATTTTATCGGAAAATTTTCGACTACTGTACTCGACTGGCACTCACATTCGTTTGTAGTCCACAACCACTTTCATTCAGAACAAGGCCTATATAGTTGCGCAGAAAAGGTGTGAAATACAAATCAGTGTGGGAGTGTTGATTTGCATAATTTCAAAAGTTTTCAACTCTTTGACAAAAATCGCCATTTTCTCATTTTAGCCTGATTTTTAAACGGATGCAAAAAATACCTACCCGGCAAAGCAGCAGCACCAGCAGCTTCAAGCAGAGCGAAGAGCACTGTCCAGTGCTCCTTCTTGTGGACGTTCGCTGCATTCGTCCTGAGCAGGTCGTGCAGTCCATAGGCGATTTGCCGCGAGAACACGAACAGGGCCTTGGGCGAGAGACGCAGCAACAGAGACAACGACTGCAGAACGTCGTCTGCAACCGTGTTGTCGCGGAACAGGTTGCGATTCGCCACACGCAATAAACCAACCTGAAAATTGAGTTTTTTTGTTAAATCTAAATTCTATGAAACCGTTGTAAAGAGCTAGATCAAAATTTGATTTTAGTGTAATTTTTATCAGAATGGTAAAAACGAGCAATTCAAAGTGTTGTTTGAAATTTTCCGAAGAATAAACTCGAACCAAAATTAGTGATCTTTGGGAGATTATTAAAACACATCTTACCACAGCCCTTTCAACGAGCACCGGGCATCTGCCGAACTTTGCAGAGAGCAGCCACTCCAGATGCCTTCTGACGACGGGCCAGACGAGCGAGAGCCTGTCCTTGTTCTCGAGAGTGATCGAGATCAACATCTCCAGGTAGAAGACCAGGGCGTCTTCGTCCTCACCGCTCAGAGTCAGGGCCTAAAAATAAGAAAATGGTAATTTTAGTCAAAGAATTCATCTTTCGAGAAGGTAATTATAATGCTTCAGGTTTGACACTTCAAAGCCACCGATAGATTTGTAACTCCTTACTGATCTTTCTATCTGGATTTTTCGAAAATTCGCAGAGCTAAACTCTTCTAAAAAATGAACATTTTGAAAAATTACGTTTTCAAAAAAGTTCAACACAAACAGGAAACTCTTCGAAGAATTATTTCTTAAATTCAGTAATCTATTAACAACTAATGAAAATATTCAACCTGTTTGTTATGTGCACCACCCCTGGATTGGACATGTTCGAGAACCGCGTGACTGGCCTGGACGAGTGCAGCGATGAACTCTGACAGAGCCGTGCTGGTCAGGTACTTGCTGTCGGAGACCAGCTGCTGTGGGCGACATTCAGAGATGATTGTCGAGGCTAACTGAAACAAGTCGTATTTTCCTCATGACGTACACAAATTTAAATCGCAGTTTTTCATCGAAAACTTCGCTTTCATAAATTGCCCATTTTCAAGATCAAGGCATCTTTTCCCTTGCATATTTCAAAAATCGGACCTGCATAGCATTGAGCTGATCTTGCGTGGGCTTCTTCCTCTCAGCGTCACTGGCCCCGCCCCCGATGCCCAACCACGAGAAGAAACTGTTGTCGTTCCGAGTCACGTGGTGCTCTCTGTAAAATTATATTTTTAAGAAAATCGAAGAAAACATTTGAAAACCAACCGATTATGAACTCGTTGAATGGACACCCAGCCCTTCTCATCGACGAAGTCATCGACTTCGATCAGTTCGGGGGGTAGCAGACGAGCCTTGAAAAGCTGCAACACCACTTCCAGCAGATTTTTCCAGCCCTGAATGTTTCGAATTGTCCTCAAAACAAATTAAATTCTTGTTCGAAAATTCAGCCATTTGAAGATGAAAGTGTCGAAGATTGAATTATGAACTTCCTAACAAATCATACTTCATTGTCGCGTATCATACGCGTTTCGAATAGTCTTATAAAAAGATCCATAGGCGAACAATTCGTATTTTGCATTTTTAAAAAGAAACAACTATCTTGCCTCTCTAAGAATGTCTCCATTAGTATGTGCCAGCTGGAATAGCGTCTTGGTTGCGAGTTGTGCCTTTTTATTTTCGCCGAATGCGAGAGCGACTGCCTCTGGAGTGTGACTGTGAGCGAGCGGCTCGTTCATGGCTCGTTGTCGCTGCATTTCCAGGGTCTCTTCCGAATTTCCTCAAAATCAAAGAGTATTTTAACGAATTCCGACGAAAATAGAATTTTAGCACAGTAACTAGGAAACATTTGCTAACACACAATAACATTGGATAAAAACATAATTTGGTCCAGATTCAGAAGACGAAAAATACTAACCATCTCGATGGGCGCTGAGCGTGCTGAATTTGCAGAGATGAATGACGAGATTGTCGAACACGTCCTTCATCCCGTAGTGGGCAGAAATCGAAGCACATTTGCGGTAGCCATTCAGCGTTTTCTGAAATCAAATATTTTCAGAGCATTCTTATATTTTAAGGGCAGAAGTATTGTAACGAGAAAAAGCTGACTTTTGTACGATGGAAAGAATTCTATCATATTTTCACATATTTCTTATCCGTGTTTTCAAAAAACAAGCACTTCCCCATTTGTCGAAGAAAATGAGTGATTTAAAAATCTACCTGCAGAATGAGATCGTGTTCACTCTTGTCGAATACGTAGCTGAGTGCAGCGACAGCAGGGCCCCAGCAGACGGAGAAGAGGTCGTGGTCATTCCAGCCGGAGGGCGCGTGGATGAAACGACCTTCCGAGGTCTCGCCACGACGAAGCAAGACCTAAAAGTTTTCAAATTGCTGTGATAACCATTTATGTAAGAGGAAATTCCGGCAAATTTCTTGAAAGAAAGTTTTCTTTGAGCATCTATTATAAAGTCTCAAGAAGTAAATGATTGCCAAGATATTTCCGAGCGATTCCAACCTTCCAGAGATAGTTCTCCTTGACGAGTCCGGTCTGCTCGGCAGGCATGACGATCTCATCAGTCTTGATTGCATTGTACATCGTGTCGAGCATCTCAGGGTCGAAGTCCTGTCCTCCGTTCGTTCCAGACAGATTTCGCTTGAAGCAGTCCACGGTCATCGGGGGCTGATTTCTGCGCACCTGAACAAATTTATACGTGTCAAAAATGGGTAACTTTAGGAAAATGTCATCTCTCCTTGCTAAAAATTAGACGAATCTTGCGGAAACGAAATAATGAATTTTAGTAATGAGAAAGAAAGAAAATCATTGAAACTCTTCCACATCTATTAACTAGTTTTCAAACTCAATATAGAGGTTAAGAACAATCTAAACTTGTTTACCTGAGGATTATGCTGATCGGTGTTGAGCATGATGATAGCATAGGACAGAGTGAATGCAGCGTCGACGTGGTTGAAGGGTTCGTGGTTGGCCCTATACCACTGCTCAGAGAAGTGCTGCATGACCATGCTGATCTCGGCGGCCTCGCCCGGCAGACGGAATGTCTCGAGGAACATGCGAAGCGCCACGTCCAGACGCGTACTCTCGAACGGGAATGACTTGACGAACGCTTCCAGCACCTGAAATCAATACGTCAATCTGTCTAAATCCAACTAGATAGGAGTTGCATTGATTGTATGGTTTTTTGTGCTATTCTTTATCATTAGATTTTCGAGATTGAGACGCCTTTCAAATCGCATTATTAGAAAGGTAAAGTTTTCGTATTCACTTGAGGAATAAAAAATTCTCACATCAGCATTCTTCCTGCTGCAAATGTAGTCAGCGATTTTCTTCTTGTCGAGTTGCGGATTTTCCCTGAGCCATGCAACGACGCTCGCCGCGTCCGAACCAAGCAGAGCTTTCTCGCGGAGGTAGGCAATTCCTGGAAATTGCATGTTCATGAAAAACGAGTCTTTGAATGATGTGGTAAGATTATTTTCGTAAAAGTAAAGGAAATGTATTGGAAAAATTGAATGCAGCGATTTTGAAGAGAGAAAAAAAACGGCTCTTGAAAGACGTATTTAACAGAATCTTAGAAAACTCCTTTGAAATTCATCATTTTTATTAGTTAAAACAAAAATATACCTTCTTTGGGCGACTGATTGAAGAGCTCGGTTCCTTCAGCGAAGATTCTCTTCCTCTTCTTCTGGTCGATGACTTCGCTCATCGAGGGAATATCCTCAGAGGGGGCGTGGCGATTCGCGCGTGGCACAATCGCACAGGCCTCTTTCGGTTCTTCTGAGGAATCTAGAAGAAAAGTTACTCTTTCAGAGGAGATTTTAGAAATTTTGGAAATTTATGAGTTGTGACACAGGGATGTGTACTGAATATTCGGGCGAAAGATTCTCTGTCTCTGCTCCATTCACATTTCTTTTTTCTCCTTTTCTGTCTTTTTTGCATTTCGTTCCAAAAATTTTCGGAACGAAATGCAAAGAAGACAGAAAGAAAGGGAAAATATGTGCGAAGCGAAGGCAGGGAAAATCTTTCTCTTGAATATTGCGTACATTCCTGATTGTCGAAAATATGGGAAAGAAGGGGTTGCGGCGAACTTTATAACATAATTCACAAAATTTGAACTATCTGAATCTTTAGAGTAGTAAGATACCTCTTGACTCATCCTGACTCTGATAGGTTTTGGCCATGATCTTCTTCGCGATTTCGTATCCACTCAGGATTGGCAGATCCAATGATGCATTTGTTTTGTGTCCGTCAGATCTGAACATAAATTGTTCTTGTGGAAGACTAGTTTAATCTTAGTGCCTTTCTAGCAGGAGCATTTTACTTTAAAGAAAATCTTACTCGATAGCTCTTCCAGCCTGTCTACACATGCAATTCTGATCAATCGTGTCGATCACAACGAGCAGCGCATCGAGGGACAGCAGAGTGGCAGAATGAAGACCCTGAATTTGTCAAATTCGTCTATTTTCAAGACAAGGATTCCTACCTGAACGGGGAAAGCGTTTTCGACGAGCAACTTGGTCAGATCCTCGAAGACATTGGAGCAGTAGAGGTCACAGTCGTAGTTGAGGTAGAGCTCGGTCACCAGACCGGGAATGCGCCACAACTGCACTATATACTCGAGGGCCATCTCTTTCTGCTCATATGAGGTGGTTCTCTGCAAATTGTCATCAATCAAGATTTTTTTAAATTCAGGCATTTCATCCTTTTTATCAATTTATTATGGAATTCAAAAAAGTAACAAAACTTCTTGCCAGAAGTGACAAGGATAATGCAAAGTAACTCGCTTTACGGTTTTCCCTATCATTTTTGAAAATCTCCAAATTCTAGATGCAATTTTTCAACCTGTTCACTAGTGACGATAGCCCTGAGTTTGTGGAAGTATGTCTCGAGTTGGAATTTGAGCTGAACGCGCATCGACTCGAACAGCAGGAAGCAGACGCGATTCGTGGCTGCCAACACCGGGAGCTTCTCCGTATCCAGCAACTGCAGCAGAGAGCGGCACAGATTGTCTTTGATGAGTGGCACGAGGAATGAGTACGAGGCCAGATGGTCTGCTGCTGCCTTAATATCAACGATTTTTCAACATTTTATGAAAAATATAGAATATCCATTATTTAGCCTTTTTTTTCTTAAAATGCTCATATTCATACATTTCTCAGTCATGAATCTTCTAATGATGAGAATTCACGTAATTTCCTTCTTCTTTACAGGAATGTTCCTCTTATTGAACTACAGGAACTTCAAAATAAGTCGTCTATGGAAAATCAATTTAAAAGTCAACCTCCAGAGCCACGGTAATTAGATTAAGCCCTAGGACGATCATGGATTCCGTGTTCTGTCGGTCGTATGGATTGGTGAGGGCAATCAGGAATCTGAGCAGCTCTCTGCAGCAGGGCAGGCCGTAGGGCATCTGCTCGGGTGCGGGTTCAGTGGCAGTTGCCAATTCTCCTTCGGTCACTTCTTCCTTCAAAGTGAATTCGGGACGCTCTTTCTGACGCAGACTGCGGATATCCTAGAAAATAATCAATAAGGTTAGAAAAAACTAAGATAGGCATTGAATGTAAATATTTGGATTATCAAGAGTTCTCGTAATCTTGCAGCTTGAAGAGAGTATGCAAAGTTGAGAACGTTTGTCAATAATTCCTAGTCTTAAAAAATAAATACAATTTGTCAAATTATAGGATTCCCGATTGCCTTGGATTTTTTCCTTCGTCAAAAACCATCCAACCCACCTCAGCTTCACTTTCGCTGTCAGCCTCCTCGCCTTTCTCGATTTTAGTCGGTTTGTCCTCAGCAATCTTCTCGTGATGGATCACTGTATCGCACACAGAATCTGTCGTCAGCACCATGTCGTAGCCTGAAAATTCGTGGTTCATCAAATCTTCAAGTTCTCGTTTTAGTTTCTAAAAAAAAGACGAGGAAAACGTTAGAATTTTTTTCTTCATTTTTAAAATTCGAATTTTGATCAACAGAATATGCGAACCTGCCCTACCCAAGACCTCCGCGTTCGTCTCAGACTCAGGCATGGACGGCTGCCTCTCGACCTGCGTTGTCTGTATCGTCTGTCTGCCCTCCTCCATTTCTGCCTGCAGCAGTTGCGTCTTCTCTCCAGCTTCATCCTCAATCCGCTCTTCTTTCTGATGCTCACTCGCCACAGCAGCGGAGGTCGGCTGCACCAACTCAATGTCTTCCTGAATTTTTCTTTCCTAGAAAAAAAAGAAGAAATCTAGTTGAAAAATACAATATTCGAGAAATAGTAAGGAAAAAAAATGATAAATGAAATCCCGGTAAATTCGAGAGAAGTTACGTTCGAAGAAAATTTGAAAGAAAACCCACATCAACCTCGCTGTGACTTCCCGTCTCTCGGCGCTTCTTTCTTCGTTTCTGTCGTTTCTCGCCGTGCGCTCCTTTCACCTGCAAAATTCCAATAAATTATTTTGTTTTCCGTAGGCAAATTGTCACACCAATTTCCTAATGTACGGATGTCGGATGTCCTCGGTGAAGGTGGGCAGTCGAGTGAAGATCAGCTGCGTCATGTCGGCCAGCGTCGCTTCTGCTGCTTTTCGCAGAAGCAGAGACAGGTTCTAAAAGTCGGCAATTCATTTCGAAGAATGAAAAAAAAATGATCTTCCTTCTTTCGGAATCGAATAAATTGAAGGATTTATGCTTGTCGTCAATTCAGACAAAAATGAAAATGCTTCAAAATAAAAAAAAAAAAACCTTTAATAAAATGACTTTTTTAAATTTTACCTGCTCAAAAACAATCCTGAAGCAGCTCTGCATCATGTTGCACATGGCTTCGTTCGAAAGCAGCGAACCTGGAGGAGAGAGGAGGAGGCAACGCAGCACCTGAAATATTGAACATTCATATTCTTGAACCCTTGAAAAGAATCGGTGAGTCTTGTCGATGCGATTCAGAGTAAAGTTGATGGTAAATGAGTAAACATAAATTTAGGTTATTAAATACCGATGAAATTTTTCGCTATCTAATACTATTGTATTTTCCCCTACTCTCACATTCTTCCAGTCTTTTTCTCCTAAATTTAGAAATTGTGAGGAATTACCAGAAGTTTAAAAGAGCCTCGATTCCAACAAGAATTAACTGACAAGTTTTTATTAGAAGAAAGCGGATACTTACATGTAGAATCTTGTAGAGAACGCACTCGTCGCTGCCTGCACTCTTCCCGCCGATGAACTTGGTGTGAACCACTGCGTCCGCGATGTTCTCCACTGCGTTCGCTGCTTTCAGACTGAAACTTCTCGAGGTGATATAACAGAAAATCGAGACTGACTCGCATATAAAAGTGCATACCCAGGTAACTCTGGCCAACTGTAAAAAGTCTCATTTCTTCGGAGGTTGCATTAGGTAGAAAGGAAAGGTGGATTTTACAGTAGGCTCATTATCATAACGCCTTTTATTCATATTCTCTTCTTTTGATACTTGTCTTGTCTCTTGTGAGTTTTCCTCCGTCAATTAAAAACGAACCTGCTAGCATCGATGAGTCCATAGCTGAGGAATTTGGCGATGGCAGCGAGTGCGGCCTCTGTGATCGGACCGTTCGTGTTCTGCGCCCTAATCACGTCCAGAAATGGAGACAGAAAAGTGATCGGGTTCATGTCGTTCAAGTCAGCCACCTGCAAACAATCAATCTTTATAAAGATCTTGAAATGTTCATCATATTCCGAAAAAAAACAAATAGAATGCATTCACTGTAATGCAAAATGATGATTTTTCTGTGCATCTTTAAAACACTTTCTTAAAAGTCATAAAATGAAATGTACCTGGTTGAGAACCTCCTTCAGATCGGCGAAATTCCTCAACAGCGGTTCCGTGTCTTCGGGCGAAGGCGGTTGATGCGACAATTGATACTGCCTGCAATGCGTATCATTACTCGCCTGCACATGTGGAGGGGTGTGGCTAATGGAGTTCAGAAATGACACACAACTCAAATCTTTTATTTTTCTCCTCCGAATGTATGCTAATTATTGTCATTTCGAGAAAAAAAAAGCTTTCCATTTTGCAGAAAGAATACTTTTTTCGAGAAGTATCACTTTCCTTGAAGGCTTTCTACAAGTAGTTCGTAAATTCTACCGAAAATCCTACTTTTCGTCTATTTCTCTTAAAGAATAATTTTAAAATCATGAAAATCCGACCTCCTAGCCTTGTTGAGCAGAGCGACGACCGAGTTGGCCTCGCCCAGCACGATGTACACGCCGTTCACAGCCATCGATGAAGGAGTGAAGGCTGAAGCAAATCAGCAAGACGAGCAACCAACCAGTCAATTGAACTGATTTAATTCGTCGGACTTCTGAATAGTATTTTTCCCACAAATTAGAGGATTTAATTGGGGGTAATTAAAACGAAGAAACGGGCAAATTTCAAAATAATCGAAAAGAAAGAAATTCCAAAAGCTTCAACCAGAGAAACTATGAGATGAAGCCCGAATAACGAGCTTTTCAAATAAAATATGAGACTTCTAATAAAGTAAAAATAGAAGAACCGTATTCATAAATTTTGGAAGCTGAAGCGCGCGAATTCAATGAATGCAGAACGAATAGTGAATTGATGAACGATAGATACGTGGCAGTGAGAGAGCGGGTGAATTGGAGAGGAGACAGAGAAGAAGAGATAAAGAAGAGAAGAGGAGGAAAGGGGAAACGACGAGAGACACATCCAATTTCGGTCAGCAAATATCGTTTTCAACACTGCGTCTCTATTCCATTTCTACACATAAACATAGGAGAAGAAGCAGGGAAATTAAATTTCGAAAAATGAGAAGCTGAAAATCGAGATAGGGATCGGGAAATTCGAAAGATTCCAACGATAAATCGACGACGATTTCAAAGCCTGTTGGCAGAAAACAGCACTGCACAAATGAGGGAACAAGGAATAGAGACTCTGCGTGTCTGACTTGACAAAGGGTGAAGAATAGGAAGGAGGGCAGAGCCGATTTGTCCTGACACCCGCCGGCCGGCTGGCAGCAACCAGCTCAGCTCAGTCACCCGGCTTCTCCTTTTATTCTCTGTATTCTCTCACTTCGATAGGCTCTCTCACTCCCACTTTGCACGAACATTACACGTCATGTCATGCATGTGTGAGAGAGTAGGTGAATAATAGATACGGCAGAGAAATCGGAAAATGCTCCTTCATTTTGTTATTTTTCTTCATTTTTTCACGATTTTTCAAATTTTTGAGCTGCTCCTTTTCTGTCATCCCTATTTGGGTCTGACCTTGAAGCAGAGTCTCAGCCCCGCCTACTTTCACCTTTAAAATTCGCTCCCTCTCTGCAATTTGCCAATAATCGATCGACTTTCGTATTTCTCTCGTGACATTTGCTCTCCTCGTTAATTGATCAATTGTCACGATAACTATGCCGCGAACTATCTTCAGTCTATTCTAAAATTTCACTTTTATATCTCAGGTAATTCATTTCTCCTTTCCAGATTTTGGACGAGGCGATAGAAGAGGCGTGACGCAATAATTCAGAAGCTGTAATGGTGAGTTAATTCCCGTTTAACTACTTATCAGATTCAATTATTCTCGAATAGCTACGAGTGAATAATAATAACTTCGTTCGAATCTCAGGCAGGCGGCTTGATTTTGGCCGGATTGGGTCTGGCAGCGGCCGGTTTCGGTGCTCGCTACGTGATGCGCAACCAGGCTCTTCTCAAGAAGGGATTTGAATCGCTTCCCGGAGCGGCTGGTGTTGTGAGTTCCTCTTATTCATCATTCACCACAAATTTACTAATAGAGATTTTGGCCATTTACATAATGACGATTTCAATGTGATTTTGTTCTTGGCCTGTTAAAAATTAACATTTGATCATAACTTCTGAGAAAATGCATGAAATTTCGAAAATATTCTCTAAGAAATATTTATCTTCTGTCTAAATAATAATATTTCAGTTGGACAAGTACTATCGTGGAGGTTTCGAGCCAAAAATGAGTCGTCGAGAGGCGTCCCTCATTTTGGGAGTGCCGCCCACAGCCAAGCCACAGAAAATCAAGGAGGCTCACAAGCGAATCATGATCGTCAACCATCCCGATCGAGGTAAAGCTCATATTTATATTTTTTTTTATCTAATTAGTGATAAAATTCAGGTGGCTCGCCGTATTTGGCAGCGAAAATCAACGAGGCCAAGGACTATCTCGAGTCCAATAAGCAGTGATTTTTCGTTTTCGGTGAATTTATTGGAAGTTTTGCTTTGCATCATTCGTTCCTTGATTGAATAGCTGACTAGGTTCATTAGAATTAGCAATTGCCTGTTGATTGTTGTTAGAAGATGCGTCAAATATTTAGATCGTATTTCCTCTACTTTTCATGAAAATTTTACGCATCGTTGTTTAGAATTCAAGAGTAGACCGATTTTTGTCGATCCTTTTTTTGAATTTACACTTATTAATGATCGAATCGGGAAAATATTGTTCGAATTGAACATATCTTTTCCTCTTATTTTTCCGACTTGACAAACTTTCGAACGAACTCAAATTACCGGTACACTTTCCGAGTCACGCT
This sequence comes from Diploscapter coronatus, assembly GCA_964036155.1. Taxonomy (NCBI): domain Eukaryota; kingdom Metazoa; phylum Nematoda; class Chromadorea; order Rhabditida; family Rhabditidae; genus Diploscapter; species Diploscapter coronatus. The sequence goes on along the minus strand of OZ038422.1, from coordinate 82,231,519 downwards.
CAGATTTATCGTCAAAATAAAGTTTTTTTTTTTTTTTATTTTCCTGATTTCTTATTCAACAAATGTCGCTGACATTGAGATATCTACATGCTTTTTCTTCTAAATTTAAATTTCACGAGTTTTTCAGATTGGGGATCTTCAATCATGTCTGAAATGCCCGAGTCGTCCGGATCTGGAAGCGGTGAGCCGGCAAGGAAGAAGGAGAAAGTCGACTTCAACGAACGATTCAAGAAGCTCCACAAGTTGAGAGTGAGTGAGAAGTTTTCATTTCCTAGGAAAAGAACTCTGAACAGAATTCTGGGTCTGGAGCGATTTGTAACAAATTTTAGCGAGGAATCTCCGTAAATTTTGTAACATCGCCCAAGACCCTGAAATTCTTCGAAAGATGTCATAACTTTGAATATACGCAAGAACATGCAAATTTTTATTATCATATCTGATTTTTAGAATTCATTTTCTGTTCAGAAAATTTTTTCTCAAAAATTTGTACTTTCAGCAACAAGCTCGAAAAGAGAATCACGAGCAGGTGGTTGAAGAGGACAGACGCACTAAGGCGCCCAAGAGCCACGAGGCCAAACGCATTCGCGAAGAGTGGGAGCTCAAGGAGATGGAGGAAAGAAAGGTTGGGGGTTTCCCTAAATTTATTTGAAATAAAAAAATGTGATTCTATGATTCCTGCATATACGGTAGAAAATTTAACGATTTGTTTACTATGCATCTTTTGATGAAAATTGAATTTTCTTGCGGTAAGGTAAGAATCCATGAAAATGCTCAAGATCGGTCAAATTTATTTATTTTTAACAGATTTTCATCTTAGAAAAATGAAAATTTTTATTACTAATCTGTAAATTCAGCAAGCGGAAGAGCAGGGCCTCGACTACGACCGAATCAAGGCACTGAACATGCCTGCAGACGTGGCTGAGAAACTCGAACTCAAGCGCAAGAGGAAGAAGAATCCCGACCAGGGCTTCTCTTGTAAGTTTTTCTTTCTCATAAAAATTTCAGTATTAAAGAAGAGCTTAGCAGAAACGAATAGTAGTTCCAGTCTAATTATTTTCCTGTGTGCATAATGACAAAGAGACAGCTATTTTGAGACTGTCTGAGGAAAAGTTCAATCATGTTTGCATTACCCTGCGCTCTTTATTCATGCTGAACTTTCGAATTAATTTTTGAGCGATTACGTTCTTTTATAATTTAAGCCTACGAAGAGATGACTCTGCGTCAATATTCGCGTCTGACTTCCTCACTCAAGCCGGACACGAATTCGTACGAGAAGATGCGCGAAGTGGTCGGGACGGAGCAGTTCTATCCGAGCGCGAACACGCTCATTCAGGGCAGTCACTACCCCACTACTTCTGCCATGGACAGGCTCAGCAAGGATGTCATGGGACAGTATGTTTTTTTTTTTTTTTTTTACTTTTTTACTTTTTAATTATTATCCTATAATTCTAAAATAAACTTTACTAGTCCTTCTAGAGCAAGAATTTCTTCCTTAAATGATATCTGTTCTAGAATTCTTGACTTAATGAAAATATCACTAGGATGGGTTTTACCATGACGAGGATCATTTTGATACTGAATATGATATGCATAGCTTAAATGTTCATTTTTGGGCATGTTATTCTAATTCTAGCCGTACCATATTTGGTATCAAAATGCTCCTCTTGTCATAATAAAAATTATAAGCACAAAACTAGCCTATCCATCCCTATACTTCTACCCTATTTATGAAAAAATTCATCTAGTGGTATTTTCATAAGCCAAATTTCTCAGAAGAAAATCAGAATTTACAAAAGGGGCATTCTAGTTATAGACATTTAATTTATTTTAGAATTTCATTATAGTCAAACCCATTCTCGTTCTAGAATAAATGTTTAATTTCGAAATATTACAGAGCGAAGCGTCGCGAGCAATTCCATCGCCGTCGCATGTTCGACCCCGATGCGCCCATCGACTACATCAACGACAGAAACAAGAAGTTCAACCAGAAACTCGAGAAGTTCTACGGCAAGTACACCGAGGATATTCGGGTTTGTTTTAACAGTTTTTATCCCTTTTGAGAAATGTGATCATTTTTGAAAAGTATTGATTTTTCTATTGACAGAATAGTCGTACAGTAATAAGATGATCGTTTTCGTCATCCTGTGATAAAGATGTTTTTTTTTCTGAATTAGTTAAATTTCAGGACGATTTGGAGCGTGGAACTGCCGTCTAAAGGAAGCTATTTTTTGTATGGGCACTTCACAATTCCATATTATTTCATTTTCCAACAAACACTTTATCTGAATTTTTTGTATTCAATATTTAACTTTTGAAATAAATCATGTGAATATTTCCTTATCTTCAAGATAGATTTTTTAGTTTAGAATTATCAAAGAAAAAGCATTCGAAGTAAGATAACAGGAGTTAAAGAAGTGCGCTAATGAACGAATATTTGGATTGCTTGAACAACTTGTTGAGTTCCGAATGTTATCTCGCATTCAAGTGAAACATACTCAGAACGTGAGAAAGTAAGAAGTTTTAATTTGAGTAAATATTAAAAGAATATTTATTTCAGTTACAACTATTTTTCCTCGTTACTTTTGGATATCTCGAGAGTTGTCTGTATCATGCTCATTGAACAATTATTACTCCACGATATTTATTAAAAAGAATAATCTAAAATGAAATTAATGATAATCATATAAACAAACTTTATTTTATTTTCAATGACTGACATACTCCAAACGTGAAAGTCGTTCCAGTTTACAACTAATATCTAATTATACAATTTGTTGCAATTTGAATATAATAAATAGCAAGTAGAAATGGGATATCGAGTTAAAGGTTTCTTTTTCACCAGAGGGAAGAATCTTATCATTGTACTATAGTTGCGTATATAAATTCGGCTATTCGAACATGCATTCAACTGAGAAGGCAGCAATCCTTGTTAGTTGCAGGCAAGTTTCTCAATTTTCCCACTTCTCGCCATTTATTCGTTTGTGGATCGTATTCCTCGATTGAGCTACAAAAACGTAGACATAGGAATCCTTGAAATCTAAGTCAACAAATATTTCGTATAAAGAAATGCCAAATCTCAGCTCACCCTCCGATTACATACAATTTTCCATTCGCAGCAGCAAGCGAATGACCCTGTCTTGCATAATTCATATCAGCGATTCGAGAAATTCGACTACGAACTGGAGCTGAGGGATCGAAACACAGACAGGATTTTAATACATTAAAAATACTAAATATATATATAACGATACATTATTTATCATACAAAATTAACGACCTCTGTCCTCCATTTATGTAAATTCTTCCATTTAGCCATGCAACTCCGAAAAAAGTCGTGTTTGGAATCTCTCAAATCTTAATCCATTCTCGTTCATCGTCTGATAATCGATATATTTTTCGGCTATTTTATCCATCAATAACTGAATATCAGACCTAGGGAGAACTTTAGTCAGACGAAAAAAACCTATGGGGGTGGATCGCAAAGGATTCTGACGATCGTCCTCCGTAGGACTATCCAAAGTCGATGCTATTAATATTTCAAATTATATTCTGTGCTAAACATCTGCTCGTAACCTAGATACATATGAATGCATTTTCAATGAACTTGGTGATACGAGGTGTGCATTTGTGTCGTTACCTTTACTATATAATTTATAACCGATAAGAGCAAATACACGGATGGTTTTATTTTATCGATAAATCGACCTTTATATCGTGAAAATCACGACTGTTTTTATAATAGAAATCTTTTCTTCTTGCTCTGCGCCTTAAATCATAGGCAGATAGATTCTGTATATTTCCTCTTCTTCTTTAAAATAAAAAATAAAAAATAAAAAATAAAAACATATCTCTCTCTGCCTATTCGCTTTGGAAGGGCTGCCTTTTCTGATGATACAGTCGTATATCAATTTATTATAAAATTTTGTATACTTTGTATTTTTCTTTTTATTAACAAAAAGTTTAATTACCCAAGTTTGAGAGGGAACTACCAATACACTACTGCGAATCATTGTCTGACAACCCCTACATCTATCTCCAGCCAGGTTTGTTACATATTTCAGCATGCATCTTCAAGTTTTAGGAATTGATTTTTAGTGTGATAAAAATTTCGAAGCATCAATTTAGTAGTTCCATTCTCCTTTCTTCAATGATCAATTTCAAACGCATTCAATCAATATTCTTTTACTGTTTCCATTTTGAAATAATACTATGATGATTGTTCAGGTCTCTTAACAAAGATGTTAGCCAACTTACCAGTCGAAATTCTATTGTTGATCTGCAAATATCCCGAATCCAAAGATCTGGGACAATTGGCCTGGACTAATAAACAGATGATGCAAATAATCAAGAAATACCTGCCGATGGCGCTCGAGAGGAGAATTCTATTCTATCGTAAGAAATTATATTGAAAGCTAAGTAAGAGACTTTGGAACGATTCGTAATGATTTAGTGCTTTATCAAAATAATACTGGTACATACGAAGGAAGAATATGCTTGTTCAACTCATCTACCTGTTCAGTCGAAGAGATTGTAAAATTCGACAATAGGTATCTGTCATCTCAAGTAGCAGCGATACAGAATAAAGTAAATTCTTATGTTCGTTATTTTGAATAATTTTTCAAATTTTAGATCTTTGGAATTGATAGATGGAATAAATCACTTGTAATATATGACTTGAATACTGGAAAAATTTCAGAAGGTCTTATCAACAAATCCATGAATGATCGATTCAAAGAATTTTACAGGACCAGGTCCTCCTGAATGGCGTGAAGATGTATCTGTAGTCTATTTCAAAGACAACTTATATTATTTGGGCGGAGAGGATCCTAAAACAGGGAAAGATACGAATCAAGTTGATGTAAGAAGATCGAATGAAAATCCATGAAATAATTTATTCAGGTTTTAATAGACGGAACATGGCAAACAGGACTTGCTTTTCCTCTTCCAATTAGATGGGCTCAAGGAATAGCATGCGATGGAATTTTATACGGTCACATTATAGCATATTCATTATTGTAATTATGGATGTTCAGTTATTGATGGTGATGAAAGTAGAAAGATATATCGATTATCAGACGATGAACGGGAATGGATTGAAAATGGAGAGATTCCAGAAAAACGAGTTTTTTTCGGAGTTGCATCACTAAATGGAAGAATTTACATAACTGGAGGACAATTGTCGTTAATTTTGTATGATAAATAATGTATCATTATATATTTAGCATTAATGTATTCAACTCCTGTCTGTGTTTCGACCCTTCAGCTCCAGATGACAGTCGAATTTCTCGAATCGCTGATATGAATTATAAAAGATATGAGCATTCGCTTATTGTTGCTAACGGGAAATTGTATGCAATCGGAGGGTGAGCTGAGATTTTTCATATCTTATACGAAATATTTGTTAACTTAGATTTCAAGGATTCCCATGTCTACGTTTTTGTAATTCAATCGAGGAATACGATCCACAAACGAATAAGTGGCGAGAAGTGGGAAAATTGAGAAACTTGCCTGCGACTAACAAGGATTGCTGTCTTCTCAGCTGAATACATGTTCGAATAGCCGACGTTATGTACGCAACTATAGTACAGTGATAAGATTCTTCCTTCTGGAGAGAAGGAACCTCTAACTCGATATCCCATTTCTACTTGTTATTTATTATATTCAAATTTGAGAAAATTGTGTATTAGATATTAGTTGTAAACTGGAACGACTTTCATGTTCGGAGTATTTGCTAGTCGTCGACAAGAAAATAAACCTTGGTGATATGATTATCATTAGTTTCATCTAAAAACAATTATTCTTTTTAATAAATATCGTGGAGTAATAATTATTCAATGAATATGATACAGACAACTCTCGAATGCATCCAAAAGTAACGAGAGATAATTGTAACTGAAAGGAGTTTTGGAAATCTCGCAACATGATTTGGAAAGATGTGTTATTCACTAAAATCCTTGGTGAATAACACTACGCACCCTTCCAAATGAGTTTCACTATTGAAACTGTATTACGATCAAAGATGTACGCGGTTCGTAAAAATGGGATCCGGATATTGATTAATGTCTGGATCTGAGTCCGTACATCCTTGATCACAATATCATTTTCTTTAACAATGGAAAACAACGCCTTTAATTTATGCATCTTCATTATAGGATTCTTCGTGGTTGTATCGGAAAGATAAAGAAATGTAAAGATGAACATGTTAGCGCATGCATGGTTATGAAAGTTTCTTTGTTTAATTTTGAACTATTCATTTATTAATTAAATACATGATTTATTGTCTACTTCAGAGATGATTTCAAAAATATTTTGAGATTTTCATAGATCAAATAGTCGTTCGTCGTTCAGTTATCCTTTGGGGGATATCCAGGAAGCACCACGAGGAGGTAGACGAACATCGCTTCCCGCCACACAATCACACACACGCACACACCTGAAAACTTAAATATAAGAGTTTTCAAGTAGAACAACTGGACTTTCTTTTCGTCCATGTTGGTAGAGCACTGTTGATGGGTATTGTTTTTGGTATCTCCGCCATTCGCATCGAGCTGCTGCTCACGACCCGACTGCTGTCTACTTGCCGTCTCTTCGGATCCATTCGACCTGCAACTGAAGGAATAATTGACGGTGCTGCCTATTAATTATCAACATATAGGGAAGAACGGCGTACTTCGGGAAAAAAGTGGGCGGAGGCAAAATAGCTATGCGAGGGTTACCGTAACGAGGAAAGAGAAATAGAAACCCAATCGATTGATTCTCTCCCTCTCGCCATTGTGGTAATCATCTCATTGTTATTTTTCTCCACTCACTTTTTCCGAAGTGGAGAGAAGGATTTTAACAGTACGCGCGCGTACTGTCAAGGCGGGCATAGGCATAGAGGGAAAACGTGCTAAAAGACTTGTGCCAAACCGTGCATACGATTTGGCTTCTCGATCTTGCCCTTCGTACGAATCGTCGTCGTTCTTTTGGTTGGGCTCATCCGGTTTGCATTTGTCCCTCTTGCATTTCGGCTTCTTCTTTTTGTCATTCTGTTGTTCCTGAGCCGATTCCTCGGTGTTCTCATCAATCGACGTCTCCATTGAACTTTCGTTGGTGGTCTGAAATAGAAGCATTTCATCAATAATTGACTTATTTTCATAAAGCTCAATGAATTCGGAGCATTTTAGATATATTTGATAAAAAAATAGGTAATTGATTTGATTAGTAAAAAGATTCTTTTTAGGCAGACCTAGAGAGCACTTTTGTCAGACGAAAAAAAACTAGGGGGAGGAGGAGTAGGTCGCACGGCGACGCGAAACGCCGCTGTGGACCTACTCTCCTAGTTTTTCGTCTGACGAAAGTGCTCCCTAGGTCTGATACCATTGCAGCTGGAGAGATTGAGCGAATCCCACAACGATGGTTGACGAGTGCGTAGAGGCTAGAAGGGCCGAGTAGAGCACGAAAACGTTGATTAATGACAAGTTGGGGGTATTTATAGAGATAGGGGTGAGATATCTAAGGATAGATATGCAGTTTGGTAAGGGTGAGATTATTCTATTCAAATCATGCCTTTACTGGAAGATTTGTCTGAAAGGGTGTCGAACAGTCGAAAATGGATAAAGAACATTCTATTTTTCCAGAATCCTGCGTTCACAAATTCAAATTTGGTCGACATTCGCTTTTCTTTACTTCTCACGCTCTTTCGCATTCAAGCATCGAGAAGAATCTCTGGACAATGCTAATTTCAAGTTAATCTATTCGTTCCCTATCATTTATCAGACTTGTTAGTTAAAAAGAGTCACTATGTTGATCAATCATTGACGGAATGAACTTTTGACAAAACCCCGAATCGATATCGGAGTCGGAATAAAGAATCTTTGCGAAATAAAACTTTTAAGATATCTGTATCGGTTTCGAACCCTAGAAAAGAGCCGGAAGATCCGATTTCGTTAACGGAAATCGAACTTTCTAGCAACCCTTGATTTTGATGGACTTTTGTAAAAAGTCTAGCGTTTTCCGTTTCATCGATTTCTTTCCAATTCTCCTTAAAATACCTAGACACTTTTGTTTTAGATCAAATTTGACATGTTTTACTATGGACTCGATGAAAAAGGTTTGAACTACACGGAATAACCTGATATTCGCTCAGAATGACTACACTGACAGATTGTAAAACTGAGAAATCGAGATGATTTCAGGTACAAATCATTATGTGATCAGTCGCGTATATTTCTTGATGCAATAGTCATTTTGGAAGTTGAAAAAGTAGAGCTGTAAATGGTAACCTTGATATGCTCTAAATTAACTCCATAGATTTTATGAAATATTCCTATCACTTGAAGAATGCATATCGTCGACCTTCTAGCATCCTAAAAATGAAATCGTGAATCAGCTTCTTTTTCCGGTCACCAGACTCATGGATCTAGAAATTGTTGCTATAAACAGCACAAAACATGTCTTCGAAAATCATGATGGACTCATATTTGTATGTCAGGTGAAACATCCAATCAAGCTATTTCTGGTGGTTACATATATCTGCAACGACTATAAAACTTCTTAGTATGTATTCGACAGAGATATTTTGCTGAATTCACCCGAAATCGATGTTATTAATATTTTAAATTATATTCTGTGCTAAACATCTGCTCGTAACCTAGATACATATGAATGCATTTTCAATTAACTTGGTGATACGAGGTGTGCATTTGCGTCGTTTATAACTGATAAGTAAATACACGGATAGTTTTATTTCAGCATGCATCTTCAAGTTTTAGGAATTGATTTTTAGTTTGATAAAATTTCGAAGCATCAATCTAGTAGTTTCATTCTCCTTTCTTCAATGACCAATTTCAAACTCATTAATTCCAGACTTTCTCATTCAATTAACTCTTTTACTGTTTCCACTTTTAAATAATACTATGATGATTGCTTAGGTCTTCTAACAAATATGTTAGCCAATTTACCAGTCGAAATTCTATTGTTGATCTGCAAATATCCCGGATACAAAGATCTGGGACAATTGGCCTGGACTAACAAGCGAATGATGCGAATACTCAGGATATATCTGCCGATAGTGCTCGAGAGGAGAATTTTATTCTATAGTAAGAAATTATGTTGAAAGCCAAGTAAGAGACTTTGAAACGATTCGTAATAGTTTAGTTTGCTATCGAAATAATAATAAACAATATGAAGGAAGAATATGCTTGTTCAACTCATCTACCTGCTCAGTAGAAGAGATTGCACAATTCGACAATTGTTATTGGCCATTTCAAGCAGCAACTACACAGAATAAAGCAAACTCTTATGCTCATTATTTTAAATAATTTCTCCGATTTTAGATTTTTGGGGTTAACGACAGAAATAAATCATTTGAAATATATGACTTGAATACTGGACAAATTTCAAAAAGTCTGCTCAATAAATCCATAAATGATCGATTCAAAGAATTTTCTTTCAGGCCCAGATCTTCCTGAATGGCGTAATGGTGCATTTGCGGCTTATTACAAAGATAAATTGTATCATTTGGGTGGAGAGGATCCTATTAAAACATGGAGATATACGAGTCGAGTTGATGTAAGAAGGTCGAATGAAAGTCCATGAAATAATTTATTCAGATTTTAATAGATGGAAAATGGCAAATAGGACCTGCTTTTCTTCTTCCAATTAGTGGTGTTCAATCAATAACATGCGATGGAATTTTATACGGTCACTTTATAGCGTATTCATTATTGTAATTATGGATATTCAGTTATTGATAATAGAAAGATATATCGGTTATCAGACGATGAACAGAAATGGGTTGAAATCGGAGAGATTTCAGAAATATCAAGTTCATTCGGAGTTGTATCGCTAAATAGAAGAATTTACATAACTGGAGGAATAAAGTCGTTAATTTTGTATGATATAAATGTATTATTATATATTTAGTGGCGGATTTGTAGTTAATGATAATGTAGTAAAATCCTGTTTGTGTTTCGATCCCTCAGCTCCAGTTGGCAGTCGAGTTTCTCGAATCGCTGATATGAATTATGCAAGATATTACCATTCGCTCATTGTTGCTAACGGAAAATTGTATGCAATCGGAGGGTGAGTTGAGATTTCGCATATCTTGATACGAAATATGCTAACTTAGATTTCAACAATTTCCATGTGCAAATTTTTGTAATTCAATTGAGGAATACGATCCGCAAATGAATAAATGGCGAGAAGTGGGAATATTGAAAAATCTGCCTGCGACTAGCGAAAGTGCTGAAAAGAAAACACTCACTAATGGTACTAACAAGGATTGCTGCCTTCTCAGCTGAATGCATGTTCGAATAGCCGAATCTATATACGCGACTATAGTACAGTGATAAGATTCTTTCCTCTGAAGAGAAAGTGACCTTTAACTCGATATCCCATTTCTACTTGTTATTTATTATATTCAAATTTGAGAAAATTGTGTATTAGATATTAGTTGTAAACTGGAACGACTTTCATGTTCGGAGTATTTGCTAGTCGTCGACAAGAAAATAAACCTTGGTGATATGATTATCATTAGTTTCATCTAAAAACAATTATTCTTTCAATAAAAACCGTGAAGTAATAATTATTCAATACACATGATACAGACAACTCTCGAATGCATCCAAAAGTAACGAGAGATAATTGTAACTGAAAGGAGTTTTGGAAATCTCGCAACATGATTTGGAAAGATGTGTTATTCACTAAAATCCTTGGTGAATAATACTACGCACCCTTCCAAATGAATTTCACTATTAAAAATGTCTTGCGGCCAAAGTTGTACGCGGTCCGTAAAAATTGGGATCCGGACATCAATTAATGTCTGGATTCGAGTCTGTGCATCCCTTACGGCAGGTCACGGAAAAGCTTTGAATTTCCCGCCCTGATTGCCTTCTCGGGTGCTATCGCCGGCACTATTGTTGTCCATGCGAATTGAGTTGAGCCTTAGTCGAGTTTGAATCTTTATTTCATCTTTAGGAACGGGACAAAAGTAACAACAGCCGTGTTCTGCCCTGTCCGATGAAAGAGCAGTTTTAAGCACGGTAGAGTATGATATCATCCCTCTAGCGACGGATTATAGGAAGAGAGAAAGAGAGCACTAAAACAGCAGGTGTGTGGTATGGGAAAAGCGCCAAATCAGGCTGCAGCTGCGAAAGATTTCTAACTAACGAATAGATTCAAATATTAATACCAAAAACTCAAAAATCGAGGAAAAAAAAACAAAAACAAAACTCAGTGCGGTAAGCACAAGATTATCGAATTTACTACTTAACAAAAGCCTAATATCATAATTTCAAATAGCAGCTGGTTTTCAGTTTTCTTCGAATCTACTCGCCAGCTTGAAACACTGTCAAAAATTCGATTAGTTTATCAAGTCGAGTTTCTGTGCGAGTTTCACCAGCATGAATGTCACCGACGAGAAGTTTGCTCGTCCCGTACTCTACATCTACTTCATGCACGGATTTACAATATTCTTCGGACTTCCGCTACATTTGGTTATGTTTTATGCCGTCATTACGAAGACTCCGTTGTATGCAAAGAAATTTTCTAAGAAGCTGTTGTTGCATATTGGAAGGTATTGGTTTGTTTAAATTAACCTAGTCTGATTGAATTTTCTGGAAAAGTGAAACTTTTCGGGAATAACGGTTCCATTAACGGAAAGGTAAATTCTTCTGAAGAAGCCTCGAATTGAAAGCAGTGATTGTGCGTATTCTCGTCCATATGTTAACATTTTGCTGGTTGACGAGATGAAGATTCATCTTATTTAAAATAGAAATAGAAAACGAAATAATGTTAAACCGTAAAAATCCCAGCTCCTTCGCCGCTGAGATCTTCTTCACGTCCCTGTCAACACCGGTGCTCTTTCTACCAATTCCAGCTGGTCAAGCAGAGGGCATCCTGGAGATGATGGGTATCAGGTACATCTCTTCGTTGGATGAATTTCATAACCAGGTTATTTTAGTACCTGCAATTTATTCGGAATCGGCATGGTTCTTCTGTTCTTCGCTGGGAATGTTATTGGACACCTGCATTATCACAGATTCATACATTTGTCTGTCTACAATAATGTTTTCCACATAGGAATTTTCACCACTATCTTTAAAACTGCTGTCCAGAAATTTTTCGGCGAGAAGTTCAGAACCATAGTTGTACTTCTCTTATATGCCGTCTCGATAGGATCGATTTTTCCATTACTCTACCTCACTTTGCCCGATCAAGAGGCGACGAGACAAGAATTGGCTAGAGTTAGAGAAATTTCGTCGGCTCCAAGTGAAATTCAAAAGTTCAGATGAATCTTAAATGTCTAAACCCAAGAATCGTTGAAGATCGAACACTAGTGTTCTCACTTAATCCAGAAGCCTCGACGATCGCCTTCATGACGTCTGTCAAATTGGCGATTCTGTATTTCGTTGCTATCTTGTCCTTGTATTATTTCTTCGGTGGAATGACGTATTACATTATCTCAACATCACAGAAGATATCGGAACGAACCAAAACGCTCCAGAAGCGCTTTCAATGGGCTATGATTATGGAAGTAGGAAGACTTATCGATATTCAATTTAGCATATCTATTTTTAGGCAATAGTCTACATGTTAGTTCTAGTAATTCCCGTCATATGTTTAATCGTTATTTTCACATTCGACGTTTGCCTACCAGGTGTTATAAGATAGAATGATTAATTGAATTTTTGATTATTAGATTTTCAAAACTTTATTCTCTTGGTGATGAGCGTACATGGCAGTTGTGGATGCTTAACGTTACTACTATACAATGACTCATACAGGACGGCTTCTTATGACCTTTTCATATCAAGTAATTCATGCATAACCACTCAATTAAATAGATATCTACGTTTTCTTTCTCTTTTCTGCGTCCTTTCCACATTTTCCTTTATCTTTCTTGCTGACTCTGGTTATCTGACTCCAGCCAAACGAAGCTAGAGGCAGACAACCAGAGTTTGAGAGAAAAAGTGGAGCGAACATGAAAAGGACGCAGAAAAGAGAAGACAAAGTTCAAGTTTTTTTTTCTAAATCTTATAAATAATGCCATTTAAGTTTTTCATAAAATTAAAAAGACGCAACTGCGATCGGATGGTCCTAGAACATCACAAGTCGATGATATCAATGCTCGAAGGAATACGATCAACCAACAAGACGTTAAATCAGTCGTTTATCAGAGCATATCCAGATTTTAGTTGAATCAAATTATTTGATTTTGAGCTTAAAGATCTATGATATAAAACTAAAATACCATTTAGAGGTTGTGTGCAGATTTAAATATCGTGCATTTCAAAGGCGCAAATGGTTTTACCTCAAGCCAAAAGCTAGAATTTATCCGAATCGTTTGACCTATTTATAAGATGTTTCGAATTTTTTATTTTAAAGAATATTTTGTCCAAAATGATGAATTCAAGTAATAATAAATTTGTCTATCCTACATTTTACGTCTATTCGATGCACGGATTCTCTATTTTTTCAGTACTTTTCATTGTTCTCGAGATGAACCTTGTCATATGCACACTCTGCGTCTATAGCCTGCGAGACGCACGCATCGAGACTAGAGGAAAATAAGAGGAGGAGAGAGCAACAACGAACAGACATACAGACTAAGGTTCGCGAGTACCCCTTCCCCTTTTCTTTGCAAGGGCTCATCTCGGAGACAATGGAGAGTATTTTAAATTTAGTTCTGGCTCAAATAGATTCTTTCACACCTGCGTTGGAATAATTTCAATTCGCTTCTGACTATTCTTCATTCGATTAATTCTCGATTGAATGACCAGCAAATTATAACTGAAACGCAGAATTTTCACGAATTTCATAAATCCCCATTTCATTTCTTCTTTACGCTTCTCCACTTCTATTCTCAAGACATAAGCATATAGATAGTGTATAATTCGTCGAAGAGGAAAACCACACAGTATTTTTTCCCTTTCCAACTATAATCTTCATTTGTCATTTTCAAAGCAATTTTTTTAAAAATATTTTTTCTACGATTTTCACATTCAATGATCTCCAACATTTCCTTCTTATTGCTTCCTAATAAATTCTCTCGTATGTTGCGGTTGATGGTTGCATATTCTCAGTTATCCCCTCCGGGAATGTTCTCTCCCTCTGTTGTATGTTCCGTTCAGTGATTGCATATGCTAATGCCCTCTGCATCTCTCAGACCCATACAGCTCAGCAGGCATAAGTGGCCGATGCAATGCCCAGTCGGCTTCTAGTCTCTCTCACTCTCTCGTTCCCTTTTCTGCCCATTTCCAATCCAACTCTCACACTTCCTAACTTATAAACCCGACATAAAATGATTCAAATATTGTTATACAGATGAACGTTTTCATTCAACTCTAACTTCAGCACTTCGATCTTTCCCGTAGAAAGAGTCTCTATTTTTCATCTTTTATTGCACCTTCCATGAAAAGCTTCATGCACTTCGTTCGTAAAAATAATAATCGATCTTGTTATTATTATTTATGAAGATCAATTTCACACAAGTCATGATGAAGATTAACCTTCGTAGAAGCTAACTCCGAATTTTTGCATATACTCTGCTCTCAAAAGTAATTACTTCTACAATGCTATACTTGAATTCGAATCATTAGTTCAATATATTCTTGGCGGCTTATTATTTTGCTGCTATTCTATATTTCAGTCGCTTTTTTTCTTCTTCGCATTTCATTTGCAGGGTTTGCACTTTTTCTGCTTTTTTCTAATCTATTAGTACCTTCTCTTTGTGACTTCCCTCTCATTTTTGTGCCTCTTCACAGCTTTAGCTGCCAGATCTTTCTATCCTCAGAATCCTTTTAATCCCATATAGATTCTCTATCCTTTCGAGTTTTGTATATATATTTATCCCCTCCATAGATCTCCCTTCTTCCTTATTCAAACTTTTGAATAATCTACAATTGCGGATCGATATCTTATCCCTTTAAACATTTTGTATTAAAAAAAAATTAACCTTTGTTTGAAATTTGTCTAATCGAAACCTAATTCTTTGAAATCTCGAACGAAAAGTCAATATTTGAGCAAGCAATTTGACGAAAAGTTCAAAATCAATCTAATTTCCTGAAATTTGCTTTCTCACTAATCAAACTATTTCTAAAATTAGATTACTCAAGCCTAAATGGAAAACTTTTACCATTGCCTTGCATTTGTATCTTGTGCATCACACCAAATTAACTTTTCTTTTTTCGTGCTGACATATTTTTACTGCAACTCTTCTCCACTATTTTTGCCAAAGAATAACATTGGATGTATAAAATCTCGGTCTGAATGAATTAGATGGATTGAATTATCAAATCTGCCGGCTTCTCGCTTGTCATGATCGATGTATATCATGTGCGCTGAGCTGTATCTCTTTCATCCCGTCCCTCCGCATTTTTCGAGGTGTCAAATTTCGTCATTTCATCATTTCGGACCTCCCCCGTCCTCCGTCTCGTCCCTCAGCTTTCCGAGGCTTTTTCACTTTACTTCCGTTCTATTCTTTATCCCTTCCTTTATCTCTTTATCGTCAGTTTCTTCGTTGCGTTTATCTTGGGCTCTTTACATTTTTGATGTGCGGACTTTTTCTATACAAAAATGAATGGCCTTCCAGATGATTTGTGCAAGAGTTATGCAGAAAGCTAGAGTTTTCGCTATGAAGATCAGTTTTACAACATACTATCTTGTCGAAGTTTAACATTCTATGATGAAGATCAAGCTTGCCATGCCATTTTCAGTTAATTTTAGTTTTCAACCCATTTGGCGGCCACCTTCATCATCATATAGATTTCTTTTTAGTGGTATATTTTACAGGAAAAAAACTCGAATTTTGCCATGAAAATCAACCATTTCCCCAATGAGCAATATCTATTCTTTTTCTCATTTCATTTGGCCATAAATGGATGTCCACTTGTAATGCTATTGGCATCTCTTTGTCAGCTTTCTGTCTTCTTGCCTTTCGCCACCCTTTCCTTCCCCTTTTCCTTCTCTTTCTCCTTCGCCTTCGATATTGCCTTTTCTAACCGCATTTCAGGCTCAATCCCTTTGTCTTTTCTTCTCTCACTTTTATTCTCTCGCTTTTAAATTCGACTTTCACTTTTTTTATATTGAAACTTTATCCTTTCTGTCAGTACATTTCTATTCCTGTTCCGATTTGACGCAGCCTAATGTGTGAATTTGTCGTTAATTACGAGAATTTCTTCTAGCGCCATTATTTTATCGTTCGTTTCCCACGAAGTATAAGCCCGTCTGAAAAAGTCTTCCAAGTGTTGTAAAAATTGAACCCCTTCTGATTCACTTGCTTTTTTCTACACTAATTATACGCGTCTACTTTGAACATCGGAAAAATAAGACAAGTTTTGAGGAATTCGAACATTTTAATGAAATGGCTATTTCGTGGGAAATGAACAACATTCTTCCTCATTCGTTTGAGCGTTTGTAAGAATTTTTCGAATCCTAAAGACAAAACAACAATAGCGTTATTGTGTTCTAAATTTGGTAGCGAATTTCGCATTTGTGGATCGGATAGATTAAGCCAATTTGGCCGTGGCTATTCTATTCTTTCATCTATCCTTCATCATCATCATCATTTCATGGCCACCAATCCAGACGTGTAAATAATGTTTTCCGGCACATATTCTCAGTCTTTCATCATTTCTTTCTTTCTCTATCTACCCGTTCCTTCCAATTTAAATTTCCCCTATTTCATCCTGCATTCCATTTCCATTTCCTATCACTCAACATTGAGAGTGCAAGTGGTTTCCGTTTTGAGATGAATCGAGCCATCATCATGCCACCAGCAGCGATATTAGTGTTCTACCTATTAGTGCAATTTCAAGCCGCAGAATCCAGCAGTTCAGGCATCTCATTATTTCTAACTCAGGAAATTCTGATCTTCATTATTTTAGCTCTTCGACTGCTCAAACGAGAAGTGGCATGGGTGCCAATACAAAAAAGGAATGTAACCGAAGCTATTCTCAATGAAATAGCCACTAATGAAAAGCTAACGAGGATCGGGAAAATGCTATCAGTAAGTTGTATTCTTTGTAATTTTATATTCCTACAATTTTTAAACTAATGCAAGGAATCTAGAAAATCAGATAAAGTGATTTCGATCAGAAATGGGAATAAAATACTCCATCAGTAGTTATGTATAATTTTTCTCCATCTTGGGAGAACTGTAATAAGAGATGGATAGGATGTTCAAAAGAACCCTATATTCTAGGATTCCTACGATCGAATAGAAACCGACCTGAAAGAGGGTGAAGAAGCGCTAGGAGAACTCGCGGATAAAGTCAATTTTAGTCCATATCGCAATTCTTTACCTTCAATAGTCATTTTCCTACTTTCCTCAATGTTTCTTACACTAATGATTTTATGATATCTATTTTCAAACTAAATAACAGTCCATCAAATTACGAGTTTTAGAAAACCGTCTTTCTGGATTTTTTTGTCAATTTTAGGAGTCTTTCAGAATAGTCATAATTTTGCCATAGCTTTTCATAATGTTGCATTTTCGGATATTTCACCTCATATCTTTTAGTTTAGGAATTTTACGTAATTTTGAAAATTACGATTTAGCTGAGATTTTTCATCATAACATTGTCAAGTTTGGTAGGCGCATTTACACTGACACATGAAATTTTCGTGCTCCAGACTTGATAAGATATTATTCTAGCTTGAAATCAGGGTAAAGTTTTGTGATCTGTTAACTCTAAAGAAATTACTTTTAAAAGAATAAAATGTTATACTTGGCAATAGTTTATTACTTTTGCATTTACATTTACATTTTCATAAATTATACTCGATCACAGTCTGTTGTTGTGAGAAAGAAATTCTATCACAAGAAATTCCACAAGTATTTGCATATCCTAGTAAAAAGGCGTATCACCCAGGAAAATGTATTGAATTGTAAAAAAAAATCTTGATTTTCATAAAGATTATCTTCTTTTTACAATTCAATTTTACAAAGCCTATAATTATTATCGTCGTCAATTCCCGTAGTTTCATGCTAAATCTACAAACCATACGATATGAGTCACTTTTTCAAAATTTTGTAATACATTTTTCTTATCATATCGTTTTTATCCATTTTGTACCCAACATTTTCATTTTACCTACCTTCAGAAAATTCCGCTTCGCAAAATAATTTAGAAGTTAGGCAAATTAAAAATGCTCCATGATAAAGCGAAGGCAAGTAATTTTGCAAACCAGGCATAATTTCAAGTTTAGAATAAATGATTAGGAAAAAAACCTAAAATCCGCATTTGACAGATAAGTCAGACCATGTGCTCATCAGCTCTTCTGTGCTGCACTCCTGACGAGAAACCGAATATTCGAGCAGTCAAACGACGAATCACTGGGTCCCATTTATCTTTGTTCTTGCTGAAACTTGCCTTCAAAATATGTCAATTAAAAAGTGAAAAGAATAAATTTAGAATGCAGCATTTTGCTACGAGAAGCGATTTTCAAGACGACTTTTATAAAGAAACACTGCAGTCAGGAAATTGGAATACTTTTCTAATATTTTGATCAATTTTTACTGAAGCATTTCGTATACGAATAGAGTTTACCTGTACAAATTGAGATAAATAGCGAGTAGAACGATCAGACCGGCCCAAACGTATTCCACGGTGAATGGCTTGGAGAAGAGCATGAACGACAGAACGATCGTAACAGCCTTCCGAAGAGTCGTTACCGTAACTGCAACTAGAGCGCCACAAACCTGAAACAGAAAGTGTAGGACAACTTCAAGTTCAATAAAAATCAGCATGTGTTAATATAAAGTTTGCGGTTATCAGGGAGCTCGTTTAGTTAGCATCCAAATCAATATAATTCCTCCATAAAAACCGCACGAATAACACAACAAGGTAAATTTGTTTTTCATACTCTTAAAACCTGAACTTACCCTAACCATCGTCAGAACGACGTTCACTCCCAAATACCCGAGTAGTCCGAAAATCACTGCATAACCGTATGTCTTCATCATGTGCTGAATTACAATTGCTTGGAAAATAAATTGAAAGGAAATTTACTCGGGAAAAGAATGGAACGGCATCGAAAATTTCGCCGGTGACAATTGTTAGGAAGAAAATGTAGACGGCTCCGATCGAGTATGAATAGAGGACCTGAAAAAAGCTTGTGCAGAAACATGAGTTTTAAATTTATGATTCCGAAAATACAATTTAGAAAAAAAAAAACTGACCATTTCATTACTGGATCCCCCGTACTTCTTCATGTTCTTCTCCTGAACATTGCCTATGACTGCATCGGCGAGCAGTGCCCCGGAAATCATGATGTAGCCGCGCGGGTCGAAGTTCGGGGAGACTTTGTTGTCAGCTAGAGTGAACAGAATGATTCCTGAAAATACTCCTGCGTCAATAATTTATAATGATTTTTGAATTTCCAAGAATTCCTCCTTCAAAGTTTTCGTAATTTTAATGATCTCAAACAATTACCCAAACTCATGAGACAAGCCGCAATAACGTCCAGCAACCCATATCGCTTCCCTTGTATCAAAATGCCACCAATCAGCACGGGAATTAGTTTGCAGCATTTGAAAATCACCTGAAAACAGAATATAAAAGTATAAAAGAAGAGAAAATGCAATAATACCTGAGTTGGATAATTCAAGTAACCGACTGAAGCATTTGAGAGTCCCATCGTAGCAACAGTGAAAAGTGCTATCAAAACGTAGATTTTCATCGGAACTCTGAAAGTTTTTAAAATCAGAAAATAGTCCACAAATATGAAATACTTTGGAATAGGGAAGAAACATACTTTCTCCTAGTGTCGTGATAACAGCTTCCCTCTACGAATCCACAAATGCTGTAGATGATGAACTGAATGAGTGTGAGGTACCAGCCGAAAGGCTGCATTCCAGGAAGCTTGAATATCAACTCCTGAAGATTAGATTATTTTTCAATGGTTTGATGCCTCGTTTTAAAACTAACCTGCATGTATCCGTACCCGATGTAGAGCACGAATATCGCTGCTGTCAGCAGAGTAAATTGAAGCCATAGTGGTCTGAAAATGTACAATTGGAAGAAGAAAAGGTAAGCTGGAAATTACTTGTGAGTGATATTGCATCCGAGCAAGTGAACATCAGGCTGCAGTCGATCCTTCACCGTTTTCGGTAACATCGATTTGGCGCTTTCTTCTGAAAGTCATATCTTGAAATAAAATCATTGCCACGATAAAGAATTCGCTTTTACAGCCTAGTAATATTAGAAAATTTCCAAAAAAAACCAAGAAAGATTCAGATCAAAGAAAAGCCCTGCATAAATCATGTTCCCATGAAAGAAAGTACGATACCTTGTTTGTCGACGTCGTCCCGTCTGGAAAGAATGTTGACGTTGACGCTGACGTCTTTCACTTCTTCAGGCTCTTTGACGTTGTCGTTCTTGTTCGAATTCGGATTCTCGTCAGACCTGCGATTATCATCATTAGACGAGTTCGGCATTAGAGATAATCTTTTAGATCAATCGCTCCAAATATGAAACGTGTTAGGAAAGAATAGGAGCAATATGATGAATGATAGTTAGATAACATCTCTATTACATATCGTCTCTCTATCTAGGAACTTTTATTAATAATTTGAACGGGAACAGCAAAAATTGCGATTTCTTTACGAAAAATCGATTTCCGGTTTGTAATTTCTCTTGAAAGATCAGGTTCAATGTAGAAAATGAGTAATTCTCCGAATTTACTTAAGATAAATTTCGCCCGCTTCACTAAAATCGAAAAATGACGTAATTTTCGAAAAAGATTTCTGAAAAGTGACAAAAAATCGTTAGAAACTGGAGGATTCATTCAAAATTCAACCTTCAGAGAGGAAAAGAGATCCCTCCCTTTCTCTCGTATGACGTGGCAAAACATAGCATAAAAGAAGCAATTGTTTGTTCCAAATATGGGTCTCTGGATTATTTTTTTACCTTTTCTATTCAATACATTTCACTCAAAAAAATTAGAAGAAAAACAATTTATTTTAATTTTTTAAAGGCAGGAATCAACAAATAAAAGAAAACAAGGAAAAATAAGAAAAATAGGGATTTTTATGATGCAGAAGGTGTTCCGCATTTGTATTGTTTTCTGATCTGACGGACCGACTGTTCGACTGCTCACTTCTTCGAGTCGAAGTAGTGCTGCAGGACGATTTTTCCCTGCTCCTCGTTGCCGTAGTCCTTCACCACCGCGCACGAGCAGCCGACAACCTAAAAATATCTTTCTTTGAAAAATTTTAGAAAAATAATTATTTTTAAACCCAATTAAAAATTTTCTAAATTCTAGTTTTAGTAAGACATGCGCAATTCATATCATTTCTGCCTTAAAAATTAGCGAGTCCTGTAAAAATGATGGCGATTGTACTTTTCACCAAGTTTCTTCAGAGGATTTTTCATTTCAAATCCTTCATCAATAAATTATTCTTTTTGATTTAGCAAAACACGAACCTTTCTGGCCTTGCCCTCCTTGTCGTACTTGCAGAGTCCGCACCACTCTCCGATGAGTTTCTTGTCAGCGATCTTGATGAGTGGAATGGAGTGTTCCTTGCAGAGAGCCTCCACCAACTTCACGTAGTCGGGCTCATCACAGTTCTCTGCCAGCACACAGAAGTGCGCCTCGCGTCTGCAAAATCACTCAATAAAAAATTCACTTTTAAGAATTCTGCAAAATAAAATAGCGTGAATCTTTTTGAGAAGGATGATATGCACTTTTTCTCTCAATATGAATATTTTTCTATGAGGACTGGATCGAATTTTGAGAAAAAGGTTAATTTCTACTTTTCAAAAGAACTGTCCGCTTCCTTTGGCACACAAGACTCGACTGTTTCAGCGAGGAGTCTCGCGTGTGGCAAGTCGGCATGTTTCTATTGCACAAATTATCTAAAACCTTTGCAAAAGGGGACAAAAGCCTTTCTTTCTATTGTGCGTATTTGTAAACTCAAGAACTTGGCATTTTACGTTTTTTTTTTCAGAAATTTCGTAGAATTCGCTTACTTGTCGAGGGCTTTGGCGGCCTCGTGGAGTCCCTTGGCGAGACCGTCAGCGAAGCCAGCCGAGCGGAGAACGGCCTTCAGGGCAGTCTGCAAAAGAAACAAATAAAATACTTTTGAAAAATCTCCTTCATTTCTTGTTGAAAGGCAGATAAGAAAACGAGCTAATAATCAGCGACCGGGGGGATCCACGAAAGACTGGAAGCATTCCCCGAGTGAAAGCTCTTTTCAAATTTATAGGCTCACTGATGATAACGCCCTTCCAATCTTACATGAAGAGTTCCGGCCGCAAAATGCTTTTCCTTGAATTCTTACCTGAACGTCCATGGTAGACGAAGCGGCCGGGGCATTAGATGGGATTTTAATCTCACCTCTGAAATTTTTATTTTGAAAAAATCATTTTTTTTTTTTTAATTTATTCTCTAGAAAGTTCCAAATCGTTCAAATTCCAGAACTTTTTCTTGAATTTTTCTAATATTCTCGTAAAATAATCACCCTTCTGCGTCAGACATTGTAGCAGAAGTCCTCGATGATTGCGGATTACCTGAAATTAGACTAATTAGAGATAATCAGAAAGTAATTGACGGGGGATAATTAGAGAAAATTGAAGAAAATTAGGAACGAGTGGTCGAAGAGGGAAAAATAGGCCAGAGCGTAAAATGAGAGCAGTGGAGCGAATGTCGTTAGAAAAAGGGGGCGGGGCTTGGCTCGATTTTGAATTTCTTCATCGATTTTTCCGTGATTTTCGTGATTTTTTACGATTTTTAGAATTCAAAGACTTCTGATTCGACGTCCTCACGATGGCTGACAGCCCTAGTGGTAAGCAGGAAATACTTGAATCTGTAGTTCGTCAAAAATTGAAAGAAAACTGATTTTTTCCTTCGCAGTTTTATTTTGAATTTTTAGATACAAAGGCGGACGAACCGTCTGAAGATGTTGAAAGTTCCGAAGACAAAGCTCGCAAATTAAAGCGGGAAAGGTAGATAATTTTCAGAAAAAATAAATAAACTCGACTTTGCAGTCTATCTCGAGCCCTTGCCGAGTCGAGAATCGACGAAGATGTGCTGAAATTGGCAGATGAATTGGGCAATGCTCAGGACGCGAAGTGCGAGGACAAACTGATTGCTGCTGAAGTGAAGATTGCTGCCAAGCAGAGTCCCTTGCAACTCTTGGTTGAGGTCAAATTTTGCCTTTTTAAAAGGTTTTTTGTGAGTTTCATTCGTTATTCCAATTTCATTTCGTCAAAATTCACGTTTTCAAAGCTATTTGTTTTGTTGTTTTATTTTTATTCTTCTGAAAGGAATGAATATGTTTCAGGCAGGCAAGCTCGATGTGCACTGTGATCGAGCCTTCTTCCTCCTGGGAAAGTTGCTCAAAGCGAAGAATCCAGCCAAGGCAAAAGCGCTTTTCGAGAGATCCGTCAAACTTGCGGTAATACTTTTTTCTCTCAAAAATGATCTTTGAAATTTGCCAGCCTTCGAACGCTGAATATGTCCGTGAACTGGATGATTTGCTCGTTTCCAAGGGTGCTTCTGCACTGGAAAGATTGCCATATTTGGAGACACTCTCTGAAGTGCACAGGGCAGAATGGCTTACTGAGAGACTGGCCAGGTTTGATCATTTTTCTTAAAAATGAGAAAGACATTTTCAGATTGTACCTGGCGACGAACAACTACATTAAAGCCATCAACAAGCTGCAGCTGCTGACTACTCAGGTATACTTTTGTTCAACATTTTCATAATTCATAACACGAACTTTAAAATCTAAAGTGAGTTCGAATTTCTACTTTTCTATTTGTAATCGATAATGTTTGAGAATCCGAACTGCATGCAAAGGTGGGGTCTTCTCGCCTATGCCTATCAACAGAACGGACACCTCAAGGCCGCTGCTGAGTCCTACAAGAAGATTCTGACTGCCGATCCGGTAAATTGCAACCATTTTATTATTTTCCTCCAATGACATTTCCAGGACAGTCACCACGCGATTTCGCTGATTCGTGTTCTGATGCTGCTGAAGGACTACGAGAAGGCCCTTGAGCAGTGCGCGATTTGGAAGGAAAAGCACCAGAATCATAGCGGTACTCAATGTTCATTTTTTTTTTGACAAACGACTTTATCTTCCAGAGGCAAACATTGTCGTCGAGCTTCTTGAAATCCAGGTATTTTAGGTTGAAAGAATAAATTTCGAAAGTAAATTTCCAGATCAATGCCAAACAATATGCAGGTGTGAAATCTACCGAGGAAAAGCAGCTAATTTTGAAGTGAATCTTTCACTTTTCAAAAGGAAAAAAGTTTATTTTCAGGAACATTTTCCGCCTTCTTTGGAATGTGATTTCTGAGAAGCCACCGTATTCCTTGGCCTACAAACTGGCTGGCGACGCGTTGTTGAAGGCTTCTGTTTTCAATGCTGGCTTCATCAAGTCTTTAGAGGTAGCTTTTCTTCGACAAATTACGAAATGTTATTTTTTAATTAGTTATCTTCCAAAATTGAAGCAATCTTCAGATAAACCCATCGTGGGACGTGACTTGCCGTGTTTCTGCCGCTCGCCAAGCTTCTTTCTACTACCTGGCTGCCCTGAAAATCAACCGCAACTCAGTGTTGTCCTGGTACGATTTGGCTATCGCTCTGCTCAGGCAATTCAAATTGGAGAACAACAAGGAATTTGCCGAAAAGTAATTCCCTTCGATTTTTTTTCATGTCATGAAAATCATCAGGTCTGCTCTGTGCTTGAAGACTGCAATTGGAATGTCGAAGAATAGCGCTGAAAAGTCGAAGGTTCGTTATTTTTTTATTTAGAGATTACTGATATTACAAGATTTATGAAATGCTTTATAACTGAGTTTTATTGACATTTCTCATTTTGTAGACCATGAAATAGTAATTCGTGGCAATTATCCACATTTTTCTTCCAGAATGATTTACGAAAAAAGATGAAATCGTCATTTTAAATACTATGTATTTCTTCAAATTTGTGCTCTCCACTATCTTCTTCGAAAATGGAAGAAATACTTTTCAGCTGTGGACAGTCCTTTTCGAAGCGCTTCGTTACAGCGGCAGCTCAGACGCAGTGCAGCATCACTGTCTGTGCAGAGCTCTGCAACTCAACAAGAAGAATGCTGCTGCGCTCGTCAGACTGGCCATCTTCTATTTCGTCCACAATAAGGTAGGTAATTCTTTTCAATTTCATATCTTCATTTTTCCTATCTTACGAATTTTTCGCATTTTCAAAAATAAAACATCGTAAGAATGGAAAAGAAGTGTGTATTTCTTTGTTGATGAAAAGATGTAAATTCCATCAATTTTGTTGTGTTTCAGCCGCAATCACACCAGTGTTTCGAGAGAGCGCTGACATTCGACCCGTACAACTCGCCCGCTTGGTGTGCGTGGGCGGAGCATGCCAGACAGAACAATGCCTTCTATGAGGCTGAGTCACTCACCAGACAGGCACTCACTTTCAAACCTAATGTAAGTTCTCTTCAGCAGTGCATATATTATCACTTTGAAACCAACAAAAATCCATCTATCTTCTTTTTCCAAATTCGTCGATTTCGCTATTTTTTAATTATGATTTACGAAAGAAGAGGCAAATAGCTCATTCTTTCAGTCCCTTGCTGTTCGTTTGTTCTGCATCTACACGATCTACAACATCCACGGCGGAAAACCTTTCGACATGCTCACGGGAATCCAAGACTTCCCCTCCATTCTCGCTGTCAGAGGTTGCACATTTTTCCCTGAAATGCAATAATTTGTCTCAATTTCCAGACATTGTTGATCCAGGCGACTTGACTCTGGTTCATCTGGGCGTTTTGGCAGACCTGCATGGATATTACGAGGAGGCTGTCGAATTGCTCGAAGCTGCTCAGAATACAGTCGCTGATGTTCATTTGAAAAGAGTCAAAATGTGCGTTTTATGGAAGTTTTTTTTTTTTTTTTTTTTTTTAAAGAAAAATAGGGCTGAAAAATGTTCTAATTTCTAGTTCATAGAGGACGCATTATCTTTTTCATCTCATCTCATCACTTATTTTGATATAAAATCGGCTTGAAATTTTTAGAACGATTTTTTTCTCTGAAAATTTAATCTTTTTCAGAAAACTCGGTTTGAATATTGGCCCTCAGCCTCCGAAGGGACTCGGGAAATTGTTCAAATGGAGTGAAATGCCTATTGAAATGCTCAACTATGAACTGCAGACTAATAAAGTAAAAATTAAATTAGGATGTTCGCTTAAGTGTTTAATTTTAGCAAATCTACCCGGACGTCTTCGACTATTTGATGACCGGCGACGCGGAGAAGCTCAAAGAGAAGTTCGTGATGCATTACAAGAAACTCTGCATGCCTCTGATTGTCGCGGAAAACATCGTCTTCCAAAGGGTGGGTTTAAAAAATCGCAAATTTGATCACATGTTCTTTGATTTACTGTAGTTTTTCATGAAGCATAATTGACCGCGAGCACAACGCTGACATGACTAGCAAAAAAGAAAGACACTTTTCCCAATATTTTTTCATTGATTTTCTTGCAAAACTTGTTCTCAACTCGAATAATTCAGCCCCTGCCAGACAACTGCGTGCTCGTGCTTCATGATCTGGTGCCTCGTCATGAACTCATTGATTTCTTCCCGACTCTTCTGCCTGCCAACATCGACAACGGACTCAGATGCGTCGAGAAGGACGAGGCCGAAAAACCATTCAGATATTCGCATAGATATGCTAAGGTACGATTGTTGTTTTACATTTGCTCACTTGTTATAGAATTTTTTCGAACATTTCTTGAAAGGAGCATTTTTGTCCGATTTTGAAGTTCTTGATAAAGTTTTTATTTTTCCAGAAATTGGTTGAACTTCTGGCGGAGCGCCGTCGAATCATTCCAAACAAGGAAATGGCGGAGATGCACTTCGATGATTTATCTGATCCTTACGACTTGTAGATCAAAATACGTTTTCCTTTGAAATCAACACGGGTCATTTGTATTTTACCTAGTTGATTATTGCTTTTATCATCTGTGATGTCATAAACTTATCAGGTTTTTTACCTCGTTTATTTTAGCAGCCCGGTATTCGTTCTCGAGTCACCGAAAATGCGAAAGGGAATGAAAATTGGTGGTAGAGGACTTGAAGTTCCTCACCACGTTCAAAGAGCAAGGGCGAACGTAACCTTTAGAAAAATTGTAAATTCATGAAAATCAACCATCTACTTACTTGGCTTTTTTCTACAAAAATCGTTTGAAAACGGGTGGAATTTGATCAATTATCAAAAAATCTGTGATGGAAACTTACATCAAATGCATTAGTTCGTTTGAATTGCGATATTTCACTGATAAACATGCATTTTTAAAGTTCGACGAATTTTTCATAAAAATCTTTTATGAATCGCCAGCAAAGACATTGTTCGCAAAAATACATAAACTGAGGTGGGCGAGATCAAAGAAAATAGCAAAATACATTATGCTTTGCAAATCTGAACAATTTTCCAAAATGAGGAAGAACATCGCAAAAAATTGTGGATACTCGAAATGATTATGATAAACCGGGAAGACGAAAGGAAAGTAGTATCGCTCAAGCTCAACATTGCGAACAAAACCTAAATAAATAAAATTTCCTTTAACTCTAGAAAATGACGCTTCCTTGGCGATTTTGGTAAAAATGTTCTGAATTAAATTAAGCTACCCGTACGAAAAATTACAAATTACGCTTACCTAAATTATTGTATTTTTTGGAAAAGACTAAATTTTGAAAGAGAACAAAGTAGTTGATCTGATTTTGACAGTATCATCATTCGGATTTCAAAGGGAAAGGAGAGCTGAGCGGATTCAACATTTCATTAAAATTAGGGGAAATACGATAATTCTTCATC
This sequence comes from Diploscapter coronatus, assembly GCA_964036155.1. Lineage (NCBI taxonomy): Eukaryota > Metazoa > Nematoda > Chromadorea > Rhabditida > Rhabditidae > Diploscapter > Diploscapter coronatus. The sequence goes on along the minus strand of OZ038422.1, from coordinate 82,203,718 downwards.
AAATCGGTACAATTCTTGATTATGATCGAACCAAAATATACGAAATCGTTTTCTTTCGAGAATTTTTGGTTCGACCATAAAAAATTAGATAATTGTTCCACTATAAAATAGGTACTCGTAGATAACACTCACAGTCAAATTGTGTTGCATGTAACATCGATTGGAGCAATCAGAAAAAAACGGAATCAATTCCTACGCCTAACCACTTTTCGCATGGTTCATGAAACACGTAAAAGAGCAGTGCAAATTTGTTCCAATGAGAATTTCATGAATTTAACGAACTCATATCGTCAAACTTCACTAAAATTGATGAGAAAACTAGATTTTTTTTTCGAAGCATGACAAAATACAAACATAAGTAACCCATTTTATCATGCTCTGAAAAATCTAAACTTTGCATTAATTCAGTAAAACTTAACGAATTCTTCTCGTAGAATAGATTTGAATCAGTTGTTGTACGACGTATTTCATGAAAGGAAGATAAAAATTGGAAAATCTAGGAAATGACAAGGAGATGAAGTTGATTGATAAGATGCAGAGTGGGGTTTAAAGCGATTTTATTGGTTTTGGGATATCTCGATGCAAAATGGATGAAGAAAATGATCGAAAAGGAAACCTGCCGAATTGTGGATTAATGATTGGTGGTGCAATTCGAGTGGAGTGCATTGGTGGCAGTCAGAGGGGGTGGGCATAAGAAGTAGATAGGGGAAGTTCGCAATTTTTGTCTCTTTCATAGCCGTAAATTCTAAAATTGAAAAAACAATCAACATTTGAAACATCGAATTTCAAAATGAAATACGTGTTTGAAAAATAAAGTTTCAAAAAAAAATTTTTTTTTATAGAATCTTTAGATTCGTAGTCATTTTTTAAAACAAAATTTCAAGGTTTTGCAAGTTTGGTATGAAAATGAAATTTTTCATGAGTTTAGAAAAAAAAATGAGTGAAAACGTTCAACCAACTTACCAAATTAAACAGTTTGGACGTCCTTGTTGACGACGTAGAACTGGTCTTTCCTGCCGAGCATTCCGAACAGCACGGCCAGGTTCTCGATCAGAATGTTGAAGGGGATCGTCAGCAGGGCCCCCACCAGATACAATATCAATCGCCACGTGGAATTCCTGCAACATCAAAAGTCAATACAGTTTTCCTCTCTCTGAAAATGCATATATCGAAGTGCGACAATCAAACTGGACAATGGGAAGAGCGTACTCTAAACTAAAACTATTCTTCATTCTTTCTTTCTCCAACTTGACGAGAAAAGGAGATAACTCTCATTCTAAATGTGAAGTTGGCTCTTTCCAACACGAATTCTAATCGGGCGTTCGATAAAAAATGAATGTTTCAATACGATCAAATTTACCTGTATTTATGAGAGAACGATTTGATGACACCGAAAATGTACATGTAGAGGTTGACGGCGCCCACGAAAGACAGGGCGAAATCGAATGGCAGACATCGTGGCAGGGGGAACAGGGGACAAATAAATACCTGCAAAATTAGATAATTGTAAGTTTTAGTCTTTTCTCGCAAATTGAGAAAATTTCAGTGCTTCTTATAAAATTGCCGATTCTCTTGAAGGCTTCTCTACAAAATTCATCCAGTTTTAAGATGAAGTATTTGATAGAGAAGAAAAAGTGTATGAACTATCCAAATGGATAGTCAGCGAGCTGAATGAATATTTCAGAAACGAGAACGTGCAGAATATTCCGTTCCGCCATTCCGAAAGTTAAGAGAAAACTTTCGTTCCGTATTCTGCAGTCCGAAAATCTCAAAATGCCATTATTCCGCACGTCTCTGTTCAGAAAGAAAAACAATGAGCGGAATGAGTCTTTGAAGTTGGCCAAACATGAGTTGCTTTAGAAACTACAAACCTGCAGAGTCGTAACCGGCATAGTTGCCCATGCGTAGAGCGACAGTGCCAGCCAGAGTTTGTGCGACAGGGCGATTTGACGAGAATGCACTGTCAGGAGAATACCCTGAAAGTCGATTCGAATTGAAGTGTTTTTTCGCAATTCCTAGTTTTACCTGCAACCATCGTTTCCTCTGCTGGAGGAAGTCCCACATCGTGAAGGGCGACTTCTCGTGCATTTCACCCTCGATGAAGTCGAACGTGAAGCCGTGCTTCATCGCCACCATCGAGAAGAAGCAGTCTTCTGCGATCGAGCCCTCCAGACCGTGGTCGTAGCTCACGCTTCTTTCAGCTGCTACCTACAAAGTTTTGAATAAAATTACTTTTTATTAAAAAAATGGAAGTACTTGATGGCAGATATCAGTATCGATGCCAAAATATTTGACAAGTATCGTATCCAAAAGAATTGTTATTTTTTATTAAAAAAATTTCCAAAATACTATATCTTTAGAAAGCAGAAAGATGATCTACCTGCGTAACGACGAAAGATCCCTTCCATCCGAAGATCGGCTTGTGAAACAGTTTGAACTGCAGACGCAATTTGCCCATGTCATCTGCCACTCTGAAAGGTCACAAACGAATGAGAGGAAAAGCTTATGAAATTTACCTGAAAGAGTCGGACAGGGTGGTGAGCCAGTTGACGATTTCCCCATTGGCGTAGGTGATCACGCCCTGACCGAATTGGTGTTTTCCGTCCTCGCAGAAATTCAAAATTCCGCAAATCTACAAATGACGAATAACATTTCGGGAATTCAGAAAAGGCGTGAGAAAGATATTAAAGAATGAGAGGGCTTTTTTGGATAGGGAAGGACACTTTGTCTGTTCATGTTGTCTAAAGTTCATTTTTTCTTCCTCCAAAAATACTCTAAAATTTAATTTCAAAAATCCCTACTTACCGCATTCGTGGTGAGAATCGTTTCTTCGTCGAGGTGGACGATCCAATCATTGTCCTAAATTTGTCGTCTTTACAAAAAAAATTCAAAATTCCTTTTCCAACCTGCAGAATGTTGACGTCGTCTTCCAAGCAGTATTGAAGTGCGCGAGCTTTGAATCGAGCACCACTTTTCGTCCTGAAACAAGCAAAATAGTCACTCCATTTTCAAGTTCTTTTCTTAAGATTGCATAATTTCATGGGCAAAAATTGCGTAAGACGAGCGCCACTTGAAATGCATCAAATATCATTCTTAAATTTTGAGGACTAGCTTTGTAACATCATAAAACTTTCAGCCTTCAAAAATGTCGAGTGGACTTTACATAATGAAAAGCGAAAAAGTAGTCAAAAACTTTTCATGACGTGCGCTTTCTATTACTTTCCGTAATGCAAAATCACATCAAAATGCTAAGAATGTCATCGGATTTTTCAAAATAAATAGCATTTCACTAACCGATAGCTAGTAGGAACGACGACCTCCCTGACCCTCTGCTGGGGTGTCAGATTGATGGCTCTGTCCGTGACGACCTCGAAGATGAAGTTCTCCATGCCTGCCTCGTAGCACATCTTCATATTCTCCTCGATGTTCTCCTAAATTCGTACCGTAACTTATCTTTCAAAATCTCGCAATTTCAGCTCACACACCAGCTTGTAACTTTCTTCGTTTCCTCTCTAATCTTTAGCAGAAAATTGAGTATAGATTAAAAGTTGGTGTGGGTATAGAGTATTTGAAGATCATCAAATGCCTATATTTTCATTGTTTTATTTTTCTCGCTTCAATGCAGAGATCATAGTCAACATCGTTTATATTATTCGACGTTTCCCCATTCATGAGTGAAACGCGTTTATTATTCAAGATGTCACTTTTTTCATAAGAAATGCGCGCCTTGATCCGAGATATTGTGACCTGGGTGGACCTCAAATTTTACAACGATTTTAGAAATTTCAATAGACCTGACATCAAATGAAAGTTTTGAAAAAATTTCAATGATTAATCCACTGCTGAATAAGAATTGCTTTTCTCAGGTATTTCTCATTTCAGAACTTCAACATGCTGCCCCTTTCCAAAAATGACTAGTTCAAAACAGCCAAAAAAAGACGGAATAAAATCATCGCTATCATCAAAAAGTCAAAATTTCTAAGAGTCAATTGTATTTTCCATAGAAATTAGTGATGCCTGATGAATTATTTCGGGAAAGTTCAGAGAAAAAGTGTCGTTTCAAAGGGTTGCCAAGGAACGAGAATTTTCAAAATTCCTAATGATCAAACCACGCATGTATAGCATTTTTATCCTGATCTCAAAAATGCCCAGAAAAATATCTCCTCTGAAAAGTTAGGTGTGGACTTTGTTCATATTCAAAAGCCTCCTCTGCGTCTCTGCTCTATGCAAAATGTGGATCAGAGAAGTCAGAGTCTAACTTTCGTATTTTCTTTGGTCTTTCGCATTTTCAAACAAGCTATGTTTTCTCATTTTAGTCTTTTGTCTGTTTTATGAATGGGGAATTCTTTTGAATATGCAAAAAAACACCACGTTTGAATAAAATTTTTATAAACTAGGGAAAAAGTAAACATTTTGAAAAAAAAAATTCCAACCTTTACAAGCAGCGGGAAGTCTCCTTTGGTGACGACTCGGAAGCAGACGAACGGAGAAAGGAGTGGGGCCGCTTTGAGGGCTACCTCAAATTATACAAGTTTAAAAAGGAAATTCACTAAATCATACTAAACTATTCGAAAGCCTCGAAGATGGGAAACGAAATACTTCATTTTATATATAATGTCAAGAGACAAGAATATTCTATTGAAAAGTAATGATAATCTTATATTTTAATCTTCAAGATTTCTAAAAAATTCCAAAATTTGGCTAACCTTTTCTCGAAAAGCATTGAAGAGCACTAGTCCCAAAAGATTGCAAAGGCATTGCGGCAGGACGAGCAGAGAGGCCAGTCGCAGCACCAGCAGGAATGTCGTCCAGAAGTAGCCGTACCTGAAAATCATTTCTTGGTTCTTTTTCCTAAAAAATATGATTTTTCTTTAAAAGTAAACATCGATAACTTTTTCGTTCAGAATCAACAATACAAAATCAGACAGCGTCCAAACTTCTTTCGGTTTCTCGAAAATTTACAGACACATTGAGATTTTTCTTGTTTATATAATGAGAGTCGCGTTGAATTTTATTTTTTAAAATCGGCGAATTTCTATTTTTCAAATAAAATTATTTTCGGAATCACAACGAGATTAAAAATGCCGTTGTCTCTTTGGAAAAATACCGTTTGATTCAAAAGGAAAAACGCTGATAAAAAGTGAAAATGATAAGCGGCTTTGATGGAAAGCGCGAAACGTGGTGTAATTTGACAATTTGATAACGACAACGATAACAGTTTAGTAAGCAGGGTATTTTCTGCGAGCTCTTCTTGAAAGATATCGGATATTTTTCACCGATTATTCTTCAACAAAATGATTAAAAAAAGTCTTAGAAATCTTGGCTTCAACTTTTTCAAAATTAAAAAAAAGTCTTTGTTGCTTTGAAACCTCAAAATATTGACCCTTTGAAATTTTTCATTCTCTCATCAAACAATGTGCGTATTAGAATTAATGAGGGGAAATCATTTTATCGCTGATAAGAAATGCTATAAATTGTCGAGTGAAAAAAAAAACGATTCGCACTGTCAAAAGACTCGAGATGAGCGATAATTGCATCGAGTTATCACCCCTTCGCCTTTGGAGGAAGTAACGTGCAATTCGACACCGTAATTGCAATTTTAGATCTATCACAGGCGTGATGATTGCTAATAGCCAAAAGTTATAAAGTTATTTGGTTACATTTTAAAAATAACACTGATGCATACAATTTATGGCTTTTGAATTTTCATTAGGGAAAAAGAGCTGAAGGAAGTTTCTTCAACAGGGCTTTTTAAAGGTGATAAAACGCAACTTCAGCTTCAAAAATTTTATCACGAGTGTAAATGAAATCTGCAAAACCCTATTCTTGAATGATTTTCAAAAAAAAATTTAATCTACCTTTCGATAGGATTTTTGGGAACGTCCTGTGCCTCGTCCGGCTCGCTGAACACGCCGCAGAAGTAGGCGAATCCGAAGATCCAGGCCAGAAGAACGGCACAGTGCAAGGCATGCTTCAATTCACAGTTCATCACAGAGGAACAGGGGGAGAAGAAGCAATGAGACGAACAGAGACAATCAGACGGGGCAGCCAAAGGATACGATCCTGCAAGATATTCCATTTGTCGGAAAAATTGAACTTTTTGTAAAGTGGCATTTTGAAATATACAAGACTCGTGTAGTGCATTACAATATATTCCTCGAGCATTTCAATACTCTTTACTTTTCATAGTTGTTGTGGATTTTAAAAATTTTCTGTGAAACATTGAAGAACTAAGATCTATTTTCTCCAGGAAAATGTTCTCAATTTTTAAAATTGTACCTGAAGACCTCCGAGGTCGATCAAACCGAGGCGCGTTTTCGCTTCACTTTTTCGACGCCAGAACCGATGCGTCTGCGCACTCACCACCGGCCTTCTCTGTAACAAAAATTCGATAAAAAATTGTAGGAAATGAAAAAAAAAGCTGAAAATTGATAAATTACGTCAAAAAAATCACGCACGAGTAATGGCATTCGCATGAAAATTACAAAAGAAGGAGCGTATTTAGGAATTCAGAACTCAAAGGTTTTGCCGTGACTAGAAATTCCGAAACAAAACGAGAGAATTGCAAATTTACGCATTGCAAATTGGCGGCCTGGAAACGGACAGAGGACTCCGCAGTTTGGTCAGTTGAATGGGGCAAAATGTGAATGATCAGGGAGAAAAATGACGGGAGCAGGAAGAGGCACTGATGCTGGAGTTGGATCAGTAAAAATTGAGATAATTTCGAAAAAGAAAAAAGAAAATCGAGAAAGAAGGAAAATTCGATATTTTACGCATTGCTTTCACAAATCAAAAGAGCAGCACACATCGGCGTGTTCTTTGGTCTCGAAAAAAGGAAAGTATCAAATTTCAAAACTTTGCAGCGAAATCATGAAGAGAAGGGGAGAAAAATGTTGGTTTCAGAAGAAAATCGATAATAGATGGGCGGGGCCAGGAGTAGGAAAGATGACGTGAGGTCACAAAACAAAGGACAAAGAGGGGAAGTGAGTGATTGTCAAGAGACTTTTGGCATGTTCGATTGAAGCGACTATTTGCCTGCCTGGGGGAGATCCAGAAATGGAAGGGGTATGGCAACTCGCGAGTCGCGATGAGCACAAGTCGAGAGCGACACGAGAGGAGCGCGACAGATATTAGGAGCGTTCAGACTTAGTTGCACTGCAACTAACTATGAACGCTCCCTTACGAGTTGATGATGTCACGATGTGCTCAGAATCGCTTTTTATCGCGTTCCCCTCTAACGACGTTACAAAATATTCAAATCACGAGGAATAATTTCCATACCAGGGCTTTTATGAAAGCGTGACGAGAAATGATAGTGAAATAATGATTTCCCTTATTTCTAGAAGCTCGGACCAGATAGTTCGAGAGATGAAGAGACTTTAACACTCGAATTTCAAAAATATACGATCTTTCAAAATATAAAATGCACGAATTCGCCTATTGAACATTAGATAGCGCTTTACTAGAAGATCGAGGACTATAAAAGGAGGGGAAATCAGTCTTCTACATTACCGATTCTCGCCTTCTCAAGAGCGATCGAACCAGCAAAGCTTCCAAAGTTATCCAGAAAAAGCATCCCTTTACCTAAGAGAAATCCTCAAAATATGGCGAACCCATGAACTTTCGACGCAAAGAGTGGATGAAATGACTCCTGTCAATTATGAAAAAGTCTAGAAAATGACTAATCTCACGCCTTGCAGTCAAGCATTCGACAATGTCTCGTCTGTCGATCTGCATCGTGCTCATCGCGGTCCTCTTCGCCATCAGCACATTGTCCGTCGTCTATGCTGCTCCGGCGCAAAAAGAACCGAATAAAGTCACTAAGACCGTGGCTTCTTCGTCGGATGCCCCGAACTCGACAGAGGGAACAACGGATGAATCTGCCTCCTCTGTACGCCCGACTGATGGACCACCTAGCGGAACCACCACCTCCGACAATCTTGTATGTCAATAAGTTCGATTGTAATTCGCACAAAAAAGTAGTTGGAAACAGCTACTTCTCTGTGCGACTTGCAGCCGTACGGAAACCATAATGAACTAAATCTAATCATAGAAATTTACAACAATTCTAGAAAGCTGCTCTGTTGATGAATTTGAACAACTTCTTTAAATTTGTTGAAATGGAAGAATGTCAAAAGTAATCAATGGTTCAAGAAAATTTTTCCGTTTTTTTTTCGAGCAAGATAAATTCATTTTGATAGCTCAAAATAATGATCGTTGATTTTAGGCGCCCGCTGAATCTGCTCTGCTGCCTGTGAGTTCGATGGTCGCGGTCGGATTGGCAGTGCTGCTGCTATAGAGAAAAGACGAGACGAGACGTGGGTCAGGGACAGGCAGGCAACCAGATGGACTCCACTCCATTTCACCTGCACCCGCACTCCACCTGCACGCACCTAATCTCTCCTCCACCCTCCCCCTTCCATTCGTCCTCTCGTAACTGACTTCCCCCAAACATACCAATAAATCGGTGTGCAATAGCTTCTTCTTTGTTCAAAAACCTCGAAGCAAAAGATTGCTAGAAAAAGCAAGTCAATAGATGAAGAGAGATCAATGAGCTTCAGAAAATTCTGGTACAGGTGCATCATAATTTCATTAAAAATGGGTTTGCCGGAATGTTGTTGTTCTAGCATAATCGTAAGAACGATAAGTTTCTCTATGCTCTGGAAGCTCCAGTATCCTCCGGGTTTGTCGACATTTCATAGTCAAGAAGAATTACCTGCTTTGCTTCACAGCCTTTTCCCTCTGGTCTCCATAATGAGTTCTCGGGAAATGGCTGCAAGAGAAACAAAGTTTTCAACGGAACACTCGATTATGAAAAGCTGATTCTGCAGTTCTGCAGGGCGTGGCAGGCAGGTCAATAGAATTGCAGCGCAAAGTCAACAAATGCAAAAACAATGATACGTCGAAATAAGCCATTGATAAATATCCCAGACAAGATTCTGTAACTATCCCTTATCATGATAAGAGGGATATTTCGTGGTTATGAGAAATCTGCAAATGACAAGGCTTCATGATAAGATTGCGTCATGATGAAGAATGGAAATGTCGGTCGATTTTGTTGAAATTGAAAATTATAGTAGAATTGATAGGCGGTAAGACACAAAAATGTCCTTGGGCCGAAGTGAAACGACGGGTTTTCCGCACAAAGGACGGGGAAAATTCGGCAAAAATTCATCAAGGAAAAATAATCACGAGAAGTGGTGTCGATAAAATCTATGATCTGCGAAGAGAAATTCAGGATTCTGGTTTACATAGAGGAAAAATTCTTATAACTGATTCTTTTTGGGTAATGACAAAGCTGTAAATGTATGTAACTGTATGCAAATTTTGCGAGTTCACAGAAACGTTCAAATTTTTAAGAGAAGAATGTGAAAAAATGGTTGAACATTGAATATGATATCAACCATGAAAAATAATGTATGAAAATATAGAGGCAAAAAACGGCTAAGATACACCACAAATATGATGAAGAATCGACTTTGATAGCTGATAGTTGATTATGAAGGAATGATAGAGATGAGTGTTTTGGTTGCGTAACGAGGAAAACATGGGTGAGTCAAAGAGAGAAGATAGGGGAGAGGGGGATTTGATAGATTGACCAGATGATTGTCAATAACGAGGAAAGATAAAAAGAAAACAAGATACAGAAAAGAAACCAAACAACTTTTAGAGAGTTGTACAAAAAGAAACAAAATGCGAAGGGAAATCGAGTGAGTAAGGAAGTGATACAATCAATCTTTCTCAAAGATTCGCGAGTTTTTCTGCATCTCACAGAATAACACGCAAACTTTTATGTACGTTCCTCAATCTCGCTGCAAATCCGTCGACTCGATGACTAAAACTCGACAATCCTGACCGAGGAAAGCTCAACAGGAAAACGAAACTAAAGCGCTGTAAAATTGTGGTAGTTCGATAGGGAAACTCGCTGCGGTGTTTTTGCAGAGAAGGTGTAGTTTCTAGAAGACGGGAAGATCATTTTATTTGAGCGAAAACTGTGATAGTTATGGAGTCGATAAAGTGAAACGGTTTGAAGAAAAAGTCAGGATCTTTTAAACATTCGTTCAAATTGAAGTTTTTTCTTACAAAAAAGTAAAACTTCACTATGATAATGATCTCAAAAATTCGAGGAGAAAATTCTGTAAAAAATATTGTGATTGTTTTAAATTAGTCAAAACACGAAGTGAACGCGTAAAAGGAGCGACGCGAAAGTTATTCGGGGTTAAAGAAAGACCGCAATTAGATCGGAAAGGTGACAGACACAGGGGATGAATGGGGGAATGCAGAGGATGCAGAGAAACGGAACGGGATGCAAATAGCTCAGTGAAGAGAAACGGAAATACACAGGGAGGGAAATGAACGGAGAGAGGCAGAGAAAGAGAAGAAAGGGAATAGGGGAGGGTAGAGATGAATGAAAATAGTCGATATTTGAAAAGACAGAGGAAGATCAGTGAGAAACGACGACCCTTTGAAATGAAGAAGAAGACAAGGACGAGTAGAGAGCAGGAGGATTGGAGAGAGGACAGAGAAGAAGAGAAGTTTGAAATCAAAACGAGAAGAAATCGAGAGGAATCCAAATCAAAACATCCCGCTTCTTCTGCAAATCTTGAGAACGTTTGGAACGTTGCAATAAAACATGATGTCTTTGGGAAAAATTCTAGGTTAATTTCACTCTTACTAAACAGTGTGATGAGTTTCAAATCAAATGATGTTTCTGTAAGTAAGCGAAAAGTAAAAATGAGGTCATTTTTGCTGCTCGACAAACAATTGCATGAACGCTAGGGGAAAGGTAAGGGAAATGAGAAGTGAGAAAATTGGCGCGAAATTACGCAAAGAGTAGCAAACTTGCGAGTAGTTTGAACGCATTTCTTTAGGAAGAAGAGGCGTCTGAATCTTCAATTTTCATAAATCACTCTGGAATAAACAAAGGATGGAAATTCAGCGTTCCATTTTTAAACTGAATTATAAACTTGAAATGAAATAAAATTTGCAAGAAGAAAAAAATAGGGGGACGTATTAATTCCCAAAACAATGACACTTTTTGCTTAAGCTTCTGCCAAAGAAAGTCCACAGAAATGTAAATAAAAATGGTGGAAAACTAGTAAATTCTCCCTTCTCCATTAATTCATTCAACTAACAACTCCAACAGCTTCCCAACATCGAACGAACATAGCCTGGTCTTGTAAGGGAAGGATGTGTTCTTTTTTGGAACGAAAATAGAGAGGAAAAGAAATAAGCAAGACAATCCCCCCAATGGCATGGTGCAGAGGGTGTGCGCCATATGTGTTATCCCGTTCACCAATTGTTTGGTCTTCACACGAAAATACAATAATTAGCATAGTTTCTCTCATCATAACGTTGATTCAAGCACAAAATTGAGCGAAAAATAGTCAGGAATTTTCAGGAAATGAAAATTTTCATCCATATCTTATCCTCAGACAAATGAAAACAGTTCAATGTACGGCACAGAATATCTGAGGAATTGCATTTTTGAAAGTGGGGAAGACAAGCATCATTAGAACAGAACACATGAACATATTGGAGTGCGATCGGGCTAAAGTCTGAGCCACCCTCCCACTCCCTCGCTCCATATAAAGACATTCCTCTCCTCTCCTTCCTCTAACCCTATTTCTCGTTATTTCTCATTTTCTTTATTCATTCGCGTTTCTTTTCCCCTATATTTCTGGCTCGAGATCCTTCTTTCCTTCTCACTCTCCTTGCTCAGTCCTTTCCCTTGCAGCCTTTGAGCGAGCCCATTTGCACCCTGGCCTCATTCCCGTAGTGCCATTGATTATTCACCCCGAGCCTCAATCCGTAGTTGCGCCTTGGCATGTACCAGGGCTTTTTCGAGCGAAATCCGAAATTCGACACCTTTTTCTTGAGGATATCCATCGTCTGATCACTCTCATAGAAACTCGCACACTTTCATATTTCATGAGTGCAAAGATTTTAGTCGCTGCAGGAAAACTAATATCTTACAAACCTAGGTATTGCGGATTTTGCAACAGGAATATAAATTTCTTCAAAAATTAGTAGAAAATTCTAAATTTTTCTGTCATTATTTTCTCTCTCGCAATAAAATGCATGATTTTCGATGATAAACGTGGAAAATCGTGAAAAATGACTGGTTTCTTCCGAAGCAATGACAACCCATCTTGTGGTGAAAATGCAGAAGGAGGTAACGAAGCCATAAATGATTCAGATATCTTTTTCTTTCGATACCTCTCCATCTCTTTTCCTAGCATCCTATTTCACATTTCATTCCGAAACCATTAGTCTCCTCCCTCGAAATGTGGTGTCCATTTTATAGGCTCATCTTGCCGTCGGCAAACCACAACACAAATGGTCGAGCGGATAGAGAACTGGACACATTTTTTGCAGAAAAATACGCGAACACAATAAGGAGAAAACACACATGGGCTTTGAATCTACATATTTTCCACAGAAGTTTTCAAGTCATGATTTTCAGAAGAGGTTATGAATAATCTGTTTATTAGTCAGTGAAGCTTCGTATTTAAAGTGCTATCTAAAACTCTAGTCGGAATTGAAAGGCCTGTCTAAAGTCTGGCGGGAAACGGAAAGGAAGGCAACGCTGCGGAAGGCGCAAGGAAATTGGAACTACGCAAGTAGACGCGTGTGAATGAAATTGCCACAGACACATACGCTAAAGAAAGATAATACGAACTTTTCGATTTGCGTAAAATCTAAACATTTCAAAACAAAGTCTTCATACATTTAACTTACGTATATTCTAAAATGTTCAACAAAATCATCCAGATAAATGAAGAACACTTCGTATTTTCGGGGCGAGATGACCGGAAATTACGACTCGAAGAAAAGGAGAAAAAGAGGGAAAAACTAGGAAAACGCGAGGGGACGCAATGGGAAAACGGGGAAGTCCATGCGCAATAGCATCACTCGCAAAGACTCGGGCCTCGCAAGCACAAGAGGCACTGCTCTCGAACTGCTCGAATGAACGAGGTGGACAAACAAACAAATTCCCCGAGCACGCGAATGCAAGAAGCAGAGAAGTCGACATAGATCACACAAAATTAAGAGAATGAAGAAAATTATTGAAACAAACATTTCACTAACAAATGAAGTGGCCAGGGCAAATCAGCAAATCACTGCAAAACTCTGCATGTTCAACATGAATCCACAGGAGAAGAGAGGAGACTCGGTCAAGAGAACATTGCATCACACAGCGTTCGTTTTTGTGACAGCGAATGAGCATGAAACGTAATAAAGTGAATGAAGATATCCTATCAAATCATTCGGTGAACTGCAAAATCTGACCTGATTTTTGACATCCATCAAAAATCTCTAATCCTGCGACTAAGTTTAGAAAGGGAAAATCAACTGGAACATGGGGTTTTCAGATTTGAACTCAAAGATTTTGGATTTTCAAACGCCAACCTACATTGTTCATTGTTCGGGATCGCCAATACTTAGCCCAGCAAATAGGTAAAATGGAAGAGGAATAAGAGAGTGAGAGGAGAAAAGACACAGAGAAGGAGGGGGAGTTAATGGGTTCGAAAGTAGACTCACAAAGTAGGCGAGCAAAAAGTCGAGGAAGCGCGGGTGTGAAATGGAAGGAGGGGATAACGAAAAACCAATCTCCATATCAATACACCATCCAATCATTCAACAATTCGAAACCGCAAAACTGAGTTCGTTCTAATTTTTTTTTTTTTTATTTTCTAAGAATCACTCAATTCAATTTTTTTGGAGAATGTTCCAAGAAGTTGAACAGCAATGGAACGAGAGTAGAGAATGGCGATTTTTAATCAACTAGGAACGGCTCGCTAAGAACTCAGTCATGTTCATTAGCGAGCGCAAGCCACACTCTTCCTTACTCCCGAAATACGTGTACCGCGAAGAAAATATTCCGGACGGCGTGACATCCCTCTCGCTTTCCCTCTTCCTTTCCCCCTCCTGAAAAAGAAACAGACAAATCTATCGTCGGTACTGAAGCATGGGGTCGTAACATTATTGCAATCCGACTACTTTATGTTGAATTTTAAATGGAGGGGGAAAAGGACACGCAATTCTCGCATTGGTGAGGCAATGTTCGTTACCCGATGACACATTGCACACAATGCATTTTGTGCACCTATTAAAATCGATAGCAATCAAATGTGTGCAATGTGTCGTCGGATAACGAACATTGCCTCACCAATGCGAGAATTGCGTGTCTTTTTCCCCCTCCATTTAAAATTCAACATAAAGTAGTCGGATTGCAATAATAATATATTTTTTATCGCGTGAAAAAAGAGGAGAGTCAAGTAATGGCATATAAAATGCACTTAACATTGAAATACGGTAATAGGCGTCTGGCATGCCCACCGAAGTCTGCAAAAGTTTCGCATCCAAAGAGTCTTCGTTAATAAACGTGATTGAGCGAGAGCTAAGAAAATATCATTCCGATAGCAATTGCGCGTTCTCTAAAAACATTACTAATGGGAGAGTCATTGAACGTTTTGTTTTGAGGGAATCGGTTTGTTCAATTTGTTAGTAAGCAAAGGAACGAAAAAAACGAAAATATCAGCGATAGGAAAAGAAGGTGAATCAGACGTTGGATGACTGGTAGATTTGCATCTCGAAACGACTAAAATAGTTTTGCAAAATTAACGAAAAATATGAAAGAAGCTACTGTAAAATTATACAATGATGGTTGATAAAGACTCAATATTTCTGTAAACGACTGAGGATTTTTTAAAACTTGGAACTGGAATGAATGTGAAAAGACATTAGTAATAAAATTAATGAGTACAAGAACGATAAAATCTCGCTTACTATTACAATTAAAGTGCACTTTTGAGAGAATTTTCGCTATAATCAAGTTGAGTTTTAATGAATTTTCCATGAAAATTAAAGGACGAGAGAAAGAGTGAAGAGAAAAACCCCATTTTGCTAGAGATTACTGCGTTTTTGAAAATTGTTTAGCAATTCGGTAGTCACTATTCGATGATTTCGAAATATAATAGGAAAATCGAAACAAGGTCATTTTGAATTGGACGACAAAATAATGGTGCACCGATGATTAATCGGTGATAATCGATTTGGAAATAAAAATGAAAATGAACGAAAGGGAAGTGAAAATTAGAACAACCCTTTAATTTTTTACACAAGTTTTCAAAAGGAATTAATGATAAGTGAAAGGATTCATTTTATAAAAATGCATAGACTAACTTTATACAGAGTAGAGAATTTTAAAAATGCACAGATTTAATATGACGAATTCTACTGTTTATTAAATGCCCTAAGAAGTACGGTACTAGGCTATCAAAAATAATCTGCTACCGTCAAATGTGTTCACTCGACACCCTTTGGCATTTAGACTGTTCGATGTGATTTTTACGCGGCGAAGTGATAAGAAACTCAAGTCGATACATGGGTCTGTCGTAAAATGATCATTGCTTCGATGACTCATTCCTACGTTCGCTACCGATCAGTTCAGGTACTCAGGCATTATTGAATAAATAAACTTGAACGGTAAAATTGTTGAAAAGCTAGCCTACGCAAAAACGCCATTTTTTAGCTCTGACGACACAGAAATTATGAACAATTTGATTGGAATTGAAAAAAATAGAAAGCGATAAAATGACAAACCCCAGCTTACTCATGGTTAATAAAATTTTTTAGTAAATTTAGATAGAAATGTTAAACAGTTTTTAACTCAGTATTATCGACGAGGAAAAAAACCATGATTTTTGAAAGGTGAGAATTATGATATCACGGAGAAATTTGATCAGAGCAGAATCGCTGTTGATAATAAATATCACAAGGGACAGGTTGGGTTAAGGAACGTAACGATAAATAAGCGTGGTGTTTGAAAATAAAAAAATATAGCTCGACTTTGCGAAAAACACGTAGTTATGACAAACTGTTTATTGCAGTTCTATAGCTGTTTTTCTTTTTCCATCTGATTTTTCAGGCTTATTTCTGCCTTTAAACAAAGCCATCTTCACTCCCCACAGTTACTCTATTTCACCGCTCGCAAAATCGACTATCGACTGACGATTTTTGGCAAATATTCAAACAAAAGACACGGATCGCAAGCGAGAAACAGACCTCTGATGTAACAAAATGTCATGCCTAAAATAAAGATACCTTCGGTACATAAGAAAAGTGTGTCTATTTATTATGAGCTTCTTAATTTTGATCAAAAATATTCCCAATAGTTTGTTTGTTTCACTGAAAATATTTTCAAGGACTAGTAAATTGAGCCTAATTTTGATCGCCGGGAAAAAGCACGTCTCAACTTCGAATCACCATGCCCAGGTAGGGTATCTTCTCGCTCACTTCTTTTTTCGCTGCACTAAACCCTGATTTGTCTCTTGTTTCAATCGTTTCCAACTCCGTTAACCTCGTCTTTTTCTATGTTTCGAAAGGCAGGAAGAGTCGTAAAATCGTGCAGAATTTTACAGTTTCACGCTCAACAAAACTGACGCACAGACAGATTTTTTATAGAAGGAGCAAGGGCGAAAAATAAAAACATAAGATTTTAAAACGATTTTAACTAAATAAATCAGTCATAATTCTGAGAAAGTAATAGATTTTTATGAACTCTAGCTTCCATTATTAGCTGAAATTGAATAGTTCCAGTCGATTGAAAGAACAAAAAACCTTCATTAAACTGGCTTCCTTTCAAAATCATTTTTATGACAAAAACAGTCGTTTTTGCAATAGACTAAACCGAAACCAAAATAAATTGAGGAAAAATTGTCGCGAAGTGACAAAAACTGATGAATTGCCACGAAAATATCGACGCAAATAGGCAAAACGAAGATCATTTGATTATCATCAATTGAAAGGGGAACGAAATGTTCAAGACAAATGATGCAATTGTTAGCCAGGAATTGCAAATTTTCAAAATTTCATTAAAATAAAAAACTGAATCTCAGAAATAGGTGCTCATTCATAGGAAATCGTCCTTTCGGAACATCAAAATTGGTTTGTTTGAGTGAAAATCTAGTTTCCGGAAATCCAAGCAAAAATCCAGTCTTAAAATCGTTGGGTTAGCTCGAAAGATAAACCAAACTGCGCAGGTAAAACGAAAGCGTTCAAGAGGAAAAGCTTGTCGAAATCTGGCATGAGTCAGAGATGGGAGAGATCAATGATAAGATAGCGAGAGAAGGAGGAAAAGAAAAAATAAAAAGAACATACAGGTTCATGAGTATTCGAAATCGAACAATACAAGAAGAAATAGTGAAGACCATAGTGATATTCAGAAGAGACAAAGAGATGAAGAAACTTCGATCACAAAATGAAAACTATAGAACATTTACGTAACAACACACACCCTATATCCAAGTGCCTATAGATAGAAGATAGGGCATTCATGCTGCTTCATTGAAATTTCATAATAATCTTTTGCTGTATGATAAAGTGCAGGATTTAAAAACTGAATAGGATAAAATAATTCCCGACTTGTACAATTTAAGCTTGAAATCCTACATTTTTGGATTTCAAAAATCTATTGTAGCGTGAAATTTAAAGGAGTTATGGATTTCGATGTAAAATAACATTTTTAAAATTCTAGATTGAGACCAAAGAATTGCATAAAATCCAGAAAATATCAGTTTACCAATGCAATAAATTGCAACAGCCAACTGCAGTTTTGTTAGTTAGTCAGTGAGATAGAATTGCAAAATTATAGACGCCAGCAAACAAAGAACTAACACAAAGCTGCGCATGGAATGAAAATGCATGACAATAGAGAGGGGTACCGATTATTACATATCCTGGATAAAAAGATATTAGAAAGAAGATATCCGAAAAATAAGATATCCAATAAGAGAGAAGCCCGTTACTATGAAGAAAAAAGCCTTAGAAAGTCTTTATGAAAAATGTAGTGATCAAAAAGTTTAGAAGTCAGCAAATTAGTAATATTGACTATATTGCGAGAAATGAACAAAAACATTACTAAGTTCTATCAAAACGCTTCGTCAACCGTAAATGACGATACACCTTGGTTCAAAATCGATATTTGAATCTTGAGAAAGGCGATTCCAAAATGGTTCGTCGTAAAATGGAATGACGAAATTATCATATTCAAAAAGCGAAGATGCGAATAAAACGCATCAGTTCTATTGACGGAAATGCAGCAACGCACATGTTTTTCGTATTTTCATCTTTCTTTTCCTATGCTATTTTCCTTTATCAGATTTTTAGCAGCCTTTACAACAATATTTTCTCAAATTTTACAGGTACTCCCCAAAATGCAAAAAAACAATCTTTAACAATGAAAAATGTATGATTCACCGAATCAAACCATGCTCTCTAACTGTTCTTCTGGCTTCTCTTAAAATCAAACTTTCTATAATCTATAAAAAGCAAACGATAAATACATAGGTACGCACATATGGAAGGAGTTGGAAAAATGAAAACACTCACTTGCAAAAATAAGTTAGAGACCATTTTTTGATTTCTCAAACTGTTTCTCCTTTTGTTTGGCGAAAAACGACGTCAAAGGTTAGAAAATACGTGCGGTGAACATGTCTTGAACTCAATCTATGCTGCAAAAAGTCAAGATAAATAGAGATTTTGATTAGGAAAGAAAGAGACATGGGTTTTGATATACCGAATTACTGCAAAATTCGTACTTTAGCCGTTCGAAAAATAATCAGTCCAAAGTAGACATATTTTAGATTAACTCTAATTAGCAATAAGGCAAAACTTTATGATAAAAGTTTTATCAGAAATAAATAAGTTGAAGTCTGGAGCACTAAATATTCCTGGCTTATATTATAGCAAAGGATATTACGTTCATAAGGAAAGTTTTTGAAGTGTCCGCCTCCGATTTGGCTGATTTTTTCATTAAAGGGGTATTTCATGACACTGATCACGAGTCTGAAATCAGAAAGTGCTGACAGACGGCATTCGGGCAGGGACGTGAACGTCTTTCTGTGCAGCAGGAAAATATAAATGTCGTTTTTCTGTGCAATAGATAAAAGCAGAGAAATAATGTACGCTAGTTTCCGCTTTCAATTTTGCATACAAGTTTCTGCAGTGCAAAATGATGTCCACGTTTCCCCGTCTGAATCGCCACCCATCAGCATTTTTTGATTTCAAATTCGTGGCCAGCGTCAGGAAATACCCCCTTGATAAAAAAAAAAATCAGCCAAATCGGAGGCGGACACTTCAAAAACCTCCCTTGCTAGTTTCGTATGAAATATCTAAACTAAACATGCCATAAACGCTGTCTTAATGAGCTTCATTTCATTTAGCTAACTCCATTGACAAGAAAGCGATAATGAACGTGAAGGATCAAAACGAAGAACGAAGCCGTACAAAAAGAATCGGCAACTGAGGAAAATTCCGATTTAGAGCTTCTTGAATTCAAAATCTTCAACTTTCATGACAAATAGATTCGAGCAAAGTTACGATTTTAGTGAAAAATTTCTCCAAACCAAACTACAATCTAATTCAAATTCATCTGTGGTGCAATACATCAAAATAAATAGGCCTAGACATTTTCAAATCGGAGTCGAATTTTCGCTTGTCGCCCTTAGAAACTACATTCCAAAATGATTTTACGACTTTTTTGGCGGATTTATGAAAGCCTATCCGAAAATTGTCAAGAATAAAACAAAGAATCATAAATTTTAGGACAAAGAATAATTTACATCGAGAATTCTCATGAAAACATTTCCGGACATAAATTTGTGCATTTTCACGACAATAAGGAAACGCCAAAATACATTTGAAATGAAATTAAGCTACGGTCAGAATATCCTAAAAATTTAGAATATTTGCGAAAAAAATTAGAAATCTCGTGCGATTTACCTAATAGATATTTTTCGATAAACGGCATTTATAGGCTCTTCAAACTTTTCTAGAAATTAAATCTAAAGCAAAACAATGATAAGTTGTTTGCGAAAATACACAGGCAGATGTGGCCTTTAAGAGAACTCAACTCAACTCGCTAACCTAATTCTTCGGTTCGAAGCTGTTTTGTGCTCCACTAATTTGCCGTCTTTTACCTAACTAGCTTCAGAGTAAAGGGAGAAGGAGGGAAGGACTCTTTGTTAAGAGATCAGTAACTATTGCAAAACTGCAGGCAGACTTGTGTTCCTTAGTAACCCTACATATCATCTGCACTTGTGTATATGTCTCTACGCTACACAGCCAGAATCAGAACACGATGTTAGTTTAGGATATAAGGAACAAGTAGTTGATAGTGATAAACTAGAAACAATCTGAAAATTATTGCGAACGTCTGATTTCTTGATGAGAATGAAAATTTTTGTACTCGAAAAAGACTAACTAGTATGCGTTGAAGACCTGCGAGTTGCTTCATGGAATTTTCAACGGAAGAAAGAAAGAAAAAAGGAGAAAATGGGCGAGAGTCTGTGAAGCAATGAGCAAATCTGCATGTACGCCTGTTCGTTTCTGTGAAGTTAAACATTATGATACGGTATTTTTCGTTTTTATCAAGTAATAGGATGCCCACGACATTAGTAACGAATGAAGTTCGCAGTAAAAGACCAAAAAATGAATTATGCAGTTTCTGAATACGCACTTGGAGATTTTGCAATATGATTGTTTTTACGATACAAATAAAGGACATTCACGTGAAATTAATTTTTCTAGAGTCTAAACACGTTTCTTTTACGCAGAATAACGAAAGTAAAACACATCGCATTTCAAATGACACTTGATATCCCGTTTGTGATCTCCGAGAAACAATCGGCGAGTTCGAGCTCAATTATGAGTGTTATGAGAAAATCAGTTATGCAACTGTAGGTTTACGTAAATATTTTACTAGAAAGGAAGAAAATCATAGAAATACGAAGTCTGGCATTACCTATTCATCTAGGAAATCTAAAGATAACAAGGATATAAATAATCCCCTAGCCATTTCTTTCGTCTCTAAACAATTATCACACAAATGCAAGAGATCGCTCCGTTAAGCATTTACTAACATTCTCCAATAAATAGGCAAATCTTGCATCACACTTATTCTCCCATGATTTGAAAAATGAAATCGCATTTCATAACTCCATGAGAAACGGAAATTACAATTCTAAGTTCGAAAATAGCTGTTTAATTTCGAAAGCCTAATGATATTACCGTCCTTTGTCATGATTTTTTCCTGTAAAAAGTATATCTAAAAGTAGCCTGAAAATTATGTTGGGTGCATTGGAGCTTGAAAAGTGACCGTAATTTTGCAGAGTTTATGAAGAATGAGCCTAAATATCGAATCGGAATCGATATAATAATCGCATTAGAAATGAACATTTGTAAAATTTGAGCAAATTTATTAATTAAATAGTGAATTTAGAAATTAACACCCGCGCTATAAATATGTAAAGTCTGAATGAGATGAAAATTCCATTTGTGAAAAGCTTTCAAACGAAAATTCATGTCAATTTCTGATCGATAAATGTTAATAATGCTTATTTTAAAAGTTGATTGAAAATCTAATATAGATGCTAATGAAATGGATACGTGGGAAAGCTTGAGAATTTTATATCAATGTCTAAGCAAAAAGTGACTTTCGGAAAAGTCGAGAATTAAGGTAGAAACGCTTGATATTAGGTGCAAAATCTAGGAAAGTGCACTCAAACATTGCTCTGCAAAGTACAAATTTCTTTGCTAAATGCATTTTTAGGTCCAAAATTTTAATTAGAAAAAAGATAAAAATTCATCTATATATCGAGAGTGATATTGATCTCAGAAAATTAACGAGTTGAAATTGAAATAAAATAGTTTCGTGGATTCAGAGGTATCATTTTGGAAGAAATGGAATATCGAGCGTATCAAGTAAATCGATCAGCATTGCCACAAAGGAAATTTTTTTTTGCTGCAATGCTGGTCAATTTACTTGGTACGCCCTGTAGAAGTTTGCAACTTAGTTAGTGGAAATGATCTACTAATAGTGAAAAACGTTCCATATTTGCACAAACTATTGCATCGACAGGGGTAATTTTAATAACGGACACAAAACGGGCGGTGAATTGCAAAATATTGAATCGTCAATTGTCAAATTGCAAAATGGCATCCGATTGAAATTGTAAAATGGAAGCGAAAGATGCCACGATGAAATGAAAAACACGAGGGCAGACTGGTTTCTCGCAAAAATTTAACATTTTCATTCCATTCTCTTTTGAAAGGGGGCATCACCAAATCTTTTAGTTTCTAAAAATCAAAACTATTCTTTTGTGATTTTTTGAACCCACAAAGCTAATAAAATTCAGCACTTTCATTGTTTAAACCAATACATTACTAAAAGCTATGACAGTTTTTATACGTTTTACTTCTAAACTCATAGTCGTAGTTTACTAATACTTTTCCGTATTTTCATCTCTCCGAAGCACTATCCCTTTCGCCTCCAAATTCAGTCGTTTCACCTTGCAAAGCGATTACGAATTCTCTGTCAAAGTACAAAATGATCGTGCGAATCCAGTGGAAATTGATAGAGAATTCGCTCGGTAATTTTTGGATTATTCCGATAAAAGTTGCTCTGGATGATCTCAAAACAAACGAATTATTTTCAGCATGAAATAATTGTCGTAGCGTAAAGATTAGGAAAAATAACCGATTCACAAAATAGTTCAATCATAGCGTAGCTAGAAGAAAAATTTAACATAGAGATATTTATCCACCGATAAATGTATCGTCATAATTTTGGAAGGAAAGTCTTTTTTCTATTCCTTATTTTACTGTAATGATTTTTGACATCAAATTCTATGCATGGGCATCGTTCAAATCTTTGAAATTGCTCTTTTAGCGACAAAATGAACTTATCATCAAAAAGATTAATCGGAAATGGCAAAAATGCTCGCTGATAAGCAATCTTTCAACAATTATGGTCAAATAAAATGAGTAAATTATATAATTGTTAGCTATTTTATATTCTGAGGCAAATTCGCTACAGGGGATATCCAGATAAAAGTGTCTCGAATAAAATAATTTTGACTAGATTGGGCAGAATTTGAAATGGCATTTACGAGTTTTTGCCGTTCGGCTGCAAAACCGTGAGTTATTATCGCGCGATAAAATGCACAATGTTATAATGAGAAGGCAAGCAAAATTCACACGTTTGAGGATCAGTAATATTCACGGATAATGTATATTCCATATCAGTGTGCAGTTTTTTCCTCAAATAAATTTTGGAAACGCCTCATTCAGTATGCTGAATTTTAGGTTAACGGTAAAAAATGTTTTGACTAAAACTAGATGATTTAGGCGATCTGATGAAAATTTCCAGCCGTTTGAAATTTGATGGCAAATCGATTCAATATCCAAATAGATTGAATGGAGAACCTGTAGGTTTATGTGCGATGAAAAAGGAAAATGCCTCATAAATCTCGAGCTATGAGCTGAATGATCCTGTTCTATAACGTAAAAATGCTATCTAGAAATATCAAAAAAAAGTTGTAAATAAGATCTCTGTGAAGGAAAAATATAATTAGAAAGTTTCCTAGTCGAAAGAATCACAAAAATCCGTTGCTCGAAATGAACACATTTTGGCAAACTTCAAACTGCGTGGACGCAAAAATTACGGTCTTACTTTTGACACAGAACCATTTTATCAAGGCTATCGTTGATCTAGACTAGGTCTTTTTTATGACATTTTGGGCTTGGAGGGTACTTCCTTCCCAAACTTCTGGTTTCAAACTATCACGTTTCTACCATAGACGCATTATTGCAAGGGACCAGAGATGTACGCGGTCCGTAAAAATTGGGACCCGGCCCGGACCCGGACATTAATTAATGTCCGGGTCCGGTCCGGGTCCGGGTCCAGGTCCGGGTCCGTACATCTCTGCAAGGGACTGAGTTTGGGGACTCTAGGTTAGTTCTCGTTTTTGCATAGAAAAATGGAGGCAGAAAGTAGAGAATTGTCTCGCTGGAAAAAGTGCATTTGTAATAGCAAAAGGCTGATTAATTTGTAAGGTTACTAGGAAAAACATTAGCACCAAAAAGTATGCAACATTTTAGATTTCGGGATATCAGAAAATAATATTTTTAAATGTAAATTTGCATGCCTCGTGAAAAAGTTATAAATATGTCATGCGAATGATGGAAAAAATTCGAAAGTTTAGCAAATTTTTAACTCTGAACAAATTCTGATTTCGATTGATAAAATTTTCAAGAATTCAAACTCGGAATGCGTTTTGACGCCGAACCTGAACGGAACAGATCACTAGCAATTACAGAAAAAGGTACGCTTACTGAAACTTTCAAGATTTTTGATCCGCTAAATGTATTTTTGAGAATAAAACATCTCCCAAGTTTAGTCGAGCATTTCGAAATCGTTATTGAACTAGCTGATTTTAGAGAAAGAATGATAAAATAAAGTGACAAATTTCTGATGAGAAACGTTCACCAGATGCAAAATTTAATATTCATTTTTACGCTTAAAACCGGATTTCTAAAACTTCCATTCACATGATAAAAGATAGAGGAGAAATAATGCTTGAAATGATTTGCATCTTTTTCAAGTTTGAATAAATTTACTTTCAGACAAGAATACAATTTAATAGCTTCGCAATTATTTCCCCTATCTGATAAAAAAAACTTTGCATTCTTTGGTCAGAAATTTTCAAAAATAGAGTTCCAGACAAACTAATCACCTTTGTCCGATTATGAAAGACGTTCCACTCAAATAATGAGTATTGCCAGTTTTCTGTTAACTTCTGAAATTACTCATTCTCAAAATAAATTTCGAAATTCACACGAACTCCTGTTATTCAGTTTATTTTATTTGTAAAATTCACGACCCTGAATCATCGGTGTTCAAAATAAAGCGGAAGACGAAAGAAAATAGGGAAATATGCCAACCAGATTTCAATCTTATGGGGTGCTAAATTGTCATAATTTCAGAGAGAAATACCCTAACTCATCAAAAATTCAGTTAACAGCCAAAATTATTCACTGCGAGATTTCGCAACCGATCTATTCTCGTAGCGCTTCGACATTCATGCAATTTGCGAGAAAAAGTGAATCATCGAAAATAAAGTAGTTGTGAAAAGAGATGGATTTAGAAAAAATGAAAAAAATGCATAGAATATCCGGATTGCTCAAAACTGCAGAAGATATGAATGAATGAAATCACTATCCAGGATGGTTTTATGATCGCCGATTTTATCATTGAGTGAGATGTGGAGATTAGAGACATGAACCAAGGACAACTGACGTTGAGTTTTTACAAGCATTTCAAGTTTTTTGAGAAGTCAAAATAAACATTTTCTCTGAAAGATTATTCAAAAATTCATGAATAATGCACTTACATCTTGAAAACATTTCAAAATTGAATAACCTAGAAATTCTTTTGAAAAGCACAATTTCATCGATAGAGTTTCAAAAATTGATCAGGTTTCAGTTGGTCAAAAGTTTCGTTTTTTCGAAGAAATTTCTCGAGAAGAGTTTTGTGCGAACCAACAAAACGCGAAGCAAAAAGATGACTCAACTTTTAGGTTTTGCAGATAAAAAGCCAAAGACGAAAGGAAAGGATATTATCGAGTTTGGAGCTTAAAACAGATTCTCTGTAATATTCGACGATCCCAAGCAAGAGGTCGGACCAGAGACTTAAAATGCGTTTTGAAGGGGCATTTGAGTGTTTTCTATCTATATTCGACCTGAGAATTATAATTCTGGGCCTTTTTCCGACATTTCCAACTTCGAGTTCGGGTACCAGGGTCCGGGGGTCAAATTTCAAAAGTCATTATTATATCCCAAATTGTATATCATATTGTTCAGTTCGAGGAGCTGAGTCGATTGGTGCAAACATTTTTCAGATCTGACCTTCCTATCACAAGTTACGACTAAAAGCAGTACAAAAGTGTCAAAAAGCATGGATCGTCGGGGAAAAGTAGAAATTTACATACAGTGCCGTCGGTATTACCTCCTAATATTTTCACCGAACAAAGTACATGTCCTACTCATGCTAATTCAATAATTATTTCGAAAAAATAGCGGCGGCACTTGATCGAAAAATCGGCCCAAAGTCAGACTTGAAAATTTCGAGTTTTTAATTTTTTGAGTTACGCCCCCAAATCATATATCATTCGATAGAGCTCATCAAACTGAACAACTTTTGTGAAGACACCTCGGGAAAATTTTCATCCCTGAGGGCTCCAGACAAGAAAAACCGAAAATCGTACTTTACATTCGGGAATTTTTATCTCGAAAATTTTCGCAAGTAGGTGAGGTCAAATTTAGTGCTATAATGAAGCTTAGAGCTCGTAGAATATTCTAGAATGTTTTGGGGTCATTTGGAGAAATTTCGGGTATCAGACTTGGCAGGGCCGGACGGGTACCGGTTGGAACTTGGAATTTCTCGGAAACCTATCCATGTTGTATATCATTCGAAAGTCAATAAAAAACTAAATGTAATGCCGAAAACCGCTTGAAAAACGGATTGATACATCGAGACTTATGATCAAAAACGTTACCAAGTTTACTCTTCAATTTGACCGATACTTCATTTCCTCATAAAAATCGATACACTGGATTATTTTTCAAGCGGTTTTCAGCATTACACTCAGTTTTTCATTGGCTTTTGAATGGTATACAACATTATAGGTCTTTCTATCAAATGGTAACTCACCTCTTAGGGGTCGTGGCTCATATGGGTCAAATTAACATTTTAACAAAGACCCATCATGTGATATACCAAATGAAAACCCTTATTGAACTGAATAATATTCTGAAAGCCATTTGGAAAACAGATTAGTTCATCGCCTTTTATGGCCATTTGAAGTAACCCCATTTTTGATATTTTTCAGCAAGTGGCTATAACCAATTACAATGATGGTATAATGAAACCACTTGCTGAAATTGATAGAAATGGACTCGAATATTACTATCCAGTCGATTTCGAGTCGATTGATACCTATTTTGATATAGTATCACTCGGGTGCCATATGGGTGGTATGCCATGGACCCATATGGTAACATGGTAAAGTGGTAGCACGGTACCCTAGGAAGCAAAAATGAAGCATTGCCCTTCAACTGCTATATCCCGAAAAGATTTTCCGAATTCGTTTGATTTTACAAAAGTTATGAATTTTTGAAAATTTTTGTCATTTTCATAGTTAGACCCATTCAAACTGCTATATCACGCATACCATAATAGATAACCATATGGTGTCTTCACAAAAGTTGCTCAGTTTGATGAGCTCTATCGAATGATATATGATTTGGAGGCCTAACTCAAAATTTCGAAAAGTCGAAATTTTCAAGTTTGACTTCGGGCCAATTTTTCGATCAAGTGCCGCCGCTATTTTTTCGAAATAATTACTGAATTAGCATGAGTAGGACATGTACTTTGTTTGGTGAAAATATTAGGAGGTAATACCGACGGCACTGTATGTAAATTTCCACTTTTCCCCAACTATCCATGCTTTTTGGCACTTTTGCACTGTTTTTAGCCGTAACTTGGGATAGGAAGATCAGATCTGAAAAATATTGCACCATTCAACTCAGCTCATCGAACTGAACAATCTGATATAGATTTTGGAATATTAGAATGACTTTTGAAATTTGACCCCCGGACCCTCGTACCCGAACCTGGACGTGAAAACTCTGGGAAAAAGCCCCAAAATCGTGTTCTCCGGGTCGAGTATAGGCAGAAAACACTCAAATACCCCTTCAAAGCACATTTTAAGTTTCTGGTCCGAGCAGTTTCGAGAGTTACGGAGAATCTGTTTTAAAATCGAAAATCGCCAGCTGTAGCAAAATCACCGAAAATGAAGGGAAATGAATAAATCGCGTCAGAGTGAATATCGTAATGAGCAGAAAGATCAGTCAGATATGACTTTTTCATAATTTTATAGAAATTTCTCTGAGCATATGATTTTAGAAATAAAATTTCGTGAGAAAACTATTGAAACACAAGTTTCGAAAAAAAATCTGATAGGAATAAAGAACATTTGCTACGATATTTCTTTTAAAATTTCCAAAAATTCAAAAATCCAAAATAAATTAGAAGAGTCCCACTCGACTACCGCCCTCGCTCCTAAAATCGAACGACTGAAATCACTCTAACAAAAACCAGATGTGTTCAAAACTTTCGAGCTTATTCTCGCAGTAAATCTAAGCTTGTCCTCCTAATCCCTTCTAAAATTCGTAATCGGATAGAACAGATCACTTGCGATAATGAAAAGATACAGATGAAAAAGTCCTAGTAAAACTTGCAAAGAGGGATAAGCCAAGCATAAGTGCTAAATGAACTTTGACAACTAATTTTAGATGTCCTAAAATTTTTCTAAAGTGATAAATTAGGACCTTATGCCGGTTGAAAATATTCGCCAATGTTATACTTAAAAATAATTCAAGGGAATTTCTCCATAAATCTAGATGGCATAACTAGATTTTGAAATGGAAAGTCTGACGGGTGAAATTTAGCTCATATGATAGCTCGATTTTGACTGATTCCGATAATTCTTACCGCTTTCGAAATGAATAATCCCATAGAAAGTTGTGACGTCTTCCGAGTTTCCACTTTTGCTAACATTTTTCGTTAATTGAATTCGCGATCAGAATTTGAATACATCCAAACGACTGCAAAATGTTGAAAGTCGTCATCTTTCCCGCCATTTCTCGCTAATTAGAGAAAAGCCGAATCTACCATGTCTTTTCCGAGTATTTCAAAGCTGGGCTCTTCATTTATAGAAAAAAAAACATTCTACGTAGCTATTTGGAGTAGTGCGAAATAAAATTTGCTTGCGTTTTTCTCCTGAATGAAAAGGGGCGTTCAAAATAAAGAAAGACGTAGAAAATAAGATAAAGCTGGCATAACACGATGTTCGAATAAGAAAGAATGACTAGAAAATGTTTCGAAATTAGGCTATTTTTGCACTAGCAAGAAATCGTTGCATAATTTATCAAATCCCCACTTTTAAGCAAAAATATTTTTAAAATACAAAAAAATGAAATGTAGAAAAATGAAACGAAGCAAGTAACCAGACTTGTGGCATCCTCTTCCAAAGCGTTGTCATTTGAGTGCCTCCAGGAGTCGATCCGTTCCAGTGTTCCATCCTTCGCCAGCAAAAAATCGGGCTCCTAACGACTCGACCATCGAACCAGACTGCAAAAGAACAAAATTACTCCACAGAACCAATATGCCTGAGTCGCGATGTCATTTCACTATACAAAATTACCTTGTAAAAATTATCTCATTTTAGAATGTTAGCGAAATGGCAATGCTATTTAGGTAGCATTGCTAGGAAAAGACAGATAAGCCATTCATTCATTCATTCAAGCTATGTCAAGCTAAAGCATTTTACAAGAAGATAAAATTAAAAAAAAAAAAAATTAGCAATTTCTTTATTTACACGGCGAAGACGAAGATCAATTTGAAAATCGTTACTAGTTTTGAATTTTGCGTAAATTTTAGGCAGATTTTCAAAGACTCGCAAAACCTTTATACAAAACGCAACAGATTTCAGAAACTCGAGGAATCAGTTATTAGTTTTACGAAAAATAGCATTTCTAATAAAGAGGAAAAGAAATGATAATTTAGTAGATTTGGGTTAGTGACTGATGATGACTTTGACCCTGTTGCATGTGTGGACTAATGACAAAATCCTATGTACAACAAAAACAGGAAAAATATAATAAATCCATCGGATATATGAAACCCTGAGATCGCGAAGCAATAGTCGATTGAATTTGGCTGAGAAAACGAACGGAAGGAACATCGTAATATGCCAAAGAAGAGATATTCCTTGACAAGAAACGTAGTCCGATGAATATCGTAATTCTTTGCAATTACAACCAAAAACTACAAATAACAAGGCCATTATAATTGAAAACAAAATGAAGTTGCACAAAGCTACAAAGTGCAACTAAAGAAAGATTTCAGAAAATTCAATATACTTACAGAAGAACTCTAGCCAGAAACTGTTTCAAATGAAGATGAAAATGGCTGCACTTATTTTACCCAAATAACAAATAAAATTTCAGGGTTCAGATTTTTTAAAACTGAATTTTTTATCCTAGATTTAGGGAATGTTTGATCGTATTATTCAGATATTTTTTAAATAATGAAAGAAATTGTAAAAAATATACCCTATTCTTCAATACTAAACGTTAGTTTCCTCCTTACTGTGCTTGCAACTCCTCTGCGTCTGAATTTCCTGCTTCTCTTCCTCCTCTTCTTCATCACTCTCCTCCTGTCCAGCATCGTAGTCATTCGACGTCCTTCTGAATCGTCTGCTCGGGACGAACAGCTTCTCTCCCCCATCAGCTTCTGAGTCAGAGGAAATGAGGGAGGGAAGACCGCGCGGCTGTTGCTGTTGCTGCTGTTTGACTGACGAAATGGGTTGGAGGATGGAATGCTTTCTAAAAATTTACCTTCTAGTAAAGAAAACTGTCGAAGAATTTTCAGAAGAATGCAGCGAAAATATGAAAAACTGATAAAATGAAATGCTCTTCTTTCATTCAGATATTTTCAAATAATCGAACTTCTAACAATTTGTTCACTCAGCTTAC
This sequence comes from Diploscapter coronatus, assembly GCA_964036155.1. NCBI lineage: Eukaryota > Metazoa > Nematoda > Chromadorea > Rhabditida > Rhabditidae > Diploscapter > Diploscapter coronatus. Next base: position 82,173,274 of record OZ038422.1, on the reverse strand, counting down.
CGATTAAATGGTAAGCTCGTGGCCATGGTGTGCCTGCGTTGAACGTGCGACTTCCTAGACCCAGAAGAAACAAGTGTTCCTGAAATTCGACATAAAGCCTTGAAAAATCAACGAACTTTTTTACCTGAAGTCGATGCCGAAGATGTGGCCCCGCTATTCAAGGAGCGGACTGAGTTTGAGTTTGTAGAGGAGAAATGACGCACCGGGGAACAACACGCATCGCGGCGGCTGAAAAAACAATAATTAGAAAATAGGTTCCTAGATGAATTTGAATTTACCTATAAGCATTAGAAGTGGATTGTCTGTCCCATTTGTGGGATGAATTTGACGATATGGAAGTCCTCGGATGTGCGTCCATTCCCGACAAACCCGAATCGACTTCATCCACGTCTGGAGGAGAAGTCGACGTCCTTTCGACTGAATCGACTAAAGGCTCGGGGGAGGCAGGGATCTTAAAGATAGATTATTCATTCGAAACGTTTCAACAGGTTTCATGTTCAATTGATAATCATCAAACTTTTCAATTCATTGGCAATAGCTGGTTGAACTTTTTTAACTTTCAGGAAGGCTTGTTTACCGATCTGAGCGAATGCTGCTGCAGTGGAACAGGCAGTGATTGAGTGGACAAATGAAATGGAGCTCCCATTCTTCGCATCGAACAACCTATCGGTTCGGGTTGCTCGCACTCTTCCAGAACTGTCTACAAACAGGGTAATCTTCTTCCGTGAAAAATAACGATATCCTTACCGAAACACACCTGGGCGAGTCGATGCTCGAATGACAGGTGTGCCGTTTCGTTGGATCGGCCATGTTGAAGAGCTCGAAGGATTTCAGCTGAAATCATCGAAATTAGAAGGGGAAACGTAATCGCACTATGCAATAAGCTAAAATTGCATTGGATTTCGGTTTGGATAAAAAATTCACCAAACGAGTTATGTCGATTTTGGCATTTTGAAAAGCTTATATACACGTTTTGACAATGAAATAGCGCATAAGATAATGACAAACATGATGAGTTTTCTATAAGCGATTTTAATTCTACTACCGCACCTTATTATTCTCATCGTAGTAGTGGAACTCGTACATGGCGTCGTGCTGCTGAGAATATTTAATTACGTGCTGCAGTGAATCAACGTCATCCTGAAAATAAAGTAAGATTAGTCTTTGTTGAAAAATTCCCTTTTCTTGCCATGTAAGTCCAATCCTTAGCGACTGCAGAAGACGTTGATGGTGTTTTCGATCCAGAAGGCGAATCTGACTTTCTTCCGGAAGCATCGTCGAATGAGGAGTGCTTCGACAGTTTCCTCTTCGCAGCCGAGTCTTTGCACTGCTTAAATTGGAAGATCCTTATTTTATTTGGGAGAAGATGCAATTACCAAATCGACTCCCCCTTTCTTCTTTCTTTCGACCTCCTTGATCATCTCCAGCTCCCGCTTTGCATCGTCACTCATTTCGATCATTTCGAAGTCTTTTTCGTCATATTTCTGGGGCTGAGCAGAATCGAATTCCATCACTGACATGTGACATGAGAACCTGCAAATTCCGATTCTCTCAAAAAATTAAAATAAAAGAATCTGATGAACACGTAATATCCCAACTAGCACTTAAAGAGCTTATAGAAACAAATCAGATAAACTGTCTACTTGGTGTAGCGACTCTGCTGCGTGCCAATTTCGTTGAGGATGAAATGCGACAATTGTTGAAGTTTGTGCACGAGCCAAGGAGGTGCAGCTACAGCAGAAAGCCAAGTCAAAATGCTGCAATCCAGTTATTCTCTTCAGAAAGAATCAAAATCCAACTTTTTAGCGAGGAGAACAGCAACATCGACGGGGAGAACGCTCAACCCGAAAGCGGTTCTGGCGAGCTTCATGATTCGAAACGAGAACAGGTACGCGAACATCGATTGTTCTGCTGCGATCGCTTCGGTGAATGCTGAAAGTTTAAAATTTATTTTTAGAATCTTTATCTTCAATGTTTATTTTATGACTACTCTAAAACATCACAACCTAAGAAAGTAGGGTGTAGCGTGAGAGGTGTATCTCACTGCGCACCAACATCTTTGGTATGCAGTGACCGTTTCCCTAGCGTGAGGAGAGAGCAAGAGAAAGTTCTTTCATTGTGCATACGATCTCTTCAAGTTGTAACAGTTCCGAATTATCGTTAGCATTTATATGAAAATTGGGGTATTCTCAGAAAATCTCACGCTTCATCAAAAGCGGCGGTACGACCGAATGCACTCCCGTGTTGTAGACGTGTTCGCTCTCGCAGCACGTCTCCATGTCAGAGTCGTAGTTCGTTCTGCAAGTTTCTTTCTCGTTCCCTTTCCAAATGGATAAAAAATTACCGTTGACTTGGCGTTCGTTTCCTTGGTTTCTTCGAAGGTCCTGGTGCATTTCCTGATCCGCTGAGTTCCGCATCGCTCAGAGGGCACACCGCTCCTTCGGTGTTCGTCAGGATTGTCAGACAGCGAATGCAGGGAGCAAGGCCTGGAGTGGAAAGAAAATTGCATGTGTAAAAAATATTCTTTTAGACAACTAAACTATTTACCATTTTTGGTGAGGAAGCGCAAAGCATCTTCGAACCCCTGAAGACACATTTTAGCGCAGTCCTCAGCATTGCGAGGCAGGAAACAAGCCATCAATCGGAACATGTTCCTCGTGGTCAGGCGAACTGAAGTGCGATGGAAATACAGACCGAACATACTGAAAATATCGAGGATTTCTCCAAATTTAGAAGGAAAAAACGCAATTTTGATAAGATAAAAAGGGCGAAACCTGAAATGAATAAGCGAATTTCCAGAATAAATATAAAATCTACCTCGCACTATCCCAGTCTGGTGGACAAATGTCGCTTTCCCCCGAGAATGGACTGACTGTGACAGTGTGTCTGTCGTAGACGGGCTGGTTGTTCGACAGTCCGCCATCCATGTACTCCACACCGCGATACTTCGGCCGAGAGAAGCCGCAGTAGAATGGAATAAAACAGCTGCACATTATCGCCTAAAAACCATGTGTACTTCCTTCTCGAAATATTCTTCTTCGTTTATGTTCGAGGTATATTTTCAACGATAAAAATAAATGCATTTACGAACTCATATGAAAAGTTTGTGAATAGTTCACTTTATTTTTCAAAAAATTGCTTCTAAAACCCACATCAACCAAGTCCTCATTGGAGCAGTACTCGGATACGATCACATTCTCCCTGTCGGCCCAGCGAGTCAAAGAGATGAACAGTCGATTTGTGCAGGTTTTGTACGCGTCCGGAGGCAGCGTTTTCTCGACTTCTTCTCGAACGATTTCGAGCAGGTTGAACTGCGGATTCACCGGACCGAGGGTGCGTTTATTCGCCTGAAATTGGTAAAGTCTGGTTTTTGAGAAGCGGCCACTTTTTTCTCTTTATCAACACCATTTTTGTTCCAAGGCTGTACAACATTTTCAAGTAAATCCTGCGTTAGCTTCTCTTATAAAATAATCTTAAAATGTTATATTTTAAAATATGCTCTTCACAAGTATAAAACTGAGGGAAAATATAGTTAAATAGAACATGACGAAATTATGAAATAAAATATACCTGCGTAACGACTTTGAGAATGGTGCTGGTGGTTTGTGAAATGCAGATTCCATTGAGCAGCGCTGCAGCGATGATACTGCCTGCAGAGGCTCCGGAGATTCGGTTTTGCGTCAGATGCGGAGCATATTCCTCCAAATTGTATTTTAAAAAATGTTTTATTCGATTTTATTTCAATTTTCAAGAAGAAAAATTTTTAATTTCTGCAAAATGTCCCATTTCAGCGTAGTTTCCAAAGATTAAGGTCATCAGATCTTACTTCGACTTTCTCAAATACGTGCTGAAGGTAATTCGTGAGGACTTTTCTCCAATTCAACCCAATTCTCCTGTAAAACGACCTTCAAATTCGCGTACTTTAACCCCCAAAACAACTGTCAGAATGACTGAAGGAGGACTATTGATCAAAACAACGCAAAATATCTCCTTCGAAATGCTATCTTTAGAGAGAAGCTTTATCGAGATATAGTCGATTAAAGTCTTTCAAAGAAATATATTTTACTTGAACAGTCAAAGAAAAAAATATATTTAAAAATACCTTGATGGCGGCAGCGACTCCCGTGTGGTAGACGCACAGAAAGCCGCATCCGGAGAATGACAAATTCATCAAGTCCGGCCTGTTCGAAACCTGTGACATAGAGCTCTTCTCTTCTAGTGTTTTCTTCCTGAAATCAAGAAATTTGAAAAAATAAAGAAAAATGGCGCGAAACTCCAATTTCGCGACTAAAAATGGAATCTGGAAAACGCTCTGATAGTAAATAAGTACGAAAAGTCGATCGATAAAGCGAGTTTCGAAATTAGGCAAATAAAGACAAGTGTCATAATGAACGAGGAGATCAAAAGTCAAGAATGCAAATGTGAAAATGAGAGAGAGCACGTGGGAAGGAGAGGGGTAAGAGAAAAAGAGGAAGTATGAATAAACAGAAACAAAGAGGGGGAGAGGAGGAGAGAGAATGAGAGGTCAGGTGATCAGACAAAACAAATCGTACGATGCAAACGGTGATGAATAATGGCAGGAAGTCACTTCTGGCAATTACAAAAGAAAATGAATAGTTCAGGTAAATTTCACGAAAAACTTTTAAAAAATGAAAAAAAAAACAATAAATAAATTTCAAAGTTCATAAGATAGAAGGAAATCTCAGTTAATTATAACAATCTCCTCAGCGACGAAGAAATTTATCACTAATCGATGATTTTTACGATCAGTTTGAAGAAGGTGGAATTGTGATAATTATATCAGACATGAGAAGAAAGGTTACAGAAAATGAAAGAGTAGAATATTTCAGCCTGTTTTTCAACTTCTATTCTTCAGAAAGGGAGAGAAGTGATTTTTCCGAATACCCTGTCAATAAGCCTCGTGAATTGATTGACGGCGATTAGTAGATTATCTTTTATCGTTCAGAAGTGTCTTCAGTTCCTTCCTTCAGACAAATGCATGTGTCGAATCACGCGCGACAGTTTTGCCTATCAACATAATGGCTTGAAATGAAGTGCAAACCATGAGCTTAGGTAAAAAACAAATTTCCTATTAGATATAAAAAATAAGAAGTTTTAAAATGGAATTATGAATAAGATAGGTAGGAATGGAATCAAAATTCTTATTGAAAAATAGTGTAACCAATAAAGTAAATACAAGATGATTCTCATATAATTTCTTTAAAGTCTAGAGAATCATTTTGGTATCAAATTTAGAGGACACTATTCCAGAACAAAATGATCGGAAACGATTTTCCCCATGAATGTGATTTCTAATGCTAAAACGTTTTCGCATTTTTCATCACAAAGTGAACACAATACAGACGTGCATGTGTTCGAAACAAAAGAATCTGAGCTCAACAAAGAGAATGACTACTCTGCGTCACTGACTTGATGATGAATGGAAAGACCTATTGTTTGCAAAACATGCTACCTACCAATTTCTGTCTAGTCTGGCACCATGGTAATGCCCATTCTAATCGCATCACACCTTCAGAATCTTCCACAATTCTATTTGAAGATGAAGTTATCCGTTGGTTAAACTCTGTGAATCTGAGTAGAAATTGAGTTGTCGCTACCCCACATTTCTAGAACGAAATCAACAAAGCCTAGAAGTGACGCGAAATGAACTGTCAACTCTCATCGACAATGAAATTGATTGCACTACGCCGTGGTAACTGCCAATGACTAACTGATAAATGATAAACAAAAACAGGCAAATTAAAAATGATTCCATTTTAGGCAACCCAATCCAGAAAAGATGTTCCACAAAATTTGCAAAATATGATGAATTACGCCATAAAATGATTAATTTCCGAAATTTCTAAATGGAACGGTACAAAAAGTTTGCTGATCGGGTGGAAAATGGGGTGATTTTGCAATTCGGAATGTCCCTAGGTCGGTCAGTCTTCGTTTCTTGTTTCTGCCTGCCAACAAATTCACAGAGTCAGAGAGCATCGAAAATCTCCAATCCTATGATAAAAGATGCCATTGCAAACCAGGCTCGAGATATTTCAGACTAGATTGAAGTCGGAATGTGCAACGCCAAGAAATAAGTCGATTAGAAATGCTGAGTTTTAGTGCAGAGTACAAAACATTGCGAAGATTGCTGATTCACGGAAATGGAGGATTTTGAAATAGGAGGTTTCAAAACTCTGAGGAATGAAGTTTAATGAAGACGAGAATTTCGATAAAAAATAATGGAAGCTTTTGATGCCGAATGATCTTGTGACTTCTGCACCTTTGATCACTTCACGAAGATCACCTTCTATCAAATTCTACACATACGTTTACAGCGTTTTGAGCAGCGGAGATGGGGGAATTTCATCTACGTGCTTCTAGATAGTAAACTTTCGAATCAATAGTATTCAAGTAGTATGATATGAAAATCTATAGAATTTTCTGCACAAAGTGAGAATTATAAAGTGGAGCGCCTAATTTTAGAACGGCGAAACGTGACCGATAAGGACTGTGGGCCAATGCATTTTGTGCAAGACCATCCATCCATTGGTCAGTCATAAGTCTTGCAAAAGTTGGATTAATAAAAAAACCGACCCAAATCAGTTCAAATATCACTCGAACCTTGAACCAAAAATGAGCGATAGACTTAGAAAAAAAACCTCATCTTTGGCATTTATAGAATGAAATGATCAGTGATAAAGAATCGTAAACAGCTTATAAAAACAATATCTAAAACATTAGAGTTCAGGTTCAAAACATCTCGCAAAATTCGAGAAAAATCAATCGGTGAAAATAAAGAAAAAATACTTCGAAAATAAAAGTTTAGTGATAAGAAAAGTTCTCGAGTGCTTTAGCATCCCGAGAAAAGATGAAGCTTTGTTTACTAATTTGGAAAGCGAAACTCCACATTATCATTCCTGATATCAACTGGGAGAAGTTACAAGCAAGAACTTTTAGCGGTTTTCCCGAAATTATAAGAAAACTGGAATTTATATCGTACTTTTCCTTGTCTGGGAAAATCGTGGGAACTATAAGGCAGAAGCAATAGCAAGTTGTGATAAAATTTGAAAAGATAGATATTTTCAGGAAAAAATCAATAATTGTCTCGTTTCAGAAATGTTACGGTAGTTTAGATCAAACGAACCAAGAGTCAAGCAAGACTTAAAATGAGCGAGAAATGTAGAGGAATGAGAATGGGAAGGGCAATTTTTCGTGAGAATGTCTTGAGAAACGGCACGTGTTTATTGGCAAATGGCCCGTCTTCTCTCATGGAAGACCGAAACATGCCACCAGCCAGCAGCACTTATACTGAAATTATCCCTCCCCTCTCCTTTGTTATCAATTATCAATCTATCACTTGAGAGGAGACGAGAGAGATATTTAGAGAAACAGAGTCACGTGGTGCGAAATAGCAATCATTTAAAAGACGAAAAGATGGAAAATTATGATAAAAAGATATGGAAAGTTGGAAAGATGATGAAAAAGATACCTGACACCTGTCTCTAATAAATGAAAGGGCAATAGTTTATGATGGAGGAAATAAGAAATGATACATTTTCGACCAAAAGCTCGACGAATGACATGACTAATTAGATCCACATCTCACAGTGAAAACTCTGCGTGTCTGACCGGATATCGAGATTAGAGATAACGTGGATAAAAATGGAAAGTCCATTTTTGTCACGCCTAACACTTGTCTAATTAGTTGATTGGCAGGAATGATAATTACGGAATATTGTCTGATAATCAATCAATAATTTGATATGAAATCGACTCGCCAAGTCACATTGCAGCGTCGCGTCATTCTGTATGCTCTTTGCTCGTTTGATGATGGGAAAGTGAAGATTGAAAACAATCCAGATTCACGATTAAAACAGACTAGTCTGAGCCGAGCATTTATGACTTTAACCTATACTGTAAACAAATTTCAAGAGCTATTATTTTTATATTATCATGTGTTCGTGGCGTAAGGATGGAAAATCCAGCAGGAAGAAAAATAAAAGTTCAATTGATTTTTAGTCAACCTGTACTTCTATAAGTTCGCCACCTCCTAACTATTTCGCGCGTTCATATTCGATTTGTGCTATTCGGACTTGTGATCATAATTGTCGAGTGGTTTAGTGATAACTCGAGAACGATAAGCACAAAAACGATTGTGTCTGTGCGAAGCTGGAACTGATTCGGAATCGACTCTGATTGCGATTGCGAGACTGAAAGGCATTGATCAAATGTCTAGTGATACGAAGGCAGAGAAGGTGAAATGAAGAAATAGAACAGAAAGGAAGAGATGATAAAGACTCGAAAATCGAGAAAATATCATGTGGAAGAAAAAGGCTTGCTGATAAGAAGAGCCGAATATGTCAGGCGAAAATTTGCATCCGGCATGGAAAAGTCCGGGTCTGGCGCGGGAAATTCGTAAATCGCGCACTGAAATTTGGAAGATCGAAGAGGGGTGGAGCAGGAGAGATATGAATAAATGCTAATAAACTGAAGAGATGCAAAGAAACAGAATATGAGATTATAACAATTTAGGAGGCATAAAGAAATGAAACCCGAGATACCAAAGAATTGTAAAAATATCCAATGGCTATCATTTTGCTACATTACGATGTCTGCTAAGAATTCCATTGGTTTTCTGCATTCATTATAGTAAAATTTGCCTTGAATATCGGTAAATCATCTTCTTTCGATTTTTGAAGGAAAGCTTCACGTCAGTCTTATCAATTCTTTTTTAATTTCCAAGCTCTACTCACTTGGAATTCACAAATTCCACGAGCTTTTCTTTCGATTTCTTTGTTTCTTCTTATCAGAATCTATTTTTCTTTGTTTTCATTTCCCGCTATTTTCAAGTTGAAGTTTTTCGAGTTTTTTTTTTTTAAGAATTTTAGGCCTAATTATGAATGAATTTAACGGCCAATTGTTAGCTGTTGAGTTGCGCAGACTGTTTGTAACTTTTCTGTCATTGATCATTTTGGTTATTATGAACGTTTTTGCCAGTCAACTACCATATGTTGATCAGGTAAATTTCCATGGCAACTCATAAAAGTAGTACCGAGTATCTTCATTAATAAAAGTAGCACCACAAAAATTTAACGAATATGGATATTTTAAGCTAATTAACAGGTAGCGGTCTATCCATGAGGTATAGAGTAAGGATTTAGTAATAGAGTGCTGAATATCAAACTTTTCAGCTCAGAAAATTCATATAATGATCATTCTATAGATGTTTTCGGTGCTACCTTTATTAATTGCCGTTTCGATTTTGTTTCTAATTTTTGATAAAACTTAATTTTAGATATTCTTCTGTGATGACGATGAAATTCGTTATCCAGAGAGACCTAATACTATTGAAAGTGAAATGATGCATCTGGTAAACTATACTACTATTCTACTGATCGTAGGATACTTGCTTTAATTACTAGCAAATAATCGTGATTTTAGGTTATAATTAGTGAAATAACAATTGATTTGAAATCTTCATCAAGAAGATCGATTGATTATGAAAGGGCGACGAAAATTTTAATGACGATATTACGGATCACCTTCATTTTTGGTTTCTAATCAACTTTTCAGTATGAAAATATTTTTTACGAGTTTAGTTCTCGATGTTTGTGGAGTTCAATCAACTTCACTGGCACTGGTTATTCTGAAACGAACTTCGAGCCGATTGAGGCCGAATTTCATTGCGATTTGTCAGCCTGAAGAACTCGAAAAGCTGTGTCCGTTAGGTAAAAACTGAACTAAATGAAAAACGACGAATTTAATCCTGAATAATAAGATTCAGGATCAAATGCGATGATAGAGAATTTCCAATGCACGGGAGAATCTCGACCCGATTTGCATTGGTCATTTCCATCAGGCCATTCGGCGCACTCCTTATTCTTCGCTACATTTGCAATTGTATGTCTTGTGTATTTGCTAGAAAAGCGAATAATGCAACTTCAGTATTACCTCCATCGTCGCTTCAGGCTGCCTACCGTACTCAAGGCCTTTTTACAATTGGCCATATTCATCTACGCTATGTTTGTTTGTCTATCAAGAGTTAGGGATTACAAACATAGGTTAATTGTTTGAACACTTTATAAAGTCCAATTGGAAGGGCTCACTTGAAATATATGGCACACTGGCATGCAAAATGATATGAAAAAGTAACCCTTCTCATAGCATATTTATATGCCAGTAAGGTCAGAATTTTCGAGTCTAAATTTTTTTGGATGATACGCTATCTGAAATATAATATTTCTCATTATTTAGATACGTGGATGTAGCAGGTGGTGGCTTACTAGGCATAACACTTGCACTTGGCATGGTTAGTCATATTTGCATATTAGTGCCCTTTTAGATATCACTAATCATGGAGAATTAGCGACTGAACTTTGATGCATTATTTAGTTTGTTTAGATTTTCTTTGTTCTCTACGATTTTCGAGCCTTAAAATATCGGTATCCCGAAACTCAGGAATCGAAGAAGCTACTACAAAAGCCTCGAATTAGTTTAGATTTACTTGAGGCATAACTGTGTTAACCATTAAATAATTTTTATTCATTACTATTTAATTTCGGCTGTAAAATTGCTAACAAAATTGCTTTGGAATTCAGGAAAATACTCGATCTCACTCCACGAACTAATTTCGCTTCCTATTTGAAATAAAATAAGTATTTTAGAAAGAAAAATCCCTTGAATTATTATCACAAGTTACCATTTTCCGAGTGAAAAGAAAGAATATTTGAAATGGAGAAAAAAGCCAACAAGCAAAAGAAAAATCAATAACAGACCATGAACCCGAGAATGCGTTGAAGATAATAAATAAAAAATAATTAGAAAACAACATAAAATGAACTTTTCTGAGATATGGTTTTGGGGTTTTCATAAAAATAAAATAGCGATCTCATCTCACAACCACTACACTAGGATCAGATTGTTTATCTCAAAGTGAGGGGTCGTGAATTTTACGAGTTGTTTGTTTGATGTTTAGGGTGGGGGTTGAATGTTCGAATATCTAGCTTCTGGCAGTTGTGTAGGTGCCTGGAAATTGGACGGCAACCTGACCGCTCGCCTGCGACAGACGCAGATAGCCCGAGTTCGGAATCACATTGTATCTGGAATCACAAAATTTGAAAACTATCACTTTCTTTTGACTTCAAATGATGTAAGCTGAAATGTTTTTGAAAATGTCGTAAAATTTTCAGAATAACAATAAACAAAAAGAAAAAAGTCAATACCTAAGAACGAGAGTGATATTCTGGTGATTGAGCAGGTGCGATCCGTCGTCCATGAAGTAGTACTTGGGTTTGAGACGACGCTCGTCGATCAGCACTCGCTCGCTGCGCAGCACGATTTTGTCCCACAACACCACTTGATTCACAACCTGAAAAATGGTCATAAAGATAAAACTTTATAGGGAAAATAAGATTTAGGAAGCATTTAAGTTGGAAACAAACTTTCAAATAAAGACCAGAACTCGCGGATAGGGTATCATTTTTGGGGTTCAGGTGTCAAAATTTCAAAATTTGCAAATCTGGTTAGGAAAAATATATGACGAGTAAATTGTCTACAGTACAAAATCGACTTCTCTTGAGCTGATGAAGGAATTAAATTTCTGGGTACAAGCTTACGTTTTCCTTGGTGGTGTATTCGGCGACGAGATAGAGGAATAGCTGCTTGACATTCCAGTTGAACATGTTCGTGAAGTCGGCCTTGATCGAGAAGTCCAACAGACCCAGATCGGACTTCTCATCGCTATTCGCATAGTCCACCACAGAACGACTGAAAAATAGAATTCCTTCATTTTCGAATTTGGAAAACGCCTTCTTGAAAGAAACCATTGTAATTGAAAAGAACTGAATCAATTATCAAGCCAACTAATAGAAAAGGAAAGTATTCTCTCAGGAAAAAAACAAGAAATCACTAACACTTTGGGTTCCTTGAATGTGATTTCGACGTTGGAGTTGTTGTAGTCGATGAATGCAGTCGACAGGAAACAGGCCGCGGTCACTGCTGCGAGAACCCACTCAAATTTTACCAGTTTTTCATTTCTCATTGGATTTTACTCACCAGCGTAAAAGCGAAGAGCGCATTTGCACGGGAGTAGATCGAGTGCATGTCGGTAGCAGGATCACTGCAAATTCTTGTAATGCTAAAAACTCGAATTTCAAGGAAAACCAAATATTTCACGGTCTTCAAACCGGTACGTGTTTCAAAAAATACGAAAATAAAGTTAAAAAGGTTTTTAAAGTTATGAAATCTTCAAATATTGCACATTGCGTAGTTCTTTCTAGATCCCAAATATCGAAATTGCGTGAGCATTCGAATATTATGACATGGCCTGAGATATTCATCATTGGCGTAAGTGAAACCCCGGAAAAAATGATTAAAAAAACAAACATGATTAACGAATGATACAGCTAAGCATAAAGCTGCAGTATGACTACGAATTCAACCCTGAATGTTACAATTTGAACCATTAATTGCACAATAGTAAGTGAAACGTTTGACGAAGCTCAAAGTTCAAGGAAAGAAGGCTATTTTCAATCTGTCATTTTGACAATTCTCATGTCTTTCAAATTTTCGACGTTTGACAAGTTAGTCCACCATTTTTGCAGATATTCCAAGCGATAGAATAAACTGAACCATGGTGAGAATGAGGTTGGTTCTGGAATCATTCTGTTTGAAAAAAAAAACTGTTTCAATAAGCTTCTTGGAAAGTAGTTTTCTTCTGCAAACATGATTTCGTTTCCAAAACTTGAAATTTTCCAAGAAGATTCTTCAGGAAATATAAGAGAAGATGGTAAAAAATACCTTTATGAATCCACTCCATCAGCTCATCAGACTCGACAGCCTTCACATCAGACACTTCTTCTTCGTTGATTCGAATTCGGTTCAAATCCAGATTTCGATAGATCAGAGCGTAGTCCAATTCGTGCTCGCCCCATGGAGAGTCTGCCATTAAAGCCTGAAATTCAAGAAAAATTTGACAGAAACAAGAAAATGAATTTACTTTGTACAAAAACCGTCCTTGCACTTTCATGTCTTGCTTTTCCAAATGACCGACTCCCAATTCGTGGTCGATTTTTCGAATTGCAGCATGAACAACCCCAGTTTCACCGTCTTTTTCGTTCTGAAAATGCACTTTTGCTTCAAAAATGCCTAGTTAATGTTTTCAAAATTACTCAATTCAACTAAAACAAGTTTTTCAGTCATGGAATTTTACCTCAACAAATAGCGGATGACTGCAACAAGTATTCGTCCATAATCCAGGAAACGTGATTTTCGTTGCCGATCGTTTTTGCAGAATTAATTTTTTGTCAGGGGTAAATGCAAACACACTGAATGCTCTGTGGAGAACCACTGAAATGGACATTTTGAAAGGAAAAATAAAAAGAAACCCCTACTCGAATCGACATGATGTGAGTCAGCCTTTGTCGCTGGACCTAGGATTTTGTCGTGTTCGTCAACAGCGATACAGACTTCCTTCATGAATTCGGCTTGAGTTGGGTTGGCAGAAGCTGAAAAACGGCTTTTCGTAATTTTATTCTTTATTTCAACGTGATATTCTCACCCAAAATATCGACCATCGGGCTGACCAACCTCTGGGCTGTCGTGCACAAAAAGCGAGTCATTCTGAGCTTTGAAAGATTAGAAAGTTGAAAAGTAAATTCCCATCAAATATTCAAACGTTAAAACGTTCGTTTCTTCGGAAAATTACTCGGTAAAATTTCCATTAGTTTTATTGGCATTTTGTACTTGGATGTTCACCAAGAAAGTTACAATTATTTATGGGGAATAGAAATAAATATTATTTAGAATTGTGGTATACTTTGGCTAGAAAATAAATACGTAATTGCTAAGGGAATATGTTCAGATTCGAATGAGATGACGAAGGGGGTTATTATGAACGAGAATGATCGAGTTGAAATGTGGAATAACTAAAATGGTAACGAAATGATAAAACATAGTGTTTGTAAATATGAATTCGGGGGAAAAAATCTTTATCATTTCGTCTTCTGAATGACTTTTGGCGATAGAAAAGATCTGTACAAATTGAATGTCCTCAGCTAGTTGATTGATAATTGATAATCACATTGTAGCACAATTTTAAGTTATCATTATTTCACTGTCTCTTTCAAAAACTCTATCTTTTCAGGAAAGTGAAGTAATGAAACGATGTGTGAAATGCTTTTCTAAAAATATAAATAAAAAAGTCTGCATTTTGAGCATTGAAACTATAAATCAGTAGAATTTTCAAAACTGAAAAAGAAAAGTGGATTTTTGTCTTTGTATTTACAAATTCGTAAACGCGAATGGGGATGTCAGATCTCTACGCATAAGGCATACGGAAACATGTACTGTAAAAATAAGTTCGAACAAATCTGGTCAAATGATACTGCGATTTCAAGAAAATAACTTTGACCAGATCTAAAAAGAAACAAGTTAAAATCGAATTGAGTAAATTTTCGCTCGACTCTTGCAATTTAAAACACTTACGTTTTTATGCATCTTTCATCAGATAAAACTTATCCATTAGCAACGATCGGTGATATTCTTCTCTCACTCTCTCACACAGAACACGACAAATATCGCAGATGAATCATTGGCGTTTCTGAAAAGTCGTTTTTTCCTTAAATTTTATCTTTCATGAAGATTGTCTGATTTTTTAAATTTCATAACTCGGCGAGAACAGAAAATGATCTATGAAATTTTCGCTTCTATTTTTTGGAAACTGAAAAGATAGAAAACAAATGAAAGGGATTAAAAATCATAAAATTAACCTAGTTTTAATGAGTGCTTCTGGGTCGGATGGGGTAGTGCGACACAGCGGCTGCAATCGCGTCGATCCAGTCACGCAAGTCATGCTGAAAATATTCTTTTCAAAATTGGACCAAATAGCAAATTACCTGATCAGCTGCACAAATGCGGTAAACCGAGTGTCGTCCCTCGACCAGTCGGCCGTCCTGCTCTGCTTTGCACGCTTTGATGCGCTCATCAGATAGAGAGTATATCTAAAAATTAGCGGTTTCAAGCTAAACATGGAAATGAAAGTTAAGTGAAAAGAAAATGTCATAATTTGCCTATAAAATGCTCATGAAAACTAATATTACCTCGAACATATGCGGCCTGCTCGCTCCATCGACCCTTCTGACCCCCACATTCTGCAGCGGGATGATTCCTCTCGGTTCTTTGTCCGTCTTCTGGTCGAAATAGTACAGACATGACTCCGTCAACACGAACCTCAATTATTCATCTTCATTTTAGAATTTCAACTTCTTTTCCTTCTATGAAATCCGATATTTTTACAGAAAAAATTTTTAAAAAATATATATATATATATAATTTTACCATCTCCTCTTCCAAGAGAGCGGGTTGGCGATGAACTGATTGCTGCTCTGCTTATACAACCACCCGTCACGATCCGCGTGCAGCATCAAATCGCTTACAGTACCTCAAATCAAATTTATTGTTTTTTCTTTAAATTAAGTCGAGAAAACTGACTGGTTTCATCTTCAGGAATCTTGAACGGTTTGGTGCGAATCGAGTCGTAACAATTCTGGAGCAGCTGTACGGAGACAGACTCGTTGTCAAGCAATTCCTGAAAAGTTTAATGGAAAAAAAACTTAGGAAAAGATCTCCAATTTTTCTGAAAAAATCAATTCTAGCCTTATTCATGAGCTGATATCTCTCGAAAGTGGGACGATCCTTGACATTTGGATTGTGGAGCAGAGTGTTGAGCATGATGCACGAATAGGCGATTGTATGGCACACGTCTGCATTCGGAAATACTCCTGAAGAAAGCCAATAAGTTGATTTTCGAAAATATTGAAAATACCTGAATTTGTTTGAACAAACTGCTGTGCGAATCGCTCCATAATGCGGTCGATTTTCTGCGACTCGCCGGGGAGTCGAAATGACCAGAGGAAGCGTCTGCAAATCGTCTTTCTTCAAACATTGCACTCAAAAAGTGATACAATTTTGCAAAGTGACAAAAATTATGCGTCCTGTATTGGTGTAGTCATACTGCATGAAAGGATTGCTGTTTGAAGATACGATAAATTCTTCCAAGCTACGGTATTCCGAAATTAAGAGTAGCAATAAAAATTGATTCTGTTGGAGGATGAAGCTCTTTTTCAGAAAAGTTCGAGTACCTGAGTGCATCGACAACGCTCATCTGGGAGAAGTCGTGGCAGCGGACGAATTCCTCGAGGATTTGCAGGGCGAATGGCTCATTTCCGCCAAGCACTTCTCCGATTGAGTTCTTTGAAAGGCCATCCCCCTAGAATTGTCAAAACTATAATTCTGAAAAAATGAATTTGCAGGAAAAACCATGTAGTTCAACTGAAGATCTCAAAACAGCTCAAGCAATCTCCCTTCCTTTGTTTACTTTATAAAAGTTTTACAAGTGACAAGTGTTATTGATTTTTGTTGAAAATGCCAAATCTATTTACCTGAAACATCCACTGGGCGATTGTGCGAGCGTCCCGAGCGAGCAACGACTTGTCGACTAGATAATCGATGCCTCGCCACGCGTCCTAAAATGGAAAGTAAAGTAAAAACCAATGAAAATCCAATCGATTATTATCATTAAAAATAAAGTTAGTTTTCTTTTGTTTTTCAATTTTAGGCTTTTATAAAACTCTACCTGATTAAACTTTTTGCGCCCATTGCTGAGCACCTTGGACCGAGAGCGAGAACCTTCGTCCAAGTAGCAGAGCGATTCGAGCTGTGAGTCGACTTCACGAACCTGTATTTGTGAAATTGATAATTTGTCGATTAATTTCTGGTCAAAACAAGTGCTTTGAGGTTTCTCACTCAAAACTATGGCTCTTTCAAGAATTGTAAATTGGAAAATTCTCGATTTTGGGACGTTGTGCGTCAATCAATGGCAGATAACAACTTGACAGGAAGACCGACCTCGTTTCGGACTTGCTCGATCTCGCTGATCAGCTGCATTTTCCTCTTTCGCATGATTCGCAGCTCTTCCTTTTCCCGTTCAGACAGTTCCAGTGTTCGAAATCCATTGTCTTCTGAAAAATATCTTTATTTTTAAATTCACGACTTCAGCATGGTTGGCATGTCACAAGATAAAACCTGCTCAGGATTCTGCAACCCTTTAAAATATCATTTGGACAGGGAATTTAAAAACAAGTGAAAAGTGAACTTCTACGCTCATCCAGCATCTCAGAAAGGAAGAATTCAAATCGACCGTTCCGTAATTATGCCAACTATATCGATATAATTATCGTTAATTGCCCAATTACCTCGATTGAATCCCGAACCGTTGGCTGCATTGGCGGGTCCTCCCATCGCTTTGCTCGAGCCGATCATCAAAGGGTCGAATTTGGACGCGATTCCGGGCTCGGTTGGCTGTGTGGCTGACTTCGACCGGTTGTCCGGACTCAGATCAGCATTCGGGGAAAGCACCTGAACGAGCAAATCATGGAATTGCACGATGATTGGGCAATTAGTCGAGAAAAGCTAAAAATGACTCGGTCTAATGGATTGGTGCAACGAAGTGAGAGATTGGTGGAGGCGAGAGGCGTAAAGAGAAAGACAGGCCGCATTCGCCTGCAGCCGTCCAAAGACTTTTCGGTTTACAGGTCGGCGAACCGATTCAACCATTCAGAATTCTGAATTAGGAAAATTGCGAAAAAAAAAATGAAAGAATCGATCGACGAAAAAGTGAAAATAAAAATGGAAAAGCCATTGCACATGCTCGAAGAATTTTCAAATGAGCAAGTGATCGCTCACTTTCCTGCTTTGTTTTATCGTTATCGACTGATTCTTCGTTTGAGAAGAAGCAGATGCAGATGATAATTCTGCTTACTCCAGGGACGGATGAAAAGTTCAGAGTTCGGCCATTTCCTATCTAGATTTTTAAAAAGTTGTTCATGTTTTTTTCTTTATTTTGTTCTTCACTTTGAAACTTTTCAACAGGAAAAAATTTCATTCAAGAATCATCTAATACCGTAAACAAAAGTGAAAATCAGGAACACACTTTGAACAAAACAATTCTTGAAAAAGAACAGATCAAAACAGCTTCAAAGTCACTTTATTCTGACAAGTGAACAACTGCATAAAATCACAGTAAACCATAGATTAGAAGTGAAATGTTGTCGGAATATAGGCATTGGAAGGTCATGACGATAGAATAGAGCACGATTTGAATGAAAGACGGCGGTCATACGCATGCTGCGTACCATTTCTTTGGTTTTCGGTTGAAGTGCTTCTGAAACATAGTCAGATCGTATAATTACTAGAGTTTCTGATTTTACCTCATCGATAAACTGGCAAATGCACGTTTGCTGTCCACAGTGCTTTGGCGCATAGTCACTGACTCCTTGTGTTGGTCTTGAAGGGAAAATAAGTCGGTGCTTAACGGTGCCTTTTACGTATCCCTGACTGTACTTGAGCACCAAGTGTCTAGCAGCATCTTCGACCTAAATTTCGAGGTAGATGAAAGGCCGCAACGTGCAAAGCAGTCATGATTTTTGAAAATTTTTAGGTACGAAGTTGAATCGTTGTTTAAAACGACCCCAACTACGGGGTAAAAAATCAGAATTTTCCAACAGAAGTGAGAGCTAGCTTCTGACTTCCTATTAGAAAGCTGAGCCCTACTGAATCTCACCTCTTTCATAGACAGATCCTTGGCTGGCGCATTATGTGTCTGACTGTTCGCCCCAAACACGACGGCACCGCCACTGGCCTCTATGCGAATCAAACGCTCGATGTCAGTCATACAACCAGCAACTTGGAAGTACATGAGATGAATCTGAAATTGTTTTCAGGCAACGGTTTCATGATTTAAAACCAGAATAAGTATAAACGCTTCAGCAGACACTGAAACAAACTTACCACGACTTTATGGCAGCTCAACTGTCCTCTGTCTTCAATACCGCACAACACATTATGTTTTAGCAGAACTTTGTTCGCTGAGTAAATGCAATGACGCAGACCAATACGGATCTAGAATGTTGGCATTTTTCCCGAATAGAACTCTAATCAGACCTGTCTTCTCAAAATGGCACAAACTAAGAACCCGACAAATAAAGCTAGACACCAAATAATACAGAAAATCATGATTGGCCAGCCTCCCTGGAAATCACTGATTTTCTACATGAACTGTACGCAAGTTTACCTGAGACTGCGAAAACAATACGGCGAGCATAATTATGAGAGCTAGAACGAGCCATCCGGCTACTAGACGAGAGTAAATCGTTGCATAGCTGAAAGAGGAGATGTTAACTTTTTGATTGGTTTATGGAAATGTCACGAACCTTCTGAACCTATAATCGTTGACGATCAACTCCATTGCCGTGACAAAATCCTCCCCTGGGACTTTGAGTCCTTCAGCTGCCAGAATTGCTGGCATGCTGAAATAAATTCAGCTATGGAAAACTGACATAATGCACCCTCCCCACCTGTATGCGTCATATTTAGGCGGTATGATCCACGCGCAATGCGTGTTTTCCGGAAATATCGACGCCAGGATTTTGCCATTGGCTAAAATCGGATTCTCCGCGACTTTCAAAGGGAAAGATATCTTCAACTCACAGATGGTCAGTCCCCCTCCGATCTTCTTCTCCCCTCTCAAATAGCTGACATCGACTTCTTCGACTCCTGGGTAAGAAGCACTGCTAGACTTGCTATTAGACAATGATTGGGGCTGATTGGAGAAGGAAGATGAATCCATGAGAATTGATCCGGCAGGTAATCGAGCTGGATCTGTAAATTTCCCAGAATGATTTATCATCTTCAAGCAGCCTAATGAAGATGACTCTGTAGGAGAAGATGCACATATCTGCCTCATCTTTTTATTACACATGAAAATTCGGCAAGACAACTTTACATGTTGATAAACATCTGGATAATTGCATTTTTCAAATCCTAACACACAATCTTTAGTAACTTGATTCTTGTATACAAATTCATTACTGAAGTATCAATGCGTGTACTTACCATAGTTGGGAAATTAAATAATTAATCGATTACCTGCAATCATTTCCTGTGTCGGAAGCGGTGTTATCACATGACGGTCGTGTTCGTCGACCTATAATTTTCTACTAATTGTGGTTAAATCACCTGGTTTCCAATTCTAACACAATCAACACTTCTCTAAATCGTATACCTCGAATCGTTCTTCTGTTGCAACGCTGTCTCTTCCACTGTCAATGTCCAAACTTCCATCTTTATTCACATTGCCATTCGATCTGTTAGCTCTTCCCTGTGGAGATAAATTCACTGCCTGGTTTGAGTGATATGCAGAATCTGACGATGAGAGAGTCTGAATAAGAGTCTTGAAATCAAGAACAAAGCCGAGTGATCCTACATGTGCATCGTCGAGAGCAATGCTCGTCATTGGTGTGGGTGTTTCCATTGGAATTTCATCGAACCCAACCCATCTTCCAGTTGGTTCAGATCCCTGCAATCAACGCCAAGACTTCTTGATACGAACCTATCATAACTTACATTTTCATCGATTTTCTTGGATAACGGATCTGTCATACTGTAATGTGGGAATAAAGCTAGGAATCAGACGCCAGTTTGACAACGAGGAATGAGATGGATGGATTGCACGAGTCTGAAGTGGATAATTTAGTTAAAAAATCGAGCAATTGTCATGCAACTGCTGAAGACAACACAATTGTAGAGAGGAGAGATGGAGAAAGGCAAAAAGAGACTGCGCGCATGGTTTTCGTCTGACTGCAGTAGCGCGCCTGCAGGTGACCGTGGCCTATTCGTCTACTCTCTAGCCCCTTCTCTTCTCCCTTTCATTCCTCTTTCTCTGCACTCTCCTATTGAATTCTTCCTACCTCTACTCCTTTTACCTTTACCTTTCTCTTTCATTTACAAAACAACGCTCGCGTCAGTTTTCCTCACTTTTGTTTTCACAATGGTATAAAGAGAGATTCGATAAGTTAATGAAAAACTAGAGAAAGTGGAGAATAAGATGCAAAACTTTGAATGAAAAAGAAACATTTGATACCGAATTTAAATTTAGAGAATGAAACTCTTGATGAAGTCGATTTGCATTGCAAGGAAACATGAATGGGTTCTTTAGAAAATGTCAAGATTCGAGAATTATGAGTAAGACGGCAAGAGTTGTTATTTGAATAGAAAACTTGTTAGTTGAAAACATCGATATAATATGGTTGCCAGGTTGCATGAGAACGAGAATATGAGAATGGCTGCAGTTCAGACAAGTGTATGATATGAGAGAAATTGCCATAAGCGCGATATTCGCCGCGTATTTATGGCAAGTTTCTGCGATCAATTGGCGCTGCTCTGCTACACCGCTATTGTAGTTTGTTTTGCTATTTTTGGTGATGAGCAGTAGGAAATTGTAATTGGAAATTGAATTTGGAGATAGCAAAATTGATTTGAATGTGCAATCATTTTGGAATTTTTAGATTTAGTCATTTGAAATATGAAACATTGTTGTTTTGCTCTCGATCCCCGAGTCCAAATATTAGTCACTTTCCAATTCGTCACCAAGATCCAGAGGAAGCAATGTTGAAAATTCAATCTTACCTAGTCAACAGTACAGTTCGATCGAGTTGAATGAAGTCGAGCTAGTTATTGATCGATCGTCACTTCTTTTCGAGATGAATGAATCAATTTTCCTCTTCTATTCGAGAAAAAATCGATGTTCTCAAGCAGGTGTCTGGGCTGGTTAGCCGCTAGTCACAACGGTCTCGGCTTGCAAAGCGGAAAAGGAACGGAAAGGACGACGACTGCCTCAGGCAATGAAAGAGAACGAGAAATCGAGAGACCATAAAGAGATTGAGAGAACGCAAGAGAAACGAAGAAATCGTTAGAGACCCGAGAAAAGGGACGTCGGTCAACTACTAAAGTAAATACCAGCATTCAACCAGCCAACAACCAACGCTCTGTCCATTTCATTTCATTTTCGATACCTTTCTGTTTGTTGTATTCTTTCCTACTTTACTATAATTAGTGCAGAGCCAACAAAATTTCGTATGAATACAATTTATTTTTAAAAAAAATAATAATAATTATGGTTAAGTACGAACCACAAATTTTGCGGCATCTATTAGAATTCGAATAAGTAATGATTAAGTCAGATTGCCGAGCTTTAAATAAAATTAATTTACAAAGGGAGATAAATCAACAGACACTGCTCGTTTTAGAGGACACGTATTGTCGCTGATTTTATGAGAAGTTCAACAAATATCGGATGAAAAGGCTAGCGATTAGACTTCGGTAAAGTAGCACGAAAGATGTTTTCTTGCAAAATCATCGAAAATTGCATTTCGACTTTGGCACTATATTGACATTCTAGGAGGAAATGAAAATTGTGGATGTATGACAGTTCATCTGATGATAGATTACGGTGATATTTACATATCCAAAGGATATACTGGTTAAGATGAGAGAAATTATAGGCATTTTTCACGTTTCACATTCTCGGAATACGAAGATTTGCGGTGAGCGATTGCATGGAATTAGGCGGGGCTTGAAGGTCTGGGAGTTCGTGGCATCTCGATGGAACTTGGAGCATCCAGGGGAGTTTCACATGGGAAGACGATGATTGCTGGCGTCGAGTCATCACCGTTGTGAACTTCATATCTAAGAATCAGGGAATTTTGAAAGAAGCAATGGTTTCTCTCCTACTTTTCATCGATGGCGAACGATGCAAGTCGAGCCATGAGATCGAAATTGCAGACGACTGGAGGCATTTCCTGCGTTTGTTCCCAACCAACTGGAGGTGAGCAGGGAGGTGAAATCAGGAACTGTTTCTCCAACGGTGGAGGAGACAATAAGGACGACGACTGTCGAAGAAGAACTTTCTAAACCAAGGAAGTATGGGCCTGATTAATTTTAAAAATAATTTTTGCATTTGCTGCTGTTCAGGATATTCTTTTGGTTGAAAAATCAAAGTCGAAATATTCAAACCCCATTATCAACCATCGAATTTTCCCTTTTCCACGATTTTTTAGGGAACGATTTCTAACTATTCCCCAATTATATACGAGTTCCAGTTTTGACTAAATCCGATTTTAGTTCGGACACTCACAGATAGCGAATATGCAAGAATGCATCGCATAAAAATAGGTTTAGAGTTATCGCAGGGAGATTCAGTGGTCTGTCATTCGATGTGTGAAGTGAACAAAGTCAGATGAAAATCCTGTTCCATTCATTTTCATACAGTCAGGCTATGCAGTATTTGCGTCAATAACTCGCTCACACTCATGGAGATATTCTCACAATCGCTGTTTGATAAATGAATGGTCTGGCAAAACGACTTTCAAAATTCAAAACAAGTTTCTACCTGTGCAAAGAATGCCTTCATCTGGTGTCCATTGTATGAAAACCCTTGAACGATCAATTTTGCTGCAGTGGCATTTTCAGGGGTGCTAAACATTTTTTATTTGCGAAAATTAGTCATTTTCGGCAAACCTGAATATGACTCTGACTCGTCGGAAGCTCTTCAGAAAGTCGAAATGAATATTTTCCTCGATTTGCGTGAATAATTGTGAGAAATTCGCTTTGTGGATAGGGTCAGTAAATACCTGAAAATGGAACTTTTTGTCGGATTTGTGGCATTTTGTCGAAGTTAAATCCTCAAGTTTAGGTTAATCCTCTTTGGTTTTTCGCGATTATCCTTAGCCTTTAATCTTGACACCTATCCTGGAGACTTGTTTTGCATTCTGCACTGCATTCCGAGCTATGGAAGGTGGATTTAGCAGGGGATATTCAGGACATATCTTATCCACTTGCTCTTCGAATGAGTCTTGAAACGAGTAGGGCTTTTTATCAGCGCATGCAAAACTGCTCGAAGCTTGAAAATCATTCAAGTTCTGATCATCAGACATTCGAAGAAACACTTCCTTCAAAGTTCAAAAATACTTTTTGCAAAACTCAATTTCCGTTTGAAATAAAATTTGAAGAAGAGACAAAATCGCATTGCTATTTGTAAGTTTTAAAGCAAAAGTCACATGATTCGAATTGCTAGGGAAATTAATCTCATAGGAAATGCGTGAGACCTTTTTCAGAATTAAAATAATCGAAATTGTTTTTTAAAGAATACTGTAACTCTTACCTCTTCGGGCACTTGAGTAACGATTATTGAATTAGGCAAATCTTCTTTGCTCGAAACAGTCTGAAATGTGAGGATCATAGACAAGATTGCTACAGTTCGCATTTTCCAATATATTTGCAAATAGCTCTGCTCGTAAAACGATAATGTGTGTATCATACGACTTCATACCTGAATAGATTTTCCCTCTGTTGTTCCATTCAAGACGCCGTTTTCATGTTCATTTTCTATGTTGTCGACCATCTTTGCCAATCAAAATAGGAATTGTCGGTATGCAGTCGGGGAGAGGATTGTGCTTCCTTCTTCAATTCACGGAAGTCCCACGGGGGCAATTTGTTGCTAGTAAGATCTAAATATCGAGAAAATAGCCGATATCTTTCATATGTCCGCAAACAAAATTGACGAGCTAATTTATCAAATGCTAGGGAGAATTTATTTCCTCGAAGAGGATGCACATCAGGCAGTGGAATTTCAAAGACTGGAATAGAAAACGAATGAGCAAATAGTGCCGGAAAGACAGGTGTATTTTGCACCACATTTACCTTATCTTATATTGGCAGAGCAAAGGTCTCACGCTTATAGCCTATTATGGCTGATTATTGCACCGATGGAAGTCTGATTTACGCATCGCGAAATTTCAACGATGCAATTAGATGGGCACAGATAAAATAATCCGTTACTAAGCGGCAAATCCCCGCGAGGAAAGACGCAAATAAGCATTTTCAACCCATAATTATCGCTGGCCGAATGTCGAAACTACGAAAATTATACAAAATGTGAAATTTTAGATGTAGAAATAGCATGAGACTTTGATGAATCTAACCTAGATGTGTGTATTTGCAAAAAATAGATGTAAAAAATTATGATGCTCTTAAAAATCCTACGAAAATGATAGGATCTTGCGTAACATATAATAATTGATAAAATTACGAACTTGAAGCTACAAAAGTGATGTTTGAATTTTGAAGAGCCGAGTGGAGTCTGAAGAATGAATTAGGCATGCATGGGAGTGCAATTTCCAATTTCAGAGTTACATGCAAAGTTCGCTTTACTTGCATGCGCCTCTCTCTTTATGTCTTTCCGTCTGTCTCTCAATTCGTAGTACCCCCTCGGAATTTTATCCCTTCAAATCTCATTATCTCCATCTTTCGCCTTTTCTTTACTTCGTATTTTCCAACAACTCCTGTGAGTCCTCTAATCAATCAGCCGTTTTTCCTTATTTTGCAGACCTCAAAACAACTCCCCTATATCCTAATCTCTCCCACAGAGCAATGCAAATTTGTACGATTTAGCGACAACGAAATTCTCATAGAAAATGAGAAGTCTCCTATCAGAATATGCAAAATCTAGGTTACTTTTGAAATCTGAAGAATGTAATTCATTTCCTAATGCTCGAAAATAAACTCACTGAAAACAAAAATAAATGATGAGCTTCAATTTCGTAAATGCACACCAAGTCTTGTGAAATATAACTTCAGAAAACGAAAACGAAAATGAAACGCAAATAAGAAATACCTCTTCCATTTCTGAAATTAAATGTAAAAAAAGTACCATTCTAAGCTCTAAACTAAACATTATTTGGCAAAAATGGAGGAGGTATCTAAAAATTTTGGATAAAAGTGGAGCAGAACATATTGATCGAAGAGCAAACAACAAATATAAATAAACTTTTAATTAAGAACCGTAAGATTAATAAAAAAGCGACCAAGTTAACGATGTGCAAATCAACAGAACACAAAATAAAATTAAAATACTCCTTTAATGTGACGAAAAGCAATATTGACCGAGATTTTAGCTAATCCTTCTAGAAGAGTCTGATAATGAAATATCCGACTCTGTTTTCCGGCAATTTCTCCCCGAAAATGATGAATGAATTTTCAAAAATGTTTTGGATACAAATAAAACCAATATGGACAACTCTCGACTGGGTTTAGGTTATTTTGAGTATGGCGAATGGCAAAATCAGAAAACGAGAAGGGGGAGAAGGGACTCAGCCCGATTGACGAAAGTGGGCAAGAGAATAGAGGAAAATACTAGTGAATAGAGAAGGCAGACATGTTGATGACGGAAGCACCGAGACAAAGACGCAGAGGGAAAATTTGAAAAAGAGACAGACAGAGGGTTAGGAAGAGTGATAAAAACTAGGACAGAGGGTAAATGTGCTTTGCATAGAGGCGTTATCGAAGGATTTTTGCGGATTATTGTGAACTTAAAGGCTAGTTTGGAGGAAGAGGTGAAACGAAACGACATTTAGCATTCAGATAATTGGGATTGGAGAATGCGAATTAAGGAAGTAAAACATGGTCGAGATCTTGAAATACCCGTGGAAGCTGTCAATCATTGATACTTGTGCAATTGGTACAGACGATATAAGGCTCTTCGATCGAAGTAACTCAACTTCGGAGTCTCAGATGTCGCTCTAAAAAGTTTTGAGTTTGATGCCGTCATCATTTTTCCATACCGATATTCTGGATTCATGATCGCGTCTTTGCGAATTAGATGTCGCATTCCAAGCAGATGCCCTATCTCATGGAGAAGCGTCTAAAGTTATGGAAAAGTCATAAAACTTGTTTTTTCTTCTTACGTATCTCAAATCGACTCCACGCTTTCCATCTATCGCCCATCGTTCATCGGCATCCAAGTGCAAGACGCCTTTTGGGGGGAACTTGGAATGCGCAACGATGCCGCCACGTCCGTCCATCGCCTAATTTTGACATTTCATTCGGGATATTCATGTTCTGTGAATTATTTATTTAGCACCTCTTTGCATCCATGATACCCTCGAGCAAAGTAGATATCGATGTTCACACTATTCGGCTTGTCGCTTGTCAGCTCGAACTTCCGATCCGGCTTCTCGGTGAACAGCAAGTATCCACCGAGAGCTTTCTCTCATTGATCGAACGAACTTTTTAAAATCGCCCTAAATTCGCTCAGTAGGTGAAACTTGTGAATACAATTTGACTACCTTACTGCATTTCGTTTCTCACGACTTCTAACGAGTTGAAAGGGATCTCGGAAAGACCAACTGATCATTCCTGGGGACCAGATTTGACGTTTCCATTTTGTGCAGTCGATTGAGCTGAAATTTTTGGATTGTAGCAGGATAGATGTGATAAAAAAATTTCTTAGAAAGATAGAAAGATATTCACGAAGATCACAAAATGTCATCTTTGAAAATTTCGATAATTTAGTTTGAAGATTCTCACCTAATCAGTGATACAATGAAAAGTACGAAATAAGTTATCCCGTTTGGCATGCAGGAAATTATGCCTTTTCTCGTCCAGTCTCAGCCTCGCAATGTTATTATTTTTCTGCCTTCGCATCTCCTCGCGCAGCCACTCGTTTCAAGCTGACGGCCAACTGGATGAGATAAATGAAAAAGCTGTGATAAGAGACAGTGATAAGCCAGAAATGGGAATGGAAAGCGGGAACTGGTCTGCCGAAGACGAAGCAAAATGGAAGAAGAATACATTATGAAACGCTAATGTCTTCTTCAATCAGTAACGAATTCCAGTTGCGTCGTCGAGATATTTGCAATGATGCAATTAGTGATAAAAGGAACACAAGAAGTCTTCGATACAAGCTTGTGTTGTGGGTAGGTGATCTTCATGAAATAAATTAATTATCAGACCTTAGCATTTATCTAAGTGCAATAACAAGCTCTATAACTGGCATAAAAATCTTTATTATAATATAAAATTTGTTTATGCTTGCCATATGGTTTAGAACGAGCAAGAATATCACAAGCGAGAATAATAATTGATCCACAAATTTGCAAGATCACGAAATTATTTTAAGACCGAGTCTTGGTAAGAATCAACTCTATAGAGAGGGGGGTGACCAGTGGTAAGTGTTGTCTTTCCGAGGTTTTTTAGTGTTAACTAACTGTATTCGACCTGAGAATCATAATTCTGGCTTTTTCTAGGGACCACCAGCCATTTTGTCAAACTCTTTATCTTCTCATTAATTCTTAATTCTTGTCTTCCATGAATCATTTTCTTTTTCTTCATCACTTAATTTTAGTTTTATTCAATTTGTATTTCCGATACGGAATCTCAACTTGATACTTCATTTAAATAGGGTTACTTCCACTTCTAAATCGTCATTTTAGAAGGAAAATTCTGTGTTACTTTTTTATTTATAATTTATCATTTTTCGTTTTACGGTTTAATTACCCAAACTTGGGATAATAAATTAGTGATATTCCAACGACCAGCTATAGTCTATCCTGAGTAAGTGGATACTGCATACATTTTGCAACTTCGCTCGCTCAGGCTCCGCCCACTTTTTCCTGCTCTGCCGAATTGCATGATTCCCCATTTTCAAATGATTTTTCCGGTTTTTCTTGACATTTTCGTGAAAAATCTTTATAATTATATCATAGTTATCTCTCTAATTAACCAGTTAACTCTCTTTAGTGTTTGTTGTTCATTTTTCGATCGAAATTTCGTATTTTTCGTGCAAATTTGACATTTTCATGAAAACATCTGATAAGCGACTGTTTGTTTGTCCATCAACTTGTAATTCTAACGGTCTGGTGACGATGGCAACATCTGCATCTTGGATGAACCGACAATGGACTCGATGAAAATGGGTCCTGATTTGCGAGGAAAAATCGCTAGAAAAACAAGAAAAATGAACAGCAAACATTAAAGAGAGTTAATTGGTCAATTATCTGGTTAATCAGGTGCAATATTCAATTAGTTGGAGACAATAAACTAACTACTTTTCGTTTTCAAACTTGAAAAATTAAAAACGTCATTTCTGACGATAAAATGCCTCAAAACGATGGAAAATCGATGAAGCATTGCTCTACAGAGTTAATTAGTCAATTAGAGAGATAATTAGGATATAATTATAAAGATTTTTCGCGAAAATGTCAAGAAAAACCGAAAAAAATCATTTGAAAATGGGGAATCATGCAATTCGGCAGAGCAGGAAAAAGTGGGCGGAGCCTGAGCGAGCAAAGTTGCAAAATGTATGCAGTATTCACTTACTCAGGATAGACTATAGTTTGCTTGACTATCCGCTAAACTTGAAGCAGCCTACATACTTTAATTCTCTCACCATTTCCAGCAAACTCACAAATGTCATTTCGATTATATCAACAGACATTAGTAAACGTTGATTAACGATGGTGACAGTTCTGACGATTCTTGCAGGTAATGATTGTGTTGGGTGCGCAATCAGTTCATTCGAAGAATCAACGACAAGTTCCAAACATTCCATTTTTCAGAAGTAAAATTTTATTCTGGATCTTTGTTCCATCTAAATTTACAGATCGAAATGACACGTGAATATTTTGGCGTTTTATTTTTCTTACTTATCGTTAGATACTCACTAATGGACACAATCGAGGAAATAGCAGAAAGTAAGAATTTTTCACATAATCAACATGAATTGTAATCGTATACAACTGATAAAGGTATACATTGTATATTATGAATGACCGATTACTTGAGACGAGCATTTGATCGCTTTTTCGATCATTTATTTTCGTGTTTTAGTTGCAACTATCGATAATTTGTCAATTAATTTTTATCGATATCGATAGAGAAAAATAATAGCTAATTGATTGCTGCCAAAATTTCGATAAAATAATGAAGATAAAAGGAATTATCAATGAAGAAATGTCGTCTGCCTGTGCATTCGAGGGCTAAAATATGTGGATAAAGGAAGGCCTCCGTCCTATTTCGTCTCAATTAATCGAGCATCGACAATACAATATTTTTGGTTGTAAACTATTTCTGCATACTATTTTAGGATGAATAGAAATAACTTATCTGGCATTATTATTTCTTCTGATATAGAATTCGTTTATTCGCTCACCTAAATTTGCATACTACTTTTATGTCATTTGAAAATATCAAACAAATATAAAGGTGTACAACTAAGTTAGAAAATGATATTTTTGTTAAATTGTTACTATTCACATAATATTATTAAAATATATTTTTAGAAGAAACTAGAAAAGTTGACTTTAAAATTACGCTTCCGGAAGATCAACTTGAGTTAGCGAAACAAGTAAGTCTGAAAATTATTAATCAAATAGTAAATAATCTCATAAATTAATTTAGATGTGGCAAGTTATTCAAATAACGCATTTTTCTCAATCACGAAGACTAAATCAAATAAAACCCCTAATGCTAAAATTATATCGTTTATCCAACGCAAATGGAAACCCAAATGGGTTAAATGAAGAACAAGCATGGGTAGTCAATAACCAATATAATTCTATAAGGTTGGTTAATAAGTCTTTTCCCACTTTCGAGAAAATTTTCTATAACTTTTTTCTTCCTTTAAACAGATTGTCAAAAAACCAAATGTTAACAATAATGATAGAAGGCTATCAGCTGATTATCGAATAGATATCCGAATCCCTCTTTACTATGCTTATGGAAAAATATTGACCAGAAATGTGACAATTGTCATTTTAAGACTCAATTGCATTTCCGATAATATCTTTCCATTATTCGTTGAAGAATTGGGCGAAAAAGTAAAATCGTTCTGTATAGACCCTATCACAATTATTCTTGCTAAAATTTGATAAGCAACATATGAAAACTTGAAAACATCATCTATGGCAAGCTTAGGTACTGTACTCTAATATACAGTAACCCTTTCCATATTAGTATTTATCAGTCTTTAGTTATGACGGAAGGACGAAAGTGGGAAAAGACTTATTGATCAACCTTATATTAATATACTTATGAAATATCATTAAGAGTGGCGTAAGAAAGCGCTATGAACAACTTATCAAAAATACTGATGAATTTATAAAGCGATTTCAAGAACTTCGTGCACCTGAGGAGGTAAATAAATAGTAGATAAAAGCATTGAGTCACCCTCATATCTTGTTGAAATTTAGTCCAGACTATGTATTTATTGAACTCATCTGAAACTTGACATATTTATAGGTCTTTTTTTACATTTGCCCTTATTTGTGCAAAATATCAGTTTAATCCGATAAGTGCAAAAGGCTGGGCGAGTGGATGAAAGTGCATGCAGATATGATAAGATGTCTCCACACTTTTGTTCACTACTTTATTATCGTCAGATTTCGAATATTTTCTTATCAACAATTAATATAGTAATCCAAAATTTAGGTTAAAGAACTCGAATATGCAATACAAGACCTGACTTATGATCCAGCATTAAATAGAACAGACTCTTCCGAAGTTAAATCTCGAGTTGAAGAAATTCTGAATAAATATCCCAGAGAAATTGTCGATCAATGGGTGGAAATCAAGAAGGGTATCGAAGATGATAGCGAATCAAAGAATGTAAGATGATTTTTTTTTTAAAAATAAACCGAACTATCAAAATCGCTTTTTCTAACCACCATTGATTAAGATTTTAGGGTGGACAATCAGGTTCAGTCAACTCTTCTGGTAGGCACTAATTTAAGAATGAATGTCAAAATAAGAACCACAATCGGTGGACCGAGGGTCCTCAGATTTGGCTAATTTTCATATATCTAGTAGTTGTTCACACTGATTCTCATGGTGATCAACGTAAAAACGGTATAAGATATGTAAAAATTAGCCAAATAGAAGGATTCCTGTCCCGCATCACTTTGATTTTTCCTGACATTCACTCTAATTTTATTTGCATTATTTTCATATTCAATATCGAGGAAATAATTTAGGCAAAATGGGAGAGGTCAAGGTTTCCATCAAACTTGTGGATGACAGCTCTGCACAAAATAAAGCGCTTGTCGAAACCGTTCCTAAAGGAATGACGCTTGAAGAGTTGATCGAGAAGAAAGTGGCGAGTGTTGGATGGGCGGGCAGGAAGTTGGTTGCCAAGTCGGCTCAGCTTTACGACGAGGACTTCAAACGGTTCTTCGACACCACTGAACCGTTCGACTCTTTGGTTCTTCTCAACATGCAACAATTCGAAGTACATCTAAACAAAGCCGTGAGTGAATAGTCATTACCATATTATCATAATAAGCAATCTAACATGTAGATAGTTGCATTTATACATGGCATTTAAGAAAGGTACAGAGCGGAAAAAAGTTTTGAATCACCTTCATATTGAATTTGATTTCGATCCTGACTTCTGCACTTGTTGGATTGAGCTGAAACTATGAAAATTTACATTTTTACATGTTTTGTGCATGCGAAATTTCGGCTCAATCGATATAATCTCATAGAAAGTTGTGATATCGAGAAGACGTCTGCCGAATTTTCAATTTTGCTAACATTTTTTCGTCCATTGAATTCACGGTCATGATTTTTGAATACATCCAAACGATTGAAAATTCTCTAAAATCATCATCTCTTGTTCATTAGAGAGAAGGCGCAACCAGGGTCTCCACTCATGAATGATTTCTGTCTAAAAAATACCGCAAGGCTTCAATCCATCATAAACCGTTGGAGGATTTGATGAGGGCGGTCCAAAGTTTCGTTTCTTTGCATTTTGAAAATAAATAACTCATTACTAAAATGGAAGTGATAATTTTAGAAAGAAATTGAAATCTCGTTGATTAATAACAGAATCTAAATGAACCCGAAATATCAATAATTTGCAGATCGGTGGAGACAACTCATTCAATAATTCGCATAAAATCTTATTTTATCGTAAGAAATTATGTCGAAAGCCAAGTAAGAGACTTTGAAACGATTCATAATAATTTAGTTCATTATCGAAATAATGATAAAACTGAAGGAAGAATAGGCCTGTTCAACTCATCTATCTGCTCAGTAGAAGAGATTACAAAATTCCACAATTGGTATTGGCCATTTCAAGTAGCAACTACACAGAATAAAGTAACTTCTTATGCTCATTATTTGGAATAATTTTTTATTTTGCAGATTTTTGGAATTAACCCATTTGGGAAATCATTCGAAATATATGACTTGAATACTCGGCAAATTTCAAAAGGTCTGCTCAACAAATCCATAAATTATCGATTCAAAGAATTTTACAGGCCCAGATCCTCCTGAATGGCGTCAATGGGCATCTGTCGCTTATTTTAAAGATAAATTGTATCATTTGGGTGGAAAGATTCCAGAGTCAGAGGAATATACGAATCGAGTTGATGTAAGAAAATCGAATGAATGTCCATGAAATGATTTATTTAGGTTTTAATAGATGGAGAATGGGAAACAGGACCTGCTTTTCCTCTTCCAATTAGACTTGCTCAAACAATAACATGCGATGGAATTTTATACGGTCACATTATAGCATATTCATTAATGTAATTATGGATATTCAGTTATTGATAGATTGGATAGTAATAAGATATATCGGTTATCAGACAATGAACAGAAATGGATTAAAATCGGAGAGATTCCAGAAAGACGACGTTCTTTCGGAGTTGCATCGCTAAATGGAAAAATTTACATGACTGAAGGACGATTGTTGTTAATTTTGTATGATAAATAATGTATCATTATATATTTAGCGGTGCTGATATATTCAAATCCTGTCTGTGTTTCGACCCCTCAGCTCCAGTTGGTAGTCGAATTTCTCGAATCGCTGATATGAATTATGCAAGATATGATCATTCGCTCATTGTCGCTAACGGGAAATTGTATGCAATCGGAGGGTGGGCTGAGATTTTGCATATCTTTATACCAAATATTTGTTAACATAGATATCAAAAATTTTTCGGACAAAATTTCTGTAATTCAATCGAGGAATACGATCCACAAACGAATAAATGGCGAGAGTTCGGAACACTAAACTTGGAATAACCCAGTTTAATGCCATGTAACCCTTTTATTCGGCATATTATATTTTATGAATTTGATCTTTATTCGACTATTATTAAAAATTCCAATAAACATGCTAAAACAACTCTCGAAGACATCTAATAAAGACAAAAAAAATTGCAACTAAAATAACTATTCTTTAAAATATTTAATTTCAAAACAAACCTAGGGAGCACTTTCGTCAGATGAAAATAAACTATAAGGGGGTAAGTCGCAAAGGATTTCTGACGATCGTCCTCCGTAGGACTGATTTTGACAAAATTAAATGAGAAATGATATTCGATCAAGAAATAAGCAGATAAGGTATGTCTCAAAATTATAGGCGCACTTCGCGTTTTATGGTTCCGTATCGGCTATACTTGAACCAATCGAACTCAAATTTACCTCACATATTGCCTTACATATCCATCATATATTCCCAGAATTTGAGCCCAATTCGATTTACTACAATGTTTCTATGAATTTTTTCCTGAAAAACCCCCTTAACTATAGAAAATGACCTAGAATGTTAGGGATGGTTCAGAAAAAAAGATTAGAGTGAAAATAGCCATGAATACATGCAACATGATCCTCCATCCTCTATCGGAAGTTGTATTGAATTCTCCCTTTTATACTCCATTTGCAAGTCATGCCAATTTTTTATTTATATTTGACAGTCAACACTCTTCATCAGGTTAAAACCGCTTTGCAAGTATAAGTACCGAATTTTCAATCTAAAATCAATCGAGTTTTTACGTTGCACATCAGGCAAAGATTTCTTTTCCAGCCATATATGGTTTATGAGGGTTATCATGGATAGCTGCTGAGAACCAAGCGTGCACAGACAGACACACTCAACAAAGATACTAAGAGAGAGGGATATCTAAGATTACATTTATCGGGAAAAGTAAAATCAATATGCATAATAATATCTCACTCACATACAATATGCAACAGGTAGATGACTCCCGTGGCTATAGGTGGTTGGTAATCTTGGATTGATTCACTTTTTAAATAAACTCTCATTACTAGACTCGTTATTATTTCCTAGAAAATAGTCGAAGATGGAAAAACGAAATATAGAATCAAAAATAAAATAGACCAAAATTTATACTATGATTAATAACCAAGCTAGAAATATCAATACTTTTAGCGAGCACCTGAAACAGTGGCATTATTGGGATTATGCAAATGTTGTTTTAATCTATGAAATATCGTATGAGCTTGGCACACCTCAATATCAATTCTCAATAAAAAATACTTTAAATATCAATTATCTTGCTATCAAATTTACACAACTTTAGAGTAAGTTAAATGATAAGCCGTGTTTAGGAATCGATTTCTAGTCTGATAAAAATTGCGACGCATCAATTTAGTAGTTTCATTTCCCTTTCTTCAATAATCAATTTCAAACTCATTAATTGCAGACTTTCTCACTCAATCAATATTCTTTTACTGTTTTCATTTTGAAATAATACTATGGTGTTTGTTTAGATCTCTTAACAAAGATGTTAACCAATTTACCAGTCGAAATGATATTGTTGATCTGCCAATATCCCGAATTCAAAGACCTGGGACAATTGGCCTGGACTAATAGGCGGATGATGCAAATAATAAAGAAACATCTGCCGATAGTACTCGAGATAGTGTTCGAGAGGAAAATTTTATTCCATCGTAAGAAATTATGTTGAAAGCCAAGTAAGAGACTTTGAAACGATTCGTAATGATTTAGTGCTTTATCAAAATAATACTGGTACATATGAAGGAAGAATATGCTTGTTCAACTCACCTACCTGCTCGGTAAAAGAGATTGTACAATTCCACAATTGGTATCTGCCATCTCAAGTAGCAAATACACAGAATAAAGTAAATTCTTATGTTTGTTATTTTGAATAATTTATCAAATTTTCAGATTTTTGGGATTAATGACATAAGTAAGCCATCATTTGAAATATATGACTTGAATACTCGACAACTTTCAAAAGGTCTTATCAACAAATCCATGAATGATCGATTCAAAGAATTTTACAGGTCCAGATCCTCCTGAGTGGCGTAAATGGGCATCTGTCGCTTATTTTAAAGATAAATTGTATCATTTGGGTGGAGAGGATCCTAGAACAAAGAAAGATACGAATCGAGTTGATGTAAGAAGATCGAATGAAAGTCCATGAAATTATTTATTCAGGTTTTAATAGATGGAGGATGGCGAAAAGGACCTGTTTTTCCTTTTCCAATTAGTGATGTTCAAACAATAACATGCGATGAAGCTTTATACGGTCACATTATAGCATATTCATTATTGTAATTATGGATATTCAGTTATTGATGGAGAAAATAGTAGAAAGATATATCGATTATCAGACGATGAACGGGAATGGGAAGAAATTGGAGAGATTCCAGAAGGGCGAGGTTCTTCCAGAGCTGCATCTCTAAATGGAAGAATTTACATAACTGGAGGATTGAAGTCGTTAATTTTGTATGATAAATAATGCATCATTATATATTTAGTGGTCAAGTATTAAAATCCTGTCTGTGTTTCGACCCCTCAGCTCCAGTTGCCAGTCGAATTTCTCAAATCGCTGATATGAAT
Source organism: Diploscapter coronatus (assembly GCA_964036155.1). Lineage (NCBI taxonomy): Eukaryota > Metazoa > Nematoda > Chromadorea > Rhabditida > Rhabditidae > Diploscapter > Diploscapter coronatus. The sequence continues at coordinate 82,136,931 of OZ038422.1, read as the reverse complement.
TATGCAAGAGAGCATCATTCGTTCATTGTCGCTAGCGGGAAATTATATGCAATCGGAGGGTGAGCTGGGATTTTGCATATATTTATGCGAAATATTCGTTAACTTAGATTTCAAAATATTGAGAAAAGAAGTGATGGTTTATACTATGCGATGAACTTCTGTGACGCTATTGAAGAATACGATCCACAAACTAATAGATGGAAAATTGTTGGAGAAGTAAATATAAGTATTATTAGTTAGAAATTATTAAATTTCCACCTATTTGAAATGACACTTTTCACTTAGAGAGCGCAAATGGGTTTTTCGTTTGTGAAAACAGATCCATGGCACTCCATTCAAAATAACGATTAGGGTGCATGGATGGCTCAGGGCCGACTCCCCCCACTATGCCCCTACTCCCCCCACTCTCCAAAAACTCGTTGAACGATAAAACATAGTGGCGGAAAAGTGGTTGCTTTAAAAAGTGGGGGGAGTAGGGGCATAGTGGGGGGAGTCGGCCCTGAGCCTGCATGGATTATGTAGCAGTTTACCGTTTTTCATTAAAAAAAAAATTCTAAGAAAAGATATCGGCTTCGGAAATCATCTTCAGATTGTCCTATTTGCTAACATTTTTCTCATCAATTGAATTCGTGATCATGATTTTTGAATATATCCAAACGATTGAAAATTGCTCAAAATCGTCATTTCTTATTCATTAGAGAGAAGGTGCGATAGGATCTCCTCATGCATGATTCCTGTCTAAAAATTACCGCAAGGCTTCAATCCATCATAAGCCATTTGGAGATTTGATGAGGGTGATCCAAAATGTCGTTTCTTTTGCGTTTTGAAAATAACTCATTACTAAAATGAAAGTGATAATTTTAGAAAGAAATTGAAATCTCGTTGATTAATAACAGAATCTAAATTAACCCGAAATATCAATAATTTTCAGATCGGTGGAGACAACTCATTCAATAATTCGCATAAAATCTTATTTTATCGTAAGAAATCATATTGAAAGCTAAGTAAGAGACTTTGAAACGATTCGTAATAATTTAGATTTATATTCAAATAATGGTAAATATGAAGGAATAATAAGCTTATTCAATTCACACACCTGCTCAGTCGAAGAGATTACAAAATTTCACAATCCTTATAACCCATATGAAGTAGCAACTACATAGAATAAAGTAAACTCTTATGTTCGTTATTTTGAATAATTTTTTAGCCTTCAGACTTTTGGAATTAACAACATTAAATCGTTTGAAATATTTGACTTGAATACTAGAAAAATTTCAAGAGGTCTGTTCAACAAATCCATGAATGATCGATTCAAAGAATTTTACAGGTCCAGATCCTCCTGAATGGCGTGGTGGTGCATCTGTCGCTTATTTCAACGATAAATTGTATTATTTGGGTGGAAAGAAAGGAAAGGATCCTAAAACATGGAAAGATACGAGTCGAGTTGATGTAAGAAGATCGAATGAAAGTCCATGAAATAATTTATTTAGGTTTTAATAGATGGAAAATGGCAAACAGGACCTGCTTTTCCTCTTCCAATTTTTAATGTTCAAACAATAATATGTGATGAATTTTTATACGGTCACATTATAGCATATTCATTAATGTAATTATGGATATTCAGTTATTGATAGATTGGATAGTAATAAGATATATCGGTTATCAGACAATGAACAGAAATGGATTGAAATCGGAGAGATTCCAGAAAGACGACGTTCTTTCGGAGTTGCATCGCTAAATGGAAAAATTTACATGACTGAAGGACGATTGTTGTTAATTTTGTATGATAAATAATGTATCATTATATATTTAGCGGTGCTGATATATTCAAATCCTGTCTGTGTTTCGACCCCTCAGCTTCAGCTGACAGTCGAATTTCTCGAATCGCTGATATGAATTATGCAAGATACAATCATTCGCTCATTGTCGCTAGCGGAAAATTGTATACAATCGGAGGGTGAGCTGAGATTTTGCATATCATTATACCAAATATTCGTTAATTTAGATTCCAAAATACTGAGAAAAGAAGTGATAGTTTTTACTATGCGATAAACTTCTGTAATGTCACTGAAGAATACGATCCACAAACGAATAAATGGCGAGAAGTTGGGAAACTTAATATTTGAAATCTTCAATTTCAACACATTTAAGTTTCCGTCATTTTCATATGATTTTAATAAAAAGTATCTTTATCTAATTTCGTACATTTTAATTTGATGATCACGATAAAAACAACTCTCGAAGGAATCCAAAAGTGATGAGGGATAATTGCAACTGAAATAAATATTCCTTTTAATCAGGGTTGTACGAATGGAACTTCGAACTGTCTGGAAGTTCAGTTCAGTTCAAGTCCGATTTTTCCGAACCTCAAACAGTTCTGGATAATATGGAATGACCGTTCACAAGAAAGAAACAAATAAATATTCAAATGGTTCGAATGACAAAAAAATAATGCAGTTGAACGATGTCTGAAAGACAAGATTGAAATAGAGCAATGGATAATCATTTTTCTCTCAAATCTGATATTCAAATCGGAATATGACAATTTGAGAAGAAATGAATATTGAAAAAGTAAGCAGAGTTTTCTTCTAAAATAATGATTTAGAAGTGAATAAGAGGATAAGGAATTTGGCAAAATGGCTGGTGGTCCTTAGAAAAAACCAGAATTATGATTCTCAGGTCAAATAGTTAGTTAATACTAAAAAACTTCGAAAAAACAATACTTCTGCCGCTGGTCGCCCTTAGTCGATTCCCTCATGGACTCTGTCTTAACTTCTCATGCTATTTTGTCAGGGAGAATAAACCTGCACTTTTATAATCTATGCCATTCTCGATTTATTTGAATTTTTACTTTCTCGATCAGTTTTGCATGGATTTCAAAACTCCTGCTTTTCTATGCAAAAGCATTCCCTGGTTTTACGTGCTTTTCGATGGTCGTACTTGGAAATCGAGTGAACTGGAGAGTTCTTCAATTTCATCCCGAAAAACGAAGAAACCTCTGCAAACATTTTCCTGCCTGGTTTTACTTCAAATATCAAATGAGTCACTCGTCGATTGCTAAATGCTCGTACCGAATTTGTTCACTTTCCTTCCACAAAATCATCATTTTGTCTCGTGATTCGTCATTTCAAATTCACTTATTTTCATTTTGTATTTTTATTGTTCAAATTTTATGACTTTCAGAAGTGATGACTTCGAACGATGATTTGCAAATCGGTGACTATTATGAGTTGCTTGGCATCGAGAGGACTGCTTCTGAGTCCGACATCAAAAGTGCGTACAGAAAATTGGCGTTGAAGTATCATCCTGACAGGAATCCAAATGATGTTCACGGTATAACTTTTCCAATTGTATATTCTTTTGAGAGTTATTCTATGCCAGAATTATTTGAAATCTTTCATCCAAAAAATTCAATTTATTAAGAAGAAAGCATAAACAATGGTAGTTTTTCAGCGGCAGAAGAATTCAAGAAGATTTCAATTGCGTATTCCGTGCTGATCGATCCGAACAAGCGAAGACAATATGACCTACACGGCCCGTCCGCGAATCAGCTCGACTTCGATGGACTCGATTTGAGTGAATTGGGTGGAGTCGGTATGCTATCATTTAATAATTTTATCCACATGGAAATTTTGTTGGTTTCACCGCATAAGTGAGGTGATTTGCATTTTTATTTAGAAGAGATTTTAAATTGCATAGTGCAATAATCATTATTCCTGATTTTCTTTTTCAAAATACATCTAATTGAAATCTTATTCATTAAGGTCGTGTATTTGGAGCGCTTTTCACAAAGCTCGGGGTGCCGATTTCAACTCAAATTCCTCCGAAAGTGCTCGCACAAGCTCGGCAGCTTTGTCTGAATGAACCATGCGAAGTAGCTGCTGTTCATCTTTCTTCTGGAAACACGATTTCTGCTAACGTCGGAAAGCAGGTGCATTTTTAATCATCCATTCACAATTTTTACTGAAAATATCCAAGTTTTTTCCTGATTAGTGATTTTGCGGTCTTGTCATTGTGTAGTTTCAGTCAAACAAGCTAAAGTGAGAGTGAAAACTTGTAACAATACGGAAATGAAGATAAAAATAATAGGACAGAATAGTCGTAGATTTTCACTGCAATTTCTTTCTTTCATTATCATTTCGACTGCTAACTAATCTGCCTCGTTCTACTCATTTTCATTTACTCGTTATTGCGCGTTTTCACCAACACTGTTTTATTTGGCCGATGCCATAGCAATACGTCTTCGAAAACTTTTGATTTGTAACAGTGATAAGTGGCTTTTCTATGGTGATTTGAAAACTTTCAGCAAGCCGCTTTCTACACGATTTCCATGGAGCCCCCCTTTCGTCAAAATGGTATTTCCGTGATCTGCCGATCTACCTCATTTAGCAAATTCAAACTCGTGCTTTTCGATCGAGATGGAGCTGTCAGGATGATTAAGGCAATTTGAATATCTATTCATTCTTCTCAAATCTTAAAATTTGCAGGAGAGCCAGAAGAAGAAGCATTTCACGCAAGCAGACATGTTTTTCGTTCCGTTTCCTATTGCCAACATTGAAGAATTCGCACCTATGAAGCATATGATGGAGGATAAGTGAGTTTGCCTTTTCAATAATTTTCCGAGTAATTGGAAAGTAGTTGAAAATTTATGACAAGTTCTGCCAATAAGAAAAAGATTTACTGCATAAATTTTTCATCAAACTTTCTTTTCCTTTCAAATTATTAGCTTTTCCATGATCTTTTAGATTGAACATCTTCGAAATGAAACAACACTTGTTTCAGAGAAACTCCCCTTCCGTTTCATTACCTGTCGACTTTGGAGAATCAAACAGCTCAGTTGTTGGATGACAGGTTGCATCTTCTCTGTGTCTATGGCGACAACTGGCTGAATGATGTCAAGTATTTTTAAATTTCGGCTTCTTTCTGATTTTATGAATTTAAGATACAGCATAACTTTCCTACCTATGGCGAACGAAAGCGTTGGAACGCTGCGGAATATTTCTGAGGTGAGTTTTTTTTGTATTTTATTTTGTTTTAAAGCATGATAAAGTGGAGATGTTTAATTTTTAAAATCGGTAAGCAAAAATAAGAAAAGGATGAAATTTTGTAATTGTCGATTTTTTCGGAAAATTCAACTTTTGTGAATGTCCAATTTTATTTGTATTTCACTATTTCAGCTCGAAAAACAGCTATTCGACAAGAAGAAGGACATGTCGCAGTTTCAGCGAGACTACATGGATTTGAAGAAGAAATTCGAGGCTGCGGTTGAGAGACTGAAACGGGAGGACAAGGAAATACAGGAATCGCTCACCAACAGAGAGAAGCTGTACGAGGCGGCCATCGATCAGAGCCAGGCTGTTTATTCAACTCAGGTACCTTTCATTTTCTTGAACTTGCATTTCTCAAAACTAGACTCGAGCCAATTTTTATTTCGGTTTCGAATTTTCAAGATTTCAAATTCCAAACTTCTCACGCATATGACAAATGAAAAGCGTAATAGCTATTTTGAATATGGAATTGTAAATATTATTCTTTCGATTCTTCGCTTTTAAAATGTTGACATTTGCATTTTCTGTATTCTGCAAGGGTAAATCTTCAGGTATCGCCAAGCAAATCATCAAAGAGTCTATTTGGTTGGCTTGGAGGAAGATAATTTGGACCATCGAAAGTCCGAACGGAATTCACTCTTCTGCCCGAATGTTCTCGTGCAATTTTCACTTCTTCTCCGCTTTCAAATAGAATTTAATTTCCGGTAAGAATTTCTATTCGACATAATTTTTGAAACTCGATAAAATTAATCTTCTAGTCAACAATCATAAAATCCCATTTCAACAAATTCAGTTAGATGGCGTTTAGAACTTGATTTTTCAGGCTTTCATTTTTTTTTAAAATCTAAACGCTATTTTTAATGTCGAAGTGAAATATCCAATGTTATGGTATTTTCCTATGGCCATTTATTCAATTGGTGATTTTCATTGATCTCTGAGTCCCTGAAAAGAGCACACATTAATTTTAGTCAAACTTCTATTAGACTTTATAGCTATTCTCTTCAAAACGCAGTTGTGCATCTAGCTTATGACAATTTTATACTGTGATTGTGATTTACACTATCTATTCTTACCTTAACTTGAGTTTAAAAATAACACGAAAAGTAATTTAGTCTTCTTTGAACTCAGGATAACGGTAATTTTTAATCAAAAAGATACATGAATAGACTTTCTATCTAGGATACTCGAAGATTTTAAGATTTTTATCGCTTCTTCCGAAAGAACAATAAAGTTTTCTTTTTTACGCTCAGAAAAATGTATCCGCTTCCTTAAATACCTGCTGAAATTGCATCAGATCTTATACTGGAAGTGATTTTATTTGCATCACTCTTGCATTTTTCTCTCGTCCATTCTATTTCTCCGCATTCTTTCATAACAAAGCACTCACGAATCTGGTTCCTTTTATTATGCGTGGGCATTCCTTATCAAGGCTTCTTTCCTCTGCGTCTCTAGCTATTTATGTTGTGAAATTCGCCAACTTCCTCGTGAAGTTCACCTAGAGAGGTTATTCTTTCTCTGTCCATTTTCGTGTTCTATCTACTCGGTGCTTCGTGTCCGTCGTTTACAATCGCTTCGCGATATTTCGAATGGGCGTGGCCAACCAATCGCAGCTCGACTAGTGGCATGCGAAAATCGAAGGACACGTTTCAGCTGACGTGTCTTTATTCTCCATCCAGCGAGAGGCCGAGGCAGCCGGATCGTGCCTCCGTACTCATCCCTAGCCCTAAGGGCTTACGGTGCTCGAGACGACCCCAGACGATACACGTACTCATCTGAATCCCCACGACGTGCACAGAGATGACGTCACAAGCCGTTCCCTCAAGGACAATCTACCTCGTGCCGGCCAGAACTGTCAAAGCCGTGCAGCGAGTTGTGCCTGTGAGGAATCAAGTCCAGACTGTTCATGCACAGAGCTATGGACAAAAGGTTGGTGGACTATTATTTCTTAGTTTCTGAAGCAACGACATATGACTTACTTTAGAAAGTTCTAGGTTTCAGTTTCAACTAATTAATTTCCTCATTTGTATTTGTGAAAGTAAATTTTTCCTACTTTTAGCGTCCTGCCCCGACCTCATCCAACAACGTCGACCCCATCGAAGAGCTTCTCGGGGAGACGACGAATTCGGGAGTCCCTCGGAAGAGGGAAAGACTTACTCATTTGACTGCTGAGGAAAAACTGAATCGAAGGAAGATGAAGAACCGCGTTGCTGCCCAGACTGCTAGAGACAGGAAGAAGGTAGATTTCATTTTATAATTATTGGAAACAACAAAGATGAGTATTTCATCTTTTTTTATATATATATTAGGAAGAGGGTTAATGCTGAAAATTTCAGATTCGCTCCCAAAGACTAGAAGATGTCGTCCGCGACCTGCTCAGAGAGAACGAACAACTGAGAATTGAGAACGCCGAATTGAGAGAGACCGTTGCACAAAACCAGACTGAAACTCCATCGACAACTTCTTGCCAGATTGCTACCCCAATGGTACGGTTGTTTCGTTGAAAATGAGAAGATTAATGGTCACCTTTTTCAGACGACTTTTGGATCTGCCGCATTCATTAGTGGAACCCAGCCGAGGTGCCAGGTCGTCAGCGGAGCAGTCAATCAAAACAAGAAGCAGCCAGTCGCAATGCACGCCTTGATTCGACTCGCGCTGCTCAGTCTGCTGCCCCCCTCCTTCAAAACGATGAACTCGAACGCATCCTCCAGGATTTGCAAGTGAGTCGAGATTTAGAGAACACATCAAGAAGACTAATTGGATTACTGTAGCTTTACCTTTCGCAAAAAGACCCAAAATAACGGCTTCTTTTTTCAGGACGATTTCGACATCGACCAGCTCGCCTCTGAGCTGCCCTTCGATGGTGAGGAGGAGCCTCTCGAAGACGCTCAACCAGAGACAGCAGACCTATATGCGCATGCTGAAGTTGAAGCGTCGACGTCAGCAATGGAGCAGAATCTCCTAACCATGCCCGATAGTCCGGAGGGTAAGCAACTTGATCTTGATATTTTTAGCAAAAAATTAAGATTAAGGTGATAAAAGACTGAGAAAATAAATTAGAAACTTTAGGAAGTAGCTCGTTCGGCTTCGACGCACACGACATGTCGCCGCGCTCGATGTCCGACTATAGCAACCCGAACTACAGTAATCTGTGCCTGGACGACTCGATGATGTCCCAGACACAGAAACCGCTGCTTGGTGACCCGATGCTGGGCAGTCCCACGCAGGACCACCACCAGCAGCAGCAGCAGATCTACAGCTACTCTCCCTACGGATGGGACCAGCAGGACGACGTCCTCAACTCTTTCGATCAGACTTTCTATGAGGAATTCGTTCAGACTTCTTACTAAAATGGATCGCAGCAACACCAGAAGTGGTAAATGGTACTCTGCCAAAATGATGTTCTAGATTTACCATTTGCCATTTTACAAAGCGACCCAGGCTACCTATCCACTTTCTAGAGCTTTTAATTTTCTAAAGCGTATTCTCCTCATTATAGTTCCATCGGGACTTTGAATGAATTTTCTTCGCTATAAATGGAATTTTGGGCTCTATAAAATGCAAGGTTTTGGGGAATGTTCTATTCTTGGCATTAAAAGGGTTACAGTGCTTCTTATTCTTGAAGTATATGAATTTGTTGTCGTAAGATTCGGTTTCGTTGTGTACGCAAATTCACAAGAAGTGTTTTTCTTTCGTGCAGGAATTTTGTTTGTAATAATTATTTCAGTAGTTTTCTTGTGTCAGTGACATGATGTTTTCTTGTACAATATTGAGATATATTTATTTTCATTTTTGTCTGTAAAACTTGAAGATGATAATAAAATTGAAAGTTTTAACCTAGTTGATAACTGATAAATTGCAAAAAAAAATTACCCAAACCTAGAAAATGATAAAAAAAAAGACTGAACCTTGAAATGAGCATGTTTTTGCAACACAAAGCCATGCGACGGTGTGCAGATACGAAAATTATGAGCTGGTTTTGGCACAGATCAGTTTCATGGGGTTTATCGTTGGTTTCAATTGGACCTTTTTATGCCTTCACAGTCTAAACATGACTTGCTTTCTAGTTTTGAGGTCTCACACTACCACTTTTTATGCCATGTCACGTTTTGCAAGAGAGCGGAGTCTGCGCTCTCTAGAAGTAGCCATGAAACTAGGTTATTGTTAGAGGCTCACTCTATTCCATTCACTATTTCTATCATCTCTCACCTTTCCCCCTAATCTCTCTCCTAGCAGTGCCGCCTAACGACACTGGCTCATTCCATCTACAACTCTTCTCCCTCTTCTTTAGTAGTTATCTCTATTCCCTGACCATTAACAATTATTGATTGACCATTCTCCTCTTAATAGTCAGTCTACCCTCCTGCCTTCCTCTAGGACGGTCGGTCTTCCAATTCTTCTGAATTGTCTTTTTCCGACGTTGTACTAAATAAAAACTTGTGCGAATACGAGTTCTGACTGACACCCCATCCGGGGAGTACAACAGTTATGATAGGGTAAGGCCGGATAGGCTGTACTGTCCAAGCATCTTACTTGATGAGCTGATAGTTTGAAAACAAATAGGGCCCATCCACTCTTATTCCTACCCTTATTATAGTGGATGAAGCTTTACAAAAGCCCTTTTCTTTTTCTTGGTTGCGAAATTCAGCCCTCTCTTTACGGGATCGCTTGACATCGGCACGTTTCGATTTTCCATGAAAAATTTCATTATTTCTGCCATTCTACCTGTCGAATTGCTCATTTTTAGCGTTTTTGACAACGAATTGTCCGGTTGATGAATATACGAGACAGGCTGCAACATGGGCGGCGTGGTGCAGCCGAGAGACGACCCCTCCACACAGGGCATTTCTCACTCGAGCAGTCGCAACTCCACTGTTGATCACTCCAGACCGAGGTAGTTGGAATCGTGTATCAGGCGTTTTGTAATAAAAGCAGAGTTATGTAGCAGTGAATGGAAGTACCTGATTCTTTAACAGAAGAGAGCGCGTTCCGCAACACGCACACTTTAGCTAGCACAGCTCTTTGTTGCACTACTTCTCATATTTGTTACAGAGCTTGGCATTTGTGTTACAGAACACCCGACAATCATTTAACTATGTGGTAAAATTGAGTTAATTAGGCTGGTTGTCATCATAGTAGTTTACCAGTGAATTAAAGCAGTTCACATAGATGTCATGGTGTTTTAGAAATTCGATTTAGCATTTGCCAACCTTTGATACTTTCTGTGATTTTTCGCGATCTTTTCTGTTTCCGTTTTCCGAATTTGAAGATATTCATTTCCGGTAGAATATTAAAAAAACAAAAAAAGCTAAAAAATCTTCTATTAGCTTATTCGAATTGATAATCAGGAACTTATTAAATGACTTGCAGCTCGTCATACGAAAATGTATCCGAGTCCTTGCCATCGAATTTCAACGTTCTGCTGCTGCAGACTCCGGCTGATGCCTACTTTTTCGATCCCAACCATCTCGAACACGATCCGGAGAAGATCAAGGCATGGAATTTCAGCTTCAATCAAATTTTCCATCAATCATACCCATTTCCGATTCCCTTTGATGAGCTTCACCTTGTGAAATTTTTATGAAGGCCGCAATCAGAGATACATGGAAAATGATTTAGAAACAGATTCGTGAAAATGTTTTATTACTACTGCAAATCATGCAATTGTATTTTATGCTTTTCCACAAAATATTTCGGCTAGAGTATCATAGTGTCGACTCCAAAATTGCTGAATAAGAGGAATAATGGAAATATCATGAGAAGTTTGAAGTTGACTCCACCAAGGCTTTTATTACACTACATTCTCTTTCGTTTTTCTTTAATATACTCCAAAAATCACCATTTCAGGATCTTTCACCAATGTCTAATATAATTCATTCAGCTTTCTGCGGGAACATTGCTGTATGAGGACGCGAAGGCTCGTGGGAAGGAGCAGATTGCAAGGAGGATGTCGGCTTTGCGCAACAACAAGTCGTCCAACAAGGACAACTGCCTAGCTTACGACATTCTGAACGACTCCATCTTCGCCAACGTCAGCCAGTCCAATGTGATGCGCATCACTGACAATCAGGCACTGTGAGTACATAAGTCTCTTTTCAGCCTTATAATATAGCTACTTTATTACATTACCAATACATAATGCTAAAATGGTCCTTATAAAACGATGCAGACCATGGAATGGTGCTGATAACAGATCACAAATTTCTTTTGTTTTTACTCATTGCATTTCTAAATATTTTTGCCAGAATTGTTTTTTTGAAAATACTCAAAATATACTACAAAAAATGAGAGAATAAAACTTTCTAGGATTCTGATGCCCGTCCCGTCGGCCGAACGCCTGAATCTGCATAAGGACTTTTCTCGGATGCATTTTCTCGAGACGCTCAAGCAAGGCGACATCGTACAAGTTTTGTCGGTTAGTGAATTTCTTTTATTTTTAATTTGTTCGAGGTTTGGTTCGTTTATCCAGTCTCTTCTCTACATATAAAAATTATATTGTTGCTTATTTTCAAAATGAACGAATAATTGGAACGTAAATTCCGACTCGACCCATTAGCAACGTCACTGTTTCCTGTGTTGCGTTTTTTTTTTCAAATCGAGTACAAAAATACTCTGTAGAATAAAATGCATTTTTTTTTCGATTAACCACGCCCGCTGTTCAAACTTCGACTTTTCATTACCGAAAAGTCGAATGCATTAGTCATTTTGAAAATCCATCAAAGCATTTCGAAACCGCGATATTTTATTTAAAAATAAAAGATTACTCTTTCAAAATTTCGATTTTTTTTTTTTTCAAATTAATCTTATCCTACAGTTTCCCCAATTTTGGCATGAACTTCACTTGTGAATATTTTCGTGATTTGCTTCATCCCAAACCTTCCTGGTCAGAAATGCCGAGTGGTTACACTTCCTCTAACTGAACATTCTGAAGTGACTGTCTGGGATTTATCTCTCCCAGCAAAAATGCCCATATCGTTGTCTTTCCTCTTCCAAAAGGGCGTGGCCTTTCGACTATCAAAATGCCACGAGTAGGTTATTACAATCCATCATCTTCATATTCATTTTTCCCTATAAATCGCTATTTCTCTGCATGTCTCATTTTCAAGCGTTATTTTTCTGAATTTGCCTCGTTCACTTACTGTCAAACGAGTTTGTTGATATGCAGTGGTGGACAAAAAATACGAAAGAAATAGCAGAAGAAAATAGGAGGACCCAAAGAAGGCAAATTTTCACCAATTCCCCTTTTCCCTTCCTCTATATGGCCAGGGCCGAGTCATTTTTCGACCGTTATTCTCCCCCGATTCTACATTCTTTTCGAAATATTCCCGACGCCCTGTTTTCACAATTTTCACAACCCCAATGAATGCCTTTCAATAACAACAAAATTCGATTTCCCCCCCCAAAATCAAAGCTATTCTTCCCTCTTTAATGAAAATTCTCATAAAATTGGCGAATTAGTCAGATAGAAATCTTCGTCTTTCATGGAAAGTGACTTTCCCCCGAGATTTTAGCCATTTTGTTTCTGGAAAACTACAATATTTTGCGCGATTTTTCGTTGTTTTGCTATTTTGCATAACTTCCCTTTGCTTCGAGCGATCAGATTACTAAAGTTGCGCTAAACACTCTGGTAATCGATATCAGCTGATAAGTATTTTTTCGAGTAGTTGAGAGAAATCAATTCAGAAAATCGGACTAGAACAATAGTAGTAAATTTCGAAAAGAAAACATACGATTTCTTCTGGATAATAAAGATAAGCTTTAGTTAAACTCAATCTAAAATAAATTTACCTAGAAGGCGGAGCGTCTCCCCCAATCTTGTCATTAATCATTAACTTGGAATGCAGCTGATTGATTTATCGTTTCATATCCTCGCATCTTTCACTTTTCATTGGCATTTTTCCCGCTATTGTGAAAGCTTTTCAGCCAGTGCTAACGTATAGAAGCTAAAAATGTGCCTGTAGTATATAACTTTATCAATTCTTAGATTTTTGATAACCCCTAATCATATGGCAAGGTATAACAATGAAAAAACAGACTTGGATATTTTGTCAATTGTTTCGATAGAGCATTTTTGATCCACACCCCCATCTGCAATTATTTTGCCTCTTTACCCTTCCCTTCCCCTTCTCCTGACACATGTTCAGATCCTCCACTTCGACTTTTTGTTATTCTTCATTTTTTCTTGGAAATTGATAAGCAGAGGGCCTTTACCTCGCTGGAGAAAATGCGATTTTCCTATTGATTTTACCAGCTTTTCTAAATAACTTCAGAGCTTCGATTAAAATGCCGAATTTTTCATGATGGCCGAAACTTATTTCTTCGAGTGTCAAAGCGCATTTTCTTTGCTCAAAGGGTGTGAAACATTTACTTCAAAGGTGTCAAATTTCACAAATCCGCTTTCTTCTGTGCATTCTTATCAATTCTATTGATTTTCTATTAGACATAAAATGCAAACGAATCTCGATGTATTTCAATTTTGATTAACTAGGATTCATAAATTCCTTGTCACACTTATCGTAACTTCGATAACAACAATGAATTTAGCATATATTTTTTTTCGTTAAATTTTTCCCTATTCAGAAATCCGACCCTTGTGGCTCCTCGGATTCGATGCGAAGTGGTCGAGTGGAGTGGATCGGTGAGCAGCAAAATCGGCTCGGCCGTCTCTATGGCATTTCCTCGCACAATGTGAGTCAACGCATTTTTTGTTATTCCATTTTGTTTTCTTTGAAACTATACAGAACATGTTTCAATTCCTCATTACGACTACAATCTTCTGTGAGAAAGTGCTACTTTGGGAAATTCTCTCTGCAGCTTTGAACGCTGATCTTCATTCCTAAGCCATCAAATTTCCTGAATCATCTGGATTATTTCCCTACGACTTTTCTCATTTTCTTAAAATGTTACTGCTTCTGAACTAAACGGAATATTAAGAATGAGCAACATCTTTGCAATTCTAGCGTAGATGTCATATTGCTATTCCTGAATATTTTCTTTCATGCTTTACTCTATTGTTCCAACCTTTTCTTTAGTATAGGGAGTCAGCGAGAAAAATATCATATTCTAAGTCGTGCGCATTCTTTTGAAGTGTAATATTGGGCGTTGTTTACAAATAGTCGCATAACTGCAAAAATGATTGTTTCGGTGAAGTAGCATGCGATAAAGAAATTACTTATCTCGCTATTTGCTATTTTTAAATTGACTTCCCTTTTTCAAATGATCCTAAAATTACCATTCTTCCAAGCATACTATTTTACAAACATTTTCTATTTATCAAGAACAGCTGGCATTTCTAAATTTGAAAGCTAGGAAAACACCCCTTTCCATTTTGTTGATATAATTATCACAGCTGATAGGAAAGTTATCAACAGGTCATTAGAGCTATTTTCTCATTGATAAACAAATCATCTATTTGAAACCTTTGGTTCTAAAGAAATTGCGAAATTTTCTCTTGAAAGCAGACCATTCGATGCTAAAACAATGAACGCCTGTGCAAATTTTAAAAAAGTTCGAGAATTAGGGAAAGTAGTTAATTCCTTCGTGAAAGAGAAGTCAGAAACTTTGAAAAAAAAAGAACTAATTTTTAGAGGATCAAAGAAGTCGAGAAAAAGAAATGAACGAAGAAAACAATGCGAAGTCGGAATAGTTTGAAATGAAAAAATTAGCATGGAGGGAGTACAGAATAACGAGAGAAACTAGCGAGTTAGAGAGAAGAGAAAGTAAACTAGTTGAGTATGTGATGGGGGAATGGAGAGAGGGAGGATGTAGCTGTTGCTTTGCTGCTTTGGTCTGTCTCTCTTTCTGTTTTCTGTCTGTTGCTGCTACTTTCTGCTAGTGAATCGCAATCGTACAGGCATTTCATCTCTCTCCATGTCAACTCATCTCAATTCATGACAATTGCCTTCTGCTTTCTGCCGATTGCACTTGTGTATCAATCCAAAGAATAGTTATGTGTGAATTCTCCCCCTTTTCGGGAAATCTATGGATTTTTCTAGAATCAAAATGATTTATTTGGAATTGTTCTCCTTTATTTTGCCAAATTTAGGTTTCTTTAAATTTGACAGAGGGATAGGAGTAGGATTTCTCTGGATTCGTAATGATACCATTGCTGCTCACAAAATTGCAGCCCTCCAAACCGCGAATTCTAAAATAATCTACTTTTCCGATTTAGAAACATTTGCTTCGAGTTTCTATAAAGCTAGGTTGTTATCTGCCAAAGTTCCCTTGACCTTTCCATATCATTTTCAGCGGTAGACGATAACAATGACCCTTTCAAAAAACCTTCTCATTCGGTAAACATTCTTGTCATTTTTGCTGCATCATTTCAACACACAATTCCACTCGATGATTTTACCGACGTCACAATTTTCATTTTTTTCATTGAGTCATAGCAAATTGAAGGGCTTCTGAGCTTAACATAACTAAACTATGAAATTTTTATCCTACTCGCTTTTTCTTATCCTTCTTTATATCATTCAAATATAAAATTTCGCAATTTTATACCGGCCAGTTTTTCTCTTTGCATTTTTTATAATTAGTCTAGAGACTTCTCATTGTCTCTTCTAGCCTTTATTGTTTTGTTGTCACATTGCATCAATCTATCATGCAATCAATTGTTGATATTCCACCTTTCAAATTGAGGGTTTATCAATGGCGAGAGCGCACATTTTCCACGTGACATTATATTTTACATCACTAATTTGAACCGTCTTTACTTAGAAGCATTTAGATTTCTACCGAAATTTCACGAAACTTCTCGATTGTTTAAAAAATTTTCATTTAACTTCATCAATTAACGTGCTCTTCCTTGATTTTAGTTTTCGCGAGCATTAGAATAGAAAACTAACCCCCGAAAGGAACTTCTGAAAATTTCTCTATCATCATTTTCTGTTTTGAACGACTTTTCAAAATCATAAATTTCGCAAGTTGAACAAATTTCCCGTTGGTCAATCGATTCTCGTTAACCTCTGCCTTCGAATTTCAAAAAGCCACAAAATGGTTGTTTGCCCTCCGTTTTACCTGTTTTCCACATGCAAACACGCATTACATCTCGAGAGGGTGTCAGTAAAATACGTGAGAGAGAAGAATAATTTTTCTGCTTAATTTTTAAAAATCAAAAATTCTTTTTTACATTTTTGGCATATTATCTTTCTGCCTGTAAAAGTTTAATGATAATAACTCCATTTTATCATTTATCGGTCTAAAAATTTCACATGATTCGTAATGTTATGAAACGGTAATTATCAGTTTTGTTGTTGATCAAGATTAAATAGTAATTTTTGTTAATTCAGGATTTCGACTCGCATTTTTCCACGATGAGCGCCGATTTTCATCGACCTCACGCTTCAAAACAGATCCACTACTATCCACCACATCATGTAAGAGTATTGCCGATGTTTTTTTTTTTTCAATTTTGAAATTCCGGTGAAGAATGTCTTTGCAATTCAGTATGTCTAAAAACCGAACTTCAGAAGAAATTTCGATTCCGATTTTCACTTGCAGATGATTTTGAAGAATAATGAACAAATCTTAAGATAAAAATTGCAGGTCTATCCTCCCCAAATTTCCACACACGGGCATAGCATTCCTACCAAATCTCCCATTTCCAAGTGAGTTTTCTAAAAAAAAAATAATAAAATTTGCGAAAATTTTAGTTTTGACCGCACAGCGCCCAGTCGAACCCGCGTGATTCCGATCGAAAGAAAGGACTCGCCCAAGAGCCTGTCCAATTCGAATTCGTCTTTCTCACCAGCCTCCTCTTCACACGCCTCGTTGCAGCCATACTATGACAGGTTGGGGTTTTTGCTATCATTTTGATTTTAAAACTTATTTGATGCACTATTTTAATTTTCGTAATTATGCGTATATAGTAAATGTCTCATGAAAAGATGCCATAATTTTATTAAAGAAAAAGTATAGTAAATGTTTGTAAATTTGCAAGGCGTTCCGAAAAGCAAATCCTCTGGCTCAAAAATCTCTTATTGACATTTCGAAGGGATAGATTGTTTGCCTGTACTTTCGTACTTATCAATGCTAAACACCTCTGTCCATCGCAAAGCAGAGGAATTTTGTAATTGCGAGGGTGTTTTCACTGAATTTTGTTGATTCAACCGGAAAAATGACGCGAAAATAACCAGCTCTGTAATTTATGCTATCTGCATGCAGAGAGGATTACTTCCGATCAGATTACTTTCTGCCATTTTTATAAATGAAATATGATTTTTCGATTTTATGAAAAGGGAAATGATTCGGAAAAATTTCAGGGAGCCGTTTGAATCCGCCCAGTATCCGCGTCACGGCACTAGGTATTATTTTTACAACATTTTTAAAAATCGCAAAAATCCATCATCCAAAATGAACACATTTCCACAAACGAAATATTGTTTGTGCGTGGTTGTGTACCGAGACCTTATTTTGATTTTTTTTTTTGCATAGAACCATTTTATTAGGTTTATCATCGAATTAGATGGTGCTATTTGGGACATTTTGGGTTTGAAGGGTACTTCCTTCCCAAATTCTTGCTTTCAAGCTACCACGTTCTACCACAAATGCATTTTTGTAAAGGGGTAGAGCTTGGGGACCCAATGTAGGGCATCGACATTTTTTTTTCAAATTCTATGAAATTCCAAGAAAAAAAACCTGGATCGTATGGGAATTAGTAACGAAAATTATGAAGCTTTGGAGGAATTAAATGGGGATTTTCCATAAAGCTTCGTTACAAACCTTCTCATACTCACAAATTTTGAAAAAGAATCAATTTTCAAATTCCAGACCCAACAACAGCTTCGACCTGTTGACGAACGACGGGATTCCGAATCCGAGAACCGGCGGAGAACAGTGCGCTTTCCTCTCCTCTTTCAGAAATAAATCTTTCGGGCATTGCAGGTTCGAAAATGACATCCGAAACTGGAACGGAGGCAGCTCACTCCGCAGAAGACCCTCTGCTGAACCGGAATATGCCGGCTTCGACAGGAGAGACCATTCGGATAACAGGAGCAAGGAGGATACCGTCAGGGAAAGGTGAGGAAATTTTCTCGAAAATCATATCTTTTCTTGTTAGAAATGATGAAAGATAAGTTTTGTCTAGGATTCAGAGTAATAAATGGAATTTTAATTGAAAGAAGAAAATGATTTATTCTGTCAGAATTCGGAAAAGACATAACTTTCAGGCGGATTTCTGGTCCGGGCGATCAACGCCGTTCGCGAGAGGACGAAAAGTCGACGAATCGCGAGACGATGCTTCGCAGTCAGTCGAAGAGCAGGTTGACTGCGTCGCAGCCGAGGGATATCAGCTATGCCACTATAAGGTTGGAAATTCTGAATTTCTTTTCTTCTAGAAGATAAACTGTAAGATGCTTGAAAAGTTCCCTATTTCTCAATTTGTGAAATTTTATGTGAAGAAAAAAGTGCTTTTCCTTATTCTCTTGTATTCCTTCCTAGCTCATATCATGCTAGTTGTTCACTTTGCGAAGCTTCCTAAATGCTCGCCTGAGAAAATGGTCGTTTAGCGTGGATGATCCGATGCTGACGCAGCGCGTCTCGATGGGCGACCGATGTATCTGGAATGACCATCCCTGCACGGTGCGCTTCATCGGCTATCTTAAGGGACATTCCTCTATCTATGCTGGAGTCGAATTTGTGAGTTTTCTAGTCTCGTAAAGAAAATTTTAGCATTTGATGATAACTCTCCAATTTTTCGAAATGAATAATACAAAATTAGGACGATAAAGTCGGGAAAGGGACGGGAGCGTTCGAGGGTGAAACGGTGTTCCGCGCTCCAGACGGTCATGCCGGGTTCGTCATTCTCTCTGCGCTCGAGGTCATCAGCCACAAACCTGTCAACTCGATCGAGCGGGAAACGCAGAAACAGGCAGAGTTTTCACTTTCTTGAAATATTATTTATCTCGATGTTTAGAAGCTGAACGATGTCCCGAACAGCCACGACTCGAGAGCGCCTCCTCCCTACCACCAGGTAGCTCCTTCAAAGCCGGAGGACTTCTTGATCAACGGATTGGACATCGGTAAGAATGTTCAAATTTGAAATGAAATTTCGAAGAAATAGCTGAGCTACTATTTACATTTTTGATCGGGGCCATAAATTTGAATAACCCACCTTCCTCTTCAGTATATCTCTTCTATCTTCATTCTCTCTCTTTTGTCGCTCTGAAAAGGAGTTTTTCAAAGTAAACCTGCCTAACCAGCAGATTGCAACTAATCTCTCGCGAATAATAGCATTCGTAAACAATAGGAATTTTATCCTTCAGTTTCCATTTTTTGAGCCATAATTTGGGCAATTTATCTAAAATGAATTGAGAAATTGAAATTTCCAATTTTTCAGGCTCGCGAGTGTCTGCGAACTACGTGGGTGCAATTCGAAGTGGAACAGTAAAGTGGATCGGGGACTCGATGAGCGATGAACGCGACAGGATCATGAAGTGTGCCGTAGTTCAGTTGGTCAGTCACTTGACTTATTATTTTTGGATATTTTTCTCAATAACGTTCATAAGCTCACCGACAAATCTATTTGCGAAAGTTATCAAATTTTAGCAAGCGATAAATTTGTTAAAGTCGATATGTTGGGGGTGAACTGATGAGTTTTCTAATGAGTTATTTCGGGAAAAAAAAATAATAATGTTTGAGGATTCCGAGCCTCCTTCCGGTTGGCGATTAGCGAGCGACGACCCGGATTTGTCGATCAACTTCTCCGAGCCGCGCTGCGTGATTCTGCCCTACAATCCGCAGACTCTGAAGGCCTGTCCAACAGGCAGCGGGTCGAACGGATCGAACGGGGACGTCGAGATGGCCGATGTCAGCGGTAGTCCATTCAGCTCTCATCATCAAGGTCCCAATTCTCATTCTTTCGAGAAGCAATTCGGAAAAGAACCGTAAACGGAATGAATAAGGACAACAATTTAAATAGATTTTACTTTGTGATAGGTAAATTACGGTCCTTGTTCAGTCCGCTTTTGCGATTCTTTTCTGTGTGACCATTTCGAGAAAGTACAATAATCTGATTTTCAAAGATGTTCGAAAATTATTTCCTCATTGGTTTTTGATCGATTTCCGTTACGGTTTTCAAATATCCTAAAACTCATTGACGAGAATAGCCATTCGATTTTTTCAGCTTTTGACTACTATATATTTTAGAAACGAGTCATTTATTCAAATTTCAGAGCCCGAGCGAGTCGACTTCGGGAACTTGGACAGCGATGTGCAGTTGACGAAGGTCTATCCCACCAGGAACAAGGAGGATCTCATCGGCAGAATGAAAGGAATACAGGTATTTTTTAATTATTGAAAATTGCACATTTTTAACATTTCAAAAATCCATCAAAATAGAGATGTTTGTTTGATCGTTATTGCAAAAAAAAACTTCGAAAATTTGGAGAAAATGGTGTCAACTTTGAGGGCCACCGCAACAGTTGTTACCTCGACTCGATGCTCTTCGCGATGTTCTCGCAGACGACGGTCTACGATCACTTGCTCGATAGAATCCCGCGATCTGACGATGTGCCACAACTCAAAGAATTGCAGCGAATTTTGGCCACGGAGATTGTCTATCCGCTCAGAAAGTATGTTATTCTTTTTTGGTATGATTGATAATGATCAGGACTAGACGGGAAGGTTCGTTCCCACTTTCTGTCACCTTCTGGTACACTTTATTTCCAATCTTCGAAATGCATAAATGCTATATCCCACCAGATATGATGACATCTTCGGGGAAAATTATCATCTTTTACTTAGAAAATATTAAATTTCTGATTTTGGAAGAATAAAGTAAATTTTAAGATCACACTATGTGCGCGCAGACCACGTGATGAAGGTCCGCGAGCTGCTGCAGTCGATTCTGCCGAACATGAAGGGGCTCACCACAGAAGAGAAGGACCCTGAAGAGATTATCAACGAAGTGTTTGGAAAGATCTTCAAAGCTCCTCCTGCCGTACGATTCATGTTAGTTTTAATCACTTTTTTGTTAAAAATAATCTATTTAAAAAAAAAAAAACTTTCTTTCTTAACTTTTCAGGAAGATTCAAGTTTCTTGTAAGAGAACACATTATTTTCGAAAAAAAAAATCAAAAGAATAAAGAGAAGAAACGTTGCAGCAAAGATAACAAGATCGACTCAATGCATATCTGCCCGATCATCGTAGAAGAGTGGAGTCAGGGCATAGTCACTACACAGCATCTGCTCGAGAGACACATGGTTGCGTCCAATGTCCGATTCGCTGAACCGCCCAAGACACTCATTATTCAGGTTCACTTGTCCTTTTTCTTTGTTTATTGAAATCTTATTCCTTTTAGCTGCCTCGCTATGGCCAACAGAAGCTGTTCGACAAAATCCTGCCGCTCGAATCGATCAACATTACGCCACTTGTCGATAGGGGTAAGCACTTTTTCTCTTAAGAAAAATGGAAGTTTTATTTTCTTCGTTATGGAGGATTTTTTATTGAGTACTTTTCGAAAATAAAAACTATAATTGGATACCCGTTGTTCATTCGAATGAAGAATAAGGTTTTCAAAGTGGTGTTATTTTAAATTCATTGGAAAATGGACTTGAGCCTATTTTATACGTGTTTTAATTTCTAGCGACCGTGAAATGCGGCTTCTGCGACAATCCGGCTGTGGTCCACTGTCCCGAATGCTATCTCTGCAATCGAGTCTTCTTGTCTGAGGTAAAGATTTACTTTCTTTATCTTCTGACAGATTCGTGATTTTTCAGGTCTCGTACTGCAAGAGCTGTTTCCACAAGCATATCGAGCACAAGGAATTCGCCGACCATCTGCCTCATCCCTACAAATCCAGTTCCAAGAAACCGCACAATTACAGAATGGTGAGGCATTTTTGACATTTTGCAGAAACAATGGCAATTGAAAAGAATTTCCATGAATTTCACTCACTTTTTCGAATATGATTTCCCGTTTTGGCTAAAATGCCTTCTTTTTACTGTTGAAAATGGAATCTTTTATAACTTTTATGAATATGATAAACTCCTGTGTTTTCAGAGCCTGACGGCAGTGCTGTGCATCGAGACCTCCCACTACGTTTCATTCGTGCGCACTCTGTCTGGCGAGTGGGTGTTCTTCGACTCGATGGCCGACAGAGAAGGATACTCGAATGGATACAATGTGCCTATCGTGAGTTTTCTAAATTATTCCATTTTAGTCAAACTTACAAAACAAAATTAGGAGAGAAATTGAAGCTGTGTATTTTTTGTTCAAATCGTTATTTCTCCTTTCCCTATTCTTGACAAAAACGTATTCACAGACAAATTTTGATGAGTTTTCAGTCGACTGTTTAAATTTATCATATTTCCAGGTGAAACAGTGCGAAGGCATCTCGTACTGGCTGTCGAACGATGCGTGGAAACGACTGAGGAACGCGGACGAACAGCAGGTCAAGCAGATATTCGGCAGGGGCAGCACTGAGGCTGATCCTCTCGTTTGCAGGTAATCACCATATTTCTTCTAAAAACCGAAACTTTCATTTTAATTTTGTATTACTGAAACAGTTTTTATTTACTTGAAAAAGAAAGATGTTGGCAACACATTGCAAAAAAATTCCCTTCCAGTTCATTATAGATGTTTTATATTGGCAACATCTCTACAAAATGATTCATTTTACAATTCTGAGAATAAAAAAGGAATCTTCCATTTTCGATCAGAAAATAGCTTCTAAAATTAATCTGAAAAAAACTGTTTTCAGAATGCTCTCGGATTCGTACTTCTGTTTCTACGAGGAAGAGCCACACAGTCCGAAGTCGATGGCCTCTTCGTCCTCATCCAACAGCCTCTTAAGCGTCTTCAAGAAGAACAGCTCATAATTCGACAATTCTCTGACAAGGACATGAAAATGGAATACTGTAAATTTTCGATGGACTATGGTAATTGATTAAAACTTTCCTGGAATTCAATAATCTGAAAACGTTGATTTTTAACATCGCTTTTTCGGGAACAATTTAATTATTTTCCAAATTATATGAATTCTATGATTCTGAAAATTCAAAAGCAAATCCTTCCCGTCTCTAACAATATTCAATAGTCAAACATACAGTAGTCGATCGGGTTTGACGGGATCAGAAAGTACCGTAGGAGTTTTGGAATTTATGCAGATACGGTACATCATCGTTCTTTTCTCCATTTCACAAATCAGTTTATTCGTTTTATTGTAAGATTTGAAAGCATTTTATCGAAGTTTAAAGAAAATTAGTAAGATTATCGTAACTTTCGGTAAAATGAAATAATTAAGCTTTTCGTCATAAACTTGCGAAACTAGTGATGTTTGTTGCCCTGTGACACTAATTCTCTTTATTTCGTTTTATATTTATCAAAAGTAAAAATGTTCTGTATAAAATATTGTCCCCAAATTCTTATTTCATTTGGTTGAATAACGCAGTGGTTCTGAAATAGAATTTTTTCGTCGAATTGTAATCTTCGGTGCACAAAACACGATATTATCATTTTTTTTTTCTAGAAATTGACTTCTGAAAAAATCAAACGATTTCTCTTCTAATTGTTTCTAGTCTTCGCTTCACGATCTTTTAAAAACCACTTGTAGAAAAATTATCAAACATTTTTGTTGCAGAAAACTTATGAACGGGCTAATTTCTCATTGTTTGAAGATATTCAGAAATGCTAGGATTCTAAAATTTATCAAAATGCTTCGGAAAAAATTCATTTTCAGGAAAAATCTAATTTTTCGAAGCATAAGATGATTTCTCCGACAGAGATCTAATCTAATTATTTACAGCATGTTTTCATCTAATTCTTTTTTAATGAATTCAATCGACTTGAAATAAAGAAAACAGTTTATTGTTTTTGTGTAAAACTGATAACAAAAAGTTGCTTTAACAAATTGGGCAGGGGGCTTAGAAGAAGAATCCAAGGATCTTGCCGCCCATGTGCTTGCGACGAGCCTCCTCGTGGTCCATAATGCCGGCCGAGGTCGTCAGAATCAGGTAGCCGAACTGACGAGACGGCAGTAGAGTCGAGGTATACTTCTCCAGATCCTAAAATAATCGTTTTTTTCTTTCGTCAAAGACGTTCAATATTTGTTTTTCGTTGAAAGAATAAATTTGACCAGATGACGAAGCGCCTTTAAAAATGAAATGTTCTATCATTTAGCAGACAACTCCGTCGTTGCACTTCATAATCAGTCAAATGGTGGTGGTCGTCAAAATCTCTAGTAAACTTGACATTTTGGAAGCGATTAATGATATGAAATTTTGTCTAATGAGTTCATTTTCCAAGGTAAAAACACTGACATCCTTTTATTTACAGAAGATCATGGTGATTTTTACACAATTCAAAACTAAGAAATTCGTGTTGTTCACGTGTTTTAATTTGATGAAATTGCCTACCTTGAGCTGAATGTTGAACCTCGGGGACACGACCTGGCACTTGTTGAGTCTGCCAGTGAGGTTGATGACGATCTTGCCCGCGCGATGGTCGTCCACGATCTCGAACTCGCCGATGTAGCCGTGCTTCATCATCACCGTCAGGAAGCGGATGATCACCTCAACAAATTGCATTATTACATTCAGTCATTTTTACACAGGATTGCTGCATTTTCTTCGGAAAAATAGACAAGTTTTGCATTTTCAGACATTTTTACTCGAAGTTCACTTTGATTCATATTTTCCATACCATTTCTGGCTTCCTCGACACCGCTTGGTCCCAGTTTGCACGTTTTTGGGAAACCAAGGGTGTCTCCTTCAAACTAGTCGACTTTTCAAAATCTCAATTTCATCAGTCAACTAGAATTTAGGAGAGCCTTGGTCTATTCATAATTTGACCGAGGCTCCATTTATGGCACATCATTCTAAACATTGCCAAATGAAGCATGGGAGTTTAATCATTTTTGAAGATAACAAATAAGAGAAGAATATCCTTTTGAATTTAAAAACAATTTAGATTCAGGTACCTTGGATGCGGGTCTGATGAGGACCTGTCGCTTGCCACGCTTCTCTGCGTTGTTGATGGCGTTGAGCGCATCCGACAGCACGTTCATGCGCACCATTCTCCCAGTTCTAACCTGAAAACAGCGAAAATCAACAAAATTCGAGAAAATTTGCGAAAATGCGGAGGGCGAAATAACGACTAGCCTAAAATAAATCAGAGTACACTTCGTTGGCTAGAATTGTGTTTGCTTCTCTGCGCCACTATCTCGCGCTAAACGCCGTGCATCGCGGAAACTTTGGCCGAGCAGAGGAAATTTTCGCTTTTCGATCTGATAACGGTTTCAGCAGTTTTTCATTAGTAATCCGTCGAAATTGGTGACTCATCCGAAATATAAAAACTCCCAAGGTCTGTTTGAATCGAAGAAGTCAATTTTCACTCGGGAACTATTTATTTTCGCGATTTTTTCGTTGATTTTTCTCCTTGAAAGCTGAATAAAACTTTTCTACAAAGAAAAATGGTATATTTGAGCATGGATTTTTTAAAATCTTCGATAAAATTAGTTGTTTTTGGAGTTTAAAAACGCCCCTCGAAAAATTTTCCTTGCAATTGTTTTTCCTTCGTCAACGCTTTTGGCTTGCTTCCAAATTATTTACTCTGTTGCGATTTGGTGATTGTGATTGTGATTGTGTGGTTGTTATGTGTTGTAAAGCATCTCATCTAGCAAGTCTCAAGTCTAGCAGATTCACCAGATTCCCTCCCAGCTATGCAAAATCTCTCGTGCGCGAATCCTTCCCTTCTCTGCGCCCTCCTTCCATCCCTCACTCTCTCACTTTACTCTCAACTTTTGCCTTTCCTCTTTGCTCCCATTTCCATCTCCCATTCTGTCGCTCTGTTTATTGCACTTTCCTGTCAAACTTCTCGACGGCAAGATTAACATTTTACACGTTTCTTTTTGAATCGGTAGTTTTTCCCTCGGAAAAAATGTTTCGTAGCGGAAACTGCCTGAATTTATCGCTCGTTTTAGAGGAAATTAGCTCAAAACGCCTGTTTCAGGAGACTTTTCCTATCCTTTGTCATAAAAGTTATCAGGAACTGAGAATTTCATTGATTTCGATTATTTTGACTCGATTTCTGGTATTTGTTTATTTTAATCTGCTGATAATGATAGCAAATTGATTAGTTACTATCATTGCGACTGTTTATCGCAAAGTTCTTTAGTCTCGACTTTTGTAATCATTTTTCATTTCGAATAACCTTGCATTCTCCAGGGCTAGCAAGATCAGCCTGACTTGTAGAAGATGGATAACATGCAGGAATCGACATCCTCTTCTCTGCTTTCGACAGAACTCGACCGTATGACGGTCAGCTGTCCGCCCGAAACCATGGCTGCCTCGTCCTCGGAAGTCGAGGTACTTTTCTTCCTAGCATTTCTTATAATTTAAAGGTAGAAAACGCTCTTGATGATACTGAACTTTCAAGGACACGGTAACTCCCCTGCCCCGCCCGATTTCGAACGATCACGACATGAGCACGAGTGGAATCGACTGCGTGCTGGATGGGGAGGTCGATCCGGTTCCTTTCGAGCGGCAACGACCTGAGCGACCTGGGGAAGTGAGTTTTTAGAGATTTATTCTCCCAGCAAATAGACAACTTTGAGCTTTTTATGCTCGAGAAAATTACGGAAATCGATTTCCGGCTTCCGTTCACAAACCTTTTCATCTTGAACTCAAATTTCGTCTTCACTATTTTTCGAAGTAAATTTATGAAAAAAAGTTTTTCAGACAAATTCTCGTCACGGCAGTCGATCGGACTCGTTGCGACCGAGCGACTGCAGCACTTTGATGGAGGACCCGCTTGAAGAAGAGAATGGAGGAGAGCCGCCTCTGCCCACTGACAAATTCGGGTTCTTTCTCAACGGAAATGCGAAACTCACGTATGTTTTTCTTCGAGCACTTGCGCAGATAGATTTTATTCGAAAGGAGAAAACTTTCTTATTTGAACTCTTTTAGACCCACTCCAATCGATGTCGATAAATTGCGAAGTAGAGAGAAAAAGTGGATCGCGATGCTCGAAAATTGGCGATATTATATGGATGAAAAGTGAGTTTTGTCGATGAAATTTTTGTTTATAAATTTTCTACTTCTAGATTCGACACAGTTCGAAATCGATGTCGGAAAGGAATTCCTCCTTCTTTGCGAGGCAGAGCTTGGAAGTACCTCTGTGGAGCGACGTATCAAATGGAGATTTCGCAAAACCGATTTGTTTTTGATGTAGGTTTTTTTCCTTACTTAGTCTCATGAATCAGATACGTTTCAGCAAATGGAATAACACGAAATAATACATTTCGATGATTCTTTCTGTCAGCATTTTTAAAATTCCAATTTTAGCACTGCATGAAGCAACCAGGCGAGGACAAATTTGTGGAGGAGATTCAGAAAGATTTGAATCGACAATTCCCGGACCACGAAATGTTCGCTAGAACTGGGAAATACGGGGAGAGCGGGTGAGCTTCTTTCATTTCTTTAGTAGAAAAGATGAGGAGTTTCTTCTTCAGAAAAGAGGACTTGTTCAATTTGCTCAAAGCGTGGACGGTCTTGCATCCAGAAGAGGGCTATTGTCAGGGACAAGCGCCTGTCGCTTCCGTGCTTCTCATGCACATGCCTTTGAGGTTGGTTCTTATCCAATAGGATTTCTGTAAAATGAGCTCTTTTCAAAACTTTTTAGAGATGATGAACAAAGAGTTTCATCTGAAAGAGATTTCTTTCTAAAGCTAAACATTTAAGGGACGCGTTCTATTGCTTCGTTCAAATTTGCCACAAATATCTCCCTGAATATTATTCACCTGGACTAGAAAACCTGCAAATCGACGGCGACATCCTCAATCAACTTCTCAAGGACAAAAGTCGAACCACATACAAACATTTCGTAAGCTACCCATTGAACTTAGAAATTGATTCTTTGTGTGCTCAGAAGAAGAATAACGTCGATCCAGTTCTCTACATGGTAGAATGGTTCATGTGTATCTATTGTCGAACTTTGCCGTGGCCTACCGTATTGAGGGTCTGGGACATGTTTCTTTGTGAAGGTAGGATTTTATTCTTTTCGATTTTGAAGTTTACCAACTTCGTTTTCAGGTGTAAAGATTCTGTTCAAAGTAGCGATTGTTATGTTGAAGTACGGTTTCGGGACGAGCGACCAGTGCAAGCGATATCCGGATTTGCATTCGATTGTCACGAGGCTCAGGAATCTGCCACAGAATATTATGACTGAGGAGTTTATCGTTGAAAAGGTTAGTTTTCAATTTTTCAAGTAGAAATCAGACTTTTGATGATGGAAAAGCCAGTTGAAAAGTTCATTCAGTTTTATTCTGCTTTTATTATCGCTAGTTCTCCTTTGAACTGAATTTTATGCTAGTTGTAAGGACAAAATTTTTGCTGAATTTTATTCACCCATCTTTCAGGTCAGTGAAATGTCGCTGAACGACGCCGAGATGGAAAAGCTGCATTTCCGAGCGATGAAAGTCCGGCAGATGCGATTCGCGCAGAAATAAGATCGTATTTTTCGTGAACATAGATTAGCTAGTCCAAAGGACCACAAGTGATGTTCTACTTATCATTTCATTAGGCGAATGGGATTTATCTCATTTATTGTTGAAAATCTGAAATTTTATCAGAAAGTGATCGAATTTTATTCAAACTCATCTATTCAATTCCAAACTTTGTGACGGAGATTCTGTGTAAAATGCTTAAAACGATGTGCTAATTTTCTATCGAAGAAAAAACGTGATTTTGTTTCGAAATTAATTTTCTATGAAAATGCTGCAAAATTTATTTTTCTTAATAAATTTTGAAATCGCAGCAATTTTGTAAGGTTTTATATAATTTATTCTTCTGTTCTCCTGTAAATGGTTAACATCTCGATGATCCACTTTGTTCCATAATTGGTCAACTTGCCTATCTTGCTCCAAATCGGTTGTTCGTGTAAGCTTATTGCAAAACTTATTCCAAACCGTTTTCAGTGTTATCTTCCAACGCATAAGGAGGATTTTGCAGCAGGTTTACGTTCTTTCAAATTTTATCTCACCAGTTCGTGCTATCGCCCACTTATCACATCGATGATTTATTCCCAGATATTTATCTTTTTCTATCATTTTATCTCAGATGTTGTCAGCAATATTCATTTGCCTTTTGTAGAAAGATAAATTTTTATTTTAAACAAATAACAAAAATTGACACTAATCGCCTAAAATTAAAGAAGATCGTAGATTTAGACCCAAGTTCTTGTGGTGTCGATGTATTCTCCATCGGGGGCGTCGTAATTCTCGGCAGGCGGGGTCAGGGTCGGGCCGTGAATCACGAGCGGAAGCTGGACTCTGGAAGGCTTCACTGCCTGAAATTTCCATTTTTCAAATGATTTTTTTTTGCAAGTGATGCCAATCCTACTTGTCAAAAATTTTCAGGAAAAAATAGTGATTTGGAAAATTTAGAAGAAGTAGACACTCTAAAACCATAATAATTCTTACCTCTTCGTAGAGTTTCAGATTGAGTTTCTTCAATTCGTTGAGTGCATTTTTCTGCTGATAGAAGGCGGTCCGAATCCACTCGTCGTCAGCGATCATTAGATGAGCACGAGAGCGGGTATAATTCTGGAAGAAAATATGACTTTGAAAAATCGAGAAATTTCAACCTTGAAAATAACGGCTCGTTCGTCGAGTTGTTCGGATGTTAGAACGGTTGGAGGACGGTGACGCTCACTGAAAATTTGTATTTATTGTTGAACGAGACACTTTATCTGTGTCGGTATCTTTCTTCAAATTAAAACGAAAAAAAACCCACTTGATATTCTTAGCGGAAATGACATCGATGGTCATTTCGTCGATCGGCTTCGGCTTCTTGCTATGTTTCAGCATCTCACGAATCTCCCTCTCCAACTTCTTTCGTTTTCGATGCTCACGCGCTTTCGCCACCTAGAATTGTGTGGCCCATCTCTTTCGCTTTCAGCCTGTTTTAAAATTAGCCTACCTCTGGATCGATTTTCTTCTGTTTCTTCATGAAGACGCCCTGTGCGAGTGGAGTTGTGTGGAAGGGACGCAGAAAGGAAGCCGGAACCAGCGAATTCACGCACAGCCGGGATGACGAGGCTGCCAGAGAACAGAGCATCTTGAAAATGTCTTTTTCTTCGAAGAAAAAATTCGAACAGAAATGCGGCGACTTTTCTTTGAATTTTGTGAAAGAGTGTTCATGAGAAGAAGAAGAAGTGGATGTCGAATTTTTCGCGAAAAAATTCGGATCAGAAAATGTCGAAAATCGGCAGAAAAATCGATTCTTTCGATCACAAAACCACTGGACGAAAATAGTGTGCAATTCTGCGTCTCTGCACACTCAATCGATACATGATGCTTACAGCGTGTTTTCGACGAAATCTCTTTATTCAAATTTTTCTCGTTTTAATTGGTCTTAATTGTCGTTAATTAGGCGGTCGATTGCTTTGTTTGGAGTTTGGAAGAATTTCATGATTTTCAAAATTTCAGTGGACTCGTGCAAATTGGCCTTGAATTTGTTAGTCGGAAATAGCGGGAAAATGTCGAGCCGTCGCCGGATGCAAAGCGGAGACGAGCGGGACAAACTCGGGATGGAGGTGGAAGGGGAAGGTGGACAGCAGCAGGACAATGGACTCGAGGTGGAACAGGAAGAGGGCGGCCAAGTGACGGCTAACGGTAGGAATCCGAATGAACGACAAAATCAGAGGCGAACTCGTAAATAAAATACATGACCAATTATTCAGATGCAATGCGATATGCATAAACAAGTTGATGATTTGCATAATTGGGCTAAAATTATGCTAGTTATCAATTTGTTATGGAGGGAAATGCGAAATTTTCAACTTTCATGGTTCGGTTTTCCTGGTCAGGTTGACGATTTTTGTGACCTTGACGCTCGCTCCCATTCTCTTTATCCTTCATTTTTCTTGTCAAAATTTATCTGAAACTCTTTGCAGATGAACTTCTGTCCCCGGAAAGTGATGGTCGTATGGAGAAACGTCGCATGGCAAGAGTGATCGTGGCAGAGCAAGACGATGGAACTCCCAAGCAGACTGCCACAGAACAGGACTTGGGCAGCAGATCCAGCAGGACTGCGGGACGGGGAGTACTGCCTTGCGAGTGAGTTTCTGAAAATATTCTTTTAAAGTATACCCCACCTTCTCGAAGTATCGAAATTTACATACTCGTTTTCATGCAATTTCCATCTGCCCTATCCTTGCTAAACAATCAGTTTCCATGTTTGGATCTTATTCTGTCCGAGCTTCTCCGATTTGCGCGATTTTCAGTGACGATGCTAACGGAGTCTTCCCCTGCCCCGTATTCGACTGCGACCTGCCTCCCTTCGACAATCGAGCCATCAGGAACTACCATCTCCGCACTGAGCATCCTGGCTACTTGTACACGAATGGAGACTACGAGAGGAAAATGGCTGGAAGAGTGAGTACATTGAGAATAGTCAGAGGGAAGAAATCGCACTTTCTCTTATCTTCTTTGCTTGATAATGAATTCTGCCACTTGCATTTTTGTTTCATCTATTTTATATCATGCTGAGAGTACGATATAGACAAAAGACATTTGTAAGAGCTTTTTCTCACTTTCGATCGATGTTTCAGCCTCCCGAGGAAGTGCATCAGAGACCGAAGCCGAGGCAGAAGACAATGAGTGGAAGCAGGGTTCAGAAGGAGGTTTATTTTTGCTGATTTTGAAAGAAAATGAAATTTCCATTTTCAGGCGAACAAAATGTTCGACATGCCATTGGATCTGCAAGAGGATGTGAAGCCGAAAGACGCGCTCAATATCGGGTATGGTATTTTCTAAAGTTACATTTTTTCCTCTTCGAAATAAGAAACCTTGAAAATATCGCTCCTGATCACGAACGCAAAGTTGTCTTGAAATCGTAATCTTTTTCCGCCTTCTCCTATTCCTTTCAAGCAAGTTGTGCAGAAGAAAGAAATGACCACTTTGCTATTTGTATTTCGAAGAAAGAGCACTCCTGCTACGACACAAGATGATTTGTTCCAGCTACGATAGCGGCTACAGTCTGTTCGAGAATCAGCGCGGCAACCCGCTCGGCCAATCCAGCAGCAGATTCTCGCCAATGTCCATGTCTGATGTGAGTTCAGCATCCATTCATTCTAAATTTGGGCTTTTCTTATTTCAGCGCCAGGCGATGCAAGTCCAAACTGAACAACTTCCCATGAACTCCAACAACAGGAACTACACAATTGGAGAAGTAATCATTTTTTTTTTATATTTATTTTTCTACAAATTGAAGGGAAAAATCTCTAGAAATAATGCTTTCCAATTTCAGCAATATTCTCCTCACGAAATTCAAGTTGGCGCGGAGGAGATCTACACGATGGAAGAGACGATGTACGAGACTGAACAGATTCTAAATGAGGACTACGAGAAGATGGATGAAGTATGAATTATTCAACGGAAAGGAATGAATTAGAACTTTCAGGAAGACCGCAAAATGATGGACGCGTTCTACCCGCACGTTGTGTCGCATCACAGCCGTCTCAACATTCTCAGGAACAAGCGACGTGGCAGACCCAAGAACGAGGAAGGACAGGTATCAAATATCTTCAGAAGCGAACTTCCACAAATAGAACGAGCTAATTAACTCTTTCTCACACTGCTCCTCTAATAGATCTCTCATCATGGGCACTTTCACTAGATTATGCAGAGCATACAACATTTCGTGTTCTTTCTTTCTGGACGTTCCCATAGCGCCGTTAAATTCAATATGAAGCATACTGAAATTTTCATTCAAATTTTATAGTTTGTGGAAAATTAGCTAGTTTTTTTATTAATAAATTTACGACATGGCTTGAAACCTGAAATAGTGACACTTGATAATTGCAGGAGCCCGGTCCGACATCAAAAATTCGCATCGGCGACCCAAATGGGAAGTACGGCTGCTACGTGAAGAGCTGTCCCTGGAGAGGAGGCTACAGGTCGATTCGGGCTGCTCACATGAAGTGGTGTCACAAGGACTGGGTCATGCCTTCTAGATTTTTGCTCCAGGTAAATCTTCGAACAATTTTTATGAAGTTTTCTTCTTTTTCTTATTATTATTGAACCGTGCTCTGCATAAGTTTCAGAATTTCTGGAAATAGAGAGTGCGCGAGCAGGCTCGCGAGAACCCCATATTCCGTTATTATTTTTCGTCCAGAATTATGTGTTTCAGTATATCTAGGGCTTTCAAAAAGGAAAACACTCGTCATTGTCGTTGAAAAAGACTTTTGCAAGGGGGCGGAGCTTGCGCGCTACCTCGAAATTCCCAAAGTTTTGACGCTTTTCCTTTTCACTAAATTATTTTCTGGAATTTCAGAGAATGTCCCGCGAAGCAACGATGATCGCTCCCGGTCACGTGAACATTGAGCCAGAGCCGGAATTCTCCTGTCTGGTTGCCGGATGTCCCTGGAAAGGGAACTACAGGTACTTCATTGTGAAAATGGCTCCTTTTCTGAATATCAGTTTTCAGAGCTACAAGAGCCGCTCACATGCGCACTCACCATCCCAACTACGAGTACCCGAAGAAAAAGGCATCCGTGGTGAGTTTTATTTTTCAGTGCTTTCTAAAGTTGTGCAAATCTGCACTTTTCTCGCAAAAAATGTGATTTTTTAAAGCTGTTGATATTTGACGCAGCTATAGACTGCAGAAATGTGATGACGATGTAGTCAAGTGGTAGTGCGTTGCGTACTGTTAATCCCAACCACCTTCAATCATAAGGCGGTTGTTTCAAAATGTACGCAAGATCGAACCAAAGGGGCAGATTTCGCTAGCACCGTTGTCCGAAAATGACCGGCGTCAGATAGTAGACTGCTCCACAATCCTACCGTAACCTTAGAAATTAGCATATTTTGAAAAAATATATATGTTTGAGTAGGACTTGTCTCATAAGACAAAAGTTAGCTTTAAACCTTTTCACTGTTACAGAAATGTATGACTTCGGCAAAAATATTCTATATCATAGTAATTTAGAAAAAGAATAAATTTTCAGGGTGGCTATATTCCGGACGGCAAATACATGTGCCACATTTCTGGCTGCGAGTGGAGGGGCAGTTCTCGTTCGACTAGGGCCACTCACATGAGGAAGGCGCACCCGGGTGTCAGAACACAGCAATATTCCGCTAGAACAGTAAGCATACTAAATTTGCTTTTCAGTTTTTAATCAAATGTTGTGATTTCAGGTGGCCTGTGCTGACTGTGAACTACAGTGCAACTCGCACAAGCACTTTGTCGACCACATGGCCATCGAACATCACATCGGCGGAATCGTGCAGAGAGAATTCACTGACATCAGGGATTATGAGGTTGAAATTTCAGCTTCGTTTTGAAAATGACGAAACCATGAACTAGATAATGCAAGGAAGTTTCAGGAGTGGTTCGGTGCAGTGCAGGAAGCTTTCTCCATTGAATTCGTCCGCAGAATGAGCATCAAGCAGACTGAGCATTACCAGGTAAGACTTTGAAAATTGGTATTTTTGAAAAAAAATCTACAAACAACCAAATAGAAGAAAAATTTCACCGGACAAAATTATGGTTGACAAAAGAAAATGTTCAGGTGATGTACATGTACTGCACTCGATCGGGAGGCTATAGACCCAGAAGAATTCGCCAGACAGAGCCCTACATGCCCGAGTACACCAAAAGACGCACCGTCAGGTCCAAAGTCGGCAAGAACTGCGCCGCTTTCCTCAGAGTGAGTTTACCTAGCATTTTTTCAGAACACTGAAAAGATTACTGTAATTTTCAGATCGTTCACTGGACAGACAGCCATATCACAGTGGTGGGATGCATCGAACATACCGGCCATAGAATGGGCACGTCTTTGCTGAGATTGTCTCCTCTGGAGAGAGAAGTAAAAATCACTTTATGAAAAAACCGTAATCTCACAAATTCAGGTTCTGGATGAGTACCTCTATGTTTGGGACGAAGAGGCTCCTCTGGACATGGCCCTGGAAAGGCTCAGGGGTAAAGATGACCTTTTCTATGGAATTTGATGACGTTGAAATTGCAGAGATGGACGGCTATTCGATCGAGGGCTATGAAGCAACGGAGAAAACGGTGGAGGACGTGAAGCAATTCGTGCAGGATGAAAATGAGCTCATGTCTCTCGACAAATTGGTCAAGGTATGCAAATCGAAATCACGTTAAATGAAAGACGACTTGCAAAATCGTTGTTTCCTTCTGTAAAACATACTGAATATTCAGGGTGAGCTCAAGGACAGCGTGTTCGGCGTGAATTTGGTGGATGAGAATGGAGAAGTGCTCAGCTCGAATTTCAGCGTCGGAATCATGTCTCCACACATGAAGGACTTGTGGATCAAACACTCGCACAGAGCCGTCTGCATTGAGGAGGTTGGTCAGAAGAAAATCACTCGTATCAGAATGGGAAGCTAGTCTTTTTGGAGTTTCAAGTTCACCCGCTCTTTTTTCTATCAACATCGACTTTTCAAAAAGGAAGCATTTCAAACTGACTAAAGGGCCTTCAAAAACTCTTTGAAGGATACATAAGTCAGATTTCAGGTTCATCTGATGCTGGGCGGCAAATGGGACGTCTCTCTGTACTTCGTGATGGTGTTCGATGAGCGCGAAATCCCTCGCTGTGCGGCTATCTATTTATCGAGTGTTTCTGATCACGAGAAACTCTTGAGGAATTTGGCTGGAATGTAAGCTTTCATACGGAACTTATTATTAACTTTCCAAGAATGAAAAATAAATAGCCTCTTCCCTACAAATTATCATTAAACCGATTTAAGATTTTATTTTCAGATACGAAGGAGGCAGTCAGTTGGACACTTTTGTGACGGATGGTTCTCAGGAATGGGTGCAGGCTTTCACGAATGTCTTCGGAAACAAGGCATACACCATGGATCTGCAGGTTGGTTGACAAATTTTAGAAAAGGAAAGAAATTTGAATCTTTTAGATTGCCGAATGGCACGTTCTGTCCGATTGGACTGTGCACTGCGATTACCTCGTCCCCAACAAAATCGACAAGTTCCAGATTCTCTGCGTGTTGAGGAGATGGTTAAGGTAATCATCTATTTTTTTTTTCGATATTTTATATCGGTTGGAAAGATGAAAGGACAGCTTGAAAATATATAACTTTTTGAAATTAGACATGAAATTGCAAGACACGTCTCTTGCCAAGCCAAAAATGCTATCCTCTACGTTCCCGATATTCTATTCTTGTTATCAAAGAGTCATCTTGTCACTTCCAAATAATTAGCGAAATACGAGTTTTGAAGAATGTTTTTCAGGACAACCGACATGCCGATGTTCGAAGCGATTGTCGTCGATCTATTCGAGGCTCTGAGAGAAATGGAACTCGATGAACTGCTCGCCTATTTGGATTCGCAGCTCATCGATCCGGATATCGCCAAGAGGTAAAAATTGTCTTAATCTAGAAGAAACATCTTTCATTTTTCAGTTACTTTTTACCTTTTATAGAAATCGATTTCTATTTCTATGACATTTCAGATGGATTCCTCTACAGCGTGACTCGCTCACGGACCATTCGAATCCAACACTCGAAGTCACTACCAGAATTCTGCGTGAGAAGTTCCTGAACTGTGACTTCTGCACTCGGGTGGATGAGTATGTCGGTCTGCTCGTGGGAAGGATTCAGGAATTCAACTCCGCCCAGGTATTTTCATTAGATGATTGATCTGTGCAAAAGTGCAAACTGCAGCCGTCGAACGTGTTCACGACCAAGCCACCCGACCCCCCTCGAGGCCTGCCTCCGCCCATCTTCGACGACATCGACACACACCAGATCCTGGCTGATGGCAGCGTTCTGGTCGATGTGGATGAAGCAGAAAGTGTCTCCCATCCCGATGCGAGGATGCGACAGAGGCAGATGGGGCATGACGATGATCAGGTTCGATTTGAAAAGGATATATTTTAGAACAAAAATTCGAATTCCAAAATTCTATAGACAAATTGCTTTCTTTTTCACCAATTTTGCAAGAAAATATTTGAAAAAATGAAGACAGCGTATTGATTTCTTCAACACCTCATCGCTTGCTTTCATTTTACTCTTTCGTAGTGCCCTTCTTTAGTTATAAGAATATAAGAAACGATACTGTAGTGGTGCGATAGATAGGTGCTAGTAATGAAATCCTACTTCTGTAGTGTGTGTGTGTGAAGATCAATTTTTAATTTATTGACTTTCAGCGAGACTACGGCGAAGAGGAAATGATCGTGGTGAACATGGACGAGCTGATTCATGAACACGCGAACGGGAATCCGGAAGAGCAGGTGGAGAGTTGTTGAAATTTAGGAGATTACTCATTCTAAATTTTCAGTACGAGCAAGTGATCGTGATTGAGGAAGGCCATTCCGGGCCTGAACAGCAGCAGGAGGAAATAGATATTTTGCAGGAGGACAGGAATGCGGTATGTTACTTTTTAGTAGCCCTGAAAGAATACGTGTCAGCATACCAACATTCCAAAAGAAAATAGTATAGTAATGGAAAATGAAGATCAAGCTAAAATGCCTCTAACCTTATCTATCTTATCCTTGCCTTGGTGTGCTGGAATGTAATTTTCGAATTACCTAATTTCTAATTATGAATAATTAAGTTGATTTTTTCTAATTCTAAAGAAACGAAACCATAAGTTTTTTATTTAGTTATAGCTGATTTTTCAGGCTGAAAATGTGGAAGAAGCAGAGGAAATGATCGAAGTGGAAATGCAGGAAGAAGGCGCAGAGCAGGAGAAATAACTATTTCGAGATACTGTACCTTTTTATTTTTTAATTGTTGAGTTAAAACGCCGTTATTTTGGTAATTCATGGATTAGCTCTTATGATGATTTTCATCTGAAAATGTATAAACCTTGAGCGAAGCTAATTCATTTTATTTTTACAAAGTGACGACGTATATTTTGTGTGCTTCGATCCAAGCAAGTGTTATCCCTTTGCTTTGGAAAAGTGTGAAGAATTCTCTTCTCAATTAAAAAAGTCCGCACTTTTTCCAAACCCGATAATATGTTGAAATGATTTTGGCGATATTCTTTCGCCTTGTTTAACCCAAGTTATACCTTTTCCTTGCTGATTGTAACTTCTTTTGCAGTTAGAAATGAATAAGTCACTCTTCTATTACCATATTTAGAACTTCGTTGAACGCACAATTTATCGTGGATTTTTCCAATTTTTCCGAGGACTCCTTCTACTCATATTCTAGATAAGTGTCGTAAAGGACTTTGAGAAATCCACGATAGACTCATGTTCGTGTGTTATCGATCTCATTTGCCGACAACAATTGATTTGATAATCGATGCCAATAAAGGATTTTGAAAACATTTCTTAAATCACCTCTAAAATGAAAAAAAAAAGAATGACTGAATGGTTGCTCCATCCATATTCTCTGTCGCCTATTTCGTCTGCCGTTTATCCCGTCACTTCAGAAATTCATGTTTGCTCTGCTGAAGCCGCTGATAAAATTTTTCATCGTTACCATTTTTTCGTATGCGGATTTGAATTTTGAGCTTTTTGTTTGATCGATTCGTAGAAATTGTCGTTATCGATTTCGTCGGCGCCCGATCAACACTATATTTGGTGTGCTGTCGAGACACTGCTGATCCCAAAACTTTGAAGGGATTCCTTTGAAATTCTCTCTCGTGATTTTGGGTTTTTGACAATTTGGGGGTCATTAACTTTGTTATTAGGGTAATTATTTCAGAATTTCGGGTATGGCGCCTCCGGGGCAATCGTCAAACAACCCACTTCCGGCCAAGGAGCTGGGCCATTTCAAAAAGATCATCGTAAGCATGCCTTTGAAAATATCATCCTTTCTTGGCAATTGAAAATTCGTCATTTTTCGACTTGTTGGAAACTTCACCCACACACTATTCTGAAAGCTCACCAAGTAGCCCCTTTGTCAACACTTTATCGTCTTCAGAATTGATAAATTTTCCAACAATTCAAAATCAATGAACAAGTTTAATTGATTTTAAAAAATCGAAGAAACTCAACACCTCTGACTAATGGCGATGATTTTAGAAGTACTACGAGCAAAAGCAGTACAAGTTCGGACTGAAGTTCGCCAAGATGATCCTCGGCAATCAGCAGTTCG
This sequence comes from Diploscapter coronatus, assembly GCA_964036155.1. Lineage (NCBI taxonomy): Eukaryota > Metazoa > Nematoda > Chromadorea > Rhabditida > Rhabditidae > Diploscapter > Diploscapter coronatus. Next base: position 82,097,858 of record OZ038422.1, on the reverse strand, counting down.
CAGAACACGGAGGTTAGAACACACATTCTTTAGGAAACACGAATGGAGTTCGGATTGTACAAATTCAAATTTTCAAACTCCTTGCAGACTTCTAAAAGCGGCTTTATCATAACGACACTAGATCACAAGTGATATTATGATAAAAACTAAAAAAACCCGCACCAGCGGGCGTAGCGGGTGCGAGTCCAAAAATTGGCTGAACTCGAGAAGTCTTACTCCGCTTATCATTTGTTCAAATTCTTCTAATGAATTCCGAAACTCTGGGAAGCGTTCTATCGTTTTCTGTTTCTTTCATCCTTTGAAAAAGAAATGTATTGTTTTGCAGAAACCCTGGCGATGAAAGGACTGATTCTGAACTGCATGGGGAAGCAGGAGGAGGCAATGGACTGCGTCAAGAAGGGTCTCAAGTCCGACATCAAGTCCTACGTCTGCTGGCACGTCTACGGACTTGTCAATCGCTCGGAGAAGAAATACGATGAGGCCATCAAGGTATGTCAACGAAGAAATACGACATTCTTCCTGGAAAGAAAGACGTTTCTATCGTGCAAGAAGACGAACTTGCAAAGTTCACGGCTGAAAGAGTTAAAAATCATCCATTTGAAAATATTTGAAAGAAATAAAAAATAACTTCAGGCATACAAGCAGGCACTCAATCTGGACAAAGGCAACATGCAGATTCTGCGCGACTTGGCTCTTCTTCAGATTCAGCTCAGGGACTACGAGGGATACAAGGTTGGTGAATTGAAAAATAAACGAACTGACTTAATTTGCTGCAGGAATCTCGCTTCCAATTGCTGCAGATTCGTGCATCGCAGAGAATCTCCTGGATCGGCTACGCGGTCGCCTACCATCTGCTCAGGGACTACGAGAAGGCTCTCTACGTGCTCGATGAGTTCAAGAAGAACGACACTACGGTGAGGAGAATATCAATAAAAGAAATCAAAGATGGTTTGTCCAGACTCTTGAAATTACTTGAGAGCGGAAACAAATCGCTGTTCATTGTTTGTCATATTCCATTCTTTACTTCTCTTTCAAACAAAGTTTGACCAAAACGAAGACGCAGTCCTAGTTTTTCTGTAATGAATGGACTTTCAGGAGAAAAAGCCTCACGACTTCGACTTTTCTGAACTGCTTCTGTACGAGAACATGATTCTGCGCGAGTGGGGCAAGCCTGACAAGGCACTCGAGCACCTCGAGGAGAACTGCGCTCATATTCTCGACAAACTACAGTACTTCACTATTCGAGGTAAGAGAATTTGAAAAGAAAATAAAAGATTGTCGATCAATTTCATACTATCGTGAGACGACTAGGAGAAGCCTAGACCAAACTTGACTTTAAAATGATAAGCACATTAAACAGCTCCTTTCTAATCCAAATTCATCGATCTGTCTTATCCCAACTCTTCTCATCAATTGAATAGTTTATCTGTTATTCACAATACCAAAGAGCTGAATTTTCTCACTTCATTTGACTGCATTACTGCATTGCAGGCAACCTGTTCATGGAGCTGGGCCAGTTGAACAACGCGGAGACGATGTGGCGAGGTCTGATCAGTCGGAATCCAGAGGCTACGGAGTACTACGACAAACTCGAGAACTGTCTCGGAATCAGAAAGGGTAACAATTTAATTTTCTCGAAATATTGGTAAAGTATGTTTCAAAGAATTCCAACTTTCAAGCACATTATTTTCAAATCTGATTGATTGATTGATAGGCGATGTAGAACCTTACAAATAACAAAATATAACTGAAAAATGATTTTAATGTTGCAGACGACATCCCCGCCCGTTTGAAGCTGTACGACGACCTGGCGAAAACGCACCCACGAGCAGCAGCCCCCAGAAGACAGCCTCTGTACTTCGTGGAAGGAGACGAGTTGCGCACTCGACTGGCCGCCTGGATCACGATCGGCTTGAGGAAGGGCATCCCCAGTCTCTTCAAGTACATCCTCCCCCTCTACAGTCAGCCAAGCAAGGTCAGGAGAATTCTGCCTTCTCGTTTTCCTGAGAAACGAGGAAATATGTTTTAGGTTTCGATCATCGAGTCGATTCTGCTGGAGTTCATCAAGAAAATCGAGGACTACGGCTACAGAAATGGATCGCTTGAAGGTGAGGAAGACATTCCAAATGCAATGTTGTGTTTGAGCAAAGGATCAAATTTTGTCTCGATACCAAACTTTTCAAAAATCATCCGTTTTGCGACAATATGGGTAAAGGGTATAGAGTGCAGGTTTTTTTTTCAAAATTTGTAAATTTGGCAAATCTGATGGCTGCGTAATCTTTCCTCCCAAAGCGCGGAAAAGAAAACGAGGATTTTATGCACATACAATTTCCAAGATTTTCAACTAACAATGGCTATTTTGCAGGCGACATGGAGTCGATGGAATCGCCGACGACGGCCCTGTGGCTGTATCTGCTGATCGCGCAGCACTACGACAAAATCGGGCAGTTCCAAGTAGCACTCAAATTCGCTGACAGGGCAGAGGCTCACACGCCCACGCTTATCGAGACACTCATGATTAAGGCCAAGATTTACAAGGTTCGAAATGCTCTTGAATTCTTCAACAAATTATGGTAACTTTGGAAATTTCCCCCTGGAATTTCATACTTTTGGAGAATGACGAAAAATATGAACTCTGAAAATAACTTTATTCCCCCAAAGAACACTGAATTTTGTAGCACTGCGGCGAGCTGAACGAAGCAGCCCGTCTGATGGACGAGGCCCAATCGCTGGACACTGCGGACAGGTACATCAATAGCAAGTGCGCCAAGTACCTGCTCAGGGCTGGAAAGATCGAGGAGGCCGAGAAAATGTGCGCCAAATTCACGAGGGTGAGTGTCATCTCATTTCATAAAAAAGAATCATTTTCAACTAAAGATCAACAAAGTTAATCAATTTTATAGTCCTTTTGCATTTCGAAAATAAATTACTTATGTCAAATTGTTTTCTCTAAAATTCGTAAAAATTTTGTTTAATAACTTGATTGATTGCAGGAGGGTGAGCGAGCGTCAGTGACTCTGAACGAGATGCAGTGCATGTGGTATGAACTGGAAGTGGCAAGGGCGCACAGGGCTCTCAGTCATTATGGAGAGGCACTCAAAAAGGCTCAACAAATTGAACAGGTATGGGGAATTCGGTAGAGTTACACTATTTCTTTTCAAATGTTCATGTTTTGAATTTTCTTCTCTGAACTAAGATGTATTTCTCTCGAAGATAAGATTAAAAAAGAAAGATTTTTTCAGCACTTCGTAACGATGGTGGAAGATCAGTTCGACTTCCACACGTACTGCCTTCGCAAGTCGACGCTGTGTGCCTACGTCCAGATGCTTCGATTGGAGGACACCATTCGCAAGCACAACTACTTCTATCATACTGCTAAATTGGCTATCAAAGTAAGATAATGTTTTGAGAAATTTTCTCTAAGTTCAATATAATAATGCAACGAAAAGATTTTACGTCACTCTTCCTAAAATATGACGCAATTTGATTTTTTTTTCATAAAACCTATCTTTAAACCTCAAAAGTGAAGTGCTCTTCCAGGTTTACCTTCGAATAGTCGATCGGCCACAGGACATGAATCAGCAGAACGGACTGCAAGACGGCCTGTCTGCAAACGAGTTGAAGAAGCTCAAGAAAAAGATGAAGAAGGAAAAGGAAGCCAAGGAGCAGGAGCAGAAGAACAAAAAGGATCTGGTGAGCAATTCTCGAGAAAAAACAATGTCTTCGGATAAATGATGATAATTTGCTCTACAGAAAGAAGAGCCCTCGAATCCAGCGATGCATTTCGACCCTGAGGCCCTGATGCGAACGGCCACTCCACTCGACGACGCGACCAAATTCGCAGAGCCGCTGCACAGCCTCGGACATGTCAAACCCACTGGAGCTGCACTCGCTGCTGAGGTCTACCACAGAAAGGTTGGTGTGCACGGTTTCTAGAAATACTCGTAAAGTGGAATAATATATGGTCACATATTTTATGAGTAGAACAACTTTTCTGGCTGACAGTGAGCAATTTCGGTGAAAGATTTGTAAAGTTTGCAAAATTTTCATTCCGTAGAACGCATATGATGAAAATGTTGTGATTTTTCCAACTTTAAAACTCCATTTCAGTACTGAGTGAGTTATTGATTTACTAAATTTGCAGAACAAACCTCTGTTGGTGTTGAAGTGTCTGGCTGCAGGGGTGGCGGTCGACCCCAACCACCCGTTGCTCCACATCCAGAAAGTCCAATTCCTCGCTAAACGTTTGTTCCCCTTCAATCCGATTTCTCAAAATTCTTATTTTAAGTGTCATCATTCACCTCGTTGGCAGGCGCAGTGAAGGAAGTGGCTGACGAGCTGATCGCTACGGTGTTCGGCAGTGAACGGGATCCGCACAAACTCAACGAGAAGTACAAGCAGGACAACATCGACTCCCTCAAGCGCAGAATGGCTGGTATGTAATCATTTTGTTTGAAAAGAAGAGACAACTCTGAAAGTTCTTGTCTTCGAATGCATCTTCATTGTGTTTGTTCAAGTTCTATGATCAGCGTAAAGTTGAAAAGATCAGTTTTTACCCTTTTCGAGCATAAAAAGCTGACCTGATTTCTTTATTTTGCAGTGGCCGAATGCAACGTGCTGCTGGACCCCTCCTCGACGAGCGCGACCAAGAACTGGCTACTGAAATCTGTGGAGGACGAAAAGATCAACGACAGAAGCCTGAATACGCTCGTCAAACTCAGGGATGCCGCTGTTTATGGCAAGTACGGGCCCTGGACCAATGACGAGGTTGGTCTATTGAGATTTTGGCACAATCCATTTTCTTTCATTTTCATTTTTAATTAATCGTTTTTGACCAGAAAAAAGTTTCAAAAATGAAGATTTTTGTTGCAGATGGAGAACCTGAACAAACTCGGCCATCGACTGTTCCCTCTGGCACTGACCTTCGGAGGCGGACTGCCGCAGCAGACACCTGCAGCCAACGACAAGGAGTCCAACAACGAGCATCACACTTTCGAATGAGCACACAGGCAGACAGACACACAGATTGATGGACACATAGATGAGTGGTAAAACGCCCATTCCCCAAATCGTGCCCTATTGCATTCTTTATTCAGTTCATTTTGCAAGAATCTTTGACTTGTTGTGAAATGACCCCAACCCAGCTCAACCACCTGCCTCATTCTAATTTCCCCCAAACCCGTTCAATCTTTGCCTTGCAGCTCCGAGTTTTCATCTCAAATTTTGAGAACTCAGAAAAATGAATACTTTTGTTAAATGAAAGAATGCTCCACTCCAAAAACATAAACCAAGCAGAGAATCGTGTAAGCTCATCTGAAGAACTTGCTTATTTGGAATTTTTATATGAGACGTTTCTACTTATTTTCTTCAAGCAACATCTTTCAACTTGAGCTCATATCAAATTCTGCTTGGCTAATTCAAAGCTCTATTCATCAAAAATTGCAAAGGCTCAAACTTGACTGTTAAATTTCCTACTCATTTGTTACCAGTTTTCTTTATGAATCGAGGTTCTCTTTGAATTCCGTTTGGTTGATTCACGTTTGCTGTGAAATTATGGTAATCCTGACAGTTATTGAAAATTGATGATTTTTCACTGAAATTTCAGCAAAGCCAATATTTTCAAAAAAATTTTCTTATGAAATTTGTCGAGTCGATCGCGCTTTCAAAGGATTCTTTTTCCTACAAAAACCTATGATTTTCCTCTTTTCACATCCCATTTATTTTCTTGTGAAAACTTTCTCGACTATCGTATGAAAATTATCTTACAACGGTTTTTATGCAATTTTTCTATGAAATATCGTGGAATATTTTCATTTTAGTGATTTTCTTGAAAATATTCTACGGTAACTCTTAAATTTTTCAACGATATATTTTTCATCGAAAAATAGTTTAGGTTTTAGGCTTTGAACATGAGTGGGAACGAAATGGGGAGGTATCATACTGAATTTCTCCTGCTTTAAAGATTTCGTTTCGTTTCGTTTCCCCTTCATGTTTTCCTTCTTTTCAGTCAGTGTCGTTGCCGTTGCCTTGTTTCGGATATCACCCGCGCGCCCATTTTTGTCCCCAATTTTTAGGTGTTTTACTTGACGTGCTTTGTCTATGATTTTATCGATTATTTTAGTGGATAATTTGAAAAGTGCACATCTTTTGCATTTTTGTCCAAGATGTTCATTTTCCAAATCACCAGTTCGTCACTATTTTATCGCCCAACTTATTAAGAGCCACTCTATTTATATTTAGGATAAGAAAGTTTAGATCTTTGTTTTAAAAAAAAAAATTCAATTTTTCATTTCGATGATTTTTGAGTCAGTCGGGTCTGACTCGTCTCGGTCATTTCTGCAAAAATCTGAAATCATGGAAACCTGAAAACTTATTTTGCTGTTACTTTTTCGGGATACTTTAGTTTGTAAGGAACTACTTTATTTTGAACAAATTCCTTATAAATTACATTAATCCTTCATTTCTTTTTTTGAAGAGAGCCCATCGGTGTTCGCTCATTTCTACGTCAAAATTGCGGAAAAATTTGCGTTTTTCGTTATCTCGACATTTTTCTTCTGATTCATTTTATCAATTTACTTGTTGTTCGATTGATTTTTGACTGATAGATTTTTTAATAAGAAAGGTATTAAAATGTTTATTTCTGTGAAAAAATTCCGTTTGAAGCGGTGAGGATACCTGAACAATTATGAGATTTTTTAGAAGCGCTTTTTTCAGTGAGCTAATAACCGAACAGAATTAGACGAGAGGGATACGATAGGAGAGCGGGGAATGAACATGACGGTCGCTGACGCAGATGATGTCGAGATGAACGGAGGTAGAAATGTCGCAATTCTTTTTGAAGCATTTTCACGAAAATTTTGAAACAACAGAATGTTGGAAAGTTTTTTTATTTGAAAATTTCCACCATTTTCCGTATCTATGACTATGCATTCCGGAATTCTATCGTGTTCAATGGACATTCTCCATAATTTTCTTTTCTAATTTCTTAAATTATTTCCAAAGTTTCGAGATGTTTGAATAAGATTTTACACACATTTTTTGTGGTTGAAAATTTGATAATAATTTTTCCAGACAGTGACCTGTCGGATTCGGGTCTCCACCCGCACGAGGAGCAGGGATTCAACGCTGCGTACGAAGCCAAAGAGGTGCTCGGCCGAGGTCTGGCTTCGACAGTCCGGCGCTGCGTCGAGAAGGGAACCGGGCAGTCGTTCGCTGTCAAAATCGTCGACATTTCCACGGAAAAGCAGAGTGAAGTGAGTTTTGAAAAAGCTGAAAATTTCTAATGCTTTCTTCCCACATTGCTTCTTTAAAATACGAATCCGAACACATAAACTTACAAGTGATTTTATTCATATGCTAGCACAATCGTGCTAATGATGATGATAGTAAGTACGCTCTCACAAAACTTCTTCACTATTTTTTCCTCCACTCTTTGGCAAGTTTTTTTCCCACTTTTGGTAGCATTTTGTTCGCACCAAAATTCTCGGTAAACCTATATTTGCTATAGCAGTTTTATGCTTTTCTTTTCCAGGCCGACGCCCTACGGTTGAAGGAAGAGACGCTGTCAGAGGCGAAGATTCTCCGAATACTGGCCAACCATCCGGCTATCATCAAACTGCACGACTTCTACGAGACGGAATCGTTCATTTTCACTATCTTCGAGTTGGCACCTAAAGGGGAGCTCTTCGATCAGCTCAACAACACTGTGACTGTGTCCGAGAAGAAGGTAGGTGTTCATTTCACTTATTAGTTTTTTTTTTTTTAATTTGAGAGCTATTCTCCGAGATTCTCCCTTCAGAAGAGGGGAAATGGATGAAAATCCTTTGCGATTGAATGAGTTGAGATTATTATTATTATGAATTCAGGCACGTCGTTTGATGCGACAACTGTTCGATGGAGTGGCCTTCATGCACGAGAGAAACATCGTCCATCGAGATCTGAAGTTGGAGAACATTCTGTGCATCGATGATGAAAGGGTTGTCATTTCGGATTTCGGATTCGCCAAGGAATTGGAGGATGGCGAGAGGCTCAGAGGTATGCTAGGCGACCATTTCACTCGAAATGTTCGAAGTTTTGAGGAAAAACAACTATCTCTTCATCGTACGCATTCATATCAGATCTGTGATGAAATAGTATCTTTTTGATCAACCCTGACTATTTCCTATCCATCTTTCTTCGAATTTGAAAATCTTCACTTCAAGTGTCATCTCGATTCATCTTTTTCATCGCAAATTTCTCTAAAAATCTCTAAATAATGAGTTTCAGATCTGTGCGGCACCCCCGGTTATTTGGCCCCCGAAACCCTTCGCTGTCAGATGTACGAGGACTCGGATGGCTACTCATTCGAGGTGGACGAATGGGCTCTGGGAGTGATCATGTATACTCTGCTCGCCGGATATGCGCCTTTCTATCACAGGAGGTAAATGTAAAATTGCTGAATGTCTCACGCGTTTTTCTTTATCAGCATTGATCCCAGAAAAGCGCGAGTTTACAATAGTACCCCATTACTTTTCTTTTAGTTTGAGACATGATTATTCTTTCACTGGACCGAAATAGCATGAAGTTGGAGAATTTATTGTTGTAAATCGTCTACTATCCTTCATTTTCTCGTTGTCTGATTAAAATTTCATGCTCTTTGCGAAAAGATGGAATATTAAAAATAAAAATTATGGTCTAGAGCGATTTGTAGCGAAATTTAGCTAGGAGTCCGAGATAATTTTGTAAGAAATCGCCCAAAAACAAATTAGATGACGCCAATTCAGAATCTAAATAACTTTGTTTCAGACAGCTTATGATGATGCGAATGATCCAGGAAGGCAAGTACGAGTTCCGAAAGGAGCAATGGGCGAATGTGACGACAGAGGCAAAGGAATTGGTAGGTTTCAAGAACCACAAGTTCATTTTCAATTTGTATGCATTTATATCGGAAATTAGACTGAATACAAACTTTGTTATCATATAAAATATCTCAGGATGATAACCTATTTGAATTTTTCTATCTTCTGAATTTTGTAAACAAAGAAATTGATATGTGTCAAGAATTATATAAGTAGAGAGAGATGTTTTGAAAACTATTCTTCAATTCAAAAAAAAACTTGAAATGAGCCGAGTAGAATTTGACTATTTCCAGATTTCCGGCCTGTTGAGAGTGGAAGCGAGCAAACGATTGTCTGCGAGCGAATGCCTGAAGCATCCCTGGATGGGCGGACTGCAACCACCTGCTGCAGAGGTCATCGAACAGAAGAAGGTCGCTAAGGAGGTCAAACCCAAGAGGGATCTCAGGAAACTATTCAAACAGGTCAGAAGAAGATTAGATTTATTCAGAATTTTAACGAAAGAGCATATATCACGCAGGGTGTGTATTCGTAAGACGCGAATTTATCAAAGATAGGAGCTGAAAGTCGATATCCTCTTTTGAAGATTTTGTACTATTCTGAACTTCGTTTTCATAAATACCCGTAATGAATGCAAGCTTGAATTTGACTTTTTTATCTTGCATTTTTCCCCTTCAAATATCGTTCATTTAGTTATTTTTTTTACCTTGCAGGCAATTATCTGGGTCCGTTTCTTCCTGCGCCTAGCCAAGTACAAGTACATCAAGAGTGTTGTGGACAGAGACGCCTTGCGCAAGCGGCCATTCAGAGACAGGGACATTCGACACGAGGCCGAGGCTGCCATGTTCTCCATCTATGGACATTGGGTTAACAGGTGGGCGAGATTAAAATATTCTGAAGGAAAAAATATTGGAAAGGGATATTTATTGCATTAAAATACACCTCGAGCTACTCTACGTTTGATGAGAGAACTTGTATATCGTGAAGAGGAGAAAATAACGGTTTTACAATACTTCTCTTTCTGAAATATGTTACGCTTCTTTTTAACTTTCCGCAGAGAAAAGTCTCCGAATGAAATCCGTTATCTTCTTTCGATGTTCACTATCTTCACTTTTAGCAAGGGAAACTCTTGTCTTATCATAAAATTTTCCATCTTGAAAAATTAATTATTTGACTTTTCAAAGAAAAACAAACATTGTTTCCAGAGGCTACTACTATTCCCGTGACATGCTGTTCGCGAACAAGCCCCGGCCGAAGTACTACAAACGAGATCCCGACGCTTCTGTCACTTCTCTGGCCTCGCTCACTTCAAACGCTTCCACCGTTTCCCATTCTTCCGGCTAGACATTTTAAGCAAACAACAGAAAAATTAGGTTTTGAGTTTTACGATTTTACTTTTTCATAAAACTATGCAAATTTGATGGAGAAAATTATAGCTTGCTTTTCAAATTTTGGCATTTTTATAAGAAAATGTTTCACCAACTCATTTTCTGTAAAATTCCTTTCGTTGGTCAGTGTGCTGAAACATTTCAAGCCTCTTCTACCTAAAACGAATTATTGAATTTTGTAGATTTTCCCTCAGGAATGAGAATCTGTAATTCTCAAGTGTAAGTAAGTGTCTTATGGACGATAATGTTATTCACTTTTTATGATTAGGCAATTTTGTAAATTATCCTATTCTTCAAGATTTTTCTTGATTCGTTAAAATTTATGAACAACTCAATGGAAAACTAATCAAGAAATTAAAACTTTCGCTAGAGAGCAAATCTGTGAAAGGAACTGTTATTGTATTTTGACTTTTCAACTTCAAGTCGCGATTTTTCGATTTTCGGTGTTAGAATTTTCAATGCGGTAGATCTCTTTCAGCTCTGTGCTTCGTTTAGTGATTTTCGAGGAAATTTGCAAGGTTCACCATTCTTCCTTGATTCTTGAAAGCATGTGAACTTTCCAAAATTCCCCCAGGTTCTGTGCATTTTTAAACTGCAAATGTCAAACTTTAGCAAATATTGTATTTTTGGGTCTTTCGGCAGTCCAAATTTTCTTATACGAGATCTTATTTGAATTTTGAAAGCAGACTTGTGGAGAATAATTAGAAATTTTCAAAAATTTAATCTTTATCGTTTTACTTTTTTACAAGTCTGATTTTTAGACATAGTCAGTTTTCATTTATGCTTCTTCTGTTTTTTGTGTGCTGAAAACTGGCTACATTTTTCACTCTTATTTTGTAGATTTTTATTCTAAAGAAGTGTCAACAGACAGTTTCTTGCCAAAAGCATAGAAAATGCTGCATAAAATTATAAAGGATTGTTTTTGCCGTGGAAATTATCATATTCGGTTCGGAATACCGAAATTTCATATCTCCACTTTGATTTTCACGCTTTTTCGACGATTGTCTACTTTCAGATACAGGTGATTTACACTACGGGTGTTGGCTGATCTATGGAAGTCCAGTAGAGCGGTTTGACAAAATGAAGTGAGTTTTTCAGATGAAAATAATCTAGAGAGCTTGATGAAATTTCCCCTCTCCAATTGCGTTTCAATTGATTTTTCTTAGTTTTCATAAATGCGTTGAAATTTTTTGCTCAACTTATCGATTATTGCAATTTCTATCCTCGTCCAGAATCGATGTGGACGGTCTGACGGTGCTGTTCCCGTACGACTATGTCTATCCGGAGCAGGTTTTCTACATGCGCGAGCTCAAAAAGTCGCTCGATGCCAAGGTTATTTTTGCAGGAATTATTTCTGTAATTTAGAAATTTTCAGGGCCATTGCCTGTTAGAAATGCCATCGGGCACAGGCAAAACAGTCTCCTTGCTGAGTCTCGTCGTGGCCTACATGCTACAGTATCCTGATAGTCTAGGTTGGATTTCTCTATCTTTTCAAAAAAATCTTAGAAATAAATTCTAGAGTTAGCAATATTCAAGAAGAAAAGTTGGACTTTTCGAAAATATGCTAATTTCCAGACAAGCTAGTTTACTGCTCGAGAACGATTCCCGAAATCGAAAAATGCGTCGAGGAACTGAAGACGCTGTACGCCTACTATGAGAAAGAAACTGGGGTGCGATAGTTTTCATTGATTTTAAAGAGAAGTAACACTTCAGGTTCCTCCCAAGAAAGTGGCAGTCGCTCTGTCGGCTCGCAAGAACCTCTGCATCAACGAAGCTGTCTGGGGACTCAGACAAGGTAAAATAGACAAAATGAAACTACAATAACGCAATAATACGTTTGCAGGAACATCTGTGGACGGTGCATGTCAGCGTTTGACGGCGAGTTTCCAGAGTGCGAAGAGAGAACTCGATCCCTCTCTGCCGGCCTGCGATTTCTTCGAAAATCTCGAGGAAAACTTCGCTCTGCCAAATGGAGTCTGGAACTTGGTAGGAAACTCATAATTATAATTTGTACGTCAATCTTTACTCGTCTAAAGATGTATTCAAATTTTAAAAATCATAATTTCTGATTTATTTCAGAGTGACCTAAAGGAACTGGGAAGGAGAAGGAAGATCTGTCCGTATTTCGTTGCCAGATATGCAGTCAACACAGCCTCGATCGTTGTCTATTCCTATCACTACATTCTGGATCCAAAGATCGCTGAACTCATTTCCAAGGATTTCACCAAAAAGTTGGAACTTTTAAAAATAAAATTTCAAACCTTCTCGCTAGTTACTAGCTAATTCATTCCTTCAAATGTGAAATATAACATCTTTCTGACCTTATCATTAATAGTTCTTTCACGAAGATGGCGATTTTCAGGACTTGCGTGGTGTTCGACGAGGCTCACAACATCGACAACGTGTGCATCGAATCAATGTCCGTCGCCATCACGCAGAAGAACATCGACAGGGCTGCTGGGGAACTTGTCAGGTATTCTTGCTCATACGACAGGAATACGCTAATCCATTGCAGATTGGATGAAGCCGTTCAACAGGCCAAACGGGACAATGCTGCTCGACTGCAGGAGGAATATGAAAAACTCGTCGAAGGACTCAGAAAGTAGGAATTTGGAACCTCAAAATAGAACAAAGAATAAATGAGAAAATGTCATAATTTTGCTTCAGAAGAAGATATTCCGAATAATTTGAGTATTTTTCACTGCAATTGAATTTTGACTTCCTTTCGTATTTCTCTTCTTTGAAGATTGTTCTTTCAACAGTTTTCAACTTTTACGGGCTGAATTTCAGAGCCGAAAGAGAGCGAGCAAACGATGAGCGACTTGCGAACCCCGTGCTGCCTGCAGAGATCCTCAACGAGGCAATCCCCGGCTCGATTCGCACTGCACAGCATTTCGTGCTGTTCATGAAACGATTCGTCGAATATTTGAAGCATCGACTCAGAACTAAGCAGGTTAGAATTGGTTTTTTTTTTACTTATTTTCGTTGAAATTATTTTGATAACATTTTTTACCATTTATTGCTACTATTACATCATTCCTGCTTTATCTGTTCCTGAAAACTAAAATTTGAAGAAAGGACGGGAATAATTTTAGGTGATCATCGAGAGCCCAGCCGCGTTTCTGAAGGACATTCAAGATCGGATGTGCATTGAGAGGAGACCGCTCAGGTAACTTGTTCTGAAAAGCTAGGTAAATTTCAGTTTTTTTCAGGTTTTGCGCTGAAAGACTAGACAATTTGTCGAAGACGCTGGAATTCGCTGATGGGACTGAGCTGTGGGCGCTCACCCAGATCTCCACTTTGGCCACTTTGATTTCCACCTATTCAAAGGTATAACATTTATCAAAATTTGCATACATTTACTTTGAATGAAATATATGGAGTTTTTAGTTTATGAATTCAGGGTTTCTCTTTTATCGTTGAGCCACCCGAGGGCAGCAATCAGCCGGTGATGACTCTGTCCTGCCTCGATGCCTCAATCGCCATCAAGCCTGTTATTTCCCGGTTCCAAACGGTTCGAGTTTTTCAATTATTGTTTGATGAACGAAGAGGATGATGACCCACTAGAAAAACATACGAATCGTTACGGACAAGGTTTTGTATCGCTAGTTGTCAAGTATTTTGCAATTATTCATATTTTTAAGCAGATTCTCTAATTGATGAATAACTGTTTTTCAGGTAGTGATAACTTCCGGTACTTTGTCTCCCCTGGAAATGTACCCGAAAATGTTGGAGTTCGACCCAGTCATAATGGCGTCGCTGACAATGACACTTGCAAGGCCGTGTCTCTCTCCTCTCGTTGTCTCGAGGGGAAATGATCAGGTATAGTTTTTTTTTTTTTTTAAATTGAAGACGAGAAATGCCAGTTTCTGCATAGGATATGCTTCAAGTTTATCTTATATAAATTTAGAACCTTGTTCAACATTCGAATTTTACCATAATCTTGAATGAAATCAAAATGATTTTCATTTGATCAATCTTGCATAATTTCGTTTTATATTTTATTTGACTTTCTAAATTCTTGCTTACTCCTTTTCCCAGCCCATATTTCAAAATTGACTTATTCCAACGTTTTAGGTAGCAATGACATCCCGCTTCGAGCAGCGCGGCGATGTGGCGGTGATTCGCAACTACGGGAATCTGGTACTGGAAATGGCCTCCCTCGTGCCCGACGGACTTGTCGTTTTCTTCACTTCCTACACTTACATGGAGGCCGTCATTGCTGTCTGGTACGAACAGGTAGACTCTTTGAATTCTTCCCTAAAAATCTCGTAAAGATGCATTTGGATGAACTCATTATTCTGAAAATTAGCTTATAATAAACTTGCATGAATTTTTAAGGTGCTCAGAGTTTTCAAAGGAATATTATTTGGAAAGAAAGAAGACTAACTTTTCAAGAGATCACTTTTATCTTTCATCAAAATGAAGGGGAAATAATGATGAGAAGTAAAAGTGATTCACAAGACAGAATCCTATCAACAGTTATTTCACGAATTTTCAGCACATAATCGACGAACTGATGAAGTACAAGTTGCTGTTCATCGAGACGAACGACGCTTTGGAGACCTCGGTTGCCCTCGAGAAGTACGTGGAGGCCTGCGACAGTGGGCGGGGGGCCTGTCTCTTTTCTGTCGCAAGGGGAAAAGTCTCCGAAGGAATCGACTTCAGTCATCATCTTGGTCAGTTTTTTTTTTGAAAACCACGACTTGTTCGAACTTTTTTTTCGATTCCTGAATTGAGAATTTTCACTTTACAATAGTCATGAAAGAAATCATAGTTCGTGTAAGTTTTAGTAATTTGTTTGTACTACAAATGACTATTTTGCAGGACGATGTGTGATCATGCTCGGAATTCCCTATGTCTACACGGAAAGTCGCATTCTGCGAGCTCGACTCGAGTATCTCAGGGATCAGTTTGGAATTCGGTTATTTTCCCGTTTTCACCTTTTCATTTTGATTCGCAATTTTCAGAGAAAACGATTTCCTGACGTTCGACGCGATGCGTCATACGGCACAGTGCATGGGAAGGGTGCTCAGAGGCAAGACCGACTACGGTCTCATGATTTTTGCCGATAGAAGGTAGGCAGATTCGACCTTCCTTGGAAAGAAATGGAGAAGTTCAGATTTTCTCGAGAGGATAAGAGGGGAAAATTGCCTCGATGGATGCAGGAATACATGGAGCAGTCGCACACCAATTTGAGCATCGACGAGGCTGCCTCTATTGCTAGAAGGTATACTGTGATTTAAAAAAAATCATCTTGAATATCACATGATTTCTGGAAGAAGAATTTTCAATACAAAGAAAAGGTATGAGGAAACATGAAAAGGTGGTAGCATGATAGCCGAGTTGCTCATTTTGAAGAAATAAGCAGAGGCTTGTTCGAAAGAAGTTTCTTTGCAGTCATAAATTCCGTTTGCCTAGATTTCTGAAACTTGGAACTAAAAATATCCCTAATTGCAAATATTCCAGATGGCTGATTCTGATGGCGCAGCCATTCACGAAGTCCGACCAACTGGGCGTGTCCCTGCTGACTGCAGAGATGCTCAACGAGAAGACCATGAAGAAATTCGAGCGAGTCGTCGAGAGAACTGACTAGACTGATTAGAGTTGTTTTATTTCTACTTCATTTTTCATTTTCTTGTTTTTGCTGATTTTTGATGACGAGCATTGTGTCGTAACCGGTTATTCTTCACTGTATCATTTGATCTCGGGAAATAAAGCTGAAACTTTTTTTTCGAGAATTTATTAAGATTTTAGAGAGTGGTTCTCAAACCATCGAATTTTTATTCTGGTTTAAAATAGGGAATGTTTCGATTTAGTTTATTTTCTAAAGAAAGTATTTCAGACGATTGAGTAGATGCTGGGCACAGCGAGTCGACGGTGCTTCTCGTTCTGTCGTCAAGCACTCAAGGGTCACTCGCATTGGCAGAACATCAAGGAGGTCAAAGGCAAAAATGATGCAAAGCGGTCTCTAGCCATCAGCCTTCTACTCAAAAAGGTTAATTCTACATTTTCCTTCAAAAATAATGCTGAGAGAGTTTTTTTTTACTTTTAGAATCACTACATTGTTCTTTGTTAGAAATTAAAACCTGAGGGTGGAACCCAAATGGAATTTACTGTGACAATAAGCAAGATAGGAAACTGTTTTGCTGACACGATAATTTTATTTTAGTTCCACCCTGGTTTATATTGTTCTTTAACACTTAATTTTATCATGATATTAGTTCAAACCTAAATCTAGTCGCATTATTACTTTGAAGAAACCATGTGTAAGATGAAAATTCAGGCCCGAAAAGCCCTAACACAGACGGGTGGATTCGATTTGAAGCTGAATCGCGAATTGGCTGCTGTCGAGGCAGAGTTCAAAGCGAAGTCACTTCCCTTGGACTCCTTGAGAAGCTTCCTCCAGAAAATGAAGGTACCAATTCGGCATATTTTTCCCTTCATATATTGTTTTGCTCAGGATAAACCCGATTACGAAATGTCATTCGACATTATTGGGCCTAGTGGGTCGCTATTCATTGTTCAGGTAAATTTTAATCGACTTATCAACAGGGCCGCGCGAACTTTTTATTTCGAATTCGTTTCACTCGAAATTTTCAAAATTTTTAATTTCGCGCGTCCCCCTACTTATCAAATCAAACGTATAATAGAAAAACGTACAAAGAGAAATTGAATTTTCCTTCTGCTAATAAATTTTCATTTTATTTTTTAGAAAAAACGAGTTTATTTCAGGCAGAAGCAGACGGTAAAATGAAAGTTGAGAACCAATTGCGGAAGTATTTCAATAAAGTAAGATTTCCTTTGCATAGACAAATTTAATTTTGCTCACTTTAGATCGGAGGCTTTCGACTTGCGAACGATGGGGTGAAGAACTGGTTCCGAGAGACGGGCGTTGTTGTTGTTTGCCCGGAGAAGGATGGGGAGAAAGTCGCATTCGAAAAGGTATTTTTAATTTTGATTTAAAAATTGTCTTTATTCTTGAACACTTACATTTATTATAGAGTAAGAAATGTTGAAAAAGCTTGTTCTGTAATAGGGGATAATTTCGATGTTTTTAAAATTCTTCTTGATTTCCTTTTCAACGTCGGAGGCCTAAACGAATTTTGCTTATTCTTTCTTGAAATGTTGCAATAAAATGAATATATATTTTTTTAATTCAGATGGAAGAATACGCGATCGAGTTGGACTGCGAGAACGTGCTTTCGATCGAGGACGATGAAGGGGTGAAGTACGAGTTGCAGTGTGAAATAAAAAATCTATCAAAGGTCGAGAAGCAGCTGCAAAATGACGGGTAATTTTAAGGAGATCGGTCTAAATTCGGAAATTCACATTTTTCAATTCAAATATGAGAAAATCTGACAAATATTAGAGAATAGAATACCTTTTATGCAGGAGAAGGGGATTAGCAGTGATTCATTTCCAATCGATTGTCGAAGTGATTGTAAACTTTCAGATTCAAAGTGGAATCCGCGGAAATCGAGTACCGACCATTGCATCCAGTCATTCTTCAAGGGGACGATTCCGTCCAAGTCGAAAAACTCTATGAAATGTTCCAGGTTGGTCAGAGCTATGCCAATAGTTTTCCTACATATTTCCAATTTATTGGTCTTCAATGTTGCTATTAACAAGGCAAGGATTTCTTCGCCAAGTTCTTGAAAAAAATCAAGTAAAAATGAGTAGTGCATACTTTTAGAAAGCATCGTAAATTTCAGACTGACGAGTACATCAAGCAAGTGTTCGACAACATTCAACCAGAATAGGAACACAATATTTTCACGGGGTTGCGCGTAGATCACATTGATTTTTGAGTTGAAAACAATTTCGTGCATCCTTGTTTATAGTCCGTTTAGAGATTTTATTCTAGTTGGTAAGAGGTTTAGAGTTGACTTTAAATTTGTTATGAAATAAATGCTCAATTTTTACGGGGATTTTATCAATATCTAACCGGCTTTTGAAACCGTTGAATATTTTTTTCGTATTTACTAATTTTTTTCCTTAAACATATTTTGATTTTTCAGGAAACAATTCAGCAAGAACAAGTTGTTTGAATTTTTGGAAGATGGGCGGAGAAAGGGACATCGACAGGACGATTTTCACGCCTAGGGATTATCAGGTTGGCATCTTTTCTGTATACTTTTGAAGAAATTATTGATTTTTCAAAAGTATTTCCTCAATTTATTATTGACCCCTGTCGAAACTTCCACAAAATATTTCGTGCGAGTTTCAAAATTCGCGATCTTTCCAGATCGAGCTTCTGGACAAGGCGACCAACAAGAACATCGTCGTTCAGCTGGGAACAGGAGCGGGCAAGACATTCATTGCCGTGCTTCTTCTGAAGGAGTACGCTCTGCAGCTGCTGCCTGACATCGACAAAGGCGGAAAGAGGGCCTTCTTCATTGTTGATAAAGGTAAACTTCATTGGGAAAAATGAAAACGACAGGTTATTTCGTCGAATGTTGAAAGATAAGTATGAGAATACGAACAGTTTGTCTATTTCTATTTTTCAAATGTTATCTGAATTATTCTTCTTTAAAAATGAGAATTTTTGAACGAAGCTATTTTCACGACAAGATACACCTACTTGCAGTCGTTCTTGTGAAACAACAGGCCGAACACGTACAATGCCACACAACTCTGACAGTCGGCCAGATTCACGGAGGGCTCAACTGCGAGGTCACAAATGATGCTGATAAGTTCCATCAATTCATCAAGGATCATCAGGTTTGAGAATCGTTTCAATCCTCGTAAACTCTCATTTTCCTGCTCTGATTTCAAGGCGTTTTGAAAACCACGAGCCCTCGAACTATGGGAAATTGAATAATTGTAGGGAAAAGATTTTCTTCTCATACTGTTGCGAATGGGCTGTGGTTTAAAAATTGTCAATTTCAAAATCTTTTTGAAAATATGCCTTCTTATGTAAATTTTCAGGTGATTGTGATGACAGCGCAAATTCTGCTGGACCTGGTGAATCACGCTCTGTTCGACCTGCGCAAGGCGGCTCTACTCATTTTCGACGAGTGCCATCACGCACTCGGACACAATCATCCGTACAGAGCGATCATGCGCAATTACATTAGTCTGCCTCAAGGTTAGTTTTCTAAAAAAAAACAGCGTTGAGTTACAAAGAAAACCTATAAAATATACTCGGCCTTCCAGATGATCGTCCCAGAATTCTCGGTCTGACTGCATCAATCATCAGCGACAAAACCTTGCCGAACGACCTCGAAGACAAGATCAACAAACTCGAGAAAATCCTCGATTGTTCCGTCGAAACCACGTCTAATCTTGTTGCGGTACGAATTTTTAAAATTTTGATATTTGTACGATTTGAAGAATATTTCTTGGCTTTTTGAAAAGCTGATCCAGCTCATTGATCATTTTCTCACAATGGACACTCCACCCACTTTATTTCCTAAATCACTGCAATATCGCCTTCAAATTTAAACTTACTAACTCCCCAACAATTCGTTATTTTCTATTGAAAAATTATAATTTGAACAGCCGATATTTGCAAGGTATTTTGGATGTTTTCAAATTCAGCTCTCGAAATACGGCGCCCGTCCTTATGAGGCGGTGGTGATCTGCGAGAATTTCCAGACGAACTCCATCACTGACATCGGGGAATCGCTGAAACTTCTGGTTAGTCAACATTCCCCAATTTTCTTTTAAAAAATGAATTTTTAGAACCACGTGGCAGCTTTCCTTGATACGACGAACGAAATCGATCCGGATTTCGATGAAGATCCCAGGAGCAAACTGCAGGAGGCACTCAAGAAGACCAAGAGTTTGCTGACTTCTCTCGGACCCTGGGCTGGCTGGAAGGCAAAATTCATTATTTAAAAAAAAAAAAAAATATTTTTAAAATTCATTTATTTCAGATGTGTCTAACCTGGGAGAAATTCCTTCTGAAAATCGCGCAACAGGAAACCCGCAACGAGAAGACGATCACGTTCATTCGACTCGTCCTGACCAGTCTGATCCATGTCAGAAGGACGATTGAGCCAAAGGTTATCTCCCGTTTTCAAACCCTCCATATACGCTCAAGGGTTAGGCGTTTGGGAGAAATATAATTAGGAATGGACCCTGGCGTCCCCATTAATTGCCTGTAAATTTGATAAAACTCGACAATAATTCATTTTCAGTGGGAAACGTAAGTTTATAGAATTTCGCTTAAAGAGTTTGATAATAAGTGAGCGTACCCCAGGGTACATTCACAATCACACCTGCTTGATACTTTTAACCGACACTGTGTTCTCCATAAGTTATCTTAACTCGATATTTTTCAGATGAAATCAATCCGCTCTATCGACTCGCTGCACGAGATCGCTCCTCACAAAGTGAAGCGACTGCTCGAGATTCTCAAGGCTTTCAATCCGGATGTGCAGAAAGAGAAGGGCAAGAACGAGCCGCTCTGTGGAATCGTGTTCGTCAATCAGAGATACGTCGCCTATGTGCTCAATGTAGGATAATTTGAAAATTTTCATCTTTTCTTCTAGCGAAATCAGACAAAATGGACGGTTTCTTGGTCTAGATCTTGAATTTTCACTTTTTCGCATTTTGAAATGGGTCAAATCTTTAAATCATGTCCTTCCTGGCACGATAAATTCGGTCATATTTTAATCTAAATTTGTATCCTGTGTGCTTTAGGATACCTATACTTTTGAAGCTTAATTTCTTAAACTCTTATTCCTTTCAGCTCCTTCTGCGAGCCGTCAAAACGTGGGACCCGATGTTCAAATTCCTGAACCCCGACTACGTGATTGGGTTCAGTGGATCGAGTTTGGCAAGTGAAGACAGCCAGGGATTGCACAAACGGCAGGAAGAGGTCGGGTTCTTTTTAAAGAAAAACAGCACCATTACAATATTTCTACCGTCTAGGCATAAATTCGGTCTCTGAAATTAGTTGTTGTTGAGTATTTCGTTCATTTCTATCTGACTTACAAAATTTTAAATTGTCACTCCGTTCAAACTGACCTTTACTTATTTTATGACTGTCGTCTTGTTCTAAAATTTTTCGAATTTCAGGTTCTTCGTAAATTCCGCAAGCGCGAGCTGAATCTGCTGATCGCGACATCAGTACTGGAGGAAGGAGTCGATGTGCAGCAATGCAATTTGGTCGTCAAATTCGATCAGCCCAAGGACTATCGGTCTTATGTTCAGGTACGAAATTTTAGCTAAATTTTCTCCATTCATGCTTCAATTCTTCATCAAATTCTTTTAAATTTTCAGCTCAAAACTTGTATTCTTTTTCCATTTTGATTTCTTCTAACGAAATTCGTCTACATATACCACCTTTTCATATTCAAAGAAGTATGGTGGACTCGCAATGCATCTTGTCTTTCAGTCGAAGGGCCGTGCTCGCAAGCCAGGTGCGATATACGCGATTCTGACGGAGATGAACGACAGCGCCAATCTCAACAACGATCTGCAGGACTTCCGAAGCATCGAGCAGGTGTGTTTTCATCGGATTTTATTTTTCGTATATCTTGTTTCAGATTCTTCTGAAACGCAGTCTGACAGTGGGCAACCCGATGGAGGACACTGATTTGGTGCCCGAAACGGTCGAGTCCATCATTCCCGAATACGTTACTGCAAAGGGCGCCAAAGTGTCCATGCTCACTGCCATTCCACTCGTCAATCGGTCTGTCGAATTCTGTGTCTTAAAATCAACAAAAATGAACAATTCTGTTTCGACAATTTGGAAATGTCGGAACTTCGCAAGTAAATGAGAAAGCATCAACATCCTCTTTCGAGCTTTTCATCTTTGCATTATTTCTTCAGGTTGTAAAGTTCAAGCTGCATTTTGTTTCAACAGACATAAGTTTGTTCTTCATTCAAGTATTTCAATTCGAAAATTAGTTGAATTTACAAATTTCTAAAAAAAAAAAGTATTATTTTGAACATTTTAGGTACTGCGCCAAACTGCCCTCTGACGTGTTCACTCGACTGACGCCCCAAATCTCGATCATTTCGAATGATGGTCGAACGTTCTGGGCTGAACTCACACTGCCGATCAATTCTCCTCACAAGATGGTAGAAGAGTAAAGAAGTAACATGAATGACTCAGGAACTTCAGCCAGTCAAATTGGAAAGCCCGATGAACAGCAAGAAACTCGCGCAGATGGCCGTGGCTCTGGAGGCTTGCAAAGTGCTGCATCAGGTAAGAACGACAAGAGTTCATTTGAAGACCATCTTTCATACATTTGATCAGCGCGGATGTGGAATTCTAATTCTGAACATTTTTGGGTCGTGGATTTGATTCCGGAAAAATCTGGTTCAGAGGGTTTTCGGGCTTGGAATTTCGATTCCAAATGTTTCCGAATCGAAATTTCGAGCACTCTTGTTTGTGATTTTGCACAACGATATGAAGATTCTTATAGGATGATGAAATATCACCGAAAATACTCAAAATGGCAACTTTTGGCTTGACAAAATTTCACAATAAATAGTGAGATTGCAGAAGAAGGAGCTGAACGACAATCTGCTGCCGGTCGGAAGGGAGAATGTGGCGAAGTACATGCAGCATCTGGACGATGACCCTGATGAATACATCCCCGGCTACCGACATAAGGTCGGGTCTTCGAAGAGGAAACTGCTCTATGATAAGAAGGTCGGAAGATTTATTATCATTATTTTTTGAGGAAAAATGAGAATACTCTTTTCTATGCATAGAAAAACTCGCATATCAGTGCGGAAATGACTTTTGAAATGTTCGAAATGATATAAAAATCTGTAAGATGATCGAAAATTTCCATATTCCCAGAAAATCGTACCATCTTGTCATTACATAAGGAGTTATAAAGGATTTGTTTTCAGCTACCAACCATCATGACTCAAGCAGTGCCCAAACCTCACGAGCCGTGTTTCCTGTACGTGATGCATCTGGAGAGAATCAAAGAACCGACGGCCGAGTCGAACCCCAAAAAAAGGAAATTCGTCAATCCCACTCAATACGAGTACTATTTCGGATTTCTGTCTGCTAACAAACTGCCAAAAGTAATCAATTTCTATTTTTTCCAAAACAATAAACGATTTTCAGATTCCTGCCTTCCCAGTCTACCTGCGTCAAGGAGAAATGCGCATTTGTCTGCATTTAGCTGAGAAGAAGGTACATTTGTAAATTCATAAGACTTATTCAATTGAATTTCCATCCAAACATTATTGCCATTCTTTGGGTGAGGGTTGACCCAATAATCTTCCATCTACCGAATTCTATCTTATCTTCGATGCAAACAGAAATTACAATGTATAGTTTTTCGTTTTTCAGGTGGAATTATCCCAGCAACTGTTGACGAACATCAAACACTTCCATCACTACATCTTCGACGACGTGCTGCAGCTGTGCAAGACCGCACTTATTTTCCGCACCGAGAGGCGGCCTGACGATGATACAACTCCCTTCACAAACACTCTGCTTGTGCCGCTCAATCGAAGTCAGTTCATCCCTTTGTAAAAACTTTCGAAGCTTTTCTCTAGCTTGTGAACTTCAGCCTACTTCTTTCTAATATTATATTTGCATGAAAGAGGCTCATTTTTAGCCTAAAATTTATTTGTCTAGAAATTTCAAACGTTTTACTTTTCCGAGTTTATCTTCGAAAACATGAATCATTTGGAATTTCGATAAAATGTCATCATTCCGGTTCCGTTATTTGAAAATGAAATTTCAACCCATCCTCTTTCAAAATGAATTTTTAGCAGTCGACGAGAAGGGCAATTGCAAGTACGAGATCAACACGCTGTACATCGAGGGAGTAATCAAGAGGAAGTTGATTGATCAGCCAAGGCAGCCCACTGACGAAGAGAGGAGGCTGTTCAAATTCGAGTATGTTAATTTTCGAAAATAATCGTTTTATGAAAAATGAGGTTTTGCGAATACACATCATGACTGAATGAATTCCTCGCTATCCTCTCCATATGATATTACAGCTTCATTTTCACCCTTCTTCTGCATCTACGTCTCTTGCATACAATTTTAGTTTTGTTTTTTTCAAAGCTTCGATACGAATGATAAATTCTCAGCCCTTCCCGCTATCGCGATGCAGTCGTTACGCCGTGGTATCGAAATCTCGAACATCCTGTCTATTACTATGTCGCTGAGGTAAAAATGAATAAAATTTAAACTTTAAACAAACTTTTTAACATATGAAAGAAATTCAGATAACCGAGCGAACCCCAGCGTCACCGTTTTCTGACCCGAAATACGCGTCATTTAACGACTATTTCAAGGCGAAGTACAGCATCGAAATATTCGACCAGGAGCAGAAACTTCTCGATGTCGATCACACCTCCAAGTAGGGCCCATTATTTCTAAGTTTAATGAGAAAGAAAATTGCTCCTTTAATTGTTCTTAGTTTTTCAATATTATTTTTGGGAAACGCTCAATTTTCAGTCGTCTCAATCTTCTCCTACCTCGCACCGGTCGCAATCGTCGTGTTCAACCGCAACCAGCTGCAGAAAAAGAGAAGTCGGTCGAAGCCAGTGAAGACAAGGAGAACTCGGCAATCACCACCTCTGCGTCCATGCACTCGCTCAACTCGGATGTCGAAGTGACTCCTGTCGCGAAGGCTTCGTCGAAATCAGATGAGAAGAAAAGGGCTAGGTACTTTTGCAGTTGCTAAAAAGATTCTTCGACTTTTTATTTTGCCCATAAAGTTTCTATTAGAAACTCGAAAATTTTGATAATAGAAACCATTCTAAAACTATCATACATTAGTGCACTGGAAATAGTATGGAAGAGCACAGCGAAAACTTTCATCTTTTCTTATCATTTGATCTAAACAAGCCTAATTCCTCTAAAAAGTGTCAACTCATTTATGATCGATTTCGTATTTTGAAAGTTGGACTTCAAATCTGAAGGCTTTCTGAATTTATGTCGACAAGAAATTCTTTTCACGCCCTATGTATGAATGCACCAAATAGCTTACGAAAGGCCATAAAGAAAGTAGACTTTTTTCATTTGGCTTCTACCAAAATGCATAATTCCTCAAAAAAATATTCTGTTCAGAGAGGGTCAACTCTTCGTGCCCGAGCTTCTGGATGTGCATCCCATTTCTGCGACTCTTTGGAACCTCATCGCTGCACTGCCAAGTTTCTTCTACAGGTTGGAAATTACTCGGGTTTGTTTTGGTCTAAAATCTAGCATTTCTCAGAGTCAATCACTTGCTTTTGGCTGATGAAATTCGGAAGCGAATTATAATCGAGGCGCTCAGCGTTCCCGAGGTTTGTTATTTCTTATTTACATCTTTTTTTAGTTCTTTTCCAAAAAATACGATTTTATATTTTGTCCGATTTCAGGAAAAAGCGGTTCTTTCTGACGAAACAGAGTGGTCCCCTCTCTTCTACCCGGCCACTTACGAGGAGAAAGAATCTCTGATTGTGAAGAAGATCCAGCAGCTCAGGGAAATGAACAAAAACACCGAGAAGAAGATAGAGCCTGTCGAGAGGGTGGAAGGGGTCGGTTCATTGTTATGACAATTTATATGTCTCATTGTTAAAAGAACGATTTCAGGACTTTAACATTGGCGTGTGGGATCCGGAAATGGGCGCTCAGTTCGCACCCGAGAAGCGACCGGACTTCATCGAGATTGGAGATGATGATGCGGTAAAATTAAAATTGATTTTCATAGGATTGGCAATAACTTTTTAGGACATAATAAAATTTTCAATTGAAAAGTTGCATTTTATACAGAACGATCTTTTGCAGATTGGTCTGGTGCCGAGTGCCTCGATCACGACAGGCGATCTGTCGGACGAGGAGGACGACTTCGAGGACGCTCCATTCGAACTCTTTGATGTCAGCAAGTATCTCTGTGATAAGAGAAGTGAGTATTCTTTGCATACAGATTTTCAATGGTATCTTTTTTTTTTTAAATATTGTCTTTGAAAAAGTACATCTTTGGCCGTATCATCTGTGTGTTTTAGCAACTCGTGACACGTTCGCAGCGCCCCGAGAGAACATCGTTGCTAGTGGGTGGGGAGATCCCGATGACGAACAGCCGCAGCAGCCATTCGTAAGTACTGGACAAATTTGACAAAACTTTCCACATCTTAATCAGGGATGTGCAATGACTTGAATCTAAACATTTCAAAGAACGAGTTTCAAAGGTAGAGACAAAGCTTTGCCCGCCCCTGATCCTAATCTCTTGGCTGCGAGTACTTTCCTCCCATGAATGAGTATATATAATCCTCCCGAAAGTGAGTACTTTCTACTCGAAATGGAAAGGAGAAATAGAATTTTGGAGGGTCGTACTTACTCATGAAAGTAAAGTACTTGCAGCCCATAATTCTCACTATTTTGAACACTTTTTATTCAATTTCGCTTGAAATTGGAGCAACACATTTATTCCTTCTCATTTTTGTTGGAAGGAATTATAAAACTGCAGGAGCTGATCACTTCGAACGTTGAAAATTCCCTCGGCATCGACATGAAGGCTCTGAATGCCGATCTGCAGAGTCACTTCTTCAGCATCCCCACTCCACTCGCTGATGGAAATGAGGCTTCAACAAGCAAGGCACCGACTAATCAGAAAGTCGCTCCTGCAAGGAATGCAAGTGCTAATAGGGCAGCTATCGATGAGAAAATGGTATGATTTTTGAAAATAATAACAAATGAGGTCTAGAGTGTGTTGAAAATTCAAGTCTAACCTTTATTCATTTCCTTCCTTGATGGAGAATCCACGATGAAAAGAATGTGCTGTGACGACTTTTGTATGCTTTTTGAATGAAAAATAGGTGACTAGGGAAGTTTCAGTTAGCGAAGAAGTTCAAAGAGTTCGAATTGAATGATGAGGACGACGAAAGAGACACGGGGGTTCTCAGGCAGAGAGAGGAGACTGTCAATTTGGCCGAGTTCGACGATGAACAGGAACTGATCAGTGAGCAGGGCAAAAATGGTAAGATTTTGTATAAGTGTTCAATTTGAGAAGTTCCACACCTTTTATTCTTTATTAGCACTTTCGAATCAAAGCTGTATGGCTTTCTAAAGGGCCAAAATTTGAGAAGAGTCACGAACTCGAATTTTTTCCTGAAACTATTATCAAATATCTATAGGATATTTCTTAACAGAGGAATTATCACGAATCTTTATATTTTGCGAGAATATTTATCTTTTGTACAAAACTTCCTAACATCTGATCAAAATTCTAAAAATGAGTTGACAGATATTGTAGCATGCGTTATGGGCTATTCTTTAATCATCGATGTTGAAGTGATTGTCGATCTTTTAGGTGAAGTCCCTATCGAAACTGATGAAGTGTCAGAAGATACGTGGACGAAGGAATACAAGAAAATGATGAAGGGCGAGAAGGATAAGGAGATGAAAGACAGATTGGCCACCACCGACTTCAAACTACCCAAGGTGACATTTTCTTTTATTAAATTAATCATTTCCCTAAAATCTTTATTTATAGCTACCTCTAAATTCATCCGACATTATGGTTATTTTTTCTTTAAATTAGAAAAGTTCCGACTTCTCTGTGCTTCCGATTGTCTCATTGATCTTTGCAGAAAGAAGATTCCAAGCATGGCTTCGAAAAGATTTCCAATACACAAATTCAAGATTTCTTTTGTGATTAGTTAAAATTTGCACAAACCTTGAGTCCTCTATCCTTTTTCGCTCTTCGCACTAATTTCCCTTTCCAAATCTACAACTAGGAATGTCCAAATGCTATGCGAAAAAGTGTAATAGTTCAAAAGAAAAACGTTCTACTATGAGAAATTACCCCTGCATTGTCAACGTCCATTTTTACTGATCAATTTTCAAATGAGGACGAAAACTATGAATAGCAAGAATTGCATTATTCCACTCGCATAATACACACTTATCTCTCTGTCACGTATGTATCTCCACTTGTTGAAAATTCCGATTTCTTCTGAAACTGTGTCATCATTTTAGGGCGAAGTCCTTGCCGCCCCTCTGACGAATGCCCGTTTCAAATTTGCGTGCAGCTCTCAAACAGCGGTCTCTCTGCTGGCTCAGAAGGAGGAGACCGCTTCGACCTCGGCCGCACTCGCAGATGTCCGACACGATCCCAATCTGCTCCTGGAGAATCCCTATGGAGTCTCGCCAGCTCTCATCCTCATCGCTCTCACTGCCTCCAATGCTGCTGACGGTCAGAGTTGTTCTTTCGAACAATCCATTTCTTTATCATTTTCAAAGAGTTTTTTTCAACGATCGAAATGAAAGAAACGCATCGATTTTCTTCTATTGAAAACCTCCACATGCAATGGTTTTGAACAGTTTCTACGATTTTAGTTTATCGTTTCGAGGGAAAAAACCTGAAAATCCGAAATTTCAATTTCAGGCATTAATCTTGAGCGAATGGAAACTATCGGAGATTCGTTCCTGAAGTACGCAGTCACTGACTACCTCTACCACGAACACTGGGATCAGCACGAGGGAAATCTGTCTTTCGCTAGGAGCAAAGAGGTTTGGCAACCTTCTGATCTTTTACAAACTATTTTTTCAATATTTGCCTTTTAAAACAGCAACAATTACATGAATAAAATGAAATATGGCTTTCTAGCGAATACTATTTTGTCTACGTCTTTCAAAACATTGTCGCTTCAAGCTATTATCAGCATTTCGAAAGTCTCTGTTCTAGTATTATATTGGGATGCTCATATTCAGGTTTCCAATTGCAATCTGTTCCGCCTCGGCAAGAAACTCGGCCTTGGCAACTATATCGTCGCTTCGAAGTTCGACGTGCAGGATTCTTGGCTGCCTCCTTGGTAGGCTTTCCCCTCTTTTCAAAGCAACTAAAAATGTTGATATTTTGTTAAAGTTTCCAAAGTATCACATCTAGTCTAGACATATATAATTCTTCTGCAGCGAGAGTTTTTTTCACAAACTATTAGTGGTGGGTTTGTGTGAAAGGATAACGATAAAGCAAGATCACAAGAAATCGCTATCAACGTATTTTCCTATGGTTTGCAGCTACGTGCCGAAGGTCGACTTTAAGGCGCCGAATGCGGACGATGTCGAGGAGAACGAGAAATTCATAGATGAAGTGCTCGACGGAAATGCTGAAGCCAGCCAGAAGGTGGGAGGCGAATTGAAACGAAATCAAAAATAATCATGTTTCAGGTGAAGATGCCAACCGGATGGGATGCAGCCGACGCACCAGACGAAATGAGGAATTTCGCCGATGGAGTCGAGACCATCAATTTCCCCAAGGTAATACAAATTCAAAATCTCAATCTTTTTTTTTTTTTTTTTTTTTAAATAATTTGGTTGCTAAAAAGATTATCGTTTTTGGTATAAAAATGCTCTATAATCAGAAATCATTCTGCTTCTATACTATATGTGCACATTTTCAGATGTTTTCTAACACTTTTCCGATGATACTTTAAATTCTTCCATAGCACTAATGAGAATATCAGCTAATTTTCTAAAATAAAGAACCTATTGTATTTTGCAGCCAACCCCTTCTTCTGCAGCGAACGAGGAGATCTCCCCCCTGCCATACAATATGCTCACGCAGCAGTACATCTCCGACAAGACGATTGCCGACTGCGTCGAGGCTCTCATCGGGGCTCATCTACTCACACTCGGACCTAAGCCAACCCTAAAGGTGGGCAAACTTTTAATTTATAAAAGAGCGAAAAGCGGTCAGCATCTATCACACAGTTGGATGTTTTTTCTTTATGCCATGTTTGTGCAAAAATTCGATGTTCGTTTTTGCTTTTCGGGAAATGTTCGGCATCCATCTCAATTTAAATTTGCTGAAATTCGAATCTGCCATTTCGGCTAAATATTATTTTATATCGTTTTCTCAAAACTTTGCCAGTATTTTTCCTAGTTTCTCAAAAATGATCTATTTTCGCGATGAGAAAATGAATTATCCTAGTTTCTTTCCCAATTTATTTCTTATTTTTGAGGTGATGAAGTGGATGGGTCTGAAGGTGGACTCGGAAAAGCGAACGCAAGAACCGCTGCTGAGGTTCATTACTGATCCAGGTTGGAAAAATAAAATGAAATTTCACCTAAAAAGGTATATGTTCTAAGTTTTCAGAGCAACATCTCAAGGACATGTATATCAAATTCAATTTCCAATCGCTGGAGGACACCATCGGGTAAGTAAAAATGGAAAACAGCCACTGCGCACCAAAATCTTTTGTACACAATGACATATTCAATATTTTTAGTACGTAATATGACATATATCCAGTAAAAACTGTTTACATATTCTAGAAAAGGCCTTTCTAACGTAGAAATAAAATGCATTTGATATTTGCAGATATCGTTTCAACGACAAGGCCTATTTGGTGCAAGCCTTCACCCATGCGAGTTACTACAAAAATCGCATCACCGGCTGCTATCAGGTAGGAAATAATCATCAAATAATGAGGCATCATATTTTGCATCATTTGAAGAGAGAAATCGTGAAAATATTCGATTCTAACCTACTATTCTCGTACATTTCCTTCCAATTAGTGACTTGCGTAGCTCGATTTTTCAAACTTTATAAATGAATTTTCACATCTCTTTCCCGTGTTTAAAAATGGTGTTACTTTCTAATTGCCAACAACTGTTCACTTTATTTATTCATATCAGCCTTATTTGCAGCGTCTGGAATTCCTGGGCGATGCAGTACTCGACTATATGATCACTCGATATCTCTATGAAGACGCGAGGCAGTATAGTCCAGGTGAGAATACATTTTCTTTTGATTTTTAAGCAGTTTTGCTAATAATATCATTCCTTTATTTCGGAATTTATTCTTTTCAAAATGAGTGTTAATGAAAGTGTTCATTTCAGGAGTGTTGACTGATCTCCGTTCGGCTCTCGTCAATAACACTATTTTCGCCAGTCTCGCTGTCAAATACAACTTCCACAAGGTTTGCTATTATTAAAATAATGCTGGAACTTTTCCAATTCATAACATCTCAGGATTTCTCTGAATGCTTCCGAAGAAAAAACCTAATTTTCAGCACTTCATCGCGATGTGCCCTGGCCTGCACCACATGATCGAGAAATTCGTCAAGCTCTGCAAGGAGAGGAATTTCCTCGAGGCCAACTTCAACGCGGAAATGTATATGGTGACTACTGAGGAGGAGATCGATGAGGGACAGGTACTTGTACATTCTTATTTCAAAATGAAAAGTGAGGTTGAAGTCGAAAATTCACATTTTCGTTGCTTATCTCATTTACGCAATCACGAAATGAAGAAAACTCATATTTTTTAATACAAATTCGCCTTTTCTAATTTGATAAATTTGACTCTTTTGACTTTTCTTTCATTTTCAGGAGGAAGACATCGAGGTTCCCAAAGCGATGTCGGACGTTTTCGAGAGTATCGCTGGCGCTATTTACCTGGTAAATTTTGAAAATTATAGCTGGTTAAAAATTTCGGAACAAAGCGTTTGATTCTTGACGTTCTTCATTAGTTAATTTTTCAAGAATCAATTTTAACTAAACTTTATAGATTCTTATCATTCTGCGTTTCCTTCGAGTTACGCCATTTTGAGAAAATGGTCCGATAAAAAGTGCAGAAGAAAGTCTAAAAAAGCATTCATTATCGGTAGTATATGAAAATAACAATGTAAAAAGACTTGATAAATGATAATTTGTAGGACTCGAATCGTGACTTGGACGTAGTGTGGCGCGTGGTGTACCATCTGATGAGGGAAACGATCGAGGAGTGCTGCGCCAATCCACCCAGATCTCCTATTAGAGAGTTGATGGAATTGGAGCAGGGCAGGGCTAGGTTCAGGTACATATACCCAATGATTATTCTTTAGAAAAACGATACAAGTAATTTACAACGAAATAAACAAAATAGATACCATTCTGATTTGCAATAATGCGTTTTTACACGAACATCATGTTTCATTTTTACAGAAATTCATTGCAAATTCCAGATTTCATCAAAGAAATCGTATTGAATTCGAGTTTTTTTCGAAGAAGAAAAATACTTTCAGCAAAATGGAGCGAATAATCGAGCGTGGCAAAGTGCGAGTGACGGTGGAAGTGGGCGGGAAGATGAAGTTCACTGGGATGGGCAGAAACTACAGAATCGCCAAGACTACGGCCGCTAAACGGGCGCTCAGGCAAGATATTTTTTTTATCGATTTTCTTAAGGCCTAATATTCTTATCCAAAACTTTTACCATTTTTATTTGATGAAATGTAACGCAAAGATTCGGAATTTTTGTCCTCAAAACCACAAGATAGATTTAGAATTCTTTCATGCAACTGAATCGTCACTTTTTTTTTTTTAATTTATATCGAGTTTATCTTCGTTTCCTAAATTCCTCTATCTAAAATTTGATGACAAATACAATGATCCACTGAAATTTTACGATTCTCATACAAGTATTCTAACATTCATTTATTCTTTATCATCACGACCTTTTTGCAAATTTATAATTTTAGAAAATGACTAATTAAAACTCGCATAATTAATGAATTTCTAAGATAGTAATTTCAGGTATCTGAACAGTCTGGAAGAGCAGAAACTGAGGGAGCGCCAGCAGAACAAATAGGCTATTCTACTCATACTATTTATTTTATTGTTATCATTAATTTATTTTACTTGTATTTTATGTATCATTGATCGTTCCTAATTCATTTATACGTAATCTCTTTACTCTTCATCGTATGAAAATATCATCTTTTCACGGAAAATAAAGATATTTTTACATTCTGATTGATAAAATCTCGGTCGCAGAACTTCTCGTATATCTTTTCCTCATCCGAATTGTAACGATATTCGTTTCTAATTGGTTGAACAATGACCTGCTCAATTTTGAATACCATCTCGCATTCAAATGCAACAAGCTCAGGAAGAAGAGAGTAAGAAGTTTTCATTTGATAAAGGTTAAAAATAATATTTATTTTGGTTATAATTATCCCTCATCACTCTTGGATGTCTCGAGAGTTGTCTGTATCATGCTCATTGAACAATTATTACTTCACGATTTTTATTGAAAGGATAATTTTAAACGAAATCAATGACAATCATAGCAACAAATTTAATTTTCTTGTCGACGACTGGCAAATACTCCAAACGTGAAAGTCATTCCAATTTACAACTAATATCCAATACAAAAGTTTTCTGCAGTTTGAATATAATAAATAACAAGTAAAAATGGGATATCGAACTAAAGGTTCCTTTCTTTTCGAAAGGAAGAGTCTTATCACTGTACTGTAGTTGTGTATATAACGTCGGCTATTCGAATATTCGAACATGCATTCAGCTGAGAAGGCAACAATTTTTGTTAGCCGCAGGCAAGTTTCTCAATTTTCCCACTTCTCGCCATTTATTCGCTTGTGGATCATATTCCTCGATTGAATTACAAAAAATTGTAAGGTCAAAATTTTTAAATCTAAATCGACAGATATTTCGTATACAGATGTGGAAAATATCAACTGACCCTCCGATTACATACAATTTTCCATTAGCAGCAACAAGTGAATGATTCGCTCTTGCATAATTCATATCAGCGATTCGAGAAATTCGATTGCCAACTGGAGCTGAGGGATCGAAACACAGACAGGATTTATATACTCCAAAACTAAATATATAATGATACATTATTTATCATACAAAATTAACGACAATTGTCCTCCAGTTATGTAAATTCTTCCATTTAGTGATGCAACTCCTAAATAATATCGTCTTTTTGAAATCTTTCCAATTTCAATCCATTCCCGTTCATCGTCTGATAATCGATATATCTTTCTACTTTCACGACCATCAATAACTGAACATCCATAATTAC
Source organism: Diploscapter coronatus (assembly GCA_964036155.1). Lineage (NCBI taxonomy): Eukaryota > Metazoa > Nematoda > Chromadorea > Rhabditida > Rhabditidae > Diploscapter > Diploscapter coronatus. The sequence goes on along the minus strand of OZ038422.1, from coordinate 82,063,910 downwards.
AATAATGAATACGCTATAAAGTGACCGTATAAATTTCCGTCGCATGTTATTGCTCGAGCCCATCTAATTGGAAGAGGAAAAGCAGGTCCTGTTTGCCATTCTCCATCTATCAAAAGCTGAACAAATTATTTCATGGACATTCATTCCATCTTCTTACATCAACTCGATTCGTATATTCCTCTGACTCTGGAATTTCTCCACCCAGATGATACAATTTATCTTTAAAATAAGCGACTGATGCAGAATAACGCCATTCAGGAGGATCTGGTCCTGTAAAATTCTTTGAATCGATCATTCATGGATTTGTTGAACAGACCTCTTGAAATTTGTTGAGTATCCAAGTCAAAGATTTCAAATGATTTATTTAGGTCATCAATTCCAAAAATCTAAAATCGGAGAATTATTAAAAATAACAAATATAAGAACTTACTTTATTCTTTGTAGTTGTTTCTTGAAATGGCCAATAACAGTTGTCGAATTGTGCAATCTCTTCGACTGAGCAGGTAGATGAGTTGAACAAACATATTCTTCCTTCATATTTATTATTATTTCGATAGCAAACTAAATTATTATGAATCGTTTCGAAGTCTCTTACTTAGCTTTCAACATAATTTCTTACGATAGAATAAAATTTTCCTCTCGAGCGCTATCGGCAGATGTTCCTTGATTATTTGCATCATTCGATTGTTAGTCCAGGCCAATTGTTTCAGCTCTTTGGATTCGGGATATTCGCAGATCAACAATATAATTTCGACTGGTAAATTGGCTAACATCTTTGTTAAGAGACCTAAACAACTAGCATAGCATTATTTCAAAATGGAAACAGTAAAAGAATATTGATTGAATGCATTTGAAATTGATCATTGAAGAAAGGAGAATGGAACTACTAAATTGATACTTCACACTTTTATCAAACTAAAAATCAATTCCTAAAACTTGAAGATACATGCTGAAATATAATAAAACTATCTGTATTTACTTATCAGTTATAAACGACGCAAATGCACACCTCGTATCACCAAGTTAATTGAAAATGCATTCATATGTATCCAGGTTACGAGCAGATGTTTAGCACAGAATATAATTTGAAATATTAATAGCATCGACTTTGGATAGTCCTACGGAGGACGATCGTCGGAATCCTTTGCGACCCACTCCCCATAGATTTTTTCGTCTGACTAAAGTTCTCCCTAGGTCTGCTTTAGTTCGATATTCCATTTCTACTTGTTATTTATTATATTCAAATTTGAGAAAACTTTGTATTAGGTATTAGTTGTAACTTTTAACGACTTTTATGTTTAGAGTATTTGCCAGTCGTAGCAATAAATAAAGTTTGTGATATGATTATCATTAATTTGATCTAAAATTATTCCTCCAATAAATATTGTGGAGTAATAACTATTCAATGAGCATGATACAGACATCTCTCGAAGGTATCCAAGTGATGAGGAATAATTGCAGCTGAAATAAATGTTCTCTAAAATATCTTATTTCAAAATTATGTAACCAAATCCAATATTTTTATAGTAATTTCAATTTCAATCCATTAGTGAATTTCGAAGTCATTTTTTTCCAAATATAATATAAATAGTTGATCGATTTCTTGTGAACAGTCATTGGACGTATTCAGAACATAATATTGTTCGTCAGCAGCACCAATATTAGTTAGCAGTTTTCTTATCTTCTCTTTACAGCCAATCTCTCCTTTTTCACTGCTTGGTTTATGATGCATTTCTCTATCATTTTCATGGCACCAATCCATTTAATTTCAGTTCAATACCTTTCAGTATTTGTTAAATTTATTTTATCATTCTGCCACTATTAATCTTTATTCTTCTTAATTCTAAACTATCAGTATTTCATTCTTTTTTATTTCTTATGATATTCATTAGTTCTGTTCTTATCAGTTTTTTCGCCAATCAATGTGAAGTTTACTTTTAATGACTATAGATTCTTTAGTTGTTAGTGAATGCACGATTTATTTGATAGATTATTACACTTATGATTTTTTAAATCAAGGAATGGTGTGGATCGGCATCGATTTGGGCACGACATATTCGTGTTTTGCAATAGTTGAAAATGGTCGACCTGTGGCGATTCATAATGATGATGGTAAAATCAATAAATAAATTGATAATAAATATTCAATTAATTTTACACCTTTGATAAGTGGTACAGTAGTAATGTAGTAGTCCATAAAATGTTGGGTAGGAAAGGTAGGGTTACAACTTTCCATTTATCATCTAAACAATTTTATGCTTTTTACATTAGTGATTTTAACATATTTTCAGTTCCAAAATATATTAATTTAGGCCGGAATACCCTACCCTCTGTAGTGGCATTTAACGATGGCGAGATTCTGGTTGGAAATCCAGCTTTGGACTGCAACACCGATATGGCGAATATTCTTTATGGCAAGTGTTTAGATCATTTTAGGGCAAACCGATAAAAATGTTATGTTTGCATCCACATATCGCTAGCCTGTCAGTGCTATTCATAATTGAACTCAAAAATCTCAAAGAATTCGCAAATTATATAATACGATAATACAACTTCTAGAATATGTCTGATTTGATTGAAATTAAAAACTTTTAGATTCAAAACGTTTGATCGGATGGCATGTTTTACACGATTTGCCCATTGCTGAAGATCGTCAATTATGGACATTCAATGCAGACACCAAAAATGCAGAAAAAATTCATTTTTAACCAAATTAATCAAGAAATTTAGAATTGTGCCGGATATATTTTGAACGAGGGGACTCGAAAGGAAAGATTTATTCGACCAGAGGAAGTTTCCGCTGAGATTTTGACGAGTATGAAGGCTCGTGCAGAAGTAAAATATTTTTATGTAAAATTAAATCACTTAAAATTTAGAAATATTTAAGTAAACAAGTTACCGAAGCAGTAGTTACTGTACCAGCGATGTTCAATTCTGATCAAATCGCGGCAACCAAGAAGGCGATTGAGTTGGCTGGGCTGAAGTTGAAATGTTTGTTGCAAGAGCCTACGGCTGCTGCCATCGCTTATAATGAGAAGGCTCAATTAGGAAATTCGAAACTTCTTGTTTTTGATCTTGGAGGAGGTTTTCAGATTCTTTTCTTGGAATTCTAAAATAATTTAAATCTAAGGTACTCTCGACATAAGCATTGCTGAAATTAAAAACGAACATTTCGATATTAAGGCCATTACTGGTGATGCTCATTTAGGTCGATTTTTGATTTTGTAAAAATCATAAATATAAAAGTTTAGGAGGACAAGACTTCGACAGCCGAATTATGAAATTCGTAATTGGTGAATTCAAAAAATCATCTCCAGGTTATGACATTTACAAAAGGCCAAAATTGCTCAAACGATTGAGAATTGAATGTCGAAAAGCAAAGGAATCTCTGTCATTCTCGAATAATCCTGTTAATATTCATGTAAGAATAGCAATTTCATAAGATTATTATTTTATAAATTTAGCTGGATATAAACGATGATCTTGAAATTAATGTCAGACTAACCAAGGAGAAATTTAATGAATTATGCAACGATTTATTTAAAAAAGCGATGATACTCGTTGATCGAGCTCTGAGTATGGCAAAATTGTCTTCAGAGAAAATCGATCATGTGGTAAAAATTATAAATCTCAAAATCTAAATTTATTTTATTTTTAATTAGATTTTGGTTGGTGGATCGACGAGAATACCTCAAATTGAACAGAATATAAAGAATAAATTTTGTAATTCGAAAATACAATTCGATATAAATCCCGACGAAGCTGTAGCGCATGGAGCTGCTATTGTTGCTAATACTTTAGAGGTTTAAAATAAGTAATTCATTATTAAATGGAAGTGATAATTTCAGAAAGGAATCGCAATGCCATTGATTAATAATATAATGAATGAATTAGCCCGAAATGTCAATAATTTGCAAATTGGTGGAGACAATTCATCCAATAACACGGCCTGTCAAGGCGAGTATAGGCATAGAGGGAAAACGTGCCAACTGATGATTTCTTTGCGCTCTCTCCTCCCTGCGCACTATCCTCTCCATTGCTTGCTGGAAAGGAGAAAAGAAGGGAGAGTTGAAAAAATGAAAAAAGAAAGAACTTTCTAATAAAAGATTAATTAATTTAATCCAATTAAGCCTTATTTATCCCAAATAATTGCCTAATCAAGTGATTTTTCATTTTTAATCAAAATTTCGGTAAATTAACGATAAAATTGGAAAATATCACAAGAATTTGACGAAATCATAGAAAAACAGTTTTTATTTTTTGACGAATTTTCACGAAAAAGGGCTCAAATTGCTGGAAATGATCACGATTCCAATTGCTATTTATTTAGAAATGAAGAAAAATTATAGAAAAGAGCAACCTGAAAATCGCGTGGGATGAGGAAAACACAATATACAGTAATCTAGATCATGACTCAGGCTAAAATTACGTTATTTGGCAGCCTGGACAATTCGTAGCTCTATCCTGGATAATTCGTAGTCTTCCAGATACTAGCTTCAGACTCATAAACACAGTATATAGTCTGTCACATAAATATAGACGAATTTTGAAAAAGCAACAATTTAGGGATTTAAAAAGTGGTAAATCATCACAAATCGATTTATAATAATTGCAAATGCGTCTGTTACGCTGGAGAACTTGGGTAATGCACTTGGGTATGATGTCATAGAGAGAAATGAGGTAGAGGATGTCGACGGTCTTACAGACCGCGATGATGGCCCTTTTGAGCTTATCCACGGTTCTGTACTGCTTTCTGTTGGCATAAACTCTACGAGAAATGTAGCTACAGACATTTTCCATGATATTGAGACCACAAGAAAGAGCGGACTAGTCAATGACATCGATTTTTTGGCAGCGAGAAAGTTGAGAGTCGAACGAGAGACATGACACAAGACGTTATCTTGGATCAGGGAGAGCTTCTTAGAGTGGTACTTACGGAAAAAGGAGTGAGATTAGTCGAGAGGATGGTCTGATATTCCATCGAGTTCATTCGAGTCGTGGGAAATGCGAGATCGAGGATGCCGAGGGCAAAAAAGCCTCCCCAAATTATCAACAAGTCTCCGCCAAAGTTGCGCTTCGAGAAGATGCGTTCCTTCTTTCTGATATCCCACCAATAGTACGCCCATCCATCCGGTCTGTCCGAATTGAAATCTTTCTCCTTCGTAGACATCATTTGGAATTAAAATATGCCATTTAAAAAGGCATTTGGTGAGGGGTAAAATTTTGGTATTTTTACGAGATGAAAACTCATTCTTCCAGTCTCTCTGAAGGTTTTTCTGGGGAAGTTTGAGTCGAGTTCGCTTGTGAGCGTTCGTGAGAGCTGAAGCAGTCCTCATTTATTGGTGTCGGAGGTTCGGGGTTCTTCTTGATAATGCGCTGGGTCGTCATGAACGACATGTCGGGTGAAGATCGGTGGTGGCTGTGCGCAAAGAGACGGTCGAATTGGAGAAATAACGGCTGATTCGACGCTCATAAGCAGTAAACAGCTTCTTCTTGATGTAGTAGCCATGGTTTTTGTTCATCACGTGGCGGACGCTCGTTCATCATCACGGTTTGAAAGACCGTCGATATTCCCTACCTCATTTATCTCTATGATACCATGTTCAAGCACATTACCCAAGTTCTCCAGCGTAACAGACGCATTTGCAATTATTATAAATCAATTTCTGATGATTTACCACTTTTTAAATCGTTAAATTGTTGTTGTTTTTTTTTCAAAATCCATCTATATTTATGTGACAGACTATATATTGTTTATGAGCCTGAAGCTAGTATATGGAAGACTACGAATTGTCCAGGCTGCCAAATAATGTAATTTTAGCCTGAGTTACGACCTAGATTACTGTATGTTTTATGTTTTCCTCATCCCACGCGGTTTTCAAATAAAAATAAAACTTAAAATATGTCATGCGGTTTCCAGATAACTCTTGGAGAGCGTCATCCAACTCCAATGCAGGATTAGTCGCTAATTTGAAAAGTAAGTAGAGTTTGACATTTTAAAATTTTGATAATAATTGTAAACTTAGTCTACTACAGGATGCACCGAAAGTTTAGAAAGTTTTGAGATTTTTGAAAACTTATAGTGCTCTTTACATAAATTTTAGAATAATTTTTTTTTAAAAATATATAATTCATCAGTTAGGTTCAAGCAGCGTATGTATCCGAAGATTTTAACAGCTTTTATTCATGATATTTTCTTTAATAAGAAACGTAACGCGCTAAAATGCTTCTAAGCTTTTGGTGTACCCTGTAGTAAGTTTACTTGATAAAACATTGATGGTAACGATTCAACTTTGAGTTTTAAAAACATAATCTTACGATATCATATGATTAATTAACGATGAAAAAGTTTTGAATGTATCGTATTAGAATCTCAAAATATGTATACAGCGTTGCAAAAAGTTTGGACACAAGCATGATTTTTGTGATCGTCATCAGGGTGATTTATTTCGATCATATTCGACTTAAGTTTCGTTTATTGAATATATCATATACACAGCATACATATGCTTAATTTCAACCGAATTGAATAGGAAAAGAAACTTAGAATACCCTAACAATGCAAAGCATTATTCATATGTCCAAATTTATAATCGTCACTATTTTAAAAACCAATCGAATATTTTTGTTTTATTTTTCAGAAAACTCTCGATTCACGGATCCTAGAGTGGAGCAAACGATGTTAGCTGTTGATAGAGGCGATTTCGCTCCATCCAATCCGTACGAAGATTCGCCCAAACGAATAGGATACAATACGACAATATCTGCACCTCACATGGTTGGTAATAAAATAAACCTAGATCAATGATAATAAACAGCAGCTATCATTCCATTAGCATCAAAGTTAAAAAGTTTGTAAGTCGATATTTGTGTAGATTAGTTAATCGTTATTTACTGTACCAATATTGATTAAACTTATAGCAGCTACATATTATATGGTTTCGAATTACGTTTTTTTATTATGTTAGATTTATGAAACCAACAATTTCAAAATAATGTAGTTTTTTATTTCACGTTTCTGATATTTTAAATTCAGAAATTAACACAGAATTTCAGCATGCGGCAGCTTTGGAACACTTAAAGGGCCATTTGGTGGAAGGCGCCTATGCACTGGATGTTGGCTCAGGTTCTGGCTATCTCACAGTCTGCATGGCTAAAATGGTCGGACGAACTGGGAAAGTGATCGGAGTGGATCATATTACTCAGCTGGTCGAACTGGGCATCAACAACACCAAGAAGCATCACGCTGATATGCTCAATAGTGGACGACTCGTGTTTGTTGAGGCATACTTTTAATTTTTACATTTTATAGCAATGAAATATTGCTTACTGCAAATTTCAACCAACTGCTAGATTTGAGTAATTATCTAAAGAATAATGTTACTTATTACCCTTATATCAAAGTTTTTGAAGCATGAAGAAGTTATAAATATTATAAAAGTATTTTCTCTTATTCAGGGCGACGGCAGACTGGGATACAAAACGGGTCGACAGTACAACGCGATTCATGTAGGAGCTGCTGCAGAGAAAATTCCCGATGCTGTAAGAAGAAGCATAATTCATTTCTAAAGAAAAAATACGATAACTATTTTCAGCTAATCGAGCAACTCGCGGAAGGAGGACGAATGATGATTCCTGTCGGTCCTGACAAAGGAGATCAGGTATTATTCATTTTTCTCGACAATTAAAAGTTGCTTTGTGTAGTGATGAACAAAATCTAAACTTGAAAAGTCGATACAGGAATCGGAATGATCACCAAAAATCATTTAAATTACTTAACGTGTTAGATGCCTAGCTACCCCTATCAACTCTTGCCACTAGTCTCTTCTTCATATCATAGTTATTGGCAGGCAGGAACAAATAAAAAGTTTTCAGGTTTTTATGCAAGTCGACAAAATCAATGGACAAATCCACAAGAAAGTCATCCACGGCGTGAGGTATGTTCCTTTGACTTCAAAAGAGAAGCAGCTTGGAATCTGAAACTTTATCGACTTTTAAAAGTGCTACTAATTTTTTTCCAAGTAACACTAACAAACCAAAGCATTATCGAATGTATCGTGAAGTTGCACGAAGATAATCGAACTTCGCTATATTTATGCTATTTCACGAGACAGTTGTACACTAGATTTCAATATAGATTTAGTTTTCTGTCATGAAATATTCAAATATAGCTCATACTAAATAAGATGGTTAGTCATTAATTCTTACAAATTAAACAAAAGTAATGAGAGGTAAAATTCATAGTTGAATAATAAAATTATGTAAATAAATTTCATTATTTCCTCATCATGCTTAGAACATTTATAAGTCAAGACAATGAAAAGTAACAACAAGAGGATGGCGCATTCGTTCATTTGAATCTCCTAAGTTTTTTCCACAAGTAAATGTTCTAAGCGTAGTATAATTTGTTAAGAGTAGCATTTTGCGTAGTAAAAGTACACTTTTGAATTGAAAATTAATTCTGATTGGTAGTCTCTAGTTTAACGAATCATCATAATTTATGCATGGTTTTAATAAACTCGTAGAAATTACTTACGTACATTTGTTTACTAGTTTACAACTGCCTAATTCAATGTGACTTATGATTTACTGTCAAATGAATGTAAATTTCTCGTCAAAATGTGACATATTATTCTCATTGTATAAATAAATGCTTGCTTATAAATTTCAGAGCCTGGGCTCGTACTAAAGTTCCCCTCGCGTGAACTTTGAACCATTTTACACGAGGTTCATGCGAGGTTCACACGACCTACGGCAAAAGTCCCCATAACCTCTAAAAAATGAGAAGAAAACGCTCTATAAAAGTTCACACGAGGTAGTCGAAAGAGGTCACACGAACTTGAAAAAAGGAAGAAGAAAAGGAGAGGTCGTATGAACTTGAAAAAAGAAAAATTGAGAGAAGAGGTGGTGTGAATTTAGACCGGAGCTCATTCGAAAAAGGTGCTGCTTAAGTTCACGCAAGCTGTCCTCCTACTTTGCCACATTTTCTAGTAGAGTGTAAGCCCCGCTCACTCTGTGCAGACAAAGTCAAGGAAGGCAACTTCGCTAAAATCTTCAAAAAATTCTAGAAAATTTGCGAAGCTATTTTTTTTCTTTTCCCACTATTAGATATGAGCCTAGGGAACATTTTTGCTTCCAGAATATGCTCTCAAAACCTGATTTGAGCCGATCAATACGTACAGCAAAGTTTTCAAATCGCTCGTTTGAGCCTTGCAGACCTCACTCATCGTTTCCTCAAGCTGAACATGAAAGAACAGTCCTTTCTTGTTATTTTGAATAAAAAATAACTCCGGAATACGGTTCTTATGAACCCGTTTGCGCTCTCTATCCGATGTCACTTTTTTAGAAAAATAAGTAGAACTTTTAGCTTTTCATTATTTTTACTATTTTTTTCACTGAGAAAAGGGGCAACCTAGATTGTACACGACTTTTCATCTGGGCTGTACACAACCCTCTATTCGAATATTATAAGACCCTCTTTCTTCCTTGCAAATAATATTTCATCTGAATAATACACAAATCTTTTTGGAAAATTTTCCAACTCACCGAATAGATATTTCTTTCACTTAAAATTTTTGGATCTAACAATAACGAGAGAATTATTATTTTTTAAATGTATGACTCCCGCAATTGATACGATTGAAATGAATCAAGCGAACGAATATTTGAATTGGTTGGACAATAATCTGCTCAATTTCGAATGCCATCTCGCATTCAAATGCAACAAGCTCAGGAAGAAGAGAGTAAGAAGTTTTCATTTGATAAAGGTTAAAAATAATATTTATTTTGGTTATAATTATCCCTCATCACTCTTAGATGTCTCGAGAGTTGTCTGTATCATGCTCATTGAACAATTATTACTCCACAATTTTTATTAAAAATAATAATCTAAGATGAAATTAATGACAATCATAGCAACAAATTTAATTTTCTTGTCGACGACTGGCAAATACTCTAAACATAAAAGTCGTTAAAAGTTACAACTAATGCCTAATACAAAGTTTTCTCAAATTTGAACACAATTAACAAGTAGAATTGGGATATCGAGTTAGAGGCTCTTTTTTATCAGAGGGAAGAGTCTTATCACTGTACTGTAGTCGCATATATAGATTCGGCTATTCGAATATGCGTTTAACTGAGAAGGCAACTACACTTGTTAGTACCATTAGTGAGTGTTTTCTTTTCAGCACTTTCGCTAGCCGCAGGCAGATTTTTCAATATTCCAACTTCTCGCCATTTATTCGTTTGTGGATCGTATTCCTCGATTAAATTGCAAGAACTTTTATATGGATATTTTTGATATCTAAGCTAGCATATTTCGTATAAAGATATGCGAAATCTCAGCTCACCCTCCGATTGCATACAGCTTCCCGTTAGCGACAATGATCGAATGATGATATCTTCCATAATTCATATTAGCAATTCGAGAAACTCGATTACTAACTGGAGCTGAAGAGTCGAAACACAGACAAGATTTTAACATATTATCATCACTAAATATATAATAATACATTATTTATCATATAAAGTTAAGTTAATGACCCATCTCCTCCAGTTATGTAAATTCTTCCGTTTAGCGATGCAACTCCGAATGAATCTCGTCTTTCTGGAATCTCTCCGAGCTCAACCCATTTCCGTTCATCGTCTGATAATCGATATATCTTTCGACTTTCATCACCATCAATAACTGAATATCCATAATTACGATAATGAATATGTTATAATATGACCGTATAAAATCTCATCGCATGTTATTGTTTGAGTACATCTAATTGGAAGAGGAAATGTAGGTCCTGTTTGCCATTTTCCATCTATTAAAACCTGAATAAATTATTTCTTGGGCTTTCATTCGATCTTCTTACATCAACTTGAGTCGTATATTCCTCTGATTTTGGAATTTCTCCACCCAAATGATACAATTTTCCTTTGGAATATGCCACAGATGCAAATCCACGCCATTCAGGAGGATCTGGGCCTGTAAAATTCTTTTAATCGATCATTTATAGATTTGTTGAACAGACCTCTTGAAATTTGTCGAGTATCCAAGTCAAAGATTTCAAATGATTTATTTAGGTCATCAATTCCAAAAATCTAAAATCGGAGAATTATTAAAAATAACAAATATAAGAACTTACTTTATTCTTTGTAGTTGTTGCTTGAAATGGCCAATAACAGTTGTGGAATTTTGCAATCTCCTCGGCTGAGCAGGTAGATGAATTGAACAAGCCCATTTTTCCTTCATATTGTTTATTATTATTTCGATAGCAAACTAAATTATTATGAATCGTTTCAAAGCCTCTTACTTAGTTTTCAGCATAATTTCTTACGATATAATAACATTCTCCTCTCGAGCGCTATCGGCAGATGTTCCTTGATTATTTGCATCATCTGTTTATTAGTCCAGGCCAATTGTCCCAGATCTTTGGATTCGGGATATTGGCAGATCAGCAATATAATTTCGGCTGGCAAATTGGCTAACATCTTTGTTAAGAGACCTAAACAACTAGCATAGTATTATTTCAAAATGGAAACAGTAAAAGAATATTGATTGAATGAGAAAGTTTGTAATTAATGAGCTTGAAATTGATCATTGAAGAAAGGAGAATGAAACTACTAAATTGATGCTTCGTAATTTTATCAAACTAAAAATCAATTCCTAAAACTTGAAGATATATGCTAAAATATGTAAAAAAAAAAAAAAAAAAACCTGGCTGGAGATAGATGTAGAGGTTGTCAGACAATGATTCGCAGTAGTGTATTGGTAGTTCCCTCTCAAACTTGGGTAATTAAATCCTTTATTAATAAAAGGAAAAATACAAAGTATACAAACATTTTAATTGATATGCGGCTGCCTATTGAGGCGACTGTATCACCAGAAAAGTCAGCCCTTCCAAAGTGAATAGGCAGAGAGGGGTATGTTTTTATTTTTATTTTTTATTTTAGAGAAGAAGAGGAAATATACAGAATCTATCTGCCTATGATTTAAGGCGCAGAGCAAGAAGAAAAGATTTCTATTATAAAAACAGTCGTGATTTTCACGATATAAAGGTCGATTTATCGATAAAATAAAACCATCCGTGTATTTGCTCTTATCGGTTATAAATTATATAGTAAAGGTAACGACACAAATGCACACCTCGTATCACCAAGTTAATTGAAAATGCATTCATATGTATCTAGGTTACGAGCAGATGTTTAGCACAGAATATAATTTAAAATATTAATAACATCGATTTCGGGTGAATTCAGCAAAATATCTCTGTCGAATACATACTAAGAAGTTTTATAGTCGTTGCAGATATATGTAACCACCAGAAATAGCTTGATTGGATGTTTCACCTGACATACAAATATGAGTCCATCGTGATTTTCGAAAATGTGCTTACGCTCTCTGTTTATAGCAACAATTTCTAGATACATAAGTCTGATGACCGGAAAAAGAAACTGATTCACGATATCATTTTTCGGATTCTAGAAGGTCGACGATATGCATTCTTCAAGTGATAGGAATATTTCATAAAATCTATGGAGTTAATTTAGAGCATATCAAAGCTACCATTTATAGCTCTACTTTTTCAACTTCCAAAACGACTATTGCATCAAGAAATATACGCGACTGATCACATAATGATTTGTACCTGAGATCATCTCGACTCCTCAGTTTTATAATCCTTTAGCGAAATTTTTTATTGGAAACAACGTAGTTTTGCTAATAAACTACACAAAACATAACTTTATTCAGCCTCCTAAACCATGTTGCGATAATTCCTTTCAGTTACAATTTTCCCTCATCGCTTTTAGATTTCTTCTAGAGTTGTCTGTATCATGCTCATTGAATAATTATTACTTCACGATTTTTATTGAAAGGATAATTTTAAATGAAATTAATGATAATCATATCAACTTTATTTAATTGTCGGCAACTGGCAAATACTCCAAACGTGAAAGTCGTTCCAATTTACAACTAATACCTAATACAAAATTTTCTACAATTTGAATATAATAAATAACAAGTAGAAATGGGATATAGAGTTAAAGGTCACTTTCTCTTCAGAGGAAAGAATCTTATCACTGTACTATAGTTGCGTACATAACGTCGGCTATTCGAACATGCATTCAGCTGAGAACGCAGTTATCCTTGTCAATACATTTAGTCCGTTTCTTTCCAGCACTTTCGCCAATTGCAGACAAAATTTTCAATATTCCCACTTCTCGCCATTCATTCGTTTGTGGATCGTATTCCTCGATTGATCTGTGAAAATGTCTATCACAAGATCTGCCAAATCTAAATCGACAGATATTTCGTATACAGATATGCAAAATCTCAGCCCACCCTCCGATTGCATACAATTTCCCGTTAGCAACAATAAGCGAATGTTCATATCTTTTATAATTCATATCAGCGATTCGAGAAATTCGACTGTCATCTGGAGCTGAAGGGTCGAAACACAGACAGGAGTTGAATACATTAATGCTAAATATATAATGATACATTATTTATCATACAAAATTAACGACCAGTATCCTCCAGTTATGTAAATTCTTCTATTTAGTGATACAGCTCCGAAATAATATGGTATTATTAGAATCTCTCCTACTTTAATCCATTCCCGTTCATCGTCTGATAATCGATATATCTTATCATTCAATTTATCAATAACTGAACATGCATAATTACAATAATGAGTATGCTATAATATGACCGTATAAAATTTCATCGCATGTTATTATTTGAACCCCCCTAATTGGAAGAGGAAAAGCAGGTCCTGTTTGCCATGTTCCGTCTATTAAAACCTGAATAAATCATTTCATGGACTTTCATTCGATCTTCTTACATCAACTCGATTAGTGTCTTTCTCTGTTTTAGGATCCCGTCCACCCAAATAATACAATTTGTCTTTGAAGTAAGCGACAGATGCAAATCTACGCCACTCAGGAGGATCTGGGCCTGTAAAATTCTTTGAATCGATCATTCATGGATTTGTTGATAAGACCTCCTGAAATTTTTCCAGTATTCAAGTCATATATTTCAAATGTCTTTCCATAATCGTCAATTGCAAAAATCTGAAACCTAAGAGATTATTCAAAATAACGAACATAAGAATTTACTTTATTCTGTGTAGTTGCTACTTGATATTGCCAATAACAGTTGTGGAATTTTGCAATCTCTTCGACTGAGCAGGTAAATGAATTAAACAAGCATATTCTTCCTTCATATCTACCATTATTATTTCGATAATAAACTAAATTATTACGAATCGTTTCAAAGTCTATTACTTGGGTTTTAACATGATTTCTTACGATAGAATAAAATTTTCCTCTCGAGCGCCATCGGCAGATATCTCTTGATTATTCGCATCATTCGATTGTTAGTCCAGGCCAATTGTTTCAGCTCTTTGGATTCGGGATATTCGCAGATCAACAATATAATTTCGACTGGTAAATTGGCTAACATATTTGTTAGAAGACCTAAACAATCAGCATAGCATTATTTCAAAATGGAAACAGTAAAAGAATATTGATTGAATGCGTTTGAAATTGATCATTGAAGAAATGAGAATGGAACTACTAGATTGATGCTTCGCAATTTTTATCAGACTAAAAATCAATTCCTAAAACTTGAAGATGCATGCTGAAGTAAAACTACCCATTTATTTAATTATAGGTTATAAACGACGCAAATGCACACCTCGTATCACCAAGTTCATTGAAAATGCATTCATATGTATCAGGTTACGAGCAGATGTTTAATACAGAATATATTTTTAAAATGTTATTAACATCAATTTTTGATAAATTCAGCAAAATATCTCTGTCGAATACATACTAAGAAGTTTTATAGTCGTTGCAGATATATGTAACCACCAGAAATAACTTGATTGGATGTTTCACCTGACATACAAATATGAGTCCATCGTGATTTTCGAAAATGTGCTTACGCTCTCTGTTTATAGCAACAATTTCTAGATCCATGAGTCTGGTGACCGGAAAAAGAAGCTGATTCACGATTTCATTTTTAGGATGCTAGAAGGTCGACGATATGCATTCTTCAAGTGATAGGAATATTTCATAAAATCTATGGAGTTAATTTAGAGCATATCAAGGTTACCATTTACAGCTCTACTTTTTCAACTTCCAAAACGACTATTGCATCAAGAAATATACGCGACTGATCACATAATGATTTGTACCTGAAATCATCTCGATTTCTCAGTTTTACAATCTGTCAGTGTAGTCATTCTGAGCGAATATCAGGTTATTCCGTGTAGTTCAAACCTTTTTCATCGAGTCCATAGTAAAACATGTCAAATTTGATCTAAAACAAAAGTGTCTAGGTATTTTAAGGAGAATTGGAAAGACATCGATGAAACGGAAAACGCTAGACTTTTTACAAAAGTCCATCAAAATCAAGGGTTGCTAGAAAGTTCGATTTCCGTTAACGAAATCGGATCTTCCGGCTCTTTTCTAGGGTTCGAAACCGATACAGATATCTTAAAAGTTTTATTTCGCAAAGATTCTTTATTCCGACTCCGATATCGATTCGGGGTTTTGTCACAAGTCCGTTCTGTCAATGATTGATTAAATAATGGCTCTTTTTAACTAACAAGTCTGATAAATGATAGGGAACGAATAGATTAACTTGAAATTAGCATTGTCCAGAGATTCTTCTCGATGCTTGAATGCGAAAGAGCGTGAGAAATGAAGAGAGAAAAACACAAGGTAAAAGCGAATTTCTACAAAATTTGAATTTGAATTTAAACGCAGGATTTTGGAAAAATAGAATGATCATTATCCATCTTCACATCACCACGGGATGGTATGTCACGACAATTCGTCGCAAGCAAGGATATTGACGGGTCGAAAAATTACGACCTTAACCCGACCCGACCCCGACCCGGCCCAACCCGTGATGCAATCAAAAAACTCGACCTCAGCCCGCGGGTTAGGGTCGGGGTCAACATCCCTGCCGGACATTAATTAATGTCCGGATCCCAGTCGAAAAAAATTGAAATGTCCGAGTCCCAATTTTTACGGATTGCGTACATCCCTGATGTGACAAATTAGTTGGTCCGGTGAAGTGTTTATTGTGGGAATGCTATTTCACGTGCTAGAATACTGCCTCGTTATTAACACTGGTTTCTTGTTGCTCGAATAGGATAGTAGCAATCGTAGGTTTTCCAAAAGTAGAGAGTAAAAGTGAGTCTACCCCAAGGGACACGATCCCAGACGGAGAGAAGCCCCGCACCTAGAGATTGCAGAGAAGGAGAAAGAGTGGGGTTGGGCCCCTCCCAATGAAGCCATTGGCGCGGGAGCGTCCTGTTAAGCAAAAAATTAAAGATGCGATAAGCACACCTGATAACTTTGAAATTATTATAAAATTTAGTTCCCGTGGATGATTCGTATCCGGGATATGTTCCTGAGGCTCTTCCGAATCAATGTCAACGTGAACAACAATAACAATAATAACAACAACAACACAAATGTTGTTGTAAATGTTGCCTACAGTGTATTTCCTAAAAACAGTCCTAGAGAGGACGATCGTCAGAAACCCCTTGCGACCTATCCCTTATATATTTTTTCGTTTGACGAAAGTGCTCCCTAGGTCTGCCTAAAAAGAATCTTTTTACTAATCAAATCAATTACCTATTTTTATGAAATATATCTAAAATGCTCCGAATTCATTAAGCTTTATGAAAATAAGTCAATTATTGATGAAATGCTTCTATTTCAGACCACCAACGAAAGTTCAATGGAGACGTCGATTGATGAGAACACCGAGGAATCGGCTCAGGAACAACAGAATGACAAAAAGAAGAAGCCGAAATGCAAGAGGGACAAATGCAAACCGGATGAGCCCAACCAAAAGAGCGACGACGATTCGTACGAAGGGCAAGATCGAGAAGCCAAATCGTATGCACGGTTTGGCACAAGTCTTTTAGCACGTTTTCCTTCTATGCCTATGCCCGCCTTGACAGGCTGTGGTACTGTTAAAATCCCTCCCCCACTTCGGAAAAAAGTGAGCGGAGCAAAATAACCATGTGAAGATTGCCACAATGGCGAGAGGGAGAGAATCAATCGATTGGGTTTCTATTTCTCTTTTCTCGTTACGGTACCCTCACATAGCTATTTTGCCTCCGCCCACTTTTTCCCGAAGTACGCCGTTCTTCCCTATATGTTAATAATTAATAGGCAGCACCGTCAATTATTCTTTCGATTGCAGGTCGAATGGATCCGAAGAGACGGCAAGTAGACAGCAGTCGAGTCGTGAGCAGCAGCTCGATGCGAATGGCGGAGATACCAAAAACAATACCCATCAACAGTGCTCTACCAACATGTACGAAAAGAAACCCCAGATATTTTGCAAAACGTGCAATATCTGGATTTCGATGAAACGGGCGTCGGTGAGTATTTTCTTGTTAGATAGATATTGGCATTTCAAATACTATGTTCACTTTTATCGGTCTCTCAAAACTATTCTGAAAAGTAGAACAAACTAGATACATAAGAAATCATGATGAGTATTGTCTGCAGGCATTTTTTGCTAAGATTTTTGACATGGGCTGTAGCGGAATTCGCCTTTCCGTTTTAGAAGATAACTTTTTTTTATTTCGCAGAAGTCGTTCCTTTCGAAAAATTGCTTGAACATATTACATGCAATTTTTATGTTTAAAAAGGGGTCAATTTTCATCGGGTTACAATACTTAATGTTTGCTAATGTAGCTCAAATAATTAAATACAAATATTTTTCATAATGTCTCCCGTCACTTCGCTCTCCATCTCTTCTGGGCATTCGATTTCTGCCGCTTCACCTGCACCTTCTGTCCAGCAGCCGGACCTCGCAAGGACAACATCGAATCGTTGCCATGCCCAAATCCGAATGGCCATCTCTTCACGGACAACATCGAGGTATTTTAATTTTATCCAATATAGATTTTTTTGCACTGGGAAGTTCTCGCTGGGAGGAAAAATTATATAAAAGGAGGCAAAAAGAAATTGAAAAGCTCTCAGTACATTTGTGGATCTGAGCACTGGTCTTTTTCAAAGAATTGCGTCTTGTTATTCCATATTTTTTGATAAAGCTAAAGGCGAAAAATACTGCTTCCGTATTAGCCGATCTTTCTAGTCATTTTTGCAAAAAAATGAGAAAATTAGCATGTTCTTTTAATTTTCGCGATTGGGTTGAGATGAATCTTTTGATCAGAACGTGACAGAGGAGATGGTGGAACATACGCTGAAAGCGGTGGTCGGGGGCCTGTGGTAAAGGACGCCCGGACGCCCGGGACGCCCACTGTAAAGGACGCCCACTAGAGAAATATTTTATTGGGACGCCCACTGTAAAGGACGCCCACTAAAATTTATATTGTAAAGGACGCCCATTGTAAAGGACGCCCACTAGTGAAATACTCTATTGGGACGCCCACTAAATTTTATACTGTAAAAGACGCCCAGTAGTTATTTGCATAAAAGCCACTGTAAAAGTCGCCCATTTCCCCCAAATGCGTTTAATTTTCGATTTTTACAAATTTTCTTACGAAAGTTCGCCATTGCATCAAACCTTTTTAATATTGTTGAAATGTCTCAAATTTTAATGTAATTCTATTGTATGTGCACACACGGTATCTTTTCACTGACAAGGAGTGCTCACCATAAGAAACGCGAATTACCGAACAAGACCTATATCATTAGAAAGCTTGTTCCAAGGGCAGTGCAACGATGCCAAGCTTTCGTGCTCATAGAGGGTTTTACATTGTAAACGAAGGATGCCAAGTTCCTTAGTATAGACCTGATGTCGCATAGCATTTCTATCGTTGTTTCTTCGTGATTTCACATGGAATTTCGAAATTTCTTGCTGCAGTATGTAGGAATATATCATACAATGATGTAAAAAATAAATTTAAGCAAGTTCCCCCACATTTCAGGTACAGGTGGTCCGTTTCCAGTCTTATAAATGACATTTTCGAATAAAATCTTGTCTAGGCTTATTTCTACAGCACATACACTAATAATTCGTCTACAGGGTTTTCGACACCGTAGACTCCGAATCTGACGGTTAAAATTCGATCCAGCCACTTGTTTCGGAAGCGAAACTTTTCGAGAACGGGAAATAGCTAATTCTCTACAGAAAAAAGTCCGAAGTTAGTATCAAATGACCAGAAAGGTACGAATAATTCGAATCCGAAGAGATCTAATCGATACGATCACCACATCTAATGCGGTGAATTTTTCTATTTTGAGACTCAAACTATAACCCATTTTTGATCTCTAACTTCAAAAATTCACCGCATTCGACGTGGTGATCGTACCGATTAGATCTCTTCAGACTCGAATTTTTCATACTTTTCCCGTCATTTTGATACAAAATTTGAATTTTTGTTGTAAAAAAATAGCAATGTTCCGTTTCCGGAAGGTTCTGGAACATGCAGAACAAGTAGCCGAATAGGATTTTAACACCGTTAGATTCGGATTCTACAGTGTCGAAAATCCCGTGGACGAATTATTAGTGCATGTGCTGTAGAAATAAGCCTAGGCAAGATTTTTTATTCAAAAATGTCATTTATAAGACTGGAAACGGACCACCTGTATCTGAAATGTGACGGGACTTGCTTAAATTTATTTTTTACATCATTGTATGATATATTCCTACATACTACAGCAAAAAATTTCAAAATACTATGTGAAGTAACGAATAAACAACGATAACCGAAAACATTAAATCCGGGGATAGACGAAAGACTAGAGATGATAGCTCACAGATTGAGGCCGAATTGGGGGCTCCTGTATTAGTCACCGTTTGTACTGGTCACCCGAATTTCGGCGACGAGAGATAAGTCACCGAACTGGAAATTTGTACTAATCATCGGATTTCAAAAACTGCATATTTCGACAGAGACACTTGCCATTTCCTTAAATTTTTCGCCCTATTTTTGGATTTGTCGCGACATGGGAAATTGACTAAAAATAAGAAACCGCAAAGCTATTTCAATAACAATGATTATTATGTACCTGTAAGGAAAAAGTGATGGAAATTGAATGATATAGTCATGCATATCTAGTCGACACTATTTCTTGTTAAATTCGACCGAGATAATAGTGCTTTGTATTAGTGGCAAAGGAATATTTTTGGAAATAGGAGTTTTCGACCAGTCTAATTTCGAAAGTTCATGGCAGGGTCAAGGGTTGACTACCAAAATAGCCATCTGCATCTAATCGATCTATTCCAGCGTTTTCTAGATCAATTCACCCATGTTTAGTGGTGATCGATCCATTTTAGGATTAAAAACAGTGAAATTTGCACTATTACCACCAATCAAGTACCGGTGATCGCTTTAAATAGGTAAACAGCCCCTCGATTATGGCATATATTTCACTTGAAGTATCAGTGTTGCTAATAGCAGACCTTAATCACTAGATTTAGATATAAATGTTTCAATTACGGGCGTCATAGCACCAAATAACGAGAAAAATGACGAAATCAATAAAATAGGCTACTTCAAAGACATCGAATTGTTCAAAAAGACCCATCAGCTCCTCGATCATTGCCAGTATCTCATCTGTTTCATCAGTTTTACAAATATCATGGTCTGATTACAAGATCCAGATATGCCTAGTTGAATCATGGAGCACGATCGAACCAAACCGACATATGGCTGCAAAATATGACTTTCACCCCCCACTGAATGACTCAAAAAGTGGTAAATCGATATGCTAATTAGTCTACTTATCTTCTACACTTAATTTCCTTCAATTTCATGTATGGTTTCCCTAGGTACTAAATTTCCACTTGTCTCCAGCAATATCCCCTAGTTAACTATAGGAAGTTCATAGGACCTGACAGAAATAGAGGTTTTTGAGAGACCTGATTACGGAAGTACGTCATAGATCCCCAAATCTCCTGTCAAAATGAACAATTTTGTCATGTCTTACTATTTCTGAAGTCTATAGGCCATTACATCCATCTTTCTAGTCACTGGGCTCACTTATTCACTCAAAATCGAGGTAAATCTTTATTACGTCCCTACAAGTGATCACAGTGTTCCCAAAACTTCTAGTTACAGATCGGGGAATGACTAATTTTCAGCAGGACTATCAAATCTACTAATTCCATATCCTGATTAAGCTCTTTGTAGTCATTTGGGGTGACTCTGAGACTTGAATTGGGTCAATTTTCAACAAAATCGAAACTTTCAAAAATTCAACCATTTCATGAAGAGCTACTATTCCAGAAACTCTCAGTAGCTGATCGGGGAATAACTAATTTTGCTCTCTGATAACATATCTCCAAATAGCATATCTGTTTTGATAGTGCTGAAGTCACTCTGGGTCATTATGTCGACTTTTTCCGATCAAACCGACATATGACTGCGAAATATGGCATTCACCCCCACTGAATGACTCGAAAAACTGCCAAATCGATATTCTAATTAGCCTAATTATCTTCTACACTCAATTTCCTTCAATTTCATGTATGGTATCCCTAGGTACTGAATTTCCACTTGTCTCCAGCAGAATCCCCTAGAATTACTATAGAAATTCATGAGATCTGACAGAAATAGAGGTTTTCGAGATGTCTGATTACAGAAGTATGTCATAGGCCCCCAAATCGCCTGTCAAAATGACCAGCTGGATGTGATACATCTATTTCTGAAGTCTACAGGTCAATACATCCATATCTTGAGTCACTGGGCTCACTTATTCACTCAAAAATTATGAAACGTTCACTATAGGCATATTCGAGCGACCGTAGTGATCCGAAACATATCCGAAAAGGGTCGTTCATAGTCTGTATTTCATCTGCGGTATTAGTTCTCTTAATATCATGGGTTGGGAATCAGATCTGGGTATCATTGCATCAACCACGGGGCGTCAAGATTGGAAAATCCATCAAAATGAGAAAATTCGAAAAACCAACCATTTCAAGAACGCCCAGTCATCCCAAATAGGTCAATTGCCCCTCGACCACGACATACTTTTCATCTGAAGTATCAGTTCTGTTAATATCAAGTCTCGATCACTAGGTCGGAGAATGTTTGTCTCAATTTCTAGAGCGTTTTAGGTTAAAAACGGAAAAATGACAAAATTCAAAGAAAATGCTAATTTCATAGATCAGTGTTTCATAACATACCGCAAACTGATTGAAGCTATTCTAAATTTGATTTACAGTAGCTCTTTTCTTATTATCATGGTTCGACCACCATGTATGGGTGCATTTTAATCACTACGATCACTAAATGGGGCTTAATAATAAAATCTTCAATTTTCCTAGGAATAAATCATATTTTGACCCCATACCCCGACCTGACATATCAGAATCGGGTCGTTGATGCTGGAAATGAATAGAATCAACGTCTAGGGTAAAATATAGGCCAAGTTCGATGGTTCTATATTTGTTATGGATCGGTCGACTCATCATTTTCGTTTAATTTCGGTAAAAATTGTGATTTTTGAGACATTATGTGGCACAATCGCCACTAAACATGAATTAATTGACCTATAAACTTCTAGAATAGTAAGACATGATAGAATAGTTCATTTTGACAGGCGATTTGGGGATCTATGACGTACTTCTGTAATCAGACATCTCTAAAACCTCTATTCCTGTCAGATCTCATGAATTTCTATAGTAATTCTAGGGGATTCTGCTGGAGACAAGTGGAAATTCAGTACCTAGGGATACCATACATGAAATTGAAGGAAATTGAGTGTAGAAGATAATTAGGCTAATTAGAATATCGATTTGGCAGTTTTTCGAGTCATTCAGTGGGGGTGAATGCCATATTTCGCAGTCATATGTCGGTTTGATCGGAAAAAGTCGACATAATGACCCAGAGTGACTTCAGCACTATCAAAACAGATATGCTATTTGGAGATATGTTATCAGAGAGCAAAATTAGTTATTCCCCGATCAGCTACTGAGAGTTTCTGGAATAGTAGCTCTTCATGAAATGGTTGAATTTTTGAAAGTTTCGATTTTGTTGAAAATTGACCCAATTCAAGTCTCAGAGTCACCCCAAATGACTACAAAGAGCTTAATCAGGATATGGAATTAGTAGATTTGATAGTCCTGCTGAAAATTAGTCATTCCCCGATCTGTAACTAGAAGTTTTGGGAACACTGTGATCACTTGTAGGGACGTAATAAAGATTTACCTCGATTTTGAGTGAATAAGTGAGCCCAGTGACTAGAAAGATGGATGTAATGGCCTATAGACTTCAGAAATAGTAAGACATGACAAAATTGTTCATTTTGACAGGAGATTTGGGGATCTATGACGTACTTCCGTAATCAGGTCTCTCAAAAACCTCTATTTCTGTCAGATCCCATGAACTTCCTATAGTTAACTAGGGGATATTGCTGGAGACAAGTGGAAATTTAGTACCTAGGGATACCATACATGAAATTGAAGGAAATTAAATGTAGAAGATAAGTAGACTAATTAGAATATCGATTTGGCAGCTTTTGAGGTCATTCGGTATGCTATTGACCTTTTTAAAATCGCGGGGCTACTTTTACAAATTGCCTTTTCTGATAGGTTAGGCTTGAAAAATCACTAGTGCTGGGATTCAAGTAAAATTACACCCTCTTGTAATTGTAAAATTTTACAACTCTCTTGTAAATGCTTTTACAAGGGAATGTATTGTACTTGAATCCTAATCCAGAAATCACACGAGCTTTAGTATTTGATTTGTAGATCCAGCAAAATTATTTGCCATGTAATTAGCGCATTTTAGAGAAAACGTGAGATTTTAAGAGTAGAGCGATATAGAGATTTTAGGATTTATGAAAAACAAAGCTGGAAAATCAAAAGAAACCTAAAAGCGTAAAGAACTGAAGCGATCAAGAGATTGTGGAAGTAAAAAAAATCAATCTTATAGGATTGCTTCTACAAGTTTGCGAAAATTTTGTGCTGTAACCTAATCACCCAACAATTTGGAATTTATTAGGCTGTTAAAAGTCTTGCACCAAAAATTTAATAAATCTCGAATTTTCTAGAAATGAGTCGAATGCCCTAGTAAGTGTGAGGACCTTGTAGATGTTCCCGAAACTCACCACATGGGTATATAGGGGCCGCGCGCAGGGCTTTGATAAATTGCCGACCATGATCAGTGAGCCTCGACTTCGAACAATCATCTATTACGAGTGACTCCAAAACAGCGCGAGCAGAGATATCGCTGATATCAACAACGCATTCGATAAGAGCATCGCTCTGTCAGACTACCATTTGTTCCATCCTTTAAAACTCCACCTGCAAGGGGAAAAATCGACAAATACGACGACCTCAAAACAGCAGTCGACAACTTCGCGTCACAGTCTCCCGAATTCGGGGCGAAGGGCATCAGTGATCTGCTCAATAAATAGGCGAGAGTTACTGATCCCAATGGTGAATATATTGTTGATTCTTGATGGTTTTAAGTAAAGCTATGAATTAATGAAAGTTTACTTATTTTTGGTGCAAGACTTTCTTAGCAACCTAGTGAATATGAAAGATTGAAGATGGAAAGATAGGAAGGAGCATTGACCACTTTCTTTCAAATGTTAGAATGATAGAGACAATAGGAGAGTAGGAGAGAGAGAGAGAGTAAGCGAATGGAATAGAAACACAATATCTGAATAAAATCACTGATGAATAACATCGTCGAAATATTTTAACGAAAAAACTGTTTTGATATTTTTTAAACCTGTGCGTCTTTTTCATTTCTGAGCAAAAAATTTAGTGGGTGTCCTCTACAGTGGGCGTCCTTTACAATGGGCGTCCTCTACAATATAAAATTTAGTGGGCGTCCTTTACAGTGGGCGTCCCAATAGAGTATTTCACTAGTGGGCGTCCTTTACAATGGGCGTCCTTTACAATGTAAAATTTAGTGGGCGTCCTTTACAGTGGGCGTCCTGGGCGTCCGGGCGTCCTTTACCACAGGCCGTGGTCGGGCACGTGGACGAGTGGGCTCTTGGATTGTGGCCTCGCAAAATTTCCCATCAAATCAAGACACAGCGTCACCTTTGATCTATGTGCCTTTATTTCACGCTTGGTCCAATGCTCCCGCTATGCTTCAATCTGCCCATTTCACTAACTGAAGTCCATCCACTCTGCCTCCCAAAGAACCGCATAAAAGCCCACCCCAAGTACTCAAACACATTTCTTTGGCCATGATGATCACACGACAATAAACATGCATTATGAAACTTTCTTTGATTGTTCTTAGTATAAAACAATTTTTAGGGGGACTTTTCATTGGATTTTTCAACAAAAAAGATCAAATCAACAAATTGAAAAGTTTGCGTTGAAACACGCGATTTTTAGAATGGGTGTTGTAAAGAATGATATTTGAAATTTGACGTTATTGATTGGACATCGAACTTGGAATTCGCTGTTTTACTATTTCAAGAAATAAGCATTTAAAAGTGCCGTTGGCAGCTTCTCAATAGCTCTAGAACGGGAAAATTTTGACTTTTCTCTCGAACTTCTCCGTTATGCAAGAACTTTCAATACACTCTCCTACGCGCATTTCAGTGTACTTGCAAAACCGTCTGATGTACGCAGCGAATTATTTCCTCCCTACAAAAAATTATGCAAATTTGTATAATGACGATAAGAATATTTTTCGATTTCAAAATCGGTCTGTGCTTTTCGTGTTTTTTGGGTATCACATGATAACTAACTCGGATCATCGTGTTGTTCTAACTACAAACGAAAGAGACGCATAGTTGTCTACGAGGCAACTGGAATGCTCACTAATATTTAAATCACTCGTCATATTTATTTTGATTACTTTGTAAAGCCAGTACAATGTTGCTGCAATTATTGAAGTATTGATTTTATGAACCAATAACGATCAGATATACCACTTTCTGAGTCTGGTATAAAAATATAATTTATCACCAATTTCTAAAACTGCTATTCCTCATCATAGAATAAGTGCTTATGAAGATTGATCTGATATATTTCAAAATTAATTGAATAGAAAATAGAATTTTAATATACATTGAATTTAATCTTAATATGTCACCATTATAAAGAAGTTTTATCCTTAATAAAGTTTTATGCATCATGCTCATTCATTGAAGTTTCGGGAGTCTTTAGGAATCTTTGGGAGTCTTCGGAAGTCTTCGGGAGTCATTGGGAGTCTTCGGGAGTCATTGGGAGTCTTCGGGAGTCATTGGGAGTCTTCGGGAGTCATTGGGAGTCTTCGGGAGTCATTGGGAGTCTTCGGGAGTCATTGGGAGTCTTCGGGAGTCATTGGGAGTCTTCGGGAGTCATTGGGAGTCTTTCAGAAGTCATTAGGAGTCTTCGGGAGTCATTGGGAGTCAATTTTCATTTATTGTATAATATTTTATCTACTCCGAAGTTCTAAATTTTATTCGAAGTGGAAATATTTCATTTATTAGGCTGAAATAAAAACATTGAGCTACATGTTCCAATTAGCGAAGATATAATTGGGATTCAAGTCAGCTAATTCTAAACTTTTTATTTGAATTGAATGCTGTTTCGTTGACTTAGTTTCTTGTGTGATAAAGTCCAAGGTTGATGGTAGATTCAAAGGAGAAAGAAGATGATGAAATTGCTTACTTTAAGCACGCTTTTGTACCTAGAAAGGGATGTGCTGTTCGAGCAAAATATTTTCGAATCCTGATTTTTCAGGATTTATTGGTCTGGAATGAAACTTGAAAATTTCCATCTTTTGGGACCGAAATTTAAGAGTGAATGTCAGTAAGGACCAAAGTCGGTGTTTCCAGGGGTCCGTCGATTTGACTGATTTTCACATATATTGTTCAGTTTTTCGCGCTTATCATCATGGTGTGGTTTATTTTTCATAAAATTATCGTATGCAGGATTACGGTAGCTTGAAGTTTTGAGAAATCCGACCTCGGGAAAAAATTCGTAACTTTCTTATTTCTGAACCAAATTGAGTGATTATTTTTTTATTTTGTAGATCTTGAGTAGGAGAATAAAGTAAAAATGAAAAGAAAGTTTTTAGCAATTAATTTTGGTGGGAAAAGATTACCCGAAGTTACTCTTATATACCCGTACTGGGCTTACGCGTAAATAACGTCGGAAAAAATTCGCCCTTCTAGTATGTTGTGTAGAATGACATGGTGAACAACTTTCGTTCCAAGACTTACCTCGGATTCATTACCGTTTGAGTTCCAGAATTTTTTGAAGTTCAATGACTAATTAATGCAAAGTGTTGTTTGACAGTAAATTTCAAAAATTCATAGCTTCCTGTGTGCACATTCTAGAATAAGTTCTGGAACAAAAGTTGATCAACTCGAAGAGCTCTACAAGATTTTATGGAAAACTCCGACGTTAACTTACATTACACTTGTAAATACAGTACGGGTATATAAGAGTAACTTCGGGTAATCTTTTCCCACCAAAATTAATTGCTAAAAACTTTCTTTTCATTTTTACTTTATTCTCCTACTCAAGATCTACAAAATAAAAAAATAATCACTCAATTTGGTTCAGAAATAAGAAAGCTATGAATTTTTTCCCGAGGTCGGATCTGTCAAAACTTCAAGCTACCGTAATCCTGCATACGATCATTTTTATGAAAAACGGATAGAACCACGAGAATCAGCGTGAAAAACTGAACAAAGTATGTGAGAATCAGCCAAATCGACGGACCCCTGGAAACACCCCCTTTGCTAAGACTTTGGTTTTTCCTGACATTCACTCTTAATATTGATATTTTCAATTTTAAATAGTCCACTATCACTGACTATTTGCTGTGGCCTCTTGATTTTACGAAAGACTAAAATAAAATTATCATTAATTAATTGTCTAATATAAAAATTACATGTTTTAAGTAAATCATATACTGCCGCTCGATACGATTCATTGAGTAGAAGTAATAGCACACACCCACTCGAACCGTGAACACTTATGAGAAACATGTTGAAATTATTAAAATCTATATATTCAAGTTAAATTATATATATATAATATAGGAGGCGGTCTAGTGCAGTGCTTGTGTGTCACTGTCTAGAGCATGGTCTCAAGTTCGTTCCCACTTCAACCCAAACCAAGGGGTTCAAGAAATGTTAGTAGTGGATAAAACCACGGAAAATTATCCTAAAATCCCTCGGGACGGGCCACTAGTTCTGTGTGGCTAGGATAGGCCGTTTGTCTCATTACGGGCTGAGGGTAACCGATCCCATCTAGTGGGAACAAGACTAGGAATTTTTTTTTTATTTGAACAACTTTAATGAGAGAAAGATTTTATAATAATTAGTGCAATCATATGTTGGCAACAACGCATTGTCAACTTCGTTTATTTGTTGCATTATCAAAACATACAGATTAGTTTATTGATCCAGAATTTATGCACTTATTGACCGTTTTCCGCACATTTTTAATTTGGATTTGAAAGAGCTTTGCTAAACGTCGCTACGTGCGAATCCGAAATATTGTTGATAATCTTGAACCCAAATAATTTGCCAAATTTTTCCATCAACGTCTAAAATTTTGCATACAATTTTTATAAACTACTTTTTTACCCTTCTAAAATCCTTGACGAAGTATAAAATAGCTAGAGAATCCGCCAGTGGGAAATACATCACTGCACTCATCCCTACTTTGTTGGTGAACCTGAAAATTTCAATTAATAACATCCTTCAATCAAAATGATCAAAACGAACCAATCGAGTGAAATCTGAAATACAGGGCTTACAAAAACAATCCAGCATGGAATATATGAGAAGAATAATGGTATGAATGCCTAAAAGTCCGTTAAGATTATTTACTGTCAAGTGCTCAAAATAAGTAATCTCTGTGCTTTTTGTTTTTAATCAGTTTCTATGTACAATTTCATTTGCCCATATATCCAAAGATAGTTGAATTATTCGACCTGAACCAAAAGGGCGGTAAATAGTTCGCGTTGAAACGCCCGTGTTTGTTCGCTAAGCAAATTGCTGAATTTGTTGAGACTTTTGTGAACTTTATAGCCGCAAAATAGAATAGTATTTAGTGTGGACATCTGCAAAACGTTGTTCGATTAGAATAACGCAATTTTGTTTGAGAAACGAAATGAATGATCGTACAAAACACTCGCCTGTATGATAACTTGATTTATCGCACCGAAGCTTTCACGCCAATTAATGTCGTACGAGCCATCTTCCCTAATCGTCTAAGGTTCGAAATTATTTAGCTTCAAAAATTGAAATGAAAAATTTACATAATACAATGGTCCAATAAACCCCAAATCTCTCGATGAAATATTGAATAACTTTTGTAACCCATCATCAGTTACGTCGTAAGTCTAAATATAGATCTTTTTAGCAAATATTCGTAAAAGTTAACCTCTTCAGTTGGGTACATTGTAAACCACATGGATAGACCATAATCAAGTCCCAATACAGTTACTGCTATGAACCAAATAATTGCATATTTTCTCGTAAATAGAAACATGAATCTGGCGCTAAATTGTGAGGATCAATTTCTACAATTATTGCACCTTTTGAATAATTTATGAAGATTTTATGGAATTGTCAAAATCCCTGATAAAACCTACTGGCATATCGAAATATAGCGATAGACGAAATGCACTGCCAAAATCGTGAATGAAATCGAGAAGAACGTGCAAAATAGTACGGCTCCAAAAGTGCCCCATGGAGCTGGGTAAGCAAATGGGCCGCCTGTGGTTAGCACGAGAAATACAGCATCCACGGAATAGATAGCCTGTTTTTTTTTTTTTTTATAAAATTCTTGACTCAATTATTTGAGCGGAGTATTAAAGCACAAATTATTGTCTCGAACTAATAATTTTTTTTATATAATAATACATTACCCGCGTATGAAAGTGTTCTTCAAAAGTCGCAACTGTATAAACTTTCCACAAATTCACATTACAGTTAGAGTTTACGTATCATAAGAAACACAAAAAGGAATATATTCTAGCGTTCAATTTTGCGATAATTATTGTATTTAATTTTGTTATTTGAAAAAACGGAAGAAAACGAACCGGTTTTACCATCGCATCGACAAGCGAATAGCTGGCATCGAAAACAACAAATGCCAGCAAAATGTATTTGTAGCCGCCAATTTTCTGATAAGGTTTGCACAGAATCACGTAGATGAGTGCACTATTGATGATGATCGACACGCAGCAAACAATGTACGTTTGATAGTAATGAATTGGGTTGACAAATAAATCATAGTGCTTCGAGTTATTCAGCATCGTTGATGAATGAGCGACGTCACTTGCCTGAAATTCTACAGAATTGCTGCATAAATGTTTTCAGAGGGCGTGGTTTATAGTTGATTATTTTTCAGAAAAGAATTACTAATTGTAAACTGCAAGATAATTGACCAATTCGATTACTATCATAGTCGCTATGATAAACGAGATTATCAGGGATTATTTAATGAAGATTTCCATTACAATTAATTTCAGAACTTTCGGAAAATCTAGGCACCATATTATAGTCCATAGAAGTTAAAGATCTAGCTATGTGATCATTGGGAGAAAAACAGTGTAAATCATGAAGAGAGAAATTATGAAGAAAATCGAATTTCAACATTCTGCATTAACTATTTATAGGAAATTACTTTCAAGTCATTGTCTATGATATGTTTAATGACATTTATAATATCTTTACGTTAACTAATCGGGCGTGTAGCGTTACTCACAAAAGTAAATTTCATTTATTTATAGCAAATATTTTGCGAATTTCAGTTTTTAATAGCGTTTATTAAAAAAAAACTTTCTTACGAAAATTCGCCATTGCATCAAACCTGTTTTAATATTGTTGAAATTTAAATGTAATTCTATTGTATGTGCACACACGGTATCTTTTTACTGAACAAATTATTTCGAAACAAATATAAGCCACACAGAATAATAATTTTTGAAGAAGACATGATTAGATCAGTAAAGAAAGAAGTTGAAAATATTAAAGCCAGTAAGGATGAGAAAAGACGAGTAGTTTTGAAAACTTTGCAATATTTTACCAGAAGTAAAACGAAATAAAAATGATCTGGAATGTCTTTGTAATCATCGATGATATGAAATGTTGCTCACGACCAAATAAAGATAATGATGACTACAAAAGCACTATGACAGCACGGGAACCGCAGCTCATTTGTTTCTGTCCGGTTGCTTTCTCGGGTAGCATCGGTTGCACTATTTTTATCCATGCGGATTGACTTGAGCCATAGTCCTTGGATTTGCAGATTTATTTCATCTCTGGTAGTGGGACAAAAAATAACCGAGCAGCCGTGTTCTGCTCTGTCCGATCAAAAGAAGAAGTGTTAGGCACGGTAGAGGATGATATCATCCCTCTGTCCGGGGATTACAGAGAAAGAGAGAACAAAAAACAGACCAGATGTGTAATATGGAAAAGACGCTGAGTCAGACAAATTACGAAGTTTTCTGATCAGCGAATAGATGCAAGTTATCGACACCAAAAATTCAAAAATCAAAGAAAATTCAGTGCGATAAGCACATCATGAGAACCATATTCCGCTGTTATTTTTGTTCAGAAAGATGCATTCTGGGGTGACTAAGACTTTTAGTGAGAGAAAATCAAATAAAAATTGATTTTGAACGAAAGAATCGACAGTTTTTGGATCTCAAAATGAACACATTTTCGCAATACAAAACCCTGCGGCGGTGCGCGGATGTGAATATTTCGGCCTTATTTTGGCACAAATCAGTTTCATGGGATTTATCGTCGATCTCGATTGAACCTTTTATGCCTTCGAAGTCTGAACATGACTCGCTTTCTATTTTGGAGGCCCCCTACTACCACTTTTTGAATACTGTCACGCTTTTGCAAGGGGGCGAAGTTTGCACTTTCTACCTGTTCGGTGTCACTTTTTTAGAAAGATAAGTAAAACTTGTAGCTTTTCATTATTTTTTACAATATTTTTTGACTGAAAAAGAGCCAATCTAGATTATACACGACCCACTATATTCGAACATTACAAAACTCTCCTTCTTTCTTGCAAATAATATTTCATCTGAATAATACACAAGTTTTTTTGAAAAATTTTCCCACTCATCGAAGATCTATTTAAATATTTCTTCCACTTTAAATTTAGGATCTAACAATAATGAGGATTATTTCGTTTTTTTCAGAAATGTATGATTCCCGCAAGTCATGTGATTGAAATGAATCAAACGAACGAATATTTGAATTAGCTGGACAATAATCTTTAATTTCGAATGCCATCTCGCATTCAAATGCAACAAGCTCAGGAAGAAGAGAATAAGAAGTTTTCATTTTAATAAATATCTAAAAGAATATTTATTTCAGTTACAATTATCTCTCGTTACTTTTGGATGCATTCGAGAGTTGTCTGTATCATGCTCATTGAACAATTATTACTCCACAATTTTTATTAAAAATAATAATCTAAGATGAAATTAATGATAATCATATCACAAACTTTATTTATTGCTACGACTGGCAAATACTCTAAACATAAAAGTCGTTAAAAGTTACAACTAATACCTAATACAAAGTTTTCTCAAATTTGAATATAATAAATAACAAGTAGAAATGGGATATCGAGTTAGAGGTTCCTTCTCTCCAGAAGGAAGAATCTTATCACTGTACTATAGTTGCGTACATAACGTCGGCTATTCGAACATGTATTCAGCTGAGAAGACAGCAATCCTTGTTAGTCGCAGGCAAGTTTCTCAATTTTCCCACTTCTCGCCATTTATTCGCTTGTGGATCATATTCCTCGATTGAATTACAAAAACGTAGACATGGGAATCCTTGAAATCTAAGTTAACAAATATTTCGTATAAGATATGAAAAATCTCAGCTCACCCTCCGATTGCATACAATTTCCCGTTAGCAACAATAAGCGAATGTTCATATCTTTTATAATTCATATCAGCGATTCGAGAAATTCGACTGTCATCTGGAGCTGAAGGGTCGAAACACAGACAGGAGTTGAATACATTAATGCTAAATATATAATGATACATTATTTATCATACAAAATTAACGACAATTGTCCTCCAGTTATGTAAATTCTTCCATTTAGTGATGCAACTCCGAAAAAAACTCGTTTTTCTGGAATCTCTCCAATTTCAATCCATTTCCGTTCATCGTCTGATAATCGATATATCTTTCTACTTTCATATCCATCAATAACTGAATATCCATGATTATAATAATGAAAATGCTATAATGTGACCGTATAAAATTCCATCGCATGCTATTCCTTGAACCCATTTAATTGGAAGAGGAAAAGCAAGTCCTGTTTGCCATGTTCCGTCTATTAAAACCTGAATAAATTATTTCATGGACTTTCATTCGATCTTCTTACATCAACTTGATTCGTATCTTTCCCTGTTTTAGGATCCTCTCCGCCCAAATAATATAAGTTGTCTTTGAAATAGACTACAGATACGTCTTCACGCCATTCAGGAGGATCTGGTCCTGTAAAATTCTTTGAATCGATCATTCATGGATTTGTTGATAAGACCTCCTGAAATTTTTCCAGTATTCAAGTCATATATTACAAGTGATTTATTCCATCTATCAATTCCAAGGATCTAAAATTTGAAAAATGATTCAAAATAACGAACATAAGA
This sequence comes from Diploscapter coronatus, assembly GCA_964036155.1. Classification (NCBI taxonomy): domain Eukaryota; kingdom Metazoa; phylum Nematoda; class Chromadorea; order Rhabditida; family Rhabditidae; genus Diploscapter; species Diploscapter coronatus. The sequence continues at coordinate 82,030,362 of OZ038422.1, read as the reverse complement.
ATTTACTTTATTCTGTATCGCTGCTACTTGAGATGACAGATACCTATTGTCGAATTTTACAATCTCTTCGACTGAACAGGTAGATGAGTTGAACAAGCATATTCTTCCTTCGTATGTACCAGTATTATTTTGATAAAGCACTAAATTATTATGAATCGTTTCAAAGCCTCTTACTTAGCTTTCAGCATAATTTCTTACGATATAATAACATTCTCCTCTCGAGCGCTATCGGCAGATGTTCCTTGATTATTTGCATCATCTGTTTATTAGTCCAGGCCAATTGTCCCAGATCTTTGGATTCGGGATATTGGCAGATCAGCAATATAACTTCGACTGGTAAATTGGTCAACATCGTTGTTAAGAGACCTAAACAATCAGCATAGTATTATTTCAAAATGGAAATAGTAAAAGAGCATTGATTGAATGAGAAAGTTTGCAATTAACTAGTTTCAAATGGGTCATTGGAGAACAGAGAATGAAACTACTAAATTGATGCTTCGAAATTTTATCAAACTAAAAATCAATTCCTAAAACTTGAAGATGCATGCTGAAGTAAAACTACCCATTTATTTAATTATAGGTTATAAACGACGCAAATGCACACCTCGTATCACCAAGTTAATTGAACATGCATTTATATGTATCTAGGTTACGAGCAGATATTTAACACAGAATATAATTAAAATATTAATGACATCGACTTTGGATAGTCCTACGGAGGACGATCGTCAGAATCCTTTGCGACCCACCCCCATAAATTTTTTTCGTCTGACTAAAGTTTTCCCTAGATCTGGACAAATTGAAAGAACTCACGAAATATTGAACAAATTATTTGAAGACTTTCGATAATTTGATAACTAATTTGGACAATCAAAATCGCATTGTTTACCAGTTGTTCTACTTGAAACCTCTCATATCTAAGTTTTCAGGTGTGTGCGTGTGTGTGATTGTGTGGCGGGAAGTGATGTTCGTCTACCTCCTCGTGGTGCTTCCTGGATATCCTGCAAGGGATAACTGAACGACGAACAACAATTCATCTATGAAAATCTCAATATTTTCTAATTTGCCTTTGAAATAAACAATAAATCATCTGTTTAATCAACAAATGAGTAATTCAACAATTAAAGAAACAAATTTTCATAGCCATGCATGCTCTAACATTTTCATCATAAATTTTGCATAAATCTCTTAGAAAACATTACTCTAAAGATTAGTCGATATTTTGGCATCAATTCAAATGCTTGTTCATTCAGGCAATTTGTATTGTACACAACTTATCTGGGTTGTACATAATCCTCTATATTCGAGCATTATAAGACCATTTCTTCCTTGCAAGTAACATTTCATCTGAATAATACACAAGTCTTCTTGGAAGTTTTTCCACTCATCGAAGATCTATTTGGATGTTTATCCCATTTTAACAAATTTTCTTCGTCACTTTTGTGCATTCGAGAGTTGTCTGTATCATGTTCGTTGGAATTAAATTATTATCATTTCACATTTTATTGAAAGGATAATTTTAGATGAAATTAATGATAATCATATCACAAACTTTACTCTATTGTTACGACTGGCAAATATATCAAATGTTAAAACTTATTCCAATTTACAACTAATACTTAATACAAAGTTTTCTACAATTTGTACATAATAAATAACAAGCAGAGATGGGGTATCGAATGAATGGTTCTTTCTCTTCAGAGAAGAGCCTTATCACTGTACTATAGTCGTGTACACAAATTCGGTTGTTCGAATATGCATTCAGCTGAGAACGCAGTTATCCTTGCCAATACATTTAGTCCGTTTCTTCCCACCATTTTCGTTAGCCGCAGACAAGTTTATCAATTTTCCCACTTCTCGCCATACATTCGTTTGTGGATCGTACTCCTCGATTGAATCACAAAAAAATTTATATTTCAATTGTTGAAATCTAAGTTGACAAATATTTGGTATAAAGATATGCCAAATCTCAGCTCACCCTCCGATTGCATGCAACTTCCCGTTAGCGACAATGAGTGAATGAAAATATCTCCCATAATTCATATCAGCGATTCGAGAAATTTGACTGTCAGTTGGAGCTGAAGGGTCGAAACACAGACAGGATTTTAATATATAATCATCACTAAATATATAATAATACATTATTTATCATATAAAGTTAATGACCCATTTCCTCCAGTTATGTAAATTCTTCCATTTAGTGATGCAACTTCGAAAAAAACTCGTTTTTCTGGAATCTCTCCTACTTCAATCCATTCCCGTTCATCGTCTGATAATCGATATATCTTTTTACTACCAAGTCCATCAATAACTGAATTCCCATAATTACAATAATGAATATGCTATAATGTGACCGTATAAAATTCCATCGCATATTATTGCTTGAGCACATCTAATTGGAAGAGGAAAATCAGGTCCTATTTGCCATTTTCCGTCTATTAAAACCTGAATAAATTATCTCATGGACTTTCATTCGGTCTTCTTACATCAACTTGATTTATATCTTGCTCCATTATACGACTGTATCCACCCAAATAATACAATTTGCCTTTGAAATAAGCCACAGATGCATATTTACGCCATCCAAGAGGATTTGGACCTGTAAAATTCTTTGAATTGATCGTTCATGGATTTGTTGAACAGACCTTTTGAAATTTTTCGAGTATCCAAGTCATATATTTCAAATGACTCATAAAATGAGCTAATTCCAAAAATCTGAAGTCTAAGAAATTATTCAAAATAGCGAGCATAAGAATTCACTTTGTTCTGTGTAGTTACTATTTGAAATGAGCAGTAACAGTTGTGGAATTTTGCAATCTCTTCGACTGAGCAGGTAGATGAGTTGAACAAGCATATTCTTCCTTCATATTTATTATTATTTCGATAGCAAACTAAATTATTATGAATCGTTTCGAAGTCTCTTACTTAGCTTTCAACATAATTTCTTACGATATAATAACATTCTCCTCTCGAGCACTATCGGAAGATGTTTCTTGATTATTTCCATCATTTGCTTGTTAGTCCGGGCCAATTGTTCCAGCTCTTTCAATTCGGGATATTCGCAGATCAGCAATATAACTTCGACTGGTAAATTGGCTAACATCTTTGTTAGAAGACCTAAACAATCAGCATAGCATTATTTCAAAATGGAAACAGTAAAAGAGCATTGATTGAATGAGAAAGTTTGCAATTAACTAGTTTCAAATGGGTCATTGGAGAACGGAGAATGAAACTACTAAATTGATGCTTCGAAATTTTATCAAACTAAAAATCAATTCCTAAAACTTGAAGATGCATGCTGAAGTAAAACTACCCATTTATTTAATTATAGGTTATAAACGACGCAAATGCACACCTCGTATCACCAAGTTCATTGAACATGCATTTATATGTATCCAAGTTACGAGCAGATTTTTAGCACAGACATACTTTTTAAATATTCATAACACCGATTTTGGATGAATTCGGTAAAATTAATTGTCAAATGCATACTAAGAAGATCATTTCATGATCGTTGAAGATGTATGTAGCTGTCACAAATAACTTGATTGGATATTTCACCTGACATACAAATATGAGTTCATCATGATTTTCGAAGACACGTTTGCACTCTATTTATAGCAACAATTTCTAGATCCATGAGTCTGGTGACCGGAAAAAGAAGCTGATTCACGATTTCATTTTTAGGATTTTAAAAGGTCGACGATATGCATTCTTCAAGTGATAGGAATATTTCATAAAATCTATGGAGTTAATTTAGAGCATATCAAGGTTACCATTTACAGCTCTACTTTTTCAACTTCCAAAATGACTATTGCATCGAGAAATATACGCGACTGATCGGGACATCCCCGATCTCGAACTGCCCGATTCAGAATTATTTTGTTAGCGCACACATTCATTCCTATTCACAAGAAGGTCTGAATCGGGGATATCCCGAGAAGATAGATATTGCATACTCTCTGCAACTCACTTTCGCATGAGCCCCGCCTTTCGTTCCTCTCGCTCTTTCCTTTTCCCTATCTTTATCATATATTTTCTCACTTCAAAAAGAAGAAAACCGATTTTTTTTGCTTGTTTCATTTCTTTTCACTTACTGTGCACAGCACTCTTCCATGCTCCCGTTTTGCTTTGCACTCCCGGCCCCGCCCACTTGCATTTGCTGAAGTCGTTTTTCGATTTATTTTTATTTTTTTCTTTTCCTCGTCAAAATTGTGACAATTATCGATTGGTGTGTAATTCGTAGTGATGTACAACGGTGGGACGTCCGGCTATGACAGTCTGGTGGAGATGGGAGTGAACACGGCCATGGCCTCGGTCCGGTCCATGACCACAGAGCAGCTGTCCGCTCTGCTCGACTCCGAGGACCAACTCGATGCTCTCGTCGCTTCCCTGTCTCAGGCAAGTTAATTGAGTAATTGTCTTGGCTTAATTAGGGCAATTAACTAGTGAGCGAATAGCAATGACCAAGCAATAAATAGTTTAGGAATGTTGAAATCATAGATGAATCACGAAATTTCCTGTTTGATAAATTACGATTTTATAACTAAACAAACGAGTTAATTGCCGATTTAATTAGGCCAATTACCTAGTAACTAGAATGATAAAATTTATTTCAAAGAAATACCCCCCAAAATCGAAATTCCAGGTGCGTTCTCTGCCAACCGATCGCGAAGCAGCCTTGGCGCAAAACAAGTCTCTGGCCGAGTGGAACCTAGCGCAGAAACCGAGGATTGAGAATGCACGGGCACAGGTTGGAGAGTTTTGCTATTATTTCAATTCTTAACATTTGAAATAAAAAAGCAGTTCGATTTCAATTGATCTTATTAGTATTTGGTAGGTTCGAATAAAAAACTCACAATTTTCCCATTTTCAATTCCTTTTAATTTTGAACGAATCTAATTTTCTGAAGAAATATGTTATGGAGCATTATTTCAGGTACTGAGTCTGTACGAGCAGGCCCAGCTGCTGCAGAAGCAGGTGAACGAGTTGAAAACGAAATTCGACGCGACTTCGTCCGATCGATCGCTCGACACGACGGCCTCTCTACTGCAGGTCGCTGCGCAGGAGGCCGATGACGATGCTGAGGTGGGCATTTGATGGCTAGTTGGGAACATCAAGTCTTCAAGTCATGCCAAATAATTTGAAAAATAGCTTTTCTTCTCTACCGTCCATCATCACCCTAGTTCGCATAGTCTGGGGGATTGTGGTTTCCAAATAGCCGCATTTGGTAGCGTATAATGAAAATCGAATTTTACATTTTGCTCTAATTTCCTTCTGATTCCGACTTATCTGTCACGATTCTGACTCTTTGTTGTTTAGATAATATCAGTTTTGTAATTTGTTACTTTCGATAGATAGTTATAACAGAAGAAATAGCTTATTAATGCTCTAAATGGAGGTTTCAAATTCGAGAGTCTTCCTGTCATCATTCGCATATTTGAACGTTTTCAGGCCGTGGCTCGCAAATTTGAATCCGGCGACGAACCCGTCGATTTGTTCATGAAAAGCTTCAAGGAGAAGAAGATTTTGGCGCATTTAAGGTAATTTTTTCATTTTTTATGAAGAATAATTTTTTCATCTTCAGAAAAATTAAATCCGATCGGTTGATTCAACTGATGCGAGAGCAGGTGCCTTCTCAGGTATGGTAAAGTTTAGAATTTCGAACAATCAACTTGTCAAGTAGAGGAGCAAATTAGCGACACATTTATTAGCTTATCTTTGTTTCACAGAAAATATCTCCGTTGTCTAGCAGCATTTCGTTTTCGAAATGATCAAATTTCGAATAATTATTATTATGAAATTACGATTACTTGATGAAAATGAAAAATGACTCATTTTTACACGCGCAAAAGTAAATGAGTCTGTATTACAAACATACACATCGTCTTACGGACTTCTTAACAGAAATATTAGGAAAAAGAAAGAACGTGCGAGTCAATGAACAAGTTTGATATGCATACTTCTTTATTTTTCGCACATAGAAGATGCGTCATTTTCATAAAGTAACCGGACATTTACAATATCGGATTTGCAGAGCAACCGCAATTCCTCAGCAACCGTCACTCCTTATCCTTCGTACGCCACGGGTCCCTCTCCAGCCGTCGCCAGACACAATTTGTTCTAAATCACAAAATTATACGGTAATCTACAAGAATACATGAACAGAACATGATTTATACTACTGAATCATAAATTTCTGAAGTCAGAGAATCGAGATTTTCTTATAAAATTCGTTATCCTCTATCATTTCTCGTCGTCGGTGTGAATATTTTCTCCTAATTTTTTAAATCAAACTTTGTTCATGTATTCTTTGCGTAGACTTTTCCAATTGATTCTTTGAAAAATTCCAGTACATTATCCTTTTGGTGTTCATTATTTTACAAATTTTAAGCTCTAGCCACGTGTTGTGATAACTTTAACTTGGAAAAGTTTTTGTTCGTTTAAAGATGAACTGAAATTCACTCTATTTTATTTTGTATCTCCTAAAAAGAAAATTCACAAGTGATCAAAGACTTGGCCCATCCCATATAAGCTTTCATTGTACAGAGATCTACAAATTCGCTTTGTATTTCATCGAGTTTTGTGACTCGAAAAAGGGATCAAATTTTCTTTATGAAAAGAATAAATATTTAAAATTTCTACAATTAGTTTGAATTCGGAATTTTGAGGTTATTGAGCCTCTTGGTATTTCATTGAGAATTCTCAATTTATTATTTGATTCATTTGGAATTTCATCAGATGAATAACTCGTTGAGTTTGCTGGTTCGAAAATTTCTTCCGACGAAAACGGCCGTCGCGAATTTGGCTTCGCTACGGGAAATCGCCGGTGTTCGCGATCCGTGGTCCTTGTACGAGCCGATCTTCGAGGATACCAGGGAATATCCGGAGTGAGTTAATACATTTTCGAACTTCCCCGAAGACGAACAACTGAATGAAGCTAAAGTTTTTGAATTTTTTTTCTAGACGAGTATTGTTGGAAGGAAATAAGCGGGTCTCCCTTTTCCTTTTTCGCGGGATGAGACTTGGGATCATTTTCTTCTGACAATATTCCATTCACCAGAACAATTCGAAGAATTTGCAGATACAACACGATCAATGTCCGACTGCAGGGCTTCGACTATCCGCCCATCGAGCGATTCCAGAAGTACGTTCATAAAATCGCCAAGCGGTTCCACTTCAAAGTCGTTCAAAGGTAAAATGACATAATTTTTTTTGTAAACTCCAGAAAATTATTTTGGGGAGAACAATGCATATTTCCTCAAACATTATCTTGAATTTTCAGCTACGCAGTTGCCGCTCAAACCCGCAATTCGGTGACATTCAAGCCGAACAGCACAGTCGTTAACAACGAAATGAACTACTCCATTTATGATAGAGTGGTGTGTATCACGATGATGTTTTTCTTCAATTTCTAAACTGTTTATCTCGCCCTTGTTAGGGTAGTTTTCAAAGGAAAAGATTTGTATTTTTATGTTTTTGTAGAAGTACTTCTTCCAGGTTCGTTTGGATGGCGTCGCAGCGCCCCATCTGCATTTGTTCGTGCAGCTCCTGCAGACTCATCTCCCTGTCGGAGTCACGGTATTTTTATTGAGACCATTTCAAAAATGACGAAAAATGTGTCAGATGACAGTGAAGGAGCACGAGAAGGCGGACGAGAACTATCGCTACATTCCTGATATTCTGCTCAAGCAGAAACAGGTATGAGAGTTTTAAGTATAATTTTTTCTTGTAACAAATCTTCAAATATAAATTGAACATCGTTTTTTTCTTGGATGAACTAACAAGGAAATGAAATTATCATATGAGTTGACTTCATGAAAAATAAATGCGAAATTTCAGGAAGAACTCAAATCTCTGGACGATCCACTCGTCAGGAAGAATCTCGGATGGGAGTAGCGGAAGTTTGCTCCTTCATTTTGCCAGTGCTCTTTTCTTCCATGCAAACTTTTGAAACGAAATTCGTCTTGAAAATGACCATTGTTGGAAATTGTTTTCTGAAGCGAGAATAGTTTTGCGATGAACAGGAATATGCAGTTCCAAAGTCCTTTTTATTGCAATTATTCTTCTTTATTTTCGCGGGTATTTCAGACTTCGATAGGATAATTGTTTTGTTTGCGTTTGTAGATGATAGACATAGATTCGAGAATTTCGAATAAAATTTTTGCACTTTTAGGTTTTCGTATGATTATGAAAAGTTCACGATTCTATTGAAATATCTTCCTCGCATTTTTCAGATGAATTTCTTTAATTTTCCATTGCAGTAGCCCTGCTCGTCGCTGTGCAGAAATCTGGCTCCTCTTTGTATGCAGCTGCAAGAAGAATGGCCACGGTCCCATATGAATTAGTTGACATTGGGGCTAATTTGGTAAGAAATTGATCATTTTTCCTTCCTTACGTGGTGAAAAGTTTCAGCTTAAAGCTGAAAAAAAATCAAAATTTACAGTATATTTTGTGAATCCTCATAGTAGTTCGAAAGTTATGTGTTTTTCCGGTTTATTTTCTATTTTGTGCAAGCAGATTTGGGACTTTTCCACCGCAGCCGCGGTATAGTGCGATGGCTTATTTTTGCGATGACCAAATTTCAAAGTTTCAAGTCCGCTACTCAGATTGTAATCTAAAAATACTTGTTCTTTCAGGCACATCCGTCATTCCACAAAGACTTGGATGAAGTTCTCGAACGGGCTAAACAGGCAGGTAGATTTATTCCAAATTTATCCTTTTCCAGTGATAATTACGAAATTCTCTAGATGCTCAAGACATTTTCTCAATAAAAGAATATTTTCTAGGCATTTCGAAGTTGATGATTACGGGCTGCAGCGAGAAATCGAGCATCGAAGCCAAACAACTCGCTGAAAAACATTCTGGATTTCTCTATTTCACTTCAGGTAAAAATTAAAAAGAAAGAAATTATTCTCGACTTAAAATTTCAGGAGTTCATCCACACGACGCGAAGGACGCGAATGAAAATACGTACATTGTGCTTGAAGAGTTGCAGGTAATCTTTCAAGATCTTTTCCAAGCTAAAAATTTTGTTTCTGATGGATGAGGAATTTCGCGAATAACATCAGATTGAAAATTTGAGCATTTTCAATCAACTTCTCCAAACTCGACCCGCGGAAAATAGCGTGTCATATCGAGAGAGAAAAGATCATATCTTCTTTATCTTTCGCGAAAAGATGCACTATTTTTTCTGTGGGTCGAGTTTGGAGAGGTCTGTTTTGAATCGTTAATCTGAATATGTTTAGTCTCACCCCCAATGCGTTGCCGTTGGTGAGTGCGGTTTGGACTTCAATCGGAATTTCTCGCCGCAGGATGTGCAGAGGGACGTCTTCAGGAGACAGGTAAAAAATAAAGATGAAAAATACTTCAAGCTAGATTTTAGGTCGAACTCGCCTGCAAACTGCAAAAGTCGCTATTCATTCACGAACGAGAGGCCCACGAAGACATGGTCAAAATTCTGTCGGAAGCAGGGGACAGGTTATTTTTGATGATTTACAAAGAAAAATCGGGATATTTTCTTCAGTTTACCGAAAGCTGTGATTCACTGCTTCACGGGAACTGTGGATGAGGCCAAGAAGTACGTCGACATGGGATTGTACATCGGGTTGACTGGTATGCTCATTTTTAGTAATTGGAAGAAAATATCTATTTTCGTTTGAAAAGAAAGCCTCGTATCATAATGATGTAAAATTATTCTTCCTTCATTCTATGAGAGTTGTTGTTTATTTTGAGGATTTCTGTGGAAAGACAAGCTGCCAAACGGAGTCCAGGCTGGTCTGAAATCAGGTGAGATTCCGATTGAGCGGTTGCTGCTGGAGACAGACGCTCCATTCATGTATCCCAAGGTCAACGACAAGAAACTCCCGCAGACAATAAGGGATGCCATTTCTGAGGAGGCTAAGAATTTGCACAAGGTATGATTTTTTAGTTTTCTTTTATTTTTGTGCGAAAATAGAAAAAAAAGTTAGAGTCGGAGAATTGAGGTCTGGGGAAATGGGTTAGTGACGGAGTGGTTAGTGGTTTTCTTTCGTGCCTTTCTGTCTGTTATTGATAGTCTTGGAGGACAAGAATTACAAATTGAAAATACCTAAGAATTTATTGATCTGTCAATCGGCCCAATTTCCGATTGACCATGCTTTTTCCGTTGGATTAGTCAAGGACTAAAGAGCGAGAAAAGATAAGGAATAGCTTGAGCGGGAAAAGAAGCATACGAAAGTTAAACCGCGAAATAAGGCGGCAAAATAAAAGTGCCCGTTGGTACAATTTTTCCGTTCAAATTCTAGATGATAGCATTTTTGGTTCTAAACATTAATCTCTAGATTAGTTAAATAGGAAAAATTTTAGAGTTCCAATAAGTCATTTCTTGTTACGTTATAAAGATTTTCTATCAAATGTTATATTGGAGTACTGCATAAGTGTTCTACAACAATATTAAAATTTGGAAATCAATTCGAACGTCGAATTTTTCGAAGTGAGAATGTTTACACAGTCGCTTCACAAGGGTTGCTTAGAGTTCATTGACAAATCGAATGATACCCAAATTTCATCCGGTTGAGTCACTTTTAAAAATCCTATTTTTACCTAAGGGAGGACTATCATGTGAAAACATGCCATTACGCGCGTGCTAAGTAGAGTCACGAATTTTAGATATATAATGTGAAGGCCCTTACACTATAGTGGTACTAATACAGAGAATCCCATTTGGATTCGTTAGATACAAAGAAAGTTATTAGGCCCGCTATAAACTTATGGACCAACGCAAGATATGACACGAATTTTAGTTTGCGAGTTTCAACCGCAATGAGCCCTGTTCATTAGCTGCAATCTGCGAGTTGATTGCTGGATTTTCGGGAAGAACCCCGCAAGAAGTCGCTCAAATCACGACCAAAAATGCCAAACACATCTACGGTTTGAAGGATTCTTGATTTGTATTAGTTTATTTATTAATGTTGTTTTTGTTTTTTTTCCTTAAATTTTTTTAATAGAATCTTTGAATAAATTTGATCTTGAGGCTCCTCAGTTTTATTCTGGAAAGTTAGCTCTTTGCAATACCTTGCAATGTGTGAAATCGTGTTTTCAGCTTCATGACAACTTGTTTTTTCACACAAAAAACCACCACTTTTCCTTGTGAAAATGTTCTATTTCGTGATTTTTTAATCGAGAATTTACGATTTTAAGAAATTACAGGAAGAAATGTCGAATCTGCTCGTTGGAAATTCGAAAAGTGTCGCTCAGACGCGCAATTTGCTTAGGAACATGCTCAAGGCTGAGGTAAATTTTAAACTTCAACTATCTTTTGGGTAGAAAAATGGTATCTCAATGAGAAAGTGCGAAAAAACGACTTAATCCGTGAATTTTGCATAACAATTATTGCTAATTCTCCAAATTGGTGGAGTTAGAGAACTAATACTTGGCATCGATAAGATCCGTAAAATTCAGGTGTTCAAATTTGGCTCGTTCACTCTGAAAAGCGGCCAGATTTCGCCGATTTACATCGACTTGCGATGCTGCTTCGGAGATGCTCAATTGATGGTAAACATTTGATTCTTTCACTTGATAAGAAGCTTCTTTGCTTAATCCGCGATCAATTTTCTAAACTATGAATTTTAGATGCTGGTTTCGAACGCTCTGGTCTCCGCAGTGAAATCGACTCAGCTTGTCTACACTGGCGTTGTGGGAGTGCCTTATGGTGCCTTGCCTTATGCAGCGGTGAGTAGATCACTTTGATATATATATATGCTTTAAATGGGCATATTTGAAAATTACAAGAATTGTTTCAAAACTATTTTTCTGGAACAGCTACAATATGACGAGATTATACGGAATTACGAAACCTGCCTTTTCCCACTATTCACCTCTACTTCTAACTTGTTCTCTATTCCTGACTACAGGTCTCGTCATTTCTTTATTTGGAAATTCGATTTTTTTTCTGGGAATAAAATAAAATAATGAATTGTAGATCGCCGCCGCTCAAGGTCTGCAGAAGCCGTTTGTGATCGTGAGGAAGGAGGCAAAGGCTCACGGCACGAAGAAGCTGATCGAGGGCAACTGCCAGTCGGGGGACACGGTCATTCTCATCGAGGATGTCGTCACAACCGGGTCCAGCATTAAGGAGGTTCGAATTGTTGCAATCGAAAACTCGTTTATCTTTTACAACTTTCAGAATATCAGCAACCATTTTCAAATTTGCGACTAGGAAAATCTAAATTCCAATTACTAGTCATTGAAAAAAAATCATTCCCTCTTTTTGCACACTCTGCTTCAAGTTGAATTTTTATGGATCACCATTGTTTTATCCTGTAAAAAGTTAGCTGCATAATTTCAAGCAGCAGTAAGATAAATTTGTTTTCTAACTCCAATCAAAATAGTTTAATGAGAAGAAAAAAAATGATTTTTAGGTGGTGAAAGTGCTGCGCGACGATGGTCTCATTGTGTCCGATGTGTTCTGCATTCTGGACAGAGAGCAGGGGGGAAAGGAGGCACTCTTGGAAGACGGAATCAATCTGCACAGGTATGCGTGATTTGTAAATAAAATGCCACATTTGTCTGTTCATATGCATCATTTTCACAAATAAAGAGACGATTTCTGTAAAACTATTAAAACATTTTGGCACTCCTACAATTAATAAAAATCGTGTCACCATATGGTGAAGTCATAGCGTTATTCTCAAACGTCTTTATATATTTCAAGCAATATTGCGTGAACATACGAATGCGACATTTCTAGTTATGTAAAACTCTTTTCTCTCGTGCAGGGTTGCAAATTTTAAATCCGACCCGCATTGAGTCGGGTCTTCAAGTGGGTCTAAGATTTGCAGCCCTGCTCTCATGACATTGCGATTTTCAATGTTCATATTTTTCATCTTTAAACAATTCAATATTTCAGTCTGCTGAGCCTCGAAACGATCCTGACCTTCTTGAATTCGATCGGCAAAATCGACGACTCGCAGTGGAAGGAAATTGTTTCGGTAAATTATTCGACTTGTTAAAATAATTCCAACAAATTGATGATTGTAGGCGCTAAATCTGAAATGCAGCGAGCCGAAGAAGATCGAGCTTTCAGCGGAAATGGAGGATCTCGGCAAACTGCCGATTTCTACGAAGGTTTGCTTTCCATATTATTTCTGAAAAATATCGCTTTTATCTGCATCATAGCATTATAAAGATCAGATTTATAATTCACATTCTGTAAGCAAAATTTAAAGATTTTTTTTTTTAAATTATAAGAGCATATTTTTCTATTTTTAGAAAGCGGTAAATTTCAGAAACGCGCCCCTCTGTCCGTCAGAATGGAAAATGCGTCGTGCCGTCTGAACGAACTGCTCTACAAAACAATGCAGCAGAAGGAGTCCAACCTCTGTTTGGCCATCGATTTCACTCAAAAGGAGCAGATTCTCGAGGTTTTCATTTATACATTTTCAAAATTTCCTTTTTTTTAGAGTAAAAAATATCTTCATAGAAAAAGTTATTCTTGAATTATGAAATGTTTCAAACTTCAGAAATTTCAAACGCTTCAGAGAATGTGTTATCCTCACATTTTTTGAAAATTGATTAAAAAACCATTGAAAATGATCGATTTGAGCTGGCGAAAGTGGCAGCTCCCCACGTGGTGGCGATCAAGCTGCACGCGGATTGCATCACGGACTTCGACGATCAATTCGTTAAGGAGCTGCGCACCATCGCTCATAATCACCACTGCATCATTTTTGAGGACAGGTTAATATTTTTGATTGATCTGAAGATAGCTTTTCTCAAGCTAAATCTTATCGTTTTTGCCCTCCCTATCTTATTAATAACGATTGCGTTCAGTTTTTTTTTAATCATTCTCAAACTCTTTTATTAGCGGACTAAAATAATAAATTTCGTGAACAACTAAATTTCACGATATAACCTAATTTGGTTTTTATCATAATGACACTAAAAAGCCTTGAAGATGAATGATAGGGCTAGGGATAGAGGTTGGTAGACTAATTTTATGCTCATAATTTCTACCACAACGAGAGGATCATTCTCGTACCAAATTTGTCATGATATCACAAACTTGTCATCAAAACTATCTTCACGTTATGATAGGGAATAATGAGCATAAAATTAGCCTACCACCAACCCCTGTACCCTAACCCTGCCATTCATCTTCAGAGCTTTTTAGTATCATTGCGATCTAGTGTCATTATGATAAAGTTCCGAATTTTACTGAAAATTTCTTTATTCTGTAATGACACTTTCTATAAACTTAACTTTTCAACGAGTCGAATTGGTATCGTTCAGAAAATTGGCAGACATTGGTGCAGTGAACATTCTCCAGCTGAAAGGCCACCAGAACATCGCCAAATGGGCAGACGTGGTTACTGTGCATGCAGTGCAGGGACAGGAGTCCATCGAGGCCTTCAGAAAGGTAGGCAGACTATCTTCGGGCATATGAAATTCAGACTTGCAAGGAACGATTACAATTTCGCTGAGGTATTGCATTTTTGCAGTTTGGTGAGGCTGCGAAATCTCAAAAAAGTTGCATATCTAGTGACCAGGGATGTTGGCGGTGCAGTAAAATGGCACACCGCACTGCAGTCAAAATTTACTGCATCGCATCGCAAACATTCCTGCTTTTATAAGAAGCCATTCTAGGGATATCTGCCTAAATATATTTACTTTCAATTGAGAACTCGGTTATTTTCTCGAAGCATTTCAAGTACGGCTCCGGTCTTACTAGCAAATTCTGATTAAAAATAACGAGTCAAAGAAAAATTCCAATAAATGACAAGGGAAATTTTCATTTTCAATCATCCATCACTCATTAATGTATTAGTCTCGCGTTTCAGGTAATCAACGATGACAATTACTGTCTCTCAGGCATTCTCCTCATTGCACAGCTCAGCAGCAAAGGCGCACTCACGCAGTTGGATGGATATACTCAAGGTATGCGTTTTCTTGTAGAAACTCATGAAAAATCATGCGACGAAGTGAATTTAATACGTTAGAAAAAAGAATCAGATAATTGATATCAGTAAACGTGAAAATGTCATGTTCATTCTTTATTCGCATTCACACCTTTTATCGACATTCTTCTGTCGTTCAACATCTCAAATTACTAAAAATCGTTAGAATGAAATTTTAAATTTTCAAAGTTCAGCCGCCCGAGAAATTGGGGAAGCCAACAGAGACATCGTAGCTGGATTCATTTGTCAGACGAAGATTTCGGACTTCGACGATATGGGTCATTGGACTCCAGGTTGGTTGGGAATTCTACTAATAAAATTAGGATATTTTTTAAATGGGGAAGAAAATATTAGTTCTCTTACAGCAATCTTTCAATTTTATTTTATTCCAATCTCCAGTATGTAAAATTCTGTTACGAAGAAGTTAAAAACAAAAAAGGTTGAATTTTCTATTTCTAACAGATCTAATACTTTCGTTATCATTCTCAAATGATTTTTGATTATTCAAAATCTAGGAGTGAATTTGGATGCGAAATCCGACGACGCGGGACAGCAGTGGAGAGGCGCGGATGAGGTAAAGATACGAAAAATACTTGCTTATCTTGTTTATTAGAAACTTTTCTACTTTACATCCAAAGAAATACTGTCAATAAAATATCCAAAATATTCAGTATCGCATTGATATAATCGTTTCTTTGCCAAAAATCCGTTAATCTCGAATATCATCAATCTCTTCAGGCAATTCGTCGCCAGCTCAACGATATCATCATCGTGGGCAGAGGCGTGACAGCCAGCAAGAATCCCAAGGAACAACTCGAGAGGTTGAATATTTAAATATTTCTTAAAACACGACTTCGAATTATTCTTTCGAAAGAAAAGAAATTTGATCCTAAATATTGAAGAAATTACAATATTAAAATTTTGGTCTACAAGAATTATTCCCTGATCATCATTTAATCGGAAAATCTATAATGAGTATTGATTTCAGATACAAGCACGAAGCCTGGAATGCTTTCATCGGAGGAGACAATGACACTGCAAATGGAAACGGCATTCATTAAACGGCGAAAAGACGAGAAACATGACAGGTTGACTTTTGAACGAACCTCGGTAACTTATTTTATACTATCATATCGGTTTCATTTATATCATAACATTTTCTCATTCATATTGATTTGTTTAAATTAGCTGATTTTTCATCTTACAGGTGGCTAAGTATTTGTCTTTTTCGAAGGGTAATTTTATTTATATTTTATGTTATTATCGTAAATTTGATAGCTTTAAATTTGTATACGCCTTTTGCGTTTTTTCGTTTAGTTTATAGTGAGATTAACATAAAATTTTTACATACATAGCCGAGTAAAATTATGAATTATGACAATTGCATAGCTTGAAGGAAATGATTGAATAATTCTTTATCTAAAGTCAAGTTTAAAACATCATAGAGCGTTTAATTCCTGCATTTAGTTAGATATATCACAAGAAGAAATATCCAACATTTTAAACTAATCTACAATATCATCGATGCCGCTTTAAACTGAAATACCAGCTCGTCGCCCTTCGCACGACAAGCGGAGGTTGTATTTGCATTTTGATTGGTTTGAAATTGATTTAACCAAAATGAATATCAATTACTATTTATGCATTCATTTATGCACACGATGCTAACCAATGTTATAGTTTTGCAATCTTTGACTCAACTTCATGGACGAAAATTGTTGTTATATTGCATCAAACATACGACGACGATGCATGTTCGCTATGAACATTTCTACTTGATAAATTGACGTCAAACTGATTTCACCAGGCTGCTCGATATGGCCTTTCCATGGATGTTCACTGATATCTTATCACAATCAGATTTGCAGTTTCATGCTTTAGCACATTGTTTAGATCTGGTCCCTCCGAATATGTGGGGTGATTGATCTGAGTCTGGAACCTCCCCTCGGTGCTTGTTTCATAATTCCCTCTGCAGCTGCACTTTTGATCGGCAAAAAGTGTAAAATGATGCGATAACGAGGAATATCTAAAGGGCTGTAAAAACAACACAGCAGGAGACTCGTCCTGCGCCTGACTGCGTGTTATCCGGGAGAATGAGGCTATTTGTCGATTTGATTCGATCTAAACTTTGCACGGATTTTTAATGGGCCGATGAGATCTCGCCAATTGCACGTACGACAAATGCGTGCTTGGCACGGAAAGAGCAACCTAAAGCTGATCAATCAAGGCATCACTAATCGAATTTCATCATTCATGGACGAATACGATTAATCTTTGAACTGAGATTTAGAAGGACTACACTATATTTCAGTCGATCATTCAGACTATGTGACGATTTTAGATATCGATAATAAAAACCTACAGTCTATCATCATGCAATATCAGACGATATCAGAAAAAAAACCTTGAGAGGTATTTATCGACGAGCATGTCACGTTATATTTATGTGGTCATTAAATTTTAGCATATTGACTACTGAACACTTTTTTTATCAAATCTTCTATTATAAGGGACGAATACTTTTAGCTTAAAAGAAAAACTCACCTAACGGCATTCCGCTTTTCGATGAATTTTTCTTCATCCATGTTTTCAACTGTCCTAATTGACCAGAATTTAAATTCAAAAAGTGCAACCGTGAGTTTCCTATCCTTGGAACTCCATAAAACTTTCACGCAGTGGAGATGGCATTTAAAGAATGTATGCTAATTTTTAATTTCAATTTAACATGCCACTTTTCTCATTGTAAAACAGCTTTTTGGGTATCTTTGGATAGGAAGGTCACGCGATTGCACTTTTCGATTTCAGATTCGAGATCAGGACAATTGAAAACCCCTATTAGTAGAGAAATTAGCCGACAAAGAGATATGGCATTAGGTGAGCTCTCCTTGTTAGCGAACTTCAGCAACATTTCCTATTTTTGGATTACCAATTTTGCAACATTTCTCGAGTGTTGCACTTTATTAGTACGAGGATTTCCTTTATTTGTACTTGAGGAATGTTTCCTTGATGCACCAAGACATGAGAGATTTGTTCTGGATGATCCACTGCCTATGAGTGATATCCCTAAATAAAGTGCTAGAGCCTGCTATCACGTGGCAAAAGATAGCGGACAAAAAACCGGGCAAAAAAGTGCTAATTGCAAGGAGAACAGAAGAACAGCCTGAGAGCACTTGTACTTATGATTCCGCACGGACTCGAGAGCGAAAGAGGATGCGGAGAACGGTCAAAAGTCGGATTGACTGATTGAGTGATTGGGATGTGTGGCCATCATCGAAGAATACTCAATTGACAATGACTTTAACTAAACTTAAGAGATAATGCTAAAAGATCTCTGAAAAGAATGAACGGGCAGCAGCTATATGACGGTGGGCTTAACTAGGGGACACTCCATCAGTTTTTTGAAATACCCTCTGTCATTTCATAGTTAAGATCTCCGTCATTTAGTAGAATATCCTCCGTTCTGCCGTCATTTTGTAACCGTCAGATTTTCGTTAAATTAAATGGGAAAAGTTCGACGTGCATTCTAAAATCAAGTATCCATACTTTTTCTTAGCCACTTTTAGCTATTTTTTTCTGCACCCGTTAATTTTTCTCCTCTATATTCTCCTCTCCATCATAAAAATTCTGAAATCAAATTTTAATTTCATTAAAAATCGAAAAATTAAACAGGTGGAACAGATTTTCGCGAATTTTCATTTTTTCGGTGAAGAGTCGACAAACAAAGCAGCAAAAGTGGAGAGGGGATTGGCCGACTTTCGTCTGTTTGAACACTTTTTCTAAGAGGATTCGTGGCAGAAACGATTTCGATTCCGGCAGAGAAGAGTGTAGTTTCTTGGAATAGCTGTTAGGGGTTGTCTGGATCAAGTCCCATCCATCTGTTGTTGGCTTTTTATCGATCCTTTTATTTTTATTTGCCCTTCCAGCTGCATATCGTTGGACTTTGATTTTATTGGTTTTCCCCCTAAGATGCTCAAATTTGGAACTTGAAGTAGGGTTTTTAATCGCGTTCAAGTTCCATTTATTAGAATTAGGAAAAAAAACGTCTATCTTTTTAGTCAATTTTATGTTTACCTTCAAGAGGATATCAAGATGTCTAGAAATTTGTAGTTAGTAGTGAAATTTATCTCAAATTTCAAAATTTTGGAGCAAAAATATAAATGACAAATCTGATTCAACAATAATGAATTTAGCAGCCACACTATACCTTATTAGTCTCGACATTCTAGTGATGTAACAACTAGAACATTCATCCACTGAAACTGCATACATATTTTGAGAAATAAAAACAGTTTCTTTTAAATTTTAACATTTTTCTGAAAGGATTTCTTAAATCCCGAATTAGCAGCATATTCTTAGAAAATCGTCATTTTTTACTTTCTTTGATACAATATTTTAAATGCCAATACCGACACTTATTTTGGTTCTTGAATGTTGAATCTCTTCTTGGATTTTACGCTATCCTCTTCAATTTTTATATTTTTACTGCAACTGAATGTTGCTTTCTTGCATAATTTTTCGCATTTCATTCTGCGATTACGCAATTTAACTTCGTAAATAGGTAAAGTAATTTGTGATCATTTGTATCCTCCAATTCTCCAATTAACCGCATATTCATCCGCCCCTTGCCTTTCGAAATTTCCCTGGAATTTCCGTACTGATTTGTAGAAACCGAATTATGCGTGGAAATTCGCACGTAGAAGTGTGCGCTCAGCTCGATTTCGCGTTTTAAGAATTCGAGCAAACTTTGTCTGGCAGACTCGCGCATATCCTCACGCATTAAAGCGACATATAAAAAAATTGACAAACAAAAAGAATGGAAGAATAGAAGTTTGGACGAAAACTGAAAATCGCACAGACAAAACTCGCAGACTAACAGGCGAAAAGTCGGATCAGGAACCGATTATTTGCCAGCAAAAACCATTTTGTTTGTATGTACTTTGGGCGCAATTGGTACTTGATCTCAAAATTCTGAGTTCTATGCATAGAATATTTCCAAAAATAAATTGTTGGCATGAAAAAGTTCTACCATTATAACTAAAATTAGAATTTGAATAAAAGTTTGCTAGATGAATATTCCAACGAGGTGTCTTGTATAATTCTCCAGAATAATATAATCACTATTTGCAAAACTCGCTATCTTTAGATTTGAAGCTATTAGGCAAATAAAGATATGCGTTATGAATTAAAAATAATTATGGGGCAATCATCATTTGACAAAGTGACCAAGTGTTCAATGACGGAGTGATTTTTGCTTAATGACTATCTTTGATATCTTCAAGAAAGGCTCATTTAGCAGATTGCACACGGTCAAATGGTAAAAATTACTCCATCATTACACACTGCCGCTCCTTCATTCCGCCAAATGGAAACTGCCTGATGGTGATGATAAATTGAAATTTTACAAGGCACTAAAATATGTAGCTCCCTTGAAATAGAATTTCTCAAGTCAAAGCAAAACTATTCAGTATGCTCGAATTTACAAGAACGAGAGTCGTGTCAAGTACATAGAAATCAGAAAAAGTCTTGCATTTTCTCGCACGCAAACAATCAACAAACTGCTCCTCAACTCGACTTTTTTCTCTGCCCTATTTTTTCCTATTTGCCATTTACTTTCTTCGATTTTTCCGGATCGTTTTTACCGATTTGCGTCATTAACTTCGAGCGAACGGGACGCATCTATTTGCACACAACTTTTCGCGATCGTTGAAATGATAAAACACTTGCAAAGCAACAAGAGGACGAGCCTCAAACAATGACGTGCTGAAGTATAGTCAATAGAAGCAGGCTGGAATGATACCAGATTCTGCGTATTTTATCAACAACTTTGCAAGTTGGTTGTTTTTGTTTACTCGACAAATTTTTCGAAACAAAAAATAGCGAACGTGAAGCATGCGAATAATTTTGCGTTAATATTATCAGTAAGTCATGTTTGTGCTGCTAAAGGACACGACAGATTTGATTATTTTCGTCCATTTTTACGACTTTTTAAAAAAAATTTTAAGGTCAATGCACAAATATCTTGAATTTTGATCTTAAAATAAATATTTTGGAATTAGTTCTAAAATTAGTCGTGTTACAGGAAGCGTTTCTACCTGAATCGGCTAATTTCAATTAATCCGATTGTGGTTTTGCACGGATGACGCAAATGAGCTGCACAAATTGCAAATTTCATAATTCATGCCTATTTGAAGTATGAAAAAGGTAGCAAAAATGAGTTTGCGGATCATAATAGACAAATTTTTATGAAATTGATTTTAGATATATGCGAAATTTTATCGCAACGTCTCTATAGTGATTTTTATATTTTCATTAAAAAAAGCTATCAAATTTTTTGAGTAATGATAATTTCTGACTGGGCCTGGGAACTCATTAAATGACAATATCATGCCGAATTTCGCCAAAGCTTTCATTTTGAATGTTGTGAATTTCTTACAAGGGACTGATAACTAATTTTACAAGAGTTTATCATTTCCTTTCTGGTCCCAGTCGTAACTGAAGAAATCATAATCTAGATCTTTTATGGGGCTTTTGAAATAAATCATGTGGCTTGCACTTTTATGGACTCTCGTTTCATCAAGTCCATAATTCATTTCTCTCATAAAAGGACATTGAGATTTGTTGCATTCGAACTAAATCCCCCTATTGTTATCCTACTGTAGTGATCGGGAAAATTGGGTGAATTTGTGTGGAGTTTGAGTTTGTACGAAATGTGTGGACAAAATTCCGCCTTTGACGGAAATAGTGCATTTTTATGAGAAAATGTGTACAATTTTACAATTCCAAATGGGGGTTTGACATTTCGCTGCACTTTTGCACATCATTTTTCTTTGTTTGCTACAATAAAATCCGACTTTATTGAATTTGTAGAGGAGAAGAAATGGGGATTTGATTGAGTTTGAAACTGATCCGCTTCCCTGAATTGGATTAGATCGTTTAGTTTCCAGCCGAATTCACCATTCCGTGCAATTCGTGCAAGTGATAATTCCATTTACGACCATCAGAGCAAGGCATTTCCTCGATTTTCTAGTGCAAAGCAGGAGGAAGTTCAAATAATGCAATAAAAAGCATGCACGAAAATATGACTAAAATTGTTACATCCACGCGCGTTTCTTTGAAAAATATTGACATTCAGAGTGTTTACCAAAACAGCATTCAATAAAAAGTTCATACAATTAGAAGAAATTTTTTTACCTGCATTTTTTCAAAGCATCTTCCTTCTTTCTGATTTTTATTTTTTAGAAATGATAAGAAAACTTTATAGATATCGAATTTAACGCGATTTTTTTTCTACACAGCCTAATTATAGAAGTCATTATCAAATGACTTTTTGCCATTGAAAGAGAAACATTTAGAAGAATATTTCATGTTTTACCCTAATGAAAAAGGATAACTTCGAAATTATTCATGTGAATAAAGCGTGATTTTTTGCGTTATATCATGTGGAATATTAGATCTGACTTTTGATGTCGTTCATGGGAACTTCAATGTGATATTACATCAGCCTTATTTAAGATAACAAACATTCACAATATTTCTAAAGTTGAGATGGCTGAATCTCGTATAAGCCACCGAATAGTATTCGAAAAAAAACTTGCATTTCAAAGCTCAGAATTTGGACATTCTAAATTTCGATTTCTAAAATTTTTCTTGGTAAACTTAGTGTCGATTTTTAACTTAAGTTTATAACTTCGATCTTTTCTGATTTCGAATTCAATATTTTGTGCAAACATTTTATAACATCTTCGAACATTAGGGAGCTCTTTATTTTAGGAGATTTTTTACGATGCAAATGGTTTTCTTTTCTTCTCGAATTTATAAATCCATTCACTTTTCCAACATATCCAAGATATATCAATTCTATTCCATTTCGCTATACGAGTGGTGCATTCTCGTGCTATGCATTGTTTACTTCCAATCTTTTTTGCTCCTATCATTTGTCCCATTCCCCTTGCCTTCATTGTCTCGTATCTCTTCCAGAATCGTTTAAACTTCCGAAAAAATCGCCTCGGAATCAAATCCCGAAGAAGAAGAAACAGCAAAGAATTTCCTTGTTACAACATTTGGCCTCAACCGACAAAAAGTAGCATTGGTGAGGGAGGGGGCTTTTGCGGAATTACGGATAATTGATGGACGCGACGACTTTCGAGGTGCAGCCAAGATTAGAGGCTAGACGAGGAGAAATAGATACTGCACAAACGTGAAGTAGGATGCAGAGAATCCACATCAATCCTGCAAGTCATCATGCTCATCAATTTGCAATTTCGTGATTCTAGTCTTTGATCTTACGAAACGGATGAAATAGTCCTAGTTTTGAGATATTGTGATCAGGATTATTGCATGATGTTTTGATTTGAAACTTTCAATGTCGAAATTTCAGTTTCAAGTTTTTCGAATTAAAAATCAAAGTTCGTGCATCCATGATTTTGACTATGCGAACAAAGGATGGCGCTTAGAGTTTAGATAAGGTGGAAGTAGAAATTTCATAGCTAACTTTCGAAATTGGAATAGATATATAAAATTTTGTGAATCGAAATTGGCACAAACTTATTGAAGGCTGTTTTTTTCAGATTACAAAACTCCTCTCAATTAATCTCGTTCAGCTTCACATTACACGTTCCAATTTCCGATCCCTTTCATTTTTCTGTAGTCTTGTGATTCTGCTTGCTTTTTCGATTCTTCTCCCAATTTACAGTTTTTGCATAGTTCTTTTCTTCTTCCGTTATTCATTCATTATTTCTGTCAAAATTCTCTATTTCGTCCAACCTTCGTCTCGTTCTCATTTTCGTGTTTCGTATTTTTGTTTCGAAGTTCTTTGGTTTCGACTGTCAGCGTTTGCCGCATTCGGCCATTTTCGACTACAAATCACTAAAAATGGGCGCTGTCTCTTCGACTTTAACCCAAAAAGAGTCTTGCGTGACATTTACGACGAATAAGAACAAGTGTAGAAAGACGATTATTGATGAAGCTGTGCCAGCCATTCAAGAATTTGTAGCAAGATTTTTAACATAAGTTATCAAACATACGTAAGCGCAAGATTAATATTCTTGGTTCACAACGATAAAGTGTAGATTCTAATCAGAGGGCTATCGGAACTTAGTCCGAAGCCCAGTCTCAACTCATTAGATTTTTTGTTGAATCCGAAAATTTGGAGCTTCCGACATCCCAATTCCTAACCCTATTTTTCTTGTTAAAATAAAAAAATGTGAATAACAATTCTGAACAACTTTCTGACCCCTTCAAATACAAATCTGCCAAATTAGCCATTTTCTAGAGACGCACAACATCGATTTTCCCTCGTTTTTCAATGGTCTTAACAGAATCGCGTCGAAAGAACCTGTTGTGATAATTCAAATCTGATTATATCAGGCGATATTTTGGTCCATTCTTTGCGCGTTCGCTCCTTATTCCTTTTGTCTGCAAAATTTCCCGTTGAATTTAATGAACCGACAAAAATCGGGTGAAAATTATGCGAATTGTTGGACTTGTTTTTGTTCCCCCAACTGTGTGGCGTAAACACGAATTTGTCAATCGAAACTCGAACGAAACAATTGATTTGGACTTCCTGCCCCCTCACATTGACGACAATCAGCACAGCATTCATTTTCGAATTAGTCTTTGCCTTCGCCTTCCGACTCACTGGCCATTCCACTCCATCCCCCCCACACAGTCACTGCCAATTCGTAATCAACTCGACGATGACATCATTCGCAAATCTGGTTCCCAACGACTTTTGTTTTTGGCGAAATGAATTTTCGACCTAAAAATAGATTATTGTTTAGGTTAATTGAACCAGCTTTTGAATGATCGAAAATCCCGAAGCCCATGATATCGTGACATTAAGTCCTGCTAAGGAATTACTTGAGGCTTTTGAAAGTAGTGAAAATGATCATTTAAAAATTTTCGAGAGCGGTAAAGAAACAGGAATCGGTAAAATAGTTAAAGAAATTGCTAATTTCCGAACATGCTTACAGCGAAGTTAGATTACCATTAGAAAATTATCCTATTTACTATATTCCACTTTTTAGAAAGGGCTGCCCACAGGTATTGAAAAGTCTTGCCTGTGTCTGTATTAAATTCAAATTTTTCGTACTTTTCCCCTATTTTAACTTTGAACAGAAACAAATTTCCCATACCTGCTTGGCTGTTTCCTTCCATGGTTAAAGGAAATTTCATGCCTATACATTGGCCATAGGCAGCTTTATTCTTAGATGGTCAAGTGCCAAGAGCTCTTTTGGATGCCTCTTTCGCTTTGTAACAAATTCTGGCGAGTGAAACTCCCTCTAAAGCTAGATTTCGGCTTTATGAGTGATTTATCTTTTCACGAGGATATTTGATTGTTCTCTTCCAAAGCATATGGCGGTGCAGAGCTGTATTATAAATCGGACTAGGCTCATTTGTCGTCTCGCTTCTGCCCGGCTGCGTGCATCTTTCGATTTTTTCGATCTCGTCATTTTGTCATGCGCGTCCCCTTCGTTGCATAAGAAAAAGAAGCGGTTTGGAAGATGGGAAATATGTTGAGAAGGCATTTTTGAAGGATGAGATGGAGAACTGGGAGAAATAGCGGGCAGATGCAATAGGGCACGAAGACAAAGAGTAATGGGCGAATTGTCGGATCTAATCTTCGACCAGTTCTTCGAGCTTCTTGGCCTTTGAGACTCTTTGCCTACTCTCGATCGGTCTGCAGCACAGCATTTCGACCGGGTCTCGCCTCGAGGAGTCCGACTCTCCCTAGGCAATTAATTTCACCCTGCTATTTCGTTTTCTGCCCTCCGACTGCACTTTTAAACATATCTTTCTTGGCCTGGCTTGGTCTGGTCAGCCCATAATTCTATTCACGAGATAAATAACTCAACTTGCAACATTCAAGTAGAGAATAGACACAAAGATATTGCAAAAGCTATTTTCGGCAACGTAAAAGACAAAGAGCAATGAATTTTATCTTCAAGGAAAACCATTCTTGGGGATTTAGCAAACGATCTAATATCGTGAAGATAATGCAGTGGCAGGATTAGAATTCACGAAATTATTTCGACATCAAAGGAAAGCAATATTATTCAACGAAGGATGTCGGGTTTGGATGAACAAATTGATATTTCAAAAAGTCAACCTCAGAAACGATTATGAAAAAATCGGGATAAGCTAAACCAGAAAATGTGCGCTCTAGATTTGGTATCGAGATGGAGATTCGGAATCGATTTTTTAGATTGTAGAATAAAAATCGAAATCCATTTTCAAGATATCAAAATTGTCTCGCCTCTGCTCGAAACCAGTCGTATTGACCAATCATAAATTTACGATGTCAACGGGTATCGATCTTTTCATCCATGATGCACGAATTTACATAAATGGAAACATCTTGCGTTTCTATAACTTGAATAAAATTTCTTTAGATAATCATTGCTCTCAGATCAAAATTAATTTGTCCTTTTCCGACCACCACTATCCTGTTTCTCTATTCATTCGATTCATTCATTATCATCTTTCACCTTTTTCATGTAACACATATCAGCTAACTAATTTCCCGTCTATCAGATCTGTCACTTTTCACATTGAATTAGGGTCCTCCCGTCGATGAGATACATCAGCCCCTCGATGGAGAAAGGAAGAGGAGGAAATACTCGTTCTCATGTTGGGCATAGCATGACAGGTTGCGACTCGACTCGACACTTTGTCAGGCTGGCGAAAATCGGCGCCAAGCGAGGCAGTCGGATCTCGCTGACAGGACAATGCAATTAGCGTGATTTATGCCCAGAAACGCACGTATAGACTCGGGATCGATGGCGTCTGGCGCCAAAATAGGCTCGATTTCGACTGCCTTGATGCCTTGATTAATGCGCTATATTGAGTCGCAGTCGCGAGAATGGCTGCCCTGGAAGGCGCCCCGTGCAAAAGGATGAACTGAATGATTGAATGTAGATTTGTTGACAGTTTTCTTCGATTCGATTGCTGCTGTGCTGATTGATGCGATTCATTTGGCGATAGTCGGAGGGAAATTGATTTTGTCCACTAAATTTTTAGTTTCACCGAAACTTCTTCTATTGTTTAAAACTGAAAGTCCATAAACCTGCGTCAAACTAGAGATATCGATAAATTCTATCGATTTCACTCGAAGCAATTATCGAATTATGACCGAAGAAACTCGAACTTTCAACGTTTACGTGATTTCGTCGAAATGGAAGCTCTCTTGTTTTCACTTTCGAAGTCGACAAAAAATATCTCAATTGTCGATCAATCTATCAGCATGTGTAATCTAATTAGAAGCGATTTAATGAGACTGCTTGAATTTTGCCGTTCGTCTGGCGAGAAGCAGATGCTTTATCGCAACAATTAAGGTCCCATGAATTGTTTCGGTTCGAATGCTCGTAACAATCATCAAGTCAGGTGTTGAGAGCAGCAGACATTGCTGAGTGGACAAAGTCTGAAGTTCGCTCAGAATTTCAAGCTTCAAAAACCCTGTAGAAAACTCAGTTCGTATAATTTTCTAGCTTTATAAAAATTTTCCCAATCAGAACAGTTTCGATGTAACAGTAGAAAAATTCGATTCTTTGCAGAAATAAGTTAAGTCTACAGGTCTTTTCTAACTTCTGCTGTATAGTGGCAGGCACAAATTTGATGGTTGAACAGATACTTTGAAAATCAGTATTTATTAGTAAATAGTTGAAATCCAACTCATATAACAGGACCTTCATGAGGTTTCGATCATGCTAATTTGAATTTATTTCAATGGCCATGGCTTTTAAGATCTGGCACTAGGATCAGCACTCTTCGAATATGAACTTGTTTCAAACATATCCAAGGGAAATCGACTAGACACAGACCATAATGGTCGATGAACGATAATTTGGAATCAAGTAAAAGGGGTGCGTTTCTTTCTTTCCCTTTTGTGAGCCACATATCTCCCTCCATTTGACGACTTTTTTTTTAGATTGTTTTCTTTTTTTCAATTTTGTGCTAATTATCGATAATTAGTCAATCAATGTTTACCAACATCGATAGAGGGCAATAATTGGAAGTTTTCATAGCGAAAACTCCACTAGTTTCGATGAAGGAACGAACAAAATAAGGAAAATCATCAAATGAACAACTGCATCTGAGTGCGCATTTTGAGGCTCAAAAGAAAAATAAATGCGTCCTTTCTACATTATTCCAAGTAATCGTTCATCTTCAATACCAACGCAAAATTTTCTTTGCCACAGCTTTGTCTTTAACTTTGACCTAACGTCAAAATAGCTTGCATAGAATTGTTTTTCTTAAATTGAAATGAATTGTGAAACGGCAGTAAAGGGTAATTTTTGAAGTTTAAACTGCAATGAGACTTCGAAATAAGAAATTTCGTGAAAGAGCATTGACTTCATGGCATTTTGACTAAAATCACTTTTGCGAAATCTACTAATAATTCACATCGGCGTTGAGATTTCTCCCTAAGATTTTGGCTGCCTCCCAAGACTGAACCCCCCAATTGTCATGTGGTTTGCGGGTAGAAATTCATTTTCATTGCAGATCTATGGCGATCATCATCAAAGATGCTGCAATAAATATTCTTAAACTTTTGGTTGAACAGATATGTTTATTCCCTCATTATGAGGAGCAATTCCTCTGGAATCACGAGCTGTGTTCTTCCAGACGCAATATGTGTGCGCATCCTGCGTTCAATTGATCTCTGTATAATGTTGTGTGTTTATTTTCGTGTATCTGTCTCGCTTTCGAAGAGATCGACTTCTCTGTGCAGAAGGCAGAAGACAGAAGTCACAGCTGATCGCTGACATATGAAAAGCCAAAAAGCCCCTTTGAGGTGTAATCGAATCCCTCAAATCCCCACAGCCAAGCAGACACTCGACCAACCGAACGCCGCTCATTTCCCTCCCTTCCCTTCCCAACTCCTGTCGCCGCGTTCCACTTTTTTCGTCTGCACTCCGAGTTTTCCCTGCAAAGCCGTAATTCAATATCCGCATAAACATATCATCATCGCTGTCTACTGAACTTGAAAGTTCGCCTCGGTTTAATCGTACGACGAATGACTCAATTTTCATTGCCAACCTATGAAATCTGTAGTTCGTAGTTGTTTTCCTCAAATACGCTTGAACCTTCAATTGTCACTTAACGATTCAACTAGTCGAGGAAGAATTAGTTATTCATTGATTTCGGAAATCTTGAATTGGAGACGATTCTCGTCCATAAATTACCCTGCCATTTTATGCTCCGTTTTTACGACCGATGACTCAATCATTGAATCGTAAACTTGATGATTTTTACTGCGTTTCAGTACAACACCATTTTTGATCTGTACACTACCCTTTTACTTTTATTTCGTTCATAAAATTTCGCTTTGTGGTACACGACAAGGTCGAATGAATTGGACGAATCGATAGAAGGTAGAAACACGCAGAAAGAGAAGCAGTGCCAATGTCGGTGCAGAGAGCGGTTGCTGCTGCATTTCTGCAAGCGAATCAGGTTTTGGCCCGATCGTTTTTACGTTTCCCTCCCCCCTCTCCTTGTCCTTCCATTTCCCTTTCCCACAGCCGAGTCGCTGCATCTTTCAACCAGCACAAGGTTGGCACATTTCCAAGTGAATGCAATGGTGCAATGGGCACAAAAGAATGCAAATGGCGATGGTAGCCTCGATTGAAAAAAAACGCGTAGCATTATGGGACGCGCAACGTGACAAAATACATGGAGTTTGATCAAGGCTCTCTCTCTGCCAAGACAAACACTTTCCTCAAACCTCAAACAATTTGTTGAAATGTTCTAAAAATAATCAATGTTCTGAGAAGACTTGGAACTTCGTTGTTAAAACTGAATTTAACCTTAACCCCTTGAATTTCATTCGTCAAATCGCCGGAATTTCAGTGACCCTTTACTCTTCCCAAACTCATTCATCTTCGGGCACAATGCAATTTTATCTAAAGAACTATCGATCGGACGAACGACGAGAAGTCAAAAACCGGACCGACCGACCGACCCAGTTTTGCGCCATTTTTCATTGTCGAAAAAGTCGTCAAAAATGCTTGCCCCCTGTGCCGCTGTGCGTCGATATAACTTTTGATACTGGCTGGCATTTTGACTTGAAAGAATGTTTGAGTAAGGACGAGACGAAACGAGAGGAGCGCTTTTGTTCTCGAATTACGAGCAGAGCGACCGACGGAAAATCAATCTTTGTCTGGTTGTTCTGCTCGGCTCGGCTCGGTGGCTGCGCCGTCGGTTGTCGGGTGAAGAAGTCGAAGGAGTATCGGATGCTGGGTTTTTGTGGTGGGACGATCAGGCATCTGGGGACACCCAAGGAGCTGAAACAGATGAAGATGTCATACACACAGCGGTTATAACGGGGTGCATTAGTGGAGGAATTAGGTTACAGAACTGTCGTCCGCCCGAAATTAACGCCTTGTTTGCTCAAGTGCGGAGAATGGGCCATCTTTTCTTCGAAAATCATGAACTTTAATCTGGTAGATCGGATGATGAAATTGAGCTAACCAAAATTTCCACGAAGCTCAGAACAGAATTGTTCGGAATTTCATTTCAGAAAAAAGCTATTCATATGTTTTTGATCACACAATTCCAAAGCTGCTATACTTTATCTCAAAAGAGGAAAAAAGATGTTTGAGAAAAGGTGTACTTCAATTTTTTTGAGAATATTGTGCTCGCTCATTGGTGGAAAGTATTTGCAACCGAATTTGACCTCTAATTCGGGATCTTATAAAAAAAAAATATTTACAAAATCGAAAATTTATAATCTTATTATTCTAAAATTAGTTCGATCCCTTAGCCTGAGAGTCAATGAAAACAGCAAGGATATGTTATTTAGTCTGCAGTAGACAAAGCCCCGAGTCCAAGTGAACGTCTTATTTTAAGCCGGCAAAGAGGCCCAGTGCAGCAATGGCAGAGGCAGAAAAGGCGGCGACTCATTTGTTTTCGTGACAGGAGTTCGAGCCGTTTTCCTCACTTGCACTTTCCACTTTTTTTTTCTTTTTTTTGCGCACTTCCGCTTTTCCCCTCCGAATTCTCTTCTCTGTGAATTGAATATTAGCGATTTTTGCTTCCCCAGAGGCTCTGCTTGCCGGTTTCCCGTTGTGTTGTCCATTGATAAATATGCGCCTATTCTTTTGCACGTTGAAATGCGAAATACGAGTGCAGAGGCTCGGGCAGCTTTACGAGGAAAAGTTTGCCTTTCATAGCGCGCACGACCATTTATGCCTTGAAGAGGCTTGATTTATTGCCGGCTTAGAGAATTGTCGTAAATTGAGTTTTTATCGGGATTTTGATTGCCATATAAATTGTACAAATGCTTGGCATTTGTAGAAAAATTATGCACACATGTTCAATGGTGCATGAAAATGGGCACCGAGTTTACAACGAAACCTCTGAAATGTTTGCCTTCGAGTTGCAAAACAACTTTTGCACAACGGGAGTATTTCGCTTTGTAGAGCACGGTTGTGAAGTCAGAAAGTGCTGGGGTGCAAGCATTTCGGCGGGAAATCCTGAAAACCGTTTTACGCAACCAGAAAAAATGATATGCAAAATTGAAGTTACAAACTAGCATACATTATTTCTATACAGAAAACGATTTTCACATTTTCATGCTCAAACGATTGCACGCTAGCGCTAATACTTTCTGGCTTCAGTATCGTGATCTACGCATCGAAATACCTCCGTGGTCCAAAAATCAGGCAAGTCGAAGGCAGGAAACTTCAACAAATTTTCTCGTTAGACAAGAACTGATTCGATTACCAAATTTTAGAGATAACACTTTACCCTGACAACCAGTTTAAGTTGTATAGAATCTCCTTACAACTTCTCTATTTCTCACCTTATCATAATTTGTTAGATTGAACTGACCTCAGTTTAACTTTCTGTCTAACAAAGTAGTGTGGGCAGTTGAGAGAGCAACTTAGATTGAGATTAGGGGCCATCTATGCCACATAACTTCAGTTAGACGGAGCTGCTCTTCTTTTCTCAGTCATTTTAGTCGGATTGAGATCAGTCTAGTTGAACTGGTTAGATTGAGCAGAGAAATGGTGGGAAGCTGCCGAAGAGATTCCAGTCAACTTGGGGTGAACTCAATCTAACTAATTTGGCCTGGTATCAGCTTCGGAAAATCAGACTCTGATGCTCCAGAAACGAATCGAAATCAAATCAATTTGATTTCAGCGCCGTTTAGTACTCCTAACTTCAAATCTTTATTACATTCCAATCCTAATAGCTTTCTTTCAAGAAGACCCCTCGTTTCGATTGTTTCTACCGTTTCATCTCTCGATCCCGGCCGATTTAGTAGTTTTTGTGCATCATCTGAGGCGCGGGGACACGTCCGATGAGAATGGAAGTGGGCAGGTAACACCCAGGAAAATGCGAAAAAGTGGCTGATGGCTGTCAAACCGGACTGGATGGACAGTGGCGACTGAGGGTGATTGATTCGACCGGACGGAGGCGAAGACTTGAGGAGACGCGACAAATATTACAAACGAGGTGGCGAAATTTACAGCCAAAAAATAGGCGATATTTGAGACGAGAACGGCTGCGTGTCATATTTCAGTCATCTCAGCCCGCAGAGACAGGCAGTCTTCGCTGATTGTGAACGAGACGCAGCACATTTGTCATCTTTCACGACTTCTTTCCAGAGAAATTCGCCTGATAAAGAACCATTGAACTATCCAAGTCATGCGCTCTTTTTCGGCCATTTCTGGTCATTTCCAGGCGGCCTCTCATTCTCAAACTCATATATGGTAACCGAATCGAGAAAAAAGGCAGCTAGGGAAGATAATATATCATGACAATGGACGGCGCGAGGGCAGTAGAAGAGGAAGAATGGACACCGCCGCCCGGCACTTTAATTCGTATAATTTATGAGATTTTGGCGTCGAGAAAAAACGCCTGTGTGATCGTTTACAAAAGAATGAAAAGATCGTCGTAAATATCTAATTTAGCGGACAACAACAGGTTTAATTTTGCAGATAGATCTAACTTTTTCATTTAAAAAAATTTAAGAATAGCTTTTCCCTATCGATTTTTCAATCCAAACAATACTACATTGGACAGAAATAGCGAGTGCTGCAAAAATGTCCCTGATAGATAGTCTTTTTTGTTTAAACCAGCTGATAGACTGGTCGGTGCAAAACTGTGCAAAGAGAGAGGGGGAGCAATGGCTATCAAGCTTCACGTGCCCGATTGCACATATCAAATTGTGCCTGGTCGTTCCTGGGCGAGAGGAGTCTCTAGGCTCTGATGCATTGTTGCCCTGCGGCGTTTCTCCTCCATCTTCTCATCCTCTCGGTCTTATCTCTTCTCATCTGCTGTGCTGCTGCAGACACTGGTTGATGGTTGGACGAGTTTTTGTTTCTCCCATCTCCCGCTTTCCTTCCAAAGGGACCACTTATTTCGGGTTGCTTTGCGTCTGCTCCTCCTTCACTCCTTCAGCTCATTCCCTCTCTAGGCTTCCCCCATCGACTCATTAATCTGCCGACGCCAACTCAAGGCTCAACCAGACAAAAACCTCTCTCTTCGACATTCTTCTCGTTCGAAAGACTAACGAACAGCCGTTTTTTTTTGCGGTGTGCGCTCTAAAATGTGCAAGATGCATGAATTGCGGAATCGCATGTTGATGGACTGATGGGTCTGTTCCATTTCTCCATTCCTTGCACTAGCCAAAACCCATGCAATTCTTTATTGCACGACTCAATGTCTTCCTATAATTTCGAACTTCGACTCCTCTAGTCTGGCGAATTCTCTTGATTTCGTCATCAGCAATTATCAGTTCCGTTCGCATTGTCCAACACCTTTATTCATTTTATTTCATTATTTCAGACGTTATTCAATCTCTTGCATGATTTGTTTTCTTATTTTTCGCGATCATGTTTTTACGATCCGATTTTCATCGATTTTGTTGATGTTATCCGTTTTTCCTGTGATGTCCTTTGTGTTTTTCTTTTGCTCCCTTGGTCCCTTGTTTATGGATTCTTTACATCTCTCCAGTCTTCTAGCAGCAGCTCTATTATCTGCATCTCAGCACGAAGTTTATTTGGGACATTTTTCTTCGTTTCTGCCCTATCTTTACGCTGTACTTTGTCTGATACTACCTCGATAAAGTGCTTGGGGTCATTCATTCAGGTGCATTCCCCGTGCGCGTCTTCTACTGGTCCTTCCTCATTTGACAACAAACATCCTCTCCTGCAAGTTGTCCTGCAAAAGTGAAAGTGCGTCGCCGACCACACAGCTTGGCTCCCAGCCAGCTCGAACACAATAATGCCTCGGGGTCTGTTCGCACCGCTTATCGCCAGTCATATCAGAGCGACAGACAGCTCGACTCGTTTCTCATCCAATGTCGAGAAGTGGTGTATGAAAAACCGGCTGCACTGCTCTATTGGCTTATCACTGCCAACTGTCAGAGCCGCAACGTCGTCGTTTATACTTTCTCTTATCAGAGTCGATATTTCGAACCCTTTGGGTTTTCGTACAAACCGTCCGTTTTTTAATTCCTTTTCTATTTTCATAGGGTTCGAGTGGAGGAATGTCAATTTATTTCTTCTCGCTGCTGAGACTTGTGGCATTGAAGCACAGAGTTTGCAAAATGCAGATAGACAATTCGAAATACAGTATTTTTCTCGTGAAGAAAAACCGCAGAGAGCGGCTTTGTGCCGATGTTGTCAGGCGGGAACGTAAAGTCAGGCAAAACGGGTGCAGATTTTGTTGAGATCTCTCACAATCGTCTACTATTTCGTCTCGAAATGAGGTAGAAAGTCGGTGTGCAACTACTATTTTTTGCCACTGCGCAAACTAGTCTTCCGAAATGTCGTTCGTTTCTTCAATTTTACCTATTTTTCGTGCGTTTCGCGAGGCGCTCTCAACCCCATTCTATTCAAGTTTCGTTTACTTTTTCCCGGTCTCTCGCACTGAAACTTTTCATTTGATTTGAAGAAGGAGAGATTGAAGGGATTGAACGTGAAAATGAAGGAGAAGTGGAGAGAGTGTGGAAGAAGGAGAAGGACGAGACGACGAGAGCAAGACGTGAATGGTATTGATTCGGGGCCGCCAGACAGCCAGACAGTTGTCCGCAATGGCATTTCCCTCGGTTTGTGCGAGTTTTCTTCCCCAATTCAATGCCAAATGTCGGAATGTTGGAGCCGCCCGTGCACAGGTCATGTGCGCTTCACACATACAAAGTGGGACACTGAAGTGAAAAATGAAAGTTTGAAGGATGGGGAAACCCAAACAAATATTCCGGTGAACTTTTCTCTTTCAATTGGTCTGGGCGAGAAAAAAACTAACCAAATATAGACAAGGTATTAGGACTTCAAAAATAGAAAGTTTCAATAAGCTTGGGAAAGCCCGGTTCAGATTTTTCCTAATATAAATTTGATCTATGAGTGTTTATGCGCAATTTATCGTCTATTGGTAGAGACGAATTTCCCGACATATTTTCCCCCAACACACCTGCATGAAAAATACACAGAACGGTGCCAGCTCATAGAGCCAGATTCGGAAATTTAGCGCCTTCCCAATTCCCATTGTGAGCAATATTTTGTCTCGTTATTTTTCCGAAAATTGAGATTCCCTGTCTAGAATTTTGAAATTATTGAGAACGGCAAAACATCAAACATCATGGCGAATATTGCGAACTTCCCTGTCCCCAATTTTGAAAATGGAATTATGAAATTCGCACCAAAACTGTCCATACATAAGCAAGTATTGAATGTCATCATGAAAGGCTTAGCTCATAGTTCACGGGCTTTTTATGTCCGGGTCATGCTATTTTCCGAAAAAGCTCGCGAATTATGAACTAAGCCTGACAAAACGATGGAGGAAACATTCGATGAAATGCGTAATTTTATGTCGCTGATAAGGATGATGATGCTGCCTAAGAGAATTTTTGACATTTTAACTTATTTCGAGCTCCTAATTAACAAAGATATTGAGAGTCCGAAAAAATTGGACTTAGCTTTGCCTAAGACTCAGATTGTGAGTTCGAGGCCGAGTCCAACATCTCTCAATTCTGGATACTGGAAGCTGAGAGCCTTCAAATTCGTAATCGAGTCGATGTAAATTTACTTTTTTCGAAATCCAATTACTCTTGAATTAATTCACTTGCCTTAAAAAGGGGATTTGATTTCGCGGTATAAGAACTTCGCATCGACCTCATGCCAAAACGATCTTTCGAACCTTGACAGTTCGAAATTTCGATTTTGACGAGTCTCTGGCTACTTCTGTTCCGATTTACTATTAGATTTTTCTCAATTTCTAGTTTTCAAAAAATTTAAAACATCTCTGATTTACTGCTAGTGTTGGTGAAAAATGTTGCGCCACTAGTTATTAATCTAGTCAATGGACCTGACTGAAGGTATCAGCCGAAATGTTGCGTAAAGATTCCATTATGCTTTATCTAGTTATCCTCAAAGGTTCAGTAGAATCCGATCTATTCTGAAGGAGAGGTGATTTTTTCGATAATGCTCATGACCTACAAATGGCAATGGCTACCGATGAAAATTAGGAAAAGTCATAGCTTTCCCCGAATAAATCTAATCCTACTGAAACTGAGAATATTTAGAGAATACGTAGTAAAATCTGTATGCAAAATTTCAACCTGATATGTTCAGTCAGGTCCGTAAAACTCATGAATTTAGGATCGCGAAATCGTTTCATCAAATCAATAATTTTAGACCATATTTTGTCAGGTTAATGATAAAGTGCTACGAAGCGACTTCATTAATTTGATATCAAGTTCCCCGGGGCGCCGTCGTCAGTCGATTCCATTCCCATCCCTTCTCTATCAGTGTATCATTTGCATTAATGATAGTCGACTGACTGCGGGAGACGTCGCGATTTCCCGCTGAGAGAACGAGACTTTGCCATATTTATGCACTGCATTTCTGTATTACGACGGGATTATTTATTGTCGTAAGCCTAATTTATTGTAAAGCTGGACTTCCTTAGATGTGATAGCTTTTGCGTAAATCTGGCTAGCATACACAAATTGAATCTGGAATTGGAAACCACGGGCAGCAAAACACAAAACAGAAAAGATGAGTGCGAAACAGTATTTGGGACAGCGATTCGTCCTAGCCTTTCCTTATTCATTACTCATGTCTCGCTTGCTGTCTTGCGGTTCCCAAACGACCTTAGCGGATATCTCTGAAGATAATGCGATTATCCAGCGTTTCTCAACCTTAGCACCCAGCAACTGGAATTCTGCACCCAATCTTTAATCCATATCTTCATCTTCTACTGTAAGCCTCATCCATCGTCAATTTGTTTTCATCGCTCTTCATTTTTCAAACTTTTTGTGTCAAGCCTTCAACCCAACGCGCATCGTCCGGATTCCTGGTCTGCAACAGAGACGTATTCTCATAAATCCTCTATTTTCCTCGATAATTTATTGAGTCCCAGAAATATCTGTTCATTTTTAACGAAAGATTTATCTGACGCAAAAATCCTCCGATGCATTTCTTCCAGACAATTTTCTTGCGAAATTTGATGCAATCCAAGCAAATTGTAACATTGCGAATTTTATCGGATTGGCATCCAATTTCCAAATTTCTTTTGTTCTCCGTGGCTCTGTGGTGATAGATTGCGAAAAGCGGAGTTTTTATGCGCGATTTCATAACGCCCCTTTTCATCCATTCTGCCCTCTTATGGTCCGAATTTCGTAAATCCCCTGGGTTGTAACAATTCACTTGTCCGGATTGGTTTGCTGGAATAGGGTGGTTCTAATCTGGATACAGATTGTTCTTTATTCTTTATCGTGTCTAATCTCCTCCTTTTCTGGCGAGTATTTTTCACTATAGGATGAAAGAAGTGGGTTCTTCTCTATAAGGCGATTGATATATTGCGAACGACTCCATTCGGACATTTAGCCATTCGACGTTTAATGTCCTTTGTCCATTTTCAGCGGTCAACTCCCCTTTCTTCATTATGTAGATCGAGTTTTGCGATACGAATTTTGCAACCGCATTGGAGGAAAAACTGAGGATTGTAACATTCGTGAATGTTTTGAGATTCTCTAGGCTAGATTGAAAGCATAGAAGCACCAACCTAGAAACGAGGAATGACTTGTGTATTCTCGTGCTCCGCACAAAGTAAGATATTGTGAAAGTCGTTCATTCTTAATGCTCTGTTTTACAATTGTTCCAACTAAATCACCTGTTATTTCGAATTGTACGAACTCGGACTAAACTACATATTTTATATCGGGAGATATCAAAATTAGGAAAGTCCATTTTTCCATACTATTTCATTAATTTTCTTTCGTACCTTGTTTCCATATACGATTTACTTTCATAGGCATACCTTACTTTGTAAATAGGAATATCATAAAATCTAAATACCGTTTTTTCGCTCTGAGATTTTTAATTTCCGTATGCATATGGTTCGAAGGGAAATTGTTCGGCTCTCCAAATAGCAATCTGGCAAATAACTAAACTATAAACGGGCATCAGAAAGATAAGAGCGACTTATTGGCCTGCCTATCTGCCTTCTAAGCCTGCACCATTGCCTAGTAAGTGATATATTGGAGAGGCCCATTAATGTCTTGTCTTCAGGCTTCGATTTCATAAGACATTACCATTTGTTCCCTCTCGTTCATGCCCACGAGTTTACGATTTCCCTATTTCTCAATCCAGCAAAGAATTGAAATTTTCTGCAGCCTATTCCTCCCTTTTTGTTCGACAAAATTTCTCTCGTCAATTTCATATGATCGTCGGCAAAAAATGCCTATGTTAATTACAGTCCGTCAGGTGCATGGTCTGTCGACTTTTTCTCGTTTCAAAAATGGCCCGTTTTGATTCGTCGTTTGTCTGCGTCTTGTCTTATTTTCACTTTCACCATTTCTCTTTTTCCACCTTTTACACACTATTAGCGCACGGCCTTGAAGTCTAGAGATAATGCCAAGAAAAGGCTGAAAAGAGCGGGCGAAGTTTGGAGACGCAAAGTTAGCGAGGCGCGATCGATGGACAGTAAATAAAAAGTGAAAGAAGTAAAGAAGAAGAAGTAAGGGGGAGGGGAATGAATGAGAAATGAAAAAGTTAGATAAAAAAGTCTAGATCACAAGGTATACTGCCATTCGAAATTGTGCAAAGAAAAGTGGGCGGAGCCTTGTGTCTGTTTGTCTGTCAGTTTGTAACCTTCTTCTTTGATCGACATAGTCTCCTTGTACTTTCTCTATCTCTGCCTTTTCATCTCCCAACTCCACTCCCTCTCTTCGTCTCGTTTTTCCTTTAGCGTTCAGTTTTGTACTTCACCAACTGGTTTTCTAGTTTTCTACTGAAGGGCGATATCTTCTATTTTCTGCCCTTCTCCTTCTCTCTGCCTCTGAATTGATATCGTCGTCGTATCTTCTGTTTCTCTTTTATTAATTCTTGTCTATGTCTACTACTTTTCACGTATAGTTAGAGATATTCGCAAGATCGGCTGAAGTGGTATATATTTTAGTAAAATATGGTTATTCATTTTAATTTGCAAATGCTTATTCACTTACATCTGATTCCGAAATTCCCAACATTATTCGATCATGGATGTGCGCAAAGTGCAACTTAAAATTGAACTTTATGATAGTTAAAGCTCCGAGTTCAATATTTTATCATTCTTAGAGCCATATTTGCAATCCTTCGATGAAAAAGTCTCTGCATATTAAAGATGAATTCGAATACTCATTTTCAAATGATGATTCAGTCATTTTTCCTCATGTTTATTATCTTTTCTACAAAAGTTCCTCATAAACTGGCATTTTTAGCCGCATGACAATTTTATCGCTGCTTCTATTGCCTCATTCATTCTCGACTATTCTCAGTGTGGGCTCATAAAGATAATTGCCTAATTGGGGCATAGATAATGAGTAGAATGCACTTGTTATCGCAGACAGTTTTACAATCGTGCATTTTATAGTGCATGCGAGAAATTCTTGTTGATAAGGGGGATATTTGCTGCCAATTGTCGTGCGTTCATTTGCTGGCCTCCTGAACCTCGTGCTTTTCTCCTTCCCCTTGCCTTCTGTCTCCAGAGCGTCTCTGCTTATCGCCATCAGACGCTGCTTCATCTTCGTTTAGCCTTATCATTTATCACCTAATCAGGGCCATTTTGCGCGTTTCTCCCCTTTCCTCCATTTCTTTGCCGATCGGCTTATTTGATTTCGCGTCTCTTCGGTTCAGAAGGTTCATTTCTTCGTCGAGTTTCGATGAAATGCTTCATTTATCGACTCTCATTTCTAAATGCCCCCTGTGGACTCATTGATATTGAATTTCTAAATTTAGAGCCGAACTTTCCGCGGAAAGCAATTTGTAGCGTGAGAAAGTCTTCCCCTTTGACATTTCGTATCAAACTTCCATTGATTTATGATGTCGATTAGAAGTTTCTCATCATCAGTTTAGCCGAAGCTCAAACGTCTAATTTTTCATCATCTTTCGTGCATATTATGTTGTTTTTCCTGCCGACTTTTCTGTCTCTGCTTGTAGAGAAATTTCACGCATTCCTCCTTCTCCATTTCTTCTCTCATCATTCTTCCCGCCATTAGTCAACAGTCTCAATAGACTGCGCTCTGCTCTTCCACGGATTCAATCTCCCCATATTCAGCGCTATTTCTCCCATTCCTGCCTCTTTTCTTCGCCATAATTCCCTAATATTTTCAATTTCTGTGCCTCTAAGTCTTCATAAATTTCGTCATATTTCCCTTTTCGACACTTCCCGAGTCGTTCATTTTTCGTGAAGCCCAAATTTAGCCATCATATTTCGTAACAAACAACCTGCATGCAGCTATGGGATATGAGCCTTTTTCTTCTCGTCTTTTCCTCTTTTTCCATGCATCTCCGAGGATTATGAGCGAATGTATTATTTGTGGAAAAGTGCGTGTGTAAAACGTTGATTTTTGGAATCGCCGGGGCTAATTCTGTATTCCATATTTAGTCGTCTACTCATTAACTGATAACTTGAAGTTAGATAAGGTCTTCTTTTTCATGCTGTAACATTTTATCACTTAACTCGGAAAAAGTATTCCTGCCTAAAATTTTCAGAAGATCAAATTAACAAATCTGATTCAATTTACGAAAAATATCTAATGTCTGTGATTTTTGCTCCCTCTTGTATCCGCCGTTCTCATGTTTTTACCCCCGACTCTTCTCCTTTTTCATCAATTTCACATTGTGCCTATTGATCATTTGATTAAATCTTCG
This sequence comes from Diploscapter coronatus, assembly GCA_964036155.1. Classification (NCBI taxonomy): domain Eukaryota; kingdom Metazoa; phylum Nematoda; class Chromadorea; order Rhabditida; family Rhabditidae; genus Diploscapter; species Diploscapter coronatus. The sequence goes on along the minus strand of OZ038422.1, from coordinate 81,989,285 downwards.
CCGCCAGCAAAAACAAGGAAAATATATGGCTTGTGTCTTATCAGACACGCACTCACGAGCTATTTCAGGCATCCACAATTTTTCCTCTAAAATTATTCATTGTTCTAATTTAATTAAAATTCAAACTAATTCGAAGTTTGTTTATATACCACGAATTTCCATGATCTTGTACTTTTCTAAAATAGACATAGTGAAAGTTCCCATTGAAATTCTCTGACAACATTTCCTGTTTTCGTCATTATTGATCGATTAGATTATTCTCGAGAAGTTTTTGTTTACAATTTTAATGAAGTGACGCAGCGCGGGTTTCAAATTGTTGATTGGGAAATTTGCGCATCGTCGATTTTGTTTACGCTGAGATATGGGAGAGGGAGCGACTCATTTGATGTTGGCGTTTTTCTCTTCAATCAAAGGCCGACTCGAAGTTTTTTTTCTAGCGGGCCACCACTCAATTCATGTAGTGTATGTGTGTGTGTGCATTCGGAGATGCAGAAAGACAGAAAGAATGACGACATTTTAAATAAGGAGGGATAGCGAGGTGCAATTGACACTCCAATACGGCAGTACGGTAGCAGCACAATGGCAATGATGCAGTAGGCGCAGGACTGTGGTAACAAAGAAAATAGACACCAAATTGAGATTTGGAGAAGAGAGCGAAAAGTGGATGAGAGATAAGGAGATTTGTGGAGAGACAAGGTAAGTGGAAAGTGACGATACACAGGCCTTGAGCAGGCAGACCCTTACCTCTTTTGGACAAACAACATCTGCGAGCGATCAAGAAACAAAGAGATTGGGAAGATAGAAGGGAAAACGCGGAGAGCAGAAAGAAATTGACAAGGACGCGAAAGGAAATGGAAGAGAATGGCAAATGCGAGTGGGTCCGACTGACTGCCTGTTTGCCTGGCTGATTGGATGACGTTTTGTATCTGCTGCATGGTTGTATGCGTGTCTATCGACCGTACAGATCTCCTTCTCACTCAGAAAATTAGAAGGCAGTCAATAGTGAATGAGTGAATGAATCACATAACTCTAATCGCAATCTACATCTAAATTAGGCAGATACACATGTACAATTAATACCTATTGTTTAGTGAACAAAGCGTTGAAGATTTACAGATTCAGAAAGAATTCATTGACACATTTATGTCCGAGTTCATCATGAACTTTCCTCATAAAATTGGATGCAATTTCTGTCATATTCGATCATTTTGCGATATACTCCAAATGATATTGGCATCATATCGAAAAGTGCACGTGTGTCGGCTGGTGGTTTTTGCTCAACAATCTCTCGGTAGAGGCAAATTCCGCTGCCTTCACTTTCTCCCCCCATCACTATTGTTATTTCTATTGTGCGATGGCAGCACACAGTGTTTTATCATTTTATCATTTCGTATCAGCGATTGTTGTTGTTTCAATCCAATTCTTTGCCTCCCGCTGCATTTTATGTGTGCACATTGCTTGTTGATCAGCAGCGGCTTGGGGACAGCACTGTGCTGCGTTGAATTCCAATTCAGGTGTGTTTGCCCGCACATCGGTGTATTTATTTCTCTATTTTTATGATTATTGCCCCTAATAATAGCCCCACGGCCTGACGATCTTCATCGGTTATCACTTCGTGCGAATCAATAAAATTCCGCAATTATGAGAATGCGGCCGCGCGCATCTCGCAATCCCGACGGCCCAATTTCAATCGCGTGTTTGTGTTTGTTCGATCACACGCTAAATAAAGGTGCCATGGGAGGAAAGGGCAGGCGCTTCGAATATTGAATAGAATTGCATATTTTCGACATTCTGGTCCATTCTCGAGACCAGATCCTTTATCACGATGTGTTGCTGTTTGACATATCTACATCAACAGCCAACAGCCCCGTGCTAGCTGCGCTATCTGCCGTTCCAATCGAACTGCCAGTTGACCGACCGAATGCGCGCCTTGTTTGCAGCACTTTATGCGCGTAAGGCTGAGAGATCACCAACACAACACTCAAGTGTTGCAAATGTGCTGTATAATGTGAATATAGTTTTCACGTTAAATCGATAGCATTCCATTTCTCCCCACAGCGGCACATCTGCCACTGCAAATAGTTTGATGTGCGATGGGTCATCATATGATTAGAAAATAACTCCTCGCGCACGCAGAATGCACTGCGCATTGACATTATCATTCGGAGAATTCTATAGCAGCTCTCCTTCGAATAGCATTCGCCACAATGCATTTGGGCAAATGGTCTGATTTGAGTGTCGAAAGAGAATTGTGCTGTGCTGTGAGAGAATCGATCGACATGATTGTTTACGTCTTTCTGTGTAGCATTCTGCATTTGTGCGCCGCTGCTACTCTGTGTGCTCGAAGGAACGAGAGAATTCGTGAAATTCGAACCCTCCAAAATATGAACGAAACACACAGCAGACGACGCATAATGAGCGTACCTTCGATTTCACACACACAATTATGAAGAAAAGTGGGCGGAGTCAAGCGTGGCAAAAGATCAAATGCTTGACTACAGAAAGCGAACACGATTTAACCTGCTTCACATTAGGGCTTCGCAACAAATTACCTTATTCTGTAGTAAGTTTTTGCGTCTCTTACACTGTAAGTCTGCCGTAATCAAATAAAGCAATGATCATAAAGTGGGGAAAAGCGTAGAAATTTAGCGGTGTTTGATTTAACACTTCCCATTTCGCACAATTTTCTCTCGGAAAATTGAAGACGAGACTCATCAAAACGCACGAAGAAGGAGATGAAATTTCATCATTGCGAGCAGCCCAATTTTTGATTTTTATGCAGCCAGACAGACGCGCACATTCACATTGTGAGAAATCGAATGTAACAATGGCGCTGCGGCGCGATATTTTCAAAGGCGTCTATTTTTATTAGTAACAAATTTATCATATTGCAGCGGAGCGCGAGAGCGAAATTGTTGATGGCCTTCTTTCCTTTCCTAGTATTTTCGGTGATATAAATGCAACGAGAGTGTATTCTGGTATGTTCCCCCCTTTCGTCTCTGGGAATTCTCATTGAGATTCCGGGGAGGGTGCTTTGGAATATTTTCGTCGTCTCATTTTACCGTTGTTTTGTCTTTGGCTGGGAAGATCGAGAGTCAACAGCTCTTGCCTTGCCTTACATACGGCGGTGCCCAGGCACAGGCAAAGGATATGGGACCGGCTTCCATAGAACGGCTTAATGAGAAGCAGAAGCAGTCAAAATATTTGTATTTCTAAGGGAGGCAACTCTGAGAATCGGGGCAGCGAATTTATGCTAACAACAGGAAAAGAACGCTAGTGATATTGGTGGAGTCGAAATGAAGAGGAACAGCTGCAAAACACTCGACTCGAGGTTCGTTATTTGTATGAATCGACGCAATATTGGAGAAAGTGACTGACTGACGGTAGATAAATGCTTGTTTTGACTAGACGAACGCCTCTTTTGCTCAAATGAATAATCATTTTAGTCATTCGACATTCGAATCAAAGACTAGTTTATATTTGAGCAAAATAGCGGAGATGATGAGTCTGATCTTATGTATTGCTCCCATCAGTCTAGAAGGCAAATTCCTACGTATTTACCAGTTTTATGCGCTTCTTTCGTTGCGAAAACTGTCAATCAAGTGCGATTTTTCAGCCAATTTCAATTCTGCACGAGTAGAATATTCAGAGTACGCTATTCATCTGACAGGTCTGATAAACTAGGGCAGTTTAGTGTTATCGTTTGCCACATAAAGGACAAATCCAATATAGCAAACTGTTAGAGAAATAGACTGTAACGCATAACTGGATGGCTCATTCTTTATTCGCGGCTGTATGGCTGGATGTGTGTCTGGTGCAATTTTCTATTCACAACTCTTCTCTTTTGTTCCCTTTATTATCTGCTGTGGTTATCTAGTTTTTCTAGGAACATATTCTCTACCACACACCTTTATTTGAAATCTCGTTCATTCCTCATACGCTGATTGCTTATCAACCGAGTTGGGGACTTATGAGCGGAAAGCCTAAACGTCTATACTGCTTAGCGCTAACGACTGAAATGAGAGAGTCGAACGGAATGGGGAATGGGGAGCGGGAAAGAGATAGCAGGGCCGATAGAGGAAGGGGAGTAAAGCAAGGGGAGCAAATTAAAAACGACTAGAAGCGGGTAGCAGACACTAAAACAGCCCACTCGACGCCAATTAGTTGCCCCTTTCTATATTGCATCAGCCATTTTTAGTTTTTCCTCCCGTACGTTCTCAACTCTGCACTGTCGCCCCTAAATTCATTCGCTGCTGTCTGTACTTCTTATCTAGCACTAGACCTCAAACCTTTACCGTATACTTTGAACCCAACGAGAATCCCATTCGAACTAGGAAATGAAGCGATAAACTTGCACCTATTAGATAGGTGTGGTGTGAACAGTTGAGCACAAAGAACGGGGATGAGAGAATAGGGCGATGAAAAGGTGCGAAGTAGAATCGATGAGGATGGAGCGTTGTGTGAAAATGTACCGAATATAAAAGGCGCTAATTATCTGTCGAGGAAAATCTCGTAGATCGGACCGTCTTAGGTTGTCCGACTCATTTCATCTACCGGGCAGTATGACGTATCCCTTCTGTCACTCTCTTGCAGCCTCGCACCATAGTCATCCAAAAAATAGCTAGTCGTCGTCGTCGTTCCCTATCAGCAATACAGAAATTAGTCTCGATTGTGTATTACGAGTCGAATAGCGAAAATGATGAAATGTGTTGAGTGACGATGAAGAACAAGGAGGAGATAAGGGAAGAGGGAGACAGAGACGAGATGGGAAGAAAGATGAGAAGATGCAACCAACCAACCAGACACTCACTCGCTGTCATTTTCATTCTTTCATTCGATATTTCCCCATGTCTGTTAGCGCCTCCTCGCCTCGGCCACTTTTCTCAATCATCAAACCCATTGCATTAGTGTCTGCTGTATGTCTGTTGCGACAGAAACTGACACGAATCAGGAGATAAGATAGTCCCCCTTTTCTAAAAAATCGACTTTTTTGAAAGGATACTACTTTTTCAAATATTCACCTTTTTCGTGTCCCCCTCCTATTCATATTCACTTTGCTCCTCCCTTCCTCCTCTCCTCCTATCCCCCCTCTTTCGCTCTATGTTGACACAGTCGAAAGTGTTTAGCAACTGCTCTCACTCTCCGACATTATTTATTATTCAGCATTTCGTTTGGCTGCACACAGATTTTGCGAATTTTCGTACCTCGCACCTATGCAGTCAGCACGGAAAGGAGCCTCATTTCGTTCTTCCTAACAATTTGTGACCATTCATCTCCTTCCCTCACCAGTTTCTCATCATCTTTCATCGTGAATATGAATTGCCTTTTTTCTAAATTTTTCAATGCAGTCCACAATGAATATCGATATTTCGTAATTTTCGTCAATTTGCGATCGTTTTCCGTTTTCCAATTCTCGTTCATTTGACCTTTTTCTTTCATCGATCCAGTCAATTTGTCTGTTCTGCTGCTGCTGTTTTTATCATACTTGGAGTCCTTGCGTAACCGATAAGATTCGATTGTCGATGGGGAGTCTAGGACCTGCTGCCTTACAGCAGCACCTCATTTCCCCATATTTCCCTAGTGACCTGTCCGTCTAGGACCAGCAATGCATTATTTAGCAGCGACTAATCTCTGTTACTCCCGGCATCCATAATTTTCTCCTCCTGTGCCTATTTCTAGACACGCTACCGTATGAAAATAGAATGGAATCAAGGCGAAAACAGTCGTTGATTCTCTATTGACATTTTTACTCAAATTTCATTCGCTCAAGGATGAGGAAAACATGCGATGTACGCGCGTTTTCAAATGAGAGAACCTAGCTAGGAAATTTCGCGCATCACGGCTCGACTTGATTGCAGCGCCTGGTGTGCCGCGCGCGCGTTACATCCGCATCCGTCTTTTCCATTCCCTTCCCATGTTCACATATTACCTTCTTTGGCTGTCTGTCATGTTTTCTCTTCTACTTGCTACTCGCTCGTCGTTTCCCTTCTGCAGGCACAGCGGCGGCGGCAGCAGGCAGCAGCAGCAGCAGTCAGTCAGTCAGTCAGACCCTTCGCTCGAATGCGCACCACATCCAACGCTGCGTCTCTCGCCAGCCACTGCCATGTCTGGTCTCTCCCATTACTTTGCCCTCTCAGGCCCCGCCCTCCCCTGTGTGAGTGCATCGCCCGGCCCCGCCTTCCATTTCTTCTTTCTCTCGTTCCGCTCGCTCTCTCGCCTGGCGCAGTCTCTCTCCTTTCTGGTTGCGTCGTAGTCAGAGAGAGCGAGTGCGGCCCTGTGGTGAGCGCGGCTTCAATTTCTTCGTCCATCGACGTCCTGCCGTATCGCAGCCAATATTCCAATCTCTCCCCTACTCCACACGGCTATCCTCTAAACGGGTGTCTGTCTCTCCTTCTCCTTGTATCTGTCCTCCGACTTCTACCCATTCGCTAGTCCATTTCCTGGCAGCTCAGGTCCAACCCAGCCTACACTACTTCCTCAATTACAGTATTCCCCCAACGGTCTTGGTTACGCAAGGACCACATAATTACTACAACAATTTCCTCTCTTCATTGAAGGTACACATATATCGTCCTTTTATCGATTGAATTTATTCGTTCTATCGTCGATTATCATTTGGGGGATGCGACATAATGCTTTACGTCTTCTGATTGCAGACCGACATCTCTCTTCTTTACCATCTCTGAGTTCTTATCTCATCTCGACCCGGTTAGCCCAGCACAATGGAGCCTCAGTACGACTACAACACTTGCACTGAGCTGATCCGTTTGTCCTGCCTCAAAATTGTCATGGGCAAAAATCAGAAAGTAAGTCTAGAGAAATTTCAGTTACACCAGCCTATTCTTTGACAACTGTCCTCCTTCTCCTATTCCTGTTATTGATTTATCGACCATCTGTCAGCGAGAAAAATAAGAGACGCCTCGCCTCGCGTTTTGCATGAATGGAAGAAGATGGAGATGGAGGAGAAGAAAGGAAGGCGGCGACGCGGTGGGGTGTAAATAGAATGGATGGAAGTGAGTGCGAGGAAGAGGAGGTCGAGGCTGTGCGGTGAGGCGACGCCGTGTGCATGAGCGGCGTTTTGTTGGCACAATGCAAATTTACAAACACGCACCTGCGAGCGCCTGCACCTGTGTTTGTACTTAACACATGCTGTGTTTGGCTAGCAGATGCGTGTTTGTATGCTGAGCTTGAGAGGAGATCGAGACAGAGCATCCATCTTTCAATCATTTATTCATTCATCTGTTCAAAGACCAAGACGACAAATCATCTATACGAAATGTTAAACTTGATTATTTTCAGGTAGCCTCGGGTTTGCAGCGCAACTTCTTCGTATTACGGGTCATGCACAAAGCGCGTCATCTCCAGATCCAGTAAGCCTTTATCCATTTCCATTTCCATTTCATGTATCTCATTCGTATACCGTAATCATCATCATTCAACATTGAATGCGCTTCGAGTTCGATTAATGATTTTTACGCCGCGGCTGCGCTTTCACCCGTTTTCCGCGCACGCGCAAGTGAGTGAGAGCGTTTCTTTCGATCGACAATCGGCCTATTTCGGGGGCGGTTATTGTTATTGCTGCTGAAGGAGATATTCACTAGCAGGATACGGAACAGACCTGCATTCTGTCTGTCTGTCTGCTGCTAATTGAACGTAATAATATGCGCTCTGTTAATTCTGTTTGTCCGTCCACCCATGCAAGGAGCACATGAAAATCCCGCTCGCTACCTCTCAAAATTGCTCATTTTTTGTGCAGAAATCAAATCTTTGTTTGTCTTCCATATTCGATTCTATTCCATATCTCGCAAACATCCAAATTCTGTCATGACTCGTTTCTCTAGCCCAAAAGAGCATGCTGCTCTGTGCCCATTGCGCAACCATTTTCGTGTGTATATGTGACTCTTCGTCTGTAGGCGGGGGATTACCTATGAAAGGAATAAGGCAATAAAGAGGCAGAAGAATGAATAGATGAGAGAAGAGGGGAACCCTGCACGCGGCTCGACTCAATTCTATGCAAATTAGGCGAAGGACGACCAATCGGCCTGATCGCAGCATCGTTTGCAGATCCTGTTCCCTCTTACCCTTCCTTTTCCATAAAATAACAAGAGCCAGTATTCGGTCATTCGTTATGCAAATCTATTCGAACACAATGAGAGAGCTGCTGCAGATGAGAAAACGAAGATAACGGCAAAATTAATTGCCTGAAAAATTCACAAATAGAAAAATTGGTATTCCCTTGACAGTTCGCCCTATCTGTTCTCATATCTATAGATCACTTTCGTATGAAAAAGTTACATATTCTTGAATATGGTAGACACTTTTACCGAAACATGTTTGCATTCACCGTACAATTGTTAGCAACGCCTTTCAGCTATTTCTATTCGTGTCCCAACAAACGGCTGTGTGAAATATTCGCATTTTGTGCGTGTGACATTTTCCCATCTCCACGACTTCCACATTGTATTATTCCGTGAAATGATACTTACTTGGCTTTGTGCACGTAGAAAGAGGGAAATTGTAGTCGTGAAGGAAAGAAGGAAGGAAGCAGGCAGCAAAACGACCGAAAAGGTATAGCCGTGGGAGAAAAGGCCCGAAAAAGGAGAGGAGAAGGAGAAGGAGAGGGAAGTGGGACAAAGGATTCAGAGCTCAGACACTGCTCGAAATTTTAGGCCCACAATGAAGCTTTCAAATTCAATATTTCCGATTTTAATCGCAGAGCATTGCGCCGATATTGTAGGACGAAAGACGGAGAAATTTGTCGAAAACTGCATGCATTTTTCTTGCGAAAGGGCTAAAATAAACTGAAATAAAATTGTATACATTTGGTTTTGACGCGCGCGCGGCGAACGACGCGGTCAATGTCGGGGGCTAACGGAGTGTGCAAGAAGGAGAGAGGCCGTGTGGACCACAACATGCATCTTTCCTTGTATGCTAGTGCTGCTGCTGATGTTGATGCGGTGAGGCTGAAAGCGGCGCAATGCGCGCTTGAAGTACGAGAGAGCGATAGAAAGATCGAAGAGAAGCACGGAAATAATGAGACGAAAGACGATATGTAGGAGGGGGGAGGGGCAGAGAAAGAGACGAGGAGAAGCTGCAGAGGACGAGATTAAGGACTACGACAGGGTGGAAGGGAAGAGAAGGGAATAGGGAGACGGAGTGGCGTTGTGAGACGGCTTTCTAACAAACAACTTGAAGAGCAGCCGCGACGCGACCCGCCTCGCAGCCCTATCCCCTCTATACCAGCATCTGAGTGAGTGAGTGTATTTTCGTCGTTTCCACAGTCTGTCTCTGTATGAGAAGTACTTGTTTCAACAAGTCCGAATGACTAAGACCTACAGTAGCGCGCACATACACGTTCAGCAAAACCATCAAATGCAGATGCGCAACACGAATGCTTCATTTTTCTTTCTACATCTTTCGAGAATTCGACTTTACGATGCAAAGTGTGAAATTTTCGATAGACAAACCATAGAAGCACTTTATTTATAGGCAATTCCGTTTCTCATTACTCACCCTTAAAATTAGAGTCAGCAAAATAGTCACTGTTGAACGATACTGTAAGTCGCAAAGCAGTCCAGCGGCTATAGCCGATGTGCATATTATGGATAAATAAAGCTAGTGAGGGATGATCCTTTGAGCCTTCCTCTTTAGGGGTTTCTGCAGGAAAATATCCATTTTGTCGTCGGTCGGCCTATTTTTACAATCTTTCATGTAATCCGATAAAGTGGTTGGAACATTTTCGATTGAAACCAGTCGGACTCATTTTGCGTGCTGCTCTCGTCTGACCGCGATAATACAGCACAGCACAGCACAACAACAGCCACTGCTCTCTCGACGTGAATTCCCATTTCCTGTTGCAAAGCGAAAAACCGAAAAATCGAAGAACTTTTTCTGCTTTTCCATTGGGCTGTTGCTGCGTCGAGAAATGTTCTTCTTCTCCGCTCCTTTCATTTTTTTTAAAATGAAGATAGAAACAAAGAATCGATAATTTCGCGATAATGGTCGCTTGACCGCGCGCGCACGTAACGCGTTGAGCGTCATTTCTTCTCGTTACTTTATCTGTCTGTGTGTGTGTGTGTATGTGTGTCACTTCTTCGTTTGAATATAATTGTACAGGGCAGCGTTTTTATTTGTTCGTTCCCATTTACCCACCCTGCAATTTGCCTTTTTCCTACTCTCTTTTCTCAGTTTTTCTGTCTATTCTCGGTTTTCTTCGATGCGAGTATAGAAGAAGAAGAAGAAGAAGAAGAAGAAGAAGAAGAGCGAGTGAATGAATGAGAGGAAAACGGCCCATACATACAGCTACCAATTTGAGAGATTTTCTTGAGCGCCGCTGCGTCAGACTCGGAGAACGAAACGCGGCGTTAAAGCCCCTGGAGAGTGATTATCGTCTCGCCCCTGCCCGATACTGCTTATTAAAATCCCTGGTTGAGCACAGGAGCATATTCGATGAGAGAAGACGGATAGATACGGGTGAAGAGATCGAGAAATGACTGAAAGAGCAGAGCAAGACAAGAGAGAAGTGGAAGATGGGAAAAGGGAAGGAACATGAGAAATGAGGATATGGGGTCTCTGAGAGGGAAGGAAAGAGAAAGGAGTGAAGAAAAAAGACAGTTCTTTGATCATCAACTGAATGTTTGCGCAGGGCGAGAGAGATCGAGAAGTGAAAAAGAGCCCAAACGCTGAGGGATAGGGGAAGGGGGAAAGACAACATAAGCATCGAGTCGATTCGAGCGGCAAGGCGATCGACGCTGCGGTGGTCGAGACGAAGTCGAACTAGGACTGGGGCTAGGGATGTAGGGAAGGAGTAAGGGGCTATGGCCGGACAATGGCAGTAGGGATGGCAAAGACGGAACACAAGGGAGGGCAACACACGCAACCACGCAACCATGAACAAATTACATTCACACAAGAGAGTTTCGAAATTGAAGCGAAAATTTTGTTTATCTGAAATTTCCTGATAATTCTACTTTTGGATAACCAAAAGTTCAAAGCGATCGCAATTTTGATCATCGATCACCCATTTCGCGTAATTCGTACGATCATCGAGATGTTGCCAATAACCATAAAATGGACGGCGATTCTTCTCACAATCAGATGGGTTAATAGCCGCGCCGACTCGAGGACGTTTTGCAATAGGCCATCCCTTGCCTTGACTGACAGGCTGCAAATGACTTGAGTCCAATGGGGTGAAATCCCCTTTGTTTCGGGGGCTAGCGAATAACGAATAATGGGAAATGGTGGAATGAGCGCGTAGCGCGGCCGGCTTTTGTCTGCTGCGTGTCTGTCTGTTGTAGAGAGGGCTTTACATGGAGTGTCGGCTTGATGACTGGATGACTGACGACGGTCGTAAAACGGCGCAAATTAAAATGCGCAAACGGGTCGATGTTGGTGGTTGAAGATGGTCTTCATCGTAGACGAACGGGGCTGAGGGCCTTAAAATCAAAACGATCTCTGATCAACTTTCTTCTCCTTCTTCGCCTCTCATTTCGTATCAAACAAGCTGGCCTAGAGAGGAGTCATTTCGCCTCTATCTCTCAATTTAATGCAGTATTTATGGCTCTTCTTCCTCATCTGCACTCCGTTTCCCTCTCTGCGCCCTCTCAGTTCATTTGATCTTTCAGTTTTCCCTTCTTTTATTCGATTTTTCATTTGATGTTTGCCGAGATGCAGGCCTTTCCGCGAGAGCGAAAAATAGAAAGACGAACCAAGGCGCGGACGCGGACGCAGTCGCCTTTCTTCCCTGTCTTTGCGTACCGTATTATTTGCAAGCTTGCATACGTACATAGAGTCTAGCAGCACAAGATTAAAAGTCCATAACATGAAAGTGCACGAACGCGAAGCTACAGAATAATAGAATGTAGATTATACAATTTCTTGGAAGAAATGCTTTCGTAGAAAACCCGTTGTTATCTCAGTTTGCAAGCAAGTAGTCTAGCAGCAGCAGTATTATTATCTATATGGGGAAGATCTGGAGCTCGTTAGCGGAGGATCCTGCTAGGTCTAGATTTAGGAGCAGAGCAACTGGCCGATCCTCCTATCCTATGCACCCTTTCTCTCCTCTGTTGGTCCCCCCACTCCTAATCGCCTCATTTCGCTCCTCTTTCACTCGGCCTAATCATATCCAGATGTTCTACGGCTAATGCTGCTGTTACAGGGGGCAGGTCAATGACTTTTCTCCCTTCTTTCTGTGCTACTCAATTTACGACTCGTATTCGCAGCGAAAGATTGCCTTTTGACTTGGCGTAAAAGAACAATTATCAATTCGGCCTCAAATGACTAGTTTCTGCCCAATTTTGATTGCTTTCTGCTTCGACAATACATCTTTGCGTCTTTCGATTCTTCCCCACTCCTGCTCTTTCGCCTCCTCCTCTCCTCCTTTTTCTTCTTCATCGATTCTCCTTTGCACTCATTTCTCATGTCTCTTTGCCGGCTGTCAGCAACACAAAGTGGTCCATGCGAAAATGTGAAAGTCGGCCCCGCCACAGGCTGAAATATTATTGCCCCTGGGCCAGAAGAATTGAGAATTGTTTCATAGATTCATTCATCTTGACTCTTTTGTCTGAGCCGATCGAACTGGGATTGTCTGTCCGCACGCAGCTTGGCCTGTTTCATTCTCTGGTGCGCATCGCCGCCGCCGCATCGTCCTAAGCGCATCGACAATCGGCTTAGCACTAAAGATGCAAAGATGCACATCTCCCCCAACACACATACAAACCAACCATTTGAAATGAAAAGGAAAAGATGAGAGTGGCCAGGTCAATGAAAGAAAGTGAACTTTTGAGAGGAAAGCGAGGTTAAAGTACGCCCCGCTTTCTATCTCTCATAGTGAGGTGAAGATAGGAATATCAACGAGCAGTTTAACTGCCGCCAGCAAGTGCAATGCAATAAAACTTGAAACGAATCGACCGAAGCTAGCAAAGTAAATGGGATGACATGAACATAGAAATATTAAGGGAACAAGTAAATAAATCATGCTAATTTCACTGATTTCAGAATGGAACAAACTGCCATCAAAGAGAAGGCACAACGAGCAGAACTGTTGCGTCAAGCTGCTCGTGGATCTGTACCTCTAACACCAGCCCCCGAGAAATTAGACTCTGACGTCGACTTCTATGCGTCTGCTGATCTCTACGACGACGACGACGACGATGACGATCTCCAGAAACCACCTTTGGAGTTCACGGTGACTGACTGTGCTGATGAGGACTTCACGGATGAAGACTACGAGCCACTCGCATTCGGTTGTGAAGCGGTCGAAGAGCTCGATCGTGACGCTGACCGAGATGCTTCCGAGAAGCAGTCTGACCGCAAACGTAAAACAGAGCTGGAAGCTGCGTCGCCAATCAACAACAAAACCCCACGAGGTGCAGTCGATCAACTCGTAGCTCAGCTACCCAAATGAGGCATCCCATTATTGTGTACTTCCCCTTTCTCTATCCAGTGAATCTTCCCGATCTTCTTCACAGTCCGAGAAGTGCGTGAGATCTTGTTTAGGAAAATTATTTATTCTTGACTTCACAATAAATCGCCTTCTCGACAAGATCTCTCCTCTATTCAAGACTGGGTCTATGCGTAGGGTCAACTAGTGCATCTCTTTGTCTCGTATTTTATAGTTGTTTTTCGATGTTTTCTTTTTTATTTTTCGTTATGTCATTTGTTCATTTGATCATAATTTACGCCACTCATTTCTCTATGAGCGTGTGTACTTGTCATCGATTTATTTTCTCTTGGAATGATTGGACTTTTAATAATTGGAAATTCGTGTGCATCAGAGACGAAAATGTGCAGCTTTAACATGAGTATCGGTACGTTCTCGGTAAATTGTTCCTTCTCCTTTTTCTATTTTTGTCCCCCAAATCCTCGCACTTGAGCTTACCTTTTCCGACATTTCGCTGCTGTAAAATGCTCTGGCTTTGAAAGGATTGTTGGTTTCTCGAGAGACTGAGAATGCCAATGGAAAATGCAAATACATCACACCACAATCATCGATTGCTTATTCCATTGTTGTTCCATATCTCCAATGCACTCTCTGGTCTCTATCAGTCACATCACATCACACCGCACATTCATTCATCATTATTTTATTTTAGTTGATATCGTTTTTCTCTTTTCATTTTGTTTAGGTATTTTGAAATTTCGTCTCTCCATTTTGAACGTGTATCATTCATTTAAAGTGACAAATCTACAAACATGTTAATCTATGAAAATATGCGCCAAATGCTACCCACATACATACATACATGCTATCGATTTCCTTGATATTCATTCTTCACATCATTGTCACTTTGCGATTTCTATTGGGCAAACACTACGTGTTCATTTTCTTATTGATTTTATGCATCAATGCGTGCTGCAAACGTGCGTTCGCGACTTTCGACACTTCCGTCGACGATCGTGACCGCGCCGAGCAGCAGCGCGTAGACGTGCGAAATCGAATTGCGGCAGCTTTTCGCCGCATCCACTTGCTATACTTGCTGCCCGCAGCGCTCTTCTGCCGTGGCAGAAACAACCAACATTTGGTCCTCAATTGTCCCCCTTTCCCCTTCCCTCTCTTCCGATGATCTGTTCATTGTGGCGGGCCATAGTTTTCAGAAATAATTGTTTTTGTTTCTTCTAGACTTATTTTGTTGTTAAAAATGGTTAAAAATGGATTGGGCTGTTTGGAGAAGAACTCGTCGATGTTTAACAAACTCTCTTTTGCTCTTCCAATGATTCAATCCGACCAAAAATTCTCATGTACCATCATCGTGTGACTTATTTGCTATGCATACTCGATTCACAAACACACCTTCTAAGCGGGCTGCGCGGTCGGTTTGTGTTTTCTCTCTTCTCAATGATATTGTATCATTCATTATCATTATTCTGGCTAAAACACAGCAACTTACCATTTGGAGTTACCTCAACACATTCATCTCTCTTCTTCTTCTCTCTGCTTCTTCTAATTTAATTCCGCTATTGTAGTGCTGGAGGATGGTTTTTCATATTGTATATGATAAACTGTCCGATCATTCATAGTTTTCTACTTGCTGAAACAAAGAACGTGACTTCTGTCACATCCGCTAATTATTTTATTTCGTGTTTTTCTTTCTTCGATTTGATATTTCTGTGGACGGAAGAATTTGGTGTGTATTGTATCAATTCAGGTGGATTTTTTGTGAAATACGAATGATTTTTTTTATTACATTGTGTCTCTCTTCCGAAAAACTCGGACATTACCATCAATTTTTTCTTGAAAGAGGATTTGCAAAGATTGATGGTTGTGCCTAACAATCATAGCAATGATTTGTTGTTTCTCGGTTTAGAGAGAAGGGTAGTGGCTTTGTGGGATATCTGGGGCTTCTCCACTCTAAACTCATCTCTCGAATAAATCACGCATTAGTCTGGATAAATTAAGGATAAATAATCCGGATTCAACCCGCTGATTTATCTGTTGGATGAGTTTTATGTGACAGCAATCAGATTTCCCGGCCTTGCTTTTCATCTGGTCTCTCAGCTCGTTTTTATCATTTTATGTATTATTATTATGATTATTGTATACCGTAAAGCATCATTAGTTGTCTAGTTTTTTTTCTATTTTCTAATGCTAGCCTTTTAGATACCAACGAGTTTGTTCATGTGTTTTTATAAGAACTATTCCTAAGTCCTCCTCCCTCATTGAATCTTGTCTTTTTGTTTTCTTTGATTGAAACCGTGTCTGTGAAAAAGTGAAAATGCAAAAACAAATAAAAATTTGAAAATTAAAAACTGGTGTTCTCTATCGATTGATATAGAAAAATCGAGAAAGAAGTAAAAGAGTAAAAAACAACGAAGAAAACACGAAAAAACATACAAAAAAAGAACATACGAAACTTGTGAAATGATTTGTTGTAAACTATCTCGAAATGTATTGTTGATGCCGAAATCTGGGAGGTGCGTGCAAAGTGATGCAGTTATTTTTAGTGGTTAGAAAACCGAAAAATAGCACGCGAAAGGGAGAGAGACTGGCCTAAAATTCATTCTTTTTCCCCTCATTTTCGACCTCCCAGATTTAGGCATCAACAATAGGTGCTGCTCGTGAAAGACGAATAACGAAGTGATATTCATTTTGACATTCTTTCACTATCACTTGCTTAGCAGTGTATACAAATCTTCTAATTTGATCACTTCCAAATTGATTCGTTTATTTGGGTCAATTTCCGACATTTGATGGTGGAGTAGTGTCTGACGATGAGTAATAATAAAGTTTGTCTGTAAGATAATATGCTAATTTCATTGTATGCGAATTCGACGCTTTCTTTTCGTAATTCTTCAAACTCATTCGTTGATTCGCATGAAATGTCAAAATAATGCGAAAAATCTTGGTATCATGACTATTGAATCTTCATTTTCAGCTTCATCCTATGAACTTCAATGGGAAGTAAATATTGTCTTCTAGAAATCTTTGTGAGGCGAAGTGCAAAGTTGTTGAGAGTGAAAAAATACATTGCGCTGAAAAGGCTTACAAAACCGCGCATGCACTGCAGGGCAAACTACGCCCGGATCCACGAAACTCGGAACCTTTCCTATAGAAACCTCCCAGCGAGAAGAAGGCTCCTATAGGAAGATTTCGGAGTTCCGAGAGTTTCGTGGATCCGAACACTAGACATCCAGCACCCACGATGCAATAAAGGTGAACTTTTGAAGTTCAATAAAGCTAGCATTCAAATTTCTTTCCACTTTCAGCATCATTTGGGTATCAAAACAAATATGTTTATAAATGAGTACGAACTGTCATCGTTTTACGACTCCTTGTATGCAAATCAGGCTTTTTCATATCTGACGCAGCCCAGCAAGTTGATGCGATCTAGAAAGTCATAAATCAGCAGGCTGTTTTTCAGCAATTCGCATATAAGAAAGAGTCAATAGATATGGCCGAACTGACTTATTTCTTCTGCAGGAGAGGAGAAAATTATGATCAAAAGGGGTCAAATGCGTAAAGAAAACGAGAGAAGAAAGGAGGGATGAAGGGAGAAGAGGGAAGGAGCAGCACGGCAAACACCTGTTGGTTGTGCACGCAGTTTAATGGATGAAGACACTAAAACACGGACTGAGAAATAGTGAGATAATTGAGGAGAGTGCAGAGAGGTCAGACAGACAAAGATCTTCTCTCGAAGAGTTGGCCCTTTCCTTTGCCTTCTCTTTGACTTACCTTCTCTTGTTCGTTTGTGCATATGTGTATGGGCCAGAACAACATTGTGAATATGAGAAGCCGAAAGAAAGAAGGGGAGAGGAGAAACAGAATAAGAAAAAGTTGTTGACAGATAGAAAAAAGTGGAGAGAAGAGAAAGACAGACACAATAAGTAAGTGAATTGAGCAAATTGCTGGGATGCAAAAAATGAAATGGAAATGCGAAAACACAAAAATGAAGTCTACAAGAGAGACAGACACTTGAAAAAGAGATAGGTTTTTGACGAGAGAGAAGGGAGAAGATCTGTCTCTGCAATGTTGCACAGACAGACGGGGAGAAGACCAATTAATTAGAGCATCAATTATTCACGCAAATTGAAATTTGAGGTACAAAGTCTGAGACAATGAAGCCAAATTGAATTTCAGGAAATAAAATTACATGTTTACACTTGAAATGTGAAAATTTCATTGTTAATGATCGATACATTGTGGCAAAATAAATTTCACAATAATTTTAAAAAATGGAAAGTGGATATTGCGTAATTCTAAATTCTAAATAATTATAATAATTAATAATCAATAATCAATCTGAGTCGATGAAATTTCGAAAAGCGTACTGCAAAGATTGCGCTAATTTCTGTGCACCCACTTTAATTTTGTCGCATTTTATTCCTTCGAAATATTTCAACTATCGGCAAAACCCTCAGGCATTATTCTAGCAATTCCCCTCAGATCAAAGAATGTGTAAAGTTCAGCTTCGATTTTGTTGAGCTCGAAACTTCGGATTTTTAGAGATAAGAGTCTTCTCGACTTTTTGATTGCAATGGATAGGTGATTTTCAGGGGAAAGTTCAATTCAGAGATAAAATACTAAAATTATGAAACATTGACTTCATCTAAGCATTCTTCAAAGGAAAAATTTCTGGGAGATGATCTATTATTGATCTTTCATATCCCGATTCAGTCCTATTCTTGTCTAAACATCGATCGATACTCTACAAACGTATTTCGTTTTCAGTGATTTGTTGGATTTCAAATTTCCACTAAAAATCTGTACCTAATCTGAATTTTTGATGATTATTCTTCTGAAGATCCTTGCGTAATTGAATATTAATTAGAATTTGGAATTTACAAATTCATCTTCTCTACCCTAATCTCCTCTGCAAATGTTTTCGTTTTCCCATGTAATGGATGCAATTTGCACATGCAAATATTGCATGGCTAATTCGCGATTCGCGAATCTGCAGGCATAAATTAATTGTTGAGCCAATCAAATTATACGTCTGAATGAGTAAATTACTGAATGGAGGAAGGAGCAGATCTAACAGAAGATGTTGAGACGTCAAAATGTGCAGAGATGATCGATGCTTTCTGCCCGATAATTAGATGTATGAAGCAGTGACATGAAAGTTGCCTTGCAGGATAATTGCGTCTTTGCATGGAAATCTAGCAGTTGAATGACCAAGATGTTTTTCAAGATTACAAAATAACCTCTGGCATGCGAAATCTACTACAAATCGTGATTTTGAATAATAAAATATACGCATGGTGAGTAGAATCAGACATGATTCTTTAATGAAATGAGAATTCTTTTTATGGATAGATCAGGCTATGATTTGACAATTTTATAACGCAAAATTTGTACAGGACGGCCACAAGTTGTGGGAACACGTTTTTCAATTCAAATTGGGGAAAAAGAATGATTCAGTATCGTTTATTTTGCCCGTAGCTAATATTACGGACCATATTCTAATATAAACTAAAGGGAAAAGCCTCATAAAATATTTTATATGCGTATGCGCCAGTACTTGCTTCAAATTTATGCGTGCTGGTAGGATTCCTAAATTTCAGAGGGCGCACGATATTTTTGATCCAATTGTTCTACAATATATTGATATTGAATCAAATTTATAGGACCTTCAAGACCCATATATTAAATTATAGTTTCAGTAAAAGTTCATTCGAATTGAAACAAGTATACCTAGGCGCCAGCTTAGAAAGGGGGAAACATATTGTCGTCTCTGAATTTATAGAAAATTTCCAAATATGGTGGAATTGTATGTCAAAGTGAGCAACAAATGAAATAGCAAATAGATATTTAGAATTTACATACATTAAAAATTTTAAAACTACAATTTTCCTAATTTTATTAATGGTACTTTTGTCAGGGCTTATTCGAAAATAATGTGTTTTCATAATTCGTGGCTACTCTGTTATATTCATAAAAAAATTTCGCCATCTCAGTTTCATGATAAATTGGTGATTAGTGATTTAGACATGACCTAAATTTATGTCTATTACTAAATATTTGTACCCGATTTATTTGCGGCTATCTTATTCCAGTAGTTTTTTTTGAATTCATAATCTTACTGCCATAGACTAAATGCTATTCAACGGGATTAAGAATTTCGAATCATCATAAGACACAACTATTTCTGGTTGGTGGTAGTTGATGAAATTCTTATAAATTTTGATCAAGAAACGAAATTTTAGTATTTCAAAAACATATTTCATCCCATGTTTACAAATGTTGGACTAGACGAAGTGCATTAGCTTATTACAAATTTATCTCGAAATTTAGTCAAATCCAATGTCATCGGAAGGATTTGAGAGATGAAAATATGCACTTATAATTCATTTTTGGTATAAATAGGGTTCCAGGCCATAATCTGCGTATTTTAATGGAGCAAGAAATCATCAGATCGGGAAATCCTCCCACATTGTTGTGAAACACTCGGATTGTGTGGATGGAAATTTACAAAACAAAGAATTGAATGGAATGGGGATTGGGAACGGATCTAATGGAAAATGCACATTAATTGTGTAGATCCATGAAAAGTTTCTAATTTCGTCGGATATTTATGTTTACAAGTCTGGAATGGAATGCAGGAAGAATGTGAAAAATTCTTCGTGGGAGACCAATATTTTGATTTGTAAATAGAATTGCTCCGAATATTCATAGAATTTCAGTTTCACAAGTGCACGGATTGTAATCTGAAGTTAGGTTTATAATGAGAACTTGGATGGCTGTATATTACTAATCATTGCCCGCTTTGAAATAAGTTCATGAATATTAGAGCAGAAAATCTTATTGGGTTCTATCTCAAGTTCCAATTTTGAGTTTAGTTTGCAAATTATTTGTAGCATGTTATCGTTTTCTTTTTGATCAAACAGCCAAATTCTCATTCGATTGAGTTCCGGATTTTTTCGTCAAAAAAGAGCAAATCTACGCATCGTAAAGTGAAGTAGCCAAGTTTGCTGACGATATTCGGAGCTATGAAACGCGTCTAGACGCAGTTTGTCAGTGTCAATATCCATCACATTAACATAACTTCTTGCATATGCAAGTTAGAACTCGTAAAGATCAACTTGGAATAAAATAGAAGGTTTAGAAGAATCGAAAGATCAAAAATGAGGGGGTAAAAGTCTAGATTGGTCATTTTCAATCTAAAGTCATACCATTTTTGATTAGACTCCCCATTGGAATATTCAGTTTGAGTAAACAACTTTCATGGCATATAATCGGTAAAATTCTCTTCTGATATCTAAATTTACGTAAGAAAAACTGAGACAATGCTGACGCTTCATAACACGTATTGGATCGACTTTTCCTGATCTAATAAAGAGAATAAGAAAAAAGATTACGCTAATTCAAGAGACATAAACCTCGTAAGAAATGAAATCCTTTTAATTATGCCACTCTCTATCCACATCCTGCTTTTGTTTCTTTGCACTGTGACTGGATTTCTTATTTCCATATCTTTTTCTTGCTTATCTTTTCCAAGACTTCCCTACAATCAATCCCTTCTTGCCTTTCTTGTCATTCTCCATCTTTGTCTGTCAAACTAGCCACTCTTCACGTTTCATTTCTACCTTTCCTTCCCCAGCTTTAATCAGCCATATAAAGAAGCGCATCTTCTTCTCATTACATTTGCCGCTTCATTTACATTTACATCTCCATCTTAATTTTAGGCGAATAAAGTTGGTCCTATCGCTTTTAACCTTAAATCTTCATTTATTCATTATTTTATAGGCTAATCGCCGCGTAAAATGAAGAATATCTGGTAAGTCATTTTCTCAGTTGAAAAATCGGTTGAGTATCTTTTCATTTCAAATTCAGGTTCTTCACTATTCTATGCACAGTTTTGCTTTTCATGTACACCGAAGCGAAGAAACAGGATGCCAAAAAACAATTCGTAAGTCGTAACTGACAAAGAGAGTTCACCTAATAATATCATATCGCTTTTTGACTATCTCTTAACCAATATAGATTATAGATGCAGCTCTAATCACGCATCTGAAGTCGAAAAGTGAAACCATGAGCTTTATTGTCTTAGAAATCCATACAAGTTCACGCAGTCGGGTAAAAGAGAAATAGTGTATTCTAATTTCGAATTTCAATTTCGTATGAGATTTCCTCATGTCGTAAAACAGATTTCTGGATATCCAAGGCCAGGAAGGTCACTGCTACACACTTTCTACTTCAGAATCGTGACCATGACATCTCAAAACTTCTGTCGATGAAAACTGACCGAAAAGCGATATGATATTATGTTAGCTCTTCTTGTAAAAATTAGGATTAATGTAGAATTCGAATTTTAACTCAAAAGGAACTATGATATCGTCAATGTTTGATCAACTTCGAGTCTGATCCCAAATTTTGTGACTCAAATAACATCGATGTATAACTCTGAATAAGATTTATTCAGAGTCTAACTGTGTTCATCCCGTGTCCCGATAAGATAACTGAAAATATATATTCCTAATAATTTCAGCAACTTTTGAGACCGCATCTTAAATATATGAGAAGACTGTACAATCCAGCCACCGGCAAACATCGAATCCATATTGACCGAGAGATCATCCACGACTATGAACTGCAAGGCTTCAAGCTTGAAGAAGGTCAATTCTGATTTATAAATTCTTCCGTCAAACAATATGGTCAAATTTGCCTTTGGAAAATGGCAACCTGTAAATGACGTAATGACGAAACGCTTTTTAGTATTTGACGAAACGTAATAGAAAATTGACAGGGTTTGTGCAGAACAAGGAAGCATTTCGCCACTTTTATCTTTAGTCAAATACTAAAAAACGCTTCGTCGTTTTACGTTAGCCATTTGCAAACTGCCTTGGAAAATCTTTCTTTGGTTCAGTTGATCTTAAAAATGTCTTGTAATTATCTCGAAAGTTCCGATAGAACGGAGTCTATCTTTTTAAGTGTGATAATTAGCCCTTGATTGGCTGGCTTACTTTCCTTATACAGGCTTCGAAAACGGCCGCGTCATCCCTTGGGACACCTATCAAGCCAATTACAAAAAGTTCAAGCAAATCTGTCCCCCACTGATCACCGTTTACTCTGTCGAACATCCCATTGCAGGTCAGTTCTTTGATAATCTGCAAAAAATAACCAATGAATTAAATTGCAAGAAAGGAAAACCTTCATTCCCATTGTCTGACATCGGTTGTCTTCATCTTGCAGAAGGATAACCCTTTTCGATCGTAACGAAAATGATGCAGACTTGCAATATCTTTCGAAAAACCATTAAAATTATCATTAAGAATTGTTATCGTAAGATGTTGAAATTCATCAGAATTTCGATAAATAAATGGATGAATAATTTAGGCAACCAAATCCTGTCCTTCACTGACATTGGCCAATCATTGAAGGCAAATGGATTCCTTCCATCCAAGAAACCTATCGGAGCCTGCACTTGGTTTGTGAAAACTTTCAAATTAGATATCCAAATATCAACAACAATTGGAATAAACGTCTTTGCGCTTATGAAATTTGGTTTAAAAATTCAAGCTTAATCATACGTGATTTATTCTATCTTCATAACCATTTTTTACCTTTCCTAGCAATAGCGTGATTAGTCGAGTATTACATCAATCATCTGATAGTGAAACAAACTATCACAAGTTTTGATACTCATCTTATAAAAAAGTTGATGTAATAATTACCTTTTCTCGAGTGTTAGCATAATGGTTGAAAGATGGAGAACTTTCAGGAAACGCGCCTGTGGTGCGACCAAACCTTTATACAGGTTGAACCAGAAATCCTTGCAAGGATGTAAGTATATTTTGTGTAGTCAAGCATGAAGTTCCATTTTTAAAATAATGATAACGTCGAAATTTCTAAAGAATATCCTTTGCAGTCGGTGATTATTTCTACACAGTTGACAAGAACGAGGTCCGTCACAACAATCGAAACAATCCTCTCTACAAGGACTCAGCCAAGGACAACACTGTCTGCTACACTTGGTAAACAAGAAGTATTATCTTAAAAGTTATCCCAAATTATTATTGATTATTGAAAAGCCTAAAGATTAGTAAATTATCAATGTTAGTCTGCATAGTTTTATTGAGTTTTTATCGCATAGTTAGTTTAGCCATAAATTATATTCTACTTCTATCGTATAAAGTTTTCTTCTATTTATTTTCTCAAATATGCTATCATTAAATACCTCATATAGGCAGTCCAAATAAAATAAATTATTATCAACACTCGTCTAATAATAGCAATCGTGTGCGACAAAGTTTCGATCACATGACGTCTTTATATACAAAAAGAGTGTCTATTTGGAAAAAGCCTAATGAACTGCAAGAAACACAATGAGATTTGAATGAAAATGATGAAAAATGAAAGACATAAAGCTCTATCCGTAATCCTTGATCTAATGCTGATTGTGACGAAATCGTGCGAATTCATCCCCGACCCCAGCCTCGATTCCTTCCGAACCCTCGGTTGGGCTTGTTTCGAGAACTGCCAGTCTATAATTGGCATACAATTGGGAAATATCGTAAAAGGAGTGAAGGATCAATTTCGATAAGCTATCAATTTAATTTTCGATCGCTCCATTTAAATTTCAAGGAGGGATCGACCTAATTTCAACCAATCTAACGAAGATCAAGCTAGATAAGTTATTGATAAATTAATGATCAGTCGAATTTCACTACTAGATAAAGATAAAGATTTTCATGGACTTACTTTGGGTCGCCGCTTGTTGCCAGTTTCCTTGTTTGCTATAGAATCGTAATATTCTTCGAGGAGCTTATCATGAATGTTGTACTGAAATTTCAGAATCTTATTCCAAAGCATGATATTATTTCAATCCATCAAAATCAAAACTAATATATCGTTGATAGATGATCATCAATAGGGACAGAATAAATGTTGCGCGTTTTCGATAGGCTGGAATTTGCAAATTGCTGAAGCCAACTTGACGATAATTCAACGTTCCAATGAGTGATTTTGATGGCAAATTAAAGATGGTGAACTGCACATTTAGATAGTCTAGCTAAGACATGTGCATCATTAGTTTATTTTAAGTAATAGGTATTTGGTAATATTATCGTTTAAAAACTCACCAATCCCGGCGTTTCATAGGCAGCAAAATGAATTCCATTTGTAACCCATGTGCAAATTTTCCTTCCCTTGTAGTTTGTTCTCTGAGTAATGTCAATCTGAAGAAAACATCATTTCATAACCATAGATCATTTTTACAATAATTAGATGTTTTTTTTCTTTTACTATTTGATCACGAGCTATAAATAGTAGAATGCAAATTAATTAGTGTACCTGTGCTGTAAGAACCTCGAAGGCTTTCTCGTAATGCTTTTGCAGGAAATCGCGAATTACCTGAAAAAAACAATGGCTGTCCAATTTATGGATGAAGAAATGCTAGAATGATGACAATAAGGAAGTGATTTACTGCCATTGTCTCATTAACTATCACGAAAAATCAAATTTGACGCATGTGTCTATGATTAAGAAAAAAATTCGATGCGAAGAAATATAAAGTAATTTGAAAAATTTCTATTACTACTGCTGGATCAACTCAAATGTGTATTGGAGCGAAAAACAATTTTTTAAAAACTCTAAGTAGGTTAATATTCTTGGTTTAATCTATTTCTTTTGAAGTAAAAAGTACCGAAAGAGTTGAACGCTGATTGCATGATTCAATATCGCTAGTAGTGTACTTCTTAATTTCATCAAGCATACCTATTTAGTTAGTGTGGAAGATCAAAGATTCATAAATATCGTGTTTGTGCATTTTCTTAAACTTATTTAAAATTTTTGAAACTACCAAAATCTCTATTATATCAGATATCTGAATTTTACTCGCTCAGACAACTTGCTTACCTTGCCCATTCGTCTGACGTCGCGGAATTCTCGCGTTCCCGGCCGAATTCCAGCGATCTCGAGCGCGGTCTCGGCCAGGTTCTTGATGAGCAGATCGCAGCAGACCTGTCTTCCCGAGGGCACAAGCATTGGCTTCCGCAACGGGTCTTCACAGTTTTTCAGGGACAGGAAATCTGCCTTATTATTTATCATCTTCGATCTCTATTTACAGGAGAGGTCTTTATCAAAGTTCCACTCTATTCGACAAAGAGAACAGTTCTTCGAAAGTCTGCACCAGAGTGAATTCACTTTATCGGATTATTTCCACGATTCGATGTAAACATCGAACGGAATAAAAAAGAAACTGGAAATTGGATAAACCGACTCGGGGAAATTATCAAAGTTCATTTAGGGAATTTGGTAGGCTTGTACATTCAGCATGAAAACCTCATTTCACTAAAGCACGAATATATCACCTTATGCAATAGATTTTTCATATCTTCTAAACTAGTCCTTCAATTGACATAAAGTTTTCAAATATCACCAAATGAGTCGTTTACCTTCTTCAGGTCGTGATCTTCCTGCAGCCAAAATTGTAGAAGGTAGGAAAATTGCTGGAAGCATGAAATATACAAATAACTGTAGGAACGGAAGTTGCATTTCGGAAATCGATGGTGGTTGGCGAGACCCCGCTCGACTTTCTGAACAGACTGGGAGCCGCCAGGCACTCTGCCGGTCTATTGGCGATGATTTGATTGTATGATTGCGGGCTTTTGCCACCTTTTCTCGCTCCCTGCCCTCACGCCACTTACCTTCGTCACTTTCAGCCTCTGTTTCGCAGTTTCGTCGACCGTCCATCGCCTTTTGTGTCGTTCATTAGCATCGGAGATTGTAACATTCCATTATGAAAATCGGATCGATATGCGGGCAAAAACAGCCATGTTGCATTTGAAAAACGCGTCGATAATGCGGTCCGTGGTCACAATTCGTTTGACGAGAAAAAACAAGAAGTAGCAGGCTGATTGCGTGAAAGTGAGTGAATTCGAAGCTAATGACCATTCGAATGTGAAGCAATGATAACAGTGCAATGCAAACCATATCATATGGTTAGGGCAACCAGTTCACCAAAAAACGATCTTTATCAATTCAAGTTGAAAGATAGATGAATTTTTTACCTTCATTACTTGTAAATATATTTATTCTATAACGCATCGCATGATGTAAAATGAATCGAATATCAACTTTAACAAAGCATGGGCAGAATTATTTTAATTGCTGAAAGGTTACAACGTTTCGCATGGAGATAAAAATATCAATGCCCCCTTATAGACAAGCATTTTTTTTCAAATAAATATTCATGAAGTCCCTCATATGACTCTAAAAATTGTCTACTGTTCTGCCGAATTTGAGTTCCTCGGTTTTTTACTTAATCTGATTTGCGAGAAATTTTTTTTTTAAATTTCACTTCATTGAAACAACTAGAATATATTCAATTAACTATCTTTTATTTGTTAACTTCATTCATGGTGAACATAATAATAATAATAAAATAAATCAATGAGTTGGTTGTTGAATATATGTCTGAGAGATATCGGTTCTCCATCAATTAGCGAGTCAATAAATCGGATAGCTTGAGGTGGGTTTCAGAATTTTTAGTCTTACCGGGCTCCTGAAATATTCCAATGAAAAATATAAAGTCTTTTTGCTGCTAGCCTATATCACAGTCTCACAATTCCAAATTAGCACGCATTCCCCTCGTCGATCTCATATTTGCAATCTCACACTCATTGCCTGGTCAGCTCGTTTAATAAATGATCGGATCAAAGGTCGTCATGTACGCATGAATTAGGAGTGGGGTAACAAGAGTTGCCGGTGTAAGAGAACCAACTAAATCAAAGAAAGCTAGCAAAGGTAAAGCGCTGAGGAGTGGAGTGACAGACTTTGGTGATCTCACGTTGGTCACTGTGTGAAAAGCTCAGGTAGAACTCGGAGCCGAACAGCAACAACAACAGCAACCCTTTCACAAAACATTCAAGTCGATAATATTACCTGCAAAGCCGTTTCATAAATGGCGAGATACCATTCATTGGCTTTGAAGTTGCATATTTCCAATCCTTTATTGTTGGTCTTTGTGGGAGAATTGTTTTTTCCAATAACGACTCCGAAGGCTGTACCAATGTGATTTTGGATGAAGTCACGGACGAGCTAGCATAATCAATTTTTACGCAAATTTTCGGAATCTTGCTTTAACTTACCTTAACGGTTGTTCCCACGAGATTGGCAAACGGGGATTTATTGGGGATAGATTTTGCAGCGGACAAAACCCTGCCTGCTAGATTCTTAAGCTGAGGATCACAGCAAACAGTATCCTTGACAGAGTATAAAGTGTATTTCTGATTATTGTTTTCACAACTGCTTGTATCCGGAAGATCTGAAATTGTCCACTTATTTAATATTTTGCATATCATAAAAAAAAGTTTGTACATATTCTAAAGAAGACTAGAAACATAAATAATGCGGAAAGTTGGTGATATTTTCATTTAAAATAATAAATCTACAAAATATTATGAAAAGCATACTATATTGAGCAGTAACTAATCCAATGGACATAATAGCTAGAATGGTAAAGAAATATGCCCTCATGTCGCTGTACTGCAGTTTTCAAAGTTTGAGTCTGTACAGCCTACGCAGAATTCGTTCCTTTTGTAGTGGCGAACTCGAGTTATCATTTTTTTCTGACGTTAAATATTCATAAACTTTCCTTTGCACTGTTTCAAAAAATCGTCAATAGATTTTTGAAAAATTGAAGGAATTTCTCATCGTTTCGAAATGACAATGAACTTCAAAAGCCATTGTCTGTAGTGCGTACGATTTTATCTTAGATTAAGAAGCGGAAGAAAAATTGTTTATTAACCTTCAATTGCATAGTAATAATAATATTCATGTTCACGATAAAAGGTGTAGAGCAAATCAGGCAATAGTTAGTCGAATAACACCCTTAAAGTTAGAGAGTGCAAACGGGCTCACGAGAACCCTATTTCGCTCTTATTTTTATTCAGGAAGATGCATTCTGGGGGTAACTATGAATTTTGGTAAGAAAAAAATTAAATAAGTTGATTTTGAGCGAAAGAATCCATATTTTTCAGACCCCAAAATGAACACGTTTTCGCAATACAAAACCCCGTGGCGGTGCGCGAATGTGAATGTTTCGGCCTGATTTTTGGCACACAACCGTTTCATTGGATTTATTATCGATCTAGACTGGGCCTTTTATGCCTTCGTAGTCTAAACACGACTCGCTTTCTATTTTGGGCGTCCCTGTACTACCACTTTTTGAATACCGCCGCGTTTTTGCAGGGAGCGGAGTTTGCGCTCTCTAAATAGTTCAACATAATAATTACGGGTTGCTGAAGGATTTACGAATCGTTGTTAAAATCTGCATGCACGTTGAGACGATATAGTTCGGCGTCTTTTAAAGCATAAACAACGTTTATTGTACAGAAAACTGATAAAAAGCGAAGAAACACAGAATTATTTTCCCAAGAATTCAGACGCCGCTATAGATTGAAGCAGGATCTAAGGAGAAGGGGTCTGGAGAAGATGAGGGCAGAGAGTCCAGAGCTGGACGCGGGTCGGGGATCTAAAATAATCAACGAAAAATTAACTCCCAAGATAAAATTTAGAACCTTAGGGGCTTCCTTCAAGCCGAGTGGGTCTTCCCTGGAGAAGCCATCGAAGTACGACTCGAGAACCGAGTCGTTGATGTCGTACTGCAAATGCTCCGAGTTAAAACAGTTCAGCTCATTTTTCCTTACGTCTGCTGGTGTTTCATAAACAGCGAGATACCATCCATTGATTTCAAATTTGCAGATTTCCGACCTTACGTAGTTGGTCTTCAGGGCGAATTGGCTTTTTGCAAGGATGACTTCGAAGGCTGTACCGAAGTGATTTTGGATGAAAGTTTGGACTGCCTAAACTCGCAATTTTAAAAGGGACTCTTTTTGCAATTATGAGATTTACCTTGGCGGCTTTTCCCGCAACGTCGACAAATTGCGATTGACCGGGTGTGAATCCAGCGGTGGAAAGAGCTGTTTTTGTGAGATTCTTGATTAGGTCATCGCAGCAGATACCGCCCCTAGGAGAGAGCAGAGTCGACTCCCGATTGCTGTTGCCGCAATTGCCAGAGTTCAAGAAATCTAGAATTGACCATTCCAAGTTTAAATGAAAAATGATCAAATAATTAGGCAATTGTAGTCATGACAGAAGCTATCCAACTAAACGATAATGCAGAAAGGAAGGTAGCATTTTTTTTAGAAAACATACGGCATTCTTACAACAAAGAAATTTGAAAAAAAAACAAGTTATGAATACAAAATAAACGTACTAAATTGAGCCGAAGCTAATCCGACGAAAATAGCGAATAAATAGGTAATAAAACGCATTCCTATTCGTTCCTCCCTGACCAAGAGAATTAACCCTTTGCGAGTGTCCCGCGGCAAAAAGTTCGTGCCTTTTGTAGCGGCAATTTGTCGTAAAGAATGAAAAAAAGAAAATGAGGCCTCCGTCAGAATAGAATCGATATTATATTTGATGTGTGTCCAGACATGTCACTTTCAGGTCTGGTAGGGCCTGGTATAAGCATAACATCATGAATTATCTCTACCATTTTTAAACCGCTATTTCTTATCATTGAATGAGAATCGAAAAATTCATGATCAAGCCTGGCAGGCTTGAAAGTGACATGTCTGTATGCGTCTGCTTCTTGGCGAGAACAGTTATCACAAGTCTATTGTCTCGCAGACCGAAACCATTTGCTGACAAAAGTCAGCGTAATCTTTACCCAATGCTGTAAGATACAGACAAAATAGGTTGGCAGATAGTTCTAATCATTCACAATTAGATTGCGGTCAGTCTGTGTTAAAATCGCATATTTGTTACTGATGCTTCAATAACGATGAAAAAATTACTCCATCTTCGAGTAAAGTAAAAAATCGATATAGATGTTTCGTTGAACGAAATCTTGCCAAAATTTCTATCGTTTATTTTTCTCCGATTTTGATAAAATTCTGTAATTTTTTATTTACATAATAATTTATTCATCCGATATGAGAAATATCGAAAACAAAAACAACAAAAAAGACTATCGATCTGAATTTCTACTCTAAAATTTGAAGATGAATTATTTCGATTGTTCAGTGTGTTTGGCTTTGTACTGTTCGTAAGCATCTTGCTGCTGTTTGTATTCGTCCATATTTGCCTAATTTTTATCATCAAAATAGTGTGAATTTTAGTTAAAAAGTCATGCACAACTCATGTTCCATCCTTCATAGTTTCACAAATTATTCAAAAGTTTTGGGTTGTTTAATTTAATTTGAAACAAAAACCTATTGGCGATGTCGCCAACGACTCGTTCACTTTGATGAATCATACTTGTTATTGTCATTTCTGGTTGGAAAGCCATCTCTAGTTTGCCCCGAACCTTAAAGGGCGGAGTTACTTCCTAGGCGCAACTCGCGCCTATAAATACGCCCACTTCGTTGTTACTTTGTTCATTCGCAGTTTTACCCACACCTTACTGTTCTCTACTTTTGTATCTGGTATTACTGTATTGAACTAAGGCTAGTCAATAAAGGATTCTTACTACTCATGCAGTGCTAGTTACTAGTAGAGAGCTACAAATAAGACCTTCTTAATACCCCAACCATACACCCTATTTTTCGCCTGCACAGGTGACGAAGTAAAATTGCTGACTATCATTAAGAGCCATTCCACGAATAAACGGAACAACTGCAAAAGTCTCTTGAATCCGAACCAAACCCATATGGGTGGATACACCCTTGGACCCTAATCACAAAAATTGGGAGACCAGGCTCCATCCCCTAAAGTGGGCGTGGTCACGCATACAAAAGGGGACGAGGTCTAATTTTCTCATTTTTGTGATTAGCGACCAAGGAACTATCCACCTATATGGGTCATATCCCGGTGGGAGGACTTTGTCCAAATGCAGCCCCTCTCCATGGGTTATTCGAGTCTTAGAAAGGCTCTGTCTAAAAAGACCGGAGTTTCAAATTATAAACAACGTTTATTTTGTATAGAAAACTAATAAAAAATGAAAAAAAAAAACAATTATTTTCCCAAGAATCTATGAATGCCTCTATGGATTAAAGGAGAGGAGGAAAAGCGACCAAAAGCTGCACGGGAGCCAAAGGCCTAAAATAAAAAATGAAAAATAAACTTCCAAAATAAAATTTAGAACCTGAGTGACTCCCTTCAAGCCGAGTGGATCCTTGCTGGAGAAGCCATCGAAGTACGACTCGAGAGTAGAGTTTTTGATGTCGTACTGCAAATGTTCCGAGTTCAAATAATTCCGAGTGTTTCCTTACCTTTCCTGGCGTTTCATAAATGGAGAGATACCATCCATTGGCTTCGAATTTGCAGATTTTCGACCCTTTGTAGTTGGTCTTCATGGCGAATTGATTTTTTGCAATGACGATTTCGAAGGCTGTGCCGAAGTGATTTTGGATGAAAGTTTGGACTGCCTAAGCTCGCAATTTTAAAGGGGACTCTTTTTGCAATTATGATTTACACCTTAGCGGCCTTTCCCGCAATGCCGACAAATTGCGATTGACCAGGAATGTATCCAGCAGTGGAAAGGGCTGTTTTCGCGAGATTCTTAATTAGGCCATCACAGCAGACAGAGTCCTTGGCAGAAAGCAGAGTCGACTGCCGATTTCTGTTGCGGCAACTGCCAGAATTCAAGAAATCTAGAATTGATCTTTCATTCATTCCAAGTTTAAATGGAAAATGATCAAATAATTAGGCAATTGTAGTCATGACAGAAGCTATCCAACTAAACGATAATGCAGAAAGGAAGGTAGCATTTCTTCAGAAAACATACGGCATTCTTACAACAAAAAAAACAAGTTATGAATACAAAATAAACGTACTAAATTGAGCCGAAGCTAATCCGACGGAAATAGCGAATAAATAGGTAATAAAATGCATTCTTATTCGTTCCTCTCTAACCAGCTGAATTAACCCTTTGCGAATATTCTGTGGTGCAAAGTTCGTGCCTTTGGTAGCAGCAATTTGTCGTGAAGAATTTAAGAAAAAAGAAATGAGGCCTACGTCAGAATAGAACCGATATTATATTTGATATGCGTCTGTTTCTTAATTTCTTGACGAGGCGAGAACAATTATCATGTCTATTGTCTCGCAGACCGAAACCACTTGTTGATAAAAATCAGCGTAATGTTTACCCAATGCTGTAAGATACAACCAAAATAGGTTGGCAGATAGTTCTAATCATTCACAATTAGATTGCGGTCAGTCTGTGAAAATCGCATACTCGCTATTCTGATGCTTCAATAACGGTGAAAAAATTATTTATACCCTGCGGGTTTTCAATGTTTTGCTCGTTATAGTTGCTCAAAATTCGCTCATTTTGTCGCCACAAACACTAGATTTTATTTCTTCATACGATAAATATCCATGAAGTTTGTCCATTTTCTATCATGATTCCTACTTCTTCATAATGATAAAGTTTGTGCTTTCATAAGATAACTGATCTGCTTATCCATGAAACGAATCATAAATTGTGCCTTGCTCGTTTGACTTGTCATGTCGATATGATGAATAGCAATAATTCCTGCGTTTAAGTAATTTTTATATTTAGCAATTCAATCCGCGAATAAAAATATGAGTTACCAAATATATTATTGACTGAGAGAGAACGTCGATATTCAAAAATTACGCTATTCGCCCCGTTTCTCTTCTACGCGACTCACCATTTCGCGTCCAAATTCGATTTTTAATTGTGGAATGGATATCGACTTTCTCTCCAATCAATGATACTAGGAATTCTTCATAGATACTGTCAAACAGAATGATCGAATCAATAGCAAAGAAAACATGGAAATTTTAATTTGAAATTGAAGAATTCGTCGAAAAGGCACAGAGGGATGCTCGAAGTTTCTTTTCCATTTTAGATAGCTCTTGCCAATCTTAGTCTTCAACTCTCCTTACATAAAATTTGATTGAAAATTTAATGCACCTTTCATTTATTGATTTCTTTATCTCGAAATTATTATTTTAAAATAAAAACCACGTATTTTTAAATCACAAATGCAATTTTCGATTAGTTTAAAGATATAGTAATTAAAACTGACTAGAAATAAATTCATAACGAGGATAGCGGGATATGGTCAAGAATAGGCACTAGCTAAATCACAATTTGTCTAGAACATTAACTATAATTGAGCATTAGCGGATAAAACAATTCAAACTAACTGTTTTGGACGATTGGACGAATCTTATTCAAATACTAAAG
This sequence comes from Diploscapter coronatus, assembly GCA_964036155.1. NCBI lineage: Eukaryota > Metazoa > Nematoda > Chromadorea > Rhabditida > Rhabditidae > Diploscapter > Diploscapter coronatus. The sequence goes on along the minus strand of OZ038422.1, from coordinate 81,955,686 downwards.
CACTTGGATTTAGAACTATATAAAATGCTAATTTAAAAAATATATTCTAAATAAACAAAACTAGGTAGCAAAGAAAAAGTGAAATTAAACAGCTGTTCGGAATTTCGATTCTGACTCAAAGATTTGAAAAATTTTGAGTCGACTCTGAATTCGTGTCTTGGAAAAAGTCGATTCCAAGATTCAGTTTTTTTTTTTAAATCGAAGACCCGAACAGGCTCCTTAATCAAAAAGGGAAGTTGTATTATGGGAGTGACGAGGTAGATATTGCACCTTTTGCAACTCTCTTCTCATAGGCTCAATCCTCGAAAAATAGCACGCCCCTGTAGAGACAGAAGAGATAACGAAGAAGAGGGAGAAGTAGAGACGTGGTTCGTGCACAGGGATGTCGGCAATGCAGTAAAATGGCACGCCGTATTGCAGACCATTTTGAAAAATGGTGCACTGCACCGCAAGGTCAGAGAAATTTCACGCACTGCGCCGCAAACATCCCTGGACTGGAAACAGCATCAGTTCAGCGGTGGGGATAATTTCGGAAGCGACTCAAAAGATCTGAGATGCTACCCAGCGAGCAAAAATGATGAAGACGCCGAAGTGAACGATCTTCTGTGATATAGTGTACCGCACGTTGGCTCCCTCGTTGTGATTGTCGTCGGGAATTTCGAGTATTTCCTCTCCTTCAGCATTCTGCAGCTGATCATTGACAGGATCCTCCTCAAGTTATTAAGATAAATTTTTGATTTACAATTGAGTTAGCCTACAATTGGATTTGCGGCGAGCCAAAGATCGATGTTCTCAATGACAAAGTACACAATGTCCATCAATGGGAAGATTGCGTTGTCTCCGTGAATCATTTCCTCGTAATCATCTCCATCGTTAAGGATGCGGCGCATGACGTGTAGGGGCATATCCTAGAAAATTAGCTTATTCAGGCTTTATTCTTTAGCTGAATTTACTCTTAATGGGATTCCTCCCGCTTGGACCATTTGAAGTATCGGAACATAATCGACAAGAGATTTCAGTGTGTTCGTTGACCATTGAAGGTCGCGCTCGTTTTCCGGAACGTTGAAGAGCTCAGTTAAGTGGTTTTGAATTTCCTAAATGATAAATTTATTTTCTTGCAACAAATAAAATAGGTATGTTTTATCGTTGCAAGAATAATTACCAGAACTCGATGAATTTGGTTGCGAGGTTCTCGCTCATGCTCATCGATCAGCCCAAGTGCTGGACGATTGTTGCCGTTCGGGACAACAGCCATTACTGAAATTTTTTTTAATTTGCTGAAAATTTAACATAAATTCCTAATCAAACCTAAAATAAACAAACAAAAACAACTAGAAACTAACAATAACACGTGCAAATCGAGGACACAATATTAGATTTGAGCGCAAATTCCACCTATTATAAAGCGCGATAAAGTACAAAAAATTGCGGTATGGGGGCCCTCAGAATAGAAATCAAGACACTTTCAGAGTGGGTCGGCCGAAAACACCATACTAGGGTCGACGATAAGTTCAATGAGAAGCTTCTGTGTCAAAAATCAGGAAAAATAGTTGCGTACAAATGTGTACAGCCGATTTTTCGATTTCAAAAACGCGTTCAGGTGATCAAAAATGTGTACCTATCGATTGGAATGGACAATGACCGAAAGTGCGTTGGGCGCTTTGAGAGAGAAGAATGTAGAGTGGAAAGAGCAAGTCAGACAGTAGATAACTGGAAGAAAAATGGACGAACGCTTATCGATTGGAAGGACAAGCCCCAGATATTCAGTTGGCAGAAAATAGGAGAAACATCAGTGATAAAAAATGATCAGTAAAACAGAGCTCATGAAGAAATAGCATTGAAAATTTAGAGGATAGAAAAGAACGAGACGAAAAACTGCTCGCTTGTCTGCCTAGGGGCTGCTTCGCAGGTCATAAGAACTTTTAGGACATAAACAAAATTTCAAAACTCAATAAAAACGTTCTGCAAAATTTCGAACCGAAGAAAAATATTTGAACGATTTTTTGCCGCTTTGGTGAATTTGGCAAAACAATACTTCTTATTTATATTTGCCGATTTCATGACATCGATGACGAGTTAATCTTCAAACTTGCACATCGGAATTTACAATTTGGATAATTCGTAGCCCATAGCTAAGGTCATAAGGAAAAGTAGGGAAATTTTTTCTAATATTATTTCCTAGACTAAGAAACAACCAATCATCCAGATTTTCGCGGAATTTGATTTTTACGGACCTGCTTACGCCATCATATTAGATCATAATTTGGCAGTTTTTAATGAAGTAAATAAAAATCAATAGTACCAAATAAATATCAGATTATAATTTTGAATGCTTATTGAAAAATCACAAGGTGGATAGTTTAAAGGTTGGGGAAAGATGCTAAAATGGAAGGACTAATGGAATAAAGCGTCTCCTTTTGCAATACGAAGACGAGAAATAAGAAAATATTAGGAACAAAAAGATGCAGAACACATCCCCTCAAAGTGTACTGCATTGTTCCTTGTACGTCATTAGGCTGTCAGCCTGTATCATACAGGACCAACACATTTCGATAAAAAGCGGATGATGTAATAGCACAATATAACTTGTGTTAATTTCAAAAGCTATTCCAACCAATTTGACAAAAAATCAGGAATAACTTAATCTTTTTCAGTTTGTTTAGGTTACAGTTGAATAGCTTAGCATAGCTACGGATTTCTGGTGGATTTACTAGTCTTTATCATAACCTTCAAATAAGCACGATAAAAAATGTCAATAATTTATTACTTAAATTTTATACAAGCAAGGCTGAAAAGATTCAAATTAAGAGTGAATGTCAGTAAGGACCAAAATCGGTGTTTCCAGGGGTCCGCCGATTTGACTGGTTTTCACATATATTGTTCAGTTTTTCACACTGATCATCATGGTGTGACTTATTTTTCATAAAAATTATCATATGCAGGATTACGGTAGCTTCAAAGTTTAGCAGATCCGACCTCGGGGAAAAATTCATAACTTTCTTATTTGTGGACCAAATCGAAGGGGGTTTTCAGCATTGGATAGCCCATGAAAAACTCTACAAATAATATAACTACGACCATCTTCTACGATCAACAATTTTTCGTCAAAAATTTTATTTCCGAAAATGCGACCCTGACCGATTGCAGTTTCTCGCGATTTTGATCCTATTGATAGGGAGAAGAGCCTGCTGAAAATCATTTTATTTGAAAGCCCATTAAATTCTACGTAAAATCATATAGATTTTGTGAACGAGAACTAAGACATCTATGATCTTGAAAAAGAAATACTTTATTAGAAAATCGGACAATTTTAGAAAATTCAGAACTTTATTCTGTTTAGTTCATAAAACTTGATTAAACTATGATTTTTATATATTTAAAACTCGTATTAAAGTATGGGGAGAAATAAAGCACAAACTTTTAACCAACGTATTGAAAAAAACAACTCGAAGATGAGAGATACAAACTATCTTTGTGGAATAGATCAATAGGAATTTGTCAATGGGAATAAATTAGATCATCTCACAATCAATTATAAAATATTAATGCCATTTATGTTGTATGCTAGAAATTGAACAAACCTTTCATCATATTTTGTGATAAAGTTCTAAAATTTTAGCAATCTATCATGATACATTCCAGATGTCTATTGAATCATTAAGTATTCAGCTTATTGATGAATTTTAGCTAATCAAAACATAAAATAAAACGGGAATTCTTAAAGCCTAAATTGTATTTAAAAAAAGAAAGAATGAGCATTAGAATGCTCATACTACGAAACTCGACACATTACTTTTTACTACTTCTAGGGGCTAACTGGAAGATCGTCCAAATGAAAATAATCGCCCCAACGACGATTGCAACAAACGATCTGGAGTATGTAGTGTCAGGTCTGCTTATTTCTTCAGTACTTTCTTGGGATTCACTTGACGTACGTTGCCTATTCGAGGATCCTTCTTCACAACGGACTATATCCTTCGCGAAATTCTAAACAAATGTACAATTAATTTCACGAGTTTCGCATAATTGAAACTTGCTTACCGTTGGATTACTTTTATTTCTGGGATCCACATTTTGTTTCAGCCAGGTATCGATGTCTTCCGCTAGCAACCCCAATTCAGAAATCAGCTGATCCGACAGATTATTATCATCCGTCGAAGTTTCAGCCTTCTGTTCCTTGTTCTTGTCGTTCTGGAACATCTGCTTGAATGTTTCGACCTGGAAATTCACATTTTAAACCTATTAATAGATTCATCAAGTAGCTAACGTTGAATGACCGTCGAATAACATTCTGCTTCTGGTAAAATTCGACGTTCTGAATCAGGGTCATCATTTGCCCGTTGATAAATTCGTAGCTGCGTTCAGCTGGAGACATGGATGCATATTCCTCGATCAAACGTAAATCAGCCTGCAAATATTAGATAATTTATCATCAGTTACAGTTCTCAAAGCGTACCTCAAGCGTCTCACGGTTTAATACGGGGAGATTAGGTAAATTTGGTTCTTCACTTTGAAGATCAGCCTCGTTATTCCTATTCGCCGGATCATTATCAATGGAACTTTCTGGCGGAATTTCGAGGTTGTTACTCGGCAAGGAGGCAGGCTCAATCAAGGGCTTAATTTCGGTATTGAATTGAGCACCTTCATTTCTGGATTCAACGTTCGCTTCAGGTGGTTCAGGAGGCAGAGAGTCACCTGGCTGGCCTATAAAATTAATTATGTTTGATTCGCTATACCCATGTCTCAATTACCTGCACAAAGACAAGTCAATCCCAAAAGCCAGATGATGCGTGAGGCATGCATCCTAAAATATAATTGATTTCGATAAATAGAGTTAAGAAGTTTGAAGAGAAAAGAGATCAATTTGATAGATAAAGCGTCTTGATGAAAAAAATCGATGGTAGTTTGATCAAAATGGTAGAGAAAAGGAAAATAATGGAAGAAAAGTGGAAGATTTATGGCCCAAGGTGTCTCTTCTTCGTTCCAATGGAGCATTTGAGATGTCGGATCGATTTTAAGAAAAAGTCAAAATACAGAAAAGATGAAGAAGGATACGCAAATAAAAGATTACGAAATATCACTGTTCTGTTTTATGATATTATTCTTCCCAAATAAAACTGCACTTGAAATATAAATATTATGACGACATTTTAGAATGTTTATTATAGAAAAGATTAAATAAATACGAGGTATGCTTGAAACTTTGGATCAACGCTAAAAAGCAACCGGGATATATTCAATTATACATCTATTAGAAATTTGCATTAATACTAAAACAATTGGCTCTATCGGAATAAGTGAACAGCGCGAGGCTTGTTCAGAATGGAGTGTATTCATTGTGATGAATTTCGGACATGTAGTAGTCAATGAAAAGATAGGACAAAGTCAGGATTGTTGGAATGCCTAAACATAGGCAAGCTGCACATTTGCAGCTATAATTTGCAGATGAGGGATCGTGCGACTCGTCTGCTCTGTCTGAGAGTGAAGTGCCGTCTTCTCCACCATCGAATCTGCCGCGTCCTTCCTCGTCTCCATTTGGAGCCAGGAAGGCCACTCGTTCGTCCGATTCCGAATCATCGCCACTTTCTTCGTTCTTCTTTAATAGAGCGTAGCCACCACCAGTGCCACCAGTCAGAGGCATAATACGCTGTCTCTAAAAATTAACATTTCGTATCGTTTGTTTCCCCTGGAAATATACAACATGAGTTGTCTAGCAATGCATTTTCTAACATTTTTAATTCGATAGTTCTTAATTTTCATTCGAAATGACTTATTTGTTAAATTGATAAAAGTGGTAGTGAATAAAGGGTCAGAAGTAATGACTCGTATTCTTCATCTTTGCGAAAGTATTGCAATAATTTTCGTTGTATGAAGACGATAATTTCATGAAACTTTAAAAAATCTCAAATCTATCGTTTTATAAGAGTACAATGGACTTACAGTTGTTATGGGGTAGTCTCGATCGATCCATCTATTAATATCCTGCAGGATCCATTCAATCGGGAGCAGACGTCGACCAGGGTTGTTCAGATTTGCTCCATCAGAAACACGGGCTCCGTTTTCAATGATTCGTGCCAATTCTTCGACCTAAATCAAACGAGCATTTTAACAGTTTACGAATTAGCATATATCTCTTGAAAATTATCTTCGTTTTTATTCATTTATGATTTATATATAATAAATAAACAAATGGTAATGGCAATATGCAAAAAGTGTTCAAAATGATTACTTCATCTAATAATTAAAAAAAAAAATGTTTATACTAACATTGAGACCCTGACGGATGATCTTCTTATCCTCAAGAACTGGCAGCGAGTCAATCACCGACTGCATAAGAAATTTGGTATATTGCGCATCTCGCTGGGATGGATTCATGGTTAGGTATCTCTCCAAGCCGCGTTTATTCGCCTAAATGTAAGAATACTCGATATTGGTATGCACAAAAGTGTAAGCATACCTCAATCATTTGAAGTGAAAATTGGGAAACAGTCGGGATTTCAGGAATGCCAGAATCATCTCCATTAATTATAGCGGCGCGTTTTTCACCAGCAGGAATGAATCCCAATAATGGATTATTGTTGTCGTCAGAATTCATCTAAAGTATTATACTATTTGCAGCAAAAGAATGCATAAACATAGAATAATTTTCACGCCGATGTAGGCGTCAAAAATAGATCATTCCAATAGTATGGAAATCGAACGATAATCATTGCCAAATTGTAGTAAATTGAATGGAATGAACAATTCAGAATATCAAGGAAATGTTAATATATTCTGATTGAGTTTTCTAAACAGCCGGAATTTTTATTAATAAAAATATCCACCTCGATGTGATTGTTGTCCAGCAAAAGTGACTAAAAAGAACTGACACAACAACTGAGAAGGGGAAAATGGAATCGATAAGAAGGGAGGGGAAGAGATAGCATCAACCTCCCGGCTGTTTCTCAGAATGAAAACGATGGATTGATGGGACAGGAAATATATGATAAAAATTGTTTGAAGACTTGTAGAATAGCGGTACAGGGAACATTTTTTGTAAAAAAATCTGCAAAATGACCTTGGAAATAAAAAAGGTTTTAAATTCACTTTTATGCAGCGCCTTATCAGTGTTGTGCGCTGTCCGGTCTAGAGTTTTTCCTTTGCGTGGAAGGCGAGAGTGAGAGATAACGCAGGCAGAAGAAACACAAAAAAAAACTGAAGGAGGAGTTTTGGCCGCCGGACTATTTTGCACTGTCTCACAGCACCGTGCTTATACAGCATGAAGCTTGGTGATCAGTCTAACAGATGATGCACACACATTTGTTGTAGGATCGACGCTAACAGGCGTACTGATAGAAAATGCCGTAGTTTCACCCCATTTTGATCTTTTCATGTCGTAACTTTGGTAAAAAGCGCTGTTTTCCGAAAAATTTAGCATATTCGTACTCAGGTTGTCGAGATTGGTCGATTGATATAGGTGTATTGGGGCAGGGTTTGACGCTTCCTGATGATTTTTTTTTTATTTTCCTATAATTCGAGAATGGTATTAATGGCTCAGCATAGCTACGGTTTGCTGGAGGATCTACGAATCGTTGTTAAAATCTCCATGTACGCTGAAACGATATAATTCGACATCTTTTAAGCCATAAATAACGTTTATTGTACAGACAACGGATAATAAGTGAAAAACATAGTTATGTTCCCGAGAGTCTACCAACGCTGTTAGAGAATGAAGAAGAAGATGAGGACAGGGAGGTCAAAGAGACTCCCTTCAAACCGAGTGGATCCTTGCTGGAGAAATCATCGAAGTACGACTCTTGAGCCGAGTCATTGATGTTGTACTGCAAACATTCTTAGTTAACACACACAATTCAGAGTATGTTTTCCTTACCTTTCCTGGCGTTTCATAAATGGCGAAATGCAATCCATTGGATTCGAATTTGCAGAGATTCGGTCCTTTGTAGTAGGTCTTCATGGTGAGTTGTTTTTTTGCAATGATGACTTCGAAGGTTGTGCCGAAGTGGCTTTGTATGAAATTTTGAACTATCTAAACTTGCAATTTTAAACGAGATTTTTACAATCATGATTTACCTTAACGGCTTTTCCCGCAATGTCAACAAATTGCGATTGACCAGGAATGAATCCAGTAGTAGAAAGGGCTGTTTCCGTGAGATTCTTGATTTGGTCATCGCAGCAGACCGAGTCCTTGGCAGAAAGCAGAGTCGACTGCCGATTGCTGTTGTGGTAACTGCCAGAATCCAGGGGATCTGGAATTGATCACTCATTCAAATTTGAAATGGAAAACTATCAAATAATTAGACAATTGTAGACATGACAAGTTATCCAACTAAACGATAATGCAGAAATGAAGGTAACATTTCTTCAGAAAACACGGCACTCTTACAACATAAAGAAATTCGAAAAAAAAACAAGTTATGAATACAAAATAAACGTACTAAATTGAGCCGTGGCTAATCCGACGGAAATAGCGAATAAATAGGTAATGAAACGCATTCCTATTCGTTCCTCCCTGACCAACAGAATTAACCCTTTGCGAGTGTTCTGCGGCAAACTTCGTTCCTTTTGTAGCAGCAATTTATCGTGAAAAATGAAGAACAAGGAAATTAGGCCTCTTTCAGAATAGAATCGATATTATATTCAACATGCGTTTGTTTTTTTAACTTCTTGACGAGAACGGTTATCGTGTCCATTGTCTCGTAAACCAAAACCACTTGCTGGTGAACGTCAGCATAGTCTTTACCTAATGCTGTAAGATGCAGCCAAAGTAGGCTGGCATATAGTTGTAATCATTCACAACTAAATCGCGGTCTGTATGAAAGCCGTATACAAGACTGCCCCGCTAATTATCGAATCTAACGGACTAGAAAATTTCGAATTTTCAAAAGTGAGGGACTTTCGGTAGACTACCTATGAAAATATTCTCGATTTTTAACAAGGGCTCGCATTTTTACCAATACTAAATCATCGAATGAAAGATAGCAAGCAGTGGGAATAGTCTTTCAGTGTCATATGTTATCGATAATCAAATTAAATAATTTATTTTATTACACTCAAACTTATATACAAAAAACTGCTAACCGCTTCGTATGATAAGGACCAGGCGACTAAATTTTATCGAATTCATCAAGACAAATGCACAATCATTAAAATTAAAGTTGACAAGAAATTTAGAACATCAACATGAGAAATCACAGAATATGCTCAAGATCAGGGATGTACGAACTTAACTCGAAACTCGAATTTAACTTGCTTAAATGTTTGGAGCGGTTTGAGTTAAATCCTGAGAATTCCAGAGTTCTAGTTAAACTTCTCAAACTTCGTACATCTCTGGTCAAAATAAGACACTATCAAGCTACAATTTGGATTTTTTAAATATAACTTGGACTATTTCAAAACTCATTGGGCTTAAAATTTCGAACTGGGTTCTCTTAATGACTGAAAGGATAGATTTAGAACTATAAATGCAAATTTGAGAATATTTTCTAAATAAACGAAGCTAGGTAACAAGAGCAAAGTGCAGTTAAAATAGCTGAAACCGTAAAGCAAAATCAGAGATGTTCGGAATTTCAATTCTGACTCAGATCTGGGAAATTTTATCCGACTCCGAATTCGTGTCTTGGCAAAAGTCAATTCCGGATTCAGAATTTAAAAAAACAGAAGATCCGAACAGTCTCCTTAATAAAAGCGAGGCGTTGTATTATGGAATGTGACGAGGTAGATATTGCACCTTTTGCAACTCTCTTCTCATAGGGCTCAATCCTCAAAAAATAGCACGCCCCTGTAGAGACAGAAGAGATAACGAAGAAGAGGGAGAAGTAGAGACGTGGTTCGTGCACAGGGATGTCGGAAATGCAGTAAAATGGCACGCCGTATTGCAGACCATTTTGAAAAATGGTGCACTGCACCGCAAGGTCAGAGAAATTTCACGCACTGCGCCGCAAACATCCCTGGACTGGACACAGCATCAGTTCAGCGGTGAGGATTATTTCAGAAGAGCCAAAGGACCGATGCTGCCACAAGAAGAACGACAAAGACGGTGGCCAAGAGACGAATGATCATCTCTGGCTGACTGCACCACTCAGATTGGCGCACGGACTGTGCTTCACCGTCAATGTCCAAGGTTAAATGATGCACGGGCGGTGCCTCAACGGGAATGTCCACGGCCACAGCATTTGGAGGAGGATTCATTGGGACAGCGGTGGCTCTCTCGTCGCCGAGAATTCCGGGTATTTCCTCTCCATCTTCACCTCCTTCAGCGTTCTGCAGCTGATCATTGACAGGACCCTCCTTAAGTTATCAAAATAAATCTGCTTTACAATTGAATTAACTCACAATAATCGGATTTGCGGCGAGCCAAAGATTGATGTTCTCTATGATCAAGTCCACAATGTCCGGCAATGGGAAGATTGCATTGTTCCCGTGAATCATGCCGTCAGCCCCATCGTCGAGGATGCGGCGCATGACGTGTAGAGGCATATTCTAGAAAATTAGCTTATTTAGGTTTTATTCCTGAGCTAAATTTACTCTTAATGGGATTCCTCCCACTTGGAACATTTGAAGTATCGGAACATATTCGAGAAGAAGATCCATTGTGTTCGTCGACCATTGAAGGTCGCGCGCGTTTTCCGGAACATTGAAGAGCTCATTTAGCTGATCTCGAATTTCCTAAATAATAAATTTATCCTTTTGCAAATTATCAAATAAAATTAGGTAGATTTTATCGTTGCAAAAATAATTACCAGAACTCGATCGCGAGTTCGCTTGCGACGTTCTCGCTCACAGTCATCGACCAGTCCAAGTAACGGACGATTGTTGCGGTTCAAGGCAACTGCCATCACTGAAACTCTTTGAATTTGCAGACAATTTAACATAAATTCCTAATCAAATTTTAGATACTAGGAACTAGGAGTGGCTTAATTTCGATATTGAATTGAGCACCTTCATTTCTGGATTCAATGTTCGCTTCAGGTGATTCAGGAGGCAGAGAGTCACCTGGCTGGCCTATAAAATTCATTCTGTTTGATTCGCTATACCCATGTCTCAATTACCTGCACAAAGACAAGTCAATCCCAAAAGCCAGATGATGCGTGAGGCATGCATCCTAAAATATAATTGATTTCGATAAATAGAGTTAAGAAGTTTGAAGAGAAAAGAGATCAATTTGATAGATAAAGCGTCTTGATGAAAAAATCGATAGTTTCATCAAAATGGTAGAGTAAGAATAATGCGAGAAAAATGGAAGATTTATGGCCCAAGGTATCTCCTCTTCGTCCCAACTGAGCATTTGAACTGTCGATCGATTTTAAGAAAAAGTCAAAATACAGAAAAGGTGAAGAGGATATTCAAATAAGATTACGAAATATCACTGTTCTGTTTTATGATATTATTCTTCCCAAATAAAACTGCACTTGAAATATAAATATTATGACAACATTTTAGAATGTTTATTATAGAAACGATTAAATAAATACGAGATATGTTTAAAACTTTAGATCAACGCTAAAAAGCAACCGGGATATATTCAATTGTACATCTATTAGAAATTTGCATTAATACTAAAAAAACAACTGGTCCTAATCGGAATAAGTGAACAGCGCGAGGTTTGTTCAGAATGGAGTGTATTCATTGTGACGAATTTGTGACATGTAATAGTCAATAATAAGATAGGACGAAGCTAAGATTGTTGGAATGCCTAAACATAGGCAAGCTGCACATTTGCGGCTATAATTTGCAGATGAGGGATCGTGCGACTCGTCTGCTCTGTCTGAGAGTGAAGTGCCGTCTTCTCCACCATCGGATCTGTCGCGTGTACGCGATGAGGTGTGGATTAATGGATAATCAGACGACGATGAGTCGATGCCATCTGGAGCCAGGAAGGCCACTCGTTCGTCCGATTCCGAATCATCGCCATTTTCTTCGTTCTTCTTTAGTAGAGTGTAGCCAGCAGTCGGCGGAATAATACGCTGTATCTAAAAATTTCAATTTTGTATCGTTTGTTTCCCCTGGAAATATACAAAATGAGTTGCTTAATAATGCATTTTTTTAATTTTCATTCGAAATGACTTATTTGTTAAATTGATAAAAGTGGTAGTGAATAAAGGTCAGAAGTAATGACCCGTGTCTTCATCTTTGCGGAAATATTTCAATAATTTTCGTTGTATGAAGACGATAATTTCATGAAACTTTAAAAATCTCAAATCTATCGATTTTATAAGAGTACAATGGACTTACAGTTGTTATGGGGTAGTCTCGATCGATCCATCTATTAATATCCTGCAGGATCCATTCAACCTGAAGTAGACGTCGACCAGAGTTGTTCGAATTTGCTCCATCAGAAACACGGGCTCCATTTTCAATGATTCGTGCCAATTCTTCGACCTAAATCAAACGAGCATTTTAACAGTTTACGAATTAGCATATATCTCTTGAAAATTATTCTCGTTCTTATTCATTTATGATTTATATATAATAAATAAACAAATGGTAATGGCAATATGCAAAAAGTGTTCAAAATGATTACTTCATCTAATGATTTTTTAAAAAATGTTTATACTAACATTGAGACCCTGACGGATGATCTTCTTATCCTCAAGAACTGGCAGCGAGTCAATCACCGACTGCATAAGAAATTTGGTATATTGCGCATCTCGCTGGGATGGATTCATGGTTAGGTATCTCTCCAAGCCGCGTTTATTCGCCTAAATGTAAGAATACTCGATATGGTATGCATAAAAATGTAAAAATACCTTAACCATTTGACGTGAAAATTGGGAAACAGTCGGGATTTCAGGAATGCCAGAATCATCTCCATTAATTATAGCGGCGCGTTTTTCACCAGCAGGAATGAATCCCAATAATGGATCATTGTTGTCAGAATCCATCTAAAATCTTCTACTATTTGCAGCAAAAGAATGCATAAACATAGAATAATTTTCACGCCGATGTAGGCGTCAAAAATAGATCATTCCAATAGTATGGAAATCGAACGATAATCATTGCCAAATTGTAGTAAATTGAATGGAATGAACAATTCAGAATATCAAGGAAATGTTAATATATTCTGATTGAGTTTTCTAAACAGCTGGAATTTTTATTAATAAAAATATCCACCTCGATGTGATTGTTGTCCAGCAAAAGTGACTAAAAAGAACTGACACAACAACTGAGAAGAAAAGAATTGGAAGTGCAATGGGGATGCAATCAATAAGAAAAGGGTATGGAAAGGCTGTGAAGGCCAAGCTATCTCCGCTCCTCTTCTCTTTTCTCCAAAAATGAAGCGATAGTATCGATGGCCCAATGAGAGCTGAATCATCAAAGAAAAAACATAGTGAATTGTGTTACTTTGTTCCTTTCTTTATTACTTCTTCGTTACATACAAATCTAAATGACCCCTTTTAATTTAATTTTTGAAGTTGCTCAATTGTATAATTCAGCATAGCTACGAATTGCTAGATTTACGAGTCGTTATCAGAACCTCCGTGCACGTTGAAACGATATAATTTGGCGTCTTTTAAACCATAAACATTTATTGTACAGAAAACTGATAATAAGTGAAAAACATAGTTATTTTCCCAAGAGTCCACCGACGCTGCTAGAGAACGAAGAGGAAGATGAGGACAGAGAGCTCGAAGCTGAGGACAGGGAGCTCAAAGAGAGCCCCTTCACGCCGAGTGGGTCCTTGCTGGAGAAGCTATCGAAGTACGATTCTTTAGTCGAGTCGTTGATGTCGTACTGCAAATGCTCCGAGTTAAAACAATTCCGAGTATGTTTCCTTACGTTTCCTGGTGTTTCGTAAATAGCGATATACCATCCATTGGCTTCGAATTTGCAAAGTTTCGACCCTTTGTAGTGGGTCTTCAGGACGAATTGGCTTTTTGCAATGATGACTTCGTAGGCTGTGCCGAAGTGACTTTGAATGAAAGTTTGGACTGCCTAAACTCGAAATTTTAAAGGGGACTCTTTTTGTAATTATGAGATTTACCTTAACGGTTTTTCCCGCAATGTCGACAAACTGCGATTGACCAGGAATGAACCCAGTAGTGGAAAGGGCTGTTTCTGCGAGAGTCTTGATTAGACCATCGCAGCAGACCGAGTCCTTGGCAGAAAGCAGAGTCGATTGCCGATTGCTGTTGCCGCAACTGCCCGAATCCAGGAGATCTGGAATTTATCATTCATTCCAAGTTGAAATGGAAAACTATCAAATAATTGGACAATTGTAGACATGACAGAAGTTGTCCAACTAAATGATAATGCAGAAATGAAGGTAACATTTCTTCAGAAAACATACGGCATTCTTACAACAAAAAATTCGAAAAAACAAGTTATGAAATACAAAATAAACGTACTAAATTGAGCCGAAGCTAATCCGACGGAAATAGCGAATAAATAGGTAATGAAACGCATTCCTATTCGTTCCTCCCTGACCAAGAGAATTAACCCTTTGCGAGTGTTCCGCGGCAAAGTTCGTGCCTTTTGTAGCGGCAATTTGTCGTAAAGAATGAAAAAAGGAAATGAGACCTCCGTCAGAATAGAATCGATATTATATTTGATGTGTCTGCTTCTTAACTTCTTGACGAGAACGGTTATCATAAGTCTATTGTCTCGCAAACCGAAACCACTTGCCGATAAAAGTCAGTGTAATCTTTACCCAATGCTATAAGATATACATCCAAAACAGGTTGGCATATCGTTCTAACCGTTCACAACTAGATTGCGGTCAGTCTGTGTGAAAATCGCATACTCGTTATTCTGATGCTTCAATAACGATGAAAAAATTACTCAATCTTTGAGTAAAATAAAAAATCGATACAGTATGTTTCGTTGGACGAAATTTTGTCAAAATTTCTATTGTTTATTTTTTCTTTGATTTTGATAAAATTCTGTAATTTTTTTATTTACATAATAATTTATTCATCCGATATGAGAAATATCGAAAACAAAAACAAAACAAGAAAGACTATCGATCTGAATTTCTACTCTAAAATTTGAAGATGAATTATTTCGATTGTTCAGTGTGTTTGGCTTTGTACTGTTCGTAGGCATCTTGCTGCTGTTTGTATTCGTCCATATTCGCCTAATTTTTATCATCAAAATATTGTGAATTTTAGTTAAGAAGTCATGCACAACTCATGTTCCATCCTTCATAGTTTCACAAATTATTCAAAAGTTTTGGGATGTTTAATTTAATTTGAAACAAAAACCTATTGGTGACGAAGTAAAATTGCTGATTATTATTTAAAAAAGCAATGAATAAAATGATGAAAATTATGAAAAATGAATGAATGAATGGAATGTGCATATTCTTATTTCGATTTTATCAACCTGTTGTTGAAGAGTGAGAAGTCGATGTTTGACTGCCTGCCCACGCCTCTCCTTTATGCGATGCTCGTCGTACAGAACTGCCGCTGAAAAAAGGCGAGGTTGATCTTCATTCATTTTAATGGAACAGAAATACTCAGACCTGGATAAATACCCAAACTTATTTCTTAGAAGATAGACAGAAAGTTTTGATTTTTATTGTAAATTAGGATAGTTTTTACGTTCAGAAATGACCCACTTATCATTGCAGCGGTCATGCAGGCGGACGCGATGAAGACCGTCTTTCCGTAGTATTTCTTCGGCTTGATCACTTGGGAATTCAAATCCATTTCTTCTGAATGGTTTTGCTCATTTTTACTTATTTTTAATGAATCACCAGGTAAAATAATTGGTCTCTTAACCCAAATAATAATTATAAGGTTTATAAAATTCTTTAAAATTATAATTTATTTTATACAATTTTCGATATTGCCACATAAATATAATCCGTTTTCAATTGAATCGACTCGTTTTTTCGCAGAAAATCGATGACGCAATTTTGAATGATGAGTAATAAATAAGGAATTATCACAGATGGAGGGAACAGGATAGAGCAAATCGATAAAAGTGACTTCGATAAATTTGACAACTGCAGCGCAAACAAAAGGCAACTATCCATGAATGGAAAGGCTAATTATTATGAAGGTAATGGCAAGGGTATGTTGAATGCGTAAATGAAAATGAAATATTACTGAAAAATTCAAATCTTCCAAAATACCGCTACGCCGATACTTTTTCCTGATAAAATCACACGCCCCACTAATCATATTCGATTTTTAGAATAACATAGTAAGGCAGGGAGAAAATTACAACCCATTTAAAAATCTATCTTTAAAAATACGATAACCAAAAATCCATCAAATAAGAGATCCACACTAACTCTTCGACTAGTCAGGCACGAAATCATCAGGGTTAAATTTGAATTTTAAAACTATCATATTTGAAAAAATAACCCTGCTTTTCAAATAGCATCTAATAAAGCAATGCTTACAATCATCAATTTTCAAAGTTTGCCTGCAAATAAAGCCCTAATTTGTGAACTGAACTCTGAAGAAAAACACTCGTCATTTTGGAAAAGAAAGTCACCGAATACGAAACAAGCTCTGAGCTACGAATTCACGAGAGAAATGCCCAAATTCACCATCTCTATAGGATATCGAAATTCATAAAATTCGCAAAACATAGGGAAAAGTTTTTGCATAACTTTTCCGAATTAAAAATGTAAGTGAATTTCGATATCCAAATCAATAAAAAGGGATACGTTTTAATTCAAACTTTCCTCATTAGTGTCCAAGTCCTTGACAGCCCGTTTCCCATGGTCGTACTCTTGTTTGGCCCGCTGGATCTTGTCTGCCAGCCGCCTTGCGACATCGCTCCGGACACACCAAATGTGCACTAGCTTTGTGCGATTCTCGTCCGTTTCCACTTGGATTTCTTCAAGTATTCGGGATAGTTTTAAAAATGGGAAGAAAAAATCATGAATTAAAATCTGTTGTTTTGTATGGTTGAAAAGAAATGAGTTTTTGTAGTATGTACTATTTATTATTTATTATTAGAAAATGTGTTTTTCAGAATACTTAGAAACGTTTAAAAACAAGCACAAATTGCCTAGAAAAAACACTAACCGACACTAGCCAAAGTGTTGGGAAGTTCAGGACTGGCTTGGACACACTTTAGATATTTGTACGCGACTCGCATGATCACACTCGACGGTTCGGTTGTTGACTGGCCGGGACTCTGCAATTTTAGACTTTTCACAAAATATGCATTTTCAAGGGAAAATATTTGAAGTAGTTTTTTTTTTATCATATTATTTAGAGCTAAACATAAATTCACTTTTTATTTTCGGAAATGATCGGAAAGAAATTTTCGTGAAAAGAATCTGCCCAGACCTGGTTTTTCTAAAAGGTAAGCAAAAACTTACCGTGACTTGTTTGCAGACGTAGCACTGCTTGGTGGAAATGAGACAGTACTGGCGGACCATCTGCTCGGGGGTCGTGAATTGTTCGAAGCACACTTCCACGTCCAATAGTCTAGGAGAAAAATCATTAGAAATGAAAAAGAAGGTGGAAATTACCGCTCTTTAGTGGAGAATCCGTTGATTCGCAGAAGTTCCTGCTGAGCGGCTGCGAGATGATAGGAATAGGGAGGGACGAGGCAGTGCAGATCGCGACACAGGCGGGAAGGTCGGATTCGGCTGAAAAATAATGGATTTTCGAAGAAAATGAGAATTATTTCCCTAATGTTGAGAATTCGGAAAAAGTAACCCATTTGACGCTTTCCTCTTCCGACGAAAAATGATGTCTTATTACGATGTTAAAGAACTTTTCACTTGTTTTTAATTACAGTCGAAATCATAAAATGAACATTTTTAGCAAAATACTTTTGAAAGAACAATTTTTACTAAAAAATTAAAGAAAAACCCACGAGATATCCGAATTGTGCCTGGACGTGGACGGAGCGGAGATCTTCTTGACAGCAGAGGCAGTGCCTTCGAGAAAGTCGAAGACGCCCTGCACAGGCTTCGTGATCGTGTCCACTGCACCTGTCGTCAGGCCTTTCACAGCTCCCTGGAAATCAATCGTTATAGAGAAATTTTTGGAGATAAAAAAATTACAAAAGGTCCACTTTTCTTGGCTTCATGGATCATGTTCGTAGGGATTGCAGTGAAGCCGCCAAACAAGCCGACGCCGAGGCCTTTCACACCTCAAACAAAATTGAATTTTCATCTTTATTCGTTTTAGAGATAAGTTGTTATCTAATTTTCCGTCAAAAGTTAAGTTTCACAAATCTGCAGGGCTTGCAGGAACTGGAAGTAGAAGATAATATTTTATAGAAAAAAAGAAGAAAAGAGCATTGGAATTCGAGCTGTATAGACCCCGCTGAGTGGTAAAACCTAGTGCTTTTTTCTCAGAGCAAGGCATGCAAAATAAAAGGGCGTTAAACTAAGAAGAAAAATCTTACCGGAATAGAGATGAGTGAGCGGAGTGGAAGAAGCAGACTGTGACCGAGTCATATTGTGCCTTCTCTTTGCCTCGTGCTCTACATCGAATGTCAACGAACCCACGCCTGAAGAAACTGATGATGCGACCTGCAAATTCTTCATTCATCAAAAGGTTCTTTTCAATGAGACAACACCTTTGAAATGCTGTTCGAAACGCCATATCCCAATCCGGCAACGAATCGAGAAACATCGCCTTCGATGAACAGGCCCTGAAAATGCGTCAAATTATGCCTATGTAATAGTTGTTATTATTTTCAAATAGAAATTAGATAATAAACTATTTTCAAGGGTTTTCCGTTTAGGATTTCTAAAAATTCAACCTGAAACGAGTCCTTCAGATCCGTGGCGAGTCCTTGTGGGTTTCCGAATGCATCCAGTGTCATGATCACATTGAAGGTCTGCTTTTGGAGTTCGGCTGAAAAATAGTTCTCGTTTCTGAAAATTCCTAACAAAATTTCTTACAGAAATAGAAACTCCGCAGCGATTCGAGAAGGAACGAAGACGTCTCGAAATAGTGCAGTTGTCTGGAAAAGTCTAATTTGAATAATTTTTCTATATTTAGAGACACAAGTATCTTGTTGTTCAAAGAACGGGGCTGTAAACTCTAGACACGCGCGTATCTAAAATTTACAGCCCTTTCAAAGAATTGATGAGAATAAATGAAGATAGATTTGACTAGAGAGTGATCTTTTGTTATTTTCTTTTTTGATGTCACAAGTAATGGCATTTCGAAGTTACCAGTTTGAACTGCTTGATGCTTTTTACCTGAAAGGAGGCAGAACGACGAGGGCATTTTCGAAGGAGACCAGTTTGATGTTGAATTGTTGCTTGAGCTGACGCAGAGGGACTGTCAGGGAAACTTTGGGGACGGTGGAAACTAGATGCAAATTGATAAATGTAAAAAAAAAAAAATGCAAAATTCTACCGCTCAACGAAATCTGTCCCATTTCCAATTCAAGAGTTCCGAAATAGCAGCGGGTCGTCTTAAGGGGGTCGTGTCGTTGCAGGCTGAAACATTGAAAGATCGCAGTATTCATAGGAAAAATGAAGAATACAAATGGTTACAAACGTTTCTGAAACGTTTCAAAACTCACTCAGTGTTTGGAGGCAGCGAGAGTGATTTCTGCTGCACGGAGACAGATGCGTTGGAGGACTGAGCGAAATGGAGCAATTTCCACAACAGCAACTCGTCGATGTGCAGCGTCAACTCGCACAGCTTCATTCGGAAACACTGAAAATCAGGTATCTTGCAGAATATTGCTCTTTTCCCAAAATCCCCAACGTTATTCTCTACTTTACTCACATCCAGAATTAGGTATTGCTGATAAGGTCGATTTCTATGATTGCATGCAGTATTCTAAAACATTGACAACTCGACAAATAGGAATTTCAGATCGGCTTTTTCTAGGTATGAGATTTTAAAAATGCGATCTTTGTCGAGGTTCATTAACAATCACTACAAAATATTCTAAAATTTGAAGAAGAAGAAGAAGAAAAGTAAAACTCACATCGAAAGAATAGTAGTAGTTCCTGGGAGTGACGTCGAACTCTATCTTGAGTGCAGGCCGCTGAGTGGCAGACACCCCCGCAGGCAGGTCAGCAGGGGACAGTCCTGCGAGAGGGTTCATGTCGTCGTCCCACGGCTCTGCCTGGCACGACAGCAATTGCCATTTGTTCGCTGACAGAAGTTGGTTGTCGATCTGGAAGGTCAAAAGATTTTCAACAATCATTCAAGATCACCATCGATGTAATTTCTTCGAAACTTCATCTCATTCGCATTTGATATTTGAAAATTTAATAGGGGCGAACTCATACTTTTCACGTCTTGTAATGCCAAAAGATTTCACGTGGGAAATTTTTGACTTCGATTTCAAACGTGTCGAAACTTTACACGTAGAATCGATTGATATTGAAGCAATATGTCAACAGTATGAATCCATTCTTAAAATGAAATTACTTTCTAGAACTTTAGATTTTCCTACTTGAATCGAATCAATGCTAGCGGTCATTTGATAATTCCCTTTGAGTGATGCGAACAGACTGATTCCACTCATTCTGCCGTAAACGAGTTCTTCACTCAACGAGTTGATCACAGACACTCCGATGCCGTTGCGCATCGTCACACACAGGGCGTAGCCGACTGAACAAATGAGAATTTCACAAAAAAAAAACATTCCACTTTTATATACCGTATTCCCTCTAATTGAAGGGCATGCTCTTCTACTTTTCACCCCCCTAATTAAAAAAATTTGAATTTTTCAAACTATCATAACTCATCATCTAATGATCATGATCACTTAAAATCAAGACTAAATCCACTCTAAATACTCCAAAAACATTATAAAGCACTTCCTGAGATAATATGAATTGGGTAATGAGTAGTTCTGGCATTTTGGAGGATGCCGTTCTATTAGAGAGAATACGGTATATTCAAGCTTTCTCGTAATCTTCCAGCGATGAACATAATTCCTACACTCTTTTGCCTCCTTGCTCGCACTCCGCCTCTGCATGTCTGCCTTTTTCTTGTTGTGCTCTTCCCTGTCAGTGATTCTCAAAACCAGAGTCGGTCCATTATGCAGACATTCCACATCCAGAGTTCCACTTCCCGGCCTTTGTCGTTGGATTTTCCAGCACTGAAATTATCGTGATGTTGCGCAAAAGTCGAGTTAGAATGTACGATTCTGTTCATTGCATTATTTCATCATCAACCCAACATGTGGAGGAAAATAATTTGTACCTGACTCAGCGCGACTCCATCCTCGTTAACTTGATGATTGCCCCTGTCATTCTCCTCGAGGCAGACCTCGGTGCGTTTTGCAGTCGCGAACAGCAGAAGATTTGACTGGGGACATATTCGGCCGTCCTTAATACGTTTCTTGAAAAGGGCATTGTAAAAATCCAGATAGAAAAGAGGTTTTCGACCATTTGTGATTACAATTTATCCAAAAATATGAAGCTTGCAATTCTCTAGAAAAAATATTCACCTTATTCTTTTCGCTTAAAGGATAGTATGCTTTTTAAAAGATGATAATGACAGCCTAAGACTACTGACCGGCATGAATGTCCACTTCTGTGTCTTGTCTCTGCTCTGTATCCTGGGGAGCATCATCAATTGCTTGCCGCCCTTCTCTATCATATCCAGCACCATTCGAGTCTTGGTGCGAGCAGTCATCCCGATGTTCTCTATGCAGCCGTCGTTGCACAACTTCCACAACTGGTTTCCAGAACTGAAAAAATTGGAACATAGAACTTTCTAAAATATGTTTCACAAAAATCTTAAATACACTTCGAAAAAAAAATCGAATTCAATGGCGAAGAATTTCTCCATAGAAATAGCAAAAATTACTTACTTTCCGTCGATCCTGTGCTGTTTGTTGAGAATGACTTTTCCCTTCTCCAGCGTCTCCAGCACTAATTCGCATTCCTCCGTCAGATTCGACTTTTTCGTCGATCTGAAAATCAAGTTTTCGCAAATTCAATGAAATTTCGTAATTTTACTTGTCGAAGGACGACTTCAGTTGGATGAACAGATGATTTTCATATTGTAGAGAAGCGCCGTTTCCAACCACGCAGGGATCGTAACAGTGAAATTTGTTTTCGAACACCTACAAATTATTTGAATTGAAAAAAAACAACGACTTTGACCTTGTATTATGGCGGTAACCTAATAAGAATGAGTTTTTTTTTTCTAATTTTCATAATGAAAAGTCGACAAAGATCGTGAACGAGTTTACCTGGAGCAGAATCTTCTTCTCGCCATACAAATCATCCCAAGCGTAGTCGACATGCGACTTGGCCTTGCAGATCGTTCGAAGGTGCTGTTTCGTGGGGGCCGCGGCGAATTGCTGGTACAAAATTGGCACCTGAAAAATCGTCTTCTTCTCAAAAAAAACATTTAAAAAATATCTCACGTCAGACAGATTCTCGATGCGAATTGGTGGTGGATAGAAGTGAGCGTCTGTGAAGGAAATGCAGAACACGGCGCCGGCCAGGATGATCTCCACTCGGACGAAGCGGGGAGTTTCGTCGGAATCTCTGGAAACCAAACAAATTTGATCCGATTTCTTAAAACCCGCAGGACTTTCTGGAAAGTCAATGCAGTTTGAAGGAAAATAATCTCATGAAAAGGAAAAAAATCTGTATAAAGTTTCAGGGAAACAAATTCAGAAGTCTGCATGAAGATCATTATACTTTATTCTATAAAGGTCAATAATTCAGGTTTATTTTTATAAAATGATAATTAAATTTACCTCATAGTGACATGAAAGGATCCGATCCTGTCGATGGGGAAAGGACAGCTCCAGTGCTTCGTGTCGACTCTCTTCACGCACAGCATCCTTCTCTGCTCGTAGTTTTCATTCCATACCAATGTAGATTGGGGACTGATGCGCACGTGCTCGGATTGACGCTGAAAATGAGAATACTGCCTTGATGAAATAGTTTAGAAGATTCAAAATTATGAGAAAGAGAATCGTGGATGAAAGGAAATCGCGTCTTTATCAAATCCATGAGCATAATAAATCTCAATCCTATCTATCGATGTCAGAGAATTTCTTGGCTTGCAAAGTTTGATTTTTTTCGTTGGAAATTTTCTATGGCAAAATAATTGTTCAAACTTTATGAAGGCGAATACAGCAGTTTCTTGAACATACCTCGATCAGATCAGCATGTGAGAGCGTGAGTGAAACAGAACAGAGGTTGCTGAGCGAATATCTTGTCGTGAGCAGCACGACTTGAGTGTCCTTGTATCTTCCAGTGCCTGCCCGAACTTCCACGCCAATGTTGTAGTATCTGAAGGAGAAAATTATGAAAATAAAGCTTCCCCAAATCAATGCTATTTTTCAAAATTTTACACGTGAAAATTAAGGAATTCCATGAGAATAACTCACTTGGTTGGCAATGTTTTGTGCTCGATTTTGAGTTTGAGTGCCTGAACTCCGGGTGCCAGTGCGAATCGCGAGCTGTAGCAGGGCATGTAGCCGTCTTCTTGCACAAATTCACCACCCACTCGGAGCACGCATCTGGAACACACAGGTTGATGTAAGATGATAGCATTATTATGATGCTCTAGAGGAAATGTATGTGATGAAAAGGTTAAAAGTCGCTGTATTTCCTTGTTTACTTTTGAGATAAGTTCAAAGAAAGCTTGGTCAGACACCAAAAACCTTACTGTTTTGGACATCCGTCATCGGCGAAACTAAACATGAGTGGATGTCTGTCCCTCGCCTTCTCGTGCTCCTCCATTTGGCCGGCTGCATCGAACGAGACTGCTTCTTGACGGATTACAAGAGGAATTCCTGAAAATTAGCATAATCATTCGAATGATCATCGACCAAATTTACCCGATTTATTGATTATCCAGAAGGGTGTCCAAATGGAAATTCCAATCGTTCCAGCGGTGTGCGATTGAACGTTAGCATAGACATCGAGGGGTCGTTGTTCAGAATCTGTCATTCTGAAAAACGACAATTTAAAACACAGAAAATACGCAATCAGTTCTATAGCATTTTTCGCCTTCTGATTATTTTATTTGACCGTATACTACAAGATATGAATTTCAAATTGTCAAAGTTGCTTCAATTTAAAACCCTTAAAGAGAAAAAAACTAAACCTGATATGCAAGAGTTGGCCCTCTCCAATCTGCGATTTGAGGATTGTGATGGGATATTTGGACGACAATCTGTCCGTGGACAATTGCAGCTTGACGGATTTTGTGATATCGACAGAGGTCAGCTGGATCTGGAAAATAAACAAGTAAATATAGGGTAAAGAATACTCATTGAAAAGTACCTGTTTCCCAGCTCCAATCGCCACGACCGAACCGTTGATGTTGAATTCAGCGTCGATCGGAAGCAGATTCTGGATTTGCAATGGAGCCACGAAGTGCATCGTGTGACCGGGAAGCGGCTCTGAATTCACTCTTATCAATAGTTTGGAAAAAAAAATGGATGACGAACAGTTTGAAATGGAATTCCCTTATATTTTGCTGTAAACTAGGCATTTTGCATTACAAATTATCTTCACGTTCAACATGTGACAAGAAAATGCAAAGTTAAACAAGCGTTTCTTTTTGATAGTGAAAAAATGAGTCTTACCCGTCTCCTCTTCAGGATACGATTCCCTTTTGATGGCCGTACAAATCCAATATTCACTGCTCTTCTTCTCAGACTGCAGGACGTGAATCGCATTGATCACATCGCCAGCCTTCCTCACTTTCCGCCAGTCCATTTCTGCAGATTCGGCTAGTCGGGGAGTGGTCAGAGGGTAGATTCGGAGACGCTCATTCACATGCTTCAGAGGCACAGGGAGACGGGCTCCTGAATTAGGAAGTTTTATTTCACTATATGTATATAAGAAATGTGCTGCCGTATCGATATTCCTGACTATCATTATTCAAAAAGAAGTGAGTAGGCTAATTTTTAATCAAAAGCCATAAAGTTACCCGGCTCAACTTGCATCAGCTCTGCAGACTCTGAATACACAGCGATTCTGTCGGGGAGTCGATTGGAAATGGTGATGGAGGACTGAATCGAGACGATCTTCTTCCCGTCCTTGTCCATCGTCACTCCAATCACCAGACGCGCATTCGACAGACCGTCCTGGAATGGTGATTGTTGGGATTTTAGGTTTGCGAAAACTTCATCCTGACAGAAATGACTTCCTCATGATTTTATCAGGAAAAGGTATTCTTTCTCATTTTATTCCTGTACCTGCATAGCCTTGACAATTCTGAAGTAGGTCCCACAAGAATCGACAGCCACTGGCGATGCTTCATCCCAACCGGACACTCGGATAATCAACTGACGACACGGATCGTGACCTTCTCTCTGTAAGCAGAATTTGTCTAATTTAATTTTGCCTGATTTCACCGTATAAAGCAACCGAACAGGAAACTGGAACATGTGCTCGCCCGCGGTCGGTACCGTCATCCATCGAACAGAATACTTGCGATGCTCTGCACGAGCGGTCAGAAGGTCGCTCACTTCTGGAAGATGCAATTTGAGGAAATCAAAACAACAAATATGAAGTCAGCATTTTCAAGAATACGTCTTCTACAAATCAGAATTCAGCGTGGATTCCTATCATTGATTGTGAGGCCTTTGAAATGGAATTCTTGAGAGGAAGTTATACCTGTAGTGAACATGAGATCAGATCCCGTGTCGTTTCGAAGCAGATAGGGCAGTTGGTCGCAACGAGTTCGCAGACCGGCAGTCCTCAACCCGTCTCGCTCGATCGCCTCACAGACAGACGGCCAGCGTGAGGAAAACTGGAAGGAAAATCAATCGTTCGACTTGTTGAAATCATCAGAAGTACCTGAATAGCCTGCTGCAGAAACTGTTCAGTGATGTTGATGTCGAGTGTGCTGTGAGTTTCTAAAGATAAACAAATCAAGAAGAGTCTTGAACTTGCAAATGATATTTTACAAAAGCAGACTTAGATGGAAGTGCAAATTTTTAAGTTCAGAAAGAGAAACATAAAATAATTGCTATTTGATAATAAAATTTGTTTCAAATGCCACAAAATGACCTGTAACGATTTCAAAAGTCCTCGTGTTGTCCTTGACGAAAGACTTCATCTGCAGTACGGCCCAGTTTTCGATAAAAGGCTCCCAGCCAAACACGTGGTGGTTGAAGTAGTCCACTGCCACTGTGAATGCAGCGACGATTCTGTCCGACCACGACAGGTTCATTCCTGAAGAATGCAATTTAGAAGGTGACAGTTCAAAATCTCAAGAATTTCAATTATGCATCGCAAACGCGGGGCAAACTAGATAAGTAGCAATGCAGTTTCTAATTTATTTAGGATTTTCAGCTATTCAACAACAAAAAGACTTACTTGAAGCAGAAAATCTCGCGAGAGGAATGGAATTCTCGTCGAAATCGTCGAGCAGCCAAATCTCCGCCTGGTCGAATTTTACCGTGATTTTGTCGAGGTCGATGAATGCTGAAATTCGTCAACTTTTGTCGAGAGGATGAGAAGCATTAACTTACGCTGTGCATCAATGCGGTGCTCGACAGGCAGAATGTGCAAATCCGCAGGCAGAGACTGAAGGTAACGCTGGAAGCCGGCTAAAATCACTTGGAAAATGCGCACGTCGCGATACGAAACACGACCCACTGCCTTGTCGAGTTCGATCTGGAAATCCGAAAACTGGAAAACTTACGAGAACGCACGATAATCATGAGCCTGTTAGCATTAAAAGAAATGAGAAGAAAGATTCATGAGCAGCGATGTTGTCAGCAGTGAAGAAAAAACTCACATCGCACTACAAACCTCTGCGTTTCATTGCATTAACTTCTTCTCACTGCAGTACTCACTG
Organism: Diploscapter coronatus; assembly: GCA_964036155.1. NCBI lineage: Eukaryota > Metazoa > Nematoda > Chromadorea > Rhabditida > Rhabditidae > Diploscapter > Diploscapter coronatus. Next base: position 81,929,005 of record OZ038422.1, on the reverse strand, counting down.
TTCAAATTCGCTTGATAGCACTCTTTACGAGAATACAATTCTTACAATGGCGTGGTGTTTTGGTCTCTGCACGATTGGCAGTCCTTTCGCACTGCTTTTTCTCTGATCGACTTCCAAGGAAATGGTCGTCATGAATTCGTTCGAGCACTCATTCCGAGACTTCGCGATATTTGACATCGAACACCAACTCAAGGAGATGGTCTGTAAAAGTGTAAAAAATAATCGTAGTTTAGGAGATTCTAAGATCTGTGATTTTTACCTGAACTTCCAAATTGCCCGTCGCTCGGCCTCCTGCATCATTCGCATTCACAACTGCAGTCGCTCTGGCGATCAGCGCAAGTGAGTTCTCCATCGACATATCCTCGATCACAAACAAATCACAGCTTCTGCAAGGGATAGAATTATTCGACGATACATTTTCAAGGGAAGATACGTGTTGAACGAATCATAAACGCTCAGTCATGTTCATTAACGGGCGCACGTCACGCCTTCTTTACCCCTACAAATGCGTGTATAGTGAAGAAAATATTCCAGACGACGTGGCATCCTTCTCGCTTTACTTCGTCTTTTCCCCTCTCCTGAAAAAACAAAAACAGACAAATCTCTTTCCTGTATTTAAGCATGGGAGCTATAATACATTTTTACCACGTGAAAAAGCAGGGAGTCAAAAATGGTAACTTAAAGGCGCCTAACATCTGAGTAATCAAAGTGCGGTAATTTAGAGATAGCACAGCGCAGACACGCCTCGCCCCTATGCATTGAAATCTGCAAGTTTCGTAGGCAAGATGCTTTCGTTAATGAACATGACCGAGTGTAAAACTAATGGTATTTGTGAAATTTCAACTTTCCAACCTCAAAGTAACCTTCATAGTGAATGTCTGCTTGTGCACATGGAGAATGGTCTCTTCAACTCGAGAAAGGATCGACTGAGTTGAGGCACGACTTTTCTGTGGAATTGAGAAGTAGACTGAAAAGTAATGATTATGTTGAAAAAAATCTTAGATGTTGAAATTATTATTTCTGTAAAAATATGCCCCATCCTCATCAGAGTTCGGAATAAAACTTTCTTATCGTTAATGAAAAGTTTACAGAAAGTGATACATTATGAAAAATTAATGAGAGAATGCTTCGAACTTTCGAAAATTCTTTTGTAAAGATAGCTTTGATGAAGACTTACAATTAGGATACATGTCCGGAGTGAGGAGGACGAAATTCTTGGCCGTGTCGAGCCAATCGTAGAGCAGAATGAGCGATGAGTTGACGAGGACGACAGTGACGAGAGGGGCCTCTTCAGCTCGCATCATCACGTGCACTTCAAACATCAGAGAAACTCTCAAAATAACTCATTTATTGTGAAGCGAACATCATTTCCTCTTACTTTGTCTCGTCTTCATTCACGGTGCTCCGTCGTTGTTGCAGAATATTGGGAAAGAGGTTTTTCGTTGACACTGAAAATAAGATTACATTGTTTTCCAAGCAAATTGAGAATCATTAGAAGAGTTAGGAACTCACGAATTCGCTTGTCAGTGAGCCCCGTCTGCTCGCAAATCAGGTCGAGTTCGCTCTGTCCGTCGATGAAGGAGTCGAAACTGATCCTGGCCTGCACCAGCTGCATTTCCGCGAAGGGCTTCCAAGGGCCAATTCGATTGACCGAGTCGATATCCACAGGCAGCTGAAATTTTTATTCCATTTTTCCTACATCTCACTGCTTGAAAATTTATATTCGAGAGGAAATACGATTCTAACGTTCGCATGAAATTCTGTCAATCAGTCTATTCTTCAAGTTTTGCCACAAACATTAGAAATGCTTGAGATAACTCCGAAATTGACTAACCAGGCAGTCCAATTCAACCCGTTCAAAGAGCAGTCGGAATGACAGAGTTGCATATTTCCTGTCTGTTTCCGTTTCGAGATCCTGAAAATATTCCGTATTTCTTATTTCCTCGCAGTAAAACTCACACATCCGACATGTGGTTTCTCGAGAACCTCGATGGGAATGGCCTCGGGATTGGGAGGGATCCACTCGCCCAGATTCTTCTCCAGGAATCCTCGAAGGAGCATGAAGCCGTGTGTGGAAAGATGCCAGCGTAGGTCTTGCAGAGTGGTGATGATCGACACATCGGGAACTGAAAATCAATTAAGTTTGTCAAGAAATCCCCAATGCTGCAAAGTATACATACGTGAAAAATCATAGATAAAACGAGAAAATTAGGAAAAAAAAGAAAGAAAGAATGCATCTACCATTGTGTGAACTAGCCGTATCCAAGTTCCTGAACATTTCAATAGGCAGGTCAAAGGGCCGATCGAAGATGGTCGACTTAGAAGCGATTAGCGCAAAGGAAGAAAACACATCCTGACAGACGAATATATCGTTCTGCAAATTAGGTAATTTATTCGTTATTGTTAAGTTGCTAAACAAGTTGAATTACCTCATGCAATTTAGGTTCATCGCTGGCATTAGCTCTGATCGCTTCGTGCATGTGGACGTTGAGAAATTTGAAGCGCAGAGCGTCGATCAGACAGTCGATTGATTCGTCTGAAAGAAAAGTGAATCTTCAATACAAAATGTTTTTTGTCTAATTTCAATTTATAATTTCTAAATTCGTCGACCCCTTTCTCAGGAAAACTAGCATACCATATCCGAAATCAGTCTCGACGGAATGTGTCTCGAAGAAGTCTCTGAGCCTGGAGAGTCGTTTGAATGCGTTCTGGATCTGTAGGCCGTCAGTCCTACAGACAAATGCGTGGTCACTGTTGCAGGCCATCGGCAGGACGAGGGTCGTTTCTCCATCGAAATCGACTCGAACACTCACGCGGGAGCCTGTTCCATAGGCTGGCTGCAAATTTAGCATAAATTTGAGAAAAATTCTTTTGCCCTTTTTGAGTGAAATTTTTGGAAAGAGGATGAAAGCGTGGCAATGAAAGTGATGTTCCGACATCATACTGCCAATTGAGTAGGCAAAGTTCAAAACGTATTCCAGCATTTCATTATTCGAAATAAAACCTCGAATTTCTGCTCTCTCGTCTTAGTGACATGATCCTGTAGCTCGAGGAAATGCATCCAGTAATTAACGAACGACATGAAGAATCTCTGCGTATGGACGTAGTAGAGGGCCGTCGATTTGGGTACGTTCATGTCGATGCTCAACTCGAATGGCTTGTCTGCTGCTGTGCCGCCCATATACCTCAAATCATTTAAATGTATTAACTGTTTCGAAGATTCAAATCGTCATTCGTGAGTTGCAAATGCATGAACCCTTTTCCGCAACAAACAACATGCACTTCTTCTTCAATACTATCCAAAAATTGAAATAAAAATAAGAAAATAACAACTCAGAAACTGACTTAACGATGCTGAGCTTGGTGATCGAACTCTCTCCTGGCAATTTCTTCCCGGGTTTGAGAACGAGTTTCTGTGGATATTTCTCGCAGTGTAGTGGCGTTTCGTCCGTCATTTCCACCTGGTCCATCCGCATTTCCAAGGAAAAGGTGTTTGACTTTTGATTGAACGTCGACTGAAGATTAAAATATTAGTAATCGACTAATTGAGCGACTAGCGCTGAATTTTGCGTTTTAAGAATGTGATTTTATGCAAATTTTTGGTAGTTTTTAGATTTTCCGAATGACCTTGTCCAAAATGGCATGTTCTTTGTTTATATAGAAGGTAAAAATTGACCGTAGTTTGAAGCGTGACGTCTCCAAAGATGAGATTTCCCAGCAGCGAATTGACGTCCTTGTTGTTCTGCATTGCAAGTCTGCATTGAGTGGCGTGGAGTTCTGCACAGATGAAGTAGGGCACGACGATGGCTGATGCAGGTTTGAGATTCAGGAGGGCAGGCACGTCGGGCAGATCCAGCGCTTCTTCTGGATTCGGGGAACGACGAGAGGATGGAGATTCTGGAATCATCAAAATCAAATGCAACATGAAAATTAACAAGTTCGAAGGTTCCGCTTCTACTAAAATCAATATTCATTCTACTCCAGTTGCACTATTTCAAGGCTAGCGACTACCTGACATGACCTGATCCTTGCCGAGCAACCCCATCATATCCATAATGGCAGTCCAGGTCCTTCGATTCATGTTCAGTAGAATGCCTCTCGAGTTCACGAGGATTTCCATTTTCCTCTGGAAATGAATCAGTCATTTTGCTTTTACGCAAAAAGATAAACTCACACTCGCAAACCTAGATTCGAATTCGGCATGTTTTGGGTCGACGAGTTTTATCGAGCACCAAATCTCTCGCCTATCTTTCTCTTCATCCTTCCTCTCTGATTCGACTGTTTTCGAAGCGTTCTCTGCAACTCAACTCATAAATTCATTGCTTTGCTCATTTCTTTACCCTGCAAGAACTGGGGATCTCGCGATGAGAAAATGATCGAGTTGGTGTTTTCGAGTTGGTCCAACAGGTCCATGTGGCCGATTGAAAGGTTCAACTGAAAATTAAACAAAAATGGAAAAAAAACAACAGATATGTCGCTTCCAGACATGATGAAGAATCTTATACTCGCATTATATATGACAAGGAAAATAGTAGCATGAAAGCTGTCCGAGGTAAGTCATGATGCTACTTTCATTAACAGGCCTGGAAGCGGCATGTATGGAATCAAATTTTGAAGGAAAATAAGAAAGAATCTTACCGTCGTCATGTGTGGTTCTTTGTTTTCGGTGTTGAGCTGCAACCCCTGCATGTGAAGACAGGCAATCGGCTGGCCGATTTCCGCAAGAAACAGTCCTTTCGGGAATCCGCGCATTTCGACAACGACCTGGAAAAGCAATCATTTGGATGATCTAAGATCGAGCAAGAATCAAATTATCAATGAATTTTGATCAAAGCTTTTTCTGTAAAACTCGAAGAAAGACCCACATCTGTAATTGAGCAATTGCCGAAAGTGTGAGTCTCGATGGGTTCCGTTTCCGAGTCGTCTGCATCCTCCGGAATGTTCTGGAATTTCTTACGTTCTTTCAGAAAGGAAAAAAATGTATTAACCTTGGCAAAGAAATCGACGAATCCCTCGAACGCGCCCTCGTCGTACATCAGAGACAGGGGTCGCACAGAGCAGTCGATTTTGTTGCTGATCAGCTGGGCTGTCGAATGACGATTGAAGTTTAGGCTGAAAGGATAAATTTAGAATTTTTTTTTTTTTAAATCCTAAGATAAAATCTCACGAAATGAGAGGCGCATTTTTCTCATCCTTTGAGGACAAATTCTCGTTTTCCTGTCTGCCCACTGTCAGCAAGATTCTCGTCAAATCTGATGTCGAATAGAGCAACGAATCGTCAGCTGCATCAGGGACGGCAGAAGAGTTCTGAAATCTATCAATGGACTTTTTTACAGAAGTTATTCCCAACCTCATTCTGCAATGCGAGCAGCCTCTGAATGTTTGCGTCTCTGACGTCGAGTTTGACTTTGATATCGTGTCTGCTGGGCGACATGTCGATCACCGAATAGACTCCCTCCAGCTGCATCGCCATCACTCGACCCTTCTCTTCGCCGCCTATTTCCTGAAAAAGACAAAAATCATCAAAGTCCTCACATTCAACTATTGATTCATACGACCATTTTTGGAATTCTACCAATTGGAATGCTTAACCTCAATGCTATTTTTACCATCTTTGGCCAGAATAGAGGCACACAACATATGTTCTAAGTTCCCTTAATTCCATGACTCTTTGATGCCACACAATAAATTAAATTTGTGAAAAGATGTCAAAAATAAAACATACAATAGTATCCAAGAACCGCATGGTGAGGCTGTCCATCTTGCAGGCCACTTCGGCGAGGACGCTCTTCTTGTTCAGCAGATCCGTGTAATCCCACGAGTCGTCCAGTGCGTGCGAATCCTTGCCGGGTAATTCCTGAAGGTCGAATAATTCAAACAAATGTCCAGGTATACAAATTCGACCTTCTTGGGCGAGTTTGACGACCCATCCTCGCCAAACCAGGAATATCCCCAAGCGACCCATCCCTGAGGCAGGTCCTCCAATCGAGTCAGCCCCTTCCTGTCGATCTCCATCTCTGCCTGGTGACGAGCCATGTTCAGGTTGAACACGTCCAAATCCATTTCGGCCAACTGGAAACCAACAAAGTCATGGTTAAAGGTAAACACGAAAACTTTGAAATCTCAATGAAATTTCTTTCTAAAATTCATAAAATTGCGACCATTCTCACATCGATAATGTTGAGTGTATGCGGTCCGAGACTGTTCTCCGTAAGCCTCCTCAGCCAAGCAGTTTTGTACTCCCTGGCGAGTTCTCGATGCGTCTTCATCCTCCCCCAATTCCAGTCCTGCCTTCGACGACGCACTCGGGTCTCCAGAATGGCTGTGTACGCAAAACGCCACCTGCAAATTGAAAAACGAGTGCAAAAACCTTTTTAGAATACTGACGACTTTCACTCTTTTCACCTATAAAAGGGAACTTTAGCATCGGAAAAGAACCCAACTGGAAAAGTAGTTGTACCGACGCATACGAAATAGTATGTGAGAAACATATTTTGCTTGCCGAACCTTATACTATTCCACATGCAATGATGCTACGATGAACTATTCCGAATTTCGGGAAAGGCAATATCCTTTACTTATCAAAAACTTCGTTTTTGAATTCAAAGATGGGAGAAAACATACCAAGCCTTGTAATGGCCCTTGTACTCGTTGAGATTTGGTCTGTATTTGAGGTACGGCCCAGCCAGTCGATTCCTCTCCTGTCCGTCCAAGTACAGCAGAATGTCCTGGTACTGCAGTTTGTCGATGGTCAGCGACAGGCTCTTCGTGTCGAAAGCCAGGTCCATCTGCAAGTCATCAAATCTCTTCTCGCTCCTTCGTTTTCCCCCTTCCTACCCTAGGCGTTTTCCATTCATTTTGGTCGTTCTCAGGCTGCTGGTTGAGTTTCATTTGCGCCTGCATTTGGATGAGTTGAAGAACTGCAAATTGAATTTTCATTGCGAAAAAGTTGATAGAGGTGACAAATTCGTTCCGTGTTCAGATAAAATGAAGCATCAAAAGTCCTACTATATTTGAATCCCTGAGGGCTGTTTTTGCCCCTGTGTATAGTGTCGTGCAGCTGCTTGCGGATCTCGTTCTTGTCCTCCAAATCCGAGATGAGATTCGAGTCGGAGTTCCAATAGACGTCCAGATTCTGCAGCGAAACCAGTTTGTAGATCAGCTTGTCTGTCTCTAAGTGGATAGCTGGCTTGTAATCCGCATCCGTTGTCTGAAGGAAAAGGAAAATTAAAAAGAGACTTTAACAAAAATCACTTGACATTTTGGCACTGCAATATGCTGTTCATTATCCTTCTTCTTTTCAAACTTTTTAAAAGCCGTAAACTGTTCGATTTACAATGAGATAGGGCATTCTTATAAAGAAATCTACCTGAAAATCGAGTTTCTCCATAGTGACTCCCATGCAGAAGGGTCTGAGTCGGTTGGTGTATTTGTCCTCGAATCGAATGTGGATGTTGCTGATTGTCACCTGAAATTGTTTGTTCGGAAAAAATTCAAAATTCGTAAAATAGAAGGGAAAAAAGCTGAATTTAATTGAAAGAGTAGTTCTACCTGAAGATTGTTGATGACCTGCGTGAGGAGATTCTTATAGAACGACTCAGTGGAGGGGTCTGGGGGCTTCCGCTTCAGCCGCCTCGCATCCTCCAACCGAGCCAGTGTCTTCTGCTTTATGTCCATTGCATACTTTCGCGCTTCTTCTTCATTGTAAACCACTCCCTGAAAAGAAATGTCTTTTTTGCAAATGAACCTCTTCTCTGTCAACTGATAAAGTTCTAATTTAGCAGGAACTTGAGATAAAATATGCCAAGGTGATTTTTGTTCAAAGATTTCAAAAATTAAAACCCCTCTTACTTTGTTGGGGACGACAATCAGATTGAGTCCATCGATCTTGGCGATGACGGGTTCGTTGTAAAGGTTGTTCCAGGGAATTTTGAGGACGAGCGAGGACAGGAACCCGTATTTGAGCTTGATTGGCAGATCGAAATCATCCAGAGCCGTCTCTTTGACTTCCAAATGCTCCAGTTTTACATCTCCTGTAAATGAATTCATCTTGTTTCGACAGTCCATCAACAGATTCATGTCAACTTCCGTCCACGAAAGCAAGAGAATTTGACAATTCAGCAACTCTATGCATTTCATTCAATTTCAATTTCAAATTCCACAGAAATTTGTCGTATTCTCAACTCTCGAATTACGAAATTAGTATGTCAAAAGATAATCGCACGTAAGCGAGCTCATAGCAAATTATACTAGTGACCAGATTTAGCATTAGATATCTTAAATTAGATTTTAAAAAATGTCTATATAAAAGGAATGGTAAGGTCTAGAACGCCATTTTATCGTTCATCGCCCCTCGTCAATTCGCTTCTTCTCCATAAGCAAATACCCCCACTATTTCCTTAGCGTAAGCTAGACGCTGTGCCAGACACGGATATGATCTATGTCTGCGTAATTCCATTGATCTGCTGTTAAGCCTAACGCAGCGTTGAAACCTCACACATAACTACTGATAATAAACGATCATTATGTTAACCTGTGTACCTGTTTGTTATTGATAAAACCACAATATAAGCAAATTATTCTGCAGGGCAGATATCTCTATTATGCATTTTGAATAGAAAAATAACCGACCTGCCCAAATGCCGATGTTAAGCTGTGACGCATCCAGGTTGACGACGTACTCGCCGAGGTATCGATTCAGCAGGTCGGCCACTATCGACTCGAACACCATTGTCGAGTCGAGTTTTGAAAGGGCCTGCAAATGAAATGAACAGTAGAAATCATAGCATTCGTATCACCCTGATACTTGATATCACTCATCTCCACGATACCAAATACAGGATGATTAATCTAACAATGCCAGTCAAAAGCCACGAAATAACTGATTCAAATCCGGGATAAGTTAACAAAATCACGATGCAGCATAAAAGATTCGTCAGTGAATTATGCGTAAAAAAGAAAGCAAGGGAAAGGAAAAAGATAGAGATGAAGGAAAGAGTGCAGCAAAACGGCAAGAGAGCTACTGTGCTTACTAAATACGAGCTATCTTTGAAGCAGGAAATGTGAGAAATAGCGAAATTTCACAGCAACAGCCCATAAAAAATTCTAGTTTCAATAACACAAGACTAGTGCAAAAAGTTCATTTCGAAAGAAATTAAATTGCAATAACTTTCACAGATAAATTGTGCGTTTTAAACGCCCGAGTTTACGCAGAAAAATATTCCACTCGACTTTTCACTTCATTTATTTCAGAATTAACAAATCTACAAAAAGACGACAAACTACGAGAGATAAAACTGGCGTTTTCGGTGAAAATTTTACAATTTAAAAAATCTGCCAAAATGTTTACCGAAAACGTTTTCCATACGAAACATGAGAAAATCGTGGAAATGGGGGAAGTTGTTGGACAACTGGAGAAGGACATTTTTGGAAAATGGACAAAAGAACGAAAGAAAAAAGGGGATCTAGATAGTCATCAGAGAGGATTTGCTGTGGAGAATGAATTTTGAATGAAACCTAGAGAGGGAGGGGGAATGAGAAAGCAAGTTTGGCTTTGTAAAAAAAACAGAACAGATGAAAAGGGTTGGGATGTCTTGAAAAGGATACAAATTTGATATGATTTGTCAACATTTAGAGGAAAGTGAACAATTCAAATCAGTGTTACATAAAACAAGCAAATTGGGAGAATACAACTAAAATAAAACTGGTAGAATTAGCCCATGAGATGGGCACTGCAAGTAGAATGTCCAATGATCGCGACTTTAGATGCAATTTGCATTTTCTGAAAAATCGAATCATAACAAATATCAGCCAATTCTCTCAAATGAATGAAGAAAATCGCTAGCATTTGTCATTGAGCCTGATCTTCAGAAACTACTCGATATCAGAAAATGGCAGAGGCAATTCCAATTCTAAAGTCGAAACCATAGGATAAAATACAAATAAATAAGGATTTCAAATAGCTTTGGAAGCTGATAATCCTAGACAAAATAAAACATCGAGGAGACAGGTTTACAATGCAATTTGAATTGTAAACCGTCGTCCTTCAACTCCTACAAACAATCCCTCAAAAATGATTGACAAAATACGGGTTATTCCTTTTCTGAGAAATTGAACAAAACCCGTCTAAAATCTAAAACTATAAAGAAAGCAAATCATAAAAAAAAACTTATCTCATCATCATTATCAAATAACCGCAAGAAAGTGGCACAGAAATGATGTAACCTAGCAAAACTAGAGTATATGTAGAAGGATAGAAAATCAACGAAAGTAGAGAAGATAGTATTGCTATTAGAAAAAATGAATGGGGAAATTTTATTATATGAACAAGAGAAGAAGTCACAAACCTTGTTGAAAACAGCACTCGATTGGTGTTGTCAGAGTCCGGTGTCCGTCAGTCATCCTCATCTAGTAGTGAGTGCGGTGGTGATAGTTGGCATTGTTGTTCTGCGACTGCTGGGACGACTGGCGGTGGCTCATGTGGTGAGGCGGGCGCGGAAGCATCTGAATCAGAGGCAAACTTGTAGCTTTTCCGACAATCTGAAGCAGGTTTGCTTCCAATGTAATACTTTTGCCCAGTGTATTACTAACAAGCCTAATAGGAAGGGAATATTGAAAATTCAAAGCCAAAGTCGAAGCAAAATACCAAGTTTTCTCTTCCGAACGAAATCGAAGGAGAAGTTTTGCGTGGCCTTGATGAATTATCAACTTTTGGGATGGAGATATTCTCTTAAATAGGTTTTCAAAATTCACCCAAAACCCTAATCTGGCTAAAACATTGTCTGCAAGTTTTCGTTGTTCTGTCGCCTTTCGTAAACTTGCTTTCCTCCAAAGTTCTTGCCAGATTAGTTACCGTTGAGTTTAATTCTACTCTATCCATTCAGAAATCCACCAATTTGGCAAACTTTGTCTGGAAAACAAATTTATTGAACTTGAACAAAATCAACAAAAATAAGGAAAACAACAACAAAGTAGCCAAGTTAATGAGACTCAGATATCTCGAGATAATATAAGATTTTCCTAAGCAGGATAGCATTTCCAGGTAAGCAGAATAATGAATTATCGGTTTTGCAAGAGTTTTAGAGAAAAATTTGATAATTCATTTCAACAACTGAATCGGACAAAGCAAAAAGGAACGTAGCAAAGTGACATAGAAATTTAGTAATTTTTGAATTATTTGACAGGCAAGAGGTTGGAGTGAGATGAAAATGTTCAACTCGGAACCAAAACCAGCGGAAAAATCAATATTGGTGTTTCAAGTTTTGCAAATTGCAAATTCAAGAAGAAAAAAATTAGAGCAACTTAGGAAATTCATAAAATTTCCAACAACAACAAAATGGCAAAATGATCGAATTTGAGAAGATTTGATTTGGGGATTGTCGAAAATCGAAACGAGAAATCGAGCGTTTCAAGAATAAGTGATTGCGCTGATTCAAGCGAAGATGATCGATTAGGGGTTTAGGGGAAGAACTTCTTCTGCTGATTGTCATTGGCGCTGTTGGGAGGGGTGAGGAAAGTGTTGTGAGTGGACGGCGAGGACGGAGAGGGCAGAGACAGGAAAGAGCGAGGGACAGACGGAGAGGGAAGGGAACTCGACTGCGGGGACGAGAAGGGGAAGTTGAAGGAAGTGGTAGGCACGACGTAGTGGACTTGGATGGGAGGCCTGGCAGTCATGTGGCGGGAGAGGGTGTTGTTGTTGTTGGCCTGTTTGTTCCTGTGGAAAGGGACGTGACAAACCTTGGTCTGATCGCCCATGCGCACCAGCGGCTTGTGGTTGCTGCGCTTCGAGTTCGGCCTCTCGTGAATCGCGTCCCAGCAGGCGTAGCAATAGTACTGAAAAATGGAAACTCATCACGAATATATGAAGATCAGAAAGGTTCCCCCAATTGATGACTGATTGGACAGCAATAGTGGAAAACTCATTCAAAAAGAACTCCCCTGCGTTCACTTTACTCCTGGGATAAATGTCAGTATGAAAATTTAGATCATCATCAAGGAATGTGTTCCTTCGAATGCTCAAGCTTCATTGGATTCTTGTAAAAGCTGCACGCCGCATGCGTCCAAAATTTAAAAAAAAAAAAAAAAAAAAAAAAAATGAATAGGGAAACGACCCGGTAGTGAATTAGTTGTTCAGAAAAGATTTTGAAGATGCACTCAATTTCCATCGATATGCGGTTTTTTTCTGTGCTAACCTGCAGACAGCCGACATCCCCGCAGAAATAGGGCGCATATCTGTTCTCGCATCTCTTGCCGTCGCACTCGTCGCAGTACTGCTCGTCCAGCACGTACGGCTTGATCTCCACCTGAACAGACTCAAATTGTATTGCGTTTTGCTCAAATGTCTCTCAATCAACTATCAACTGTTCATTTATTTCTTGGTTGCTTCTCAACGAACACACATACCCTTTTCTGACTGTCCGAATGGAAGACGTTGACGTATCGGCCAGCAATGGCGTGGACGAAGGCAGCTGTGGTGCTGAACGTGACTCTGGCGGCTCCTTTCGGGTACTTCAGCTCCGGATCGATGTCGATGCCCACGTAGGCCACACTGCCGTAGATCTTCTCCAGACACTCCGCCAGTTCCTCTGGAAAAAAGAGTTATTTTACGCATGGAAAGCCATCAACAATTTGTATGAACACGAGATTATCTTTCGAAATTCGGAATTTTCAATTTGTTCAACTGCGAACATACATAATTTCATATCTGTTGAAGATGTTTGGCAAAATTCATTTTAAAAATCATCAATAGCCATCAGTAGTTATCAAACTCACGAGCACGAGTGGGTCTCGGGACTCCGCCAATGAAGACGGTGCGACGCGGGTCGAGCTCCATCTTGGGATGCGGCACGAAGTCGATGTCGGAGAGTCTCCACGGGCGAATCTGAAACGATTTTTATTTCACGATTTCAACGTGCGCATGAGCATTTTTACTATTTTAGATCTCGCAATGCAAAGTACTTGCACTCTGCTTGTTCATGAGCAACTTCTTCAGATCGACATTTTCCCTTACCTGGACAGGCTTGTCCCGCATGGTGGGGCTGGAGACGAAGAGATAGTATCGGTCGCCCTCCATGTGACAGGCCTTGACGAGTCTCTGCACGGCCAGCTCCTCCTCGAACACCAAGAACACGTAGCCTGTCATCGAACGAGCTGCAAGAGAAGTTTATCTTTCCAGTTCCCGCAAATGATATAATTCACGACTTCTTGCCGAAGGGCGGTGGTGGTGCGCGCAACTTCATGGCATTAATGATCGTGTTAATGTCACGTTTTCGAAGTGTGGCCAATGTTTCGACTTTGTCAAATTCAACTAGCATGAGCCACAGAAGATGCGCTATCGAGAGAAAGAGTGATTGATTTCCCTTTTCTACTTCTTCTTGTGATTCTATTTGCGGATTTATACGGGTAATGTTGGAAAAAAGTCCACCAATGTCAGTGTATCACAAATTTCTCAAGTTGCACCCCGCTCCCGTCGTCTTCCAACTCCATCACAAACTAACCAGTTTTGTGTCCCCCGCCACCCATGAGCTGATTCATGATGTCGTCATCGTGCAACGCATTGTTGCGATTCGCATTCTCCGGGCGTCTCGGCCAATCGACCACCACGTTACCGAACACTTGGAAAGTCGAGTAGATCTCCTCTGAAAAGTCAATAATACAACAACAAACTCAAAGGCAATTCCTTAATCTCCAACTCGATGAAAAGGTTTTTTTTTGCAACCAAAGGACATTTTCATTTTTCTCTTCCAAAAATAAATAATGAGGTGGTCAGCGACTCGAAAACGGAGGAGAATGAATCCGCGCGTGTGTTGTGAAAGTTCTCTGCATTTGACTGGCACTCCTGAGATCTTCTTCTGCCTACCCGAAGTGATGTCGATGGGCAGTCCTCCGACGAACACCTTCCTCGCGTAGATTTCCTCCTGCTGCTCGAATTTGAGCAGAGTCGACGGCACTCCCGGACTGACGCGCGGGGGACGCAGCAGCGAACTGAAGGTGACGATATTTTAGAAAGCGAATATAGCATATGTTCAGACAAAGCTCATGACACACACGTCTGGCAAAAATAGCCCATTGTAGAAGATGTCAGAAAGCATGTCCCTTTAGAGCTCGTCCTAATCAGTGAATTAGTAGTTAGATCCACGAAAGACTGAGAGAGCGCTCCCAATTCTAACCTGTAATTTTGGGGAAAAAAAGCTCCCAGTCGTTCGTGGGTCGGCCACAAATTCACTAGTCTTCGGAAACCGCAAGACATAAGCAAAATAAGGTAGGAAAGGCAAGTGATGTAAGCAAACTTCTTAAAGCGCGATCCGCAGAAAAATAGTATATCTTATCGAACGAGAAGAAGATATGATCTTTCCTCTCTCGATATGTTGTCATACTATTATTTTTGCGGGTTGAGTTTGAGAAGTCTGAGTGTAGGGCATCTTCCTCAATGTCCAGCATAAGTCTTGCAGCTTTCACGTTTCAATCCCTCTTACCTAGTGGCGAGGCCGAGCGAGGACGGAACGAGACTCGAGAGATGGTGGGAAGACTGAGCGACCGTGGTGGAGATCGGGGACGGAGCGGAGATGGGCGGGGTCAGGCCGAGATTCGACAGTGACAGCGACACCGTGTCCATGTCCAAGAGCGAGGCTGAAAAGTGAAATCCCTTTCTTCTAAAAAAAAATGCTCATTTCTTGATTTTGAAAAATTGAAGGAAAATTACAACTCTTTTTGTTCAGTATGTCCTAGAAGACGAGGACATTTAGAATTCCCCTGAACCATTCAAAAGACTGACTGGGAATTGGCGGAGGCAGTCCGTAGGGATTCTGCATGAGCTGACGCGCCAGGTTGTTGTACGAAAACGAGCTGCTGTGCATTCTGGTTTGTGGACCTGCAACACAGACTGAAATCATGCTAGGAATCGCGAAAATCATAAACAGATTTGCAATATCTTCAAACCGCGGCTAACCTCGCATGAAGCGGATTAGTGTGCCTTGTCGAGAGAGAAAAAGAGCACTTTCTTTTCGTTTTTCGAAAATATGTACTATCTCGTTTCATACGGTTCAAAGACGTTGCAAGTCTGATCACAAAATTACGACAGAATCGATGACGGAAAGCCTTCGAATGAGAAAGGCATCGAATTTGAGAAGTTCGAGAAGAAAGACGAAATTTCGAAAAGCAAAATTACAAAATCTGCACTTGGGATTCAGGAGCAACAATCTTGGAAGCATCTATGAATTTCATGACTGATTTCCGAGTCGCCAGAATTCAGAACAAACGGTTTCTAGAAAAATTCCCAAGAAAAGTGCGATTTAGACAATCCTAAAAATCGAAATTTCATCATTTTTAGCAAACTCTAACGCATTGTCGGGGTTGTGAATGATGAACTTCGTGAACAATGATGTTCGAAGGATTTCTCGACCTCTGGCAATTTTTAGGAAAAATACGAAAACGGAGCGGGAGAAATGGTAAATGAGCAAGTGTCGAAAACAGAGTTGAGACGAAATTTCGATTTCGATTTCGAAAGTCGAAATTTCGAGGGTTTTTGGGCCATTTCGATTTCGAAAAAATTTGATGATCAATTTCGATTTCGATTTCGATTTCAAGAATTTTAGGAAATCCATTTCGATTTCGAAAATTTTGAGAAGTCAGTTTCGATTTCGATTTCGAATTTTAAAATTTCAATTTCGTCTCAGCTCTGGTCGAAAATCGCTGTGCGCGATTTGCTTCAGCTTTTCTGAACAATCCAACCGATTTGACAATAATTTTATTTCCAGTGTGGCAATGGGCAAACTAATCATCCACGACCTCGACCCCGAGCAGACCAAATTCCTCACCGACCGCCTGCTACAAATGGGCCTCCCCTTCACTTACGAATCGGAGAATTTCCCGAGGTAGGTCGAGAAACAGAACGGAATGATTTCTTGAGAAAGTTCATGCAGTTTTTCAAAATGATTTTCCTCGATAAACTGCATGCGATTTCAAAAAATAGCCGAAATTAGCATTAAATCGATCTCTCAAAAGTGCATATTTTATGTTCAAAATGGGGCTCATTCGATTCAGAATTTTACGCTGATCACGAATAATTTTAATATTTTAGCCGATTTAGTGGTTTTGTCACCGATACCGGCTGATAATCATAGAGAATAATTTCAAATTTAATTAAAAATCGTCAGTACAAATGATAACTTCTTTAATTCGAATTTTCATTTCAGGAACCAGCGAGGTTTTTGGCGAGTCAGGTTTTCATTTCAAATAGAAATAATGAGATTTAAAAACAAAAAAGACACCAATTCCTATCAATTTCAATGTAATTTTTAATTTAAAAGTTAAAACTGACGAAGACAAAGGGCGAGCGAGAATCTCATTTCGGATAGAAATGATGACGACTTTCAAGGTAAAATATAAGACATCAATTAATTTCACCTTAATTTATAATTTTTTATTTAGAATTGGTGAATCAGAATTCCATTTCAGATAGAAATAATGACGAATTTCAAAATAAAAGACATCAATTCCTATCAATTTCAATTTTATTTTATTTAGAATTGATGAGCCAGGCAGGGTTTAAAAGGCTGGACTAGGACCTGGTTTTCAGGTCCAGGTCCAGGTGCAAGTTTCTTTTGCATTTTTTACTGTTTTATTTTTGTTGTTTATTATTACTTTTAAAATATATCGCTATTGAAACAAATATTGAATTTTGACAGGAACTAAGAAATAATGACACAAGGCATTTTTCTATTAGTTCTATTATACGCCTTTCTTTTGGCCGGTGTTGTTATTCGAGCTCTTCAAATCGACCAAAATACCCTATCAAATAGCAAGGATAAAACTTTATTTTACTGTAAGAAATAAGAATAAATTTAGCGAAAATTAATTTTACTATTTAGTGCCTTATAAAAACAACGGTAATGTTATTAATGAAGAAAGAATTTGTCTATTTGATTCGTATGCTAATTCTGTTGAGCAGATTGCGAACTTTACTAATGATTTAAGTTCATGGGATGTTGCAACCACGAAAGATAAGGTAGATTATTTTATTTGGCATTGTTAATTTTGTAAATGTTAGATTCTTGGAATTGACTCTTATAACAAACGGTTTGAAATTTTCGATCTGGATACTCGACAAATTTCAAGAGGTCTTATCAACAAATCCATGAATGATGGATTCAAAGAATTTTACAGGACCATACCCTCCTGAATGGCGTATTGGTGCATTTGTGGCTTATTTCAAAGGAAAATTGTATTATTTGGGTGGAAGGGATCTTAAAGCGTCGATATGGCAAAATACGAATCGAGTTGATGTAAGAAGATCAAATGAAAGTCATAAAATAATTTATTCAGGTTTTAATAGACGGAAAGTGGCAAACAGGACCTACTTTTTCTCATTCAATTGGATTTGCGCAAACAATAATATGCGATGAAATTTTATACGGTCATTTTATAACATATTCATTATTGTAATTATGGATATTCAGTTATTTGTGGATGGAATAATAAGAAGATATATCGACTATCAGACGATGAACGAGAATGGAGTGAAATTGGAGAGATTCCAGAAATACGAGGTCTTTTCGGAGTTGCATCGCTAAATAGGAGAATTTACATAACTGGAGGAGTTAAAGGATGGAAGTCGTTAATTTTGTACGATAAATAATGTATCATTATATATTTAGTGATGGTATATTCAAATCCTGTCTGTGTTTCGACCCCTCAGCTCCAGTTGACAGTCGAATTTCTCAAATCGCAGATATGAATTATGAAAGATATCGTCATTCGCTCATTGTTGCTAACGAGAAATTGTATGCAATCGGAGGGTGAGTTGAGATTTTGCATATCTTTATACGAAATATTTGTTAACTTAGATTTCAAAAATTGGGATTTGAAGACTCTTGTAATTCAATCGAGGAATACGATCCACAAACGAATAAATGGCGTGAAGTCGGAGAAATTAACATAAAATAAAGCTTGGTTATAATAATCCCAGATTTCATATAGAAATTGTATTCAATAAAATGTGAAGTAATAATTTAATCCCAATGCACAGGATACAGACAACTCTCGAGACATCCAGTAGTGATGAGGAAAAATTGCAACTGAAATAAATATTCCTTTTCACCAGAGTTGTACGAACTGAACTGAATTTCGAACTGTCTGGAAGTTAAGTTAAGTTCAGTTCAAGTTCAATTTTTTTCGAACTTCAGACAGCCCTGATCCTGTCATATACTCTCCATTATTTGCGACAATGTCATTACCAGAAAATTTTATTTATTGTTTTGAATGCGGTCGAATAAATTCAAGAAAAACAATAACTAGTTGATAGCATATCGAAAATTGATCAACTTATGTTAACACACCCCTCGAAAATATCTACTCTGAAATGAGTTATTCCAGAAAGTATGATAATTAGTGGCCATTTTCGAAAAACGTTTATCACCATGAGAATCAGCGTGAAAAACTGAGCAATATATGTGAAAGCAGCCCGATTTACAAACCCGTTTATACCCCTTTGCTAAAACTTTGGTTTTTGCTGACATTCATTCTTAAAAAAATTAAGTAATCATTGAAAAATGACAAATAGGACATGGAGAACACGAATCTGAGGTCCGTTTTCAAAAATTTTGTTCGGTAAGCTCAGGAAAACGAGGTAAAGTTGAAAAAGCTTTGACAAAAATACCCCCATCAATCAAACTGGAAAACGCTTTTTCACGAGATAAAAAATGTATGTCAGAAAGGTGGAAATAGCAAATTCAACAATAGTAATATTGTCGATTGTAAACGAGGTGTCCATTGCTTAGTGCCCTTCGCAACAGGAAAGGTGCGAAACGCGTCGCGTTCTCATGCGTTGCGGCTTTCGTTGTGAAAAGCATTTTTCAGGAAAGGTTCCCATTATTTTTTGATTTTCTGTCGAAATTTCGTAATCATGCGCTAATTAATGACAATTAGTGCTAATTATAATTAGATTATCGACTGTTGAGTGAAACTTTGCTCTGTTATCTCGTTTTTTAGCAATTTTTAGACGATTTATTGAAATTTAAACATTTTTATGATTTTCTTCGACAGAACTTTTAAAATTATCGATAATTAGAGAAATTTGGACAGAAAATAAAAAATAATGAGTGAAAATGGGAATTTCGTGTGAAAAATTCCCCCTCCTTCTCTTTCCTTTCATTCGCTCTCTTTAATCGAATTTTAACTACGCGTAAACGCAGATCACGCTGTAAAAACTCTCAGTCGTTGTACGGATAGAGTGGGACGTCACTGACGTGTTCTTCGAAACTTGTTCTGCTACTTTATTGATTCAGAAAATTTTCATTATTTCCTTCAAGCTTTCCCTAAATTGTCCCAAATTTATGCCGAACCCTTCTACATTTCTTTCGTCCAACCATTCCTATAGAAATCGCTGACCTATTGCTGATTTGTAATATCTTGAAATAATTGTCCAAGCGTTCAGGGTAAAATGTCATTCGAATCGCTGCAGACCTCGCTGCCGCCGTCAGTGGCGCGCGGCTGGAACGACCCGCCTCCGATCAACCCGAATGCGCCCTCGGCACCCGACAGTGCCAATCGACTCGCCCACATGCGCAAGCGGATCGTCGATCCATCCATCAATGTATGTGTGATTTTATGACCATTTCTTGAAGAAGTTTGACTGCAGAGAGACTGATTTCGTAGCTAGGTGCACGTCAATTCGATACGTCTGATGAAGACCATAAGTTCTAAAAATTATTGAAATAAAAAGAAACAGTACAGTGCAAGAAAAAGAGGAAACTAAATCAGACACAGGGAGGATTTGAGTCAAGGCGCTGATGAATTTCCTGCAAATTTTTGTCACTTGTATTGCGCTCTAACCCCGCATATTTTCGAGCCTGTCTCGGAATCTCTAGATCGGCGTCGGAATTTAAATTGAATCGAATTTATTCCTACCAGAAATTGGTCTGGAAATTCCTACAACTCTGCCCTATTTCAGAGCGCTTCAGCTCAATATGGGATGCATCAGCAACAGGCATACGGCAGTCAGATGCAGCAGCCCGGTTACAATCAGCAACAGCAGCAACAATATGGAGCTGGAGTTGGAATGGCTCCTCTGCAGACTGGTCAGTCTCTGTCTGATTCAAAATAGAAACTCACCAGTGCTTCCCATTACTTCTTCTTTCCAAATTATTCCATTCTTGCTGTGTTTCAGTATTTTACGCAATTTTTAGATTATTTAGTATTCTTTTCTCAAATTTAAAATTTTCTATTTCTACAAGAAACTTTGTTCTAATGAATGGAGAGGAAACATGACTTTTTCCCTAATTTCGATCAGTAGAGTCATAAAATTTGCAGGCGCTCAACAGTCGATGAATTATGGAATGCAGCAGACATCGATGCCTCAAATGCAGCAGCAGCCACAGCAGTACTCTCCAACCTCTGCTGCCTATGCATATCAGACCAGTCCTGCAATGGGAGCGGTGGGAATGGCCCCTACTTCTATGCCTGTTTCTGCTCCTCAGGCTGCTCTCGGACAGGCCCCTGTCAACTATTCTCAGCCACAGGTTCACTTCATTCAAAATAGTTGCTCATCTTTCTGAAGAATAATGCATTCTCCTTACAGTAGTGAATGTTATTTCAAATACTGCTCACTAGAGTTTTCAACATAATGATATGTTCAGTCTGCTTCCTTTGTATTTGATAAGAGAAGAATGTTAGAGAATGCGATTATATCATGAGCATTTAGAACGAAGAATCTAGTCCTCCGAATTCAAAGTCAATTGAAGCAAACCCGATTTCATTTAGATGCAGTACGGAGCGGTGCAACAGCAACCTGCTGGATACGGTCAAATGCAGCCACAACAGCAACAATATCAGCAATATGCTCAACAGCCTCAAGCAGCTGCAGCTCAGCCTCAGCAGGTCGGTTTTTTTCTGTCGTTTTTACATATCCACATGCACTCGTCCTGCACATTTTTAAACTTTATGGTTGAAAAATTTCTATTCATCTAGTGGTAATTTGGATAACTTGCTGCATTATTATTAAAGTTCGATACTTGATAAAAATTTAAACAATGACAACATTTTTAAGCGTACAAAAAGTAACAAGAGTGCATTACAGACATGTACATGTTCCTATTAATTTTGCAATAGAAAGAACAGAAAAGGAATCCATGAGGTAATGCACATTTGTTCGGCTCTGTTCATGTGAAAAAATGTCGAATTTTTCATTTTCATCAAGTAATCGGATGACAACAGTACAACTCTACAACATGAAAATTACAATAATGGCCTTCTCTATCATCATTCTTACCTCTCCTATTTCTACATATTATTTTTCATTCCGCAAAATTGTAACGTCACGCAACCCTTCAAAGATGCTACTCGAGTTGGTTTGAAAACACGCTAACTACTCGCGTCTGTAAAACTTATTGCAACGTTAAGTAGTCTAAAAATCCTTTATTCTCAAAAATCACAATATTCTTTAGCACACATATCTATCACTATCAACTTCCCGTACCTTCCCCTCTGCTCTTAATTTCCTTGTTTTGTGCTATATCCTTGCTTGCTTGGTCTCTGCTTCTCATCCCTCTCTTCCCCTCCCCCATTCTCCCTCTGGTGCGGTTACCCAAGCAGCGAATTCCCTCTGTTACCTTACCTTTACTTTATCCTAGCACGGTTCCTAAATTCTCCCTTTCTGCATATCATTTTTTCACGCTATCTCTATGCTTCATAATTGTATCCTTCTCGGATAAAAACCCCTGTGCTCTTTCAGCATTTCATTTTCTTCATAGCTACATTGTCTATGTTATTTATTATCTCCGCATTTTTCCTCTTTAGTCATTAAATTCTCGCGACAATTTAAAATTTTCACTTTCTCTAGCTTATCACAATCTACCACTCGTTCGCATATCCATAATTGTATCCACCTGTTTCTCTAGCTCTCTTTATTTGTCATTCTATTTCCCCGCCGTCTAGTTCGTTTATCCAGTTACTGCACTTCTGCGGCAAGAGTAACATAATTGTACCGAGCTTTATGTTGGCTTTTCATTTGTATCTCGTTACTTCGCCCGTTTATTGAATCATCCATTCTCATTGCATTATTTCATTCCTCATTCTCTATTTCAACTCCCACAATCTTGCACTCTCTACACACTTTGCACACAAATAGTTAAAAGTCAAATTTCTCTCAATTTGTCATTTTCTATCCAAGGAATGAATGATTTTCAAATATCATTATGCAAGCACTTCCACTTCAAATTTCATTTTCTTGAAGTCGAAGTTATTCTATTCATTTCATTTGGAATAAGTTTTACATGATTGGAAATCAGATGATAATCTGAAATCTCTTTATTTCGCTTTTCTTCATCATTTCTTGTAATGCAAAATCTCACCATCGCCTACTAATTTTCTTTCTGCTAAAGCGTGTTCGCCTCCTGTATTTGCAGACGGGTGACAGACACAGATGGCTCTTGTAAATGCAGCCGTCTGTGTCTGTCATCCATTTATAAATACGGGAATTCAAGCATGACTTCTTCACTTCACACATACGCTGCACAGTAACTTTATCTTTTACAGTAATTCTAATAAGTGTCGTTGCAGGCGTACGGTAGTCCGACTTCTACAAAATATACCGCCAATGTCACTCCAATGTGATTCACCAGTGATAAGTGATTGATTGATTGATTGTCGGTGATAAACAAAGATATCCAATCCCTTAAAATTTTCACTGCTTTATTTGCAGCTCAAAATCTATCTTTCCATTCATTCGCTAAAATTTGAAGATTTCAACAATGAAGCTGGAGTTTCCTTCAGTTTTAATATGAAAACATCAAAAATTATTCTAGTTAACAAGAGGAGTGTCTGACCTCGCATTCTCCCTTTCGTTTCGAATTATAGCAAGTGAGATCTATTAAGTAGGCATCGTTGATTACGAATATGTAAAGAATTTTCTGCCATTGGCTAGCCTCGGTTCGTAAAAAATTAGCATACATTTTTTTTGACAAAAAATGATGTTGTGAAGAAAAGAACCAACAGCATAGTCACTACGCTATTCCGCTCATTCTAGGCGTCCCGCAATCACGACTCTTTCCTTTCATTCACTACCTTCCCTTTTCTCCCTCCTCACATACTCGTAATCAGCGATGCCGATTTGTAGGCTCCCCTTGCTCTAAGTCGAAGAGGAGAAGGCGAAGTCAGACGCTTCTCTTGTCAGGTTTTTATCTCTATCTTTTCTACTCTAAAAGTCTCATAATAATTATATTCATTGTTACAAAGTTTTGTCTCTTTGGATCTAAGCATTTCTTCTTTCATTCATAAAAATATCCTAATTTTCTACGTCAGATGTCTGTGATTCGTATGTCTAATTTAAGAATAAACTTGTATCTTCTAGATTCTAGTCTAGTCCAACGGAATTCTCACTACATTTTATAGTTACTCAGGCTTCTGCGTAAATAACATTGGAAATAATGCTATCGAATTTTGCCCGATTCTACGTAAAATCTTGACTTCATGTACTCAGTTATTGCGTCATCAATTGAGACTTCGTTAATTTTTCTCGCTTCTAATCGAATTAATAACTTCATAATAATTCGTTCGTTTAGATTTCACTGTTTGAAGTCGAGCGGACTTCAACCTTACTTGATTCATTAAGTTTGGTCCCGAACCCAATTTCATCTGCAATTGCGCTTTCAGAAGCAGCAAACGATTCAAACAAAACGCTGGCCTCCAGAAAGGTTGCCATTAAAATTTTGACATTAGTTTCACGTTTTCATTTTACATGAGAATTTTGGCACTAAGGTGGAAATGCATTGAAAGAAATCGTCTTTGAAGTTCCATAGAACGAAAATAATTTCTACCATTTCAGAGTTCGGTTTTGCGCGCCGACACGGCCCCACAATTTTCTATTGGAATCGGTAAAATTTTCACAATTTCAAATTCTCCTAGCCAACGCGAATTTTGTGCTCCTGACCTAACGCGGTTTCCCTGGATAACTTTCACATAATCAAGTTTTTCTCTCAGGGATTTAGCATTTGCAAATCTCTGAATACTCGCAATTAGCGAGGCGCTTTCATATTTGAATGCTCGGCTTATTTTCGCCTTTTTACCTGTTACCCACAAGTTCTATTTTTCCACATTCACCCCCTGTGACTGGGAAGGCAAAGGCTAAGGGGAATCGATCGCCCTGTCTTGTATCCACGCACATCACGGCTCAACGCCCGTGTGCAAATTTGTAGCCGAGCGACAGACAGGCAGAAAATCCTTCTTCGCATTATTAAAGATAGACGATCGAAATCCGGCTAGGATAAATTTCAATCGCTTTACAAACGCTCCCTAGAATCTGGCGATAAAAGTAGTGAGGATTAAAACACAAATGTAGGCGCTAGTTGTAAATAGACAACGTTATTCACCTTCAAGTGCTACAATTTTAGGTCCGAATAAGAAGGATGAGCAGAAACCTAGTCTGACTGTCAGCTCTGTGAATTCGTTTGCAGTCCGACCGAAGTCTGTCAATTCTGTAAGTCTCACGGATTTATGATTGCTACAATTGTTATAACCAAGAATACTGAAGATTATAACTCAGACGAAAATGGATTTCAACTGTCTCAAATTTGATAGAATCTAAAAGAAATTTATGACAAATGGAAATTATTTGATTTCCAGACAGTAGATCGTCCCTCCTGGCCAAACTCGACTTCGATGGTTCAGCTGCAGTTCAGCACTCATTCTCCTTCCACTTCGAGTCATGGAGGTAAAGTATATGATTTCATAACTTTGCATTTACCTATCGGGAATGAAACCACTTTTGCATAGGGAGAAAGCATCCTCTGCTAATCCCTTTCGAACAATGGAACCTGCATTTCTTTAAATATCTGAGATGAAATATCCCTCACTTATTCAATGCCTTTAGCCGTGACGACTCCAAGCAGCTGCTCCTTTCCTCCATCCTCCAATTTGATATTCGCACCGCCAAATCTGGTCGACGATTCAAACAAATCGCATATCGGGTACAGTTTATCCTTTTATTCTGACAATCATTTAGTCATTTCTATATAGTGACGAGCAAATTTTGGAAAAATCCATGATATCTTGTACACATTGAGCCAAGTCTGGACAAAAATTTCAGCTTCGGTTTCGAACAAAATTTTGACCAACTTTCGGTCTCCGATTTTTTAAGTCAATAATAACTTAAAGTTTCGGTTTTTCAAAATGTTGACCTTCGTCCAGCTCTGCATCGAACTGCTATCAATTCTAAACGGATCTGAATGAAATTTGTACCAGTTGAAAGACTTATCTAATCACTAATTCTCGAAATTTCATCCAGATCGTATTGATAAAAGGGGATGAACTAAACAAGGCTAATTACCATGCATTGCTTCAAGCATTTATGCATCACTCTAAATGATTGAGAAACTTCGATCTAGATTATTCTTCCCGATTCAGAGTGAATTTTCCAAAGAAAACTGCTGGTGACGTTTCTCTACTTGGTCCTCAACTCATTCCTTTCCTCATGAAAGCTGCATCTCGATTGCCTGAGGTATTGATTTTCTAAACGACAAATATTTCACTTCCATTTTCAGGTGAAATGTGAAGGTGTGAAATTGCGATTACGACAATTCGAACAATTGATTACTGAAGGCGATGGGTTTTCCGAGGCTTTCCTCAAGAAGATGAACTTTATCGTCGATTGTGAGTTCCTTTTCCTTTTGAAGATTTTTTTCATACTGACACTTAGCTTAGAAGAAAATTCAATAATAGAAATGCCTCAAAATTTTGACTTTGATCTCGAGTTTTCAAAATTTTTTTTCAGGCATAATCATGAATACCAGCTTTTATTTCAAAAACTCGATAGAGATTGTTCCATGTTTCGATCAAAATCGATAAGAACCTATTTCCAGCCCTGGACCGTGGCTCGTATGAAGAAGCCTGGCAGTATTACGAGCAGTTGACCGCGAGTTTTCCTCTAGAAACATCGACTGCTTGGGCACACGGTCTTCGTTTACTGATCAGTGAATTGAAACAGGGCAGAAAGAAGAGGGCCTCCTCTGCAGGGTTCATTAGACATCTCAATTGAAATTCACGCTTTGTTAACGGCTAAATTCTTTAAATTCTCAACAAAATACTGATGAATTTGTAAAAGTTCTATTCATTTCCCTGATGTAGAATCATACAGGTGCTAAAGATACAAAAGTATGAAATTTAAAATTTCTATGTTTTCATTCATAGCATTACATATCTTCCTGATCGTAAGATCTTTACAAATCACATATCTGCATACAAATTCATAAGATTTTTATTTGGTTTGGTACACTGAATAAATAATTTATGAGATTTTTTAGAAATTAGTTTTCTTGTAGATTCATCCGCGTTTTGAACGCTGGAATATTTTCTGAATAATTTTGATTTTTTTTTTAAATCTAATTATTTCAGAACAGCAAGATGCGTTGGTCAGTCCAGCTGCTGGGCAACCTGAACAAGCCGCACTGGAATCGACGCGTCTGGGAGATCGGATATCGCGGCTCTCCTCTGCCTGCTAAGAAAGCGTAGGCGTTTTATAGGATTATTCTTTCGTTCGTGTTTTTCTTTGAAAACACCATATCATGTAGTCGAGAAAGTGTTCCAAGTCTTTATGTTACCGCTGATGAAATTGCAGCACTCATTTGCGAATTCAAAATATGCAATCTAATTTTCGTTTTCTTTAAAATTAATGCTTCAGATCGAATGCTGTTCGAAATTCATAGATCCCTGTCATAATAAAGCACTGTTCAGAACGGGCCGACCCGACTATCCCGTCCGTCCCACCAATGTGGCCAGTCTCCGGAGACGTCTTCTTATCGAGCACAACGTCATGCTGCAGATCGCAAAGCCTTATCTTTCCAAGGTATTTTTAGATTTTGACAGAAAGAACTTTCTATAAGTCAGACTATTTTTTCCTAATCAAGATTTGATCATCAATGCCTGTCTGTATATCACTAAATATTTCTCTAAATTTTCTAAAGAATAAAATGCAAGTTTGTCCTTTTATTTTGAATAAAGAATTACTGGTTAGGAAGTGTGCACGAACTATTTTGCATCGGAAGGCGTGTCGAATCTGGACGAGTTGAAGGAGAAGAACGAACAGCTCGCTGAGCTCAGAAAAATGCCTGGAAAGGTGAGATTTTCTTATTTAAAGAACATTATTTCTAATGACTCAGATAAATTTGCTGTTTCTTGCTGGCTTTCCGCAAATATCACGAACTTTCGTTCATAAATCCCGCGACTTTTGTTATAAAAATTTTTTTTTCCTATCTTGCAACAATAGCAATTTCATTTTCAGCCAAAAATAACGCAAGGCGCCAAGAGGATTGTAATGAAGAACGCGAACGTGGGCAACAACCTGCATCAGCACGCCACCATCGAAAACAGTCTCAAGGCTCTGCTCGTCAGGAATCGATGGGACTGAAGCCGGGAGGAATTCATCAGAATCAGAGTGGATCTCGGCAACATATTATTAACGGGATAATGTAAAAAAGGCGCGTTTCTTCAAAAAATTATTCAAAATTTGGCACTATGAAAAATGAGGATGTGGTTATAAAAATACGACATGGAGCATCATAAAAATAGGATATTCTCCATGTTATTTTTTTTATCATGACGTCTACTTTTCTTTAAATTGCCGCAAAATTTCGGCTAATCAAACAAGCAAGGAAATGTGCAAAATTAAATGATCCCATTAATAATATCACGCTCAAAGTAGATAGTCAATAGTTTCCGACGTTCTTGTTTTCTTGTTATTTCGAGATAAAAGTTACAAGTTCTTTATTTCGACGAAAACAAACTGATTTAAGCATGAGGTTTTGTTTTGTAGTGAAGCTTTAGTTCATTAGGGATGCACTACATCCCTATTTATTTCTTCTTTCCATAATTGGAGTATCCCGAGTTGTATGAATACGGCGACATTGTGGTGGAATAGTAGGAATTAGTGTATCGGTTGCTGTTCATATTTGGATCATAGTAGAGATTCGACGATGTACCGTAACCCGTACCGGTGTTCGTCTAAAATAAGTAATTCGGAAAGATCTGACTTCACAGAAAAGAATGTTGGTTGATTATTTGCCACTTCACACAGATTTTCAACTTTTATCTATGAATTATTCAAGAAATTAATCTTTTTAAGATAAGGGCTGAAATATATACCTGAAGAGTATTTATCAGGCTCAGAAGATAGGATATTTCATATATTAGGAAACTATACGATTACCTGATAACAGCAAGAAGTGGAATATTGCGAGCAGCAACTCTGGTACGCCAAATTGCCTGCAGTCTGGTACTGAGGGCTGATCGAGTTGCTGCCGTAGTACTGCATCGAATTCGACGTCGACTGGTCGTACAGCAATCCACTGCTCATTCCACTCATTCCATTCTGAATGGGGGTATACTGGGCAGTTGCTTCGAACTTCACTTATTTCAACATAAAAGCAAGATGTGTGTTGAAAGTTCTCGACAGTTGACAGTACTTTGTTTTCGAAGGAAAAATGGCTAGAATTCGCTAGAAAGGAAGGATGGAACTATGACATGCAAGAAGTAAAACAATCACGACATGATAAAATTATACAACGCATAAAAATTGACAAGAAAAAGGCATATCATGTCGTGAAAATTAGAAGAAAAAAGTCACATTCTCACCTGCTGCATGCACATTTGGCACATTTGCTGCATGTTCATGTTGTTTCCATATCCACTGCCATACGAGCCCTGACTGTACTGATAGTTATTGTTGTAAGAATTGCTTCCATAGCCGTAAGCTGAGGTGCTGCTAAAATTTACCATTTCAACCCAAAGCTTTATCCAGATTCTTCCCACCCATAGCCTGAATTGTAACTTGATGGAGTGCTAGTATATCCATATCCATTGTTGTTGTACATGGGCGTGTTGCCATATTGAGAAGATCCGTATTGGTTGCCATAGGAGCTGCTACCGTATGGGTTGTTGTAAGAGCTACCATAAGAAGAGCCGTAAGAGGAGGTTCCATAACCGTATTGCGCGCACATCGAGCATTGATCTCTCATCACCTAGAGGCATAAAGTAATGGTCATCAAAGCCTTGCCAATTCAGAAGATCACTAATTATTCATTGGTTTCAAATTTGCAAGAGGTGAAGTGAATTTGCAATGGCAAAAAATTTTGATTACGCAACATTTTTGTCTTGCCTAACTTGCCTATTTTCCAGAATCCGGTCTGAATGAAATTTGACATGCTAATCAAGGTTTTCACGAATTTAAAGCTTAAAATATCAATCGAAATCATGGCATAATCTCATATTCAATATTCACATTTCGACGTTAAGTTCAAGGTAGCTTTAGCCTTCAGTAAATATTAGAAGTTTGACAGCTCGAAGTCAATATCATAGCCCCATAACATCGAGTTTAAATGATCTTATGCCAAGTATTCGGTCATATGAAATAATTATGCTTTTCCCAACTTTTGTTGATCACTATCTCATTCTTTTCGTCAAAATTACGCGTTTTCATTTTTAATCATTTATTTTCAAATTTACCTGACTGCTGCCATAGTTGTTTGAGGCGTAAGGGTATCCGGCATTGGTAGCTGTGAGCGGTTGGAATGACTGGGTGGATGGAACTTGTTGATAGTAGTAGGGGTTGTTCGATGGATTGAACTGGCGGTTGTAGCCTGCTCCTATTTGGTTTCCATAACTGTTCCCATAAGTTGAGCCATATCCATTATTGGCATATCCTGTCGAATATCCCGAATTGTAACCCATGCCTAGAAACTAAGGAAATTTTCTTGCAGAATAACTAAATTTAGCTAAACTTTAGATTAGTTCTAATTTTTACGATACTCATGCATAAATTATTTATTCATGACAAATATGTGGATTAATCAAAGTAAAAGACTGAACAGAAAGGTTTATTGGTCGTGTAAATTTCGCATTACAAAATAAAATGAGGAAATACAGGGCAGCAGATTCGTATCTTGTTATGGTTCAGGCAGGACAATCGAAAGAATTCAGGTACGCATAAGCCAAGGTGAAAGCTGGTGATCATACTCATCACTACGCTAGAAAATAATTGAGCATAACGAAAGTGACAAAATATGCTTTTTCTTGGAAATCAGCTTATTTTGTCGTTCGAACAAAGGAAACTCAGAAGAGACCAACGCCTCTCCTTCTTCTGCCACTCATGCACGGAGTGCACTGGTTCATACCCTGACTCATTCCCGTCTGCTGTTGTGGCTGAGGATTGTACATCGGCTGAGCTCCGTAGCCCTGGTTCATCTGAGCTCCCATCATAGGTTGTTGCTGGTATCCTCCCATTTGTGGTTGCTGGTATTGCTGCTGCTGCTGACCCATCGTGCTACCATACTGCTGTGGCTGTTGTTGGTAGCTCATGGAAGAGCCGTATTGTTGTTGAGATTGGTATCCCGAAGATCCCGAGGAGCCGTATTGTTGTCCCATGCTTGATCCATATCCTGCTCCCGATCCAGACGACGAAGATCCCATTCCTTGCTGAGCAGGAGTCTGAGGTGGAGCAGGCGGAGCGCCACCGATCGTGTCGAAGAACTGCTTGTTAAGCTGCTGGGTGTCCTTAATCCTCTGTGGATCGGTGTATTTATCGCCTTGGTAATCAGGCAGATATCCAGGCTGGTTGCTCGAACTTCCCGAAGAACCACTCTGTCCGCCTGCCGGCTGCTGCTGCTGTGCAGCTCCGCCTAAATGTCCGCACAGATAGAATTTTGATAATTGACATTTTTGAATTTAATCATACAAATTTATTTACGAGTTATTGAAAGCAAGAAGAAGAAGATTTGTGCTTCGTAAATTATTCGTGCCATTGTTGAAAACCTCCTCATAAGTTGTTATTTACGAAGCACTAACATCTACAGAGAAGCAAGATAAGCATTATCAAACATTTAGCATCAACCAATGCTTGAAGAAATGTCAAGTCTTCGACCATGAAGTCAACTCTTGCACTTCCTCAAGTCGTTGCCAGAATCACATTGAAATGACATAGCGAAAGGCTTTCAATAATACCAGTACTATTTAGTGCAGTAAATGATGAAAGACAAGTGCATTGAAATAGTGAAAGACATAGGAGCAGTATTCATAAGCAGAAGAATAATTATCTAGCTAATTTGTACTCTTCTATGAAAATACATCACATGCAGATATGGTCATCACAATAATCTTCTATGATAACGAAAAACAGATAAATTCTACTCGAGAGCTAATTATTACTGATTGAATCGAAAAATTTCCCTATATTTTCTTCACTTTATCGTTATCCTCGCCGGCTCGTTCGAACTTGATGACGAAATCTTGCGAATTGACGAACTCCGGTGCGACATCATAGAGTGCCTTCAGCAGACTTTGTGTCGTCTTCGCCATAGCTTTGGGGGAGTGTGCTAGAAGTTTGAACATGTCGTTTTCTGGCTGGCCTTCTGGTTGTCGAATGATGATCTCGGATATTTGAGCGTTGTTCAGTGGAGCATATGGTGTTTCGACTTCCCCTGATTCTGTCTCATCCCCCCGTGGTTCTACTTGGGGCTCTGATGACTGTGTAGTTTCAAGAGTTTCCGCGACTTCTGGCTCAGGAATTTGGGTTGTTGTTTCAATTTGAGTCGAAGAAGATTCACTCGAGTCTGGAATTGCTCGCGAGAAAAATTTCAGAATACGAGACAAGGACCATTCGCTTTCTCGAGAGTTGTTATTAGTCGAAGAAGTTTTCGCTTTCCTAAAAATTGGAGGTGAAGCGATGGTGACTGTGTTTGGAGAAGACAGCGATATGGCTGGAGGCGAACCGGGATACAGGTAGCTCGATGAAGACGGGTTCATTTTCGCCTCGTGCTTCCTCACCGATCGAATTGGACGAGCACTTGCATTGTCTGACATTGGATTAGAAGCTGGATGAAACTTTGACGGGCTGATTGAATGGCTGTTAGTCAGCGGGGGAAAAGGTGCGTCTTTCGCAATTTGCTTCTCGGTATCTGAAAAATTTGTGTTGGTTAGAATGAATTACTTAATGCTCATGCACAAGTCATGTTGTTTCCTAGAAGATTCTCAGATGTTTGGCTACAAATCTGATGAGGGAAGATTTGATCTCATGAAAATTCAACGCATCAAGCCGAAGTACATGAAATTCTCACTTTATTTTTGCTTTCCTACAGATAAAAAGTTATCTTTCTGACGTTTTCGCTCGTATTCTGTCACATTTGTGAAATAGTCATTTTTTTGCCTACCATTGAATGAGATATGCGAAAAGAGTAGGGGAAAGTGGATGATGCCATAAAGATTTCCAGATTGCCTATCAATGTCGATTTTGCAATAACTTCTCGATTTTGCTCCAAAATATACTATGTTCTAGACTATTCTTTGTCCGTCTTTGTATCGCATTGCGTAATATAGACAGAACTTCATGAATCAATACGGCGAAAATAAGCGCGTGACGCCATTTGAAATGTTTTCGCTCTGCGCAATGGAGAGATTGAAAGAAGGACGGTAGTAAATCGGTCCTGTGTGTGTAAAGCCTGACTGACTGGTTGTACGGTCTCAAATTCTCAAAAGATTCAGAATAAGGAATGTTGTCAGAGAAGTTGTTAGGAGAGAAGAACACGTTGTGCAGTTAATTCTAGTCAACTTCGACATTTTATTATATTTAACGCTAAAAGTAACCTACCGTATGAGCTTCCACATGTGTTGCATCCTGATTGACAAAGGGAAAGTGGAATGAGAAGGGCCAAACTCCTGAAAATATCGGAGTCAATATCTTTTTTTCGGAAAATGAAATTGTTTGAAGGTATTTCAAATTTGGGATTTGGTTTTGCTTTACTAATATCGACAAAGATAATGCTTGAGACTTCTTTGATCAGGAATACTGTAAGTTTCAAATTTTAAGAAAAATCGAGTCAGATTCCGAGTTGACTTCAAATATTTTTTTTAGAATCAGCATCAAAGATTGATCTTCAAAACTTTTTTTTAATTGGAATCGGCGTAGAAGTTTGATCTAATCCCTAATGTTGATGATTCACGCAATTCAAGTCATTTATATTTTTAGCTTTGTGCCTTGCTTTGCTCGTTCAAAAATCTTCGTTCCGGATAATAACTGCCATTGAGGAGCAACTCTTTCTCTGCCTTTCCTCTGACAAACAGCCAATTCCCAGATTATTTGCTTTCGGCCAGAGGAGCTACTTGGCAGTGCGCAATTCAACAATTCAATGAGTTTAACTCGTAAAAAGTGGAAGGTTACAGGCTCAAGCTGCAGCATTATTGCCATTTGACAGGGAAAAGCCACGCCTAATCCCTACAAGTTTAAGCGCTTACGATGCACAAAATTGATCATCTCATAACATTTTCTTGTAACACACGCACTCAACATAATTTTCGATCATTGAATTTTGAGATTAATTAGGAAGCATATTGAAAAATAATACGAGAAGCTTGATCTTCATCAAAAATTTCATAAACTGAATCTTCTAAAATAAATAAAATCAATATTCGAAAAAAACAAAGCGCTGAATTCTATCAATTCAGTACATGAGACTTGCAAAATGTGATAACTCCACAGAATTAGCATAGTAAGGATGAAAGGTACGAAACTTACAGTGCCTGTAGCATGTTTCTATAGATAAATGTGTCGGAGTAGAATGGAAAATGGAAGTGGAGCAGCAGCAAGTGGCAGTCAGCAGTCTCTCCAGACTCAGACCACGCCCACTTCTGCTTTTATACTTCCTCCTCCGAGCAGATCTGACTCTCTGAACCTCTCTCAAATACGGTGCTCTCTAATCGAATAGCATCCCTGGATACGCAGAAGATTATTTTTCTATTTTCACTGTAAAAATGAGTTTCTTATCATTTGAAATAGCAGAGACGCAGAAGAGATTTGAAAAGGTTTGCAGGTAGAGAATCTGTCGAGAATAGAACTGCAAGAGGGGGTATCTAAACAAACATTGTATTTTTATTTATCCGTTTACATTTTATCGGATGTCTTATCAAAAATACACACAGATCTCCTATAAATAAATGCACGTGTATTTACCTTTTTATCATGCGACTAAATTTTAGCCATTCACAAAAATTCTATCTTCCCGTCTTCTTGATTAACAAACTGTCGCGTTATCACACAATGCATGGCAATAGTGCTAAAACTGGAAGATTATTGAATTCTGGAAAACTAACGAAAACAATGAATTGTACAGTGCCATAATCCAATCCCATTGTTATTGTGCCATCAAAATAATCAGTTCGTCGAAAATTATTTGAGTAAAAATCTATTCGGAATTTCCGGCTTTTTTTTCAAGACTTCAATCCGAGTTATTGTTAGAGCAAACAGAACCATGTGAACTTAGGTTCTGTCTAAAAGTAAAGCCTTGGAATTGTATTTTTAGTTTAAGAAAAACTCGGGATTATCGATCATTGTTCAGCTTACAGAGCGTACGAATTTCCAGACACTTTTCACTCTTATGCAGATATGTTGTTTGTTTTCATTATGCAAATGTTGAAATTCGATATGCATAAAATAATATCCCATCGGACATCGAAAAATATATCCGATCAAGAAGTTTCTGGTTCTAATGAAACATAATGGATTCTGTGAATAGCATTATCTCCTAAAATATATGAATAAATTTTCTAGTTCTTCTATTAGATAAAAAGAGTGTTACTAACACTTGTATAATAAAATCAGCGAAAAAACTTTCGATTCTCCTATGAAAATTTAATGAGTCATATTACTTCTCTAAACGTCACCA
The DNA here is from genome assembly GCA_964036155.1 of Diploscapter coronatus. Taxonomy (NCBI): domain Eukaryota; kingdom Metazoa; phylum Nematoda; class Chromadorea; order Rhabditida; family Rhabditidae; genus Diploscapter; species Diploscapter coronatus. Next base: position 81,894,311 of record OZ038422.1, on the reverse strand, counting down.
TGTTAGTGAATCCTTTTCAGCTATTCTTCTACCTAGACATTCATTTGTTTTATTGACTCTTCCCTTGAACGACAGTCCTTTCATTCATTCACTCAGCCTGCTCACAACTCGACAAGTACTCATTGCCTAGTTGCCTTTTGTAGGCAGAAAAGAGCAAAGAGGTCAGTCACTTCAACGCCACAGGCTGGAGAGATCAGTTACTCGTAGTACGTCATACGTGGGCACGGTGTTTACTGTTTTGTGGAGTAAAATTCAAACAGAATTCATCGATGGAAAAGCTGATCTTCATCTGCATAAATGGTTTGAGTTCAAATGAAAATAATGCATTTGCTTCGGTTAATTAGAAAGCAAAACGCATAAACAACATCGATTTGAATCGACTATGCAAAAAATAACCCACTCAATTCTATCAAATACTTGCTCTTCTGAACTTCTATAAGACTTTCTTCTTGAAAATTCAATCAAATCGATGAGTGATTTTTGCCACCTGTCACTTTTTAACAAATCACCGTTCAACTTCATGCTTTCTTCTCAAATATTGGCCTGCCCAGTGCGGTTTTCACAGTTTCGATTAATTCGCTCTCTCCAGCCCAGCTAACCTAACCCTAAATTGTTTACCTTTGTCGTGCCATTGGTTTTTCTCCCCTTCCCTGCCCTTCCACCCATATTCTCTCAGGCTGCTCACTTTTCACTTCAAGTGTCGATGCATCCGTTTTGTCAATCGAACTCGAAGGGAGAGTTCAGTCGACTGAGGAGGTCAGACACAGAAATGCAATTGAAAACGGGAAATCGACGAGCAAAATGCATACAAACATGGACGACAAATTGAGACATGATTCCTAAAAGAGCTACTGAACAATTATCTCAAAATTCATTTGTACGCATTTTCTGTATCGATATCAGGATGAAGTGGTTTATGACCAAAAATATAGATTATGTGCTGAAATCGATTTAATCTGTAAATTCGCATAGGGCCCACTGTATTATACACCGTCGGAACACCGACACCGTCCCTTTTTCTTATTTCTCCCCTTTGTCTACACTCTCACCCTAAAGCCCGGTGTCTAATACAGACGGTGTCGGTGTTCCAACGGTGTATAATACAGGGGGCCGTCTTAAACGTCGAAAAAAAATACAAATCCATCCACATCATAAGGAGAGCAAACTTGTATCATTATAAACAGACTGAACAGATATTTTTCGGACTAAATTCTCTTTCAAAACAGAGGGATACAGTTTGAAACAAGTATGCTCTTAATATGGTGAGTCATAATTGTAATTGAAATTTCATTAATTAAATTTTTTTGTCAAAAAATTTCTGAAAGTTCATAATTTTCGTCTTTCAAATATTTTAATTTTAAGTAGCAGTAGTGACAACCGGACTCGACAAATACAAATCTCGAGAGAAGATCGATCTGACTGCCAAACAGGCCATCCTCGTCAGAATCTAGCTATAAATTTCAGAAAACAAACTTGAAACATGTATCTTTGAATCTTTACAAATTGCCACTTTGAAGAATAAAAGTTGAAAGAAACAAATTATCTTTGACACTTAGACATGAAATTCTGCGTCAACTCGAATACTCCCCTGTAATTAGCACGTTCAGCTAAATCTTGATGCTTTTTCATATCTACAATGATTGTCGAAACATCTGCTATGTCTTGTGCTATTGATTACTTCCCAATTATTTTTCTTCGTGAAATTAATTGGTATTCGTTTCTAATAATTCTGTCTGCATCATCACTCTTTCTATAATTTCAGAAATAAATATTGCTTTCAGTTCAGCACGTCTGAATGAGCATTAGGATGTGATATTTTCTGTCATTTCCGACATTCTATTGCAGATATTTATGCGATGACTTCTAATAATGCATCAGTTGACCAAATGTCTGAATACTCTGCCAACAATGAAACGCAGAATCATTCGTGTACATGTAAGTTGGATAATAACAGTCGAATTCAATTGATTGATATTTTAGTAGTCATGAGTAAGTATTATACAATTAATGACTCAAGTCCGTATCAAGAGATTTGGTACATTTCACTCGGATTTCGTCTTTCTCTTTGCATCGTCGCTTTATTTTCAAATTGTCTGTTCTTCATTTGTTCAATCAAGACGCAGATTTTGAATTACAGCATCAAAGTGAGTTTGTTCATGTCATTTATGCTTCTAACCTACGCCATTCAGATTATACTCTATAGCTTGATTGCCATTACATCCTTCAGCGCGTTATCCAATGTAATATTTTATCTGTCAGATATTTTTCAATTTGACACGTTTTTGAAGAATGTATTCATTATAGAACTGTGCGCCTTCGATGCATTAACCGCCATTATAGGTAATTCTGCATGCAATCATAAATAATATTATCTTGATAAAACAGGAAAGCCTGGTTGTTAAATGTGCGGCATTTATTCAAATGTCTGCACGTTCGCGTAAACGCCGCGCAATTTAACAAATGAACTTTTTCTCTATTTGATCGATAAAATAGTTTGAAATCATGCAAGATTTTGTCCAAAAAAATTAAATAGGCATAGATCCTTTTATGGATTGGCCAAGATAAAATGTAAAACATTAACTATTCGATGCAGTTTTGTTCGATATGGCTGATAAATTGGGCTAAAATTATGGTCCAACCTCTATCACTAAAATCTAAACGATCAATTTTAGTTTATATGCACATATCAATCATTTCACTAGAACGTCTGTTGGCAGTTATTTCCCCTACTTATTCGAACAAACATAATCATTCTACAATAATAATGCTAGTCTCTTATCCGGTAATCATCAATTTATTTTTGGTTTGTCATATCCCTTGTTATTTTACTGTATTACAGTACGCATCATGTGTGATGGTTATCGTTTTATATGCTATTTTCAAGCATCAGTTTGTCATAGTATTATTCCTCATACTTATCAGTCTTCCTACTGTGGTATGTGATGAAATTTACATTCAAACATTATTAGAAACAAGACTATTTGCTTTAGTTTATGCCGTGTATTTATGTCGCGAATAGGCGAAAGTATACTAAATACAGGAAAAGACATGGGGAAAAATGTTCTATGGAAGTAAGATCAGAACAAAATTCATTTTCAATATCTGTTTAGGCAAGAATGCATCTTCGTGAGCAGAGGCTCATAAATGGCGTGTATTCCATCTGCATTATATTGAATGTTGTAAGATTTGCTTTATACGCAAGTCATATTTACCACATTATTCAAGATACGTGTCTTCATGTCATGATACTGCGGTAAACCGTTTAAGATTATCTAAATACCGATGATCTTGATCATTGACTTCTGCTTTTATTTATCGATTTCGTGATTTTAGTATTGCATTGGATACTTGGGTATTCCTCAGTTATGCATTGATTCCTCTTTACCTGATCTTTTCTGAGCCCACTGCGATGCGGAAACGAGCCATAAGTTTACTGAAACGTTTCGGTATGTAACTATCGAAGTATATCCTCTGCATAATTAATGGGTTCAGTTTGCACGAGAAGGCATAGGATCGGAAATGCTGAAAGCAATAGGCAATCTTCGAATGAAATTCGAACTGTTGAAGGGAAGAGGATTCGACTAAAATACAATGTAAGTTATCAGTTTTATGGCCAAAAAAATTAATTATTTAGGGGGATGAAGAAGGACTCGCATATTTTGAACAGCTGAAAAATCAATGGGATCAGGCTCTAGATGCACGATAGTTTATGATAAGTAATTTGTTAAGTTAGTCAAATAAGTGAAGACGGTATGAAAGAAGAAAGATCGTAATCTTTCGTTTAAGTTATTTCATATCATTTTATGTGAAATTATTCTCCTGATTTACCAAATTTTTATTTTATTTACTAGTATCCTTCATTCTTAATCTCAGGATTTGCTGCAAATGCACGGAGTTTTTAGAAGATAATAAATTATTTATTTAAAACTGTATTGTTTCTGGTGGTTTTTTCACGCAAGATTTTGATTTCATCAGATTTGGTTTGGTCGATTGAAATTGGAAGTTGAGAACAAGAGTGTTGAAGAAGGACAGAAAACTAGGAAGGAGAAGATTGAAGAGTGAAAGAAGGAGAACGACGTGACAATGAGCTTTCCAAAGAATCAGCAGAAATAGATTGAAACAGAGTTGGATACGAAGCTCCTTCTTTTTTCTAGTCTTTTTCTCACCGTCTTTCATTAGCTCTATCTCCGTCGAAAATATCGTTCCCTTCGGAAAACGCAAAAAAATGGATCTTATTGCACATAGTTTTTTTACTTCCACTGTAATGATCGTTTGATGATTCAGTAGAACTTTATTTGACATTGCAAATCATGATCAAACAATTACGACACTGTCATATTGCACTGTGTAAAATGGTAAAGATTGACTTATAACACGCATTAATGATAAAGAATAAAATGCAACAGATTATTAAAGATCATCAATTGTATAAAGCTCATTTCACGAAGAGAAAATTAGAAACTCCTAATATTGAATGATTTGTCCGGATGCCGTAACCGGAGGGGCGTTTGGCAGAATTGCGACGGTGTGTTTGCCCTATAATTCAAAATTTGACATAATTTAATTCTGCGAAATTTGAAGCATTAGTATTTTAAAGAAAAACGAATACAAGATTATCATTACTAATGCGTAAAAAGGATTTTATGAAATTAGATTTCCCATAAAAATGTTTACCTTGGCAGCCAATTTTCCATCGGACTTCCTCCGGAATTCGCACTCTGCGAATGCTACGTTTCTGCCGACCTTGAGCACGTTCGCTGTAATGATTACCGTGTCGTCTAGTTTCACCGGTAGAAAGTAGCTGAAAACCTTAAATTGAACAACTCTTTCTCTATCTTTCTGAAAGCCTGCAAGAAATTTCGATAGATGCCATTCCCTTGTCTCTGACACTCATACCGATCGCACGAGCTGTGACGATGTCGGTTAGCGTGGCTGTTTGACCTCCATGAAGGGTGCCCTAGAATGAAAAACGCTCATTCTTTTACCTTATTTTGGTGATAAAATAGCTTGCCTTCGAATTGACATGCTCAGCACTGACCAACATCTCACAGACCAGTTGATCCTGTGTCGCACAAATTGGCACTACCTAGAATTTGTGATTGCGAAATGACACACTCGAGAATTTATCCTTACCCTCGATCCAATTCGGTTGAAATTCTGAATGTCCTTGAGACTGTCGAAATCCTGTTTAACCTGGTCAAGCAGATCTTCATTGTGGATGCGTTTGTTCTGTAATTTTTAACTCGCTGGTTCTTATTTTTCAAATTTCGATAAGACCAAATTGAATAAAACAGAAGATTACCTCCATACATTTTGCGTTTGTGCCGTTAATTCCATCCCCATTAGTGACAGCGCTCTTATTGTTGTTACTGCAGCTCTGCAATGGCTGCTCGGAATCGATCTTATCCATTTCCTAATTTAGCTAGATAAAAATAAAATAATTTTAAAAAATCGCTGAAATTATAAACAAAAGACTAAAAAAAGTTGGAACTTCATTAGATGCGTCATAAACAATTCAGAATGTAAAAATGTCTTAAATAAGAACAGGAAAAACGAGAATTATAAAATGAGGCGAATACGCCAAGGAACAGAGGAAAAATAATGAAAAACAAGAGAAACTGGTCGTTCTTTGTGTGTCAAGGATGTTTCGATCGTATAGAGAGGAGAATGGTTAATCTAAGATTTATGAAATTTGAGGCGACTTTATCTAAATCTAGCATCAATTTATGTTTTCTAGGAAAAAACTCAAACCCAAATTGAGTAAGAGCCGCTCAACTGGGATAATTGGATGAAAGAATAGAGCAGCTTTGGGCAGAAAGAGAAAGACTATGGAAATGAGAGAGACGAGCGAGAAAGAGAAGAATGAAAATAAGCGAATACAAGCAACCGAATATTCAGCTGACTGAAATCTCTGTCAGTCTAAAGCTTATCAGATCTCAAATTTTTCTCGTGTTGAATTTTAAAATAAAAAGCGACTAGCGTGATATTTTGAACGCAAACTACGAAATCTTCAAATATTCAACGAATTTCATATCGATTGTTAGTAAAACTTCAAGAAGTTTAGAAAAAAGGTTTATTTTTTCTAGTTTTAAATACCAATTTACAGTAGAAAAGCTCGAATGACATGTTGAAAAGTGAAAAGATTAGAGAACGTATTTTCTTGAAAATCAACCGGAATTTCGTGAACAACTGGTATCGGATTTCAACAAATTCACAACGCTTTGGGATTTTAAATGTGAATAAAGCGGTTTTCTGTGTTATGGATAATGAATTAGAGGGATTAATCCCTAGTATGTCATGATAAATGAAATATTGTTACAGAAAAGAAATACTTGAAGTCGATAATTTGGGAAAAAATAGTTACAGTAGGTGCATTATTGCTTATGAAGCATTGTTTGGAAATAATCTTTTACCTACCAAACTGTATATACCATATTTCGCATGTAACGATACTACGATACAACTATTTTTTTCCAAATTACCCTTGAAATCTCAACAAAATAGACGTGAATATCGAATTGTACGGCATTTTACAAGCCTGTAGCTAATTGAAAACACTCGAATTTAGATTCATCTTCAACAACTGAATCTATCTATCTAACTCAAGTATTTGCGCATAATGGCATCAGAATAAACAAATCTAATTCTACAGTTTAACAGCATATGAACTATATATGAATACTTCAAAAAATAATACCTCTCAAGGCAGGAATTTCTTGGGTGGGTTTGGAGCGTGTAATTCCTGAACACTGCCGTCGGGATACGCGAAGAAGACGCCGTCAGTTACGCCCACGAAAAGTCCGCAATCAACAACGCCTGAAATATCGCGCGTTCGTGAATTTCGATGAGAGAAAGCAATTCAACTTTAGTTGATGATTTTTCACTAGTTTTAATGACAAACTAACATCATCTTTTTACACATTGCATACGTCTCTTTCAATAAAAAATCGCTAACACATATATTCAAGACGTTTTTGCAGGATTCAATTATTTCATGAAATTTCCCTACCAGGAGTGTTATTAAGCCTCATCTGCGTCTCCTTCCAATTGTGCTGCGTCGTCTTGTCGAAGTGCCAATCGATGATGTAGTTGTTGTTGTCAGTGATCACGGGACCGCACTTCCGAGCGGCCATTCGCAATTCGGCAGAACCGCCTTCGCGAGCGGGCAGCCAACGCAGAAGTGGCTCGGCCGCGAAGGGAAGAACCTAAAAAAAATAATGAATTTGGAGGCGAATAAAAAGCAATGATCCAGCAATTATTTGACTATGAATATGCTCGATAGTAGTTATTCATAATTCCCACTGAGTGAAAACGTGAGGTATTTTATCGTCGATGAAATCTTGAGCGTCTTCAAAAAACGTGTAATGCGAGAGAAAATATACAGCTTGCATAATATAATTATTTAAACATTAAAATTTCTATAGTCCCACCTCAATCGGAACGTACTTGTACTTTTCGCCCAGGAATGCCGACTGTTTTGTGTAATCAGCAATGACATAGAATTTCTTTGCTGCAGTCTGCACGATCTTCTCTCGAGCCAGGCACCCGCCCCCTCCTTTGATCAGGTTGAACTCTTTGTCCACCTGAAACAAGTCGGCGTTTTTTGAATACAAGAAAAAATTCTAGTCAAATGTTCTCTGACAGAAGTTACAGTAATTTCCTTACCTCATCAGCTCCATCGATGCAGACGTCCAGTTCGGGAGTGAGATCGAGGTCGGACATGGGCAGATTCGCCTCGAACAGCCATCGTTTTGTCTGGAAGAATACTGTAATTGAAAATAAAGAATATTTGTAGTAGAAAAATCACGATTCTGATAATGAATTGAGAATTTTCCGAATAGTTTTAGTTAATGTTGCAGCCAAGGGCAGAACTAAGTCGATGTTTTCTCCTAGTATAAAATCGAGTTTGAAAACGAAGTCGATTTTTAGAATATCAAAATCGTCTCGACCCTGGTTGCAGCCTCGTCTTCTAATAAAAACGATGTGGAAAAATTACCTGATAACTGGTTGCAACACACACGAGATTGCTGATGCTCCCATTAGCGTAGTTCTCAGCCAGGTAATCGACGAGGTGCTTGACTGTCGAACCCGAACCGACGCCGAGCCGACAGCCGGATGAGGGAATGTGCTTCTTCGCGCAGGCTATTGCTGCCTCAAATTATGCAATTACAGCAGAACAGTCATCATCAACACAAACAACATTCATTTTCTAAACATGAATTTGGAAGAGAAAAAAACCCTTTCATGAATGCTTCTTTCGAAACTTTGCACACCTTAACAATGGCTATACTTTCGGGAAAAGATACAACCGTACGAGCATGCGAGCAAGCTCGTCACATATTCTATTCTTTTCCAAGAGTTCTTGGATTGAAAAATTTCAAGGAAAATTATTTGAAAAAATAAACTGCAACTTACACTCTTCTTCGCTCCTTCTATGGAGGATAGCTGCCCTGATTCAGTGCCTGTTCCGTTCTGACTGAATGTCATGGCTGATCGAGTGATGACGAATCGAGTGGAGGCAATTCGGAAGAGGGACAGGGATAGGGACTGACTGTGGAAGGGAGCAGAGGGGCAGAGAATTGACAGAATCGTGACCACCTGCAAGGGAGATCAATGCATAGATAAAGGGGAATGAAAGTAATGCTCGAGAAGACGATCAAATCGATAGATAACCGGGAACATATATCGCGACGGATAAATATTTACATTACATTGAAAGTGGTCTGCTTCTGCGTTCCTTTCGTTTTTCACGGAATTACATAAGAAAAGAAGCAGAATAGGTCATCTTCACTTTGGATTACAGTAAAATATCGATTTTCAATGTCGCGCGACAAGAAAATCGATAATTTTCAAGAAAAAATTATGGGATTTTGAAAAGTCAGATGAAGCAGATAATCTCGCGCTCCATTGTGAATGGGACTATTTTTCTCTGTCTCTCTTCGACCCTTCCGCTATTTCTCCCACTGTCATCTGTCCTTCACTCACATGTTCACGATTTCTTGCCAGAAATTGTGTCGGAATTTCACAATTTTGCATCTTTTGTTCTTGCACAACTTTTTCGCTTTCTTTTTCTATAAATTTCCACAAGTTCCGGGATACATTCTGAAATCCCCCTGCATCTTCTTGCGCTGTCTGACTTCCAAATCTTCCATGATTTCACGAAAATTCGATCCTAAAATTGCTTCTTCGAAAAAAATCCTTTTCTCTCAAAATTGTCGTATTTCGTAGTGTATGAACCTCATTAAATTACCGCAATTTCCGTCAAAAATCGATATATTGATTTTGCAGACCTTGGGTCGTAATGCAGTTCACTGCGTAACGAAAGTGGTCGCGCTTCCTTCTGCACGGAACGAAGCGTATCTTTACAGACTGTTCTTGTTATTGCCCTCATCAGGTACTGTACATCGATTTAAAAATTCAGCTTTGAAAATACAAAAGCTGAAAAGTGGCCTCGAATTTCCGCAAGTTGTTTTATGACCACTCATCCATTTTCTAAATAATCTATTTTTTGTTTTTTTTTTTCTAATCTAAACTTTTTCATTTTCAGGCAAACTCGTTGTTCATCTGTTTTTGTTACGCGTACAAATCGTCTTGTTGTTGTTTTTGACCGGTAAATCAGTCATTCATCCCATTCATCGACTCTGCAGCCATGCAAATCAAGGAGGAACCAGCTGCGGACGCACCGAGCACTTCCAGACCGGCAAAGCAGACCACTCCAAATATCACTGGGAAGGAAGTCCTTAAGAACTTTCTCGAGGTTTGTAAGCACGATTTTTCCGTGAAAATTGAAATAAGATCAAATTTCCACACACATGAATTTCTGAAATAATCTTTATTTGAGACACTGGTCTCCAATCTTTCGAAAAGTTTATTCATGTGATTGCAATTTACGATTTTGAGCCTGAAGAAAGTCGAATTGAACAATGCGAGAACTACAGATATATTCAATGAAATGTTCAGGGCGACCACGTTGCTCTCCTCACATATGCCAAGATCTGCAATGCCATTGGAATTCTGGACAAAATGCAGGAGTCCGCTCGAGTGCAGCTGCTGGAGCAGTTCTTCGACTGCACGGACTTGGCTGCCGACGATCGATGCGACCAGCTCGTCTCCTGCCTCGCGCAACTCTCCTGGCACCTCGTTCCCCCCTCCATTCTGCCCAAATTCAGGAACATGCTCATCGAGTTGGCTATTCGTCATGTAACGTTTTCTTTCATTTTTTTCGTTTAAATTTCATTTTGTGCAATGCATGAAAAATGTCTAAATTCGTTAATTTTCACTCATTTCTATATTCTCTTTATCCAAGAAGTTCGAATCAAGAATACAGATTTTGTCATTATTCCTTTTACGAGAATGTTCTTTTTTCAGGTGCACCACACGGAGAAGATCTTCCGTTGCGCCCTGCAACACTTCTGTCCCGTGGTGTTGAAGCAGGACGAGAACAGCGAGAATCAGAGGGAGTTGACTGAGGCGGATCAGAGAAACTACTATAAAATGGCACACCACATCATCACTGCCATTCTCAAGTGTCAGCCTACGTGAGTCATTTCCATAAATGATGTCTTGATCAGAAAATTGTAGGAACTTTTTTTTAAATCAAAATCTTTTATGTGGCGTCATGTTGAAGATATACGGAATTGTAGAATTTCGAAGCCATTCTCATTGAAATGAAACGTTTCAGAAGCACGAAGAATCTGCTGCGTTGCGTGCAGTCCGCCCTGCCTCACCGAATGTCTGCCTCCGAGAAGCTTCGTGCCTACATTCGGAATGCGATCCAGTTGGCTGAGAAAGTGCCCCAACTCAAGAGGGACGTCTGGATGATGGTCATCGAGGAAATCGTCACTATCGATGTGGGTTTTTCAAGTTCCCAAAAATTACATTACATTACTTTTCTTCCCCAGAGCACTAAACTTTCCAAGAGTTCGTTGCTATGAGTTGAAAAACAGTTTGGTTTCCAGAATTTCTGCACTCATTCTGTCGAGGAGACCAGTGATACAACGTCTATGGGAGTGCCCAGCATTTTTGCAATGGTAAAAATATTCTTCTTTTGAACAAAATAATTCATTGTTTTTTTCAGGATGAAGAAATCGAGGAATCGAGTGAGAACGAGAAGGAAAAGCAACACTCGAAGAATGTGGATCTGCTGGATTCCATCATTTCGGACATCATTCTCTACATCGCCAAAGTGCACGGAGTCGAGGACGAAGCCAAACAATTTGGTAGGGAAGTGAAGTTTTGGAAGAATGTTTTCGGACTTTCAACTTTGAGAAGCGGAAAACGCTCGTTTTCTCTCAAAAGGCACTCTCTCTCTCTCTCTCATTCGGCTAATAGCAGTTTGAAGATTTCCAAGTTTGAGTGTTCTAAAATAATTATTCGTCTGAATTGGCTATATTATTTTGCAGACTCCTCCTGGCTGTCGTTCGTGATTTCCCCTCCTTCCGAAGTGTTTCCCCTATTCCTCTCCCTTCTCGAATCTCACTGCCTCATGTCCGTCCACCTTCACTACGTGCCCTTTATCTGGCTTTACCTCTGCTCACTAAATAAGGTAAAATTTATTTTGATAACAACTTTATTGGAATTTCACTATAATTCAGACATAAGGAAAAATGATCATCTTTTCATGTTTTTTCTTACTGAAATCTGTGAGATTTAATGCGAAAGCTTATATTAAAAAAACATCTATGGAAATATTATGAATAATATTCAATTTTCAGGACTACTTGTCCAATTTGTGTGATTCCCTGTGGTCGGTAGTGATGCGTCCCTCGCGCGTGCAGTCGGACATGAAGAAGAGCCACGGGGCAGCTGCCTATCTCGCGTCTTTCCTCGCTCGTGCCAAATATGCTAATGCTAAGTTAGTTCTTACAATAATCGTCTCAAGAAAATAGCTGAAAAGCTAAGCCATATCCACTATGCTAGAACTCAATAAGTCAGAGGTTCCGATAAAATCCTATAGCGAGTCTCTTTATGCAGCAGCTTTTCAGCGAAAAAAGACGTCTTGTGTACCATATGCTTTTCCTATAATTTCTTTCCTGGCTAAAATTTTTCACAAGTTAGAAAATGAATCTTATCTATTTGTTCTTTTTCCATCAAGCTGATTCGACTAACGATTTTATTATTTTTATTTTTGAATTTTGCAGATACGCTTTTCATTGGATCAAGAAAATTTCGGGTTGGCTTGTGCAGTACGTCGATGAATGCGGACCGGTTAATGTAAGATTTCAAATTTTGAAGAAGAACTTTAGTAAAATTTCCAAATTCAGATGGGTATTGGAATCCGTCACGGCACTTTCTACGCTCTGTCTCAGGCACTTTTCATCATTTTTTCGTTCAGATACAAGGAGTTTGTCAAGAATGAAGGTTTGTGTAGAAGTTCGTTTTAAAAACTGAACGACATTTCACATATCGTTAAAATAGTCATGCTTTCGGTATTTTCCATTAGCATCGTCAAACTGTGTTTCTTATTAATTTTAGAATTTATCGAAAAATTGTAGTTTTCAGACCAGATGGAAGAATTGAAGCGTCTCTCGTTGGGTCGCATCATCCATTCCCCCCTCGACCCGTTCAAACACATCAACAGACATGTCGCGCTCTGCTTTTCTGCTATCAGGTAGAAGATTATTAAAAATGCTGTTTTACAGAAATTATGCTTTCAGTCGCTCCCTACAACTCGTTTACTGCTGTCACTTGGTGCCTTCTGAACAACAGGTACGAAGTTATCCATTATTTTTGAAAAGTAAAAATTGAACAAATTCTCGTATTTCCGAAAGCTATGAGATGAAAAATTGAGATCGAAGATGAATTCGCTTTTTTAGGGATAAAATCGAAATCGAATTTCAAAATACTAAAATCGCCTCTCTCCTGACTGTAACTCGTATTTTCAAAATTAACGAAAAAAATAATTGGTTTGCAGACAGACATCCAGCGCTCATTCGAAGACATGTTCCCCCTGGACGACTCGTGTAGTCTGTCCGTGAGTGGAGCAGTCATTCATCGACTGCTGCGTAAATTCGCCCCTCTAGCAGAGGACGTGCACGCAGTGCGGAGTGCGATCGAGAAGGCTCAGAACAGTCAAATCGAGGACGCCACTTTCGACTATCTGGATGAGGATGAAGACGTGCAGATGGGTACGTTTATTTTTGTAATTGTATTTTCAAGATACTGCATCTATAGTTTAAGAAAACTAAAGTTCATGAATGAAATGATCTCTTGTGAAGACGCGCATAATTTAGAAAGAACGATAGCAATGAAAACGCCATGCATTCACAAAAGGATTGCTTAAAATAATGAAGCTCCCGAATTTAGCTTTACTAGATTTTATTCCTCAATTTTGCAGGATCAGTCCGCAGTCAGAACCACATGCTGATCGAGTTGCTTTGAGAAGAACCCCAAATCATTTTCCCCCTTAATTTAATTATTCATTTTTTATCGATTGGTTTATTCAGGGATTTGCGAAAAACTCTTTCGGCTGATATTTCATTCTCGAATTTCTCACAAGTCCCTGCTTTATATGTTTTATTCTACTTTTTATATCCTCTTCTACTTGTTTGGGTTGATTTTGTGTTTCTTTGCTGTTGTTTTTAGAGATATAATAAAGTTTATGCGTGCTCCGATTTTGATGGTTTTATTCAGATGACAGGTTTTGAAAGACCTCTTCGCTCTTATCTTTCATTATTTCACAATCTCTAGTCTAATTATATTTTCAGAAATTCATCTCCGCACTTCTTCCTCAAGTTCTAAAATGGCATTGATCAATCTAGAGATTTTTGCTCAAAATGCAATTTCAATAATCTTCAAAAACTTTGAAGAGCTAAAAAGTTACTTCGTAATCCCTTTCGTAATCCTTGACCTAAATAATTATTTTGAGCTAACCTTTCCAATCTGATTCCATTTCCTGTCTCGTCTACTCTGCTCCTGACTCGGACTCGATTCCACGGCTCAGTCTTCATTGTCATCCTTTCCCTTCCTCTTCCTCTTCCCCTTCGATTTGTCCCTCTCGAATCGTCCTCTACATGCATTCTAAATGTGGAGCAGCCTGGCTGGTCTCCTCTCTATCCGTTATCTCCTCATATCCTTCTTTATCTTCTTCTTCCTCCCCCTTCCTTTTTCTTTCCTATCTTCATGCCGTCGTCGTTGCGAATTTCTAATTCGCACTTATTTTGTTGACTTGCCAAAAGCCGCCAATCGATTATCGTCCGACTTCGGAATCTCTGAAATTGTAAGTTCGCCAGTTTCTATTTGTTCGAATGTCGGAACACATAAGGGATAAAGCAAAAGGGGAGCAAACGGAAATTATGTGGGAAAAGACGTTCCGATATTTTGAAAATAGTAGTTACCGTAAGTTTTTTTTTTAATGATTTTTCCTTCAAATTTGAGTATAATTTTCTGAATTGTGAAATGAAGAATTCGTAAAATCCAGACGTGGTCGATGTTCTTTCCTTTCCCTGCACTCGAATGCAGTCGCACACATTCACTCGCAGAAACCGAGGGGCCGCTTCGATCTGTCTCAATGGGAGCGTCTCTCACAACAGGATATATCAGGACCAGGTGGATATTTTGAAATTGTACCAGTTTTTGTTTTTGGAAGAAGAATAACACAACGACAAAAAATGGTGCTGGATTTTGGAGAGTGTGAATACAGTCAAGAGTGAATTTCAAAATTTAAGATAATTTGAGCGAATCGAAAATGACTTCTGAAGATTTTTTTCTTTCAAAATGGAGAATTTCTTCTAGACTAGAATTATGATCCACTCTTTGGTGTAATATTGATTTTCGACACACTTTTCAAACTATTTTCTTCTCTTCTGTTTCACTTTGAAGCACAGTCTTCCTTCAGCAACCTTCGACATCTCGTCATATTTCACGGTCAACTTCACTAGCTCCAGTGATCGACAGAAGAAATGGCGGAATCAGAGATGTGGGTTTACTTTCTTTGGTTTCAGTTCAAGTAAAGTACTGTTAATTTTGATGAACTTTTACTTCATGATAGGGCCCAAGAGTAATATTTCATAACGACGATTTGTCAGGAATTATCCCTTTCGCTTCACTCTGGTTCAAAAATAACATTCACTCTTCGCTCCTTCTCATTTTGAACAAAACGAATCATAGATATTCCGGTTTAAAGATCTCAGTTTTAATAAGAAAATGAAAATGTTCGTATTTGCAGCCAGCTCTTCCACCAACCTATCACCCTCGATTTCATGACGAAATATCTGTCAGGCGTATGCCTCACACAAGACTTCCAGGAACAGATTTGGTTATTTCGAAAATCGCATTCGGTAAGCATTTCAAAAATTTTAGACTTGAAAAACATTAATTTTTCCTGAACGACTGATTTCTAGGATCTGCTCCAATATCTGGAATGTTCGGTAATGTGACAGATTCAATAACCGAGATTATTGAAACTGCATTACGATTAGGTAAAAAGCTTACTTTCTTCAAAATTAGACGAATTTGTAGGCATCAATTATATCGACACTGCATATTGGTATGGTCAGAGCAGGAGCGAATTGATTTTGGGGAAAGTTTTGGCGAAGATTCCTCGGAAAGCCTACTACATTAGCACGAAGGTAAATTCTCAAGAATTCCAGCTAGGAATTTACATGAATGGCAGAAAAATACGAAATATTGATTTTGAAACATTGATGAAATTCGAATTCAGGTCGGTCGATTCGAATTGGACTACGCGAGGACATTCGATTTCCGAGCCGACAAAATCCTGGAATCACTGACGAACAGTCTGATGCGGCTCAAACTCACCTACATCGATATTTGCTACATTCAAGTGAGTCCAATTCTGTGCCTCTATTTTGTGTTTTGGAATTCGAGTTCACAAATTAATTAGGCCATTTTTTACTTCGGTCCCTTCTTTCTTCTGGAACAAGAGGCATGAATTGGGAAAAAAGGAGACCAGGAAAAGAACATGCAATGCAAATGTATTCGCACGTGATGCAATGTCTGCGCACTCTAAAATAGAACAATTCATCATCTTTCAAATTTGCTCCAGATGAAGACAATCCTCTAACCTTCTGAACGTTCGCATTAGTCTTTGAACTTCTTCTCACTAATCTATTAACATTTTGTTATGTTGCGTTTTCATTTCTGCTTTTTTTTTCTAACGAACACCAAAGATTTCTCCTTTTTGAGGGAAGGAATGCCGAATCCTCAAGCCCTTCTCCTCATTGCTCATTGCAAATGCATACACAGAAAACAGACGGATTGACGC
Source organism: Diploscapter coronatus (assembly GCA_964036155.1). Classification (NCBI taxonomy): domain Eukaryota; kingdom Metazoa; phylum Nematoda; class Chromadorea; order Rhabditida; family Rhabditidae; genus Diploscapter; species Diploscapter coronatus. The sequence goes on along the minus strand of OZ038422.1, from coordinate 81,878,086 downwards.
AACAATTCCCTCATTCCCCATTCCACATTCCGCAGCCACTCGCCAATAATTATCAGACAAATGTCAGCCGCTATTTTCGGCTGCATTTCCTGCTATTTGTATATACGACACCATACTAGAAAAAGACACTGTTGCGCGTTCATACTCTGAACGCTTCTGCTGATGGTTGCTGTAAAGATTTACAAATTCATCTGAAAGAGAACCATTCTTCTGTTTTAGAATTCTCCAAATCTAAAAATAGCTTTTTCCTGTGATTTTACCAACATGCATAATTTTACTTGTTTAGATCCACGACACGGATTTTGCGCCGAATGAGAGCATCATTCTCTACGAAACGCTGCAAGCGCTCGAAATGGCGAAACATTGTGGCAAAATTCGATACATCGGATTGACTGGATATCCTCTCCCTAAATTAGCGTAAGATTATTATATCTATATAATAGTTTTTTTTCTAAAATCATACAAATAATATTATTTTCACTATTCAAATTTTGATATAGTTCCTCTCGAGTATACGATAATTGGAATCTGAGTGATTCGGAACTTCCAACTCCAAAGTTTTTCATTTTCACTCAAGGTTACTCCTACTAATTGAAATCAATGCTCGTTTTCAAGCGGAAGAAAATTGCTAAAATTGGTACTCAGATGACATTTTTAGAATCAGTGCAATCAACTAAATTCGAAAGTTTGAATTTGCAGCTCTGTGATAGCGGCTTCTCCCGTCCGGATAGACGTTGTGATGACGTACTGTCACGGCTCGCTCAACGACAATTCACTTGGACAACATACCGCTTTTTTCAGAGTCAGTTTTGATGTATTCTATTTTATGATAGACCTAGTTAATTTCAGTCGAAGAATGTAGGCGTGATTAACAGTGGCGCTCTGAGTTGGGGTCTGCTCACAGAGAAGGGACCTCCGCCATGGCATCCGGCCAATGAAAACATCAAAGACACTTGTCTGGCTGCTGTTCAATACTGCGTGGTATGTCCATTTTCTTTACTTTTTTAATAATTAAACTATTTTCATCGGATATTTACGATCGCTCTTCTTTGAATATTGACAGAAATGCAAATCTTGATGGATGTACACTACATTATCTGCAAACAGCGGGCTTAGCTGAGACAAAAATTTGCCATATGAACTTCGTGTACTCGATATATCCTTTGATAAATTCGCTTTTTTGAATAACTACAATAAATGCAACCCTAACAAGTATCCAATGGGATTCGTTTAGTCGAAGAAGATGGACATATCCCGTTTCGCCCTGGAATATGCCATCAACTTCCCGCACACGATCTGCTGTGTGGTTGGAATGGACTGCGTGCAGCAAGTCCGGGACAACGTCGAGTTGGCCTGCAACTGCGCGCTCACAGAGTTGGAGAATCGAGTCAGGGACAGGATAATGAGGAGGTACGAAGTTTTATCCCTTCAATTCTTATTTATGCTCTAAAGAAGAGAATTTAGAATTTCCTTTATAGTTCTCGTCCGATTGAACATCATGATCTTCATTGCAAATGAAGGAAAATTTTCAATTTTAAAGAATTTTTCAGATACTTAGATCTATTGGAAAACCAAGGCTGGGAGGGAGTTAATGTCGAACAATACTGGAAGCGATTGAAGAAGCTAGGCTTGACTGCTCTAGCCACCCATCGGTTAGCGCATTATCAATTTTTCACTTGAAAGAATTGGGAGAATCAGAGATGATTTAGACATTCGTCCGTGGAGTCCCTTGTGAGCACCCTGAATGGCTTCTCAATGAGTTCGTCCCCGTCCAGTTTGGATTTGAGAATCCGGACTCCCCAAAGAAAATTTAAACCGCCTCTCGGATAAATCATCATTTTTCACTTATTCCAATTGAGTAAGCAGTTCAAATGCTCTCACTGTGCGATGCACAAAATTTTCATTTCTGCATTCCTACTTCATGGTATTATCTTCTCTTTTCGGAAGAAAGGAATTTCCATAGATAGTGTCATGCAGCCAAAAAGACATACGGACTGTTGATCAATTGGAACAGATGTTTCGAATAGAAGATATTATTTCTAAAAAAAGATCGAATAAATACTTTATATTTAATTAGGAAGTATTATTCTTGAGTGAAGCTTCTTGGTTTTGTGCCAGAACGATTATTTTCACAAATCGATGTTCTTAATTTTTGTAGAAAACCAGATAATAGGATGCCTTTGGAGTTTCGAGGATTACGATATTTGTCTGAGAAGGAGATCGATGAAAATCTGGCTGCAAAGCAGTACTCGGAATCGCCGGAACTCGCTGACATCTCCAAATCTGATCTGACGCCCAACGTTTATGAAGGAGGGTTGAAGGTGGGATCTATGAATTCAATGAAAAGTATCGTACTCTAATTTGTGAATTTTACATCATGTCCTTCTCAAGAATTGTTTAGTTCCGAATTTTCAATGATTTTTTCAGGTGTGGGAGTGCGCTCTAGATTTGTGCAACTATGTGGAACAGGAGAAGGATGCTTTACCAGGAAAGACCGTACTCGAAGTAAGGAAATTAATTGTTTTACGATATAAATGATGCAATTTTCAGTTAGGCTGTGGCGCAGGCCTGCCCGCTCTGATGACACTCAAACTCGGAGCACAAAAGGCAGTATTTCAGGATTATGTGCGTTTTCAAAAATGCTATTCCTTTTTCAGTTTTGTAAAAATTCAGAACCGCTTTGTTCTGGAGTGTTTCACAAAGAAAAACGTGGAATTGAATGGAATCAGTCAAGAAAAAGTGGAATTTGTAGGCGGCCCGTGGAGCGAAACCAAGAACTTAATCGGAGAAAAATCGTAGGTTTCATAATTTTATTTAAAAAATGAAATATTTCAGATTCGACTTTATCCTGACGGCCGAGACGATCTACAGTGAGGATCACTACGGAACTCTGCTCGATTTGTTCAATTATGCTTTGGCAGATTCGGGAATCATGTGAGATAGTTTTCCTAAAAATACACTTTAAAGAATCACAAGTTTTGATCAAGAGATCAAAAGAAGTTAATTTTTGCAGACTTCTCGCCGCGAAAACGTATTATTTCGGCGTCGGTGGCAGTGTGGCTGCGTTTCTGGATGCAACGACAAAGCACGCGAGATTCGACCACAAAATCGTCAAAAATATCGATGAAGGCGTTCCGAGGCAAATCGTTGAATTACGGAGAAAATAAGAGTTATCGTTTCTTTGTTAGAATTGTTGATTTTTGGTTGTTGATAAATTCTTTGAATAAGTGGGAAATTTGCAAGAACTCGTCAGGAAGTCAAGAATGTCAATATCTCTATTCTTCTATTTTCATTTTTGGAAGTCATAATGAAATGTGAGGGAAGGAATTCTCTTTCAGACACACTTGACCTCGACGCTTTTTGCGCTTCTTGCAAAGTGTCGAAAACTTATGAAAACTGACTATGAGAATGGGAAGCACCGCGAGACAAATGGACAAATGCTCCACACATATCGATTTTTCGGGATTTTATTTTCGTTTTTCCGCCGACGAGTTTTTTACTTTATCCCAAATCACGATAAAAACCTGAATCGGGATCCAAAGAGAACCGGTTTTATGCAGGGAAAAAACTCGTGGATCAAAGATCAGGAATTTCTGTATTTTTCCAGGAAAGTATTGGGAGGGAATTTCGAAATATGCTTGACCATGTTTGGCAATAAATAAATATAGTTTGTGCACTTGCAGCCTGCAACCCTGCTCTGTGGCTATTGATTTTCCCCTTTCCCTTCTCTCGTTTCCCTTTCTTCTTCCGACTTTCCCACTAGCCTTTATTATTCATCGTGCAGCATCACCGCTTCTCTTCCCTCTGCCTGATTTGTCTGACTAATTCTCGTGTTTTGCTGATTTATGGTTTTATCAATCAACCTGAGTCATTTCAGAGTTGTGAGTGGATTCGGTAGAAGATCGACCGATTTCGGAAGGAAGAAGGGACGAACACGGAGACAGAGACCGGTCGTGCGTTTGAATAAATGGTATTTAACCATGATTTTTGGGGATTTTAAACTTTTTCAAGGAAAATGATTATTTTTCAGCCAAAATCTCAGGTTTTCGTACAAATTGAATTTTGACGATGTTATTAAATGCATCGAATTTGTTTGGCAAACAATCTAGAATTCATCTGATCGCTCAGCGAAACGATTATTAAACCATCTCATCAAGCGGTACAATTTAATCTATGCCTGTTTTTGCAGAGCGCGACTCTGCAACCCTACCTCGAGGCAGTGCGGACCACTCTCCAGGCAGCCTTATGTCTGGAGCAGTTCAGTTCTCAGGTCGTCGAACGACACAACAAGCCTGGTCAGTTTGATGACGCTTACTTCTTCTATTTCCTTTGACCCTTTATACAATCGATATTTTTAAAAACTTTTGTTCATACTATTTTCTAGAAAATATGGTAAATGGTACAAACAGGTGAGGGTTATAATAATAATACAATGAACTGTTACGAATTCGTTTCACCGTATCTAGAGAAAATGAGTTATATTTTTCAATTTTGCGAACTCCATAAACCCCCGCAAATAAACTAAATATATTGATTTGCTATTATTCAGAAGTGGAAGTGCAGACGTCGAGGGAGCTGCTGATGACTCCTGTGGTGGTCGCCAGGAACAAACAGGAGAAAGTCCTCATCGAGCCCTCCGTCAATTCTGTTAGGTAGGCGCTGATTGCTGATTTTTATAGTTTCCTCATGTCAAGCATCCTCTTTTTTATGTAGAATCACTAAATTGTTTAGTTACTGTATCTGTTCAACGATCTGAAAGTTGTTTTTAAATTTGTCGATTAACTAGATTGGATTATCAAAACAATATCATACGTTTCCTGATAGTTGACTAGAATAATCAATAATGTAGACTTCGATCTTCAGGGTTTCAATAGCCATCAAGCAGTCGGATGAGATCGAGAAAATCCTCTGCCACAAATTCACTCGATTCATGTGTCAACGAGCCGACAACTTCTTCGTTCTTCGAAGGAAACCCATTCCTGGTAACAATTCACTAGTCTTGCAACATGATTATGTATTTATTCTCTGCAGGCTATGACATATCGTTCCTGATCACAGCCCACCACACGGAATCCATGTACAAGCACAAACTCGTCGATTTCTTGCTACATTTCATGCAGGAAATTGATAAAGTAGGCTTTTTATTTTCCTTTATTATTTTCTAAGGAACTACCCAAAAGAAAATTATAGGCATTATTTCTATTAAAAGCTTGGAATTATTTTTATATCCGGGAAGTTCACCCACTTTTTCTCCATTATCAACATTATTTGATTCTCAAAATATGTGAGCCTTCCAAGAAAACATTTTTCTAATTTTCTAAACAAATTCCTCTGATCTTCAGGAAATAAGCGAGATGAAATTGTCGTTGAACGCGCGAGCGCGTGTGTCTGCAGAGGAGTTCCTCAAGCGATTCAACTAGAAGACATCAATCTGCCAAACACAGGATTGGACCCGTTTGTTTGTTTTTTAATCTTCCTACTACTTTTTCGTTTCCGTTTTCTCCGGAATTGCCTCAGAGTTTTCCGCCCTAATGACAAATTTACAAAGGAACGTTAATTCAAAATAAAAATGTAGTGAATTTTTCTAAATATTTCGCTGCATTTTCTAAAATTTGTTCTTTAAAAAGTCTCGAAATCGAATTTCGTTTCTTTTCTCTCACAAGTGACCTGATCGTTCGGAGTTCAGTGCTTTATCAGCCGCGAAAGTGCTCTTTTATCAATTAATTTTTCTTGCAAATCTACAAAAATTATCTTATTCACAAAGGTTTAATTTAATTTGATTTTAATTTATTCATTTTCACTTCTTGAAAGGTATCTATTTGATAACTTTGCAACAAATTAGCTAAACTTTGCAATTTCACCATTATGTGACGAAAATGATATGCATTTCATCGAGTTCCATCTAAGATATTTCTCTTCCTCTTAAAATTAAATTTCGTTTTTAAATTCACTAAGGGAAGGAAAATATTGACGAAATGCTAGAATAAGCTGCATTCATTCCATAAACCATATGAATTATGATTTACTTGATTTTGACCGATTGATAACTTGGAAAAATAAATATCTGTGTATATTTTTAGTTTCAGAATACGACCATATTCGGTTTGAACCGAAATAAATTACCTGGAAGAGAGTTATTCTTGAAATTGAACTAAATTAGATACTTTGAGATGAACATCCCAATCCCAGTTCTGTCCTGCATTCTAATCGCTCTAATCGAGCTAGTCATTGGGGAGGATGTGGCGACGACCGCAGCGAGCAGCTTCAGAGTCGAAGGAGATGTAAGATTTTTTCATTTTTAAACAGTTGAAAATACTCGAGTCAAAATGATAACAAAGCAAAAAAATCGGGCTGTGTTCACGGTTTCGTACAGAACTTTTATTTTTCCTAGTTTTCACTTTCACCAATCTTGTAGACCAAATTTCACCAGTTGCAATGTCGATTATCTCCTTACATAGTAATTAACTTATCGCTTGTTCTCAAGTAGTCTAGGAAAGGGAAATGAGCAAGGTTAAATAAAAAGTCTGAACGCAATTATTGGTAGACCTCATATTTTTCAGCTCCATTAGATTTTCCTAAATCTAACATTTATCGCGAGCTTTCGTTTATTCGAATAACTTCATGATTTACCCATTTGTTTGTTTGAGGTGATTTTCCCTGCCTCGTCAAAAGGCGAGCGCTGGGCATCGAACAGTCGCGTGTTGCTAAACCACGGCCAGCACATCGGATTCGTCAAGGAGGACGGCTCCTTCGTTGTCGACAATGTGCCTAGTGGAAGCTATGTTGTGCAGGTATGGTTTTTTCTCGATAAAAATAAAATTTCAAGAAAAATACTAGATTAGTCGTTTCTGATCACATTCATTTTGAGTTTGTTCGAAAGGTTGGATTTTTAAAACTAATATACGTACAAATGCCACCTCTTCAGGAAATGTACAATATTTGAAGGAATGCAATTGTGCAACGTTTTGAAAGATGCAATTTTATCATCTCCTTTTCCAAAAGATATACAAACGTCTTCTCATTTAGTTGAGATTACTCAATTTCATATATTTTTTCGGTGCAAAATGAATATTTTCAGATCGAAAACGTCGATTTTCTCTTTGAACCGATTCGAGTCGACATCACCGGGAAAGGAAAAATGCGCGCGAGAAAGCTCAGTATTCTGCAGGTATATTTTTGAAGTTAAAAAAACAAGTCGAAATTGATTGACTTTAAGCCGAATGCAGTGAGCCAGTTGCCGTATCCTCTGAAGCTGACGGCTCGAGAGCCGACGCGCTATTTCCGCAAGCGGGAGGAGTGGCGCATCACAGACATGCTGCTCAGTCCCATGGTTCTCATGCTTCTGCTCCCCTTCCTCGTTATGGTCATCATTCCCAAGTAAGTCATTTTCAACTTTCATCACACAAAATGTGTTTTATTTTGACTGAATTAAAATATACAGGATGTTGCACAAACAAATCTCCGATTTATACTTTCGTTTTATCTTTTCAAATCTTATATTTTCATTGCAATAAGACACGACTCTACCAAGACCTCGTTGTCAGTATTGATATTCGGTGAAATTATCAAGTTTGAATGCTATTTTAGTGACGTGAAAGTTCAAATGATAAACTAATTTCTATTTTAAAAAAAGTTTTAAAAAAATCAGAGTAATTGTGGAGCACCCTGTATACGGAAGATTATCATTTCCTTTCAAGTCTTTCTACAAAATTTTATCAAATATCGTGTTTTATCTCAATTCTAAACAATCAGTAGCATTTGATGTGAAAGATGATTTTTTAATATTTTTAAACTTATCAAAAATGTAAGGAAAAGCAGAACAGCTAACTTTCGTAGATCAATTATTTCACCTCCCACATTGATTGTTCCATTCGATTCTGTGTTGTTTGCAATTATGATTAGACACTCAGCCACTCACTGCCTCGCTGCAGGTCAAACAAGTTCGAGGCTTCTCCTTTCTATTCATAAAACAAAGAGTGACGAGTAAAGGGACCAATCAAATCAATCAATTTGCTAGTTTCATGAAAATGTTTCAGATTGACAGCGAACGACCCTCAGCTGCAGAAGGAAATGGAACAAATGTCTCTACCCAAAATGGACATGCCAGATGTCTCCGAGATGATGGCCAACTACTTCGGCGGAGGACCTAAGAAAACTGCATCTAATAAAAAGGTAAATTGAAAGTTTTCTTATTACTAAGAATGCCATTTTGAAGGAGGATATTCTAGATAAATGCTTGCCCTGTTCATTTTATTATATTTCGATATTGGATTTTGAGATACTTCGTTTGTCTAGGGCTAGGGATTCTGGAAGTTCGAAAATTTTGGGATTCGAATTCATATTTTTCGAAACGAACTCAAACTTGTTAGAGATTAGAGTTCGAGTTTAAAGTTTCATTTGATTTTCGAAATCCCTGTTCAAGACTTTCTATCATCAACCAAAATTATTTCATTGAAAAAGGAACTCGAAAAGCAGGACGGAGGTAGCTTTTGTAAATAAAATATCTCTCGTAAATAATATATCAGCTTGTTTATTCTTCTTTTAATTAATAAAAAATTATTCATTTCCAGGCAGTGACTGGGTCGGCTCATAAAAGAAAATGATCGACTTGCCGATTCTCCTCCCGAACAAACTTAATCTAATTTCGTTGTGATGCCAAAAATAGGCTCTTCTGTTTTCTCGTATTGTTCAACTCCTTCCATACAATTTTGACTACGGGTAGACAATTCTTTCTCCAACTCAGAAAAGGTAGAGCTACTATTTTTTGACTTCATCAGGGTACGGGATATACTCAGACTTAGATTTAGGGACAATCTTTAAATCATTTATTTTAAAAAGTTACTCTGAAACGAACAAATCCAAAGCTTCAATCTCGCACAGGAATTATCCCGTGATTTTTTTTGTAAATTTGTCAGCTAAATATTTTTATTTAACAAACAATTATTCTATTCCCGGACTCTGGTAGCTTTATCGGTAACTTGTTCCTACTTTCCTTTTGTAATGACTTGTATATGATCACTGAATTAGTGTGAATAAAGTGTTCATCATTTGATCTTCATGTTCCATTTCTGGCAACCAATTTATCATTATCCATAATTGATAAGGAAATGTTTCACCAATTTCCTCGAGTTGCATGACAGGCCATCATTTTGAGGCTCTGATTCGAGTCAACCCTTCAAGCTGAATCTCGTTTCCATAGTAACTCGAGAAGTGAAGGGACATTTCGTCGTTTCCGCTAAAGAGCACTTCGATTGATTCTGAACTTTCTTCAGTTTTCTAACATCTTCAAATTCTGACTATTCTTCAGATTTTAATATACAAATTTTTAAAAGTTTATAAATTCATAAATCCAGCATGAATCTAAATTAAATTTGCCATCTCATAAGTAATTCTTGAACAACATACTTCATATTCTGGTCTTGCTAATATTTTTATGATTTTTTTTATTTCAATAGATTTTTCAATATCCAGGATAACTTTATCCGCTTACCCTTGATCTGACCGAGCTCAAGATGTGTGAAATGGGATGAGGGGATGAGGAGGGTCAAATTGTTAGGCTGAATAAGTTCACATATGGCATAGAGAGCAGTGAGATCGATTGACTCTCTGAGAGATTGGGTTATTGACTTCAAAGGAATACCGACCATTCGAAAGATAAACATTACTTTTGCATTGTGCAAAATATCATAGCTTTACCACCATTTCTATAACTGGAACTAAAAATTTAACAAAATTACAGCAACGAAAATTTAGATGGGATTCTTCTCTTCACTATCTCAACTGTTAGGACTCGGCAAGAAGCAAGTCAATGTAGTCGTCATTGGGTTGGATAATTCAGGAAAGGTAAAGTGAATAAATTTACAAAAATGAGTAAATTTCTTTCAGACAACAATACTGAATCATCTGAAAACTCCCGACACCCGAGTGGCTCAGATAGTTCCCACAGTCGGTTATGCCATGACTAACTTCGCCACCGAGAATTTCAGCTTCAACGCATTCGATATGGCTGGAGCGGGTATGAAATTGAGTTTGTAATGAAAAAGAAACTTGAACGAAGGTCAGATTTCTAAAATGTAGGCCATTTGGAAGTTCCTGTAAATTTCGGAGCTGTCCGAACCCTAAGGTTCGAGATTGGACCGAGAGTCGTATTCCTCAGGCTAAATATAGTCAGAAAACGCCAAAGGCCTGACTCGGGGCGAATCTTAAATCCTTGGTCAGACCCTTTTCTATCATCGGCGAAAATTAAATAAATAGATATTAATTTTTCTGTTGAAAACCCATAAAATATCCTTAGATCTCAGCAACTCTCTCCAATTTGACCCCATAAAATTCTCATGTCTGGTTTTCGAATATTCCCCTGTCTCTGGGTTCTTTATCGTTCCGAGATTTACAGCTTTCTGGCCAGAAGCATGAGAATAAGGGAGAGTTCTCTCCATTACAGTATTCCTAGCAGATTGTAAATGAGTGCGTTGTTTTCTGCAGGGAAATATCGAAATTTGTGGGAATCGTACTACGCGTCTGCACAGGCGATCGTGTTCGTGGTGGACAGTGCCGACAGACTGCGGATGTCTGTTGCAAGGGACGAGTTGTGGATGCTGCTCGATCACAAAGATATCTCCTCCAAAAGTGTAAACAACCTCCACATTTTTAAAAATATGCAAAAAAAAAATGATATCAATTCTGAAAATTTTGAGAAGTCAATTACTGTCAGAATCGTAAAAATTTCAAACCTTTGATTAGAAACACTAAATTCTGACCAGTTTTGAGCGATGTTAGAAAAGGCTAATGTCTCAGTTGATTACGCATCTTTGCAGATCAGCTTTTCTTCTGAAAGATATCATATACATGAAAAATGTAAAAAGATCTTTGATTAATTCAGCATTTTCCAGATACCGATACTAATTTTGGCAAATAAAATGGACCAGAAAGATGCGTCGACTTCAGCCGAAATTTCAACATTATTGGGTATACAGTTTTTAGGAAACAACTGAATTTTGCAAATTTTCCAGGACTCGACGTTATTCGGGGCCATCACTGGTCAATCTTTTCGACTTGTGCGATTAATGGGCAAGGATTAGACAAGGTAATCCGATTACGAAAAAAAAATCTTCAGCGATAAATAATTGGAAATATTCCTTTTTATTTTGACTCAAAAATTTAAAATACAGTAGCGCAAAATTTGAAACAATGCTGATATTTAAAATTGCTGGTATCTGAATGTCACGAAATAACTTAAACGAAATGTTGTGGATAACTCATCCGATGCCATCTTTATCAATTCTATGATATCGGCGAAGAATTTATCGTGAAAACTAGGCATGAGGTGTTTCAAAACTCCTGCATTTTTTCCAAACTTTTATGCGCCACTATAACAATCATTGATTTTTTCCGAGTTAATTGTTTCTTTGTAAATTATCTAATTATCCCAAATTTAGGCTATGCAATGGCTATCCACTGAAATGAAGATTTACCTGGAAAATCAAGCTACCAAATAAACTTATCATGTTGTTTTTGTTGATGATAGAGCAATAAATATTTTCTAAAAGATGTCTCATCTAGCTTCTTTTTTTATAGAATTTATCCCAGATCCTTTCTTCATCCTATTCAAGAAAGGATGCGTTATTTTCTATTGTTCTAGAATACCGTGTTTATGTCTTTCCTTCTCTCTTCCCCTCATCGCTTTCCATTGTCTCTCGCAGCGTTAATCCCCTCTGTGACAACAAGCCGACAAGTACCGTATCGCATTACAAAAGGAGATCAAGAAAACCGGCTGGAATAAAGAAATCAGCGGAAACAAGAAGATTTGCATAATCGAAGATTTTTTCTTGACAAAAATGCGGTAGGGAAGATCTCCTTCTATACATTGCAAAAGCCAATTTTAAGGAATAGATGTTGGAATAGAAAAATATCAAAAATGATATAGAAATTCTCGAAAACTCCAACAATTTAAATCGTAAGAGCTCACAAAATCAATCAAATGCATGTATTCCTTCTTCTCTCCACTTCTTTATCTCGAATTTGCCCAGCCCCTGCCAAGCCAAGTTACAGTCTCTCTCCCAACCGAATGCGAGAATGGGAGAGGCTGCCATAAAAGTGTCGAGATTGATGAATTGCTCCTGTGGTGGAAGGTGAGCGGTCCGCCCTCGCCGAGTCCTGCATTCAGCGGACAGCTCCTTTCATCTCTCAGCCTCCCTCTGCAGGTCTTGCAGGTCTCATTTGTCCATCGCCTATCATAACCAATCACCTGCGATCTCACGTTATCGTTTTGAGGCCACGACGAGAATTTTTGCTCTTCTTTCGACAAGTAATTTGTATGAACCTTACTCGTGTAAATTTGAATTTTTCTAAAGGAACTTCGCGATATCATGAGTGGGAAAATGTCTTTCTGAATTTTTAACTTTAATCTCGACTCTAGATCGTAGGTGTACGCCAATTCTAACAAAGGAGACGTCAGCATAGGAGCTCACAGATCTTGATGCAATTTACTAGATAGGGATTTTCGATGACGCTGATCACGATGGTGAAGTCGAAAAGTGGAAAATAGGAGCCTGAAGTTAGGAAATTTTTAGCTGTATTTCGTTCGTATTTTGCGCGAGAAATGAGAAAATTTGGATGTCACAAATGTATGCAATTTTTAAATTCGCAAACCGAATTGAAGAAAAAAGGACTTTCACCAATTTCCTGTTTCCAGGCTCCTATTTTCCACTTTCCGACTTCACCATCGTGATCAGCGTAATCGAAAATCCCTGTCTGGTAAGTTTCATCAAGATCTGTGAGTTCCTATGTTGACGTCCTCCTTTGTAAGCGAGAAATTCCGAATTCCGAACGTTGATTATGAGTTTTTCATTTTTTTAAAATAAATTCAAATTCCAAATGACCTATTCATGATTTGATTGATCGATTCAAAAACTTCCCTCTAGGCGCCAAGATGTCACCTTCCTTCCTTTGAAGCTTCGCTCATTTATTTGTCTATCGATAGCTGTCACTTTTTCATATTTTCGTCCATAATTAGACTCAAAAGTTTACATGATTTTTCGAATAATCTTTCTCATCCCTTTGCATAAATCTGACACCTGATTCATGCCCTCTTCGCAAATTAGCACCCCATAAAAGTTGTGAGTTGACCGACCTTTCACAATCCAGCATCTGAATGCGACCACTGCTTCCCAGCTTCCTCCATCAGTTCACTCTATCGAATTTACTATTCACTAACAAAGTCACAGCTATTCAACCAAAACCACCACTAATTTGGCGAAAATAAAGGAAAAATAGAAAGAGCACGCGCCTAATTGCCTAGTGGCTTTTGAAATCCGCTCGCCGTTACAGCGAACTGACGCAAAGCGACGTTTATCGAACTTTCAATTTCCAAGCCGATTTTCTTCCTAATTTTACTCATTTACATTGATTTTTACTGAATTTTCCAGCCTTTCCATCAATAACCATGTTACAAATTCGATAGGCCGCTTGTTTTTACGATTCTCGCCGCTGTTCTGTACCGTAATCTTGTCCGATCTTTTGCCGCACTGCCTTTTGCCTTTGCCGATTCCCAATCGACTCCTTTATTGCTGTTAGGCAGGACAATAAATTTCTTCCCGACTTTTGAGGACAAGATCTACAAGATCTGCGCGATTTGCTGTACCTTTTCAACTCATCCATCATTATCTCGAGTTTTCTCTCATTTCTTCCGATTTGATTTGCTGAGATAAATTTGTAATTTCTTGTGATTCAATGGGGGGGGGGGGGGGTTTTCTTTTCTTATTCCTCTGGATTTTACATATCCTCCTCCATTTACGCCTTCTTCATCTTAATCCAAATGTGTTTGTTTGTTCCTGTCTATCTGTTGAATCTCGTATGCGCATAATTTCCTCGCTCATCAGTATGCGCAGCGTTCTTCTTCATCTTTTCCTGTGACCTCCAGCCGAACTTTTGCTCGATCAAACAATAGAGTCTCGCTACTGGAGGTTTGATGGGGAAAATTTATCGTTTTCCGGTAAATTATCGTCTCCTCGTTCATGAATTTTTTGACAGTTCATCGTGCTTATTTCCTTCTATAAATTTTCACTTTTCACAGAAATTGTTTCGTTCGTCCCTTTTCCTGATTTTAAAAGGATTCACATCGACCTTTCTTCGTTTTTCTCAAGGCAAGTGCGCAACCTAATCCGGTCATAAAGCGGCAAATCCACTGCTTCTTGCGAGTCCCTTTCATTTCCACCAGGTTTCTTTCTTTACGACTAAATTGGGCACTCTTTTCGGCTACAGTAATTTTGTTCTCGATCTTTCTAAACTTTTCTTATTGGAAAGGCTTCAGCCCGAATTTCGCGTATCTCCTCGATTCTATGCACTGCTCCTGCAAGTTACCGTACTCTTTTGTGATAACTGCTACTGGACGTTTGGCTCGTTAGCTCGCAAGTTTTATCGGCAGTTGACAGTCAAAGGCATTCCTGCTTGTCTCTTCCCTTTCCCACTTCTGCTCCTGTCCTTTTATGTTCTGCCGCTCTTTTTCTTTCTTCCTTTCTTTCTACCGAATTGCTTATCAGCTATCACTGCTTGGCTCCTTGCACAGAAGCACAGTTTTCAATCATTTCAGCCCGTTTTATGCTCCTACTCTTCAACATTATTCCATTCCAAAAGGAACTTTTCTATGTTGTGAAGCATTTCTTGTGTCTTCCCTACTCTTTATGACTTCTCATTTTTGTGTTATAAGGTAATGAAAGCCTATTGGAGCGATAAGGAAAAGAAGCTGAATTAATTCATTCCTAAGAAGTGTTTTTCGCATGATTTCGCAGTTTACAGCCCCGGGCATTTAGGAAGGGCGGATTGTAAAGGAATCAATTATTTTATGAATGGTGTCGTATAATCATAATCTCATTATCAACCCGCTTGTAATTCACACTTCCTAAAATTACATTGTGATTGCGTAATTTAATGCATTCCTCTGAATCTTGCTATTTTTGTCCGACTGTTTGAATGTCTAGCGACAGTACTCGAAATAGTGAGGGAAGGTCTTCTTGATTTGCGGCTATTCTTCATGAACAACTCTCGTTTCATTTTTAAATTCCAAGAAATCGCCGTAATGTGTTGAAATTTCAGTCGCATGAAGCGAGTGAAGCACGAAGTGGCACCGATGGAAAACAGTCAGAACACGCAGCCCGAGGACATGCTGGAGAGGGAGAGACAGGCTACTGGGCACGACGAGCAGCTGCAGACGCATTCTGCTCAGGTAGACAAGTGTATCAATCAGAATCCGAATCAATAATTTTCTGCAAAGTTAATTCATGCGAAGAAACTTTATTTGAAAAAGCCAACATATGCAGAGTTGAAGCCAAATCCTTAGTGTGGACCCCACTTTGTATCAACTTTCTATCAGACTTGTAAATTTTTGATTTTCGGATCTCCTACCTTAAAAACGTTTGTTCAGGTTGAAAGTCTGTCTAGGTTTGTGCAATAAGCGAAGGTCAATGAAATTCTCCTTTTCTTGCAAGCGTTGAATTTATGCATAGAAATCAATGTTGTCGTTAATGATCATGATTGATTCATCACCACATTAACATAAGAATTGATTTTTTTCAGAAATAATAAATGAGAGAATTATCGCGAAATGTTTCAGCTAATCCAGTCAGCAGCAGGTCTGTCAGGCCTGTCGATGAAGGCCCACAACCACGTGGTCGCTCCGTTCTCCTCAACCCCGATGATGGCTGCTGGGCAGAACGACGCTTGGAGACCGCAGCTCTTCAACTTCATCTATCCCGATAGGTTCGTTAATAATCTTCTCTTGATTATTTCTCCCAACTATGCAGAATGGAATCGGTGAAATAAGATCGATATTTCCCCTGCGAAATAATCGTAATTTTTAAAGAAATTAATCGTATGATTCTGCTTGCGCGAAATAGTCCATTCTATCAAAATTTATCACAATTCAATGCACAATTCCAGGGCTTACAATTTTTGACACTAACACAAAACTGACACTTTAAGCTCTGTGCAATTCTCGCCGAAATATATCGTAATTTCCAATTCTCGGAATCATAAATATCGTTTCCTGCATATTTGCGCAGCTTTTCGAATGTTGCTGCATTTGCCTCAAATCTCTCGCATTCTCCTCAATTTACAGCAATTTACAATTGTTTGTCTATTCTCTGTTCGGGCAATGGTCATTTTGACCGTTTTCATATGTGCTTATTCTTCCCTCATCTCGGCAGGATTACTGTATCTCCTTTCTGTGAAAAGGGGCGGATCCTTTATTCCTCCTTTCCTTTCTTCTCCTCTTTCTTTCTGTAGGCCGGAAGGGGGAAAGAGTTGCGATAATTCATTCAATCCTCTTTATCTGATCATGGCTTTTTTCCTTCAAAGTAGTAATAATTTTATTGCGCCATTTTCGACGTCATAAATACTGCTGAAGTTGTTTTTCCTGTATCCTAAAATTTCATTATTCTTATCGAAATCGATACTCGTTTTGACTAGAATTACGCTTTCAAAATGATTCAATTATTTTAGCGATAAAATGCTGCACGCGACCTCGTTCGACGGGATTCAGCCCGGATTCTACGGCCGATTCCCGATGCCTGCACCGGACTCGGTCGCTGCCTACCACATGAAGCAGGATGTAAGATCTTCTTTTACAAGGAACACCCTTCATAGGAAACGCGCAATTCCTGTATAATTGATTGATTGTTCTTGGAACACTCTTTTGAATGGTATAGATCTTGTTAGGAAATTCACATTTATTATTGCGAACATGTCTTGCATGAATTTTTAGAAGAAAAATCGAATTCATAATTTTAGGACGTCCAGAAATGGCCTGCAGATGCGGCGATCTACCCGTTCGCCTTCCCATCCACGGCTGCTCCTCAACAGACCGAGGTAGGGTTGGATTTTTTGAAAAGAAAATTGTGAGAAAATAATGAAATTTCGCAGGTCTACCCTCCCTCTGACCCCTATCCATCAACCTCGACCACCATGGACTACAAACTGAATTCGGGCACGGCTCCCTACTATCCAAATTCGCTTATCGATACTTCATATCCGGGTAGGGTTATCAAACATTTGCAAGAAAGAAGAAGTTGAAAATCAGACCTAGACAGGGTTTAAGGCAGATCCTTTGCGCGGATCTCTTAAGCCGGATTTTCTGCTAACATCTTTTTGCAGATCTCCATATGCACCAACTTTGTATAGTTCAAATTGATTTTCAAATCTACTCTCCTACAATTTTCTAATCTCTCGGAAAGTGTACTGAGGTCTGATGATGAGAATTCACCACCTTTCGCTGAATTATCAATCAACCTTTCTTCATTCTTTCTCTAATTTTTTCTTCAAAAAATTCGCCTTTAGGCAACATGGCACCCCTCGGCTCCTACGCGCAATTCTCGTGGAAGGCAACCCCGACATCGACCATTTCGCAGGACATCAAGCCCTCGAAGCTCCACCTCCCCAAAGTGCCTTACCAAGTCGGGCCTGGATCTAACAGTTAGTGATTTGTTCTATTTTGAAAAAGATGAAACATCGCAAATTTTGGGGTCTAGGACATTTTATCCAGAAGTGAAGCGTTTTCTATTAAGGATAGAGAAGGAGATCTCTTCGTATTTTTTTCTACAAACTTCTCATTTCTATATAATAAAACGCCCTATTTGAACTAGAAATTTTACTGGTAGATTTCAGAGAAAATTTACGGTAGTGAAAATTCCGAGCCGAAAACGATAATTCTAATGAGATAAAGTCGAGAATTATGAGGGTTTTAATGGGGAATTTGTAGCGCATTAAGGCTGGAAAGGGAATGAGGAGAAGAGCAATAGAATGGAGAAAAGAAGGAAAGATAGCGACCATATTTGGCAATGATAAGCACTGTATGCTCACAGACAGCAGCTTAGACATTAAATGTTAATATGCATAGAGAGGAAGCTTCTGTTTGAAATAATCCAAACGATTGATTTGATTTGCCTTGTTTATTTTAGGAGTGTAGAACTGACAACTTCCGATTTTCAAAATGTGATGTCATTACTTAGGGGTTTAGATGAAAATTTTAGAAGGGAGAATAGTAAAATTTTGATTAATCATTTTTAAAATTAGAACGGACTTTCGGCATCGTGTAAAGTTCATACAGTTTGAGAAATTAAAAATGTACAACTTGAAGAAAAATTCTCTATAAAGATCAAATTATTTTGATGCTTATTTGACCGAATTGATTGACAAGATGCTGATTTTTACACAGCCATTCTCACAATATTTGTGGTTTGCGCAATGCAATTGGCATCACAAAAGCGAACACATTTGACAGTTGTTCTTTGAAGAAGAGAAATGGGAAAAATCAATGCTTTATTCTAATTTTCAAGTTTAAGATGTCCGCGTTCGGACAGCAGACAAGTACCGCATGGTCTACACCGATTACCAGCGGTTGGAATTGGAGAAGGTCAGTGAAAATTGTCTAATTCTGATTAGAATACGAAGGAAAAGTGATGCTTGTCCGAAAATCTATTGGAGACAGCAGCACTAAGAGAGTTCGAAATTCTATCAAATTACAGAAAATGAACTATTTTCTAATAGTGAATGATATTTAGGAATTTCTGACGAATCAATTCATCACCGCTGATCGGAAGAGCATCCTCTCGCTGCAGTTGAACCTCACTGAACGACAGATAAAAATTTGGATGCAGAACAGGTCAGCAACTTCAATATCTATCGGCAAACCTCGATTTGAATCCTCTTTCCAGTTTAAGTCCCCGTCAAATAGAAGCCCGCTCCCCAAAATCCCAAAACTGTCCATTATCAACTCAAATCATCTCAGAGTTTTTATGCATTCTATTGAGCGTTTAGAGCACATTTCCTCCTGGTTCTTCTAATTTTCTACGATAATCTCAGATAAAGAATTTAATTGAAGAAAATTGAACCTCCGAGAATAGAGACCCATGGGCTCCAATACGAGTTTTACGGTATTTCATTCATTTAAGCATAAGATCACAAATTTGCTAATTTCATTCTTTGATTTCTGCTCGATCAATTCTGGTATACATTTGCGATTTGATGAAAAAAAATCCCTGTAAACCATCTTACTGTATCTTTCTTCTTCATTTCCAATATGCTAATTTTTCATGTTTACCTAATAGGGGTTATGACGGGTTAAACGGTTAATGATATGCTAGAAGGATATTGATGCACAGGAGCTGCTGAGCTGGGTTATGTTTACCAACCTCCCCTTTCCCTATCATCATAGACAGGGAGATGGTCTGCATTCGCTACAGCCTGGCTGATTGCGTCACATCAATAACTCATTTCTCCGTTGGCTGCAGCGGCTCCTTTCATCCCCCTCTGTCGAGTCCGTTATCTGAACAGCTCTCCATGCACTTAGGGACAGATAACATGCAATGATAAGTCTGCCGCACTGTTTAGGATCCGCAAGCCTAATCATTCAAATCTTTACAATCGGCGCGGGGACTTTTATTGCGATATAAATGAATTATTGATGACTTCTAGAAATTGAACAACAATAACAACAACTTAAAATCAATATACTTGCATATTCCATAGTTAGAAAAGAGTCGTGGAAATTCCATTACGAGTAGGGGATAGGGCCTGGTAGGAAATTTTTATCTTGAAATGTGCACTATAATTATTCATCATTTCGAGACCATGATCGACCCACCAAACGCTGCCTTTATCCCTATTCGTGCAGATTGAAATTTGCCCGACTTCTTTTCTCGTACCTGTGTCTAATTACTGTAGTCAGCGCGAGACTGTAAAACAGGATTACGGAATTGGAAGAAGGACGATAAAATTGAGTGATTGAGGGGCGAAGAAGAGCCTATAAAATGGGAATCGAATCAAATTGTCGGGGGGAAGACACCATCTTCTATCTGTCTCCTTGCATAATTGCTCGACTCATTTCGAGCGCGGGTTTCGGGCAAATTTTACAACTTCTAATTGGTTTTGTATCAAGGTCAGCAGGATTCATTCACAATGAAGTGATAAATTGTAAATCAGATAGTTACGATAATCCAAAGGGGGCGCATCCTAGGTTATTTCTGTAAAATTAGCACTTATTTGCATTTTTTTGGCAAACTCGTTGCATATCTGACAATTTTCTAAAAGTTCATCATTTTAGATTACTGTAACTGAACTATTAGAGTGGGTGGAGCTCTAGGTATCGCAAAAGCTCTGCGCATTCGAACGTCCATTGTGATTGTACGTGCCGTATGGCAGACTGCGTTTTTCTTTCTCCTTCCATTTGTGAGGCGGCAAGGAGCAGAAGAGGAAAAGGGAAGGGAGGGAAAATTTACGGCTTCGGGAAGGGAAAGTGGAGGAACTGTTCGATAAACAATACAGAAGTGCAGAAGAAAAAAGAGACAATCGGATGTGTTAGGGGCCGAGGGAAAAAGAAATAAAACACTGGATGATTCAAATTTATTCTTTATGAAAAATATTGAATTTCTGATTTTCAGAAGAGCCAAAGACCGCCGAGAGAAGAAGAAAGTCACCCTGAATCCCTCAGGTCCAATTCAGTAGTCCTTCAGAGCGATTCCAACCCGAGAAAACGGTAATAATTTGCTATTATAAAATTGCCTAAATTTATCTAATTTTTCTAATCGACAATTGATGAGAAATTTTGGAGACTCCTGAAAATCGATTGAAATTGATAAATCTTCAAAATCGCTCAATCAGCCAATCTTGTCAATGCTTTACCGCAACTCTATTCATCTGATTTTCAATGCTTTGAAAGAGGAATCAATTTTTTTTTTTTTAAATTCTCATTGAGCAATTCATTACATTTCCTAATCAAGTAGTTGCGAAAAGTTGATTCCTCTTCGAATCATTTATATTCACCGTAAATTTGTGATAAAGTTCAGAAATTATGAAATGATTTCGAATTCTATGAACTTTATCAGTAGTTAGCGGTAATTTCCTCGATAATCAATCAAGAATATGATTCTTCTGATTAGATAATAGACCGCGGGTTTTGAGTGTCTTTAGACTCTTCTTACTCACAATTCTTATATTTCACTTTCATCATAAAATCAGCATATCTTGTGTATATTTGACGGCCTAAATTGCCGCGACCTTAGCTATGCCTCGGTCAATAATTCAATTCACTTGCTTCTTGCTATTCGAATTCTCGAAACATTCCTCCTAATTTTAATTCGCCTAAATCCTAATTTAAAATTGCCTTTATATTAATAATTTACGGTTTATTATGGGGTTTGGAGGTTCGGTACTAGACATTTTCCCTAAAATTGTCATATAATTCATTTCTCCTAATAATCATGTAACGGACCTTCAAACGACCAACTATAATAATTCCCCTGCCTAATTTATATAATTTCTAGCTTATTAGGAATCTTTTCCTCTATTCCCATATTCAAATCGATCACTTCCTGTACAATCAATCCCTTGTCTGTCTATATATACCGTCGAATATTCTTTGTAAGAAACATCTTGAGATTTTTATCCGTAATTTTTAGAGAAAGGATATTTTATGGATAGAAATTTCGGATTATTATCATATTAGCATCGAATTGTTTTCAACTATTTAAATGAATAATAAATAAACATTTTGCCCATGAAAACCCGATCTTTACTGATTCTGAGAAACTTTTTACCGTTTTTGAAATGGATAAACCCATCGAAAGTTATGATGTCGAGAGCACGTCTTCCGAATTCTCATTTTTACTAACATTTTTTCGTTAGTCAAAATCGCGATCATGATTTTTGAACACATTCAAACGATCGAGAATTGTCCAAAATCGTCATTTCTCTCGTCGTTCCACGTTCACTAGAGAAGGCGAGCGGCAGAGGGTGCAGGTCAACTCCCCCTACTGTATCCCAAGTCCCCCCACTTTTTTCGTGAAAGTAGAATGACGTTAGAGAATAAAAAGTAGGGGGAGGGGAGTCGACCCGCACCCATTCTCATTATCTGAAAAAAATCATCAAAAACGGGCAGAAATGAAAAGAAACCTTTTTTTCAAAGCTCAATACTTATGATACAACCCAATATAAATAATTCATTATTAAATCATTTTTCAATGATGTTAAATAATTTTCATAAACGAACTTATGAAATAAAAATAGATTTGAGTATCGCCATAAAAACAGCAGCAAAAACTCCCGACAAAGGAAACGTTATAACCCAGCCGACGAACACCTTGCCGAATAGTGGCCAGTTCACCGGAATCGAGCCACGTACCGCTCCGACTGCCACAACACTACCAACTATACATAGACTCAGAGAAACCGGGATTCCCAATTTCGAGGCAATCACTACGGTGATAGCCGCACCAAGTTCCACAACAAAGCCGCAATATGGGTTGATTTCGGTGAACTCCGTGCCAACTCGTTTGATCACCTTATGTCCCATGAGCCAGAAACCAACGCAAGTCGCAAAGGAGCCATAAATTAGGAACCAAAGTGGTGTTTCGACTGGTTTCGGTATCCTCACGGTGTTGAAAACGAAGACAAAGTTGGCCAAAGGTGCGATGGTGTTAGGGATGTCTTTAGAGCCGTGCGAGAAGCCGGTGAAACAGGCGGAGAAAATCTGGATCGCACTGAAGAGACGTAAAGTTTTTGAGTCGTCTTTTCGTTTGCGGTCCGGAAGAAACCAATGAACGAAACCGGTCGGACCTGAGAATCGAGAAAAGATGTTTTAAGTTGAACAAAAAATTTACTTAAGTGAAATTGCTGAGGTCGGTACGTTGTTGCGCCATTTTCGACGCCCACAGATGAGCGTTGTAGCTCAGGGGGTTTTCCAGTAGGTTCAGCGCCATTAACAGTAAGATTAACAGTAAATGCATCATGTTTGTCTACCCATTTAACCAAGTAAGGCTTGGCGACAAACTGAAATTCAAAAGTTATAAAGGAAAACCAGGCAAAGTCATTTTTATTTTAAAAAATAAGTCCAAACATTCGTTGATCAATCAAAATTTTAGCGGAAAGTTTTATTTACCTGAAAAACTAAACCGGCAGCGACGCCGATTCCGAGGGCAATCACCAAAGCAAGCCAGCCTCCAATTTGGTCGAAATGTAGCCCTTAAATTTTGGTTTAATGTTTTGTCTAAAATTTACAAAATGTGCAAGAGATACGAATTTTAATTTTAGGTTTAGGTTTAGGCTTCTTAGATTCCTATTTAAATATTTCTAGTGAACAGAAATGATCGGTTTTAATAAGTTCGAAATTAGACACATGGCTTCAAAATTTATTAGTTTCTGTAAACTGTTTTGTAATAAAAAATTGAACTTTTTTTTATACTTACACTTAGTTCCGCGATAAAGGACTACAAACGAGATAAAGGTGAAGACCAAAAAATAGACGATCGGTAAAACCCGATATGCACATTTTAACGGTTCCCTTCTTCGTAGTATCAGAAAGTCCATTAAGATGTACAAAATTGCGGAAACAACGCCAGAAAATATCTGAAGTTTTTTTTTAATTTTGAAATGTTTGGTAACTTCGATACCGGAGAAATAACCCACGAAGCTAGAATTTTGTAAACGTGTCCCATTTGAAGTCCTTGAAATCCTTTCATAAATAACGAAAACCCAATAATTGCTCCGATGTGAGAATGAGTGGATGAGCATGGATATCGCAATATAGTTGCGCCGAACATCCATAATCCACTGGCCGCCAAGATGGCAACTTGCCCCAGAAGAAACACTTCCTGTTCCCCTTCATACATGTGAAGGTCGATGATCCCAAAGCGTAAGGTTTTTAAGACTTGGTACCCTAAAATTAAAAAAAAATAAAATTTTGAATAAAACGAACAATATACCTAGAAGAATGCCACCAGCACTTTCAAAAATCGTAGCTAAAACATAGGCCACTCGAAGACTTAAGACGCCGGATCCAACCGAAGTAGCAAAAGCGTTAGAAACTTCATTAGCGCCCATGGCAAAAGCGAAAAGAAACGAAAGGTGGAAGGCCAGGACCAAGGCCCAGAACCAGTGAGAGTCGAATTCTGCGACGGTTGCGGCCAACATTGTTGAGGTAATAGCTGAGGCGGTCGTTGTAATATCCATATTTGAGCTTAAACTCAAGGTGATTTGGAAAATTTGTAATAATATTCGTTTCCCTTATCAAAAACTCATTGAACAAATAATAAAAAAAACTTCGAGAGTTAAAAATCGATTTGTTTCTCAATAAATAAATAGTAAACAAATTTTTAGGAACCAAAAAATCGAAAAAATGATTTTCGAATTTTTAAAATTCAAAATTGAGTGATAAATATATAGAACCTGTGCGATTGAGTAATCTACTCAATCGGGATTAATAAGAAACGAAATGCGATCTGATATAACGACACACGATATTGAAAAGGATTTTATTAATTGACAAAAACAACAAGGCTCAGCGATTTCAACTAGAAATCGGAGAAGAATGAGGAAACCTAGAGATCAAAGATCTATAGGAGAACGGATTACAAAATATAACAAAATAACGTGTGCGTAGCCGTACAGAATCATGGATATTTTTGTTTTATTTTTAAATCGTTAAAATTATACTTATTTAACAAAGCAAAATAACAATATTTCTATATTAAAAATGCTCAAAAATATTTTTAAAGCCAAAAAATTGATTTTTGTGCCATGAAATTTTTATAAAAAATTTTTAGATTAACTGTCCTACTAGCTAGTCCTTGATCGTAAAAAATAAATAATAAAACATAACACAATTTACTGTACAAAATCTAGGTAACACATAAAATTTACGCATACAAGAGTTGTTTATTCGCACCATTCATCTTTGTGGAAAGTTAACTTGTGATTTAAAAACCGGTCAATATATAACACGGAAAAGAATGGACGATTCGTCGGCAATTCAGCGAGTTCGAACTTGATGTCTCTCATATTGGCATTCTCTCTTCTCCTGATTATTGTTTTGCAAATTTGTTTTTGTAAAATTGATGCGCAACAGGGCCGTCCAGAAATGGGTTTTTTAGAATTTCGGAAAACAGAAACAGAACAGAAAATGATCAGAAATCGACAGAAACAGAAAATTATGAAATTTTTACACATTAAAAACGTTAGACTTCATATAATCTATCATCTGTGAATCAAAATATTTACCGTAAAACCTAATATGCTGTTCCATCTTGTATTTTCATAGGTTATATCTGCTTGCCATCAAAATTTATTAAACAATAGCTCGCCGCAGGCGAAGTCAGACTACATCATATCACTCAGCTAAATTTTCAAAAAGAAAGTCAACCTTAGTTCCAATGGAAGCCCATTGAAAAATTTCTTCATATGCTCAAAGGACAACTATCAAATCAATTCCATTACATTGCTGTTGAGTCCGAGTACATCGATCAGAGAAAAACCTAATGACCTTATCAAGGTTATCGAATTAAATTAGGTATATTGATTTCGATGAGGAAATTTATTATTCTTTGTCATTCCAATGCTATTTTTGGAGGCTAACATTTTCTGTAATTTTCTCCAAAATTTCAGAAAACAAGAACAGAATTTCCGGACAGTCCTGATGTATAATATCAAATTTGGCCAAATTGGAACCTAGTGAGCATGTATTGTAAATAATTACTCAAATATTAAGAGCGAGGAGTAGAAATGACCTCAAATCAAAATACTCACAGAATTGAGCTCTAATCTTGTGGACGATTTATCGATTTTAACCGCTTAGCAAAATGATGCACACTTAAACAACATATGTTATAAATATTTCGTATGCATCTTTGAGCGTAGGTGACATTTGCTTTACACTTTTGTTAGAGGATCACTCTATCCAGTTCACTCTTTCTCTAGTCTCTCACTCGTCTAAGACAGTCGGTCCTAATTCTGTCTATTAATCTAAACTCTCCTAAATTGTCTAGTTTCTTCATTGTGCTAGACAATAAATAATTGTCAATAACTGGCGACTGACGAGCATAACACTTTTATTTCTAACTTTTTAAAAGCCTCTCTTCATAATGGCCAAGAAACCTCTTCATCTGGTCGGAAGTAATCGCTTCTTTTTTTAAATATGTCCATATACATTTTTAGTGTCTTATAAACACCTCAATTTGTCCGACGAGCCACATTTTGACAACAAGCCTAGTATTGTTAATAAGCCGGACGGATCGGTTTTATTCGAATGCATGTGCAAAGCAAACCCAGAGCCGACAGTAAAATGGTACCATAAGGATCAAGAACTCAGTGGAGATCGCTTTGTTCAGAAAGTCAAAAAACAAGTCGGCAAATACATGTGTACTCTGATTATAAAGGTAGTCTCTAGATCTTCGAGTCTTTATTAAAATTAGTAAGCTTATGGACAATTTTTAGAGCCCAACTAAAGCAGATGAAGGCGCTATTAAAGTTGAAGCTACTAATGAGGCTGGTACGCATTCTGTGGAGCAGTATTTTTCTTTTGCGACGGTCGGAAAGGAAATTTTCAAAACACAATGAACATTCAGAACTCAAAATTGGCTGTTACTACGATTTTACGGTACTTTTGAAAAATTTCAGAATTTTTCGATTATTTTATTTACCTCTTTATATGCATAGTAGCGTGCAAAAAAACATTCAACACCTTAAAGGTATTAAAAGTTTTTTGCACGCTACTGTATGAAATTTTCTTGTGAAATTTCATATTAATTTAAACTTTAACTTCAAGAACAAGCTAAGAAACTAAGCTAAGCCTACATAATTATTCAACGAGGCTACAGAATCCCAGCCATCGGAGCTGAACAATAGCAATAAGTTTTAGAGATTTATTGTAAATATTTTTTAGAAACTAATTTGAATAAAGTTATAGAAAATTTTCTCCTTCGACTTTTTGATTTCTTCAAATAGTAAACTTAGAGAAGTCAAGTTTTCCCCTTTTGAAGAAGAGAGAACGCATGAAATTTTCTGCCGTTTTAGTTATCGTTAATTATCCCGTTAATTAGTAAATAATTTTTATGAAACTTAAGACACCAATTAGGGTAATAAAATGCGCCCAAAATGATGACGTGGTTGGTTTTTTGAAAAACCAATTGGCCTCCCTAGATATAGCTTTCGATTTAATTTGTGCAAATAAATGTGCACTAATTTCTCAAAAATGAAGCCCTACATTATTATTTGCAGATCTTTTCTGGATCCAAAATCTGAGTCCGGTATAAAGCATGATCGAAATCGGTTAATGATCAGAATATAGGCATATTAGCCTATTAAAACTAGCTTGTTTTCCGATAGCATTTCTTCATTCAAATGAATACTTTGTAAATAGTAGTATTGTTTCAGTTACAAATTAACGTTTTTATTGAACATTAGACAAATCTTCGGAATGCAGTTGAATTGACAAAGTAAAATGAATAGATCAATTCAAGTAGAAAAAAACTAAACAGTCGTGAGCTGTATAAACTTTGTCTATACATATAGAACGTCTTTTCACATTTTACCATAACTTTAGATCAGTCTTTTGGCTCATGATGAGAAAATACTATTCGCGTTCCGTTGCTCCGGACGATGAGGTGTAGCTTGAATAACTTTGACTAATTCATTCTTAACCGGTGATATAGTGTTGCTCTTCTAAAGTTGTCCTTTTTTCTTTTACATGCATATATACAGAAACTACCTTGATCAATCCTCTCACTAAGAAAAACAGGGCAATTATTTGGAAGCATGGTCCATTTAGGTACATAAAGTCAGCAATGCTCTGAAAGTTTTTTATGCTTTCTCGGTAGAAAATTTAACTTATTTTAATGTGGACCCATCTCTTATGTTAGAAAAGTACTGCTCAAGGTTTATTCAGAAAAAAAAATCCCTAATTTTACAGCTGCTCTTTCTGAGCACATAACACGAAAGGGGTATTTTGGTTCCTTAAGGCATGATTAGCCGAACTCTATTCTCAAAAATTCAAAGTAACATTCATGTGCCTCCTATCCGACACAAAAATTATTATCTTTTATGTAAATAATAGTAAAGTCGAAGGATTCACTAGTTCAAATATTCCTTTAGGATTTCTCAGCGCATATTTTCAGAATATATGTTGGTAAAACAGGTCCTTCCATTTCTTTTGTCAGTTAATATGAAAATATGATCAATAATGCTTACTTCTATATAACGCGTAAAGTCTAATAAGAAGGGTCCATCGAACAAACATCTATCTAAAATATTCTAATAAGTTCTCTCAAACTTCTAACTTTGGGACTATCAAACTAGTTAATGTATGCTATTTTTCGTTGAATCGTGAACACTTTTCATTGCTTCAAAAAAACTTTTTCGATATCATCGTTCTTTGGAATAAGAGTGTTTTATAAGATATCGAATCTCTTTATACAGAGATTCGTCCTCTTAACAGGCTCATTGCATATGAAGAAATTATTACAACGAAAACATAATTAGTTTTGCACAGGATGTTTAATATATCGAAGTTAAAAGATTAAGAGAACACCCTACCTATAGATTTTTCAAAGTCGAAGCAAAAACTGTATAGTGGATAAGTAATTAGACCATTGGTTATCATTTCACATAAAATCTAAACGTTATACATATTCATTTTCAACATGATATGGTGCAACATTGACATCGGGCTAACTCACATATACTATTAGGCATCGATTTAAGCGTCGCTCAGCATTTCTTGTATTTTGGCTCAGATTGCCATATGAATTAAAGCACCGTTTTAGATGAATAAACGCGGCAATACTAATTATTGCTTGAGCACAATTTATTATGATCGGAGCTATTCGGTTGATGCATTCCTGTTTTCCGTTTTTGATATGTGTACTTTGCTCCCTCCCCTCTGCGGCCGACCGCGACAACAACCACTGTGCTCTATAATATAAACAACTTGCCCCTCCCTCTTATCAGTCGCAGTGCCACAACCAGCTAGTGAGCAGTCTAGTTCCCACAATGCCCCATCGATTCCACCCAAACAGTGTCCACATACGCAACGTAATGTTATTTCTCTTCCTCTCTGGCACCAATCCACCCGAGACCCACCGTCAACTGGCCCGAGTATATCTCCAGGAAGTCCCCTCCGAGCACACAGTACGCAATTGGTTCAAACGATTCGAGGCCCACAACTACAATCTCGAAGACGAGGAGAGGTCGCAACCTGCACGAGTGATGGATTTGGATTTGCTGCGCAGCACAGTCGAAGGGGATCCATTCGCTACTACGCGAGAAATAGCGCAGACTCTCGGAGTAGACCGGCAACTGTCGTTCGAGGGCTGAAGAAGCTCGGCAAGGTACGAAAGTTGGGCCGTTGGATTCCCCACGTCTTGAGCGACAAGAACAAGAATTGTCGAGTTGACACAGCAATGAGTCTTCTTACATACGAAAGGACGACGGCCTGGCTGGACAATCTCATAACGGGAGATGAGAAATGGATCGTCTACCATCACGTTGTGAGACGTGCCCAGTGGGTGGACAAGGAGGATCAGCCGGAACCCGTCGCCAAAGACGAAACGCACCAGAAGAAGGTGATGCTATCCGTATGGTGGGGCGTCCAAGGCCCCATCTACTGGGAGCTGCTACCCGAGGGTACGACGATCACGGGTGATGTCTACGCTCGCCAGCTGAGAGACTTGAAGGCTCACGTCCAATCCACTCCCTGGCTACGAGGTCGTCTCCACTTTCTCCACGACAACGTCCGCCCTCATGTGTGTAAACAAGTGAAAAAGGAGCTGACAACGTTCGGATGGCACATTGTACCCCATGCCCTCTACTCGCCCGACATGGCACCTAGCGACTACTGGCTCTTCTCGGACATGCAGCGAGTCCTTGGCGAGACACACTTCAAGAACCGCGCGGAGGTCGACGCATGGTTGAAGACCTACTTCGCCTCCAAGCAGCCCGCTTGGTACGGCGAGGGAATCCGTAAGCTGCCCAGTCGCTGGCAGAAGACTGTGGACAGCGATGGCGAATATTTCATCTAATATCCTTGTTAGCCAATAAAGTTATGTTCTGTTGAACTGTTTCGCACAAATCGGAAAACAGGAATGCATCAACCTAATATTATAGTGTAAGGATGCTAAAAATTATCTACATAATTGACATTAATAATTTTGTTTTGATAATATTCGTTTAACTTACAACCCATTGTTCAAGAGCCATTACGTATGATGGTATATCAACAATTTTATATCCATTCAACCGGACAATTGCAACACAAATTAGCTGGCCGATACAGCCAAAGATAATATGAAATCCGACCAATATCCAAAGTATAATGTCAAATAGCTTAGTTATTTTTTCGTTACGGTTACTAAATTGAATCATTTTGTATCTAAACTGACATATGCATGTGGAAGAATTTCTAACAGTGAAAATTCTCTAGCTCTGTATATCGTAATTGCTATCGAAACGAATCTTATGGCCATCAGTACCCATGAATCTCGAAGAATATAAAGTAATTCATCCAATAATCCCTACAATTCTATTTGTCAGTTGTCAGTGAAAACTTTTAACTATGTTAGATTTAAGTCAGCTTTATATGTCAAATAAATTTCAAATAAAAGTGATATTTTATAGTTATTTGGAAAAGTTGCGACAGAAAAGTAGAGACATTATGGCGAAATAATGTATGGAAAACTATAATAATACGATCCATACTATTTCACAAAATATTGACTTTTCTGTAGCAACGTAGATATTTTAAACGATTCGCTTAAACTGTAGATAAATACTGATTGATATACGTGGCTAAAATTTTAAATTACGTTACCTCGAATGTGCTATTAGATAGGCAGCAAAAGAGCAAAACTTCAGAATAGATCATAGACGAAAACTAAAGTATTATGATGCTTCAATGCATATATTGAAAATTGCATAATAAAAATAACAGTATGAAACTTACAATTACCAATGAACAAATAAAAAGGAGTATATTTAGAATAAGTAAGATGGCTATTAATTTTTCGAATTGTGAAAACTTTTCATGTTTTCGAAATAACCGATACATCATAAATATGCTGATAAAAGTCGGGATTAATAAGATGCTATACAAAATGGCCATGATTTGATCTTCTATAGATGAATTTATTTTTTGAAGATAACATCGATATAAAACTATTTAACTAACCTATACCAAATAGATCTCGATGAAGTATGGTAGTTTTCCATGTAATGATGGATCGAAAAAGTAATGTATCTGATGTTAAAGCTTCTAAAATAGTAAATCGTTACCGAGGTTTATAAAAAAAAAAAAAAAACAATGCAGAATAGTATGTAAGAATAAGTAAACTGAAAAATTAATTCACCTTCACAAAAGTCATAATCCTCTGCAAAAGGTACAGGTTCAGGGCACCAAGACATTCGATTATGCGAATTATCTCTCTAATGATAATAAATCCGTAGAGTAACAATCGGAGAGAAATGATCTCAATACAGTACGATTTAGAAAGGGTAGTGCTTTCGAAACAAAAATGGTAAAACTTGAAATGGATCGAGTAGCAGTGCGAGACGTTGCTTAGGCAATCAGCTCTGTATTTATACTACTCGCCTAACTTATAGTTTAGTGCAATTTCAGTTTCAGCACTCCAGCTATGCCCCGCCCTATGTATTGCGGAACTTTATTAAATTTTTATATAAAAGTTACAGGAGGTGCGAGATTAGAAGATATTTTTTAGATAATTAAAATTACACCTGCGTTAAGATTTGTCTACCAGTTCAAAAATGATGTAGTTTAGAAATTAGGTTATGTGGTGAAATTGTGCATAACTCATCATCAGGGTTGTTTGCGGTGCACCATCTTAGTGCATCGCCAACGTTCCTGCTCATCATGCGAGTTTTAAAACAGTAATTCCATGCACAAAGTATTTTGTCATTGTCTATGAGATATGTATCAAGGTCTCTTATGAGTTCCTTACAACTATGAAGAATATCGTGATACAGTATGATATCGGTAATCTGTTAACAGCGAAGTCTGACCATTTCTGACATTTCCGTGAAACGATTGTCGCACTGATCTTATCATCAAGAAGCGATTTCTCATGATTTATAAAATTTGTATGTTCCATTTTACCAGAAATTTCGAAAATTCATTGATAATTTCCTCGAGGAATTTTTCTTTGCTTTTTCAATTCAACTTTTACCGCCCAAATAAATTAATTTCTTTCACATTTTTCATATTCAACAGACCTTTGTGTATAGAACGGAATCATATAATGTATTGGGATAATTAGACATTGAATCAATAAATTTATTATGAAAATGGTAATTAAAAATAACGCATTTAAATTTTATAGTAGATAGAAGAGAAAAGGTTAACTCGTAAAAATTCAGATATCTGCTATTTTAATTGCCAATTTTTAAGCAGATTCCCCAGAAATTTTCTATCATAGAGCCATTATAATTAACATCTGTCGCTCGTTATTTAGCAGATATTCTTAGAATAAAAATTACTTGAATGAAAAGATTACTGGCATTTATTGATAAGATCTCATTAAGGAATTGCCCATTTTGTAAGTTTCCAAGCAGTTAGACTTGAAGAGTGGATGCCAGGAAAAATAAAAGTTTTAGAAAAATCGGTGTAAGCAGCGGTTTGCAAATTGGGCTGATTCTCACATACGCTGTTCAGGTTTTCACACTAATTCTCATGGCGCAATTCGTTTTTCGAAGATGACCACTAATTACCGTACTTTCCGGAATAACTCACTTCAGAGTGAATATTTTCGAGGGATGTGTTAAGATAAGTTGATCAATTTTCGATATGCTATCGATTATGTATTGTTTTCTTGAATTTATTCGATCGCATTTAAAGTAAAAATAAAATTTTCTGATAATGAAATTGTTGCAAACAATGGAGAGTAAATGACAGGATCAGGGCTATCTGAAGCTCGAAAAAAAATTGAACTTGAACTGAACTGAATTTCTAGACAGTTCGAAGTTCAGTTCAGTTCGTACACTCCTGATCACTAGAATTTTTTTTAACAACGGGAAACAACGGCTTTAATTTATGCATCTTCATTGTAGGATTGTTCGTAGTTTTATTCGAAAGATAAAGAAGTGCAAAGATGAAGATGTTAGAGTATGCATGGCTATGAAAGTTTCTTTGTTTAATTTTGAACTATTCATTTATTAGTTAAATACATCATTTATTGTCTATTTCAAAGGTGATTTCGAAAATATTTTGAGATTTTCATAGATTTATCGTTGTTCGTCGTTCAGTTATCCTTTGCAGGACATCCAGGAAGCACCACGAGGAGGTAGACGAACTTCGCTTCCCGCCACACAATCACACACATACACACTTGAAAACTTTAATATTCAAATTTCTTAAATTGTATGAAAGTCTTAATCTCCTATATTTAGAGAGCACAATTTAAACAACAAAAAATAGAACCTACCTTTTCCTTCGTCTCCGGTTTTGCCGGGGCACTGGCTTTGTGTGGTTGACCCACTTTGGAAGGCTGGAACTTTTTTTTTGAAAATATGTTATATCCTAATTATTGAAAACGTTTCATAATAAACGAATATTTTAAGTATAATTTTGAACTTTCATCTCTTTTAATTATGCTCAATTGACACGTTCTCGTTCTATCTTTCCACACATCTCACAATATATGTCGAATTTGAAACTAATATAAAATTGTTAAAGTTCTACATCGAAATTCTTCCACCATTTGCCCGACTCGGTGTCACTGTCCTGTGCCTCTTGGGCAGTAGTCTCCATCATGACTTCGTTCTAAAAACAATGCTTTTATTCCAACCAATATATGTTAGCATTTCAACAATTATAGACGCTCCATTGTATCTGGTGTATCAAGTAGTTTGGACAGATTTTTATATTCTCTATCGAAGTTTAATGCAGTATTTTGTTCCAAATAGGATTCTCCCTGCCGTTTTGTTTCATATAGCGTTGATTTACAGGCTTTTGTTCTTTTGGATCAATCATCTGCTATTATTTTCCTGCCATAAAGATATTGCACACTCTGAGCTCGATTTCCCACGTTCTTCGCCTTTCTTTATTCCTTCTTCTCCCTACTATTTCTTTCTTCCTTTTCCTCGGCCTTTTGCCAGTCTCTCAGAGCGCATCGTATTTGTCGGAGACTGAGCCTAGGAGGAGAGTTACAAAAGGGGTGCAATCAATATCTGCTTTCTCACAGTCCATAACATGGAGCAATGAATTCAATGACACATTTCACTCTAATTTGTGTGTGTACTTTAAAATATGAGCTTACAAAATGTCTAGTTATAACAACAGGAGAAGCGAATTACTTTTAAAATAATATTAAAAAACCAGGTCAAAAAGCCTATTTACTTACCGCAACGGCAGCGCTGTCCTCATTCGGCGTCCCCAGTCTGCCTTCAAACATACCACCTTCGAACCCATTATCGTGCACCACTATAAATTAAATTACAAATCACACAATCTTTGCTTTTAATTAATCATACGGGCACGGTAGTGGTGGTTTGCAGAGGTGTAGACAAAACGAAGGGGTGGTCCCAGCTGTCTGGATTCATCGATGAAATTAGGAACTCTTCGATGAGAGTGGTCTAAATCCCTCTATTAGTAATTTTTTTTAAAGTGTGCGTCCACAGACTTAGTTTGAGGATATGCATAAATCAAAGACTCATAAGCGATAATCATATTTAATGACGAAATTTGATATGAAAAGGCGGCACTTCGGCTGTATCGTTACAAAAAAAATGACCTTCGTTTTACTATATAGAAATGGAATTATATCTAGATAAAACTCACCTCGACGATTGGTATATATCTCTATTGGGCAATAGTACATGTCGGAGAGCGCCTGCACCTCCAATTCATCGCCGTAGGTGTACCTCGAGCCCATCCACTGGAGGTAATCATCAAATGATCTCATTGGCACACCTTTTCCGGCGATTCCCGATATTTCCTCATAGTCAATGTGAGGCTCGAAAAACGCTCGATTCTCCTTCTAAATAAGGATTCTCATATAATTTTTAAAGATGATCTTGTCCTCATACCATGTAATTGATCATCTCCGCCCGCACAGTCTCATGCCACCTATCGTCTCCGTAGATGAGATACGCTAAACTCATTGTTCATTATCTACGAAATTCTCATTCCCGAAAAATAGATACTCCGATATTTTTTGCGAAGGCTCCCTTGTCTCACTCTATTGTTTCTACCCCACTTTTTCACCCATCATCTTGTCCTTCCTTCT
Organism: Diploscapter coronatus; assembly: GCA_964036155.1. Lineage (NCBI taxonomy): Eukaryota > Metazoa > Nematoda > Chromadorea > Rhabditida > Rhabditidae > Diploscapter > Diploscapter coronatus. The sequence goes on along the minus strand of OZ038422.1, from coordinate 81,843,038 downwards.
CAACACTTTCTAGAAAAAGGTTCTATCCCACTAATTCCTCGGTAGCTTCGATTTCTTAATTCCTAGTTTTACATGTGGTCCTGGCAAGAACTACCTCGGAATTCACCATGAACTACATTGAAACTAGCTAGAATTGGGGTATTCGCTAGAAACTCGCTCGGAAATATCAGAAGCTATCGTGGAGCTAGCTAGAGAAAATCTCTTCGAGTTAAGAATATGTTTCTGGCAATGCCGTTTCGCAGACAGTGAAGAGTATATATGTTTAAATATCGTTCTTTTTATCTACAGACCTGCCGAGTAGAAAAGGCAGTCTCTACCACCGTTGTTCTCGATGATTTTATAACCTTGGTCGAGCATCTCATCCACTGTCCCAAGCGCCTAAAATATGTTCATTTTTCAACTATTTACCGCATTTAACATGTATCACATTTCATAAAATTTATCTTCTTGATGCAAATGATTTAAATTCGCTTACATCAACACGCGATGTTTTAGAACTATTGGCAGCCGTAGGTGGGGGATTGTCGAGTCTTTGGTCGATGCTGGTCGTGGCGGCATTTGCATTCTGCTGACCCGGCTACGAGTCTGCTGCAGCGCTCTGACTGCCCACTGCCAAGCCCAGCAAGCCAGGGGTGAGAGTCGAGTGTCTTTCGGGTCGCTGAAAATCAGAAATTCATAGGCCTTCTTCTGAATGCTCACCTCGGCATCATCTCTTATGGTTACCCCCGAGGAACTAGCATCCTGTGGCTGTGGATGGGACTAAATTCGGAACAATTGGATGTGTTTAAATGTATGTGAACTATGGTGGATTTGGAGCACTTACTGGCTGCTGTTGTTCTGAGGAGTGAGCAGCCGAGTCGCCCCTTTTCACGAATACGGGCATCACAGTCATCCGGACTCGCTCCCATAAGTTGGGCAGTCTGGCTCGGACGCTTCTAAACGAATTTGTCAGTGGGTTATTTGCTGCATGGATAATGAAAATCACTCCATAAGAAGCCCAATTTTGACTGACTCTGGGATTTTTTACTGCTTTTGAAATGGATAATTCCACCGAAAGTTATGTTCATTTTTGCCAATATATATTCTACAGCAGCTTACCTTATGATAAAAGTTGCTTTTTTCTTTACTATTCATCTTCGGAAAAGTAGTTTTTATTCAGAATACGATGATTTAAGCATCGAATAATGGTCGATTTAGGCGAACATGAAGTCGAGATACTATATCTGAAAGTTAAAGGGTGAAAATGTTGAGAAGAATTGATAGAAAGCGGCTGTTTTGCACGATTTGAATGTGAGAAGAGTGGTTAAAGATGGGCGATATTCGAAAAGAGGGATAAAGAAATGTCAAATGTTTTGATTCATCATCGAGATAGCAAGGGAGAAGATGCAGAATGAATACAAAAACATCGTGTTTCTGGTGCAGCTGCCACAGTTTTGCGATAAGATTTGCAAGTCGGCGAAAGACGTTGAGAAAGAAAAAGGGAAGTGCAAATGTTTCCCAAGCAAAATCGTAGACATTTCGAATTCAACAGACAGATGAATAAGCTTGGGAATGCAGAAATAAAACTTTCCTTTTGGTTATGGCGTGTCTAAATGAATGATATGCAGACACGAAGACAGAATAATCTGCCGCTTATTTTCTTGGGTGCTAGTGAATGCATCATTTTAAACCATGCGAATTGACTTGAACTCATAGTCATTGAATTTTTAGATTTATCTCATTTTAGATGTCGACAGAACAAATAACAGCAGCATGATATGCCCTGTTCATGGGAAATAACAAAATTTTGAAGGCAGGTAGAGAAGGAGGTCATTTCTCATCTCATCCAGATGATCAGAAAGTTTTGGGTTGAAAACAAAATAACTTGCCATATGAATAGCAAAGGATTTGAATTGGGCCTCAATGAAAAAGAGCAACCTGATAAACACACAGACATAGCCATCAAATCTATGTCACTATTAATAACTGATTCAAACTTATCAGGTTGTTATGTTTTGGATTAAATCAGTCATGAAACATAACGACTGGAATAAATCACGTTCAACACAAAATATCACATTTCTATCGTTCATTGGTTTAACTTCCAGTTGGAAGAACACGAAAATACGTATCCCGACAAAGAATGGTTCACATCGATTTACATGTAAAGAGAAGGAGGAGAGGTAGATGTCTAGACTCTTGACAAACTCTGTCAGTTCTCCACTTCAACACATTCTCTCCATGAGGTGTGCTTTCAACATTATAGCTAGTCTAAAAATCTATCTTTACTTTGCATAGTACCTTACAGTGAAACTAATGAAAAGTTTAGTTACTAGCGGTAGAGTGATTTCAAGCTTGCACCAAGTTGAACATATGTTCTTTGTATCTAATTCAAAGAGAATATTCATCATTCTACTATTTATTGTGAATGGAAAAGTTCCAATTAGAAAGCTCTGAAAAGTACTCAGCTCTAATCGCGTGAAGAAAAGAGTGATAAACTAGGGAGACAGACTGTTAAAGAAGGAAAATGCAACATTTCTCACGTATATTTTCTGCTAAGATCAATTTCACTCATAACGAAAACAATTGATGTTGATGAAACGAATATACAGCATAAATCCTGCAAGTTGCTACAGGCGACAGTTAGAAAGGTTTGAGAGTTATTATTCCTAGCGAATGATATATACCGTTTTTCACTTTGAATTTTTCAAAAAGGTATAGATTTCATCGAAACTAGGTCTTTTCTCAGGATTCTTGTCCCAGCATTTGGTCATCAGTTCCTGAATAATAGTTTTCTTTTTTTCGATTTTACATAAGTACCATTAAGCTTACATAGATGTCGTCCGGTGTATTTTCTGGTCGTTCTAGACGACTTTCGCCAATACCTTCCGATAGGTATTCGTAAATTTTACGATTATCACGCATATTCTCTTCAAATAGTTTCTTATGATCGAATAGTTCACATTCTATAACTTTACCATATGGTAGTTTCCCATTTGAATAGATTTCATAGAGCAAGACAGAAAATCCCCAAACATCGTTTTTGATAGTGAAATTTGGTTTCCTATTTTCAGCTATATCTTCGAGGACTTCAATCGATTGCCATCTAAAATGTTCTATTCTTTTTTTAAATCCAAGAAATGATTATTTTCTGACCTCACAGGGAAACGTGGCTGTGTATTCATTGTGTATATATTGTTCGGATCCAATTGCCGTGCCAACCCAAAATCTCCTATCTGTGTATTATGACCTATATATGAATGTCTTCTGTTATCTTTCATACTTTAGCGGTTGTTTTAGCCGTATTTAACAAAATATTCCTGGCTGCGAGATCTCTGTGAACCATTTTTTGTTCTTCGATATAGCGCATCCCATTTGCTATCTATTTAGTCATATTCTATATTAACCTTTATTAGATTGACTGAACCTGTTGAGCCCATGATTTCATAAGACCTGTGCCAATAGAGGTGTCTGATTTGAGATGTTCCTCGAGACATCCCCCTCCCATATATTCGAATACCAGAAGAGTGTCCGTGTCTGGCAAGTTCAGCACTCCAAAACATTTGATAATGTTGGGATGTTTCATGCCTAGCAGTATCTTTGCCTCTCTATAAATCAGTTAATTGTTGCAATTGAAATGACGGATTAATTATTGGTTCAGGATGTGTTACTGCTCTATTGTATGAAAAATTAGTCGTAAATATCATAGTCAGTTTTTCTTCTTGATTTTTATTGTGGAATAAGGTGCAGGAAGAGTTGCATATATGTTGCATAGCGATTGTCAACAGCCTTAGGCTGGTTACCTGACGTCGAAGAATTGAGTCGGTTTTATCATTTTGACAGCAAACATTTCCTCATTTATTCGTGCCCTATAGACATTTGCAAAATAGCCTTCGCCTAACAAAGCTTCATAGTGAATTTCGCATGGTTTTGGCAGAGTTATTTTCTGAATTATTCGGATTTATTCAAGAAATCATATACGCTTTACATTATTCTTTCCTGGTGTTGGACCCGTCTGATTTGGATTTCGTTTCCCAGATATTTCATTTGTTAAATCTTCACTTCTCGACTCGGATGTTGTCTTTGAGGTGATATTTGGCGAATTAGATGAATCTAAAAATTTAATATCATAAACTAAATACCTTGAATATGAATTCCATCCGTTTTCAACATATCCACTTTTTCACCATTTATTGCATTAGTGGTTTTGCTTGTAGACGACAAATTTGATAGGCTCAATTCATGTTCTTCTTTCCGACTCATCCTTATACTAGTTGATTGTAAATCTCTTGATGGTATCTCGAAAGTAGTATTTTCGACTAGATTGAATCGAACACGCTTTTCAGAAATTGTGCGACGAGTTTTGCTACGATTGAAATTACTCGGCTTTGTTGGAATATCATTCGTGTCCTTTGAAAAGTTTCGAGGTTTCAGTTGACTCAAATTTTGTCCTCGTAGCTCGTTATTATCATTCAATGTCGATGTGGAGCAAGCTTGATGTATAATTTTCTTTGTTGAAGGAGTTTTCTGAGTGTGATCACTTCGAGTAAAGCTCTGTGATGACGTTTGGGGATCATTGGCGTCTTTTATAAGCGGCGATGGTATTGTAGTTTGTTCTTCTATGCTGGATGGTAGATCGTCATAGGCCAATTTGTCGATTATGTCTACTAGAAGTTCAACGTGATTTGGCTGTAGCTCCTTATTTTCTTTTTCTCGAAATAATTTGCGAATTGCTCTGAGTATGTGCGCCTTCTTCGGCTTATTTTCGATGTGAAAATAGTTATCGGGAGCCATGACGTGTTCGAGTTTTCTAGGAATAGTTGGTATTTCTTGAACTATATTTATTAGTGCACAGTCGTCACTAATATCAATTTGTAATTCTTCTTTCACTGTTCCCTATAATTTTTAATAATAAATATTTGAATAATGAATTAAATTATTTTATTCACTCACCTTTATTATTGAAATAGTTTCATTCATTTGAAAGATATTTGCTCCAATATTTTTTAGGACAAATAGATGTGAAAATGTCGAAAAATGTTGCATTAATGTTCTATAATAAGTTGCGATGGTTTTGAAAAGGTATGAAATGGCACTTGCTCTGTGTTTTCTGTTGTTTTAGTTCTTCCATTTGACACCTGATAGGGGCGAATATCATTGCATTTCGGTGACAAATATCGACTTTCTGGCCGAGAATAAAAGAAGGCTAGCTTATTAAATTCTTTATTCTTTTCCAAGTGCGGCAAAGCAGATTCTCCAAGTTTGTATTTTTTATCTAAAAAAATTAAAGCATTGATTTAGATGTCTGATTTACCTTCAGCTGGGTTATCAATTATTCTATGCGTATGCAACATGAATGGGGAGTCTGGACCTATAGATTCTCAAAATAACTATTTTCCTTACATTCATATCGTACTTTTCAGGATTTTTATGAGATCTTCAAGTGAGTTCGAAATGCAATTTCGAGATATCGAGTACCGATATTTACCACTTTGGTCTTTTCCCCTTTCAATTCCATAATGACAAAATTTATCTGTAAATTTGGAGTTATGAATGAAAGGGTGCGTGAAAGTTACGAGTTTCATTTTGGAAATCGTCGGTGGTGAGTGTGAGTTCTCTAATGTCCTGCGGTGGCGACCAAATAACAAAGGAATATCGAGGAAGATCCTGAGCAAGCAGAATTGCCTCCACTTCGTGAAAATAAACATTGAAAAGTCGAAAACTAAAGCAAAATATGCTAATTCAAAGGTAATCCATAAAACTCACTCGTTTTTGATATCTATCGACATTTCCCATGTGACTGCAAATTGACAAATCGACTTGAGTATTTCTGCACACAGCACTCTTATCTACGAATTGCAAATTTTAGCTGCCTATTACTTGGAATTTTCTTATCTATGGTTTTAATACGTATTAACTTGTTCATCAATTATTTGAGAGAGAAACAAATTGTATATAATGAAAAATCAAATAATGTCATCAAACACAATCAACAAATTGATATTTTGGTGATCAACTACAGGGTGTTTCAAGTTTATCTCCCTATTTTATTTTTCATCCAAATTGAATACGGTTTTTTTTGCATAGTACCCTCCCTACGTTCTAGTTTTGCTTGGTATAATTCTCGAGTCGAAACCAATTACCTATACCCATAAAACCACTTGTTTTTTTGAAAAGTTAATTTTTGATATCTAAGAAAATTTTCAAAAGTTCATATCTCCCTGTATTTCACACCCAAAATTTTGAGAAAGGGCCATTTGCTCAAAGACATTTCACAGCATTCGCAACTAGCGAATTATGAAACTTTCTGGAAAAGTTTATTTAAAATGTATTATTATTATTTCAAAAATCAACTAAATCAACGATATCACTCAACAATGAAGCGCGACAAATCGAATAAAATTAACCCCCGTAATCACATTGGAATTGATAGGACGAGAAAAAATAATAAGTAAAAACGATGAAAGAAGATACGATAATTGGAATTGAACAGTTTGAAAATGAAATAGCACATTCGAGTAATGCCTAAAATTACCATACTATTTCATCTTTTTTAATTCAAAACTCATAAAATTCAGGTACCAAGCAATCAATAAATTTCATAAACAATGACCTAATAAATTAAAATAAAGGAGAGAGAGAGCTGTCAAGACTATTCGAAACCCTGAATCGGACTTATCAAATTTGATCTGGAAAACTATAGGAAAATTTTTAAAAAAAAATTGAACTGAAATTGTAAAACAGATCAAAATTTGAGAAGTATTTATGAAATCTTCATATCGTTGCAATAAATTTATTTGGAAAAGTTCCAACCTATCTTTTTAAATGATGTGCTGCCTGTATTCGAACTGCTTATTCAGGCTCAGTTTTTCTTCTTCCTCCTGTCGACCGGATTGCCAGTGAATCTCTCGTACAACTGCTTTGCCATTTCGATCGATTTGTTCTGCAAAATAATGAAACATTTTACAGATCAATGAAATTGTATGATTGCTAAATCATCAATGGTTGAAAATCGTTTGCATTTAGATGATGACGTAAAGTGAAAGAGAATGATACAAAATCTTTTAATGGCACACTTGGATAACTAACTTTAATGCAAGGGTTAGTCTGCATGAATTTCGATAACGTTTCCTTTATAGATCAATTTTAGGAAATTTAGAAAACGTTTTGAAAACCAAGATGAATTTCTAATTTCCTAATCGGAAATAACTTGGAATGTAGTTTCAATTCAAGAAATTCATAAATCAAAATGTCATTTGAAGAAATATATTACTTTCAAAGAGTTGAGATATTATTCATTGTTGATAAAATGAAGAAGTTAATCTGCAGAATGTATAGAAGGATTTACCTGATTGAAGAAGAAGAGAGCGAGCAGTCCGAAGAAGGGCACGGAGAGGAGGCTGCCAAAGCTGATCTCGACTTCGTTGCTGCGTCGACTCGCCGACATCGGCACGCGCACCACTCGCACTGGGGCATCCGCGTTGAAGAACACTACAAATATGGAAAATTTGATAAATTATGCTCAACTTTTCTGTCGTTTGGAAAGAGTTTTCAAAATTGTCGAAAAGAAAAAATCTTGCAAGTAATCATCAAGATTAGTCAAACATTCTTTTCGACAAAATTTTCTAAGAAAAGAGATGAGAATCTGGAAGAATTCTCTCCTTACCCGTTTTAGGCGAGAAAGACATGGGCGGTTTGTCAGGCTCGACCCGAACGCTGTACTCAGCCCCGTCCCGCTTGAGCCCATTCATATAGAACACAGTGACAGGGGACTGCACAATCGAGGTCTGCACTGCCTCTCCGTTGCGCGACACTGTCACTCGGTACGAGGCTGGCACTGCCACTTTGTCGAATTCCATCTGCAACATTTCGAAGATTATTTTTCATCGTTTTATTAGACTTTCTTTCTTTTTTTTTACAACTTTTCACTCTACTCCTTTATAGAACTTTCTCTTCAAAATTTTTCAAGTATTCCAAAAGGGTTTTTCGTTATTCCTCTCAACATATTCAAATTGCATGAAAAATAACCTCGACAGCCAGCATGGTGATCTGTTCGAAAGGCATCATGACGAACTGCAGATTGCGGACGTCCTCTGCAGTCATCTCAATGTCGTACTGGTTCGGGTAGGAGGGCGGCATCGCGTTCGAATCGGCATAGCCTGAAGAAATCATTCGTCAAAAAATAATCTTCGATTTTTAGAATTTCAGAATTCTCATGAATGCATTTTCAGCAGAGATTGGACTGTTTTCAATCACGTGGTTGCCACAGACCATTGCAACTCTTTCTAACAACGCATATGAAACATTCAATATCAGACATCCATTCTATTTATGGAAAAAAGATCAATTTTTGGTCTAAAGAAAATACCTTTGGGATAGAGTCGATATGAGCAGCCAGGCTTGAGTCCCCTCAATCTGAAGGAGCCATCCGAGTCAGTGACGGACTCAGACTGGTGCTGCTCGCACTGCTCGGACAGGGCCTCGATGACCACATTCGCCACGGGGCTGTTCGACATCTGGCGCATGTTGCCGTAGGCACTGAAAGGCAGCAATTCGATCGGGAGAATTGGTTTTGAAATCCCGTGTTTCGACAGTCATTCAACTGACCTGTAAGCGACCCGTTTTCCCTTCAGCTCGACATTTTCGTGTTCTCCTTCGCGAATGGTGATCTTCGTGGTGGATGGCTCGAATTTGTACTCCTGCAGAATCGGTCGGAGGAAATAGTCGCCAGGTGCCTGAAAGGGTCAGATTGCATTTGAAACAATTCATTGATTTTTAAAAATCAACTCATTCTCACTATTTTCTAACTCGGTGTTGACTTGTTTCTAATCGTAAGTTCTTTGAACACCAAACGTGTAAAGTAAGAATGTCTGGCTTTGCATGAAATAACGAATCTCAGCCTACCAGTCCAGGGAACTTGATCTGTCCAGTTTTGTCGATCATTTTATTGCTTCTGTGATCGATGCCTCCAACCACGGACAGCAGCACTCCGTCCAATCGACCCCCTGTTTCCGAGTCACTCAACACCACACTCAGCTGCAAAATCGCTATTCACTTTTATAAATAGTGGAAATAAGGATGTTCGAATTGTTGGAATTATAAATGTAGTAATGCTTAAGAAGAAAATGGGTGAACTTTCACAAGTGGGCTAGTCTTGTAACTAACGATTCAGTAGTTTTAAATTCTGATTGTAAAATTTAAGGAATTGTTTCATAAAATGGAGTACCTGACTGAGTTTGACGCTGGTGAAATGTCCCGACTGAGAGGGGCCCTTGGGTGTGAATTTGTATCCATCCAATTCAGCCACAATGTCGTAGTCATCGACAGTTTTAACAGGACCAAGTCTGAAAAATATCACTTTTTATAAAGTGAGAAATGAAAATCGATGAAATTTGAGAGATGTACTCTTTTCCAATTTTGTCTGCGATAAATGAACCGCCTTGACATGATTTTTTTCTTCCGAGGAACGAAACAAAGCTCAACATAATTGTGTCAGTGATGGAGTTCAATCAGAAGAGAGAAGAATAAACTAACAACCGCGTGAATCACTGCACAATTTTGTCAGTTGTTTGAGAAGAAACTTGTGAAATAAAAGAAAAAGAATAAAATAATGACTAAGAAAATTTCGGCACAAATATCTCATTGTAGAAATGTGCGTACCTGAATCGTCCACTCCTGTCTGAAACGGCATTCTGCACGACACCCGCATGGTGTCTGTTGGTGGATGTGATCTGCACGCCTTCCACTGCAGGCTCGATTCGACCGTCGATAAAAATGCCCTTGACAGCAGAGAACGAGGCAATCTGGTCGTTGCACGATCCGCTGCAAATTATTATTATTATTATATATATATATTTTTTTTTGGAAAGAACCAAATTTCTGGATCCAAACTCTGCCATTCATTATCATTGAGAAGAAAATAGTAAAATGAGAGACTTCTTGAATAAGATAAGAGACGCATACTTGAAAAGGATACATGTTGAAAAAGATACGAGCCTTGAGAATTCTATTATGAGTAAAGGTAGGGCCTGGTAGGTAAATTTTGTTTTTCAGGATGTGCTCGTTATTACGAAGCGATAATTACCCTATCATGCCTTATTCCTCTCCCTATTCATCCGTCCTCATTTATCAGGTCTGTGACTTATTCAAGAAGCCAAGCGAGGCATTCTCATTTCAGTTGCTCATTTTCTTATGCATTGCGTCTTCGAAAAAGTAAAGTTTCCCGAATAGTGCATGTTCAAATGAATTCTCGTCTACTTCCTTTTCCGTAATTTTCTATATCTTTGCACACTGATCTGCTTCTATTTGTACTTTTCACATGAAGCTTTGGTAAAGGTAAAAATGAGCAAGGGGGATGACTTAGAATTTTAAAATCTTATAATAAGCCAAAATAATCTTAAAGAAAGGGAATTATTCTTGGACTTTCACAACGTCCTGTTTTAACGACATAGAAAGCAGGAGCATACCGGAATTGGAAGGTGGCAGTGGGCGGTTCGAAGAGGAACGTGGTAGACTGGGGAATGAGGAGAATGTCTCCCTGGCTGCTGATTGGGTGGTTAAATGCGAATATGCCTCTGCTGACAGGCACTGCCTTCTCCCCTTCAGCTGATTTGACCTTGACAGTGATCGACTCATCACCGCCCGCAATTCGACCTGTCAGTGCAGCCTCCACGCCAACAATCACCACGGGTAGAGTGTTCGGCACTGAAAATTGGCTGTTGATAATTCGTAGGAACGTTTGAAATGAACTGTCTGATCAAATTAAAAAGCATCGCCATTTCCCCATAGAGAAATAAAGATAAATGGACTCAGTGTTCGAACTGTCGGTCCGTATGGGGTAAGTATGTGAAAAATGTGATTACGGACAGATGCGAGTGAATACTGATTCACTGATCCATGCGGATCGGCATAAATTACGCTGAGAAGGGGAAAATGTACGAGATTCTCATTTTTTCATGGACGAATTTTTCGTCAATAAAATTTTGAAGAAGACTCACCGATATGTTCAACTTGCTCCCTGTCGAACTTGATGCAGGACGAGAATTGCAGTTTGTAGCGGCCCTAAAAACGATCATTTCATGAATCCATCGCAGAAAATAAAGGAGCAATTCCTTTTTTAATTAAGTGATTTTTGAGTATTTTACCTGTGCACTGACGCAGATGTTGTTGAGTCCGGCTTTCAGCTTCTCTTCGCCTTTCAATTGCTTGTTTTCTAGATGCGACCATTTCTGAAACAAAATCATGAAATAAGGGATCGCTCGAAATCTAGAAGACAACAAGCCTATAGGTTATCTGAGACTTTCTTTTTCAGTGATTCTCCATCTCGTCTTCTCATCCTAATAATTTCTATGAAAATGTTTAAATAGTCTCACCAAATTGGCCTCATGAGTGATGTCGATTGTGGTGTAGAAGGCGTGCTGAATGAACTGCAGAGGGGACGGCTTTGCGCGCTGCACGGACAGCTGCAATTCGGGCTTTTCCCAACAAGCGTAGCCACCGTCTTCGATTTTCACTGAAATTTAGAGTATTGAAATTTTGAAAAGAATGTTTTTCAAATTTCAACAGATATCCGAAATGAAATCGAATGAGAGGTTTGATACGAGCTTTAATCAGCAAAGCAGCACTCTACAGCTTCCCCACTTATTTAGCATTCTAACCTTTGTATTCAGCAGGTCCGATGTCGTGGAAGAGGAAGTGGTCCGTTCCCTTCACCTTTTGGACGACTCGATCATTCAACAGCAGGATTACGGTCATCTGCAAACATATTTTTCTTTAGAAATTTTCCCCAGATTAGTAAGATTAGGGAACAGCTATATTTTAGTTACTAATTCAACAGCCTGAACTCGTTCTTAATTTAAAACATATATTCTCAGAAAACGATCAGAATGTAGCCTTATTTTACACTATAAATTATCATTTGCTCGTGAAAACGACATCAAATGACAGAGTATGTCGTTGCCATGTGAAAAATTTAGTATTTCTACCTGAGGACAAGACCCGATGCAGACGGCGCGGACTTCTGCGTCCGTCTTGAAGTGGGTGAATCGGAGGTCGAGCAGAGGGGAGTCGCTCACATCCAGGGGCAGCCCACGGGGCATCAGCGAGGAATCATCGGGCTGGAATAGCACGTTGTTAGGAAATTTAAAGACAACTCCGAAAAAGAATATTGTAAAGCACAAGATATTTTAATGAAATCAAATGATTTCATAGAGTATAGAACGATGTCCTATGATTCGATAGTACATTCAAGATTTTACGAGTTTAAATAGCATTCCTTTTCATTGAAAAGTTATTTCAATAAGTCGCGATTTCCTTGCAAGTTTTGGCAAATTAAAATTCTATAAAGACGGCAAAACTCACGTTGAGTTCATATTTGCCCGGCTTGACTGGCTGACAGAATTCACCCTTGCTGTTTGACTGAATGACCACATCAGAATTGCCTGGAGAGAGAGCCTTGGCCGTCAGCTTCGAAGCAGAGCCGCGCTCGTCCAATTCAACTGAAAACAGATTACATTGAAATTTTATAGCGCTGAGAATTAGATAGAAATTCGCGTTTATTGTGCTGCAAACCTTGTTCTTCTAAATTACTTTCAAAGGGAAATAAATCACAAATTGGAATTTTAAATCTATGTTTGTACTTCTTCTCTAAAGTAGGCATTGATGCATTCATCTTGAGAAGTTTACATTTCTAATTCGTGAAAACATTTTAAGTCTTTAAAAATGCATATCTTTTCGAAAAATATTTCAAAAATGGCATACCTGATCCACAAACATCGTAGGCCTCAACCTGTATTTCAGGAATGACGATGTTAGGCAGCTGCAAACTCGTCTTCACAACCGAGAAGTGATGATGTGGCAGGCGGGCAGTCAGCTTGATCGAGGCACTTTCCTGAAAATAGAAGCCTTGACTATCTAGACTTGTGCTGTATCCATTTTAGGCTTCTGCGCTTTTTAAAAGAAAGATTTCATGTTTTCTCCGAATAATACTGACATAGCTAAAGTAATTCAAAGTTAGTGTAAAACTTCATGAAATTGGATGATGAGTACTTTCAGAACATATTTTCACAACCAAATTCCTTACTTGAAGGTTTTCCAGCTGGAATTCTCCTCTATCGTTGGTCCTAGCGACAGTCTGTCCATCCAACAGAATTTCTGCATCTCTGATCGGTGCCTTTCTCGCCCTCAGTTGCCCTCTGCTAACGAACCCGGACACGGAAAATGATGCCTGAATATCAAAATTATCAGGTTGGAAGGGAAATGAAGAAAAAATTAATTGAAGGACTCTAACAGAAATTCATTCAGGTCACTCTTGTGCAGTATGTTAACGACGTTTTAAAATATCAAAATCAGGAATTCATCATCTCTTCGTTATGCTATTTTCCTGTATTTCAACCTGATTCGTGAATGTTTAGATTTATAAGAAATGCACCTGGGCCTTGCTAGATGAGACTTCGATGTTGTGCATCTTCGGCTCGAAGTTGAACTGAAACAAGAAGCATAATTTTCGTCCTGTCAGGTTTTCGCTCAAAATTCGCAGATGATCAGATAAACAGACAACAATGCGACAAAATTTGTAGAGGAGGATTAGACGCAGGGAAGAGCATTGATGTCCCCTGCTTTTGTCTGTGTTATGCATCCTATTTTCATCAAACTCGAAAATTGTCGAAGCAAGCAAATCTAACCTGCACATTTCCACTGGTGTACTTGGCTTCGAGTTGGTATTTTCCCGGAGCCAGGCAGGGGACGACGATCTGTCCGTCTGCAGCGGTTGGGCCGAGCGAACAGACGAATTTGGCAGACGGGGCGAGTGGCACAGCCTCCTTCAGAGGCGAGCAGGCGGAGAGCTGCAAATTCGTAATCGCCATTTTTAACTCGTGTGATTCGATTTTATCAGAATCTTCAAATAAGTGAGCAGAAGTTGTCTCGAGCATTTCAGATTGTGTTCGCGGTAAATGTGCATAAAACTTTTTTTCTCTTTGAAATTTTTCGATTGACACTGCAGAAGGAGTTAATTTGCAATGTGACCGACCTGTGGATTGGTTGCAGCATAGAGGAGGACCTGTGCGGCAGGAAGAGGGGCGTTTTTGTTGGCGACCTTGACAGTCAGCTGGTAGCCCGAGATCTTCAGGTTCGGCTGCACTTTGATCGGCTCGTTCTTCACCTCGACGAGCGTGTTCCCTCGACCGACGCAGATCGACGAGTCGGTAGAGGCGGAGACTTCGTACTTTCCTGAAAATATACCAACTTTGTTGCCATAATTTTATGCCTAGGTTCTAGTTGAATGAACACTTCAAGCAGAATAGACGAATTCGCTTCAGAAAACACCTGTCACATAGCGATTGAGACTTGAGATCTCTTCTGCTCAAACTCATGATCAGACCGTGTTGCAGTCTGTTTTCAAGATGGTTTGTCGAGGAAATTTGAAGAATTTCTATAGAATTCTTTTGAAATTGAATATATACCTGGAAGCGCCTTGAATTGGTACTTGCCGCCAGCTGCAGTGACCGCACTGCCAACCACCTGCCCGTCCTTCTTCAGTGTCAGAGCCAATCCCTCGGGTCCCGTTCCTGAGCCGCTTTCCACCACCCCGCTGATCGAGAAACCTGCAATTTTAACATTTATTTTATTGAATTGAAAAAAATTCATTTGCTCTAGTCAATTGTTTTTAAAATTCTAAATTCGATGTTCAACAAGAAGATGGATATTATTGGTGAAATTCTTCGCAATGTTATTCGTGTAACAAAGAAGTGTTTAGAAATTCAGAAAGATTACCGGTGAGCGAAAAGTCGATGTCCTCATTCTTCGAGCACTTGTCTGTCGTTCCATCGAGGGTGAAGTCGTACGATTCCGGCTCTGGAAAAGCAAAGCCATTGCTTTGAATGAAAGTTTGAAGAAATTGTTTCAACTAAAAAAGATATGTGGAGTTTAGTAGCATGAGTAGTATCTTCCAACTTAATTGTTTTTCGATAAAATGGAAAGGGAATGCATTAAAAAATCTTCGAGAAGAAAATTCTGCATGAAAGAATTTTTTATTTCACTTTCTAGAAGTTACTCTATTTCAAAGTTCCAATCAAGATTTCCTTACCGAAATACCATCCGTCATTCGCAGCGACGCGCAGCGAGTATCTGCCCTTGTTGTAGACGGGGATCATGTAGTAGCCATTCTGGACGTTCACATCTTCCTCGTGCTTCAGGTGACCTTCGGGAGTCAGCAACTTTACCTGAAGTCATCAATAGCGATTGTAAGGAAGGTGGATCAAGGACCAGATTCCCCCATTCAAAAGACGAATTACGATGCAAATGAAATGCAGAACTGCTGCTGAACAAGAAATACGGAGGGAGAGAAGCTTAGTGCCTTCTTGCTTGAAGTAACACCGAATCGACGTGGGGGTAAAAGTTGATGATTCGAAGAAAAACGTTTCATAAGCATGAAGTAAATGAGATGCAATTTGGCAGAATTCAAGAAATTACAAAATTGTGCAACTGCTCTTGGAAAATGTCTGGACTGCTCAAAGATATCCAAACTTGGGAGGCATTTAAATCAGACTCAAGAAATGTACGAAGGGTGGTCGTAGGAAGGAAATTTGCGTTATAACTTTTTCATTAATAGAGACAATTTGTTGAAAATTCAAGGTTAGAGATGCCAAGTTGTGCGGAAAAATATCATAGGGGTAGGTCGCACGAGAATTCTGACTCAAGTTCTCCCTAGGTCTGAAGACATCACCTTCTAAAATTGAACCGTACGTACTTTGATTTTCAAGAAGTCGATTGGTGTTGGGCTTCGAATGAATCCTCCGCAGCTATAGATTTGGGCGATGACTGCATGGGGCAGGACGAGGATTGTCAGCACCAGGGCTGACAGGCAGCAGAGCAGACGCATTGCGGCAATGGAAGGAAGGAAGACAGGCAGGCAAGCACTCTGTCAATCTGTAGCTCGACTGTCTACTTCACTCAATGCACATCCAAGTCTGAAATCAGCAAATTTAGAATACCCAAAATTTCACGAAAAAACGATAAGATTCAAAGCAACGAGGGAGTACGAATTTTGATGAGAGGACAGTTATTCAGCAAGAAGGAGAAACGAATGTTGGGAAAAGAGCAGAGAATATGTAGAAAGACGCGTGGAAAATAATAGAGGAAAGAATAGGTAAAGAGAGCAAGCTCCGCTCCCCTGCAAATGCGCGGCATATAACGAGAATTGGTAAGGGAACCCCAAAATGGGAAATAAGTATCCTTCAACCGCCGTATGTCATCAAAAGTTCAAACTAAATCGATGATGAACCTTCTGAAACGGCTGTGTGCCAAAAATCAGAGCATAATTTTTCCCCACAAAAATCTGCGAGCAATTTGAAGTTTGCGAAAAACGTGCTCATTTAGGGGTCCAGAAAATGCCGACTCTTTCGTTCAAAATCAACCTTTATTTTACTTTTTTTCTTATTACAAGTCTCAGTTACTTCAGAATGCATCTTCCTGTGCAAAAAAATAATCTCGGAATAAGATTCTCGTGCACCTGCTTGCGCTCCTTAATCAGGGCTGGTCAAAGATTCAAATTTTAAAACCTCCAAGTCAAAGATAAGCTAGTGAAATAAATTCAAGCAAGCCGAGGGGAAATTTAGCCAATTCCTAATCATGCTCAAACAAGTTCAGCATCTTCGTTACAGGTTTATTCGATACCAGAATAAAACGGAACAATCAGAGTGACTGAGTAAAGGGGAAAAACAAAGCTAAAATTGCCTCCACACAAAATGATATTAGGTCTGCAGAAAAAGCTAATATTTTTATAGTTTTCTCTGCAAAACCAATGTCAAATTCGTGAAGAGCAAGTTGGGAAAGTTACAAATGAACAAACATACGAAACAACAAAACTCCATCAGAATGGGTTGGAGTTGGAAAAGAACGAAGAGTTTCCAGCTGGATCATTCAATGGAGTCGTTCTACATTGATTACTAGAAACTCTCTGGAGTGAGACCTTCAAATTTGGATTGATTTCCATTACCTTTTTCAAAAATTCAAGAATAAATATTCAGTTTGTGTCAATTAGAAATTAAAAATGATATATCAAATGTGAGAGATAAAACAGAAATTACTCATGAAATAGACGCATTTCAAGTGGAGAGGAGAAATGATCCAAGTCTTGAAAAAACAAACTAACAGGACAAAATTAAAGAACAATTCATTTTTAGTTGATATATTTAGAAATTTATGAAAAGTGGGTGTGAATGCTTTTCACAAAATTACTCACTGATAATGTACAATCGAGG
This sequence comes from Diploscapter coronatus, assembly GCA_964036155.1. Taxonomy (NCBI): domain Eukaryota; kingdom Metazoa; phylum Nematoda; class Chromadorea; order Rhabditida; family Rhabditidae; genus Diploscapter; species Diploscapter coronatus. Next base: position 81,825,798 of record OZ038422.1, on the reverse strand, counting down.
AATTGCTATGATAAGCATACGCACTTATGAAATAGAATGGGTGAAGTACGGTTTACAGTAGTTGGGAGGAAAGAAAGGAGAGGGGGAAGGGAGTGAGGGGAGAGCTCCTTTTTGGAGATGGACGAATGGCTCAGTTGGTTCTGCCCTCGATGTAGGTCGACACGTCGATCTTCTCGGGGAGTTCCGTGATCGAGACGTCGAAACGATCCTGCAAATTGTTGTTTAAAATCATCGATTTAAAGGAATTCAAAATACATATGTGGGAGAAAATAAATGTTTTCTTCAGTTTTGGTTTCTTTGGAATTGAAATTTCAGTTGAACGCTGTTATGAAAAAGCAAGCTTAGACTGTGAATTGGTGAAAAATTCCTCTAGTTTCTGAAATAATGCTCAATTGTTATGCCCATTTTTACCTGAACCGCGTTGAGGACGCCGGCGTCGGTTCCATCAGACACGAATGTGATGGCCAGTCCCTTGGTGCCGAAACGACCTGCACGAGCGACCTGCAAATAGTCGGTGTGATTTGGATGAATCCGATTTTTTCCTATGCATCTTATCATCCGTTGTTTTTTTCATTTTCACATTGTAAGATTGTAGAAAGAAGAAACGACATTCTTCAACGAGAAAGACAGCCACGATTTATGAATTCTTGGAAATTCGATTACTCCAGATTGCGAATAACAATTTTGGATTTCTTATGACAAAAAGAATTCATATTTACACGTTCAGCTATTCGTTACTTTACTTTCAGGTTCAAGTTGAAGAGGAAAAATGGATGAAGTTGATTTGGGGGAGCTCGTTATTCATAAAAGATAGGTCGTCTTTGATGTGTCGATGCCATTTCTAAATTGGCTTACCCTGTGAAGATAGGAGTCGGAGTCCTCAGGCATGTCGTAGTTGAACACGATGTTCACGCGCTCGATGTCCATTCCACGGCCGAACAGATCTGTTGCGACCAGGATGCGCTTCTGCAAATTGCATTAATTATTTCTTTGATAAATGGTGAAGATGAAGACCGAGAAGCTGTGATAATCATGCAGATTTCAATGCTTGTTCTTCAAAAATTTCATTTGCACTAATTGGATGATTTGTGAAATAACTTGCCTGGAAATCCTTGAATGCCTGGTATCTGGAGAGTCGCTCCTCCTGCTGCATGCCTCTGTGGATGGCGATCGAGGGGAAGTTCTGTTCAGAGAGCAGCTGGTGCAGAGCCTCGCAGCGACGCACTGACTTCACGAAGATGACCACCTGCAAGATCACACTATCATAAAGTGTTCATCATATTATTCGTTTGGCGTTTGCTTTGCGACACTTGTAATTTGATCAACTTAGAATACATTGTCGGTCAAAAGTTTGGAACAATTTGGATGAAAATTGACAGGAATTCAATCCATTAGATAATATTTACAAATTTTCATTCAAATTGACCCATGATAATCAGTTCTATAGGACAGCACTCAATCGCCCTTGTTCCAAACTTTTAGCCGCATCTGCATGCGCTATAAAACGCTTATATTGATTCCAACCTGATTGAACTCGAGTGCATCGAGCAATTCGAGAAGTTTCCTGTTCTTCTCGGACTCCTTCAGTTTAACGTAGTGCTGCTGCAAGCCGTGCAGAGTGAGCTTCGCCTCGTCGTCCACGTACACTTCCATCGGCTGAAAATAAACAGCATAATTTGCATATTCTACTTCATTCAATAGAAGACCATACAAACTCGAATAGAAGTCCTTCTTCAACAAAATCACACACTTCTTCTATTCAAGCTCGTACAGTTTGAGAGTTAGAAAATTGGAGTTAGAAGATTTTAGAACCAAATCAATCGATTTTTCTCAAGATTGAACTATAAGAAAGAAGATTTCCTCAAAATGAATAGTTTGATTTTCGATATTCAGAAGGAAAAAATATTGTGCAAACCTAGTTGAGCAGAAGCGCATAATTTAAAAACTCAGAATTTGATATAGAAGAAAAACTCAGGATCAGTGTATAAGTTCACATTATTGAATCCCCGATTTGCCTGTTTTGGAAAGGGGTTTAGTTAGTTTTTCTTCCGGAGAAAACACGGAACGCAATGACCCGATGACTCAAAATATGCCCTCTGCCGGCTCTGCGCTCTCTGCGACAGGACTCGAGACTCGCTCAACGCGAGCGTTTCATCGAAATTGCGAAATTGACTGGGCAATTCCTGAAATACAAATACGATTATTTTGAGGAAATTCCGAGGTAATTCGGGAAAAGCATTCAAAATTCCAACATTCCAAATTGAAATAGTAAGATTATTTGAAGAGAATGGGCGAATCTCTCCATTGCTCAAACTATTTTCCATCGGATGTCAAAGTTTGGAATGAAATTTCCAAATTACGAGCGTCAAGAATCGCAATGTCGAAGGTGGACTGTAATTCATATTTTGGTCATTCCCAAGTTCTTGTGAAGATTGAAATAACTTCATGTAGGGGAGGTGCTTTATACTTTGTTCGCGAACTCCCTTTTAGTCATATTTCGCGTGCCACGCTCTTACGTGTTCGTGAGCATTCGCGAGCCAAGTATAGATGCGCCCGTAGATTTTCAAACAAGAATGTTCTTTGCCATGTAAACAAATCGAGCTCAATTTTTCCCCTCTTATTACAGTCCACTTTCGTTTATTTTTCCGACTTACCGGGTCAGCGTTTCTCCTTGCCATCAACCGTGTGACTGCCAGTAGTTTCCTCACAGGTTGTTCCCACCCGGTTCGAGTGCTTATTTCGGCCTTATCTTGCTTGCATAGGCCTACTTCAGCTCTCAGTCGAGTGGTACTGTGCCCTGCTCGGTTCGGCAACGGTGAATGTATGCATGTTCAATGTTCAGATTCAGATCAGGAATGCGGGAATGAAATGGGAAGAGGGAAGTCAGTCTCTCAGCAGACAGGTAGTGGTAGTGTCGGTGTCGAGTTGGTGGGTTGTTGGCTTACATCTTGCATGAACTTCTTGCAGACGACTCGGAGATCCTTGGGCAGCGTGGCGGAGAACATCATGACCTGCTTTTCCTGGGGCGTCATCTTCACGATCTCCTGCACGTCGTGGCGCATATCTGCAAACAATATGCATTGCCAACTTTCTATCTTTCGAGATTTTTTTTTTCAAAACTCAAATATTCTAGATTGCCGAGTAATTGCAATACTATTCATTAAAATTGACTTGCTAGAACTGCTTATGGGAATTATCTTGATCTTACTGCACACTACTTTTTTACTCGTTTCGAGAGAGGTGACAGAAAGAGAACTGAAATTCTCACCAGCATCCCCGATCATCTTGTCGCACTCGTCGAGCACGAAGAACTTGGTCTTGTCGAGTTTGAGTTTGCCAGATTTGGTCAGGGCGAGGATGCGGCCTGGAGTGCCCACCACGATGTGCGGACAGTTGGTGCGCAGCGTATCCTCGTCCTTCTTGATCGGCATTCCTCCGAAGAACACCGACACCTGCAACGAAAATATATTTTACGCAAATTCATTTATTTTTATTTAAATTTTTGAAACGCCTTTATATTCCTGCAGTTTCTTTCTAACAAAATCTAATCGCCGAAAATAATCTTTTTCTTAAAATTTCATCAAAACGCTTCAAGGTCGTGACCTACTTTAAATGAACAGTGAATTTTTGTTCAAACAGAAATGATGAAGAAAGATGTTTTAGAAGAATAAATTTGTTTTACTTGTCCGAACTACTATCACCATAACAAAACATAGAGCTTTGAAACGGTTATGGACGTTCGATTCTATTTTCCTCCAGATGAAAAGTGATCTTTTGCGAGAAAATCGAAATCAAGCAAAAGTGCGATGGAGGTGGGTTTAATCGTTATCATTCTACATGACTTTTGTTATATCATCATGAAGAATGACGAGCTGTAGTTTGATCAAGATTTGGTTTTCAAGGAACGACAAATCGATGATCATTCAAATCAGACCTATATCGACTTTGATAAAGCAAGAATTCAAAGGGAGACTTCAAACATTCGTTTTGAAGAGAATTAATTTAAAGTCTGGGTGTCTGATTAAAACCGAAGCTATAACTCGTCATGCCATTCTTACTTTCTCTAGTTTGAAGATGTAACAACCCTTTGAGTGCTATTTTACCTTGACTTGTGGGAGGTACTTGCTGAATCTCTCGTACTCCTTCGAGATCTGGAATGCCAGCTCGCGTGTGTGGCACATGCACAGCACCGAGACCTGAAATATTTTCAATTATTTATCTTACATTTGATCAAATCTTGAATTTAAAATACTTCTCGTAATCTCCTGTTCGATCTAAATCAATCCGCTTCATTCAAACTCAACCATTAATTCTCGAAAGACGAAAGATGTCACTGAGCATATTATTTTTTTTTTTTTTTTTTACAATTTCTATGCTTGATCATGTTCGCTGTTCATCAAGAACAGTATTTTGTTTTTTTCAATTTTATATTCCTTATTCTCACCGTTCCATCGACAGGTTCGAGTTGCTGGAGAGTGGCGATGACGAACACGGCAGTTTTACCCATTCCAGACTTGGCCTGGCACACGATGTCCATGCCAAGCACTGCCTGCGGAATGCACTCGTGTTGCACTGAAAATCATTATTTTCATAACATTTACATTTTCTTTCTTCAAAGTTCTAATTAGTCGATTGGAAGTAAAGATACAATGATGCCTTCATCGATTGATTGAGTGATACTGATAAGCGCTCTATCGAATTACTCATGTTTGCAAATATCAGTTCTTGAAATGATCGAGTACGATAAGATAAAACCAGTTATGCAAGAATAAGGATGCACGAAGTGAGAAAAGTGATGTATAACTTCTTAGAACATTTCTTCTAAACAGGAGATTTTAGATATTGCACGTCGAAGCAGGCAAGGTTTGCTTCATTTGCATTCCCTCTCCGCTCACCTTCAGAAGGATGCTCGAATCCGCAGTCGCCGATGGCTCGGAGAATTTCTGGCTTCAGGAGGAAGTCGCGGAAACCGGAGCTGTGGATCGAGGCGTACGTTCCCTGGAAAGTTGATTATTTGGAGTTTGGAGAAAATCAATCTTCTTTCAACGGACAAACACCATTGGAGGAGTGGTAGTGAACAAGAATTCCCGTTCGCATTCCACGAGGTTTTTAGGCTTTATGTTCAGGGATGTTGGCAGTGCAGTGCGAATTTCTCAGCACTGGTAACATTCTTGATGCTAAGCTGGACATTTTCATCCGAAATTGTAAATAGGATTATTGCACCCTTGGCCAACAAGCCCACCAATCCTGTGTCTGTCAGTCAGTTGGACTGATGTCTTGCATATGCTAACCTTAGCCTTTTTGGTCGCATCTCCAGCCCCATTCTCCTGCTTCTCGACCACCTGTTGCTCGTCCTGCTCCTCTTCATAGTCAAGAAGCTGTTCGTCATCCATCACGGCCAGTTTTTCACTGAAAAAACAATTAATTGAAATTTTTTTTTAAATCGAGGAAAAAGACAGCAAGAACACCGGGAAAATTCAGAAGAATTTGTGATGGAGAAGAGAATTTTGAATGAGAAGAGTGGACTGTGCAGCGAGTAGTCTGCCGAGTGGTTGATGAAATAAAACGATTGTAAAAAATGGCAACTTGAAAAGCAAATTGCTGAAATAGAGATTTCGAAAACGAAAATAGAGAAAAAGCCAATTTCGAAAAATTTCGAAGTCTGCCAAGAAGAACATGCGGTTTGCAGAGTGATAACTTTGATTTCTAAATAAGCGAGATTACCAGTTCGATATGATTTTCCTAGAACTGCAGAAAACACTCGACAGAAGTTAGCAAAGATTCGTCAGAAATTGGCTGATGACGCAACAAAAATTTCGACTTTTTCACCGAACATTTTTTACAATTCCTATCATTCTACTATGGCTTGGGATATCAGCGAATTAGTCTGGACTGTTTTCGAAACTAGAATTTCAAATTTCTCAAAAAATAATGGCGAAAAGTCAACAAGGGTCGATAATAAGGTGACGAGCAAAATTGGTTCGAATTTCCCCTGACAAGTGGTCTGTTTAGAGTGTCAGTGTGCTTCTCTGACAGACGATTTTATTTGGCACTTGTTCAAAATCATCTGCGGAAAAAAATCCACCAAAATTTGGGAAAAAGTGAAAGAAAAACGTGGGGAATTACAAACGGTCGATTCTGCTCGAATAAAATTGAAAATGGGCAAGTGATGCGAGGAGAGAAAGGAGGAGGGAGGAGAGAAAAAGAAGGGGAGGAGAGCACAGAGCAGACAGACAGAGTGCTGCAGTCAGCATTCGAACGGGAGAGCAGCGATCGATTGCCGCGTCGCGCGTTGCTTCGCACTCCCGCCCATTTGCATTCCACACCAACAGCCGCTAAACACCGGCCAAAACCACTTGTCCAAATCAGTTCCCACTTCGAATTTTTGAAAATCCCGCTGAATCTTTCGCATTTTCTACACTTCCTCGACTTTTTACCATTTTCTACCACTTGTTTTTCTTTTTCGAGTTCTAGAGCGTGAGCATGGGCTTCCGCTGAACTTCCTGTGTCAATTCTTTTCGAGCTTCATCAAGAAAACCAAATACTCGCGCGAACATTTGTCAAATTGATTTTTATTTCGAAAAGTTGTGATTTTTTCAGAGATCAAAGTGACGACATGGGCGACGAGTCGGTGAATTCGAGTCCGACTCTGCGAGCCTCGACCAGGAATGTGCATAGGATCAACTACGCTGAACTAAACAGTTCCGGAGTCGAGTTAGTTTTCCATTTATTCTGGAGGGGAAAGTCGGCGACTTCCTGAAGTATAGCAGAGATGAGATAGGTTGAAGTTTTGACAAAACGAAATTGAATTGAACTTCAAAAACTTCTGAAAACAATGCATGCAGTCCTAATTTTTTAATCTGTTAGAAATTCGCCGTCTTTAAAACTCTGGAGGTAGTATTTCTCGCTGTACGCATGAAGCAAAGTGAACGTATTTTGGTACAAAGTTTTGAATGACTTCACAGAATTCGTTTTCAAGGGCAGCTCTTTCTGTTAAGTGTAGGAGTGATGTTTGAATATTCAGCGATCCTCAGGCAGCCAGAAGCAGTTCTGCAGACGACGGCAATTTCCGCACGCCGTACGCGACGACTCGCGGCAGAAAGCGCAAGCCGATCGACGAATTGGCTAGTGGAGTCAGTGGCGTCGCCATCACTACTGGACAGGTGGCATTTGCTATCTTTGAATTCTCTGCGGACTAGTTTTTGGGAGTACCACTCAGCAAGCTCAATTCTAAAAAAATACAACAAAAAGCAAGGGCAAAGAAACGCGACGAGTACGGAAAGTAACTGACAATCTAGCAGTGAATTCTGCAAAGAAATAGCAAGCAGATATGCATAAAAGGAAGACAGACGAAAGGATTTATAGGAATAAAACAGCAGCATAAATAATAAACTCAGACAGAAACGTGTAGACAAAGTGTAATCAGATAAACATTAGAAGACATGGCATGCACGAGATAAACAAGCAGCAGCACAACAATTCTAACGGGCAGATATCAATAGAAAATCGCTCATCTCGAAGTTCCATTCTAATTTTGACGTTTCAGTCGAAGCGCGGTCGTCCTCGCGGAGCAATCAGCGGTCCCGGACGCGGTCGAGGTCGTGGCAGAATCGCTGCTGCGGGCGAAAAGGGACACGATTCTGATGAAGGGACTCTTTTCGGGGCTGTTAAGGCCAACAAGAACATTGACGTAAGTTCTCTTGAACTTTAGAAATTGTCGCATTTCATATTGCGCTCTCACATTTCTTCCTAGTTTGCAATGAGGATGTCAGTGAGCATCTTCTTTTGGACTGAAAATCTTTACCCTATCGGCTATAAAACTTGCAACCCTGATCTTCCTCTTGCAAATAAGAAGCATCAAATTTTTGAATGGAAACGTAACGAAATCATGCTGACATTGTTTATCGGTGAATATCGAGAAATGAATGATCACGTTTCCAGGAAATGCTGGACGAATGGATCGAAGAGTACTCGAATAACTACAGCACAGCTCTTGCAAAGCTGCTTCAGTTCTTCTTCTCGTCCACTGGATGCAAGGGCAAAGTTCCCACTCACATCATCAACAATATCGACTACCCGTGAGTCCTTTTTCACAGAAATGATAATGATGGGAATATCTTCCATTTTTCCCTCTTTTGAATTGCTATGAAAGAGTCGTTGGAGTTTCTAATCGCATAGTTCGAGTATTAGAGATTAGTTTTTCCATATCCATCTTTACTTTCAGAACTCTGATCAAACAAATGACGGAGAATTTCGGCGAAGACACAGCAGACTACCCCCTTCTGCAGTCGGGCTCGTACAGACGATACAGGGCCAATCTGCACATCTTCTTGAATGTAAGATATTTTGCAGGGAAAGTGGAAATAAAAACGGACAATTCCTTATTTTTATCGCAGTAATCTCCTTCTAGTTGAGCGATGCTGAATAGAGTTCACATTCTGCTACATTTATAATTTCAGTAATGTCTTTTGTTTCACTTAACATCCTTTTCTTCAGGCCCTAATCATGAAATGCAAGTCGTCGGTGATTTTCGACAATCGAATGATGGACATGATCGTGCAACTGCTCACGGGCCTGGCAGACAGCTCTGTCAGGGCTTTCAGACACACTGCTACTTTTTGTGCAATGAAAATTTGCTCCGCCCTGGTGGACGTCGCACTAGAATTGGCAAGGAATTCCGACACGAATGCGAAGCAGCTCGAAGCGGAGAAGGCCAAGATCAAACAGGCGGGAGGGGCCACTGACAAGTTGGACTTCCTCATGCAGCAGAAGGACGAGGTAATCAGTTCCCCCTTGGCCTAATTTTTGATGTTCTATTTGAAAATGGAATCAAAATTCTTCTTTTCTAATTTAACATTTTTCCAGATGGAAAGTCACATGGAGGACGTGCGTCACATGCTCACTTACCTCTTCAAGTCCGTCTTCGTTCATCGCTATCGTGACATTCTGGCAGACGCTCGCTCGATTTGCATTGCCGAGCTGGGCTATTGGATCGAGATTTACCCCGAGCATTTCCTCGAGGATTCCTACCTCAAGTACATCGGGTGGACTCTCTACGATAAAGTAGGACTCATAATGGCATTTTTATTGTGACACATTTACGAGCTTTCGTTCTAAATTCATCCTCCAATCGTAAATTTGTTCTAACTTTTCCGTAAACTGATTTTTAAAGGTAGAATTTGGAATTCCAGGTCCCCGAAGTGCGCATCTGCTGCATCAAAGCCTTGCTGCCGCTCTACAACAAGCCTGAGAATCTGGGCAAATTGGAGCTGTTCACGAACAAGTTCAAGGAGAGACTGGTGTCGATGGTGCTCGACACGGACATGGACACTGCCGTGCAGGCTTGCCATCTCATGAGCAGCATTTACAGGTGCAGCGAATTCGAACATTTTCTTCGAAATCGAGTTCACAATCATCACTTTTATTAATTAGTTCCTCGTCATTTTTGTCGAGAATTTGCAAAAATGAAAAATACCCGTTTTTCCTTAACTGCACAAATTTACTGAAGTGAAGCTAAATAAAAAAAATGCAATCTTCCCGCGTAAAATGTTAGAATTTGCAACTTGCAGAGTATTTCCCACTCTACTGCAGGCCAAGGACTGTCTGCCCATCTACGACATGGTCTATTCCAATCACAGACCACTCGCTGTTGCCGCTGGAGAGTTTTTGAATACTAAGGTCTGGGATATTCCTTAAAAAGAAGAATATCCTCGATTTTCAGGTATTCCAACAAATTCGTGCGGCTAACAAAGGCCAGTCGAACAACATCCAACTCATCATGGACCTCATCTCATTCTACGATGAAGGAGATGTCAGTGTTTTTGAAATTTTTAGATACCAAAAACATATTTGCATTCTGAGAACATTCAATTATTTGTTGTTGTTCAGATCAGGAGTGTCATTTATATACAACAACAATAGAAATATTTGTTGAATCGTTTCGTGTTTTTTTTTATCAAATCATATTACTGCCATTATCGAATGAAATCTTGTAAATTGCAGTGCCACGACCACGCGACATACCTCGTGGATGCGCTGATCGACACGAACGAAATGATCAAGGACTGGAAGACGATGGTCGAGTTGCTCCTGGCTAAGGATTCCTGTCAGATTTTTGAATATAACATACAAACTGGATAAACTAACTTTTCTCTTGTCTATGTGCAGATTTCTCACTTTTCCAATTATTCCTATCTTCTAAAGAATGAGAAAATCTGCATAAGAATGATAGAGAAAAAACACTTGGCTCAGCCTTTTTTCTAAACGAATACCATATTTCTGTATCCTGTTTCAATTCATTTAGCATTATCATGAGGAAAAGGATATTTACAATTCATTTCTTTGCAAGTCTTTTTGAATAATTTTGAAGAAATACATTTTCCATTTTCAGTCGATGAATCAAGAAAGGAGGGCCTTCTGATCGACATTCTTTGCTGTTCTGTGAAACAGGCTGCCACTGGCGAATATCCTGCTGGAAGGTAGAATATTCATATTTACTAGGGAAGCATCTGACCTCGCCCTGGCGATATGAGAAACGGATATCACCATCGTGTTCTCCATGAAATTCTGATTCGAAATATGCTAAAATTAGCTGCCGCTAGTAGGGTACCTTCCGCGCTAGGACCCGTTGAAAAATTAACACGAACGTCATTGCTCACCTAGGCCGGTCTTGAGGGAAAGAAGACATGAGTAGGGCGGCGCAGTGGTAGTGAGATGAGGATGAGAGTGAAGGGGTACTATGCCCTATGTTATCGTATTTTTACTCTTTCAAGGGTCGATACCCGAATGAATACTTTGCAAAAATTATTCCATCATATTTTTGCATAAATTAGTGTGGTGTAATGATGTAATGCCTTGATTTATTAATTTTTACAAAGAAAAATCATTTGAATCAATGCGAAAAATAATAATACAGAAAAACGGTGATTATCTAATAACGACGTATGATATATAATAAGTCGAGGCATTACATCATTACACCACACTAATTTATGCAAAAATATGATGGAATAATTTTTGCAAAGTATTCATTCGGGTATCGACCCTTGAAAGAGTAAAAATACGATAACATAGGGCATAGTACCCCTTCACTCTCATCCTCATCTCACTACCACTGCGCCGCCCTACTCATGTCTTCTTTCCCTCAAGACCGGCCTAGGTGAGCAATGACGTTCGTGTTAATTTTTCAACGGGTCCTAGCGCGGAAGGTACCCTACTAGCGGCAGCTAATTTTAGCATATTTCGAATCAGAATTTCATGGAGAACACGATGGTGATATCCGTTTCTCATATCGCCAGGGCGAGGTCAGATGCTTCCCTAGTTAGTTCATTTTTAGTAATCACTATCTACTATCTATTGTCGAGTAGAAATGAACGGAAATCTTTCCGATTCCGAAGCGAGAATTGCGCGGGAAACCAATGCACAGAGAGAAAAGGAGGGGTGAAAGAAAGTCCTCCTTGAAAAGGGCGAAAGGAGTGCGCAATCCTCATCCCCTTCTTTTCCCTTTTGAGGGATGAGACTTCTGCTCATTTCCCTCAAACAATAAACTTATTCTCAAGAAAAAAGTCATGTTTGAATTTGCAGATACCAAGTAAAGAGAGGAGCTCCTCTGCAGAAGGAGGCAAAAAGCATTACGGATGATAGGGAAAGGCTATCGGGAATTCTCATCCCAACTCTGCCTAAATTGCTCGAGAAGGTTTAAACTTTGCAACGATTTTGCAAGTATTCAATTTTTTAGTTCATCGGAGATCGAGAGAAAGTGGCTCAACTCGCTACTTTGCCTCAGTATTTCGTGCTAGACATGTACATGGCTGGAAGGATGGAGAATGTGAGTTTTCTATTGTTGACTAAAGAAATGCTCCGTCTATTCTTCACTGCGAGTTTTTATTTTCAAATATTTCTGCTATTTTTTGATTTTGTTAGTTTTCAGTACCTGACAGACCTGTGGACGATGTTGCAAGAGATCGTGAACAAGCACGTGGACGACGACTGTCTGACGGACGTGGCAGAGACCGTTGCCTATCTCCTCACCAATCAGACTGTCGCCACTCATCTCGAGAGATACAAAACTGCTTTGTTGGATGCACTAGTGTCGACGATGCGTCGAGTGATTCAGAGCTATCCCTCCGACGGAGTCGACATGGAGGACGAGGCAGCGCTCGAGGAGAGCAGGGCTGATGTCGACGCCATCTTCAGGAGGGTCGCTGCTTTTGCTTGGTATGGAAATCTCGATATTCGTTTTTCTTCAAAAAATTCACAATACGAATATTCCCATTGATTCAAATATGCGAAAGCATTTATTTTTCTAAATTTTGATGTATCACATTTCTTCAAATGATATGAACATGTCCTGTAATGGATATTTCGAATTCGTGTGAAATAAAATGCATTTTAAGCGTGATTGACATGAAGCGTTACGATGTAGCCGATCAAGCAGCCCTGTTTCTGCAGAACCACGACAGACTGTCCGATGCAGTCACTGAGAAGGCCATCCTCATCATTCACATTCAGATGCTCTATGATCTGCTCAGAATCACCAAGGATCAGGAATCCAATCGAACGGTATCAATTCATTCTTATTACCAATGCTCGTTAAAATCATTGAATCATTGAAATTTCGTAAAGTCTTTTGCAAACACGCACTAATTTCTACACATCGTATTTGCAATTAATTAATTCTGTTTTAAATCTTCAGTCTTTGCCAGTACCATTAAAAGTCATTCATCTTTTCTTTTCCATTATAATGTTTGTGAAAACGATTCTGTTCGATTGAATTTTGAAAATTTGTAGGATGCGATCAAGAAACTGAAGAAGAAACGGGAGAATTTCGTCCAGACTGCAGGAAACGTCATCAAGTTTGGTTCGGCTGGAGTCACAATGGTAGACTGAATCTTTATAGCTCTTGAAGTGAAGCAAAGTTATGTTCAGAGTTTCCTGACGATGTGCGACATGTGCACGTTCTTCAACTCCTCTCTCGTTTCGGATGATTCAGAAAAGTCCAAGCAGCTTCAGCCACTCGTCTACAAACTTGATGAGGTGAGTTCCGTAGGAAACAAAGACGATAAAATGCAGATTTTCAATATTTCCCTACTGATAACTTGGTAGTCTTTCACAGAAATTGTCTGCTCATTTGAAAAGGCCCTTGAATTGATCAAGTGACTAGAATGAAATCAAAAATTTATTTTCTAAGAATTCTGATTTCAGTCGATTCTGCGCAGCATGGCAGATTACGTGGAGAGGTGCGTGTTTAAGCGAGTCACTTCTGACAGCACTGAGCCTTATCATCAAGTCGAACTCAATCATAAGGTTCGCTGTTTTTATTTCTTCTTTAAATAATTTAGCTTATAATGAAGACCATCCAGACCATTGATTCCTCAGTTGTAAAAAGCATATAATTTGGATGAAACGGTGTCGTAGAAAAATCGTTGATCTTTGTAAATTCACAACTTTCATATGACCCACTTTGCAATTCATTCAGAAGAGCATCAAATTAAGATAGTTTTTAGAAACGCATTATTTTGGCCGGCTTTGCTAAACTCGCCATTCACGATTGCATTAATCCAGAAGAGGCAGCTTTCATGCTCAAATACTATCAGGACGTAAGTACATAACTTGAGTTTAGAACGAAATTTGACAATTTTAGTTCCATTCTGATTTTGGAGATATTCTGAAGAATTTGTTGTGTAAATTGCGAGACATTGAAGGCGACAGGATGATGATTGCAGCGAGTGTCGTTTCCAGAGCACTCACCCTCTCTTATCTTGAGCTTTTTGAGAATATGGTAAGATTAGATCTTTTAAGATAAGTTATGTGGTTAATTGAAGCAAATATTATTTTTGAAACGACATCTTTATCTCTTCGAAAAAACTAATAATTATAGGAGTCTGGCAAGAAGATTGACCCAGGAAATGAGGCGTTCCTGAAAATCAGAGACTTGGCCAAACGACTCGCGAGCATTTTCGGCACAAACATCGAATTGAATCGATACGCCATTGTTGACATTCACAAGTGAGTTTTCGTCATTTTTCAGGATTAAAAAATAAATTTATCGGCTACATGTAAATATCGAAATGACGGAATACTTCGCTAGAGTGAGGGAAGGTTGAAGTAGTGTGGGATAAGAACAATCCGTCATCCCGTCAAATTCAAAAATAAGCATGTCATTTTATCTCGTCAGGCTGCTAAATTTATCTCATTTTCGAGAAAACCCCTCAAAATGACGTTATTCATCTTCTTCTATCTAGAAAAGGCATCGACTTTGTGTTCGAAGACTTCAACCCAGACGATACCCTGTCGTCAAGCACTCGTCGCCCCGCCCAAAATCTGCCCCAGCACCTCATCTTCCTCGAAGTTGTCATCGAGTTCAGTCACAAAGTCGCCAATCAGGATAGAAAACAAATGTATATTTTTTAGACAATTTATAAAAAAAAAATTGCAAATCTGATGCAAAATTTAATGCATTACGGTTAGGATTTACTTGATCGAATTATTTAAAATTGGAAAAAATCATTTTTATACGAAGAATAATTCCCCTATTTCAGCGTGGCATATCTGCACAACAAGGCAGGCAATTCATCTGTTCGCAACAACAACCTCTACTCCATTTACTTGAATTCGCTGGTGAGACTATTTTTGTATTCCAAAAATGCCTATATCCATACAATTCGCTCGCTTCATTCAACACCGTCAAAATGGATCATTATTGCACTAAGTTTTCAATTGAAAATTTTCGAACCCGAATCTAAAAATATCATTTCTAAGAATGTCGAAATCGAAGTGCATTCATTCTTGGATTAGATATCTGCATCAGACTTGTCATGAGTTTTCCGTCCTGGTCTATGGCTCACCCCAGATTTTTGACGATTGTTCTGTCCCCCTGTCTAGATTTAAAACTTCTCCCCGTCCGTTTCTATTCCAGAAAGAAGTTGAAATCGTGACAAGCCTGATTTGCATTAATTTGGAGAGAAAATTCAAGTAATTGATTTGAGAACAAACAAGCCCCGACCGACCATGGAGATGACATGTCTGTGCGTGCGGGCTCAGTGATGAGAGGAGCGTCTGTGGATGTGACGATGCGAGTCACGCCCACACCGATCCGCACTCCTGGCAGTGGGCAGAGAGGCAGGCCTAGGATCAGGAACTTAGATGACTGAAGTCACTCAAACAAATTAGATCATCCAGATAAAAATGGCAATTTATCATTTTTATCATCTATATGCGAATAACCTTCACTGTTGGCTTCATTTATCTTTTGAAAAGCTGAAATTTCAACTCAGAACTCCTTTTCCCAACTTCAAGATCTCAATATCATGCCGATTTTTGTCCATACTTATTTATTCTTTAGCAATTAGTCGAATATTCTCGCTATTATTATTTTCCTCAGAAGTGTAATTCTACTTTACTATGTAATCTTACAAGAATATAAGGCCGAGGTTATTATTTTTGAGAATGCATTTGAATCTCATTATTTTATCCATCAAAATGCGTTTTTAAAGATAGACTTTCGATCAGTTTTGATCATTCTCGAATCATATTCATCCACTATAAAATTTCAGAACTTTGTTTATTTTTCCTGATTTGGAACGAGACAAATAAATGAATTGATGAAGTCGAATTTGATGCCTATTTCAGCTGAATTGTTACGAAGAACAATCTTTATTATTTGCATTTGTTCTGAATTCGATCTTTTATTGAATTTAGTCGATGTTTTCAGAAATTACGCTGGCTTTTGTGTCACTAGATCCAACGAGGACTTGTCTGGAATATCGTCATCGAGCAAAACGAGCTGGGGTCTGAATTTGTCTTTCTCCATTTTTACTAATTTTTATTTCAAATAACAAAATTGGCACATTTGGAATTATTTGATGAAGTATAGCTTTTTACACTTGATTCATTTTTTAAATCTAACTTTATGAATTCCTAAACTTACTCTTTATCTCTGTAATCGTTGAAATCTGGTCGATTGAAATAAGTTTCAATGATCTCGTTCAAAGCGCGCTCCTGAATTTCATAAATTCGCAACTTAATCTTCTATTTTTCACGACTTTTTGCCAAATACTTCTTGTTTCAAAACCACACTAACATTGTTATGTGATGATTCACGGTTCGAAGTGCATTTTTGAAATTCAATCACCAATTTCTCGAATTAGTCTCACGCTCTACCGTAAACGGTATCGATGACAAAATCGAAACGTTTTTGGAAACTTCTTTCTGATGATGAAGAATGTTAGATGAAAACGACTGATGCAATTGGAACTTATTCTTCCGGAGCAGAATTTCCTTGATTTCTGTCAGTCAAATTAGGAGACAGACTATCCCGTTTTCTACTCTGCCGGTAAAATTTTAAATTCGACCAAAAATCTGCGATTTGTGGCGTTCTACTCACGAGGGGGCGATTGATTTTTCGTCAGACTGTTTGGAAATCGGCCGCAAACTGAGACTTAAATTCGATTTTTTGTACGAAATTTGAGGTTAGCAGCCAACGAACGGGAAGGGGGAGGGAGGGCCGTGACAGGACAAAATGACTGGGAGATTCCTTGGAATGGGTGTGGCAGAGGAAGTCCGAGAGAGAGAGAGGCAGAAATGGAAAGAAATTTGAGAGAACGTATGAAACAAAGAGAGGACAAAGATAGGAGCAAAAAATGATCAAGTTTGATAAAATGAAAAACGATCGAATTTGATCTAAAATGTCAATTTTGAGAGTAAAGGAAGAAAGAAAACGAGAACGGTAATCAGACGTCAACACAAATCGAAATTAGTCTTTTAAAAAGACGGGAGGAATTTTTGGGACGTGTTTTCTGACATCTTGTTCTCAAACCATTTCGTCTCTCCTTCATATACAAAGCGTGGCCAAACCTACTTCACAACGTCAGTGCAAACATTCTAATTTGCTCTGTGGATTAGAGCTATTCTAGAAGGGTTATTAGCAAAAATCGTTGAACTTCATTCGATTCATTTCGCAAGTTGAAAGAAGATATTTCGAATCTTCATCACCATTTTAATTTTACGGCTCAGCCTTTATTTTATCCCATTTCTTCAAATTAAGTTTTCTGATAGTACGATTTTGTAAAAATGTCCAATTACGATCAATCGCTGTTCTGCAAATTCTAAAACTCCTAATTTTGTATTTTCTTCTTTCTTTCCGCCGCGCCCCCTTTGTTTCTGTCATCCTCGTTCCCTTTCATTCCTTCCTATCCTGTCCTCCTTCAAATCATCTCCATTTTGCACGTTCCATTTTCATCATCATTTATCATCTCTCTGATAGCATTTCCCACAGCCATTTTTATCTCGCCTTATCATCAGCTGATTATTTTCAAATCGTTTTTTCTACTTTTAAAAATTCTTTAAAATACGTATTCACTCAAAAATTGCTTTGTTGAATTTAAAAGCTGATAGCCTCTAAGATAATTTCTTGTCACTAAGTTCTATCTAATTTCACTATCACGATCTAGGAATTATGAAATTAGAAATTAAAACTCCAGCCTAAAAATCAATTTCATAAATCCTTGAAAGTCACTTTACTATCACTATCACTCATTTTTGCTCACCTCTTTATTTGGCGAGCCATTTTTATAAAGAAGACCCTACAGTATCCAATTAATTTTCAACAATTCCGGCAAAGAACTAACCTGTCTCCTGTCTCGCATATTTTCGATAGCCTGCTGCAATCGAAATGACGATCCCGGAAAGCATTGTGCGATTTCCAAGTTTACGAACAAAAATACGAAGAGAATGGCGATGGCGTGAGATTTGACATGGACATTGAGCAAGGATCCAATTCCACCGAGCATTTTGGGACCGTCGCTTGGGTTTTGAGCACCTAAACTTCGACGTCCATTCCAAAGTCCAATGAGCCACTTTGAAATGTAAAACGACTTCGAAATGGTGGATTAGAAATTCTGACTGGTATTTACAATTTGAAGCTTGAATAGTCAATTAGAGGGGGGAGCATCTAAAAATGCATTGGCATTTTGCAGGCGAATTTTGAGAAACTTTCGCCGCTTACTAAGCAGACATCCTCCTATTAAACATGAAAATTAAATGAATACAAAATTAGTTTATTTCGCGCTCATTTGGACGTTGAAAGGTAAAACGAAATGTACTCGCGTCGTATTGCAATAAATTCAATTATGAATTATGAGAAGTAGGCGGCAAATAACTTATAATTGGACAATTATTCGGGAATGGGAAAATTTCAACGGGATTAACATTTTACGCAGAAACTTTTCAAGTACACGTGCGAAAATCTCTCACACTCATTTCATATGAAATATGAAACGTTTGCAAACAATTTTGATCAAAATTCTATTTTCTCAAGAAAGTAAGATTTTTTTTGGAATGATTAATTCTTGAAGATCAAGATCAAAGTTTTGTAATTCTACCGAAATAATGAAATTGAACAAATAAGTTGGGTACATTTTCATTACTTTTCTAAAAATAGTGAATCAAGCTTCTTTAAAAGAAACAACGGATAAGGTGCAGAAATTTTTGTAAGAAGATGAAGCTGCAGATTTTATCGAGTTTAAATAGGGCGTTTGGAATAACGAAACAGCTTCGGAATCCTTTTGAATATGTCGTTGAACTTTTGATGGGTTTTTGTGACAAAAAGATTGAGAATTTCACCTGCAAGAGCGCGCAAAAATGCTCACAAAACGATCAAAAACACCTGTCAAAATGTGGAGGCTTTTAAGGCTAAAACCCTAAAAGAACAATTATTTTTGGAATAAGTAAGTTTTTGGAAAAGCTATAAAATTTGAAAGTTCATTATATTTTTCGTAAAGTGATAAAACCAAAGGCCGTTAGACAGACGAACTTTTATGCAGCTGCTCGTGGTTTTTTCTTCAAAATTTTAACGCAGCATTTATGAGGTAATAGTTCAGTTTTCTTCGTGAAAAAATAAAAGAATTATAGGTTACAGTAGCCCAAAAATAATTTTGTCTTATTGGCTTGTCACTCTTGCGATTAGTCTTTGACCTTATCTTCAGGAATTTTCAACACTTTTCCATCGACAACTTTATTGGGTTGTCTCATAATTTAATGGAGATCTACATTGTTACTGTTGAACATCATTCCCATTTTTTTCTATTTCTAAGATAGATGGCTCAGGATTCAACCCATTAAAATATCGATTACATTTTTACATAACCATAAGCATATGATCCTTGTTTCATCTTTCTTCAAGAAAAGAAATTGCTAAAGCTTTTCTTTAGAACCTGCACGAAATTATGGAACAACCGATATAACCTTATTCAATTGGTTTCTGAAAAAAAATGCTGATGATTTCAGGACGAAGAATACGATAGTTCGACGAAGGGAAGAAAATGGAAGGAATTAGCTCGCGACTCTCGGGCGCACACACGTGTGCGGTGGACATGCTCGAGGAAATCATCAAGGAATTCGAGGCCAACTCAAAGGAACGATCCAATGAGTCAGTGATTTTATGAGATGATTATTCTATCTCAAGGAATATATTAAATTAGCTAGTGGCAGAAGTTGATGAGGGTAGCTAGACATCTAACGTTAAATAATTCCAATCAATTTGGGAGTAATGGTCACCGCTACCCTCTTACTATACCCATTCTTTCGTATATCTTCTCTCCTTTTTCTCCTTTCCCTTTTTCATTTCCTCTGCTTTTTCTCTTTTACACGCTTAGGTGATTTTTTAAAAACATATTTTTGATATCTTATATTGATTTATCCTATCATATAAAGCCAAAATTAGAAACTTTTTCAATTACCATAATAATAAGAACTATTATATATAGATATAAAATGAAGATATGGCTAAAGAAAGCCGATCTTCACTCTTGCGTAATACAGCAGTGAGCAAAAGCTTGAAACCACCTTATTTTGGTGTGATCGATTCATTAGTTTTGTAAAATTAGATTAAGTTGAATTTGACTGGATTAGAAGAAAAATGGCATAATAATTGCGTATATCAATTTAACTCAGTTAGAATCGTAAAAAATAATTAGTAAATCATGTATTTTCAAGCTTTGCTCGCCACTATATTTGAGGCCTCATAATAAAAAAATGAATTGAAAAGTGCATTTTCGAAGTAAGATATGAGTAAGCTTGAAAAAAATGGGCATTACTTCTTCATTTATATTCTGATCAAAACTTGCTTTTAAGCCAGCTGATATTCCAAATTTGATTTTGGTGCTAAAACATACCAATTCGAATTGCTTTCTTGAAAGCATATAATCATGCTTGTTGATATTTAACATGGTTTTAAACAAAATTTGTCATGAAACGAAATGATTGAATTGTTGCGTCATCTATTAATTTTTGCAGAATATTTCATTTTGAAGATAAAAATAGACTAAGATATAGATTTTTAGAAACTTTCTCTAGCATACATTTCCAAGCTAACCGAATTCAATAGCGAACAGTGTTGATAGAGAAAATAATATGAATGAACTTTGAGGAAGACAAAATATATATCTTTTTGCAGAACGGTTCAATATTTCAAGTTCCTGATTCCCCTGTTCAATCACCCATCGCCCGCCATTCGAAAGAGCACTCTCAACTCGAGTGTTGCTTTACTGGCAAATCAACCAAAGGTTAGTTTCATCATCATTAGAAATATTTTTCTCTAATATTCGTTCCTTAAAAATCATGAAATGGTAAAATGTTTAATCAGTTTATTTACAGAAAAGAAACATGATAATTTGGGAAGCACTTGCATCGTTACATGCGAAATGATATAGAGGATATTAAGATACAGATTTGTCCTTCCTATTCCTCATGTAACAAATGTAACTACTTTTCCAGATTACCAAAAACATTAGTTAGTTTTTCTAGTCTTTGAATGTTTCATATTGAGGCGGCCGAGCAATTGCTGGATGCATACAAAGCGGCGATGAGCAGCAAGGACAGGTCGATCGCGCAGCAGGCCATCTCCTATCTGCCGCAATTCGTCTCCGTTGCACTCGGTTAGTCACTTTTTCCAATTTCTTTACTTATTTAAAATGCACAATCATCTGCGAGAAAAAGTCTCAATTTCAATTATTTTCCTCTAAATTTAGGAAAAATATAGTCACGACTTTGGTAGAGATTTTATTAAATCAATCAGGAAATCCACATTAATGAGTTATATGACCGAGAAGAGTTTGACCAAAATATTCATTGCTTTTCGCTCTGACATCTCGTTCAATGCTTTTCTTCATCTAATCTGTCGTAAAATTGAACCTGACTGTAAACACTTGTCGCTGCCACAAGAGTCAAGCAACGTTTTTTTTGTTGTAAAAGTTGCGAGAAAGTGCGAATTTAGAATTTCAAAATTTAAAGCAGACAAAGAAAATCAAAATTGGAAGGAAATTCAATGGCAAATGCGAAATCCTAGAAATGCACCAATTTTCGCGATAAAAATCGATTTGTTTAAATGCAAATGGAATGGAATTATTTTACCCAAATGTTCTAATTTTAATACCAGCAGGTAATTTATAAGGAAAATACAGAAAACAGATCTGATCACTCCGTTCTGTAAAGAAGTGTTAGATTAGTGTCCTCAGAATTAGGCGACATCGCTCTAAAAATTATATAATTATGCTAATTTTTAAAGACTGAAAATGATCAGTAGTGGGAATATCGAGCAAACCGGAGATCAGGTGGGAATAAATAGGTGGACGAGATTTTTCCAACCAATTTATTATCTCAAACTTGGGTAATTAAACCTTTATTAATAAAAAAGTAAATCCGGTGAAAATTGTGTTGAGCAACAAAAGATGTTGCCCTTAGCTCGAGGCAGAAAAGCGTGAGGAAAGAGGAAAGAAAAAAACATTTTCTTACATCGGGGATCGATTCAATTTGATAACATAGGAGAATGGTAGCTTTTTACGAAATGGCAAAAGCGAAGGTCGCAATTCGCGACAGATTAACTTACTTTTGGATTTTTCTGCTGATGAAGATCAAGGAGATCGTGGTTGTAACTATCAAGGAAATTATTAGGAAGCTGATCATCCCGCGTGAAACTCGATCGTCCGTACGCGAAATTTCCCGACCGGAACGTTTCGCTGTCTCTTCAGTACTGCTTGAAATATCTGAACCATTTATTAAAGTCGTCGTGCAATTTGTGATGACTGTTGAGTAAGGAAAAACTTTCTCAATTGTCACCAGTTCTATCTCGAAATTACCATCCTCATCGTCCTGCCAGCCCATGAAAACATGCTCTCCATCCTTAATCGCATAGGCTCGCAAATCCGTCCTCGGCAGAACAAATTTGTGGTTTCCATGATATGTAACCACTGAAAATGTCCAATACTTCATACAATTTCGGAACGAAATTCCCAACCTCCATGTTTGAACGGGCCCCTAGCCGCGAGAATGTAGTAGATTTTATTCAGAGGCTTGATTTGACTGTTCGTCGATTGAATAACCATACTAGAGTGGAAACATTCGAATATCTAATCTCATTATCAAACCTACCTAAATCGACAATAAATTTCACCCAAATACCGAGCGTAATGCACAGTAATAATTCCATCACGGTCCTTGAAAAAACAGATTTTGATTATTTTTCTTGAAAAGGATGTTTGAATTATTGATGATAGATCAGGTGAAAAACTGCAAAACTTGTCGAAATTGAAGAAATATTCGAACCAACTCGCGAAGAGTTCAACCCTTGTTCACTGAAAATTTAAAATTTCCTACCAGTAGAGCAGTCCTGCCTCGCGTTGCCTCATTAATACCCACATAGACATCCACAAATCTCGTATTAGAGGCGCACATTACTATGGTGTCGTTGCCATAAAATAATAGTATTATAAATGTGAGGCTGAAAATCAGGCAAAACTATGTTCTACCATTTTGTCATCGTCGGAGAAGCCAATGGCACCGTAAATTCCAACATCGTTCGGCTCAAATGAGCCATCTCGAGTATAACCCGTCGTGAAAATTTCCATTTCCATATTAGATCCATTTACCTGGAAAGTGATATATTTGCATTTACTTGTACGATTCTTCTATTTAGTTTGAATTTACGGAATTAGATAGAGTCGCGACTGTTTTAGCGGTTTATACCTAATATGATATCATGGCATAAGGTATTGAAAAACAATGCAATTAATTTTGCATTATTTAAAATTTTAATGCACGAATTTACCAGCCATGAAAACCCCATTTCGCAATCGTATTGTGATTGACATCCCGCAGGATAAAATATACAACCTTTCTTGACGGCACATAAACTTCTATCGAAACGGTTACTGAAAACCTGCAAAAATAGATGACTTAGGGAACATATGAATATCTTAATTACTAGTGATACAAAGAAATTCAAAGCCAACAGGAGCAAGCGACGGAAATTATCTCGAATAATCATCGTGAATTTCACAAGTCAATCTGTAAATTGTGAATTGCATTTCAAAAGCATCTTAAAAATAATAATCAAAATTTACGATTGGCATATAAACTCGCAATACGGGAAATGACTAAAATGTTTAGTTTGTTTTTATCAAATCATTTGATTCGATGATTCCATTTTCTATGCGCATTTTGTCATCGTGAAATCGAATCTCATTGTAAACTGATCTGAAATGTTCCAATGGCGAACGTGACTTATCAAAGAATAAAATAGTAGATCTTTAGATTCAATAAAATTCGACAATTCTTGAAGTTTCAGATGAAGCTCCCTCTCTGATCGACTGCGCTCAGAAGGCCGTCCAGAAGAAACCGAACCTGCAGGATGCTCACGTATACATTGCGCAGGTTAATTTCTTCAGATTCGTAAAAAAAAATCCTTTGAAAAGATGCAGCGACGATAAAAAATACGAGATAATTATAATTTTGAATGCAGATTGATATATTCAATTATTATGAAACAAATTGCATACAATTATCAATTGTGCAAGATTTCACATTTAGTGAGGAGAACTGCTTACCAAATTTCATTCGAACTGATCTATGACAAATTTACTCAAAAAACATCTCATTCATAATCACCATTGTTCTAAACTTTTGGCTGTGTGCTGTATCTCTTTTACAATATAGATTTAGAGAATTTTAACTGAGTAATTGCTATAAAAATGTTTCAGGCGATTGAGGCCGTGAAGAAAGTCGGGATGCGAAAATTCTACTCGACTTCAGCCACTGGATCCAACTCCGGGACAGGTAGGAGAGATAAATGGGAAAATGCAGACTGGTTAGGAAAAATAGATATTTGTAAATGTGAAAATACAAACTAATGTAAAATTACTTATTTTGCTTGTTTTGGCAACTCGAAATGACATGATTTTATGACAACAAGATATTGAAATAGCAATAAAAGAGCAGATCTTTCTATGCAATCTTACTCTGCCTACCCAATAATGTCTATTTTTCATTCCTTATTGTCAAAGTTTTTTTCTGAACAATAACTTTGATCACTTCCAAAAACTAATCAGAAAATTTTTAGGAGGCCCTCCTGTTTAGAAAAGAATCTCATGCGTCGTTGTGTACAAATTCGCTCAGCATTCCAACTGATTGTGTGTGTAATTAAGTAATTATCTCAATTATTCTGTGGATAATTGATCAATTATCATTTCATTTCAAATAAAACGAGTCTTTAATTATCTTTCCCAATAATTTAATTCACTCACAAACGAATTGAAACCGAAGAAATAAGGACATCCGAAATCAAGTTGAAATAATAGGAATAAAAAGAAAAATACGGATAAAAATTGAAAATAACACAAACCGGTGAACGCGAGTTATCAAAAGAGAAGAGCGTGTATTTTTCAAAGAAAAATCAAACTTTTCAATACAATGAAAACTACACGCGCCTTAAAAATCATGCCGTCATTAGCTAATCACAAACTTGCATTTATGATGGGCAAATGATAGACGCAAAGAGACAGAATGTTGTTGATGTTTATGGATGTTGCTCTCCAGTCGTCCTGAACAATTCGTCCACTCTGTCAATGGCTCAGTGGCTCACGTCCATCGACTCGATCACCTCGTACTTGATCGTCTTCTGCTTCAGCACTTTCGTCGAGCCTGCAATTTTGTCATTTTATTTCGAAATTCGGTATTTCAATATTGCCAAATGAGGGGTGCATGAAAATAGAAGGAGGAAAATACGAACATGTATGTTGTGATACCGTATTAAAAGTATAAAATAAAGAACTACAAATGTACCTGGCTTGAACTTGTATTCGAGATCCTTGGACTCAGTGAGATTGCAGAAGTCTGGCACAATCGGGCCCTACAATTTTAATTGATTGATTAATTGTTTATCCAAATTCAAAATTATTCGAATAGAATGGCACTATGAATAGGGAGTTCGATATAAAGACCATAATATTTAGATTTGTCGGGAAACTTATCAGCTGATAAAGTCATAAAAGAAACAGTTTGAGCAATTTGCAGAAATTGGTTTCCTTTACGAATTCGTCTGTTAATGGGCTGGTGAATCACGGTACAAAAGTCGATGCGAATATTTATGAATCATTTTGTTGCAATGCAATGCAAAATTAAGGTAATTTTAGAAAAATAGAAAGAGTGCTTTCCTTAGCAATATAGAGAAGAAGACAAACCCTGTTCTCGGTCTGTTTTGGCTCGATGATGACGAGTCTGAAGCTGTTGCCGGACATGTTGTCGCCGTGCATTCCGGCCATCAGAGCGCGCGAGCACAGATCCGCCGCCTCTTCCTTCTGAAGATAGAAAGTATTTAGGTGAATCTTCCAACTTTCATATCTATGACTTCCTCCATCACTTATCATGATAGGAATTCTTTTTCATTTTTGAATATTTCAATGTTCTCACCGTCATATTGGGTTTGTAATCGCGTTCGAGAACGGTGATGGCTGCATAGCTGCCCGATCCCTGTGCGGTGTAAGGGAAGGCCATCGTCGTGCCGTTCGCCGAGCACATGTACAGGTGAGGGCCTGTCGGGTCCACGCCACCTAAAATATTGCAGTTAGAGAACGGAAATTATCTTTTTTCAGGAATAATAATAATGGTATCAAGAATTTCAACATCGAAATGATAGACCATAGGATTCTCAAAATTAAAAAATGCATTTCTTGCTTTAGGCTATTCTGAAACCCGTACTCAATTTCTCTAACAACACCACATATTTTACACATAAATAAATTCGCTAGCCTTCGTTATAGATGCGCTGTCAATGACCTGAGTTGACTTCACAAGAAGTACATTTCAGAGAGAATAAAAGAAAAGTTGCAAGAGTTTGAAAAAAAAACATCAGAAAGAACAGTTAAAATGAACTTGCCGATGAGGAGATAGGCGCCGATGTATCCCTGGTACTGGAAGAGATGCTGCTTGGCGTGGCGCAGCGCAGTGATCACGCGGGCCTTCCTTCCGGTATTCAGCTCCATCAGACGCATGTTCCCGGCTAGCATGTTCGTCACCTGCAAACACATCAACATGATATCATTGTCATCTGCATGTGTTGCGACATTTTTACAAATTAGTTTAATGGAAAAAGCGTATTTCAATGATGGAAACCGTTCTCTTCAGTTTCATCATCATCATCGCGATATTCATGAGAGATCGTGGAAGGTTGGATATTGCAAACTGATTGTTTCATATTCATCAGCATTCGACTTTGCACAAGTTTAGAAAACCCAGGTTTATTCTTGCAGGAAAAGCGCGCAGACCTGATCCAAATCAGCAGCAGTTCCAGCGCCACAGGCATAGATGGAGTCGGTGAGTTTGTGGACCTTGACGATGTTCTTGTCCGCGATGATGTTGCCTGCAGTCGCGCGAGTATCTGCGCCCATCACAACGCCTCCCTGCAAGTACGTCGTAGTTGAATTCGTTTCGTTAAACTTTAGATCGTCTCCAATATGAATCGGGCATAAAGCTTCTCGCAGAAGAATTCATATTAGGCTTTCGAAGGAAATATTTTCCTACAGTTTGAGACAAAATGTTACTTGATGATATTTTGCCCGAAAAAAAACTTTCGATTTTTCAACAGTTTGAACTTGAATTGATTTCAGAAATCATCTAGCTAGTTTCTAGAAACTAAACGACTCGCATCGTAGATGGCAGCGACGATGGTAGTTCCAGTGGACCAAAGACGGGGTGGGGCCATGCCCATCTTGCACATAGCCACGTTGCGCGTGCAGTTCCCGAAGTCGAATGCGCCGCCTCTGAAACAGAATAATTTCTCCAGAAATATTGCACTTTCAAGAACATATCCTAGTTCATCTAAACACTGCTTTCTGAAAACGAAATTTCGATTTTTCTACAATTTATTTTGGTTGATTGAGAAAACTGCTTCTATTTCTATCAAAAAATGTTTTAGAAAGGCAGAAAGTTTCGCCGAGAAAAAGCATTTGAAAATCTGCAAGCGAACCTGTCGAATTCCATGCGCAGCTCGACTTTGTCGATGGCCGTTGCGGACGACATTTCTACCAGTTTTCTGAAGTTGGACAAATTATTGGATCAATGACGAGATAATTGCAAACAAAGCCAAGGTAATTGAGTTAATTAGAGCAATTAAAGCAGTGAAAGTTTGAAACTCGGGAAGGAGTTTTGATGAGATCAAACCGGGGATTCCTTGATTTGTCATCATTTGCGATGTAAAGAGAGGACACATGAGCTAGAAACAGGCAGTCGGAATGGAGCGCAGAAAATCTCCATTTTGGCAAATGGAGTGATAATTTTGAAGGGAAAATTCATTTCAAACAAGCTGAAATGGTGCAGACGAGATAATGAATAAAATAATGATTGATTCAACAAATCGTTAAGCGACAATGTATCCAAATTTTCGAAGAAAAGTTTATTCAAAATCGATAAAAATGACTTGGAAAAAACGAGGGGAAAATGACAAGCACTTGAATGAGTATTTATGTCAGAGAATTGCCCGTCTCGAAAGAATAAATCATAAAGGAGAAAAATAAATTAGCGAAAAAACTTTGTCAAATTTCAGATGAATTTTGTTCTTACCGAGTTTTGTATTCGAAACTCAACAAAGTGATTTGTAAAAGCCATAAGTAGCACAAAAATGCCAAAACGAAAGCAAAACTTGGAGGCGAAAAATGGCAAGAATAAATAAATAAGCAAAGAAGAATACAAATAGCTATCATAGATCCCGAATTATCACAAGCATCCGCAATATCTCGATAGCACTCACATAATTACATGTACAAATCAGCGATTTACGGCAGAATCAGAAAATGATAAATTAGAGCATAGTGTTATTATGTAGCACATAGAATTTGATATAAGATCGACACATAGTCAAAGGAAAAAGTAGAGGAAAGGTTTGATTTGAAAACTTGAAAGTTCAGAAAAGGGTAACAATAATCTTGAGAGTAATTTTGAAAAGAATAAAAACATCATTTCCGCCCATTCTTAAACTCGTTGCAAGCCGGTGTGAAATTAGATAAAATTCGATCCAGCAGGAGGCGGATAGGGTCCGGAAGGCGTGGTTGCCGGAGTGAATTGCGGGTCTCGATCCGTTCTGCAACTTGGAAAGTTTTGGAATATCAACAAATAGTCCAACTTTCCTCACTTGTCTTTATAAAATTATCATAGATCATTGAAAGAAAGTTGTGAGATTTACAAGAACCAGAGAATTTATTCATTTTCGAGATTATTCGGGGGTATATTTTAAGAAATGCACTAAAATTACATGTAGTTGAGTCGTGAGTGATTTTGAAACTTGTTGAGACTTAGATAAGTGTTTTCCTATAAATTAACAATGCCTGATTTTTTTTTCGACTCAACGACAATCTGGTCAGGGCCTTGGTTGTGTTGGGATTGAACGCGAAGAGAAACCCACCTGGTGGTCTTGTCGCCCTCGATGATCGTGGTAAGCAGACCGAACACCTGGTTGTTCGGCATTGCACGGAACAGCAAAACAGTCAACTGACCACACACGTACGTCGTCGCTGCGCACAGGGCCTGCAAAATAACTAATTGAAAGAAAAATCAAACTCGTTATAGTTTAACGTCGGTAAAGTCTTTTTGGGAATTATGGAAAAAAGAAGTGTACAGACTGAATACCATTCATAATCTTCCCTTCGTGTCTCGAAATCTTTCGGTAAAGTTACGAGATGATAAAGAAATTAAAGAAAAAGTAATGACATACCGACAGAATAAAGTAGCAGAGCATGAGCAGCAGGTAGTAGCGAAGAGAGTCGAAAAAGCCGATGAGACAAATGAGCGTGCTGAAGATGAAGGCCAGAGTCGACAGGGACGAGAAGATGAACAACTTAAATTGGAGTGAATTAGGGAGTTAAAAGAGCTAAGCAGAATGGCTGACCAGAAACGTTGCAGGAATGAACAGATGCATCCCGTTCACCACTTCGTAGCTCTGAAAATGAATTTTTCAGTTTATGTTGGGTAAAATGCTGCATTGGAAGAAATGAAAAAGAATATCATTTCAAAAATCTATTCTCCTTCTTCAATTGAAATAAAATAGTAATCAGATTTGTACCTGTCGATTCCATCCAAAGAGGTGAATGGCGTTGATGACGAAGGAGGAGACGAAGAGGAAGAGAGCCATCGAAACCACGAAGCCCATTCCCACGAAATGGAACGAGGTGAACAGGGACACGACGAATATCGACAAGGGCAGGATCTGGAATTAAAAAATGAGGAAAAATGATATTCTTGAGAAGAACAAAATCAAAATTATTTTCTGCCAACAATCAAATCACTGCGAGAAAAGTAATAAGATAAAAAATTCCGCAATTCTTACACTCTTGCTGATCGTTGGCAAGGAACTGTTGAATAATTACAAATTTCCTCAACACATTTCAGAAAATGCATACCATCTGCGCGGCCATGAGGACTCCATAAGGACGTTGCTTGAAGAAGTCGAAATTCGCTCGTCCACCGGCCGTCTGATTGTTCATCTAAAATCGAAAAAAATCGATTTTTGACAGAAAGGTTTGATTGAATAAATGTTCCGAGTACTTTTTGACATCGAAAATGATCAGCGCAAGTTAAAATGAATGCGAACAACTTAGAAGTATCAGATTTCTCTTTGCTCTTTGCTAAGAAAGAAGTAGAATATCTTTTCGCAAAAGAAACAAATTGGTCAAAAATGTTCTTGACACGGCTTTCCACTGATTCAAAGAAATGTGTTTCTTGACCATTTTTAACAAAAATTTGGCAATAATTATCAATATCATGAGGTCATGAAATATTATTGATTGGAGAGAACGTCGATATTCACAAATTGCGCTATTCATCTTATTTCTTCTACGCGACTATTTCGCTCGAAATTCATTTCTAGTTGCTGCATGAATATTGACTCTTCTTCAATCAACGATACTAATCAACTTTTCAATCTCAAAATGTTATACTCAGGAATTTTCGAATCTTGTCTGACCGGGGAAAGCATTATAAGGGAATGAACGCCCAGAGAAATCAGGAATCGATATTTGTGTTGCTCGAGAAATGATTATTCAAAAAGTCTTGTTACTCACTTTTCTATTCAAATTCTGTAGTCAAATCGATAGATCTTTGATTCGAACAGGTATTTTTCTCCTTCTTCTTGCGTAGTTGCTCTGAAATGTAAAAATCTATTTAAAAAGTAAGATTTTAATGAACTGGAAAAATCGTGGTTACATTTCAACGAGTTTCATGATTAGGGTATCAGAGGAAAAGGAGTACAGCGTAAAGACAAGATCAAAATACGCGAGAGAAATTAATTTTTTTGCCTCGAGTAGTATTGGAGACCCAGATAAAGAAGTTTCTGTGATGGATTTGTCAAGTAGTCAAATCAAGAGGGAGAAGAAGAGAAAGGAAAGACAATAAATAAAGTGGTCGAGAGTGCAGCAAAATATTGAAGTGGGTCGAAATCGAAAGAAATAAACACACAGCGGTGTTGGATTTCTACATCCAAATACCAAATAACACAAACATTCATTTTGTCATTCTAATTTTCATTCGTTCAACATAACACATCCTTATGAAATGTCATTTGAAAAACAAAGGAACCTTAAAAAAATAAATTAGAAATTTTGTCAAGCTCAATACACCTTGTCCGGGGAAAAATTGAGAAAATGCCATTTTGGAAATTGTATGAATGCGCATATTTTCTGCTAAATCAAAATTATTAATGGAAAAGTGCACATTCATACTTCATTGAAGGGTGAGATATTATGTAACTCGTCGTTTAAAGATACGAATTCTGAGATCGGGTATAATGCTTAGAAAACAATACGGTGAGGTTGAAATAATGTTCCAGACAATAAATAATTTAAAAGCGATAGAAATGTAATGTAATTGACCAGAATATGTATGGATTATTCAATTTGTAACACCACCACATACAGACAGAAATGTTATTAAAGAGCTACACCAATTGGATATGCCATTTAATGATAGAATCACGATATTAATTATAGTCGTTCAAGTGATTATTCATTTTAGACTGTAAGAATAACTTTTCGCCATTTTACTAATTGGAATAAAATCTGAAAGAATAGTGAAATGACGTAAGAAGAATAAGAATCTACAATTACTGAATGAATGCTCTATTGCGAAAATAGATGCTCTACTCTTTGAACTCATTCTTCAGTTTGAGAGAAAAGTGCATTTCGCAATAAAGTGCGTTCCTTTAAGCGAGTGCAATTTTTGGACTAGAAATATCCTTTTAGAGATTACGAAATCGATATTAGAGTCTTGTCGAGTCAATTAGCCTTTTTTTTTTAGAGAAAAGGAAAAGAATAATATGGAAGGTTGAATAAACTTCCTACTCGACAAGACTCTAGTCGATATTATGAAAATTTGGAATCATTTTCTACGAAAAGTACCATATTTGGAATTTTTGAAATAGGATATGTTGAGAAAGAAAATAAATTAGCTTTTCACAGACTAACTTTCTGCGAATTTTAAAATTAAATCCTTGATGGTTTGTGGTTTGACTAGAAAAGGAATATTTGCACATTTTTGATGACGAAAGTCGAAAATTGCAAAAGAAAACGAGTAAATACATAACTTTGAAATAAATAATGACAAAAAAAGTAAAAAAATTACAATCGTCCGTTCTGCCCAGTTCGCAATTTGCGCATCTCTAATTCGTGTTTCTCTTTGGCTCGAGCCTCAGATTCCTCCATGAATTTGATCTCTCTGAAAATATGTGTGCTGAATCAACACTAAAGATGATTCGTTTTTATTAGGTTTTGAATAGGTCTTTCTAACAATAAGCATCCTTTGATTATGATTGTAAATACAAGAGCAAATTTTGCAGGATCTTTCAATAATAAATTCATAACTCACTTTTCCATTTTCTCCTGCGTCAGTTTCCAGTGCATCGCGAGCTGTTCGTTCTTCATTTCCCAGTGACGGACTTCCAACTCCAATCGTTTCACTTCCAGCGCTTCCTTCTTCTTTTGAATCGAGGAACATCTAAAAGCATTATGTATCCAGTAAAGGTTTCTTTCTTTCAAGAATCGTCGATGAAAAATTGTGTGGGAATCTTACGTTTCATCGAGTCTCTGTCGTTTTGAAGCAGGTTGCCCGGTCGACATATTTGAAGGACTTTTGGAGAGGGGAAGAGAGGAAGATGATGACCCAGTCAAAGGGAAGGAAGACGCTGGCATCGTTCTAAAATATCAAATTGGTGGAAAAGATCGGTTTCTTGCAAAAGTCGCATACCGATTAAGTTTATGCATTAATACAGAGAGCTAGGGGATGTTCGGTGTCTTAAATGTTGAGCACTTTGACGATCTTTTGGCAATTACTATATGACGGAGGGTATTTAAGAAAGAACTGGTGGAATATTCCCTAGTTAAGCCCTCCGTTATATAGCTATTGCCCGTTTTTCCTAGACAAATATTCCCCTACCAAGCCCTATTCACTCTTATTCGAATTTTGGAGGTATGTGCATTTTATAGCAAGCAAAAAGATTCTCAGAAGGTGATCTCACATCGGTGGAGTTGGAGTTGCCTTCCTCTCCTTCTGCTGACTTGCACCGAACAACAAGGCGGCGGGATAATTCGGGAAGGAATCATTCGATTGGGACATCGAGTTGGCTTGCTGAATGAGATCAAATCAGAATACCTCTAGTTCTTTTCTTTATTTCTTCACTAAAAATAGAATCTTTTCTTTTCGCAAAACTCAAAACCTGTTCCATCTTCAATTATGCATTCATCAGAAGACTATCATAAGAAATAAAGATGATGTACCTGTGTGAGGATTTCGAGCAAGTCTTTGCTCGGATCGTTAGCAATTAGATTCTGCCCAGTTATGGAGTCGTTCTGTGCGGTTTCCGTTGCACGTTCCGATTCTTCGTCCTCCTCTTCCACTTGTATTCCGCTATTGACAGAATGAGCAGAGTGATCCAGGAACTCCGACTTTATCGCTGCACTCAGGTTGTGTTCGTTCTTGTCGTCCTGAAATGTCCTATTTACTATCTTCAAAGTTCATTATTGTTTTTCTTCCCAAAAAAGCGCGTTTCGTGTTTCAGATCATTCACACCTATAATAATTTTCTTCTCGACTAATTTGACTGCTATATAGAGATGATAGTTAAAAATCCAACCTCTTTCTGCTCCTGATGATTCTTAGGGTCGATGATCTGGAAGAGCATTCTCTCGACGTCCGTGTCCCTGTTGCTGTCGTCGTTGGCAGAGGCAGCAGCCACAAGCTGCTGGATGTGCTGCTGGTTGTGCACAGAGGAGGGCGACTGGGTCGAGAACACGATGTCCAGCACTATTCGGTCAAGTTCACTGCAAAATGCCCGTTTTTCTTAGATGAAAGAAAATTATGTAATGACGTGAAAGTACAGTTTATGATTGAGATAAGAAGATGCTTACATGATCATCCCATCTATAAGTTGATTTTAAAGTTTTACTATAAGTTTGTCGTTGTCAAATTAAATCGAGACAAAACAGAAATGAGCTTCGCAAGTAAATCCTTGTTTGAAATGAAAAGATCATGATTTTCGATTTGCAATTTTGGCGGGCTTATTCCGTTTCCTGTTCGCATTTCTTATCAGCAATAGAAAGTTTCCGGGAAAAATTAATGATAAGATCACACAGAGAATAAAAGAAGTAACAGAAATAATGGCAACCATTTTGATGATCCTATTCACAAGTGAATAAAAGTGAATTAAAAGGTAATGGAATTGTTAATTCATTTCGAATTTCAAACATGAGAAGTAGTGGATTTTTGTGAGACTAAAATGCCTACCCCAATCTGCCTGTGGGTTTGTGCAGTCCTTCCGATCTCGACATGGCGTGTCTCCTGACGTACTGCCAGTCATGGTCCCTCAACCTCGACCAGGGTTTCCCTTTGTAGCTCTCCAATCCGGCAACCTCCACTTCTGCAGCGACTCGCTTCCATTCTTCTTCCTTCGTTCTGGGAGTCACCTAAAGTTTACCTGTCAAACAGACTTCTCAAAACTCGACCCACAAAAACTCGCAGAAAAAATAGTGCATCTTTTATTTCTGCGGGTCGAGTTTTGAGAAGTCGGATGTCAAATGCAAAACGTGAAAGTATGATTATCTTATTATTTGCAGTATCAAAAGTGATCACCGACCCAACAAGTGATCGAGAATGTTTGGATTCGAGATGAGCAGAAGCTTGAAATTAATAATTTCGACGATAAAGCTAAAATCTCAATTTTTCACATCCCAAAATCTAAGTCTAAGGCAAAAGAAATGAAAATAAAAACATTTTTATTGCCCGATTTGGAGAAAAAATTATCATCTTTTGATTTCTAGATTCGAAATTCAAAATTGCGAACCTCGATTCCATCGCAATCCCCGAAGAGGATGTACTTGTGTCGGGAGACGATCTTAGCGAACTCGATCTTCTCGCTGAGTTTTCGCTCGCGAGGATCGAGGTTTCGGGAGGATCCGGAGGATGCAGAGGAGGACGACTGACCGAGGGGACTGCAAATGGAGTATGATTATTCGATGACAAAAGAGCGGATCAATAAAATGCTTAGTTAAGCTGAAGGGTAGATAGAAGAATTGCATGAATCTCAGAGCTTCCGATGAGATACAACTCATAAATACCAATCATGTGGCAAAGCAAATGTGAATGAAAAAAAACAAAATTTTCGGAAAGATATTCGAGAAAGGTTGAATGACAGATTTCTCTAGGTCGCCCCATTTTCAAGGCAATAAAAATCTATTTTAGAGTAAGGTCGCTCTTCTGCAGAAAGAGGTGAACCATAAAGTGGGAAGATGTGTATAATTAATCCCTGCGATCGGGAATGAGTCAGATTCTATCGATACTACTAAAACTTTTCGACAGGACTAGTCTTGCACCCAGATGAATTTCCTCCATCAGTTCAAAATTGACAGCCAATTCATCAATGTCAAGTCGCCGAAGCTCATAACTTCTCAACATTTTTGGAAAAAAATAAAAGCGGGAGTAGAAGAGAAAGATAGAAAAACAGGAATCAGTAATGAATGAATATCTGAGAAAAATCAAATAAAGTGCCAGACTCACTCGAAGTTGGTCCTGTCAGCATCGGCGAATTCCATGTTACTCGTACCGTTCAAAAGCAAGGACCCATTCTGCAGCAGACTGTCGTCGTTCGCTTCTAAAAATTTAATAAAGCCAATGATTGTTTCGCAGTGTGAAATTTTCAAGCTGTGCAAATAGTTTTCTTTTCCAGTGAACTGCGAAATTTTGCACTACTTTCTAAAAAAAATAGCGAGAATTGCAAATAATAAATTTCTGAGCACGATTTTCAGATGTAAAATATTCGAAAATTCGTGACTTTGTCCAATTTCTTACATTTTAGACGGCTGACATGATCGCCTTATTGTTAGAAGAAAAAATCACTTACCCTGCTGATTTCCTGCGAAACTTTCACTCAACCGCTCAGGGCGTTGCATCATTAAAATGAGCTTTTCCATTTTGGCTGAAATCATCGGGTTATTCAAAATATCGAGGGTTAAAACTGAGATATCGAAGCCGTTAAAACAGCTATTACTTGGCATAAAATATACACATTTAAAAAGAATTTTTATCGATAAAATTCCCCTTCACGCATTTTTACGAATCAAATTCGCTGAAAATTGAAAATAGCCTAGCAGTCAGTTAGAATTAAAATAACTTCAATCATAATAAATAAGATGAGATACGATAGAAACTAAACCCAGTTTAGCATTTGAAAGCCTGTCATCAAGTAAGTCAAGGTAATAAATAAAAAAGAATTTTAATGAAGTTTACCAAAGTGGCAATGAAAA
The DNA here is from genome assembly GCA_964036155.1 of Diploscapter coronatus. Classification (NCBI taxonomy): domain Eukaryota; kingdom Metazoa; phylum Nematoda; class Chromadorea; order Rhabditida; family Rhabditidae; genus Diploscapter; species Diploscapter coronatus. The sequence goes on along the minus strand of OZ038422.1, from coordinate 81,789,692 downwards.
ATTAGTTTACAAGAATCATGGTTTACAAATCTTTAGATAGGAGATTTGGCAGCTTAGACTCAATGGCTCAATGTTTCATGGCTCAGTAGGTCGAGTTGGATGTTAAGCAGTTCAGCGCAGGGCTGTCGAGTAGGGATTCTTTCGCCGCTCGTTCAATTTGTCGAGGCTCTTATCCACCTGAAATTGAAAATAACTTTCCTCCACAAATCAACGAATTTATTCGCTTTTTCTTCAAGTCATTTTTGTAAATCTTTTTAGCCTTTTGGATGGAAAGATGAAGAATCGTTATAATTAATTATTTTCCAATATTGAACTTTTTTCAATTATAAAATAATGTTTGGTATGCATAAATCAGGAATTTTTAAGGGACTCTTGTGTCCGTATTCCACACCCATTTGTTTTCTGCACAACACTAATTGCGCAGAAAGTAGAAGTGAATGTGGAATACAAAGGCTCGTTTTTTAAGAATCGAAACTAACAAATCCCACCTTGAACAGATGCCACATTTTGAGCATTTCATCAGAGCTGGAAGTGAAGACGAATTCGCCGCAGCCGGACTCCACCATCCGCAGGATCTGGTAGGTCGGGTGGGCTGCAAGTAATCAAACATACGAAATGAACGAGGATTAAATAGAAACCAGCAATGTTGGCCTGTTCCTTGAAAGTGCCGTAGCTGTAGAGCTTCATGTAGCCCTCATCGGTCGAGACGAGCATCTCCTTGTAGGGACTGTTGAACACGATCGACGAGACCTGCAAATAAATAAATGAAGATAAGATAGTCATTTTCTATTCCCAAAACTATTCAAATGTATTCAGAAGGGTAAAAATGTTTGAAAGTATTAATTGATATACTAGGATTATATCTCAGGCACTTTGCAATTGACGTAGCAGTGACGGAGTATGAAATAATGGGGTGAATTCTTTTCAATGGATGAAGTCTTTTCTCCAGAAATAATACTACGTTACTTGGCAAAAATTACCCCATCAACCACAAACTGTCTTCATCGTATTCCTAACACTTTTTTTTAAGTAGAAAGATGAAGTTACCCCCGAATTAATAGCGACACTCTTGATGCACTTCCCACCGTCCTGGATGCTCCACAATTTCACCGTTCCATCCTGCTTTCCACCTCCACTCGCGAGCACTTCCGTCTTGAATGGACACCATTTCACGCAACGGACTTGGGAAGTGTGGTCCGTCAGAGTGTACAATGGGGTCTGCAAATCAAAACATCTAAATCTTCAAACGAAATGAAAATGCAGTTATTTCTCACCGGATTGTTCATCCTGATCTGCTGTTCATCCCACACATTGATCGTCCAGTCTCCGCTCGAAGTGGCCAGCTTCTTGAATCTCGGATCCCAATCCATTCCCGTGATATCCCTCCGGTGGCCGTTTGTCAGCCAGGTTCTGAAAAGAAGAAGAAATTTAATTGTTAACCTGTTGATTTCAAGTCTTTTGTGATCGAGTTTATAACATAATTAGAAGACGTATTTTTTGAAGACGAACCCAATGACGGGATTAGGCTTGGCGACGTCGAAGTGGACGATCTGACCGCCCATGTAGCCGGCAGACACGACTCCCTCCCTGCGCCAGACCAGCGCTCCCAATCGCGACACATTCGGGACTATCATCTTTCGCAGCTCCTTGCAAACGCCCTGCGCATTGCGCTTATTCGGGTCGAAGATCTGAAAGAATCTTTCATAGCTTAAATTTTCCCTAATATATAGAAAGTGAATAAATTGCAATTCACACTGAGATTTTGTTGATTTTGAAAAGAAGATGATAAGACTTTTCTGGGGGAAAAACTTGATGAAAAATTTGCAAGATAACTCCATGACAATTGTGATTCGTCGAAACGAAAGATGTGATGATAATGACTCTGGTTTGTAGCAAACTTCAATTTTTCTAACTGCTTTTCAGAGTTACTATTTTAGCCTCACAATCAACCAGGTTATACCCTTTTCAGCTCAACCCGCAATTATTTCCTACCTTGTAGCGTATTCAGATAAGCCGAGAATGGAAGAAGGGGTTAGCATTCGGAAGTAAAAAATGCCCGGTTTTTACGCTTTGAAACTGTTAGCTACTGATAAGGGGGTTGTCAAAGAGTCCAATTCACTAGCAGATGAAATAGTGCAAAATGAGAAAAAATTGTATCGAGACTGTGGCCTCGGTACACTCTACTTCATTCTCTGCTAGCAGTGATAAAAGGATTGTCATCCCCCCTTTGCTATGCAACACCACAATTCATTCAGTTTTATCAACGATTCCAAACTTTTTCGCTGCCATTTTTAAATTACAGATCAGAAACCATTTCTGGAAAGGCTACAATTTACAGCTTTTTGAGAACTCAAACATCGATATTGCAATGCAATGCCGTAGTCGTGATTTTACATCGCATACTCGCGTGATAAGCCATTGTCATTTTTCTTGACATAAAATTTGAAATGGTGATATTGTCAATTGCGAAAGTTATTCCTAGCCCTTCAAACAATTGAAAACTTCCCAATGCTTCCAAAATAAAATTGAGGGAATGAATTTTCGGATTCAAAAATTTTGATGGAAGAATAAGATTTTTCCGTGTGATGAAACAACGGGAAGAGAATATTCTATAGAAAACGAGTTGTTATCGTCTTTTAGTAACGTGCCAATTCGACAGCGTAGAGAACTATTCTATTAGCTATGTAGTAACTGTCATTATTATTATTCGACTAAAACGACGCAATTTGATATAAATTGAGCCGTTTTTGATGAGAAAAGATGTGAGTCTCTTCCTGTCTGTCGTGAGAATAGTAATACAAGTACACGATTAATAGGTAAAAGTGCCACCTTGAGAGTTCCATCGAAGTATCCGACGGCGAGCACACGTCCATCGAGCGACCACCTGAGTGCAGTGATCACTTCGGTCATCGGCCGATGGTCCTCTTCATCTTCGTTGCCGACCAGCAGCTGTAAATTTATGTTCAAGAATAAACAACACTTTAAAATTATTCGCTTCCTATTTTTATGCAACCCCTCCTTTACGTCAATCGACTGACAATTATAGATAGAGGGAAGAGGCAAACTCTGACTGCCATTATTGTCACACCCTGAAAAGGGGTTGACGCAAAGACTCATTAACTGCTAGATTAGCGTAAAGAGTGTATGAACGTATGCTATCAAATGATAAAGTTATTTAGAAAAGTAGACTTTGGAATTGGGGAAGATCCGGATGGAAATGCAATCATTTTCATCACACTACAGAAAGAAGATTCAAATGTCTAATTTATGTTTGTACCCTTAACAAATCCTTCATAAAAATATGGGTTGGAAGTAGCGAGGATAAAAAGAAAGTTAAACTTTCTTCTTGCATGAAACCCTTTTTAGAAATTGAAAATCTTATTTAAAAATTGCACCTCGGATTCTCCAGTGAATTGATCCCAAATGTAGATGTTTTTGTCAAGGGCGACGGCGAGAATGCCCGTGGCACTCCAGTCGAGCAGCTGCATGTACACATCTGCTGAAATCAGATGAAAACATTGTAGATTGAATAAAAACATGTCACCTTTTCATATTTTTCTAGTTTATCATATGCTAAACTTTGAAAATAAAAGCATGACGAAAATCTCGAACTTTCCATTTCAAAGTTTGTGTTCTTGTGCATGAAAAACGCTGCACGAACAAAAAGTCATCTTTTACGGGAACTACAGTATCATCTTCCATGATAAAAATTGGATATGTAGAAAACTTCAAATTTATGATTAAAAAAATTCTCAAAACTTACGATTGAGTTGTGGAGCATCGAGAGTCTTGACGACTTCAGTGTTGATGTAGCGATAGGTTTTCTTGACGGAGGAGGAGGGATTCAGAGTGTGCACTGTGTAGAGGACCTGCAATGCACCCCTTCTTTCATCGCTAAATGGGGAAGATAATTGACAGAATGACGAGGGATAATTAGAGGAATGATGAGTTTTCCATAAAAAAGTGAAAAAGTAGTCCATTATAGACGAAGTTTAGATGTCAAAAATTAATGTCATTAGAACTTTCTATGACATGTTTTCTAAAATAGTTTTGCACTTGCGCAATATCAAGCCATTGAATCAATGAAACTCGCAAACTATCTCAATTTCTTCAATTATCGCACCTCTCAAACGAAACTTTAACTCACAAAAATCAGCTTTTTTCTTACAGCTCGATAAAAGTCACATGCGAGTTGCGAGGAAATGCGCTAAATATGGCTACAAACACGTATGTTGAGAATGGGTTTACTCAGAGCAACAAGGAAATTTCTTTCTCATCGATGAAAGAGGATTTGGCAAACATCGTCGGAGATGAGAAATCTTATGCTAAAGAAAGACCAGCAGTTGAGTATCGATGAATTAAATGAGCGTCGATTTTTAATGAATGATTAAATATCAGTAGCATTCCAGAAATACCACATCTTACGCAAACTCATAAAGAAGACTAAATGCCAAACAAGAAAGTGCGTAATCATTACAAGAAGAATAAAGTTTTTCCTCCTGAATAAGGAGTGTTGATGTAAAAGCAGTAGTAGTTAGTGAATCAAAGTAGAGAAGTTGAAAAGAAGGAGTAAAAGGGGAGGGAAGGAGAGTGAGAGAAGGTGGGGATTTGACTCTTCTCGCATAACTCTGCAAGGAAGAAAGAGAAGGAAGGAATGAGCCTTGAGGGGAAGGGAAGAGGAGAGGTGTGACTGTGTGTTGAATTAGAGAGAGATAGAGGGAAATGAGCAAAAAGAGACAGGTGAGAGAGCTAGAAAATCGGATAATTAAAGAAACAGAAATACAAAAGTTGTCCAAATGAGAAGTAAAAAGGAATGTTAGAGAAGCAGAGAAAAAGTAATCTTAATGAGACATATGAGAGGGCGCTAGGGAATGAGAGTATCAGACATTGAGAGAAGAAAGCCTTGACAGGGCAGCACTCTCCTTGCCTATCGATTGACATTTGTCTCTCTCTAACGGAATAGAGTGGCTTATAGATAAGGTAAATTGGAGAGAATGAAGAGATGCAGAGAAATGGCTCTCCCAAAGAGAAGGGTGAGTCGAGACAAACATGTCATAGTCAGATGGAGAGGAGAAAGGAAGGAATGACATATTCAAAGCAAAGAGAGAAGGGAGACTAAAACGAGAGAGGAGGAGAGGGTAAATAGACTCATTGACAAAGATGGAGTGAGGGAAGGAAGCAGAAATGACAGGAGTCGAGGGATTATGAGTGGACACATATCAATTCCATTCACTCCTTTTACCAGAATACAGTATAATCCAGAAAACAGCATGAAGCAGGGAAAATTGATAATTGACAAGAGACGTGACACACCGAATGGAGATAATGAAGAGAATGACAAATCTAGAGCGGGAAAGAAGGAGAGATTGGCATTGATAGACGGCAGAGGTATAAATCAGAGGATTGACAATCTTTGATATGAATGGGAATTATGGATTGACATGTTTGCAAAGGGGAAATGACAGGATAAAATTTGAAGGGGAGGTGGTGAATGACAAATCTAAAGGTACGAAAAGTCAAATTTCGATCAATGACAATAACGTATTCCAAAACATGAAGCAGAATAATTTAATTCGAATAATTCAGATAGACTAGAAAATTTTTTAAAAACCCAAATGATACTGACAGATTTAGAATGAAAATCTCTCAAAATGAATGACATATTTGGAAATGAGGAATAGTTTGACATGTGTAGAATGGAGAGAAATAGACAGAGACAGGCAAAGACAATGACACTGACATTATTCGATTTGCGAGTTTAGAGACAGACAGACAGAAGGGAAGAGACAGAGATAGCTGGTGAATGAGAGTGGCTGTGCTAGGGGAATGGGGAAACGAATGACACAACAGACAGAGCAGACAGGGATAGAGAGGGAGGAGAGACAGACAGAGGACAGTTCAGTCGGCCTGCAATGGGGACCAGACAAAGCAGAGAGGGAACGGGAAGCAAATAGCAAATAGCAAATGACAGCACAAATGCAGAGGGACAGCTTTACGAAATGGGGAGAGATTTATCAAGAATGAAAAGAAATTATTCGTTTTCAGAGAAAGGCTCACATTGCCAATGAAAAGCACGATTAGTCAACTTCAAAACTCGGTAAATTTTCCCGCTTTACTATAAATAGCTCGATTTATTTTATAGTCTAGGAGATTTGAAAGAAAAAATGTATCTCGACCAAATAATGAGAATTTTGAGTTTTGAAGGAAAAGTTAGTGAAATGTTATATGCGAGATGAGGGAATTGATATGAGGCAAGTGGAGAAATGAAGAAAATGTTCTCATGGCAACCTGATTGAGACAGAGGAAGTGCTGTTGAAGGAGGGAAGGGAAGAGGAAAGGTGATAAAGGAAGGGCGGGGATGATCAAATAAGGGATAACATAACAGACAGCAAGCAGGCAGGCAGGCTGACAGACCGAGCTGTAGCTATAGAGACAGATATTCAGATGAAGTAGAAATGCACATTGAATTGAAGGCAGAATCTCGAAAATAGTGATAAGAAGGAAGGGGAAATATAAAGAGTGTATAACACAAGGAAGCAACATACACACACATACACACAGATATGACTTTGACAAATCGAGCTGTAACTATAGAGACAGGTAATTTGAAGGTGATGCCTATTGAAATGAAGATGGCATTTTGAAGAAATGATATGGAAAGAGGAAGACCAACAATTTCTGCGATAAATAACCGAGAGCAGGCAGGGGATTTGAACAAAGTTTTGTAGCTAAAGATATAGAAATTTAGGTGATAGAACTGAAAAGATACCTATGAAGATGAAGACATGACTCTGAATAGTGATGCCATTAATGATGAAAGATAGGATAACCGAATTTGACAGTAAATCTGTTGGCGGTAAGTAGTAATTTAGAGGCAGAAGATGGGTGAAATTAATGAAAAAGTGAAGTTATGACGCTACTGAAAATAAGGGACAAAATGACAAGCAAAGTTGTAGCTATAGAGACAGAATGTGAGTTGAGGTATTGAAGAAAGGAAATTGAAAGTCAGACAGAATGAGCATGAAAGATGTGCTGCTGAAGAGGAGAGATATTGATACGAGATTCCTCTACTGACAAATGCAGTATCTATAGAGACAGGTAAATTTAAGCATTGAATTGAAGGAAAGGAAATTGAGGTTTGCCGCTTGAAAATGGAAATTTGTAAGTAAGAAGCAGCGAAGATTTAGAGGAATCGTATCGTGAAAGATATGACAAATCGTAAAATGATGGCATTTTGGAAGGTTCATGAAGGCTACTTCAGCTCCAAACGTATGACCTACTCAAATAGATTTTACATGAGCAGAGTGAAGATTTCAATATTCTCAGATAACAGTCCGTATTTGAACGAGAAATGAGCATACCCTGGCCTGATTGATCTGTCCAGTCCGACTGACAGGCGCCTGGTTGGGTTTGTAGCAGAAGATCTTCTCGTCCGCTTTCGCGTCCGACCGCATCAAATTGCTCGTCGATTTTGCTGAAACACGGAATTTTATCCTGAAAGAAATTGAATTAATTCAAACTCTTTGGCAGATTTGGATCGTCGGTGACTTTCGATGGACTGACTGGCGCTGATTTGGAGTTGTTCAGCTCGTCTTCCTCAAATCACCAAAATTAGACATATTGTGATTTTTCCAATTTTCTTATTTAGCAATGATAGACGATTTTTGTGACGACTATTAAAAAGTGGAATACCATAAATTATCACTGTTCCTCATCATTGATAATCATTCTCCTCAATCTTATCATTGATTGTTCGTAAATCTTGCCTTGTTATTAGTGAAGAGATGATTTGCCTCGTCGAGGAAGTCTTCGCTCATGCGAGTCGGATGGAATCTGTCGCCTCCCCGAAAGACACTCGAGTTTCGAGTCGGAGTGATCTCCCTCTTCGTCGGCTTCTTCTCCAACAGACCACGCTGAAAACAAATGTTTGAAAATTAGAAAATGCAGAAGGAAGGAAAAGTCATCCACAAGATTTTATTCACAAGTGTCACACTAATGAAATCTCAATTAGTTTGCGGCAGAGAAGATCGGTATCGAATGAATGGATTTCAATTTAGGAGAAACGACGGCTCAAAAATGCTTGAACTGAACTGAACAGTTGGTGTTTCGATTCACCAATATCATCTAAAAATCACCGAATTTTGCAGAATGATTCTTCGAGGTTCATACACAATTCTTTCTTTAAACTGTATGAACTCTCCAACATTCGACTTTCTCCAAGACTTCTAGCCTTACCCTTGTATTGTTGAGCCCGAAAGTGGTGTTGCTAGTCTGTGCCTGTCTGTGCAGTCTGCCCGCACTGCCTGGTGTCTTGTTCTGCGAAATCGAGAGTCCCTTGAAGACGCGATTGATCGACGGGGAATTCGACTGGTCGCGAAATGGGTGCATCGAAATGACAAACTCACGCAACAGCAAAAGAACCTGAACAGTAGTGACGAGTTGCCAGAATCTTGAAAAAATCTATGAAATTCTCATGAAAAACGAAGGAGCAGTGCATGAATTTAGATTACCATGGAATTCACAACTAGTCGAACGAATCTGAAGACAAATTCGATGACAATTAACGACAATTTCCAGATAACTAGACCAACCAAGGAGAATAATGAATGCCGAGTCAAAAATTTTTTTTAAATTTCATAAAAATCACAGAAAATAGGATGAATTATGCGAAGCAGAAGTGATTGAACACGATCGTAGACTTGTTAGATTCTTCTGAACAAGAAGTGGCGAGTAATTAACGCCAATTAATCGATAATCAGGGCAATTAGCTCGAAAATCGATAAATGGATGGTAACGCAATTCAAACGCTGTCACTTTGCCGCGCTTTGAATAAGCTTCGGGCAACTTTCGATTTGAATTTTTGCAAGTGGTTTTCTTCTATTTTTTCCGGTAATTTTCGTTAATTAACGCTAATTATTCTAGTTATTAGTCGTTAATTGTTTCAGATTGGTGAGCATTTTGTGGAGAAACCCCTGCACGGCATTTTCCAGTGAATTCTCTGTTTTCTTCCTTGATTTTTTAAAGGAATTCTCAAGTAATTTTCTTTCGATTTTTAATACTGATTATATATTGATTAGCCTCGTTAATTGATCGATGATTATGTCTAATTGTTAGAAATTTTATGAAATTGTCTCTTCCAAAATTTTACTCGTGAAAATCGTTTTCGGAATTTTTAATCTTTCAAAGCTTCTTCATTGTTTTCCGTTATGAGTTTTGAAAAATTGAGGGATTGGCGTCGTTAAGCCATCGTCAATTGACGACCAAATCAGATGTACGTCAAGTCGGTCGAACTCGACGGCTTCAAGTCGTACGCCAGACGAGAAAAGATCGAGGGATTCGATGAACAGTTCAACGCCATTACTGGTAAGCAACTCACTTCATTTTCTGCTTTGAAAAATCGGCTAGAAAGTGCAATTTTAACATCCTGGAGACTGAACTGAAACTGGAAAAATAGCTAGGAAGCCTTAACTTGGGGCCCCTCTAAAATTCATCAGAAATTGCCTCATCGTTGGTCGAAACAAAAATTCGTAAAATTCAACCAAAGTAAATGGTTTGTACAATTCACCAAAGTCAACGACTTATTTTAGCATTACTTAAGCCAACTTATTTATTTTTGGTCAATTTCGCTTAGGCTTATAGATTTATCAAAACTCATAAAAACATATTTAGAAAGTTCTCACATTTAAAAAATAGGCGGTTCCTCAGTCTTAATTTTTGAATAATGTTGGCATAAGATAGAGTAGAAACTTGGGTGAAGCATATTTGGTTTTTAAACGACAAAATCATTTTATGGGTCATTTTGATACTATGCGTGGCTTGCTCATTCCTTATTCAAAATTCAGAGCTTCTCCTTTCCAATTTTTCAAGAACTCTAAGCGAGATCACCTAAAAATGAATGAGTTCGTCTTAGGCAACGTTAAATTAAGAATTGCTGACGTTTGGCGAATTTTATAAAGTCTTTTAACTTGAAATAGTTTATACATAATTCTTTCGACAGGTATCAAGTTTAAAAAAATGACGATTTGCAAAAAATTGCAATAAGACATAATTCTTATTTTGGCTAATAGAAAAAGACACCGGGTTTTCTAAGAAATAGTATGGGGAGGCAAGATAGGAAAAGAAAAAAAAAACTCGGTGCCTTTTTCTAGGAGCCCTTGTTTTCTTATTGGCTGAGGGGTTCGCTTTCTTATTTTCAGGTCTGAACGGCTCGGGCAAGTCGAACATCCTCGACTCGATCTGCTTCGTCTTGGGCATTTCCAAGTTGGACGCCATCCGCGCAAGTCAGATTTCTTCAATGCATTTGAATACATTGTTTGTTTGTTTTTTCCGAGCAACAGCCAATTATTTTTCGTGGAAAGATTCCACGGAATATGCATTACTTGTCCATTTTATTTCAAAATCCTCTACAAATAGGTACCTAATTTGAACACATGAAAGATATCATCTGAAAGAAATATTTTGAAATTATAAAAAAAAAAAATTGAGAAAAAATGTTTGAATTTTCAGAGAATTTGACGGATTTGATCTTCAAGCAGGGTCAGGCAGGCATCACGAAGGCGACCGTGTCGATCACTTTCGACAACTCCGACAAGAAACAATCCCCAATCGGTTACAGCAACTGCAATGAGATTGTCGTCAGGCGTCAGGTAAGGGTGATTTTCATAAACATGGATGTACAAAAATTAATTTTGAGATTTTGTCATACATATGCATATGCATGAAGGCGAATACTATTATGGGTTCTCAACTCTTGCCAAAACTAAGCAAAATTTTTCATACATCCTTGTTCTATAAGCGAATAGTTCTCGTCGAGTTGGTAGACATATCTACTTCAAAAACTAACCATTTCAGGTGCAAGTGGGCGGCAAATCGACCTATCAAGTAAACGGCGTGGCGCAGTCGAACACGAAAGTGATCGACCTGTTCCGCAGTGTCAGTCTCAACGTCAACAACCCGCACTTCCTCATCATGCAGGGCAGAATCACGAAAGTCCTCAACATGAAACCTATCGAGGTGAGCGTTTTCTACTTTCTTTCTCTTATAAAAAGATGCAAATCCAGATTCTGGGAATGATTGAAGAAGCAGCGGGCACGAAGCTGTACGAGCAGAGGAAGGACGAGGCCATCAGAACGATCAAGAACAAGGATATCATGCTCAATGAGATCAATGAGGTGGGTCAATTTAAGGCTATATGTAAAGGTGAAGACATCTCCTATCTTTAAATACTATTCCGTCAAGTCACAAGGTTGGGCGGATTTCTAAATAACCAAAACGTGTATTTCGTCTGTAAATTTATCTGAATGTATCAGAAGAGATTTCGATATTCAGATGTTGGACGGTGAAATCGACCAGCAGCTGGAGAAAATGCGCAGCGAGCAGAAGTTCTACGCCAGGCACATCGCACTCAAGAAGCAGTTGGCCGAGGCTCTCCAAAAGAGGGAGGCTTACAGATACTGGAACTATGCTGTGAGTGTTATTTTATCCTTCACAAGGCTATTCATTTTGACAAAAGCAGAAAGTCATGGAAGAACTATAGCAATATGCCATTTTCAGACGAATTCCGAAGAGTGCGAGAAGGAAGGAGATGCACTTGTGGATGAAATGAAAGTCCTCGAAGAGGAGATCAAAGCCTGCGAGGAGGAAATGGAGAAACTCCAAGAACAACTCGCTGAAATCGAGGCTGAAAAGGTGAGGTTGAAAATTTCTGCCTTCCTTACGAAATGGAGCTGTAAAATTCCGAATAACGAGAAGAGATGAATTGATATTTCAAACAACAAGATGCACACATTTTTGTATACCCTTTTCTGCATAGTTTCTGATAGATCTTGTCTAAAAAAAATTAGATTCACGTCAAATAGTTTTATTTTAGTCGAAAGACAACGGAATGGGAAAGATGGAGGAGCAGCAGAAAACGCTGCAGAAGGAGTTGGCGATTGCAGAGTCGGAAAGGGATGGAGTGGCTGGGCAGCAGAAGAAGGATGAACAAGAAATCGGCAGGATCAAGAAGAGCATTGATGGGGTAGGGGAAATTTAAAAAATAAATAAAATCAAGTAATCAAAAAGGTAGCTTCTTGAAATCAAAGATAAAATACTGTTTCTTTATGTAATCGAATGTTTATTCTGCATTCTCTTTGTGGATGAATAGAATTTGGAAAGGAGTTACAAGGGTTTATTGTAACAATTTTCAATTTCTGCAATTCCAGGACCATAAAGTGATGGCGAAGAAGGAGAAGGAGCTGGAGAAAATCAAAAAAGACAATGAGCAGGACATCGGATCGACGGCTGATGATGAGAAGGTGGGAGGTGATTGGGAAAATATTTGAAATTCTTAACATTGCAGAAAGTGGAAGACATCAACAAGCAGCTGGATGCACTGGCTCAAGGAATGACCACTGATGACCAGGGAAATGCCATCACTTTCGAGAAGAAGATTCAGGGTAGGCTGATTTTATGACGAAATTGGATTCGAAACAATTTTAGAATTCACGGCATTCTGAAAATTTACTTTTGAAGTTAATTTTGACTTTTGTTCTTTTTCATGCCAATTTTCAAGCAGAAAGAAACTGAATGTTGCTTTTGACTTTCCTTTTTCCTTAATAAAAGCGAAAAAAACGATCCTTATATTTGTCGACGGATAAGGAATCTGGGAAGTGTAAGAAAAGGAAAAACGAAACAAATTCATCAATAAATACAAACCGTGTGTGTGTATTAGCCCCGACAAATATAGTCGGCTAAGAAAAATTATATGATTTCTATAAACGTGATATTTTCAGATTACAATGCCGAGGCAAACAACTATCAGACCACTGTCACGCAGGGTCAGAAGAAGTAAGTTGTGACTTTAGCTGAATACCTACAAAAAACTGAACGATTCCAGAATCGACGTGATCAAGAAGAATCTGCGTGAAGCTGAGAAAGAATTGGCCAGTCTTGGAAGCAAATCCAACAAAGATGCAGATGACGAGAAGAACAAGAAGAAGGAGCTCGATAACATCCAGGTAGACGGCTAGAGGATAGCTACTTTCAAAATGCCATTCTAACGTCTGATTGGCGGAGTATAAATTAGCAGTGATGAATATGGCTTTCCTCAACCAAATCCCTTTTGGATGTCAAACAACCATTCTTATCGTTATTAAGATGAGCTTGTACTTGATATTTTCAATCACTTACCATATAGGCTTTCACGGCGATAAATGCATCCTGTGGGAAGTAATCAACGAAGGTAATTTTTTATCAAATTGAATTTGCAGACAGACATCGGCCGATTGAACTTCGACTCGAATCGCGATGCCCAGCTGACGAAAGATCTGCAGGACAAGAGGACAGAACAGCAGAATGTGCGGGGAGACATCGAACAAATTCGCACCAGCACTAGCCAGACGTAAGGAAATTTTGAAAGTTTCTAATCATCAACTATCAAATCAACCTTATCGAATTTATGCAACGAATAATCCGTCGAATTATAAGAGAATAGGAAAAAATGAAATTGTAGTTTATCATAAATCTTTGATGCTATCGTATTCTTTTCTTTTACTTTTGTATCTCCTTCTCCTAACAAGAAATATGAACAGTGTAAATCATAGATAGTGCTCAAAATTGATAGGTAACCAAATCGAATGCACTGATCGCGGTAATCAAGTCAGAAAACACTAAAGGTTCCGAATAACCCCAGTTTGATTCTGAATTCCGACTATTCAGTTCACAACGCATTAACAATATTCAAAATCAGCTTACATTGTGAAAGCAAGCACTGATAATGCCATTGTTTGCTGCAGCAGCAAAGGAGAATTCGGAGTCAAATTGCGATACTATTGGAGCCTTTAGCGTTTTTTATTTGATTATCGTGACCAGTACATTCGATTTGGGTTGCCTATCAGTTTTGAACAGGATTCGTGATTTACACAGTTTACATTCCTTGTAAGCTCTGAAAAATGAAGATGAATATCAAATCATCAAAAACTCGGAATCTTCATTTTCTTTCAAATTAGCTTACTTCAGATATGGTAACCTGTTCTACAAATACCATACGAACGATTCCCGCTTCGACCACTCGGATGTGGTCGGTCCTCTGGCGACCCTCATCAAGGTTAAAGATCCTAAGTGGAACTATGCCGTTCAAATTGCCGGAGGTCAAAATGTGAGTATTTAACAATTTTATTCTTGAAAGGACAGTGCACTTATTCATGTTCTTCTTCACTTTGCACTGATTTGAAATTATACTCCTCCCATTAGATATGCTTTTCGGCGTTTACGCGAATCCAGAACTCGCATTATCAGCCATTCATAAATTTCCTTTGAGCCAAGGTTATAATTTTCTTATGATTCAGTGCTCAAAATTCCCTCAATTCTGCAATAGATTATGTTTCTCTTCATGTATTATTAAAGATACAGCCCTTCCATTGAGAAATTACTATCTATCTATTTCTTCTAATTCATATGCAACGGTTCTGCTCCCTTTTTTCTAAAGAATCAATGACATCTGCATAGTTATTCTCTTCAACTTCATTTGCAACAATGTTCGTATCACATGAACATGAGGCAAGACAATAATCGAGTTTGCAAGGGAATTGTCACCGCTACGAGATGCGAATTTTGAGTTGACTGCAAAAGTAGAAGCGGGGAGAATGAGGCAATTGAAGAGGAAGAGCAATTGTCCCCGGGAGAATTTGTCAGTTTATCGGCTCGTGACGTGACTTCTCCAATTTGAATTGCAATTTGGTGTTGAGCAAATTGAACGAATAATGGAATTTTGTAGTTTCTTTGTTTGAACTTCATCTGTTAGAGAATGAGATATTTCAAAATTGCTATTTGAAATTAGGCTACCTGAATGACCGTTTTTATCGAGAATAAAAATATTGAGGAAGTACTTTTCAACAAATATCACACCTGTCTAAATAATTATCTCATTCGTATGACTTTCGTCTTAAATTATAAATTTCCAACAGAATACCAAATTACTTTTTTCGTAATTTTTGCACTTTACAACTGTCATAATTCAAGCCTCAATTACAAAATGAGTTAATCAAACTGTTTTCCTCAATCGCTATCTTTATCATGAGCTCAAATTGCTTCTCTAAATCAGCTGATTCAATCATGAAGGCCATGTTTTGACTTATCCAAACCTGTTTCCCCCGCCATTATTTCTCGTACAAATAGAATCTCCTTGAATGTTGTGTTTCAAGAGCATAAACTTCTGTGCAGACTAAGCGTGCATCTATCTTTCCACTCATTAGTTCATTAGAACACGCACCCCACCACCAATAAATCGCCAAAGGCTTTAGCATTTTATTACATTTCTTGGAAAAGAAACGAGGGAAATTATTATAAACACGAAATTATGTCAGAATAACGAGAATTTCTGAGATTCTTTTGAATCAATAAAACGAAATTTATGACCATCTTTCATCATCTAAAAATTTCCAAAGTGCACAAAAGAAATCCCCAAAAATATAACGGTGACTTTTGAAAGTAATCACGCAGACTTTCCGTTATAAAGTTCTTCTCTGCAAGAATAGAATATTTTGAAGGATGGTGGAATTGCCTTTTGTGCACTTTATTATGAAACTAGACACTAGTTTAAACTTCGGTAGAAATATTGAAAAATAGAAATTTGAAAATGTCATAAAAACACATCCCCGTTGTTTTTCGGATCATCTATAAAAAATATTCTGTAAAATTTTAGGTGAACATTTTCTGGAGTGATTTAATTTGGTATTAGTTCATGAGATTTTTTGTCATTAAATTTTTCAAACCTCCACAATTTTCAAGAAAACGATACAAAAATATAGCGAGATCCATTGAAAATCATATCATATCACTTTGACAAAAGAGGCGCGATTTTGTTTTCTGCGTCCGAAATTTACAAAATACGCTATCTTACAAGAAGAAATATTGGTTATATTTTCTTTCACAAATCCCTCGGCGAAGGCGTGCAGAATCCCGTCTGCGGCTCGCGGAAAAACACGTACTCTGTGTAGTGCGCCCAGCGCTGCTCTTCGTAATCGCCACAGTTTCGATGGTTGATCAAATCCTAAAATTGCCCAATGTGATCTTCAAAGTAACCAGTTTTCCAATTTGAAACTAAGAATCCGATATATTCTGAATTGATCATAAGCGCGTGAATTCACAATCAATTCGAAATTAGCTAAAACTCGATTTCCTAGTTAGTTTGATTTAGGCTCAAGCTTCAAAATGTTCAAGCTCTGAATATTCCTAAACTTGCGCTTCGAATATTTAGAATTGAAACCACATGCGTTTTCATTTTCCAAGAGAAATGTAATGACGAATCCTTATTTTTGAAAGAAACCTCTAATGATGCATTTTGAAGTGACCTTTTTAGTTTTCTCTTGCTTTTCAATTTTGTAGTGAGTGTTGGTTTTTGAAAGACTAGTCTAACAATGGAAATAAGACGGAAAGTGCAGAAGTTGAGTTTTGCTTCGTGTCTTACACTCTGTGAGTTTCCTGTAATGGATCCGGCCACAATAGGGTGATTGGTCGCAGCCAGTCCATTGGCCCCAGAACAACACGTCGCGACCAGCTTGAAACCCTTCTCTGCCATCGTATCACACGCCTACAAATGGAAGACATCTTTGAGCATGAATCGGACAAATTTAGAAGGGCAAGATACCAGTTGATTTTGAGTAGAAACAATGATTTCTTACATCTTTCTTTAGTAAATCGTCGATTAGGATTTGTAAAAAAAAAAAAAAAATCCATGACTCGGATAAATTAAAATTACAAACGACCTCTTCATTTGGCTTATTTTTTCCTTTTTCTAATGAATCAGAATAATTCATGAGAATCGTCAATGTCTCTCATTTTTGCCAAACATGCTTGCAAAAAGCATTTGTTAATTGAGAGTTGGCATTTTTGGAGGTTAGAAAATGTTGTAGACCTTACCCTCTCTAAACATTGATGTTTCAAATAGAGTCGAGAAGTGTATCGCTCCCCATCGTCTGCACCTCCGGGGTCTCGACTTTCATTCAACGTTTCACCAAACACTTCTCTGCACAACGTCGCTCGTCCGCACACCAGAATGCGATGCAGTTTACGGAATTTCACGTCTGCCTGACCGTCTCGGCCAAATGCAAATGTACCTCGATAGCCCAATGTTATGTAGCCACCTGGAAAAGACGATTTTAGAATATTCGAAGAAATTAAAGAGGAATACTTGGTACTTGATCAGGTAGTTGATATCTTATCCAAAAAAAATAATAATAATAAATATTGAAATCTACCTGTCTCAGAATTAATGTAGCTCAACCCGCCATTTGTGAGTTTCGGCCGAAGGGATTGCAAACTCAATAAAACTCCTCCGATTTGTTCTTGAAGTCCGTTCAATTGGTAGAACTCTGCTTCATCTCGTAATCGGGAATTTTCTCGAAAACCTTGAATTTGGAGTGTTCTCGGTGAACTAGTTGACCATTCTACCTTCAGGCAATGATAATCTGCCATTTCGCAGATAGTGCAGGACATAGGCAAAGAGTTGTCCATCGCGATCGATGAAAACGTTTGTCGGGGATAATTCAATTATCGCTTCTCCATAGACGGAAGGGTCATTTTGAGCAATTCGGGATAATATTGATCCCTGAACAATAGTTTATTTTCTAATTCACTGGAAGAAAATGGTAAAAGTCGAATATTCTGTAATGGCATGGGTTTTTTTCTAATCGATACTTTATACAGTTCAGTAATAAAAATCTGATGGTGAACTATTTGAAGGCCTTATATTCTAACTTATCATGTTCTATTATATTTCAAGATCCTTAGAATATCCATTCAAGTGTATATTTTATGCGTCTTTTTAGATTCTTTTAGGATCCGCATAAGTTTACATTTTCCTTCCAAGAAAGACAAGGAAGACTTCATGTGTCTACTCACTTTTTCTTTATCCAGAGTCAGCCGCGTGGTGGAGTAATTAGTCCCGCCCACATTTAGTTGAATGACATCGTCATCAGGCATTTTTACGGGGAATTATGATTATGCCAGACCAAAATAGAACAGATTTCTTCCCGAATTGAAACTGGGATTGAGCTTTCTGAATTCTGTGACTGAAAATAATTTTCGAAATTCGAATCCAAACAAAAACGGTAGTTCGTGAGAACGAATGTGGTCAATATGGAGGGGAAACAGAATCGAGGGAATTTGTGATATTTTGATGATGCGAAGTGAATATTTATAGCAGCTAATTATGCCGTTTAAAAATCGAAGGATGGAAGTGGTTTTTTCTTTCTGGGAAACATTCTCGAGAATTTCGCCTTGTGCTGATTGATAGCAATTTTTGTTCGAAAATTGAGCATTAGAAACTGGAATTTAGTGATAAATTTCGAATAAAGTGGTTGGGGGATGTGATTCTCTGATATCGTTCATTATCAGAGTGGAAAATATATCAAGAATATCATCTTTGATAAGGATGATTTTTATTCTCTGGAGGAAACCTTTGACTAAAAAAGCAGAAATTCACTTCTTTCTTGGGCTATTTTCAAACTCACATCATTACCATGATTTCATCTGATAGTTAGAAACAAGGCACAATGAAACTGACGGACTGGCGGAGTTAATGCGATGCCTGCATAAGGAAGTTTGGTTTGTTGAAAGAGGAGGAGGAGAAGAAAGAGACTAAGTGCGTTGCATTGGATCTGTCTTTGAAATGGGCAGAATAAGGAGAAGCTGAGTCGCTTGATACAGAGGAAGCGGGGAAAATTGAGAATTCAAGACGAAAAAAGTGCTGAAATAAACAGAATTCGAGATGGAAAGGAGAAATTTTAAATGTAAAGGCCGAAAAAAGACAAAGCGAGACATTATTGAGGCTTGCACGAAAATTCGCATTCGAGTGGCGTTCGGCCGATTTGAGCATGAATTCCAGAGAGGCAAGGATGAAGAAGTCAAATGCCAAGGAAGCAAAACGACAGCTGGGCAGAAAAGAGACAAACAGGCGAGATGACAATGGAAAGGGGGACTGCAAGGGATAACTTGAGTTAATCGGTCAGTAGTTGATTCTTGGAATATGAGACACTTGCAAGCAACGAGAACGTTGACTCCGTGTCTGACTAGAGAATGGTGGATTAGAAATGATGTGAGAAGTTGATCGGTCATGTGGTATTTTTGAAAGTTGAGAGGAGAACTAAAAGATAAGTCAATTTATCTGAGTGACAACGATTATCAGCGTCAACATTGATCGTCACTATCATAAAGTATGAACTTAGAATTGATCGACTGCCCAGAGATTTTTGAAGACGAATATTTACATAATCATTCAATTAATTTCTTGGATGCTGAAGTACAGGAACTTAAGTTATAGGCTGAGACCAATGTTTTTTCCTGAGAATATGCTTTTTAAATGATAGAAGTTTCGTCGTTAACATGTTTCCCCTTTTTCCTGTATTTCGAAGTTTATGCATCATATTATGCAGATCTACGAGAAAACGAACAAAAGCCCTCGGGACTCATTCTTCCGACTTTTTGTTTTCGTTTAACGTTCACTTTTCCGTCTGCTTTTTGCACAAAAACCAAAGTTTTCACTGCTCGATACCCATAATGAAGAGAATTCTAACTGACAATTCCTCTGCGCAACTGCGGTTAACGTAAACAATCAAAATTTTGATGTGTGTTGGCCTGGCGTTGAATCTGAAGGAGGATTTTTGTGGAGAAGTGAAAATAGAGGCTGAAGAAATTAGAAATGGAATGGAAAGTGACGTTGCTGAGAAGAATGGAAAGAAGAGCGACTAGGAAAATGAGCGTTTAGGCGAAGAAGCGATAAGTGATAGATCTTATAATCAAGCGATTATCGTCGAGAGATCTTGGGGGAAAGGCACAAGCAGAGTTGAACGAGCTGAAGGGGAAGAAGGAGTTAACGAAGCCAGAAACGGGCTTGAAAGTCAATTGGAAACAGCACGACGAGACTGCCGCTGTGTGCAAAATAAGACTAGGAAATAGATCTCTAGAGACTACTTCAATTGAAGAGAAACAGGACGGCAAAATGCAGAAAAAAACACAACAAGGTTGGAGAGTTGAGAATAAGGAAACAAGGTAGTTAGAAGGAGCACGGAAGGGGGACGAAGCTAGAGAAGAAAAAGAAGGAAGAAACCCCTAACAGAGCCTAGGGCTGAGACTAAAATGCATTGACGACGGCGCACGAGCAGCAGGTCCCGAATGATTGCATGAAAGGGGGAAGGGAGAGGAGGGCTGGGCAGAAAAAGTTAAGAAGAAAATGAGCACTGCGCAAGAATGGAGAGAGGAGAGGGGAGGCGAACACATCGAACAACTCTGAGAGAGAGATCCCCGGACTGCGGACTGGAGGCAATACATCAAATGGAACACCCCCAGGAGAATGGGCTGAGAGAATGAACATTTCAATGAAACACATGAAATGCTGAAATATGAACGAAAATGAAGTTTTAACGATCAAAAAGTTCAACGGAAATAAACTACGAAGTTAATATGTGGTTGAAGAATAACGAGTAGAAATTTTGATGATAGAGAAGCAGGAAGGCATCAGCACGCTAGGGTAACTTCTCTTTCCACGTTTCTCTAGTTTTCGACCTATAGCTTTTCAATTGGGTGAGCATTCATGGAATGCTCATTTCGACGAATAGAACTGATAAAATTCGATAAATTTAGAATTCCCAGTATCCCTATTGAGAAATGGAGGAGCTCTGTCTATCTTTAGAAAAGTCACGTTGCTCTTCCCCAAAATAATAAAGTAGCATCTTATTTAACGAAAAGGGTACAAACTTGTATTAAATATCGAATTGCAAGGAGTTTCTCATTCGAACATGAATTTGTGCATTGCTCTTTTTCTGGGAAAATCGACTCAAGGCTTTTGAGATAATGTTGATATATGCAGAAGTCATTTCAATTCATTTTCTGTCAACATATTATGAGATGAGGGCATTTTTCTTGGAAGATTTAGAGGTAATTCGATCATGCTTTACTGTAGCTTTTAGATCTTACTAAAATGAAATTATGATACCTCTCTTCTCTGTTAATCTTATTAAAGTTTGTATTAAAAAATCAAATCCCAAATTTATAAGAATCGTTTCATATTTTCCTGTTCAAATTAGTTTTGCGCAGATTGGAATGGGATCTACTTCAAAAATGTCTGGAGTTGGCTTTCGCGCCTGGAATCGATTTATCTCAATTCAAAATGCAAAAATGTCCTCGTGTTGTCATGTTGTGTTTGTTGTTCATACAAATTCGATTTCCAGCTGTGGGATGTGGTGGTTCGAAAACAAGCGGCGGCAGTGTTCCTCGCAGAGACCAAAGGAGTCTGCAATCAGAGGTAGCCATATCACAATCACTCATTACTCAATCGCATTTCCTCTATTCACACTCAATTTCGCCAGCAAGAATAACCCCATGCGAATAATGCTTTGATATTTTGGTCGTCCATTTTGACAAAGTCGATCTTCATAAAAAAAGTATCAAAAAATTTGAAAAAAGAAACTGATTTCGAGAAATATGTTTGCTCATCATGTCACTCAATTGAAAATGACGATGATAGAAAGTAATTTAGGCGAACCTACGTACCGATCAGAGAGACGCGACTCGGCGTTCAGGATCTCGACAATGCAACCAGAAAGGGGCTCAAGGATTTGGTAGGCTGATTTTTTCTTTGAACTATAAAAAAGACGACATTCTGGAAGGTGTCTTTGGAAGTTGAAATGCGTCTTTGATGAGGAAGCAGATATTAGGCATACAGCGCTGAATAAGAATAAAAAGTGAAGCGAAAGTCAGAATATTGAGAAATATGCAGGAAGATAGATAAAAAAAAACGAATTATTGAAGCTGCCTCTATGGGTTATGAAGGAATTCGATAATTTGATGCTCTTTGCCCCCGGCAGCCTGACGAAGACCTCCCACCGGCCTGTTGGCCCTAGAGCCTTGGCCTAGGCAGGGTGGCTTTAGAGCCAGTCTGTCTCCGCCTTTGCCACTGCCTTTCTAATTGCCAATTGGAATATTCTATGACTGACTGAATGCAGGCAGAAATGAAGCGAAGATGGAATAAATTAGAGCTGCATTAAAATGGCCCCGAAAAATAACACGCAAATAGGGAGACACAAAGAAGTAGAGGAAAAATAACGAAGGAGAAGAAACAAAATGCCAGAAACACTTGGGAAGTCATAAAAAAAAGAGTTTCAGATGTTGGAGGAGGTTTGTATGCAGGGGAGGAGGAAAATATAGACGCTAATACAAATTAGGTAATTGGTGAGGAATACTAATATGGAAATGTATAATGCATCGAAAACTTGGTGGGAAGAAATTCAGATATTGGAAAACGGACAGGAAAATTACACCCTGCAAATAGGTTTTTCCTTCATTTATGGGTATGCAGGTTTCCCTAACGATAAGGCATAGATTTAGTAGAATGTAGCAGAGGAATTGTACCTGCACAATATTCATTGACGAACTAAAATATTCATGCACTGGTTTCTTATTTCCTACCGCGAAAGTTTATCAAGATATGCAAGTTTTTCTTTCAAGAAAAATCCATAAGAAAACATCTCATATAGATTTATTCTTTGAAAAAATGAAAAACAAATGTTCAGGCCACTGAACTAATGAGCCCCTTTATACAATATCCGAGAGTAATGATGATCATAAAACGGGGGTGATTTATTCCGGTTATTGCAAGGAATTATTATATGCGAGTATCGTGCAAAGAAGAAGAAGAAGAAGAAGAAGAAGAAAATCAACTGCTTTCATAATAAAGAATAGTTCTCGACAAAAACTGATGTTTTGAAAACATCTTTAATCAACAATAATTTTAGACTAGGTTGATATTATTAGGAGGAAAGATCTTATAAAATTTTCTACTGTAAAATATAAAGCTTCAGAGGAGTTGATGAATGATCAAGAGTTTCATTTTACAAATCGAATTTTTATGAAATCGCTGTATTCAGAAGAAATCTAGTGTAGATCTAGAAGAATTCACGTCTCAATTCTAATATTGACTATCTCTAACTAAAGCAAGAAGGCACTTGTCAGAGGAATTTTCGAAGAGCTTTTGAGACGAATTGAGAAAATGAAATACGCACTGCGGCACTGCAGAAACGCAGAGATTTGGCTGAACGAGGGCAGATTTCAGCTGGTAAAAACAGAAAATGCGCCTGATTAGGTTAGCGAGCAGAAAAATAAGTAGAAGGAGAGGGGAGGGAATTGAAAAGACACCTGCTGAATATATGAGGGGAGGAGTTCTGAGAATCCACAGGCAAATGATGATATTTCGTCAGGAAGCGAAGTTCAAAAAATGCATTTTCTTCCTGTAAAATCGTCAAAAAAGCGAAGTGAATATAATCAAAATAAGCGATTAATTTTTACGAACGGCAAAGACACGAATAAAATTCGAGGAACAATGCAATTTTACTCTATTCTTTTCGAATTTTTTCAAGAATTCCTAAACTTGTAAATGAATGAACTCAATAGATCTGATATCGAATTTTAAGAATTTTTAGGCTTATGCAAAGTACAAAATCGAAGTTTATCCCAACAAATTGTAAATGCAAACTGTCTGCCATATCATTGGAGGCTATTAAAACTTGCGTTTTCATAAGGTATTTACTCAACTCATTTCTCACTGCTCGGACTCCAACCAGACTGATTCAATTTTTTGTTGCTACCGGCGACGAATTAAAAAGTCACATTTAAATGCGATATAATGCATAAAACGTATAAAGTCAAGTCTTTTCGGCCTGTTGAATACGCCGGTGGGATATCAACAAGCCGTTTTTCTTCATTTAAGCACTAAAATAACTAAATGGTGCAATGTTTTCATCGGAATTGCCAACTTTCGAACGGAAATTGATTTAGTTTGTTTTGGAATTCAAAGAGAAGTATTTATCTTTCAAAATCACTGACGATTTTGAACAGGAAATGAAAAAGGTCATCATCAAGTTTGCTGGAATGAAATAACACATTTTTATTTTTTTCTATAAACGTGACTAAAACATGATAATTTTCGTCAAATATGACTATAGTTTGAAGGTGAATAATTCACTAATTCGATAAAAAACTGTCTTGTGAATAGCTAATGTTTCAGTAGGAATTTTACAAAAATGAATAATTTGTTAGTTGCGCTAATTTCCACAAAAATGTCGGAATAGTCACGTTTTTCGGTCGAATTTTTAAATGAAAAATTTATGTCAAAAATAGTAGGAAACGGAAAATTTCATTCGGGATAATCTTTCTTCTCCAGGGTAACTTTATCCAATCAAGCGTAAAGCCGACCAATAAAAATTGATGTCGACGTTATTTATGGGCAGGAAACAGGCAGAGGGGAATGGGGGAGGGACGTTCATTTCCTTTACGGCCCAATAATACGAATGCGCAATGCCGTGCACCCTGTTGCACTGCACTGGCTGGTAGCAGACTCGGTAATTCCTTTGGGCTCTTAGATTTTAAGGGCTTAGATAGAGTCATTGAACCAGGCATTCATTATGAATGGAATGGGAGACTGCCGGAATCTGGCATGGGTTTAAAAAATCATTCGTCATTTTCACGTCGTAATTTTGTGAAGCTTCACTTGAAATCCTGAGTTTTTTTTTTTTGCATATTCTAATAACATTGGGTAAAATTCGGTAAGGCTGATTTGAAGAAAGTAATTGGTTTTCCTGAGACAATGAATGAGTCTGCTGCAACTTTGAGCCCAAAAGGAATGGCGCACTCTCTTTATCACATATGGTTTCAATCTCCTATTCTAATTAATTGGAAAGGATATTTGTTTATTTTTTCTGCCTACAGCTCTATTTCTTCGCCCGAGGCATTCATTTTTGTGCAGACTCGGAAAGCTGCACAGATTCTGGAGAAATATGAGAGTAAATTATCTCCAGATTCAGGAATAGAGAAAAGAAATTAGAAGACAATTCATCGTATGGTGGGGAGTAGGATTGGAGAACTGGCCGGGATTTTCAAAGTTTTTTAAAGAAAGGAAAAAGCTGCTAGGAATAAAGATTTTCAAAGGAAAAGGGGGAAGATATGAAAGTAGAAAATGATTTTAGAACTTGAGAGGATGGAATGCTTCAAATGTGACAGCTTTTGAGATGGAGAGGTTTATGAAAATAGCGGATTTTTAAAGTTATTTCTACTCCGATTCCTTTTTAGTTGCGCTAATCACTGGATGATGGGCGATTGATTTGAGGCAAAAATTAAATTGAATTCATACAGTATTTCTATTCCATGCTCGGAATCTCCACTCCCTTTTTAGAAAATTGTCTATACAAAGTTGTAAAGCTTAGGCTAGATTTTAGGTTGAGACGAACAACAAAAGGCGAATAAAAGAACGGAAATGATTGAGGAGAACGCGAGGTAATGAGACTGGGAGGGGACAGAAAAAACGAAGGTAATTTCGAGAGAAAACAAAGGCAAAGGGGGAAAAGCAAAGAAATCGAAAGGGAAATGAGAAAACTACTGGAGAAACAAAGAACGACAGAGGAGGGAATAATAGGCTGCTGCTCGCGGATACAAATCTGCACGCAAAATCGCACTAACAGCTATAGGCTCAAGAAGAGGGGAAATATCCATTTTTCTTCGAGTGGGATGGAAGAGATATTTTAGGAAAGCGCAAGAAAATAGCATAAAATTGGCAGAAAATTTTTAAAGATTTTTTTTACTATAAAATTTATCAAATTTTTGTGAAGTGGTGGTGGGATAAATTTCAAGCTTCTAGTTTTGATCTGTAAAACTTGACGATAAAGCCTTTAAGATTTTCGGAAATGATGAAATAATTGAAAAAGTTTTCATGTATATTTTTAATTTGATTGGAGGATTATTTATGGCATTGCGTTTATTAGAGAAATAAGCGAGCGAAACTCAGTAAAACTTGAGGAGATCCGCAAGGGCCATCGAATAAATTCAGGGATTCGAAGATTGAGAGAAGGAAAGACAGAAATGGGGAGAGGTTTTGAGGATTTCTGGAGAGAACACATCTTTCGAATTAATCAGGATATCCGGTTTCAGGAAGTGAGCATTATGAATTTCGTGAAATCCCGGAAGTAATCGACCAACAAAATAATCTTTTAGCGATTTTTCATCCTTTTATAAGGCATCGGTGAGAGACTAGAATATCAAATGGTGATTTTATAAGGACATAGAATTTTTCATCAAATAGTTTAAGACGGATTATCAAAACGGTCGAGGTTTGTATTTCAAGTTAGCTAACACTATGCAGAAATAACTCTTGGAAACGATTCTAACAAATCAAAACCGAATCAGAATAAGGACTGAATAAATGTAGTCGAATGGATGCTGAATGAAGTAATTAGTGAGGAATTGAGCACAGAGGGTTAAGGAGGAGGAGAAGAAGAAGAAGGAATATGGAAAGGGAGGGAAGGGAAGACTCGAGGAGAAAAGAAGCTGAAGGCTGAACACAAAACGAAAATTGAATTATTTATGAGAGCATAATGACAGGGATAATTGATGGAAAACGACAAGATATCGCTATAAATACATGAGTAGAAAATACAAAATGATTGATATCATTCGTTTTTTTCAATAGAAAAGTGCTCATTTGTAAGAATATCATATGGAAGACTCGTGAGCATGCAATTGAACATAGTAAATGGGAAGTTTAGTCAAAGTTCATTCGGACTTTTTGCAAATATGGAATGATTCGAATTGTCTTAGGCGAAATCGAAGAAGGAGGAGATCGTGATGGCTCTGGACGTGCTCGAATATCCACAGGAACTCGAGAGCATCGTTAAAAATGTCTGCAAAAACGTAGGTTTTTATGAGGAATATGCTTTGTTCAATTCAAATTTATTTCTATCGCAGAATTGAGCAATGACAATGAAAGAAAAGAATGCACGATATTTTGTGGTATAGTCGATTGTAAAAAACTTGACAGTCGCAGTGCCCTTCGCACAAGGGGGCGGTGCGAACAGCACGCTTCCCGCTCGCGTCGCGGCATGCATTGCGAATTCATTATTCAAACTGGATTTTCACTTTCATTTATTTTTTTCGACGCCTTCATCCGTAATTTTTATAATTATTCGGTAATCATCGATAATTAGCGATAATTAGAGCTAATTATCTGTAGGTGATTTAATGAACAGCCACTTTTCACTTATTTTTCCCGTATTTTGCAGTGATTTTTTTGAAAATTATTTTTTAAATAGATTTTTGAATTTCTTCTTCAAAATTGTGATAATTAGAATACAATTACAGATACAGGTTTTAGTTTTCTGTTTATTTCGTGTTTTTCCGTGACTTTTTATCGTTTTTCTCGATAAAATGATTTCTTGGACATAACTTCTCAGCAAAATTCTGTAATTATGCCCTAATTATCGATAATTACCGAATAATTATAGAAATCACGGACGAAAACGTTGAAAAAAATAAATGAAAGTGGAAATCCAGTTTGAATAATTAATTCGCAATGCATGCCGCGACGCGAGCGGGAAGCGTGCTGTTCGCACCGCCCCCTTGTGCGAAGGGCACTGCGACTGTCAAGTTTTTTACAATCGACTATAATTGTCCTTATCACTTTTTATCTTTTCCTCTTACTATTCTCCAGAAAGGAAGCGACAAAAGAAATGATCAAGTGATCCATAGCTTATGATTATGAATTGCATCAAATTTCGGAGTTTCTTTCCTATCAGAAACGAAATCGATAATTTTAAGCAAGTGCTGTGCGAGTCGATGGACACGATGACAGAAATCACGAACAAGTTCAAACTGACTGCCGTCACTGCCAAAGGAGCTGTGTCCAGGACTGGAGGCCACATGGCTGGAGGTGAAGCTATTCAACGAACTTATAGCAATTTTCTTTTGAACATTTTTATCTTATTGCTACAGAATTTAGTACATTTTATCAGACTGGCAAGCAAGTTCTAAATGCCGTTTTTGCAGAAGATAATGATTGAGAAACATGTCGTCATCTAATAATAAGGCTTATCACAGCGATCTGCTTATTGATGCTTTTTTAGGTCACGACTCTCGCACTCCTCTGTTCAATCTGCTTGCCAACTACAAGGATCTCGTTCAACAGGAAATTCAGATTCAGGAGGAAATCAAGCAGATTGAAGGTAAGATTTTTCCGTGAATCAAGTCGTCAGATTAGGAACTAGTTCTCTTTCTTCAACGAACCCAAGAAGAGGAAGAAACGGGGTGAAAGTTTTCAATACTAGTGAAAAGATGGAAAATGGAATAGTCTCACAAAATGGCATAGAATATCCACTTGTGTTGAGAGTTTTTCAGTTTTCTCTGTGGCTATTATTTTGCTTTAAAAATCCTACGATAACCCTAGATTATATGACGTAATTGCAGGAGAACTGCGCAACATGGGTGGAGCCAAGGCTCGATTCGCAGAGCTGCAGAGAAAAAAGGAAGTTCTGGAGATGGAGCTGAATGCCATCGAGGACAGGAAGAAGAATTCCAGACCTGCTCAGCTGCAGTCTGATATCGACACTTACAAACAGGTTGAACTTTTTTTTTTAATTACAACATTTTATGCATTCATTGAGAAAGTTGAACATAGTTGAGAAGTTTCATTGACAGATAATAAGCTGCATTCGAAAACTACTTAAATAGGAAATTATGATATTTTGATGAAACATAGAAATTTGGATTTGATATAAATTACGGGTTTTAGAGGAGAGCTTATCTCGAATTTATGCTCATCGTCAAATGACAATGAATTCAGGTTCTGTATTGAAACTGAAATATTTTGAATTGGGAAGATCTTCAAAAGTACATTACTTAGCGAGGAGAGACTTCTACCCTGATAAAAAAATTAATAAAATTAGATTCATTTGCTCTGGGGGCTTTTCGCGCGACGATGGAAAATACACTGTAAATAGTAATTTTGAAATGAAGAAAAAGGTGGAGTGAAATGGATGGAAAATTTGGCTTGTTTTGCCGAACAGAGATGCTTCGTGCAAAATTCTTCTAATGAAAATGAATAAAAATACGAGAAAATATTCATTCGTCCAAATGCAAAATTGTTTACCGAAAATTGCTTTCTGAAAGATAGTTGGGAAGAAAAGAAAAAGAAAACTTAGAAATTGTGAAAAACTGATACAAAAAGAAAGAATGATTGCGAGTGCGAATTTGCGTGCAGAAATATTGCGCGAGCAGGACGAAAATTGCATAAGCGGTAAATTTTCGAGTTAATAAAGAATTCATTATTTTGGAAATTTATTCCCATGGAAATATAAATACAACGAAAGTTCAAAGTTTTCACGCGCAATGATATCACTTTTGATTGACAGATTAGGCTAAATGAACGTAATTTGGAGTAATCTAGTTATTCGCTAAAAATAGTAAATGATAAAATTATTAGTTAATTTTAAAAATTTAGAGTTTACCGATTGATTTTCAGGAAATGGGCGACCTGAACAAGGAAGTCCAGGAATTGACGCCCAAAATCGACGAACTCAATGCGAAAATCGCCGATGCCTCGAAGCAGCAGAAGAATCTTAAGGCCTATCAGGTTTGTTTCGAGTTACTTCATCTGAAGAGTAGGTAGAATTCATTGCTCCATCACGAAGAATAGAATTGACGAAATAGTCAGCTTATCCTAAGACATATTCTGCAATTTCATAGAAAGCGCATCTTATCAACTATTTGAATGGTTAATTTACCAAGTGGATGCTAATTCTCTTATGATATGTTGATTTTTTACGATACGAAGAAAAATTTTTGTTGTTCAGGCCGATCAAAAGAAAAAGCTGCAGAAAGAGTTGAAGGAATGCCAGGATCGAATGAAGGCCAACAAGGATAAAACTGACAAACTCAAACGGGATCTGGAGAACAAGGAGTAAGTTTTATTTCAAGTATCTTTTTCAACAGATATAAATTTATTTGCCCTTAATTCATAATCTATCATTTTGAGGCAAGAAATCGTGAATTTGCGCGACCAAATAACTGCTCAGGAAGGAGAGATCAACGGTCTGAATGATGCGATCGAAAACAGAAAGAAGGCTATCGAGGAGAAGATCAAGGCTGTCACTGAAAAGCAGGTACAGGAATTCGAAATCTGAGGAGGTTTAAAATGTTAAATATTTCGTGTCCTTGCAGAGAGATTTTCAAATTCAAATTCTTCCAATTTTATAGCTTTCTAAAGCTAATGTAATTATTTCAAAACGATAGAAAATGCAAGAACATAAAATTCACTGACAAAAATTGTTTTGAAAGTCGAGTCTTCAAAAATTACACACAA
Organism: Diploscapter coronatus; assembly: GCA_964036155.1. Lineage (NCBI taxonomy): Eukaryota > Metazoa > Nematoda > Chromadorea > Rhabditida > Rhabditidae > Diploscapter > Diploscapter coronatus. The sequence continues at coordinate 81,759,538 of OZ038422.1, read as the reverse complement.
GAAAAATCAGTTTAATAAAAATTCTTCTCAAGGAATATTTTCAAAAATTCGAGGAAAAGAAATCGCTCAATTTTAGGCGGAAGTGGACGAACTCGAGAAGAAGTTGGCTGATCTGCGAAGGGCGTGCAAAGAGAAGGACGAAAAACTGAAGAAAATGCAGAAGGAGACCGATGCAAAGAGAAAGGAACGACAGGAGAAGGTTGGTTGAAAATTTGATCATTATGAGTAGAAATAAAATCGTAAAACGATCAGTAAATGTAAAAATTATGCCATCGATATCAATACCAACGTCACAAAAATAATCAATATGCTATTTTGTTAGTTATGTTAGTTTATCTAAATGTTAAATTTATCCCTAACTATTTTTGAAAAGGAAGACAATTCTCAATTTAAAATTATTTTTTATTTCAGCAAACAGCCCTCCAGGACAAGACAAAGCGACAGCAGAGATGTGTCGAGGACGCGGAGAAGTACAAGAAAGAGGTAGAAATCAATTTTTTTAAAGATCAAATAGCATCAATGATTTCAGGCTGATAAACTCTACAAGAAGAACGAGAAATTCTTCGACGACATCAAGGCTCTGCTCGGTCAGAAGGGATCCATCTACGACTTCACGGGGTATGTCTACTTTGTCTGAATTTTCAAATTTATTCTAAAATCACGATTTTTATCTAATCACTAATTTATCAAGTATTTTGTTTTTTGCAAAATTTACCTTATTTATTTTCGATTTTTCATAACTTAGCATGTTAACAGGATTGATTATTGTAATGCATTCATTCAAAAGTTGATAAGAAATCGCGTTTCAGTTACACGGACAAGACTGCAGAAGCGAAGATCAACGAGCTGAACGAGGAGATGAAGGAGGTCGAGAAGAAGTTCAACAAGAACGTCATCCACATTCTCGATACTGCCGAGCAAAGGGTGAGTTCGAGGGTTGTTACAGGAAGGGACAAATCCTTCATTTCATTGACAGAAATCTTGGAAGAAAGAAATGCGCAATGACATTTCATCGAAAAATCATACATGAGCTTGATCTGAAAATAATTTTTTTTTGTGAAATATTCACTTTTAAAGCAATTTTTCACTTTAACATCTCCCTCTGTGATATTCATAAGGGAATGATTTTTGAAAGCATTTGAATTTGGAAGACGAAGTTTTGCAGTCGATGGAGCTGAAGAAGAAACGCGACCAAGTGCTAAAGGACAAGATGAAAGTGCTGGAGATCATCGAAACGCTCGACAAGAAGAAGGACGACGAGGTCTTGCGGGCCTACGAATCTGTCAATAAGGTTGGTTAGACAGGTTGTGTTTAGTCTAATAGTGAACTTGGTTTATTTTTGCCAAAAATTCTTGGTGAAACCAATTTCACAGGAAAGAATAAGTATCTTGTTAAAATTATGAATTAGTATAATTAGCTTATTTGTGATGATGATCAATCGTATTTTTGCTTTAAAAAACTAAATTAATGTGCATCACATGCAGACCTTATGACTAGAATCTCTCCATTCTCTAATAGCATTCATGGTGCAGTGGTAGTGCGATAGACCCAGTAAACCAATTATCGCACCTATCGCGCCGAGAAATTGTCGATGATGTGCAAAATATGACTTACCAATTACTACGATTTAATTCGAATGGTCTGTGAGATTACACGCCAGCTGAGACAATCTTCTCGAATAATTACGATAATTGGCACGACCAATTGAGATAATTATGCAATTTTAACAAGTATTTATTGGTGTATTGGGTAAAAAGAAAGGTCTCTCAACATGTTGTATATTTTAAAATGAAACCACAAAATCACCCGATTGGAAAGAGTGAAATTCTATCGATAAAAAGATCTAGCATGTCATTGAAATTATTACAAAATGAGACTCTATATTGTTTTCATCACGTTCTAAACATCTTCAACAATCAGCCATGTTGTAATACTTGTTCTTGAATCTAATGAAAAGATAATTAGCACTAATTATCGATAATTGCAGGATTTCGGCAACATCTTCTCGACTCTGCTGCTAGACACAGCGGCCAAACTGGAGCCCCCCGCAGGCCAGACAGCCCTCGAAGGACTCGAAGTCAAAGTCGCGTTCAACGGGGTCTGGAAGGAGTCTCTGCAGGAATTGTCTGGAGGTGAGAGTCTGAAAATTTTTCTAAAGAACATATGAAACGAAACATATAGAATGCTAAAGTGAAAAGATGAAAATTTAGCGAATCATGCAGACTTAAAATTTCGGATACTTTTCAAAAACAGACACGTGAAACCTCGTGTCTCACTCGAACTCGGTGAAATGCTCTCTATGTCTGTTTCCAGGCGTCAAACTTTAAGCTCTGGAATCATGGTTTTTGAGATTTCTGAAAACGAATTACAATTCGACTGTAAACGAGATATTTTGTGGACCAACTTAAAATTCTTGGCATTATTTGGATTAGATAATGAACGCGGATATACTTGTTGATAGATTAGTAAAATTATGATGAATTCCCATTTTCAGGCCAGCGATCTCTGGTCGCCCTGTCTCTCGTGCTAGCGATGCTCAAATTCCGTCCCGCTCCGATCTACATTCTGGACGAGGTCGATGCCGCTCTCGACGTCAGCCACACTGCGAACATCGGCAAGATGATCAAGAAGTATTTCACCAACAGTCAGGTAAACCCAACATTTTAACTTTGCAAAAAATGATTATTACCCTTTTCTACAAAATACAAGCATTGATATGGAAAAATGCCTAATTTGAAATTAACAAAAATGTATGATTGTTTGTTAGAACAACTCAATGGCATTCTGATTTATAAAGAGACGAGTGAACAAACTTCATTTTTCTCAGAAATTGAAACGCAACATTCCGTTGTTTAGCTCTAAAGTGGAGTGAAATTTGAAGAGATTCGAAAATAATGCGGTAATTCTTTGCATTTTAGTTCATAATCGTCTCGCTGAAAGAGGGCATGTTCAACAACGCGAATGTGCTGTTCAAGACGCGGTTCCAGGACGGCACTTCTCAGGTCACCAGACACGTCAATCGAAGTGCTGATTAAATGATTCAATGACAGCCAACTATCAAACTGGTTACGACAAAACTATTTTTCTTTTATTCTTATTCATTTTATGTACCTATCATCATTCTCAATTATCATCTGGAAAAGTAGTGATTTGTGAATACAAAAATAGTTTGAGTTAGCCATACAAAATTCACTGAACCTTGGAATCTTGCCTGCTCTGTGCTATTATTTCTTGCACTATCACTACTTTTTCATGGTGTTTCCTTCAAAATTACCTCTACTATACAAATTATTCTATTATGAATACTGTTACATTTTCTTTTAATTACCATTTTTCCATTAAACTTTATCAATGACAACATTTTCAGTTCACTTTGCAGACGATGTATCTCAACAACTCAAACAATGATTATGGGTATTCCTGTTTCTTTGATGATTTGATTGTTTTATCCGCTTTATCGATTCTTGTGCTCTGGCGTAAAAATGAACTAAATTAAACTCTCGCAATGCTTCTTCCGACATTAATCGTTAATTTAAACTTTCAGGGGTTGTCATGCCCTTTATTTATTATTAAGTTTCTCTTCCTTAAGAGTGAATGTCAGTATTATTCAAAGTGATGCGGAACAGGGATCCGTCGAGTTGGCTGATTTTCACATATATAGTACAATTTTTCGCGCTGATTCTCATGGTGTTATCCGTTTTTCGCAAAAATGAAAGTGGGCGGAGTTATGCTAATTTCAAGTTTTTATATACACCATATAAGAAAAAATTCATAACTTTCTTATTTCTGGATCAAATCGAATGTGGTTTTCAGCATTGGATAGCCCATGAAAAACTCTACAAATAATGTGACTACAATGAGTTTCGGCGACCGCTAATTTGGCGGGAAAATTAGAATATTCAAAAATGTGACTTTAACATACCCCCAGTTTTCGATTTTTTTCGACCAAAAAGAAGTTCGATCGAAAGCGAAATATTAGCTCATGAGAAAGATGGTTCAATTCTGCATCGGAATATGTAAAAATTTCCAAAAAAGAGGGTAGTCGAAACCACGAAAAATGCGTTCGAACGTGTAAAATCAGGGTGATTATTTCATAGCATCAACTTTGACCCCCCATAACTTTCTTATTTCTGAACCAAATTGAATGATTACTTTTTATTTTGTAGATCTTGAGTAGGAGAATAAAGTAAAAATAAAAAGAACATTTTTAGAAATTAATTTTGGTGGGAAAAAATTACCCGAAGTTACCCTATATACCCGTACTATGTTTACAAGAGTAATGTGAGTTAATGTCGAAACTTCCTATGAAATCTTGTAGAGCTCTTCAAATTGAACAACTTTTGTTCCAGAACTTATTCTAGATTATGCACACACAGGAAGATATGAATTTTTGAAAATTTGTATTATAAAGGCATTATGTTGAATTTGGCCATTGCACTTCAAAAAATTCTGTAGCTCAAATGGTAATAAATCCGAGGTCAGTTCTGGAACGAAAGTTGTTTACCATTTCAATCTACACAACATACTAAAAGTACAAATTTTTCCAACGTCGTTTACGCGTAAAGATAGTACGAGTATATAAGGTAGATTCGGGTAATTTTTTCCCACCAAAATTAATTTTGAAAAATTATCTTTATATTTTTACTTTATTCTCCTACTCAGTATCTACAAAATAAAAAAAGAATCATTCAATTTAATCCAAAAATATGAAAGTTATGGGGAGTCAAAGTTGACACTATGAAATAATCACCCTGATTTTATACGTTCAGACGCATTTTTCGTGGTTTCGACTACCCTCTTTTTTGGAAATTTTTATATATTCAAACGCGAAATTGAATCCTCTTTCTCGTGGGCTAATATTTGGTCGGCGATCGAACTTCTGTTTGGTCGAAAAAAATGGAAAACTGGGGGTATGTTAAAGTCAAAATTTTAAATTTGGAATTTTTCCGTCAAAACAAGTAGTTATCGTGACTCATCATAGTTACATAAATTGAAGGGTAGGACATTATCTACTGAATGCTGAAAACCGCATTTGATTTGGTCCACAAATAAGAAAGTTATGAATTTTTTCCCGAGGTCGGATTTGCCAAAACTTCAAACTACCGTAATCCTGCATACGATAATTTTTATGAAAAACGAATAGCACCACGAAAATCAGCGTGAAAAACTGAACAAAATATGTGAAAATAAGCCAAATCGACGGACCCCTGTTCCGCACCTCTTCCTTATGACTTTGATTTTTCCTGACATCCACTCTTAATGAATATTATTATCTTTTCTTCTGTTCACAAAATGAAATTTCAATAAAATTCTGAATTTTAAAATAGATTCCCCGTAATTCTCGAAACTGCCCGGATCAGAAATTTTTACATTTTCAACAATGAGGCAGATCCCACAAATCATATACCAATCGATAGAGCATGAAAGATACGGAAGACACCGAGTAAGTGATCCAAAGACCCATTTGCCAAATTTTTTATCCTCTCATTAGTTCTCAATTCTCGTCTTTCCATGAATGGCTATTTTCTTTTTTTTCCTCACTTATTCTTAGCTTCAATTAGTATATTTCCGATATGGAATCTCAATTTGGTATGTCATTTAAAAGGATTACATTCACTTCTAAACCATTATTTTAAGAGGGAAAATTCTGCTTACTTTTTTAATATTCATTTCTCTCAAATTGCTATATTCTGATTTAAGTTAAAGGTTGATCTTTTTCGAATTTCAGGCAGTGCTGCTTTTAATATTTATTGAAGCTTCTTACCTTCTTCCTCCTGAGCATGTTGCATTTGAGTGCGAGGTGAAATTTGAAATTGAACAGATTATTGTTCAGCCAACAAAATCCCTTTCATTTGTTCATTTCTAATTCCTAACCATTTGTTAAAATTATAATTTTATGATAAGATTTTCTTCTCGCAAAATATTCAACATTACTATCCTCTTATCAATTTTCATTCAATGTAAAAGCTTGCTTTCTTGCTCCCAATGATTATTGATTTTTTAAATATTTATTTGCGCACGAATGTATGATTTATTTCCTAAATCAGTACAAATTTTTAATAAAAAAATAAAATAAAAAATGGCCTATATCGGCATTGACTTGGGAACTACTTATTCTTGTGTAGCAATTGTAGAAAATGGACGTTGTAGGATTATATTCGATGGTGAAGGTTTGCCTTAAGGACCTAACTTATCAAATTCGGTAACTTATTTGAGGAAAGAATTTCATTCCGTCTATAGTTTCGTATGGAAATGGAGAAGTTCTTGTCGGCAATCCTGCACTCAACAGTAGCAATGATTTGTCTCGGGTTCTTTATGGTCTACCTTTAAGGGATCGAACAAATGTAACTTAAGTAAATGAATTGAAGATTCGAAGCGATTGATCGGGTGGAGATTTATGTATAACTTTCCAATTGCGAAAAATCGTCAACTTTGGACGTTCGATTTGGATACACGAAATGTTAGTTTCGCATTTTGAATACGTGCGTTCGGTTGATGCGATTTTTGTTCACTCTTTAGGACAAAGTTGGATACGTTATTAAGTACGATAATGGTGCCTTGAATGAAGTATTTATAACACCAGAAGAAGTATCTGCGGAAATTTTAAAGAAGGTCAAGCAAATAGCTGAGGTTTGGAAAGAGTAAAATCTATGAGATTCCAGTAAGACGAAACTTAGATTTATACTAGTGATAAAGTGACTGGAGCTGTTGTCGCGATTCCGGCCTTCTTTCAGACAGATCAAATAGAGGCTACGAAAAGAGCTATTCAAATGGCTGGACTCGAGTTAAAGATGCTAATCGATGAACCAATAGCTGCTGCGATCGCGTACAATGAAAACAAAAAGTTAGAGAATTCAAACATAATGATATTCGACTTCGGCGGAGGTAAGTGCATAATCATCATTTGAAGACAAACAACCGAATATTTGCATCAATGAACTTTCAGGCACACTTGACATTAACATTTGTGAAATAAAAAACGGAATTATTACGATAAAGGTCGTTAAAGGAGATCAATATTTAGGCATAATCATTATAAAAAATGCTTATATTAGCTTTAATTTTATAGGTGGCCAGGACTTCGATGGAATAATTATGAACTATGTATTACAAGAATATAAGAAAATATCGACTTATGATATTCTCGGAAATAAACGTTTGGTTAAACGTCTAAGGACTGAGTGCAGATTGACAAAGGAAGCACTCTCTTTCACAGCTACTGCTGTTGATATTCATGTAATCCATAGAATACTCTAAGGACTATATTCTGAATTTAGTTGGAGATCGGTCTAGATGATTTGGACTTAGATGTGCAATTAACGAGGATAAAGTTTAATGAATTATGCGAGGAGCTCTACTCAAAAACGACCAGACTAATTGACGAAGCATTAAATACGAAAAGACTTCAAGCAAGCGATATCGATTACGTGGTAATATTACAGTTCAGTCCGTAATATGGAATGTGCCAAAGTGGTGCACGCTTATTTTCAATATGTTAGAATAAGAGAAATAACATTGAAAAGGAGCGACTGGCCTAAAATCCATTATTTCACTCCTTGTTTTCGGCCTTCCCGATTTCAAGCTTGACGATATTCAAACCTTTTTCATCTTATTCTTTTCGGATAATGGTTGGCGGATCCACAAGGATTCCAGCGATAAGAGATATTTTGGAAAAGAAATTTGGACAGGAAAAATTAAAATTCAATATCAACCCCGATGAAGCCGTTGTATTTGGGGCAGCTATTTTGGCTGATGTTATTGAAGTAGAAATTATTGGCTCATAGAAAAAGACACCGGGTTTTCTAAGAAATAGTATGAGAAAGCAAGAGAAGAAGAGAAAAAAGCCGGTGTCTTTTTCTAACTGGTGTCCCGGTGTCTTTTTCTACGAGCCGAAATTATTATATTGCGAATATTTAAACCAAATATTTTAGAGGAAAAGGCAAATTCCATTGATTAATAATACAATGACTGAATTACCCTGGGATATCAATAATTCGAATGAAATTTTATTTTATTGTAAGAAATTGTGTTGAAAGCTAAGTAAGAGACTTGGAACGATTCATAATAATTCAGTTTATTATCGAAATAATGGCGAAGAAGAAGGAAGAATATGTTTGTTCAATTCATCTACCTGCTCAGTCGAAAAGATTGCAAAATTCCACAATTGTTATGAGTCATATCAAGTAGCAACCACACAGAATAAAGTGAATTCTTATGTTCGTTATTTTGAATAATTTCTTAAGCTTCAGAGTTTTGGAATTGACGAGGGAAAGAAATCATTTGAAATCTTTGACTTGACTACTCGACAACTTTCAAAAAGTCTGCTCAACAAATCCATAAATTATCGATTCAAGGAATTTTACAGGTCCAGATCATCCTGAATGGCGTAATAGTACATTTGTGGCTTATTTCAAAGACAAATTGTATTATTTGGGTGGAGATATGAATCGAGTTGATGTAAGAAGATCGAATGAAAGTCCATGAAATAATTAATTCAGATTTTAATAGACGGAAAATGGCAGACAGGACCTGCTTTTCCTCTTTCAATTGAAGACGCTCAAACAGCAACATGCGATGGAATTTTATACGGTCACATTATAGCATATTCATTATTGTAATTATGGATATTCAGTTATTGATGGCCGTGGAAGTAGAAAGATATATCAATTATCAGACGATGAACGAGAATGGATTGAAATTGGGGAGATTCCAAAACAACGAATTAATTTCGGAGTTGCATTGCTAAATGGAAGAATTTACATAGCTGGAGGATTTGGGTCGTTAATTTTGTATGATAAATAATGTATCATTATATATTTAGTTCTCCTATTAGCCCTAATGTATTAAAATCCTGTCTGTGTTTCGATCCCTCAGCCCCAGTTGGCAGTCGAATTTCCCAAATCGCTGATATGAATTATGCAAGAATGGGTCATTCGCTCATTGTTACTAATGGGAAATTGTATGCAATCGGAGGGTGAGTTGAGATTTTGCATATCTTTATACGAAATATTTATTAATCTAGACTTCAAAATCTTGAGAAAAAAAGTGATGATTTTTACCTGGCGATAAACTTCTGTGACGCTATTGAAGAATACGATCCACAAACGAATAAATGGCGTGAAGTCGGAAAACTTAATATCTGAAATCTTCAATTCCAATACATTTGAAATTTTCGTAATTTTTATATGATGTTAACAAAAACATATTTTTATTCAACTTGGTGCATTTTAATTCGATAATATGATACAGACAGCCCTCGAAGGCATCCAGAATTGATGAAAGAAAACTGTAAATAAAATAAATATTCCTTTTAATCAAGGTTTTACGAACTGAGCTGGACTTCGAATGTCTGGAAGTTCAGTTCAAGTTTGATTTTTTCGAAAAAAAAGAAGTACCGGTCAGGCTGAAAGGGAAACTTTAGGACGTTCGTGATCATAAATCTCGATGCATCAATCCGTTTTTCAAGCGGTTTTTTTTGCATAATAATCAGCTTCGTAGCCGTCCTCGAATGACATATAACATGATTAAGTCTCGACTGGTACACGAACTCGAAGTTGACAATGTTGGAAAAAGCCCAGAATTATGATTCTCAGGTCTAATATAGTTAGTTAACACTAAAAACCTCGAAAAATAACTTTCCACTGGTCACCCCTCTCTCTATAGTTGATTCTTACCAAGACTCGGTCTTAATGGTATTTCTTTATAATGAATGATAGATTAACCCAAATGTAACGAAAGCTTCACTCCGCGCACTCCTGCACTAATGTAAGGAATGACCTCGCGCTTTGTGCCTTCTGTTCGTTTCTCTATCTATTCATTCACTATTTCTTCTCGCTTCTTACCTTAACCTTATTCTTTCTTCCTCTTCATTTCTCTCCATTCCGACACTTTCTTTCTCTGCATCTCACCGAAAATCTCTTATATCTGTTCACTATTTCGCCCCTTTGTTACTTCAGCAAATTTCTATTTCGATCGATCGATCCGTTTGTCAACTCGTCGAGGCGCAATTTTCATCCAAATACTCGCTTACTCATATTTCACTTGTTTATTTCTGCTCTTTTGTCTTCAAGCGGATATTGAGGCACTAAGTTTTTATAAGAACTTTTGCAAAACATGCTATTAATGAATTTCTCGCATTATTTTCCAAATTTTATGATTTGGCGATAATTTCGAGAACTAAATTTCTAAAGAAGAGAACTTATTAATAAGAGACTAAATCGTGTTTCTCTGCACGATGAAGCGCTCATTTATCTTTGTTTTATTTTTATTCTACTCCTTTGTAGAAAATCAGTATTCATAGATAAAAGTGTAAAACTTTTTTCTGCGAATTTGTATGCCTGCTTCTTCTTATTTGCAAGTATTGCTGTATATTTCTACGATTCTGAAAAGTGTCCAAAATTTTATGCTCACAAGCATATTTTTTATTTATCTAAATGATGCGAATAAAAGCAATCATTTCCTGAGAAACTAGTTTTGTCATCCTTTTGATTATTTTGCGATATTATTTTATTATGAATATCTGATTTTTAGCATCTAGTTGAAATGCAAAAGCGGTTTAATCTTTTCGCTGCTCACCCTATAATAAAAAGAGATCAAAATCAATTCTGCTGTGGATAATTTATCTTGCCATAATTGAATTTTCAAGGAGCATTTTCTACTTGATTCATTTCGCATTTTTTTCATTGCGTGATAATTTATGGATTCTCTCTGTGTGTGAAATATGCGATTTGTTGTTGAAAGATGAAATTTTGTTTGATCGTAAATTTCACATGAGTATTTATTCAGTTGTGCCAAACACGGGACACATCATCGTTTCTGGAAACTTGTTGAAAATTATTGACTCTTTATTTTCTTCATTTTATTCACTCTAAATTTTTATTTTGAGCTAATCTGTATCATGCACGCATTACTTATTCTCATCAGCTACTACAATTTTTCAACTCTTTTCGCGCGAATCCTTTTTCTCTTCGCAATTTTTGTTTCCGATTTCAAGCGCTTTCTTTTGCTCAACAATTTTCGCTGCATACACAATTTCATTCCATTCATTTTTCATCGCCACTTCTTTTAAAAGTACGTTTACATGCACGATTAATTTGCAGCAATTTTTCTATTTTATTATCAAATCTAGCATCCAGAGTCATAATTTTAGGCTTCTTTGTCGATTTTTCCCTTTTCATTTCATTCGTGAATAATTCAATCTGCTACACATCATTGACGGCTTTCTTTCACGCTCTATTTTTAGTTCGAAGATTGCTCGAAATGCATATTTCATGAAAATGTTTTGATTCCTGAACGGTAATGTTGAGCAGTTTTGAGTGGACTGAGTAAACTACAATTGTTTGCCATAGCTTGTCTGTATTCAACTTCGAATAACATGAATTTGATGATGACAATTAGCTCTAGGGTTTTCAGGGCTATTTTAATAGATTTTACATTCAGTTTGCTCATATTTTTAATAAACTTTTCCATGCATAAGTAATGCTCAATCTTGCATTAAATTTAGAAAGGAAATTCGAAAATGAATCATCACTTTTATTTTTCATGGAAACTATTTTAGATCTATACTTTCGCTGTATGGCGAAGCAAAAATTGCTATCCGGCAAAAAGGAGAAACCCGGAAAATTAACGGGAGATGCGAACAACAATCACACGGATGACGATGAAAGTCGTGCTGCTCCAAAATCCGCGATTTGGAAAATGACAGTACTCGTTTTAGGTTAGTCAACTTAATTTTAGTTTTCAATAATTTATTGTTATCGATAATTTGTTTCAAGTAATACGATATTAGCGATAAAGCTAATTGTTCAAATTGGGTCACTAATCGACAATTATACAAGGGAAAAACAATTGAGAAGATCACATTGAACCCGTGTCATTTGGAGTGATAAGATTGAGAAGAAATAATACAACCGAATCTCAAAGATACGAGAGAACATTTCTGGAATACTCAACTCTGATTATGAATATTCTATACCCTAGAAGATTAGTTTGATTTTTCCAAAAGAAAAGAAAATTCACGAGAAATTATATCTTTCCCGTGGGTTGAAGCATCGCGCGAAAGTGTCGTTCATTTTGTTGAAAAATAATCGAATTTCCTAAATTATTATGGATTACTCGAAGCGATGAGAATGCTTCTCAAATGAGCACTTTATACAGGAAATAGCTTAGGCAGGAGAAAATGAAGGACTCGTTTTATCATATCGCTTATCGTAATTTTCGTCATGGCTCATTATCATAAAGTTTTGAGAATTTTAGATTAAAGTTTCTTTCGAACCTGAAATGAAAATAATTGAAAAAGAATCTTACTTCCTGTTCGTCATGCGTTCTCGATTCAATAGCCACCCGATAATAGTCTTTCAAAGAGGACACAAGTCCGTGCTGTCGCAATCGCTCTAGAGCTCTAAATCAGAAACATATCATTTCTTGAAATCCTTATCAAATCCCACTCCAATTCCACTTCGTCCAATTCATCGATGATCAATTTCAACGAAAGCGGCAAAGTGTTCGAGCCTCTCCATTCTTCCAGAGAATTTTCCTTGCGCTCTTCAGCCAGCTAAAGTTAATTTTAGAAAGAAAATTTGATCGTTAGTTCTTTCATTTTCAGTGATTCCAATATTGCTGTAGGATATGCCTGTCAAAGCGAAAATAGAGACTAATTTCTCGTATCTTTTAAATGAGTTTCTCTTCGAACTTTCGATAAGCGTGAATAACTGAAAAAATAGCATACAAAGGAAGGAAATATTCACAACCAACTCTGTACGATAGCGAATTTTTGGAAAGAAAAGCTCGATAACCAAGGTTTTTTTTTTAAATCACTTCATACGTGGCAATTACATCAATTTCCATTGTTTTGACAGGCCGTGAGGTCGATCAATTGGGACAAAATAGATGACACTCAATTTTATGCACAGGATTATTGAATTGTGTTACTGTTGACTTGAAGGAAATTCAATGATTCAAAAATGATTTTGACGACAAATTCAAAAGTAGCAATTCCTGTTTCATTTTGATTTTAACTGATGTATCATCAATTATCTTGTCTCAATCGATCGTTGCTTGAAAATCCCAACCTCTCGTTCAATGATACTCCTGGCAATGATGTTCTCGTCGTCCGTGGCTGCCTGATCCAACTCGATCCTCCTCTCCATCGGCATTTTCTCCACCACTTCTCGCACGCACATCGGCACATTCGCGTAGCAGCCTTAAATTCTAATGATTATTTTAAATTTGTTGCATAGCAGAAAAGAAGAATTGTCGTCTGACATGAAGCCAGCACATCTTTGCTTATCAAAAAATTGTATGCTTCCTTGTGATTTTAGAAAACTAAACCTTTCTTCTGTACTTATTTTAATGCTTTCTTCAACGCATATTTTAACAAAGAAGATCAGCTTTTCCATGAGTTTATTTTCGAATAAACAGTTTCCATTGGAGCAGAATATCTTTACTTACCCGCATAGTCCTCAGTACCCATGACCCAGGCTCGGATAACGGTCCAAATACGCGTCCAAAACGACATTTGATCGTATTCAAATTGTTTTCTGATATATTTTTATTTTTTAAAATAAAATTCAGTGATCTTCTCTTACTTCTCTGTGAAATACTGTAGAATTGCAAATTGATCGATGATCGGCAAAATCGATTGGAATTGCTCGTTCCATAACGATCGAACCGCGTTGTAGATTGAAGCGTTCTAAAAGCTATTTTATTTCTTATTATAAAATGTTTCCAATCTATTTTGGCTACATAGCAGATTTTACGGAAATTAATTTTGGGAACAATTTTCGAAGATAGATATCAGGAAATTGTATTTTTCTGCAATCTAAATTCAGTAGCGCCTAAATTAGTACTCTTGAAATTGTAGGTAAAGTGGTGTGAAAATTTCTAGGGATGAAGATTCATAAGTGGTGCTTTCCAATTGCTTGTACTCCTATCTATCTCGAGACGATCAAATTACCTACATGATAAGCCTCAACGAGTGTCATCATGATCTGCGTCTTTTCGTTCTCGACGATGCTCGCCAGATTTGTATTGTTCGATTCTAACACTTCTACAGCAATATTGAGATTCGCCTCCTAAAATTTGAAAAGGAATTTTCTCGTCTTGTTTCATTTCAAATGGATCGTTTTCATTGATTTTTTACTTAACCAGGAGTTTTTCAAGTGCTAACTCTCCAATTGGATGAGTTCCATATCATAGGGGTAATCTGTGAGGCTTTTCTAAAAGCGAACGTAAGTTGTTACAAATGAGTACATTTCGGCCAAATGAAGGGAAATAAATTTTAACGAACGATCTCATGCAATAAGAAAATACTCATTTTAACCACATTGAATCCACATTTGATAAAAAAAAATCACTTGTCATAAACCTCCTTATATTGAAGAAAGGCGAAGTACCTGCTGTTTCTGATCGATTGTGTCCTTCAAATTAGCGTAGTTTTTCTGTGCCATGTAGATTTCCAGTGCATCAGTCTCATTTTGCGGCAGAGAAATGAGGAGAAGCAGAAGAGGGAAGTAGTTCTCGAACAGGTTGTAGGAAGGCAGTTCGGTCGTCGAGAAATCGGTCAGATTGCTTGTTGTCAGGGGAATTGATGTTGAGTTTGAATCGGACGCAGTTTCGGCATCATAGACTACTACCTAAAACTGATCATTAAAAACTCCTTGGCTCTGATAGAATAATATCAGTGATAATAAAGCAACTTTTTGAATATACACATTCGGAGAGAATTCAGATTTTTCTTCTAAAAACTGTTTGATTTTGTAGGAATAATGTAATTCAAAAATATTTGTTTTAAAAACCGCATAGTCGAATTTATTATTGGAGGATCATAAAGCATTTGTTTTATCGTTCTATAATATGATTATCAGAAAATATTCTACCTGAGGCGACGCTAATGGTAGCAGCAGAAATATTAGACGGATCAATGCCATGCACCACCGACAGCTTGAATCTAAATTGCTAGTTTGAAAAAATGAATTTCATATTCACGCAATGCTCATAGGCGATAAATTGTGCAGACTGGTTGTCTTGATTAGTTGCAAAATAATGAATTTATGGGATTTGTAGAGCATATCTAATCAAATAATTATCATGAAACTGAACTTTGGTGGAAATGAACAATACATATAAAGAAGTAGTAGGGGAGTTTGAAAATTTAGATAATTCAATTAGCAATGAATCACGCTAGAAGAACAAGGATAAAATAATGTGAAATGCAAAAATGCGATGTTTGTGCTCACAGCCTTCGAAGCCATATTTGAGATTCGAGCGATTATTATTTTGTCTAAAAATAAGTGGAAAGATGAAAGAAATCTAAGCGTCATCGTTCGTCGTCGCTAAGGGCAAATCCACATATTTTCAGTCATTTGGGGGACAAGTTGCGAGCAATTTCAAAATGATTTTCAACGTTTTCGAGGTGCTTTTAAAAGCAGGTACCACTTTTGGATAATGAGATATGGAATAGATTATCGAGATTCTGTCATTTTCGATTGCCCGATTCGGGAGAATTAATGCAAACTATATCAAACTATTCAAGTTATTTTTACAAAGTCTAGGGGCAACTTATAGACATTTTTCTCGCATAATATTTCTTTCGAAACGGTTCTATTGCCACATAAACTGATTACGAGACACAACGGTCATTTTTCGTTTCCGCGTTGCAAAAAGTAAAGTTAGCCTTGATCGAGAGAACTTTACAACAAGAATAATCACATCGAACAAAACATATAATATCAATTTCATGTGGAAATAGGACTGATATGAATGATAGCGATGCTGATAAGCGGGTCGATTATCCATATTATCAGTGCCTAGAGGGATGATTGAATGATTTGGTGACAGAGAATGAGAAGCTGAACACGAATTGTTTGCCAGCGAAAAATCGATACTTGGCTATCATTCATTGATTCCTGAGAAGCGTTGCAAAAATTTCGATCCACAAAATCTTGATATACTTGGCCGGTGAAAAATAGACATTTCACATCAGGGGGGATACTTTCCCTGTAATTTCATTAAATCAATTATTTAAATATTCATGATAAAAACAAATGGAAATACTTATTGCGACAAAAAAAGCTAGAGGAGAGTAAACGATGATGCGAAGATGCAAACTGTGTGTGAAATCTAGTTGCATCACATTTCTGTATTCCGCTTCTCTAATTCTCTTCCTACTTATTCGATAAGCTCTTACTATTTCCCATTTCTTCCCTCTCGCATCTTATATGATTCAGGATTGTGTTTGAACGTCGAATTGACATAGAGCAGAAATAAAAAATACGCGAAAATCGAGAAAAATCGACCTAAAATCGTAAACAAAATAATTTCAGTGGAAAAATTTCGGAGTGGACCGGGAGAATAGAAATTTAGAAATTTGCGCACTTTGAAAGAAATTGTCTGGAGAATGGAAAAATTAGCTACGGTCATTTTAATCCAGTATTTCTTATGGAACAGCATCGCTGCTTTTTCCACAATTGATGAAGTTATCAAATTATTCACGCTCTTATGCGCTGCATCGCTAAAATTTCTAAATTTCGATCTAATGAATTCGAAGTTTTTTCTTATTGATTGATGCAAAATTATCTGAACAGAGGTTGAATATTGGATTTGAGACTGTTTAAATATGAAAAAATATCTTCATTTTTAAAATTTGTTTTAACTTTCTTAAAATTTGAGTTAATTTGGGAGATATGAAATATCTAAAGTGAAAAATATACTGAATACAGTGAGCAAAAGCTGCTGGAGCATGTTGTGTGGACCTGGCTTGTGGCAGGGCAAAAGTAGTGGACTCACTAACTCAATGGCGTACTCACTGAATGACTGGTCTCTGCTACTTCACTCATCTTCCCTTCCTTCCCTCTGCTCTCTCGCATTCCTATACTTTTACTCTCTCTTCATTTCTCGTTCTCTGCTACTTTTACTATGTTCCTCTTTCTATTTTTTTATTTTTATCCGAAGCTTTCACTCTTCACGTGTATAGGCGAAATGGAAATGTTCACGAAGTTCATAGGAAAACAAAATCTTTCGTCATGCAGCTGCGTTAAATGTTTTAAAAAATCATTAAATTTTCGATTAGCATTAACTAAACCTTACAAGGGAACCTTTGCAGTGTCTCGTGAGTTTACAGGATAATAATCAAAAAAGCTGAGACTACAAACTTGTAAGGGGTAATTGAAACTGTGAGACAAGTCTTTCTGTTCGTAGAAATGCCGTGTGAATATGAGAATGAATATAAAAATTACGAAGTTTAACATTTTCCTTTAGATTTTTGTGAAATGGGGAAAAATAAGTTAGAAAAAATAATATTTAAATGTGAAAACCCTTTTATAAAGTTGCAAAATACACAATATGCTTGAAATGCTATTAAAGTGAAGCGGCATTCAATAGGCAGAACTTCGTCAAAATGAAATAGAAATAACGCATAATGCCAACTATCTGAATCGAACCCACAGAATGAGAATGAATATGTCGATGAAAATATTTTTGAATCGTCTATTTTGTGGAAATTTCAGTTGAATAGCACAAATCAATGAGATTTATTGGGTGTGGATGGGCAATACATTTGGCATAAATATGGAAATGATATTTTCCAGAGAATGAAATGGATGAAAGCGAAATATTTCAGTCAGTTTCAACCCATTACTCTATATCATAGGAGGGAACTATACGGTTCAATTTCAATAACCACGAGCTAGAAACCGGCCTTTGACGCGATAAAACCAAATATAGACCGAATCACTACTACTTGCCTGTCTGAAGGCAATAATTCTGCCGAATCGACCTGCAAATCCGGCTTGTCTGTCTGCTTCCATTCGCTGCGCGTAATCTTATTCCAAAATGGGATTGTTTTCCCATACTATTTTCCAGCCATGAAAAAGTTAACATCTCAATATTTTGTAGCGAGTTCTCAAATAGAATGTGAAAATGAACACTGCGCATTTTTTCTGAATATTTATTGAAGTTTTTTCTTCGAATTTTCGCTTGTTTATATTATTTTCAGACATTTTCTGAAACACATTTTAGATCGCGAAATTTTGGGAAATAGTGATTTCAAATGGACCGCGCGAAACTCGTTACGCTGCACTGCCAAAACGGAATACAATGCGATTGGATAGTGTGTGGATGTGTGGAGGAAGATTGGAAATGAGTCCAAACAAACAGGCAAATAGGCAGACAAACAGACAAGCAGCGCATATCCTCGTTCGATTCCACATGAAAAACTTCCCATATTCATCGTTTTTCTCGTAAATTCTCTTATGGAAAAGCTTACTGTTTAGCATATGAAAGTAGCAAAGATGCGGGAGAAATTTACTGAAGAAGAAAAGCAAAACATGCGTATTTCGTCGAGTTGGATAGAGAATTTCCTGCATGGAATGGATTAGTGAATGAGATTCGCTGCGTATAAAACTGGCAGTGATTTGGAAGGAGAATGAGCGGCGGTCAGTTGGACGAGAAAATGACCGGAAAGGGAAAAGCTGCACGGAAAATGAGGGGATGATTAATGGGACAGGAAGAATTGATTTCTGAACTGGAGCTCGAGTGTTTTGATGAATGAAATATGAAAATGCGAGTTTTTATTTCTTGCAAAAAAAATATTTTTGCTCAATTTGTCAAAGACGTCATAATTGCCTCATTTTCGGTGTTTCAATGCAATCATCGACGAAAAACAAAATACAAGTGTTGAGAAAAGGGAATTTTTAAATGCACATAAAATTCAAAAATGTTGCGGAAACAATTTTCAATGACTCACGCGACTCGAGTTCAGTTGGTCTGAAGATCTCAAAGTTTACATGAAAAATACGCTGATCGCATCATGAGGATCATCTTTATTACGCGTGTTCAAAGAAAATACGAATCCTAAGAAGTGCGCAATGAGAGTCGAGTGTCATTTTGCTGCGATATTTGACCAAATAACAGACACACAGAAAGTCGGCTGGTCAATGTGATGGTTGGTTGTTACTGCATTTCTTCATGTCTTCACGAAAGTGAATCGTTTTCCGAACATATTTCTTTCCTTCTCTTTCGAATAGGTTTCCTTTTTCCACAAGTAGATTCTACTTATCCCCCTTCTTCACAATTGCAACTTGAGAGTGTTCGATCGTTTGATGAGGATGGAAATATTATTTGGTTAGGGAATAAATCAATCAAAGCTTGATTTTTTATCAAATGGAAATGAAAATTAATAAGACAATGGGCATTAGTTTGAATATTGCAGAGCTAATTTTAGAACTAAAAACTTGAAGATAGACTTCGCGAAAACAATGCATTCAAATTTCAAAATGCAAAATTTGTATCAGCTTTTTGAGTTAGATTTTACCTAATTTTAGATGAAAATGGGCCCTAAAAATTTTTCCGATATTTCCATAATCTAAATTACATCGAAATCTAGCCAGCTAATACGACTTTTACTAAAAAACAATGGCTATGAAAAATGTGTTTACGGATCCTACTTAAAGAAAATGAATTTGAATAAGTATAGAGGCAATGTTAAATATCCTAAATCAATTATTTTCAGCTGTCGCAGTCAGTTACCTTCACAGTAAGCATGTGCACACTTTGTTCGAGAACGATCGACATTATTCACATTTGTCTGATTTGGAACGCGAAATGACGTATCGAACGGAAATGGTAGGATTTTGAAAGCATTATTTATTTTGGAAAAATAATAGGGCTAAGATAATATTACTACCAAAATTAGAGATTTATAAAATTCAAATATGTAATACTTTGGAAACAAAAAATACGCCTATGAAGACAAGCTTAAGAAATAGGAATTTGACTTGTTCTATTCATAAAGTTCTGCGACGGATTCGGTTAAGATTCGCCAAACTTGCTGTCTTGTTTTTGAGAAGATTTCCAAACTCGTGCAAAACGTCCATTGGTGCATTACGCAACTTGTGATATGATCACTTTAATCACCAGATTTTGGGGTAGGGTTATTTGAATGTACAATGGCAACACATCGAAATAGGGAAAAAAGATTTGATATCTTTCACTAATGCGTTAAATTGACGACTAGATTTTCGAAGAAAAAGGAGCAATGCGCACTTTCGTCGTAAAAATGGTTTAACCGGTTGAAAAATGAGAATTTCTGTGGTCCTTTCGAACATTTTTGTAACTTTTCTTGCTTACCATAATCTCACTATCATAGAAGATCGATAAATGGAGTTTTTTTTTTATCAAAATTTGGCTCATAATGCATTAAATTTGGGATTTTTGACTACGGAATCTTCTCCGTAACACGAAAATAATGAACACTTCAAATAATAAAAGTTGATCAAAATCAGAAAAAATCAGTGTTGAACATTCCAAAAACCATCCTTGTTATCAAACGTATAAAAATGAATGATCGAAACTTCGCGATGATAAAGGTTATGACTGAACGAAATGTAGCAGAATTGAGAGTTGAATGAAAATTAGATACATAATCCGATCAAATTCGACTCTCAACTCAACGCAATGCAAAGCGAGACACAAGGCCTCTGCCCTTGTTTTGTATTTTTGTATCTTTTCTTTTTCTCTCTTTTCTCTCCATTTCACTTTCTGTTTCTCTATCGAGACTCCCCCTTCGCAAATCCCCATAACAAACCAGCAACCAGTTTGCATTCGGCCACATATCCCATTATTTCATTGCTCACTCAGGTCGAATAATTTAACCCCGCGGCGCAAATTCACGCAATTTTGACTCGAGTGTTACGCGTTACTCATAGAGTGAGAAGGTAACCTTTGAAATTTCAAAATAATTGATTCGAAACTGCTCTTCAATTGATCAAAAAACGAACTTTCAAAATTTCATTATTTTTAAAAGAAAAATTTAAAGACTTATTATCTGAAACCTTAAAAATGCTATAGATGTAGATTAATGGTGGCTATATTAGCGCTAAATTAATAATAGCATAAAAGTAATACATATAGCATTGAGACACGGGAAAATAACTAGAAGAAAGTAGGTGAGCAGCTTATAAAATACTGAGCAGTTTTTTCAAAATATGACGACACGATTTTCAAAAGTAGAAAGTGCAATTCGCTTTTTATAATTTGCAAATCGTGCTGTCATATTCTGAGAAGATCGTACCTACAAGTGCTAACATGCAGTGTTATTCAAATTCCCAAATAAGTGACGAAACATAGCTGCGAAAATATTTACATCTCTCGAAATTATAATGTAGATACATTTTCGGGTGCTATTATCTGCACTATAATTTCAACTAAATAAATAAATATAGAAGTTTCAGGGCCTTTATTATTCATACTACAAAACGATAGTCAATGCTCCCTCATTCATGCAGGGTCTTTATGACATCACTCATGACGACGTCACTGAATATGGTCACACAATCAACACACTCAAACGATTCAATTTATATCCTGAAGTAGGGAATATTTCATATTTTATGGGAAAAACCCTTAACTTTAGGTAATTTTCGCCTTTTTCTACCGAATATTCAAAGGCATAACGGACGCCGTGAATATCAATACGCAAACGTGTTGGAAAATCAATCGGGGAAGTAATTTACCTCCGATCGAGAGCTGTGAAGGTATTTTACTATTTCTTTGAAGAGTATATTCTTAAAATTTGAAGGAATCGGAAACCCTCATTATTTCTACGTGGACAATGTTTTTGCATCTGCTGGCACAGTAGCTGGGTCGATCTTCGTGATGGGAGTCCTTATGAGGTTGGAATTTCATACCATATTGAAAGTAGCTCTGAAATATTTATTGAGGTGTAAGAATCAGAAAAAGCGTGCAATTATCACAAAATCTAATGGGAGAGCAGTATTCTTTTTTGTGCACAATTTTCAACGGAAAAAATGGAATATCAATTCAAAGGAAGAAATCTTATCATCTCGCGAAATTTCGAAACGCTTTTAAAACTTTCTGAATTTTCGAATCCACTCGTTACCTTGTCATGAAATTTAAAAAATCCAATGATAGGATGATCAGCCACAAAAAATTGTTGAGAATTGCAAGAAAGACTTCAATCTCATTCTAAATTTCAGCGATTCTATCTTCGGAGGTTTTCTGGCTCTGGCTGCATTTGCCTTCAATCACGGAGAAGCAACTCGGGTTCAATGGACTCCGCCTCTGCGAGAATCCTGGGCCTTCCCATTCATTATCGCTCAAATCGCATTCGTCACGTACATCATCAGGTATTTAGATGCCAAAATAGTTCTTTTATCAGACAACATGATGAGAGAACTATTATTGGAGATCTTCGATGGCATCAATAATTTCACGTTTCAAATGCTTACAATAATATCGGGACATGTTTTTTCTGCAA
This sequence comes from Diploscapter coronatus, assembly GCA_964036155.1. Classification (NCBI taxonomy): domain Eukaryota; kingdom Metazoa; phylum Nematoda; class Chromadorea; order Rhabditida; family Rhabditidae; genus Diploscapter; species Diploscapter coronatus. Next base: position 81,737,265 of record OZ038422.1, on the reverse strand, counting down.
AAATATCATATTATCTAAGCGATAATTTTAAAGTCGATTTAATGGGATTAATAATTTTCAGGAACAAGAAGAGTGGTTTGTCCTGGGCAATCGGAATGGCAGTTCTGTCGATATTCGCCAAGCTCTATTGGCAGTTCTCTCAGTTCGCCTTCTTCACTCAGCTCGGCTCGATCTTCGTGCTTCACGCCTTCGACTTTTCATCCCTTTCGACAATCAAAACTCTGCTCCTGGGACATTTTGTAAGGATTTTTAGATTTATCACAAATGATTAGTTTGCACTAAAATTATTATTATCCAACATTTTTTTTTTTATAAATGTTCAAGAATTTCAGATTTCATTCTGTACTTCGTTCGTTCTATTATTCGGCAATGAAATGTTGTTTACCTCATTCTACTTTCCTTCCATTTGCTCATTTACGGTAACTTTTTACATGTATTTACACAAATAATTTGTAACGTTTCAGCTAGCTCTGCTCATTTATCCTTTGCTGAACAAAATCACATTCCGCCCAGTTTTCGTTCTGATCAACCTGGCCCTTTTCGTCGCAGGATCATTCGGACTGAAATTCGTCATTTCTAACACTCTGCAAGTTCATGATGATGTAATCTTTACACCGTGGTGATTTTCTCTACAGAAACCTCCATTTAGGCACATATTTTGGATATATTGAGAGCGAAATTCCTCGGCGTTCACAATTTTCACACTCGATTATACACTTGCTCAGCCGAATTCAGCTTTATTCCGAAAGAAGTAAGACGAAAAATGTTAAGTGAATTTACAAATAAGTAAATTCAGACCCTTTGGAAATTGACTCAAACTCTTTTGTTGCCTTCTGCCGGTGCTGCAGTTTTGATGTTCGCGATTTATTTCATATTCTACTCGGAAAAATCGAGTTTGTTGTGGCGAAGCACCGAAAACAAAGGACGACACTTTGCCGACGTAAGGAATTTTGAGGAAGAATTGCCACGTATTCATAAAATATAATATGGCGCTGCAGATTTTCTACAATGTTGTCCAACTAATCTGCTACTGCTCGATCACTTATTTGATTATGAGGTTGAAATTGTTCGGCACTCCACACTTATGCATCGCAACTGCTATTTTGGCGAATAACAAGGTGAGATCTTTAATCAAAGCATTATCTCTTTTTCACATTTAGCTATTGAACATCATTCTGAAAGATCGACTAAACAAATGGGTTCATATCGGTCTGATAGGACTATTAATTGCTGCCATGGCTCACCACGGTTAATGAATGTTTCAGGCTGATTTTGAATTAACTCAATTTAGGTCGAGAAAATATAAAGAAACAGTACAATATAATCGGTGAATACAGTAACCCCGACCAGGAGGCTCTGTTTGATTGGATTAATAAAAGTACTAAACCTGGTAAACCTTCAAATATTTCATTTTGACTATCTAGATTTGCCGCGACGTTGCGACAAATCCGAGTTGCCTTCATTTTTTAGGATAAATTATTATTTCAGATGCAGTTTTTGCCGGCACTATGCCAGTCATGGCTAACGTAAAACTATCAACTGGAAGGCCTATTGTAAATCATCCGCACTATGAGGACGTTGGAATACGGTATATTAGTATCCTTTAAACCTTAAATAATGCTGGTTCCTTTCAGAGAACGCACCCTCAAAGTCTACTCGGTATTCAGTAGAAAGCCTATAGCTGAAGTCTACAAAACTCTGAAAGATATGGGCGTTAATTATGTCCTGTTCCAAACGATGAATTGTGCGATGAATGGAAATAAGTAAGGGACACTATAATCTTGGCTTGAAAACATGTTTCAATTATATTGAAGTAGAAAAATGGATATTATCATGTCTAAACAGTAAATTCGTATAAATAAAGCCCAATTTTGTTGCATACGCAAAGTTTAGACCAGAGTGCGTGTATCGTGGGATGTGGGACGAGCAAGATCCATCCAACAAAAATCTGATTTCGAACTGCGAGCTCTACCACCGACTTCTCTTCAAGGGAGATCAGGACGCCGTCAAGCCGTTCAGACTCGTCTACAATCGAAACAATAACTACATCGTCTTGAAACTGTAGATACTCTAACGGAACTATTTAGGATTTTATGAAATTATTAGATGCTGTAGGGTTTTTCGCTAAATTTCTTGCAATACACCAAAATCATTACGAAGTATTTCATGAGCAATATTGCCAACCCTTCTATTAGTATTTGGTTATTTTAGGCGTTGAATATTTTCAGGTAAACGAGAAAAATTAATGGAATTTTAAAAATTGTGATATTTTTGCATTCGTCATATTATCATTGTTCTGTTGTAAGAAATATTGTTGATAGGATGGACTGTTTTCCATCTAACAATTGAGAATTTACGTATTGCATTATCTTTCGATCTTGATCTTTGTAATTCAGCATAACTATTACTTTGCATTTCCTCATTCTATGATACGGTGTTATTCAAATCTAATCAAAGCATATTGAATATTTGTTATCATAGTTTATTTATCATCATCGAGATTTTATCTTTCATAAATGTGCAGATCAAATCAAAGAGTTATGAAAAACGATCAAAAGAATGAATTAGTTTTTGCCAAATAAATAATCTATGACTAGCTTGAAATTATAAGTGATTCAAGAGATCAGAATAAACCAAAATCATAGCAAATTAGGAATAGAGATCTATCGTAAAAACCGTTGTACATTTTTGAAAAAAGTAAACTCTAAAATGCAATATTAACAAAATCTAAATAAAATGAAGAAAGCAGAACAGAAACAATGATTAGGAGAGAAGATATAAAAGAAGAGAATACAAATAAAAATTATAGAATAACATCGGCGACATTGTTATTGCCTCCGATGGGGATGTATTCGCTTTGTTCGGGCCGTTTCCGATAGGGCATTATCACTCGTTTGAATTTCTGAAATATATATATAGACTGCGATTTGGCATGCTTAGACGAAAAGACTATTCTCCATAGAATTTTGCATCAACATATGGTAAATTATTATTTGTTCAAAAATTTCAGCACTGATCTTAACTGTTCTTCGCGGAGCACGACACACATGGGACCATAGTATAATGAGAAAGGACAATATGTTATTCTGCGTTTAAGTGTAATGAGCAAATGACGGAATGCAATGGTAATATAGAATTATGTAGGGAAATGACGAATTTCGTCACATTGCTTTGCACCTTTCTGTCATTACGACGTTTACTAGTTGTCTTGTTATAATGTAATAAAAATAATTATGGAAAAAATCTATCAAAAATGATTATTAACCTCACAAAAATTGTTTCCCCTCGCAAAAATTAGCTTGTAAATTCCTACTGCTGGAATAGCGAACGCTGCAGATAGTGCGAACATTATTCCTGAAAGATGGCATTTTCAGAATATTTTTTACGACCAATATATACCGAGAATATTAGCATACGTCGGAAAATCATAATCCTGGTAGGACAATGGCCTGTAATTGTAGAAATTCGAGATTATCATCGCCTGAATTAATAAGATGAATGAACAATTAGAGGTATTGTTTAGGACTAGTTCTGAGGGAAATAATCAATAAAGCGTTGGTAGTTCCGTAATTTACAAACCACAACGTAAACACTTACTGATAAAAATATAGGCGCAGCGACGCACCAACAAATTTTCCAGTAAACGCCTGGCTCAAAACCGATCATTTCCTTGACATCGTGAGCGAATTGACGAATGCCTTGAATTCATTTCTAGAAGGACGACGCCACTTTTAGGTTACCATAAATGTAGGCGATGACGACGGTTTCACAGAAAACCGCTATCAAAAGTCCCCAAGTTGTGCCATAGACTATCAGCCATTCCATTATCAGAATTCCAGCCTGATTTATTCAGCATATGAAATTTGAAAAATACACCGTCACTTTTTCTGATGTTTATTAGTTTCAAATTTTGATGTCTTCTTACTCGAACCCCATTACAAAATGGGTTAAGATTGTACTTACATCTGTGCACATAAAGAGTCCAATGCACATATAGAAAGAGAAGAGCAGCGCGATAAAAATCTCGCGGTGATTCTTGATGATCGGGAATTCGTCAGACAGACCCGTAATGATTGCTTCGCTGCCACCGAACTGAAGAGAGACATTGATTTTTATGAACCATGAACTGGGAAATTCAAATTGTACTTCATCACTAACACTCTACCGAAAATATTTCGGTCAAGAATTTGCGCGGTTCGATTCAATTCGACATTTTTGAAGGAAAAAATTCGGTTTTCTGATATAAAGCTTCGAAAATTAACTGGCAAACTTATGTTTAACATTCAACAGACTTACAGAGCTATCGAGACCTAGCGTCATAAGCATGAGAAAGAATAGTACAGACCAGAATGGTGCCCAAGGCATCGTCGCTATAGCCTGAATTTGGTGATCAAACTCATCCTTTAATAAGGTATTCACAAAACCTCGGGATAAACTACGAAAACTAAGCCGGGACCTTCTTGGGCAACTTTTTCAATCGGCTTCCCACTTTTACACGACATGTAACCGAGAACCTATAAAATTCAAGACTAGATTATTAAAGTAACGAATTATGGCTTACCGAAAAAATAACGAATCCAGATATGAATGAAGTCAGACAATTGATTAAACTAGTGAATATCGCGTCGCTAAAAATAAAATCTACATGAGAGTTCGGCATGATAACATACATGTAGACATTGTTATGGAAATCGTTGTATGAAGCGAAAGCCATGAGAACTCCGAAACCTGGGCCGAGGGAAAAGAACACCTGGGTTGCAGCATCTTGCCACACTTCTGGCTCCTAAGATATTGCCGAATTAACTCGTGCTCTAATTTAATTTGAATATTCATGATATTCTAGAAAATTTCACATTCTACAAGTAGCTGATCTTCAATGAACACATATTATGGCATTTTTCCATGTGAACTCCCACAATATTTTAGCTAGGAGACATTTTTGTTAGAAATGGCGAAAATGGAGAATAATTGAAACAAAGATACTATTTATTTTGACTTGATGCACCACCGATTTCTTTCAAATTAATAAGATTCCAGGTTGTATGTAGACTTGTAATAAAATGGGAAGTGGGGACAGTTGTAAGAAAATAAATAGATTTGTATCATGGTGAGCACCGAAGAGGATAGCGTATGTCACAAATCTAATGACTCGAAATTTCGTCATGACTCACCCAAAGTTTTTCGAGCCTCGGTTTCAAGTAATATTCAATGCCCATTTCATAGCCTGGCAGTGTAATTCCTCGAATGAGCAAGGCTCCAAGCACAAAGTAGGGGAAAAGTGCAGTAAACCACACGACCTGAAACTTACTTATAAATGAAGAGCAACTTGGAGAGTACTGTATGAGGTAAGAAATTTATTTACTCTTCAGCAACTTTCATGAAATAGAAAGAAAACTTCAGGATATCAACGAAACTTCCTCACCTTCCCACTCATTTGTATGCCTTTCCAAAGTGAGAAGTAGCAGATAAGATAGACGACGAATAGTGATAGTGCAATGTCCCAATGCATCGCGCCCAGATTACCCAGGTCTCGGTACACGTGATTCGTCGGGATTCTCGGCTCGTGGAGACCCAGAAATCCCTTGCTGAAAAATCCTCGACATGTTTTCAATTCAATTAATTCTCGAAAATTAACACGTTTTGAAGAGAAAAATGCTGATCGAGGGTATGCAAAAATAAATTTGGTAATATCGAAAACTAGCCAAAATAGCTGAAAATGATCTAAGCCAGGATAATGAAAATAAAACGGTAATTTTCGTAAACGCTCCGTACTAATAATGCTGAACACTATATAAACTTGCAAAATTATCAATTTCAAGAAACACTCACTAAAAGTACTCTTCTGAAGCAGATATCTTCTCCGTGGAAATTGACTCGTTTAACGAACGACATCGATCTGTGCCGTCGTGCCAGCTGAAGATATTGATTTCGTGAAGTTCAAGCAAATTCCAGCTTGTAGATTATAACATTGCTACAGACTTCATAAGCGAAACGATGAATACATTGACTAAGAAAAGTAGGAAGTCGCCCATTTCGTACTCCGGATGATTTTAGATTGTCACTCTCTCATATTCATTAACGAAGAACATTAGTTCTTGAGATTAGAGCACTATACCTATCGATTTTAGGGCAATTTTATTTCATTTGTGAATTCGAGCTATTTCATTCTTGCCTTTCCATTCTCTCGTGCAATGACTATAGTAATTCTGTAAATTTAAACCATAGTCGTCTTTCTGCCTCTTCATTGACAAACGCAATAGAGTGATTGCGCGAAATAGTATCTCTATCATTAAGCTTATTAAGGTTCTGTGCAGAATGAAACCATTCAGGAGTAAGCTACTTGAAAAATCCAAACAAAAATTCAATGTTCGCTAGGTTATGAATATTTTTAGATAAGAATGGATATGAACATACACGGGTTCATAACAACCGGGCGAATTGAATGAGTTGTTGCAGCTGGCCCAGGGCAGGTGGGACGTGAATGAGGTGTAGAAGAAGTGAAGTCCCCAGGCGAGTACCACGTTGTAGAAGAAATCTGTGTAGAACGCGATTATCACCACGCAATAACCGATTCCTGCAAATTTGAATGAGCTCGTCTGGAAGTTGTGCCATTAATCGTATTCAGAGCCTTATCATTACAGTATACGGTTGAAAGTTTTCAATAGATTAGTCGTAACGGTGTGTATATAAACATCAACATAACTAATTTTCAACCGAACGAGTTTTGAATATATTCCTAAATTGACGGAACATACAAACAGAATGTGTGACAAAACTTTCCGTCTCAACTATTATGGTATTCTTTCTTTTTGTAGAAATCGAACCTTTGAATAACGGACAAATCCTTCCCCACGTTGTGATAGCTCCTTTCTTGTAGTACTGCCCCAAACACAACTCCATATAAAATAGAGGAATGCCCGTGAAAAGAACCATGCAGGTATACGGTATGAGAAATACGCCTGAATTTCATTCCACCAGGATAACTTTTCCAGAATATTAGAGTTACCGCCTCCATTTTTGAAACATAGATAGGGGAATCGCCAGATATTTCCTAGATCAACTGCAAAGCCTACGACTGACAAAAGAAAGTCGACCTGGAATTACGATATTTGAAGAAAATTTAGAAGTTCGCCATCATTTAGGAATGCGCATGAATATGAAGGAATTTTCAGAATCGCGTGAATTTATGAACGTTAAGCTATCTTATATATTGATCTGATAATTTTCATATTTCCCAATTGCTATTTAGGAATGAAGTTGCTATTGTATTTATGAAGATCGAAGAGAATGCAATTCAATAACCTATGACCAATTTGTAGAATTATGGTGACTTTGCATCAAGAACTCGAAAATTAGGCAATATTGAAGATGAAGGATGCCATTCAATTCTATTCCTATGGATGAGTATACAATTATATTGTCATGTTTATTTACATTTTTTGCAATGAAGAATCAATTAACCTTACGAGATCAATAGAATGTTCTTTTCAACGCAACTCCTTTGTGATTCACAATGAATAATATTTTGTTCTAAATTTCATCTGCCAACCTTAGTATTCCAGGTCTCCCTCTGCTCCGCCTTGACCATTGGAGTCCTCTCAGAAGGGCCTTCCTTGGCTCGACCGTTTGAGTGCAATTCGTCCTCTAGCTCATCTAGAATTGATATCTCTAAAAGTCACATTGTATCCCAACACTCGTCAACTAGTCACACAGATTCAGGGCTGCTGTGAAGAAACAATTTCTGTATTTGACTTTATAAATGACGATAAAAGTGACTTGCTCAGAGAGAAAAGATAAGACAACTCAAGTTATTATTCATTTTCCACTATAATTAGTATCGGTAAATGTAATTGACTTTCAGGAAGATGAAGCTATATTGGATAAAAGTAGTGGGTTGTAGTAATGAAGAATCGAGAAAAAAAACATCGGTGAGGAATTCGAAACAACGCACGATATTTAATGTTTTTTGTTCGTTGACTTATTGTGAATCGATATGTAAAAGTTGGAGATTTTAAAATACATGCCAAATTCTAATCATTTCAAAAATTTTACCAAGATAATTCGGTTTCATGTAGTTATCACTCACTTGCCTGTCTCTCATTTGTAGTTATCACTCAGTTTTTAGAGTGATTATTCTATAATTGAATGACATTTAACTAAAAGCGACTAATGAAGCTCACCCAATATCATATGTGCATTCTTCCAAACTTTCGTTTGCAATATGTGTACAGAAAATTCCTGCTCAAGTCTCTTCATGAAACTGATTTCGAAGTTCTGATAACTGACAATTTGAAAGTTTAAAATGAAACCCTCTTCACAACAGCCCCTTGACTCAAATTATAGTATACCTGAGCCAGATCTAGTTGGCATTAGATAAATTAAATTTAGAGAAAACTATGAATTTTAGGGATCAGATTATTGATTGTTGGAATAGAGACAGGATTTAGATGTGGATAGCATAGAAGAATTAAGAAATGTTCGTGAAATTGCCGGAGCTTGTTTGGATAACAGACATAGCTCTCACTGCTCAGCTCCAATATAGACAGATCTCGCACCTCTTTCTGCTTATCTTCTCAGGCTCAGGTTCAGATTCGGCAGAGATTTTGTGGGATCGAGAAAATGGGGGAAGCAGCTCGTTTTGGGCAGGTTTGAGTGCCTCGACCATTTCCCCCCCCTTGCTTGCTCCGCGATGTCTTTCGTCTTCGTCTTCCATTCTCCCCCCGAAACTACCGCACAATCGCACAACGTCTCATTCCTCACATAATCACCGGAAAAGTATTATTTGGTTTGAGATATCGCCAGAACTCACAACGAGGAATAAGAAAATGCCTATAGCCCTGCATATGGAGATGAAGATGAAGAAAGCACAAAAAGTAGCTAGAAAAATGGGCTAACACGGGGAAGCAGCACGAAGCAACATGAATCATGAAAATGGGTTACAGATCAAAACTTTCTGGGCTACAAGAAGCATTCTACTTTTCCCCTGGAAATTGTATCATAGGTGGCTAGATCAAAGTGGTTGAAATATCGATATGCAGAAACTCTATAGAAGATATCATTGAAGTATACAAGCCCAGATTATAAATCTGATAAAAAATAATCAGAATCATGATTGCAGATAATAGCTTGAACACTAATATTTAGCGTTCGAAAATGAGAGTATTGCTGGATTCTGAAGAAGTAGTGGGAAATTGAGAACATTTGGATATTCAGACATTCGTGATAATAAATAAGTTTCCTTATATTTGGCAATGACGAAGAAGAGATAAATGAACAGGTAAAAGCATGCAATTAGTCAAACATCTTTCAAATATTAATTTGCTCCGATTTTTGTACTTTTAATATTAGAATAGAAAATTAGTTGGCTAACCAGCTAGAAGACTGTTCCGGATAATTCGAGCGACCATTTCAGTAATTTTCGAAATTTGATTGGCTTGAGTTCTTCATGATGTTCGAACTTCTTCCAGACTTTATAATTTCTGAATGCAGCACTTCTAATGATTGAAACAATTGATTGTGCCGATGAGAACCAGTAAAATTAAAATATTTCATGATCTAATCTAAATTCAATTCAGACTGGATGTTTCCAACACGAGTCACGAGATTGTACTTGCTTAAAGTTGCATTATGGTAGAATCATGGTCGAATGACAATAGTTTATCAAATTCAGTCGTAAAGATCCAATGCTAAAGAATAAAGCTAAGCGTGTTCGAAGGAAAATCGAAAGTGCAGGAGTTCTTTGGCTCGAAGTCGGATTCGATGAAGCTGAAAAGCAAGGTCCTTTCCCGGGCTTGTTGCCTGTCGAAACGACATCCACCCTCCGCGACACGTATCTTTCTGCCTTCTTACTCTGCTCCTGCGTCTGCTTCTGCTTCTGCTTCTGCTTCTGTTTCCATGTCAGATCTCCCCGATTTGCCCTCTTGGTTTCCCGACTTCTTTCTATTTTCCATCCCAGCTTCTCCCATAGACTGACACATCGGAAGTCCGCAAATATCACTGCTGAGCATGAATTAGACAGCACAATATGTACCAAAAATCAAAAGGAACGAACATACGGATTGTGTTTGAATTTTAAATGTGTACACACAACCGATGACTTCACTTCAGATCGACTTTTATTCTGATTCGAGAAATTAGCTGACGACGTTGATTCAATTGATTGAATTCGTGATACGCATGGCTTCTTTCATAAAATTCAAATATCATTTATTCAGTAGGAAATGATTCGAAAGATAGTAATGCTCAATGGCCCAAATCATTGACTAATCTGTTTGTTTTTGTTGATAGAAGTAATACAAATGTTGAGGTTGTTACGATTATTTCAAATGAGATCATCACTAATCGAATAGTGAACAATTATAATTAATAAATGGTTTTTAAAAAGTCGATGAGTTGCCCTTAAGTTTGATTAGAATCATCACAAGGTTAGAAAGATAGAAATTTTTAAAAATACTAGCGTGTCTGGAGATGATAAACATAGCTCAAACAAAACTGAAATAAAGATTTCAAATTCAGGAACAAATCTCATGAAACTTGATTTGTAAAGGAAAAATAAAAGGGGAATATTACGATTGCTGGTTGACGAATGAGAAGGATGCCTGTGCGGTCGCCATTTTGCCTCGCAGCTTCTCGAACATTTGCTGAGCCTTCTGTCGGATTTTCAGAATCATGTAATCGTTGACAGTGAATGGCGCAAGTAGAAGTTCAGATCTAAAATTGTCAATCTTCACAAAAATGTCTCTATCTAGTTGCATAAAAAACGTGTTGATTTTCGGTTGAACTATTTCTCGTTTCGGTTGGCATCATTTCAAAGAACGACAAAAATGTGCGCAAGTACGCGATGATTTTTCTATTTCATGAGCAATTCTGTCGTGTTGCATGAATTCTCGGAGCTGTTGAATGCCTGTCCAAAATGTCTTGAATGCTGTGAATGCGTTGAATGCCACCGGGCGGATTCACGCTCGTTTGAATTCGGATCCAAAGAAAATCCAAGTATCTCACCTTCAATTTTTCTTCTTCATCCGAATTTTTTACTCGGAAATAATCATACCTCCTTTAGGAAGGAATAAGAATATGAGACTAAAGAGAAAGAGTGCGATTTTTCTTGCGCGCAAATCGCTTCATAAACATCAAATAATAATGCACAAAAGGAATATTTGGGGGACTTATTTCCATCTTTGTGAAAATGAAGTCTATCAATCACGATGGAAATAAATTTAAGAAGTAGACGAGGATCAACTTTATTGAGACTTACACAGCTCCAAGGATGTGTTTTGCATCGTCGAAAGTCATCAAATAGCATCGCCCTGCTTGTCGCTGAACTTTTCCTTCTTCCGCGAGAACGTTCTTATCCTCTTCATCGCATGAATACTGCAATTATAGGGTGAAGAGTTAAATTTCAGTTTCGATTAAAATACCCTAAACATTCGTGGATACTTGTTGAAGAGCACAGTAACCGGTAGGGACAACATAGCTGCTACCTGAATCGAGAGCGATAAGAAACATTGATCTGACATAAAGACTCAGACTCATAAAATTACCTTGACTGCCGGTACGAATCTGGTAGCGAAGTGGAATCTCTCCGGATTCCATCGTATAACTTCTTCCTCGGTCACAGGAGCCATCTCCAGCAAAGTATACTCCTCTTCCTGAGATTTGCAGGATAAATTTAATAAATCTGAGGATCTCAAAAATGCCTTTCTGGGCCGCCCTCGCCTTCTCTTCGACTCGCTGGAATGAGAAATTATGCTAATATCCGATTCATCCGACTCGTAGCCTCTCTGAATACGCAACATTTAAAATGTATTCGCCCATTAAAATTTCATTAACCGCTTCTGCTATTTTGCTAAATTCTTCCAAAAACAACGAGATTTGAATAATTCACGACTAAACCAGCCTTGTGATTGTCTCGTTCGAAGCGTTCGATTTGCGGTCTTTCGGGCTGCTGCTTCATGTAGGGCTTCTTGGCCGCTTCCAAAATATTCACCAGCACTTGGTTAATCACCTCCTCGTCCACTGTCTGAAGTCGAAAATCTTGTAAGCTATTTTGAAACACACATAGTTATTATAAAACTATGATGAAATTGGTTTGTAATATTTAATTTTGAAAATTTTAGGCTCTGGAAAGGTGTGAAGATCGTGTTCTTATAATGAACTTCTAGAAGTCTATCCCTCCGATTTTGTTGATTTTTAGGCGTAGAATACGATTCTGAAGTCAAAAAGTATTGACGTGCAAGCGTTCGGGCAGGAAAATGTGAAAATCGTTTTGCATAGGCAGAAATTGCATTGTGAATTTGAAATTACAAATTAACATACATTATTTCTCTACTATATCACTCGATTTTTACAGTTTTCTGCTCAAATGGTAGTACGTCTTCAGAATCGTGATCTGTGCATCGAAATACTCTTATGAGTGAAAAAATCAACCAAATCGAAAGGGAATACTCGAAAATTTCATGGTAAGCTAAAATAAAAAGCTACAGGATAAAATAATGGCGTGCATCGATTGTGATGATGCAATAATTATCATCGATATGAAGTTTATCTAGTCAAATAACTATCAGCTGATAATGTAAATGCAAATCTGGCCAACTCACATGTCCATTTCGCTTCAGATTTTCAATCGCAGGCATAAAATTCGCATTCATGTACCGTTCTAGAATCTGATGAATCTCTCGAGTTATTTCGTTTTGATAAACCTGGAATATTAATACTTTGCGATTTTTTCTCATATAAATTACCTTTCGCATCAGATCCAATGATTTTCCAGGCGTATCAGCAATCTCAGTTTTGTTCTTCTTGATTACTTGCTTCAGAGAATTGACCTAAATTTATAAGGTTATTCTAAATCAAACTACAAACTTCTATTCTGGAATAAAATATAATTTATTTAGGATTTTCCTATCCTTTCATGAGACATACTCATTAGTGATGGCAATATTAATTGAGGTGGCGAGAAAAAGAATTTTTAGCTCTATTGATTAAAGATGAAGTTATTGCACAATGCACATTTATTAAAATTTTCGAATGCTCAATAAGTTTTTTTTAATTATTTTTAAAAATTATCATTCTCTATTTTCCTCTCTCCTAAATTATTCTTGATCAAGATACTACGAAACAATGATCATCGATAATATTCGAATGAAAACAGTATTAGATCGTCTAATATGTCCAATTTTAAATGTAAAACTCTATGCTCATGTATAAACTAAAACTCCTACCCTAGCAGATCCTCCTGTGTCGACAGTGACTTCCATTTCTCGTTGCAGAATTGAGTCCAGGATTTGCAATCGGACATTCATTTTGTTTCCATTGCCGTTACCGGTAATCTGGCCACGCTCATACATTTTCTATGCTCCTAAATCACAACAAATATTATAAATATTGAATTATGAAAGCTAAATTGTAAAGTAAAAAAGATAAAAAAAAAAAAAAAAAAAACATATACGGGAATATCACGAGTTTGCAAGTCTGCTGCTGTTGTGTCTTTCTGCTGGTCGACAAGAAGGCGAAAAACGTTTGCCGCTGGCTGCATGCAGAGAAAACAGCAGGGGAAAATAAGAGAGGAAGAGGGAGGAAGGAAAGAGAAAGTGCAGGAATTCGAGAGACAAAAAGAGGAGGACGGGAAAAATGAAGGACAAAATCGATAGACGCGTGGAATGAAAAACCAGACAGACGGAGAATTCAACTGTCATCCAGATAAGCTAATTAATTCATAATTTAAAAAAAAAATATATATATATATTTAAAAATATATCCATCTTGAAAGTTTCTGACACAGAAATATTGAAATTGGGAGTCAAAATAGCATTTTTCAAATAATTTCTAAATTATGCAATATTTTCGCCAAAGAGAATAAATAAGCCAATGAATTTGCATCGTGATGGCTTTCAGATTTAAAAATTACTGTGTAAAATAATGCTTATTTTTAGTGAAATTTACTCTATGTTTTCCACAAAATTATTAAACTTCGTTTATTATAATGTTTGATTGCTCTATGGCTATTACCAAGTATCAATGATAAAAGAGAGAATTTCTCATAAACCTCACAATTTCCATTAGCTATTTTCAATCAATGATAACCTATGCTGAAAAACAAACATTCCAGTGCCTACATTGTTTGGCGGGAAATGTTAACGGATTCACGAAAGAATTGGAAAATAATAGGAGGAAGGAGGAAAAAGCGAATGAAAATAGTCGAAGGTTTAGTGTAGGACTGACTGAAATGACTGACTGTTTGTCATTCCTTTGATTCCTTTCGAACTTCAAAGAAATTTTATCGATTGCAGCAGCACTGAATGTCACAATGTGGCATTTTTGCATTACTATTTCACTATGCTCTATTCTTGTGAGGATTTTTGATTGTTTCGTCAGGAAAAGTGAATTATTTATCCATCCAAAAATATTTTCTGTTCGGCATTTTCAATTTGTCCAATTCACTAGTTTCCACTTCATTTTTTCTAATCTGTTCTTCGTTTCTGCAGCAATACAACACATGCTTTCCACATAATTTATTTTCATTTTGCTTTTTCCATGCGTCTTTGTCTCGTTCCTTCTTCATTTCCTTCATTAATTTGAGTATCGCGCTTCAGTTTTGCAATAAATATTGTCTATTGGCATTCGATCTGAGAAGTTGTCCAGCTTTTTCGATAGAATAGCGGTTTTTTGCGGATCCATATGTTGTCCATCTAGCTTGTTTTAACCTTTACTTTCAGAAAGATGTCTAATATGTTGATAGAGCAATTTCTACTTGCTCATATTCTTATTTATTTTACCCAACTATTTAGCCTAATTTTATGATATTTTGTCAATATATTCACTCTGATGATATGTCGTTTGCTTCGCCTGAAATGATAATTGGCATGAAAATTTGTCAATTTTGTGGCAATTTTGAGATTTTCATCTGAATTCATGCTTTCCCCAAATACAATAATCCTTTTCCTATCCTACTTTCAATAAAACTCATTTCAGTTTATCCTTGAATTTCCGCTTTTTTGTATTCATAAAGTGGGTGTGAGATCCAATAAAGCGCCAAATTCACGCGCATCCATGACAATATGGCAATATAAATCAGCCTTGCACAATGGACTCGCAAATTCGTATATAATAACAGGGTGGCAGGGTTTATCCTCTATTCTCTGTGTGTATTTGTTGTGTGTCGTATGTCAGCCGTTTTTGCATTGCTACTTTTCCGTCCTCCGATACATGCATTCGCTAATTCGCTGGCAGCACGCCGTCGGCAACCAAACCCTCAGCGCAGCGCAATTCGATATTCCCTTTTCCTCGTTTTGTCAACTTACCTTCTTTCTGATTCTTTGACTTTCGTCTCTTTGTCTTCAAGTAAGTTTTAATCTCGCGTTATTCTCATCTCGACAATGACGATTTCTAAAAGTCGTAAAATTGTCGTCGTTTCGCATAATTTGGTCCTTCTTTGATCCTTCAAAAAATCTGAAACTTCTCAACTTCGAACTTAAAAAATGCTAAGCATGAGGTTGTGAAGATGTGTATTATCCAAATTATCACGTATTCAAATGCCTTTCTTAGAATTCTTCAACATTTTACAAATTTCCCGGCGAAACTTTAGGAAATCATTATTGCACGGCTCCAAATATTAAACAAAAAAAAAAAGTTTCAAGAAAATTCTGACCATTTCATTCTTCCACAAAGGTTTAATCTTCTTATTTTTTGCTACTTTGTATCTATTTGCCTCTTCACACGCCTCTAATCTTCTTCTATTTTCGGCAACTTTTTCTCTATCTCATTTCTATGATTCTTCTGCTTCTCTAGATCCATTCCTTCACAAGCATTCTTTCCTCAACCTTCATTCTCTTTATTCACTTTTTCGTTTTATTTGTCTTTGAAGAGTCTCCTTATTTGAGCATTTTCGTTCATTCATTTCATCTTCTGTTCAAGCTTGACAATTTGAAACATTTCTTCTACTCGATCGAATATCTCATACCTTAGAATTTATCGTTTGAATAGACGTGTCATCGTGTCATCTAGGCTTGTTAAATATTGTGAAAAGGATCAATAGAACAATTTTTATTTCTGTTTGTTTTCTATGCTATGAAATCATAAGATCTTCAATTATCAAAAAAATCAATGCCTACGCTTACGTTTCATATCAATCGATAGGCGAATTGGCCATTGCAAGCAGGTTCCAATTATGCGCAACCATTTCTCTTCTGAAAACTTGGCTTTATACGAGGGCATATCCTTCTAATGAAATAATTTTCAACTTGTCTCAACCTTGTTTCAATGCACCACTCTAATGCACGTGATGAACAGATTTCGTTTCACTTTTTGGCTGAAATGAGAAAGAAGAAATAGAAAATGACTGTCAAATGGAGGAGATTAGCCATTTCGGATAGTTTTCCTTTCATTTTATTGTCTCTGTAAAACTTTGCAACCATCGCTCTCCTCTTCGTTTCTGACATTTTGAATGATAATGCCTAGGGGGAGAAGACAGTGTTAACTGCAACAGAATTTTGTCGACGATCGACATTTTGGAACGAGAAAGATTAGGCGCATTTTGGCTTTTGCACGATCGAAGAGTGAAAATCGTAGATGCCAAAAGAATTGTAAAAAATCGAACGTTTTCGAAACTAAAAGAAAACGTCTACCTTCTTAAAATGTCATCGTCAAACTCATTTAGGTCAAATACCTAATAAATCGGTTCATTATCATGCTATCAAATTCTCCATCGCACTGATCGATTATCAATAAATTTTTTCAGATGCGTCAAAGTTAGCCAACAGACCAAAGGGAAATGTTCAATTTGCCATCGACTTCATCTGAGTTGCCTTCGGCGGATTCGGCGTTGAACAACGTCGAAACAAAGCCGAATGAACAGATTCTAGAAGAAATCGCCGAGAAATTCTGGATCATCTTCACGATTTACATATTCCTCTCGTTCGCGTGGATTCTCTACTGTCTAGTTTCATATAGAAGGTGAGAAATGAGCGATAGTGGCAACAGTGATATGACAGAATGGACAGCACGAGTTTTTTTTTCCTATAATATGGTGGCACAATTTCTATCAAATCATATCGTTCTTCTGCAGAAAATCGTATTGGCATATTGTAGAAAGAGCGTAAGGTGGTCCGTGCCGTCATATCGTCACTTTCTAACTGCCATCTCCTGTATATTTTACCATTTTTCTGTAAAATGTATCAATTTTGAAGTCAGATGCAAAATAGATTGGGTAAGATATGCAGAAGAAGATTATGACATAAAAACATAAGAAAGCGAAAATTGAGTTTGTTCTATAAGTTTTAAAAACTCCAGAGAAATCGACGAGTGTGAATACATGAAGCGAGAAAACAGCGTTAGCCGATATATTGAGCTTCAGTAAGTTGATTTTTAAACAATAATAAAAAGATCGAATCGATTTCAGACGCCTCATTAATGCGTACAACCGGGTCGACATTTCCTCTAGTAACAATTAGATTTATCTCCAAAGTCCATGGATCACAATCTCACAACTTCCGAATAACATAATCCTTTCGTTATATTGCATATCTAAAGCACCGTTTCATATTTGTCTAGGATACTTTTCTTATATTTGAGATTCTGAAGTGTCCATCTAAACTTGAACGACATCATTTTTCATCGTATGTTCCTTGTTCTGTGTCTGATTTTATCGATGAGATGTTGTGAATTGGCAGTGTTTTGCCGCCCAAATGGCCGTGTCTGTTTGTTATTTTTTCTCACAAATTTATAGTTCTCTGCCGAACTTTCTGGGTGTCGTCTTTGTAAAAATCATTTGATTTGATCGACTCGTGATAGACTTTATCAGTGAAAGAAACCTTCTAGCAATAATCGAATAAAAATGATCGCACATACATACACTCGATTTTACGTATATTTTGTGAGTTTGTTGATTTTTAACAATTTATCAAGTTTTCAAAATTTAGCAATCCAAAGTGCGAGGATAGTAACCTCGAACATAAAAACTGGCAAATTGTGTTCTTTTGCATTTCTTGCTTCATTTATCAACTTCACTATCGTGATATTCTGTATCAAAACTCAAGTTTCCCTTACTAATTAGTGGGCGATAATTTCATAAACTTGCTATGCTTATGCATCAAATTTCTTTTAGCCTAGGAGATTTCCGTTTTATTGTCTATTCCAGAAGTGTATCGAACTTTCGTTTCGCTTTCTCTCCAATATCTTTTTCCCCATGTAATGTCCTCTTGTTTTGCAGATACACTAACAAACATGTTTATTTAGGAAATTTTTAATGAAAAATCAATGCCTTTGTTACTTTAAGAAAATTTTCATTAGTTTTCTCATTCTCAACTATTTTACGAACTTGAGATTGGAAACATCTTATTTTTCTTGAATTTGCGTTATGATATTGCGCAATAATTTCTTGTCTTATAAGAATGAGAATTATAAGAACACCATGATTAGTAGCATTTATGCATTCAATATAAAACTTATTTATATCTATCAGGCACGACTGTGTAGTTCTGTAATAATGTTCTCATCAATCAATTTCATTTATGATATCAAGAAAATGGATACGTTGTGTTAGGAGCGTGTGTAGTACGTTTCTTTTATTTCGATTTTCTGTCGGTTTAAGATAAACGTACAAAAATGGCATCAATTTATAGCTGAAATATATCTAACACATCTGTGTGTATGTTATTTTAGCTGTTAGACGAAAACAATGTTTGCGAATTTGCATTATAAATAATTTCTTACCAAAACGAGAATCATTTTGTATCTTAATCTTGAAGAATAACTTCCAAATTGCATAAATTTGTTCATCTTCTTAATTCACTTTAGATCATTCTACGTTATGAAAATGTCCAATATTGATTTTACTATCTCAAAAAATGAAGTATGAACTGGCAAACGTCTCTAATTTGTAAGAACTATCCAACTTGCAGATAAAAAAATCATATTTATGCCGCATAGTCTGCGGATCCAAGCATTTTCTGTCCGTCTTTCTGCCTGATCTGTCATTTTTCCCGACCTCGTAACCTCTTTCACTTTCCATCGCCTTTATCTTCTAGTTTCTTCTCGTAAGACTTCGCGCATGAATAAGCGAAATCTGTCATTCAACAATGAAAAATAGGAAAATCAGATCGGCTGAAATAAATTCGATTTCTCTTTTCGAAAGCCCAGCTTCTGGTCTCACTTCTCACTTTCTTCCATTCTTCCACAGATCCTTCTCCTTTGTCGAGCTTATGATTCGATTCTTTTGGAATGATTTTTCGTTTTCGTTTTTTTTTCCATTTCGTTCCGTCACTTTCCATTTCTAATTTTTGTGTCGTTGATTTCAGAAGAAAAATATTTGAACGACTAATTTCGTGCTTTATTATCTAATTATTGTTTTTGCAGACATGAACGAATTTCTCCTAAAAACTCTCACTGTATTCATCGTCATTTGCATTGCGTCGTGTTTCGATAAGAAGGAATTACAAAAGGGCTACAAAATGAACGAGTACGAGAAATCCGAGGTAAAATTGTGGAGAACAACGTGAAAAATCAATGCAATTCCAGCATCATCCCATTTCGCGACGTGTTTTGCGTTTTGAAAGATCGACGGATAAGGACATCGAGAAATTTGAGGGAGACGATGTGAGTCAGGAAATGCCCATGCCTGCCGACTTTTTCCAGCCCATTCTCGATTTCGCCAAGCCACAGCCGTAAGATTTCTCCTTCAAATTTTAATAGATAGATCCATGAAAGACGTTTCTTGACTGATTCACAAAATTTACGAAGATTTAGAGATCATTTAGTTTAGTTAGCAAAGAAGCAAGATTTTCAATGATCTTGAGAAAACGAATTTAACACAGACCTAGGCAAATCTAACTTAATTCCCTGTCTAAGTAGTTTAATGTCGAAAATTTATAAAGGAAAATTCAGAGAGCTGCCGATCAAGGTAAAGCCGAGCCATATCGATCCCGATTTGGATTATCAGCCTGATCTCGAATTCAAATAATTATTTATCGCCCCTTTAATCTTATCAAAAGTAATAATAAAATGTCTGAAATTTAGATGATATCTATCTCGACAGTATCCAAAATTCACAGCTTGTTTAACATGACCATTTCATCATGGTTCAAAACTTATTCGTATAGTTAGGGAAGCCAAGTCTCCCCTTTCTGAGGGAGAGAAAGAATGCATGAATTTTTTCGACGTTTCAATTATCCCGTTAATTAGTTGATAATTTGATAAAGCCAAGGCACAAATTAGGGTAATAAAATACACCCGAAATGATGGTGCCGTTAGTTTTTTTTTTCGAAAAAGGTTTTCTGAAGACATGAACGACGTCGAAATTCGAATGATCATAACTTTTGATAGGATGGACCGTTTTTGAAAATCTAAAAGTTTTGAGTTCGTACTGATCTCGGCCATCACACTGATATCAGATTTACCCAATTCAACGTATTTTGAAAAAAAAAACCACTTGGCCTCTTTAACTATGCAAGACAACACCATTCGCATGTTATTGCTAATGGGAAACAAATCTCTTCATATAATATCTAAAATTTATATATAAATAAATATGACTGTATTAATCTTAATTTTTGCAAATATTTTCAAATACATGGCCTATCCCCTCAAAATAAAAGAATGCTCAACGTTACGAATCTTATTCAGTTATCAATAAAGTTCTTTCATGCATTGTCTTTATCAGCTTCTTTACTATAAGTGAAAATATTGATTTTCTGCCTAACGCTCCAAATACTTGATTTTTCATTAATTTAGTCGAATGGCTTCGATAGGAATTGACCTGGGCACGACATATTCGTGCGTTGCCATTGTTGAAAATGGCAGACCTCATGCAATCCATTGTGAAGACGGCGGTAAAAGTTAAACATAATAGGTAGATTCATAGCTTTGACTTTAAGGTCGAAATATTATCCCTTCAGTAGTTGCATTTGGTGAAGGAGAAACTCTCGTGGGGAATTCAGCTTTGAATTGCAATACCGATTTGTCGAATATTCTTTACGGTGAACTAATTTATTTTTAAAACAATATTCTTTTGTTAAAAATTTAGAATATTGCCAAGCGATATGTAGTAATAATATCATCTGATTTTATAGAGCTAAAAATTTGTTGCATTTCCCTAACAAATCAATGCATTTCGAATGAGTGAACATTTGCTTAACAACATCGATTCCAAATATGAAATAGAATATTTTCAGATTCGAAGCGTCTGATCGGATGGCACATTTTGTATGACCTTCCAAATGCTGATGACAGACAATTGTGGACATTCGATGTTGATATGAGAAATGTAAACAAAATACTCTCCAAATAAATTTTGAGATTATTTCAGGACTCTGCCGGATATGTGTTGAATAGGGGAACATCGAATGAGAGGTTTATTCGGCCTGAAGAAGTCTCAGCGGAAATTCTGAAAAGTTTGAAGGATCAAGCTGAAGTAAGACTTTCATATCATGCATTGCAATGTAGGGAATTCACTGATATTTTCATACAGTAAACCATTTGAATTTTCTTGATATTATCGAGTGAAATATATATTCGCTCAATCATTTCGCTTTAAAATAAGCGCGCAATTTGTAGCAGCTTTGAGAAATTTCACGAATTCATGAAATGATATAAAATCTTACAATTTATTCTTATTTTTAAGAGGTACACAAATCAAAAAGTGACAAAAGCTGTGGTCACTGTACCAGCTTCTTTCAACTCCGATCAAATAGCTGCAACTAAAAGAGCGATTGAAATGGCTGGATTGAAATTGAAAGATTTGTTGAAAGAACCCACAGCTTCAATGCTTGCATACATTGACAAGTTTAAATTGGGAAGATCGAAAATAATGGTCTTCGATTTTGGAGGAGGTATTTCTATGCATTAGTTGAAATATGTAAACAATTGAAACAATTTAGGCACTCTTGATATTTGTATTGCTCAAATAAATTCAGATGATCCAAATGGATATAAGTTGAAAGCCACTACAGGAGACCTCCACTTAGGTACGAAATGATATTTAGGACGTCCGCCCTAATAACTATTTCGTGGTTTGTAATTGAAAGATAACTGAAATTAAAGAGGAAATAAGAAAATGAGAAGTGAGTGAATGCCATTTATCATTATTGTATTCTGGAACATTTTTTAGAGCGGATGATCCAAATATCGATTTGTGTTAGATTATCATGAAGCATCATATTAAGTTTAGTGATAATTTAGGCGGTCAAGATTTTGATAGTCGAATTATGAAATACGCTATTGACGAATTCAACAAATCATCTCCAGATTATGATATTTCCAAAAAGCCTAAATTACTAAAGAGACTGAGAATTAAATGCCGAGAAGCGAAGGAATCGTTGTCATCCTCGCAATATCCTGTTAATGTTCATGTAAGAATAACATTTCCATAAGGTTATTACTATTTTAGTAAATTTAGCTGGATATTAACGATGAATACGAAATTAATGTAGAATTAACCAAGAAGAAATTTAATGAATTGTGCAGCGACTTATTTGACAAGGCA
Organism: Diploscapter coronatus; assembly: GCA_964036155.1. Taxonomy (NCBI): domain Eukaryota; kingdom Metazoa; phylum Nematoda; class Chromadorea; order Rhabditida; family Rhabditidae; genus Diploscapter; species Diploscapter coronatus. The sequence goes on along the minus strand of OZ038422.1, from coordinate 81,714,791 downwards.
ATGGTATATGCTGATAGAGCACTAAATACGGCACGAATTTCACCAAATCAATTGAATTATGTGGTAAAAGCTAGAAATGAGAAATCAGAGGAATAATATAATTTAGATATTGGTTGGTGGATCGACTCGAATTCCTGAAATTCGACAAAGATTGGAAAATAAATTTGGAAAATCTAAATTGAAATTCGATATAAACCCAGACGAAGCCGTAGCTTTTGGAGCCGCTATTGCTGCGAATATTCCCGAGGTTCCATCAAAACATCTTTGAGAAAGTTCCCGAAAACTTCCCCATGAGGTTAAGTTCGGGAAGTCTTCGGGAAAATCGATTTCCCGAAAGAATTTTAAAGCTTCCAAAATGTCCTACTGATTCGGGAATTTTCTCAGTTACACATAAATACGTAACTTCAAAGCATTAATTATGAATTATTCTAGGATGGAATTATGACAAAATTCATTAATTTATTTCGGAAACCGGTAAAGTATGAGCCATTAGATGAAAATCAGATTTTATTCTATCGTAAGATGAAGTTCTTCACAAAATAACATTTTTTATTGATTTAGTACCATACGGAGATAAAAGTGGATATGAAGGAAGAATTTGCGTGCTTAATTTGCAAAATTACTCAATTGAGAACATTTCTAAATTTAGCAATTATTGTTGGTCCTACGAAATCGCAACGACAAGTGATAAAGTGATTATATATTGTTATTGTTAAATTATACATTAATTTTAGATTTTTGCAATTGATTCACAAAGGAAATCATTTGAAATTTTTAACGTGAACACTCGACAAATTTCAAGAGGTCTTATCAACAGATCCATGAATGATCGATTCAAAGATTTTACAGGTCCAGATCCTCCTGAGTGGCGTAAAGATGCATCTGTGGCTTATTTCAAAGACAAGCTGTATTATTTGGGTGGAGAAGACCCTGAATCAGAGAAGGATACGAATCGAGTTGATGTAAGAAGATCGAATGAAAGTCCATGAAATAGTTTATTCAGGTTTTAATAGATGGACAATGGCAAACAGGACCTGCTTTTCCTCTTCCAATTGAAGACGCTCAAACAATAACATGCGATGAAATTTTATACGGTTACATTATAGCATATTCATTATTGTAATTATGAATATTTAGTTATTGATGGACTTAATAGTCAAAAGATATATCGATTATCGGACGATGAACGGGAATGGGTTGAGATTGGAGAGCTTCCAGAAAGACGGCATTATTTCGGAGTTGCATCGCTAAATGGGAAAATTTACATAACTGGAGGACGAAAGTCGTTAATTTTGTATGATAAATAATGTATCATTATATATTTAGTTATTCTAATGTGTTCAAATCCTGTCTTTGTTTCGATCCCTCAGCTCCAGTTGACAGTAAAATTTCTCGAATTGTTTATATGAATTATGCAAGATATTACCATTCGCTCATTGCCGCTAACGGGAAATTGTATGCAATCGGAGGGTGAGTTGAGATTTTCCATATCTTTATACGAAATATTTGTCAACTTAGATTTCAAAAGGCTGAGAAAGGAAGTAATGGCTACCGACCGATAAACTTCTGTGACTCTATTGAAGAATACGATCCACAAACTAATAAATTGAAAATCATTGGAGAAGTAAATTAATATAAGTATTATTAGTTAGAAATTATTAAATTTTCACCTATTTGAAATGACACTTTTCACGTAGAGGACGCAAGTGGGTTCTTCGTTTGTGAAAACAGAGATAGCTCTATTTCATGTACCCACTCAAGTCCATATTCGATTTCATGTGCCCGTTAACATTTTCAACGGTGTGGGTACATGTAACCGATTTTTCCTTGATTTTTGAATACATCCAAACGATTGAAAATTGTCATTTCTTACTCATTAGAAAAAGGGCGCGACAGGATCTCCCCATACATGATTCCTGTCTAAAAATTATCGCAAGACTTTAATTCATCATAAACCGTTGGAGGATTTGATGAGGGTGATCCAAAATGTCGTCTATTTTGCATTTTGATAATAACTCATTACTAAAATGGGAGTGATAAATTCAGAAAGGACTTGAAATTCCATTGGCTAATAATACAATGAATGGATTAGCTCGAAATGTCAATGACTCGCATCAAATTTTATTCTATCGTAAGAAATTATTGAAAGCTAAGTAAGAGACTTGAACTATTCGTAATTATTTAGTTCTTTATCAAAATAATGATGAAAATGAAGGAAGGATATGCTTGTTCAATTCTGATAACTTTTCAATCGAAAAGATCGAAAAATTCGACAATTGCTACTGGCCATTTAAAGTAGCAACTACACAGGATAAAGTAAATTGTTGTGCTCGTTATTTTGAATAATTTCTCATATTTCAGATTTTTGGAATTAACTCATTTGGAAAGTCATTTGAAATATATGACTTGAGTACTCGGCAAATTTCAGGAGGTCTTCAACAAATCCATGAATAATCTATTCAAAGAATTTTACAGGCCCAGATCCTCCTGAGTGGCGTAATGGTACATTTGTGGCTTATTTCAAAGACAAGCTGTATTATTTGGGTGGACAGGATCCTAAAACAAAGGAAAATACGAATAGAGTTGATGTAAGAAGATCGAATGAAAGTCCATGGAATAATTTATTCAGGTTTTAATAGATGGAAAATGGCAAGCAGGACCTGCTTTTCCTCTTCCAATTGAAGACGCTCAAACAGCAACATGCGATGGAATTTTATACGGTCACATTATAGCATATTCATTATTGTAATTATGGATATTCAGTTATTAATGGATATGGAAGTAGAAAGATATATCGATTATCAGACGATGAACGGGAATGGATTGAAATTGGAGAGCTTCTAGAAAGACGACTTTATTTCGGAGTTGCATCACTAAATGGGAAAATTTACATAACTGGAGGACGATAGTCGTTAATTTTGTATGATAAATAATGTATCATTATATATTTAGTTGTTCTAATGTGTTCAAATCCTGTCTTTGTTTCGATCCCTCAGCTCCAGTTGGCAGTCGAATTTCCCGAATTGTTTATATGAATTATGCGAGACATTGTCATTCACTCATTGTCGCTAACGGGAAATTGTATGCAATCGGAGGGTGAGTTGAGATTTTCCATATCTTTATACGAAATATTTGCTAACTTAGATTTCAAAATGCTGAGAAAGGAAGTGATGGTTACTACCCGACAAACTTCTGTGATGCTATTGAAGAATACGATCCACAAACGAATGAATGGCGGGAAGTCGGGAAATTAACATAAAATAAAGCTTGATTATAATAGTCTCAGATTTCATATAAAACTTTTGTTCAATAAAATGTGAAGTAATAATTATTCAATAAACATGATACAGATAACTCTCGAAGACATCCAAGACTGATGAAGGAAAATACCTTTATTTTGAAAATAATATTAGCTTGTCATAGTTGAAAAAGGAGTAAAATCTAAAATCGAAATCCCTGGACTTCTATTTTTCGATCCCCAAGTTTTCAAAATTTTCAAACGATGATTAATGGATTGAAGCCTTGCGGTTATTTCTAGATCACAATTACGTCTGGAGAGGTCCTGACGCTCCGATTTTATGCTTTCTCGTTGTAAAGTGAAAATTTGGATACATTATTTTGACATTAAAACGAGAAATGAATCCATTTTTATTAATTATTGCCGTTTCTTCTTTGAATATTTGCTGTTTTCTCCCTCAAATGAAGGGGATGAAGGAAGGAATGGCGATTTTCAAAATTTTAAAGCCATTTGAATGTATGCAAATCCTGATCGCGAATTCGATTGACGAAAAAATATTAGAAGAATTGGAGACTTTGGAAGAAGTCTTCTCGACATCACGACTTTTCATAGAATTATCTATTTTGAAAACGATAAAAAGTATCGGAATCAGTAAAAATCGTTTTCATATAAGCAAAGTTTCATTGCCCGTACATTGATTCTTCCAATTTCATAAAATTCTAATTTTTGAACATCTGAATTCGAGAGGTTGACAATTATGTTATGATTTATTTCTGCAATCTTCACACTGGTTACGAAAGTCTCAAGATGAATTCTTTATTTGGCAATAAGTTAGACGTTTACAGATAATGACTTTGACTACTGATACTTTTTGAGACCATTGAAGGAGAAAATCAGAAGACAGATACCGGCAAAAGTAAGGGAACCGTTCCACAACCAGACTACAGGCTGCCCCCATCCCGTATAAATTGATCTAAAATGTGCCTTTCTTCGTATAAAACTGATCTAAATTCTTACGTAGTGTACACCGGCCCGCAGACCTGCATAACATCATCAGCGACTATGAAAGCGCCTTGCATGACACTCTGGAAATATTTTTTAATCTTTGTTGGCAGAACCAGACGCAACAATTTCATTGAAAATTCTCATTCGTATTTTTGATGAAAAGAATTTCAAGTGAAAAATTGCTCAATGATTCAAAAATGTACCTGATTAATCTTTCCGAGGACCTTCGAATAGATCGTATCCAACGCTATCATGGCTAGTGGGAAGGCGATGCCCATAATTCCGATTATGATCGGCAAGAATAGCCATGGACTTGTCGTGCCTGCACCTTTGCACCAGGAGTATTCAGCTGGGTTGCAACCTCCTTTTGTTGTGGCTGAATTTAGAGAGGTTGTTTTCTTCGGTAATAAATGCTCGAACTGACCATTATACTCGGGAATTGTACTGCTGACGATTGGATATGGATAGGTTAGGAAGTACAACAACAAGAACATGGTCAACGAGAATAGGAGGAGGTATCGTTGCGGAATTCTGAAATTTGCAATGAAATTTCATAAAAGTACTCTGATTTACTTTGTAACACTTTTGAAGGCAGCGAATGCAACTGCAATGAGGATTGCAAGAATTCCGACGAGCAGCATTGCACCGGATAGAACTTGGACCGTGAAATTACCATCCCAACCAAATGACGTCATTAGAAGTGGAGTTGTTAATCTGAAAGCGAAATTTGTTTTTAGTTTGATCATCTGAAAATCCCGTGGAATTGGCTTAATGAGGCCCAGTTTGGTACATGTTATTTTATCATGTTACGACATCTCTGCCATGCCGACTAGCCTGGTGTGTTTCAATTTAAGAGTGAATGTCAGTAAGGACCAAAGTCAGTGTTTCCAGGGGTCCGTTGATTTGGCTGATTTTCACATACATTGCTCAGTTTTTCACGCTGATTCTCGTAGTGCTATCCGTTTTTCATAAAAGTTATCATATGCAGGGTTACGGTAGCTTAAAGTTTTGACAGATCCGACCTCGGGAAAAAATTCATAACTTCCTTATTTCTGAGCCGAATCGAACGGGGTTTTCAGCATTGGATAGCCCATGAAAAACTCTGCAAATAATGTAACTACGACCACTTGCTACGATCAACAGCTTCCCGCCAAAAAATTAATTTCCGAAAATGCGACCCTAGCCGACTGCAGTTTTTCATTTTTTTACCCAAATTAGTGTCCGATACCCAAGCTGGAAATTGACTTATTTTGTAGAGAATTTAATTCTGCATTTGAATATGCAAAAAATTTTGAAAAAAAGAATGGGTTTTGATACGAAAAATGCATCCGAACGCTTAAAACTAGTATATTTTTAACTATGTGGCAACTTTGATCCCCCACAACTTACTTATTTCTGGACCAAATTGAATGATTCTTTTTTTATTGGACAGAATTTAGTCTCTAGATTATCAGACAATAAAATAAGATTTTTTGAATATTGATTTCGGCAGAAATGCGCACTTTTCGCGTCTTGATTGTGTACTTTTCGACCCGTACTGACTTTACGCGTAATTGACATTGAAAAAATTCGCCCTTCTAGCATGTTGTGTAGATGAACATGGTGGACAACTTTTGTTCCAGGACTAATCTCGGATTCACATCAGTATGAGCTCCAGAATTTTTTGAAGTATGATGGCCAATTATTGCAAAGTGCCGTTTTGACAGTAAATTTCAAAAATTCATACCTCCCTGTGTGTGCACATTCTAGAATAAGTCCTGGAACAAAAGTTGATCAACTTGAAGAGCTCTACAAGAGTTCATGGAAAACTCCGACGTTAACTCACATTACACTTGTAAATAAAGTACGGGTATATAGGGTAACATCGGATAATTTTTTCCCGCCAAAATTAATTTCTAAAAATTTTCTTGTTATTTTAAAATTATTCTCCTACTCAAGATCTACGAAATAAAAAAGAATCATTCAATTTGGTTCAGAAATAAGAAAGCTATGAGGGATCAAAGTTGCCACATAGTTAAAAATATACTAGTTTTAAGCGTTCGGATGCATTTTTCGTATCAAAACCCATTCTTTTTTTCAAAATTTTTTGCATATTCAAATGCAGAATTTAATTCTCTACAAAATAAGTCAATTTCCAGCTTGGGTATCGGACACTAATTTGGGTAAAAAAATGAAAAACTGCAGTCGGCTAGGGTCGCATTTTCGGAAATTAATTTTTTGGCGGGAAGCTGTTGATCGTAGCAAGTGGTCGTAGTTACATTATTTGCAGAGTTTTTCATGGGCTATCCAATGCTGAAAACCCCGTTCGATTTAGTTCAGAAATAAGAAAGTTATGAATTTTTCCCGAGGTCAGATCTGTCAAAACTTCAAGCTACCGTAACCCTGCATGCGATCATTTTTATGAAAAACGGATAGCACTACGAGAATCAGCGTGAAAAACTGAGCAATGTATGTGAAAATCAGCCAAATCAACGGACCCCTGGAAACACCCCTTTACTAAGACTTTGGTTTTTGCTGACATTCACTCTTAACATTCTCTTTAAACTTGACATTCATTTTAATGGATTATTTCTTGATTCACCATGAAATGCGTAGTATATTTTGTAACTTTCAGGTAATCTTTGCGAATGATGCGACAGATGACTCACGTTTGTAGTGAAACGAGTGTGAGACTGGACAGCATTTTCTCGATCCAGCAGAGGAAAATCAGTGCCCAGGGCAGGTCCTTTTGGCGAACTTCACGGATTTTCGTTGCAAGAGATTGAAGAGAGTAGAACGAGTCATCGTCTGAATCATGCAACACTTTTAATACCGCCATCATGAACTAGTAGTAAATATGTTAAATATGCTGAATCAACGTTGTGATTTATGACTCGACTCGAAAATGTTCAACTCTTTCACATGATTTTGAGAATTTAACAATTTCGAACTGAAGAAAGAACATTAAGAAAAACTGAATTGAATGATTCAAATCACTTGGTAAAAAATGTTTCGCAACATAGCCAATTTCATTCTAACTTACCGTTCTTCTTCAACTTGGTCTTCTTCTGCATGACTTCGTGAAGGCAATAAACAATAATGGCAATCGAGATGAAGTTGGATGAGGCAGCGACCCAAACCGGAGCGGAGTAAATGTGGAAGCGAATGTTGGGAAGTAGACTGTAGCCGGGATATTTTATCCAAGCGAATATAAGTTGGCAAACTGAAAATTTCAGAGATTATTGTGATTTGCGTAATGAAAACTAGATATGCCATTGGATTTATTCTTGATAATAAGAAACGTTTCTACGGCATCAAATTATGCTGTTGTATATTTAGTAGATTCAAGAAAAATTCTACAGTTTAAATTCTCCTACAACTTTGCATATATCGCCCCACTTGATGAATGGTAAGGATTGATTTGTTAGCATCCGAGGGAAATACGAATTCTTACTTGGGCCAGCAACGACTGACAAAAGTTGTGCGGCAGCAAAACCAGAACAGGCCCGTAACCGATCGTTGTGCGAAGACACTTGCACGATATAAGCTCGAAGAATTATCGAAGAACCTGAACTTTTGGATATGTGGTTGTCGTTTTTGTCAATGCTTCATTACTTGATGCTATTGCGAAGAGCAGGTAGCAAAATCCCATTAGATATCGTCTTCCATACGGTAGAAATTCCACGAAAAGATAGAGCACACAGGCAGAAAACGCTAGTAATCTGCCAAAAATTAGAGGTACTCTGAAAAAGAAAAGAAACATTGAAATTCTTTTAACTTCGTTGCAGATCAACCTGACACTCCGCGTTTTGTGAGCCCAAATAGCGAAAACGAGGCAGAATACAGCATGACCGCCTTTGGAGATCGATGTCGCCACACCAAAGAATTGAGTAGTCGTTAGCGGGTCAATCTAATCAAGAAATTCTTGGTGATTTTTCAGAAAGATAGGATTTACGGTTGTCATGTATGCCATTTCACTGATTCCGACAATCGTGTTCTCGATGGCTCCCAGGAATGCAACCAGAGATGCTATGTAAACTGCTCTCCAATCTGTTTTCTCTTCTGAAAATAACGATCATCACCAGATTTCCATAATTACGAGGAAGAAAAGAAATTAATTGAGGAATCCTTACCATTCTGACTCTTCTTTTCCACATTTCCATTCGCATCTGACGGCGCTACTTTTCCATTGCTCAATTCCATAGTTTCGTCAAAAAATTACACTTAGGAATAGTCGTTCGAGAATTCGTTGATTGTTGCTAGTCAGAATATGGTCACAAAGCCGAATTCCGTTCGTTGAACGGAGGAAATCGTTCGATCTTGATGAGTTTGATGTGTATGTTTGTGGTTGTAGTGCAGAGAGTTAATTACATGTAACCGGACCAAATCGGATAGAGGAAGGGTGTTTGCTGAGGCAGAGATGGGATATAAATGAGAGAATATGGGGGGATACAAGGGATTGAAGTGCTGCTGCTGCTGTTGCCACACGGGGCGAATATCGATTGAACAACCTGATCCCTGGTCTGCCTCTCGACTGTTTAATTCCAATCGGGTAGATCGAATATATCGGCTGATTCGTCTCGAAATTCAATCACTCAACCTGTTTCCGATCAGATATTAATTGAACAGAAAATACGATTTTGCTCTGAAATTGCACAAATCAGAACATGTTTTCAGTTCGACGAGAGTACAGAATCGTACGTAAATGAAACGAAGAATGCAATGGCGAATATATCATAGTAAACTTGCTATTCATATTGGACGATATTCAATCTTTAATAATAATAATAATAATAATACTACTACTACTATATCTCCGAATCATTTCAATTAGAAAGAAGTATGCATATGCATTTCAATATTAGTTGTGATCGAATAGGAATTGTCTTGATGGCAAATGCCAAGGAGTTTTCAGAATCGATAATGATAGGAAATCACATTTTACAAATGAAAGTTCAAATAACCTGAAAACTGAACCTGTTCGTGGGGTAGATAGAGAGTCGACTCGAAGGACGATAGCATAGATCACGACAAACTTGGGAAGTTTTGACTTGAAGTATTTGGAAGGGATTGCCAGTTGGAGAACGAGAAAACAAGAGAGTGCGTAAGAATTAGAGAATATGAAGAAATAGTGTGAAGAAGAGACGTAGAGAGGGAAGACAGGAATGAAAACCAGCATTTTCTTTGCTTCTTTAGTGGAAATGGGGGCATTCAGTGGAGAGGAAGGGACTAAGCAACTCCTTAGAAGAAGTGAACAGAATGAATGAATAAATGAATGAATGAACATTTCTGCATCTCACACAGGCATTAGATCCCGCGCACCCGGATCAAGAGTCGTTATTCGATTATGGAAATCCATAAAGTTGTTGTTGTCTGCCTTAAAGAGTTCCAAATGTTTCGATATTCACGATAATTTGCCAAAGACTTCCACATTTCGGTCATTTAGACAGTCATTCTACCATAACTGAATGGCAACACACATGACATGATTTTTGAAAAAAAAAAAATGTTCCCAAGTTTTAATTTCGGAAAGCATTGTCAACACTTGACTTGTATTCTGTTTTCGAAAAAATACAAGGAATCTATAGTCATTGAACTGGGAATAACCTTTTCCCCAACGATGGAAAATAAAATCACAAAAGTAGAATAGTCCACTAACAGAATTGAATTGAATTCTCGCAACAATCGTGTTTTTCGAGTCGAAAATCTGTATGACAAGCGCTGCGTCGATGTGTTGTGATAACAAAAACAGCCATCGACAAACGGGAGGGAAACGCAAATACTCTGACTAGAATAGGATGGGGCGGGATGGGAAAGAAGAGGGAAGCGCTTTGAGTAGGGAAATTGAAAACTGATTATCGACCAATTTTGAATGATGATTGATTCATGTTTCTATTTTCCAAAAAAATCAGAAATCATACGGCATCTAGGCTTGACGGAAAAGGAAGATGTCAAAACAAGGACGAAATAGAATGAATGGATCTGTGGCTACATGAATTAGATAGTCCTAAATGAACTGGAACCGTTAGAATAACAGAATAAGAGAATAGGGAGGACCGAGAGGAAGGGAGTCGAGAAAATACATGAGAGATCGGATTAGGTAGTGTTAAAAATGGAGAGGTAATAATAGATTATCGGTTAGGGAATGTTCGGCTAATGAATGAAATAAAAAGGTGACAGCATGAGAAAATGGTTTCAGAAAGAAATTTGATCACAGATGATAGGGTGAAAAATTCGTACGTGATTTGGAATGTTCGATGAATGGAGAGTGGAGAGTGGAGAAGAATATTGAAAGAGTAGGCGAAATTGAGAGAGAATTGAGAATCGACAGTCGATAATACGCCACTTGGCTTCTAATAAGTCGATGAACATAATTGACATTCGAAATGATGCCAAGCAAAGTCAGAACCGAAGAGAACACCTATGAATTATCGATTAACACCTTCTTTTCCCTAGCTTTTTAGTCACGATGGAAAATAATAAGCGTAATTCTTCATTAGGACAATTGCCGTATGGGGAAAATATGAGAAAAATGCCACTCGATATACATACTACGTATAATATTTCGAATCGCTCTTATGAGAAAGTGAACATGTGCAATTCGTAAAAATGAAAACTATGATTACAAATAAGGTTGAACTCTTGTGGTACTTGGTTAATTAGTAGCGCTAGAAAGGAAAGATGTTTCGCTTGAGCTTCAATGAAACTTTAGTCTCGCAAAAGATATAATTTTGCGAAGTTAATACTCATTAGGCTAGCCAATCTTACCAAAGAGCAGTTTGAATAGTGACATTGTTTTGCGATATATCGAATTCATGAACTTTCATTCTTCCATTTCCGTCTCGCTATTTCACATTTCCCTTTCCGCTCCCGATTGTTCAAATTCATTGCCCACTTTCAACTTCCATTTTTCAAACAGTCAAACAGTAAACTGCAAAGTAATGAATAGAGTACTCGATGATGAAAATGAACAAACTCGCAGAATGTGCAATAATAGTACCTTTTGTGAACAACTATTTGATCTGACTAGGTACTAGCATTTGACACAATGCAGAAAACAAATTAGTTTACAAGGAGAAAATAGAATGAAATTAGGTTTGCTTTACATTTAATCCTGTCGGATTGTTTTGATCACTACATATTTGAACGGGGAGTGAAGGATCTTTTTAACTGGTAATGAGTTTTCGCAGAATTTTAATTTAGACTAAATTCTGTCCGAATATTCCAAATGCACTACAATTTAATCTTGCAATGCAGTACAGTGCAATGTAATTGAGGGTTTATTGCAAACTTATGAATGAATTAAAACGTAGTTGCAGATATTTCAAAAGGAAATGTGTCAAATGTATTTTCATTTTTCCAACTTCGTAAATCCCTAATTCTTGACAATAATTTCATTCGACTCTTGAAGATTCTTCAAGTAACGAACAGTTGTGAAAGTTCATTTGACAGATAGTGAAGAAATGATTAATTTTCTGTACTTGGAACGATTCTTATTCTTGATTGGGTAATTTTTTCATCTGAATAGGATAATTCTGTGATTGTAAAATCGAGCAAAATTACAAAGACATCAGGGTGAGGCTAAGTCGACATTTGAAAAATCAGTCGGAATCACTGCTGGAATTTCTTCTCATTCTTTCGGAGTCGAAATCTGGGTTGATCTTCAAAAATTTTTAAATCGGAATCGGAATAGTCAAATGAAACATTTTGGAGTCGGAATCTTGTATTTCCACTCGATGCATCTCATTTTTTGACGATTAATGAATTCAGCAATGTAAAAATATTATTCAAGCTGATCAGTCTAAGTATTCGTCCGTTCTACGCTTGAGGCAGAATAATTACCGGTCTCTCCAAACTGCGTCAGTCGTTAATCGCTCATTTACTACGGATCCCCCATAAAATTCTGCAGCATTTTGATGGTGATCTTTAGAGGTCTTGGACTCGGTGAAAAGAAACAAAACAAGAACGGGACGGATGAAGTGATAAGCGGTTGAAAACCGCAGTTCGTTTCAAAATATGGGTCATTTCTCGCCTCAGGGTGCTTCTCGTCTTCGTCTGTCTGACTGGCTAATCCCTATATCTCATCATATTCTTATTGTTATCTCTTTCAAACCTCCGCTTCATCCATGTCGCTTTCGATTATCAGTTTTCACTTCTTGTTACAATAATTTTTCTAAGCCGTGACAACATTTTCGCGATAATGACTTGGAAGATTGATAATTTTAGGATTACTTCAGATGCGTAATACATTTTTCCTAACTGTTCTTCTTTATCTTCCATCTACTGTACTCTCGGCTTCATGCGGAGGTTCTGGAATTCCGTTTCGGTTTGAGGTAGAGTTGTGAGTGGATTTTAGTCTGCATGAATTTTCAAAGTTTAGTTACTCCCATCTGGAAATGTGGTTCTTGGCTGTGCATCGCCTTTGTGTTTTGGAGCGGAAAACGGAGGCAGAGACTTGATGCGAGATCATCGTTTTGAGGTGAGCTGATTTTCACTAGAAATGAGATGAATCTCTTTGGATCAAAGAAAGATATAGTGAACGCTTGAAGCGATGCAAGTTATTTGATGTCTTCTTTCCTTCATTTTTAGTTGATCTAGATAAAACTTGGAGAATTATTGTGAATCAGCGAGTCTTACAAAATCTTTAAGTTTCAACCAGATCAATTCCAATGTAAGTGGACGAACAAAATGTCCCAATTCAGGGATGTCCAAGATACGATTTTCTTGGACAGGTACGGACGGGAATGGGAATGTTAAAATTAGAAAAATTTTACGTTATAAAGCGCTCAAAAATTCTTGGTTTTCAATGAAAAATAGAAAGAGAATAGTTTCCATGCATAGTTGTAGCGTTATATCATGAAAAATGATCATATTTGGAGATTTTTTCTCGCTATCTTTGGGTGAGATTTTTCCTTGGAACGGGGGCGGATGAGAGTTTTAAAATTTCGAACGAGAACGGATAACAAATTTTTCTTCTGAAACAGAAACGGGAACAGGAAAATCGTCAAAAATTTGAGACGGGATGGATAGATCTTGGACACCATTGTTTCAAACAATGCATTGTTCCAAACTTTAGTAGCTTCTGTAGCCTGCTTTAATGATGACGACAATATTGCGATTTTGAAGGCTGGTTCTGATGGTGAAGATGGATTCTTCCGAGAAGGGGACTTAAGCAGATCTCGATCGAGGCATCCTGATTCGCCTAGTCAAGTATGAATGAGGGAGGACAAGTAATGATATTCCTTGTCTTCAGCAATCTCGATGCCCTCCTAACATTGATTCAAACAGCTGCTCAAACCCGATGACTTGGGTTGGAGGCATCAAGCAGGATGGCGATGGAGAGTCAGTTCTGTTATGTATTTCATTTAGAGTTTTCGGTGTAAATCAGAAGAAGCAATTTTTGCATGAATGGATATTTTTATTTGCAATTATCAACGTAGTATTAACAACTCGTAAAGGTTGAAACTGCAATGCTGTCACTATGAGGGTCTGCGATTTGCTGCAGAAGTTGGTCGTCCTGTTGTTCACCGAGGAGAAGTTTACAGTGGAGGTGAAGTGCTGAGGGACGGAAGACAGACTGGATTTGATCTGATCTCCAATATCCGGAAGATCAATGATGGACCTGATGGGTTGATCACTAATGCTTTCATGTAGAAATGTTTGATCTTCAGACCAGCATATGAATTGACAGTTACACGTATGAATTGCTTGCCTGATCCACCTGAAATGGAGAATGATGGTGAGTGTTTTGTTTTCCGAAGAAATGTTTTCTTACGATACTGATGAGTATTTTCAGTAATGATTGATCCGCATTCGGATATAAATCGTATTTTGGATAAGGTGCCCGACTCGAACTCGATATCGAATGTACAAGTAAAACAGCATGTCCATCAACTTTTAATTTAGCCTTGTGTTACCGAGCTGATTTTGTTATTATATAGGGAGTGCAGACGAATGCTGTCGAAGAAGGACTGAATCCTCCCTACCAAGCTGGTCCTGCTCCGATTTCCGGTGTTGATTCCGGTGCTGGAAATGGAGGCTATGCAGTTGCACCTCAACCTGAGCCTGTTCAACAACAAGAACAATATGTTCAGGTCAATTGATTGAATTTGGTGAAGCTCATCATGATTTCATGAATAGACTGGCATAAAAGCTTTTTTTTTCATAAAGTTCAGACAGTTTTTCTCCACAAACATTTTTCCAAATTGCTTGAACTTTGCTAGGCTCTATCTCGGAAGTTTGTTGTCCAAGAGGTTTTATTATTGCAAAATTACAAATTTGTTGTTTAGGTCGGTGAACAAGTGATTCCAGTCACACAAGCCGGATATTACTATCCTGTTAGCTCGTCATATGCATGCTTCGCAGGTAAATTATTTTTGAACATTCACAAATGAAAAATGCGATGCAGGCGATGACACTGTACAAACTCATAGTGGAATCAAAGCCATGAAAGACTTGAGAATTGGCGACTCCGTATTGACAATAGATGGAAATAGCGTAATTCATTCGTTTCTTGCATCATTCACTCATCAAAATTCAGACTTACTTCACTGAAGTCGAATACTTCATGCACCGTAAGGAAAATCTTACTGTCGATTTCCTGCAAATTCATACTGATTCTGGAAAATCGATAACATTGACAAGCAAACATTTTATTTACAAAGTAAGATGGTATTGAAAGAAAACTATGAAGAGTAAATTTTAAAGGTTGACTGTGATACAGGAATTTATGAATTAGTCTATGCCGAGCACATTCTGCCTACTGACTGTCTATTCCAACTTGTACAACGTGATCGAAGACTTGGTGTGTTTTTTTTTGCAAAAATATTGATGAGAATTTTTTCCCTTCAGAAAAAACTAAGGTTCGCGTTACAAAAGTAAAACGAGTAAGAGAGACTGGAATTTATGCACCTATGACTTCCACAGGTTAAGCTTCGTTTTCGAAATTTTTTACAGTTCTAAAGTTTAGGCGACCTACTCGTGAATGATATTTACGTCTCATGCCACAATATCGTCAAGGAAAATACCATAACACAGACGTTTATGAATATCTTTGCCGAGTTGCAGAAAATGGTGAAAACGACTTAAATTTATTGAGAAAAAAAAAACTCAAAATATTTAGCTGCGCAATTATTACCCAATTTCACAGACAAATACTGATCCTCCAATGTCGTCAGAATTCTTCCATAGTATTATCGATTACATCATACCAACCAAGTTCTAGAACGCTCTAATAATTTATGAATGAATCTCACGAGTACATACAAATAATAAACATACAAGTTTTTACAAAGAGTGTTGTGCAAAATATTTGCATTTTATGGATTTTCGATTTTTCTCCATCTCAACTTCTCTCGAATTTTCCCAGTCTCTAACTCATCTATATTCCTTTCATCTCTGTAATATCTCCTTTCAGGGATAAATTCCTGACATCCTTGACCCTTCTCCCTCCCCGCTGCTTTCTCTTTCAGTGACTGTCCCACAAACTCTTCTCGTTTTTCCCTTCCGACCCTTCGTCTACCCCCATTTCTATCTCATCTCATTGCGCATTTTCACGCATTGTCCATTGTTTCAGCCGATAGAGTTTTCGACTTTTTATCATCGGGTATCGACTTGATCAATATCGATTTCCAATTACAGTAACGATGAGGTACTTCGTTCTTATTGGCCTGTTGGGCATTGCTTATTCTCAGAAGGCTATGCCTGGAAAATACTGTAAACCTAATCAAGTAAGAGTTTTGCTATCGTTGTTGTTTTGTTGAAAGAGTTATTTGATGAGAAACGCATTTACATTGTAGTCTTTAGGTGGTTAATAGGTTGACGGTTTACGACGATGGAGCGTTGGAGGCTGAATGTGGAGAAATTCCTTGTGGTGAATCTGGAAGACGGTGTCTTGACGTGAGATCATGCTTTTGAATGAGAATGATTTGAAGATTGTCGGATTTAGGATCAAACTAGCTGTAGAGCTGAGACTGATGTGTTCTCTGGAATGAAATGGGCTCCCAGTGGTCAGAGGTATAGAGAATACTCAATTATTTATTGTCGAGAGAAATAATAAGTTTCTCTCACTTATTCAAACTGTTTTAACGGTTTTCTGGAGAATTTCGAAAAAGAATTTTAAAGATTATCTGCAGGCGTGTTGGAAACAACAAAGAGTTATCATTTCACCAAAAATTTCTTAACCAAGCTTCACTTTCACTTTACTACACAGAAGTTTCCCAATATCACATATATTATTAAACTTATATCCATGGAGTTTAAGTTGGAGTGTCGTTTCAATATCTCTAATCTCCATTTCGGGGATTCCATGAAAATTTGACTAGCCCTAAATCAGTGGTTAGTAAAAAAGTGACAGAATGCAATGATATAGTGTTTTCATTACAAGAAAACACTGTCAGTCTATCATTGAGCACTTCGTCGACCTGTCACCCCATTAAATACTAGTTGTATCCTCTGGAACATCACAGATGAATGTCTTCAATTCAATAATTTTGTCGCCTCTTTCAGTCTCCTGATGCGCTGTTGCACAATCTCGATTCCAAATAAGATCTACGTTGGAACTGACTTGGTTACTGCTGGCTCGTTCTACGTTGGTGGTCAGGTTGCAGAGAAAGATCTGTACGGCAATGGGGGCGCTGAATATGACTTCATTGCTAATGTCAGAACTGAACAGTAAGAAGATGGTATTGGATGAATGACTTGTAGCGAATAATTGATAGGGGTGGAGTCCGCGTGTGGGTCTACAGAATTATGTGTGGTACCCAAGAACAGGAAGATGCTACTGAGGAGCACGCTCATGAAGATCAGCAGCAGCCGAAGCAGGAGAAGCAGGATATTGAAGAGGTGAACTTGATTTCTATTTGATTCCTGAAAACTATGAACAGTGAAACTTTAGCCCCACGGTGAATCTCGCCAACCTTTCAACCCACTGAGATACCGCCCTCCCCACTCTCCCAGAGCTTCGACTGGATCAAGGGCCTAGAGCAACAAACTTATAAAACTCTTCAGTGAAAAATGAACTCGACTTGATGACGGTTATTAAACTAGCACTCCTGTGTATCATACAAAGCCAATACATTCCAAGCAATTGACAACTTTAACTGATAAATAAATATTCTCTAAAATGTGTAATGTTGAACAAAGTATTGCCCTTTTGTAAAAATGCCACTACAACTTCAGTGTGCATCAAATGCAAACTTTCTAAGCTACAACTAATAAGGGGAGTGCAAAATCGGAACTCACAGAACTTGGTGAAACTTTAAAATAGGGTTTTCGATGATGGGGATCACGATTATCGCACAAAAATCGGCAAGATAGGAAACTAGAGTCGAGAAATCGGTGAAAATCACCAATTCTTCACTGCATAAACGAAGGTGCAAAATTAGCTTACATGTTTGTCAAACGGATTTTCTCATTACTTGCACAAATCATGAATGAAAAACTGCTATAACTCTATTTTGTCGATTTTGATATTACCACCGTGATTCCCATCATCGAAAACCCTTATTTTGAAAGTTTCATCGAGATTTGTGAGTTCCGATGCGTGCACTTCACTTGTGAACTACACCAAAAATCAAACGGAAAGACCACATTCTCAGTGTAGTTATAAAACTTGGAACTTCGAAATTACACGTATTTAAGTCTCTAGAATGGACAGAATTACGTAGTCGATTGTGCTAAATGGAAGGGTAACCAAATTAGAGCGAGTTTGAAATAGTGAATTTTAGAAAGAGATGTTAACAATCTGAAAATTTCATCTTCCAATTTTCTTATCAGCATGATGCAATATGCTAATTTCCGGAATTTTTTACAACACTTTTCCTCAATAATCATCATTGTGCATCCTTGCGCCTCTCCAATTTTGTCTTATCTCTCATCGTCGTCTCAATTTTTCTTCCCTCCTCTGGGCATTCTCCCCGCTTCCTTTCTTCCTTTGCAACTTGCCCAGCTCCATCCTTGCTTTGTTCGTTTACTTTTATTTTGGCTGGCCCCTTTCGGCTTCTGCTCGTTTTCAAAGATTCCTCGTTCGAGTTTGACACATTCGCAGCGAAGATGTAAAGCTGCCCGCCTTCTGGCCTTTGCCTTTTCGGAACCAACTAGTCTCCTTACTTTTTCGGCAATTTTTCCCGATATCGATTAAGCTTTGTTCAAAACGTCTTATCATTGCTATGACAAGTTTTCCCAATTTTCGAGAATAGAAAAAGCCGTTAAGTAAATGAGTTTGTTTTCCTGTGCAGACTACTTCACCCGTTGTTAGCAAGTATTTGGTGGGATTATTGACCTAATGATGACTGTAAATTTCATATCTACTCATAGAAAGGCTGATCTTCACGAGGTAGGAATGAGAAGTACCGTATAGCTATTGATGGTACTTGATTCTTCCTAATAATCTCCTGAATTTTACAGATTTGACTATTCTCATAACCTGGAAAATTTATAAAGCTGGCAAATTTACAACAATTCAACAATCTCTTCCTCCAATTCCTTCTTTTGTTGCTTTTTCGCTCCTCGCCATCACTCCATTATGACTATGAGTTTCTGCTCGTTTTTTTTCTTCGACGACACATAAATAATTGTTGGGAAAAAAGCTGAAGAAGAAATGTGGAGGGAGAATTTTGGAAGTGGAGAATTTCGAGAAAAAAATCACGAGAAAGTGTTTCGCAATGAGAGGGGTAGAGAAATGAAGAACATGCTCCGTAAGCTGTGATGGGCCCTTGGGCTTTGTATGCCTGGCCTGGGCCTGTCTCTCACGCTGTCGACCCATCCATGCTCCTCTCAAACTCCCCTTCAACCAAAGCACCGCTAATTTCACACCACTCATATTTATGGAATACATTCGAACAAATTATGGATCGCAACATAAAATTGTATTTAAGGAACTTAAGGAACGACTGTTAGATTTTTGCAAGTCTCGTTTCATTTTTCTTGATTTTAGCACCATCCTAGACTGTGTATTTGGTAAATGAAGATCCATTTGCCACTATTCCCTTCACAACAAAACCGATCTTCATGAAAAATATTAAAAGGAAACGATGCCATTGGAAACTTTCTTCCTACCTATTCTTCAAACGAGCTATTTAAATTTAAAATTCGTTTAGCTCTTTACAATGCAAAACTAGAGAATATGCTAGAAACTCTTCGGAAATTGGGGGTGTTGTTGTGTTTATTTCTTGCATTTCCCGATGATTATCTCTGCCCTCTCGATTTTCCCCGTCTTTCTTCATTTCAGATATTCTCTTCGACTTGCAGCATTCTGCCAGTCTGCCATTCTGCACAGCCACAGCCAATTCGGCCCTCGGCCCAACGACATGCATTGGATTTGGTTTGATTTGTGCTGCTGCCAGCCATTTTATTTCAGACTTCTCTTTCTCTGCCCTTTCTTCACTCCACTCGATCTCTCACGGCTTCAATCTCGTTCGGTAGTTTCACGCTCTTCTGTTCTCCGTACTTTCGTCTTCTCTGCCTACGAAATTCTCTGAACCCTAATCACTTCGAACCTTTTAGTAATCCAACGCTTACCTTCCAAGCAAGTTTTTGAAGTTCAACTTTCAGAATTTTTCTCTATATGTTGCTCTTTCTAAAGCTTTATTTTTTCTTACTCTCTAAACTCTCGTCGACCACTCATCTTCAACTGGTCTTTCAAACTCCTTTGTTCATCATTTCAGTCATGCTTCAGCTGGACCTCCTTGGCATCTCTTCCTTTCTTCTCCCAGCTGAGCATCTCCTTCTTCTCTTCTCGTACTACGCGATTTCATTCGAATATTGTGCTTCTCTTCTCGACATGGATTTATTTCGAATTATTCATATTCGAGAATGAATTCCTTCCATTTCTCCCCTCTGTCTCTGTCTGCCCGACATTTTTATTACGAGCAGAAAGTGTGACACTCGAACAATAAAATCTAAATCATGGTCATCATTATTTTTCTCTCTCGATTCGCCGGCAAAATTCGTGAAGATCAACTTCTTGCGCTAGAGAATTGGTAAATTTTGCTCGACAAATATTCTCCAGTCTTCAGCTATTCTATAGTCACATTGTTGCCCTGGAAGACCTTAGCATTTGTATATCAAAATTGAGAGAGAGAGATGAGGTAGTGCAGTGAGTTTGTGCCTTTCAGTCCTTCATGGGATGGCATGCCCAGCTTCTCCTTATCCCTTCCCCTGCCTTTATCCCCCTTTATCCATCTCTTTATCCACCCCCATCTGGTTGCCGCCTTTGCTCATTTCCTCTCCTTTTCAAGCATTTTCCCATTCCGCTTTCGGACTCATCGCTGTTTTTTTTCTCCTTCACTTCGTCAGCAGCAGTTTTATGCGATTTGCATTTACATTTTGATGACTCCGGGCCTTGTTCGGGAATTCCTTCGATGTGAAATGATCCTATTCAACTTTCACCAGAATCGAAAATCTCACTTCATAGAAGAAAAAAAAAAAACTCAACAAAATGATCTGAGATTTCCCTTGATGCCAAATTCTCTGGCGACCATCTTGTTGTCGAAAGTTTTGCGAAGTTTGATAGAAATATCACAATATTATATCATTGTTTTATGAATGAAAAGTATTCTCTCTAAGAACTCGATAGACAATTGATATTCTCACCTTTGCATTCGATTTGTCAAGAGCTTCTTCCTCGTCCACCAATTCATTCTTCTAAAGTTCGAAACACATTTCTTTCTGCTCATCAGTGTAGATAATCTCGTACAATCGGTGATGTTATCAAAACTCACTCCTTGCCCTGTTGCAGGCTGCAGTGCTGGGCAGGAACAGCTCTGCATCGATTGATTACCCCTGTCTAATTATCGCCACCCCCCCAGGCACTCGGCTGTCTGCAGCCAAGCAGCAGTTGTAACCTCAGCAGCCCATCGCTTGTAGCTCTCATGCGATTCTCATGCTGGCTGAGAAGAGCTCCGGTCATTATCTCTTTCTATCATCTATCACCTCAGTCTACTTCTTTATCAGACTGAGTTTATCAAAACAACTATTTTCTAAAAAGATTTTTGCGCAAATTCAATTTTCTGCATGCTGTCTCTGACACTGATGCAATGTTTTCAATTGACAAATTTACAATGTCAAAACTGAAACAACAATACTCACGAAATCAAAGTTCATCTCTTCTAGTTTTTTTTCCATTTTGACTCTACATTTCAGTGTGAGTAACACACTTTGCCGATTACAGTATCATCATTTGTCATTTTCGAGTTATGTTTAATCATTGTTTTCCTACTTTTCTCACTCTCTTCCGTTTCATTATCTGAATCACAATTTCTTCTTCACTCATTCTCACATGTAGTGTTGTTGGCTGTAAAGAATAGCACAAGCATCCCAGCTTCGTTTCGCATTTCGACTTCTCACTCTCCCATCTCTCCCAGCACTTTCAGCACTTATCTCTTTATCACCCCTTATCACCCTTTAGCTCTTCCTTCGAATTCACCAAGGGTTTTCCTTTACTTTTTAAAATCGTCGTTCACTTTCTATGTTGATCTGTCGAAGGATTTTTGGAACATTGATTTTCGTAATTTTAGAACTTTTCTTTCGTAACATTTGCGTCGTTTTTTCCCGATAAAACTTTTAAGTGAATCATGGGATAGGTAAGAGTGATGTTCCTGACTTTCCTTATGAATCAGCATAGTTCCCTTCTTTTCATGCTAAAAATTTATGAAAGAAAAAGTTTGCTTCTAACTGAGTTTCTTATCGAACCATATCTTGGTTCTGGCACCTCGATTCATCATCGTCGATCTCGAAGAATCTGCTCTTTCTTCCAATCACTTCATAACCTTTCATCTTGTTTTTCGATTTTCTTCGTTTTTGCTGCTGGAAGTCTCAAATCTCTTCCAGTATTTTCCGTCAGAATTCGGAATTTGAGAAGGCGAATTCAATCATTTTGATGTTTTTACCTTTATGCTTTTTAAGACTGATTTTTTACTTATCCTGATGTCAGTCAGGATATCAACGAAGTTCTTTCGAAGTTTCTGACTGTTTGATTCATTGGTCTCGTTTTATTCGCGACGTGGCAGAGGCAGGACGTTCAGCTTTTGAAATTCCTGCTTAACTGGGGCTAATTTCGGAGTTTTTATTGTAGTTTCACCATTAGGCAATGATTTCGCTCCTCTCGCGACGAGGATGTTGTTTTTCGTGCCTTGTTCATCTTGACCATTTTCTTCGGACACGATTGTTGACCATCCTCGGAATGAGAACAAGCAGACTCATTTTGTTCTCGAGAAGTCCACTACCTTTGGATTTGAAAGCTTTTGTTATGAAGTAAAATTATCGCCATTAATTTTGAATTGATTCGTTTTTCGCGCTATTATGCATCGGCGAAAAAATTCAGTGGAATATTAGAGGCGGGAAGCAAATTTGAAGTACCTAGCCATGTTGTTGCAGTTGCATTGCACCGGCACAGCGATAATACATGCATGAGTGAGAGTGTGAAATGTAGCTGGGGAAATAGCCTGGAAAGAGAGGAAGAATGAAAAAAGAGCTCGAAAATGGAATGAGTAACATTTTTCCTGCAGTTCCATGACAATTTTGGGTTGAAATGCATTACACGGATCTTGAACGGGCGTTTTTCGAGATGATTGATCGAACCGTTTCGAATGAATTTCTAGAAATGAAGAATCTATTTTTTCGAGGATTTCGCATTTGTTTTCTTTCCCCTTTCTCTTTTCGAGATCTATGAGAAGCCCTCTGCATTGGTTAATTGCGTTAATTTTTCCGACGAAATTGCACCTGATAATGTGTCCCTGCTCCGTAGTACTCTGCACATGTTTTTCGTCATTTCGTTATCTTTTTCTTTGTGCTATATTTCCTAATTATTTCTTTCCCTCTCCCCAGTTCCCTGTCTATTTCTGCCTATCTCTAGTTGCTAATTATCTCATTTTCTGGCCTGCTTCTGTGTCGTCGTCCTTCCTCCTTTCTTTTTGCATCAGCTTGCATTTTTTTCCATTTCTGGCAGTCGACTGGTTCGAGTTATTCGAGTAAAAAGAAGAGCTCACTCCTTTTCTGTCTCCTTCTCCATTTCCTTTCTCTTTCGTCCAATTTCTGCTTCTCGAAATCTCTCACATCCAGCTTCTATTTAGACATTTCCTCTCATCTTCGTTCTTTATGTAAAAAATGTTATCTCATTATGTATAACTTTCAGCTAGCCCCTTTTATATTTATTCTTCTCCATATTTTCTCGCTTTCCAGAAAGTAATGTGCCTAAATTTTGCGCGTTTTCTTCCAATCATTCGTGTAACTCTATTCACATGTAAAATCTCCTCTAATGAACGAATTTATCTTCCCAAATTCGCCACTTTTATGGACTCGAATCATTTTTCTTTATGGACCCTCTTTCAAAGTCTTTTTTTCCAATAATTAGAATTTCGAGGAATGACAGAAAGCTTGTTCTTTTTCAGAAATTTTATACCAAACTATCTTTCCCCTAATGCCAATTTCTTGAACCCGTCCGTAAATGTATATAGTTTGAGTATACTCACCTGCATATTTGATGATGGAATGGAATAGCCATGGCTCTGGGCAGTGGCCTCAAAGTGTATGCCTAGGCCACGTGAAGCTGCACCTTTGTATTGCAAACCGCACAATTCCCAGCAGCGTTTGTCCATGTAACCCAATATCAAACCAACCCATCAGCCATCACAGCAGTCCTAGGCAGAGAGGCAGGGAAGTAGAGAGATCTTTTGACTGGGACATAGGCAAAGGCCCCCAGGCATTCGTTATCTGCAATTTTTGGCCTAGATTATACGGATATCGATATCTCACTGCCATTTTCAGCGAGAAGTAGCACTTGACTTCATAACTAGTTCGAGAAAATTCAATCAAGTTCAGAAAAGCAGAAAAAAAGTTGTTGCTTTATCTCTTGACAGTATTTTTACTACTCTGACACTCTTCTTTCCTACCCCATTTATTGGTTTTGAGCTTTCGACACTTGCTCATTCTCGAAATTGTTATCTTCTCGTTTTCCCGTTTTTATTCTAATTTCGACATTTTTCTAATTTATTCGGCTTCAGGCTCGAATGTTCCACCTCTAATCGCCAGAAGACCCGAATCATTCCATGTCCCTAGTGATAAATGACAAACATCCCAGGTCGGAATAATTGTTTTGTGATCTGCATCCATTAACATCCTGTATTTGTCGCCGGTCTTGTTCTTTTTATCCTACATTCCTAACTTTTTATTCTGGTGACAAATACAGATGATTGCGGCGAGCAGTTGGTGACGGCAATTAACATTTAACGGAGTGACGGAACGACGAGATATGTAAAAACGGTTTTGTTCTAACATGTTCGCATTTTTCTAATGAAAAACAACGTCATTTGCCAACAATTAGTCGTTGCTCCGTCAAATGAAAACTGCTAGCGATGACAGATACATAAATCCTCGTTCATTGAATTACTGATTTGTTGGTTTGCAGAGGAAGAACGGGTCCGAACTCTCATCAACCAGCTGCGCGGTCGCGTGGAGTGTGAGAGTGTTCGGGACGATTTGGAGAAACTCGACAAGGTCCTCAGCGATCCTCTCTTCAGGCAGCATAGCAGAAAGGTTCGTGATTCTTCTGCCTATTGGACAGATATTCTGAAAAGCTAAAAAGAAGCGGGTTCGAAGAGTATCTCGGGAATGACAGGCCTTTCTGAAAATAAATTATTTTTGCCAATCCTACTTTTCCATCTACCCAACTGCTTTTATCTTTCGTCATTTATGGTATTGCTCTCAAAAAAAAAAGTCTTATCATTTCTTAATCATCTTTCGAAACACTTCATAGTTGATGATATCGTGAAGCGTTGAAATATATCTCATACAAATACAGGGATGCCAACAGTTAAGATATTTGACAGGTAAGATAGAGACACGATTTTCGGTACCTTTTAGCATTCGTGCAAATGTATCGCGAGAGATACTGAATTTAAACAGATATGTCATAGGAGAAATTCCTCAATACATTGCTATGCACGCAGATAGAAAACTCCAACAGGAAAGTAGTCAGAAGAAGAGAAACAAGATTACAGATAAGAGTGTTGACAGACAAAATGGAGATCTTGGTTTCATATCATAGTCAGTCGTAGAAACCAAGACGGAAGTGTGAAAATAAACTAAGTTTGTATTTTAGAGTCGAGAAAGGGCAGTCGTAAGCCAGCGTTCGCCAGGTGATAAATTTTGACGAAACGAAACAAGCTTTAACGTCATTTTCAGAAGTACAACAACTAATCGACTATTTGAAAGGCACTGCCGAGGAACAGCTCAGAGCAGCTCTCAAAAGCACACAGGTTGGTGGAGGGTTTCATGCCATTTATGTCATCTTGGAATATAAATTACTTGTTTGTTTAGATTCGACAAGACACAATGTTAATCAATTTTTTAACAAGTTTCAAACCTTTTTTTTTTTTGAAACCATGATGACTGAATCAAACGAAACTTCAAACTTCGACGATATAAAATTTCTAAATCTCTGAAATTCGTGTGGTTTCAGCGTCTGGTGTTCACGGACATTGATGCCTCTCAGTTCGTGCCGGAAGTGATCGAGGAGAAGGACTCTGCCACTGGCTCCATTCGACTTCTCATTGCCGGACCCAAGGATATCAAAGCAAAGTAAGCTGTTTTTAATTTATAAAAAATTTTTTGTTACCTTCTATTTTGTCGATTCATATTTTTGATAATCTCGAAATTATTACTGTGTAGCTTTTCTTTTTTCAATATTATCTTCGTCACGAGTTTCCAAACATGTCCAACTTATTCTTGGTAAATTCCATTTCTAATTGTAGTCTAGGGAAAATTTTCTGATTTTAGGGATACGAATTATTTGGGATTTGCTTATTTTTGAGATTGCAAGAATCATTCCTTGCTCTGCCCCGCGCATTTGCATTCATAACTTGGCGAACTTTCAATTTGTCTCTTCCCAAATTGCTGTGAGTAATTAGATTTGAGTAGGGAATGGAGTGGTCAAGAATTATCATCTATTTTCCAAAGCTTGTTTATGTTTCGCTTCATTTTTCTTCTCGAAATTTCTTGCTCTTCTTAAATTTCTCCCGCGTCTTCCTTCTAACTTGTATAAGTACGTCGGAAAATGTCATCTATTGTCCTTATCACAAATGTGTTCTCGGGAGAAAAATAGCTCCTTTCGACAACAACCAGATGACAGGGTCTTGTCGAAGTAAGAACTCTTTCTGCTCTAGCTACCTATCGGTTATGATTTCGGCATTCTGGAAATGTGAGAAGCACGCTGTCTTGTGGCTCTCTCGGACCTGTCTGTTTTCTTTTCTGTCTACCCATTCACCTGACTCTCTCAATCTGTTCTCGTTCTCGGATCTCTCTTCTGCGTCCCCTTCTATCTTTATCTGCTTTGCTTGCTCTCTAATAAGATTGTGAATTCATAGGGTTAGCCTTCTCTTTGCCTCTGTCCTGGCTCAGACCCGAAGACCTGACTTCGACTTCTTCGCCGCTAGCAGATCCCCGGCCTTGTTCCGCATAATACTCGCCTTTTTCTTTGCTACATTCGTATGACGCACTATTTTCGGGATTTCTGATTCTCTATTTCTCTTCCTTATCAACTATCTTGCTTCTTCTCTATCTCTGTCAGACGAAATTTTTTATCCGGCGCCTAATTTAGTATGCGCTATTTTTATTTTTTGATTCGAGGTCAGCGACATGAATTCTAGAAGATTGAGTATCCTGATTCTTCCCCAGGAAATATTTCATTTCTTGCAACTCATGCTCATTTTTTAAAATTTATTTTCATCGAGATTTTTTCGAGAAGATTTCTACAAATGCTAAAAATCAGCTTATGAAACTACTAAATTCATCACGTTGCGCAGCGCTCATATTCAGCGTTGTTTATAAATCTTCCAAGTGCAAATGTTTTTTGCTCTATTCTGCTTCGATCTCATTCTCTAATCCTCTTCATTGCCTCGTTCTCTGCCTGTCCACTCGTTTTCTTCTTCTTTTGCCAACGTGACACTGAATGTTGTGAAGACTTCTGACCACACGCAGAGCAGCGGCCAGAAGAGGCTTAGAAAGCAGTGCAGCAGTGCTTCATGGCTGCAGAGCCGCAAGTTATTCTAGAGGCTGAAGGCTTTCTCCCTCTTTCATTCGAGTTCAATCCCGTTTTACAACTCGCGAGAAAGAAACAACGCTTTATTTTCTTCTGATTCATTCCTCTTCTCTACTTATTTTTATTTTCTTACAATTTTCACCAATTTATATTTTTCGCTCACTTCAAAGTTCGAAGTTTTTAGTAATGACTCGATGTTTTGCTTTTGAATTTCATAAATTCTGTCATCGTTTCTATGGAGTATGCGCGACTAAAAATCAGGGCTAGTCGAAATCAAAGTTACTATCTTTACAAACTCGAGAATTCATAACTTTATGCTCATTTTTACTTGCGCTGACCTCTCTGAACTTTATGAATTTTTATCCGATCTTCGAAATTAAGTTTAATAACCATAAAGTCCATTCATATTTGGCAATTTTACCACTCATAATCTCTGTCTGGTTTTTTTTTCTTCTTCTTTAATTTCCACATCCTATTTCTCAAACACAAAGCGCATCATCGTTTTGCACCCCGGCTGCCAAAAATGAAATAGCCTGGTGCAGCACGGTTTAACGAGCTCAACACTGCCCTGCGTCTGCCGTCTTATTACTCATTACTCAAGAGGTCTGCCAAGGGCTCTAACAATAAGAGGAAAGAGGCTTCTGGCCTTTTCGTACATATTTTCGAATTCCGCCGTACTCCAGCCATTTTTGGTTGTTTATTGCCATCCTTTTTTCCTTCAACATCAATTATCTCTCATTTTCCCTGATTCTCGATTATTCTTTCGATTTCAAGCATTAGTGCAGTGCACATTAATGGTTTGTTGGCGGACTGCATCATTTCGGCGCCCGAATTCCGAAAATGTGCACTTCGAGGCTAAAATGGGAGTTAAACGAGCAAAGAGAGAGAGAGAAAGGGAAAGAGATAATACAAATCCTGAAATCCCGAAAAAGCGAGATGTTGGTCCGAATTTAGGGAGTGATACGAGCCTTTCATGCCTTTATTCTCTTCCCTTCCAAACGGAGTCCATTCTCTGCCCCCTTTTGGTTCTGCGCGACACTCGTTTTGTGTATGGATTTTCGTATTTCTTGCCAAATCCTTCCATTCTCATTTCATATTGGCGATTGGCTTTGTGCTTGGGTATTCTCATTCTTGTGTCAGAATTTGTCGGATGATGGGTTAGGAGAATGCCACGTGACAAAACACAGTAGATTTTTTAATTCTTCGTCCCCTCTGATGGCTCTAAAAATTATTTCCATTTTTAAGGGCGATAACAGGCTATTTTACTGTAATACAGTAATGCTCAAGATTCTTTGCTTGCAGATCCCACTCGCGGCTTCGTATCGGTGACCGTGTCCTGCTGTTGGCCTCCTATTCTTCTCCCGAATCCTTCAATGCTTTCGATGCCGTAGACAAGCAGTCAGTTACACGGACAGAGCAGCGACAGAAAGAGCCACTCACAACCACTCCTTCACTCGCGAACTTCAATCAGCTCATCAATCAGAAGGTGAATTTTCTACTTGTTGATAATTCTTTAAGTGAAGAAACAAAAGAGGTGTACTAGGGAATGCCAACTTACAGAATAGTTCGATAGATTCGAATTATGAGTCATCATTGACAGGAAATTACGAAGACGTGGAAATGCACTCCATTCTAAATGCAATATAGAGATTTTGCGATACAGTAGTCTTCTGTTATTGTCTGAAGTTTTCCCTTCACTTTTTGTCTATTGGGTAGTTTCAAGCCATAGAAATGACTCAAATCTTTGACAGTCTAAGGGTCTTCTTTTATTCTAAAAATCGATTTTCAGGACAACTCTCCGGTTGTGGTCGCTTGTCTGCGCGAGTCCACTGCGATGGTGGTGAGTTGCGTTTTCTTTCAATTCATTTTTTTTCAAGAATTTTCTGTTCATTCGCCAACAGTCATGCTTATTTTGACGTCTTATCCAAGGTGAAGCATGATGCAATCAGCCCTATGCTCTTTTAATAATCTCGAAGTTGCGCACGAAAAATCAAACTCATCAGTTGGGTGCATCGTGTCGACGCCGCGTCTCATACACACGCATATTACAGCAGAAAGATGAAGACAAAGGGGATGAGGGAGGGGAAGAGAAAAAGAGACAATGATAGGTAACAGAGGGAAAAATGATGAAGGAAGGTGAGCTGGGCTTGCAGACTACACCTTTTGGCTATATCTCTCGATCCCCAAGACAGACTAGCAGAGAGATTCTTCATAATCCATATCTCTTCCTTTCTCTCGTTCTCCCTTCCTCGCTATCTTTCTTCATAACGACTCGAATTTCCACATATCCATTGCCCTGTTGCTCGCGTCTGCATAGGGTCGCCTAACTTTTCACCTCGTTCTAGCCTTTCCCTTTATCGTTCAATCTGCTCCATCGATACTCCGTTCTGCTCTATTGGTGCCAATCGATTTATTCATGGGCAAGTCTATATTGAAACAGACCCGAACGGGTGCAGCCGTGGTGTCGAGTGGCGTAGTGGGAAGTAGCTCTGGCTCACCCAGGAGGAGACATGGACCTGTGAGTTATGGGGAGATGTCAGGCAGATCGAGATACAAGGGTATTCCCAGAGATAAAAAGGGGGATATGCTTGAGATATCGCTTTGGAGAAAAAGTAAAAAGAATAACGACGGGCGCTTGAGCTCGGAGATAAAAAATGATTCTCCCCCGAATGAAACGTGGGAATATAAAGATGAATGGCTATAGGATGTGGGATGTTGGATGCGGGATTGTTGTGCTCATTTCTGCTGCTGTTCGTATAGAGCAGACAGATTAATGAAAAATGCAATGAAATATGGCTACCGCCAATTGTATGATTGCTTGACAGGCAAAAATTTAGTAGTTCTTCAACAATAGATTTACGAAGAACGCTGATTGTGAGGAAAAATTCCTGAACGTAATAGTCGGAATAATAAAAAAGCATTGACGAGTGGGGGATGGGTGAAATTTAAAGTTTCAACAATTGGGACAAATTTGTCTTAAAAACGTTACGATCCTCGAAGAGTACGATTTTGCAGCTATCAGGCGATTGGATCCAAGTGGAGGTGATTCGGCTGTCGACAGAGGGCGGCGGACTCGGGTTCGGCATTGTCGGGGGCACCAGCACTGGGGTCGTCGTCAAGACTATTCTCCCCGGAAGTCCTGCTCATCAGGTATTTTCCCTTTTATAAGGATGACGACTCTTATCGACCTTTACAAAGTCAAATAGCCATAGGAATGTGTTGAACACTTGATTATTTCTCTTTACAAAGAACATGCTCTAAAAAATAAGGAGGCTCTTTCATTTTTTCCACCGTGTTCTTCTTGAAATGTGCTGTACTTTGTGACTTTGACTTTTGCGGAAGAAATATCGATTATATATCCTTCAGGATGGCCGACTGCAAGCGGGCGATCACATTCTGCAGGTCGGCAACGTCAACACGCATGGAATGAGCAGTCAGCAGGTGAGGGGGATATTTTTAGATCGCAATTTGAGAAATGCTAAAATTATCCTAGGATTTCTGCTGCTTGACCAGATCGAGAGATAATTCGTGAGAGCTAGAACTCAAACTAAACTGAACATGAATCTTTCATAAAATCGATCTTGAAATCGCTATTCATCATTCCGTGTTGAGTTCCGACATCTCCCTTTCTAACAGAACATGATAGTCATTGTTGAAACAAATCAATCTCATTATGATGCTCACTATCGAAGTCGAGGAGAATTTTGATCTTCTCCTTTCAAAATGTTCAAAATCGATATTGTTATCTTCTGGTTGAAAGATGATCTTCACTGCTTTTTCAATGACTTATGTTTCAGGTTGCTCAACTTCTGCGTCAACAGACCAAAATGGTAGAAATGATCGTTGGAAGACCGATTTCGCAAGCAGATCGACCTCCTGATACTAAAGGTTGGCGTTGGCATTTTTATTCATTATTTTTAAATTTAATTCTGATTCCATTCATTTCTTTATTTTCGCCTTTCGCATAGGTCTCTTGATCAAGCCTAAGCAGAGACTGAGTCAGATCTTCAAAGCATCCTTTACTTATGCCAAAATGCTCTGCTAAAATCTTTTTGCGGATTCTTCAGTACCAGTTTTCTAAAGGAAATGTCTCTTTACAGACCCTCTTTCCTATTATTTTCATTCTAGTTGAAATTCTGAACAGTACAGTTGATTTTTGAACTAGAAGAAAGATAATGATCCTTCTTTTCATTTTTGCGACAAGGCTGCAGTTAGATTAGAGAGGTCAAAATTGAATATTGTTTTGAAGAGGCGAATCTCCAAAATTGCATCATCTTTTCTCGGTCTTTTTGTCTTTTCCCACTGAAACGATAATCGAATTGTGGCTACAGAGCAGTCAGGAAAAGAGGAGGGAAGGGGAGGAAGGGAAGAAGAGCTGCTTTTGAATTGTGCGACGAGCATAGGCCATATGGATTTACATTGCCACATTGACGCTGCAACGCTACGTCCCATTGTGTTTGTAAGAGAAGCATAGCCATTCATTCATTCATTTATGAGATTTCTTGTAGTTTTAGTTGGAATAGGATCACAATCTTTCTAAAGTTAGGGAACTTCTTTCCGCACGCTATTTATCGCTTCTCGTTTTCTTTATTCGAAAATGTTTTTCCTTCGACAAGGCTTGACGCTCAACCATTTTAACTTTTCATTAATTAAATTTGTGAGTTATTTTTCCCATTTTTAGAAGGGTACTTTTATTTAGATTGTTTCCCAAATTCGTTACGCAAAATCGGCAGTTTTTCGGCAACATTGTGAGAATCAATCAAAAATGCGCACTCTAGCCGATCAGCGATAAATAATTTCATGAATGAATCATCATAAGTCGGCCTCGCCTCGTATCCAGTCATTTGAATCTACTTCCTATGTTTTTTTGTATATTTACTTCGCTCTTTTCAATCGGAAAGATATCGTATTATTTTTCACCTTCAGAATTTCGAATCATTCATCATTGTAATGGTACGTACGTATTCCCTAATGCGTATAGATGATAAGTTATAAACATCCTAAGCATTCCCTCTGCCTCCTGCCTCTATTAATGCTCCAAATGGCCCGATGGCCGGCCGCTCGTTCGTTTGCCCCCATCTCGCAGTGCATTTCCCTAGCGGGACATCGATTGTCATTCATGAATTTTTTCGCGTGCCTAGCATGAATCCACAAGGGCGAAAGAACCAGAGGAATTCACCAAAAGGGCGAGGAAGATCGAGGAAAGAAGCAGAAAAACGCGAGAATTAGCAGATCATTCCTTTATCCCATTCATTATTTTAGCGACTTCTAGCTTATAAGTTGATCTTTTTTACTAATGAATATATAGTTGCAAGATCATAGATTTTCTTCTTTCAACCTGATTGTGAATTTCTAAATTTAGATTCTTCTGCAACTTCGACAATAAATCACGAGTTGAAAGGAAGTGTGAGGGTGTTGAAAGTTTACATCATCTTTACTCCCTTTTTTGAGCAACAAGATTTTCAAAACATGACTTTTGACTCAATACTATTTTTCCGTTGAAGCTCGAGAAAAAATTCCAGTCTGCTTTCAATTTTCATTCTTCGACATGTGGCATGTCAATTTTACACATTCTAGACAAAAACAGCTGAATTCCTCTAAAAGCTGCGGTTCAATTTTGTCGCTTTTTGACACGAAATTTCTCGCATTAAGATGCTGAAAGGAAAACCTCTGCCAGCCCCGAAATCGTGTTGCTTTCTTCTGCTTTTGAAGGCTTGAAAAGATGCCCCCTGCTTGAAGCCTAATTGAGCCAAACTAAAGAAGACGAAAGATCGTGCGGGAATGAGAGAGACGAAGAAATTAGAAAAATCCCCAAGAATACATGAAAAAGAAAAGAATAGCACATAGTTACGAGAGCTAAATCACTTTCTCTGGCTGCAGTCTTTTTCCGTGTGTTTCCGGCTTTTTCTCTTTCTCTCTCCCAAATCTGTCCCCCGGTTCCTGTTCCTTTTCTGCCAAATGACTCCCAACTTGGTGACAATCTAAATCTAACCAATTATCCATTCGTACTCCTGTCGCACAATTTATTGCGTATTTTGGTGCAGCAAGTACGTTCCTCTCGGGTGGTTAAATTATTGCTTGTTTTCAGATTGCTGGACGATGAGCACACGGGCTGCCCTCTGTGCGGCCAAATTGGAAGAGACAATCCAGCGACAGGTAGAATTGAATATCTAGTAGTTTATGAAGAAAAAATGAAACTTTTTTCTAACTTCCAATTCGAGAAAAAAACATGAGTTTTGACAAAACTAAAGAAGAAGCATACAAATTTAGGCTTGTCTTTGCATTTTTGTGGTTTCTTGTCAATATTGCGAAAATGTCATTTCCTAATTGTCTTCCCATGGAAAGAAAACGATTTCTACTCTAATAATTTCGATCTTTCCAGCAATCGATGGCGATTCAAGAAACGACGAGCAAAGCTGAAGAGAAATCTGCAATCACGGAGCCGATTCCTGAAGACGAGCCGATGGAGACTGTTCAAGCTCAGGGACGACAGGAACAACCTGCCGCTGCCGCTTCCAGGCAAGGCTAATCTCTTGATTATCAATTCTTTGTAAAATTTTCAAGACTATGCAGCAGAATCTCAATGCCTTGCACCTTTCAAAAGATCGAAGTTTAGAGACTTGAGTAATAGAGGGAAAAAAAATTAAATGAAATATTATCGAAGAAGATAAATTGAGACAGAATAAATGCGAGAAAATTTTTAAAATGCAAGGTATGCATTCAGGGATTCCAAATAATTATAAAATCATTACTTGAATCGAACAAATTTCTTAAAGTGCATTGGGAAGCACACGCTAATTTCCATGCATCTAACTTTTGCGCTTTTTATCTTGTCCCAATTTGTCGCTCATCAACAATAACATGTGTATTCATTGTAAACACCGCAGATATAATGAATATCAGATAGCTAATAATTATTGATAATCACCAAAATTATTCAGCGAACCTTGCGACGCTACCCCATCGACGTTTGCAGCTAAGCCTGAGGAGGAATTCAAGAAGCGGAAACGGAAAGACAGCAAGGATAGCGAAGAAGTGGAAGAAAAGGTATATTGATTTGCAAGACTTTTATTGGAACAGCTTATTTGCTGCATTTGCAGGCAGAAGAAAGTGACTCTCGGAAGCGTAGTCGAGTTGAAGATGCTTCGAATGGAAATGGTCAGCCCGAAAAAGAGCAGCCACATCCAAAGACCTCTCGAATCAGTTTGAAGCATCTGCAGGAGATGGTAATTCTTACCTCATTGTAAAATTTTCAATAGAAATGAAGCATTCCTCTGTGAGGTCTGCTGGCACCGTTCAAATTGACTACAATCACTCTTTCGCTTGTTAATAAATATTATCATCGCAAATTATTTATTTTCCGATTTGTTTTACGATGAAGTAAACAACTATTTGTTTTAAATTATGTTATTCGCCATTTTTGCACAAATCTCCCTTATTTTCAGGCATTGACTGTATTTCTTCGCGAAAACTGGGAGCGTGGTCAGTTCGAGGTGGTTGAGGCCACTCTGAAACGAGATCCAACTCTCGGACTGGGCATCACCGTCGCTGGATATGTCCATAAGAAAGGCTCGTTCACATTTTTCATATTTTAATCTTTGAATTTTTTTCTGCGTTCTTTTTCTAACGAATATTGCCTCTTGAATTCTTCACGAAATGTGGGTGAATGAGGAATGGAAAGAGTTTAGAGAGGCAGAAAAAGTTCAAGATAATGAGATATGAAGAGGGTAAAAGGTAGTAGAAATTCTCCTGGCTCGACAAATTCAAATTTAGTTTCCTGTTTTTGCACATTTTCGCGCTGCTCAGTTCAGCGCTTCCTTCAAAGAGGGTGAAATTTGTGTGAACAGAGAAAAGAATTAGAGAACAATGAGAAAGTATATGCAATGAAGAGAGGTAGAGAGTGATAAAGAAATGATGATGAAATATGAGAATGAGATTTTTGGAGAATGGAATTTCCATTCTTGCGAGAAAAAGGAAGGGATGTAGCTAGGGCCTAAGGTCTGAAGTCCTGAGCAGCAAAAGAGAGAGGTAATCAAATTGAAGTGAAGAAAGGAGGGGAGAGGGGACGTTTTAGGAGTCGCCTTTAGAGTTGAGGCAAGTCGAAGAGAGAAAAAGAGTGAATTGCCCAAATCGCGAGCTCTCTCCGCATTTCCTATTCTGTCTACAATTTCTCTCCACCTCTAGCCATGTTCAACATTACTATTTCTCCCCTCTGCTTCTTTCTCTCTCTCTTCAATTTCGATTCTCTCTTCTACATATCCTTTTTTATCCCTGCCTTCCTTGTAGACTCTCCAAATCCACTTCATATTGCTCTACAGCATAAGCGTATCAACCAGCCTTCTTTCTGCCTTTGGCTGTAGTCGAAGGCGAATTTGGATAATTCATGGAATAGCGGGGTGTCGCTTTCTGACCTTTGAAATTTAGACTATAAAACAGGAACCTTGAATTATCCCCCAATCTTTCTTCCAGTTTTTTTTGCTTTATTACATGATTGAAAATCAAAGCATGGGAAAATCTACTCAGGAGTCTCAATATTTCAACGCCTGTTTGAACATTTTCTGATTTTTTCTTCTTGATTTTCATTTTTATTGTTTCAGAAGAAATCGGCGGAGTGTTTGTGAAGGCCATCGTCCCTCGATCGGCGGCGGCTCACTGCGGACTCATCAAAATTCACGATCTCATCATGGAAGTAGGCCAATTTCTAATTCGAGACATTTTCTGAGAGCGTTCAACGTCTACTCCAACGTTTTCAAACCTATCAATTATGTCATTCGGAGAACATTTTTGCATTTCCTGACTAAAGGCCAAAGTTCCAAACACATACATTCTTTTCCTGCAAATTTCAACACAGTGAACTTTCAAATTGGGTTTGGGTTTATTCGATCAAAAACCAGAAGAAGGAGAAGATTCTAGTTCCGGATAAGATGGGATTATTTCACAGGAAATCCGAAAATGGGGGACCATGGTTTATTTTGAATTCAGGTGAACGGCACATCTCTGGAGCACCTCTCGCATGCAGACAGCGTCCGAATCATGGTAAAATGTGGGGAGACGGTCAAGTTGAAGCTGATCCGATTTGCACCCAACTCGCCGCAAGCACAATGTCTCAACATGCTGCATGAGCAGGTAGAAATTTGAATAGAGCGGCGAACTTTCTAAATCGCTATGGTTTAAAATTCCAAAGGAGGAGGCCTCATTTTATAAGTGAAATGAAAGCTAGACAACTCTGCATAAAGTAACCATTTGACTCGTGTGTTTCAAGTGGAAGCTGCGATATTTATTAAGCGTTATTTGGGAAGAATATCTTTGAACATTTCATCGTTTTTTTCAATTTCAGGAGACGGACACCCAAGTGATCGATGTTCAATCTTCGAATCCCGATTTGATAACTGAATGGAAACGGAAATTGAATGAAGACGTCGACATCATTTCTGCTGTCATTCGACCTGACAAAAAGTCCAATGGGGACGGATTAGGAATCGCTTTTGAAGGTACGAGATTCCTAGTTTTCTTCTCTTCTCTTTTCTCAATTTTCAACTTGAATTTGCAGGAACTGTGGATGTAGTGGACGGTCAGCAACTGTGCCCGCACCATTACATCGAATCGATCAGGGACGGAGGACCTGCCGCCAAAACTGGGCTGTTGCAAGCTGGAGATGAACTTCTTCAAGTAAAAATCATCCATTTCAAAATTCCGAATAATTAATCTGCGAAGCAATTAGATCTCAGCTTGAGTAGTTTTCGGAAGACCATTACAAGTTTCACTGTCAAATCATCACTACAATTGGCATTTGTCATCAGGCTTTGCTTATCTTGCTCTCTTATGTTTTACTTGAAGTCGGAGGATAAGTTCAATTGAAGATGGTCAACTTGCTAGTGGACTTTACAAGGATTTATTTTCAAAAATCTAAAAATGATTAGTGGTTAGTAAATTGCTGCATTCCAGGTGAATCACTCTCCTTTGTACGGCGAGTCGCACATCACCGTTCAGCAAGCCCTGTCTCGTGCAGTTCACTCTGCTGCTCCTGTCACACTGATTGTTGCTAGAAGGTAGAATTCAACAACCCCATTTCCTTCTTATTAAAATAGTCAATTTTACAAATTAAATATTTGCAGAGCCCACCGAATTCACATGTTTCAACCGAACCCAGAGCAATCTCTGCCTCTCTCCTTTCCTCTACTTGCCAGCGGGCATGAATCAATTGTCAAGGTGATCAATTCGAGCTTCACCATCCTCTACTACTAAAATTCGAGTTTCTAGGCCAAATCGGAGTTGAACATCAGTATGATGCACACGAGCAGACCCATAAAGAAGTTGATGCGCTCTCGCTCTCTGCAGCCTCTTACTGGACTGGCTGTTTGGCATTGCGTTCCTCTGGTTGTTCATCTCGAAAAGGGAGCCAAAGGACTGGGATTTTCCATCGTTGACTATCAGGTAATCGATTTAAATCTGAAACAAAAATGCTCGAATAACTCGATTTTAATGAAATTTTGTGACGATCGAACCCTTTCAATGAAATTTACTTTTATTGTAGAGCAGGTTAAAAAAGTTTTAACTTTTCATTGATAACAACTACAATTTTCCCATTATTTACAAGAACTGTTTTTTTCAAATGTTCTATTTTGAGGACCCTCTGCACGATGGAGAAACGGTGATCGTGATTCAGTCGCTAGTGCCTGGAGGTGTGGCTCAGGCAGATGGCAGGATTGTTCCTGGAGATCGACTGCTCTTCGTCAACGATCACGATCTCAGCAACAGCAGGTCGGACATTCGTTTTCTAAATCCCCGAAGAACACCATGTTTCGAACAATTTTGATAAACTATTATGCACATTTGCGTTTCGAAAAATGAGTGAAATTTATGAGACGGAGCATTTTTGCACACATTCTATTGAAAGCCAAAAGTCAGCAAAAATACCATATTTTTATTTATTGAAAACATATGTCAGAGTTGACTTTTGAGCACAAAAATTACTCATTCCATAATATTTCAATTATTTGCTCCTCGAATTCCAGCCTGCAACGAGCCGTTTCGACTCTGAAAGCAGCGCCGATGGGCTGGGTCCGATTGGGCATCGCCAAGCCAGTCCCCATCGAGCAGGTCAGCTCATTCCTTTATTTCATTTTATCGTCATACGATTCTATTTTATTACTTCCATTCAAAATTATAATCTTTCTGCATAAATTCTTTGATTTCCGCCCTATGTACATTGCTCTTTTTCCCTTTTCAATTATACTTCGTCATCTTTCTAAATCTCTAATCCCGCGCTATTTCGCTTCAGTTGCCATGGGCTTAGTTCATTTCTGTAATTCTCTAAAATTCTGCAATATTTTCAACTCTTCTTTGCTCTCTCTCTCTCCATTTCAAACTCTATCTCCTTATCAATCTCTCCATATCTGAACTTATCTTTCTCACTTTATTCCCATCCTTTCTAATTCCAGAGGACAACCATAAGCCTTTTTCCCCCTTTCAAGCTCAATTTCTGCCTCTTTGCGCTCTCTTTCGTTATAATCTCTTCTTCGTCTGCTTCTCTATTTTCTCTCGTATCCTCTTTATCTCAGCCTCTCTTCCGTCTTCCTTCCCCTTACCAAATTGCTCTTTCACATTTTAGCACAATGCGGGTGCACATCGCAAAATCTAAATCTCGTTTTTCCTCTTCTTTTTGTTACGCGAAGATCCTTTTAGGTTCGAAAGATTTTTTGCCAAAGTTTCGAAATTTCTCTCAATGGCTTATTGATTAGGAAAATCTGCAGATTTCTCTGGCAAAAACTAGAAAATTTTGCACTTTTGCACAAAACTTTGATCATCTTCTCAATTCCAATTCGGTTTTTATTAACAGGTCTTGCAATCAATTTCTTCGAGACTTGTTTGAATCGAAATTTGATGCATTTTGAGTCACGATTACTATTTTTACAACGGTAGTTTTGTTTGCAAATTTTCATTTCAAAAATAGAAGGTTCTGCAGAATGTGAATTGAGGAGTGTGTGAACTGCTTGAAACTTTTTCTTACAAATGAACGTTCGAATTAGAAAAATTGCAGCGACATTTTTCAAACTCATTTGAGGTGCAGCTTTTTTCTTGCTTCTTTCCAGACATGCTTGTTGGTTAGAGATGCAGACAAAATTCTCTCTCGCTCTTTCATCCTTTTTATTCCTAATTCATTTGCCTTCATTTCTTCGCTTTTTATAGGTAATTTCTCTAATTCTTTTTCATCTGATTGAATGAATTTCTTGCTCTTTTTCTATACTTCTTCTCGTGCAATCATTTTTTTCTTTATACTTTTTTACATTTTCTTATTTTTTAATTACTCTTTCATCATTCTGACCGGGACGCGTGAAGATGAAAATTCTAAAAATTTGAAATCGAAATCGAAGTAAAATTTCAAAAAATTCGATTTCGAAGTTGAAATTAGACAATTTTTCCCCTTCAGAGTCGAAATTTTCCGCAGTCTTGATTTTGATTTTCTATTTTTTATCACCTCTAGCAGAGCGCTACCTCCGTGTATCCATATATAAGGCTACAAGGCATGGCTTCTTCATCACCCTCTCCATATTTCCCCCTCTCGTTTCTCGTGCTATTTCTCCTGCTAGCTTCTGGCATACATTTCGATTTTCCTTAAGGGTAATTGCTATAAGCAATAATCCTGGAAATGGTCCTCTTTTGCTTCTCTGAATCTCTTTGTTCCCACTATTCTCCATTTTCTCTAATCTTCAGCCTATATTTTATCAGTTTTTATTAGATTACCACCATTTTGGGAGGGAATATTTCTTGTCTGGCTCTAACTCACCAACTCAACTCGTTCGTTATCTAGATCCTTTCTATTTTTACACTTCTTCATTTTTCTTATTCCCATATTCATTATCCTCCATTTTCCTCTTGTCTCCTCTCCTTTCGTTGTTCTTCTTTCTCTTTTCCTTCTCTTTCTGAGCTTCATCTGCAGGCATTTTTCACTTGACTGCTCACAGTTTTGGCTGCCAGTTTGGCTTTGCGCGGGTCGTGTTTTTCTGCTTCCATCTTTTCAAAGAACGAAATCACTGAAGTTCACCTTTTCCATTCTTTTCAACTAGTTTTTATCTACTCATCGTAAAATCCACCTACTTTGAAAGTCTAAGTTTTGCCGATTTTTTTTCTGTAGTTTTCAGTGGAGAAGTCCCATATTCTAGCCAATCATCAATTTACTAAAAAATTCTTTCAAAGTTGGTATTTTTACAAAATGTATTTTCATTTCTTTCCTAAACCAGTGTCGCGCATTGAATCTTGAATAAAAATTCTCCTCGGAATTAATAATGAATAATCAGGATAAAGCTAGATATAGCAAAAGAGGAGAGCCTTGTTTGTAAACATCCCTGCTTGCTTTCTTTCAAGAATGCAATTATTCGTTCCTCCAAAAATTTGTTTTCCTCTCTCGTAAAACCTACTTTATATTCCACTGGTCTACGAAATACTTCCGCCATTAGACTTCAAAAATCTAAATCTTATCGGTTTCAATAATTAAATAATTGATCGATTTACTGATCTGCTTTAGTGTCGCACCTCGTCCCACTCGCCCATCATTTCGAGGAGCGAGCGGCTTTTGGCCAGAGGCAGCAGTCCGAGAAGTCGCAGAAAGCAGGTACGAAGCTGTTCATGATAATCGGAGAATTCACGATAAATATTATTGTTTTGAGAGAGCAGACAATGTCATGAAAATGGCATACTGCTCTTAAAGATGATATTTCTAAACGAATAATAAATGGAAATTTTCCAGCCATCAACAGTAACGAGTAGCCAGGAGACGGTGTGGATCGGAGCCGATCAGTATCGAAAATTGCATCCACAGGTAAGGCATATTTTTAAGCGAAAGCCCATATAGAATGTTGTTGTTGCTGGTGCTATGAAGTGTGTGTGTGTATGTATTTTTCAACTAAATTAAGAATGCAATAAGAGGTCTACGGTTTGAATTATTTATGAATTTATGATTTTCAGAGCTACTACCCTTCCCATTCGGCATCATATTCATCTTCCGAGCGTTCTCTCTCCTCGATGTGCTCTTGGTCTCCCTCCTCTTCCCGCTCGCCCTCGCCCTCGTCCCCCTCGTCCCTTCGAGGCAGCTGGACGTACGACGTCGTGTATCTGCCATCACATCTCGAACGGACTGTCAAAGTCAGCAAAGGAGCTCTGTCTCTGGGTAAGTTATTGTTGTTGTTGTTTTTTTTGAGAAAATTAGAGATAACAGTTGCTAATTTCATCGTTGATAGAAAGCTCCTATTAAAATTGTATCAAGAATAGGTGAGATATCCTTATTTTGTAAGCGATTTAAGAAAAGACCTATGTATTTGGGACATATTATCAATTTTCTCCCAATGATTTACATGGCGATGCTCGTCACTCGAATTGCTTCGCGGAGTAAAAACGCGCTAATTTATGATGAAGATCTTCTGACGAGAGACACTGAGATTATGCTAGAGGAAGTGTGAGATAAATCTTCCTTTATAATGCACATGAAGTGGTTCTTCATTTGCATATTCCATGAAACGGAAACCATTTTGTGGAGTATTTCAACAAAATTGGATAAGATGAAGAGAATTTTTCCAGAACTCGTTAAAATTTTATATGATTTACGTAAAGAATATTTTAGGTTTGAGCCTTGACGCCGACAAAGACAAAGGAGTGAATGGTTGCATCGTCAAAAGCATCTGTCATCGGAAAGCTGCTGGATTGGACGGTAGAATACAGGTAAATAAGACTTACTCTCAAGCAATGAAGATCAAC
Source organism: Diploscapter coronatus (assembly GCA_964036155.1). Classification (NCBI taxonomy): domain Eukaryota; kingdom Metazoa; phylum Nematoda; class Chromadorea; order Rhabditida; family Rhabditidae; genus Diploscapter; species Diploscapter coronatus. The sequence continues at coordinate 81,672,783 of OZ038422.1, read as the reverse complement.
TGAAGTTGCAGGTCGGTGATTACATCGTCAAGCTGAACACTGAAAACCTGCGAAATGTCACAAATTCACAAGCTCGGTCCATCCTGAAGCGGGCGAATCTGTTGGGGATAGAAACAAGGTTGGTTAAGGATTTCTGAGAATGAATTCGGTTGATGGGAAACGAAATCTATATATGTCAGTTTGAAATAACGAAACGTTTCCTTTTTCAACGCAATTTCTATTGCGTTCCGTCATTTTCGCTTTTTTGTTAGGTTCAGAAGGGAAAATTTCATCACTTCGCGTTACGCCATTCCGTCCTTGTGCCAAACTTGATTTCTAAATCTATCCACCTTCCTTACATACACATTTTATTTAGGAATACATTATTCTGCTCCATTTTCTTGAAAAATTGAAATCGTTTTTTCAGCATCACTTACATCACTGCTGCCGATGCTAAGGTCTGGAAAGAACGATTTCATCGAGAAGCCAGTACAGAAGGCGCCGTCACAAATCGACTGTCACCGAAGTGAGATATAGAATTTCTGCAGGCCATTATTCTTTCCTAAATTTCAGAGTATTCCCTAAATTCTACCGCAGTCCGTATTTCGAGAGGAAGGGTTCGAAAATGGTGCCTGTCGAGCCCGTCACTGCCGCTACAACTAGTGCACCTACAGGTAATCAAATGATGTTATTTGTGAAGAGCGATTATTTAAAACAACAATAGTGAGCAAATTCGAAGATGCAATATGTTTGTTGTGTATTTTTCAAAGAGTCATCGAACTCTTCTAGTCAAAGAAAATGCTGTAAAGTTAGTTGCAATTACGCGCTGATTACTTTGCATTGAAACTGTTTCATTTATTTGGTTTCAAGTTATAGTTGTATTTGGACGACGGTTGATTGATCAGTCCGGCTTTCAATAGCACTTGGTGTTTAGGGTAGTTTAGGGGAAATTACTAGGACAGGAAGTAGGAGAAATGGGCACCTCAAGTTTGGGTAATTAAACCTTTCAATAAAAGTGATAAATCAAAATAAAAAAAGCAAATTCAGTGAATTGTGCTGAGTAGCAAAAATGCTGCTTTTATCTTGAGGCAAAAAGGTGGGAGGAAAGGGAAACATTTTTGCATCGGGATAGATTCAATCTGATAACAGAAAAATTATAATTTTTCTACGAAATGGAAAAGCGAAGGTCTCAATTCCCAACAATAGTTTTTCGGCAATATAGATTTTCCAAGAAAAATAGGCAGTTTTCAGGAACATTCACAACCGACGACACGGACATATCGGAAGCCATAGACGAAGACAGTCGAAGAATCGATATTTCGCATACAGACACTTCGGGAGTCGAACATTTAGGTACTTCATTCGTTGTTTTTCAGGCAACAGCACGCGTTTTTCCTGCAATATGACGACATGATTTTATTAAATCACATCATTCTCAATTGAAAATCGTGACGTCATATTGTAGAAAGAGCGTGCAGCCAGTGGCACCTCTTATTATTCTTTAATTGCTTATATTTCAATGTTTTCAACATTGATAATTTCAGAAAGGAAAATGGACGTGCAAGTTTCTGAATCCGAACGCGACGACTACCTCTCGAATTTGTCGTCGACAGAATTGCAGCGATTCATCGATTTGGCGAATATCGATGAGTTCATCCAGGAAATTATTGAGGTTCGTTCAGTCTTTTTTTTATGTTAAAAGCCATATCAAGCTAGAACTTTTTTCCTAAATTTTCTATCATTCATTTACTTTTTCGTTCTATACCATTACATACAGGGGTTCCCAAAAGTGAAACAATGCTTTATTGTCAATAATATTTAATATTTGCATTTTTACCGAATGCAATTTTGTAGAATTGATTCTAAGATGACGTCTGGCGACAGTTATCCACAAAATGTTATTCGGATTATTTCAGGGAAAATTCAGCTAGCAGCAATATCAAACATGATGCATTGTTCTAAACTTTTGTGCGCCTCTATAATCTAAGCTTATAAAACATTCATCACTGCTTTACTTTTGCGATTTGTTTTGTGACTCGACTATTTCAAGGGCCAATTTCATTGAAGTTTATATCATTCATACTAGCTAATTTCTAATTGCTTTAACTGAATGCAGGGCTTCGTGTTATTTCTCATCAAAATGCAAAATGTCTAGTCCCAGCTCAGCATTTTTATTTCTATTCTATAGATATATCCCTCGCTATCTTCCATATCTCTGCCTCTAAGAGGGCTAAAGGGATTAGAGCAGGCCGCTTAACTATACATAACTCGCCTCGACTCTGCACATTTATTCCATATAAATTATCCAGAAAAATCAAGTGCAGAGTGATGCTGCTCCATTACTTTTATTTGTATTTCATTTCTGTGCGGCTTTATCACGGATGATACGTCTATAAACTCTCGGATAAAAATATAAGGATATCCATAACACTCTGCAGAATTTGATCGCATTTAGAACTTTTAGGCGAGATAATATTGCACTTATTCGGATTTTATGCTGCTTTATCCTCCAGCATCATTTTGCCAAAAATGGTCTCAAAGATCAGGCAATTTTGCCGTGTTATCTTGCAATTTGTCAAAATCAATTTGTGCAATTGCTTTATTGCAACATTTTCCTCCATATTCTAGAAAGTTTTCAATTAGCGGTGCTAATTCTTTGCAGAAAATCACGTCCATAATTTTCTTTGGAATAGGCTTCATCATTCTAGAACATTTTGTTACTTTTCAAAAGATCACCAAGATCAAATACCTGCAATAATTCAGTGATTTTTTGTTCTGTTTCATTCGTTTTCGCATCAAACTTGCAATGCTTTTATTTCGATCTCCAAAATCCTTGATTCTTCCCTCTTCAAATAATAAGTCCAAATGTCCAATTCAGATCCCCTTGCAGCGTTGTTATTATCCTGCTTGACATTCGAGTGGGCGTGTCCTTTTTCCCCGCCCACTTTGCCATTTGCCCTCACTTCATTTGCACTGATTCTTGCGCTTCTCTCCCTTTTCTGCCTAACTCTGATTTTTGTCAATTGCATTTGCGCGTATGCCAAGCGGCTTTTCGTGTCTCTCATCCTCTTTCCTTCTTTTCCCTCTCCCTAATTCATTCGCTATTTCCCCTTCTTCTTCTCTAACCCCTGTGTCTTTTCCGGCTTTTCACTAAAAAATGTCTAATTCCTTATCGAGAGTGTAGAGGACAGCAACAAGCATAACAATAGGTGGGAGAAGAATCCTTAAAATCCTCCATTCTTCCCTCTTTTTTCCTCTCCTCCTTCCTCTTTCCTTCTCATTTTCAAGTAGCATCTTCATTTCCTAATTCAGTCAAGTCGGTCATTATATCCACTCTTCGACTTGATCATATTTCTTAGTGCTTTCTTCCAATTTGTGTTCATTTTGCTAAATTTTGCAAACCTTCTGGAAAATCATATTACGTCGAGCTTGCATCACTCATTTTACTCTGCGAATTTCCAATTTCCACTACTTTAAATCTCCGACTAATTATAGAGGAATTGCTCCCTTTTAGTGTACAACGTCGCGTGGCCTCAATTCATCGCTGCAAGCATGCAATTTTCTTGATTTTTGAAATATCAGATAGATAGTAATTATCCCTAAAATCCGGTGAAATTGTAAATTTGCAGGCAGCGCTTCGAGACGCGGCCCTCGAACTGTCGGTGAGTGCGCAGATTCCCGAGTGGAGCAGTGGCAATATTGGCAACAGACCAGAAACAGAAGCAGAGACAGAGACAGATCAGGTCGAGGAGGAACCGCCCATTTTCAGCGAGTATCAACAGGTGAATTTCAACTCGAAAGTAATTATGATATTTTCATATTTTGAAATTTCCCTCTTGAAGTGTGCAATATTTTAGGTTCTTATTTAGTAGCATTTTTATGCAAAGTTCGATTTTTTTACTATGAAAATTATAAACATTGACAATTTTTGTTATGATGAACTTTGATTGCGCAGGCCCTTTCGACGGCTCGAGACGTGGACAAATCCTCGTCGGAAGAGCGACAATCGACTGAGCGAGAGGACGAGAGACGACTGTCGATTACTGTAATTGAGAGGGAAGCGAAGGAAGCGGAACCTGTCAGTGCATCTGAAGGGAGCAAAGCAGCAACTCAATCTGAGAAGAAGGAAGAAGTAAGATCTTCGTCATTTATTTTCCATCTTCACCTTAATCCGATTTTGAAAGGAATTTTACTTGGACGTAAAACAAAACAATGCGATGCCCATGATTCATAGTTCTTTTTGCTGAAAGTAAAGAATAATAGGAGGAATTTTCCTTTGAAAGCTTACCATTTTAGACAGGTGAGATTTGGGAAATTTCACAATTTATTATAAATGCTCAGACTAGAATTCATTAAAATTATCTTTTCAGCCTCCAGCCGTAGTTTCCACAACGACTCAATCACAGTCTCTGGACAGCTCTGGGGAGAAGGAGAAGGGAGTTGTGAATGAGAAGGACAGGGAAGGCAAGCAGAGCACCACCATGAGCACTATGAGCACCAGCAGTGGCGGCACTGACCGACACGCCGATTCGGTTAGTCTTGTATGCAACTTCCTTATCTTACTTCATATTTTACCGAGCTTCACTATTAACCCACATAAGTTTGGAGCAATTCATAAGAGAAACGTTTCATATCTCGATTTTCCTGATAATTTGGAGTGACAGGCCGTATTCTAAATATTTCACTGCTCCGAACTTTTGACCTCTACACTATCTTTCTACTCAAGATTAAATTTCAATGCTATTTTAACCTCATTCACACTACTTGCTCATATACCTGAACATGAAATTGATTAGCTGCAGGCAAAAATCAACCGCTCGAAGTACTGGGGCGAGCCTCGGACAGTGGTTTTGCACCGCGAACCGAACAAGTCGTTCGGCATTTCGATTGTGGGCGGCCGGGTGGAGGTTTCCCAGAAGGGAGGTCTGCCCGGCACTGGGTCCACGGTCGCTGGGATCTTCATCAAAAGCGTCCTTCCCAACAGCGCTGCTGGCAAGTCGGGACAAATGTCCATGGGAGATCGAGTCATTAGTGTGAGTATTTATGCTTTGTCATTTTTCTCGGAACAATGCATGCGTTCCTTCCATGCTTTTGATGATTTTAAGAGTCCATTTTATTTCGTTTTGAAAATTGTTATCTTCCAAAATATGAAGAAAAAATCTTATTTTCAGGTAAACGGAGTCGACCTTCGCGATGCAACGCACGAATTCGCAGTCGAAACGATCAAGAATGCACAGAATCCGGTGAAATTCGTGCTGCAATCTCTGCAGAGCTCCAATCAACATGTAAGGGTTTTTGTCGAATGAAGAAAATGATTGACTTCTCTTGTAGAACCAACTGATCAGTTCTGCCTCGAACTCGACAATGGGCTCTGTAAAGACTGAGAATTTGGAGAGGAGAGACGAACCGCCTCCTATGGTGACTGTCATCAAAGAGGAAGAGCCCTCAAAAGATTCGGATAAAGTCGCCTCTCCTCCGGCAGTTATTAAAGAAGAATCCAAACCAAAAGAACCTGCACTGCCAGAACCTGTGTTCGTCGTTCAGAAAATCGAGGTTGAAAGTGGTATGTTTTTCCAAGAAATATTCAAATTTTTTATTATTGAAAAGTCGATAAAATGCGCATTTTTAAAAATGATTTTCAATTTAGAAGTGATTGAAAGAACCGATACGATTAGAGAGCGGAAAATCACACCAAAATCAGCCGAAATTCCACCACCAGATGGGGCTGTCACCTCTGCACCAATCCAAGAAATTGCTGCTCCAGAGAGGAAACAATCGGAAAATAATAATCGAGTACCGAAACAGCCGGTAAACAATTTTATTATTGAAAAATAATGCAAATTATTACTTTCAGTCTCTCGACAAAGCTCCACAACCTGTAGAAGTTGAGACACCTACTTCTGAACGAAAGGAGAGCAAGACGAGCAGGAGTTCTGACAGAGAAAAGAGACAGGACAGCGTGAGAAGTAACCAGTCTGATAAGGAGAAGAAGAAGAAGGACAGCCTCAAGAAGAAGACTTCCGAGGACAGGAAAGAGGTGGGGTGTTTTTAGACAATTCACTCGTACAAGATCGATCGAATTCCAGAAAATGAAAATTTTTGTATCTATATTTTTTACAAACAATGAAGATCATAATTTTTCGAAACTTAAAATATTGTTTTCAGAGTCGCACAACCCTGATCGTATCCGACGTGTCGAGTTCCGAAGCTCACGAAGAAGAACCCTGTCACGAGGTAATTCTTCTGAACCTATAAATCGAGCCACTTCTTGAATAGCTTTGAAGAAAATTGTCTATCACGCTCCTCTATCTGATAAGATAGTTTTCTAAATAGTTAAAGACGGTTTTCGGACCAAAATAGTAGTGATTTATACCATGAATAACGGGAAGACTCGAGTACTTTGGTACAGTACGTCTTCAACCTTTTTCTAAATTTTCATTTTGGATTTGTTACAGATTAAAAATAAGATTTGCGTTTAGGTCGATATGGACGAACTTGAGAAACTAGGCATCGAAAAGGACAGTGCCGCTGCTTTGCCGAGGGAAGTCGGTGATGACGACGAGGAGGACAAGTTCAAATACACTCAGAGTCGGTCTTAATTATAGCAATTGAAAACAATTCTTCGCTTTTTAGAAAAGCTGCTTCGAAAATACGGCCACATGCCTGGCGAAGTGTTCCTGACCTTCTGCGAGAAGGCTCCCGAAGCTGGACTGGGCATATCCCTCGCCGGGAACAAGTAGGAATTTTGGCGAAAGAGTCATTTATTAGCGATTTTCAGAGATCGACGCCAATTGAACGTGTTCGTGGTCGCCGTGAAAATCGCCTGTCCTCTGGCTGTCAGAATTGGGGACGAGATTCTCGAGGTAAGCAGAGAAAAGAATCTTGCTGGAACTTGTTTTTCATACACTATTTGCATAGACCTTGTATTAAAATGAGATCTATCTTCCTGTCAAAACATTTTCTGAGTGAAAAATGATCAAAATATCTGTATTCTAAATTGATAATATCGGCTGCATAAACCAACTTGACGATTTTCAATAATCTATCCTTTTCAACTGTGTGTACTTTTCTCATTATTTACAAATTTTCAGATTAACGGTCGAGTTCTGCGAGGCATCTCCCACGTGGCTGCATCGACGAAGATCAAGCAGTGCTGCGATGAAGGACAGCCCATTCACATGGTCGTCATGAGGAGGGAAGGAGCTATGGTAATCGTTTCGACAATGCAAATTACAATAAATCACTCAGAATTCTTTATGCATTACAAATAATCAAATGGTTAGAAAATATGGCTGCGAACGCACTGCTACCAAAAGTAAATACAATATTTCTGAAATTGAGTTCTTTGTTATCAAACGCTATTTCACTACCTCTTGTCACTCTTTCCCACACTATCTGCTATAGTAACAAAGTATTTACTGACTCGGGTCTATTTTTCTTCGGAAAATTTCGAATAACACAAACATCGATTTCATTATTCTCGTGCGAATAAGCAAAGTAACGATGTATTCAAATTTCTATCTTACCGAAAAATAGAGCCTTATCTAATTACTTCCGGCAACTTTGTACTCGAAGCCATGAATCTGCACATATCCATATCTTCATTAGTTGAAAATGTCAATTTTCATGTTTTACCATGAACGATAATGCACATCATCATCATCATGAAATGAAATCATCCTGTTTCAGCAAGATTGCGCTGTAAAGCCCGACCACCCATCGACATCTTCAGCCTCTGTGGAAAGCGAGCGGGTAATTTTCAATTCGTAAAAATCACAAATGAGCCAATCACTGAAAAGGAAAACCCTACATCTCAAACTCCAGACAGACTTTTCATCAGCTCATGAAAAAACTAGTTTATGATGTAAGCTGCTAGACATAAAACAGGCTGCTCTGATTAATTACCTAAATCTTTTCTTTCTCAAAACTCGACCCCCTCCCGCCATTCATTAGCCCCATTACTGCTTCTCTCTGCTTCCGGAATCATCCGCATTTTCCTGATTTTATTATTTGATATCTGCTCATGCGAAAATCCAGTCTGAAAAGAGTTGCTTACATCGAAAAGGGGAAGGAAATGGTCCATTTTCTGTGGTTTTCCTCTTTCTGTCTTGGAAGTTAGGGAGGAGGAAAGGAAAGGAGAGAAGGCAAATCAGTCAACTCTCCGCTTGGGTAAAGGTATTCCAGGTTGATGGGATTTGGTTGACTACCACTACTACTACTACTACAATGTTCATCATCATTACCTTCATTTGATAGATTTTCGTAGTATTTTTGAGGTCATCGAAAAAAACGAGAACATTTCTAAATTTCTCCAAAATTTAACATTTTATCAGTTCATCATGAGGAACTGAAAAGATTCATTCTCTAAGCTCCCTAATCATTCTCACTTTTGTGATTTAATAATTCTAGGTAGTTTGCCTCTTCTCTATCATTTCGAACCTCTAATTGGCTCTGCGATTATCTCGATTTCGTCAATCCACCCTTTTTCCCTTCCTCTCGCTGTTGCCTTCCTTTTTCGTCGCCATCAGCTACTCATTTTATGTGCTGCTCACAGCCGAAGAGACGCTTCCCTCGCAATTGAATTTATGCTTCATCCCAAGTAAGTGAGAGAGGAGAGAGCGAATAAAGAGGTACGAAATAGCTCGATCATAGAGGAGAAAAAGATAGAAGATTAGGAAGAGAGGGAATTTTTGGAAAATAGTAGGAAATGCGAAGATAAAAGATAAAAAGTTGATCCAGTCTACAAGTGCAGAGAAACAGAAACCCTTCTAGTCAGAAGGGAAAGAGAAGGAAAGACCAAGGAGTTCGTTCACTCTATCCAAATGCAGAGACAGAGGCACTTTTCCTGAGAGAGTAGCTGGCTTTTCCTTTTTTGCTCGACTTTTTCCATTTTTTCACTTTGCTTCATTTGTGCGTTTGTTGAGAAATTTCCGATAGCACCTTTCCTTTTGACGCCTTTTCAAAGAGTTTCTCTTCCTTCAAAACTTTCAAATTGAGAAAAGTGGAATGATCTTTCAAAAACTATTATTTCCCATCAAAAATGGCTACCATTTTTCATGGCTCTCATAACCTTGCACAATATTTTCATGTTTATTTCCCAGACTTATTTTCCTTCCAGATCTTGTTCATTCTTCTTCTTCCTTTCTTCATTCCTCCAGCAGCGCTAACCTGAATATGATATGTGCTTGTGTTGGTTTGCCGCCGCTCGCTGCAGTTTTTATGTCCAAAGGGTGTGTGGGTCCTTCATATTCCTTCCCTCTCTTCTTCCACTCTTGGGTTGGCTTAATTCTCACATTCCCTCTCAAAATCGAGCACTGGCTTTGCATTTCCCCTTTTATGATTCGTTAAAATAACGGCTAAATTCCAGCACTCATCCTTTTTCCCCCTTTGCGTTTCTATTTTATTCCTCATTACTTCCAAATTCGGACATGGAAAATTGCAAAATACTCTCGCTGTGAAAATTCTCGATTCTCGAGTTTTCTTTCCGAGAGGAAAACATCCGACTTGTTTCGTGTTATTTTGATTCCTTTTCAAAAGAAGCGAGTGAAATATCAACCATAATTATGCGCCTTTTCAACAAATTCGAAACCAAGCTTTTCTAAACGAACCCTAATTGTGCGGTCAAAGATAGAAGTGGAAAAGTGTCTGGGATAACTTTCGGCGTTCTCACAATTAGCTTTCATTTGATAAAATAATAATAATATCTCGGGTTAAAAGTTGTGAGGTATAAATCGAAAACTACAGGGTAAATTGAATTCGCTCAATTGCAAGATTTGGCTGCCCTTCGATCAGGCCTGCTGCGCGCAGTCAACAATTCGAAAAATTCGAAGTCAAGGTTTCGCGCAGCCTTTGTAGTGAGGCAGGCGATAATAAGCGGTGCAAAGTTTTAAATTGAGGCAGGGATCTTTTCCACTTATTTCTCATATCTTTTCTAGTTCTAGACTAGGAAGGATAAGGATAGGGTAAAAGAAGGTCTCCCTAGCTTCGCGCTCAGGGAATGAGGCTAGGGGCAGGCAGGCAGGCAGGCGAGCAAGCAAGGGAAGGATGCTTGTTAATTTTCCAATTCCCGCAATATCTATCCATTTCTCCTCGAGCCTCTACTTCTTCATTTATATTTCCATATCTCACCCCCCTCCTAATTCATTCACTATTTCAGCGCTTCTCCATCTTTCTACCTCTTTAATTTATTCATTATCTCACTTTCGGGTCTCTTCGAATCGTGTATTCTCTAACTTTTATCTATCTATTACCTCTTTATTTCATTCATTCTCTTACCCATTCCCTTTAACTCTCTAATTTCCCTTTTTTGCGTCTTTCCTCCTCTTCTCTCTCATTCCACATTCGCACTTTCTCTAACACTTTGCCGTCGTCGCCACTTCGAGGGCTCACAGCCTCATTTTTTCGATTTCTCACTCGCGAGGCTCGCTTATTTTCATTAGAAAGGCCTTTACCTAGAGCTCTAGATGCGTAAGGAAATAGTGCGCTGGATCGGGAGGGCGAGAGAAAGAACTCTGGAGAGAAGAGAAGAAGAATAACCGAGAAAATAATGATGAGGAGAGAAGCAGAATAAAAAGGAGCTGCTGCATCTTCCCTTCTACTTTTTCTTCTTTCATGCCTTAGGGCCCCTTCCCTCTCTGCTTCGTCTCTCTAATTGAGATTCTCTGTGTCTTCCTTCCCCTCTTTTCGATTTGCTATTTCTTTTTTCGTTCCCCCCTTCCCCTTTTTCTCTTTCTTCCAGCTTTCCTTCAAACACTTTGCATACTTTGGGCCTTCTGACTCGGGTCTTGGCAATGACTGGCCTTTTTTCTATGTTGCTGTGTCGTACCTCAACGTCTTCAGACGTTTCCTTATCTCCTTGCATTACATCATCCATTATTGTGATTTGATAGTGATAACATTTGACTTTCAGACGTCCTCGCAAATGTCACCCACAGTCGATTCCTCGGACACTTCGCATCATAACGCGCAAGGTAAGGCAGACTAAAGGTCACGAAACTGAACGAGGATCAACCTTTCGTTGGTCCATAATTAATCCTAAAATTATCGGGGCAAAAATGTGTTGAATAACATAATAGCTGTTAAATTCTTTTAGAAGGCTATTTATGCTGATTTTTATGAAAGTTTGATCATGAGATAATCTACTTTGGGGAAACTTCATGAAGTAGCACAATTTTACAGCGCAGTTGTTAATAATTCCATTATTTTCTTAGAGAAACTTGGCAATTGCATTCACTCCATAAGAGAAAAACTCGGCCTGTCAAGTAAAAATAATAGGCTTATTTTTATCATTTGGTCAAAGAAGCGAGTAATTTTAGCTTCGTTTTTCCCATTTCTCCATTCGTTCAAGAACGAAAATTCTTACCAAACTTTACTCCGACAGAAATTGCTATGCAACATTTATTTACTTTTTTATCTTCAATGCTAAATTAATGTCAAATTTAATCCTAAGAGACTCGAGTTTTAAAATGAAGAACTTATTTTCTGATTTCTAATTTGTGGGAGTTTCTAGATTTGAATTTCCGAAAATTGTTTCAAATCGAGCATAATAAGTTATCAATAGAAAGACAAACTTTCAAATTTCCTGTTCCACTTTTCGACTAAAGATTTTGCCGCTTATTTCAAGGAAATTAATCTATCCTTATCAGAAAGTTTCACCAAACTCTGATCCATGCCAGGCTATAATTTAGGAGCATTTCTATTCTAGAAAGGTATTAGCAAAATTCCAAACCTTCAAATTTGGAAGTTGAAAGGACAAAGAACTTTCATTTCTTTTGCAAAATCTATTTCCAAAAGTTTTCCTCATTTTCGCGTTTTATAGAATTCCTTTCCTTTATTCATTCTGCTCATTTTGTATTATCTCACTCGCATTAAAAATTCCAAATTCGGGGGATTTTTGCATTTTATTTTTTTTTTCGCAATTTCGCGCCATTTCAACTTTAGCTTCCTTCTTCCGCGTACTCAATTTTTCATTTTCTTCTTCTATCTCTCAAATCCCGTTATCTCTAGCTGATCTTTCCTTCTCTGCCTCTCTCGTTTTGCCTCATTTCCCCTCCTGGCTCACTTTATCGATCTCCTCTGCTCTCTTCGACTACAAAGTTGGCATTGGCCCCTGAGGCATGCCTTACGAGAGCGAGAGAGAGAGTGTGTGTCTCTCAAAGAGAGGCCAAAGAAAGATGCAAATCCAGAAGATATCCGCAAAAAACGCATTTTTGCGAGTTCCGTCTCTAAAAATCAACTTGCCAATTTGTAGTAGGGCGGCGCACTTTCAAAGCAGATCGAATGATACGCAGGATTCGAGGAAGATAAATAAACTTCGTATTTTGGAAGAATTTAACGATAAACAGTGATAAATTGAAACAGATTTGTTTAGGATAAATGGAGAGAAGAAATTGATTGCTGCACTTTGAGAACTAGAAGAAGAGTTAGCATTTCATTTGGATCACATTTTTGCAAGCCCCGCTTATTTTTGAAATGATACTTTCCAGGAAGTCATGCTTCTTCTAAGCATTTTAGAGATTTCGAGAATATTATATTTTTGTAGCGTCATCTTGAACCGAAAACTAGATATCAAAGATGAGTGCTGCGAATTTCACTAATCCCTACTGGGTATAAAATAGCATAAAATTATCCTCGTTTCTAAGAGTTCATCCATCCTCTTTTGTTATCTTTCCATTTTTCCAAAGACGCCATTTACTGCTTTGGAAATTCATTTTCAATCTTTGTTTTTCAAAATAGAGAGAAATTTGAGTCACTTCAAGAAAATGTTTTTTGGTGAGAGAATAGTAAAAAAAATGAAAATCTGAAAAGTACAAAGCTATTTCACAAATCTATCTGAAAATTAAGCAAATGATTTTATTGAGAGTTTAGTTTCCGCTATACACATTTATTTCGAAGATTCCAAGATAAATTTACAAATTTCAGCACCTTCCACGGCCGGAACAGCAGCGAGGAAGAAGAGTTTCAGCATGGAAAGGACCATACCAATTGAGACAGGAAAGGAGACCATGATCGAGATTGATAAGGTGGGCGGTGAACCATTTTTTACTTGATATTTTCAATTTCAACTAGTTCGCCAATATTTACAATCAGAAAGCGAATATTGCATACGGCGGCCTTCATCATGCCATTCTTTTATTACACAATCCTTGAATTGCACAAAATCATCACATCTTTGATGTAAGCTCCCTGAATAGTCATTAAAGAGATGTTTGAGCTGTAAGGCCAACACTCAAAAATCAACTATGCAAAATCTTTGCGCATTTCATTCATCAACTCTGCTGCAAATTATGCTCGAAAACAGCTAATGATACATTTCATCAAAACTCTTAATAAGCTAAAAATAACTCGAATTCAAAACTTAAGAGATTATCTATGCAAGTCTTTTGCTTATTTTCCCATGACGCAGCTACTGTCTATTATTATTTTGTTTATTTGCGAGTGAGAAAATGAAATATGTAGGTGTAGAGGAATAATTTTGATTTCACTCAAAATGAGAGGAGGCTTCCTAATTACATGCATTGCATAAACATGAAAGATGAAGTGCATGTTTTCGAGTTTCCAAGTGAAGAAAAGTAGGCATAATTGCGCGATAAATTTCGAAAGTTTGCTAAAAGGAAATTCAAAAGAAAAATGAATGATAAAATTCATCAAAAATATCTTTAAATAAAAACATTCGAGATGCAACAAAATTTGCGTGAATTTGGAAACGAATAGCCCAAATAACATCCAAATTGGATGATAATACCATAAACTTTCAATGTCCACATGAATTTCGATAAACTCACATTTTACTTTGAGGAAAAACATGTCTTGTAAGCATGAAGTAAAATTTAAACCGACAATATTTTTGGCACATCATTCAGGTAGAACGGGGCTTAAAATTTATAACTCTCATGACACTGATACTGAATCAGTGTCGAACACTTGAAGCCCTAATGTAGAAGCGGAATTGTCTTTTTTCTTCAAATAAAATATGTATTATTCTGTTTTTTCAGGAAGGCAAAGGTCTCGGTCTATCAATAGTTGGCGGCTCTGATACTGTACTGGGTACTGTAGTGATTCACGAGATTTACCCCGATGGAGCTGCAGCTAAAGATGGTCGACTACAGCCGGGAGATCAGGTTCTGGAGGTAACATTTGAATTCTTTTTTGTTTATAATCTAGGATAGATCAATTGAACAAAATAGATAATGTAAGATGCTCATTGCATAATTTTGAAATATGCATCGAAATATCAATTTGGCTACAAGCAAATACCTAATTTTGCATATCAAAAAAGAGTTGTTTATTTCGGTTCAACCGCCCAATTTCTAGCAATACCTGAGGTTTGCAATTTTAGGTGAATGGCACTTCGTTACGGGGTGTTCCTCACGATACAGCTATTGCAGCGTTGAGGCGGACACCTCCGAAAGTAAGTAGTGATAAAATTTTATTCCAAACATTTCATTTAAAAAATGTTTAGGTTCGGCTACTAATTTACCGAGATGTAAACCTTCAAATGTCCCTATTAGACCCAGCCCAAATCTATAACATTTTCGAGATCGAATTGCATAAAAAACCAGGAAGGGGTTTGGGGCTTTCCATCGGTAAGCAATTGTCTGCAGGGTTTTAGAAAGACGAAGATTAATTTTAGTGGGTCGTAAAAATGAACCTGGGGTTTATGTGAGCGAAATCGTGAAGGGAGGAGCGGCTGAGGCCGACGGACGGTTGGCTACCGGAGATCAGGTATGAAATTTGGAAAAATGAGAAAATATCAAAGCACCAGAATAATGCAAGAAAGGGGATCACGTTACTTGGCATTACATATTGTTGAATTCGTTTAGTTTGGTGATTCCGAGATGCAAAACTATTCATTTTCTCTTTTTTGTGTTGAAAGAAGGGATCTTGACGAAAATAATTATAAAAAAAACCCTCCTACTTCCGGGATGTACAGAGCTCAAAAGTTCAACTCAAACTCTACTTTGAACTTTCAAGCGAGTTGAGTTCGTACATCCCTGGTTCCCCGTTTGCAATTCAATCTCCAAGATTATCAAACTTGATTTACCCTATTTTCAATGTCACAGATTGATTACTCGAGATTTTCAAATAAAACTCTTTAGGAAAATCTGTCTTCTAAAACCGTGAAGTTTAGATCCTCGCTGTTAACGGTCAAAACGTAGCAAATTCGATGCAAGAAGACGTTGCAGCTATGCTCAAAACTTGCGTTGGAAAAGTCTGTTTGAAGGTAGAAAAAAGCGATTATTCATGAAATTTGCATCCAATAACTTTAGGTTGGTCGATGGAAAATAGCAGAAACAACGACACGGGTTCAGGCAGCTCGAGAAGCGCTGGAAAAGGCGAGCGCAACCACACCCAGGGTAAGCTGAATGAGCATTTTGCTAGGCCGAAACATGCATAGAGTAGTTCTCTTTGATTTCGATCATTCAAGTAGAAATCATTTCAATTTTTGATTTTGCACAACTTTTGCCATAGATTTTTGGAATGACGATTATTTTTGAAAATTATTTTGAAGTTAGAAACTTTTAATTTCGAAGATCAGCTTCTAAAAATGCGGGCCGACACATGCCGATAAGCTATGAAATGAGATAGTAGATCGCTTTTGAAATACACATCTTTAGTTTGGTGAGAGATCTATGGCCGCATTGTTTAGAACTATGTTTTACAATTATACGATTTTGCTCGATAGCTTTTCTGGTTTCTCGATTTGCATGAAGTGCACTCTTAGACCGACGATGCTTCGAAGCCTGCTGCCTCGACCTCATCTGCAACTGCCTCTGCCTCCGCATCTGCATCTGCAGCGGGAGGAGACACAACCAATCACCGTTCGGGAATTCAGATGCCCCATCGACCGCTGATCACGCACACCTCGCCCAGTGGGGAGACCACAGCGGGAGGGACCGGCAGGACGGGCGCGGACTCGACCACCAGTCCGCAGGATGGATTGTCGCCTGTCCAGGAGGAGCCAAGCACCATGTCCGTCGATGACAAAAGTCAGCAACACAAGGTGTCCGTCACACAAACTGCGCTACCGCCTGCGATTAAGGTGAGAGTTTTATGATCATATTACAAATTTCCCAATGAGCAATGAATGATGGCTCCTAGAAAAAGACACCACTTTTGCCTATCTTTTGTTCTTTCCCTTATACTATTTCTTAGAAAAGGTGGTGTCTTTTTCTATGAGCCATGAATGATTCTTATACAATTACAACACATCTTCGGAAAATAACAATATTACTAGGAAAAATAAAGAAGATATAGTCCAAAATGCACTCGATCATGTTCGTTAACGGAGAGAGGCAGAGGCGCGAATATGTTCAGAATGCTACAGAATTATTCGTAATCACAAACAAGAGAAGGGGTAGACACGAAATGTTTCAAAATTAAAAATGAAATCGACATGGTATAGCGTTTTAGCCACGCTTTCTAACACCTTGGAATCAAAGTACAGGAAAGCGTTCTTCGCTAATGAGCATGAGAGTGTGCAATGATCATTTTCTATATAAATCTTATTTTTGAAAGATCATTTGATCGAGTTTCTTTTTTTCATCAAAAATATTTCAGAAAGACAGTAAGCAAGCGATGAGCCATCATCCGCCATCAGAGAAAATGTCGATAGCCTCTCAACAGGGCCTGATCGTGGAGATTCTGCACGATTTGAAGGAGGAGGGCAGTGAGACACTCCTGGTTGAATTGAAAAAGGTAAGCAGACATATTCTGTCAGAATAACGCTTTATTTCGCATTTCAAGGTTCCCGATCAACAATTGGGAATGGGCATAGGGAAGAGAACGCGGGGAATTCTCGTCACTTCTCTCCAGCCTGGATCCACCGCGGCCGAAAAGCTGAAAGTCGGCGACAGGATTTTGGCTGTCAACGGGCTGCCCGTCACTGATCAGGTAGAGTTGGAATCTCAAGCAAATTTCCTTTACAAATGACTAAAATCACCAAAATGCTGGAATGATGAATGTCAGTCTAACAAAACATGATTATCAAAAATATGTCACGACAAATTTTATCTTTGTAAAAAAAATCCTTTCATTACATCGAAATTAAAAATACATAGTTCTATAGTTTCTATCATTTGAAAATGTATCATCAAAATGTTGAAATAGTGAGTAATATTCGAGAGGTAAAACGTCTACCATTATTTCCTCTCAAAATTTGACAATTTTCAGTTTTTTACTAATATTATTTTAAAAATTTAGTTATCCGCCGTGACATTCGTGAAAGCGAGTGGCGAACGACTATTCCTTCAAATCGGTCGACCTCGCAATCAGCCTTAGGCCATACAAAGTCAATCACGGATCCATTGCAAGTCGATGAATGAATTCAGTCAATTCATCCATCAACAATAATTCACAGTTCATTCAATCAGCCCAAATATCATCTATCTCAAGGAGATCTTTCTTATCGATTTTAGGAACGCAATTTTCAAAACTGCCTATCGAATTTACCACAAATTGGATCATTTATTTGGTAGCCATTAATCATCGTCCGTATTATAAAAAGTCAAATAACAAGAATAATGAGATGAAAATGATGAAATTATGGACGATATTAAACAATTTCTAGATAGTTGCAACCATTTCATAAGTTAGAAGACGACAAATCATTCATAGTTTGCCAAAATCGCCGGTTCTTTCATTATGTCGTGTTTAGTTGTTTCATCTTGATTTCTGTAGATTAGGATAAGTTTATCCCTGCATAGATAGCCATTATATTAACATTCAATAATGACAAGTCTTTTATGTTCCTGCCCCTACTTTTCGAAATTCATAATTCCTGTGCCCTCAACTCGGTATTTTCATACAGATAAGAGTTCAAAATGCGTTATCTTTCGATGCATTCTTCACGATTTTGAGCTTTTACAACATTTTTATTATGTAAATCGGTGCTATCCTACCTTCTCAATTATTCTGTATCGTTAATATTTTCGAACCTCACATAATATGAAAGCGTAATAATGATAGGACTATTCGACTCTAAAATATAAGGTTCTACTCGCAGATTAAGGTACTGCCAATGATTATAAAATTTTGGAAATTATCAATCTTCAGACACGACTTTAATAAGGCTTTCACTTGTCTTCACCAAAATGCACGTCTTTGCGTAGGAATAATGATATGAAAATTCGACATTACTCTTCAGTTATTTAGACTTCTAATATTTTCAAATAATTATTATTTATCAAAATATATTTTATTCAGAATAAGTATTTCAAATCTCAGCTGTGATATAACTTTAATCCATGAATTTATTCAATCTAATTGATTTTCATCAATTGCTTGTGCCATTCGAAGGTTTCGTTATTATATGTTAAAATTATTACTCGTAAATATATTGATGATCTAGTAAACTATTGAATTTATTGCTGTTTTTAAAGGTAAATAATACATATGCACGAAATAGAAAATAGATTATGAGTCTTGAATTGAAAGTTCATCAAGCTTCGACAACATGCTACGCAGAATTCAAGTTAGATTTTTATTTAGACAAATTTATTTATCATTTCTAATACAATTTACACTCAAATCTTCTGAAAGTTTTGAAAATTGTTCTTACAATGAACGTCGAAAATATTCAAAATTATCCATAGGATTAGTAAACAAGATTTCAAGGATGATCGAGAATAAATACCACAAGATACTCTTTTTGTAAATTTGATCAAATAAAACGAAAATAAATCAAACAAACCTTATTCATTTACATAAAATCACTTATCAATTATTCCAAGGAACATTTCCAGTTTAAGTGTACTATTATAAATTAACATAGGAACTTACAAAGTACTCTTGCTCATCAAACGACAGTACACCCAGGCTTAAATACCCATCCCAAGTTTCCAACCACACTCCATTTATTTTTACTTGGATCGTATTTCTCAATGGAGTCGCAAAAATCTTTGAAAAGAGGTTTTTGAAACCTGCAATTAAAATTTTTAATAATCGTTTCTTTAGAAAATTTTCTCACCCTCCGATTGCATATAATCTTCCATTGGCGACAACCAGCAAATGATCCTTTCTTGCATAATTCATATCAGCGGTTCGAGAAATTCGACTGTCAACTGGAGCTGAGGGATCGAAACACAGACAAGATTTTAATGCATTAGGATAACTAAATATATAATGATACATTATTTATCACATAAAATTAACGACCTCCATCCTCCAGTTATGTAAATTTTTCCATTTAACGATGCAACTCCGAATGAAACTCGTTCTTCTGGAAGCTCTCCAATTTTAATCCATTCCTGTCCATCGTCTGATAATCGATATATCTTTTTACTAGTATATCCATCAATAACTGAATATCCATAATTACAATAATGAATATACTATAGTGTGACCGTATAAAATTCCATCGCATGTTATTGTTTGAACATGACTAATTGAACGAGGAAAAGCAGGCCCTGTTTGCCATTTTCCATCTATTAAAAGCTGAATAAATTATTTCATGGACTTTCATTCGATCTTCTTACATCAACACGATTTGTCCTTTTTTCACTTTCAGAATCTTCTTCCTTTTCAGGATCCTCTCCACCCAAATAATACAACTTGTCTTTGAAATAGGCGACAGATGCATATTCACGCCATTCAGAAGGAACTGGACCTGTAAAATTCCTTGAATCGATCATTCATGGATTTGTTGAGCAGACCTCTTGAAATTTGTCGAGTATTCAAGTCGAAAATTTCAAACGATTTTTCCTTAAAACTAATTGCAAAAATCTAAAATTTACAAAATTGACAATGCCAAATAAAATAATTTACTTTATCTGTTATGACGGTTACTTCATATGGCCGTAAATTAGTAAATTTAACTATGTAATCAACAGAAACATTCTGCGAATCAAATAGACAAATTCTTCCTTCAATAATTTTGCCGTTGTTATAAGGCACTAAATACCAAATTAATTTTCGAGAATACAACAGGATATTTTTATTACGATAGAGTAAAATTTTATCCCTCCTATTTGATTGACTACTTTGATCAATCTTCAAAGAATTGCATGGTTTTTTCAAAAGTCCCACTTCTAGCCATTTATCCGTTTGTGGATCGTATTCCTCGATTGAATTACAAAAATTTTCCCGGGAATCTTTTTGAAATCTAAGTTAACAAATATTTCGTATAAAGATGTGCAAAATCTCAACTCACCCTCCGATTGCATACAATTTCTCGTTAGCGACAATGAACGAATGATTGTATCTTGCATAATTCATATCTGCTATTCGAGAAATTCGACTATCAACTGGAGCTGAGGGGTCGAAACACAGACAGGATTTGAATACATTAGAATAACTAAATATATAATGATACATTACTTATCATACAAAATTAATGACTTCTGCCCTCCAGTCATGTAAATTTTTCCGTTTAACGATGCAACTCCGAATGAAACTCGTTCTTCTGGAAGCTCTCCAATTTCAATCCATTCCTGTCCATCGTCTGATAATCGATATATCTTTCGGCTATTTCTTCCATCAATAACTGAATATTCATATTATAACAATAATGAATATGCTTTAATGTGACCGTATAAAATCTCATCGCATTTTATTGTTTGAGCACAACTAATTGGAAGAGGAAAAGCAGGCCCTGTTTGCCATTGTCCATCTATTAAAACCTGAATAAATTATTTCATGGACTTTCATTCGATCTTCTTACATTAACATGATTAGTATACTCCTTCTTAAAAGTATCGTATCCACCCAAATAATACAGTTTATCTTTGAAATAAGCTATAGATGCCCATTGACGCCATCCAGGAGGATCTGGACCTGTAAAATTCTTTGAATCGATCATTCATGGATTTGTTGATAAGACCTCGTGAAATTTGTCGAGTATTCAGGTCACATATTTCAAATGATTTATTTCCGCCGTTAATTCCAAAAATCTGAAACCTAAGTAACTATTCAAAATCACGAGCATAAGAGTTTACTTTATTCTGTGTAGTTGCTACTCGATATGGCTCATAATAATTGTGGAATTTTGCAATCTCTTCTACTGAGGAGGTAGATGAATTGAACAAACATATTCTTCCTTCACGATTACCATTATTTGGATAATAAACTAAATTATTACGAATCGTTTCAAAATCTTAGCTTTCAATAATTTCTTACAGTAGAATAAAATTCGCGTCCGATCTGAAAACATAACTAATATACAATACCTGACAAAAGTTTGGAATATTCCGAAAAAGTTGGATAACTAGTGAAAGAATGGACGAATTGAATTGCCCTTTGGCATACCAATACCTCTGGCGATAAGCAATAATTATGTAGAAAAAATATGTAGATATCACGATTACAGTTAAAAACCGA
The DNA here is from genome assembly GCA_964036155.1 of Diploscapter coronatus. Taxonomy (NCBI): domain Eukaryota; kingdom Metazoa; phylum Nematoda; class Chromadorea; order Rhabditida; family Rhabditidae; genus Diploscapter; species Diploscapter coronatus. The sequence continues at coordinate 81,651,489 of OZ038422.1, read as the reverse complement.
ACAACTTTACCATTTTCAAAGGGACAAAAGTTTGGAATATTTTGCATAGTAGTTTTAAAAGATTTTCTATGCGGGTGATACCCGAAGGTATCGGGTCCAAAAATTTATCACGAGTTTCCATGGATATGTACTTGATATGTGCCAAGTTTCATAATTATTGAATTCAAGATTATGGAATTATTAATTTTTTTCGGAGACCCTCCTTAACTATAGAAAATAACAGTAATTGAGGTGTTGTCATCTGAAGACGTGGCGCCATGAGACATCAGATGAATTAGTCGAGAAAAGAGTTAAAGGAATAAATTGTCTAATATTTTCTGCTTATTTAGCTTAGAAATTTATAAGGATATAAAAATTATCTGAAAAGTGCCAGAAGGATGAAATAGTTTTCGATTGAAATTAGCCCTTTTCCTATATAAATTGGGATATTTTGCAAAAATGTTATTCAACCATCCATAACTTTCTGATAAGAGGCGATTGAGAAGTAAATATTAAGGTAAGATACTCAGAAAATATCAGGGAATTCATTTCTGTAGCATTTTTCTCTATTACTTGATCTAGTGCCTCATGGCGCCACGTCTTCAGATGACAACACCTCAATTACTGCTATTTTCTATAGTTAAGGAGGGTCTCCGAAAAAAATTAATAATTCCATAATCTTGAATTCAATAATTATGAAACTTGGCACATATCAAGTACATATCCATGGAAACTCGTGATAAATTTTTGGACCCGATACCTTCGGGTATCACCCGCATAGAAAATCTTTTAAAACTACTATGCAAAATATTCCAAACTTTTGTCCCTTTGAAAATGGTAAAGTTGTTCGGTTTTTAACTGTAATCGTGATATCTACATATTTTTTCTACATAATTATTGCTTATCGCCAGAGGTATTGGTATGCCAAAGGGCAATTCAATTCGTCCATTCTTTCACTAGTTATCCAACTTTTTTGGAATATTCCAAACTTTTGTCAGGTATTGTATCAACTAACCCTGCCAACTTTGCAAATGACATTCGACAAAATGGTGATTTTGAATCAACGGTTTGATATTAAAAATATTTAATAATTTTATATACTTGCCATTATGATGCGTGGATGATAGAATGTATCGAAATTGCAAATGCTATGGGAGGATTTTTTCCTATCAATGATCAAATTATATTGATATGATGAATTTTTTTGAAAGACTAATTCATATAAGAGTAAAATTTTTCATTGCTGCAAAGATTTTCTGTCGTCTGTTTTACTGATAAGATATCAAAAAATCCATTTAAAAGAAAATCACGATGAAATTTTGCTATATTGTCGATAAAATAAATTTTCCGGCTGGCTCAAAGGCGAATTTCCAAATGCGCGTTTCTCAACAAAGATTTTGTTGTGAAACGCCACGTACTCGTTTCGCATTTGCTTTATAGAATTTGCCATAGCCCGAAAGCGATTTTTAATGAATGTTTAATAAAATCATTAAAGCTGCAAAATGAAGTGTCCAATTTTGCATGAAATGGTTTGGCAAGAATTTTCACAGAATTTTTGAAGATTTAAAAAATTTATTATCGAATTATAATAAAATTAAGTAGAAACCGCGTTGTAGTTTCTTTTATTAGAATGGCTTACCTCCGGCTTCCTTGCAGACCTGGTCCGCACTCATTCGTTCGGATGGGTCCTTGGCAATCATCTTATTCAGCCATATTGTATCCTAAAAGATGTAATTATTTTAGCATTTTTTCAAAGTTATAGATTTTTGTAACGGCATCAAGTGAGACTTTGATTATTCCTACTTTTATCATACGATGCAAGAAAGGTGCAGTAATGATCAGATTTTATGTTCAAAATTAGGTAAAAATTTACCGCTGCGGAATATTGACTTGGCAGATATACTCGTTCATCCTTCTTGACTTGTTTCCGAATATCATTCATCTTATTCTCGTCTAATCTCTTCGGGGCGATGCACAACTCGTAGAAGATGATGCCGATCGCCCAGATATCGACAACGGGGAATCGGCACGGGGTGAGTGTCTGTTGCTCTGGAGACATGTAGAGCGAATTGCCATATGGTCTCGAATGACTCTGACTCTTATCCAGGGAGTTGATCACTTTTGCCAGACCGAAATCGGAGATCTTGAGGACTTCTTTTTCGTTTTTCCAGGTGATTAGGATGCTGGCAGGTTTGAGGTCGCGATGAGCGATTTTGTGTTTGACATGGAGCTCGTTGATGCCATCCGCGATTTGATAGATGTAGTCGTAGACGATTTCCGGGTCGAACTCTTTTCCCGATCTGATATTCGCTTTGATTTTGCTGCTTAGATCTCCTAGAGAGCAGTACTCCATCGCGATAAATAGATTGTCATGGCTTGGTGATTCCATTCCAGCAATCATGAACGAGTCGAAGTACTTGATGACATGTGGACTTGTGGACGATTTGGAGATTCTCTCCATCAGTTCTGCCTCCTTCTTGCATTTCTCCTTCTCCTCTTCGTTCATTTCGTGAAGAGCGATCTTCTTCAAGGCTACCTGCTCAGAGTTCGAGGCATCCGCAGTCGTGTAATCAGCGAGATAAACGTAGCCGAACGTTCCACTGCCAAGTTTCTTGACGACTTTGTATACTCCCCTCGGACTCTCAAAAGTGCTACCTAAACAGAATTTGTTATTGAAGTTGATCGAATTGAAATTAAAGAATGGGCCAAAGCGTAGGACAAAAACTGCTAATGAGAAGGTTCTTTTCCAATTAATATGTCATTTTTCGAAGGAAGAAAGTTATCGAAATAAGAGAATTCTGATCCACTGAATATAGAAAGCTCAAGAAAACGATATTATGAATGATAAGCCTTTTTTCATATTGAACCGAATTCCATTGCTTTTATGTAGAGAGCGCAAGTACCGTCCACTTTGGATTAGAGGAGGAAGCAGAAGAAAAGACCGTATGGGTTAGTTGGAAAAGGATTTTTACTTGAAATATCCATATTTTTTATCAAATCTAATGAATGATCTTAGTCAATTTGAGTATGGAGAACATTTTCTCCATTGGGACGAATCACAAAAATCACGACATAGGCGCGAAACTGGGCATTGAAATTTTGAGATTCGATATTTTGTCAATAGCCTTCTTATTATTAGATCCATACTCGTGCACACCTAATGTTATTTCTATTGATCTAATGGATATTTGCAAATTTCAAGTCTGTACGATTCTTGCAACATTTTGCAGCTTATTTCAAAGTTTAGCCGTCATTAGTCAGGCGGAAGCCTGCAAACGCGCTCCATTACTAATCCAACTGTCATACATTATCATTTTCACCCATGGGTTCCTTATTCAAGTAAGAAAAGCCTTTGAAAACATTTAAATCATCAAAAAATAAAGTAATGCTAAGTAAGGAATTCTTCCCGTCTTTTGTAAGCGGGAAAGGGGGCCACGTCCAACGGTAGATTTGTTAACAAAAGAGAGACAAATGAGGGTCGCATAAAATGACCGTAACCTTACGTGGAATTTTCAAAAAAGTTTCCGGCGTCAGTTCTTCCCAAATTGTATCAGGATTCAGCTCGGAAAGTTCTTTGAATGTTATTCCGTGCCCTTCAGCAATCTTAAGCCCTATATCTCCATGTTTCACGATGTATGTCTCTAATGATTCGGCACTCATAATACCTAAAATCAGCATTTTTACTACTGAAATTCTCGTTAACCCTTATTAGTCATTCTATGCAAAAGTGACTTCACTGGGAAGGGCTTGGCATAGCTCAAAATTGATACCACCGGAAATGATTCCAAACAATGTAATCGAGAGTGGAGAATCCGAAAATCGAGGTCTCCGAGCTTGGATGCGCGTTGTTTACGCTGTAGCAAATGTCGTACTCGAAAACTCAAAAATCGTTAAAAAGCATCTAATTATCAAATTTGTTATGAAACGCTTCGTCTCGATGAGATAAGCAACTTTCATTAACAAAAGTATTCGATTCGATGCTTAAATAAAAAGTTGTAAGCCGAAAAGTATCAAAATTGACTAAAATAACGACATTTTCGATTAGTACGCTCGTAAAACGCAAATGGTACTCGATTTTATTTCATATTATTTTACCTGAGTATTCAGGGAAGAAAATGGTATATGACACTTACCATAAAAGTGAGTGCTGTCAGAGAAATTAACTTTTCGAGGGTGTGTAGCGTTACGTACCAAAATCTTTGGTACGTAACGCACGCCCCCCTTTTCGAAACGCGGTCAAATATCACTTTTAACGAAAAAATTCATATCTCTCTGTGTGTGCACATACTAGAATAAGTTCTGGAACAAAAGTTGATCAACTTGAAGAGCTCTACAAAATTTCATGGAAAATTCCGACGTTAGCTCACATTGCACCTGTGAACACAGTGCGGGTATATTGGGTAACTTTTTCCCGCCAAAATTAATTTCGAAAAATTTTCTTTATATTTTTACTTTATTCTCCTACTCAAGGTCTACTAAATAAAAAAATAATCATGAAATTTGGTGTGAAATACAAGGAGATATGAATTTTTAAAATTGCCCTTTAAACGGCACTTTACAATAATAGATTATTGAACTTCAAAAAATTCTAGAGCTCAAACGGTAATGAATATGAGATTGATCCTGGAATAAAGTTGTTCACCATCTCCATCTACACAACATACCGAAAGGACGAATTTTTCCTAATATCATTTACGCGTAAACACAGTACGAGCCAAATAGTACGCAATCAAGACGCGAAATGTGCGCATTTCTGCAGAAATCGATATTCAAAAAATTATCTTTTGATGTCTGATAAACTGGATATCTATAAAAATCAAACAAAAAAAGAACTCAATTTATTACTGATTATTAGTGAGCTATGAATTTTTGAAAATTTTTTTTTTCACAAAAATCTGCAAATGACCTTTGAAAAAAATTAGAAAATTGTATTTTAATTTCGCTTTTATTTGGCGTGCCTTATATCAGCATGAAGCCTGATGGTCAGCCTAACAGATGATGCAAAAATTAGTTGTAGGATCGGGGTTTAACGAGCGTACTGGTCGAAAATGTTGTTGTTTTGACCAATTTTGACCTTTTTCGGCCTATAACTTTTTATTTAAGCATCAGATCGGATACTTTTGTTAATGAAAGCTGTTTGTCTCGCCGAGACGAAGCGTTTGATATAGATGTTAATCGGTTTTTATGCCTCTGAGCGATTTTCGAATTTTCGAGTACGACATTCACTACAACGTAAATAACGCGCATCCGAGCTCGGAGATCTCGATTTTCGGATTCTCCACCCTCTATTACATTACTAGGGACTATTTCCAGGAAAATAGTTTTGAGGGCTGTGCCAAGCCATTCTACTGATTTCCATAGAATAGCTAATAGACAATAAAGTGGAAAATGTGAATATTCGAAAAAATTAAAAAAAAAAAAAAAAAAAAAAAAAAAACTAGAATAGAATTGATCACGCAGCTGAAATTATGAAATGTAAGTATTGCATAATTTGTATAAACAGATAAAATTGTCGAGCCAATGCAATTGAAAAGTATGAGGAGCACTGTATATGTATTTCGTCTCTTGTTAATTAGCTATTTGTTTCAGGCATGAGCATATAAAAAGATAGAGTTTGCACTTCCGACTCTCACGACAATTTCATGCAACATGTTTTAGTATACAAAAAATTAAGAGTTGAATCGTCTATTTCCAGTCTGCTGATAAATTAATCAATAATGATGTCTTATCAGTGTTGGAAGAGCCTTAAACGCAGTCATATTCCTTCTTATCAATTTCGTAACGAGCCTGTTTATATTGTTTGAAAAATAGAGGCACAATTATCCGCTAACAAATACTGAATACAAGTATCATATGATTTAGAAGCAAATTTATAATTTCACAAACAGCACTTATTAGGTTGTGGCATAAGTAATGAGAATTTTTGCATGTTGTTTGTCCGTTCCTCTCTCTTTCATGTGTTATCAGGGGATAAAGTGCATTGGGGGGATAGATAGTGGAAGGGTCCCTATGTGTAAACAACCCACCATCATATCGACTCAGTCTACTAGTGAGACATACCGAATGCTTTTATTCCCAACAATTTCCATTTACGGAATGTAGTTCTTTTTTTATTCCTAAGTGGCCTCAAAGTGAAGGATATCCATGAGAAACTTACTGCTACGTATGACACCAATGCCCCCTCTCAAACCACCATCTATCGTTATGTCGCTCGTTACAAGGAAAAAGACTATTCGTTTGAAGATGAACCCAAGTCAGGTCGTCCACGGGAGTTGGATTTGGACAAATTGCGGGAGATTGTGGAGGATGACCCCTATCTTACTACGCGGGATATGGAGACACTCCTTGATGTTGACTGGTCCACTGCAGCCCGAGGACTGAAGACCATGGGGAAGAAGGCTAAGCTTGGAAGATGGGTACCCCATGCTCTTTCGGATTTTGACAAGGATAGGAGGGTTGATGATGCTTTGAATCTTCTAACGTATCATCGCACAACGAACTGGCTGGATCGTGTTATCACTGGGGACGAAAGGTGGGTCCTCTACGATAACAGTGAGAGAAGGGCAATGTGGGTCGATGAGGATGAACAACCAGAAGACGTCCCTAAACCCTCTCTACACCCCAAAAAGATCCTACTCTGTATATGGTGGAGTGTGAACGGTATTGAATACTGGGAGACATTGAAGGAGGGTGAAACGGTAACGGCACAGGTCTACACTGCACAGCTACGAAAGTTAAAGTTACATCTGGAAAACACTCGAGGAGCACAGGCCGAAATTTACTTCCAGCATGATAATGCTAGGCCACATGTTGCAAGAAGTGTGAAGGCTGAACTGGAGGGATTATGGATGGCACGTACTACCCCATTCCCCTTATAGTCCCGACCTGGCCCCCTCTGATTACCACCTCCTCAAGCACCTCAGTCACTTCCTTAGAGGACAGAACTTCAAGGATCGTAAGGATGTCGAATCTGCACTGAAGGGATTCTTCGGCTCACAGACTGCGGAGTTCTACAGGGCTGGTATCCATGCTCTGCCAGGTCGTTGGAAGGAAACAGTCAATGCTAATGGCAATTACTTCTAATCCGTTCGTTGTCTCATTTTTGCGAAATATGATAAAATGTAAATGCCAAAATTTTCTCATTACTTATGCCACAACCTAATATTTTCATTATATGCTTTGATACGTAAATATTCAAATAACATACTTCTTTACTAATTAACTATCAACTTGCAACTAATACCCCTAAAAACTTCGCCTTCAATGTGTTTATCGGAGGGCGAGCGTTATTCACCAAAATCTTTGGTGAATAACGCTATGGACCCAAGCATAGATATTGTACGCGAAACATTTTAAACACAAATAAATATTTTCACACTCCGCATTTAGAAATGTTTATTCAAAAATTAGTGGAGCCGTAAAATATAAAGAAGAATTAGAGAGGCACGCATAATAAATCCCAGAAAAAAATTTAACGAGAAATATTTAGCATATTGAGGGAATTGTGCCTTGAATTTGCATTTAGAGCCTGAGTAATTTCTGCAAGTACGCCAAAAACCCTCTATGCTCCCAGAATTTGTCTGAATTTACGGTAATATTTTCGGCGGTGTTCCTTCTGCGCGTCGGTGTCAATCGAGTTGATGATTTCGGTGGTTCTATCGAAGTTCGAGTTTGCCATCGCCTCGTGACAGGTGCCTCTGCCGCCATCGGATAACATCCAGAACCAGAGGGCCGTTTTGAAAGCGATTTCGCCATCTTCTGCTACAAGGTCAGGATCGTTCAACAACGTATTATCGTTGTAAAGAGTTTGGCTAGCGGCTGCATAGTTGTAGTTCCATGAGAGTTGAATTGGGCCGCGCCCGTGGTAACTGCGACCAGAAGCATGTGGATGGTTGCGATCTATGTATCTGCTTCCCGGATTCTGCTCCTGAAAATGCATGACCGGGATGAAAATTTTTAATTTCGGAAAGTGAAGCGAAATTTTTTCAGAATTTTTGGAATGCGGAATGCTGGATGGAATTTTTCCTTTTTGGGATACGGAATTCGCAACGGAAATTGCATGGAACAGAACGAAATATTCCATTTTTGCCTCACCTCAACATAGACCAGTTTGCCCGTCTCATGCGCAATTTGGGCCAGGAACGCAGCAGCCTCGAACTTATCACGTTGAGTGTTGCCAGAATTGCAAAAGGCCGGAAAGCGGCGAGTCGCCTCTACAAGCGAGCAGTATTTGTATAGGCGATTGCGATCGGGAAACATTTCCTTGAATTGATCTTTCGACACAATATCAGAGAACCTCATGATTTCAAACCTGCAATAATATTCATAAATGTCAAATTGAATGAAAATTTAAAAATAATGGCATCTCGAGAAAGACATAACGTTTTGATAACGTGCAGAGAAAAAACATGCACAAATTTATTTTTTCTTGGGTTTACTCTCCACCTTTTCCAGTCCCTTCTGCATATCTTTTTCCTGCATGTTGTCAAAAAGTTATGTCGTTTCAAAATCATCGAAAACAATACAAAATTCTGAAATACGCGAGAAAAATGATGGCATTTGAATTGGAAAGAATCAAAAATGTTCAAATTCGATGAAATTTTTATCGCATTGAAAGCGAGATTAACTCAAAAGTAAATTGTAATCTAAAATTACAAAAATATTTGCGAAATTTTCCATAGGTATGGAATCTATGGATTGAGAAAATAAACTTTCAATTATGTCAAATGAAAAGTGAAATTCTGAACCTGAATATTAAATGCTTGAGTCTTTAGTTGAGATAGGCGTTGAGGTAATTAAAGGATAAATGGCTTGTTAAATCTTAATAATTGATAATGATAAAGAAGAAAAAGATACGATGAAGATATTTTAGGAGAGAGGATAGGAGGAAATATTTTAAAGCATAAATATAGGTGAGAATCAGGCTGTTCCTCCAGTTTCTGTCGGGTTTTATACTGATCAGTAGATTACGAAATATGTTATTGTTTTACTTCGAAGAGGAAAGAAGTTTCCGTCGAGAGATTTTTATTTTTCTCTGCACTACATATATAAATTACTATTTCTCCCTTTTCTCCGACTCTGCCATTCACTTATTTTCGTATATAAACGAAATGCAGACAGTCAAAGAAGAAAGAAGAAATAGTGAAGCGTATGTATCACTCGACCGTTCCTAACGAGAGAATGGCTTGAGGGACGAGAGTGCAGAGAAAGCCATATCAACGAAGGAGAGAACCAAGCGTGTTGGAAGAGAAAAAGGGGGAATGCATCGACTCAGAGTGAGCTTTTTTTCGAAATGCAAAATGTTCGAGTGACGGGAATAAGAAGAGTCGGAAAATTCGATAGATTATCTAATCACTATCGTGTTTATGCTATGCGCCTTTCAACGTTGAGAGATGGCGAATCTTACCAGACAGTGAAAAAACGAAGGCACAGCATGCAAAAGACTACTTTATCTTGCGGGCATAACAATTTCTTTTTTCTAACTCTCTGGCTAAAATTCGCCATGGCACAAACTCGATAGGGTGCTAATAGCTCTCAAAAATTCATCATTAGAATTGATAAAAGCCGTTAAAATTGAGTGCCAATTTTCATCTCATTGAAAACATGATAAATTTTAAAATGTGAAAATATCGCGTGATTTATATGTATTTTATGAAATTAATGAATAAAGATCTGATATTTGCAGTAATATCAAATAAGAAAGTGTAATAATAAATTAGAAAAAGGACGGGATGGGAAGGTTATGTTAAATTGAGCCCAACAAGAAAACGTTATGAAAGAAGAGACGTAGTTGTGTTTTGTGCTAAATATAAATGGCTTGTAGTTCATAGGCTCTAAAGTTAGTCAGCCGTTCGAATAATTTTGAAATTTCTAAATATTCGTATATAAATACAAAGATAAAAAGCTTTCTAGTTCAACAAAACCATTTATTACACATCTTCCAGTCGGGACTTGACAAATCTTATTTTTTTAGCAGATTGCATAGAATTAGCCAGTGGAATGCAATATTTTGTACACTATTTCCTAATTTTTTAGATAAAATCCGTAATGTTACAAATGAGAAGATAGGATTTCAGTCTATATGAAACAAAGTGAGTGTAATATATTATAAATGAAATAAATGGTCTTCATTGTTGCATGATAACATAAAATATGAATTTTTATTGCATACGTTGTCCCGGGGTAAGCTTCTGATGCAAGGCCAATTTTGCAATATAGGGAAAATCCTTTAGCAAAAAAAAAATATATTTTTATTATTTTTGCTGTTCACAATCTATTCAGATGTCAAATAGGATCGTGTTGGGACAATATTAAACAGTTTTTGGACTCAGAATCCCGACGTCGATGTGAAGATTCTGAAGAAAAGATCGAAAATATCAATTTTTGCCTATTTTTTTGCTAAAAATGACTAAAATAAATTATTTCAACGTCGATTTGACGACGAAAATTCAGATTCTGACGACAACAAGTAGATTCTGAAGCCAAAAATCAGCTTGCTATCGAAGGTGGTCGGTGGGGGTTTATATTCACTTTTAGCAATGTGTGACATTTTGAACATAAAATCGATACAAAACTCATTCCAATTGGTTTCAAAAGCTGATTTTGATGTCAGATTCGTGTTCAGCGTGGTCGAAAACCCTGGGGTACCTTCCGGGGTCGAAACTATATCGGGGATCGAGATATCGACGAAGGTCATGTTCAAAAAGTGGTGTTTTCTGATCTCTGTCACGAAATCAGTTGTCCGGATTTTTCTCTCTCAGTTTCAATCCGTTTTCGATGGGGTTTTTTAATCGAGAGATCTATAGAAGACCTACTTTCACACAAAGAATGGGCCATTTTCGACATCTGGGGACGGAGCTACAGTATCTCAAAGTTCGAAAAAGTAGTTTTTCGGAAATAACTTTCGTTAAATTGATTTTTAATGTTGTAGAGCTTGCCATTTTAGTCTATTAAAAATAATGCTGATGATTTTAGTCCAGAAATTGTCGATTTACGATGTTTTGAAAGTTCAGATATCTCAACTTTGATACCAAATTGATGAAGAGATAAGTCATTTCGAGAAACTTTGATGTGTTTAAAATCCAAATATTAATTTATTCTGCCCAATGTATTTGATTTCCTTCGGAAACCGACAAAATGAATGACAATTACTACTTTTGGGGGAATATTTGATATACTAGAAATGGGTGTAATTACCCAAAATCGTTCTACATCATATCAGAAGCGACGAAGCCGGGACAATAAATCTCGGACCTCTGTAATAGTCGTGAAAAGTGAGCACGCAGTATATTAGTATATCTCCATCAGCCACGTTGCCAAAAATCACAGGATAATTACGCGTGGCCCTCCTTACATAGGTAATTACGCGGCCTTGGTGATTCGACTGTCGCTCTTGAAGTGAAATTGGCTTGAGCCAGTATCGAATTTCAATGCCATTGATTATTTTGCTGATTAGACAACAATTACTTCAAGTTATCTTGAATTCGATGCCATAATTGGATTGTAAAAAGCATTAAATTTTCTGCAATTTAGAAGAAGAAAGATACATCGTATGCGCCAGCCAGTTTCCTGCAGCTATTGCGTGCAATTCTAACTTTTCAAAAATGTTATCATTTACTTTGGTTTAGAAAGTTCGCTATCATTATTAAGGGTAAAAATACTGATGCTAGATTACATAAAACCATGTAAGTGCGCATTTATAGTTATATCATATACATAGAAGACCACGAATTAAAATTAATCGTTGAACAATGAATGCGCTTTATGAATGTCATATATGAACAGGCTGTCGGCGGAGATTTAATTTCATTTTATTGGCCGCGTAATTATCCTGTGATTTCTGGCAATGTGGCTAATGGAGATATACTGATATACTGCGTGCTCACTTTTCACGACTATTACAGAGGTCCGAGATTTATTGTCCCGGCTTCGTCGTTTCTGATATGATATAGAACGATTTTAAGGTAATTACAACAATTTCTAGAATATCAATTATTCCCCAGAAGTAGTAATTTACTACTCATTTATTTTCAAGTGAAGCAGCAGAAATATTTTGCTTTGCACTAAAGTACTTCGGCATATCAGAAATCAATAGGAAAACATTAAGAATACTGACTGATACTTTCTCTGCAGCAACCCATTCTTATTGTCTAAAGCGAATTTTTTGAGATTATTCAGTGCATTTCATAATTTTGTTTGTATCAATGAGGCTTTGCTCCACTGCTTCAAAATAATTGATCCAATTTTTATCGCAATTCATAATCATCGTCGTCATTTTTAGTTTTATGATGAAATATTGAGCTATACAACTCGGAACCTTTTTCCCCGCGTTATTATCCGAATTCTCCGATCAAGCCAAGTCGGTTAATAACGCAGAGAAAATGGTCTGAATCCCGGGATGTTTGAAAATGACGTTATGACGGTATGACGATGCCAATAATTAGAGATAGACAAGGTGGGCTAGGTAGAGGAGAAATAGCATGAGAAAAGAAACGTACCGTCATATTCTCATTTCCAAATTACCATCGAAAAATTCGACAGCTAAGGAAATTCTAGGGATGATAAGTCCCTTTCATTATAAACTATTTCACAATTTCGCGCTGTCTATCTGACAACTTTCGAATTGTGCCCAGGCTTATCTTTCTCTCGATGATATATTTAAGCGTCAAATGGTTTATAAAGAGCTATTTTATTATTTAGCAATAACTATGTATTTAGAGGAGTTCTTCTTCATTTTAAATTATTATCATTATTTCAAATTTTACCTTCATAGAAACTAATTTCAAGAATTTCTATATAAGACGTTATTTATAAAAATCGATTTTTATAGAGGGGTGGTACCCAAGAAGTTGACCCTCAAATTTCGGAGTGATATTTTGTTCCCAGGGGTTTTCGACTACGCTGATTACGAATCTGACGGTTAAAACCCGATCCGACCATTTATTTTACTTGTTCCGCATGTTCCGGGAGGTCCGCATACGGTAGTTTCGAAAAATTCTATTTTCGTTATTCGTCATGGAAAAAATTCAAATTTGGTATCAAAATACTCGCAGAGACCAGCTAAACACGATTCTAGAAAGATCTCGTCGAAATAACACCGAACAAAGAAGTTATGATGAACATAGTGAAACATATGGAAAATGTCATATCGATTTTTCTCTTTTCTAAATTTTTTATTTTTTAAAAGTGCCAGGTTCCATGAGTTATTTATACTGAGAAGTAGTCCAGGTCTTCTAGTTTCTGAAACACTTTGCCGTTTTCCTACAGACTGCCCGCTAGTGGAGAAATGCCACTTCTTCGAAGAGTTGTTATGACTCATTTTTGCCTAGTTTGATTTTAAAAATTCGTATCTTCCATAATTCTAAACTAAATTTTATAATTCTTTTTTTCTTGGACAGCATTTAGTTCATAGATTATTAGGCAATAAAATAGGAATTTTTTGAATATCGATTTCTGCAGAAATGCGCACTTTTCGCGTCTTCATTGCGGACTTTTCAACTCGTACTGTGTTTACGCGTAAATGACGTTGGAAAAATCTGTCCTTCCAGTATGTTGCGTAGATGGAGATGGTGAACAACTTTATTCCAGGATCAATCTCATATTCATTACCGTTTGAGCTCTAGAATTTTTTGAAGTACGACGATCAATTATTGCAAAGTACCTTTAGGGCAGTAAATTTCAAAAATTCATATCTTCCTGTGTATCGAACCAAATTTCATGATTACTTTTTTATTTTGTAGATTTTGAGTAGGAGAATAAAGTAAAAATATAAAGAAAATTTTTATTAATTAATTTTGGCGGGAGAAATTAGCCTAAGTTACCCCATATACCCGCACTGTGTTTACAAGGATAATGCAAGTTAACATCGGAGCTTTCCATTAAATCTTGCAGAGCTCTTCAAGTTGATCAACTTTTGTTCCAGAACTTATTCTAGAATATGCACACACAGAGAGATGTGAATTTTTGAAATTTACTGCCCTAAAGGCACTTTGCAATAATTAGTCATTGAACTTCAAAAAATTCTAGAGCGCATAGAAATGTGAATCCGAGATCGGTCCTGGAATAAATTTGTTTACCATGTCCATCTACGCAACATACTGGAAGGACAGATTTTTCCAACGTCATTTACGCGTAAACACAGTACGGATCGAAAAGTACGAAATCAAGACGCGAAAAATGCGCATTTCTGCAGAAATTGGTATTCAAAAAAATTATCCTTTGATGTCTGATAAACTGGATATCTATAGTAATCAAATAAAAAAAAGAATTATAAAATTTAGTTTAGAATTATGGAAGATACGAATTTTTAAAATCAAACTAGGCAAAAATGAGTCATAACAACTCTTCGAAGAAGTGGCATTTCTCCACTAGCGGGCAGTCTGTAGGAAAACGGCAAAGTGTTTCAGAAACTAGAAGACCTGGACTACTTCTCAGTATAAATAACTCATGGAACCTGGCACTTTTAAAAAATAAAAAATTTAGAAAAGAGAAAAATCGATATGACATTTTCCATATGTTTCACTATGTTCATTATAACTTCTTTGTTCGGTGTTATTTCGACGAGATCTTTCTAGAATCGTGTTTAGCTGGTCTCTGCGAGTATTTTGATACCAAATTTGAATTTTTCCCATGACGAATAACGAAAATGGAATTTTTCGAAACTACCGTATGCGGACCTCCCGGAACATGCGGAACAAGTAAAATAAATGGTCGGATCGGGTTTTAACCGTCAGATTCGTAATCAGCGTAGTCGAAAACCCCCAGGGACAAAATATCAGCCCGAAATTTGAGGGTCGACTTCTTGGGTACCACCCCTCTATAAAAATCGATTTTTATAAATAACGTCTTATATAGTCCGTTTCATAATTATGGATACCCCCTCGATTTATGGGTTTTGGTAATTTCCAACATTCAAGAACATTGGAAACCGATATAGAAACAATTACATGGACTAAATATTCACATTCAAGAAAAAAATTTCCCATGCTCGCTGTTTACAATGTATAATTTCGCTCGAGACGTTGTTTCAGATGTTTCATAATTATGGATACCCTTTTTATTTTAATTAGTCTGACGCCATAGAGCAAACTAATCCGACTCAAAATTTACACGATTATTCCATCATATATCCTCCTAATATCTACCAAGTTTCATCCCGATCCGATCTTGTATAAGGATTTTACGATTTTTTTCCGAGAGCTGTCCTTAACTATAGAAAATGGCAGTTTTGTATGGGATTTGTAAGAAACATCTTCGAAAAAAATTCATTACTCAGGAGAATAAAATGATACTCATATAAGTTCACATAGATCTACGAGAACTTATTGCTGCACAGCTTTTAAGCCTCCATTCATATTTTTCACGTACCTATTTGGAAAGTACAGTCGGTTCGAAAAGACAACATCTCCTTAACTATGGAAAATAAGGCAAATTTAAGGTATTTTAGAAAATGTTGTGCTACGCTTCTTGTAGAATTTTTTCAAAGAAAATCAATATGATATTTTGAAAGTAGAATAGTGATATTATCATGTCATATTATTAGTTTTATGGTTTGTCAAACTTTTGGTGAGTAGTGAATTTTTTTCGAAGATGTTTCTTACAAATCCCATACAAAACTGCCATTTTCTATAGTTAAGGACAGCTCTCGGAAAAAAATCGTAAAATCCTTATACAAGATCGGATCGGGATGAAACTTGGTAGATATTAGGAGGATATATGATGGAATAATCGTGTAAATTTTGAGTCGGATTAGTTTGCTCTATGGCGTCAGACTAATTAAAATAAAAAGGGTATCCATAATTATGAAACATCTGAAACAACGTCTCGAGCGAAATTATACATTGTAAACAGCGAGCATGGGAAATTTTTTTCTTGAATGTGAATATTTAGTCCATGTAATTGTTTCTATATCGGTTTCCAATGTTCTTGAATGTTGGAAATTACCAAAACCCATAAATCGAGGGGGTATCCATAATTATGAAACGGACTATACTTGTGTACATACATAAGACAAATGTGTTGTATCTTATATTTTTATTTCTTTTTCATAAAAAAAATATATCTCTATCGACTAGAGGACATCATACCGATCAACTTTCATTTCAAGGTCGGTCCCGATTCCATGGGCTCCCGAGGCTTTGCGAGTTTTTTTTCTATGTTCGAGAAGCACGAAAATCTAAAAAAAAAAAAATGCATAATGCCTTTCGAGCCTCGAACTTAAAAAATCAGTACGATCCTATTTTCCATCCAAATTTCGTAATTCTTTTTTTGTTTGAATGGGTATGACCTATATTTGATCATTCTAGGGACACATTCGATTCAAAACTGTCAAATCCCGAACTACCCATTCCAGAACTCGACTATAAAATGACTCAAGAGAAATCTTCCACTCCAGTTTCTATACCACTCATAGCGTTAGTTGATAAATTCTGGATTCAAATATTTTGGTCAACACGCTTCTATCCTCTTTCCAAAAATTTCGCTCGAAAAGAGGGAGAAAGAGCGCCTTCTCCCCGGCTCTACTCCGTACACTCTTTTCCCTCTCTCCCCTTTTTCCGCTGCTGAAGGTAAAGGGAGAGAAGTGACGAGTAAAACCAGGACGTAGAAGCGGGCTCTGCCTCTTTGAGAGAAAAAAAAATGAATTACAAAGAGGATGGACGCGTGACATGATCGAAGGTGACAGTCTTCATATTGTTTCGGGCACTATTATGAATTTAATTTATAAATTGTAGTTTATCTGGAGTATCTTCGAATAACGTCTCAAAAGTAAAAGAGCAGTCGGCTGAAAAAATTTATAAAATGTAAGTTATACATCTACTTTAAATTTCAAATAAACAAATATGCTTGAATTACTGTATTGAAAAATAAATATATTAGTGATGATTACAATTGGCATAAGGAAAGAACTATAATCCAAATTCAAAAGCCGAATAATCGTAGTAATAGAATTTACTTCTATTTTGATTATAGGTACGCGATATATACATTATCCATTTCATCTAATTTTATTTCAGCGACTTTAAAATTGGTGATTTCTATAAAGAATTATTAAATATTCGAGTAAGTTTGGAATTATATAAATTGTAAATAGTAGACTATATAATAGGATCAGGATGAAAAATGGCGTATCTTAACTCAGCCATACATATTGAATGTCATCAACGAAGAATTGTTTGGAAATATAAAATTTTTTATAGGTGACACATTATGTTAGTGTTGTGCATGCATAAATAAACCATACAAATTATCTTTAGTGCACATTTTACTGATTATACTTCTCATGGTGCACATGTTCATGCGATTCTTTCAATATCAATTATGGTTTACAATTTCATTTGGCGTACTTGGGTTCATTGTGGTAATTATTCAATGCTTTGACTTAGAATAATGCTATTTGTACAAATAGACCTCCAAATCATCATTAGAATGGTCAAGGTTTCATAGGAGGAGGCGGCTCAAATGTAAGGCGACCATAAATAATTTAATTGAAAAAATTATTCAGATTTCATGTATGGGTTGATATATCGACAATGTATTGCAAAATTATAACAATTTAGGAACGGTCTTTGGATACTTGTAAATATTTTAGTATACATTTTGGTTCTATCTATAAGCATCGTACAGACAGGTTGGAATATAATACCCTAAAACCGTGATTTTAAATTATTATCGTATATTTAGTAAGTAATGACCCATATAATATCACAAATGATTCACTTGACCCTAATGACGTTGGATTATCACTAAAAGTATGCTTGACTATCATATTATAAATATAAAACAAACTCTTTTAGGAAATACTTTTTGGGTCTTCTCCAGTACTAGTGATGCTCTGTGCTTGCGCAAATTTCTTCTATGTGTGCGGAAAATTTCAATGGGGCATTTATGTCTACATGTATTGGACGATATTCAAAAATTTTCTAAAAGTATGTTAAATTAAATGTTATAAATATTGAATATTTTTAGCTATCAATTATAATAATACCGATTCTACTGGCATTCGCCTATGTTTTCTATTGGACCTTAAACGGTACTGATGTTTCACCTTGGAATGGACGTATTCAAGCAGTAGAATTAATTTGACTATACGAATTTTTGCAAAAAGAAATCTAGGAAAATAAAACGATGCTTCATGCATTCGAACGTACGTTCCTCCGATCAATTGGGAAGACTACGGCAATGTTTATTGGCGAGTTAGATGCCGAATCTCTGCTGAGTAAAAATGTAACATAATTCCGATATGCTATAAGTATATTATAGGTGCCAATCATATTGTCGTAACGATTCTCATGCTAATATTTTGCGTCTTCGCCATCACACTGCTTTTCAACCTTACGGTAGGGCATCCAATGGCTTGTCGAAAAGTTAGCTCAATTTTGGGATGAAATAGTGTTGAAAAAGAAAAAAACGGAATTTCTATAATGAGTAGTGATGATTTTTTAATAAGTCTACCCAACGGTATAAGTCAGATTTAGTTAGTATTAGAAAGCGTTCTACGTATGTCGATTTTTAGACTGCAATTGCCATACCCGAAGTATCGAACCTACATAAGAATGCACACGAGACTCTATTAAAGGCAAAAGTACGCTCCCTATGAGCCACTACTTATAGATAGTTGTTATTATTACGGTAAATTTTAGGTCGATTTCTTAATAAATTGGCGGACGATATCCAGTTTTCTAATAGGTGCAAATATACCTATTTGCTACAACATGCGGGACATGCAGAACGATCCCCTAAAAAATATTTTGGTTGTTTATAGCACCGGTTATTACTATTCGAAATATGATGAAGAGGATATTAAGAGTCGATTTCGTAAGTAAAAAATGCATATCACATGATTTTCAAAAATAACTTTAAGTTTCAAAAAGGAATGGAGAGCAATTACAAGAATCGCCTGATTTCTCTAAACCAAATGTAATTGGAAATGAATTTTTGTGATTTCATCTATATATCTACTTTCAGGATACTCGTTTTTATTTCCGACAAATTTCTAGGCAATTGATCGGTCTCGACTTGAAGAAATATCTGCCCTACTTCGAAGAATTCTTTTCTAATGATAAAGATTTTGACATTCGTTTGTGCGTTGCTGAAAATATCGATAATAAAAATTAGTGGATTTTGTCAATGAAATATGCAGTCCTAGGGAGGACGATCGTCAGAGACCCTCTGCTACCTACCTTCCCTAATTTTTTTTCGTCTGACGAAAGTGCTCGTTAGGTCTGAGTATGCACGACCTTATCAGCTACACGAGAAGACTTGAAAATATTAGTTAGAATGTCAATATGATAACGCTTGATAAGTATATGGGTAGACTTCAAATTCGTTTAGATATTTTCAAGTCAAATTTAGTCATCCAAACTAAATGAGTGAGCAGGAAGCTGAGCCCGTACTAAACCCCCCTCGCGACAAGCGAAAAAAGGAGCGAACTTGTATTGAACTTTCAAACTCACAGCAATCGAGAAAGTGGAAAGAAAAATAATTAAAAATCGTGCAAATTGATATGGAGCTTGTAGCCAGGGATATCGGTTACAATTTGATGTAAAATATTGCTAGGTTAATTGAGTTGTTATTAACTTTGTCGAAAGAAGGAGTGAATTTGTCGGCAGTCCGGTTGAAGTGAACCTGTCTTGAACTAAGCTCTCGACAAGTTCTCTGCAACTAGAGTGTGCCAAATGAGAGAGCAAGTTAGATAGCACCCCATTTAAAAAGGTGCGGTCAATTTCTGCCGCCAGCTTTCCTTCACATTTTCCCCTCAAAAATTGGAGTGAACTTGTCGAGAGCTATTTCTCGCCGATTCACTGCAAGTTCGTAGCAACTCGATAGTTATCAAAATAGGCGAAAGAGAAGAGTTCGCTCCAACTTTTTTTTTTAGAAAGTTTGCTCCATCTCATTCTTCGATTCTTAGAAAAGGAATTTACTTGTCGCGAGATTAAATTAAACTGAGAGGGGGGAGTTTAGTACGGGCTCTGGTAACCAGGGCCCGTACTAAAGTCCCCCCTCAGTTCAACTCAACTCTCGCAGCAAGTGCAGTTCAATTCAACTAGTTGGAGCGAGAATTGAAGCGAATTTGTCGTGAACTTTTAAGAAAGATGGAGCGAACTTGTTATGAGTAGAGAGCGCAAGCTACGCCCACTTCCTGCGGACCAAGTCAAGGAAGACAACTTTGCTAAAATTTTTGTGAATAAAAAATGGAAGAAAAATCATGAATTGTTGTGAGCGAAGGTGAAAAATAATGGAAAGTTCGCCGCAACTAGAGAATGTAGAAAGTGAGAGAGCAAACTCACGACAAGGTAGACCGCACCTTTTCCATGTGAGGTGCGGTCTACTCTGTCATGAACTTTCTCTCTCATTTTTTATACTCACTAGTTGCGGCGAACTTTTCGACAGCTCACTTCAAGACAAGTTCATTCCAACTCGCTGAATGCAATTTTGCCTCAAATTCGCTCCCTCTTTTGATACAGTTCACGACAACTCAATTAAATATTTAATTAGGCATTTAATTTATCAATATTTTACATCAAATTGTAGCCGATATCCTTGGCTATAAGATTCATATCAATTTGTACGGATCTTTAAAAATTTTCTTTGTACTTTTTAAAGTTGATGTGAGCATATGACACGTTCTTCGTAAAAATCGAGTTTTTTTATAAAGAGGGGTGGTACCCAAGAAGTTGACCCTCAATATTCGAGCTAATATTTTGTTCCTGGGGGTTTTCGACTACGCTGATGACGAATCTGACGGTTAAAACCCGATCCGACCACTTGTTACGCCTGTTCCGAAGGGTCCGCATTCGGTAGTTTCGAAAAATTCTATTTTCGTTATTCTGTATGGGAAAAATTCAAATCTAGTACCAAAATGCTCGTAGAGACCATCTGAGCACGATTCTGAAAAGATCTCGTCGAAACGACACCGAATAAGAAAGTTATGATGAACATAGTGAAACATATGGAAAATGTCATATCGATTTTTCTCTTTTCTAAATTTTTTATTTTTTAAAAGTGTCAGATTCCGTGAGTTATTTATACTGAGAAGTAGCCCAGGCCTTCTAGTTTCTGAAACACTTGACCGTTTTCCTATAGACTGCCCGCTAGGGGAGAAATATCACTTCTTCGAAGAGTTGTCATTGGCTCATTTTTGCCTAGTTTGATTTCAAAAATTCGTAACTTCCATAATTCTAAACCAAATTCGATAATTCTTTTTTTATTGAACAGAATTTAGTCCATAAGTTATTAAACGATAAAGTAAGAATTTTTTGAATATCGATTTCTACAGAAATGCGCACTTTTCGCGTATTGATTGCGTACTTTTAGACTCGTACTGCGTTTACGCGTAAACGGCGTTGGAAAAATATTTCCTTTTAGTATTTTGTGTAGATGGGCATGGTGAACAACTTTATTCCAGGACCGATCTCGAATTCACAGTTGTATGAGTTCCAGGATTTTTTGAAGTGCGACAGTCAAATTCAGCATAATGTCCTTTTATACGTTATTTTCAAAAAATTATATTTTCCTATATTTCTGACAAAATTTGATGATTATTTTTTTATTTTGTAGATCTTGAGTAGTAGACTAATGCAAAAATAGAAAGAAAAATTTTAGAAATTAATTTTGGCGGGAGAAATTAGCCTAAGTTACCCCATATACCCGCACTGTGTTTACAAGGATAATGCAAGTTAACATCGGAGCTTTCCATTAAATCTTGCAGAGCTCTTCAAGTTGATCAACTTTTGTTCCAGAACTTATTCTAGAATATGCACACACAGAGAGATGTGAATTTTTGAAATTTACTGCCCTAAAGGCACTTTGCAATAATTAGTCATTGAACTTCAAAAAATTCTGTAGTCGATATGATAATGAATCCGAGGTCGATTCTGGAACAAAGTTGTTCACCATGCCCATCTACACAAAATACTAAAAGGAAATATTTTTCCGACGTCATTTACGCGTAAACCCAGGACAGGTTGAAAAATACGCAATCATGACGCTAAAAGTGCGCATTTCTGTAGAAATCGATATTCGAAAAATTCTTCTTTTATTGTCTAACAACCTATAGACTAAATTCTGTTCAATAAAAAAAGAATTATCGAATTTGGTTTAGAATTATGGAAGTTACGAATTTTTAAAATCAAACTAGGCAAAAATGAGCCAATGACAACTCTCCGAAGAAGTGACATTTCTCCTCTAGCGGGCAGTCTATAGGAAAGCGATCAAGTATTTCAGAAACTCGAAGACCCAGGCTACTTTCCAATATAAATAACTCACGGAATCTGGCACTTTTAAAAAAGTTAAAAATTAAAATAAGCAAAAATTCAATATGGCATTTCCCATATGTTTTACTATGTTCATCATAACTTCCTTATTCAGTGTCATTTCGACAAGGTCTTTTCAGAATCGTGCTCAGATGGTCTCTACGAGCATTTTGATACCAAAGTTGAATTTTTCCCATGCCGAATAGCGAAAATAGAATTTTCCGAAACTATCAGATGCGGACCTTCCGGAACATGCGGAACAAGTGGTCGGATCGGGTTTTAACCGTCATATTCGTCATCAGCGTAGTCGAAAACCCCCAGGAACAAAATATTAGCTCGAATATTGAGGGTCGACTTCTTGGGTGCCACTGTGCCGAAATGGCACCCTTTCTTCATTATTTTATTTTTCCTTTTTTATATTTTTTGTATTCTTTCCCGGCGGTTTTCTGCTTCTTTTCCATTTTTCCCTCTTTTAGCTCTCCGCCCCTCTTTTCTTTTGTGTTAAAGAACAAACCGCAAACTGGGCGGTTGTCCCCTTTATTTGTGAATAAATTTGTGTTAAATCTGTTGTAAATTGTTTGTTACAACCCAACAAAAGCCACCAACCAACCACGAAAGGCGTTCCCCAAAGGACCCTTTTGTTCAGCCACCCCCCTTTATAAAAAACTCGATTTTTATAAATAACGTGTCATATGTCTTTTCAGAGTTCATAACAAGTTACGTGAAAAGTTCACTCCTTCTTTGACTTGTTGTGAGGGGACTTTAGTACGGGCCCAGTTGGCTGACGATAGTTTAACAAATTCCGTAAGTTATTATATGCATTTGATTGGCATAGGCATACTTATAATTATGCATCCTATCGGAATAATATACGATTAATTAACATTTTTATGAATGAATTACAGCAGAACTTTGGCATTTCCTCAAAGATCGGTCAAAATACTCAATCAAATAATGGGGATAAAATTTTATTCTATCGTAAGAAAATACTCTTTGTATGAGTGAAAATGAATTTTATTTAGTATCTTATCATAAGGGCCGTGCTCATGAAAGGAGAATTTGTCTGTTTGATCCGCATAATGTTTCTGTTGACTACATAGTAAAGTTTACTAGTCGTTGTGACTCATATGAAGTAGCGACTACATCAGATAAAGTAGATTATTTTATTTACCATTGCCAATTTTATAATTTTAGATTTTTGCATTAAATAGTGAAAAAGAACTCTTTGAAATCTTTGACCTGAATACTCGACAAATTTCAAGAGGTCTTATCAACAAATCCATGAATGATCAACTCAAAGAATTTACAGGTCCAGATCCTCCTGAATGGCGAAATTTTGCATCTGTCATTCATTTCAAAGACAAATTGTATTATTTGGGTGGATGGGATCCTGAAACAAGGGGAGATACGAATCGAGTTGATGTAAGAAGATCGAATGAAAACCCATGAAATAATTTATTCAGGTTTTAATAGATAGAAAATGGGAAACAGGGCCCGTACCAAAGTCTATTCGATTGACCTCAGTCCAACTGTCTGGTGTCTCTTCAGCAATCTTTCTCTATTTCTCACCCCAATCGGAAAGTTCAATTGGGCCCATTTCAATCTAACTTTTAGATTGGGCTGAGATGTACGAAATAGTGTATGAAATTGAGAGGGACCTCAGCCTAATATTGGGGGGCAAAACTGTCCCCCAACTTTCGGCTAAGGTGCTCTCTCAATTTTTCATGCTATATCATTCGATTGAACAGTTAGATTGAAATGGGCCCAATTGAATTTTCAGATTGGGGCGAGAAATAGGGTGAAATTGCTGAAGAGACTCCAGACAGTTGGACTGAGGTCAACCGAATAGACTTTGGTACGGGCCCAGGATCTACATTTCCTTGCCCAACTAGACGTGCTCAAGCAATAACATGCGATGAAATTTTATACGGTTACATTATAACATATTCATTATTATAATTATGGATATTCAGTTATTGATGGTCGTACAAGTAGAAAGATATATCAATTATCAGACGATGAACGGGAATGGATTAAAATTGGAGAGATTCCAGAAAAGCGAATTTATTTCGAAGTTGCATCGTTAAATGAAAAACTTTACATAACTGGAGAACGAAAGTCGTTAATTTTGTATGATAAATAATGTATCATTATATATTTAGTGATAATTATGTATTGAAATCCTGTCTGTGTTTCGACCCCTCAGCTCCAATTGACAGCCGAATTTCTCGAATCGCTGATATGAATTATTCAAGATATTATCATTCGCTCACTGTCGCTAACGGGAAACTGTATGCAGTCGAAGGGTGAGTTGGAATTTTGCATATCTTTATACGAAATATTTAATAAATTTGGGTAATTTTCTAGTGAAAACAACATTTTGTTGAAAAACACCACGTACTCGTTTCGCATTTGCTCTAGAAAATTTGCCATAGCCCGAAAGCGATTTTTAATGAATGTTTAATAAAATCATTAAAGCTGCAAAATGAAGTGTCCAATTTTGCATGAAATGGTTTGGCAAGAATTTTCATAGAATTTTTGAAGATTTAAAAAATTTATTATCGAATTATAATAAAATTAAGTAGAAACCGCGTTGTAGTTTCTTTTATTAGAATGGCTTACCTCCGGCTTCCTTGCAGACCTGGTCCGAACTCATTCGTTTGTCTGGATCGTTGGCAATCATCTTATTCAGCCATGTTGTATCCTAAAGGATGTGATTACTTTAGGATTTCTTCAAAGTTATAGATTTTTGTAACGGCACCAGTGAGGCTTTGATTATTCCTACTTGTATTTTGTACTTTTATCATACGATGCAAGAAGGATGTAGTGATGCTCAAATTTTATACTTAAAATTAGGTAAAAATTTACCGCTGCTGAATATCGGTTAGGTAGATTTACTTGCTGCCCATTCTTGACTTTTTCCCGAAGATCTCCCATTTCATTCGCTAATCTCTTCGGGGTGATGCACAGCTCGTAAAAGATGATGCCGATCGCCCAGATATCGACGACGAGGAATCGGCATGGAATGCTTTCATGTTGCTCTGGGGACATGTAGAGCGGCGTGCCACACAATCTCGAGTGACTCAGAGTCTTATTCAGGGAGTCGATCACTTTTACCAGACCGAAATCGGTAATCTTGAGGACTTCTTTATCGCCTTCTAAGGCGATTAGGATGTTGGCGGGTTTAAGGTCACGATGAACGATTTTGTGTTTGATATGGAGCTCGTTGACACCATCCGCGATTTGATAGATGTAGTCGTAGACAATTTTCGGGTCGAACTCTTTTTCCAATGTTATATTCGCCTTGATTTTGCTGCTTAGATCTCCTAGAGAGCAGTAGCTCATTGCGATACATAGGTTTTCGTGGCTTGGCGTCATGAACGAGTCGAAGTACTTGATGACATGTGGACTTGTGGACGATTTGGAGATTCTCTCCATCAGTTCTGCCTCCTTCTTGCATTTCTCCTTCTCCTCTTCGTTCATTTCGTGAAGAGCGATCTTCTTCAAGGCTACCTGCTCAGATTTCGAGGCATCCGCAGTCGTGTAATCAGCGAGATAAACGTAGCCGAACGTTCCACTGCCAAGTTCCTTGACGACTTTATATACTCCCCTCGGACTCTCAAAAGTGCTACCTAAACAGAATTTGTTATTGAAGTTGATCGAATTGAAATTAAAGAATGGGCCAAAGCGTAGGACAAAAACTGCTAATGAGAAGGTTCTTTTCCAATTAATATGTCATTTTTCGAAGGAAGAAAGTTATCGAAATAAGAGAATTCTGATCCACTGAATATAGAAAGCTCAAGAAAACGATATTATGAATGATAAGCCTTTTTTCATATTGAACCGAATTCCATTGCTTTTATGTAGAGAGCGCAAGTACCGTCCACTTTGGATTAGAGGAGGAAGCAGAAGAAAAGACCGTATGGGTTAGTTGGAAAAGGATTTTTACTTGAAATATCCATATTTTTATCAAATCTAATGAATGATCTTAGTCAATTTGAGTATGGAGAACATTTTCTCCATTGGGACGAATCACAAAAATCACGACATAGGCGCGAAAATGGGAATTGAAATTTTGAGATTCGATATTTTGTCAATAGCCTTCTTATTATTAGCTACACACCTAATATGTTATTTCTATTGGTCTGACGGATATTTGTTTAAAATTTCAATTCTGCACGATTCTGAGAACATTTGGCAGCTTATTTCAAAGTTTAGCCGTCATTAGTCAGGCGGAAGCCTGCAAACGCGCTCCATTACTAATCCAACTGTCATACATTATCATTTTCACCCATGGGTTCCTTATTCAAGTAAGAAAAGTCTTTGAAAACATTTAAATCATCAAAAAATAAAGTAATGCTAAGTAAGGAATTCTTCCCGTCTTTTGTAAGCGGGAAAGGGAGCCACGTCCAACGGTAGATTTGTTAACAAAAGAGAGACAAATGAGGGTCGCATAAAATGATCGTAGCCTTACGTGGAATGTTCAACGAATCTCCTGGCATCAGTTCTTCCCAAACTGTCTCAAAATTCAGCTTGCGAAGTTTTTCGAACGCTATTCCGCACTTATTAGCAATCTCAAATCCCGTATCTCCATATTTCACGATGTATGTTTCCAAGTCGTGCCGAGGTTGATCGTTGGCGTGAGTAGTGCATGGAATTTTCAAGGAATCTCCTGGCATAAGTTTTTCCCAAACTATGCCAGGATTCAGCTCGGAAAGTTCTTTGAATGTTATTCCGTGCTCTTTAGCAATCTCAATCCCCATATCTCCATCTTTCACGGTGTACGTCTCCAATCGTTCGGCACTCATAACACCTAAAATCATCATTTTTACTACTGAAATTCTCGTTATTAAGGATAATTTCGAAAATATTCATTTTGAGGAATAAGAAATTACAATACATTAGACGTTCAATTAGAGAATCAATTAAAATGGAACAAGCACAAAATAAGTCTTAATTTACTCAGTTACGAAAGACAATGATTAGTCACCAAGGCAAATATTCGCAAAAATGTAATGTGTTTGGAAAAAAAACGCTTTATGATCGCCGATATCAGTCTGACACCACCGACGTCATTTTTAGTCGACGATCGATAACAACAATCCAAGAATTTCATAACTTGGCACCGAGCAAAAAAACATTTTAAGTAATAACCATGGATTTTAATCAATTTACTCTTTTGTAAACTTAATTTTGCAACTTTTCTCTCCATTATAATGGTCTACTTCACATTGCAACTAACTTCCAATGAATCAACTTTTGAATACTCACTTTCACAGGAGTTTTTGCGTAAGAAGTGCAAAATAGAAGTTATAGAATTAGATGGTTATTTAGAAATTAAGAGTAAAATAAATATAAATCATATAAATAATGAGTTCTTCTACTCAATTAATAAAGATGATCCAAATAGTAATAGTATTAACGAAAATTGTGTTATAGAAATTCCTGAAGATAACTATGATTTTAATAAATTGATTATAAAATTAAAAGAATTGCTCAAAAAGACAAATTTCTTCAAAGGTATACTAAATGATGATAATATTATTTTTAGTATAAAAGCTGGATATTATTCAATGGATTTTAACCAAGAAACTTCTTTAGAAAAAATTTTAGGAATATTCCAAAATTTTGTCAGCCACTGTATGTGTATATATTAATTGATTAGAAAAAGGTGAAAAATTTTCGTATATAAAGTATATAGAAATCCTTGCAATTAGTTTCTATAAGAGTAAGTTTAAAATAATGCCTGCTTTTTATATATGACACGTTCTTCGTAAGAATCGAGTATGGGGTGGTACCCAAGAAGTCGACCCTCAAGTTTCGAGCTAATTTTCTGTACCTGGGGGTTTTCGACCACGCTGATTACGAATCTGACGGCTAAAACCCGATCCGACCACTTGTTCCGCCTGTTCCGGAAGGTCCGCATACGGTAATTTCGGAAAATTCTATTTTCGTTATTCTGCACGGGAAAAATTCAAGTTTGGTATCAAAATGCTCGCAGAGACCAGCTGAGCACGGTTCGGGAAAGATCTCGTCGAAACGACACCGAATAAGGAAGTTATGATGAACATAGTGAAACATATGGAAAATGTCATATCGATTTTTCTCTTTTCTAAATTTTTTATTTTTTAAAAGTGCCAGGTTCCATGAGTTATTTATACTGAGAAGTAGTCCAGGTCTTCTAGTTTCTGAAACACTTTGCCGTTTTCCTACAGACTGCCCGCTAGAGAAGAAATATCACTTCTTCGAAGAACTGTCATGGCCCATTTTTGCCTAATTTGATTTTAAAAATTCGTAACTTCCATAATTCTAAACCAAATTCGATCATTCTTTTTTTATTGAACAGAATTTAATCCATAGATTATCAAGCAATAAAATAATAATTTTTTTGAATATCTATTTTTGTGGAAATGCGCACTTTTCGCGTCATGATTATGTATTCTTTGATCCGTACTGTGTTTACGCGTAAACGGCGTTGGAAAAATTCGTCCTTCCAGTATTTTGTGTAGATGGACATGGTGAACAACTTTATTCCAAAATCGACCTCGGATTCATTATCGTATCGACTACCAAATTTTTTGAAGTTCAACGATCAATTATTGCAAAGTGCCTTTAGGGCGGTAAATTTCAAAAATTCATATCTCTCTGTGTATGCACATTCTAGTATAAGTTCTGGAACAAAGTTGATCAACTTGAAGAGCTCTACAAGATTTCATGGAAAACTCCGACATTAACTCCCATTATCCTTGTAAACACAGTACGGGTATATAGGGTAACTTAAGCTAATTTCTCCCGCCAAAAATAATTTCCAAAAATTTTATTTTTATTTTTACTTTATTCTCCTACTCAAGATCTACAAAATAAAAAAATAGTCATGAAATTTCGTTAGAAATATCGAAAGATATGAATTTTTAACATTTCTTGTAAAACGGCACTTTGCAATAATTGGTCATTGCACTTCAAAAAATTCTGGAGCTCATACTATAATGAATCCTGGGTTGGCCCTGGAATAAAGTTGTTCACTGCGTCAATCTACACAAAATACTGGAAGGACGAATTTTTTCAACGTCATTTATGCGTAAACCCAGGACACGATGAAAAGTACGCAATCAAGACGCGAAAAGTGCGCATTTCTGCAGAAACTGGTATTCGAAAAATTCTTCTTTTATTGTCTAATAATCTATGGACTAAATGCTGTTCAATAAAAAAATAAATATCGAATTTGGCTTAGAATTATGGAAGTTATGAATTTTTGAAATCAAACTAGGCAAAAATGAGTCACGACAACTTTTCGAAGAAGTGGCATTTCTTCTCTAGCGGGCAGTCTATAGAGAAACGGCCAAGTGTTTCAGAAACTAGAAGACCTGGGCTACTTCTCAATGTAAATAACTCACGGAACCTGGCACTTTTAAAAAATTAAAAATTAAAAGAAGCGAAAAATCGATATGACATTTTCCATATGTTTTACTATGTTCATCATAACTTCCTTATTCGGTGTCATTTCGACAAGGTCTTTTCAGAATCATGCTCAGATGGTCTCTGCGAGTATTTTAATACCAAAGTTGAATTTTTTCCATGCCGAATAACGAAAATAGAATTTTCCGAAACTGCCGGATGCGGACCTTCCGGAATAGGCGAAACAAGTGGTCGGATCGAGTTTTAGTCGTCAGATTCGTAATCAGCATGGTCGAAAACCCCCAGAGACAAAAAATCAGCTCGAAATTTGAGGGTCAACTTCTTGGGTACCACCCCTCTTTATAAAAAAACTCGATTTTTACGAAGAACGTGTCATATAAGTCATTTGGCATTTAAACATTATAGAGTAAAAGATAAGCCTGAGCGAAATTCGAAAACTGTCAGATAGACAGCGCGAAATTGTGAAATAGTTTATAATGAAAGGGACTTATCATCCCTAGAATTTCCTTAGCTGTCGAATTTTTCGATGGTAATTTGGAAATGAGAATATGACGGTACGTTTCTTTTCTCATGCTATTTCTCCTCTACCTAGCCCACCTTGTCTATCTCTAATTATTGGCATCGTCATACCGTCATAACGTCATTTTCAAACATCCCGGGATTCAGACCATTTTCTCTGCGTTATTAACCGACTTGGCTTGATCGGGGAATTCGGATGATAACGCGAGGAAATTTTTCTGAGTTGTGTGGCTCAACATTTTATCATAAAACTAAAGATGACGACAATGATTATGAATCACGATAAAAATTGGATGAATTATTTTGAAGCAGTGGAGCAAAGCCTCATTGATACAAACAAAATTATGAAATGCACTGAATAATCTCAAAAAATTCGCTTTAGACGATAAGAACGGATTGCTGCAGACACACTATCAGGTCCATTAACAGAGGAAATTATTGACTCCGCCCACTTTTGCAGAAAACGCGGGAGGATTGCAACACTCCATTTTCCTCGTCATTTTTTTTAGGAAAAAATAGATTTTCTTTGTAGATTTCAGATAAAATTTTGTAGTTTATTAAATTATTATTTCAAATTTTTAGAAAAAAAATAAACAATTATTTTTCCAAGAAAAAAACTAGCCAACTTTTTTGGGATTCCCTCGCCGTTCCTTGACCAGATGTGGGTGGGCAGAGGGTGTCGGAGGTCTGGAACGATAGGAAATAATTTTTGGAAAAAGAAATAGCAAAAATAATCGAAAAAAAACGCGAAATTCGAAAAAGGAAAATAAGGGGAAACTTCTAACATAGCAATACGGTAGTCTTGAGCCCCACCCACTTTGCTCTTTTCCGTGAGGCGCCCTTGTCCTGCGTTTACAAAAATCCTATGTTAATGGACCTGATAATGTGACAGAATAAATATCAGTCAGTAGTCTTAATGTTTTCCTATTGATTTTTGATACACCGAAGTACTGTAGTGAAAAGTGAAATATTTCTGCTGCTTCATTTGAAAATAAATGAGTAGTAAATTTCGTAATCTGCTCAATAGAATTAGTATGCGAATCAAACAGACAAACTCTTTCTTCATATTTTCTGTCCTTTCTATAAGTATTAAAAACTAAATTTAACTTCCGTGAATACAAGAGTATTTTTCCTATGATAAAATAAAATTTTCTCTCTGCATTGGTTTCGATTATTTTGATCTGAAAATATAACTAATGTATCAACCAACTCTGTCAACTTCGTAAACGATATTCGACAAAGCGACGATCATAAGCGGTGATTTTGAATCAACGATTTGATATAAAAAGGTGTTAAAAATGATTTTATATATTTGCCACTACGATGCGTGGATGATGTTCATCGAAATTGCAAATGTTATGGGAGGATTTTTATTATCAGTAATAAAATTATACCATCTTTGGTTATTACGAAAAAAAGTTCTTAGTATATCTCGTACGATTTAAAAAATTACAAGATACACTAGTAGTCTGTTTTTTTTTCGAAATATAGATAGTGCTTTTTGCGATGTTGTAGAAAAACTATGTTCATAAGTATAGATAAAATGAATAATGTAAAAGTAAAATAAAGCAAATGCGAAATGGATTTCCGGGGAAATGAAGACGGCCACGATCAATCAGTTAGCTTCGTCTCAATTTATATAGAATTTTTCAAAACTGATAAGTAATCCTCCTTTATTCAATTTTTATGACATTAATTTTACCATATCAGTATTCAATAGTTCTATCATTTGTATTCATGAGAAATGTTATACGGTCATAAAGTAGTTTTATAGCAGTTTCTTTTACTATAATTTTAAGACTCTGACTGATTACGGCCTAAATTATTCCCTATCAATACGTTTTCATCATACATTCGCTTTATCGCTTGCTATGATTGGCGAATCTTTGAAAAAATCATGAGCATAATTTCTTCAAAGTACTGATAAGAACGCTTGCAAAACTTTTCGAATTGTTTCCAATAAACGATCAAATTAAAGACAAATCTCGACCAATTTATACTCAATCCTTATTATTGGAATAAGTTTCATTTGACAAATGATCCAATTTAACACAAGAAAGAAATGCAAGTGATAAAAGCTTTCCATAGCACTATCATCGATTGCTTATAATATAAATTAATAAATGAAAGAAAATCACTTGTAAATAAAAATTGGCTTGTTCTAAACCTTGCAACCTTTCAAAATAATAAATAGGGTTTGGCTAGGGTGATCACGTTTTTTTAGTATACTCAGCGCATTGTGCCGAGCATTTTGATACCAAACACTCCCTATCCTAGTCCTAGCCTATCCCTATTGCTACTTCTGGGGGAATAGTTAATATCCTATAAACTGTTGTAATTACCTTAACATCGTTCTACATGATATGAGAAGCGACGAAGCCAGAACAATAAATCTCGGACCTCTGTAATAGTCGTGAAAAGTGAGCACGCAGTATATCAGTATATCTCCATTAGCCACATTGCCAAAAATCACAGGATAATTACGCGTGGCCCTCCTTACATAGGTAATTACGCGGCCTTGGTGATTCGACTGTCGCTCTTGAAGTGAAATTGGCTTGAGCCAGTATCGAATTTCAATGCCATTGATTATTTTGCTGATTAGACAACAATTACTTCAAGTTATCTTGAATTCGATGCCATAATTGGATTGTAAAAAGCATTAAATTTTCTGCAATTTAGAAGAAGAAAGATACATCGTATGCGCCAGCCAGTTTCCTGCAGCTATTGCGTGCAATTCTAACTTTTCAAAAATGTTATCATTTACTTTGGTTTAGAAAGTTCGCTATCATTATTAAGGGTAAAAATACTGATGCTAGATTACATAAAACCATGTAAGTGCGCATTTATAGTTATATCATATACATAGAAGACCACGAATTAAAATTAATCGTTGAACAATGAATGCGCTTTATGAATGTCATATATGAACAGGCTGTCGGCGGAGATTTAATTTCATTTTATTGGCCGCGTAATTATCCTGTGATTTCTGGCAATGTGGCTAATGGAGATATACTGATATACTGCGTGCTCACTTTTCACGACTATTACAGAGGTCCGAGATTTATTGTCCCGGCTTCGTCGCTTCTGATATGATGTAGAACGATTTTGGGTAATTACACCCATTTCTAGTATATCAAATATTCCCCCAAAAGTAGTAATTGTCATTCATTTTGTCGGTTTCCGAAGGAAATCAAATACATTGGGCAGAATAAATTAATATTTGGATTTTAAACACATCAAAGTTTCTCGAAATGACTTATCTCTTCATCAATTTGGTATCAAAGTTGAGATATCTGAACTTTCAAAACATCGTAAATCGACAATTTCTGGACTAAAATCATCAGCATTATTTTTAATAGACTAAAATGGCAAGCTCTACAACATTAAAAATCAATTTAACGAAAGTTATTTCCGAAAAACTACTTTTTCGAACTTTGAGATACTGTAGCTCCGTCCCCAGATGTCGAAAATGGCCCATTCTTTGTGTGAAAGTAGGTCTTCTATAGATCTCTCGATTAAAAAACCCCATCGAAAACGGATTGAAACTGAGAGAGAAAAATCCGGACAACTGATTTCGTGACAGAGATCAGAAAACACCACTTTTTGAACATGACCTTCGTCGATATCTCGATCCCCGATATAGTTTCGACCCCGGAAGGTACCCCAGGGTTTTCGACCACGCTGAACACGAATCTGACATCAAAATCAGCTTTTGAAACCAATTGGAATGAGTTTTGTATCGATTTTATGTTCAAAATGTCACACATTGCTAAAAGTGAATATAAACCCCCACCGACCACCTTCGATAGCAAGCTGATTTTTGGCTTCAGAATCTACTTGTTGTCGTCAGAATCTGAATTTTCGTCGTCAAATCGACGTTGAAATAATTTATTTTAGTCATTTTTAGCAAAAAAATAGGCAAAAATTGATATTTTCGATCTTTTCTTCAGAATCTTCACATCGACGTCGGGATTCTGAGTCCAAAAACTGTTTAATATTGTCCCAACACGATCCTATTTGACATCTGAATAGATTGTGAACAGCAAAAATAATAAAAATATATTTTTTTTTTGCTAAAGGATTTTCCCTATATTGCAAAATTGGCCTTGCATCAGAAGCTTACCCCGGGACAACGTATGCAATAAAAATTCATATTTTATGTTATCATGCAACAATGAAGACCATTTATTTCATTTATAATATATTACACTCACTTTGTTTCATATAGACTGAAATCCTATCTTCTCATTTGTAACATTACGGATTTTATCTAAAAAATTAGGAAATAGTGTACAAAATATTGCATTCCACTGGCTAATTCTATGCAATCTGCTAAAAAAATAAGATTTGTCAAGTCCCGACTGGAAGATGTGTAATAAATGGTTTTGTTGAACTAGAAAGCTTTTTATCTTTGTATTTATATACGAATATTTAGAAATTTCAAAATTATTCGAACGGCTGACTAACTTTAGAGCCTATGAACTACAAGCCATTTATATTTAGCACAAAACACAACTACGTCTCTTCTTTCATAACGTTTTCTTGTTGGGCTCAATTTAACATAACCTTCCCATCCCGTCCTTTTTCTAATTTATTATTACACTTTCTTATTTGATATTACTGCAAATATCAGATCTTTATTCATTAATTTCATAAAATACATATAAATCACGCGATATTTTCACATTTTAAAATTTATCATGTTTTCAATGAGATGAAAATTGGCACTCAATTTTAACGGCTTTTATCAATTCTAATGATGAATTTTTGAGAGCTATTAGCACCCTATCGAGTTTGTGCCATGGCGAATTTTAGCCAGAGAGTTAGAAAAAAGAAATTGTTATGCCCGCAAGATAAAGTAGTCTTTTGCATGCTGTGCCTTCGTTTTTTCACTGTCTGGTAAGATTCGCCATCTCTCAACGTTGAAAGGCGCATAGCATAAACACGATAGTGATTAGATAATCTATCGAATTTTCCGACTCTTCTTATTCCCGTCACTCGAACATTTTGCATTTCGAAAAAAAGCTCACTCTGAGTCGATGCATTCCCCCTTTTTCTCTTCCAACACGCTTGGTTCTCTCCTTCGTTGATATGGCTTTCTCTGCACTCTCGTCCCTCAAGCCATTCTCTCGTTAGGAACGGTCGAGTGATACATACGCTTCACTATTTCTTCTTTCTTCTTTGACTGTCTGCATTTCGTTTATATACGAAAATAAGTGAATGGCAGAGTCGGAGAAAAGGGAGAAATAGTAATTTATATATGTAGTGCAGAGAAAAATAAAAATCTCTCGACGGAAACTTCTTTCCTCTTCGAAGTAAAACAATAACATATTTCGTAATCTACTGATCAGTATAAAACCCGACAGAAACTGGAGGAACAGCCTGATTCTCACCTATATTTATGCTTTAAAATATTTCCTCCTATCCTCTCTCCTAAAATATCTTCATCGTATCTTTTTCTTCTTTATCATTATCAATTATTAAGATTTAACAAGCCATTTATCCTTTAATTACCTCAACGCCTATCTCAACTAAAGACTCAAGCATTTAATATTCAGGTTCAGAATTTCACTTTTCATTTGACATAATTGAAAGTTTATTTTCTCAATCCATAGATTCCATACCTATGGAAAATTTCGCAAATATTTTTGTAATTTTAGATTACAATTTACTTTTGAGTTAATCTCGCTTTCAATGCGATAAAAATTTCATCGAATTTGAACATTTTTGATTCTTTCCAATTCAAATGCCATCATTTTTCTCGCGTATTTCAGAATTTTGTATTGTTTTCGATGATTTTGAAACGACATAACTTTTTGACAACATGCAGGAAAAAGATATGCAGAAGGGACTGGAAAAGGTGGAGAGTAAACCCAAGAAAAAATAAATTTGTGCATGTTTTTTCTCTGCACGTTATCAAAACGTTATGTCTTTCTCGAGATGCCATTATTTTTAAATTTTCATTCAATTTGACATTTATGAATATTATTGCAGGTTTGAAGTCATGGTGTTCTCTGATATCGTGTCGGAATCTCAATTCAATCGAATGTTTCGCAATCGCAACCCTCTATACAAATACTGCTCGCTTGTAGAGGCGACTCGCCTCTTTCCGGCCTTTTGCAGCGGTGGTTTCTCTCGGCAGGAGGCTGCCGCCTTTCTGGCCCAAATCGCTCACGAGACGAGGGAGCTTTACTACGTCGAAGAAGTGAGTCCTCGGGGGACGTACATCGAGTCTAGCCATCCTCACAATAAGGGTCAGTATTTCGATATTTTGATTTAGGACTAGACCTAGAGAGCACTTTCGTCAGATACAATAAACATAGGGAGTAGGTCTCAAAGGAAAAATTACGGTTATGACTTCATCATGATATGATACAATTTTATACTGATGGCTTGCTAAAGATACAAAATTGTGAAGGAAATATATGGGAGTACTCCTCACGGACAGCCTGACTTAAGTCCTTCCGCTGGTTTGTCAGCGATTTTGTATAATTTCATTAAATATTAGCTCATCGTATCAATTGCAGATCAAAGCTACCACGGTCGTGGCCCGCTCCAGTTGTCGTGGAACTTCAACTATGATAAGGCTTACAAGGCCTTGTATGACAACCAGGGCTGGGCGGAATTCCGAATTCCGAAAAATAATTCCGATTTCCGAATTCCGAAAAATTAAAATAATTCCGATTTCCGAATTCCGAAAAATTAAAATAATTCCGATTTCCGAATTCCGAAAAGCAAAATTTAGAATTCGGCTCGGGTCTGATATCAAGGATGCCAAGGATACCCTGTTGGATAATCCCAGCCAGGTAGCGACGAACGACCAGCTCGGTTTCGAAACGGCCCTCTGGTTCTGGATGGAGTCCTCTAACGGCGGCATCACCTGTCACAATGCGATGGCAAACTCGGACTTCGATAGAACCACCCAAGTCATCAACCCGATTGACACCAACGAGCAGAGAGAACACCGCCGAGAATATTACCGTAAATTCAGACAAATTCTGGGAGCATAGAGGGTTTTTGGCGTACTTGCAGAAATTATTCAGGTTCTAAATGCAATTTCAAGGCACAATTCCCTCAATATGCTAAATATTTTTCGTTAAATTTTTTTCTGGGATTTATTATGCTTACCTCTCTAATTCTTCTTTATATTTTACGGCTCCACTAATTTTTGAATAAACATTTCTAAATGCGGAGTATGAAAATATTTATTTGCATTTAAAATGTTTCACGTGCAATATCTATGCTTAATTTTTCACTTAAATAAAAGCTTTTGTTAAATTGGTAAATTTTTATCTTTGTATTTATTTACAACTTTCCAAGCTTTCATTTGCAAGACTGACAAATTTTGCAATCCATTTGGTGCATGCTTTATTATCTTTGCTCCGAGCGAAACAACCTCTCATATTTCATAATGTCTTCCTGTGTTTATTTCGACACTTTTTTCGTTTGATATTACAATATTTTAATCGCATTCATAAATTTCATAGATTTGAAAAGTGGGGCGAAATTTTCGCACTTTTGAGATTGCAATTCACTTTCAAATTGGTTTCGTTTTCAATGGGATGTGAAATGTCACGGAATTTCAATATCTTTGGTTCTTAGCAATTGAAATATCATTTGGTCCAAGCGTATTTCAAAATCTCACATTATTTACTAGTATGAAAATGTGGCAACCATTGCTAAAAACAAGACTTGTGTATCGCTTTTTAATCTGATAAAAATTGCGAAGCATCAATTTAGTGGTTTCATTCTCCTTTATTGAGTGTTCAATTTCAAACTCATTAATTTTCGACTTTCTCATTCAATCAACTCTTCGACTATTTCCATTTTGAAATAATACTATGCTGATTGTTTAGGTCTCTTAACAAAGATGTTAGCCAAGTTACCAGTCGAAATCATATTGTTGATCTGCCAATATCCCGAATTCAAAGATCTGGGACAATTGGCCTGGACTAACAAGCGAATGATGCAAATAATCAAGAAACATCTGCCGATAGTACTCGTGCTCGAGGGGAAAATTTTATTTTACCGTAAGAAATTGTGTTGAAAGCTAAGTAAGAAGTTTTGAAATAATCTGTAATAATTTAGTTCATTATCGAAATAATGATGATAAAGATGAAGGAAGAATATGCTTGTTCAATTCATATACCTACTCAGTAGAAGAGATTGCAAAATTCCACAATTATTATGCGCCATATGAAGTAGCAACTACACAAAGTAAAGTAAATTCTTATATTCGTTATTTTGAATAACTTCTTGAGCTTCAGATTTTTGGAATTAACGACAGAAGTGAATCATTTGAAATATATGACTTGAATACTCGACAAATTTCAAGAGGTCTTATCAACAAATTCGTGAATGATCGATTCAAATAATTTTACAGGTCCAGATCCTCCTACATGGCGTAGTGGTACATTTGTGGCTTATTTTAAAGGCAAACTGTATTATTTGGATGGAGAAGATTCTAAAGCATGGTTATGGAAAGATACGAATCGAGTTGATGTAAGAAGATCAAGTGAAAGTCCATGAAATAATTTATTCAGGTTTTAATAGATGGAAAATGGCAGACAGGACCTGCTTTCCCTCTTCCAATTAGATTTGCTCAAACAATAACATGCGATGGAATTTTATACGGTCACATTATAGCATATTCATTATTGTAATTATGGATATTCAGTTATTACGAATGAATGGGATAGTAAAAAGATATGTCGATTATCAGACGATGAACGAGAATGGATTGAAGTTGGAGAGATTCCAGAATTACCAATTCATTTCGGAGCTGCATCGCTAAATGGAAAAATTTACATAACTGGAGGAAGATTGAAGCGGTTAAGTTTGTATGATAAATAATGTATCATTATATATTTAGCTGGGATGCATTCAAATCCTGTCTGTGTTTCGACCCCTCAGCTCCAGTTGACAATCGAATTTCTCAAATCGCTGATATGAATTATACAAGACATTATCATTCACTCATTGTCGCTAACGGGAAATTGTATGCAATCGAAGGGTGAGCTGAGATTTTGCATATCTTTATACCAAATATTTGTTAATTTAGATTTCGAAACCCTCATTATGAGACAATTTTTTGTAATTCAATCGAGGAATACGATCCGCAAACGAATAAGTGGCAAGAAGTTGAAATATTGAAAAATCTGCCTGCGACTAGCGAAAGTGCTGGAAAGAAAACGCGCACTAA
Organism: Diploscapter coronatus; assembly: GCA_964036155.1. Taxonomy (NCBI): domain Eukaryota; kingdom Metazoa; phylum Nematoda; class Chromadorea; order Rhabditida; family Rhabditidae; genus Diploscapter; species Diploscapter coronatus. The sequence continues at coordinate 81,612,123 of OZ038422.1, read as the reverse complement.
TCGTACTAACAAGTGTGGTTGCCTTCTCAGCTAAACGCATACTCGAATAGTCGAATTTATATACGCGACTATAGTAAAATGATAAGATTCTTGTCTCTGGAGAGAAAGGAGCCTTTAGTTCGATATCCCATTTCTACTTGTTATTGATGTTCAAATTGGAGAAAACTTTGTATTAGGCATTAGTTGTAAGTTTAAACGACTTTCACGTTTGGAGGATTTGCCAGTCGTCGACAAGAAAACTCAATTTGTTGATATGATTAACATTAATTTCATCTAAAATTATTCGTTCAATAAATATCGTAGAGTAATAATTATTCAATGAACATTATATAGACAACTTTCGAAGACATCCAAAAGTGATGAGGGAAAGCACCTTTATTTTGAACATAATATTTAGCTTGTCATAACAGAAAAAAGCGTAAATCTAAAATAGAGGTCCATGGGCTTCTATTTTTCGATCCCTAAATTTTCAAGTCACCATAACTCTTCATCCAATGATCATAGCCACTTTGTGCCAATAGGCAACACGTTCTTCTTTTATTTTGTCTAACAATATTTCTCTGGGCGACTTTCTTATTTTCTCTAGCTTTCTCTGATCCTACCAGCTCTTTCCTCGCCTTTTCTCTTTGTGTAGAATTGAACTGTGATTGAGCGGTTTTTGATAGCGTTAAATAAATTGTGGTCAATAACTGTTGTTCTTGTTAACTCAGCTTATATTAACTAACCCAAGCTAAAATCTAACCCAGAAAGGTTACCCGCAAAGTAACACTTTCTGTTCACAGACGATGCTACATCGAGAGACGAAATGTGCAAAACTGGCACCTGCACCAGAAACACGTTTTTATATTCATTCTGCAACTTTTCCCTTGCTATTTCAATGATGAATCAAAACATTTGACATTTCTTTATCCTTCTCTTTCGAATACCGTCCATCTTTACCTACTCTTCTTACATTCAAATCGTATAAAACAACCGCTTTCTATCAATTCTTTTCAACATTTTCATTATTTTTATTTCAGATATCGTATCTCAGCTGATTTGTTCGTCTAAATTGAACATCATTCGGCGTCTAAATTGCCGTATTTTGAACAAGAACAACTCTTACAAAGATGAATATTTGAGAAAAAAAACTTTATAGTAAGGTAAGCTGCTGTAGAGCATATATTCGGCACAAAAATTAACAATACTTTCGACCAGAAACACTGAAAGTCCGAAATTTTTCAAAAAGTTCTTCGAAGGACTGATTGGTCCAGTCAAAGTAAATTCGTCTTCTTACAATTTTGATATTTCCAAATTTTAGCTCTGTGAAGTTCCACAAAACAATCACGGAAAAGTGCATAGTTTCTCTCGCGTCTACTTCGTCAACGAAACTGACGCTCAGAAGGCCATTCAAATGAAGGAAGTCGATTTGGGTGAAACAAATCGCAGGATTGAGGCCATCAAAAAGGCCTTAGAGGAGGTTGAATTTGAACTTTAGCCAGTTTCGAAGAATATTTATGTTCTCAGCCTATGACTCACTGCAAATCAGTAATAGTCGTCCAGAAGAACCAGAACATCTCCCGAGACCCTTTGAAGCCAATGAAGAAAAGGTGAGAAATAAATTGTCCAAAACAAGGAAATTGAATATCGCAGATTCGTGGATGGACGTGACTTCGCAGATATCATCAAGCCAATGATCCAATGTAAGCGAGCCTACCAAAGAAGACAAGCGCTCAAATCGATTTCGAAGCTGAAAACTATCGAGTGGCTTCGCAGCACCAAGGATCAGGATGTGGCTCGCTTCCGGGTTCAGAATAATTTTAATGATTATTTTTATCATTTTGTATAGAAAATGGGGTTTAAACTTTAGATGGCCACAACATCGGTTCCATCAAAATTCGGAGCGGCGATCAATTAATCTATGAAAATCTCGAAATGTTTTCAAAATTATCTTTGAAATAAATAAAAAATCATGTATTTAATTAATAAATGAATAGTTCAAAATTAAAGAAATTTCCATAACCATGCATGCTCTAACATCTTCATATTTGCACTTACTTATCTTTCAGATAAAATCACGAAGAGTCCTACAATGAAGACGAATGAATTAAAGGTGTTGTTTCCCATTGTTAGAGAAAATTCTATTTTGATCAGGTCGCAGCACATTTTCAGCAGTGAAATTCATTTGGAAGGGTGCGTTCAAACCATGTTGCTACAATTCAAAGAAAACGTTGAAGCATTTTCATGTTACGACATTTCAAAAACTTTCAGTTGCAATTATCCCTCACCACTTTGGATGTCTCGAGAGTTGTCTGTATCATGTGCATTGAAATTAAATTATTGTTTCACATTTTATTGAATAAAATTTATATATGAGATCTGCGATGATTATAATCAAGCTTTATTTTATGTCAATTTTCCGACTTTACTCCATTTATTCGTTTGTGGATCGTATTCTTCAATGATATCACAGAAGTTTATTGGCCAGTATAAACCATCACTTCTTTTCTCAGCATTTTTAAATCTAAGTTAACGAATATTTCGTACAAAGATATGCAAAATCTTAGCTCACCCTCCGATTGCATACAGTTTCCCGTTAGCGACAATGAGTGAATGATAATGTCTTGTATAATTCATATCAGCGATTTGAGAAATTCGATTGTCAACTGGAGCTGAGGGGTCGAAACACAGACAGGATTTGAATGCATCCCAGCTAAATATATAATGATACATTATTTATCATACAAACTTAACCGCTTCAATCTTCCTCCAGTTATGTAAATTCTTCCATTTAGCGATGCAACTCCGAATGAAACTCGTATTTCTGGAATCCCTCCAATCTCAACCCATTCCCGTTCATCGTCTGATAATCGATACATCTTATTACTAATAAGTGCATCAATAACTAAATATCCATGATTACAATAATGAATATGCTATAATGTGACCGTATAAAATTTCATCACACGTTATTGTTTGAGCCCATACAATTGGGAGAGGAAAAGCAGGTCCTGTTTCCCATTTTCCATCTATTAAAACCTGAATTAATTATTTCGTGGACTTTCATTCGATCTCCTTACATCAATTCGATTCGTATCTTCCTCTGTTTTAGGATCCAATCCACCCAAATAATATAATTTTCCTTTGAAATAAGTCACAGATGCAAAATCACGCCATTCAGAAGGATCTGGACCTTTAAAATTCTCTGAATCGATCATTCATGGATTTGTTGATAAGACCTCCTGAAACTGTTCGAGTGTTCAAGTCGTATATTTCAAATGATTTTTTAGTATATGAGTTAATTCCAAAAATCTGAATACCAAAAAATTATTAAAAATAACGAACATAAGAATTTACTTTATTCTGTGTAGTTGCTACATAACATGGGTTATAATAATTGTGCAATTTTACAATCTCTTCTACTGAGCAGGTATATGAATTGAGCAAACATATTCTTCCTTCATGTTTGTCATTATTTGAATATAAACCTAAATTATTACGAATCGTTTCAAAGTCGTCTCTTACTTAGTTTTCAACATAATTTCTTACGATGGAATAAAGTTCTCCTGTCGAGCGCTTTTGGTAGATATTTCTTGATTATTTGCATCATTCGATTGCTAGTCCAGGCCAATTGTCCCAGATCTTTCAATTCGGGATATTGGCAGATCAACAATATAATTTCGACTGGCAAATTGGCTAACATCTTTGTTAAGAGACCTAAACAATCACCATGGTATTATTTCAAAATAAAAATAATAAAAAAGTAATGATTGAATGAGAAAGTCTGCAATTAATGAGTTTGAAATTGATGATTGAAGAAAGGAGGATGAAACTGCTAAATTGATGCTTCCCAATTTTTATCAGACTAAAAATTGACTCCTAGACATAGTTTACCATTCAAGAATCCTAAAACTTTAAAATGCATGCTGAAATAACACTATCAGTGTATTTAGTTATCGGTTATAAACAACGCAAATGCACACCTCGTGTCATCAAGTATTTGCCATGATTACAGCATTATGATATCATTTCTATTGCTGCTGAAAATCTGTTGAATTTTAAAATAAGTTATTTGAAAGATAAGAGATTGTTCATAACGTTCATTCGCATCGATGATACATAATCTGATAACAAGAGTTATTGAAATTTAAGTTTTTTTTTAAATAGATATTTGGGTCAACAACTTTGGTGCGATGATAATGTTATTGGTGTTCCTCTTTTCTGGGACTTAATTTTTGGGATTATTTTGTCCGGACTTGCGACTTTTTCACTGCAATTGCAGTGCGGTGACCAAGTTTCAACAAAAGTCCAAAGTCTGACCTTGCCTCTCCTTGGGCAGATTGTGAGCAGGTAGGGAGTGTTGGAGATCTAGAACGATAGGAAATAATTTGTGGAAAAAATAAATAGCAAAAATAGTCGAAAAACGCGAAATTCGAAAAAGGAATTAAAATAAGGGAAAACTGCTAACATAACAATACGATAGTTTTGAGCCCCACTCACTTCGCTCTTTTCCGTGCGGCGCCTTTTTCCTGCGTTTAGAAAAGCGTTTGTTAATCGACCTGATTACATGCATGCACACGATATAGAAATTTTTGAAGATATTCAAAAGTAACGAGGGATAATTGCAACTAAAATAAGTATTCTTTGAAATATTTTATTTCAATCCATTAATGAATTTCAAAATATATTCCAAAAGTAGTTCATCATTTTCCTGTGCATAATTTTTGAATATATTCAGAACACAATATTGTTCGTCAGCAGCATCAATATTAGCGTATTTTTTCTTATTTTCTCGATACTTCACTGAAATAGCCATTGTATTTTCTTCTCAGTCAATCCTTTTTTCGTTACCTGATCAAAAATATTTTAACTTCAAAGCTTGACTTCATCGAGGATAAAAGTGAAAAATTAGCATTTTAAAATCTTATAATCATCTACTAGGTCTAGTTAGCTGATCCTGAGCTTTATCCCCGGTGAACCTACCTATTTTTCAGAAAATGCATCACAGCTTTTCACTATAGAGGTTATAGAGGCAAAAATATTTTAGTTCCAAGATCTGCAGTGCCAAAGCCAGATTCGACTAGATTTTCATCCCAAATTCTCATCATTGTTCAATCGTCTTTGTTGATCATTTATCGTACCGATTTGTCTATTTTACTTACTTTTTCCATCAACAAAAATGAAATTTTATTCACATTCTTCCATAACTCGATAATTTTCTACAATAACTTGTCTTTGATTCTTACCTACTTTTTCAAATTGCCTCATCAGCAATGGGATATCGCAATTTGTTTTACCTATTTTTGTTTACTGAGGCGAGAAATCTCGAAAATTTCATTCACTGTTCTTTTTGTTTTATGGCGAGTAAGAGTGTTAGAGTGACGTTGCTTAACGGGGAAAATAGCGAGGACAGAGAAGAAAAGGGAGAGAAGCATAAGGGCAGAGAACGCAGAGTGAAAGCGACGTAAGGATAGAGGACAGACACTGACCGTCTGAAATTTTCAAATCCGTCATTTTTTCTCGAGTTTTTTGTGTTATTTCCATGAATCTTGATTTGTACTTTTTGCAGCCCGTCAGATTGATCGTTTGACTGCCATTTGCCGATCAGAAGAAGCTCAGAATGCGGACGAGCGGGTATTTCTACTGCAGCTCGCTTTCGTTTATCATCGGTTTGATTTTAAAAATTATTTTTGAATTATTCTTTATTTCAGCACTGGTCTATGCAAATAAAGAAGAGCTGGACAAGCACCTGCAATTGGGAAATCAACTTCTCGCAAAGGTAAACTTTTCGATTCTGTAATGCTGAGTTCTTCCAACTTCGAATTCCTCTGCACAGACCGCAATTTAGGTTCGTTTTTTTACGAGTATTTCGTTCAAATTGAGATTAGATAGAGTTACTGGAAGAAGCCCCATAATTACCGCCCGATTTTCATCTATGGCTGATGATTGAGAAATTTCCTTGAATTTGCCCCGTTATTACAAAAATCGCATACAACTTTGATGAGAATCCATGAAATTTTCAATACTCCTCAAACCTGAGTTTCTATATATTTATCTATTTCTATTATTATTATATCCTGAAACTCTCGTCTTGCGAACACGAAGTGAAATAGAAACCGTACAGTAATTTTAGAAGCTTTATGAATCACAAAAAATGAGCAATTTTTTGGTGTTCAGGCTCAATTCGCGGACGCCCTGACGCACTATCACGCAGCGATCGAGCTCGACCCCACCAACTACCAGACTCTCTACAGAAGGGCCACAGTCTACTTGGCGATGGGCAAGAGCAAGAACGCCATTCCTGATTTGGACAAGGTCCTCCAGCTCAAGAGCGACTTCACTGCGGTTCGTTTTTTGTTGTTATTTTCAACTTTTCTTCGCAATTTTCTATGATGTGAAGGATTTTATTCTGAAAACTTTTAAGATGAGTAATTTTGCAAATCCAAAAATTTCGAAATAGAATAAAAAGTCTCAAATTGTTCAAAATGAGTAGCTAGTGGTTCATTTTCTGTGTCCAAATCATTCATCCTAACTGTTTTACATTTCTTGTTCAATCAATTCTATTAATAGTGAATAGTCCGAATGTTCATTTGAACTTTCTTAAATACCCGCTGAATTTATTGACTTTACATTTTAGGCTCGGATTCAGCGAGGAAACGTGCTGCTGAAGCAGGGTGAAATCGATGCAGCTGCAAACGACTTCAATTCTGTTGTCAGTCCTTTTTTATTTTTTCTAAATTGCATTCAAATATTTCAAAGAGAGTCGAAGCTGGATGAAATCGAAAATTAAAAGGAAAAAATCGAGCTGAGCAAAGTCGATTTTACAAAATTTGAAAAATTTTGTTTCCGAAACGAAATACGAAGCATTCCTATGTTTATCCGAACTCTAAACGAAATTACGATTCACCGAGAAAAACTCCAAATTTTGAATCTCAGAAAATCGAAAACAAAACTTAGCTCAATCCTAATTATGATAAGGAGAGCAATAGTTTTTATTAGGTGATTGTATTTCGGCTTCTTCCTCTTGACTGTTTGCGTTGAAATGTTGAAACGCAACTTAACTACCCTCTTTCTATGCAGTTTTAAAGTTGCAATTCTCTAAATTCAGTTGTCAGTGGAGCCGAGCAATTCCGAAGTGACTGCGAAAGTGGAGTTGATCGAGCAGCTGCGGCAGATCGTTCACCAGGCCAAATCCTCTTTCGAAGGGGGTGATTATGCCTCTGCTGAGTACTACCTCAACCAGGCTCTCGAGGTTCGTCTCCATTAATAACTTATACAAACTTTTAACTTGCAAAATGGAATTGTATATTCTCTATGATGTTTACTTTTGAAGAGTTGATCAGATGATTAGGGGATTTGTTCTTGAAAAAGTTGCACGTTTCGAAGATTGCATCTTTTGATAGTGGCCCTCTATTGATATCCATTCAAGAAAGATGCAACATTTCGAACAAGCCTAGGAAGAATATATTCGCCCTGAAGATTTCCTGCTCATAAATTTGCCAAATTGAGCTTAACACATCTTTACACATTATGTCAGAAATTCTGCTATCTCGATAACAATAATTGAATCTTGCAGCACATGATGTGGGACGCTTCACTCTACCGAATGCGAGCGAAGTGCTACGAGAATTCGGGGATGATTAGGAAGGCGATTGCGGACATGCGGACTGTGACGAAGTTGGTGTCAGACAGCACGCAGTCATTCCTCGATGTGTCTCTTATGTACTACGCCATTGGAGACGTCGAGGAATCACTCGGGTTAGAATTTAGAATTATTATTTTGATTATTTTTTCTTCTAAAAAATTGGAAATTCTGTGCTCGGATCCACGAAATTCTCGTCATGAGGTTCCAACAGAAAGGATTCTTAAATCTAGTGGATTAGAGCACTGAATGGTGAAATGGAGATTATGCTTCTTTTCTAAGCTTAGCAGTGAAGATTCGGATACTGATTCTCTGTCAAATTTAAATCCACCACTTGTACGCAGTGCAACAACCTGAGTTTGTCGGTATTTCAGGCAGATTCGTGAGTGTTTGAAGCTGGACCCTGATCACCAGAAATGTTTCGACTTCTACAAGAAGGTCAAGAAATTCGCAAAGATGAAAGGTAAAATTTTTAAATTCTTTACCTGACTGATCATTTAATCAATTCAGAAACAATGAACGATTTGATTGCGAAGGAGGATTGGATGGGCTGTCTGGACAAAGGACAGCAAATGCTCAAACAGGAGAAGGAGGTCGAGGCAATTCAACTCGATGTGTACAAACAGACTTGCAAGTGCAATCGAGAGGTGGCGATTTATGCAAATTATCTGAGAGAAACTACATTACTTTTGCCCAATGCCATAATACGGCCATATTTATATGTTCATTTTTCAAACAACATGAAAATTCTATTCACTCTAAAATGTTTTTTTTTCTCTAGAACATGAATTTTAATTTTTCATTTGAAGAGAACTATTTCACTTTTTGATATTTCCGTGAGTAAGATAGAATAATGCTGCAGGCCGGACATATTGCCGAGGCGATTCAAGAATGCACCCTCGTCCTGCAGCAGAGAGACGATGTTGAGGTGCTTTGCGACAGGGCTGAGGCATACCTACTCGAAGAAGATTTCGATTCTGGTATGGAAGTTTTAGAAATAAAATAATTTAGCACATTGTAAGTATATGGTCTAATCAATTATAGCTAGTTTTTCGCTGCTAAAAGTGAAATTTTGATGCAAGAAAGTATAATGATCAGAGAGAAATATTCTATTAAAATATGGCGTATGCAGACATCAGTGCCTTGAGATAGAAATTTCCTAATTGAACTTTCAAAACAGCCGAAAATAATAATTGCATTTTGCAGCATTGGCTGATTACAACAAGGCTCTGGAGATCAATTCCGAATTCCGTCGAGCGAAAGAGGGAGTCGATAGAGTGCAGAAACTGAAGAAACAGGCCGGCAAGAGGGACTACTACAAGATTCTTGGGGTCAAACGGCAAGTGTTTCATTTTCTAAACTTCTTTTGAGCTTGGCAAACAAATTTTCTGGACATCTGCAAAGCTTCTCTAATTTAAGAAAAAAAGTCGCAGAATAATGATGTAGTTAATTTTGTAATTCATTTTGTACGAATTGAAATTTATCTTTCTATTTTTTTTTTAAAATTTGTATCACTAAAATTGGAAAAATTGAGTAATTGATCAATTTCTTTCAGAAATGCAGACAAACGGACGATTCAAAAGGCGTACCGCAAATTGGCTCAACAATGGCATCCGGACAATTTCAGCGATGAAAAGGAGAAGAAGGCTGCGGAGAAGAAGTTCATCGACATCGCTGCTGCGAAGGAAGTCCTGTCTGATGAAGGTATGCCATTTTTAAAATAAGATAATAAAGTTTGCAAAGTAGCCACGTTATTACCTGAAAAGTATGCTTTCATCAACGACTTAGCAGCATTAAATAGACACATCTTCTCCCATACAATTTCGTTGATAGAGCCACTTTTGTAAATTCTAATCAAATTCGAAACCAAAACTGGTAAAAGCATGATTGCATACATTTTCCAAAGATTGATAAGTCGAAGTTCTAATTTTGCAAACAAAATAAACAACTCCAAATCAGAAACCTCAAAGGCTCCTAACCATTAGTCTATCAACTGATTATGTTGTTGTGTTCAGAGAAACGCAGGCAATTCGACGCGGGCGTCGATCCTCTCGACCCCGAATCTCAGCAGGGCGGAGGCGGACACGGCTTCCACAACTTCCAGGGCTTCCCGCACGGATTCAACCCATTCGGCGATGGGCAGGGCGGTTCTTTCCGATTCCACTGGGGATAAGCATCTGCAATCACTTCAGTCTAGTCCGAATAATTAATTTATTATTAGTTAATAATAACTCAGGTCTTTCGATCTAAATTCTATTTACCCTTTGATTGTGCAATATCATGAATCAGCCTTCCCTCCTTCTTTCGTCCTCCTTTCAATGCAGTCTCTCTGCCAAGATTTCCCTGTTCAGTGAGCGAATTGTCGCTCTTCGAAACGGCTCATTTATCGAATTATTTAACGTGGGTGTTTTTACGTGTAAATCTACTTTTCTCCCTTTTTAATCTCTTTACGATAGGTATGCAGAGAAATGATCGCTTGCTTGCAAGCCTTCTATTAGGAAATCTATTATTTTTACCCCATACGCGAACACTGTGATTACGTCCGTGCATTTTATGAAATCTTTATCATCAGAGATGTTTCTTCAGGCCTTGAATCATATCGGTTGTTGTTGTATATCTGCTATAGGATAGAACCAGAAGACCAACGTTACAATGTGCATTGGTATTGTTGCAAAGGTTTGGAACAATCAAAACGATCGATGATGTTCGATGTGATCCGTTAATTCATTTTACTGTGATTTGGAGTGTTCTTTAGCGATATTGAGTCGCTATGTTCTTCCGTGCTCAACTTTTAGCTGGTCAGCAGAAAATACGGATCGAGTCGATCAAATATCACTAGTTGTTCCCGAACTTTTGTGCGTCATCGTATGTAGTTTGGGTTTCGCGATTTGTATTCCTTGTTTCGCTCTTTTTCTACAATTTCACTTTCGTCTGTCCTTGTGTGACGCTCGTTTTCTGATTGTTTCTCGTTTCATTTCCATTTTCTGCTTTAATCGATTTCCTGATTATGTGCCAAGGCACTCCAGACGTCACTTGTTTATTGCCTTTTCTACTAAATGTTCATAAATTTTCTCCTCGACAATTTGACAAATGAAGGACAGGTTCGAGAATTCGAAAGTGCACCTGGAAGTTAATTGGGAAGAGATTTGCTCTTGGAGGCATGAAAATGAGACGAAAAGCTAATCAGTGATGATAAGATTGAGATAAGAGAATGAATGAGAGGAGTGGAAAAAGCATGCACTGGAAGCAGAATAGAATAGAGCAACCGAAGAAGAACAGACTCATTTTGACATTCTGGTCCGACAATTTATACACACTGCTTACGAAATCATTCACATTCGCATTTACGAATATTGTTTTCACGTTGTCGCACTTTTTTCTAGCACATGCCTCTATTCTATTCTCTTTCTTTCTTTCTTCGTCTCTTTCTCTGTCTCTCTGCAGTTAGTCATAATACCTCTTTCATCATCACTTTTATGCATTATTTTGTTTCGACTTTTTTTTTTTTTTTTAAATTATAAATTTGATCGTTCCCTATCGTTTTTGCATTCGGTATGAATGGAGGAGTAGAGAAGAGTTAATGAAATGATGTGATATGTTTGTATTTGAACAGAGTGAGTCCGATGCATTGCGTAGTGTCTGCCCTCTGCCCTCTGCCGGAGCTACTGTTCTCGATCTGCTCTTTCATTCGTTCATTTCAGAGCTTCTTGAAAAGTTCGTTAACTGTACTTAGGCTTGACAGTTTCTTCGTGGAATTATGATATCGAAACTCTCTTGCGTTCGTTTAGAGGAGTCGCATTCGCACCTACCCGCTATAGAAGTGACACCAGATCTGTGAATGCGATGTTTGATCACTTGCATGACTGCGTTTCCGCCCTTCACTCATTTGAGAAGTTCACCCGTTTTTCTGCTTCATTTCAATATTTTATCCCCGAATTTCATGAGTTTTCTAAATAATTTTCGCGTGGACTTCCCAGTGATTCGTTTTCTTCCTTATCAATGGTCGTTTATCACATTCATTCAGTATTTTGACTCGTTCGTGATGTACATAATCTCAGTGGACATCGGCACGTCGACCATCCGTTCCTGTCTGTACGACCCCGACTGCCGACTGATTGGAAAATGCGAACAACAGGTCAGTCAGTCGTCTTTGTTCTGCTTTACTCGAAAATCAAGGTCAGTAGTAAATGAGTTGACCAAATCCGAATCAGTCGGGAATCAAAGACTAAAACTAGTGACAGTGAGAAGTGGGGAGATGTTGAAAGACAAAGGGGTGAGAGGAGAGCAGATGAGAATGGACTGCACTTGCAGTCAGGCAGTCACAGTGTGTAGAAAATCAGAAAATGAGATGCCAAAGACCGAAAGCAAACTGAAATCACAAGCATAGAGCGTAGCTTTTTGTTGCAGGTTCACGTGAAAATCTCCGGACAGGAAGGAGAGGTGCGGGTGGAGCTCGAGCCAGAGCAGATATTCCAACAGTTCAAGGAGGTCGTCAATGGAACGCGTAAGTCTTATTCACCTTCAAATTTACACCCACCCATTTCACGCGTCACAAAAACGAGTGTTGGAAGAGATTTTGTAGCCTACAATTTTTTTCGCTCGAATGAGATTACGTTGCACAATAGGGAACTATTTGTGTCAAGGAAATTGAATTTAGCGAGTGCAGAGATCACTTTCATATCCAATATCAGAAACTATTTGAACTTCCATATGCTTAGATAGAAAGATAGGTTATTTGTTGAAGCAGACAACTTCATTTGTGATGTAATAAGAAAAGTACAGGTGAAAATGTTTTGCTCTAAATTGCAAGATAGCGATTGCCATTGCGCTTTTTCAATTACACGTAACACCTAGTTTCGTGGCTAACTTTGCATATAGCCAAATTATGCGATCGAGAGATTTTTGAACTCATCGTACTGAATATGTTGTCACTAATTTATAGGAAAAGTGGTGTGATTATTATCTAGGAAAGACTAAGATGTTCTGTAGAAACATCGATAAAGAAAGAAAAACTTCGATTTCAATGCAGCTAACGTTCCGTATCTTGACCATACTTAAGAGAGTGTATTTGTAAGACCCGAACAGTCATCAAAGAAAATTCGGATTTCAGAAAAAGTCTGAAAAATCGTGATTTGACCATAGAGGTGAATATCCCTATGGGTCCTAATCACAAAATTGAGAAGATTAGGTCCCGCTCTCAAAAGTGGGTGGAGTTATGCTAATTTGGAAATTTTGATTTCAATAAAAAATTGCTCGTTAGATGGTACAAAGAAAACTTTTTTGCTATAAAAGATTTTCGAAAAATTTAAAAAGGATGTTAGACTAGACAATTGGCCACGTCTACTGATATATAGCTTTTGGGGTATCAACCACTTGCTAGTACGGTAAGTTATCCTGATTTCAAAATAGGGGGTAAAAATACCCCCAAAATTTGCAGAAAATCGCTTCCCCTGAACAAAAAATGTTATTGGTGTAAATGAACGGATACCATAGGGTTATTCTCCATGGAAAACTGCATTGAAATCAGCCAGGGAAATTGAAAACTAAGGGTACTCTTTTTGAGAAAAAAGCGCCCAAAGGGGGCGCGGTCGGGGGGTCGAATTTCGAAATTTGAAGCAAACCCCCACAAATCATATACCATTCAACGCGCAATGAAAAACTGAATAACTTTTGTGAAGATACTTTGGGTCTAGCTATAATGGTATGCGTGGTATGGAGGTTTGAATGGGTCAGACCCACGAAAATGATAAAAATATTCAAAAATTCATAACTTTTGTAAAATCAAACGAATTCGAAAAATCTTTTCGGGATATAACAGTTGAAGGGCAATACTTCATTTTTGCTTCCTAGAGTACCGTGCTACCACTTTAGCATGATACCATATGGGTCCATGGTATATCATCCAAATGGTACCCGAGTGATACTATACCAAAATGGATATCAGCCGACTCGAAATTGACTGGAGAGCAATATTCGAGTCCATTTCTAACAAATACAGCAAGTGGTTTCATTATACCATCATTGTATCTGGCTATAACCACTTACTGAAAAAAGGCCAAAAATGAGGTAATTTTAAATGACCATAAAAAGCGATAGACTAATTTGTTTTTCAAGCGGTTTTCAGCATATTACTCAGCTCGATAAGGGCTTTCGTTTGGTATATAACATGATGGGTATTGGCTACAAAATGGTAACTTGACCATATGGGTCACTACCATTTGGTACAATACCATGTTTGGTATCGTTCGACTCCAAATTGGATGAAAATAATTAATAGATGTCTCTAGCTTTAATTTTAGCCCGGATTTTGGTAGACTACCTATGAAAATATTCTCGTACCATTTTTCTGAAAATTTATCTCAATTTTTGGTTTTTGAAGTACCATTTGCATACCATAATAGATAGATCCAAAGTGCTTTCACAAAAGTTGCTCAGTTTGATGAGCTCTATCGTTTGGTATACAATTTGAAATATGTACCTCACATTTTCATTTTTTGACCCCCTGACTGCACCCTCTTTGGGCGCTTTTTTCTCAAAAAGAGTACCCTTAGTTTTCAATTTCCCTGGCTGATTTCAATGCAGTTTTCCATGGTGAATAACCCTATGGTATCCGTTCATTTACACCAATAACATTTTTTGTTCAGGGGAAGCGATTTTCTGCAAATTTTGGGGGTATTTTTACCCCCTATTTTGAAATCAGGATAACTTACCGTACTAGCAAGTGGTTGATACCCCAAAAGCTATATATCAGTAGACGTGGCCAATTGTCTAGTCTAACATCCTTTTTAAATTTTTCGAAAATCTTTTATAGCAAAAAAGTTTTCTTTGTATCGTCTAACGAGCATTTTTCCACATAAATCGCAATATTCAAATTAGCATAGCTCCGCCCACTTTTGGGGGCGAGGCCTAATCTCCTTGATTTTGTGACTAGGACCCATAGGAGTATCTAACTCTATGATCAAATCGTTATTTTTCAGACTTTTTCTGAAATCCGTAAACTGTTCGAGTCTTACAAATACGCTCTCTTAATTTTTTTGCATCATGAAGTTAAAAATACGACTATGCCAAAATGAGACAGATAAAGGCTGTAAATAAAAGTTGTCATCTTTTCCTAGCGATTTTTGATCTTGCTGACTTCGATAATTAATTTGTAAAGATCGTAAATTTAATGTAGTTCTTCATTATCGCTTATCATAGAACTTTCAACATGAAAAGTTGTCAATTACATACAACTTCAGTAATTCTCTCGATTTCAGTGAGCCTGATCGATGAAGATGCGCCAGTGACGATGGCGCTCTGCTGCCAGAGGAACTCGATAATCTGCTGGAACAAGTAGGTCTGCTGCTCTGAATGACTGCGTCAATGAGAGCGATTGCAGGAGGACTCTCCAAGATGTGACCAAATTCATCTGCTGGAATGATGGAAGGGCAAATAATGCTTGCGAAATGTGGAACAAATCACTTCTTCTCAGGGTTGAAATTCGTCTTCTTTTTTTGATGATATAAATCGTTCCAATTTAGAGCTTAAATTTTGTCGGAAGTGTGTTATATTTTCTGACAAGGCAGCCTCGTTATCTCGGAGCAAGGACTCTACATTTCATTTCCGCCCTCGTCATGCACAGGTTGATGACCACAATCGAGCAGGCGAGTTAAAGTTCGACTTTTCTTCTTCAATTCGGCATACAAAGTGCACATATACCACGTTAGAGCCAAACTTTTTTTTATGATGATTTGACTAACTCAATTGACTTCCTTGCCATAGCCTAGGCAGACTTTCAGCCAGAATTAGAAATTTTAAGGAAAGGGGGTACGCACGAAAATTCTGGCTTAAGCCCTACCTAGATCTGCTTTATTGGTGGGATTGATATTTATCAAACTATATATTTATTAGATTAGATGCCTATGATCTATCGTGTAAATTGCATTTCAAGCAGTTAGTTTGTTGATACTTCAAGCAATCAAAAGCGGAAAAATATGCCACGTTTCGGAATTTTTTGCAACAGTGTTAGCTCTTATTCGGCCATTTTCAGTCGAAAGAATTGCAAGAACTTCTGAGAAATGACGAATTGGCATTTGGCTGTTTGGATTCCTGGCTGCTACTCAGACTCTCCAAAGGCTGTGTCGATGTGATGGAATCCAGTTGCGCTTCTTCTACAGGAATGGTAGGTATTTGAAAAAAAAAACAATACATATGAAAAAGAGGGAAGGCTAGATAGTAGGTTCTTGGAATATTCTGGCGGCAAATAAAGTTTCTAAACGAATAGGGATAGAACAAATTGTCATCCAATTTTACCTTTGATGTTCTGATTATTCTAATGGCAAATTTGCCTTATCCTGATCCTAGCCTATCCCTCCAAACTCGTTTTTCTTATAATTTTTACACTTGTTGGCAGCCGTCATATTCAGAGAGCTAATAAGGATATGTATTCTTTTTTTTTGCAAAATTTCATATCCAGTTTTTCTTCTGTCGCGTTTTCCCTAGAAATTACTATCATGGAATCTCATTCCTTTGACGTCGGATTCATTATAAATCATTCAAGTACGACCCCTTCATCAGCAAATTCAACCACACAGTGCTGCGCATAATCGGTTTCCCTCTAAAGTTGCTGCCTCCCCTCGTCGACTCGGTGGGGGAACTCGATCCGGCGACGGGAAAACGGGCAGCTCTCGCAGAAATCGATCCAGCCATCTTCGGAAGGAAGATCAGCATTTCCGCCATTGTGAGTCATTTACAAAATCATGTTTTGTAGTATTTGTAAAACAATAATAAGTTATTGCAATTGAAAACAAAGTTGAACTTCATGAAGAAAACGAGTTTTTTTTTTCAATCAATCACGTGAAAATTTGAAGAAGAAGAAGTAGCAAATTACTTCACTTTGATTATTTATTCTTTCGTGTTTTATTCTGACGATCGATCTGATATCACTTTTCTACGCATATCCAATTATTGGAAGAGAAATATATGCCCTCATTATATTACAGTATCCAGCTGTAAATTTCACCTGCAAACTTCACACTTTAATTACGTAATTTAGTAAAACTGCATTAATTTTTCTAAGAATTGACTAAAGTCAAAGTTCATTTTGAGAATGGGGAAGTTTTGGATTGAAATTTAAAAATATCGGCCAAACCCAATAGGAATAATCGCAAATTTGAAAAATAAAAGGAATGAATGATGATTTTCAAAAAGAACAAAAATCAAATTATTTTCTATTAACAATTTTCCAGCTAGCCGATCAGCAAGCCGCCCATTTTGGAGCAGGTTGTTGGGAGAAGGGCGACATCAAAATCTCCCTCGGCACGGGTACATTCGTGAGCGTGAACACGAAGGACAAGGCACACGCCTCGATGAAAGGTCAAATCTCACTCGCTATTCCCATATTCAATTACTTAATCCCAAATTTCAGGATTATATCCGGTGGTTGGATGGCGAATAAATCAGAAGTCCACGTTTCTGGCAGAGGGAATGCAGCACTACACTGCCAGTCTGCTTACCTGGGCTAAGAATATTGGTAGACGCTGCATTAGTTTCATTTTTCCATGT
Source organism: Diploscapter coronatus (assembly GCA_964036155.1). Taxonomy (NCBI): domain Eukaryota; kingdom Metazoa; phylum Nematoda; class Chromadorea; order Rhabditida; family Rhabditidae; genus Diploscapter; species Diploscapter coronatus. The sequence goes on along the minus strand of OZ038422.1, from coordinate 81,594,959 downwards.
TGAAACAAATCGTTCGAATCCTCCATAAAATATAATCGTGTCCATAATATTTCCTAACTCCTGATTTGCATAGTTATTTTGAATTAAAAATGATAAAAATTTCTAGTTTTATAAAAAAAAAGATATACCACAAAATTCGAAGATGGAAATAATTTATTGGTCAGTGCAATATAAATTGAGAATGTGCATTACATTTCCTCAAAAATATTTTAGGTCTATTGAATGACGTAAAGGAATCCTCGTCAATGGCTCTTTCTGTGCATTCCACAAATGGTCTCGTTTTTATTCCAGCTTTCGGAGGTAATTTACTTGTTTTCTTGATCATCATGGTTCGTCGCGTTCAGGTCTTCAAACTCCCATTAACGACGGGAATATCTGTGCAGGGTTTCTGGGACTTCGACCAGACACAACCAAGCAACAAATGTATGGTTAATGCACATTTTCCGGAAACTTGCATTTGACGCAATGAAGAAGTGATGAAATGAATGAAATGCGAAAATAAAGAAGCACAATACTAACTGTTAGAAATTGTGTAGGAAAAAGAAGAATTTCGTCCGTCATTTTCGTGTTTTTTAAGTCTGACAAGTGTTTCGCCCATTCCGTCATTACGCCATTTCTGCGGTGCAAACTCATTTATTTCTACATTATATTTCGTTTTAGGGTGCGAGCAATTCTGGAATCTATTGCATTTCGCGTCTATCAAATCATCATGGCCATTGAAGACGAAGTCCACTTCAAATTGACACATAAAATTCGGTGAGTGACTAATTTGATCGCCAACGCCTGACGAAGTAATGAAGTCTATTGGTGTCATTTTTGTTAGCGTTATTTTTTGTCACATTTTTCGCGATTCCTAGTTGCATTATCATATGTGGACTTCATCAGCTGTTAATTTGAGAATTTCAACCTTATTTGACATTTTCTCCAGAATTTGTGGCGGTGTCTCAGCGAACGACTTCATCTGTCAGTCGATCAGCGACTTGCTGGGTCGGCCCGTGGAGAGGCTACAAGACGAGGGATTCGTCGCTTCACGAGGGGTGGCCATGCTCGCGGGAATGGCTCAAGGTTATTTCCAATATAAATTTGATTTTCATTTCTATTTGAACGAGAATCATAGTAACTGATTAGCCGGAAAATTGGCTTACAAAATTATTTATTGCTCATTACAATTTACCTATTAGAGCGGCATAGAACAATTTTAAACAAGTTCTATTTTTGAAACGAGTATGAGTTATTTTCATAAATGAATCATATTAATCGCATTTTTGTATACCGGAATCTTTTACACGTGCACCAATTTTAGAATAGCTTATTCATGCATTCGTGGAGATTAGTTTCATTCTTCGTTGAAAATATGACATTTGGTTTCAAATTATATCTAGCTGATCCTATATTGAAAGCCATTAATAATCATAAATAATGCACAAGGCATTTTATTTTTACTAATTGCTCACTATTATTTAATTTATCAGCTCTCAAACTCACACAAATCCATTCAGGACTCTGGACTGAAGATCAGCTTCCGAATTTGATCGAGATATCGACCACATTGTATCCCAACTCTGAGGCTCAATTTGCTCTGAAGAACACTTACGAAATCTGGCTGAAGGCTGTCAAAGGCTGCTCAAACTTCTATTCGTGATACTTTTTTCTATTGTCATATGATTTTGGCAATTTGGATCAGGGATCCACTATCAAAGGTTTTCACCATGTATTTGCGCAGGATTTAGGAACCCTCGACCTTGTTTGTAAATTACTTGACGATTTTCATAGTTTGTTATGTTTTCTTCAAATTCCCGTGACAACGATTTACTGAATGATTACGATATTTCACGATTTGACTTATTCTCAATCAACTGTGCAATTTCAGGTTTGCATTATATTTTCTAATTTTGTATTGCACCTTGCCATATCTTCATGTTCATTTTCATATCAAATCATCTGGTTTATTCATCGTCGATAAACGGCTTTAATCCTCTAAAGAAATACACGAACATGAAAACACAAAATGCTTATGCGTGGAAATCATCACAACGATTCTTGCTTGTTTTAGGATTTGAAGGGAGGGGAAGAAAAGGAGATGAGAAGAAGAACCGTGAGTTTATGGCTCGAAGAGAAGGGGATGAAAAGATGTGCAAATAAGACTACAAAGGGGAAATGGGTTGGAGTAAAACAAGCCAAATGATTGAATGATTGCCGTTGGGCAACTGACCTCACATAAATTGGGCAGTGGGGAAAGACGCCTTTGGCAGGCCGATAGGTGGACAGGGTGATAAAAGGCAGGAATTATCACTTCGATCTGAACTCTATTCACATTCATTAAAGCTCTTCAATATGAATTCACTAAATGACATGAATGAAAATGACTAAATGTCGTTACTACAATGATGAAAATAATACTGCCTAAAAGGCCATTTTCAATACCTAGAAATAATACTGACGAAAATGCATTGTGATAGGAAATGTTGAGAATCAATCAGGCGAGAATAGAAAGGATATAGACAGTTAAAGCTGGCATTGATGACTCGATTGGGGGGAAATGCACGATGATAATTGAGGAATTGTGCGAAGTGACACGGTAGTTGAGAAGAGAACGGGAAACGGAAACGTATTTGCCTAGTCCGTCTAGAGTTGAGGCTCGGATGTAGGGCGCTTGATGTCAGGCGACGAAGCTGGCGAGGCAATGGGAGATTCCGTCAGAGGGGAGATCGACTGAAAACAAGATCATTAAAATTGGTGGTAAAAAATTTCGATCGTACCGGATCATTGGCTTTCGACCCTCGAGAAACCTCTTCCGAATGAGTCGCTCTGTGAACTTGCAGTGTCCGAGACTGACAGAAGCCTTTGTTGCAGATCTCGCACTAAAATCGCAGTATTTACGAAGACCAATCTTTCAAAACTTATTTTTAGATCTTCGATACAACTCTATTCTATCGATAATTATAGTTTACTTTCAAAAATGCTTGGCTTTACAAATACCGTACCTTGAAAGGCTTCTCCTTCGAATGTATGAATCTGAAAGTGTTAAGCTTTTAATTAGAACCAGAATTACACATTTCATACCGATGATCCCGTAAGTGATCTTGTCGTCGGAATGCTTTCTGACAGATTTCACAAAGATATGGTCGTTCATCTGTAAAAATAGTTATTAGAATGTAATTCACCTAATGCATGTTTTTTCCAAATGCACAAATTTATCCCAGCGATAAATATGCTGCTCTGTGCAAGAGAACATAACGCAAAGACAAAGAAGACACGTACCGGTGTGGGTCCTGAAAAAAGGAATATTTCTACTTTTTGTCATGTTTTTGTGTTGCTATTATTATGCAGTAATCCGATCCCTTTGATGTGGCAGCAGGGCTGATTCATTTCGTGTGTTTTATGGGAATGCAGAGGGGAATGAAAGTGAGAAATGAAGGAGGTAAGAGGAGCAACAGGGCTCGAATCGAATCAGTGATAAGACAAAGAGGGAAGGAGAAGACAGCCTGTCTGTCTGCATCTCTACTCTCTCCTCGTCTCTCTACAGTACAGCTCTCTGCCCTCTGCCACTCAAGAACTACCGTATTACTACTGCCAATCGATCGATTCTTTCGGCTCACCTTTCGTGGATCAGCAAATTGTAAGATTTCGTGAAATTCCTCTGACAGAATCTGCAGATGAATTCCTTCTTAGGTCGGCTAGGGCGAATTCGATCGCGCACCTTCCCTGGCAGAAGAAACCTAAATTTTATATCAGTGATTAGAAATTTCAGATTGGTATTTTTATTTTGCTAGTTTTAAGCGAAATAATAACAATTCGCCTAGCGCCAATCTAGTATTTCGATGTCAATGACATTTGGATTAGGTTAGCTATGCAATCTTGAAATTTAAATGAAAAAACACAATTTCGTTAACTCCTACCATGGTCTAGCGTAAGGAGTTCCAATATGATGAGGAGCATGAAGGACTGTAGCTGGAAGGTGAGAGGAAGGGGATGGCTCGCTCTGTAATTCAACCCAATTTATTCCGTTTTCAAAAATGTATGCTCACAATAGTCTTCGCCTTTTCTTCACTTTCAATCGATTGTGCCAAATGTGTAAAGTCGAATTTCGGTTTATCTCCATCGCCGCACAGGGCTGCTTTCAATTCTTGTTGCAGAGGCAGGGATTTCAATCGCTAAAAGCTGATCTTCATTATATTTTAAATTCGTTTTTTTTTAACTTTATTTTTATTATGATGACTGAGCATATTGCTTCTAAGCTTATTTAATATTTGACATTAGCTGATCTCCACTATCATTTTGAAAAGATAATGAAAAAATTATTAGTTGATGTCTCCAAGGTTCAATTAACGACATCTATTGTGGCGGTCAAAAACATCGAATAAGGCATAATTTTTAAGCCCAGTTTACCACTTGTGGCTACCCTATCAAGTTGAAAATTTCCAAACATACAACGAGAATACATTAGACCGAAAAGGCCTAAATATTTCAGCCAGATTCGATTCCAGGTAAGGAATATGTAAACTTTAAGAAAAAAAAAAGTTTGATCCCATATTTTTATCGCTGCTATATCAGTGAGGCGACTGAGTGATAGCTTGAGATAACTCAATTGAAAACGAAACCAAGAAGTACTTTCTTTGAAATTTCACCTAGGCACTGATTTTCTAACTACCAGACGTATTTAAATATGAAATTTCGAACCTGCATATAGATCATATGCTGCTGCCACATGTGAAAGTATCGCATCCATTGCTCTGCGGCTACAGTTTGAGGAGGGAAAATGGAATTGATTGCAGGAGAAGAGCCTGAGGTTGCTGAGGTTGAAACAGGCGCTGGCAGAGGTCGAACTGGGGGAATGATTGAGGGTGATGGCATCAGCCACGGTTGAAACATAGCCACTGGTGGTGTCTGAAATTAAGTTATTTCTTGTACTGATGATGCAATTTTCAAATAATAGCGTTGACGAAATAGGCGAAGATCAGTTTAGCTTCAATGCTACAGAGCAGTTCAGAGTTCGGAACAGGTTTTTTCCTATATTAGTCTAGCTTACTCTATGACAAGATAGTGCAAGGTCAAAATTTGCAATCTATCATAACTTGACGATCTAAATATGTGCATACAAAAATTAACCTTGACTTGTTTATAGCAATCGAAGGAAGTACTGAAGCCGAAAATCCAAATGATTCAAGAATTTCAGAATCACTAATTATAAGTACCACAAAATAAGATAAAAAGATCTTCGTTTACACATAAATCATAATAATTTGCGTAATTCGAACAAAGAATGGACGAGTCGGCTGCGTCACGCTGTGATGAAAAGGAAAACTGTCAAAAGGGAGCCTGTGAATTTGAATGATAAGCAACCCATGAAAACAGAAAACAGTAAAATCGACAGAAATGCTTCTGGCAAAAAGTGAAGTGAAGGATCAAAAGGGACCGACTGGGCATAAATGGAGAAGGGGAAGGAGAAGCGCAAAAACTGAATGCTCGTCATGAATCAGAGATATTGAAATGCAGCTGCAGGCGACAATATAACTGCATATCGTAGAAAGAAAGGAAATATTAGATTTTTCTGAATATTTTTGCCACGATAAGACCAAATTCAGGAGTTTAGGTAAATACTGAAATTCATGTCGCTTTTCGGCAGTTATCTGACAAAGAGACGCCTCGATATCACACAAATTGAACATCGAATGCAGAAGAGCAAATACAAATTTGGAGAAATAAATCGAGGCCAACCCGAATGGCAGAAATTGGCTAACTGATAATGCATCCGGTATAGCGGGTTGGAATTGTCGGAATTGAAAATTCTCGTCAAGCGAAATTTTCAAATTGATAGAATTTATCACTGCTATTCTTAACGAACTTGAATGAGTTCAAATTTCAACTCCTAGTTGCTCAAGGATAATTGAAACGAGTTAATCAAATCAGATGAAGTTGAAAGGAGAAAATTATCGCTTTCTCGTTCTTCAACTATTAAAATAGTCAGACAGCATAATTGAGGAAGTTCATACAAATTAGTGCAGATCAGCGACTCGCGAGATTTGCAACAAAATTCGTATAAAATGCAATAATAGATATTACCGCTAAATAAGTTTCGAATTTAGTTACGATATGCTCAGGCTTTCACACCCACGTTTTCATCAAAATCGTTTACTTTGCGAATATTCAATAGAGTCATTTGACTGTTCATAAAGAAAATCTCACGGCAGCAGCAAAGGCCGAATTGGGGCTTGGAAATATTGCAAAATGACAATAAGCGATGCAGAGAAATATTCGATAGATTAGTAATGATTTTGGAAGTGACAAAATGAGAAATGCTAGAGGTGGCTGGCAGTAGAGCGGGCCAGAGGCAGGGGCAGAAAGAAGCCAAGCAGCTAGCACAGAAGGGAGACTCCGCCCATTCTCGAGACGGGAAGGGAGTAGCGACTAAGGAGAAGGGAGAAGGCGAGGAGAAGAAGAAGAAGAAGGGTACGGTAGAAGGTGCGAAATTGGACTCGCAATCAGACTGGTGGTAGGAAGGCGAAGGAAACACTCTTGAAATAGAGCTGGCAATGGAAGCCGCCAGAATCGAGCGAAGAAGGAATGAAGAAGCGAAGGAATGCAAACTGAATTGAAGACGATTATACAGGGAGGCAAGGGAATGGAGGGGTGATTAGGCAACTGCCTTACTGATCAACTGCTGTTAAGAGGATAAAAAGAGGAGATGACAGAGATAGGGAAGGAGGACAGAGGCACGGGGCAGGGGAGCTGACAACAAGACTGACTGAAAGACGGAGGGTAGATGAATATGAATAGAAGAGCACAGAGGGATGCGCGCGGCATGGCGAAAGGAAAGAGGATAACAATGCAAATGAAACTGCAGAAAAGGACAGATATGACAAAATCAAATGGACGCAAATGCCTACAGGCACAATATCCATCTAATTACGAAACAAGTGAAGAAGTTTCATCGGCAAATTAGCGGCATCAAATTTTAAGACGGTTTTATGCCAGAAGAATATTGTGAAGATACTATTTGCGGTAAATTGTACCGTCAAAATTCCCAAATTGCTTGAATGGCTTGCGCAATTTGAATTGTCTTCTCACATATGAGATCATGAAGATATTCATTTGTTTGCTAATTTTGCATCAAAGACAAAAGAAAAGACTCATTCGTTCAAAGGAATCAAGCTGTGATAGTCCTCTGCCTGTCGAACTGCGTTCGTTCCTTCCCTTTCCTTTCGGCCGACTTCCTTCCTCAATCTGATAGTGGGAGTAGTGAGACTGACTGACTGACTGAGTCTGAGATAATCCATAAATATACAGAAAAGAAAGGGGCAAACACAACAACCGACTCGTTTTGGCGGTTCATAGTTTGCGGCTAGAGAATTCGAGCACGCGTCTATAATCTCTTCTATCACTTACAGACTAGCAGACTTATAGGTTAGCACATATCATGGATTAGCTAGAGATGTATGCATATGAGTACGATATCTACAGTTAGAACTATTGTTTCTGATATTTAAAAATGAGATAGCACTATTCAAAGGAATTCTTTGTACACAATCTCATTTTTTTGACAAATCACAGTCCCCAACCCACATTTCTCTCGATCTGCCAAGCGCTTCAAAAAGTCATTAATCACAGACAAAGCGATCATATTTCTTGCGAGTTTATGACCCGTAGGCTTGTTACCGTGCTCCTTTCCTTATACTTTTATTCGTTGTCCCCCTCATCTTTTCTCTTTCGGAAATTGGCTCTTTCCTTTGTTTTCATAGATGGGATCTCTGTAAAAAAGAAATAGAATTAAATTTCTGAAAGGAAAGCAAAAGTTTATGATTCGATGAAAGAGTTATTAGGAGTTTTGAATCTATAAATGGCTGTAAATTTTCACAATAAAACCTTTTCAGGGTTTCATGACTTAGAATTTTCCGAAAAATATACTAGAGTCAAATTTTCTTTCATCTTAGATGAATCTACTATCATCCGGAAATTTCACTACGTTGTTTAGAAAAGACTCTTGCCAATCCAAAAATTCGTGTTTTTAAAAGTATAGTAAATGGCATTTGTTTAGGACATCTCAAATCTCGAAATAGTGGTGAATTTGAGTCGATTGGGCCGCTTGTCGCTACTGTCATAAGGAAATTCGAATCAGCATTTCGAAAGAGAAATCTGAAAGAGAGCCAGTAAGGGACACAGGATAAGGAGAACAAGCAATGAGAATGACAGACAGCAGGGCTCCCAGGTAAAATTGCTTACAAATCTCCTCCTCATTCAACGATTTTATGGAGAAAATAAAGTTTTATGGGAATAAGACGAGTTCTGACTTTGTTTAGATTTAAAAAAAAAAAAAAAAAAGTTTGATAAAATTCTAGCTTTTCATAATTCGATTCCTTTTCGTTCTAATTATCTTGATGCTAAATGTCAACTTTATCTGTATCTAAAACCCCGCAGCAAATTTATCAAAACACGAGCCGACGAAGGAAAATGAATGAATCAGTCGGGTGGACAGACATTACATTGTTTTGCTAAAAAAGGGCAACTGAATCTTTGAAACAATCGCAGAAAAGGAAAGCGACAGCCGAATGAAGCAGAGTAAGGTGGGAGAGATCTTCTCGCATTTACAGGCACTTCATACTGTACAACAAAGCTAGGTGAGTTACGCAACAATAAGCTGCAAAGTCCATAAAAGGGGCCGAGCGGATGATGAGCCGCTTTTAACCTGATACTGCAGGACACGGATATGGACAGATAGGCTAGATGCGAATAACTTAGCAGGTCAAACGAGTCGTAAAGATATCATAAATGGGAGATGGAAGAGGAGAAGGGGAAGCTTTTGAGCGAATGTGTGCACAGAATGATTCAGCCAATCGAAAAGGGGAAAGGGATAACGGTCCATAAAACGGGGCATGAAGCAGCGCAGAGCGATGGATGCGCCTCGTATGTCTTCCTGCGACCAGCTAACTGAAACTGCAGACAAAGGTCGTATAAATTGAGTCTTCCATTCTCCTCTGTTCTGCTCGATTTACGGTCGTTTGCCGAGGCAATTTGCAGGTTACAGTAACAATGATAAGCTGTGGATGGGAATATGGGGACGTAGGAGAGGTTGGCAGGGAGATGAAAGGGACCGACCGCTGTGACAGCCTGACTGCCTCATTCACAGTCACAAGCATAGGAATGTGCAGTGATGAGCTGCGTATGCACAATGCCATTGTAACGCGCTGCTCTCGCCCCTTCGTTCCCACGATCTCCATTCCCTCCTTCCTTCCATCCAATAATGGATATGCGCATTTTCCTGTAGGTCAAAGGCAGTGCCGCTGTGCTCTTCTCGCCAGTCCAGCTTTCATCCTTTCATTTATCGGCTCTCACTAGGTCTGATTCATTGGGAACACGAGAGATAAGCCAAACTGCCCGTTTCGGCTAGGATTGGGTATCCAGGCTATTCTCAATCCCATAAATCGCATTAGGGTATCATTGCTAAAGAAATAAATTTTGTCGTCAAATTAGGGAGGGTTTTTAGATAAGCAAATCCCTTGAAAATGCGACCAGATTATGCTTTTTCCCCATCGATTGACTTTTTCAGTTATGCATTTGAAATGAACCAAAATTGATTTTGTTTCCGAATCAATATCAGTCTCTCGTGATATGCTGCCGCACACCTCATGCATTCTCGACTTCAAACAATTGCCTCATTTCCACATTTCTATCTCTGTTCTGTTTTGTGCCCTGTCGCTCGCTTTGCCTCTGCAAATCCGTTATAAAACCGCGTTCTTTTTAGGACAAACTAATAAAACGAGAACGAATCAGAGGGAAACAAGCAGAGCAGAGAGAGAGAGAGAAAAGGTGAGAAGCATAAAGAACATAAGTAATTGTGCCAATAGAAAACGGTAATCTATTGCCGCGTTTGCAGGGATTTCGTTTTCTGGGTATTCCGAACAAGATAATGAAAGAAACTGAATTATGAACAATCGAGTTCGGAATAAATCTTCACAACTTTTTCGTAATTAGAATTTCGTTTCAGGCCTCATATAAAATTCAAAACACACGGATAACTCAATGAAGTCCATCTTTGTGCTGGATTCATGTTCCACCGGGGTTACGGTATTTTCGTCCAGTTTGTGGTGATATAGATTATGGAGCATCCCTGCATCCTCGCCCTGCACCTGTGTCTCAGTTTGTATACAGATCATCTTATTCTTCTCGCACATTTGGGGGGAATCGAGTCCTTGTCTGCTTGTCGCCTAATCGCCTAACTCCCCCTCCTCCATTGCCTAGTTTAGCAAACAAAATATTTAGGAAGTGAGTCCATAAAGAGAGCTAAAGATAAGTCAAAAATGAAGAGAGTTGAGAGAAGTGCAGAGTAAGAATGGAAAGAGTACTGTGAATCAGATCAGAACAATCCGATAAGTAACCGATATGAGGTCAACACCAGATTTGCATAGCTGTTCTGCAATTACTCACAGTCTAAATAGTCTTTGAAATAATTTTCTAGTAAGAAAAAAACACATTTCAAAACTTTTCCAAGATATTTAACCGCCAGCGAAAAATATTTGCTCAAAAATGCTGATAAATTGATAAGGAAAGATTTGTAATGAATTGTGAAACTGAAATGGAAGACATAATCATGGTAGCCATTCCTATTATTGCGAATTATTTGTAGACTTTCAGCTATTTAGTCTTATGTAGCCTATCCAGATTACTTTTATCGGAAGTTTTGATAGTCTTAGCGCATTAAATGAAGAAAGTTGCCCAAGCCTAAGAAGCTAAGAAGCTCCACATGACCATAGAGCTGCAGGGCGGTAGGCTGGCAATGGAAGAATGGCTATGCGCAGATGCGGCATCTTTATGCTCATGAGCAGGCCAGGCAGGCAGTTGTTTGCAGATTTGCGACTGGTAATCCTGCACAAGAAGGGTGGCTCAACCATACGCATTCAAGAAAACGGGCACATCAAAGAAATGCCGGCAGAGGAAAGACTAACTCAATTGATACCAAATAGGGAGGGAGAATGTTACAGATCAGCTGGAAAGATGCAAAGGCAAACGGATACGGTCAAGCTCCATGACAAAGTGGGCGATAGATATTGAAGGGAGTAACTGAAAAAGATGAAAAAATTCCAATGATTTCATCATACTCTAAAAATTTATGAAATGTGATAAAAGTCGTCAGTCAATGATTACAAAAAGTAACATAGCTCCTTTAGAAAGTACACGTAACAGAAGTTGGATTGATGATGATAAAAACAGTCGAATCTACGCTTAGCACTTCACTCCCAAAATTATTAATATCATATTATCAGGCAGAAAGTAGAGGAGAAGGGGCAAGGGGTAGGGGATTATGGTCCAATCACCAATCGCTAATCACCTAATCACCTAATCACTTATGCATCACAGCATCAGTGCATCAGTGCATCAGTGAAAAGGCCAGAGGGAGGAGATGAGCGATAGCGCTTCTGTAAGCAATACATCAACGGATTAGTGAAGAGAAGGTAGAGGAGATAGGCAGGAATGATAGGCAATCGGTTGGGAACGAATAAGGCACTCAGAGAGGGAGAAATGAGTGCCAAATTAATTCGAACGAGTCGACTGAAGATAGTCTTTGAAGTGGGCAAATTCAAAGGATTCGAAACAGTTGACGAGTAGGAGGAAAGGAGGAAGAAAGTAGTAAAATGATAAAAATAATTGGAAAGTGATATCTCGAAAAGGGGCACACGAGTGATGAAAGGAGGCCGCTAAAGGACTGTTTGACTGCATCACACTCAGAGTGCCATAATAAACTCGGCAAGCATCGTTATTATTGTTGTACTGGTGAGTAATTGCAGAAGGACCGACAGATTTGAAAGGCGATGGACGATAATTATGAAAATATTCCGGGCTTTTATTGCCATAGATCGATTGATCAAGAGATTTTGTATTCAATTTTAATGAAGGTTTATCACATCGAAATTGTTGATAGATATATTTTTAGGTTATTTATAAATTGACTAATATATTTCGGTCATCATAATTAATTATCTATTTTTCATTTCACATATTTTGACTCAATACTATTTTTGTGTATAATTTCAGGAGTGTTAACAAGTGCCACCAATGCATGATTTGTAAGTGCCTCCCGTCTTCTCCCATCGCTCTGCTTGCCCCTTTTCCCTGCTCTTTCCCAGGCTCAGATTCCCTTATCAAAAGAAAACATTTTCATAAGACGAGCACCTTTGGCGAGAGGCTTTGCCACTCTACTGATAAGGAAAGGCCTTTACTTCCTCTTACTTCTGAAAGAACCAGGATGGGGTAGATTTCGTTCAATTTATCACAAGAGATCAGTGAGGTGGCAAATGAAAGTTAAAACCGAAAATCAATGGTCAATTTGGGAAATACGAATTCTGAATCAAAAGTTACAAAGGAACTCTTTGGAATCAACAAAATTTTCCCAAATTTTCCAGAATCAGTGCATAATCGAAGTTGTGTACCACCATCAAGCCAAGCCAATGCTAAAGATGGTTAATTTTTTCTCATGAAAGTTTCTTCATAAGTTTAGAGTTACCAATATTCATTTTTCTCAAATTCTCATATTCCGATTTGCGAGAAAAATGATGATTCATTGCTCTATTTCAAATATTGTCTTTTCAGTAATCACCCAGCTGCGTTACTTTTTGTCATTCGAACCATTTGAATCTTTATTTTTTCCTTTCTTATGAATAATCATTCCATCTTATTCAGAGCTGTCTGAAGTTCGAAAAAATCGAACTTGAACTGAACTGAACTTCCAGACAATTCGAAGTTCAATTCAATTCGTACAACCCCGATTAAAAGGAATATTTATTTCAGTTATAATTATTCCTCGTTACTTTGGATATCTTTAAGAGTTGTCTGTATCATACTCATTGGAATTAAATTATTATTCCACATTTTATTGAATAAAATTTCAATATTAAATCTGAGATTATTATAATCAATCTTTCTTATGTTAATTTTCCGACTTCTTGCCATTTATTCGTTTGTGAATCGTATTCCTCGATTGAATTACAAAAAGTTCCATAAGAATCTTGAACTCTAAGTTAACGAATATTTCGTATAAGGATATGTAAAATCTTAACTCACCCTCCGATTGCATACAATTTCCCGTTAGCGACAATGAGCGAATGACCCTTTCTTGCATAATTCATATCAGCGATTTGAGAAATTCGATTGTCAACTGGAGTTGAGGGGTCGAAATACAGACAGGACTTTAATACATCATTACCCTCACTGAATACATAATGGTACACTAGTTATCATACAATTAACGACTTTGATCCCCCAGTTATGTAAATTCTTCCATTCAGCGATGCAACTCCAAATAAAATTCGTATTTCTGGAATCTCTCCAATTTTAGTCCATTCCCGTTCATCGTCTGATAATCGATATATCTTTTTACTATCCCATCCATCAATAACTGAATATCCATGATTACAACAATGAAAATGCTATAATGTGACCGTATAAAATTTCATCGCATATTATTTTTTGAGCAGATATAATTGGAAGAAAAAAATCAGGTCCTGTTTGCCATCGTTCATCTATTAAAATCTGAATAAATTATTTCATGGACTTTCATTCGATCTTCTTACAGCAACTTGATTCGTATTTCCACCCAAATAATACAATTTGTCTTTGAAATAAGCCACAAATGCATCATCACGCCATTCAGGAGGGTCTAGACCTGTAAAATTCTTTAAACCAATCATTCATGGATTTGTTGATAAGACCTCTTGAAATTTGTCGAGTATTCAGGTCATATATTTCAAATGATTTCTTTTCGCCGTTAATTCCAAAAATCTGAAATATGAGAAATTATTCAAAGTAACAAACATAAGAATTTACTTTATTCTGTGTAGTTGCTACTTGATATGACAGATATAAATTGTGAAATTTTGCAATCTCTTCAACTGAGTAGGTATATGAATTGAACAAGCATATTCTTCCTTCACGTTTACCATCATTCCAATAACAAACTAAATTATTACAAATCGTTTCAAAGTCTCTTACTTAGTTTTCAACATAAGTTCTTACGATAGAATAAGATTTTCTGCGAATTACTGAATGAATTGTCTCCACCGATCTGCAAATTATTGATATTTCGGGTTAATTTAGATTCTGTTATTAATCAACGAGATTTCAATTTCTTTCTAAAATTATCACTTCCATTTTAGTAATGAGTTATTTATTTTCAAAATGCAAAGAAACGAAACTTTGGACCGCCCTCATCAAATCCTCCAACGGTTTATGATGGATTGAAACCTTGCGAGGATTTTTAGACAGGAGTCATGCATGAGGAGATCCTGTCGCATCGATTTTGTGTTTTCGCGTTGTAAAATGGAAATTTGGATACATTATTTTGACATTGAAACAAGAAATGAATCCATTTTCATTCATTACTGCCATTTTTCTTTGGATCTTTGCAGCTCCCTTTCTCTAATGAACGAGAAATGACAATTTTGGGCAACTTTCAACCGTTTGGATGTATTCAAAAATCATGACCGTGAATTCAATGGACGAAAAAATGTTAGCAAAATTGAAAATTCGGCAGACGTCTTCTCGATATCACAACTTTCTATGAGATTATATCGATTGAGCCGAAATTTCGCATGCGCAAAACATGTAAAAATGTAAATTTTCATAGTTTCAGCTCAATCCAATAAGTGCAGAAGTCAGGACCGAAATCAAATTCAATATGAAGGTGATCTAAAAATTTTGTCCGCTCTGCACCTTTCTTAAATGTCATGTATAAATGCAATTATCTACATGTTAGATTGTTCATTATGGCTATATGGTAATCACTATTCACTTACAGTTTTGTTTAGATGTACTTCGAATTGTTGCATGTTGTGAAGAACCAAAGAGTCGAACGGTTCAGTGGTGTCGAAGAACCGTTTGAAGTCCTCGTCGTAAAGCTGAGCCGACTTGGCAACCAGCTTCCTGCCCGCCCATCCAACACTCGCCACTTTCTTCTCGATCAATTCTTTAAGAGTCATTCCTTCAGGAACGGTTTCGACAAGCGCTTTATTTTGTGCAGAGCTGTCATCCACAAGCTTGATGGAAACCTTGACCTCTGCCATTTTGCCTAAATTATTTCCCTGATATTAAATAATGCAAATAGAATTAGAGTGAATGTCAGGAAAAATCAAAGTGATGCGGAACAGGGGTCCCTCGATTTGGTTGATTTTCACATATTTTGTTCAGTTTTTTACGTTGATCACCATGAGAATCAGTGTGAAGAACTACTAGATATATGAAAATCAGCCAAATCTGAGGATCCTCGGTCCACCGATTGTGGTTCTTATTCTGACATTCATTCTTAAATGAGTGCTTACCAGAAAAGTTGGCTGAATCGGATTGTCCACTCTAAAATTTGAATCTATTATGGCTAGGAAAAACAATTTCGATAGTTCGGTTTATTTAAAAATTATCTTACATTCTTTGATTCACTATCATCTGCGATATTGTTCTTGATTTTCACCCATTGATCGACAATTTCTCTGGGATATTTATTCAGAATTTCTTCAACTCTAGATTTAACTTCGGAAGAGTCTGTTCTATTTAATGCTGGATCATAAGTCAGATCTTGGATTGAATATTCGAGTTCTTTAACCTAAATTTTTAATTAAATATTAGTTGTTGATAAGAAAATATTCGACATTTGACGATAATAGAATAGTGAACAAAAGTATGGGATCATCTTATCATATCTGCATGCACTTTCATCCACTCGCCCAGCCTTTTGCACTTATCGGATCGAGTGATATCTTACACAAATAAGGGCATATGTAAAAAAAGACCTATAAATATGTCAATTTTCAGACGAGTTCAATAAATACATAGTCTGGACTAAATTTCAACAAGATACGAGGGTGACTCAATGCTTTTATCTACTATTTATTTACCTCCTCAGGTGCACGAAGTTCTTGTAATCGCTTTATAAATTCATCAGTATCTTTGATAAGTTGTTCATAGACCTTTCTTATATCACTCTTAATGATATTTCATAAGTATACTAATAGAGTTATATTGGTTATTGATTACCCATGCTTGTTCTTCACTTAATCTGCTTGAGTGTCCATTTGCGGCTTGTAAACGATATAATTTTCGCATTATGGGTCTTATTTCGTTTAGCCTTCGTGATTGAGAAAAATGCACTTTTTGAATAGTTTCCCATATCTAAATTAACTTATGAGATTATTTATTATTTAATCCATAATATCCTGACTTACTTGTTTCGTTAACTCAAGCTGATCCCCCGGAACCACAAATTGCACGTAAATTTGTCTAGTTTCTTCTAAAAATATTTTAATAATATTTGAATAGTAACAATTTAAACAGCAATATCATTTCCTAACTTAATTGTACACCTTTATACTTGATATTTTCAAATGATATAAAAGTAGTATGCAAATTTAGGTGAGCGAATAAACGAATCCTATACTAGAAGAAATGATAATGCCAGATAAGTTATTTCTATGCATCCTAAAATGGTATGCAGAAATAGTTTACAACCAAAAATATTGTATTGTCGATGCTCGATTAATTGAGACGAAATAGAATGAGAGCCGTACTTTCTCCCCATCTTTTAACCCTCGAATGCACAGGCAGATGGCATTCGTTCATTGATGATTCCTTTTATCTTCATTATTTTATCGAAATTTTGGCAGCAATCAATTAGCTATTATTTTTCTCTATCGATATCGATAAAAATTAATTGATAAATAAAACGCGAAAGTAAATTATCGAAAAAAAAGATCAAATGCTCGTCTCAAGTAATCGGTCATTCATAATGTACAAATGTATACCTTTATCAAGTGTATACGATTACAGTCCATGTTGATTATGTGAAAAATTCTTACTTTCTGCTATTTCTTCGATTGTGTCCATTAGTGAGTATCTAACGATAAGTAAGAAAAATAAAACGCCAAAATATTCACGTGTCATTTCGATCTGTAAATTTAGATGGAACAAAGATCCAGAATAAAATTTTACTCTTGAAAAATGAAATGTTTGGAACTTGTCGTTGATTCTTCGAATGAACTGATTGCGCACCCAATTCAATGATTGTCCGCAAGTATCGTCAGAACTGTCACCATCGTTAATCAACGTTTACTAATGTCTGTTGATATAATCGAAATGACATTTGTGAGTTTGCTGAAAATGGTGAGAGAATTAAAGTATGTAGGCTGCTTCAAGTTTAGCGGATAGTCGAGCAAATTAGCTGGTCGTTGGAATACCACACCAATTTATTATTTCAAACTTGGGTAATTAAGCCGTAAAACGAAAAAGCAAGCAGAATTTTCCTTCTAAAATAATGATTTAGAAGTGGAAGTAGCCCTATTTAGACGACATATCAAGTTGAGATTCCGTATCGGGAATAGACAAATTGAAGCTGAAAATAAGTGAGGAATAAAAAGAAAGTGACCATTCATGGAAGACGAGAATTGAGAGCTGAATGAGAAGAATAAGGAATTTGGCAAAATGGCTGGTGGTCCCTAGAAAAAGCCAGAATTATGATTCTCAGGTCGAATATAGTTAGTTAACACCAAAAAATCTCAGAAAACAATACTTTAGCTACTGGTTACTCCCTTCTTTATAGAATTGATTCTTATCAAGACTCGGTCTTAAATTTTCTTTGAAAAACGGAATAATGAAAGAAATTTTGAGATATTTTGTGAATTTTTAAGATTTTTTAAAAGAATATTGAAAAAAGAAAGGAAAAAATTCACAAATTGTACACTTGAGTAGATTTCTCTTTGCGTCTTTGCACTCTTGATTTTCGTTGTCTCTCGTCTTTCCTTTCTTTTGGTGCACATTCGTTGAATTTCGCATCTTTTTCGTAATTTTTCCAGTTTCTTGTTCATTTTCGTGTTTTAAATGACCAGTTATCATAATTACCTGTGCTTTTCAACTTTGTTAATACCTTTTCCGCATATTTGGATTAATTTAGTCAGTTGCATCGTCGAATTTTTTATTTCATGTTTCAGAATACGTCTAAATTCGTATTTACCGTGCTTTCCGATGTAAATCAGGGATGTCAATGGAAGCGTCGTCATCTTCTGCTTCTCTGCAGTCGAGGCAACAGATTCTCCGAGTGGCTACTTCAAAGCTAATCAGACAGGTTGGAATATTTTTCAAACTCCGAAATCCTCGAAATTGCTAGCGAAATATTTGGCTTTGTAATTTGATTATGAATGTTTCAAAATCGCAAGTCCTGACATTCCTGCTTGATTTACGAAGAATGTCGAATTTCAGACTCAAGAAGGCGACAAGGATGAAATCAACGTGGATTCGGCTCATTTGAAGTCTCTCCGGAATGAGATTCGTAGCTGCGAAGAAGTCATTCCTGAATATGTCGACTATCTGCAGCAGACAATCAGGGTATCGTTTTTCTTTCTTTGTATCTTCATTTATAATTTTCCAATAGCTAAAGATTCTTGTGCTGGTTAGCGAAAATCGAATGAATTGATTTTTAACAATACTTTTGAAAGCAGTGTTAAACAAAGATTTTCAAAACAAGACGATTTTTTAAGGTGGTGCCTACTTTGAATCAAATTGCTTTATTCAGAGATCGATGTCTGACACTCGAATAACTCTTCTGTCGATTATCGACTACTTCTTCTGCCGCTCGCACGCGTTCCGCAGCCGAATTGTGGACGACATCCAGGGACTGCTCAAGCTGGTCTGTGAGACCGACCCGCTGCACTGCCCCCTGCCCGGACCGACTCACAAGGCCAAACAGCTCAAGGTCTACGCCATCAAACGAATCAAGGCTTGGCACGAGAAGTTCGGGCCTGGATACATCAAGCTGCAAGGGGTCCCGGAATTTCTCAAGGTTCGAAGCTTTATTTAGTTATCTTTCTATCAAATCACTCAGAAAATTATCCAATTCTAAAAGAAAACTGTAGGATTTGATAGGAAAAGTATTATTCCTTTTTCTCAAATATTTTGAACTTTCGGAATGTTTTGCGAATTATTATCTCCCTTCAAAATGAATTGCAGCACTCGAAGGCGATGGACTTCGAGCGTGCCTCTGCAGAGTTGCTGGCTGAGAAGAAGCGGAAAGAGGAAGAGGATCGAAAGAAGGCAGAGAAGGCGAAGATTGTGGTGGCTTCGATCAGGCAGAAATACGACAGTCTGAAGGTCGATGTGAGCAGACATTTGACTGAAATCGACATGGGCTTGCGAATTCTCGTGCCTTCTTTCGAGGACTCGTTCGATCAGCCTTCTTCCAGTATGTCTGCTGAACTGTCTTCACTGAACACCTCTGAAAGAAAGGTAACATTTGTACTTATTTATTTTATCAATTTTGTTTGTTGTTTTCAGAAATTGCACGGCTACGACGACAATCACCAGAGCATTAGTGTTGTGGTCGCCTCTGCCCGACCCTGTGTGACTATCAGCGAAGAGAATGAGGACTTGGTGCAGACTGTCAGAGATGCTAAGACAATGCTCGACTCGTACAGGAGCGACATTCAAAAGTATACATTTTTAAATTTATTATTCTTATTTTGGATTATCTGATAAAATGAAGCGATTTTTACAGTTCAAAAATAGAACAATTGTCTCTAGCATTTATTTTCATAGATGGCGAAATAGCGTTTAGGATTAAGAAAGATTAGAGAAATGTTCACTTTTCGCGTGTAAATTTGTTTTCTTCAAAGTCATTTAACTGTTAGTATTTTAAAACTTGCAGTTTCATTCGGAAAGTCATGGCCTGTGCCTGCAATGAGACGAACGAATTTCTGAAGGAATTGATCGAGACGAAGCGGCAAATCGATGTGCAGATTCAGAAGGCGGATGAGCTGAAACTGGAACAGAAGAGGAAGAAGGAAGTCAAGAAAAAGACGAGAAAGGATTCTGACAGTGAAGACAGCGATTTGGAAGATGTGCCTGAGAAAGAATGTAGGATTTGCTCAACTTTTTCCTTTGAAATTTACTAGTTTCTTTTCAGTGGAAGACTTTGTGATGCCAGAAGAAATTCCTCGACATATTCTGGACAGAGTGAACGAATTGGAGAAGGAACAGCAGCCATCGACAAGCAGAGAGCCTGACAATGAGCCTGGAGTAAGTGAAGGTTCTTTGAAGAATCATTTTGCAAAGGGTTATTTTTCATCAGCTAATTGGAATTTCGAAATTTTTCATATCCTCCAGATCTTAACTGACGAAATTTCGTTTTTTGTTGTCTTTTTATTTCGTTCAGTATTATTATTCACTTTTAATATTTCTATTCATCTCGCTTGAAACTCTTGCCTATATACGCCAAAACTAGAGTTAATTTGGAAGATAGTTAGTGAGTCTGAGGAAGAATAATAACTTGAAGTTCTAATTCTAAAAGAATCCTAACTTTATAAATTGCAGCCTTCCACTTCGAAGGAATCTGCCAATAAAATTCCGGTTCTGCCTTTCGGACTGGATTTGAAGTATTGGGGCGAAGAGCGAGCTCCTGTGCAGATTCCGAAGAACAACTCAGACAGTCATCGATTTTGGAGGGCTCCCGATGAAGAGTTTCTCATTTTCCTTATTCGTCTTTCAAAATTTGCGTGTTCAGCACAATGGTGACTCACGACCGATCTGAAGTATACGAAACTCGCGTTTTCACGTTCGTTGGCGAGGAAAGACGCAGTGAGAAGAAGTGCAGAGCCAGGCTGAGTGATGGGAGACTTTGTCCGAGGATGGATTTTGTCAAGTGAGGGAAAAACTGAAGTGAAAATTGATAAACTCGGGGTATTCAGATGTCCGATTCATGGGTTGATTGTCGACAGAGACGAAGAGGGATTTCCACTCAAGGAAGTGGAAGATTCGGGAGAAATCACGGAAAGGGAAGCCAAGGCAAGGGAGAAGGAACAGGAAGAATACATGCGGTACAAAAATTTCATCTGATAAAGCTTCTTTCTGAAGATTTCATAAAGTTCGAAAGCATTTGCTCATGAGTGAATCGTTTGACGCTAAACGCACTCTAGAAAACATACGTTGCTCTATTCTAATGCCAATAGTTTCACAAAATTCAGTCTCTATTATTGATTCAAGAAATCTTGTCTGGAAATATGAGCATTTTCAGAGATCTGGAAGCAGCAACGGGCATTGACATGAGTGGAAAGGCGAAGAAGAAACAGAAGAAGAAGAAGGACAGATATGCGCCTACAGAGGGACAAGCTGTCAGACAGAGACTTGAGGTAGGAGTTAAAGAATAAAATTCGAGTGCAAGGCATTTTTTCAAATAAATATAAAATCTTTAGACTAGATAAAATTCCCATTTTCAAAATAGTAATTACTCTTCTAGAAGTTGAGCATGAAAGTATTTTCAGAAGAAACTCCTTGATAAACGAGCAATCAAGCGCATCTCCGAGACTCTGGAAGCGATTCGCAGAGCCAAGCAGCAGAAAAAATTCGGCGATCAATTTGCACACTTGTGATGAGCATTAAATTTTAACGAGTAGTTTTTTGCATTACTTTCCTGTGATAATTATTTCGAATGAAGACTTGATAATAGGGATTTTAATGAGTATTAGGAAACGTCGAATTTTAAATAAATGAAGAATTCTTTTTATGAAAAGATCTGGAATTGCATAATAATAATAATAATGGCAAATCAAGTGCTTGTAATGGTGAAATTAGAATTCGCCTCCATATGATAGTAATGCATTGTTAGATAACAGAACAAATAATCAACTGATTTACGATGCCTATTTTAAAAGTAATTGGAGCGGAATTCACCTCAATTATCTGCAGGTTTATTTTGATGTTCTTGCATGAAGTCTTCGAGTTTCAAATGGAAATGTCGCGAGCAATCATTTTCAATAAGTGATGAAATCAAGTAATTTTCAAATTTACTGAGCTGTGTTGTTCATTCAGATGCAGAAAATGCAGTTCAAGTAATAGCGAAAGTTGATTTATTTACCCTGTATATACATGAAAGGCACTCGATAACACATGGAAGACAATGTTTGTTATAGAAAGATGAAGGTGGGAGGTGAAAATTAGAGATAATAATAACATGACAGACCTCATCTAATACATGAGAGTTGTGAAAGAGGAATGGATGGAATCATAGAAAGGACAAAATGACCCGTGAATATTTGAATGCAATATTGCTCATGATGATATGATCGCTGCGAGATAGAATCTGAACATAACAATAACAAAATTAGTTGTTGAGCCTAAAATATCGTGAATTCTGTAATGAATAAGACGCTTTTTAATTAACGATATTTTTACTCGTTGAATTTCTACATTCCATATAATTGGAATAACTTGTCATTTAGCTATTCATTCAGATAATTCCCAATAGCGATATGCAATCCTTCAGTCCTCCATTCTGCGATTTACTCGACTTTCCATTTGAGGACGATTTCTTCTTGCCACTATCAATACTATCGTAATAATCATCCCCTGAGGCTGCATCCATTTGAATGAAGCTCTTGTCAGGATCTTCATCTCCTAAAGAGTCATGGAAAATTGTTAATTTCGTGAAAATTCTTACTTTTCGGTTTATCAGACAACTGATCATAATAATCAGCTCGTTTGATTCGTTCATCACTTGCCCCTGTTTCATCATAAATATCGTCATGAAGATCAGCATCTCGCTTCATTCGTCTTGAAAACAGACCATTCTAAAAATTGAAAGAATAATGGGAGAGATAAATTAGCAATACCTTAGCGTCTAATTCCAAGAGTTGTTTCTGCGTGATGAACGGTGAAATGATCGATTTGACAGTAGGAAATGCTAAGGGCGGAGCCAAAGGAGTTGTAGGAGTTGGGAAGGTGAAGATGGGTGGTAGAAAGGGGGGTGGGGTCAGACTCGACACCAAATCATTTCGCTCGGGGATAACTATCTCATCTAAATGGTGTCCATATTGAATAAATTCAGGCTAAGCAAATATTGACTGACTAATTGGCTGCACATTGCTGCTCCAAGTTCGAGATCCACTGTTAACTGCGGGCTTATCTCGCCTTGACACTTCATTGTAATCCTAAAAGGGCAAAATAATTCATTGGATTTTTACCATTATCAGTGTGTGTTTTTAAATAGACTATAAATTTGACCCAATCAACATTCTCTCCATCTCCATCGATCGGTGCATCATTTTGCGGCTCTAAGGGTGACGTAATTTTTTCATCTTTATGCTTCTCTTCCGCTTTTTCTATTCGGCCCAGAAAGCTAAAAATTATCAAAATATCAATAATCATGTTGAAGATATGCATACTTATTGATGAGTTGGAATCCGGAACCGAAAACTCTGCATTCACTGTCGTCCATGCCTTGTTCTTTGCAAGCTGAAGTCACTGCTTCTGGATTACTGAAAAATTATTGTTTGTTTTTTTAAAATTATTTTTAATATCAAATCTCACGATGCAATGGCCTTCCGCAATTTCGAATCTCCCAATATCTGAGCAGCCAATTGAATATTCGAGAATGTCTTGTCTTTCTTGAAATTCTCTGCCGAACAAGAGATGAATTGGCATATTCTGCAAATGCAAACTGAAGAATGGAGAAAAATAATTATCCCAACCGACTGTCTCCTCCTTTACATAGGGGAATCTTCCTTAGAATCGATCGCTGCTCGTCAGCACCCAGCACAGAGGAATCACGCATATCGTTCTTACTTACATCCGACTAAATTGTATAATTCATAGCCTAGAAAAACCAGAATAACTAACAAAAGTGCTAGGAGCTCGAATAGGCTGTGAAGTGTCAAATATCGGACGGACCAGATTAAGAGCTCCAGAAATGATGTCGTCGATTGACACTGCTAATTTGATACTGTGAGGATCAACTTATTCATCATGAAGATCTACCCTGTCGTTTATGCCTCATCGGCTGCTCTTCTTCGACGAAATAACCATCGATCGCAGCAGTTACCAACCAAAACATCCATAGAAGTAAAACGCTATTCCGCATTTCGACTGTCTGCAACAAATTCGAGACGTTTGTGACTGTGTTGACTGCAGAATTTAAGAATGCAGAAATTGAACAGAGCAGTAAGTGAGGAGAAGTCGTGAACAAATATGCATGAAATGAAAGGAGCACAAAAGGCGGGGGGAAAGAGGGAAGGGGATACATGAAACGATGAGAGATGAAATGTTGGAGGGGGATTGGTGGACGAGGGAAAGGAGGAAGGCAATAAAATGGCTGGAGGAATGGACGATGAAGATGAAGATCCTCCGTAATTGCAGGAAGAAGAGAGGGTGGATCAATGAGGTTGACTGGAACAGATTGGGATATAACTGAATTGGGAACAATACCCTGCATGCAGAGATGCAGGGTAATTGCCACCTGACTGTCGCTGTCTGACTGCCCCAAACTGGAAATGCAAAGGGCGCGAGCCGAATTGGTGAGGGAAGATCCCTTTCCCTCTCCCTCTTTTTCTCTGATTGATAGATCTCTCGCATCGTTGCACAATGCAAATTCTCGACTGACAAACTGGTAAATCAAAACAACAGTCACGTAAATACAAAAACAGTCACAGACAAACGACAACAATTGCGACCCGACAGATATATCGATCGAGTGAGAATGACTGTTGCGATAACAAAGTAGAGAAGTAGAGAGATTGGCCGATATTCGATATTGGTGGGCGTGGCCTATCAATCTCATTAAAGGGATTCATTCCCCCTCCTTCCTGCTAACTTTCCGCCCATTTGCTTCGTTGTGTAATGAATGACTGTTCGATGAACTGCCTGTGAGAACAATGAATTCGTTTATTTCGGCGAAAATGAACACCAAGTCTACCATTATTATGTCGAGATTTCTAAGGTCTTACGAAGATATCTTCTATACGAATAAAATTCTAATTAAATTATAGCCATTTCTGGTGATAAAATTATGCATCCATGAATGAACTACCACAGATGCTGATCACAATTGAACCGCTTACATTCTTCTCCCTCGGAATCTTTGTCTTCAAACGTTGTTTGGCAGTCGAGATTCACAGAACCGGAACCGGAATTGCGAAAGCGAATTGGAAAGGGATTGTGAATTACTGCTGAGAAATGGGAAGAGTACTGAACATGATACGTAATAAAATCGTGATTAAGCAAAATTAATACCTGAACATGGGAGAAGAGGGAAGTGTCGAGACTGCAGCCATTCACATCGATGATTCGAATCGACTGGGTAGACTTGGCTGATGAATCACTGACAGTGCAGTTCGAAACGGACAAGCAAGATGCAGGCTGGGATGAACAAACTATTTTATAGTAGAGCTCATCGTCCAAGGAAGAATCTGAACATATAGTTACCGCTCTGATAGTCTGTAGGTAAATGAATACCTACAACAATAGGTCCATCAGGACCCTCTCTATGAACAGAGAACTGACATGACGAATCGGGTGCTGCTGACAGCTGTTTGCCTCTCGAAACGGGCAGAAACACGGAGAAAACGAGACAGAAATAAAGTGAAAGCATAAATATCATGACTGCGCATGGGATTTGACATGAAGAAGAGGATAGTGGGTCAGGGAATGGAATGGATCACTATTGCAAATCGATCAGTGGACGATAAAGCAATCATGGATTCACATTATCAAATGGGCTGATTATCAAAAACTAGTGAAATTTGCCCGTGCTGTCATTCTTTATATGCAGCTTGTGAACATAATTCCGAACAAATTATTTTATAAGGCATAGAGAGTCCACCAAAGATATGATAGGATAGGATACTGACTCGGACAATAATTAGAAAATTCATTTTCGATTACAATTTAGTGTTATTTCAGGGCCTCCTGTAAAATTCACTAGTTCTTTTCTTATTTTTCTCATTTGCCTACACCCCCTACTTTCAAAGCCTGGTGAATTTGACAGGTAGTCTTATTTCAGCTTTGGACTTTTCAGAATTCTTTCTCATTTCTTTTCGGTAATCTATTGAATACAAAATGACTAATGTTAGTGCGTGTGAAAATTTTCAAAAAAAATTAGAAGTTCAGCAATAATTTTCCCACAAATGTTTGTCTGATCCTTAAATTTATTCAGAGTATTCTAAAGAAGTGAACGATTTGTGTTGGATTGACTGGTGACAGAAAGCTGTGAAGATTAATGAAAAGAAGTCGTTTTGTTGTCATGGAAATCGAATGAAGAGCTGTCGATACTTCCGGTTGACTTTTCGACCTCCATAAGAATATTTTCTTCCAGAATTTGTAAAATTTATACTACTAATTGAGTATTCATTGTTGCCGTAAGAAATAAGAGGCCTCACGCTTCCACAATGATGTCACAATTACCTAACGAGTATTATTTTATGCAAGGAATTTCGAATAGTGCATGTTTTTCTCGGTTAACAGAAGAACCCATTGCAATTTTATTTCGAGTCCAGTTTTCTGTCTGATCATTAATTTCCTCCACATGTTGCACTTTTGTGCTTTTACGTGTTTCTTCCAGATTTCTTACGCCTCAGTTTCGGCATTTTGCTGATTTTTCTTTGTCCCTTCCAAGTTGTATACCGTTCATATTTCAGGTGTAGATTTACTTGAAATGGTCTGTGTCTTTGTATTACAAACCAGAGAAGGAGTAGAGAGAGAGAAGGGAAAGACTCTGGCCGGTTGGCAGAAACAGAAACAGCATCGAATCATCGAATACAGCTACTGCCAATTGCAACCTGTTTGGCCCCTGCCCTAGCCCTGCAGACATGTCGATTTATCTATTCACCTTCATTTACATTTTTAATTTCATTAGCGTAGGTTCAATTGATTCATTTAGGCTTCAATTCATGTTTATCTTTCAGACTGAATTGGTAAATGTAGGGGTTTCGAGTGAAAATGTACAAATTTCGCCTCAAATTTTCTATCGATTATTACGGCACAAATATGAAGGTCATTCATTAAATTACGTTATTGAGGTATTTGCTAATATCGTGATTTCATTTCAGAGGATATAAAACGGGATCAGGTTTGCGATAATACCACCTGCTATGCAATAGCTGATTATCTCTTTCAATTGGGATATATGTTAGTCAGAAGCGTCTTCGAAGATCTATGATAAGTCATATTTCAGACCTTACATTTATCGCGCAATGTTGTTGCAGGATGCAAAAGAAGCGGAATTTTCGGGTGCAATATTGAAAACGCCAACGGGTAATTGGAAAATTCGATAATAAGTGATAAAATATAAGCGTGTCTATTGTTTGAAGATAAAACACTAAATGCATTGGACTCGAGCAAGTGGGAAATCGATCATCAATGGCTAGCATCTGGTCCATATGAGGGAACATTTGGAAGTAAGTCAAATAAAATCGTGTTTTGGAAGCATGAATACTTAGACGCCATATTCTGGGCTCTCGATATTCCCGACGATAAGAAGGATCTAGAAATGAACATCCTAATGATTGGATTGGGTGGAGGGACGTTCAGTAGTCACACTGCCTGGAAATATCCAAAAGTAAGTTGGACTTCGTGCTATATCATAAGTAAGATAAAAAAAATGTCAGGTGAATTTGACAATAGTCGAATTATCTCCGTTGATAACAAAACTGGCGGTCGATTGGTTCGGAATCAAGGATGATGAAAGGCATCGAGTGATTGTTAATGACGGAGCCGAATATTTGAAGGAAGCTTTGTACAGAGGTAATAATCAAGCCAATAAAATGGGATACGAATATTGATAGGCGAACGATTTGATGCCATTCTTCTCGATGCAACGTATTCGAACAGAAACAATTACATAACAGCTCCTGTGAAGGAATTTTTAGACGAGGATGTCATTAAAAATATGGGACTTCTTCTTGGCAAAGATGGTAACTTTATATAAAAAATTGAAATTATTATACAATAGTAGTAATATTTGAAATCTAGGAATTCTGGTATCGAATGTTGTTTTCGGTGAACTGAAAGAAGTCGATGAAGCCAAAGGAATGCAATTTGTATGATTATACTGATATCTTAATTCTGCAGAGTATTGTAATTTTTAGATAATTGATTTATTTGGAACTGAATTTTCGCATACAGAAATCTACACAATTTACGGGCCAGGCTTCAATTATGTAATTGCCAAATCTCCATAACTCGAAAGATCCATATTTTAGGTACTATTAGCTCGTCAGAAGCCTATGAAGAACATTTCTTCTATGATACAACTTCAAAAATATGGGCCATATTAATTTATTTAGAATTCATGTTTCGGGTGTAGAATAAAATAGAATCAGATTGCAATATCGAGCAGAAATATTAACGCATTCAGGACTGTTCTGAATTCCGCTATTATTTCGAAAAGCTGATGGAGTGTCTCCTAGAGTTAAGCCCTCCGTCCTTCGTCATATAGCTGTTGCCCTACACGTTAAAATAAGAATTTTCGGACAGCAACGAGTAGCAAGTCCAAAATGTGTGTTCTGACACCTATAGTTAGACCTGATTCTTCCTTTCCAATCCAATCGCACTTGGGCCATTCCACAGAGATCCAATAAGATGTGCAAATTTGGTGATGCAGGTGAAGATGCCATAGCAACGCGCATCCATGTCTCCATTGTCCAATTATTTATTGTCACATAGTTCTGACGCCTAATTTATGTCTGTATGAAACGCAAAGCTACGCGCTATTCGTTTTCATGCGAACTTTATTTTGTTGATTTTGGTAGGCATAATCATTGCCAACTTTTCTGCTAATCTAAGAATATGAATCGAATTTATCGTTGAAGATTAGTTCGAAAAAAAGTCTTACTATACTTGTTATTTGGAATTCATACTATATTTACTCTTTGTATTCTTATGTCACAAAAGTTATTTTGTTGATAGATAAAATGGATATTTGTGGTTTTTCGCTTGACTGATTGTGGCTGCACTTCCAATTATCTGCTTGCTGCTTATCATTATCCGTGTCGCTTTCAGCTGACTAGACCTGCATCGAGCCGAGACGAGCATTTGCATTCGACACTTCTGCAAGTGGAATTTCAGCCCTGCATTCCATTCCATCATGTGCCTATCTGCTAATCCCTGAATTCCAATTCCAATTTCCCATCTTCCACCTCATTATGCATCCCCTTTTTGTCTCCTTGTGCTGCTTCTTTTGACTCCTCCCCCTCTACAACAAATGTTTCTGTTTCTCAAGGGGCTATGGGGCTTCCAGCAGTCAGTCCAGCAGCAGCAGCTCTACTTACTACTCCTCCTTTCCTGCTTGCCTTCTTCCATCTGCATTTCTGCGTTTCTTCTCAGGCTCTCTTATTTTCTCGCCTTTTTCATTCGTTTTTGGCAGTGCGAGTGAAATGCATCGGGGCTATTCGGATAAGGATAAGAATCTCTTGGGGGAGGGAGGGGAGGATGAAAGGAGCAGTGCGGTATCCTTCCATATCAGTAGCTGGCTAGCTGTCTGCATGTCTGGCAGATAACAGATATTTTCTAGATTCTCATTTTCATCCAGTCGATTTTTCATTAGAAGTAAGTGAAGCAATTCATATGGTAGTTCCAGTTTCGCTGGAAGAAACTTGAGCACTTTTACTCTTTATCTTGAAGATCAGCATTTTTTCCACTTTGATATTTTCTAAGCCCAATGAGTTGAGACAGAATAAAATGCAAGGCAGTTTGTGTATTGTTTCCAACGAAATCGAAGACTTTCAATGATTGCGATTATATTGAGAATTTTTACGCAAATTTCAATATTACGCAATTCACACTTGGTATGTTCGAATTTTGAACAATTTACTCTGTCACAATTGGTCGGTCTTTGAAAATATCAAGAATGCTTCAATGATTCCACTTCATGAATTTGTAATCAAAGTTATTTTTGATAACTTTCTTGTGAAGATCAACTAAATTTGTTACATTTGGAGAGCATGCATATTTCTGATTGATAATATGTACGCGTGAAATTCCTATGCTTTGTAATATTCATTCAGCATGATATTTCGGCTTTTTGATGCAGACGTAATTCCCAGCTAATGTGCATTCATTCGACAACTCGATAATTTGCACGTCAAAACGGCGCTTCATCTCATTTCATTTCCGCTCTATTTTGAAGAAGGAGGAGAAAATGTTATCCGGTGTTGTGGAAGTGACAAGGAAAGAGGACAGAGGATTAACAGAGGAAGCCGCTCGCGAGGAATGAGGGAAGCAGCAGGCAGTCAGGCAGCCAAGCAGTTATGCACCACAGGCTGATTTCTCCATAGGGAGATAAAGCCTCCATTCCCCGCATTTTGCAATACTTTCCCTGCTCTTTCTGGATGGATCAACAACCATTCGCATTCCTTTCTTCATCTTCCCTTCTTTCCGATGCAATCATCATAACGCCTCCATTACTAAAATAAATGCCTCACCTGAATCCCTTTTTCTCGCGCATAAACAACTCGCGTTTTTTTCGGATTTCTAATATCCTGCATCTATCTATAGGCGATAAAATGTTATGCGCGTTCGTCACGGGTTTAAAAGATAAGTTGTGCATATCACGGAATTCGCTGCATAATCCTCTCGAAATGGTCAATGCGATTACTGAATATCATTCTTGCATCACATCCACCAAATATCCCCTCCATGCACATTTTGCATAATGCATTCGAGCATAACTGCTTCTTTCCGAGACTCCAGATTCGACCAGCTTCCGTTCTTCTTCTTCCACCGATTCATTGTTCTTTCTTCTTTTCTCTTTTTCTGCCCGCCCCGCATAAGTATCTGTGATTTATTTGTATGGAGCAGTTCAGTGGCAATGAGCGAAGGGCTTTTCAATATCAGGCAGTAGGCACTTTTCTGGATGAATTGCATTAGATTGTCAAGGGGATTGCTAACTCATCTAACTCATTGATAGCCGTCATTTGCTGGTTTACTAGAAAAAGCTGTCAAAATTGTGAGGCTTTTAGGTGCGAAGTGTAGAGGGGATAATGGTGGTTGGAGAGGGGTGGAGAGGAAGTGCTACTGCTCATTTCCACACCTCTCATTCCCCATTTTCCTCTCTTCCTCCCTTGCTCTGTTCAAATCTATTTCCTTTTTTGCCTCTTCTACTCATATCATCAAGCATTGCTTCCATGCTAAACAGCTCTCTCGTTCCCTTCCCTTCTTCTTCTTATTCCAAACTGACCTCTTCCTTCTTCATGAGCTGACTTGTAATTAACTCTTCCAGTAACCGCACGTTCACACATCGTGTTATTCATTGCAGCGCATCTTCATTTCTATATGCTTTGCTTATTCCTTATTATGATGATGACTCTGGGATTGCAGATACTATTTGGTCTTGTTCAGAGATCAAATTCGAGATCAAAATCTTTCTTGGCTTAGCATTCTATTTTCGAAAAATTATCGGTTCTTAAATGGCAATTACCCCTTCGTATTAAATTTTAGGCAGATATTTTGAAATAAAAACACGAATATTGATCATTATAATCACAAATCTTGCGAAAACTATGACTTTTGATAAATCGATGGATTAATGCTTTATTACCTTGAGAACAAATTTCGCGAAATATTCTTATTCTCGATCGAGACAAAAGTGACCATTGTCTAGTCAAAAATAAAATAATCAATCGTTGATTATCAGTGATAATAATCACATTTCAATACTATCGTGCGAGTGTATATCGCTAGAAATTCTAGGAATATACAACAAAAAACGATTTTCAGTGACCAAATCGCTCAGACACCAAAGAGCATGATTATCAACTGTTAATACAAGTTGAAGTTTGAAGCCTCACTTTTTGTAAAAATTCAATAGACTTTATCATCTTTGCATTATATTCGTTTTTGTAGTCTATAATTCTATCCAGAACTATTGTTAAGAATAAATAAGATTTTATTGTTGCATTCGTCTTTAATCTATTAGCTTCGACCTTCGATTCAAAGCAGTGTGCATTCCTGCAGTCCACCCTCAAGTTACCCCAGTCATTCCATCGGCATCTTGTCCTTCTCCTCTTGTCCCTGTCCCACGGATGCTTCCCATTCCATCCTTGCCATCGCCATCCCATCCTGACATCTGATATCTCCCCTTCCAACTTGTATTCCATTTCCCCTCCCCTCTCGTCTTACTTTCCCTCCCTTCCCCCTTGGCCGTATCTTTCCATTTCCTCCAGTTTGTGCCCTCTCTGTCCCTGTGTGTCCTCCTCTTTGATTCGATTTTGCCCGTTTGCATAATTCGATTATTTCTTCGATTCCCTTGCAGCTTCATCGTATTGCCTCTGTCCGAGAGCAAGAACACCTCCTCTCCCCTTCAAGTCGTCCCTTCTGCTGCTTCCTTCCGCTCCACTGCTTTCTGTCTTTTCCCCTTCTTCTTCGTCTTCATCTTCATCCTATGCCTCAGTTTGACTCGGTTCAAGTCTCATTTGTTGTGCCATTCATTACAAGGCGAGAGACAAAGTCAGGACGATTCGAGGCAGAAACAAAGGACAATGGAAGGGAGCAAGTAGAGGAAGTGGGGAAGTCATAAGGGAGAGGGGAGGGAAGAAGAAGCCATAATTGTGAACAATCATTGCACTTGTTTGTCTCTTGCTCATTTGTTGCTGCTGCTGCTGAATTAAAACGAAGAAAAAACATTCGTTTCATTGTAAACTCTCGACGAATAACGCGCAAAATTTCTTGGTTTTTAATCTTGGAAAAATTCAATAATCCTCATTCTCGATTTTTACGCACTCATTTTATGCTGAAATGTTTTTTTTCTTCATTTCTAATTGTTTCACATGAATCGATTTCTAACGACGAAATTCTCAATTATTTCGATTTGTAAAGTTTTATCCTCATCAAATGCAACACAACTAATTTTCAGTCACAATGCTGCTGCCCTCGTTACATTTTAATACCTTATTGGCTCTACTATCGTTATTCGTTAGTTGTTACTGTGGAATTGAGCGAACACGAAGTTTAATGCAGGATATGCCAGTTGTTCATACATTCGACACGAGAGAGGTATTTTGCTATGAGTTCGTATTTGGAATTCCAAATTACATAAACTGAAAATGGCCCATTTTATTTTATTCAAAGTATATTAAGAATATTCAAAATTTAAGCAATTTGAATAATACGACACTATTTTTTTCAAAATATGATGGCACTAGTTTCAATGTAAAAAGAAAGAAAGATACATTCTACCTTTCAAAATCATGCCGTCATATTTTTGAAAGGAGATCGTATAGTAGCGTACCGCACTTTACAAATTGCTGAAATCTAATGGCTTTCGTTTAGAAAAATTCCCATAAATATCCTTTGATGGACACGAAAATGAGCAAACTTTATAAATGACTTAAATACGTGTTTAATGCATGTAGGAAACTATGATAAGCATAAGCATTTCTATTTAGATGTGCACGACTCGATGTCGGACTACATGCACACAACAGCATAGCGAGGATCTGATGATGCCTCGATGGCAATGCAGAGTGAGTAATTTGTGTGTAATTTTAAATACAAATTTCGCAAAACAAGTAATCAAAGATAAACTTTACAACGCACTAGGGTTAGCAGGAAATTGATACTTATTCTAGCACAGACCCACAAGGTTCGATGATAAAAAGTCGTAGATATTAAATATCAAATAATTACGACTCTATGCTTAAATGCCATGTTCTGCAATTGTGCAAATACTTTCAAAATATAGTGAACATACCAAAGTTTAAAACAGTACATCTTTGAAAAGCGGCAGATATCGATTTTACTGGAATATTTACCTCTAAAATTTTGTGAACTTAAAGATCACGTCGAGCAGAATTTACTCTCAAAATTTCATGCAGGCTGATTCTAAAAATATAAATCATCCATGTCAAACTTCATTCATTGCTCCAAATTCTAGTGCGCAGCTGTGCGCGATGATTCTGATTAGCTTCATAGAATTTTCGCATTTACTGTTTGGAATAATTTCACCGATCTGCTCTCTAATGCTAAATCTTGCAATATGATCAAATATTTACCTCAGCTATCGCTTGCAAAAATTATATCATGATTTCAGGAACCCGACGACAATTCGATGGAGGAAGAATCATCTGACGGTTTCAGTGACAATTTACCAATTTTAATTCCTGTGGTTATCGTTGGTTCTATTCTGTTTCTCTTCGTCTGCGTTTCATTCATACAGCGAGTATGTCGAACAGATTACTAGCGAACATCCAATTTCTGGTCAATTCACTGTTGATCAGCTTCACGCATCAATTCGCTTCCAGATAGAGTACAATATTGTGGCAATTTGGATTTGTTGCGACACTGATCCATGGAAAAATCTTTACATTTTATAAAATAATAGTGAAAAAATCATATGTTTGATCTACTAAATCATGTCGTGACAAATCCAATTCACCAGTTTCGTTATGAAAATACTGGGCTACTAATTATTTGACGATAACTTATTTGGCATTCACTAATTGAAATATGCTCTAAACGTATCTTTCCACGATACATGATTCTGATTACGGGTAATTTTGACAGGTAGTTTTCGTTTTCTGATGATTTTCAGTCTGGACATTTTCTTCCGTTGCACAAATCATACTGCAGTTGCCTTTCACATGGGTAAAATGAATATTTATTCTGATGAATAAATAAAATCTCTGATGTTCTGAGGAAATTTGATGCATGCGTTGAGTCGAAAAGAAGCTTCCTCCATCCTCCCTCTTTCTCACAGTCTGACAGTCGGCTGCATCTCTGTCTCCCACCCTTCCATCTGCATGTTGATTTAGCCTCGACCTCAGGCTGTTCCGTTCACTTTCTAATTTTCAAATTGATCCGATTTTCTATAAATTTGAGTATAATTTATGGATTTTGCTTTAAATTATACAATGAATATATTTTGCCAATTCCCGTATTTTCAAATCGTCATCGGTGAGCCTAAAAATTTAAAGAACTTGTTTTCGCGAGATAAATTTACCGTAACATCGTTCAAGAAAAAAATTAGTGTCGCGAATTTAGAGAAAAGTAAATCTGATCTAGCCTAATGATCATCTTCAATACTATTTTTTGTATAAAAAATTTAGCTTTCAACATTTCCCCCTAGAGAATTATTCATCCCTGTACCCAAGCCCATAAGCTTTCTTTCTGAATCTCTCAAGTTCAATGCTACCAAAACGCAACCAAGTATCGTCATTGGTCGGAAAGCTCGTCATAATCTGCATTGTTGTGAGCTTTTACTCGTTGCATTAGTAAATAAGATTTCCGGTTCGAACAAGTCTTCTTCTTCTCTTGTTTTAGCAAACATAGAAGTCCGAGGAGAGGAGACTGACCGGCTGGTGACGGTGACCGATAGAGAGAGAGCAGAACTGAGAACTGCGAAAAACCCGGTGAAAAGACGATATGAGAGGAGCAGCAGCAGCAGCAACAGAGGGAGAAGCAACGAGAGGAGCAAACAGTCAGTGGTCCCCAGCAGCGTCTCCTGTCTGTCAGAGGCTCTGCTGATTCCCTTCTCTCCCAGCGTGCAGTTGGTGTTTTTCTAATTCTCCATTCTCCATTCAAGTATCTCTTCAATCGTTTTCATTTCACTTATCAATCCCTTTATTCACTCATTCTCCTTCAGACTTCTTCTTCTTCAGCTCCAACTCTTTGCACATTCCCTCCCCCTCCCCATTCCTTCTTCAGCTTTTCAGCTTTGTATTTCTCCTTCTCCGTCCTTCCGCCAACCGGACCAGTTCTCCTTCCCTTGCTTTCCCCTCGCCTCTTCGCCTTCCTCTGTTCCACCGCCTGTGGCTCGTCTCTTTGTGTCCTGCCACAATTCAATTCACTCACTTCCACCAACAACTCGTGTATCAAGTGACGCTCCATCCCAGTTTCTTGTCATCTTGTCATTTTTCCGGAAGCTAAAATTTTCCCCAACAGAAATTTTAGCCCTTCCAGCTTCCTTCTCCCAATTTCGCTTTTCTGTTTTGTAGATAAATTTAGCGTGTGTTTTTGCGAACTGAAACGTGTTTTGCGCTCACGATTCACAGCTTTTCGCTTGGTTACCAGACAAGCCGCGCAGACGGTTTGCGGGTTTGAGCCGAAGGGAAAATATTGCGGACAGGCAGAGATACACGGAACGTAGTGACAGGAAAGGACACAGGAGGACCGAAATGAAGAGGACACTCTTGTTTTGATCAGAAGTTCACAAATCATAATTTATTTTCGATCATTTCTTTGATAGATGCCGTTGAAATTCACATTTTTGGTTCTTTCTAACTCATAGGTTGTTCCATGATCTATCCATTGTATCAACATCCAGTTGTTGTGCATACAAATGTCTTTCAAGCTGAATATTTGCCCTCTCATGTCAAGTTCTAATTCTCATTCCTTTACTTATCACGCGAAGTACAGCTTTTTTGGCATGCTCCTTTCCTTTCATTCACTCCCAGCTTCTCCTCAGTCGGTTCATTTCCATGTTGCTTTTTCTCTGCCCAGCAACAATTCTTTTTGATGTTTTCGTTTTGGCTGATTTGCGGCTTGCGTCTGTCTCCCTACCTTTCTCGTGTTGGTGGCATCTGGCAGACCGCTGCCCGTCCTTCGAGCAATCCTCTTTCTCCGTCCTTTTTCCCTTCTATCCTTTCACTTTCCGGTTCCGGCTATTTTCCGTTGAACATTTTATCCTTCTACGTCTGTTTGCCTGTGTGAATGCATCGATTGCATCACTCTTCCTCTGGCCGTGAGAGCTGTCTCGTCGTTCACTCAATTAGCGCTCGCGTCCTTGCCCCAGTTGTATTTCCTTCCGTCTTATTTATGCCTCTAATTCCCGCGTTCAATCTATTATCCGTTCATTTTTTGACCCGATTCGGCCCGAATTTGTGTGGCAGTGCGTGCACGTGCCACTCTGCCAGTCAAGTATCCGTCTCTCTTTTTACATGCCGGAAGCGGTCAGCCAGAGACCTGCTTCCGTCCCCAGTCTCTCTTCCTCCCTCTTCAAGTACTTCCCGTGCTTTGCGTGTATTTGACCGAACTCTCGAGTTTTCGTCTTCTTGTCTTCTGCCGCTCTCTGCATTTGTGTTGCGTGTCGAATGTAGTTGTCCTGTTTGCAGATGAGCCAGGGCCATCGCGAAGTCGATCTTCCCCAATTGTTCAGCGATGTTTCGAGGACAATCAGTGGAATCAGCAATCTGATGGGATCGGCAGGACCGTCACAAGGTAATAAACATCCTGTACACTTGATACTGTCAAGTAGGTGTTGCGCATTTAAGATAGGGAATAATTGGGCACAAATTCGGCACATACGAATGCTCATTTCACAATATTTAAATGATGCAAGATCGGCTGCTAACTTTGCGCTAAACTTTTTTCGATTTAAATTCCAATTTGTTTATCATAATCTGATGGATCGTCCTTTGACAATATTCACACACCCAGAATAAAAACATTCCGAGATAAATGATATTAGTTTCCTGGAGAAACACGCCATTATGCTCTCTCGTAGCAGAATTTCTCGTTTTTTTCTGTAGACTATGGATCTCTATTCGAAAACATTACAACAGATTCTTTGTATTTGTAAAGTTTTGATTAAATGATAATAACCATCTACAAATCATCTATATACGACTATACGAGCTTGCAATTTTCTTGTCTCATCACATAAGTTTTAGTCGAAGTTTAAAAGTTATTTAACTGAAGCAATTGTGAAATATTCATTTGTTTTCTTTCTTTTCTTATTACGTTTAGTGTAAATAAGCTCTTCACATTTATGTACACACGAAATGAAGAGAAATCGAACCGAATCGGCTTGAGAAAAAGCTGATTTGAGAGGAAAGAAACGGAGAGAGTCATTCTTTTTGTGAGCTGACTGATTGAGAATCAGTTTGTTGGGTTTTTGTTGAAATATTGGATAATGCGCTCTGCACCCTTGGGCAAAGCTATTTCAACTAGCTCTGCGCCAATTATAAGCCGGTTTTCGGCCTGTCATCTCATCTCATTTCATGCCCTCCATCTCTCACTTTTCCAGATCCATCTACTCTTTGGTCACATTTGTGTTCACATCCATTTCATCTCCACATCCGATCCATTTGAATATTCACACAAGAAAAACAAAGCACTAAGCAACCCTGCTTTTTGCTTCTCCTTTCTTCTAATATTCAATGAGCATTTTTGGTGTTCATCGTAAGTGTTTTGGATGGATCTCTAAATCAGAAAAGTGACTATGCTTTCTATAATGGATTTCAATTTAGACGATCAAATAGTAGAGGGAACGACTTCATCCAGTGGCCTTGGTGGAGGATCTATGCTGAACGGACTGTTTGGGGGTTCTTGCTTCAAATATTGCGGTCATGAAGACATTGGTTATGCAGCAAGAGTAAGATCTAGCCAACCAACTCAATATCCATGATCTTCCGTATTTAGTCAGCTGGAGATATGTTCAGTACAATTCGTACCTGCACAATCGCACTGACAATAGTCTTCCTAATTTGCATTGTCTCATTAACGATCGCCACTTTGATATGGATTGCTTGTAGCAGAAAGGTAATCATTCATGTTAGTATTAGAATACACTTTATGAGCCTTGTTATAATTGAAAGGTTTCTGGAAGAAAACATGACTCATTTACACGATCATAACATTCTCATGCTCAAAAATCCATAAATTTCCCTCCCAGTTTGATCTTCACATATTTTCCGAATCGTCGCCAGGAATTGACAAAGAATACCATATGCGACATAATCAAATCATAACTTGCTAAAGTTAGAATGGTTTAATCGAAAGAAATTGTTTCAGCCCCATC
Organism: Diploscapter coronatus; assembly: GCA_964036155.1. NCBI lineage: Eukaryota > Metazoa > Nematoda > Chromadorea > Rhabditida > Rhabditidae > Diploscapter > Diploscapter coronatus. The sequence goes on along the minus strand of OZ038422.1, from coordinate 81,556,438 downwards.
GTTTACCTCTGCCAGCATTTGTGAAGAATGCATTCGCTTCTAGTGGACAGAAAAACGGAAGGGAGGATTCACATTAACGGGCACAACTGGATAGATTGACGCATTCATTCATTGTTAACTTATTTGGCTCTGTGAGTGTGAGTGTATATCTGTACATTCGAGTTCGTTAATTCTCATGCATCTTTCATATTTTGTGATGACATTAGTTTGATTTGATGTTTTTATTTCATATCAATCAAATGTGATATGAGATTTCCAATTCAAGTTAGTATAATTAGTCTTCGCATCTGTGATTTCCTTTCGCAGAAGTCACTTCGTGCCTTACGAGTTGCATCTCAATTCAATATCGATCATTTATGCATTTCTCTTTTAAAGTGCAATTTCCACTGAAATAATCATTGATTATGAACAAACTATTTGAAATTACAGTAATAAACATGAACATGAATGATGACGTGTATTTGTTTGAATTACTTTTGTGCCAAATATTAGTTAGGAAGTGAAAATGAATGAACTCGGAGAAACTGCTACTCTGTTTGGTTTACTATTGAGAACGTTCGATAACGTATAAAATGTTGAGATTGGAAAACACGTGAACAGGAGAAAATCAATATGGGAGAAATGGTTAAAATGGCCAAGTCAATGTGTTTGTGCAGAAAAAAGAATTTCCTGTTATTGTCAAGTCTGGCGGATACGTTTTCTTCACTCGATCCTTTTAACTATGTACGGTAATTATTCTAATAAAATCATGATAATATTCCTACTGTTCTGTTCAATTTGCGTAAGTTTGCAAGCTAGGTTTTCATTTATTTAAAAATTTACAATTTGTAGGGAAATTGTATGATGTTGCCGCCTCTATTAGAGGAATTACCACCACCTACGACATCGACTCTGTCAGAGTCACTCATTTCCTGCGGAAAATCCTTTTGTGAACCCCGATATTGCAAGAGAAAGAGGAATCCAGAGTCACAACTTCTAGAAAAAGTTTGTGTCTACTAATTATTGTGGAAAGAAAAAGTAGTCTTCATCAAGCGAATTTACGTGGAAAATCCAGTACAATTTCTAAACATAGATATAATTTTGAGCTTTATTTTCATGCACTTCACCGATCTATCAATTGCATTTCCATGCTTACTTTTCAGGATTCGATTATATTTAAAGTTGTTTATTTTTGTCACCGATTATATATTCTATCGTATCTCATAAATGATCATTTGAAAGACAATTTCAAATAAACGTATTGAACTTAAGTGAAATTTAAAGATAATAAGTGAGCATATAATTAACCATAAGCGTTTTTCCATATATCATTAGCATAGTAGCAAATGAATACATATTGCGTAGTTAAATATCACGCATATAGGAAATTATATACCACTAGCGCTGTGAAACTTTAATAAATCTTCAATATTGACACTGGACCAGTGCCACACAACGTTCCATATCCGAATTCAGATAACATATGGCAATTTGCACGTACTCTTTATCACTGAATTTGAGTTGATCTATAATTAAATTTCGTCATATCATATTTGTCCTTCGAGGTAGTAGCTGAGCAGAGTGGGCTTTTCTTGGAGCAGCTGACAAATCTCTGGCTCCAAGGCACGTAGCACTAAGTCACCTGCAGAGAAGTGCGTCTGAACGCCGACATTCCGCAACTCTTTCCGGGGCTCACCTAATTTTTCAAAGGGGATCTTATGAAGAAATAATTATGTAGATAGGTATTTTAATGTTGCATATTAAATTCCACTATTCAAAACTAACAAGATATGATGTGTGATAAGTCATATCTTCTCGTGAACAAGATGGAAGAATTTATATACAAAACGATATAAAAGAAATGATTATTATCGCATTTTTTAAAATTATTTTTAGCCCTACACTTTTCAATAAAAAGATATCTTTTTAGGAAATTAAAGTGAAAAAAAAACAATTCATACCAGGGGTCGATCCGACCACTTTCCACTTCTTCACAATCCATCTATTGTCCTCCTGTTTCGCTGTGAATTGCACATCGTCGCCTGAAAGATGAATATTTTCACTTTGCATTCGTTTTTCTAAATAATAGGATTGTATAGACTTTATTTTTCGAAGGCATACTAAAATAGTAGATATTCATCAAGGCCGAATTAAAATAACTACAGGTAGTCATGAAGAATATAAGTGTATGTGAGTTTTCTTTATAAACCTAATACCCACCAACTTTGATGATATCAGTCAGCCATTCTGCGTCTTCTCTGCCTTCGTCTCCTCCATTGTAGTTCAGGATTTTGCCTTCCACTTCTCCGATTTTCAGCGAGCAAATTTTCGCAGTCGTTTCCTTCACTTGGGTGACTTTTCCGACATCTGAATAGGGAACTTTAGCATCAAAGCTTGGAAAATAGTTAAAGACTCGAGAGTTTACAGAAGGCAAAATCATGTTTCACTCTAAACGCAGGAAGAACAAATTGGCGAAATGCTAATTTAAGTATTCTAGAGCAAGTAGAATGAAATGCATTTTTGTCGTAGATCAGAGATGTTTGGATATCGGATTCTGGTACGAAAAATATTCGTTCCTATTACGCATGTCGCAGAAAAACAATTGATTTCGGCTTTTTTATTTCAAAGTTTGACATCCGTGTTATAAGTCAAATTGTGCTTCTATTCAATCATAATAAACTTTACCTACGACAACCAAATCTGTCTGCTTTTCAGCTTTCGTAACAGCTACAGCTCTCCAACAGATCTGAAATGGGCTTAATTTTTCCAGAAAGTTGGGATTTTTCGCGACCAGGAGAAAGTGTGCAAAGTGAGAGAGCGTTCATTACCTTCTCCCAAACATACCGTTTGTCCTGATCGCGAAAAAACAAATTGCCATCTTCTCTATCTTTTACAAACAAATGGCTTACTCCTCGATATTCCGGTTGTGCCTGGATTATCATGAGCACGCGGTCGCCCTGTTTGAGATAGGCATTGAGTCGAGTGACCTCGATTGAGTCGAATGCGAATCCTGGCAGAAACACAGTTCCATAGCCGGCTGTTGTCGCGTATGCCAACGTCTCTGTCACAGAAATCACGGTTCCTTCCTGAAACAATACTATCAGCTTCATAACCTCATAGAGAAATAATTTTAAATGCGCAGAATAGTAATAGCCATTATTTGTAAGAGCACTTATTCCAGCAGATAAAAGAAAAAAACGATAGAAATGGACTAAAAATTTTTTTAAAAAAGAAAAAAAAAACTCACAATGATATTGGAGACGTGCTCTGCATCGACAGTGACCGACTTGTTGAATGCAGGGAATTCGCTGTACTGGGGCACTACCTGGGATGTGCTCGATCCAGGCACAAGGAAGCTGCTGTCTGGACTCGGTTGGGATCCCTTCACGTGACGAACCTCAAAATGGAAGACGTTGCATTGCTTTAACTGGAAAGATCATATCTGACCTTAGTCGCCAGCCAGTTGCATTGATTCTTTCCGATCTGCGGTTCGGCTATCACGTGGACTATGTCTCCCACCGAATATTTCATCATCAGATTAGGAATATTCTGAAAGGGGAAGTTATCTTTGGCTATGCTGCGATAAACTTTCAGATACAAATACTTTCAACGAAAGTTTCGCAAAAATTTAACTAACTTGGTCCAATGAAGAAATGTGCAGAAATATTCAAGACGATTTTTCAACTTTGAACCGATTGATTTTGATCATTTCTCCTAACAGTTCGTAAATATTCACCTGATCCTTGGGAATTGCAGCAGCCAGAGGGCAGAATATGGCTCCCTGATCCGACTGGATGAAGCAGAATTTTGCCTCCACTTTCGACACTCGCCCTGTCGTCTTGATTTTTCCCATCTTCTTAAAATCAATCGGAATAATTTAGTGGAAAGAAAGCGCAAAATGAAAGCAAAAAATGCAAAATGGAAAGAAAGTACAACATCGAGCTGCTGAGGCGGAAATAGTGTATGAATTCGGAATAGACGGTCAGAAAATTCGTTGACTTGCGAGGGTTTTGCCCGCGGAGCGCGTTTTCTTTAATTTGATTAGCTTCCTGCAAATGTCACATTTCCTTTGTTTCAGTTCATCGAATTTCCGTTGAAATTGTATAATTTTAGGGATTTTGTTGCGGATTCGATGTCAAACTTCTTCCGAGGAGCCATCAACCTGATACAGGTGAGAAAGTGTGACTGTGTGACTACAGAAGTCAGAACTCGACTCTAATTCTTCTTCCGACAGGGCGATGGCGCGCTGCCTGCCTCCTCTGCACATCCACTGGTCGGAACGACTGTCGAAGTGGGCGAAATGCGGCTGGCTGTGCGCAGTCTCATCGCTGAAGGTAATCTCATTTTTGTTGAAAAATGAATGCAGCTTGAAGAAAGTGTGTAGAAAATTGGGCAAAGTTTTCACGAGACTTTATGATTATGAAAGGAGAACGGTTTTGCTGAATTTCAGGAGGGTTTGCCGTAGTGCTGAGCGCACAGGATAGCAAAGGCACGTGGTTCGCAATCAAACGGCAATTGGCCAGTGACGAGCAAATGAAAATGGCCGTCATCCAGGAAATACGCATCATGAAAGAGGTAGGCAATACGTGTGATCGTGAACATCGGCAACTTCACATGAATTTCATTCTGCTTGAGGTTCTTGTTGCAATACGATGACTATACTTTCTCTACTTCTTCTGCATACTTGTCCAAATGAGCAAGGAAAATGTAATACTCAAATAGAAAGTGAAGAGAATATTAGGGTGCAGAGCTAGGAAGCACCTTCGTCATACGAAAAGAAGATCGAATAGATCACACAAACGAAATAATAGTTACTACACCATGCCGAAAAAGTGCATTTTTAGACTGATGATAAAATAGGTAGGAATCTGCCCAGAGAATATACAGGGTTCCTAGGTCTGTCAGCGTTTCAATAAATAAGAACATTTGTGATTGAGTGAGGAAAGGGTCCCATTTTCATTTATTATTTTCTGTTTTTAAACTTGTTCGGCACAAAATGATCATTTTATTCCAGCTGTCCGGCCATCCTTCGATCATCCGCTTCGTGCAGGCAGCTCAGATGAAAGGCGAGCGAGGCGGCACTGAATTCATGATTGTCATGGAGCTCTGCACAGGTACGACTATTTCTTTAGCAAAATTATGCTTTTTCCTGGAAGTGCCACAGAGTTTTGTGATATGACTAGGCTTGACACGTCAGTTCTTTGATCTGAATAATTTAGTCGCAGGATCAGATTTTTTTTTTTAAATTTATCAAACTCGAGCTAAACGATTCATTTGTCATTCCAATGTGATCTAAAATACACTATCATAACCCTGTCCAGAGTTCAACATCTTTCTAGACAAATGAAACATTTTTAAGGAGGCTCTGTCGCGGACCTGATCAAGTCGAATTCGCTGTCGATTCCTCAAATCACGAAGATCTTCTACTCGGCAACCCGAGCCGTGCAGCACATGCAGGAGCGGCAGCCTCCAATCACTCATAGGGATATTAAAGTTGGATTTCTTCGGCTATTTAGATTTTTCGTGACTTCGTGACAGGCAAAATAGGGTGTAGGGTTAGGAGACGATAGGGAAACGTTCTCTCGCTTTACACAATATTTCGCCTAGTCGCGAAGTCGCGAAAAATCAGTTACCGTTTTCCTCTATTTTTCAGATTCAATTTCTTTTTTCAGCTAGAAAATCTTCTATTCAATGCTCAAGGCTTCGTGAAGCTGTGTGATTTCGGGAGTGCCACAATCGAGCAATTCTACCCGGACGACTCCTGGAATAGCTCCAAACGGACTTATCTCGAAGAAGAGGTAGACTTGGAAACTATTTCAAGCCTTCACAAAAGAACGCTCTTGCAGATGCAGCGACACACGACTCCAATGTACAGGGCACCAGAAATTCTCGACACTTATCAGAACTTTGCAGTCGGCGTTCAGCAGGATATCTGGGTAATTTTTCCATGATCATTTTGAAACAATTTTTCGAAGAAAGGAATGAGCAGACAGATTGGGAGAGAATAATTGGTTTTTTTTTCAAGTTTTCGCCTTTATCATTCTTAAATTCGCATTCCAGGCCCTTGGCTGCGTTCTGTACTTCCTCTGCACAGGAGCTCATCCCTTCCAAGATTCAGCCAAACTCGCTATTCTCAACGTCAAATACTCCATTCCTGCCACGATGCGAGAAGGGCCGAATTCGTATTTCCTGCCCCTTATCGGTTTGCTATTTCTATTCGCTTTCTTTCGGCAAACTCACGTATTTCAGAAAGTTGCCTGGTTGCCGACCCCCCTCTTCGTCCTCGAATCGATGACTTGGTGGAGCGAATCGAGGTTCTGGCTGTTGCGCTCGGAATCGATCTGACTCAGCCTGTTGAGGGACTGCAGAGGGAAACTAGGCCTGCAAATCCTGCTGTGAGTTAGTTTAGCATATCATCTTCTGCTTGTAGAAAGAAAAAAACGAAATAAAGCAGAATAGAAATGTAGGAATAAATTGGATAGAGAATATCAGATGAGGAATAGCATTAGCTGTAATTATGATTTCGTCAGTCAAGAGAAGAAAGTAACTTGTCTAGATTTCGAATTTTTCAAGCTAGAATTCTAGACACTTTGAGTAAGAATTTGTGTTGTCATTTGAGGATGCCGCAAGAGCTGCCAATCCACGTGCCTCCTCACCAAGTCAGCCATCCAGCAAGAAGGAAGGCGACGTCTCTCAGCAGGCAGCTGCAATGTTCGGAGCCATCAAAGGGCAGGGTCTGTCTCTGCTCAAGAATATCAAGGACAAATCGGCTGCTGTCGTTCATTCTGTTCAAGTATTCTTCTATCTTTTTTTTCAAAATTCTAAACATGCATATTTCCAGACGAATTTGAGTGCTACTGCAGGCAGCGGTGAGCCTGAGCTGAGAGGTAGGCAATTTATAAATTTCTGCGAAAATTAGTCATCCTCAGATGCTGCTCCAATTCCTCCAAAGCGGCACGAGTCTCGGACTGAAAGAGAGCGAGCGAATCTGAACGTTTCTCCAGTGCAGCCACCTGCCAAGGACCCGATCGCCCCGCCCAGACACGTGCAGTCCAAATCTCCTCCACAGACCCAACCTTCGGCACAGCCACAACCACAGTCAGACCCCTTCTTCGACTCTCTCGACTGGGGAAATGCACCTGCTGCGCCTGTTTCCACTGCAACTGTTAATTCAAATGCAGGAAACTTCGCTTCTTCTGGTAAGCGGAATTAAAGTATCGAGATTTCGAAAGGAAAGCAAATAAGGCTTGCAAAAAAGCTGTAGAATCGAATAAGTGAATAATGAGGCGAATTCGATGGGAGGAAAAGAAGCGGAATATCTTTGGAGAGAAATAAATTAGACCATGTTGAATTTGTGAAAAATCTTTTCCTTTCTTCGAAGCTCGAACTCATGATTCTGTATGAATAGTCTATTTCAGATCTATTCGACCCTTTCGGTGAGAATCAACAAACAAGTGCTGCTACAAGACAGCAGCAGCAGCAGAGGAAGCCCGAGTCAAAGCTGACTGCAGAGGATTACGAGAGGATGGCTGGAATCAGAGTATCCAATGCGGTATGGCAATCTTATTTTCTTTCGCTTGTCAAGTATTCCTTCTCAGGTCGAGGACGATGATGCAGATGAGTTCAAATTCGACTACGAGAAATCGACACTGTCGAGTGAGAAGGAGACTCCAATTCTGCAGGCCGGCAGCGGGTCCCCCATCAATCAGAACAACATCGATCTGCTGCTCATTAATGGTGAGACATTTTGACGAAAATGGTTTAAACAATTTTTCTGCATTTATCGGATAATGTTATTCTCCTTCATCGATGATATCCGATTTTTATTTCAATGATTCTGTTTGAGAGAACGAGCAAGTGAGACCAGCAGCCTCCTCTGCACAGAACGTTGATTTGCTGAATGACTTGTTCGGATTCGGCGGTGCGACTGCGACCCCTGCACACAAAGTTACCTCGCAGACGGAGCTGAAGACGAACGACCTGCTGACTGATTGGACGACCAATGTCAAAGGTGAAACCTAAAGCGGAATTTGGATTTTCGGGATTCAGACTACGATTTCAATTTCTTTGGTAAACCATAGCCTGAATCCAATCCCATCTTCTTGATGTTTTATTTTTTACATTCTGAGTTCAGAATCGACGATGCACCGCAATGCATCTGCTCCCACTTTCCACGGTTCCTCTTCCTCTGCAGCCAAGCCAGCTGCATTCGATCCTTTTGCTGAATTCCTCGCTGCGAACCCAGACAAACCACAGCAAACTAGTCAGAAGGGCAACGACAACGTTCCGCAAGGTAATCGTTATTTAAACATTTTTAATCATTCTGTATTGTCACATTTTTCTTTCACAAATTATAAATATTGCGTAGTCTTGCTTCCATTTGTTTCTCTAAAATTTAAACAAATGCAGAGAACTTCAATTTTGGTATTTTATGCAAAAATATTTTTTCAGCGAAACAGCCACCCAAACCTAACTACAACCGATCTGCCTTCGAAGATCTGCAGAAGCCGAAGACCAAACTCACGAGTAGCACTTTCGATGATTTGCTTTCGAGCCAGGTAATGTCTCAGAAAGTTGATTGCCCTTGAGAAAAAAAAACATTGATAATAATTGATTTCGGCACTTTATGCTTAATTAGCAGTGCAATCTTCCAACACTTTTATTTCGATAAGTTGAGAATGGAAGGATGAAATATCATTTGTTTGGGAAGAAAATACTCATAATGTTGGGCAATTTTACTCATTTCTATTTCATCCGATGAAAGTTCTTGCAGTATAATTTATATTCTAAAAGAAAGAGACTTTAATTGATTAAATTTTAGGGCTTCACATCGACATCACGATCGAATGCAAATCGCACTCTCGGCTCGATGCAGAGAGAGGAAGAAGTCAAATATCTCGATCCCATTCAGATCAAGGTTTTATACAGGAATTTATTCCATTCACCCTTTTTTTCTGCAGATTCGTGACTGGACGAAAGGCAAGGAGAGGAACATTCGCGCTCTGCTGGGCTCACTGAATGACGTGTTGTGGGAAGGGGCTGAGAAGTGGCAGCAACCTTCTATTGGGGATTTGCTTACTCCTGCTCAGGTTCGAATTTCATCAAATTATATTTTAAAAAATTATTACCAATACACAAAATGACAAATCCTATACTTTGAAAGTCTTTTTCGTTATCCTTACCTCCTCATTGAAAAGATTCTCTTTTATTTTCAAACACTCCGTTTTGCTGTTCACGTTTTCCAACGGATAGGGCTTATCAGACCGTGAATATTGGTTTGATAATTTACATTCGAAGGCGTTTATTCAATGATCTGTAGAGACACAAATTGGATCTAATCTTTTAGTAGATCAAAAATTAGTCTTTAAGGTGAAGAAGTTCTACCGAAAGGCCTGTTTGGTGGTGCACCCCGATAAACAGGGCGGGCAACCCCACGAGGAGCTGGCCAGAGCTATTTTCACAGAACTCAACGACGCCTACACTGCATTCGAAACGGCCGGATGTCCTTCCATCTAATTGCCAACCCCAAATCAACGAACTCAAAGCAAATATTCTTTCCACTTTCATGTATCATTCTCAATTATCAATTTCATTCTAATCCATTCTAATTATTGCATTAAAATCCCTGTTTCTAGATACAGATCATTCTGTGATTATTTTGCATTAGAACGGGTCTGCAGCCAAAAGAATTTACTATTTATTAGTTGTTTTCGATAGCCAAGTCGTTTCTAATTCCAATTAAACTTTCGATTATTATTCAATTAAGTTATTTACTAATTTAACTTCTGGTTTAGTGTGAAAATGTTTTGCACAGTGTTTGTGTCCTTTCAAACTCAAGCTTTCTCTATTGAATCACGAAATTTCATCATATCCATTAACTTTGCTGCTAAAATTCTTTTCGTTCACTTTTTATATTAATTATGGAAGCAAAATGAGATTGAGCATTGTCTCCAGCGAAGTTCACCTTTATTTATTTTTTCTCCGAAGATTAATGCCAATAAATAGTTACTTTTAAGAGTAGTTTATTTTGATTTTGTACCGAGTGTTTATTCGCTGTAATCTATCTAAATTTGTGATTTTAAATCACATTTTCTAATTTGGTTGTTTTGAGATGGACACTTTGCGAGAAAGTCTGTCTTCCAAAAATGTCACTTCCGTCTCTGAACTGTTCTTCGTCATTCGGGAGGTAGTATTTTTAAACCATCAAATACCTGATAGTTGAAGTTCTTCAAATTGCATTGATTTTAAAATGGAAAGAAATTTGGATAAAATTGCGCAGGATTAGTTGTGAAGGAATGAATTATTGAAAATTCCCTTATTCTCATGTAATCAATTGAGGCGCTGAGCAAATTGAACGAAGACTGCAAGCAGACAGAAGGAAAACTGCAGCAGACGATCGAGAAGGATGCATCACAGCTCGAGGACTTGATCAAGTAGGATCTGCAATTTTGCAATTCTTTTCCAAAATGGTTAATGATTTCAGATTGAAGAAGGATTTGATGGAGAAGAGAAACGAAGCTGTGGAGACGAATGAGAAGTACAGAAAAGGAGTGGATGAAGTGATGAGTGTGATCAGCCAGGACGCAGAGATGATGGAGAAACTGAACAGACTCTCCAAGAGACAGCAGAGACTGACCAGGTTGATAATTCATATACTGAAATTGATAATATCTACTCGTAAAAGTGAGTACAATTCATAGCGATTTTGGTTTTTGGAATTATGAAATGTTGATTCTTTTATTCAATTGCAATGAGAGTTTTTACCTAATCTTAGACATTGATCAGCATGCAATATCAGAATATTCTGTGGCCTTGTTTCCAGAACTGATGCTTTGTTTTAGTTCAGTCTTTTTTGCAGAATGAAGGCAGAACGAGACTGTCGAAATATCGTTGCCAGTTGTGAAAGATCCCTGCAATCTGGCGATTTCTCAGAGTTGCGCAAACAATTCAACGCTGCCATGGAACATCATCAATTCCTTGTTGAGGTTGAGAGAGATCTTGATTTTTTTTTCCAAAACATTCGCAACTTTCAGAACTCGAAAGATCTGGTGAAATCGTTTTCCGAAAAGATGGGTCGTCTTGGAGAAGAAATCAGACAGTGTCTGGAGGAGAGCATATCCAAAATCGTCCACAAAATTCACTATCCGTTCAATGATATGATTGGTGAGATTTTATCTCTGTATTCAGAAAAATGCGACGATTTTCAGACGTGAAAGCATTTCTGAGCGAGTTGAATTCCCTTTCCGGCCATCTCGCTCTCTACCACACTGTCGCTGAATATTCCAACCAAGGATCGGGGTACCTCAATTCAATTTCTTCGTCCTATTTTAGCTCAAATATTTCAGAAACGGAGTGACTCTATCCGCAATGTTCGAGCCGATCTACGAGAGTTTCGAGTTTCATTTCTACGGCCCAAGAAAGACGAACGACGTCAAACACCCTGAATGGTTCGTCATTCATTTCTTCTCAATTACGTCTTGTAAATTGCTCATGTTTATAATTTCTAAATTATGAGTGTTATCCTTTTTCTTCTCTTTTAATGTCTTATACTGAAAGTAGATAACTTATTACGAAATAAGATCATTTTAGATAGACGCATACAACTAATCATTTACAAACTTATCATTTTCAGGTACTTTACCCAAGCTCTTAATTGGACTCAGAACTGCCTCCCATTCTTCGAGGCTCTTTTCCAGCGAGTTGCAAATATTCTAGTAAGATATTTCCACCTCTTTTTTCTAATCTACGATTTCCATGGCCAATCGTCCTCTTCCCTCGGAGCGACAGTCTATTTCTACAAGCAAATGAATGAATTGGTGCAGAGGAAAACGGAATGGATGCTCGAACAGGGACAGGTCTGATGATAGTCGGTTGTTCACTCAAGTTTCATCTAAAATGTTTTAGATTCAAGATGACGATGTCCTATTTTCTCATCTCATCGACGAAGCACTTGCTTACGAAGAGCAGAGAAGAGGTTAATCTTTCTATTCTCTTATTATTTTTACTTTGATATTTTGAAAATGATGGATAACTGATTTCTAACATCTCAAATTCTACTGAATTTTAGAAATGGGAATGCACATCGAGGATGCAAACGTGATGAGTCTATTCTGTCCAAAGGATATCCTCGCTAGATGGATCAATGTAATCTCTGATTGATAAACTAGAGTTCAATTAGGTATTCAGATCGAAAACGAAACATGCATTGCACAGATCGATTCCTTCCTTACCTCGGAGGACAAGTGGTCGCCCAGATTCAGGGACTTGGATGCGGCTGATAATGTAAAATTTTCCTTACAATTATTTATTCCTTTCAAAAAGTCAGCGCTCATTTAATTAATGGTCGTTCACGATTTCGAGATGAAGTGTTTTATAGGGAATAGAATAGCTGAATTTTTCAATTACTTTCTCAAAGTCATCCACTGTACTTGCAGTTCGCCGTGTGTGAATGTGCTGAATCCTTGATCGCCCTCATCCAATCTCTGCACAGTCGAAGTCATTTGTTGCCTGACAAAAATGCACAGGTTGGAAGAAATGCCATTTGTTTGTTTGTCGATAATTAATTATTCATTTCAGAGCAGTTTCTCCGTTCTACGTTTCATTCTTCTGGAGGACTTCTGCAAGCGTCTATCTCAAATCTCACGCCAGGCAGCCTCGCCCTGGTCAGAACCATTCCCTCAAGTCATGAATTCCATTTGGTAGGTGACTAAATAGTTGTTTGCAATTTTGTGAAAAGATCAAAAACGGCAATTTGATTACTTTTTTCTGAGTTGAAGCTCATCACTTGCCATTTTATTTAACCTCCTCAATTCTCTTTTCAGCTCATTTTACTATCATTTTCAATTCTTCTTTATCAATGTTCAACTTATTACTTTGGAGGCAGAAAGAGCTTCAGAAATAGTTCTCTATCTGCTAGATTCTGTCAATTACTGCAGTTTTCATAGGTTTATTCTGATGATTTGATAATCTGAATTTTCATTTGAGGTACATTCACTCCGTCGCGATGGAGTGGGATGAGGCCAATGAACTATCTGCAGACAGCAAAACGAGTGCTCTCCTGCCTGAAACTGCTAAATTATACAGGTAATTACAATTCTCTAATAAACGATTCTATCAAACGCGATAAATTATCTGCAAAGTAATTTAGTTAGATTACTTTGTCACCTCAGGATGCAAAATCTTGCCTATTTTCCCCTCGTTCGGAGGTTTTCATGTCAATAATTCAGAAATGTATGGTCGCAAATGGCAGATGAAATAGTCAACTCGACAGTACTGCAGGTGGTCGAACTGGCGAAGGCATATCGCAGACAAAATTGGTGGGATTTTGATGGCCTTGTTTGAGAAAAGTCATTCAATAGGTGTCTCCCGAATTCATCTCTGGAAACGAGTGAACGTGCATTGACAGATGCCTTCTGCCCGTTGCTTGCCAAGCTGTCTGCAATCTATGTGAGGGCCAGTGAAATCATCTCCAAGGCAAGAGTTTCCCTGTTTTTGATTCATTCCTCATATTTCAAGGAATCTCTTCGTGCGATTTTCAAGCGAATCACTTCGGCGGTGGCCAAGACACTGATAGATGAGCTGTTTGACATGAGCACAAGATACAGGTTGGTGGCAAGGATGTCTTTGATCTTTCTATAAAATTGTCTTTGCAATTTTCAAACGCGTTAATTGATCCTCTGATCGAAAATGACGAAATTAAAATATACTCATGAACATTTTCAGCATCGAAGGCGCGAAGCAAATGCAATTTGACACGGAGAACGGTCTTCTCCCCACTCTGCACAGCATCTACACCAGGAATGGATTGCAGTCACTGCTTGTCACTAATGACAAGGTAAGACAAATTAGTGTAAGAAGTGGGATAAATGGATAAATGAGATGAGTTTAGGAAATGGACCGCTTGCTGAGCAGCATTCGACTCCTCGCACTGCCACAAGCCATTGCTATTCTTCTCAAAGATGAAATTCCAAGGGTATGCATAAAATGACTTTAAAATCAATTAAGAGACATAATTTCATCTCTTCATTTTGAAATGATCAATCACGTTTATGTTTCAGCTGCCAGAAGTATTCATTGGCGACAAATTGGCCGAGTTCAATGCCTCGGGCCTGAAGAAAAAACAGGAAGCCGTGAATTTGCTGCACATTCGCGCAGATTTCGAAGTGTCTTCTGCACTCGGCAAGACAGGCATCACTCATATTCAATTTTCATAGACGCAGGTAGCATGTTGTTTTTTTTTATCAAGAATGGGGTATTTTCATGTGAACAGGGAATTGTCATAGTTGCATTATTGATAAAACTTTTATTCTTCATCTCCATTCTTTTGTGTAGAAAGATACAGATAAAACCCCAATATTTGAGTGCATCTATTGCTTTGACAAATTGGTGAAAATAGAAATGTGTATAGAAGGTGTGTTTATATACAAAGAGCATACAGTCAGACCGACCGATTGATGGACGAGTTGCTCAGGTCCTGCAAGTGCCGTTCTGCTTGAACATCTCGAGCAAGGTGCGCGAAATCACCATACGCTGGATCTGAAATGAGAAATTTAGTCAGATTTATTGAAATGAATCATGGTTCAAAATTTTCGATTTTTCATAAAAATTGCTAGAAAGTAAGCAGAACTTTCTGTTCAACTTGTTGCACTCTTTCACTGCTTCATACGAAAAAGTCGACCTGGCTAGTTCCCTCGTAAATCTGGTAGATCTTTGCGTCCCTCATCAGCTTCTCCACAGGATACTCGCAATTGAAGCCCGCTCCGCCGAAGATCTGAACATAAGCATCATTTCCGCTAACGAATCAATTAGCAACCTGAACAGCGTTGGCGGCAGCCTCATTGGCCTTGTCTGCAGCGAAGCACTTCGCAATCGATGCATAGTACGAACTGGAGATGAATAAATTGAAGTTTCGAGCATTTTGTAAAGTAGACTGAATATTGTTCCCGAGAGAATGAGCACATCTTGCAAGAGGAGGAAACGATGACGAGTGGTAAACAAATCTTCAGTTTTCACTTGCAAGGTTGCGCTTTTAGTTACAAATAACTATTCTCCGAAAATTGAATAATTGAAAATTTTACCTCTTAATACCGTTGTCGGCATCGACAGCAGCTTTGTAGGTGATGAGACGGGACAGCTCGAGGTTGACTGCCATGTCCGCGAGCATGAATTGCACGGCCTGAAAAATTGGAATGAATATTTTTAAATTTAGAAACAAATAGGACATTATTTAGAAATCAGCAGAGAATGAGAAATAAAGAACTTCCATCTTTGCTTATTTTTACTAGTACATAAACGAAGAAGCTACCTGATGACCAGCAATGGGGACGCCGAAAGTTTTCCTCTCGAGGGAGTATTTGGTCGATTCGTCGATAGCCCTCCACATAATGCCCAGAGCTCCCGCCGCAACTGCAGGACGAGTCTGGTCGAAAGCGCCCATTGCGATCTGCGAATCATAATAAATCAAATAAATACCCAATCTTGATTTTAAAACAAACTTGGGGTTATTTATTATATCCGAAATTCATTCGCCTCTAGTTAGATAACCTGAGAAAGTGACGAAACGCCCTACCTTGAATCCGATTCCCTCTTTTCCGAGCACGTTCTTGGCAGGCACCCTGACATCCTCGAAGGTGATCATCCGGGTGTCTCCGCACCTCTGTCCCATGTTCCTCTCCTTCTTGCCCCTCGTGATTCCGGGTGTGTCCCCATCCACGATGAATGCAGTGAACGCCTTTCCTGCGGGCGTCTTCGGGTCCTCGGCAGTGCGTGCCAGCACGAAGAACCTCAAAGTGAACTTTTCAGATCAAAATTTCTAACTTGGAGAATTTCACGAGGTTCATCATAAACACAGAAATGTGTGAAAAAAGGATTTTTCGAAATTTTCTAAAAAAAAAAGTAGTAATTGTAAAAGGTGAGTTAATCGAGAGAAAGATTAAAATAAAATATTTGCTCATCTTGAAGCATTTTTGAAAACAATGGCAAAGTAACTGACCATTTAGCATGACCTCCTCCAGTAATCCACATTTTTGTACCGTTGATGACCCACTCATCGCCCTTCTTCACTGCCTGAACTCAGCGTTCTTGATTGCAATTCCAAAGAGTACTCTCACCCTCGTCTTGACTCCATTCACATCAGACCCGGCCTGGGGCTCGGTCACACAGTACGAAGCGATCACGGGCTCGTTTGCAAGAAGTCCTGAACAAAATAATGAAGGAAACTTGTAAGACAAAAAACGGAAATTATTTTAAAGTAAAGCTTTCTCAAGATAGTTAAAGTTCTCATACCAAGATACTTCTTCTTCTGCTCTTCGTTGCCAGCCAAATAAACTGGAGCGATTGCGAGAGACGGGCCCTGGATTAATCAAAGCATGAAATGATTTGATAATTGAAATGCTTACCATGATACAGAGCTGAATGCCCGAACAGCCATAGGCAAGGGCTTCGACAATGAGGACTGTCTCGAGGTTCGACATGCCTGGACCGCCGTATTTCTCGGGGATCATCGGGTTCATCAGGCCCTAAAAGAATGAGTTTATTCTCTATCTAATTACAAAGATAGAAATGCTTCAACATCATCCTGCCTCAAGCCAAACTTAGAGGTTTACCTAAATCGAATAGAGATGAAGAGATAAAAATTCCGATTCCCCACACCAATTATGCTACTATATAATTTGCTCACCAATTCATGAGCCTGCTTGATGAGAGGCCAAGGGAACTCGCCACTCTCGTCATATTTCGCAGCGGCGGGAGCCAACTGCTCTTTTGAGAACTTGAGTGCAGTCGCCTGAATTTCGCGTTGCGTGTCCGTCAGATCTAAAATTTGCTTGTTTAAAGATGCAGATTTATTTTGAAAAAAAATCAAAAGGTGAATGACAACTTGGAAAAGTAGTAACAGTGGTAATGTAGTAAAGCACGAAATAGTATGAAAAGATAAAGCAATTTTGTTACCTCTCCTAACTAATACTAACTCGTAAATTACTACTCTACTATTCGTTCAGATTGCCGAAGTAAATTTTCGTAAGTGTGTTGTTATCATGAAAGTTTCATAATGAATTTTCTTTTTCAATGTTCAGTTATCCTAAGACATACCGAATCCCATGAAACGAGCACTGGCCATTGGAGTGCAGCGAGCTGCAGAACTGCCGAGCAGAGAGGAGACACGAGACAGCATCATTACTGCTTGATGTACACTAAAATAATTCAGATTAGAAAATTAAAGAAATTTGAAAATCACAAGATATTCAAGGCGGCATAACGCCTATATAAAAACCACAAAAATTAAAATAAAATCGATAAAATCTTTGTTTCTTTCAAACCGTCATCATAAATAAGGTACATACAGTGACGTGGTAAGAGCATGCTATCTAGAAGAATGTCATCTGACTCAAAGGGAAAGGATAAAATAGTAATTGTACAAAGAGAAACAATGAAGGCCGCTGCAGTGCAAGTTCTGTGCCCGTTTAGAGAACTGCAAATGAGTTGTGTGAATCGAGTCATCTATCCATTCAGACATTCATCCAATCGCTCTAGTAGAATCCCTGCTCCTTGAGCCGTGCGAGCATCTGACGAGCAATCACCACTCGCTGGATCTGAAATTGAACTTTGTTGAAGAAAAGCCTATTTGATTTTTTCTTCCTAGCAAGTTCATATTGCTTTGATGAGAGATAAATTAATCTTCGATGCTCAATTTTCAAAATACGTGATATGGAATAATGAATTTCGCAAGAAACCATTTTCTTTAAAAATCCTTAATGAAAATTCATTTTTACCTGACTAGTTCCCTCGTAAATTTGGAAGATCTTAGCGTCCCTGAAAGATAATCTGAATTTGCGTCGTTCATAAATTCAACTAACCTCATGAGTTTTTCAGCCGGATATTCCGTGTTGAAGCCTGCTCCTCCAAATACCTAAATATAAAGTAAATTTAAACATGAGAAATGAGAAATTGCAATACCTGAACACAATTTGTGGCAGCCATGTTGGCAGTGTCGCTCGCGAAGAGTTTGGCGATGGAGGCGAAGAAAGAGCCTGGCCGGCCTGTGTCTACCTGAAATAAAATGAAAATTTTAAAAGTCAAGTATAAAACAAACCCAATAGGCACTCTTATAGGTCATATATCTGGCCATCTCAATTTGCATCGCCATTTCTGCCAACATGAAAGAAACTCCTTGGAACTGAAAATTGTGAAATAGTAGTCGGGAATTTGGAATAACAATGCGTACATTAGCAATCTCAGTCCCGAAAGCCTTCCTTTCCAAGGAATACTGTGTGGCGACATCGAGACACCGCTCTGCCAATCCGGACGCCACTGCAGCCACAATCGGTCGCGTCTTGTCGAATGTCTTCATCGCTATCTAAATCATCCTTTCTTCTTCAACACATGTAATCGTCATTCTTTAGATCTATATTTGCAGGTGTTGAAAAGTTCAAAATACAAAGCAAAGATGAATAAAAATGTCGTCAAACTTTTATGAGGCCATTATGAATATCATCTCTTTTGGTTTTGGCTTTTTCTCTACCTAGTTTCTAAAAAGAGGAGACAATAGAAGAAAAAGATCACAAATGTAGGAGTTTTAAAAAATCAGATAACAAATAAGAAACAGGTCAACCTTGAATCCTTCCCCAGGTGCTCCAATGACTTGAGAAGCAGGAACTCGGACATCCTCGAAGGTGATGCCACGCGTGTCGGAGCATCTCTGGCCCATGTTGATTTCCTGGAAAAGAAATAAAATGATCCAAGAGTGAACTTTGATTGGATACTGTCTCAGCGAAACTTGTGCCTATCCGGGCGGATCCGGGCGGGTCGGCAATTCTGTGAATTGCCTATCGGTATGCCGCTCTGCCCAGATAGGCAATTCAATCCGAGTTGGTCGGCAGTTTTACCAGATAAAAATTGCCGACCAACACGGATCCGAGCGGATTGGTGTTGGTCGGCAAAAAACTGCCGACATCCGCCCGGATCGGCCCGGATAGGCACAAGTTTCGCTGAGTGTACCTTTCTTCCGCGAGTGAGTCCCGAAGAGTCGCCCTCGACGGCGAATGCAGTGAACGCCTTGCCAGCGGGGGCCTTCGGATCAGGGTCTGATCGAGCCAGAACAAAGAACCTGAAGAGAGGCGGAGATTCTTGTAGGCACAAATGAATGAATTCAACACACCAATTGGCATGACCCGCATTGGTGATCCACATCTTGCTGCCATTCAAAATGTACTCGTCTCCTTTCTTCTCGCATTTCATTTTAATTCCCGCGACATCAGAGCCAGCACATGGTTCCGTGACTGCGTAGCTCTGAAACGAGAAAATCATTATTTGGCCCAAATAATTTGAAAATCTCAGAAAGAGCAGTATGAATAGCCTGAAACTATACTACCAATAAGCCATTCAAACCTCCCAAAGAAAAATAGTTGCGCGGCAACTGATCAAGAAAATACGATTCCAATATGCTTAGTACAATCCCTAAAGATAAACTTGCAATGGTCTTTCTATTCTGATTTCCCTCGTTCACAAATGCATCTTTCAACTTTGAAAATTGATAAGGACATAAAGTGTACAAAGGTGAGCAAACTCTTCTCGATGGTTGCCACAAAAAATGGAATTGAATTCTCAAACTCACAGCAACAAGAGGTTCTTCGATCATTCTGCCGAGGAACTTCTTCTTGATTTCCTCGCTGCCTCCAATCAGTACAGGCGTCTCTGCCAAGTCATTGCCAGTCACCGCCGTCGCCATTCCACTGCACCCGTAGGCTACTTCCTCGCATATCAGTACATCGGAAACGGCATCCAGGCCGACTCCACCTGAACAAAAACTACTTGTCAAATTGGACGTAAATAGATTCTCAGTGAACACCCCCACAAGCCTAAATATTTCACTAGGATCTTGTTGTGAACTCCATCATGGATCAACTTTACAAACACCAATTTTGATTTGCAGATAGCTTTTCCTATAGTTTTCCGTTTTGGCTGAAAGCCTGACTAGATCTGCTATCAAATGGCTTCTTTAGATGGTTATCCATTGCATATATTTGGAAAGTTCGTGTAACTTGCTGGTGAAAATATTGAAAAAGGCAAATCGGAAACAGAGCTAAGACGATTCAAGAACTCTTGCAAAAAAACTACAATGATTTCACTCATACCGTATTTCTCGGGGACAACTCCATTGAGGAATCCGAGTGAGTGCGCCTTTTTGATGATCGGCCAGGGGTATTCCATCGTCTTGTCGTACTGGGCAGCCACGGGGATGATTTCATCGGTCACGAATTTGCGGACAGAATCGCGCAGGGCGATTTGTTCGGGGGTGAATTCTGGAAGAAATTGCGTATTTTTGAAATTTGTCAAAAAAAAATCTCACCAAAATTGAGGCCGCTGCTAGCTGGAGAGGCAGAGGAGGAATAGGCCATTCTGGCAGCGGCTCGGCCAAGCACGTGGATACGACCCACACAGCCTCTACTCGACAGCATAATTGCCTGCAAATGAAGATGATCGGACTGGAAACTGGAAAGAATGGAAATAAAGAAGAGGAAGGAAGAAGCAGGCAGAGGCACAGACAGAAACGGAGGCAATAGGATTGGGGACGACGTAGTCAGATGTACTTTGACCCCTCAGATTGGGAGGGAGAAGGAGCGAGAGAGATAAACAAAAAGACAAAATGATATCGGGGACGGAAAGGAGGACACTTGTTGAAATGCAGGAAAACAAACGTGGATGAATCGAAAGCGGATCAGAGCAAAGTGGTTTGAGCAAAAACGAGTGAATGCTCCCCCATTCAAATGTGCCATTTCTCCCCCTTTCCCTGCACTGTCCACCTATTTTCAAACCCTTCTCTGCCCTGTTCGTTCTCTTTGCAATTTGCCCTTCCAAACTCCTCCTCCCCTCCATTTCTAACGTGGAAGGAACACCCCGATGAGTTACTAGTCGAATTTCACTTTGTCATTATTCACTTCCGCCTTTGTTTTGCGATTTCGGCCTAATTTTTGTCACTGTTTCAGGCAGAAGAATGGCGAATGAGTTCGGCAACCCGCTGAAGAAGTTCAAGCTCGTCTTTCTGGGCGAACAAAGCGGTCTGTTTTGTTTGAATTTGTCTGGAATTGAATGGCATTGATCCGGTTATGTTTGCAGTGGGAAAGACCTCGCTGATCACGCGCTTCATGTACGACTCGTTCGACAACACCTACCAGGCCACGATCGGCATAGACTTCCTCTCCAAGACTATGTACCTCGAGGACAGAACGGTCAGCACATCTTCCTTATCCTTGTTTTTCAAACAAATAAATCAATCGCGGAAAACTCTTTAGAAAGCCTGAAAAAATGAGCTGAAAAGTCTAGATTTCTGAAAATGACGACAAACTTTGAAATTACTGCCATGAACATGATATATTTCATTTTGGCAATTACTATATGACGAGACCTATAGTTAGAGATATAGGAGGGAAGGGAAGTAGGAAAAAATAGGTCTCATCAAATAGCAGTTGTCTTTTATTTTTTAGTAAAACTCAGGTTTATTTGAACTTAACAGGTTTCGAGGTCAAATTCTTGAAAGCCATTGTGACCTGCATGTATATTTCATTTATAGAAAGAATATCACGATAATGTTCACGAATTATTGAAAGTATGTTCGTCTGAACAAACTCTTATCCATCATATATCAGAAATTTCGCAATGCGCTTTTTTCTGAAACTAAAATTCATTTTACAACCATTTGCTTTCAGGTGCGTCTGCAGCTGTGGGACACTGCAGGTCAGGAGCGTTTCCGCTCACTCATTCCCTCATACATTCGCGACTCCACTGTGGCTGTCGTCGTCTACGATGTCACCAGTCAGTTCCCTCCTTTTTCGAGCATTCTGTATAGTTCACCACAGACTACTAATTTATAAAGTTAACCACACTATTTTCCTTGCATTTCCTAGTCCTAAAGTTTTCTGAATTTACAGATTAGTGGTTGTAGTCCTTGGTGAGATATATAGGGGTTCTCGCTTCATAGCCTCAATAATGTCTCCTCTTGCAGATGCGAATTCGTTCCATCAAACGAGCAAGTGGATCGATGATGTGAGAACCGAGAGAGGCAGCGACGTCATCATCATGTTGGTCGGCAACAAGACAGATCTAGGTGACAAGAGGCAAGTTATTATTTTCTGACTTTCATTGTTGTGAAAAAGAAGCACTTTTCTGTAGGTATCATTATTGCAATTCGCTCTACATGCAAATGAAATCGGCATGTGTAATTCATTTTTATCAGCGACTGGCAAAACAAGAAATTAGACAAAGTCATAATTGAAAATGAAAAGTCTTGCCAATCAGGCAATTGTCAAATATTGATTTGCACTTATTCCAGACAAGTATCTACCGAAATGGGCGAGAAGAAGGCGAAGGAACTGAATGTGATGTTCATCGAGACTTCTGCAAAGGCTGGATACAATGTCAAACAGGTATGGCATTTTCCTTTTTTTCTCTCAACCAAAATTTTATGCTAAAATTATTAATTCTGATAAAACCTTGATTTTATCTCAAATTTGCAGTTGTTCCGTCGCATCGCTGGAGCTCTGCCAGGAATCATCAAAGAAGATGAGGATTCTGCCAAAAGTCAGTTATTTTCATTTACTTTGACTATAAAATCAGGTGCATGCTTACTAAAGACTACACGATTATCAGTTTGCATTAGTCATATTGTTGAGTCTGAAGAGTGAGAAGATGGTTCTGATTCTTAGCAAGTTATATTTTCCGATTCAACGAGTAATTGCCACAAAATAGATGGTAATATTTGATGATAGTATGAAAACATAAGATTCGCGTCAGTTAGATTACGTATAATGTGTCTTTAACTAATCACAAACTGACAATTATGCTAATCGTTCTACTGTAGTGAGATGAATGCATGTGAATTGTGAGTAACTAATTAGCGTGGCAGTGTTGGTTATGGTCGTTTAGATAACGGAGACAATGTGATTCCCCTGACTGCCGAGCAGATCACTCCCAGTCAGAGTTCGAGATGCGCCAACTGCTAGGCTCTCGGCCCTGTCTGCCTGCCTGCCTGCTTCTGTTCATCCTTCTAATCTGCTCCATCTACATACTACATGCATTCCATTCGTTGTACCAAACACGCAACTCGACAGTTCTTCAATTATGTGATATCTTTTTGTTCTTAACATTGCAACTATTATTTTATTGAATGAGGAATGAAGTGAAAATGAGATGGAAAGCTGAAAACGCGATGAGTACAAGTGGTGATTGGTTAATGTGATAGTAATTTTTAACAACTGATATGATATTCTCAGGATAACTGATAGATATCAGCTCTTCTGAGAATATCCTGCGGTTTTGCACATTAATGTCAATTCTAACGGTGTGTGAGCGTGATCTAGATTGACTATGCCTAAAATTTCTGATGAAAATGATAAATTTAGCTCAAACCATCAATATGGATCCGATACGTCAACGACAGATCGTGACAGACGAGGGTTCATGTTTTTGTTAGGCCTATTCTCCCTTCCCCTCCAAACTTCTCTACAATCAATGACTACGCCCTCTTAATTTACAGTTCACATCAATCATAGCCATTTTTCCCAACTATTGACCCCTCCTTTTTGCAATTTGCCTTCTGGACGATTCCCCGTTCACACAACGAGCTCTCCTCAACCTCTTCTTCTCGAAAGCTTTTCCTAAAACTTCTTTTTAGAACACAATATAATTATTTATTCGGATTCTGGCAACATAATTATTCTTGTGTTGAGAATTGTTATAATTTATTAGCCACCCATTATCGTTTGATCGGCTATATTCGATGGTTGAACTTCTATTCAGTGATCGATGTAACTGACGAAAAGCGATGCGCTGCTGTATTATCTATCGACCCCTAATTTATCCATATTTGCGCGACACATTATTGTAAGCCAAATATTGGTTGTGATAGGCTTAAGATATGTGTGCAAAATTGCTCTAAATTAATAATTTATTCTACTCGTTGATTTATCGATGGAAAATGGGTGTTCTGGCTGATTTCAGACATCCCTTTAGGCTTTTCAAACAGTTTTATCTATTAACATTATCATTCTCGCGCAATTTATTTATCACCGCCCTGCTTTCTCATTTCATGATCATCTTCATACATTGTCCATTTCTTCCACTGTTTTATTCTTTTACTCATCCTTGTTCGGTTTCGGTGTTATTCTCCCTGAATCGCTCCATTTTATGTAACATTCAGCAATGAATTGTCATCATCATTTTATCCTATTTCTTATTTTATCCTGAACAGGTATTATTTCAGCTCTCAATTTGGCCTCTTTTCTATGATAAATAAGTAATTCTTTCAGATTCGTTTTCGGTTCTGTTTTCTTGTTTTAAAACGTGAATAATAAAATGGGATGATGCAATACATGGTGTTTGAAGTATTGAATGTGAAGAAGTTGAAGATCAACTTTTTATATCTTCAAGATTTAAACAAATAGTTTTGAATGATGATTTGAGTTTTTCCAGGCTTAACGACACCATTCATTGACGGACAATGCGTGTCGCTTTAATCACAGGTAAATGAATCGATGAATTCGATGAAACAAACTGATCAACCCAGGAGCATCATCAGGCATTGGCAGAGCGGCTGCAATCAGACTAGCCCAGGATGGTTTCAAGCTCTCAATTACAGGCAGGAAGGCAGAGGAATTGCAGCAGACGGCCGATGCTTGTGTCACCAAGGGAGTCAACAAGGAGCAGGTTGATTGTTTGCGAATTTTGAAATTAATTGTCATGATATCCTGCACATTTTCTAGAGCATTAGATTTTCTGTTAGATCGTTGATATTAAGAAAAAATCCTGATTTTCACTATATCATCCATATTTTCAAACTGGCTATGATGAGTAAAAATCACAACATAATTTCAGTGATTGATCAATTATTTACGCCTGGAATGTGCAAGCATTTTTTTTCCGATTTTTTAAACCTTATACTTTTCACGCTATTTTAGTGTTAATTTTATCGCTTCAGATTCTGATCACACCTGGCGATCTCAACAATGCCCCGTTTGCGAAGAAACTCGTCGATGACACCATTTCCAAGTTTGGTTCTCTCTACACGCTGGTAAATATTGCATATTTTATTCTTTTTTCATCTAGTCGATTTCAGGTAAACTCAGCTGGAATTCTGATGGCCGGACCTGTTCTCGACACTGAGTTGGATGTTCTCGACAAACAAATGGACATTAATGTCAGAAGGTAAGTTTTTTCATGACCAAAATAAATTTTGGGTTTGAAAATTTAAATCGAAATGATATTATCTGATATATAGTCAAAGTTTGTTCTTTATCGGCACAATTCTAGTGCAAAAATTTCATAAACATGGGGCTTATTTGAGCGTTGTTCAATTGACTCGTCTGGCTCTGCCTCACATCATCAAGGAGAAGGGAACCGTTGTCAATGTCAGCTCTATCAATGGACCCTGTCCGGTTAGAATTTTCCTGATAAATGAGTTACCCCAGAGTCTATTCCAGTTTCCCAATGTGACTTACTACTGCATGTCGAAAGCAGCTCTGGATCAATTCACCAAATGTCTCGCTCTCGAAATGGCGCCCAAAGGAGTGCGAGTCAACTCTGTCAAGTGAGAGAGTCTTGATTTTCCATAATTTCTTTTAAATTCAGTCCCGGTGTGACAAAATCTAAATTCCACCTGAATTCTGGAATGAATCCCGAGCAGTACGCACAATTCTTGGAGAGATCTGCCACGACTCACGCTTTGGGCAGATATGCTGAACCTGAAGAGGTAAGATATTTGGGAAGACTTTTTGAGAAATGTAAAATTTGAATTGAAGTTTGCTATTATTTTAGGAAAAGATATGTATTAAAAGTTGCTGCTTAAAATTTTCCGAAAAGATAGATTCGATCCGAAAGTTAATTTGGATAAATGAAACGAGCAAATTCAGGTTGCTGAAGCAGTTTTGTTCCTCGCAACTGAACGAAGTTCGTTCACGGTATGACAATTTTATTATTTTTCAAATTTTTTCATAAATTTCCATATTCAATCAGACATTTATGTTTCAGACTGGCGATCTTCTGCGAGTCGATGGTGGAAGAGGTATTATGCATCCGAGATAAATTTTTCATGAAGGTAACATTTGTTAGATTTATTTATTACATGCATAGTTTAGTCTTCATAGATTTTAGATTTTTTGTGATTTGATCTAAATCTGAATAATATTTATTCAAAATTGGAGATTTACTCATTTAACTTTAAGATGAATTTTGATTTGTAAGTTCTTTTCATTTGATTCAATTTACCGGGTAATTAATATATCATCAACCAGACTAATAAAGCGATTGACGATCAATAAGAATGTTGTTGTTATCTGCGAAAGAGTGGTTGTTTATCGATTTCTATATCTTTGACACATTTGTTGATTAAACTAACTGAAGAAAAACAACACATATTTTCTAGAATATCGAAACTACTTACTATCTCTTGCGGACAGTCATGCGTGTAGCTGTTATTACTGGTAAGGCATTCTTTTTTCTTTCTTAATTTCTTGCAGATTGATTGTATTTTTGAAATCTTGCCAGTGTCGGCGAATTTTAAATCGAAAATTTGGATGTCGTGTCACAAATTTGTATGCAAAATTGCCTGACATTTATATAATTATATAATGCAGAAAAGTGAACGCATCCTAATTGGTCTCTTTTAGGTGCATCTTCCGGAATCGGAAAGGGTGCCGCAATTCGCCTTGCTCAGGAAGGATTTGCAGTCTCGATCACAGGCAGGAATGCGGAGGAATTGCAGAAGACTGCTGATGGATGTGTGGCGAAAGGACTCGACAAGGATAAGGTGAAAGCTTCATTTTACAAGCTTCGATTGTGGTTGGGTTGAATTTTTACAATATTTTTAGAGTACTTTAAGATTGATTTCATAATCGTATAATTGGCATGGTCATATTTGCATTGATAAACAATCATCCATCTTCTTGCGTTCATTTTGTTCGGACCATGATCCGCAGTAATTTAATCATTTACAATATTTTTCTCTCAACCTGAAAAGTTATGTTAAAATTTATTACGATATCAAACTTTTCAAATTATAAGAGAAATAACGCAATTTTCAGGAGTCTAGAATTTAATTTACTTGCATAAACTTCAGATTCTGCTGAGCGTTGGCGACATCACGAATGCAGATTTCGCGAAGAAACTAATCGATGACACGATCGCTAAATTCGGATCCGTTTACACTCTGGTAAGGCCCTGGAACA
Source organism: Diploscapter coronatus (assembly GCA_964036155.1). Classification (NCBI taxonomy): domain Eukaryota; kingdom Metazoa; phylum Nematoda; class Chromadorea; order Rhabditida; family Rhabditidae; genus Diploscapter; species Diploscapter coronatus. Next base: position 81,529,247 of record OZ038422.1, on the reverse strand, counting down.
AAAGGCATTTGAGAAATTGCATAAGTTCAGATCAATTCTGCGGGCATTTTGACGACGGGCTCTGTGCTCGACACTGAACTCGATGTCTACGACAAGGTCATGAATGTCAATGTGCGAAGGTAATCTTTTTTTTTTTATTTATTACGTCATTGTATACAAAATGACCTTGTTTTATTCTATTTCAGCATCATCCAGCTGACTCGTCTGGCTCTGCCTCACATCATCAAGGAGAAGGGCACGATTGTCAATGTCAGTTCGATCAATGGGCCCTGTCCGGTTGGTTAACCCTTCTTACAGAACGATGAAATTCAAATTCATCCAGTTTGCCAACGTGACTTATTACTGCATGTCCAAATCAGCCCTGGATCAGTTCACTAAATGCTTGGCTTTGGAGATGGCGCCCAAAGGAGTGCGCGTCAACTCTGTCAAGTAAGAATGCCAATCTATACTCTATCATGTTCATTAACGATAAACGTTTCACTTTGCAATTATTAAAGAGCGTTAGTAGATGGGGCCAGAGTGCTATATTGTATTGCACCGATGTTAGGACGATTTCGATTTAGTTTTTGAACTAGAGCTATTTCTTGCATTTTTCTTCTCCTATGTGTGATTATGATAATTATGTAGACTCTATTTTATACTCATGCCTTTGTCTTCCTTTGTTAACGAACGTGATAGAGTGATCTAGGATATCGCAAATAGGTTCAAAAATTCAGCCCTGGAGTGATCCAGACCGAGTGCCATAAGAATGCAGGGATGAATCCCGATCAGTACGCTCAGTTCCTCGAGAAATCAACTACGACTCACCCCCTGGGCAGATATGGACAGCCTGAAGAGGTTGGCAAATTGCCGAATTGCTTGATTGTCGAGAGGAGAGGAAAGGAGGGCTGATTGCAGGTGGCCGAAGCGATTCTGTTCCTGTCCACAGAGAGAAGCAGCTTTACCACCGGCCATCTGTTGAGAATCGACGGCGGCAGAGGGTGGGCAATGAGAATTCACTCCATTTATATGGATATGACACTTCAGGATCGTGCACCCACGCTAGAAGGCAGAATGCAGCAACCAGCAGCCAGTTGGCCATTTCCCTGCCTACTTCTTCCAGTCCAGTTGCTTTTTCTCTATGTTCCATGTTTTGCTATTTTCTCCAGATTAACATGGCGGAAAATAAAGACAATGCGTTAAGCCTGGTGTTTACGAAAAGGATAACTGAATGACTGAGAATGGTTGGACAGGAAAGGAAAACTAAGATGAATTGCTGTAGCAAATGGAGATGGGAATGACCCAAGTGACCTGTGTCATCTCTCCGCTGCCTCTTCCTCTCCTTTGTGTTACTTTCCCTGATTGCAGGATTATCTTCCCTTATCCCCCTCTCATTTCTCATTCCGACAATTTTGTCCTTTCTCCCTCCCACTCCCCCCATTCACATGCGCAGATGCAACTTCTCTTCAGTTTCAGTTCATTTTTGTCTTCCACATTTCCATCTGGTTCAAGGCCTCATTTCATCTCTTTGAATTGTCTCCTCTTCTGTACAGTAATGAGTAATGTCATCCGCCTGCTCATTGTGTCGGTCTCTTCTCTGCAGCTCTCCTTACTCTTCTCCTCCTCCTCAGAATCGTTCCCTCCCAAACTCGTTCTGTTAGTCAATTCCATTTCGGTGGCAATTCCCATTCCATTTCGACATTTCTATTCCCGATTGCGGTTAACGGTTTGCGATTCCGTTTGATTTGATAAGCCTTCCGTCAGCAGTCTGCAATGGCTGATTGCTCCCCTCCCTCCCTTTCCAACTGCCTGTTCATCAATTCTTCCAGTCTGTCGATTTGCCCTTCCCCTCTGCCATTTCTTCTTTTTCCATCCTTATCCTCCATCTTCCATCTTCCATTTTCCATTCAGCAGTCAAGCAGCTTCAATTGCAATTCACAGCCATATTCACATATTCATAAAGCATGTAGTAGTATTCGCTTTCTCCACCCCCTTCTCCGTTCTCCGTTCCAGCTCATCTAACAATTTGATGTTTATTTCTTTGTTCATCATCTTATTTCCTATTTTTTGCTTATTTCAGCAATTAATCCGGCCTGTTTTCTGTTTTCAAATCAACTTGTTGCATCTTCTTCGTTCTCTTTTCGATAATTTTCTTCTATAACTCATTTGGTTTCTGCCATTAATTTCTAATTGAACATAATGTTAGCTACGATTCATTCGTTAAAATCTATGAATTGACTAAATGAAAACTGAGTCAGTAGACAACTTATAGCGCTTCTTGTTAACTTCAAAATCAGGCAATTCTATGTAAGAAGAATAACTAAATCGCCCGCGTAAAACTATAATGTTTCATACTTCATGGTGCATCTAAGAGGTTAGATCAAGCTGATCTTCACCGTTTTATCACTTGAATCAAAAGTTCTGAGCTTATAAGTAGAGCTCAAAGTTTTTAATTAGAGAGTTAGTAAAGTATTCGCAGCAACGCTTTTCTGATCTTCATCTATATTTTACCATTTATGACAGTTCTCTTTCAGCTTTGGCTTTCCCCCCTCTCTTCTGCTCTGTTTGCTTCGCGGTCATCCCCTCTCTTCTCGCTTGCTCCTTTCATCCGTATCATTTGTGCATTTCGGCCATGCAGCCCCATATTCCCTTTCCGCTTGCCCTTTCCCTCTTGCTCGCCGCCGTCGCCTTTCCGTCTTCATTTCATCATTTCACTCGATTTCAAGTGTCCGGAATCGACTCGAATCGGATCGCTTCCCGTCTGTCTGTCTGCTCTGTGAGCCGCGAGCGCGACTCATCCGCTCTTTCGTCCTCTCTCCATGCCTCTTCTCTTTGTTCTTGTCCCTCGCCTTTCCGGCGCGTCCGTCATTCGCGCCCCTCTTTCCCCTCTCTGCCATTCCGTTAATCCAATACGTAAAACCGCTTTTTTCTCATTTCAACATTTGATCCCCGTAAATCAAAAATAAATGCATTTTTACAGTATCCTTTTCCTTCTCTCCCCTATTTCTAATATGCAATGGTGATGTGTGCTTTTTTCTTTTCGATTTCACTTTTTAACTTCATAAAAATCGTTTACCAAAAACTGTATAGGCACTTGAAAAATTAGATAACGGAAAAACCAATAAAAAACATATTGTTGTTTCGTTGGAAAGAAAAATGGTGCGTGGTTTCGTGTTTCTGCTTCTGGAAGTGACCGCATCATGTGCTTTCTGCTGCTTCATTTCAATTCCCCTGTATTTTTCTAATTGTGCCATCATAATTCTCGGCATTCATTGCCTTCTCCGTCATGACCGATTGTCTGTTGTGTTTCTGTTTTTGTTTCTCGTATCGTTCCTTGTTCTTTCATCACTTTCTCTCCCTTGGTAGGGTTAGAGAGTGGGTGTTTCGAGGAGAGTGACAGGCAATCAGCAAGGGAGTGTGGAAAACGGCTGTCGTCCTGCTTGCCTGTGAGTGTCCCATTTTCCATTTTCCATTTCCATTTCCATTTTCACTTTATCACTATCATTTTATCATCCATTGGCTATGATAATGTTTTTTTTCGCGATAGCGTTGGGATGGAGTGGGGAGTGGGGCTGAGGCCGCTAGGAAAGACGGAGGCGGGAGATGCGACTACCAAACACTCTTTGTATGTCGCATGGTCTCTCCCTTGGGTTACAGTTTGTCTTCCAATTTTTTACCTGATTTCTAACTTATTAATTTTTTCTCTTCTTCGTTTTCAAACCCACAACAACGTCTATCTGAATTCGTTTAATTTGATAAATTTGATACTCCATTCAGTTATGATCATTGCAGATTCACTTTTTCTCTACATACTCTCCTCCAGTTCTGCTCGTATCTATGCATGTATTGCATGATCTGTGCATTTCCTCTTCTCACTATCATCAGTTCTTCATCGTTTCTCATGTTGAGCATTATCTCCAATTCACGACGATCATGCAGTCGGCGGACATCGATTTGCACATTGCACAGGCTGATTCACTTTACATTGCAGGGGGAGGAGAGAGAAAATGGCTGATTGTGATGCTAAAACGAGCAGAAAAAGGCAGGAATAGGCTGAAAGGCTGGAAGCTGAGAAAGAATGGAATGGAGAATGGAGAAGAGAATGTGGTGTGAGAATGAATGCAGGATGAGGATATGAGACTATACTTGTGAAGATGCAATTGCTACCTGACTGCGTAGCCATGTAGCATCGCCTATCTTCATCCGTCTAATTGTGAGTAATGAATTGCCTCTTCCCTTCCCTTCCCTCGTATCTATTGCTTTGGATATATTCATCTGGCGCCAGCGATATGCCTAAAAATCATTTGTACATTCATTTCCCCATTCTTGTGTATTACTATCCGTCCCTTTTCGTTCTCTCCAATTATTTCTGCTCTCCAACATTTCATCCTTCATTCATTTCCAGATGCAGGACTGGGTAGTGGCCCTGATTGCTATATTCTGTGCAATATTCTGTCTGTTGGTCGTGCTAATCTGTCTTCTGATTATATTGCGAACGAGGAAAAAGGCCACTCCACCATCGTCGAATGCAACTCCTCGACATTCAGAAAGTCCTGCACCTATGCCAGGTTGAATTTAATTATTCCATTTTTGTCTTAGTTCATGACTTCATTTTTATGCAGTAAGTTGTTTACGAAAAAATACCCAGCAATTATATCTTCGAGAAGTCCAGCTTAATATTTGCAAAGAGCTATTTTCCGTAAGATATAAAAATGAATTAAGATGCTCCGCTATAATATCATTTCTAACAAATTTTTTGCATAGGAATACTCTTTGCATTGTACCATACAAATATTATCATAGCACTGCATTGTTTTGCAATCTCATTCAATGTTAACGACCATAGTAATTATGGCAAAACAAGGAAATAATTTACTAGTTCTCCACTCTTGACCTTTGTATTTTCGAATCCACGTTTCAAGTGCGAAAATTAAAAAAAAAAATTGTCGCCAGTCTCACCCCAGTAAATTGACATTGGTGTTGAAAATGACCCATCACATAGCGCAATGCATTATTTTGACACGAGAAACTGATTAGATCATTTTCTATTCTGCAAAATCTTAAATAGTCAAATTCGGCAATAATACAAACATTCTCATGAGTTATTCTTAGATGTCTACCCCCACATTCCCCGTCCAATCTCAACGATCTCCCTCCGCTCCTCTGCCTCCGAACACAGACCGAACGTATTCGACACATTTTCTGCCACCAAACTTTCCCAGTTATTCGATGGCAGAAAGAGCTCGCTGCCCTCCCGAATCAGCTATTTCGACTTTCAAAGCTCACCCCAACTAGGCCACAAGGAGTATTTGGATTTCAACGAGATCGAGAATATTCTCATATCAAAATGCGACCGGCCCAAGAAGGAAACCACATTGACAGGTGGGCAGAGAAGTGTAATGATTACCCGAATTACTGGCATTTTCATAATCGATGTAGTAGTCTCTCAGTCAATGCCAGTCACGGTCGCATCATCTTCCTCTATCAGAATTCCCCTTCCCAATCTCTCCGTGTCTCTATTCTAATCAGATGATGCAATTACTGTCCTTTCCATTATTCATTTTTACTTATCACTGCAAATTGTAAATGTAATTCTCAAAAATCGAAAAGGAGAACAAGAGCATTAGTGGTTTTGCAGATAATTATCGACCGATACACACGACGGGAACGAGGACAGGAACAGGGACGGTGCAAAAGGTCTATTCCGAAGATGAAATTACCTACAACCGGGCACTTTCTCCGGCCTAGTCGACAGAACCGAGGAATATATTGAACGACGAATGAGTTTATGAGTTTACCTTGTGAACAGCCCTCGTGAAAGCAATACTTGAAGATCAGAGAAACAATCACAGAAAATATCGAATTCGCTCAAAGATGTGTGATAATCATTACTTTATCCATTGACTCGATTGATTCTGTTCTACATATATCCCTTAGACTTATCCGGGTTTGGAAATTATGTTCATTTATCATTTAGGATCTGCTACAATTATTCATCATTTAGGTTTTATTGCAGTTTGATTCACACCTCTCTAGCTTTCTTTACCATATCAAGCCAAAGTTCTGCTGAATGATGCTCACACTATTTATTCAACTCAAACCTGCCGCATTTTTATCAGAGTTGTGTGCAATTCGAATTTCAAGAAAAAGTCAGTTGTGAAAATCTAAAAGAAAATATTCCAAGCCTAAAGGATGCATAATATTTTTGAGGAGTAATTTGAAAATGACGTTATGGATCAAACTATGAATTGATAGGAACAGTAATTAGGATAGAATAGGACGGAAAGATAGAAAACTAGTGAGGGAAAGTCGTATTTTGCTATTTGGCTAAGTTAAAATCGTTATTTTCATGAGAAATTTCAATAATTTTTCGTTTTCAAATTGCACATAACTCTGATTTCACGTTGTTGTGATCTCGCTTCATTTCGATACTTTGCATACTCACTACTACTCTTCTGCATTATCTCCATACTTATGACATGCTCCAAATGACATCCCGTCTGATTAAGTTTCGAAGTTTTGCATCTTTCGAATTTGCTCATTGATCTCCGCTTGTCTCAGCATATTTAGTCAAAGATTGCTAATTACTTATTCGATTTATTACGATTGTTGTACAGAAGATGCGAAGACTTTCTTTTTCTTCCATCACCATCTCTTCATTCTTTCATTGCAATTCAGTCGAGGCCTGAAAAGGCTGCAAATATCTGCATAAACATTGAAATACTCCATATTTATTCAGTGACAAATGTGCACGTCTGTTTTCACCCGTAAAAATATTCCACAAGAATGGCAGTGAGATGGGAGGTCGATAATGAATCGATTGCAGGAAGATTGAAGAGAGATTTAGCTGAGGGAGAATGAGCATAAAACTGGATTTTAGAGGAAATGCGTGAAGTGACCCGTAGAGATGTGAGACGAGAATCAGAGAGGGATAATCTAGGAAACTACAGGGAAATGAGCTGAAGCTATTGCAAACAGAACACGCAGAGCCGAGTGCGGAGCGGGAATGTGCGAAACAAACAAACCGATCTGATCTGAAGGCAAAGGGGGGAATTTTCGCACTCAGCGCAGCGCACACTTCAGCCATCAAACAAATGTAGGCGGGGCTCGCGACTTTTTCTTCGATCTCGACTTATTCCTCCAAGAGGAACGTAATCGGAGAATAATGATCAATAGAATGATAATGAATAGGGCAATGGTCAGTGGGACGATCAGATAGAAAACGGAAGGGATGTATCGGGAAATGGCTGGCGGCAGGAATTGGGATGAGGAATGAAGTATCCGCTCCGTGAAGGCATCTCGGCCTAACAAATCAAATGTAACCACTTTAATTAGAATGTCGCAGGATTTGGAATCAACAGGCAGAGGAAGTTTAGCCGAAGTGTTGTTCTGAAATAGTTCAAATTAGAATTTTCTGAATAAAGTATTATTATGCGATGCATTTGTAAAATAAATTTAAAGACCAGTTCCACATTTATCATTTTTTGCAATTCAACAATATGCACTTTCAACAAAAAAATATGTAAGCATAAATTAAGATCAATAATATTGAGTACATACCGCGTTAGCATAGACAGAAGTTGGTGGTTGTTTTTCACATGGAGGCAAAACATCAGCCGAAATCTCGTACGTAAGAATGGTCGAGGTATTTGGAGGGGCCGTCCAGGAGACAAATGCCTGGGTGGAATTCAGACGAACAACTCCTACTGATTCTGCTGGCAGGGGAGCTGAAATAAATGAACTATAAGTTGATTGTCAGTGCTATTTTAGCATGGAATTACTTATGAGCCTAATTGGAATCCCACGTTCTCGTTCGTTGTTAAACATATGCAATGTGCAATATCCCTATTTCAAATTGACATTTAGAAAAGGTTAATAAATAGTGATGATTGTAAATCATAACCAGACGAAATAATATCATGGCGATGAAGTTTAAGTATGGAGTGTGATAAAATTAGAGTTCCGAGGAAAACTTAGTATTTGGATTGGACAACAAATATTCGAAAATACTGAAATCCGTTCAAAGACTGTACATTTTCATTACAGTAAAAAAGCTGAACTTCATTAACCTATCAGCTTTAACTAGCAATATATAGAAATGTCAATCATGAATTCTGATAAAAATTGGTTGGTGACACAAATCGAATATGTCGATTACGACAATCAAGTCAGAAAGCTCTAAAGGTGCCGACTTGTTCCAGTTTATCTTTTGGATTTTCCTTTGCTGCTGCAACGAATAATGGCTTTGTTAACGCCCACATTTACAATACAATCTTATTTTTCACTTTGCCGATATATTGGCAAATGACTAGTCGAAATTCGCGATCAAATTGCAAATTATTCGGGACCTTTAGCATTTTCTGATTTGACTACCCCACGCGATCAGCACATTCGATTTGTGATTCCCGCCAATTTTGAGTAAAACCCGTGATCTAGTTTTCAATTCCTTGTAAGATAAATCGAACGAAAAACTCACGACATTGAATGCTGCCAGGTCCGTATACTTCGCTGCAGCTGACAGTCATGAAATAGGATTTGGCCAATTCGAGAGGCTGGGAAAAATCGCCATCCAATGCGTAAATCGAAACGTTGTAATCCGTCTTGAAATTTAGATTCGAAAGATGAATGAAATGTGATCCATCCTGAATATTGATAAATTTTTAATTTCGCTCCTTCCTCTTTACTTACCACAGTAATATCCCGTATAATTTCCATAGTCGAATTCCTATAGTTGATTCTGTAGTTGCACGAATCAGTTGGGTGTCGTTTCCATCGCAGAAATGCACACACGCCTCCCGCTGCACACGCAGAACTCGACACTGACAAATCGACTGCTGAAAATTGGAAAACACTAATGCATAAGATTAAATGGTATGCATAATATAAAAATGAGAGGTTTTCATACAAATTTGAAATCACCGAGAATTAGCAAATGATACATTACACAGAGAAAAGATGTTCACAGTTGAGCATCTAGCTGTTAGAAATAATACAATTTACACGACGAAATAAAATACATACGTGAACTGTGCCTGTCCTCCTGAGGAACTTTGATCCACTCACTCTGCAGACTCTCTCCCAATCTGCCATTCGCGCCAACCACAGTAATCATGAACTTGTATTCATTCCCTGAGACAAATCCATCCACAGGAATGACTGTTTCATTTTCTATCTGCAAAATAGTCAACTGTGCTCAATCTTCATTCTTCGTTATGCCTACCGAGGCAGTGATCCAATGTCCTCCCTGCCATTTCCATTGCAAAATGAACTGCTCTCCGTGCAGCTGTCTGCTCGTCTCCACAATCAGTCTTCCCTCTGCCTCTCCATCGCGCACATTCAGACAGGTAACGTGAATTCGAGACGCTGGAGAACTGCCTACTTTTGCTGAAATAAAACAGAATTAGAATAATTTCAAATAATGGAGAAGGGTCGAATTGTAATCTGGGGATTTGACGAGACGCGAAAATGACGAAACGCAATAATAACCTATACTAATAGTGCGGAGAAATGATCATTTCGTCAAATCCAGAAAATCGTTACGTCATTACGCTATTTTCAAATTGCCAGTATGAATTATAGAAATTATTTCAGAGAAAAATATCCCTCAAAAAGTTATCTAGTCGAAATTGTGTTATAAAAACAGGCGAATTTAGAGATTTGCGTAAAGTTCCATTTCTTAAAAAAAATAATAAAGAATGAAGATCAACCTGAATCACTATGACTATCGTTCCAGAAGGCCATTCCGCTTCTGCTGGGTTCGTCCGCAGCCTTCTTCCTCGGACTGCACCCATTCATGCATTTATGCAGCTCACTCGTCAACTTCATTCGAACAAATTTCGTCCCATCCAACATTTGGACTTCTGACTCAGCTCCATACTAGATTTGAAACGTTATTATTTGCGCTAATTGAACAGAAACTTAATAAGTTGACACATAAAGATTTGGAACAATGAAGAAAACTCTATGTGTTCCATTTGTTCATTTATGCTGAATCTATCATGATAAAATTTTATCACTTGAAGAACTCGTCGAATCGCAGTCATTTTAAAAGATTTATCTTGATCGTTTCAGTAAAAATTCGAAATTGAATAAAAACAAACACGATTCATTGTCCCAAAATTTCGACTTTGGGACAACCCTGTTCCAAACCCATGTGATTCAGTGTACTCTCATTTGAATTATTGATTCATTTGATTTGACTAATTATGATTTTGCATGACAGATTGATCGCATACAATGATGACGTTGTTGTAAAAGGAGTGATTGTTGTTGTATGTGTTTATACGACTACTTTGTCAAGTCCTAATGTGGAGTAATAACTTGCCTCGCTAATTCAAATAAATAGTCAAGCTTTACGAAACGAACCTTCTGCGCGCATTTCGATCTGCACATTGCCAGTTTGAAAAAATAAGCAAAATCGAGTTGGACATATGGCAGAAGGGACAGGGAGGCGGCTGTAGGGGGGATGCAAGGAATCAGGAGAAACAGAACGAGCGGAAGGGGAAGGCACATCTGAAAATGAACTGCATTAGATGACTGGTCGAGGACGGCGAACGTGGTAATTGCATCAGCGATTAGAACGAATCAGAGTGACTGTTCAATGTGATTTTAGGCGAAAAGCAGTAAGTAATCGGTGATGATCAGCCAAAGTCAGTTTTCAAGCATTTGAAGGAAAAATAAAATGTGTGTTAGGGACGTTTGAAAATGAAAAGTCGACTAATTTTGTGAAAATTTGTTTGAAATTAAGACGCATTCTTTGAATAACCCGAACAAAATATAAAGAGTGGCCGGACAACTGCAAAAGTGTCTCGGATCCGAACCAAACTTATATATTAAATACCCCTATGGACCCTATTCACAAAAATCGGAAAGTTAGGTTCCGCCCTCAAAAGTAGGCGGGGCTAGGTGGGGGTCAAAGTTGAGCATTTTCACGATTTGACACCCCTCAGGGGGCACAAATAAATTTTTTTTATTTTAAAAGATTTTTGAAAAATTCAAAAAGGATGAACATAACCATGGAATGTACTTTCTAAAAATATATTGGTTTAGGGGATCAGCCACTTGTTTGAGGCTGGAGGGGGTCTTAAAGTTAAAAAGTGTCAAGAATGGCAGTTTCAAAACATGCATATTTTGCATAAAATCGAGTTTTCTGGAAAAGTTTAGGGGGAGTTCCGAGAATCTAATGGTATATTCGGATTCTACGCATCAAATTACCCTAAAATCAGTCCTGAAAAGCACAAATTAGGGCGGACATTTTTGATAAAAAAATCAATCAAATGAGCGTGGCCCGAGGGTCGAATTTTACAAAATCGGTCGAAAAAATTCAAACGATACACGAATCGATAGCCCTTGAAAAACTGAGCAACTTTTGTGAAGACACCTCATGGTTATCTATTATGGTATTGGAGTGGTACCTCAAAAATCAAAATTTAATGTCAATTTTCAAAAAAATGATACGAGAATATTTCCATAGATAGTCTACCAAAATTTGAGCTCAAATTGAAGCTAGAGATATCTACTATTTATTCCCATTCAATTTGGAGTCGAACGATACCAAACATGGTATGGTATCAAATGGTAACGACCCATATGGTCAAGTTACCATTTGGTAACCGATATCCATCATGTTATATATCAAACGAAAGCCCTTATAGAGCTGAATAATATATTAAAAACCGTTTGAAAAACAGATTAGTCTATCGCCTTTTATGGTCATTTAAAGTTACCCCATTTTTGGTCTTTTTCAGCAGGTGATTATGACCAATTATAATGATGGTATAATGAAATCACTTGCTGAAATTGATAGAAATGGACTCGAATATTACTCTCCAATCGATTTTGAGTTGATTGATATCCATTTTGGTATAGTACTACTCGGGTACCATATGGGTGGTATACCATGGACCCATATGGTAACATGATAAAGTGATAGCACGGCATTTAGGAATCAAAAATGAAATATTGCCCTCCAACTACTATATTCCGAAAAGATTTTTCGAATTCGTTTGATTTTACAAAAGTTATGAATTTTTGAATATTTTTGTCATTTTTGTAGGTCTGAACCATTCAAACCTCCATACCACGCATACCATAATAGATAACCATGAGATGTCTTCACAAAAGTTGCTTAGTTTTTCAAGGGCTATCGATTTGTGTACTGTTTAAACTTTTTTGATCGATTTTGTAAAATTCGACCCTCAGACCACACCCATTTGATTGATTTTTTATCAAAAATGTCCGCCCTAATTTGTGCTTTTCAGGACTGATTTTAGGGTAATTTGATAAGTAGAATCCGAATATACCATTAGATTCTCGGAACTCCCCCTAAACTTTCCCAGAAAACTCGATTTTATGCAAAATATGCATGTTTTGAAACTGCATTCTTGACACTTTTTAACTTCAGGACCTCCTCCCGCACCCAGCAAGTGTCTAACCCCCCAAGTCCACATATCAAAAGATGGAAAATTATCTAGACTACTTAATACTTTTTAAATTTTTCGAAAATCTTTCATAGCAAAAAAGTTTTCTTTGTGCTGTTTGCAATAGTTAACATTCAAGCGTACTCTGACTTTACGGACTTTAACCTTTTTTTTTCAAAAATGTCCGCCCTAATTTGTGCTTTTCAGGACTGATTTTAGGGTAATTTGATACGCAGAATCCGAATATAGTATTGGATTTTCGGAACTTCTCGTAAAATTTTTCAGGAAAATCGATTTTCTGCAAAAAAGGGGGGGTCGGCATACTCCCATTTTTGGCATCAGGACCCATTCCTGACTCAGCAGGTGGTTGTTGCCTGGAAACCTATATACCAGAAGATGTGCAATTCCATGGCCATGTTCATTCTTTTTAAATTTTTCGAAAATCTTTTATAGCAAAAAAGTTTTATTTGTGCCCCCTGAGGGGTGTCAAATCGTGAAAATGCTCAACTTTGACCCCCACCTAGCCCCGCCCACTTTTGGGGGCAGGACATAAAAACCAAATTTTTGTGATTAGGACCCATAGGTGTATCCACCATATAAGTTTGGTTCGGATCCGAAACACTTTTGCAGTTGTCCGGCCTTTGTTCGGGTTACTCAAAGAACGTGTCTTAAGAAGAAACGAAACATCTAAAACCCTAAGATGGTCGACAAGTTTTGATAGAATCGAAATATCAAAAGATGAAAACTTCTGCTAAATATTTGAACAACAGCAACATCATAATGAGGAAATTTTAGGAGAATGCAAAGTTGCGAACACTCTAACCAAAGTAAGAAATAAAGAAAAGGAGAGTGAAGGAAGATGAGCAAGACAGACAATACGTGAATGGAGGAATTGAGGGAAGGACAAAGACAAGGGGCAGAGAGTAGTGCATGCTAATGCAGAGGGGAAGGAAACTCGCATTACGGGTCAGAGGCCATTCACAGATTGCAAACTTGAAGCAATCGAACAATTTGGGGATGACAAAATGGAATAAATCGAATGAATATGGAAAAGGAATAGCGGAATGGGAAGGCAGATATGGAATGGAATGACTTGATGGGTCGATGTGGGTTGCATTGATGAGAATGGGACCATGGGACACTGTGCCAATGACTAACCAAACAGAGCAGCACTGTCCATTCATAGGCACAAGGAGGGCAGAGAGAATGTGTGAACAATTGCATGATCAGCTCTATTCACTCATTGTCAGTAAGAGAACTGAGAAGATATCAATGCAGGGCTCATCATCTAACACTCAGGTGTTTGCAAACACACAATATGCATAACACCGTGACATATATGGAACGTAACAAGTCCAATATAGTTCTTGGGGCATTTGCAGAATGGTGTAAATATCTTGGACTAATCAATAGGAATGCCAATAAAATCATAACTAAAATGACATGATCGAATTCACAGCTATTTGACAAAATCCAGAAATGCTCTTTGAAGTTTAAACACTCCATTTTATAATCACTTATCCTATAATGTAGCACTTGAAACCAATATGCCTATATTAAAAAGAATCAACAAGTCATAAAAAATCGCTTCAGTACACTTCCATCAAACTTCGGAAGCTCAGATATACGAAATCTACTAGAATGAACGATGTCTGTCAGCAGCAAACAAGTGGATTTAATGTATACAAATAACCTCAGAATGATAAGAAAAAACGATGATTGAATGAGTAAAGAAGCAGCCAAAGGGAAGGAAAAAAGAGAAGAGGAGGAAAAGCAGAGAGCAAAAAGTGATGGCAGAGTGACACAAAGGGTAGAGGGGGAAAAGAATGCCTGGAGCTGATCTGATCGACTGCCACTGGCTAGCAGAACGGCAAGTGGCTCTGCCCTTGATATCTCTATCCTCCCTTCTATCCCATTCCACATACCAATCTCTTTCCCATTCCTTACTTTTTTCCTCCCTCCTTCCCGCCCCTTCCTCCTATTCTTTCTTTTCTTGTTGAGGTCATTTCTAATGCCACTGGCCACTCTCTCATTTAGCATAACAATACACGATGAATGCAATAATTCCTCTACAATTGTCGCAACCAGCCTTGCGACTTTTCATTTTCTAGAAATGATTCCTGTCTAGGATGATTAATTTATCAGAAAGCATTGAAGCTATTTCACACAATGAGATCTGACATCGTCCATTGTATCAATTCTATTTTTATTGTGATACATCACCGCTCACGAGCACCCTATATAAGACGTGCCCTGTGACCGCCCCCGTTGTTCATATTATTAGTCTTGGTTAATATTGCTCCCTATCATTGTATTGCTACTGTGACCTGTTGGATAATAAAGCGGCGAACATATACACGACCATAACAACAATATTCTTCAGAAATAGTGGACATTTTGGTGGAATTGATATGTCTCAATTTCTCGATAAAATCAATAGAAGAGTTCTAGCCCACTTGCGGGTTGCGCAACCCTTTACTCTTTCTGTGCTAATCCCTAATAGCGAGATGCAAACAGTTGCTCTTTACGGTCGCATCGCTGCATAGAGATAATCATAAAATGGGAGGATTGATTAGCGTGGCACGAACAAAGAGAATGCAATCGGATATGGGATAGGATAACAAAGTGGACAGAGGGCAGGGTAGATCAAGAGATAATGGGAATGATAGGAGAAACGGAGGAGAATGAATGAATGAATGGAACGATTGGAGAGGGAAGAGGAGTGATTTAGGAGCTGGCGGGAGGACAAATTGCTGGGCAGTGAAGAGGTGACTGCGACAGAATGTAGGCAATTCGAACGGGGATAAGTCGAGCGTCGTATCAATTGTCATTAGAACAATCCAATCTCAGTTAGCAAAATATTTTTCTAAATCTATGCTATCCAATAGTTAGGTGATAAGGTTTGTGTGTAAGATAAAGCAATAAAATTGAATAAGAATAAATAAATTTGGATAGCAAGTATTTTGAAACATGATAAATTTACACGGAAAATAAGATTTTCTACTATTATACGTTCCCAAATAAATAATATCAAAGAGATGTGTTTCATTGATAATCGCATTTTTACAATCTAGTAGTCACAAATTTACGACTCTACAATACTGCTCAGCTAAAAACCTCAATATTCTCCTCGTTATGAGAAATTTTCGTCTCAAAGTTTTCTTCTTCTTCTCAGGGAGTTGCTGATATTTAGATGTCAAAAATAAGCATTGCATTGGACACGATTTGTAAGTAGTATGCAATTACATATTTACGAGAAGAGAAGGGAGCTGTCACGGTGTAACATTGCCGCAAAGAAAATGAGCAAGAGCAAGAGAAATGTAAGTAAGGACAAGAAAAGATAGCTAAGCAAATGAGGAAGAAGAAGGAAAGGCAGAAGTATTGGTGACAAGTGGTTGGTTGCAAAGAGCTGCAGGGCAGAATGCAGGTGATAGATGAACTCCTCTCCGCTCGAGTGATTGTAGTAAAGTTGACAAGGACAACAAGACAAGGGCAATGATAAAGAACATCCAACAACAGCAGGAACACGTGTTATTTGAATGGCAGAGGAAAAGCAGGAAAGTGTAAGCTTCTTGTAGGTTCACTGACCTTAGAAGCAACGATATAGATAAAATGAAGAGAAAGAAATAAGTGACTTTCCAAATTGACATTCATTTCAGTAGTCGAAAAATTGACTCATCTTCAATTCGGGTTCCGAAATTTATCCCATTTCAAATTTTAACGGAAAAGTCAATCTACTCGTTTCAAAGAAATGATCTTTGATGGGCTTGTAAGAAAAACAACCTGCAATGAACTTGTTGAAAATGCACAGAATGTTGACTGGACAAGGACGAGAAGACTGATTGCCTCACAGCGGGCCGCCTTTCATCTGCACCTTCCTCCCCTCCTTCCTTACGCAACATCGCAATCATCACTTTCCACTTTCACTTGCCATTGTCACTTCAGCAGCAAGTTTGACTATTATCACAAGGACAGAATGACCGAAACAGTTGCGTGAAAGACAATGCAGAAATATGAGCAGAAGGCTGCATCTACTTGCAACTAAGGTGCATATGGTAGCTGAGTTAATTGAAGGCACTTAGCACAAATGGCGATACACACAAATACAGAGATGGGAGTTGAGATAAGAGAAATTCCTAGAGAACAAATGAAGATCTAAAGATACTCCTCAAAAAATATGTCTGCTCCGATAGTTTATATCGAACAGCCTTATTTCTGACCGACAGATCTTCCCACTCACCAGATATCCTTTTCCACATCCACTATGTTCACAGCTAGCTGCCAATCTGTCTGTCAGAAAATGATATGAAATCGTTCAAAGTCAGGTGCAAACGAGGTGGATTTGTAATGGCAAAAGTAAAGAAAAACAGGATTGGATAGCCTTGTTTGGAGCTGATGATGACCTATTGAAATGGGTAAAGATGTTAAAATGGGAAGGGAGAGACAGAAAGACGCCCTTGCAAATGAAGAGAGGGAAGAAAAGGGAATGAAAATCCAATGAAGAGACGATTTGATGAGCCGTAAGCAAAGGTGAAGGTGAGCTGCAAAAACTAGGCAAATGGGCAGCAGACTCAGAGAAGGACATTCTGGGAAGTAAATCGTTGAAACCCAATGCATCTTTCGAACAAGATGAAATGTTAGATTGCGGCTGAATTTTTTTTATCATAGGTTTTCTCAGTGATCACAATTGTCACTTCAGACTGCACTGATTGAAAAATGAAAAAACTAAACAGTATCCTCCCGAAATTATGACTACAACTACGAAAAAACGAGGTAATAGCAGTCGAACTTTTTCAATACATTCGTCTAAAGATCTTGCCTAGTTGAAAGTCGATCAGATAAATTCTCAGAGAAAATGCATGGTCTAACTCTGGCTTTCTCGAAATAGAAATTCCATGGGATTGCGATGCAAGAAATACAAGATTGATCGATCTGATGGGAGGTTTACGTGAAATGCAAAGAGAGAAGCGATGCAAATGAATTGATGAATGAGTGAGTAACAAAGGGAAATAAAAGGGTAAAGGGTAAGAGAAAAGAGGGTGGCGGGAAGATTCGAAATATCAAATCACTCTGAAAATCAGAGGACTACTCGAATAGTCCATTCGTTCAGAAATTCAGTAATGTCTGCAGTAGTCGAGCAACTTTGTCTCCTTTCCCATCAGCCCCCAGTTCCCCCTTTTCCTTTCCTACTTTTAGTGCCGAGTTTGAAATTTTTATGGAATTATAAATGTGCTCAATCGAAGCAATGAAAAAGTGTCCGCAAGCTCTGTGATGAATGCAAAAGTGTACGAATTCTATGTTGCGTGGAGTGTTAAACTTATCAGAACCATTTCCAGAGATTATTTGAAACTTTACTCATTTATATAAAACTTTAGTAACAGGAAAAATCAACAACCCTTCGCAACTATGACAACTATCTAATAAATTCTACTATTTTTCTAAGTTGATTAATTAGACTCATTTGAAGGACTTCTCGACAATTTTCATCCTCTGAATGCAGTGTTCGAGCCCGAAAAAGTCGACGATCTCAGAGATGGGCGGACCCATTTTCGTGTCGATGAGAGCCATTCGAACGAAGGCGAACAGTCGGGGGGCCGTCCAGCCGATGCCTGAGGCCAGGCCCTTCAGGTCGGACCACGCCACTGGAATCTTACTCATCATATCTAGTCATTTTGTGGAGAATATGTATGAAAAGGAACAGAAAATAAGTCATCTAGACTGAGTTTTTGCAAGGACTTTTGGATAACAATGAAGGAAGGAGTTCGATGAATTAAAATTAGCATCTAAACATTCGACAATTAACAATTTCTTAGAGAGAGTCATAAGCGCGAATAATATTAATGTCGCTATAATATATCATTTTGATTGAATCATGGAGTAGTTCAAGTTATTCTTAATAAATTTACCGTTTACATCTTTAATTTAGCATTTTCGACTAAAAAATTGCGTCTTTTCACTTCTTCAGCTAAATTACAAATGAAGAGAAATGAAAGAAAGTAACGATGAGAGCATTGAATGCGTGCATTATGAAAAGTATCGCAGTTTCGACAAGACAAATGAAAGTTGGATCGACAGAAATCATGAAATGAAAATGTAAAAATAAAGAAGAAAATGTTGTAAAAACCGACCGTCAGATTCAGCCAATTTCCTGCAGGACTGCTTGGCATTCTCGTCCTTGCCGAACTCCTCGAGAACTCGCTCCAAATTCTCCTCGCCAATCATGAACAGCCAACGGAAATTCGCCTCGCTGATGTGGGACCCGAATGCAAAGGCCTCTTCCTTTTCACGCAGAAACTTGAACACCTTAAAATATGAATTTGAAGAATAAATTAGAAAAAAAATATATTATTCTACAAATTTATTCTTTATTCAAAAAGTAGTTAATTCCGAGTCCAAAATCTCGAAATAGAAATTATCATATCAAAATTCTGCTATCTTTGAATTGGTGGTCTTCATTTTCAGATACTCCAATTTCATTAAAATTACCTTTTCGATATGTTCCCTGCTGAGTGCCTGTTTGGATACATTCGGAATGATTCGTTTGACGTGGAATTGAATGAACGGGAGAACTTCCTTGTCGAAATCTGCATATTCGAAGAGGGCGAGACGCGAGAGACGTTGCAGCCAAACTTGATCTACCTGCAAAATAACTTACAAACAATGATTGATTACTGATAAGATTTCCAGATCTAGGTAGAAATTGATCCAAATTAGAGGAGGACATGTAGTTGACTATTGTATTCTTAAAGTCTCGAAAAATGCATAGTCTAATAAATTCCACTCATTTCCTTCTCCCTGTTTTACTTTTCAATAATTGATTTCATCTGTGTTGCTCGCATGAAATTCTGCAGAGCTTTCAAAACCCCAACTGTTCCCTCCAAGCTTCGATATAAGGATGAAATATACCAATAAATTGTTCCTGTTGATGAGACTCGGATCGAATGCATTCACCATTTCTTCCAGCGAATACAGCTTGTTTATGTCGTGATCCCTTACTCCACTTCCATTGCGAATCTGAAACACGGACTGTTAGAGCGAAAGCAGGAGTAGCTTTCATCTAGCTTGTCACACCAATGCCATTTTGCCATTCAGGCTTCTGGATAAATCGAAATTTTCGAATAGACGAGTTTGGGGACAGTTAGAGAAATTTCAACCCTAAGTCGATGGAGATAATTCATGATCATCGACTCACAGTTGGACATTTCGGAAAAAGCGCCCGGATATCGGCTGATCCTCAACAGCTTCTGTGCATTTCTGAGAATGAGAGGAAAGGATTCGCTGGCAGCTTAGAACGAGAAATAATTCGAAATCCGAATGAAAACGCTAACTCCAAGAATTCGTATTTCTGAGTGTAACTGTACTACAGGCTTGAAAATTGAATCCTCATTTAAAAAAGAAAGAAAATTAGCAAATTGATTACCAGTAAATTGAGCAGTGCAATGGGCAACACCCCGAGTGTGTCTGTGTAGTAGTCCAGGAAGGCGTCCTTGTCGCGCTTCGACAGCTTCTTCCCTGCAGATTTCAGAAGCACTGGCAAATGAATGAACTGAGGCGGTTTCCAGTTGAAAGCTCTGAAAAATAAAATCCGATCTAATTCTATGTCTATCGTGAGCTAGCATCTTGATTTTTAATATTTATAACGCTCGATAACGAACGTTTCTTCTGCTAATTGTAAAAATGTAGAAGAAAAGATTTACTGTATAATTTAGCAATTCATCTCGACCAGCATTTGTAAGAATCGCCAGGCTTTAGGGCTAAGAAGTGTATGGAAAAGAAAAATAACAAAACAAAATTCTTCTATCAAAGAGATTATTCTTTCACTTATCTATTTTGAAAAATATTCATATCGCGCATTCATTCATTCCAATAAGGAATCTTCTCATTTGTAGCGTTCTTAGCTATTCAGTATGAAATGGAGAAAGATAAAACAGTACACTAACTTGTAAATGATGTTGTGTTTGCCCGCGCTGCTCAGCCACTCGACACCCCTGATGACGTGGCTGATATGCATGTGCCTGTCATCGACCACATGCGCCAAATGGTATGTCGGGAACCCGTCCGACTTCAGCATCACTGCATCCGACTCGTCAATGTTCTGCGTTATCGAGCCGTACACTAAATCCTGCAATTTTCATCCATTGATCCTTCTTCAAATAAAGAAAAGCCTACATTGAAATGCACATCCTGTCTGTCGATTTTGAGTCGAACAACAAATTTCTCCCCGTTTTTGACGCGAGCCTCGGCCTCTTCTGCACTCAGCGACATGCAGCGTCTGTCGTATTTGGGAATTTCGCCTCGACGAGCCGATTCTTTGCGCAGGAAAGCCACTCTCTGAAATGGAAATGCTGTGGAAAAATACAAAGTACTGAAACTTTCGAAACAGATTTTTTAAAATAAGATTCTTTATATTTTCCTGAACAGTTTGAGAGGGAGTTTCATGAATTCAATCATAAATTCGTGTCAAAAATTTGGTAACCTAAACAAACAAGTTACTTCTTCGGTGCAGAAGCATCGATACGCCATGTGGCTGTCGATGAGCTGTTCAGCAGCTTCTTTGTAGAGAGGTAGTCGTTTCGACTGAATGTAAGGCCCGAATGGACTAGATGTCGTCGACGGCCCTTCATCGTAGTTTAGACCGAATTCGCGCAAACTCGATTCTATCTGAAGAATTCAAGATCTTTAACCCTGTACAGGAATGAAAAATAACACGCTTTTTCTCGATCAAAAACGAAAATCTTCATAATTTTCAGAAAATCGAGGCTTTACAAGTTGTGAATTTGTTTGAAAAAGATTGTTCTAAACGAGCTTCAAGCTTTTTCTCCCACTTTTAATTACAAAATTTTGTAAGCACACTGGTCATCCAGTTAACCTCGGATAAAACCTCAAAAGTTTTCTCAATAATTACCGTATCGTAAGCTTCAGGGACGAGTCTGTGCTGATCGGTGTCCTCGATTCGCAGAATGAATGTGCCATTGTGCTTCTTAGCGAAGAGGTAGTTGTAGAGAGCAGTGCGCAGTCCGCCCAGGTGCAGGGAGCCGGTCGGACTCGGAGCGAAACGAACTCGAACTTCCTGAAGATAGAAACAAATGAAGGACTCTGCGCAAAATTCACAAGTCGAAATCGGATGATCAATCGTTAGATGGAAAAATTGGAAATTGAATTGTCCGATATCAGCAAAGACCGAAAGAAAACAACATGAGCCAAGATAATTTGGCCTCTAATTTTACCGTTGAACGGTTAATTAGCCTCGTCCTCTGACAGAATTTATGCTGAATATCATAAGAGAAGGGGTTAGAATTACCTCGCTAGTCGCTGTGCAGAATCCTCGATGTAAATGACGGATTAACCGCATCTGAATCGGAAAATTTGAAAGAAATTCAAACGAACAAAAGGAGGAAATGAAGTGCCACGCCCAGCGCATTCGGAGCGCAGATATTGGAGGACGAGAAGAAAATTCCAAAGATAACCGTTTGAGACTCAAACAAATAGAAAAAAAAATCTTCAAACTTAAAACTAAAACTTTATTTCCCGTAGTAGAAAATCGAAGTTCTTCTTCAAATGTCATAAGAATATGGCTAAAACACAGCCGAATGAGTGAGTACGGCGCAGTATGAGTAGAGGTAGATTAGGCATAAAAAAATATAAGATCTAAGCTAGCAGCATAGAGTATACAATTTGAAGCTAAAAGTGAGTATTTACACGAAATAGAAGAATGCAGTCAAGGCCATACTTGGTGGTGAAAAGAGCCTATTTAGCTGAAGACAAAGTGGGTAAAAAGGAGGATGTTTGAGTTGCCCGAAATGCGGATGGGATGATCAACAGATTTTTGGAGGGGTTGAGTGGAAGGGGAGTGGGAAGTTTGGTGAAGTTGACAGGAAAGATGGAATGGGACGAGTGGGGGATGTTGCCGAGCTGCATAGGAGGGATCGTCTAGCAGATCGAGCAGACAGACTTCTTCTTCTCGTCCAGATTATCAGCCGGATTCTGCCTGAAAACTCATTTTTGATTGCTTTTGAATTGAAACTGCAACTTTATAAGTGTATTTTCAAAATTCCAAAGAAGAATGAAAGAAGGGAGAATATGCAATCTCTCCTCGAATCGGAATATTTTGAGATCTCAACTTTGACTTTCAATTCTCTTATTGTTTTTATTGAACCTGAGAGCCCAACTCACATGTTGTCGTTCTTCTCTCCACCGTCGGCATCGCTGCCCTCCTTGTTGCTCTGCTTGAGCAGTGGATCGGGACTGGCAGCCGTGTGCATGGACGAGTCCTCTTCCTTGTCTGCACCTCCTCTCAGATGTTCCATTTTCTGCTTCTCATCGGCGGCAGTCGTCGGCCCATCAACAATGAGCGGCTTCGACTCGTCTGCAGTCATGACCACGGGCGTCGAGGGCGGCGCGTTCACAGTCTTATCCTGCAAATTTCAGATAGTTTTGGCAACAAATCCGAGATTTCACATTCAGTCGTGTCAAATTTTCATTTCAAAAGAAAGACGCTTTGGGAAAGACTCGTCCAAATTATTTCTTCGTCCCCACCTGAGAGTAGTTGGCGAGGTCAGTCTCATTTCCAGTCAGCTTGACCTGTACAGCAGCCGATTTGTTGAGTCTGTCAGTGAGAATCCCTGCATCGAGCCCGTGCCCGTCTGTCTTCTTCTGCTCGTCCTTCTCAGCCTCGATCTTACTTTCCTCCTTGACCAAACAGCCCTCCTCTCCCTCTGCACTGCAGCTGTCCGAGGTAGTAGACGAGTCGCCGCTGAAAGCAAAAGATTATCTTCATTTTTATCAAAGAACTTCGTGCACGTCATGACAATTTCCACCCCTTCCTCTTTACATTTTCCCAAATTTTCTCGTGAGTTATGAACTGCCGACACTGATGCAGTTTGCAAAGTTCACCAATTCGAAGAATCTCGAGTGAACTTTCCAAATTACCGTTCCCCAACCTGCTGTTGTCCTGCGTCTCCTCTTCGGATTCAGTCTTCTCCTCGTCCACATCGTTTGCAGGGAGTTTTTCCTGGTCCTTCTGCACTTCAACAGCTTCTGCTTCCTCCTCACTGCCCTTGTTCTTGTTCTTGCTCTTGTTCCTATTCTGCAGCTCCTCCTGCTTGCAGTCCAAATCCAAGTCGGAGATCAGCTTCTCGACCTGCAAGCAGAAAGATAATTCGCTGGAATTTATTGAGAATTGTCTTCAAGTTTCTGCGCTGTTTTAACTATACAAAACTCCAAATTTGGTGTTGCGTATTTAATGAAAAGACGTTTAGTTACGTCACCACTTTTCAACTTGATTTTCTCCCGTCTCTTTGTGCCCGAATCCACGAACGACTGGGAGATTTCCTCCCAAAATTAGTGAGGTTTCAAAATGGAGCGTGCTCCCAGTGTCGCGCGTGCATCCGTGCAGATTTGCTCATCTGCTCTCTGACTACTCGCTCACATTCTCCAACATGTCCTTGTCCTCCTTGTCTCTGATGGCATTCACGTCCATGTTCTCGATGTTCTCCACCAGATCCGACATCTTGCTGATTGCAAATTGGCAACTGAAATTAGAAAGCATTAAGAAAAATTCAAAATTTTAGGCCAAAGATAAAAGAAACGAATTTATAAAACCTCCGTCGCGCCACCCTTTGGGCAACACGGTGATTCTAGAAATTCGAGAATCAATTTAAAAAAAAAAGAAGGCGTGGAGTTGAGAAAATTCTAGGGAAAGTTCTGGAAAGAGAAAGTCAAGAAACGACCGCCCGCAACAATGAAAATGAAGTTGAATGAAAATCGGGGATAATCGTTTCCTTCATTTTCGCTGAACTACAATATGCAACGGAAGAGTGAAAAATTTTTTTCTTTCGCCAAGCACTATCTCGTTTCGCATCGATAATGAGTGGAATTTTCGCACCGCCGATGTCTTTGAATTTCTTCCTGGTGAGTGCGCACACGAAGATCTCACCTCCATTTTTGGATTTCTGTCAACTATTATTCCATATCAGCCATAAAATTATGCAATGCATGCATTCCATGTGAAATAGAGTAAAAACAATCATTACTATTGCTCATCGGTTGAAATATTCAGCATTATTTTTCCTTATCTTTATTTTATTTCGATTTTGAAATTTTACATAATGATTCACCTCTGCAGTTGACTTGATTTCCTTCAGGATTTCGGCTGAAATTTCTTCAGAAGTAATTTTTTTCTTGACTGCTCTGGGTGATTTTTATATGGGACTTTCCCTGAATAAAAATATAACACTTTTTTTTTTTAAATAAAATTAGACTCGCGTCTTGATCAACGACTTTGAAAAGCCACAACTTCATATCGTTCTGTATCGGTTTGTCGATGAGTTGCCTGTTAATTGCTCGTTTAGAGTTTTGAAAAATCAATAATCGATTTTTAAAAATTTTTCTACCATCAATGATATTCTCCGGTTTGACAACGGCATTTAGGAATGATTTATCAACGAGCGTTTTCCCGTTTTCATGTAAGCGACGACAGATGGCATCGCGCAATAATTGATAAGAAATAATATAGCTGCGTTTAAGACTCTTCCAACACTGATAAGACATCATTGCTCATGAATTTTACTAGCAGACTGGAACTAGTCGGTTCAGCTCTTAATTTTTTTTATCTACTAAGACCCATCTATATTATTAAAACATGTTGCATGAAAATATCATGAGAATTGGAAAGTGGGAACTCTATCTTTCTATATTCTTATGCCTAAAACAAAGCTAATTGATAAGAGAGGAAGTACATATATAACGTTCCTCATACTTTTCAATTACACTGATTGAGCAATTTTACCTGCTCATATTAAATTATGCAATATTTTACCTTTCATAATTTCAGCTGCGTGATCAATTCTATTCTAGTTTTTTTTTCGAATGTTTATATTTTCTACTCTATTTATTAATCAATATTGCTTTTCGGGGAGAAATTAAACTATAGCTAGAAAGTGCAGGCATATTTTTGAAAATGGTCCATTCCACGCAAAGTTACAGTCATTTGATACAATCCTCATTTGTCCCTGGTTTTCTACTAAATTCACCGTTGGGCGTGACTTCTTTCCCGCTTGCAAAAGACGGGGGAGGAATGTCTTACTTGGCATTTTTGACAATCCCTAAATGTTTTCAAAGGTTTTTCCTTATTTTTCTGACTTGGATAAGGAGCCTATGGATGAAAATGATAATGTATGACAGTTAAATTAGCAATGGAGCGCGTTTGCAGGCCTCAGCACTGACTAATAACGTCTAAATTTTAAAATGAGCTGTCAAATTTTGCAAGAATTTCAAGTGAAAATCCTTTGCCAAATAACTCATACGGTCTTTCCTTCTGTTTCCCTCTCTAATCCAAAGCTAGTGGTACTTGCGCTCTCTAACAAGGAATGCTCAACATAAGTAACGCGAGTTACCGAACAAGACCTATATCATTAGAAAGCTTGTTCCAAGAGCAGTGCAATGGTGTCAAGCTTTTGTGCCCGTTTGGACTTTTACGCGTAAACGAAGGACACAAAGTTTCTTAGTATAGGCCTGATGTCGCATAGCGCTTCTATCGCTGTTTCTTCGCGATTTCGCATAGAATTTCGGAATTTTTTGTTGTAATATGTAGCAATATACCATGCAATGGTATAAAAAATAAATTCAAGTAAGTTCCGCCACATTTCAGGTACAGGTGGTTCATTTCCAGTTTTTGACCGGTCTTATAATAGCATCTTCCGAATAAAATCATTTCTAGGCTTTATTTCTGCAGCACATGCACTAATAACTTGTTTATGAGGTTTTCGACATCGTAGAATCCAAATATGATGATTAAAAACAGATTCGGCCACTTGTTCCGCATGTTCCGAAACCTTCCGGAAGCGAAACTTTCCGAAAATGGAATATCGCTATTTCTTTACGGAAAAAAATCCAAATTTGGTATCAAAATGACGAGAGGGGTACGAATAATTCAAATCCGAAGAGATCTCGTCGGTACGATGATCGGATCGAAAATAGAATTTGTATATTTTGAGACTCAAATTATGACCAATTTTGCTCCCAAACTTCAAAAATTCACTACATTCGATGTGGTGATCGTATCGACAAGATCTCTTCGGATTTAAATTGTTCGTGCCTTTCTCATCATTATGATATCAAATTTAGATTTTTCCCATAAAGAATTAAAAATTTTCCGTTTCCGGAAGATATCGCTTCCGGAAGGTTCCGGAACATGCGGAACAAGTGGCCGAATCTGTTTTTAATCATCATATTTGGATTCTACGATGTCGAAAACCTCATAAACAAGTTATTAGTGCATGTGCTGCAGAAATAAAGCCTAGAAATGATTTTATTCGGAAGATGCTATTATAAGACCGGTCAAAAACTGGAAATGAACCACCTGTACCTGAAATGTGGCGGAACTTACTTGAATTTATTTTTTATACCATTGCATGGTATATTGCTACATATTACAACAAAAAATTCCGAAATTCTATGCGAAATCGCGAAGAAACAGCGATAGAAGCGCTATGCGACATCAGGCCTATACTAAGAAACTTTGTGTCCTTCGTTTACGCGTAAAAGTCCAAACGGGCACAAAAGCTTGACACCATTGCACTGCTCTTGGAACAAGCTTTCTAATGATATAGGTCTTGTTCGGTAACTCGCGTTACTTATGTTGAGCATTCCTTGTAAGTATATAAAATCATTTAACATCTTTTTATATCAAGTCGTTGATTCAAAATCATCGCTTTGTCGAATGTCATTTGCGAAGTTGGCAGTGTTGATTGATATATTAGTTATGTTTACAGATCGAAATAATCTGATGCAATCAAATAGCGAGGGGAGAAAATTTCATTCTATTGTAGGAAAATACTTTTTGTATTCCCGAAAATTAAATTTAGTTTTTAGTACTTTATAGAAAGGACAGGAAAGATGAAGAAAGAGTTTGTCTGTGTTGATTCGCATACTAATTCTATTGAGCAGATTACGAAATTTATTACATTTATTTTCAAATGAAATAGCAGAAATGTTTCACTTTGCACTACAGTATTTCGGCATATCAGAAATCAATAGGAAAACATTAAGGTGCTGACTGATATTTTCTCACAACAATTCATTCTCATCGCTCAAATCGAAGTATTTAAGACCAACAAATACATTTCACTCAGCGAAAATTGTGCCTATCCGAGTCGATCCGGGCGGAGCGGCATACCAATAGACAATTCACGGAAGTGTCGACCCGCCCAGATTGACTCGGAGCAGGCACAATTTTCGCTGACTGTGGCACTAGTCAATTTACCGCGAAACTACGGCAAGTGACTATACTAGGCATGTAGAGGTGCTCAAGGAGTACCTATCCATGTTTTCAAAAATTGCCAATAAAGCCCCCATAGGGAGATACACATTTGGTCGCATTTTATAATCGGGTTTTGACGATTCCCTCACATGACATTCGTGGTGTAGTGGATAGCGCTCTGGATTACTAGCCCCTTTGGCTTGGGTCAGGTTCGACTCTTTTCCTGTGCAATTTTTTTTTTGCATTTTTTGGCAGTGTCACGGTTTTTTCTATTTCAATCGGAATTGCCATGATCTTTCCGTACTCGGTTATTAATCAATTCAGTGTTATTGGTTGTTCGTTCATATGTTTTTGGTGAAAATTGCTGTTATAAATTGTTTAAAAAACATTCGAATATGATCAGATTTGATAATTTGTAGAGACAAATGACAATTTCAACTGAAATAGAAAAAACCGTGACACTGCCAAAAAATGCAAAAAAAAAAATTGCACAGGAAAAGAGTCGAACCTGACCCAAGCCAAAGGGGCTAGTAATCCAGAGCGCTATCCACTACACCACGAATGTCATGTGAGGGAATCGTCAAAACCCGATTATAAAATGCGACCAAATGTGTATCTCCCTATGGGGGCTTTATTGGCAATTTTTGAAAACATGGATAGGTACTCCTTGAGCACCTCTACATGCCTAGTATAGTCACTTGCCGTAGTTTCTCGGTAAATTGACTAGTGCTACAGTGAGATGTTCTATTTTCATCAATAAAGTCTTGCCCCACTGCTTCAAAATATTGATCTAATTTTTATCGCAATTCATAGCCATTAAACTAGGGACCGCCAGCTCTCTTGCCAAATTCACTCTGGCACTATGTTTTCTACATTTTTCAGGGGCTGAGGTGCCCCTCTAACTATTCCCACCGAAAAAACCGCGAAAAAATACGCTACTGATAAAAAATTTGATAAATTTTAACGCGAAAAATCGGGAAAATCGCTCCTTTTCGTGGACAAGGGAAAGGAGCGTGGTCTATCTGCAAAAGACACTATGCCGCTCGCTCCCCCTTTCTTTCTCTGCCTTTGGGGATCTTTTTCTTTGCACTCTCCTCCATTTCAGCATTGGCTTCTTTTATATTTTCGCGGATTATCAGGATCTCAGTTGCTCTACGCAGGATTTTTCTGATTTTTTCACTGAAGACGGATAATTGAACAACTAATCAAAATATAAAATAAAAACACATGTGCCTTTCAAAATATGCCTAGGGCGAGCCAATTTAGTAAAGACAAAAAAATGGTCATTTTGAAATGAATTTTAAAAATATTTTTTGATAAAATTTCGATTTTTTCTTTTGAATAGCATAATTAGAGAGTACCAAATTTTATTTTAGTCAAGTTTTCAGACGATTTTAACGATCCCTTGTCAAGATACAGTACCGCAAAGGCGAGCATCTATTATTGCCTCGAAAAAAGTTGCTCTACGCAGGATTTTTCTAATTTTTAAATATGTTGTACATTTCAACTAGGTGTACCGATTCATCAAAAAAAAATGAAATGTACCTTTTTTATAACTCGAAATATTAGCATTGTCGTAATTTGGTGTGCATTTGACGCGCATTTGCGGACTTTTTTCGTACTCCAATCAATAAATCGATATCACCACGTGAAAGAGCGGTATCGAATTGTATAGTAGGTACCGATCAACTATTAAAAACAAAAGTAAAACAAAAAATATTTGCGATAATCGAAAGGGTTATCGACTATGGACAATATTGAATCCAGTGAAAGGGGCGGGGCTTGGCGGTCCCTACATTAAACATCATTTTTAGTTTTATGATGAAATGTTGATCCATATAACTCATAAAAGTTTCCTCGCTTTAATTACTTTAATATTTCTATTTTAAATATATTGAGCAATTTACTGAATGTTTACTTTTCAGATAACTAAGATGGGTCATCGTCAATCAACGCCTTCTCCTGTGACTGTCGTGAATAACCTTCCCAGACGAATTAAAGTCAAAGTAGATTGCTCAAGAAGTTTCACAAAATACGTTGAAGTCAAGGCTGAGGTAAACGTGGAAACTCGAAAAGGTCAGTATGAGAGTTGTCGATTTTTCGAATTAGGTTCGAAGTTCAGTTCGAAAGTTTGAAATCGACAGCTCTGGTCAGTATCAATTTGAATAAGATAAATATAGTTTATTCTGAGTAAGTGGATACTGCATACATTTTGCAACTTCGCTTGCTCAGGCTCCGCCCACTTTTTCCTGCCCTGCGAATTGCGTCATTCCCCCCATTTTCAAAAGAGTTTCGCATTTTTTTTTAGAGTTTTCTTGACATTTTTGCGAAAAATCTTTATAATTATATCCTAATTATCTCTCTAATTGACCAATTAACTCTCTTTAGTGTTTGCTATTCATTTTTCGATCGAAATTTCGTATTTTTCGTGCAAATTCGACATTTTCATGAAAACATCCGATAAGCGACTGCCTGTTTGTCCATCAACTTGCAATTCTAATGCTCTGATGACGACGACAACATCTGCCACGGTGCTGTGAGATAGTGTAAAATTGTCCGGCGGCCAAACCCCTCTTTTTTTCGGCTGCGAGCACTTTTTTCCCACGAGTGAGCACTTTGTTACCAAAGAAAATAATGAGCACTTTGTTACCAAGAGTGAGCACTTTGTTACCAAAGAGTAGAATAAAAGTGAGCATTTTGTTCCCACGAGTGAGCACTTTGTTACCAAGAGTGAGCACTTTGTTACCACAAGTGAGCACTTTGTTACCAAAAGTGAGCACTTTGTTACCACAAGTGAGTACTTTGTTCCCAAAAACGTTTTGATCGACAAAAAGGCTAGTAAATTATGTCAAATCATTGTTTAACACTATACAGCATCGATGTTATCAATATTTAGAACTTTTATCACGATATTCGGATGAGTAGACAACGGCGTCCACTATTAGCCATTCTATGAAAATCGATAGAATTGCTTGACACAGCTCCAAAATTATTTTCCTGAAAATGATCCCTAGTAATGTAATCGAGGGTGGAGAATCCGAAAATCGAGGTTTCGGAGCTCGGATGCGCGTCGTTTACGCTGTAGTGAATATCGTACTCTAAAATTCAAAAATTGTCAGGAAGCATATAAATAGATCAAATCTGGTATCAAACGCTCCGTCTCGATGAGATAAACAACTTTCGTTCCAGAACTTATCTTAGAATGTGTACACATAAGAAGATATGAATTTTTGAAAATTACTGTCCAAACAGCACTTCGCAATAATTGGCCATCGCGCTTCAAAATTCTTATTGTATTCTTTGATAATGTCGAAATAAATACCTGTCGAATAAACAAACAACCATACATTTGGTCAAGAAATCATCGAGTTTTAGATTTGCGAACTTTTTCGCTACAAAACGTTATGCTGACTTTAGCCATTATACTTCAAAATAGTTTGTACCCGATATGATAATGAAACCCCATCTAACAATTGAACGAAGACCCTATATAACTGGTTAAATTTTACCCAATTTACTTTTTGAGTAACTTCCTTATTTTTGGACCAAATGTATGGTTGTTTGTTTATTCGACAGGTATTTATTTCGACATTATCAAAGAATACAATAAGAATTTTGAAGCGCGATGGCCAATTATTGCGAAGTGCTGTTTGGACAGTAATTTTCAAAAATTCATATCTTCTTATGTGTACACATTCTAAGATAAGTTCTGGAACGAAAGTTGTTTATCTCATCGAGACGGAGCGTTTGATACCAAATTTGACTTACCTAGATGCTTCTGGACGATTTTTGAATTTTCGAGTACAACCTTCGTTACAGCGTAAACGACGCGCATCCGAGCTCCGGGACCTCGATTTTCGAATTCCCCACCCTCGATTACATTGTTCGGACCCATTTTCGAGAAAATAATTTTGGGGCTGTGCCAAGCCATTCTAGCGATTTCCATAGAATGGCTGATAAATGAATACCATCGTCTACTCGCTCAAATAACCTAATAGAAGGTTGAAATATCGGTAATATCGATGCTGTATAGTGTTAAACAATGATTCGGCATAATTTACTAGCCTTTTTGTTAATCAAAATGCTTTTGGTAACAAAGTGCTCACTTGTGGTAACAAAGTGCTCACTCTTGGTAACAAAGTGCTCACTCTTGGTAACAAAGTGCTCACTTTATTCTACTCTTTGGGAACAAAGTGCTCACTTGTGGTAACAAAGTGCTCACTCTTGGTAACAATGTACTCACTGCAAATCTTTGGGAACAAAGTGCTCACTCTTGGTAACAAAGTGCTCACTCGTGGGAAAAAAGTGCTCGCAGCCCTTTTTTTCCCCCTTTTCTGCCCATACTTAAGGGAAAAACCACCTGTAACGTAGAAACGCGCGGTTTTTTCTGGTTTTTTTTTTGTTACCATCGTGTAGAGCGTCCTCGAAAACCCCTAGTTATCGATAATTAGTTCATAATTACTTAATTACAACCACCTGCTAGTGTAAAGAAAATCCTCAAAATCGCGATTTTTAACTTTGAAAAGGATTTTCTCGAAAATTTACGTGATAAGGTATGGTTTTTTCTTTATCGATATTTGAGTATAGACCTAAAATGCATATTTATCGAAATTCCAGAACAAAATGATGAAAAATAAAAAAAAATTACTGTTGCCAAAGTCGCCGATTTGTTCAAAAAGTGCGTACTACATTTACGCGTGCTGCGTGGCTCGTGATGTAGGAAAACTGATAATTCTTTTTTTCCTTGAAAGATCAAGGACAACCATCCATGAATCCGAAAAGATTGTCTCCGGAACTCTTCTAGAACGCTCCAGAACATCGTCCAAAAATGCTCAAAAACACCCAAAAATCGGGTCAGATTTTGACTTCAATGGGCTACTGTAGCTGTACCATTTTGAATTTCGCCGAGGTCATACTACCGATTTTTCGTTTATATGTGTTGTTTATGTGTGCAAAATTTCAGCCTTCTACGATGCTCCAGAAAAAACTAGTTCCAAAAAATGTCCGAAAATTTTATGGCAAATTTGTGGTAATTTAGGCATTTTGACGCTTCAATTGGTTACTGTAGTCGTACCACTTTGGATTTCGCCGAGATCATACTAGCGAATTTTCTTACGGTCATAAGGATTCATTTGACACCAAAATCTCTGAAATTGGCCAATTCCCCACGGACGAGTTCCAAATTGAAAATGTCGGTCCAACTCTATACTTTAGGGGCCGAATAGATGCCAAATTTTGCAACCTAATACCTAATTTTCGACATTTTGTAGCATGAAACTGAGTAAATTTGTTTATTCATGCAAAAAACCGCATGAAAAACGGTTCAGGAGGCGCAAGTTTCGAAATTACTGTTTCCATAGTTAAGCGTTGCACGAGCTGACCGGCACGTTATGCCATCTCCCCACTCCCAGAAGTGTCGTGTCTCGGAATTTTTATGATTAGAGGATCGAGACAGGCTGCCTGCACATATTTTCGCCATTTTTCACCGGTGAAATCACAAAAAAGAAAAGAAATTTGAGTTTTCCGGCGATGAACAGCGCCTTTAGCGGCTTGCTGACTTTTGGCATGTTCGTGAGTGCGTTGTAGGCGTCGCTCCGCGGTGAATCCGGTCTCTTTCGAAAGCCCTATTCATGCTCTAGCAATTTCTGTAAAGAAAAACCAGCTTAATTGCATTAATTAACGGTAATTAGCGAAAACTGATCGCTTTTCTTTCTCCTTTGCGAAAATCGACCATTGCTTTCTTCTTCATTCTTCATTCCTCCTTCAGTTTTTCTTTGCCTCTCTTCTCCCCGCGTTATCTCTCGCTCTCGCTTGTTTCTCCCCCCTCGCGCAAAGGAAAAATGCTAGGCCGGACAACTCACAGCACCGTGCTGCATCTTGGAGGAGCCGACAATTAACTCGATGAAAATGGGTCCTGATTGTGAGTTGAGAGAAAAAATCGCTAGAAAAACGAAAAAATGAACAGCAAACATTAAAGAGAGTTAATTGGCCAATTATCTGGTTAATTAAGCGTAATATTCAGCTAGTTGGAGACAATGAACTAACTAGTTTTCGTTTTCAAACTTGAAAAATTAAAAACGTCATTTCTGACGATAAAATGGCTCAAAACGATCAAAAATCGATGAAACATCGTTCTATAGAGTTAATTGGTTAATTAGAGAGATAATCAGGGTATAATTATAAAGATTTTTCGCGAAAATGTCAAGAAAACTCGAAAAAATACGAAACTTGTTTGAAACTGGGGGGAATGACGCAATTCGCGGGGCACTAACAAAGAATTGACCGGACGAACGCCGTGCAATAGCCGCCCGGCAGCCGCTCGAAAGCCGGGCGGCTAGCACACTGTCATTCGTCCGGCGTTCATCCGGCACCTCCCAGTGCCGGACAAATGCCGTGCGAACGCCAGCTGAGGGGGAGGTGCCGGATGAACGCCGTACGAATGGCAATGTGCTAGCCGCCCGGCTTCCGAGCGGCTGCCGGGCGGCTATTGCACGGCGTTCGTCCGGTCAATTTTTCTGAGAGCAGAAAAAAGTGGGCGGAGCCTGAGCAAGCGAAGTTGCAAAATGTATGCAGTATCCACTTACTCAAAATAAACTATATAACATCTTTAGGATCCCTACCTCTTGCTTATGGTTATTCTTGTGAATATGAAGCGTTTTATATTGTTCCTACTAACGACTCATTTACAATAATTAGCTCTGGAGAAACAAAAAGATTTCAACTCGATTGCCGTACAGGAAACTGTAAGACTCCAGGAGATTTCGCTTTTTTGACAGTTTGGATCGAGTATAGCGATGAAAATTGGTTGCTCTATTGCGAAAATCATCCAATTGTGTCAGATACAAATATTTCTATTAGCTCTATTAGCCCGAATGAATTAACTAACATGTCATTTACGTTCCGCTATAACTATGGACAATATTACAAATATCTATATCATTTCTTTTTTACTAATTGGGGCACAGTTAAGGTTACTAATAAGAGTTCAAAAAGAGTTTGGGTTAGAATTGAAGCTGATGATATCAAACCGTGTAGAGAAGTTGAAAACATATCAATAGGATCAACGTTCAAGTACAGTTCTACAAGCCAAGTATATTATCTACCTAAACAAGAAGGATATACCCAAATTGATAAAAACCAAGACACCATTTTCTCTCTGAATATTCCAAAAAACATCATCTATATCTCTATTAATTATGAAAAACCA
This sequence comes from Diploscapter coronatus, assembly GCA_964036155.1. Classification (NCBI taxonomy): domain Eukaryota; kingdom Metazoa; phylum Nematoda; class Chromadorea; order Rhabditida; family Rhabditidae; genus Diploscapter; species Diploscapter coronatus. Next base: position 81,494,383 of record OZ038422.1, on the reverse strand, counting down.
TGTAAGTGTTAAATGAAAACATTTCAAAAAGTTATTTTGTTTTCAGCTGGACAAGTGGAGTCTAAATATCTTCGTCATTCACAGGAATACTGGCCTCCTAAAAATTTACATATACCCATTATCAATATAGAAGATTCCAAAGAAGAGATCAAATTTGACATTATAAGATGCACTTTAAGTACAGATGCATGTCCTCATTGGAAATTGGAACCCGATAGTAAAGCCCCTACAAAGGATGAACTAGCGGCCCTAGAACAATATTTGGTCGAACTCGACGCTAAAGGCCACCACCGCCGATAATTTTAGAAAAAGTAAACAATAGTAACCACAGTGATGTGTATTAAAGTTTTAAATTTGAAAAATTGGTAATTCAATTTGTGAATTTAAGTAATTTGAGTGGAAGATCCAGTCCAAAAGAATCGAAGTAAGAACACTTCATTATTCTTGAGATAATAGACCCAATGAGTGCCACTACTTTTACTCAGATCTAAATTTACAACCTCACATTCTTTTATCATTCATTTTATTTAGAAGTTTCTCATGAATATTCCTCTAATTTTTTTTATCTTTAATTCGTTTACTATACTTATAATATCATAATTTATCAATGGTTTTAATACTTTTCTCAATTCTATCTTAATCCCATTATATTATATTTTAATTATTGTAAATGGATTTAGTTTGAGGATTGTGAAGAGGTTTTTTTACTTTGGAAAATTCTTCAAACTAAAGGTTAAAGGATTTCTAAAGGTTTTTTTTTCTCTCAGTTCTTAAATAAATTCCATATAACTCAGTCCTAGGGGGGACGATCGTCAGAGACCCCTTGCGACCTACCCCCTATATGTTTTCTTAAGAATTTTGTATCTATAATCAATCAATAACGCAAATTCTCGGTGTTGCAATCTATCCCACTATACGAAATTTTCTCTCTCGACCTACCTTCCGTATATTTTCTTCGTCTGGTGAAAGTGCTCCCTAGGTCTGTTTATATAAGAAATTTCAAAAATAAACGTTTTTCAAAGTATCATTTTAGCTTATTTATAATGGTATCTTGATATTCTCCACTTTCAACTCTGCTTGTTCTAGAGCCTGGTTCACCATATCCAAAATACCGCGGATTTTCGCACCGCAGATATCTTCGAGTTTCCCCCTGGTAAGCGCGCACGTGAAGACCTCATCTCCATTTTTGGATTTCTGTCAACTATTATTCCATATCAGTCATAAAATTATGCAATGCATGCATTCCATATGAAATTTCATGGCTAAAAATAATCATTACCATTGCTTATCGGTCGAAATACTCAGCACTGTCTTCCTTTGTCTTTATTTATTGCGATTTGATGTGATCTTGAAATTTCACACAATTTTACATGACTCACCTCTGCAGTTGACGAGTTCCTTCAGAATTTCGGCTGAATTTTCTTCAGAAGTAATTAGTTTTTTTCTTGACTGCCTTGGGCACTTTTACATGGGGCTTTCCCTGAATAAAAATATAACCTTTTTTAAATAAAAATTGGATTCACGTCTTGATCACGACTTTGAAAGGCTACAACTTCATATTGTCCTGTATCGACTTGTTGTTGAATTGCCTGCCAATCGTCCGTTTTGAGTTGTGGAAAACCAATAATCGATTTTTTGAAGTTTTCTCCTACCATAAATGCTATTCTCCGGTTCGATAATGGCATTTAGGGCTGATTCGCCAACGAGCGTTTTTCCTTCATTGTAAGCAACGACAGATAACATCGCGTAATAATTGATAATAAAGAATATAACTGCATTTAAGATTCTTCCAACACTGATAAGACATCATTGCTGATGAATCTTACCAACAAATTTATAAGTTCTCAACACGACCCTTTAGTTTTTGGATATTACGAAAGAAACTATTATGTAGATTGAAAGTGAACCATTTTATTTCATGATTGAGGCAAAGAACTAGCTGATAAGAGACGAAGTACACATACAGCGCCCCTCATACTTTTCAATTTTATTGGCTCGACAATCTTATCTGTTCATACAAATTACGCAATACTTTGCCTTTCATAATTTTAGCTGTGTGATCAATTCTATCCTAGTTTTTTTTTTTTTTTTTTTTTCGAATATTTACATTTTCCATTCTATTATCTATTAGGTCGTTCGATAATTTTTGAAACACTTGCCACTTTGAAAAAACTTCTTTTTAACTTTTAGCCAAGACTATCCAAAAGAGGGATGGCTACCAGCATGGCTACCAGCATGGGTACCAGCATGGGCACCTACTAGCCGGCCACTATCAATTGCCCTAGCTTTAGCCTTGCAGCTCTGCTCCTGTGAGAAATATAAGACATTCAAAGTGAGACTTGCATATTTGAGGGTCCGCACTTCAAAATTATTTTCAAACATAATGAAATGAGTTAAAATAAAAACCGAATAGTAATATGCAAGAGCCTAACCCACAGATAAGAATATTGATAAGATCACACTATCAGTTCACTTACTAGGGAAGTGCGTGGGGTTACGGACGCAGATCGAGCTGAAAATTGGAGGGTATACCAAGAATGGTACGGGGAATCCGAATCTGAAGTCAAAAAGTGCACAATGGCAAGGGTGTACCCGTAAAAACCCGGCGCATTCTGTGGTTTGTGGCACGTATATCGGAGTGAAAGGGTTGGTTACAACGAGCAAGTGGCTCAGCAGGTAGCGAGCTTGTCTATAGTCCAGGGTATCGAGTTCGACTCCCTGCCTATGCAAACTTTTTTTGCATTTTTTTTGTTCATCTCCATTTACATTGTTTTTGATGTATTATGCTTTGAGCTGTCCATTAGTACCCAGTACTCGATCTAGCCAAATGTTTTGCATTATCTTCTGGGATGCTTATAAAAGTCCTCTGACATGTACCAGTCATTTATCATCATGTTATCCCCATCAAACGTTGTCTTCCTTCTCTTCAAGCGCTACAGTATGCCCTCCCCTTCCGACCCTCCGCCTACCAGGGAAGAAGAGAAGCTTGCTGCCCGTCTCTCGCTCATTCTTCATCAGATGGCCTCTCCCTTCTTCGTCCCCTTCCTACAGTATCCCTGGAAGAAGGGTGGCTACATTGATGCTTGTCCCCCTTTCATGACCCCAGTAGAAAAGTGTTTCCCTTCTTCTCTGTCCGAAATCGACTGTGATCAATGTGATTCTCTCTCGTTCATTGCTTGTGCAAGATGCAACCAGACACTGTGCTGGAAGCATTACGTTCTTGATTTCCACTACTGCTAGTGCTGTCGTTAATTGTTCAAAATGTCTAGACCTCAAAGAAGTTACTTGTTAAATTGTTGCGATTTCCATCTATACTAGTTGATAAAGTTCTTTTGAGTTGATATGGCCGGAGGTAATAGAAGGAGATGAACAAAAAAAATGCAAAAAAAGTTTGCATAGGCAGGGAGTCGAACTCGATACCCTGGACTATAGACAAGCTCGCTACCTGCTGAGCCACTTGCTCGTTGTAACCAACCCTTTCACTCCGATATACGTGCCACAAACCACAGAATGCGCCGGGTTTTTACGGGTACACCCTTGCCATTGTGCACTTTTTGACTTCAGATTCGGATTCCCCGTACCATTCTTGGTATACCCTCCAATTTTCAGCTCAATCTGCGTCCGTAACCCCACGCACTTCCCTAGTAAGCCCGTCATTTTGAGACCCTACTCGCCTGAATTGGACGTGTTTTACGAACTCTGAATCTCTTTGAAACGAGGGGAGTTTTTATGAGTTTTCATGACTCGGTCCAGTTTTCGAATTTTTTGGAATTTTCTATAATTTTTTCATTTCTAAATAAGTAACAATTGGAACCATGATCATTTCCAACATTTTAAGCCCTTTTTCGTGAAAATTCATCAAAAATTAAAAACTCTGAAACTTTTTGAAGCAAGGACGATTTTCTGATTTTGCATGACTCTGTCTCAGTTTTTGAATTTTTTATTTTTTAAAAGTCCCAGGTTCCGCAAGTTATTTATACTGGGAAGTAGCCCAGGTCTTCTAGCTCTGAAACACTTTACCGTTTTCTTATAGACTACCCGCTAGAGAAGAAATGCCACTTCTTCGAAGAGTTGTCATGACTCACTTTTGCCTAATTTGATTTCAAAAATTCATAACTTCCATAATTCTAAACCAAATTCGATGATTCTTTTTTTATTCGACAAAATTTAATCCATAGATTATAGGAGTTAGGGCATGAAGTGTACAATAATATCACTACACACTAATTGCATATCCATCCTTAGATATCTCACCCCGATCTCTATAAATACCCTCAAACTGTTATTAATAAAGTTTTCGTGCTCATCAATACTCATCGCTTTCCTTACGCACAGCACATACTCCTCTACAGCCTTCCGGGGTCAGACAGAACTCAACTATAGGCAATAAAATAAGAATTTTTTTGAATACCGATTTTTGCGGTAATGCGCACTTTTCGCGTCTTGATTGTGTACTTTTCATCATGTCCTGGGTTTACGCGTAAATGACGTTGGAAAAATCTGTCTTTCCAGTATGTTGCGTAGATGGACATATTGAACAATTTTATCCCAGGACTGACCTTGAATTCACATTCGTATGAGCTACAGAATTTTTTGAAGTTCAATGATTAATTATTGCAAAGTGCCTTTAGGGCAGTAAATTTCAAAAATTCATATCTCCTTATGTATCAGTCAAAATTTCATGATTACTTTTTTATTTTGTAGATCTTGAGTAGGAGAATAAATTCTAAGTATAAAGAAATTTTTTAGAAATTAATTTTGGCAGGAGAAATTAGCCTAAGTTACCCTATATACTCGTACTGTGTTTACGAATATAATGTGAGTTAACGTCGGAGTGTTTCATGAAATTCTTGTAGAGCTCTTCAAACTGATCAACTTTTGTTCCAGAACTTATTCTAGAATGTACATACACAGAGAGATATGAATTTTTGAAGACGATATTCGAAAACCCCTTTTTTCCTATTTTCTTCGTCAAGCATTTATTTTAACCACTAGCATGTAATGACTTTGCCGTGCACTATTAGTGGGCGTGGCCTAGTCAAAGCGTCGTTGTCTTCCGAAAGAACAGTGAAAGCTGAAGAATTTTCCATATTGAATGCAATAATCGGGTGCAAATTGAGAAAAAAATTAAAATAACGATAATGAAATTATATATAAGAGGTAAATAGACAGACCGCGCTCACGGCCGCTTCGCGGCCGCTCGCTTGCCCTGCCTAGGGGCTGCTGCGCAGCCCAATTTATTTTAAAAAATCAAAATTTTTCTGTCATGAATTTAAATTTACCTCTTATATATCCCTTTTTAATATTCTTCTAGAGTGTTTCTGTCTGAGCTTAAATGTCAGTACCTGTCAATGGAAACCCCACAAAATGTAAATGATTCGAAAGGTAGCAGTGACCCAGTGTGCAACGCAGTTTTATTGCGATTTGACCTTTTTAATTAGCATAAGTGCTAATTTTTGTCAAATTCGACCATTTTCTCTGTAATGAGAAATTGAAAAAGAGTATTCTTCAGTTTCAATTCTTTCTACTCCAAACTTTTTTCTGGCCTTCTAATAAGTCAAATTCCAAAAAAAATAGTTGAAACTCGTTTACCTACTCGCCGGGCTCTTTCATATGAGTCTACTTTCAGATTTATAGATAAGGACGCCAGCTAAAATCATAGATGTGACATTATGGGTCATAATATTATACACTATTTTGTAGATTTTGCCCATAACTTTCAATTTACGAAAAGAGTTAATCTTGAAAAATTAAATTAATTTCAAAATTAAAGAAGAATCGAAACTATTAAAATGCGTTTTTGCTACCAAAGTGTGGACAGGAGGAATGAGAAGTCCATAGTATTGTTCAACAAAAGTTCTGTTGAACAACGCACACCCTCCAGGAATGAGCAAGGATGTACGGGACTCGGACTCGGTGCACTATTTCGTCGCGCTTTTTTCTCTAAAGGACTCTTGCACATCCCTGGTAGTGAAATAGTAACTCAAAAATAGAATGGAAAATCAAAAGCTATGCCTTCACATAACTGTCTAATTGTAAGTAATCTTTAGCTTACGACAATCACTACTTTTCTCCAGATTTTTTCCTTTGTACTTTGACAACTTGTTGTTGTTTTTCTTCCGAATAAATTGTTGTGCAAAATAACAACATTTGCAACGATAGGATGCTGCTATAAATGCAGAGTCCGAGTCAAGTCCAATTAGACTGAAATGGCACGTATCGAATCCCAAGTTTGAGTTCGAACTCGAAAAAAACTACCGGGTCCGAATTAAACATTCTTTGAACTCCGTACATCCCTGTGGAATGAGAGGCGCCGCGACGCGGGGAAGAAAAGAGAAAATGGAAAGACGCAGACGAAAGAGCGAGAGGGATAGGGAAATAAGCGAACGAATAAATTGATGATTTTTGAAAAAAAAATCATTTAAAATATTTAAAGGTTTTATTTTCATAAACTAATTATCACAAATTAATCCCGAGAACTCAACAAATCCAACGAATCCCTTTCTCCTATATTTCCCTTTTCCAAAATGGTGCATGCAATACTGAATTGCGCATACAATTGTTATCATATCTTTTTCGGTCATCACGAATTTTGACCAAATCGGTTTTAATCAATAAAATACAAGTTAATCTACTGATGTATGCAAAAAGAATCAAGCGTTCCATAAGTTCGGACATTTTACACTCGATTTTTCAGTTTCCATCATATTTGATGCCCAATTGCGGACTTCCAGAAAAATTGATATTACCACGTGAAACAAATCCCTTCTGGATGTCAGCAAAATACTTATTAGTAACTAAGTAATTCTGGAAAAGCCAAAGTTGTCAACATCTGTATCTAGTGCAAAGAAAGGGCTGACAGTCCCTACTTATAGATTAATTCCCCGCCGGGAAATTTGTTCAACTTCCGAGGCTTTGCTGAGCTTATCATAATTTTTAAACTGAACTTCCAATTCGCGTTCTACGCATCCGAATTGACTATTCTAATGAAACAAATTTTTTCAAAATGATTTTTCAGACGCTTTATATTATGAAATAGAACTCCTCGCTCGCGAGCGCTTCGAACCCGCTCACTCGTCGTCCTAGTGCCAGTCTTCGGCTGGCTGTTAGAATTTTAATTAACTCTACTAAATATTTATCTCAAATAAACTAAATTCGATATTATTTGTCGATTAGAATGAACCATTTACTTTGACATTATTACTTTTAAAAGCGCTGTGAAGATTATTCCAAATTTAATCTGAAATTTGGAAACTGAAATGAGAATGAAGATTGATTGGAATAAGTTCGCATGAACTAATTCTTCAATATGAAATTCTCTTACTTACTTCATTTGTAAAATTGTTTAAGAAAAAATAGCCAGATCACAATTATCTTCAGAATCATTCAAAAACAGTCAATTTACTCGCCTATGTTTAGAGAGACGAAATGGATTTTCGGAATTGATAATCACGAGATAATTTTATATCAGCATGACTGGTGGTATTTACCGGAACAGAATGCTCTTTAGTAGACCTCTGAAAATAGTTCAGTGGGTGAATTTCATTATTCAACTTCGACTCATGGTGAACTTTGCTGCACCTCTCTTTGTGACTTAGAATTTTTTTTCTCAAATTTTGAATCTGAGAAAATTTTGTTAGCTTTGATGTGCACATTTGTGCGTATTTTTGTAAAATGAAAAATGCTGGAACACATGATAGGCAATCGATATCATAGTTTCAGAGTTTGATATGGAGGTTTTTGGAAGGTCCTTAATTTTAGAGATTCCGGAGTTTCGATATCCAAAATTCGCGATTTTTGAGGATTTTGGAGAAAGTTTCCAGCTACAAAGTTTGAGAAAGAAACCCAAAGTATGTCATACAAAAACAATGTTCCATAATGATCAATTAGGAATCCGGTCAGATGGGTTGGAAAAAAGTGATCGGAAATTTCTAACACAATTTGAATGCTAATTTTGGAATTTCTACCTATGTTTCTGCTAGATTCAAATTCAAAATCATGTTGAATCGAAATTTATACCATCCGAAAATTTTCATAATTTTAATCTGAGATGAAATTCTGGCTTGCCAAGGACCTCGCTCAGCGCCTGCTAACGCAGGCCCTTCGCTCGCCCCTTGGCTTCACCAATTCTAAATCAACATTAGAATTCAAAGAGTTTATCGTTTGTACTGGTAATTTCTGACAAGGAGTAGGCATATACGGGACTCCACACTTCGAAAAACGACCTATACAGAGAGATAGCCGACGTCATGAGGATTTCAAATCTGGTTTCCATTTTTGCCCGCTTGATGATTTTTGAAAATTGCATTAATTTCTACCCATTTTCATAAGTGTCTGTATATCTTTCGAGAGTTATATGAGGAAAAATGTTGCATATCACACCCTCTTGAAATCCGTGTATCTTTTCCTGGAAATATACCAAATAATTATAATTCACAAGTTTGTAAATGTTTCAGTTTGAATAAATTAATGAAAACGGCATTAAAAATTCGATAAAAATCTTGGCAGAAAAAGTTGAAAATAAAGGTAAAAAAAAATTAATGTCAATTTTTGCAAGAACAATAACCGTTGAAGAAAGCCGAACTCTCAAAGAATATAAATGACCTCAGGCGCCCCCTTCCCAATCCACCACTCTACCACTCGACTGCGACCTGCTGTTGTCTCTCCCCCTTGCGGTCGGCCCCTATAATGCGCATACTGCATCAATCTGATGCAATTTTCGAAAATCAAAAAGGGTAAAAATTGAAACCAGACTTGGAATCCTCGTGATATCGGCTATCCATCCTGTATAGGTCGTTTTTCGAGATCAAAATTGAAAATCGATTTTAGTTTTGAAATCTCCATAGTCGATTTGTATAGTTGGTATGAAAATATGAAAATTTTGAATGAAAATTGAAATTTAAAAAAGGGGTGGTTATGTAATTATATAGTAGAGGTAATTAACGATTTTACGCAAAAATTAGCATATCTTCCTCTTTTCTGTTATCTCCTTCCGGCTCTCATTACTCTTTCCTTTACTCTGCGTTGCGTGCATAATAATAAGAGTCAGTTGCATCGACTGGTGGCTGTATTCTCTATGGCGTAGTGGCAGTGCGTTAGGCCTGTTACTTCAACCTATGCCTTTGCATATAACTTCAATCTTCGGGCGCTTTTGCATTTTTTGCAAAAATTATTTAAATTTTTGAATTTTTATTTTTCTGACCTTCCAATAAGTCGAAATTCAAAAAGGAACCGTGATTCATAACCTACTCACCGAGCTCTTTAACATGAGCCTACTCTCAAACTTGTAGTATGTTTCTTTGCCGGAACTTTTTTTCAACTTTACCTAATTTTCCTGAGCTTACCGAGCGAAATTTTTGAAAACGGACTTCAGATTCGTGATCAGCGCATCCGAATTGATTTTTCTGTCGGAGCAGATTTTTTTCAAAATGTCATTTGGGGAAAATTACATTATGAAATTATATATAAGAGGTAAATACATTATGAAATTATATATAAGAGGTAAATTTTGGGACTCTCTGACGAATCAGTACGCTGTTAAACGGGGCGCACGTGCTTTTTTTACTAAGGAAAATGATTTTTTGGAGTGCCGACCTGCGCCGGGCTGAAAAGCGATGCATTTTCTATCACAAAATAACCAGAAAAATGTAATCTTTCATATTCCGTGTGAGCGCTTATGAGCATGGCCTATGAAGCTCACACTAGCGATTTTAAAATTTCAGTATAGATTTTCGCGGACTCAACTCGTGCTTCGGGGGTATGTTCCGGAAGCAAAAATGTTCCCTAGGCTCATATCTAATAGTGGGAAAAGAAAAATCAGAAAAAAATAAATTCGCAAATTTGCTAGAATTTGTTGAAATTTTTGACGAAGTTGCCTTCCTTGACTTTGACTCCAGCGAGTGGGCGGAGCTTGCGGTCTCTAATTATGTAAGAATATATCGAACTTTCGAATATATTTGCTTTATATTTTATATATTGCATGCCTTTGGCAAGCTAAAAATCACTGCTATGCGCTGCTGTAACCTTTATCTTCTTTTTTAAATTAATAATGAGTATGCTACATTTTTGTTTACGATTAATTTCATCTTTATATTCTTTTATGGCATTTTGTATTTCTATTATCTACATCTACATATATCATATTTTTATACTTTATATGTATATCATATGTATTTATGGAAAATAATAAAGGGTCTTGTTATCTAAATTTGAGATATCGTATATTCAGTAGTTCTCAAAGTTGTTAATACCTAACAATATCGAGAAGGCGTTATAATAATTTTATTGGGCTTCATCAAAGTCTGATATTCCTTGGCAATAATTATTTATGACCTGATCGATTATCGTTGAATACTGGAAAACTTACGGATGCGCAAAACGTGCTCAAAATTTTCGAATAGGAATATTTGAATTTTCCATTTTTGTTCTCGATTTTTCATATATTTTGCGCTTTTTCATAGTTTTTGCTATTCTCTCGACTCAAATCGAAAGAATGCAATCGCTTATCATTAATTGTAGCTTTCCCTCGTTCAGAACTATAAAGTGTTAAAATTTTTATGTTTTTCGAATAGGCTAATCTGTGCTTTGGATGGCTGAATCTATTATCTCTCCATCGACTGTCTGCCTTATCAAATGTCATTCATTGTGAAGACTGCGCCATTTTAGACGCAAAGTGCCTTTCTGCTCAGTTTTCGCTGTCCTCCTAAATGTCTTCTGTTGATAGTTGAAAAGAATGGCATTTAGAATGACAGCTAAAGCTGATAAAATATGAAAGTATGAGCAATAGTAATATGGCATGGATTGCATACAATCTAGCAGAGCAATAGGAAATAAGTTATAGTAGAATCTTCTATTTAAGAGTTTATTTGTAAGACTCGAACAGTTTTATGCATTTCAGAAAAAGTCTGAAAAATTGTAATTTGCTCATAGAGTTGGATACCCCTAAGGATCCTAATCATAAAATCGAGGAGATTAGGCTCCGCCTTCAAAAGTGGGCGGAATTATGCTAATTTGAAAATCGCGATTTATGTGACAAAATGCTCTTTAAATGGTACAAAGAAAACTTTTTTGCTATAAAAGGTTTTCGAAAAATTTAAAAAGCATGAGATAGCCCATGTAATTGTCCATCTTATAATATATAGTTTTCCGGGAGTCAGCCAATTGCTTGGGACAAAAAGTGGGTCCGAAGTGAAAATCGATGATTTTTTACCCCCGTTTTTGCACAAAATCGGCTCTCCTGAAAATTTTTGTTCAATGACCATATTTTTAACTATATCTATGATAAACTACAGTCAATGTAGAGCATTGTTGAAAAAAGGAAATCAAAAATAAAGGTCGATTCACCTAAGTTATGAGGGCCCAAAGTTGACAACCCATGCATTTTCCTTATATAAGGACTGAAAACAGTACAAAGAAAACTTTTTAATAAACAGACTGATTTTCACATATATTGTTCAGTTTTTCACGCTGATTCTCGTGGTGCTGTCCGTTTTTGTAAATCGATTACTGTAGCGGATTACGGTAGTCTAAAGTTTTGACAGATCCGACCTCGGAAAAAAATCATAACTTCTTTATTTTGGACCAAATCGAATAAGGCTTTCAGCATTGAATAACCCATGAAAAACTCTACAAATAATGTAACTATGACCATCTGCTAGGGCTAATAGTTTCCCGTCAAAAAATTAAAAATTCGAAATTTAGACTTTAACTCATTTCAGTTTTCGATTTTTTTCGACCAAAAAGAAGTTCGATCGAAAGCTAAATATTAGCCCATGAGAAAGAGGATTCAATTATACACAAGATATGACCAGTTTTGATTAAAATCATCATGGTCGAAACCACGAAAAATGCGTTCGAATGCGTAAAACCAAGGTAATTCTAGCATAGTGTCAGTTTTGATCTCCCATAACTTTCTTGTTTGTGGACCAAATTGAATGATTCCTTTTTTATTTAGTAGATCTTGCCGAGAAGAATGTGGCAAAAATAAAAATAAAATTTTTAGAAATTAATTTTGACGGGAAAAAATTATCCGAAGTTACCTCATATACTCGTACTACGTTTATGCGTAAATTACGTTGAAAAACTCGTACTTTCCAGTATGTTGTGTAAATTGACATGGTGAACAACTTTTGTTCAAGGGTCAACCTTGAATTCATTATCACTGAGGCTCCAGAATTTTTTGAAATGCAATGACCAAATTCAGCATTTTGCCTTTATAGTACAGTTTTTCAAAAAATCATATTTCCCTGTGTGTGCACATTCTAGAATAAGTTCTGGAACAAAAGTTGATCAGTTTGAAGCGTTCTACAAGATTTCATGAAAAACTCCGCCGTTAACTCAAATTACACTTGTAAACACAGTACAGGCATATACGATAACTTTTCATTTTTCCCGCCAAAAATAATTCCCAAAAATTTCTTTATATTTTGCTATATTCCCTTCGACAAAATCTACAAAATAAAAAAAGAATCATTCAATTTGGTCCAGAAATAAGGAAGTTATGAATTTTTACATTTTTTAGGTATCAAAAATTAACTTTGCAAAAAAAAACATGCTTTTATGGGTATGGGTAATTGGTCTCGACTCAAGAGTTATACCAAACAAAACCATAAGGTAAGGAGAGTTTCATTCAAAAAACTATATTCAATTTGGATGAAAAATAAAATTAAAAAACTATTTTAAAAGTAAAATAGGGAGATAAACTTGAAACGCCCTATACATGAGCGAGCCCAGTGACTCCAGAGATGGATGCATTGAGCTATAGACCTCTAGAATAGTAAGACATGATAGAATGGTTCATTTTGGTAAGCGATTTAGGGTATCTATGATGTATTCCGGTAATCAGACATCTCAAAAACCTCTATTTCTGTCAGATCCTATAAACTTACTATAGTTAACTCTAGGGGATATTGCTGGAGACAAGTGGAAATTCACTACCTAGGGAAATCATAAATGAAATTGAAGGGAATTAAATGTAGATGTAGAGTATGCTAATTTTTGACTACTTATGAGCACTTTTCATTGATTTCCGAGATTCTTATGCCTTGAAATAGCCGAGTTTGCTGAATAAACGAAATAAATACGCTCAAGTTTACCCAGAATATTCAAAACGAATGATAGAGCTTGAAATAACGAGTTGAGATGAAAAGGCTGTGAAGAATTATAATCCCGAATTCGTTGCCTGAATTACTGTACTGTGTGCTATGGCCCTGAAACTAATATCTGGAAGACTACGACTTCCAGGCTAGGAATTATCCGGATAGAGCTACTAATTGTTCAGACTGCCAAATAATGTGATTTTAGCCTGAGTGTGATGACCTAGATTACCGTATGTCTTGTGTTGTCCTCATCCCACGCGGCTTTCAAACAAAAATAAAACTTTAAAATATGTCATGAGGTTTTCAGGTTGTCGCTTATACCCCAGCACCACTCCACAAATCGATGTCAGTCGTCCGTTGCCTCGAAATCTGCCGAAAATTTTATACTTGTGCATTCTTCATTTTCAAAAACGAAATCTTGAGTAGTTTATGATAATTAATTGTATGCAGTCCATATATAATCTATCAGAGTCGTGCGAAGTCCAATTCTGATTCTGAAAACTCCTAAAGTTCGGCTATAGTTGATCCCCGAACGTTAAAATGCGAAAGTTTGAAAAAAGTGTGTTAGCTTTAGTAGTTATCGTATGAAAAAATGCAAAATAGTGAAGTAAACCGGTGAAATATAAGAAAAAAATGTGGTGGCTTTTCGTAATTGCCCTGCTGACTTACATTTTCTAATTATCTCTCTATGGTCATAAACAATGTTGAGTCTAGAGTTAATAAGAACTTGATAGCGCCATCATGGCGCTGCTATTATTGCTTTTTTACTTGTCAACGAAATTTCCTCTCATTTCAATGAAATAATGCTCTTTAACAAATACGGTATCATCAAGCGCAAATAGGACACACCCCCGGGAAAGTGATAAACTGCTGGTGCGCAACTAATATAAAAGGCTTGAAAATTTATTTAAATTATTGGCTAATATTTAATGTATTTACGGAACGCCCCCGATCCAGAACTGCCCAATTCAGAACTATTTTGTTAGTGCCAACAGGGGACCTATTCACAAAAAAATTCTGAATCGGGGGTGTCCCGTTTTTACATTGACTTAAAAGCATCCCAGTCCCTTTATATATAATATCATATTTGATCATTATTTGTACTTTACTTTGAAACAGACTTAATTTAGCTTTTTAGTTACATCAATTCCATACAGTAATCCATTGTGTACAATCAACAATGCCGTACGGTGACAGTTCTGACTCCAACAGCCTTGGAACCACTGATTATCCATCCACTCCGTCCGAGAGTTCTTCCACCACTACTTCCACCACTTCTTCCACCACCCCCTCCACCACTTCTTCCAAATAATATGACTGATATGGCCCCCGGTCTACCTAAGAAACATTTTTCATCCAATGTGATCTAGATTTGTCATATAAAATTGTATTCAATAAGTATACCATCTTGTTTATCTACTCTATTAGTTTTTTTTTTTTGTAAAGTGTGCCCCTCTGTTTGTACACGTTTATATCTAGAGATGTGACCGTCCAATTGAGATGGGGTTTGCATCAAAAGATGCGTAATTTTCCGGCGGTGTGCAACGTATAGGTTTTGTTTGGATTTGATCAGATAATTGGGAAATTATCCTTATTAGAAGTGATTTCTCCTTTAGTGAGTCGATTTTTTGTGCATTTTTATGAATGAAAGGAACTTGAAATTTCTTGCAAAATTTTTGAAAAATTTTAGAAAATGATGTAAATTATCAAATTAGCGGAATGCAAAATTGAATATTATTATAAAAGTAAAGAAAATCGCTATTTTAGTTTTATGATTTAATGAATTTTCAGGAGGGGAGAGCTATGAAATTCAAAATTTTGATGGTGTGAGAGAGTATGAGCATGGAAATGAGAAATGCATGCTAATTGTTGTAAATTTTGTTTTGGTGCTGGAGTTGTTGTGGTGTTAGTGTTGTTTTGGTTTACTTTTGCGAAGCAAAAGCCCTAGACAAGGGAAGGCTAGTATTTATTAAAATGAAAATTTCTTACTTTCTCCCTCTTTCTTCTTCCTGAGCATGTTTCATTTGAATGCGGGATGGCATTTTGGATGGTACTCGAAATTGAGCAGATTATTGTTCAACGAATTAAAAATCCCTCTATTTGTTTATTTTTAATTCCTAATCGTTTGTTAAAATTATAATTTTATGATAACACTTTTTCTCGCAAAATATTCAACATTGCTATTCTCTTATCATCTCTCATTCAATGTCAAAGCTTGCGTTCTTGCTCCTAATGGTTATTGATTTTTTATTCATTTACGCATGAATGTAGAATTTATTTCCTAAATCAGTACAAATTTTTTATTTTAAAAATTAAAGAATAAAAATGGTCTATATCGGCATCGATTTGGGAACGACATATTCCTGTGTTTCTGTCATCGAGGACGGGCGACCTGTTGCAATCATTAATGAAGATGGTAAATGAAAAGTTTATTATTCAAAAATTCATCGACTATAAGATTATTGGATAAGAAATTCTCATGAATGATTCTTTATTTGGATTTCGTCATATTCAGGGAGGCCTACGATGCCCTCAGTAGTTGCATATTGTGAACCAGAAATTCTCGCTGGGAATCCTGCCCTAATGTGCAACACAGACGTGACGAATATTCTATACGGTTAGAAGGAATGAAATCATAAAAATAAAGAATCATTGAAGATTTAAAAAGACTGCTTGGTTGGAAATTCTTGCATGATTTGCCGAACGCTGAAAATCGACAATTATGGACTGTTAACGCTGATACGAGAAATGTAAAATTGTTAGAATCCGTTTTAGAATGACATATTTAGAGTAAAGCTGGCTATGTTTTGAACAAGGGAGCTGCTAAGGAGAAGTTTCTTAAACCCGAAGAAGTTTCTGCTGAGATCTTGAAGAAATTGAAAGCAAATGCTGAAGTTAGGCTTGTAGAAAACCCATTTTAGAAGCAATTTGATGCAGAAACATCTCTCGACGAAAGTGACCGGTGCAGTTGTCACAGTGCCTGCTTTATTTCAAGAAAATCAAATTTCTGCAACGAAACGAGCTGTCGAATTGGCTGGACTCGAATTGAAATATTTGCTGGAAGAGCCCACTTCGGCTGCAATCGCTTACAATCACAAAAAGAAATTCGAGAATTCGAAACTTTTGATCTTCGATTTCGGAGGAGGTTGATTTGTAGTATTTTGGTGAGAAACTATAAGAAATGTTCAGGTACTCTTGACATAAAGTATCGCTGAGATTAAAGACAAAATCTCGAAGTAAAGGCTGTTGGTGGGGACACTCAACTAGGTAAAATGAATCAATAGAAGTTTTAGACATATGATTAATTTAGGCGGGCAGGATTTTGATGGAAAAATAATGAAATATTCCATTGATGAGTTCGCTAAACCGCCGTCGAATTATAATATTGCTAATAGGCCAAGACTAATAAGACGACTTCGCACTGCTTGTAAAGAAGGAAAGGAAGCCCTTTCTTTCAACCTTTCGTCATACAATATCCATGTAAAGCTAATCATCGGAATTTTTACATCATAGTTTACTTTTAGATTGACATAAACGATCAGTTAGATCTAAACGTTGGCATGACCCCGAATAAGTTAAACGAACTATGTAATGAATTGTACAACAAGGCCATGCATCAGGTGGATAATGTATTGAATACAGCATAATTAAAAGCATCACAAATCGATCATGTGGTATATTTATAATTTATTTTGATTACTTTTTGCATCCTTATTTACTTTTTAGATTTTGGTTGGGGGAATGACCAGAATTCCTTTTCTACAGCAAAAACTAGCAGAAAAATTTGGAAAAGATAAGTTGAAATTCGATATAAACCCCAACGAAGCTATAGCTCATGGAGCTGCGATTATCGCAAATGCTTTGGAGGTTTGAAAATAAACAATTCATTACTAAAATGGAAGTGATAATTTCAAAAAGGAATTAAAATCCCATTGATTAGCAATACAATGAATGAACTAGTCCGAAATATCAATAATTCGCATAAATCTTTGTTTTATCGTAAGAAATTATGTTGAAAGCTAAGTAAGAGATTTTGAAACGATTCGTAATAATTTAGTTCGTTATCGAAATAATGACAAAGATGAAGGAAGAATAGGCTTGTTCAATTCATACACCTACTCAGTCGAAGAGATTGCAAAATTCCACAATTGTTATGAGCCATATAAAGTAGCGACTACACAGAATAAAGTAAATTTTTATGTTCGGTATTTTGAATAATTTCTCAAATTTCAGATTTTTGGAATTGACGAAAATAAATATTTTGAAATATATGACTTGAATACTCGACAATACTCAAGAGGTCTTATTAACAAATCCTTGAATGATCGATTCAAAGGATTTTACAGGCCCAGCTCCTCCTGAATTGCGTAAACATGCATCTGTGGCTTATTTCAAAGACAAATTGTATTGTTTGTGTGGATGGGGTCCTAAAACATATCAAAAAACGAGTCGCGTTGATGTAAGAAGATCGAATCAAGTCTATGAAATAATTCATTCAGGTTTTAATAAATGGAAAATGGGAAACAGGACCTCCTTTTCCTCTTCAAATATTTGGCTTAGTACTTACTTCTTCATATGTTTCATGTTATTTTGTTCAAACAATAACATGCGATGACAAATTATTAGGTTGGATAGAAAGTCCTGCACCAAAAATAACATTTTATAAATTTATTGATAACTTCATTAATAACAACAGCTAATCAACAATATAACCACCAAATATGTCCATCACTTTCGCCCATCTAGTGGACAGATCGTTGATGCCCTACGCCCAGTATTCAGGAGACTGTGACGCGAAGAAGTCGTCGACTGCTGTTTTGAGGTCGTCGTCTTTGTCGATTTTTTTCTCTCGTAGGTGGAGCTTCAAAGGACGGAACAAATAGTAGTCTGATGGAGCGAGGCCCAGCGAATACGATGAGTGAATGATCAGATGCCAGTTGAGCTCTGCTATCTTCTGGTGGGTGTTCGAAGCGACGTATAGTCGTGCGTTGTCATGCAGGAAGTGGACAATTGAGCGTCTCGGCCGTTTTTCTCGAATTGTGTCGACCAATTTTTGAAGCTGATTGATATAGATGGTAGCTGTAACAGTTCTGCTTGCAGGAAGCAACTCGTAGTATATCGACCCTTTCGCCTTGCACCAAACGAAGAGGAAATGTTTGCATTGGTGGGGCTCGCTTTCGGCTGCGTTGGTGGCTCTGCGTCGTGTGGGAGCCAGATGGCATGTCGTGCATCGTTGTCGTAAAGGATCCAGCTCTCATCGCCAGCCACTAGATTTTTCAGAAATTCCTTTCTGTGCAGATGGAGGGAGAGAGATTGACAGATGTTAACACGCACTTTCTTATGGGCGCCGATCAGTCGATGGGGGTTCATCTCGATTGAATTTTTCGATAGCTGAAACCGTGGAAATGGGCAACGATGGTGGTATTGGAGCACCCGAGTATCGTCTCCAATTCTCACGTGGTAGCTTCCGGATTGACCTTGATAGCGCTCTGCAATTCGTCTTTGTCGATGGAGAATGGTCTTTCACTGCGCTCATTTTCTTGGAGGCTCGTATCTCCTCCCGCGAAGCAATAGAACCAGTGATCGACTGTCCAACAGGAAGCAGTGCCCTCATCGAATGTGTTGTTGATGCTAGCGGTCGCTTTGCTTGCGTTGTTGTTTTGGTGCCACTCGTAGTAGATGACTGTTCAAAGCTGGGGTTCGCTTATAATAATCGTAAGTCACCAAACCCCTGGGCGTGGGCCCTTATATACCCATGTGGTGATAGCTTAGAGAATATTCTACAAGGTTCTCATACGTATTAGGGCATTCGACTCATTTTTAGAAAATTATAGATTTTTTAAATTTTTGGTGCAGGACTTTCTATCCAACCTAATATATGGTCATATTGTAGCATATTCATTATTGTAATTATGGATATTCAGTTATTGATGGATGGGATAGTGGAAATGTATATCGACTATCAGACGATGAGCGGAAATGGTTTGAAATTGGAGTGATTCCAGAAATACGAAATTCTTTCGGAGTTGCATCGTTAAATGGGAAAATTTACATAACTGGAGGACAGAGGTCGTTAATTTTGTATGATAAATAATGCATCATTATATATTTAGACTATTAAGTAATGGCTATGCATTAAAATCCTGTCTGTGTTTCGACCCCTCAGCTCCAGTTGACAGTCGAGTTTCTCAAATCGCTGATATGAATTATGAAAGAAGGGATCATTCGCTGATTGTCGCTAACGGGAAATTGTATGCAATCGGAGGGTGAGTTAAGATTTTTCACTTTTATACAAAATATTTGTTAACTTAGATTTCAAAAAAACTCGATGGGAAATTTTCGTGATTCAATCGAAGAATACGATCCACAAACGAATAAATGGCGAGAAGTCGGAAAAATTAAGTTGCAAATTGATGGGGACAATTCACTCAATAATTCACATAAAATTTTATTTTACTGTAAGAAATTATATTGAAAGCTAAGTAAGAGACTTTGAAACGATTCGTAATAATTTAGTTCGTTATCGAAATAATGACAAAGATGAAGGAAGAATAGGCTTGTTCAATTCATACACCTACTCAGTCGAAGAGATTGCAAAATTCCACAATTGTTATGAGCCATATAAAGTAGCGACTACACAGAATAAAGTAAATTTTTATGTTCGGTATTTTGAATAATTTCTCAAATTTCAGATTTTTGGAATTGACGAAAATAAATATTTTGAAATATATGACTTGAATACTCGACAATACTCAAGAGGTCTTATTAACAAATCCTTGAATGATCGATTCAAAGGATTTTACAGGCCCAGCTCCTCCTGAATTGCGTGTACATGCATCTGTGGCTTATTTCAAAGACAAGTTGTATTATTTGAGTGGATTGGAGCCTAAAACATACAAATATTCGAATCGAGTTGATGTAAGAAGATAGAATGAAAATCCATGAAATAATTTGTTCAGATTTTAATAGATGGAAAATGGCAAACAGGACCTCCTTTTCCTCTTCCAATTAGAGAGGCTCAAACAATAACGTGTGATGAAACTTTATACGGTCACATTATAGCATGTTCATTATTGTAATTATGGATATTCAGTTATCGATGGATGGAATAATAGCAAAATATATCGACTATCAGACGATGAACGGGAATGGATTGAATTTGGAGAGATTCCAGAAAGACGACTTTATTTTGGAGTTGCATCGCTAAATGGAAGAATTTACATATCTGGAGGATGGAAGTCGTTAATTTTGTATGATAAATAATATATCATTATATATTTAGTAATTCTAATGTATTAAAATCCTGTCTATGTTTCGACCCCTCAGCTCCAGTTGACAATCGAATTTCCCAAATCGCTGATATAAATTATGCAAGATATCAGCATTCGCTCATTGTCGCTAACGAGAAATTGTATGCAATCGGAGGGTGGGCTGAGATTTTGCATATCTTTATACGAAATATTTGTTCACTTAGATTTCAAAACTATTCAAATTTCTGTAATTCAATCGAGGAATACGATCCACAAACGAATGAATGGCATGAAGTAGGAAAATTAGAATTTGAAGAATTAGACTCTGAATAATGTAGTTTAATACCATGTAGCCCTTTTATTTGACATATTATATTTTATGGATTTTATCTTTATTCGACTATTATCAAAAATTCCAGTAAACATGATAAAACAACCCAAAGATATCCAATAAAGACACTGAAAATTACAACTGAAATAAGTATTCTCTAAAATAGCCTTCGATAAGAATAACGAAATATACCTATTAGGAACTCATTCTGTCATAATTTAGATTATTGCATCTCAATTAGTTGTCAATTTTATAGTTATTAAGAGAAATGTTTTCAATTTGTAAGGATTATTGTGAATAAATAATCTACTTTCTTCATCAAATACAATTGATGAAACAGAAATCTTGCTAAAGCTTGATTACTTAGAACCAACTAAATCACACGAATTTTCGATGTAAAGAAATCAACACATTATTTCAAGTAGAAAATCGAGAATTAGAAATCTAGAGTGCAACAAAGATTTTTTTCCTCGCAGCTCCTCCGTTTGCTAATCCACGTGCTTTGCGACGACGTTCGAATTCGTCCTGAAAATCTATAATAAAACTCAAAGTGGTTTAGAAGAATTGTATAAAATGATAGAAACAGCATTTTTCAATGAGTTATTTCAAATGTTCTTTCCTGAACAGCAGTTTTTAGCCTGACAGCCTCCTCTTTTTCCATTCTCTCCAGCCCGTTCTCGAATCCAGAATATTCCTCTTCTTCTTTCTTTTACCTGAAAAAGCTGTGATCAATATTCATTAGAACAAAATACCTTGGCTCATATCCGAATGGTTCATGAGTTTCTCCATTTTATCGCTGACTTCGCGAGTAGACTCTTGACGCTGCTGAAATGATAGAATAAATGAAACTTTCAATTATAAATATTTTTTTAAATCTGTCCAAAATCTCTTACCGTTTTGAGCGCATTGGCCTGTTGACTGACCTTCTCGGAAATTCTGCAGAAATCGCAGTTCTTCCAGCACTTCTTCAGGTCGGATTCATTGAAGAACGAGACCATCATTTTGTGTCTGCATTCGGCCTAAAATAAGAATTATTTGAATGTTTGAAAATATATTCCTATAAATTAGAATTGAAAAAAGACGGAAATTGAAATAGTGTATAGGAGTATTCAATTTTGACAGCATTGGACAAAAAACTAAAATTCATTAATTAAAAATCTCATCCATACCTTTTCACAGTACTCGATCATTTTCTCGAACCCAGTTTGCAGAGCCTTAATCTGGATATCTTTCACATCGTCACTCAATCCCTTTTTGGCCTAAAAACAATTTATCCGTTCTTTAGAAAGTACAAATTTTCGTGTGTAAAAGTTCAGCATATTTTCCTTCAAAATTTACCAGAGATTGACAGAGTAATAAATGCCTTTTCAATTAAAAAAAACGAAAGAACTTCGAAAATTCAAAATAATCACCTTGATCCTGTCATTTAATCTCCATTATTTGCAGCAATGTTATTACCAGAAAATTTAATTTTTTTAACGTGATCGAATAAATTCAAGAAAAACAATAAGTAGTTGATAGCATATCGAAAGTTGATCAACTTATGTTAACACATCCCTCGAAAATATCCACTCTGAAGTGAGTTATTCTAGAAAATACAGTAATTAGTGGTCATCTTCGAAAACGTATCTCAAAATTTGTAGAGCTCTAGTCGAAATGTGCTGATTCAGTTCGAAATATGACAATTTAGACGTCGAGATTTGTCCAATTTATACATATTACTTGAATTGAGATCAGGGATGTACGGACTCGGATCCAGACAGTAATTAATGCCCGGTTCCGGTTCTGTACATCCTTGGTGCCAAACATTTGCTCGTAACTTGGATACATATGAATACATTTTCAATGGACTAAATATCCCAAAAAAATTCCAATTTCAATAACTCGGTTGTTCTCAGACTGTCATCAATTCGAATGAACGTTTTGAACAATCTCCTACCTTCCAAATAACTCATTTTGAAATTGAACAGGTTTTCAGCAGCATAGAAATGATATAGCGTTAGTAATCATGGAAAATACTTGGTGATACGAGATGTCATTTATAATCGACAAATGAATACACGGATAGTTTTATTTCAGTTTCGATCTTCAAGTGTTAGGAATCGATTTTTAGTCTGATAAAAACTGCGAAACATCAATTCAGTAGTTTCGTTCTTCTTTCTTCAATGATCAATTTCAAACTCATTAATTCCAGACTTTCTCATTCAATTAACTCTTTTACTGTTTTCACTTTTAAATAATACTATCATGATTGCTTAGGTCTCTTAACAAAGATGCTAGCCAATCTACCAGTCGAAATTATATTGCTGATCTGCCAATATCCCGAATTCAAAGACCTGAGACAATTGGCCTGGGCTAATAAACGGATGATGCAAATAATCAAGAAATATCTGCCGGCAGCGCTCGAGAGGAAATTTTTATTCTATCGTAGGAAAATATTTCTTGCGTGAGCGAAAACTAATTTTAGTATTTAGTGTCTTATAGAGACAGCAAAAGTTGGGAAGGAAGAATTTGTCTGTTCGATTCGTATAATGTTTCTGTTAAGCAGATTGCGGAATTTACTAATGACTTATCATCACCTGAAGTAGCAACTACAAAAGATAAGGTTGATTATTTTATTTAGCATTACCAATTTTGTAAATTTCAGATTTTTGGAATTGACGACAGAAGTAAATCATTTGAAATATATGATTTGAATACTCAGCAAATTTCAAAAGGTCCTATCAACAAATCCATGAATGATCGACTCAAAGAATTTTGCAGGCCCAGATCCTCCTGAATGGCGTAATGGTGCATCTGTGGCTTATTTCAAAGACAAATTGTATTATTTGGGTGGATGGAATCCTAAAATGCATGAAAATACGAATCGAATTGATGTAAGAAGATCGAATGAAAATCCATGAAATAATTAATTCAGGTTTTAATAGATGGAAAATGGGAAACAGGACCTGCTTTTCCTCTTCCAGTTAATTCTCCTGAAACAATAACACACGATGGAGTTTTATACGGTCACATTATATCATATTCATTATTGTAATTATGGATATTCAGTTATTGATGGGTGGGATAGTAGAAAGATATGTCGATTATCAGACGATGAACGGGAATGGATTGAAATCGGAGAGATTCCAGGAAAACGAGGTTTTTTCGGAGTTGCATCGCTGAATGGAAAAATTTACATAACTGGAGGAGAGAAGTTACTAATTTTGTATGATAAATAATATATAATGATATATTTAGTGATAATCATGCATTAAAGTCCTGCCTGTGTTTCGACCCCTCAGCTCCAGTTGACAGTCGAATTTCTCGAATCGCTGATATGAATTATACAAGAGCACGTCATTCTCTTGTTACTGCGAATGGAAAATTGTATGCAATCGGAGGGTGAGGAGATTTTGTACATCTTATACGAAATATTTGTTAACCTAGATTTAAAACAAACTCTATGACAAAGTTTCGTAAGGCAATCAAGGAATATAATCCACAAACGGATAAATGGCGTGAAATCAGGGCCCATACTAAAATTCCCCTCAGTTCAACTCAACTCTCGCAGCAAGTTCAGTTCAATTAAATTTAAGTTCAAGTTCTATTTTTTCGAACTTCAGATAGTTCTGATCCTGTCATTTGCTCTCCATTATTTGCGACAATGTCATTATCAGAAAATTCAAATTCTTGTTTTAAAAGTAGTCGAATAAATTCAAGAAAAACAATAAATAATTGATAGGATATTGAAAATCGCTCTTAGGGTAAGGAATAGAATAAATAATAGTCGTTTGAGAGATTTATTTAGAAGAAATGATTGTAAGACAAGCATGAAAGATAAGATGAAATGACCGTTCACAGAAAAGGACCCGAGGCACTTTTGCAGTTGTCCAGACCCTTGTTATAGTTATTCGTGGAATGGCTCTTAATTAGATCGAAATGGATCGTTTTGAGTAAAAATAACGAAAATTATGAACTTTGTAAATAAAGCAATTTTCGGTTCTCAATTATTCGTACTTCATCAGGTCATTCCTTTTCTTAAAATTCGAGTAAAATTTTCAATAGCGAAAAGCAATCTTGGAATTTGGAGTGATTCATTTATTGGAAGCAAACATGAGGGGGAAGAGGGACATAATGCTGAACTGATATGGGAAAGCAAGCAGAGAAAAGCGATAATCAATGAAGCGAGACTTCGGCTGATGCACAAATGGTTCGCAACAGCATGCATTTGGTGGAAAATTTCACGGATATCTAATCGTTAGAAATGTAGGTTTAATTTTTGTGTTATTTGTTTCATCGTCAAGATGCAGGTCACTTTCTGCGGGCGGTACACCAAGAAATTCAGTAGATATTGAAAGACCGACACACTTGAGAAGGCCCGAACTCCAAAGGTTTTTCAGTCAAAACGAAATTTATGACCGACTTGAAACTGTTGCAGAACTGTGCGATTTCCTTCATCAGACATCGACCACAACACGTTCATTCGGATCGATTCTTGGAACAACCGGAACAATCATTCAGATGCAGAGACGGCACAGTGCAAGCAGAGCATTCGAGGTTGGGGTTATGAACAATTATTGCGAAATTTTCATTTCTGTGAAATTGAATATAAATTGATCTGAAGGAAATTTACTGTTAACCTGTTCTTATTTTGTTAGAATTTAGAAAATGTGCAAAGCCTCGGAGCATATCCTTTCAGATCGCCTAACCTCGTGGTGGGAGAATCTATCTCGGAAGAACTTCATAATTCTGGTCACCTCGGCTCTGATCGTGTTGTTTCTGATCGCTCTAGCACTCGTTCTGATCATCGTTTTTGTAATCAACGGCAATAGCGATCCTAATGATCCGAAGAAGGTTAGTCATTTTCATTAATAATAATTTTTGTGTAGTAAATTTGTTTGAGAACAACCCAACCACGGTGACTTCAACGTCGCCCGGCTCTCCCACAACCCACACTCTTCCATTCCTTAAAGGCTCGGTCAGCGGATCTGCCTCCCATTTCTATCCCATTTATCCTCTTCCCGAAAGCGTCGAACCTGATCTTCGTGAATACAAATTCCGCAATAGATTCATTGGTTGGTTTGTTTTTTCTCATAGCGAAATTGCTTATGAAAGATTTTTTTGGTTTAATTTGCCGTCATTTTTGGAAGCTGCATTCTATGAAAATTTATCATCGGAGAACTATCATGCTTTTTATATTAACTCAATTATCACTGATTTATTCCATATCACAAATTTTGCAGCTTTAAAATTGTGTGTATTACTTGCTAGAATAGATGGTGAATTTTTGGTTTAGAATGAATTTTCTAGGCTATGGAAATGGCACTTTATTCCTGACAGACAGCGATAGAATCGATACAAATTACACGCAGATAGAATTCGATCTGTCGGAGGGTATGGATAATTCGACCTGCAGTAATTGCTCTGTTCTGGCTGTGGCTGATGAGTGCTTTAACCAGACGGAAGCAGATAACTGCACTGTCAGCAAGTCTATTTTCTGCTGCTATAATTGCACGGGTATGTTTTTCATCATTGCCTTCTTCTAACAGCAAATTCCTGACAGCAAGGTTGAAATAGATACGATATTCATAGGATGCAAATCTGCTTTATTGAGGAAAATGTTTTCAATATTATGCAAATGGTGATAATTTCACTCATAGAAACTATTAAGTTGTGGCATTTTTAAAGCTACACATTAAAATTTGAACTAATTTAGGACTATCAAGCACTTTCTGTTACGTACAGGGAGTGATCTACAGAACATCAAATCTTCTAATCGAGCAGCGCGTCTCTGCGTCTGCTACTTCCCTGTCCATAGTCACTTCCTCCCTACAACAGACCTGTTCCTTCCAATTGCATCGAATCGATTCTTCATCTCCACAATTCTACGATGGGCCCCTTGAGCATTGCTATGCGTGAGTTCATCTTTAGATCATTACTTTTGGTAAAAAAAAATTAGTCAACAAACATATTGAAGAGTATCGTTATCATTCATCACTAAATAATGTCTCTTCACAGTGGTTTTAGTAAATGCAGGATGAAGAAAGACATGGGAAGGGGAGAAAATAGCAATAGGAAAATAAATCGCAACTTTTCTCTGAAAAATATGAGACAGTCATTTACCGGCTAGAACATTTTTATAAGATTCTAGGCAGCCATTCCTGTTAGGTAAAATTTCTAGGAAATAGTTGTGTTCCACTTTGGTTATGAAAATTTTTTTAATTATTGATTTCAAATTTTCACTTTATTTTTAGACCCACCCCAAACACAACAACTCCAATTCCCCCAGTGCAACTGCAGAAGGCGATGTCAGTGGCCTCAGTGACAGCCAACGTCCAGGAGGACCCGTCCTTCTCCTACTTAGTGTTTGTCGACGAGCAGGGCAGTGTCGTGATTGTCAATCTGACTGCCCAGTTCGACCTGCTGTTCGGCCCTGTGCAACTCGACATTTCCGGACCAATTGTCAATTTGGCGGTTTCCTTCTACGCAGGGGAGCGCATTCTCATTGCTGTCGTGCAGAATGATAAATTCTATGTTGTACGATTCAACACAAAGTCGCAATGTATTTCCATTCTCCTTTCAAAATTTCACAAATTTCAGGTAACATTCTTTTCCGTTTCCAAGACATTTAAAAAAATTTCAGTACGATGGAGAATTGCAAAAAGGAGAATGGATAGATGAGAAATTACTACTCTGGTTCAGAACAGAGGACGGTCCTAATATTGTCGTTTTCACGTTCTCATTTCCTAGCGACGCGTACTGCGTTTATTGATTAGTTGAAATTCAGAAAATTCCATCCTACCAGATTTTCATGAGATATTCAAAGTCTTTCGAGCTTTGTGAAAAGAAATTCCCGTTCATTATCTAGTCATTTCAAAGATCTCAAATTCGTTTATTTATTTTTGTCTACAAATTAATAACAATGAACAATGTTTAGAAACAAGAAAACGTGAACTATGCTGGCCTACTTTGCTAATCGACTGATTGAGAATGGAGTCTATGCCTTCCTGTAGAGATTCTCATATTGCTCTTTCAATTTAGCCATCTTTGCCTTGTCCTCCTCTGTCGGTAGACCAGCTCTGAAACAATTCATTTTGCTTGCACATATTCTTGCCAGGGTTGGATGAAATTCAAGATTTAAAAATCGAAATTGAGAATAATAATGTCGGAAAACTTTCCTAACAGAATCATCATTCTAGTCAATCCTTATGTTCACGACATTGCTTACTTTTTATCGATGTAGTCGTTCTTCTCGACCCCATAGAGCTCCTCCAGCGTCATGAATCTCGACCAGTGCGGGTAGATCTTGCGGCCACTCGGCGACAATTCCTCTGACCACTCCTTCTTTGCCCTGAAATAATAGCAAATCGTTTTTAATTCAGTACGTTAAAGATATTCAGACTACTAAAGTAGAAATTGACAAAAAGTAATTGAAAAAGTAGGACGTTGATGAATTCAATCCAAGCATTATGTTGTCGAAGATTTTCTTCGTTTTTTTCAAGGTTGAATACTAGTTAGAAATCATCACGATAATTTCTGGGTTATCACCCTGTTCATAACTATCCAATCTCTTTAAATTTCTGCAGAAAACATTGAAAGAAAAGAATGAAACGCTTGCAATTTCAAATTTCACAACGAGATTGTAAAGATTCCCTTCAAAGTGCGAGAAAACTCTACATCTTTCAAGAGTAAGAAAAAAACCAACATGTTGATTGTGTTGTCGACGTATTTCTGTGGATTGAAAGCAGCGAGTTCTGCCAAGTGTCCCTTCATTCGCTGCAGGAATTCTCGCTCCGCCTGAAATATCCGATCAATTATGTTATGTCTTCTCTTGTATCGAATAATCCTACCCTAAGCTTCTTCTCCCTGTGATATTTCTGGTACTTGAAGAAGTCTCGATCGTATCGCTTTCTCCTCTTGTGCTTCTTCATTTTCTTCCTTCGGATCGTGATCAGACGAGGCATTAATTGGATAGCGACAGGGGTCGAATGTGGGGGAGCTTTCAGAGGAGCCTGCAAAGCCAAATATAAGCTCATTCCTCCTAATGAAAATCTCCTAGAAGTCCTTCGTTTCATTCCAGCAGAGAGTACTTTTCAAAAAGTGCATTACTTCACGAAACATTGTTGCTTTAGGAAGGTTAATTTAAAAAAAAAGAAATAGCCACTAACAATTTTCGTATTCTCGAAAATAAAAACAAATTTCCCTACCGTTTCAGGCAATGGGTCCATTTTCTCGAGGATCTGATTGAGGAACGGCGCTGGGTCGACGATGGCTGGTCGCTCGAACATCGGGAATGTGTAAATCTGGAGAAAAGATAAAGGAACATCATAAAAGGAAAATTCAAAATTACCCTGGCAGGGTTTGTGAGGCCGGGCAACTCGAATGACTGGGTTGGTCGGTCGTTTCCGGCTGAATTTTGCCGATTGATCAGAAATAGGAACGAATCAGAAATGTAGTACCTGCATTGGATTTGACGACACTGGAGAAACTGGAGAGATGGGCCGAGTCCTTGTGAGCAGAAGAGGAAGAGGATGGGGGAAATGAGGAGCTCAGAGGGACCGCCCTCTGTCGCTGCACTGACAGCGAGAATCGGGCCAGTCGCCGCGTCAGTTCGGCCACTGAGCGGTTCATCCAACCTGCAAGTAGAAATTAAAAACCCGAAAAATTGAAAATGAAAAATGAACGGATGAAAATAAAAAATATGTTGAATTGAAATTGCATTTACCGCGCAAGTGGAATGCAGTGCGTTAGGTTTGAAAATTGATCCCATTTCCGTCCATTGTTCTCTGAGTTTTTGTGGTTTTTTTCTGGATTTTTTATTTTTTTATTTTTGACCTTCACAAAATTGTCCCAATCTCCCTGACATCTGAAGCGCAGCTTTAATTTCCTGATATAGTAGAACGTGTTTGAACGAATAGGTGTCGCCGAAATTTGGTTTCATTCCACATTTTGACAAGCTGTTAGTCTATTTTTCTCGTACTGTTTGACTATTATTCGCGGCGATAATATAGCGACAATTATGAGGAATCCATTGTCAGAACTTCCTCTCATTCCAACAGATATGCATTTCAAGGGCTAAACATGATTAACATTCTCCGAATTCGCCATTGTCGCTTGTTCTGAATAGTCATAATATTGGTTGATTATATGAAATCGTGCAATTTTCAGAATAGGGGATGTTCTGGGAATCAGAAGCAGCGAAGGCGGAGAACAGTCTGCACTTGCTACTCAAGGAGGATGACCTCAAACTGCCACAAGTCCTCAACGATCCTTTCCTGCTACAGGAACTCAGATCCAACAATCAACAACTCATCGACTTGTGAGCCATTCATTTCCTTCACTTTATTGAACATTTTGAAAATTAACAATTTTTATAATACGTAAAAAGAAAGTATATAGAAATTTATTTATTTCACGGCAAGCAAGACTTAATACTTCGAAGCTGTATCCGTTCACGCGATTTTGGCAAATTAGAGAAATGAGTAATGAGAATAAAAAAGTCTCAACGATAATCTTTCCTTCTCGTTTTCACTATCCATTTGGTGGAAATTAGGAAGTGTAAGGAGTAGAAATAAAAAAAAAACTAGTTACAAGTACAGGAATTTAAAATGAGTCGAGTGGAATTCATATGAACTATCTCACATTTAATTTATTCAACCCACCCAATCTGTTCAGTCTGACTCGCGAGGACATTTTATTGGAAATTGTGAACACCGCCTTGCGACCTGTCATCGATACAAACCTGCCTCCCAAGGATCAGTATCGGTGAGCTTTAGCTTTTAAATTTGAAGAGAAATATTCTTTTGAAGACTTTATGTTCATTCTTTGGTGAACATTTTGGAAATTTCTAAGTTTCCACGAAAATTTTTCTTCTAAAATCTAAAAATACGAATAAATTCGTAATTTAATTTCTTCGATTTGTACAAGATTTGTTGGATCTACAAATTTCAGCCACGCCCACATGTGCAGTGATATTTTGACAGTGAGGAACTACGCCGATCCTTTCCGTGTCGTTGTGGAGGTTTGGTTTCCTTTCTACTCGTAATTCACTCGTGATGTATGCTTGCAGAGGGACGAATGCAAAAAGGCACTGCGAGATTTCTTCGAGGTGAACGAGGAAATGAATCCTGTCGTGGCTGGATTCTACACTAAAATCCTCAATCAATTCGTGTCCAAATACTTCAAGCAGGTCAGTTTTTTTTTTTATCTAACCATTTGTATTTTTTTCTCACTTATCGATATTTTATAATTCAATCATTCGAAAAAGGAACCTTGCAACCTGAATATGTTGCAGTTTAAAGAACTAGATATGGAGTTAGAAAGGGCTAGGATGAAAATAGGGAAACTCCACCTTTAGCACACTATTCTTCACTTTCAAATTGTTGATGAATTATATTTTCTCATTCCGAGTTAAAACTTTTCAATTTTGTATTCTCCACCAAGCCTTTTCAATCCCTTCTCTAATGTTTTGTGCTGGTAAGAATAGATGAGACCTAGTTTCTCATATTCATTTTCATTTCTCCGTTGCAGATGCAAGAAATCCTGGAAGACTCTTGCTTCATCGAGAAGTGTCTGCTGAACATTCGATTCGGGGCCATTTCCGAACTGCTGCAGACATTCATCCGACTGCCTCAGACATACGAGGAGAGTGACACTCTCAAACAGGTTCGATATCTCTCTCTTTCCGATTGCAGTAACTCTCCCCCTCGTTTCAGTGGCTCATTTCCCAGTCCTTCGTCAAGCGTCTTCTGTCTCTGCTCGAGCCAGATCAACCAGAATTGGTGCTCGAAAATGTCGCAGAGACGTACAGTGAAATATTGCGGTCGGTTTTCTTTCTTTATGTCCCTGGCTAAATGATTGTGTTTTCAGGGATTTGCGAGAAAAGTTGTATTCTTCGGATGAAAAAACGGATCCTTTGCATGATGAAATGCAGTCGGATGAGGCCATCCAACAAATTATCACTGCTATGCTCAAGGTATGCAAATTTATGAACTTGGAAGTTGAAAATGAGCAACGAAAATAAACTAAATCGTGATTTTAATCGAGTGAAAGTTTGATCATCGTGCTCCTTTAAGATTTATAGCATTCGGTGCAACTAGATTTTTTTATTATCATTACCAGCACCTGTGCGAAACGTATAAATTTCAATCATGAATGTGCTTATTTCAGACAGACGAGAACGGCGACTGCTATCCATCCCTGTTCTGCGCTGCGGCCGACTGCATTATCGTTCTGATCGAGTCGAATTTCGTGCTCAACACTCCGAGTCACCAGTTGGATGCCAGCAAACAGGGCGGAGGGGAAATCATGAACACCTGGCATGGAGGCAGACCGTCCGACCAGTCCGAGCAGAATGAACAGGACAATGAGGATTCTGAATCTGCCAGGACCGAGGTTGGTATATTTCGAAATAAAATTGAGAAGACTCATCTTCTGAAGGATTATGATAAAAATGAGAGGCCAAAAATATAGACTTAATCCAAATGATATGCTTCAGGTGTGGCGTCCAGACAAAGAACGACGAGTTGAAACTTCCGTTGTGAAGTATGCCGATCAGATTGTTTCTATCGCAATCAAAGATCTAAGGGTGAGCGTCTTTCCTAAACAAGACTGTACTGAATATTCCATCTCGTCCCGACAAACCGGAATTCTAGTCATTTTTGGGGTCATTTCGTACAGCCCTATGTCCTAAACATTATTTATTTCCGAATGCATCATCCGATTTGCAGACCAAGCACCCGAGTGTGTGGAATCACGCATTGAAGCTGATCGCCCATCTGCTGGACACGAACCATCTGCCCACTCACTGCGCGCTGCTTGATGCATTTCGCAAGGCACACTTCCAAGAGGTACGAATAGTGCAGTGGTTGTGTGATGGGCACCCAGTCACATTTCGTCTGAATCGAATCCGTTTTTCGTTATGGGTCGACCTCTCATCTAGTCGATACATAAGTTTGAAACGGTAGATCATCGCGGCATTTCGGAATAACCAATGCATACTTTCCCGATTGTGCAGTGGTCCAAAAGAAATGACACATTTATTTGAGTCTGACGTCCCATCACTGACTATGTGATTCATTATCTTTGACAAGTCATAGATGTTCTGCAAAATAAAATTTAGCAAATTATGAAATTGATTTTTCTTTTTCGAAAATCCAACGTTATTTTCGGACAATTTTTTTCTTATAATTTCGAAACAAACCGCTTTCAGTTGCTGGAGATGGTATGGGAGTTGCCTAGCAGTTCGATTTTCCACCGTCAATTGCACCAAATCATCAGCTTCGCGATGTACTCTGTCTTCCCTGACTCCTCTGACAAAGTCGAGTCTCCCCTTATTCCATACTTTTTCAAGGTAGCTTTTCATTCTGCACATTAGGCCTCTTGTACTTTAACCCTCTTTTCTGGAAGATAGCGAGGAGAAGATAAAAAAAAGTGTGAAAATATAAGAAGCCTCACATGCATACTAATCTAATCTTTCAATTGCAGGAAATCTCCCTGCCTTCTCGTCTACACTATGGAGTGAATCCCCACTTTATCTTCAGTCCCCTTTGTCTGTCAGCTATGCGCTCCTTCCACATCCATCTGGCTCTGCAGCTCCGCACAGCCATCACGAGAGCCCTCAATGGACAGGTCATCGAGAAATTTCTCAAGGTTAGATTTTAGATTTTTCTTAATTTAATCGCTATGACGTTGCGCATAAATCCATATGTCAGAGTTTTAAAATGAAATTGCACTGGAATTTTCATCCTCATGCCATTTCTTTCATTTATTCTTTAAAAATCCTGACTCTCACAAGTCGATTTGTTCTTGATGCATCTTTAAAAACACGAATGCATTCGAACTATTCCAATTTAGCGATGAGAATTATTGAGCGAGCATCGAATGATGATTTCAGGAATATGACAAATGGCCCGAAGTGGAGAAAGTGATGATAAAATTCGCTGAAGTCAACAAGTCAGACATCGAGGGTGACTCGTCCATTCTGAGCAGTGCCAGAAGCAACTGCAGCAACTTCGACGGAATGCAGTCTGGCAATCGTGAGCGTTATTCTTTTGTTCTCTTATCCTCTCTTCTGTGTCTTCCAGCAGTCGACTCAGACCTGCCTGACCGCAACAGGTTCGTGCCCAGCTTTCGTATGTCTCCCCTCGACGATGCAGCTCTGTCTGCACTTTCTGGTGCTCTTCACTCTGTTGCACCTAATACATTCGACTCCTTCGACTCCATTCCTTTCGATCAGCAAATATCCGTTCACATGAAAAGGTATCATTTCTTGCTTTCTCAGCAGAACATTCTTCTCACGCTTGGCAATTTCGAAACCTCACGCCATGTGAAGTATTGTGAAGAAGAGTTATATTCCCTGTCATACTCACCCTATTAGGCGTGGATTGAGAGCTTGAAGGCCAAGTTTGCAAATTTCTCTACCTTCAGAGCTGACTATTCGCCAAAATTGCCCTCAACCGACATCAACAAAGACGATGCCACTGAAGCAGAATTCGATGTGAGTTTTTATGAGATAAGAGTAGAATCTTTACCTACAATCCTGATCAAATATTTTTTGGGATAAGAATACCTTTAACAAAATCAAGATCATTTTATCTTGTCCAAATGTAGTGCGAGCCCGACAAACTGGAGTCTCATCTAAACACAATTAGTATTTTTGTTGAGTTTGTGTTTGTCCAAGCTTAGATCTCTATGATAGGTTTTATCTGACTCCCATTTGTTATAATACATGGTCGGAAAGGCAATTTATTGTGTAAACGTGCAATGTAGAAAAGTTTGACCGATTTTGCATTGATAGTATGCCAATTTGTGGTAAAAACTTCTTTCTAAAAATGTTAATTTTGGATACAAAATTAGCAAATGTTTTGAATTGAAAATGCGTAAATAGGGCTCCCAAGTAGATTTGCCAAATCGAATTTTGGGATCAACTTTTTGAACAGAAAGGTGATCTGGATTGTAAATAAGGATTCTGCGAAGAAAAATTTTTTTAAAAATTTCCTGACCGAAAAAATCGCAAAACTTCATCACGCAAAATGGACACATTTTTACAAATGAAATATTGCTTGTATCGTGTAAGAGCAGGAGCTTGAAAGGGACTGCGAACATATAATTTTCTTCATTTCTCTACGCTCATTTTCTGCGCAATATTGCACATTAACCAAAGGCTATGCAGAGATTTCGGTTCATTTGCTCGTGGCAATTCGTGCTCGGAATGTTGTATTTGGGAAAGTCAAAATTTGAATGTCAGATGACAAGTTATCCACTTTCTAACTACTTTATTTGTCTATTTGCAGGACCTGAGCCGTCTGAGATTGGATAGAACTTCTCTGGAGGACTGGCCTCTGTCCCCTGCCTCCTCTGCCACGGCTGCAGTCAATTCGAGACTGTCTCCCAAACCCAGCACCAATTAGTCTAATTTATTTTCATTCGTTTTATTTATTTATTTCACTTGCTAAAATCAACAATTTAAGTGAATGTAATTGTGATAGAGGACCTAAAAGTAGTAAGAAAGGGGAATTCATCCAGAATGATCTCATTTGCCTCCTTTTCCTTTCTTGTTCGTGTCCATCTTCTTCTTATTGGTTGCACTGAAATAAAATAAAACCATCTTTTTTTTATTTATAAAAGCACAAAGTTAAAATGTGAAGTAGAAAGGAAGTTTTATCAAACTGACCCTCTTCTGGAATGTCCGAGATAGACCCGATTAGCGTACTTCTCCTGAATAGCTGCATATCTGAAACGCGCCATTCATTATCCTCATTCATGTATTCATTCTCACCTCTGTTTCATCTTTCCGTGCAGTTTATCGTCGTCCAGCAACTCATCCACAATAGACTTCTTCCTCTGCTTCTTCGGCACTCGGCTGCTGTAGAAATCTACTGGAGAATCCACGATTTTCCCGAACTGAAAAGCTAATATTTTCAGACTAGATAAGGAAATATCTGGTTAAAACTTGGGCGTGAAGTGCGAATATGATTCAAGATATAAAATCTAAACAGATAGAAGTGGAATAATGTTGTGCATTCCCTCTCTACGATTATTATAAGGATTAACAAATTCTTTAGATCAAAAGCTTTTTTAAAATCGACCTGGAAATATTTAGGCAGAGCAGTCCTGTCTGGCTTACGATAGTGGGCGAGGGGGTCGATTGCATTGCGCATTTGGAGAATCTGCAGATCCCTGAAAAGTAGATTAAATTACCCGACCATTCAATCAAATAGAATTAGAGCCGATTAGTTTTCGCTCCGTTAGCAAAGTATAATTACTTTTCTAACTTTTATGATGTTCATAAAATAGAATTGAAATCTTCAAAACATTTAGTGACTCACATTTTTCTCTCGTCAGTGAGTTCAGTGGCAGGCATGTCGAACCACGATTTGCCCGTTGTCTTTTCGAGCTCTTTCTGCAATGGTTCATTCATTTGCTTCATCTCCCAATCACCTACCATTCTCTCTCGCTTCTCAGTTCGTTGTCCTTTGAGCCGAGCCGTCTGACAGGGCGTCTTTTCAAATGCAGCACCGCCGACGGCCTTCTTCAGGATCTGGAAATTGTTGTAATCATTTAAGTTTGAAGAGAAAAAAAAACAACAACAAGTTCCTAAATGATGGAAACAGAAATAACGGAACGCATAGTTGGATATATTCATTCGAGGTTTAGAAAATGGAGTAAATGGTAATCAACATTTCATCATTCCATCATCTAAAGTGCGCAAGAATGAATTACAGACCTGCTGAATTCTCTGGTCTCCCTCCCTGTATCCCCTTCCCGATCTCGCTGAGCTCGTGCCCATTCCTGCATCTGCACTTCCACCTTCCTCCTTCTCATTTGCACACGTTTCAGCCTCGCCTTCTGCTTCATTGTCGATCACAAACAGATCGGCAGATTCCATTTCCTGCAAATGTCTCGAATATTTTTCTTATAAAATTGACGTTATATTCTGAAAAAATATTCTATGCTGCCATGAGACAGTTCTATTTTCATGCTCCAATATCAGAATCATTTTTGATTAAAAATATAGCGGACATGTTTATAAAGTTTTCAACTGACATTTTGCGCCTGATCAGGTCGAACTCGGAAGTTCCTGGGCACAGCTGTAGTGGCAGTCCCTTTTCCTCTTCTCGTTTCCTCTTCATCTTCAGACTCGGAGGATTCATCGTTCTTCCTCTGCTTCTTCGTCAAAAAGTCGATTGCAGGTCGAGGACGCATTCTGGAGGAAGAAAACGAATGAAAACGATAAACTAATGAAGACGAAGAAAACGCTTTGACGAGTCAAGAATGAAAAGAATTACTCGGAATTCCAATTTCGGTTTCGAGCCCGGAAATTTTCATTTCCGTTCCTAATTTTTTTTCTAAAATCAGAATTCCAACATAGTTCAACGAACACACATATGGAGGGAATGATAGGAAATCAGACACGATAACGTTGTGAACTTCTCAAACTTTAAAAATTGCGACAAAAATTAAAAAAAATGAAACAATTCAGCCACTTGCAAAAATGCAAAAATCAAATGCGATATTTTCTCTTCTTCCTATTCTCGCTCTCTCGTTTGATGAATGTGGACGATGGACAATGTCTCTTCGTATTTTGGCATTTGAGCGGCGGCAATCTATTTTCCATTTTTGAACGATTTTTTCGCTAGTTTTGATTTTTTTTCGATTTCGTTGAACTATTCGACTTGTTCAGCTTGAGACTGAATCGATGACAAGTCCTCGTCCGAGCAGTTCAGTGCGCGGCAGGCCGGCCGGTGGCAATCAGCCTGGGTTCGTTATTTTTCGACTTGTTCGAATCAAAATTGTTTTGGAACTCGATTTAAACAAATGTTTTTTTCCTTTTCGAAATTCTGAATTCCTACTCTCCATTATCTCCGAGACGCGGGCGTTGGCATTGGAAGAGTGGAGGCGTAGGTCCCTTCTGGGAAATCCGAAAAAGTAAAATGCAGAGACGCAAGCGTTAATGGCTAATCTTGTCTTGTCGAGTGCCGCTTCCTCCACTCTCTGCAAGCGTTGATCACGGAGAGTAAATATCGGCTTCTAACCTCGAATCTAATTGTGTCGATTTGCAGTCGTGGCCCTCCCGGCGGAATGGACTTCATCTGCAAGCCCAAGTACACGAACACCCTGCCGGACATCCCCTTCGACGCCAAATTCATGTCCTGCCCGTTCGTCCCTCTCGAACGGTATTTCTTAGCATTCGATCCAGCAACAATCAGGGCCTTGCTTATTTCTTTGAGCTTTCTTCTATTTTGATAAAATGGCTTTGGAAAAAATCGTTTTTTATGGTTCTGGACTAGACGAAAGTCTCATGCCTTTGAAATTCTGCAACTTATGAGATTTTGTTCAGTCCTATTTCTCATTCGTCTTTTCAATGACTAATTCGCAGATTTGTGGAATACAAGCCATCAACCTTGGAGAAGAATTACAAGTTCGAGTTGCTGTGCGAGATGGACATGGGGGTGAACATCGATCTGATTGATCCGCTCACTTACAAAGTCGATCCTAAAGTCGCCAACAATGTGGTCAGTTTGCCTTGGTTATTTATTATTATTTTTTTAAAAATCATTTACTCGAATAAGATAATCTTGATATTTTCACAAAATAATAGTCAAATTTCTCGAAATATTTAAATTTTTACTCTTTTTGGAATAGCAATCTTTTCTCGTGAAATTAATATATGGAAACACAGATGAAGAAAGTCAACGAATTGTTTCGGATTTGTTGCATTTCGAAACTAGTTTTTCGAATTTCATGATTTTTTCTAATTGACTTCGGAAAGATTAGATGATAAGCATACTTCAGAATCAGTGGAATGATAAATATTGAGCGCAGATTTAACATTTTTATTCTTTCAGCATCAGCTGGATCAGTTGGACGAAAAAGACCGCATTCTTATCGACGATGAAACTCAGCCGCAGAACACAAGGAGGTACAATGTTTGGCGATTTAGTTTCTAGATCTTTCTGAATATTTACTTGTGCACTCCTAAAATAATTTCTTCAGTTTTCTTTAGCAAATGTCGAATTCGGAATACCGCTTTTTGTTTGAGCTATGTCATTTAATCGTCGTCCCTTCAGATCTGCTCAGCACTCGAAAGTGGTTCCCTGGATGAGAAAAACCGAGTACATTGCACCCGAGTTCAACAGATATGGAGTGGCCTCCGACAGACAGGAAGTCAAGGTTGGGTACAACCTGAAGAAGAACAAACAGGACGAGAATCTGTACAGGGACAGACAGAGTCAGCTGGATGCCATCGACAAGACTTTCAGAGATGTTAGTCAATCTAAATATTCCAATAACCAGCATATCTATGAGCACTTTCGTCAGACGAAGAAATATAAGGGCGTAGGCCAGGAGGGTCTCTGACGTTTGTGTCCCCTCTAATCTGACAATCAAAAAACGCTATCAAATGATAAGTTTAATTCTCAACTGGTTCGGACAAAACTAATTTAATCAGGATGAAATTTTATCATCAAAAGAAATGTACCGACAAAGTTTCGGCGAGTGTGTAATACAAACAGGTGAATCCAATCGATAAAGAACGTGAGCACAATTTTGTGTGGGAACTTTCTAACCACCAACCTATCATAAAAATAAGTTGTCAAATATAGCTGAGTTCAGGTGAAGAAGCCAGTGAAAGAGCACTTCAGCAAGAAGGGCGTCTATGCAGTCGAGGAGTGCCCTCTACTGCCTGACTTCCAGGTTCAGTTACTCATTGCCTCGACTCGTTTCATAATTTCCCCCTTCAGTTGTGGAAATATCCATTTGCCTTGGTTGTTTTCGATGGCGATCCCGCGCTGCATTCCATGCCTGAGGCACTCAGAAGGAGGGCCATGGAGCAGAGTCATTTGAGGTCAGGAGATTCTTCATTTTTTCTTGTTTAAAAATTTTTTTTAATTTGAAAGAAATATTAAATAGCAGACAAAAGTGCGTTGACCGACCTTGAACCTTAACATTAATTTATTATCACTTGTAATAGCAATTTCTGCTGGACATTGACAAACTTTTTGATTATCACAATGTTTATAGCATTTTTCTGCCAAACTGTAGTATCATGAGTGTTAAGGCAGGTGCTTAACGTTTTTCGGCATTAAGATACTTTTATTCGCAATTTCATTATTATTTTCCTTATTTTTGAAGCCAGATTTATTGTTTCTTCCATTCAGAGGTATGAAAGACGACGATGGAGTGGAGTTCGTGGCCTATCTGACTCCCTCCGTGGAGACTCTGCAGAAAAGACTCGAGGACAAGGAGGCTGGAAGGCCGTATGAAGAAGGATCTATGTAGGAGTGACGAAAGAAACAAGGGAAAGAATGAATAGATTTCAGGTATGAATATAAACTCAACAGGGAATACACTTGGTCGATCAGGAACAAGACCACCAAAGGATACGAACAGGACAACTTTTTCATTCATTTCAAGGTACTTTCATATTTTATTAGAGCGAAGAAGATATGCAATGTTCAGGATGGGAATTCCTATTACAATGAAATGGACACTCGAGTCAAACTGATGAGGAGGCGAAGGGCTGGACATTCCAAGGCGAGTATTTTCGTATTCGTAATTGTCAAAAATTTGGTTTTCATAGATGGAAAAGAACGTTTTTTGGCATGGGAAAATTATTGGATATCTTATTTTCAAGCATTGCGGAACAAAACCAAAAACTAATTCTGATTCTCGCTTTATTCCAAGTTGATTCCCTACAATTTTGATTTTTTTCCAGAATTCTCTGCTCCAAGTAACACACTGTCCTCCATCGGAGCAGGAAATGAGCATGATGACAATGAGAATGAATCAATTGCTGAGGCCCTATGACGAGAAGGAGGAGGAAGAGGAAGAAGCTAGTGGAGATGAGAATGGTTAGTAGATTCAGTTTTATTTATCCTCAGAAATATGATCATCTTGAGTCGATGATTATTCCGAATAATACGGAAAAATAGCTAAAGAAATGATCACTTTTCTTTCTAGCCGTGGATTTTCTTCATTTTTAAAATGAAAATAAGGTAATTTTTGCAGAAAAGAAATCTGGCAGTGATGAATCGGGTGACGAAAAGAAGAAGAGCAAAGACAAGGACAGTTCTGATGAGAAGGTTTGTAACGTGCTTATGATTAGAAAAGTTGTGGAGAATTTGC
Source organism: Diploscapter coronatus (assembly GCA_964036155.1). Lineage (NCBI taxonomy): Eukaryota > Metazoa > Nematoda > Chromadorea > Rhabditida > Rhabditidae > Diploscapter > Diploscapter coronatus. The sequence goes on along the minus strand of OZ038422.1, from coordinate 81,453,596 downwards.
AGAATTCCTCCGAATCAGACGAATCGGGAAAATCTAGCAGTTCGAGCAGTTCAGAGAGCGAGGACGAGAAGGGGAAAAGCAGTGGGGAGGACAGTGATTGAGTGACTGGTTGCATAGTAGACTGCAGACCCAATTTCATCGCATCTCATCTCATTTCTGGTTCCATTTCTACTTTTCATTTTATTTTATGCACTTGTTTTATTATTTTAAAGTTTTCAAATAAACAAACTGAAAACTCAGCATCCGAAAGATTTTTTCCCTTCTGAAAAATCATCGTAAAGATGTTTTAAGAGACATTCCATGAATAACTGGAACAAGGGTCCGGACAATGGCAAAAGTGTCCCGGATCCTAACCAAACCTATATGGTGGATACCCCTGTGGACCCTATTCACAAAAATGGGAGATCAGGTTCCGCCCCCAAAAGTGGGCGGGGCTAGGTGGGGCTCAAAGTTGGGTGTTTTGACGATTTGACACCCCTCAGGGGGTACAAAGAAAACTTTCTTGCTATAATAGATTTTCGAAAAAGGAGCATTTCTAAACCCTTTAAAAAATGCTTTTAAAAGCTAAAATATAACGTTTTACTCAAAAAAAATTATGAGGGTGACGATTTTTTTCTCTTCTCAAATTTTATACTCAAATGATTGATTTTTACATCACTTAACCAACTTTTTTCATTTTGAAGTGGTGACGATTTTTTCATGCGAGTGGTATTATAGAAAATAACCTCAAAAAAGGTGAAACAATATGAAATAACGTTTATTGAACTAATCCGGTACCCTAGTGAATATAAAAGATCGAACATTTATTGTTTTGTGAGCTTGAACGTTTCCTCCTCCCAGTCCACAACGATCGACAACTTCAATCTTCGCATCGAATCCGCTCCGAGAATGTTGACATGCTCGAAATGGGCTTTAGACACTTGACACTCGATCTTGCTCTTCTGGTCCTGAACATATGGAATTAATCAGTAAACTCTACATAACGAAAAAAAACAAACCTGAATTGCGAGACTGTAGAGGCTATGAGTAGCATTTCCCGAGCCTAGTAGCGCTTCCAATGACTTCACCGACAAACAAGTGAAAGGCGAACCAATGTCTACGAGGAACCAAACGTTGATGGTTTTTGAATTCGGCTTTCCTGCAAGTTTTCGTTAATGCAACTGAGTTGTCATAAAACCCTACCTGCACGCTGGCAAACCAGTGGAACCATATATCGAATGTTTAGGCCATGAATTCGACCGCTGACTGGAAATGGTGGCGAACAAAACGTTCCGGGCGCCAAGTGTTCGACTTCGTTGTCGTGGCCAAGCTAAAATCACAAAATTGAGAATTATAATAAAAAAAACAAAAAAAAACATTCATCCTACATCAATTAGATCTTCTTCGTTGATATCAGTGAGCAGAATATCAAATTCGTCATATGGAAGAGCCAACTTCTGCCACGATTCATCAGACGACGAACTCTAAAAAAGATAAATTAATTTAGAAATATATAAATTTATGCTTACCTTGTTATGTTCGTTCATGTTGAGAATGCCACTGAAAATTAAGAATGATTAGAGAAAAATCGTGACATAAAATGCAGTAATATACTACTTCAGTATTATGCAACAAAAAAGAATAACAGATATTTCCTAACAAGCTACAACAAGCACACCGGGCAAAATTCGATGGTAGTGGCATTATGTTTCAAGAGAAATTTTTATTTTTTAACTGAGTAGGGACCGCCAGCCATCCTGCCAAATTCACTCTGGCATTACATTTCCTACATTTTTCAAGAGCTGAGGTGCCCCTCTAAGCATCCCCACCGAAAAAACCGCGAAAAAAACACTAATTTATCCTAAAAATATGAATAAATTTGAAAATGCTAACAGCCCACGCATCTGTAGCATGCTTTGTAAACCTCGAGTGGGTGGGTACATAAAACCATACTGGTGGGTACGTGTACAGACCACCTCACTTTATAGAGAAGGGAAAATGTGGTGGGTACATGAAATAGAATTATCCCACATTTTTTGCACTAAAAAAATCCGGTGTGCAACAGTTGAGTTCTGTCTGACCCCGGAAGGCTGTAGAGGAGTTGATGCTGTGTGTAAGGAAGGTGAATACAGTTGATGAGCACGAAAAACTTTATTAATAACAGTTTGAGGGTATTTATAGAGATCGGGGTGAGATATCTAAGGGTAGATATGCAATTACTGTGTAGTGAGATTATCATACACTTAATGCCCTAACTGCAACAAGCGGGAATAGAGGAAGAATGTGACGCTGGCCTCTCTTTCGCCTTCTTCTACGTCTCTGCTCACAGCAGGGTCACTCTCATCACCCCCTTCCTCTCTAGCTAGGAACCGCCAAGCCCCGCCTCTTTCACTGGATTCAAAAGTGTCCATAGTCGATAACCCTTTCGATTATCGCCGATTTTTTTTTGTTTTTCATAATTTATCAGTACCTATTATACAATTCGATACCGCTCTTTCACGTGGTGATATCGATTTATTGATTGGGTGCGAAAGAAGTCCGCAAATGCGCGTCAAATGCACACCAAATTACGACAATGCTAATATTTCGAGTTATAAAAAAGGCACATTTCATTTTTTTTGACGAATCGGTACACCTAGTTGAAATGTACAACATATTTAAAAATTAGAAAAATCCTGCCTAGAGCAAATTTTTTCGAGCCAATAATAGATGCTCGCCTTTGGGGTACTGTATCTTTACAAGGGATCGGTAAAATCGTCTGAAATCTTGACTAAAATAAAATTTGATACTCGCTAATTATGCTATTCGAAAGAAAAAAACGAAATTTTATCAAAAAATATTTTTAAAATTACTTTCAAAATGACCATTTTTTTGTCTTTACTAAATTTGACCACCCTAAGCATATTTTGAAAGGCACATATGTTTTTATTTCATATTTTGATTAGTTGGTCAATTGTCTATCCTCAGTGAAAAAATCAGAAAAATCCTGCGTAGAGCAACTGAGATCCTGATAATTCGCGAAAATATAAAAGAAGCCAATGCTGAAATGTAGGAGAGTGCAGAGAAAAAGATCCCCAAAGGCAGAGAAAGAAAGGGGGAGCGAGCGGCATAGTGTCTTTTGCAGATAGGCCACGCCCCTTTCCCTTGTCCACGGAAAGGAGCGATTTTTTCGATTTTTCGCGTTAAATTTTATCAATTTTTTAATCAGTGACGTATTTTTTCGCGGTTTTTTTCGGTGGGGATGCTTAGAGGGGCACCTCAGCTCTTGAAAAATGTAGGAAATGTAATGCCAGAGTGAATTTGGCAGGATGGCTGGCGGTCCCTACTCAGTTAAAAAAATAAAAATTTCTCTTGAAACATAATGCCACTACCATCGAATTTTGCCCGGTGTGCTTGTTGTAGCTTGTTAGGAAATATCTGTTATTCTTTTTTGTTGCATAATACTGAAGTAGTATATTACTGCATTTTATGTCACGATTTTTCTCTAATCATTCTTAATTTTCAGTGGCATTCTCAACATGAACGAACATAACAAGGTAAGCATAAATTTATATATTTCTAAATTAATTTATCTTTTTTAGAGTTCGTCGTCTGATGAATCGTGGCAGAAGTTGGCTCTTCCATATGACGAATTTGATATTCTGCTCACTGATATCAACGAAGAAGATCTAATTGATGTAGGATGAATGTTTTTTTTTGTTTTTTTTATTATAATTCTCAATTTTGTGATTTTAGCTTGGCCACGACAACGAAGTCGAACACTTGGCGCCCGGAACGTTTTGTTCGCCACCATTTCCAGTCAGCGGTCGAATTCATGGCCTAAACATTCGATATATGGTTCCACTGGTTTGCCAGCGTGCAGGTAGGGTTTTATGACAACTCAGTTGCATTAACGAAAACTTGCAGGAAAGCCGAATTCAAAAACCATCAACGTTTGGTTCCTCGTAGACATTGGTTCGCCTTTCACTTGTTTGTCGGTGAAGTCATTGGAAGCGCTACTAGGCTCGGGAAATGCTACTCATAGCCTCTACAGTCTCGCAATTCAGGTTTGTTTTTTTTCGTTATGTAGAGTTTACTGATTAATTCCATATGTTCAGGACCAGAAGAGCATTATCGAGTGCCAAGTTTCCAAGGCCCATTTCCAAGAAGCCAATATTCTCGGAGCGGATGCGATGCAATACTTGAAGTTGTCGATCGTTGTGGACTGGGAGGAGGAAACGTTCAAGCTCACAAAACAATAAATGTTCGATCTTTTATATTCACTAGGGTACCGGATTAGTTCAATAAACGTTATTTCATATTGTTTCACCTTTTTTGAGGTTATTTTCTATAATACCACTCGCATGAAAAAATCGTCACCACTTCAAAATGAAAAAAGTTGGTTAAGTGATGTAAAAATCAATCATTTGAGTATAAAATTTGAGAAGAGAAAAAAATCGTCACCCTCATAATTTTTTTTGAGTAAAACGTTATATTTTAGCTTTTAAAAGCATTTTTTAAAGGGTTTAGAAATGCTCCTTTTTCGAAAATCTATTATAGCAAGAAAGTTTTCTTTGTACCCCCTGAGGGGTGTCAAATCGTCAAAACACCCAACTTTGATCCCCACCTAGCCCCGCCCACTTTTGGGGGCGGAACCTGATCTCCCATTTTTGTGAATAGGGTCCACAGGGGTATCCACCATATAGGTTTGGTTCGGATCCGAAACACTTTTGCAATTGTCCGGACCCCCTTTGATAGTTGTTCCGTTTATTCGTGGAATATCTCTTAACACCCTGAATTCGGATTTACACTCGTCGAATGAATAGCAGTTTCGAGTTATAAAGCATGAATTTGAGAAATTTTACTTTAGCTCTGGCTGCCAGCTAGGAAACTTGGAACATAATACGATAAGCATTCATTTTTTGTTTAATTAAAAGAGAGAACGTTTAAAGATGCAGTTGCGAATTTAAATATTATCTTCATCTATTCCTAGAATGAATCGGTACCTAAAATAACATTGAGATCCTTTCGCCATCTCTGACCATGTATTATTTTTTGTAAAGAAGAAGAAAATTCTTATAATTTGCATACATGATCATTGGATAATGAGTAAGCATCGAAATTGGATGAGTGAGAATGATCATTAACTGACTCGCCCCACTCGACTGACTCGACCACAGCTCCAGTACAGCAACTGACTAAAATGAGGTGGGGAGATGAAAAGATGCAACGCAGACAACACAGATGAGCAGCATGATCAATCCATCTTGCAGTCAGGAAGGCATTGTGAAAGTCACCCTCATTCCATTCTGTTATGAAGATTACCTATTTTCGTGGGGAAAGGTCATTAGGAACATTTAGAAATAGGTGATCTTCACGGAAAAAATCAGGGTCCGTACTAAGCCCTCCTAACTTAGCCTCAGGAATGGTTTAGTACGGGTCCAGGTGATCTTCGTAGAAGACTATCAGATAGTGATTTCTTGTTGGATCATCAAGAGATCATAATGATTTAGTTGTTACAAAATTGTTACTTCTAGCAATTCCCCAGCCATAAAGTTCGGCCATTACTACAAGTCTCTGTGATGACCTAACAATAAGAGTAACAATATCGTAGTCTCGTAAGCTCTGATTAAACAACTTAATTGTTCAGCAAATCAGTGACTCGTCGTGCTCGCTCCCACTCGGGCCGTTCTACGTTCCGTCGCAGAAGGTATCGCAGCCGTTCTCGCTCGTCCAGCAGAAGGGGCAGAGACGCAAGCAGGAAGGCATCCACTTCGACGCGCAGGCACAGCGACCGCATCGCCTCTCGCAACAGTCGCTCTGTCAGTTTGCAGAGAAACGCATCGTTAGTTCACCATTGGTTGCTACAAAATGACATCAGACATACATATGTAGGGACCGCAAGCTCTTCCCTTCTGCGAAATGCGGCAGAAAATAAAAAGTGGCTATATGAAATCCAAGAAAATAGGAAGCAAATACCTTTCAAAAATGGTGTTCACGAAAGATCGCCGTCAGAAGGCAATTACTATTTGGCGAGATCTATCTTTTCCCACACCATTTCTCCCTACTTCCTTCTCTCCCCTATCTCTAACTATATGTCTCGTCAAATAGCAGTTGCCTTCATTCTTAGTTCATCATCTTTCACCTTGCTGCATTGCAGAAGCTCTCGTTCTGCCAGTCGCAGCAAATCGACCCGTTCGACTCCACGCACTCCCCGACTCCGAGACGCGAGAGGCCGGTTCCTGCCCGACACAGACAGCAGCAACAAGCAGAGAAATGCGAATGCAGGCAGGAGGCTAGTGCTCAGATCGCTCCCCGGGTTGCAGCTCGACAACGATAAGAACGACGACGTCACTGTCTACAGACTCACTGATGCGCCTAGGAAGGGTGGGCTTTGATCATTGGGAATGAGGAATATTTGAAAAAAAAACATACCATATTGATATGTGAAACTGCATATGATAAAGTACATTTTCTGCTTACACGTGTTAGCGTGGCATTATTTCAAGTTTTCAACGAGTGTTGTGCGAATTGATACGATTGCCACTTCACTCCATTTCAGCTTCGAATACTACAAAGTATCCTAGAAACAACGAATGAACGTCTGATTTCAGCCAGACGCCCAGCGCACCACTCCGTCCGCAGAGTGACCTTCGCCTCCCCGCTCACTAGTTCCTCCTTCCGCAGTCGCTCCCACTCCCCTGTTCACTCTCGTCGTGTCTTCTAGCCCATTCCTCTGTGCCTCTGTCAGACAAGCTTCTTTTTTCATCGAATTCATTCGAAATACTTCTCCTTTGGACGACTCAATCATTGACAACTTGACAATAAACAGACTGAGAACAATAGTATTCTTTTGTGTCCTCTTCAAACCATCAAAATCGTTTGTATAAAAGATGATCAAATGAAACTATGTGAAGATCAGCTTGATTTCGAGTAGAATAGGATATTTTCTGTGCTAATGTTATTTTTTGAGATTCGGATCGGAGAATTTATCGAGTTTATCGAACTGAGAGATCAATAACTTCCAGGTTCTGCATGTTAATTTAGCAACACCGATTTGCTATTTGATTCAGTTATATTTTTAGCCACTATTATCACACATCTTTATCGAAACTCTGCAAAAAATAATCAACAAAACAAATAAACAAAAAAGAATATCACAGCTGAGATCTGAGACGACAATAATGGTGATTGAGAGTGTTGCTAGAATCGAGGAAGTGAATTAGAGCATGTTCATCGAATGAAATGGGAAAGACAGAGGAATGCGAGGGAGGAGAGGAGAATGGAGCTGAGAGGGAGGGCTGTTTGTGAAGACGAAATCGCACTGCATTCGCGGCTTGCACTCTGCAATATACGTTGATGATGAGATGATACAAAATAATAGAATTGGCATGAGATTATCGGCTATTTGATAATTTATACCAAATATATTTTTTTTATCACTTCTCAAAATTCTCGTTCTTGCTTTTTGTTACGATAATTTTCTGTCAACATATTCTTTTTGGCTGGAAACATTCGATGGAAAACTTTCCTTAATAAAAAAAAAGATAAACAATCCCACCGCTTCTATGCTTTCCCAATGTCCGAGACTCGCTGGGGGCCTTCGAGGCAGACTTCGAGCCACTTCGCAATTCTCCACTAAATTTGTCAGGTTGGGTTATTTTTTCGCCTTATTTCGTCATACATTTTCTCGGTTCGACGTGATATTTCTGCTTCGATCTATAATTGGAGCAAGGCCGATCAACCAAAACCAAGGTCAAAGTTGTTCCGTCAACAGGATACACTTTAGCGAATCTGAATTTTATCAATCATTTCGATAAAAATGCCATAGAACAAAAATAGGGGAATGGATTTTTCTTCTTATATCTTCCCCAATCAGCATACCTAGTGCATTCAGCTATGTCGACCAACTGTATCTGCTTCTTTATATCGAGAGTCATTCGAATTTCTGTCATCTCAAGGAAGCATCTGAAAAGCGCTCTATAAACAGCTCTAGAGTTGTGCGAACCTTTCGAATGGGATAATCTTCTGGAATGTACATATTCCACCAGCCATTTGGGGTTGAGCAGCGATATAGGCAGAAAGCAGAAGATAAAGTTCGATCCTGGAAAGCTTTTTTTTCGATGTTGGAAATTTTTTCAAAGTAGCAGGGAATAACTTTCAAATCTTTATAAATTTTCCGCTAAAATCTAAAATTTACCCTGCTTTTTCAATAACGTAATGATTGCAAAAGATTGCATAAAACTACCCATACCATAATTTTCACATCTATCAAATACGAATAGAAAAGTTCACATACCAGAAACTAGGCTGAATGAGCTGGACAACAGCAGTGATGACATTCTTGAGCCAGTGATTCTTTCCAGGCGCAGGACTGGTCCAAGGGGCTACCTTCCTTGCTGGGCACTCTGCTTGAGCATCCAAGGATTTGTTTCTAAAACAATAACAGAACTGTTATTTATCTTCTGTCATTCTTACATGGACACAACGTTAGCTCTGTTGAGAGTCTCGAAGAGCTGAGGATCGAAATTGGGAAGGAAGTCGAGTTTGGAGGTTCGTTTGCTGGCCGCCAGGACAAATCCACTACGAGTCACGAGCAGACATTGCTTCTGAATTGGTGATCATCCACGATTTTCATTATGAGACTTCATCAAGAAGTTAGCGCATTTAATTTTCGTCATTTGATAGTCAAAATGGGTTTGTAAAGCAGTGTATGGAGCATAGTTTTCATTTCCTTTAGGACATTGGCTGTATTATTTCATTAAGGATCTCAGTTTGAAGTTAGGTTTCAAAGGCGTTATGGGCAATTCGTAAACGACAATATGACGGAATGATGAGATCTATAATTAGGGATAGAAGAGAGAATAAAGCAGGGAGAAATAGTGTGGGAAAAGATAGGTCTTGTCATCACACCATCTCATCATTTACGAGTTGCTGTGTTAATGAGCAATAATTTAGCTCTAATGTGTTAGATGGCATCTATGATTTCGAAATGAATTCTAAGCATATCAACAAATGATTTGAACGTTCAAAACTGTTCAATAAAACTGAAACTAATCTCGCTCACCTTCCTGCAATAGTCCCAATCGTCATTTGCGCGAATCCACTCAGCGAACAGATCGTTCACGTAGTCCGCAGTCCAGTGCGTCCCGACCACGGCCAGTCGATTCCCGTACTTGTCTTTGATCGCTCTGCAAATTCTCTTCCATTGCAATATATCCTTCAATGATTATTCATCCAACTTGTAAGCCAGAATTCCGTCATTTCTGTTCGAGAACTGCAGTGCATCTGGGTCATTCTTCGTCAATCGTGAAGCATCGAATTTCATCCCGATTTGTTTCATTTTCTGTACAGTGCTAAAATGAATTTACTGTAAAATATCTTTTTTTTAAATAAAGTCCCCACCATCCAGGAAAATGAGCAGAGACTTGAGCTCTAGTGTACACGAATGAGTTCACGAAATACGTTCGATTGAAGCCCGCCGGTAGAGGCACATAGGCACATGAGATGTTAGCCTTTTTATGGCCTGAATTGGCGCATGATTTAGGATATCCAATTTGTATAGCTCTTACTCGAAGTAGGCCAGCTCTCAGCCCACGGTCGAATCGCATTGGCCATGAGTCTGTAATAGGAAATGTGCTCGCATCCATCGCCCAGGGATTGCAGACCGGCGAAGCGATGATCAGACGATAGTTCATCCAGGGCGAAGTTACAGTAGTCTCTATAAATAAACTCATAGACTATAGAATACTGGTCATTACGACAAATGAAACAGAATCAGAGCTCGAGGGAATTGGAGTTTGAAAGTAAGGATTGAAATTGTTTCAGACCATATCGAAATCTTTTAAATTTGAAAGATGCGAGTAAATACCAGAAAATCGCAATAAATTCTGTCTATCACATGGATGAGAGAGCAATAATTTCGTCTTGAAGAATCGAGTTTATGATTTTTTTTGCAATATCGTTTCATATTCATACAAAAAACCCCCAGATTAATTGTCTTTCTATATAAATTTGCATACCTTTTGGAGAAGTAATAGAAGACAAGACTGCTTGGGTTATCAGGTCTGAAGACTGCGGCCTCCTGGCCTGAATCGACCAACGTCTGACGAGTTGCGTAGTTGACGATCACCACTGAGAAGGGGGAGTTCTTTAGGGGAGAGCAGTAGAATTCACGATCACCCTGAAAGATAGAAATTAGTACCCCAATTGAAAACTGCATAGAATAGACGATTGCATGGGGCAATAGATGAAAAGTTTTTCTTTTCAAATTAGCCGATGACAAATTCGACAAAAATTGTGTCGATACTATTTAATTCGGTTAAACAAGTAACGATGAAATATTTTATTATTAATCGGCTGGGGAAAATTGCGAGTACTTACATCAGAAATGACTTCATCTCCACATGTTTCATCCAAAATTTTCCTCCACAAACTGCGAACTCCGGTTGAATTGCCTTCTACTTCAAACTAAAAGAATCTCAAACATTACACGAGACGTGTCTGCACGGCTTACAATATCAATGGTAGGAATGGAGTCAATGAGGCCTATGAGCCTGAAAACCCGTTCATCCGAATACCCGTATTGAACCCGTAGTCCCGCACCCGCTTTGGATCTTAATTGAGAGGCATCGTAGCACGCACTGCGACGAATACAGTGCACTTCTGTTTTCTGTAAAGAATACCGTTAAAAAGAATTGAGTTGCAATTAGAAGCGATCTTACAGGCAGAATGAGTTGTGGGTGGTACATGAGCAGAGCGTTATTGTCCACGATGAACCCATACATCTGGTCGCTTTCGGGCAGTTTCTTTATAACCTCAGCTATGCTCATGTCGATGGCTGGAAACAATTGTTAAATGCTTGAAAATTTGCCGAAAGAAAAATAAAGGTCGAATTGCTTTGGTTTTAATTAACTTACATCACACGCCTTTTCTTCAGAAATTTGTTTAACAAGAAATGCAACCCCATGGCTCTCATTCTACATTTTCTGTTGAGCATATTTTTTGAAAAATGTCCGATAAAAGACCAATTCCCGAAATTTAAAATTGCGATGTGAAAAATAGTATGTATTAGAGAAGCTAGGAAATTTGACTCTATGCGCCGCTTTACAGACCGTGTATTGAGCAAAAAATCGAGAGAAATAAATATTACCTACTGAGCAGTGAAGAAAACGAAAAACTTGCTTACATTTCGAATGTTATAAGTAAATTGCTAGTAGTCGAATTATTATCATGAATCTTTGTACAATTGAATGTGTAAACTGCCTACCAGCAATTCCAGCGATGGTCTGCTCCTGCCAAATCTCGTCGCTTTTGCTGGCCAAAACAGGCATAGAAATCGTGATTGTAGGACCCATTCCTTGTGCGTCCATGTACAGATTCGACCTGCAAACGCGTTCTTTTTCAGTTTATTCGCATTGCTATAATTGCTATAATCCTTACCAAGTGGCATTCCTGTCGTTCACCTTCACATTGCTAATAGACCTGCCCTGCACGGCACTCAGTAGACTCAAATAACTCCGACTCTGCGGCTTCACGTCCACAATCGAATCCACCGCTGCAAATTTAAAGCGTCTTTTCCTTGCAATTTTTTTTATAAGATTTCAATTTTGAATCTAGGAAAATCTTATCACATTAATAGAATATTTCGAAATGAGGCTGCATAATCATTTGATCTAATGAAAAATTCACGTTGACAAATACTGAGTTGATCTTCACAACAGTCATGTACTTGTTTCCTTCATTAAGAAATATAATCATGACTTTCCAAATTTTAGCATTTAAAAAAATATTTTTGCAACATTTCATCCTAATGTCAACTTGTTCAAGTTATTGATAAAAAATCATCTAATCACGAAATAATTAAACCTTACTTGCAGAAGAAGCGTGAGTATTGCAGGCCATTTGCTTCAATTTTGGAAGGACTCCAGTATCGTATCCGACTAAATTTGTGATTCATTATAGATTTGCAGGCAGTTTACTAGCCAGAATATCCAAAGATGCGGATCAGATCATTCCCTCTCGTTCTGACTTCTTCTTCAATTATGCCAGTCGGCCATTCATCCAACCCGTCAGTAAACAGCAAAATCTGGAAATGCGTCATATCGCTTTCGAGTATAAGAATGAGTTTTACCAATTTGTGACCTCCTGATCGACTGTCTGCGAACAATGTAAAGTTCGAATCGATGTTCTGAAATTAAAAGAAAGGTATGAATATAGGGCATCATTACTAATTATTAAAAATCACGTGTCTAACAAAAATGTCTTTCGAATATCTGTTTTCATAAAATCGAGAATCAACTCACATCTCGCAGAATGTCGAGTGAAAATCTGAGTGACGGAGCGAAATGAGCCTGGTCCTTCTCCTCGATTTGAGACAGTCGATCGAAGAAGATCTAAATAAATATCTTAGTTTCATTGTTTTCCTGTCTAATACGTTCATTAAGTTATGAAAATTAACCTTCATTGTTATTTAAATAAAACAAAAAAACATTATACGTGGCATTTTTTCACTTCAAGATGATTTTTAGTACGAAAATTCATGAAGATGGACTTTCTAATGAATAACTTGTCTCTAAGTATCATCATTTAGATGTCGAACTAGAAAATATAAGAAAAGCTTGTAAAAATCTACCTTCTTGTTACTTGTTGTTGCTGGAATAAATGATCGATTGTTGCATTCGAGAATGGGCTTGAATACGGAGTTAAAGTAAACTCCTGAATCCAATTGACTATAAAGTGTGTCTCTTATGAATTATACCAAATATGAAATCATCAGGGGAAAGTGTTGACAGAATGTACATGATCGACAGCTTGATTAGATGCATTGTCGGCCCTTTGACAGAACCAGAACTAAAATAATACAATCAGACGTTTCTTGAACAATAATATAATTCTTTTTGTAAATCTATTCAGTCGTTTTCCAGCAAAAAATGCATCATATTCTCCAGTTTATGGATTTTAGTCGAAAACTTCACTTTCACATCTCTCCTGCCTAAATTCCTCTAACCCAGTCATTTTCTTGCAATTTTCCGTCTACCCCTCTGTTTCTGCTCCGTGTCACTCCATTTCCGTCATTCACATCGTTTTTTTGCCTTCACCCTCACTTTTCACCTCTCAACTATACAAGATTTGGAGGAAAAAGTCGAAAAAGAACTCACAAATCGACGAGGAAAACGACGTCCTTCGGTTTGCTTTCTGTGCTGACGAACCAGGGCCTGAAGACGGGATCGAAGAGATCTGTCGTGATTTGGGCCGGCTCGATTATCCAAGGACGGTCTGGAATGAGAAGATAAATGAGACAATTGCTGTCTTCGTATCATTCGACAGATTTTTTAATTATTTGTATAAAATTCTCAGTTTTCAATCAGTTCTTCTAAAAATATCTTTTCATCCATCATAATCTGCCACTTTGCCATAAATCAAAATTCAAGATTAAAATTGTCTCAGAGTTTAACTTACTGCTTTAAAACGATTTGGCAAGGGATTCTTTAAATAACGAATAGTAACACTTTTAGAAGTATAAAACAAATACGTAAAAGATTTTACGACATTTCATTATCGAACTTTCAGTAACTAACGATTCTAAAAATTTCTAAGATTCAATTGTATAAATGTAATCCAACTATGCAAAATTATTAAAAAAGAACTTACATGGATACATCCTGGTTAGTCCCGAATAAGTGCCAATGTACTGATAGCTCATGGTTGGGTCGAGCTTGGCATTCTCCTGCATCGCCTTTTCGATGACTGGAGCTCCCGTCCAATCGAAGTCTCGAATTACTCGGGTATCTGAGAGGAGAATTTTGCATTCACCACCGTTAACGGATATCTTTTTTAAACTATAATTAATTTTTTAAAATCTATTTCTTCATTATCTCTAACGACATTTATAAACGAGTGATTGTGAGATGTAATAACAAATTTCATATATCGTCATTACAAAATTTAGAAATCCTACCGCATTGATAACCCTCGATGTTGATATGAATTCCCGTGTTGATGTCAGCCCTATTGCTTCTGTTTCCATGCACATCAACCTCGTTCATAAGTTGCATGTAGCGAGTGCACACTTCGTCATCCTCCTGGACTATTCGCTAAAATAACGAAATAACATTAAATGATGATTGTCATTTCTTCATTTACATCAAATGCCGAATATTCAGATGGTCGATAGAGCTGCGCAGAGGCTTCAGCAGCGCTAACGAGTTTCTGAAGTCATTTCCTCAATTAATCTTTCTGCTTTGTTGGAAATTAAGTTCAACGATAAAGAGATACATTTTATCAGCAAAATATACTGATTATTATTTGTTTGTCTATTCATCAAATGCCGTGAGAATTTTTCATTCATTGGCAATTGAGTGATCTCTCCCCGCAACTAAATTCTGCCTCCCCCAATTGCCTTCTTCTTTTAGTTGTGCAGCTTCAGTTCCTCGGTCTTTTCATTTGGCTTTACGTGCCTCCAACCGATTCATTCAATTCGCCCTGCTTCCTTTCAAAGGCAGATTCAATGAGAAGCAAAAAAGACAGAAAAGGAGAAAGGAAACGGGAGAGTTTGGGGATGCATTGGGTTGAAAAGGGAAGGGAGGGGAGGGAAGACAAAGCAGTGAGTGATATTACCCAAGGGAGTTGGACAGAGTCGGGCAAACATCTACTTCTTCTGATTCTGGTTCGATAGATAATTCGAGATTCCCCTGGCTGTATTCCTTCGTTCAGCTCATCTTACACTCCTTCACATCCAGAAAAGGAATGATCATCTTTCTGCCTGCCTCCCCAAAAGCATCTAATTGGAAGTCAACATGAAAAGCACAGAAAAGAAGAAGCAGAAAGGAAGAAGAAGAGGAGGAGGAGACAAAATATGCAAAGCCTCTTCTTTGGGAATGAAAATGGACTTGAGAAATGACTGTGAATTGGTGAGTTGGCAGACAGAAGGCAGGAGGCAGAAAGTGCACTCGTTCAGTCGTTTCAGTCAATTGGACTGCGTTTATCCACGCGCCATTCAACTTGTCGCTTTTCATTATGAAACTGACATTCGTTGGCGCTCTTCTTTCGCGAGAATTGCAAGGAAAGGCAGACACTCAGGGACTCGGGCACGAAGACAGAAGAGGCTCATATTCTCTTCTATAATTATATTTTAGCTGGATGAAAAGACCTTGGAAATGAGTATCTAGAAGGGGAGCGTGGAAGGAGAAGGACGAAAAGATGGCTTGCCTTGAGGGCTGTGACTCGATTGCCGAAGAGCTCGTCGAGATGCTGCCTGGCCTGTTCGAGCACTGCCCGCGGATATTCAGATTGCACTCGAAGACGCTTCTTCACCGGCTCGAATGCCTGCAAACAACACATCGGATGAGATGACAAAACGGGATGGAATTGAGAAATAAGAAATCGTATCGATGCAAGAGGATAAGAAATTGATGCCCCCGTATATCTAGCATCGAGTTATCATTACGAAAATTTGTAGAGTTAACCTAATTTCGCCATTTTCCTCTTTGATAATGAAGACATTTGCAAATAGTAGACGTCTCATTGTTAGCGACAGATACAAAAGATCTGATAAATCTTTGTCGCCTACTCTATATGACTTTCGTATGCTATAATGTCACAGCATTCGAAATTCCTCTAGGAAAAAGTGATATGGAATTGCAATAAATGCACTAACGCAATGCTTCTCATATTGAGACCAAACAATTCCACGATAAAACGAATTACCTCTTCAACGATATTGACCCTGCTCTGATGCTCGAATTCGTTGATGAGCTTGTTGGCGAATTGAGGCAGACTGGATGGAGCATCCTCGACAGTACAGTACACCAGAATGAATAGGGAAAATCTGAAGAGAACGATTAGGAGGGAATATGGGCAGGTCATTCTCTGCAGGAGCGCCTCAGGGGTCAGTGATAATCATTAGAAATGCGTCATCGGTCAATTAGATGACCGGAAATTTTCGTAGTAGGTCATGGAAATATGGAGTAAAAGGAATGGAAAAAGAACATACACTTTGAGCATCTGGGTGGAGCTTGAATGACGAGAGAAGAGAGGGATGCAGAAGGAGGGCAGAAGACGAAGGGCAGTGGGGCAGAAGCGAGGGGAGAGTGAAAGCAGGGAGGACGGGAAAAGGAGGATGCAAGACTGGACTGCTCAGGGCAATACAACTCGCAAGAAAATCCACGACTGTTGCCTGTCTGATTGAGCTGTCATCTGTAATGCGATAGTTTATCCTTTCACATATTTTGCCGGTAAATTTCTGGCGACGAAAAAATATACGGTTGAATAACGTGAAGATAAATCGCTAAAAATGACATAATTCGTTTGCATGACCCTTAATTTTGAACATCATCGCAGATTTCACGAAATTACTCATGAAAATCCGCCGTCGATGAAAATGAAATGACAACAAACTTGATAAATTTAGTATTTGGAAGAATATTTTAGGGATAGAAGAGATCTGAAAAATAAAAAGTTCATGGTTGCACTTTTTGACCTAAGAATTGTGATCGGGATATTGAAGAACCTCTAGTGGTGAAAAAATTAGTCAGAAGCGATATGACATCAGTTGAGCTCTCCTTGATAGGGTTAGCTTCAAATGTAAATGCTGGTATAATCAGTGAGGAATAAAGTTGTGCAAATGTTCGAGAAATGTTTCTCTACAAAAACCTGATAAAGTTCGTGAGAAAGGGAATTTTGAAATCACATGATGATATTATTCGAAAAGTAATAAATCCTAAAATGGAAAGAATATGCTTGGAAGAACGGAAAGGAGTGTGAAAGTCACAGGGACAGGGGTAGCAGCACAGCAACAGGAAATGCAGAATGGCAGTGGAAATCTGCAAATCGAAGGTGAATGTGAGCATTCCGCTTGATGCCTCGATACAAGGAATATACAAGAAATGCATCGAATCGACAATCCACGCAGCTCGTTGAATTCGCTGCAATTCGCGATGCACCAACACATTTCGAGCCGAGCTTCCAAGTCTCATAAATTATGTCTGGTCGGCAACGTGAATGAATGTGAACGGAATGGAAAATCAGGTGAAACAGTGGCAGGAAAGACAGAAAGAATGCATGCATGGATACTGCAGTCTGCAGAGGAGGACAGGAAATGCGCTAGGACTAATTATAGGCAAATTTCTCACGGCAATTGTAATTGATCTATTATTCAGTAATTAGATGCACCAATTTATTAGATTAGAAGATAAAATTTGTAGAAAAATAAGATTTTAAACCGCTCTACGATATAATTCTACCATCCAGGTATAAATTTTAGAAACTAACTAGCACGTTAAAAGTGAAAGAGAAATTTATCATTTCCGGAGTTTCTTTTAAGCAAATTTGTCTCAGTTCTGATCTCGCACGCACTTTATAAAGCTAAAATTCAAGTAATCCCTAAGAATATCTTTAGAAGAAATGGTGTGTATCCGAATTAAAATATTTTGAAGGAAAAATGGTATACAATTTGCAATTTTGGAATGACTAAATTTTCAAACTGAAAAATTATTAAAGAAATTTAAGTTTTTTGGTAAAAGAACGAATCATTTTAGATCATTAGATCAGCGTTTTCAAATTTGAAAATGTCTGATAAACTTCCTAAATGATACGATACTAATTTCATCATAAAAGTTTTGCTATAAAAAAATAAATGCCGATGTATTAAAAAATGAGCCAGAATAAATTCCGAAAATGAGACGATACTCCCCAAAACCTTCATTAAACTTTTATCTCATTTCAGCACCAAATTTTCAACTTCAAATATTTAGTTTTCATTTGACGGGTTTTCTCGCGCTCCTCTTTTTGCTCTAATCTCTGTCTCTCTGCCTCATTCCAGCTCCCTCCTTCTCTTCGGATTTCCCTTCCAAATCAAAGCGCTGTCAACAAAGACTCGATCATATCTGCCAGTTAATTCGCAATAACGATATGCACAAAATAGCAATTAGCAATAAATTATCCTAGAAGATGTGCAATAAAGACATTAGAAAGGAATGAAAAGTTAGGGTTATTTGAGAAAGGAATGGATTGGCAAGGGCTCGACGTTGATTGAGAAGAGTTGCAGTTAAGCAGTGAGGAAAGGGAAGGTAAAGCTGCTCTGAAAGAGCGGAGAAGTGCTAAAGGCTGAATGGATTCTCAGATGAAGATAGAGAAGAGGACTGCTACAGCGACAATGCAATTTCGCATTCGCTTTTGCATTCCTTTCTTATTATTCCTTTCTTCTTTTGGAGATGTCTCTTCACTTGTCCAACTCGAAAAACGCACACATTTCGTCTGTCAAGTTCTGATTGGGAGTGGACGCAGCTGGCGTGTAATTTGCATGGGAAGTAAATAAATTAGTAATAATCAGGATGAATATTTTAATAATAAAAAAGTCGATCTTCACCAATTATAAATTGTAGCTTTTCAAGTGAAAATAAAATGATTGAGAATAAGAATAGTATTTCGATAAATCATGATGGGCTATTCAAAAGAATTTTTCTACATAGAAAGATAGTTTTATGATTTTTCAAAAAGTCAAATAATTCTTCTGCTTTTTGACAAAGAATTCATCGAAGTGGATTTTTATTTTTGCTCATTCCAATGCAACGCACAAATAAATTAATTCCGGCGTGTGCTCGTTCTCAATTTGGGCAAAAGTGCAGAATGGAGGAAAATCATAGGAAAATGGAAGATGTAAAATAATTCAATGGTTGCCAAACTTTACTAAAATTTAGAAGATAAACTATCATGAAAAAGTTGAACCCTTACTTTCGACACTGAACTTCTTACTTTGAAAGTGGCGAATAAAGATGAGATTCAGTAGCAAAGCAGAAGCAGAGCCATTGACAGCTTGAGGCTCTAATCAAACAGAGAAAATGGCAGAGGGAAAGGAGAGGAAAGGGAAGTGTGAAGAGAGGAGGGCAGATAAAAGAGAATGAAAAGAAGTGCGATGGAAATGGAAATCCGAATCCCAAACTGAGCAGATCCCTTGCATGGGTGAATCGGAATGAAATCGCAAACAGGATGATATCAACACACAAGTGAGCAAAAAGAGTGAACAACTTTACTATACGTGCATTAAAATGGCCGTATCCTAACGATGGAGATAAAAATCAATGCTAGACAATTCACCAATTTGGAAATCAAAAATTGTCGAAATTATTCTTTTTTCCGGAATTTTATTGACGTTTATCAATCTTGATAAGGTCTTCGCATTTTACTAGAGCTGGAAAACAATCTATTCTCTCATAAGGGGAGCAGTCGTTGCGCTCAAAAGTGTATCTTGCAAAAATGCTTACTCGTAGCATTTAGTAGCTAATTTCATAGATTTTTTTACTACTTTCATAGCCTAGTCTTACACGGCATTATCTGCTCTATCTATAATTAAACTTTCGATTTTCCTTACTTGTCCAAGTATCGAGTATTTGAGACTGGTTAAGTTATAGGTGTGCAGGGCAATGTGAAAAGCAGAAACAGACTTGTATAAGATAATGACAGGGACAGGATTTAGTCTTGGGCAGGGATGTACGGACCCGGATTCGACGTTAATTAATGTCCGGATTTCAATTTTTACGGACCGCGTATACCCTTGGTCGCAATACATTTTTAGTAGTAAAATTCGTTTGAAAGTGTCGCAACATGATTGGAAGGGTGCGTAACTTTGTCCACCAAAAGTTTTAGTAAATAACTACGCACCCTTCCAAATCATGTTGCGGCAATTCCAAAACTCCTTTCAGTTACAATTATCCCTCATCACTTTTGAATGCATTCAAGAGTTGTCTGTATCATGTGCACCGAAATTAAATTATTATTTCACATTTATTGAATGAAATTTCTATATGAAATTTGAGATTATTATAATCAAGCTTTATTCGATGTTAATTTCCCCAATTTCCCGCCATTCATTCGTTTGTGGATCGTATTCCTCGACTGAATTACAAAATACTCTAAAATAAAAAGTTCGAAATCTAAGTTAACGAATATTTCGTATAAAAGTGAAAAATCTCAACTCACCCTCCGATTGCATACAATTTCCCGTTAGCGGCAATGAGCGAATGCTTCTCTCTTGCATAATTCATATCAGCGATTCGAGAAATTCGACTATCAATTGGAGTTGAGGGGTCGAAACACAGACAGGACTTCCATGCATTATAATAACTAAATATATAATAATACATTATTTATCATACGAAATTAACGACTTATATCCTTCGATTCCTCCAGTTATGTAAATTCTTCCATTTAGCGATACAACTCCAAATAACTTTCGTATTTCTGGAATCTTTACAATTTCAACCCAGTTCCGTTCATCGTCTGATAGTCGATATATCTTTTTACTATTTTCTCCACCAATAACTGAATATCCATGATTACAATGATGAGCATGCTATAATGTGACCGTATAAAATTCCATCACATGTTATTGTTTGAGGAAATATAATTGGACGAGGAAAAGCAGGCCCTGTTTCCCATTTTCCATCTATTAAAACCTGAATGAATTATTTCATGGACTTTCCTTCGACCTTCTTACATCAACTCGATTCGTAGGTTTACTTGTTTTAGGATCCTTTCCACCCAAATAATACAATTTGTCTTTGAAATAAACCACAGATGCAAATCTACGTCCTTCAGGAGGATCTGGGCCTGTAAAATTCTTTGAATCGATCATTCATGAACTTGCTGATAAGACCTCTTGACAATTGTCGAGTATTCAAGTCAAATATTTCGAATGATTTAATGTTGTTAATTCCAAACATCTGAAGTCCGAGAAATTATTAAAAATAACGAACATAAGAATTTACTTTACTTTGTGTAGTTGCTACTTCATATGGCGCATAATAATTGTGGAATTTTGCAATCCCTTCTACTAAGTAGGTATATGAATTGAACAAGCATATTCCTCCTTCATCTTTATCATCATTATTTCGATAATGAACTAAATTATTACAGATTATTTCAAAACTTCTTACTTAGCTTTCAACATAATTTCTTACGGTAAAATAAAATTTTCCCCTCGAGCACGAGTACTATCGGCAGATGTTTCTTGATTATTTGCATCATTCGCTTGTTAGTCCAGGCCAATTGTCCCAGTTCGTTGAATTCGGGATATTGGCAAATCAACAATATAATTTCGACAGGTAAATTTGAGAGCATTCCTCTAAATAAGCATAAAATTTGAGAATTTAAAATTTTATTCAAACGTAACGAAACCGAATGAAAACCGATAAGAAATTTCATCATTTATCGATTTATTTGTCCAAAGCAATAAAATGTTAGTGTAGAGGCTAGAGAAAAAGGGGAAAAAATAGAAGAATAAGTGAATGCATTCTAACAGTCGCAAAACTCGAGGTGATAGGCTTCATCGATGTTTGTGGAATCGATGTATTATGAGTCGAATAGGTTGACGAATAGATGATTGTTGATTGCAAAGTTGAAAGCGTAGTCGTTCCTTTAGTTGTCAATGCTGTAGTAGCTAAATTTCATTTTTCAGTGACAAACTCAACCCGATCGCAATTAACTAATCATTTCTTTTAAGTAAGATGAAATGTCTCTAAAGCGGTCCGAGACCATATTCATAAATTATAAATGTTTTTTTTTTTTTAAATATATATTTAGTTACATGCTGCCTTACTCTTTGGCCCAACGCAATGAATTTCGCCAAATTCGTGATAACTAAATAATTGGCATTCAGTATTATTACAGGCTGATATAGTCCATTTTCCGTTGAAACATTTATAACTAACACCCAAATCGTTCAAAAAATATTCGCACTTAGGCGTATCTATGCCTGTTAAATACACCAACGTACCAGAGGCTGGTCTTTCACATGAGACTTGATACCTTAAAATAAGTTACTAATACTATTTTACAGTGATGGTGGCAAGAATGAGTTTGGAACAAAAGATTTTTTTAATTCAGCAAAATTATTTCCACGAAATTTTTTGAAATTAGGCGAATGCATTTGCCTTCTATTCTTCTTCATTTGTGACAAATTTCAGAATGGTTCGTTCATGTAAATGTTAACTCTTCGTGTTAAATTTGAGAATTTTAGTTCACACTTTTACCCGCCACTATATAGTTCATTTATTGTGAGTTAAATAACATCTTACGAGCATACGCCGTCATCATCTGTTACATTCTTCAGTGTACTAGATGTAATAGTTTGGTAATCATTTTCACATTTTGTTTCATTCTAAATAAATTTATCTTTAGATGTTTTTATAGTTAATTACCCCAGGTTGAAGGGGCTGTATTGAATTTGGACATTTGGTGCACGAATCTAAATAGGAATTTTTTTAAAATAACATTTTATGTTTTTACTTTTTACGAAAATTTCATTAAATATGTTCTAATCTTTATCGATATCTTGCTAAAATGTGTAAAATATTAGGATTACTTTCATCGCTCTCATAGCAGTATAGCTGATCGACGCCTGGATAATAATCACCACCAAATTCTGCCATCCAAGTCGAATTTATGCACGAGTAGTACATGTAGAGCAGACCAGTCAAACAGCTACTTTCATTTTTGTCAGTGTAGTGTGCAACGATTGAAGTTACGTCATTACATTGGGTACGATATCTAAAATTAAAAAAAAAAACTTGTTTACATTTTTGATAAAACTTCATCAAACTCAAATAATATCGGAAGAATACCTGCATGTATTTTCATCAACTTGATCGGCGGCAGTCAAACTTCCTAAGATTGGTGCATTCGTACATTTAGCTCCAGAATCCTAAAATTTTCTCGATGATATAATTTTAATTCAGCACTATTGGTTTGTATCCAAAATCGAATTCATACTTTCGGCTGCAGAATCGTTGGAAGTGGTAAGCAGGCAGAACATGCATCTAAACTATTGAATAAATCTATGCAACTTTTCATAATTGTACTGATTGGTGAAGTAGTTAAGGAAGATAACAATGCTGGTGTTCTTGAAATCACGCATTATTCAGTTCATGAGTTAATGTTTATTTTCGTTGGTTATGAGAATATGATTCAAAATGCATCTGGTATTTTTCTCGAAACTCACCTTCACCTCGACAACAGAAGATAACAAACACAACTATAATGAATAATATTTTGTTTATAGAGTAGTTCGAATAAGTTTGATTCATTTAAATTAGACAATGTAGAGTGCTCTTCACTTAATCAATAACAGTTCGCGTCAATTTTCGACAGTTTTAATCCTAATGCTCGTTGGTTTTCTAGTAAATAAGTTACAGATAGTCAGTTCTAGAGTGAAAGGGTATATGTAGGGTCCTCAAACTTCACAGCTTTGCAAAAATGCGTGTGATAGAAACGTGGTAGTTTGAAGCAGATTTTGGAGGAAGTGCCCTTCAAACTCAACACGTCTTAAAAACCCTATCTAGATCGACGATAAACCTGATAAGATGGCTCTGCAAAAAAATCAGAACAAAATAGCCGCACGCAACCAACCACAAGCAATGTTTCGCTTGCGAAAATGTTTATTTTGAATGACAGATTTTTTTTGCGATTTTTCGGTAAGAAAATTCTTTTTTTTTCACGAAAGTCTTATTTACATCCCTAGTAACATTTCTGCACGAAGCTTTTGTCCGAAACATAAATTCGACATATCTGCTTGGGGACTCTACTTGCATATTAGTTAAATTTTAAAACTTCCAAGCATTAACGCCTGATTATGAGCAGAAAACTGACGAATTTTTTTCGAACGTCTTGAGCTGCGAATTATCTGATTAAGTTGGTGGATTCATACATAATGCTCCGTCTGATATGAACCTAGATACAATATTACTAATACCTTCTTGAGAAATTCTTAATATATGAAAATAAAAAGAAGAACCATAGAGGTATTTTAAAATTAATTTATTAATGCAGTTGTTTCCTAGCTTTTAATTATTCCCCATTAGGTAGGGTCGGCTATCCTCAGTCCATTTATGGGTCAAGTCGGCCTATTCTAGCCACACAGGACTAGTGGCCCGTCCCGAAGACAGACTGTTGCTGTGTGCAACAGTCGAGGGATTTGAGGCTAATTTCTCGTGGCTTTTATCCACTACCGACATTTCTTAAATCCTTTGGTATTCAGTTGAGGCGAGGGCGAACTTGAGACCCTGCTCTAGACAGTGACACGCAACCACTGCGCTAGACCATCGGTTGAGATTCAGAATGACTAAACATTTTATTCATTTTAGCTAAATGAATAGATTTTTAAAATTGTACTATTTGCAGATAATTGTGATTTTTCCCGAATAGACGCCCATTTGCACTGTCCAAATGGACGTTTTTTTTTTTTTTTTTGTTTTTTCGATATTTCTGAAGAGTGTGTTAGTTAGTCATTGTAATTCGAACAATTTTCCTTTTTTATGAAAAATGGTTTTTTACTTCAACTACACTATCTTGAATGATTTTCAAATATCGTCAAAATCATTATTACTTTATCTATATAATTGCCGGGAAATCTATTAAACTGAGAGTTGATTTTATTGCATAAAACGTCGGAATTTTTCTCCAATTTATCGATAAAAAGACGATATTTAGAGTCTGTAATTATTCAGTTTCACCATACCTTCTGCAGGCTGATCAACTAACTTCTCTTTATCGGACAATCGATGAAAATTGCTGCAAAAACAACAATAAACCTATTTTTAGAAATATTCAAATAATTTACAATCACGATTTGTCGGAAATTAATGGTGCAATAAATTAGAAATCATGCAATGATAAACGATAAAGCGCCTTTTTCGTTTTCACTTGATCGACATTTCACAGACGAAGTAATTTGTAAGAATGACGAAAAACTGACACCATTTGGTGTCAATTTATATGAATTTTATCGACAAAATGACGAGCTAATTCTGGTTCAGGATATGACTAATCTTTAAGACTTTTCTTTATTAATTTATCTCGATTCTTTTGCAGAATAATTCAACTTTCCCTAGCATTTGTAAAAATTGCAGGCGAAATTACAAATTATCACGAGTCAGTCATGAAAAAATGTAAAGCATAATTTCTAGTTTGATGAACAACGATTACAAAATGATTTTTTTGGTTATGCAAGTTTTTTTTTCAGTTTATACATCTTTATTATGTAACTTATTGAGTTGAACACAAATAAATTATTGCTGTAATGTTTCCCAGAAATGGATAACCTCTTCATCAGTGTATTTCGCTGCTACTTTGATATACATTGATGTTTGTCTGTTGTACCCCATTCGGAAGAATGCGTCACTCAAACATAGATTTTCGATATCCTGGTAAAGTTGATTTACCTAAAAAAAAATAAATGGCCTCTTGTATTCCATACTCAATTTTCTTTTTCTCTACTTCTCTCCCCCACTATCTCCTCAAAGTGGATGTGGAATACAAAAGGCCAAAATAGATTACATAAACTAAAAGTGATTTCATTCTTGAAAATGATGACTCTTTCGAGATATTTAGAAAATCAATTCGAATTCGAATTTGTCAAATATCAGATTCCAGAATATTAGACTTTTGGAAGGTATTGTCACAAATAACTTACTCGTGGACCAGCTTCTTTGAATTTCTTCACTTCTTGATCACACTTCTCGATTCGTTCTCTTTCAATCTGTTTCTCTCCTTCCTGAAAATAGATACTTTGGTTAAAAATTTTAGAATATTGTAGAAACCCAATATTTCTCTGCTTCTTCAGATGTCTTCTTATGCTTGTTCAAAACTTCGTTTGCTTCAATATTCAACGGCTTCAGCTCGACCATTCTTTGTTCTACAGTTTTGCTCTGATTGCATTCGAGTTTTCTTCGCTTAAGAAGATTCGTTATTGTTCATCCATTATAATTAGAACTCTGTTAAGGTGGATCGGAATTATTCTTAAAGATGAGAGAGCAAAAACAAATAGCATAATTTTTCAAGCCCTCAGATTCAATGAAAAGTAAATTTCAAAGAAAAACGCGTCTATCACAAATTCTCATGGAATCAGAAAGAATGCACCTTCTTGATCAGCTTTGAAAACTTTGGAGTCCAAGTTGCGTAACGATCATGATAGGTTCGGGTGTTCTCTAAATTCATTGATATTTAGAAATGTTTAGAAACTAAACAATTATATTTCACCTTGAATAATTAGCATTCGTTTACCATAGGGAGTCTCATTGTCTGTATACTAAAATTGAAGGTAATGGGATTCATTAAAATGATCATCATTTGATCCAAATACATTCCTGACATGCTTACATAGCTATTTCCAAAACTCGTCTCCCACCACATTAATTCTTGGTCGCTGTACGGCTTGGCAGCATTTTTGATCATTTCGATTGCATCTTCTTTGTCGCGCTCATAAAATTGTCGCGAAAATCGCACTTTCATTAGATCTTTATTCAATTGGCGTACCTAAGAGCCAGAATAATTATTTTATCTCATATCTAAACCATCTTTTCCTACTCGTTTAGGCAATCCCGTCCTTCTGAATCGCTTCAATTTGTCGTTCACATACCTGATATCATCCAGTTTATCTTCGACAGCATTCTTCTGAATTAGAAGATAATTTTTACGAGAATTCTTACAAAGTATTGCAATTTAGAGAAGTTTTTTTTTTTTTTTTTTTTTTTTTTTTTATATAACCACCATGCAAAATATTATAGAAAGATCTTATCCTATTCGTCTCATTTATTTCACTTTGTTGCTAGATAACTACTGGGCTAGTTTTTAAACGGACTCAAAGTGATATAGTCGAGAAATGCAATATCTGACTAACCCATTTAGCTTCTAAATCCTCGTCGCTCAGATATAGTTCATCGGAATTCGCTCTTGTTTCTTCGAAGAATATCTTCTTGAGCTCCTCGATTTTTTTCTTATCTGGCTTCTCCTCGACATAGAGAATGTAGTATTGCCGATTCCAATAATCAACTTTAGCAGGAGTTTGCTCGTCATTTTCGTCGTAGAAATTCTCAGCCCAGTCTAAATAAAAATTTATTGAAAATATTTCCGTCGTTACCAACTTTCTAGTAACTTATCCCTATAGATGAGTTGTTTGTTAGAAGTGGGAGGACGCTAAAATTATCAATTTATTAAGGCTCGATTTCAAATTTGGCTATACCTTATCACTTGCTTTGATATTTTGCACTTCTATGTTTTCGGTCGATTTCGGCTTTTCAGTCGCTATTACTGTCGTCTTCCTTCTCAGTGTTTCATTCCTCAGCTGTGTGTATTTCGTGATAATAGCCGTCGAATACTTGTTCATCGCCTCTTTCAGCATATTTACAACTCGATTCTTGTTAGATCGTCCATACAAGTCGGATTTAACTTTCAACTTCCTAATTTCATGCTCGAGATATCTCACTTCTTTCGGCACGTCTGGCTTCAATAGCCTAAAATAAGTTCATTTATAATTCAATGAAAATTCATAATATTGTAACATCAAAATTTCACTGAATAAAACACAAAAGTAGGATAAATTACTATGACAATTCTCCATTTTTGCTTTCATTTTTTTACGAGTTTTTAACTGTATAAAATCTAGAAATATTCGAATATATAATATTTTATGAATTATTTACCTAAGAGACCATCGCGTGTTGTAATCGAATTGTTTTATGAATGCAGGCTCGTACACCTTCCATAGTTGCTCGCATAGCTGATCGTCTGGCGTTTTATTGTGCAAATGTTCATACTCGCTTTTGATTATCGGAATCATCAGCTCTTTGATATCACGCAATTTCTGTTCATCGGTCGACATTATATTCGATGAAATCCAGAATACCTGCAATTATCTCGAATTTAACAATTCGGAAATAACAAGATCTAGATACTATTGAAGGAGGTGGAGAGTAAATTTTACTAGAAAAGAAAGAGTTGTATTATTTCGATTTAGCTATAAAAAAGTCTTGCTATTTCCAAATTTTCAATAATTGTGATATTGAATTAGGTAAATATCAATCAGAGAAATGTCATTTACCCTCCTGATATTATCCTTAAATTTGATCTGAATACCATTTGAGTTATCAGCACTGGTAAATTCGCTAGAAATGTCTGAAATATTCTCTGATAACTGAAGTTGTTTATCAAATTATAAGAGTTTAATTTAAAATTATGAGTTATCTGCAAATTCAGATAATTACAAATGAGCCTTGTTGGCCTATGAAACTCGTGATAAGCTATTCCGTTTTTTATCAGTTAATACCGGAACAACGAAAAATCTTGACTTACCTTCAGCTAAATTGTTAATACTATGTTGTTTGTTCTTTACGATTAATTGAGATTGATTAATTAGTAATAACGGAAATAGCTTCAATAACATGTCGCTAAATTACTTGCGGAAATAGCTTGATGGAAAAACGACGATAAGATGGTATTGATAGAGTAGAGTGGCTTTTATTGATAGTTCATTGAACCTGACTGTCTCGATGATATCGATTTGAGTTGTCGAGTAGAAATTACAAATAGCTGCTTTCAGGGTCTGCTAAATTACCAATTATTACGTCAATATCAATGTTAACTAGAACTTTCTCGCTTCGCGTCCACTCGTTCGTCGTTCTAGTGCCAACCTTCGCTGATTGTTAGAACTTCTATTACTCCTATAAAACTACTAAAATTTATGTTATTTGTCGACTATAAAGCAGCCTTAATTAGCCATCAGTAGTTTTGAAAATCAATGTGAAGATAATTTAAAATGTGATCCTAAATTAGAATTGCGAGTGAAGTATTTAATGAAAAATACTCATTAAAATATCTAAATTTGTGTTTATTAGTTTTAAAATCCAGTAGAACATTTTCTGGTGACAAATTCTCCCAGGAATAATACAATGCAAACAGTCAAACCAATTATCTGTTTTTACCACATTCAAAGCCTAAATTAAATTGGATTGAAGAGAACCTTTCTTGTAATTTTTCGCATATAATAGTTTGAATTCGTGTAAATCGATGATTACTCAAAGAAATAGCATATGAAATGAAGAGTTGAATGAAATGATGAACCTCAATAGTTATTTTGATGCAAATCAATGCATTTTATTCGAAAGTTAACTGCTTTAACTTGCCAACTTTATATCAAGCCTCACCGAATTTCTAACCACACCTCCTCAGCAGATAAAAATTACACCATTCGATTCAGAAAATTCCGCTCTTTAGAATGGTATAGGTTTCATTGCAAAACTCCACCCGAGTCCGTACCAAAGTACCTCTTCGGTTGAACTGAAGTCAACCGAACCTCAGCCTAACCGACCCTGGCAAATTGAGTGATATTTGTCCTGTATCCACAAATTTGGAGTAGTTTAGTTCAATTAATCATCTTTGAAGATATGAATTTTCATCAAATAAAGCTTCTTGTAACTAAACGGGAGTCTGGATGATCAATCCAGCTTCCAATTTGCCACTAATAGGCTTAGGGGAGTGGAACAGTTGAATTGCAGAAGTTTTATTGGGACTTCAAACTTGGGTAATTAAACCATAAAAATAAAAATGAGAGTCATCAATAAAAAGCAAATTCGTTAAATTGTGTTAAGCAGTAAAGAATGCTCTCTTTATCTTGAGGCAAAAAGAGGAGAGGAAAACATTTTCTTGCATTGGGGATAGATTCAATCTGAGAACATAGAAAGAACCGTGATTTTTCTACGAAATGGAAAAAGCGAAGATCGCAGTTCGCGACAGGCACGGAAAAGAAATAATTTCTATCCTACCGGTACTTTCTCCGAGTGCATTGCACTATTTTATTTCATGTGAATTGACTTGAGCTCTTAGTCGAATCATTTGAAGAATTTATTTTATTTTAAAGCTGGGCAAAAATAACAGGGCAGTCATGTTCTGTCCTACCCGTGAGAAAGAACAAAATGTTAAGGCACGGTAGAGGAGGAGGTCATCTCTTTTTTTGAAGGATGACAAAGAAACAATAGAATAAAGAAAAAGAGCGATAAGAAAAAATTATTGGATCAGGCAAGTGGGCAAAAGTTGCTAACCAGCAAAAAGATCAAAAAATCAACACCAAAGAATTCAAAATCAATGAGAAGATTGGCGCGATCAACACATTATATTTATCAGTAGCTTTTAGTGAGGTAGTCGTTTCAGGTCTAGTAGAACTGCTAATGGTTGAATTCTCAGTTGATCGATGTGTAGTTAACTCCGATGTAGTTAATTCAGATGTAGCTAATTCGGATGTAGCTAATTCGGATGTAGTTAATTCAGATGTAGTTAATTCAGATGCAGAGGTGGGCTAAAATTAATAAATAGAACTAAGTTCTCCATTTCGATCTAGTATAATGTTAAAGAGAGAATAGTTCTTCTTCAAATGCTTCTGTCTGATATTGTAGTTCTATTCAGACATGCCACTTTAAGGCTTGACTTGGCTGATTTTTCAGACCTGGGTCTCAAGAAGTGCCCCAAATGGTGTTTTCTTCTATTATGTTATGAAATTACATAAATCCGAGTGTCCGTAAAATCTATAACAAAAACTTGCCTTTTCAAAGCTAATGCAGTGAACTTCGTCTATAGGATGTATACTATTATCAAAAAATTCCGTCTTCCAAACCCCATTGTCACAATAATAATCCATGTACATATTTGCATTCTGAGATATGCATGTGTTTGTGGAATCGGTTGTATGCATTTCGAGGTAATCCTGGTCATTAAGACATTTAACTCTATACCTGAATATTCCACCAAATAACGTTCATATTCATAAAGAAAACATTCTACTAGCTGGTTAACTGTAATTTAAGTAGCGACGGAATCAAAAACGATATGGAATGAAAACCAGTCTCCAGGGTACTAATATCGAAAATGCTATTTGGATTCATTAGACCAGAAGAAAGTAATAGTTTTCAAAAATTGGACAGAACTTATTGCAACAACTCAATACTAACCCGCAGACATTATTCTGTGTTGTATTCGCCAAGGGAGCTGCTTGAGCAGTGTAAGCAGGCTTCGAATGAGAACATGAGCCATTGTATAGCTTCTGTTGGTTTGTTAGATATATGAATTTATGAATGATTTATAATTATACCCCAGCTGGAGCAGGTTGTATTGGATCAGGACATCCTGTACAAGTATCTAAAAATTATATTTCGAAATTAGTCATAATGGCAATTTTTCAAGCGGTTTAAGAAATGGGAGAATACAAAATCTTTGATTTTAGTCATTGTGATCCATCTGTATCATTTATACTAATTTATATATATATTTTAGAAAAAAGTTTCTAATATTTTTACCTTTTTCTCTACCATAACAATAGATTTGATCAACAGGCGCATATGGAATATCGTCACTATTCAGCACCATCCAAGTACCTAATATTATTTTAAAGCATAATGAATTTGACAAAATAAAAGAGGGAAATTGGATGCAATTTACATGATAGCTATCATTTGACGATGTCACGGTGTGACGGAATGACTTTATGCCAAATTATTTAGTGTTGCACGTCTCTTCAAAAATGAAATTTTTGTCATTTGACAAAGTCACTCCGTCGGATGGAAACTACCAATTTACATCCAATATTATTTCGGTCTAATTCAATGTTTTTCCTGCCATAAAAATAAGATCGACATGACTAAAGCACAGAATATTACCATTTACGCATGCATAATCCATGAATTCGTATTCGTTTATACAGCTCTGACTTCCCGAAATATGTGCGACTATATTCACACCGCCACTTGCACCACCATCGCATGCCACATATAAGCTCAAGAAATATTAATTATAAATGTTAGCTTAATTTTAGTTAATTTAGAATAATGTGATCTTAACATTATTGGCTGAAATCCACTGAAATATAAACCTGCAAAATCAATACCTGCATGTGATGTCGGTAATAAAGTTTTTATTAATAGTACTTGGACTAATAGACGTATCATTTATAATACACTCTAATTTAGCATCAGTGTCCTAAATATCGTATCGTATGTCGAGTATAAATAGATTATAAAAAGTAATTATTTGAATCATAATCAGAATTGGGGACTTTTCCACCGAAACTGCGGTACGATGGCCAAATTTCACAAAAGTGCCAAGTCTGATCATAATAAATCGTCAATGACAGACATTGGGTTGAACAACTTGTGGTAGTGAATCTGGACACGCAGAGCATGCATCTAAAATAATGATCATTCTGATTTTTATCATAACTAAAATTGAGCAAGTATATTGACCTGCTGATTGAATAGGTTTTACTGTCCTTGAAGGTATTATCGTTGAGCCTAAATGTTCAAATTTACATAAATTTATCATAAAATATTGATATAAACGTTTGAGTGGTCCAACCTTCAACTCTGGAGCTCACATATAGAGTTGTAATAATAAATAAAATGTGCATATTATGAAATTGCATGATCGAGAACTATATGTTCTGATTCAACAAATATGCATTATTTTCAGAAAACCATGAAGAATATTAGCACGCTTAAATATCATAGGTTAATCCCACTTATTCAAAATGCTATGTCATGGTTGAAACAATGAAAATGTAAACATATTGGTTTTCGCATTAGAATTGTTGAGGATCTTCACACATTAAATGGAATTATAAGACGACATTTGGCAGTTTTTTTCTTAATATGCCGAAGATAGAGAGTTAACGACATAAATCGACGATAAGCGGTTACATGTTCCCGTCTGCAATCAGATTTTAATGCGACGTTAATCCCTAGTGTTTCATGATCAAAATGTTTGAATAATAAAAAAGGGAACAAAATTTAAGGGCTCGTATCTTATATTTAGAGAGCGCAAGCCTCGCCCACTCCGTGAAGACAAAATTAAGGAAGACTTGCCAACTTTATATCAAGCCTCACCGAATTTCTAACCACACCTCCTCAGCAGATAAAATTACACCATTCGATTCAGAAAATTCCGCTCTTTAGAATGGTATAGGTTTCATTGCAAAACTCCACCCGAGTCCGTACCAAAGTACCCCTTCGGTTGAACTGAGGTCAACCGAACTTCAGCCTAACCGACTCTGAAAATTTGAGTGATATTTGTCCTGCATCCACAACTTTGGAGCAATTTAGTTCAATAAATTATTTTTGAAAATCTGGGGTGGGACTCAAATAAGTTTAACTACGATAGTTAAAAGTTTTACTATAGTAAAACTCACTTGAGTCCCACCCCTGAATTTTTCGCCAAGAAGTTCCTAATAATGATACTCAAAAAATTCCTTTTGTAAGTTAATGTTTTGAGAAAACATTTTCTCGCTATTGGTTCTCTTTTCCGCACAATATTTCTCAACAAATCGAGCGAATACTACGATAGGTCTGAAGTCGCAGAATGAACTGAATTAATGAAAGTCTGCGCGGTGTTTACGTCGGCGGGAAGTACGTTCATTTGAAAATTTTTGGTGGACGCTCATTTCGCTGACTTTCTCCGAAATTTTCGTGTTTCTGAAATTCCAAGATTTTGTCCGTTTCAGGAAACTGCAACTTGACAAGCGAACCAACGGCAAGCTGTTCAAAGGCCATGTAAGTGGGGAAATGAGTTTACGAAAGACAAATGATAGACTTCTCCAAAAAACCAGCATCCACGGGACTGGGCGGAGCGGGTCTTTATTTTGAGGAGCGAGGCGGGTGCGTGTTGAAAAATTTTAATAATTTGTTTTTGAATCTAGATGCGGGACGGGTCCAGGTCCAAAATGCATGAATTTTGTAGAAATCTGATGGCAAATCTCAAATTCCTTCCAGACATGCCACTTTCTGCTATATTTGTTTTTCTGAAACCTATCTACCAGAATTGCATCTTGATTTTTAATAGCTTTTCCTAAAATTCATCCTGTTATGTTATCAAGATTTTTCATAGCGAGTGGGAATTCCAGAAGACCAAGTCCTACAGCTTGACATCTCTGATTCTCAATATGCCTTTTCATTGCCATCAGATTGAAATAATTGATCAGCCATTATGGTCATTTCTAAGTTTCCCTGTTCAGGAAGGAGAGCCCTGGTTCGTCGGAGCCGGCGAACCGCCATATTCAACTCGAGTCGCCCGACAGAGCTCGCAGGTCGAGAAGGTCGGTCGTTTTCAATATTATTAAAAATCCTCAACTTGTTCCTGGATGAAAATTTATCTTCAGCAAGGAACGAGTTTTTCTAAACAAATGAATGAACCTTTTGAGATTAACTTGAAATTCTTTGAGTTCGAACTACGTTAGAGTTCTCATTTTTCAACCTCTTCTAACTCGGAGAATTTTACCCATTTTCTCTCGAGGTTCTCACTCAAATTAGCAGGAGGAGAATGAGACCATTCTGTTTATAGCTGATGACTCGTTGTTAGATAAGATAGCGCGCATTTAGATTCATCCATGAAACGTTCTCCCCTTTCATGCTTTCTGAACTTGTTTATTTTCTCCTGTAAATTCTTCGAGATAATTGTCTGATTCTTTGCAAACTCTGAATTTTACAGAATTTTAATATGATAAATATTTTTATTCGTTCTGAAATTAGTTATCACTAAAACCATCCAATAAGCAAAGTTACAGAAGGACTGTGGTCGGCATGAAGGACGAGGTGCAGACGAAAATCGCCGACACCGTGAAGGAGCTGAATGAAATCTGGGACCAAGTCGAAATGGATGAACAGGTAGAGTGATTAAGCCATTCGTTGTAGTCCACGCCTGTTTTCTTCTTCTTCCCTACCTTTCTCGCATACTATCTCCAGAAAAGGAGTGTGGACTACAAAAGGCCGATTGGATTAGATCGAAAACACATTTCAAGAAACGAGCATCGAATAGAGCACGCTCATTTCAATATCTCTGATAATTTTCGGATTTATGTGCTGGGGATATTGCCTTTCAAATCAAACGGAAGAAAATAATTTCACGAATATTTTATGTATTCAACTTTTCCAATCTTTTTTTTCGAAAAGCTTCTGGAAACCTTTTCCTTTCAATATTCTATATTTGAGATGCGAGTGAGGCGATCGAAGCTGGCGTTCGAGAATATCGCTCAGCTATGCAATGAAATGACCGAATCGGAGAGGAACATGGTGAAGAATGCAGAGACGGAGCTGGAGCTGTACAAGCGGGAAATCTGCAAAATGCTACAGGAGACCGGTCAGAAACAAGACAGCTCGATTGCCTCGTTGCCCCTCACCATCAGAAATGTATGTCATTCCGATGCATTTCAGCAAGAATAGTCGATTTGCAGTTGGTCGAACTGAAAACTCAACACAGCAATTTGAAGAAGACTTACAGCGAGAAACTGGAGGAGCAGAAACGACTCGTCGAGCAGCTCGAAATGCTGCAGTTTAGACTCGGAGTGGAGGACCGATTGCTACACAATGAGAATAAAGATGCGGTAAGAAGGATTTGATTTCATACTAACATTGTGAAAACTTATAATGATCAGGGTTGCAAATTTCACCCTCGAAAATGCTCGCATGAATAAGATAGTATGTCTTTTCGAGAGAGAAAAGTATTTTGCTCCCTTTCTCTTTCGAAAATACGCGCTATCTCGTATGCCCGCGGGCTTGAGATTTGCAACACTGTAAATGATTCTTTTCTTTTATTGGTAGCTTTCAACTTTGGCCGGGTCATGTGAACGTTCACAGATTGGAAACATTGCTATCAAATCTTAGTCGAAAGTTTCTTTAAAAAATAGTCATGTTTTCTCTATTTGAAGGAAAAAATTCTTTTCTTTGCATTACCCCATTCTGCATATTTTAACAATTTTTAGCTGTTTCGGCCTTCTCTGCTGGATATGATCAGGACACAGATTGCTGCCCTCAGTGCGAGTCTGACGGAACGAGTTGCAGAGGCAGAGCAACTGCAGAACGAGCTCAGAACATTCACTTCTCTCGGTTAGTTGTCTTTTCTCGACTTTCAACTTTGTACATCAACAATCTGTCAAGTTGTTTTTAGATCGTTTTCTTTTCTTATTCTAATTCTTTTTTCTACTTTTTAACTCGTCTTTCTGTTACATCTCATGCAATGTTAAAAATTCAAGCGAGTATGAGTCACTCCCTCCAATAATCCTTTTCTTCGATCACTTCAATAATTCCGTCCTTCAGCCGACGTAGTGAGTCTGACTGCCTCTTCCCTGTCGACAGACGAGGACGACTGCCAACAATTCCTCGATCTCAACATCTCTTCCGATGAGATCTCGCTCAACGACGACATCTTCAACTCGCTCAAGCGACTCCATAACAAGGTAATGAACCTGTTTGGAGTAAAAGTGTTCAAAATTGAATTCGGAAAAGATTGAAAAGAATCCGAATTGAATTTTTTCTTCCTCCGATTTTCGAAGTTTAGAACTGACAAACTAGAATAATTGCAGATGAAGGAGATCTACGACGAGAAGATGGATCAGCTGGAGTACCGATGGAACGAGCTGCTGTCGGAGCTGAGCAAACTGTGGGAGAGCTGCCTCACGCCCGAGGAAGACAGGGAGTTCGAGACCAAATTCAATGCAGCCACCTTCGCGCCAGAACAGTTCGATCAGATCGAGGCGGAAATCACTCGACTCAAGGAGATCTACTCGTCCAGACAGCCTGTCTACGATGCCATCAAATAGTTTGTCATTTCATTCTTTTCCGAAGTGTTCCATTTTTCTTTTGATACAAAAATCAGTAGTGATTCAATACATGATGTTTTCCCCCATATTCTCTATTATTTAATGCTCCAATCTGAACGAGATCATAGAAGGAAAACTTGTAGATCCACACAAGAGTTCATATTTTGGTACAAGTGCGAAAATCTGTGTTTGAAAATTTGGAATTCATAAAGTCCATCTTTCCGAGTTTGATCTAATGGTGTGATTTCAGTTGGGACTCACTGTGGAACTCAAAATTGGCACTGGACACGAAGAAAAAGGATCCGCATTACTACTCGTCGAGAGCTGCAGGTCACTCAGTTAGCAAAGATGCACAGGTTGGATGAGTTGGAGAAGTTTACTGCATTTTACACCGCCAGAACACTAGCATCGTCAGTATTAGACACCGGATTTTAGGGTGAGGGAGTGTAGACAAAGGGGAGAAATAAGAGAGAGAGCCGGTATCTAATACAGACCGTGTCGGTGTTCCATCGGTGTATAATACAGGAGGCCACTTGGAGGGAAGTGGTAATGATGAAATGATAGCGTTATTGCAGGCCGAGAGGAATCTGCAGAACGTCAAATTGCCACAGGCTGCCAAGCACGTGGAGGAGGTCTATGCAGAATATCTCGCAAGTCACGCTGACCAAAAGATTTTGTGAGTCTCCTTGTAGATTGAAAAAATAAACACTAAAACTTGATTGGAACTAAATTATTTTCGAGTGAAAGAAAAACTTCAATTTCGTACAATTTTACAAAAGTGAGTATTATTAACACGCTATTTTTTGTTGCGTTTTTGTGTTTAAATTTGAATCTCGAAGCTCCTTCAAATGCCTATTAATTTCCTGTTGTGTTACAGTGTCTACGACTCAAAGATGGACCCCTTGCAGTACATCGAATACACCATGAACGAGTACGACAGACAGCAGCAGATCGAGAAGGCAGCCAAACTGGCTGCAAAGAAGGTGGCCGACAGGGATCTGCACAGCCCCATGAAGCTACGGACGCCCAGCAAGAGGACTCTGCTCATCACGCCCACTGCCAGTGGACGCAATTCTCCACTCGTCAAGGTTAGCAACTAGAAGGGAGAAAATTTAGGAACGACGAAATACATCGTTAGAAATAGGGGGGTGAATACGTTTAAAGTGCGATAAAAGATGCATGTCAGTACCAAGTCGGCAAAAATGAAATACATATATATTTTTTTAAATGTTAGAAATTGCAGAAACCTGCACTGGATGCCTCAATTCGGATGTTTGGCTCGACCACCAGCATCGTCTCCTCCATCACTCCCAAGAAACCCCGCATCAAGGTTCGAGATTTCTGTCTTCGAAAATTCAACTTATGACGATTCGAGATTAGGAAACGCTCACATACGTTGTTTTCTCTTCTCAAAATCTTCGACTACTAATGTTTTGCATAATGAAAACGAATAAGAATAGAAGATACGGCATTTTTAAAAATGCTAATATGATTTTATCCATCCTCAATTTTGTAGTTTCCAACTAGAATAATGATTTGAGTTTAGCAAGAAGACGGTCCGAAGACGAGTTCTCCTGTTGGCACGAGCAGTGACGCGAAGTCGCCCAGCAGAATGATGCGCCCTCCTGCGACCACTCCGGGCAGAAGACCGTTCAGGAAACTCCAATAGGTCTGTCCATCCATCTCCGCGACTGTCCCAGTGGCTAGTCTCCTCATTCAATCACTCCCTCTGCACATTATACAACAAATCAACTTTCCCTTTGCTAAAATAAAAATGCAAAGATAGATGTATTAGAAACTTATCATGCTAAGAAATTTAACCGATCTCCTTTGTCAGATACAAATTTTCTCCAAATTGGATTCATCTATTGTTGTCGCTGATTCGAAAAATGAACAAAATTTTTGAAAAAACTAAATTAAAGATGAAAAGCTCCTTTTCAAATCGGCAACAATATATTGTCGTGCTTCTGTCCGGTGGTGGTGCTAATTTTCAAATAAGCAAATATTTATTGACTCGACTAGTTTGCTCTCGTAACCACACAATGACTATTTTCGCTAAAACATGCGTCTACTTCCTACTTTTACTTTTTGTTCATTAAAGAATTAAATTAAAAACCCGTCAAATAAATATTTTAGTCTAAAAGCTCAGCTAATTTCAACGTGAAATGGACTGGTGAAATGCCCTTTGATTTTTGAGTTGGTCAAATCGAGTGAAGTGAATGGAAATAAGTAATAGGTAGACGAAACTACGCCGAGTGCTGGGATAGATTAGAATTAAACACCGAAAAGACGATGGAAAAATAGAATATTGTTGCATTGTATATCGGCGACTAGTCGCAATCTTACTCTCCACGTACTTTCTCGTTCACGCGTTATTACGTCTTTTCATCCACACTACTCGATCTGACTAATACAATCACATGTCGATGTTGTCGAATTCCGACCTGGCCGCCTGCGAACCGCCCGTCTCGTTCATCTCGTTCTGCTCCTCCGTCTCGTCGCTCTTTGCACTCGAATGTGTCAAAGCCAGGTTGAAGTATTCCGGACTGCAAAGTGAGAATAAATGCATTAGAAAGTACATCATCTTTCGAAAAATGTTCAAGTAATAGAAAAGTTATTCTCGAAAGCAAGCTGTTCAATAAGTCAAAATTTGAAGTTTTTTTTTTTTCTTTTCCACCCTCATGACCTATGTCGTCATTTATCTGGATGGACTTTCTTTGACTCGAGATTTTAGAATAAACAATTAAAACCCGAGAATAGAGAATAACGATAAGGAAGTAAATAATGTTGAATTTAGAGTTCTGATTCTATTCAGACTTTCTAATTCGGCATTTTCATTTCATATCTTTGGTCTACTTTCATCTTTGAAATTTGTAAAAATAGAGCATTTTCGACTATCAATCTTGGGAAGTTTGAAATGCCACAAAACTCACATGCTGCTCTCGTAAGAGCGCACTTCGATTGGCATGACAGACCGTCTCACGATTATCTTCTTCCCCGTCGCTGCCTCCTCTTCATCATCTCCGACTCCACCTGTCCGTTTGTCGCGTAATCTCTGCAAAGATTTTTTTTTTTTTTAAATCAGGGTTTCATTTAAAACTTCTGTTAAAAGTCAAGTTTTTAATCTAAATTTGACTGTTATTGAACAAGAAGACCTAGCAGAGATGTGACAGAATTCCGAGGCGAGAGAGCATCTCTCTCGCCCT
This sequence comes from Diploscapter coronatus, assembly GCA_964036155.1. NCBI lineage: Eukaryota > Metazoa > Nematoda > Chromadorea > Rhabditida > Rhabditidae > Diploscapter > Diploscapter coronatus. Next base: position 81,414,032 of record OZ038422.1, on the reverse strand, counting down.
CGAAATTACACCTCGTCCCTGAGATCTAGGGAAAAAATTCCTTCAGAATATGACGAGGATAATTCGCATTAGACTTCCCACTATTATCCTTCCACGTTTGTGAATAAGACGTCTTTTCTACCTCGATTTCCTCGTAGAGTGAGGAGATTTGTTCCTCTTGTCTGCGAGTGACGAGTTGCAGGGAGAGGAACTTCTGCTCAGCTGCGTCGTTCTGTATATCGAGCAGTCTGCCCGCCCTGTCTAACATCGCTTTCAACTCCTTTCCTCGCTGTATTTCTCCGTCTCTCTCCTGTTCCAGACGCGTCAGTTTGTCACTGAAAATGAACAAAAAATCATAAATTAAAAAGTATTATAATTTCAATTATGTTCTGCACAATTTTTCATCGTTCAATTTCGATTTTTAAACTATCAAAAATGGGAGTCTCTTACATCGCGTAAAAAGCAACTATTTAGGAGGATATGAAGATGGCGAAACTTTTATAATTCCCAAAAAACTTCATCGTTCTTTCACAATAAGCTTTAGTCCATAAATGCACTTTTGCAATAGATGAAAAGAATGACGAAACCTACACATTCATTTATCCGTTATAATAGTTGATGTTGCGAAACTTTTAGATTCAATCAAACACAATATAATTTTCTTGAAAAGTAGCAAAACTATCTTTAAAATTTTCAAATATGGACCTGTTCTGCTCGAGTTTCATCCTATAGTTGTCCCTCTCTACCCTCATCTTCTCCAGCTGCAGTTTCATTGCCTCGATCTCCTTCTGCAGTTTGCCTTCGTTTCCCTTTGCCTTCAGTCGTTCATCAATCAGGTCAGCATTCTGAAAAGAGATCATGTGGAGGTTCTCAACAACAATTTATTGAGAAGACGTTTTCTCCACTATTTTTAAAACTAAAAGGAATACAGAACAACGAAACAAGTGTTTCTAGCTCCATTCTGTGATGGTTGTCGACTTCGAAGAAACGTTTAATCTTCGATAATAATTGATTTACCATGCTAAGTTGATCTCGGAGCTGCTGATTGTCTGCATGGGCCAGACGCAATTCTTCCGTCTTTTCCTGAAACAACATTACGATCTATATCTCCAAGATAAAATCTAGCTCACGTCCATCTTGGCAGCCATTTTCTTGTACATCTCCAATCTGACCAAAGAGTCTTCTGCAGTCCTCCGATAATTGTCGATCTAATTTTTTTCCTTTTAAATTCTTGTAATTCGCAATTCACCCACCTCGTTTCTCAACTCCTTCTCGCTCTGTTCGGCCTCGTTCTTCCGATTGTTCGCCAAATTCAATTCCAATTTTGCCTGTTCCAGTTGCGTCTCCAGATTTCTTCAAATTTCAAAGTTCTTATCAATTTTTAACTGATTGAAAACGTCTCTGAAATATTTCAGATGCATTTGAGGTAAGGAATAAAAATCTGCAATACAATGAAGTTGGAGTGACCATTTTTATTGCTGGGAATAGTTTATCACTTATTACTCACTTGACCCTCTCCTTGACATCATTTTCCCAGGCCTGTCTTCTCTGATTCTCCGTCAGTCTGTTCTTTCGCAGCTCTTTGATAGCACTTACTAGCTCCTCCCTGGGACATTCGATTTTTCAGTTATTTCTACAATAAGCTAGCTTACTTTTCGGAGTTGGCAGCGTACAGAGATTCCTTCAGATTCTTAAGCTCCGTTTCAGTTATCTGAAATAACTCATTTAAATTTTACAATTTCTAGAATCCATTAAAGATGACGAAAAAAGAATTTACAAATGTCCGTTTGTTGGCTAAATAGTTTTTCCCAAATTGATGAAAAATATGCCTTCCAAGGAGGACTGCAAATCTTGTACACGATTTGACACATGACACGGCACGATTTTATTCCGTGCCGTGTGTATTATGTGCAAAACTTGCAGCCCTGCTTTCAAAATGCAATGGATGAAAGTGCAATAAATCTCCGAGAAACTCAATTCCTCACTTTCTGCATCTTGATCCTCCCGAAGAGACGTCGATTTCTGTTCGCGTGCAGCAGGCGACAGCTCCTTTCGTAGAGAAGATGCTGGTTGACGAGGAGCAGACGGGTGCGCAGAACTTCCAGCTAAAGTTAGAGAAAGGTAAAATGACATTTGGAAGAAAAAGTTATTTGTCAGCGATACCACGCTTTCAAAGGGAATGAGATTGGCTAGTTGTAGGAAGAGAGTCCTTCGTTTTGTTCTTCTATGCATGCTTTTTCACTTGAAAATACCTGACAGGGATTTTCCAGTTGGTTATCATTTACCAGGTTTATTCAATTTATCACGAGCTAATAATTCTGCTCACCGCTTTGTCCTTATCGACATGTCTGGTGATGTGCGACAAATCGTCATAGATCTTGCCAGGCAATTTGTCTGCCAGTCCGAGATTCTTCAGGCAACCGTGATACTCCTGCAAATTCAATGAGTTTGTATGAGAATTCAGCTTTTCAAATAGCCATCAAAGAGTTAAAGGCAGGGTTGGCAAGAATCAACGATTTTCACTGATTTGCAGGCTACCTATTTAGCACTTTTTGACCTCACCATCGTCATCCCTATCTTTGAAAACCCCTATTTGGAAAGTTTCGTCGAGATCGGTGATCTCCGAGTTGTGCATTTCCCTTGTAAGTCTACTACTACCTTGATAAGTTATAATAATGATCAGCCTAGTTAAAGCTAGATAATTTTAGATCTCTTCTATCCCACCTTGCTCCTAATCATGTACTCTTTCCTCTGCGTCTCGTGATCTGCCTCCAGCTTAACTTCGAAATCTCTCAGCTGCTGCTTTGTCGGATAGGATATGAGTTTTCTGTAGGGAAACAGAGTGTCGATGTCCAAATTCTCCTGTCTCGACGGCTTTATCACATCAGGTAGGAACTGGAGAAAAAGAACTCATAAATTGGATGCAGGATAAATCCAAAATAACCTTGATTTCGTCCTTGGTGAAAGCGGTTCCGGAAACATCTGGAAGAGAAAGAGAACGCAGCCTGAAAAATTTGAAAGAAATTAATTGTGCCGTCCACAGATTATCTAAATTTTGCAAAAGAATATAATTAGCTAATATTTGAAGTTTAAAATAATCAACTAAAAATCCTACATGCGAGTAGTGCTCCCGATTTTGGCAGGAGCCCTGCCCTGGTGGTACTCGTTCCAGGCGATGTCCTCGTTGACGCAGTTCCCAGCCCGCTCGTTGGGGCATTCGGACACGAATCGCTGCCGATTGAGTCTCTTCATCAGAGTCGCCACCGAAGTGTGTCTGGCCGAGGCAGCTAAGAGAGCATGCATTCGATGATTACTCGATTCCCTACTCCTCGTCTCTCCTCCTACCATTTCCCCCATCAGAAGTCGTGTCGAGCACATTCGGCATCAACCCCAACGCATCGCTGCCCCCCTCCAGACCACTTCTGCTGTCCCACGTCTCGCTGTCCTAAATTTATCGTTTTTTCTCTCCTCCTCCTTCTTCTTCTTCTTATTCTTATTTTAATTTGAGAAGAAAAACCATGTATATATAAAGGGAAATTCGAGTTTCACGAATGTATAAGCACAATAGAAAAGTATGAGAAAATTAAAATACGTGTACAATTTTCTGAATAACCCCAGTAAATATTAGTTAAAAAAAAGATATTAGAATCATAAAAAAATGACCTTCCCAATTGCAGTGGACATAGTACCGGTTCTGCCCTCAGGAATCAGAGTGCTTGAAGGAGTCAGAGGACGCATGGACGAAGCTCTGAATAATATGAATAATGGCGTCGAATCAACAGCCTATTTTGCAGTTTATATCAAGATTGAATGTATGATTTGTTCAAAAACTCAATACATCAGATCGTTCGTATCGAGTAAACCTTGCAAATCGAAAAACATTTTATTTTGCACATTATCGCTATAAAACGAAAGAAACTTTAAGCAATGCAACTTCTTTCGTTGATCATTGTGCATCATTATATTATCACATATTTTGCTTTGTACGAGATATCGTCTACCACCAATTTGGAAAGTCGAGAGTTTACTTCCATATCAGCAATATTTCACCTTCCGAACGAGTGAGCTTAGTCAATTTTCAACAAAAAAGCCTCATTCTCGTCTCACTTCTTACCTGGATCTGACATCCTCATTATCAGCCCGTTCAACAGCGAATCTGCCCGACTGCATGGTTGTCTGCGCCCTCTCCCTCGCTGCTGCATTCGCTGCCTGCGCCAGTCTCAATCCAGGCTCTCGCAAATCCGACTCGGAAAGACGCTAAAATTACAATAGGTCAATACAATGTGATGACAATACTTCATTGGTTGATGATTCGAAAGTTTCACATCTTATAAATCTCTGAGACTATACGGAATTGTGATTTACTTTCTTTTTCCTGTATTCTCATTCTTTCATCCTCTTCATTTCTGAATGCCTATCCGACTCCGTTTAAAAGTTAGGGTGAGATTAGCAGAACATGAGTGGTAAAGAATTAGCATGGAAAAGTAAATATGGATGCATTCTAACAAGGAATGTAAACTGTAAATCATGAATATTACTCAAAGCTGATAGGTTACCTAAATCGAATGTTTCGATTGAGCACGTTAATAAAAAAACGCTAAAGGTCCCAAATGGTACCGCAGTTTGACTGTGAATTTCCCCTTACTGCTACAGCGAATAATGGCACTGTCAACACTCGATTTCACAATGTAAGCTAATTGGGAATTTTTGTTGATGCATTGTGAGGTGAATAGTTTAAATTCGGAGCTATTCGGGATCTTTAGCGTTTTCTGACTTGATTATTGTGATTAGTGTGTTCGATTGGGGTTACCTAGTGATTTTGAGCATAATTTGTCATTTATACAATTCATATTCCTTGTAAATTATCCTAAATATCACCTAGTGTGTCGTGATTCATTTCCTAACAAAGCTTTCTCTTACCATAAGATTCCTCTCCCCAATGGAACGAGAATTGCTAGGCGGTCGAGGGAACGCCGAGGAGGACTGAATGGACGAAGTGTCTGAGGGCAGTTTGGAGGGAGAATAGGGAGGTGGCGGCGCCTTCGAAGAGAAGGGGGTTTGATTCGCCTGAATTCACGCATCTCAATTCTTAATTCTAATGGGGAGAAATTACCTGTGGAGGAGGTCCGATGGAGAAGTCGACTTTCAGCGCCTCTTCGCATTCGTCCGTCACTTCGCTCATTGCCAACTGAAGAATAATCGACAGTTTTGGGGTTTACAAGTTTTCGACTCACATCGTAATCATCCTGTCCCTTTCCCGAGACTTCAACCACCTCATTTCTCCGAGGATCGGGGCGATTTCTGAATTTCTTGGCGAATTTTGATTCATTTTCTCGAATATTTATGCGTCTTCTTCTGAACAAATTTTAATGTTTCAATGTCACGTTATTTCTTAGCCTTCATCAAATATCGAAAATAAAGCATAGTTCGAAGGCCGTCATGTTCAATGTGTATCAAAACTATCGCATAGAAGTTACCATTTTACGATCGACGCTTTCAAGTTGGAATAACTTGTAAATATGTACTTATTGGAAGATTTGCGGAATGTATTAGTCAAATTGCTGAAGCTGAGCCTGAAGGAAGTAGAAGAGCTGCGATTTATCGAAGAGGTCTCGATGTTCTGACCGCTCACAGAACGGTGTCTCTGAAGACGAGTATCAAGAAGTACATAACGACATAATGAAAATGATAGTGACAGAACTCGCAACAAGAAAGTGTTCTTTTCAAAACACATGATCTCAATGTGAGGCCTAGTTCTAGCATCTCTTTTGCAAATTAGATAAAATGAAACGGCCTTTTGTATTCCACACCTACACTCATCTTTTATCTACCCATTATTTCGGCAACGATATTTTTCATGCTCACCCATTTTTCGATTACCTACCCAATTCGCGTTCTCTCAAAATTGGGTGGATTTTGAAGGTGAGTGTGGAATACAGGGGGCCAAATGAAACCTACAATGATCTCCTCGTTCCCTCTGATACCGACATCATTAGTGCAGCTCCTCCTCTTGGTCGGAGTATGAATGGCACTGCCTGGGGGCGTGTTCAGGCTCTCCATTATGCGGTCGTCTGCCTGGGTGAAGACTGAACAGGGAAATTGTGAAGACGATGGATGAAGGAATATAAACATACAGCTGGATTCGGACGAATCATCATTGGAACGGAAGAGCAGGGAGAAGCGATTCGGATTGATGGCTGGAGGAGAATCGGGCTCGGAAGAGGCTTCCAACAGGTTCCCGACTGAACACATTCGATTTTACGAATTATGAAATAAATTTACAAACTCATAGATTGTACGAGCAGAATCATAGAGATGTGTTGTTTTCACATAAACCAATCAAAATTTTAGCCAACAACAGGTTTGAGAAGGGAATAATTTGTGATATAAATCTCCGAGTTATTTCTACTAATGCCTCCTCCTTTCAGGTATAATTTTCCTCAATTTTAAATCTAATGGTGATTTATTCGACGCTGAAAGTGAATGAACGAATCATCAACTAACTATTGTGGCCATGAGGGGGGATCTCGCAAATGACGACTCGTCTGCAGTCGTGCAGGAAGTCGTGCGGTTCCTTCTTGTTCCACCTGTCCTTGGCCATCTCCGACTCCTTGCTCATCGTGATCAGATAGGGGTGCATCCGGACTGTGTTCAGCAGCGGCTCCACGACCATATCGAACAGATTGTCTCTGTCCCGATCCCGACTCGAGAAGAATGTTCTGAAGGAATCTAGTCATTCAGGTTTGGTTTTTTGAAAAGTGTGCTCAGTTGGGAGAAAATAGTGTTTGAAGAGACGAAAACTTCCCGGACTGACTGAACGAACATTCAAAGACCCTTAGATTTTTCTTGAGAAAACGACACACCTGAGATATGACAGGAAGTTCTGCGGATATATTCCGTAGAGGATTTGGAAGTAGCGAATTATTGCGAGGGCGAGATGAAGAAGATCGGCGATCTGCATTTCCTGCAGATATTTTATTTGTGAAAGAAGAATATCCAGAAGCAAATGACAAACCCTGTTAGCTTTTTCCTGTTCAGGCGAAATGTTGCTGGCCTCGTTTGGATGGCGACGCTGCTGCAGGGTTTGGGTCTGTACAATAAAATGCTTTAATAATTTTAATACAATCAGCTTGGATTGTCATACTTCGTGACTCTGATCACAGGTCCAACACCTTTAACAAAGAATATCAGATGAATCAACAAGCGAGCCCAACTTGTCTGTACATTAGACAGCCTTCTCACCACTCTAATGCAGTGTGAGAAGGAAATATCACGTGGTTGCATAAACAACGCAAAGGTATTGGAAATGTCCTGATCAATGTAAAAAAAAACATACCCGAATTCTGTAGCAGTTGCAGGAGGCGATGAATGTCTTGAAGAGGAGAACGAGAACAGGGGAATCGAGATTGGAGCAGTAGGGCAGAAGCTGCGTGATGAAGAACAGCACTGACAGACAGATGCGAGTGTTTGCTGGACGCTGAAGAGAGACTAGTGCAGAACGAAGAGAAGGAATGAGTGAGATACCTTCTGAGGGTTGATGATCTGATCGATTATGAAGCGGAACAGCTGGTGGGATGGAATTTTGGGAGTCCAACTGGGAGTAGCCTGCACTAACTGGCCTGAAATGCAGAAGAAAAGTTAGATGATTTGGGGAAATTAAAGAAAATTTTGAAAAATGCCCAATCTATTGTTTTTTCTACCTGATTTTCTTCATCTTTTCTTTCTCTCCATTCTATGTTTCAGAATTAAATGCCAAATAATGTCTATTTCCAAATTGATCAAGGAAAAGACGTACCGAGCAGGACGAGCATCGGCACGATCTGCTCAGAATTCGCCTTCATCTGCTCAGCTATTGTGTCCAGCAGTTTCTAGAAAGTAACAATGAAAATGAAGAAACTAGACAATCCTCGAACCTTATCATTGGGGTCCTGCACAGACAGCAGCAGATCGAGGGCCCTTTCCGACTTTGAGTCAGAATAGTATCGGACTATTTCGGCAATGCCATTTCCTGCAAATATCTTCTGTTTCAATGAATGCTTCAATGCAGTGAATGGGTGCGCTATCTGTAGCAGACTTGCAAATAAAAACCCGCACCCGCGAGTCGGGTGTCATTTTTGAGGGTACGGGTGCGAACTTTGAAGGAAAGATGCGGGTATAAAATTTGGATAAAGTTGCAAGTCTGACCTGTGGAGATGAGGCAAGTCAGAGCATGTCTGGCGTCCTGAGAGGCCCTCGCGTCGAGCGATTCCAGATACCTGATCTGCTTGTTGATATCCACTGTTTTCGCTGACTTTTGGCTGTTCATCGTCACCAATCTAAACCAGAAATTCACCAAATCAAACAATTCAGAGCAAAAATGAAGACAAAAACAAAGTAAAATAAAGCGACATGAAAAATGCTCCGTTGCTAAATTTATCGCGGTGGAGCAGAGAAGCGCGAAATTTTGTAAAATGAATTCGTAGAAAAATGCACATGTTGAGGCAGACATGCATTATGTTCACGTGATGTTTCTTCTTTAAATTTAAAACCGTCTTTTATTCAGCCCGTTAATATTACATTTGAATCATGCGGGTTATTGAATCTTCTGGTATGTTTCACCATTTTTATATTAAAAAACGAATAAAGGAAAATTTTAACTATTCTCACAACATTTTAAATGCGATGTTATTAAATTCCGAACATTTATTCAACCGAAGCAAATCATTATTCTGGCTCGTAAATGCGATCACCAAATCTCAGTTTTTCAGAACTCATCTGGCAGTTTGTAAACCACACGACATGATAAATTGTGGGAAAATAAATCCTATCAGCCAATACCCTACCCTAACCATACACCATTTCGCATTTCTTGAGGTCTTGATGTCGTGCGGTTTCCGAATAGTTTGAGTTATCCGGCGTCATTCTTTCCCAAAAAAACTTATAACTTTCTATCTATGTATTATTTTTAAAAAAATATTTTATTCATTTACTGAAAAATCCTTAGGAATATCTGACAATATAAATGGAGAACATTTTCAAAAAAAAATTCATGCAAAGTTAAAAGAAAAAAAACCATTTTTGAGTAAAGTTTTAGAGGGCTTTAACGAACAAGACAAACAAAAAGCAAAGCACTGGATATAATACATTAAAACAACCAAACTCAATAGTTTATTTCATAGAGAGAAATGCAGAAAGTTTGTTACCATTAAAAACTGATTTTTATTGTTGAAAATAAACTCGGCTATTTTCCATATTCGATAGCCTTTGGGTCAATATATCCATAATACTCGGACTTTTGAAGAATCTGCCTTGCAATTTCCGATTTCAGCTGAAGGTAAATTTAAAAAAGAGCTAATAAATATTTTAGCTCTTACATTTTCGAAGAATGGTCTATCTTCTGGTTCAAAACACCAACATTCCGTCAACAATGAATACCTGTTAAGAAAATACTATCTCTTCATACTTTTTATTCATACAGTAGTTTGTCGCAAAGTACCGGCATTTTCAATCTGCTTCCTTCATTTAGAAATTTCTGCAATTCTGTCGTTGCAATTTCCTTATACGGAACTTCTCCAAACGAAAATATCTCCCAAATCGTAACTCCAAACGACCATCTAGATTTAGAAGAGCATTTCTTGTAAAGAACTAAACATTCATCATACACATCACTCTTTTCGCTGAATGATCTGAATCCGAATGTCTCTGGCGCGGACCATCGAATTGGAAGTAATTTACGATTTTGCTCATCGAAACTATCATCCACGTTTGCTCGAATTGACATACCAAAATCAGAAATCTGGCATAATGATATTTCTAAATATATATTTAGGACAAACCTTGGCAATTTTATCTTCTGTTAGAAGGATATTTCTGGCTGCTAAATCTCTGTGGATTATATCCTTTGATGCAATGTATGACTAAAATACGAAATCATGTTGGAAAATAACAAAATAAATACCATTCCACTGCATATTTGCCAAGAGAACAAAATGAACTCTTTCAAGACCACTTTATCATCCTAGAGTAAATGTTGTAGAGCAAACTAGAAAATAATACCTCTATTTCTTTATAATTTATGCTCGAAGTATATCTTTGCAAGTCACCCATCGCACAGTATTCAAGAACGATATGTGGTACGAATCTATTTATCAGATATCCATACATGCTAAAATGATTATCAGCGTTTTATTTTTAATCCTTAACTTAGTTACCAAACAACATTTGGATGAAATTCAAGAATTTTCATTATTTCGATTTCATCTCGAAAATAATCTAGGTCATTTTCTGTAGCATGATTTGATGCACGTTTAACTGCAACCTAAAAATTTTCTATGCTTTGTTAGATGGTTGAAGTGCGCAAATACCTCATTCGTGTTTGATAGGCCTGATTTTTCTCGATACATCCTTAAATGAATATTATTGATAACTTTGAAAGCAGGAATGTCTCCTAGATTTGTATTCTGATAATGTTAAATAGCGATGCGATGTCATTTTGAACGATATGAATTATATTCATACCACGAAGTACACCCTTATATACCACCGAAAATGATCCATTTCCAATGCGAGATTCGGAGTTAATTAGTAGCTTGTCAAAATTTATTATCCAAGGATCATCACTAAATGAAAGATTAGGTTTCGATTATAAAGTATTGCCAAAATTATTTTCGATATCAATGTCGATATTTCAAGGCACTTACTTAGAGATTTCACATTTTGTTGATTGAAGATTATTCTTTTTTCTTATTGATCTACAAATTGTTTTAATTAATTAAAATATAATATTTATGATTTACGCAATTGATCTGAATAAAGCTCGAGCTCGTCTCCTTCTATAAAATAAGTATATGAAAATACTAATAGACACTAGCATTATGATAAAAAGCGAAACTGGAACAGTTATATAAACTAAAATGCAAGAATTCTTGATCTGTTCAAATTTGAAATTAACATAGGTGTGTATACCAATTAGTTTCGTATTATTCCTATTTGTTGGCTTTTCAGTTGATGGTAAACTTGTACTGACATCTGTTGTGATCATGATAGTACTAGCTAAAATTTGTATATGTGTATACCAATTAATTTCGTATTATTTCTACTCGTTGGCTTTTCAGTTGATGACGAACTTGTACTGACATCTGTTGAATAGGCTGTTGTGGTCATGATAGTACTAGCTAAAATTTGCATGATCGTTCAACAAAAACAAAAGCAAACGCAGTAATTCTATGGCGACATAATGTTCCGTATGCTTATTTATTGTTAATTATTGCAGCTTGAATTGCAAAATTAACCATACGTTACATTTATGAGAGACATATATATTATGTATAATGAATTCGTACAACTATCTGTATAATTTTCATTCGAACAATAAAGTTGATCGATTATATCGTAAAATATTGTATTTGGATTAGTTCCTGGTGAAACGATAACCCATTTTCCAAAATAGCAGAAATACGAGTAATAGTTATCTTGAACTATAAAGCATTTCAGGTCTTCTTCAGCAGCATGATAGTAAATGTTCGATTTAGAATTATTCGAACAATCTATCTCGATCCTATAAGTGATACAACTTCCCAATATACAAATTTAAGATAAAAGAATTATAAATACTGGCAAACGTTCTGATCATCATTAGTAGCATTAGAATGTGAGCTTGCATCAATATTTCCGCTATCGCATTTGCGTTGCGATTCATCCTAAAATTCGATTAGCTATTAATTAAAAGGCAATTTTTATTTCATTTTTATAGATATGTAGTTTTAAAGACATTTATAGAGTATTTATGAATTACTCGATATGAACGGGTAGATAGGTAGTATGTAAATTAATATGAATTAATAGCTGCCCTCTCTTAACTTTAGACATTATTTTGTCAAGTTTATTCTTCGAATTTAACCCTTTTCATTTTTCTATCATTAGAATAACCTACCCCAGGTTGAAGAGGTGCCAATGGTGAGCAGGCGGAACACAAGTCTATAACATAAGTGAATTGATCAAATTCGAATTCTATTAAATTTTAAATTTACATAACATCTACGAACATATTTAAATGATAGATTATATTGCTGAAAATATCAAATGTGTTTAGAGATCACAAGCCACGCCCACTTCTGCCTTTGAAAAGAGGGGACAAAAACTTGTCGAACTAATGCAAAGCTGTTGAAAAGTGAGTCTATCGAAAAAGTTAATCTTTCATGAAAACTAATGCATTCCTGGTGAAATTAAAGTTTTTCAAAATTCTCTTTATAAAAATCCGCAGAATAAAAGAGGAATAGCTCGATGATAAAATTGAAAAGGAAGGAGGGATACGGCGCATTCACTTCAGGTGCTCATAACTTTGCGTAGGATGAACTTCTTTGAAAAATTAAAAAAAAAAAAAAAATGTAGAATCTGAAAAATACAGGCTTTCAGAAAATAAAGCCTTTGATATTTTGCAGCATTTAACAAAAATTTACTTGTGGGCCCTACTGTAGGGGTCAGGGTAATTCGTTTCGATCCTCAAATTCGCCCAGTAAATTGCCCACGCCCTGACTACATGAGAGAAAAATTAGAATCCGATTTTGATGGTAAATAAGGTTCCTATTTTATGACAAAGCATTGGAGAAATACTTTAAAGACCCTGTATAATTAATTAATAATAATAATAATAATGAGATATTGTTCTTTTATAATTATTTTTCTATCGATTCAGAAATGTCAAATAACGATTCTCACTTTCGCCATTTTCATAACAATATATTTGATCCACATTATGGTATGTGTCATAATTAGAATAAACAACCCAACTTCCATTTATACATTCATAATACATCAAAAAAAGGGTCTTTGCACATCTGCCATCTGTTGTGTGAAGCACAATTGATGAACTGTCACAAGCAACTACAAATCTTAAATAAATAAGCAAATATATATTATATAATTTAATAATTATGAGGTTTTAAAAGAGTTCAGGGAATGCAGCTCGAGACAATAATTATATTTCTACAAATTTAGTATCGTTATGCTTGCTGATTATCTGATTATACCTGCACGGTTCGTCAATATCTGGCAATATACTACTTGGATAAATGGTTGTCTTATTGGTGCATTTCAATTCAACATCAGTGTCCTAAATCTTGTAATATACCGTGATAGATCTTGCGTATTTATGAATTTAAAATATCTGTGTAGTTTACTATCATCATTACAAACTGTTTATATTAATTGTGATCCTCCAAGCAATGAATGAACGATTTGAGTGAAGTTAGAAGGTAGAGTGAAATGTGGCAAATTATGTTAGGTGAGAATAGAATGGTTAGAACAATGAAAAGGAAGATGGCCTATGTTTCAGCAATTGGAAAGAATAGTGCACAAAATAGTATGCAGGAAGAATGTTGTAATAATTATAATCTAAACAGTATACGAATGCTTACATCTGATTGCAGAACTCGCGGTTGTGGATCAGTACAATTTGAGCAATCGTCTAAATTCCATCAATTTGTACGACAAATTGTTCAATTTTCGAATAATACCTTTTCATTTAGGTTATGAACTAATTTGTATCAAATTTTAATACAGATATTATGTAGTATTCACATTAGATCATTTATTTATGAGTAAACCTTTTATAAAAAAATATTTCAAAATTATTGTAATTTATTATTCAGTTGAATACTCTTATGAGTATGTCATAATTAATTAAAGAAAAACAAACCGTCAAGTATGTTTGATACGCAACTCGTTGGTAAATCCATAACTAGAATCGTAGGAAGTAAGAAAATGATACGATAAAAGCACATATTGGAGATATAAATTAGTAAATTTAGTTCTGCAATTTGTTTCAAAGTAAAAATTTCCTAATATCATAGTCGATTATGTATTTATAAACTGAGTAAATGAAGAAAACTATCAGTCTAAGGAAGACACAAGTTTAGAATGCATTATCATGTTTAAATCAACATTTAGACTAGATAATACCGACTTTAGGCGCGTTTTGCTTGGTGACCCATGAAGAAGACGGAACAATGAATAATCACTAAACGAGTCATATAAGATTTTCGTTTTTTTTATTACAAATAATCTATTATACTAATACAAATTGAATTCATTATTTAGTGATTGGTTAAATAACACTGAAAACAATTACTATCACTATCGTATTCTCCCCAATTGAAGGGCATCCTCAAAGTGGCAGAACTACCCATCACCCAACTCAGATCATCTCAAAAAGTGTTTAATAATGTTCTTTAGGTTGTGTAGAGTCGATCTAGTCTTGAGTTGAAGTGATTACAATCATAAACTGAGAAATTATAGCCGTTTGAAAAATTCAAATTTGTTCGAAAATTAGGAAGCTGAAAATGGAAGGACATGCTCTTTAATTAGAGGGAATATGATATTTTAATTTTTGTCAATACATACTTTTCATATCATATTTAAGTAAATAACTTTTATTATCTACATGATATCTAAAATAAAACTAATTATTGCAATTTTGATAAATTAGTTAAATCCGTTTGAATATGTTGTAGATCTATATAGCCATAATAATGACTATTCTTCAGAATGTGACTCGATATCTCGGCTTTTAGCTTAAATATATTTTGATTTAGTAGTAATTTTTATAAGTATAAAATGAATAATTACACATTCGAAGGAAGGTCTGTTATTCGGATCATCGCACCAACAATTGTTCATCAATAAATATCTGAAATTGCATTAATTAGAAAGGAAAATAGCGTAAAATCTAATAAAAATCAACCCTCAAAAATTCCTGAACTACCCATTGCCCAATTCTGATAATTTCATGAATTATTTTATAGTGCTTCTTTGATTGCGTAGGGTAAATTTAGACTTGATTTAAAGTTCGTATTATCATTTGGTATAGAGTTATAATGGCTTGAAAGATTAGAATTTGTTGAAGATTTGGAGATGAAAAATAGACGTCTATGAATCTCTCTTTTCGATTTTATGATATTAACGATATAAAATATTACAATTGTTCCTCGCAAAGTTTCGGTTTTTCGAGGCGGTTCCCACCAATTAGAAATCGTTGTAGTTCAGCCGATTCAATCCCTTTATATGGCATTTCGCCGAGCGAAAATATCTCCCAAATTGTAACACCAAAGGACCATCTAAATTAGGCAAGACCTTTTTTCTAATGATATAGATTTTTACACATCGCTCTTTTCACTAAATAGCTTGAGTCCGAACGTTTCTGGCGCCGACCATCTGATAGGTAATAATCTTTGATAAGATTTATTTTGGTTCTCCTCTTCATTTGATTTAATTGACATCCCAAAATCAGAAACCTGATTTTATACAATTTCGATATCTATATTTTTTTTGTAATTATGCGATTACTTTGGCTACTTTTTCACTGGTTAAAAGAACATTCCTGACAGCTAAATCTCTGTGTATTATATTCTTGGATGCGATATACCACTAAAAGTATCGAAATATCTGCATTAATAAATGTAAAATGAAACCATTCCGTTGCTAATTTGCCAGCTGAAGGAAACGAATTCTTTCGAAACTTCTCTTTCATCCTAAAAATAAAGCAAAAATTATTCAGTCTTGAAAAATATTACCTCAATTTCGTCTGGATTGATCTTTGAAATGTACCCTTTCAAATCTCCTATTTGGCAATATTCGAGGATTATTCGTGGTAAATCTTCGTTCAAAGAATATCCATACATACTGAATCATTCGGATAATTATTATTTATTGTTTGCCAATAATTACCAAACAACATTAGAATGATACTCGAGAAGTTTCATAATTTCGACTTCTTTTCGGAAATCATTCAGCTCGTTTTCCGTTGCATATTCGAGCATGCACTTGACAGCAGCCTTCAAATTTTGGAAAAATTAGGAGGCTTTTTTAAAATTACTTTAGTCGTAAGTTCTGAGGTTTTCGAATGTAATTGCGTGTTGAGATTTTTAATTATTTTGAAAATTGGTATATCGCCTAAATATAAATTTATAATTGTTAAATAAATCAATTGAGTAATAATTTACCACACAAAAAGCCTATGTAAACTTCGGAGAATGTGCCATGTCCAATTAAAGTTTGCCGATCAATTTCTAGTTTGTCAGAATTTATCATCCATGGGTCGCTAAAGTTACGAAAATTTATTTCAAAGAACCCAATGTATATTGAAAATTTCCCTACTCGAGTATTGCAGCATCACTCAAACGATAATTGTTTCCTGATCTGAAGGATTCTATTGTTTATTTAAATACAATGATTCTCATATACGCTTTCGTTCTAAAGAATTTCAGAGTTTCCCTTTTCCTTCTGTACGATATATAAATACAAATAATGATGATAGATATAACGACTAATAATGCAATGACTGATGCTATGACAATTGCATAGACTGAAAATAATTACTATCTAGTGTCGTATCTTATAATTCGATTAGATCGAACTTATTATTTTCTTATTGCCAATTTTCGTTTTAAGGCTTGTGGTAATCGGTTTCGTCGATGTTTGCGGAATCGATGTTTTATGAGTTGAATATGTTGACGAATGTGAAATTTTAGTCGTCCCTTTAGTTGTCAATGCTGTAGTAACTAAATTTAATCTTCTAGTAATATTCACCTTAATCGCAACAACTAATCATTTTTAAGTAAAATACAAATGTCTCTAAAGCGGTCCAAGACCATATTCATAAATTATAAATGTTTTTTTTCATATATTTAGTTACACATTGCCCTACTCGTTGGCCCAACGCAATGAATTTCGTCAAATTCGCGATATGAATGTAACTGACAAAGTTCATCATCACAAGCCTCTACAGTCCATTTTCCATTGAAACACATATAGCTTATAATCCGATTACTCCCATGAAATGCACAAGTAAAAAAGCTTGTATCATTCAAATGGATATATGTTCCAAAAGATGAGTCTGAACACATCACTTGCCACCTTAAAACGATTCATTAAAACCATTTTATTGCCATGAGAATAACATTTAATTTCTAATTATCTGTAACACATTCTTCATAGGTGAATTTTTCCGAATTTTTTTTTCATATTTTTAGGCCTAAGAGTTCCTTATGTGCTTGTCAAATTTCAGAATGGTTCGTTCATGTAAATGTTAACTCTTCGTGTTAAATTTGAGAACATTAGTTCACACTTTTATCCGTCACTATATAATTCATTTATTGTGAGTTAAATAACATCTTACGAGCATACGCCGTCATCATCTGTTACATTCTTCAGTGTACTAGATGTAATAGTTTGGTAATCATTTTCACATTTTGTTTCATTCTAAATAAATTTATCTTTAGATGTTTTTATAGTTAATTACCCCAGGTTGAAGGGGTTTTATTGGATCTGGGCATTTCGAGCATGAATCTAAATAGGAATTTTTTTTATAACATTTTATGTTTTTACTTTTTACGAAAATTTCATTAAATATGCTCTAGTCTTTATCGATATCTTGCTAAAATGTGCAAAATATTAGGATTACTTTCATCGCTCTCGTAGCAGTATAGTTGATCGACGTCTGGATAATAATCACCACCAAATTCTGCCATCCAAGTCGAATTTATACACAAGAAATAAATAAGGTCCAGACAAGTCAAACAGTTACTTTCATTTTTGCCAGTGTAGTGTGCAACGATTGAAGTTACGTCATTACATTGGGTACGATATCTAAAAATCACAAATGAATGTCTTGCAGTTTTTATGCAACTTTATCGCATTCAAATTAAATCAATATCATACCTGCAAGTAGTTTCATCAACTTGATCGGCGGCAGTCAAACTTTTTAAAATTGTTGCATTCGTACATTTAGCCCCAGAATCCTTAATTTTTTCTCAATAATATAATTTCAGTTTAGCACTATTGGTTTATATCCAAAATCAAATTCGTACTCCCGGCTGCAGAACTGCTGGTCGAGGCTGTGAGCAGAGAGAACATGCATCTAAATCATTGAGTGAATCTATGTAAATTTTCATAATTGTACTGATTGGTGAAGTAGTTAAGGAAGATAACAACATTGGTGTTCTTGAAATCACGTATTATTCAGTTCATGAGTTAATGTTTATTTTCGTTGGTTATGAGAATATGATTCAAAATGCATCTGGTATTTTCTCGAAACTCACCTTCA
Source organism: Diploscapter coronatus (assembly GCA_964036155.1). Classification (NCBI taxonomy): domain Eukaryota; kingdom Metazoa; phylum Nematoda; class Chromadorea; order Rhabditida; family Rhabditidae; genus Diploscapter; species Diploscapter coronatus. The sequence continues at coordinate 81,395,974 of OZ038422.1, read as the reverse complement.
CCTCGACAACAGAAGATAACAAACACAACTATAATGAATAATATTTTGTTTATAGAGTAGTTCGAATAAGTTTGATTCATTTAAATTAGACAATGTAGAGTGCTCTTCACTTAATCAATAACAGTTCGCGTCAATTTTCGACAGTTTTAATCCTAATGCTCGTTGGTTTTCTAGTAAATAAGTTACAGACAATCAGTTCCGGAATGAAAGGGTATATGAAAATGTCATTACTTGCATATTAGTTAAATTTTAAAACTTTCAACTTGAAAGTTTCAAGCATTAACACCTGACTATGAGCAGAAAACTAGCGAATTTCTCGAACGTTTTAAGCTGCGAATTATCTGATTAAATTGACGGTTCATGCATAATGCTGTCTGATATGAAAGATGCAATACTATTAATACCTTCCTGGCAGAGAGTTTTGATGTATGAAAGTAGAAAGAATAACGATAGGAATGTTTTAAAATAAATCTATTAATGTAGTAATTTTACAATATGCAAGAATTAAGGTATTTGATAGAATAATGCATGCACATATTATCTCATAATAATTTATTTGACTATCACTCAAGCACCATTTTGAGGGAGTTTCATGCCTAATTAGGTTAATTAGTGTAAACGCAGTGCAGCTTCCCTGTCGGAAAAAAATTGAGAAGACCCCTTTAGGAACGAGTTGCCGAACAAAAATTGACATACCTATTTTCGATCGGCTTATAACAATTCTGATCAGGGATGTCGACATCAACCCGAACCCGCGGATTGGATCGGGTTAGGGTCGAGATTTTTCGACCCGTCAACATCCCTGCAAGATAGATAGAAAATCAATTTTTCAACAAGTCACTAGTGCTGAATGTTACTGTGAATAAACCGTGGAATCATCTCAAACTTTTTTTTCATATGTAGCAATGAAATGGGCTATATTTACTAATTACCTAGATTATTGCGGCCAACTTAGTTAAAGACTTGCAAACTCATAGCATGCAATATTGCGACACTATTCAATTTAACTAGTTCAACTAAAGTTTCGAATAAAACCCGATGAATAAACAAATGATAATCGGAAGGCGTGCGATGTTCAACAAATTGGGGTGCGAGTCAATTCGGAATTCTGCACTAGTTGCTCTCAAGTTATTCTTACTCTTTCGTAGAAATGATCTTTTCTTCCCCATACTATTTTCCAGAAAAACGAGTAACCTATTCAAAAGGGCAAGAATAGCTTGAGAGCAACTAGTGCAATAGACTGTTAATTCCCCCACTTTTGCGAAGGTCCTTCCTCGAAGAAAGCAAACAGAGGGATTGACGCTGTTTTTAAAATGGGAGGAATTGGCTCACACCCAGCTCAAACATGAAACGATTTGGTGCTTACATAGAAAATTATATTATCCAAGACAAGATACCGAATAATACTGCAGCAGATACTTCAAGATTTTCAACTCATGTCTGAATATGAAAATTCAATATTCTTTCAAGTACCACTTTCTAAGAGTTTATTTTACAAAAAATTACAGTCAAATACGACTCTGATTTCAATGCCTATGTAAAAGGCTATCTGAAAATAATGACGAAATGCATGGCTAGCGAGAAAATAGAATGAGGATAAAGCCCAATGAAAGCGCATTTCGCCATTATGTCAAATCTAAATTGTCCGAAAATCGAATAAATCTCATACAATTAGAATAAAAATACGGCAAAAAATTGGTCAATTTCACCTGATACATTTAAAATGAATTGATATAGTTTAAGTATTTACTGTACAAGAAGAATGAACGGAGGGACTGCCTGATGTGGCAGATGATAAGCAGAATGACTAGACAGAAAAGAATGGAGATGGGGAGATGGGTGAGAAGACCTGGAGACTCACTGCTCGTGGAGAGGCTTGAGTGGCTGGCGAGGAATTGCCTGAAACACAATCACATCGAAATGATCAATTTGTATCGAATCAGCTGAAAATCGAGTTCCTTATTGCAAAAATTGAAAACCGATTCATTAAAATCCTTAAAATTCGACATTTAAAAAATCTTGAAAGACCACTTCCTGAATTTTGAAATTCTCTGCACTTTTGTCAATTAGAAAAAAGGGCAAGAAGTATTCTGACCGCATTCAGCTGTTTGACGTTGTTTTCATCGGACGATGGCGAGTTCGTGTTGCACAGCTCGACCGCGTAGCTCGAACGAAGGGCTGGCGGGATTTTCCTCAAATAAGTAATTCGATTATCCTTTTCTAAATGATCATCTTACTTGTTGCGGTTCTTCAACTCCTCGAGGCGTTCTCTGTCCACATTCATGTTGGGCAGAGGCTTCTCCTTCTTCTCAGTGAACCAGTGATTTGCCGAGGCGGGTCGAGGAGGCAGTAGGCTGGAGGTAGACGGAGGACGCGAAAAAGGGGTAGGCATGGGTAGGGTGCAGGAACGCTGACTGGCTGCAGAGCACTGGGACAGGGGTTTGGGAGGGGAGAATTCGAGTCGAACAGCAGCAGGCCGAGGAGTGGCGGGAGTGACTGCTGCTGCTGCTTCAGCTGCAGATGCGCCAGAGACCGTGTCCGTGGACAAGAGCGAGGTCTGCGACGAGGCCGATTGGAGAAGGGTAGTGGCAATGGAGGCGGTGTCCGAGGGCGGCAGCTGGCGGAAGGCGTCCATCGAAGAGGGGTCGATGTCCGTAGCATCGTCGTAGAGGTCGAAGCTCGAGTAGACGATCTTCCTGAGCCCTTCGTCGATTTTGTAATTGGTCTGAAAATTACAGTTCAGTTTACATACACCCCCAACGCGTAAGTGAAGTTTAAAAATGGCAGAGTGAGCAAATATAAAATTTATAATCAAAAAGATATCTTTCGGAATTCAAATCAAGTCAACTCTAACTCACTTTGCGTCTGTTGTCCTGCTGCTTGGGCACTTCCTCTGCCTTCTTCCCGAGTGCCTTTATCTCTTCTGCGTCTTCGTTCCTGCCTTTTTCCAATTCCTCGATCCTCTTCATCAGCTGTTCGATCTCTCCGGTCTTCTCCCGAATCGTCGCAGTCAGCTCACTGATTCTCGTTTCCATTTCGCTCATATCACCCCTGTACTTGGCCGTCTGAAAATAATGCTTTGGTGAGTCGAAATTTCAGCTTCAGATGAGAATAAAAATTCTCATCGTTTCACTCAAACAATAAATATTTTGAAAAACGGAAACTTATCCAAAGCTAAACGTAATTCAAACAAAACTCACAGCAATTTGCAACTCCTCTTTAGCCTTCTTCTGTTCATCCTGCAACTTGTCGATGACAGCCTGTTTGTCTTCGATCTGCCTTCCCAATGCGCCGATAGTGCTGGTATTTTCCGAGGATTCTCGCAGGTATTCCTCGGTCTACAAGTCAAGTATTCCATCTTTTTTGCACAATCAAAGGTGAGACGAACCCCTGATTCTTGCTACTTTCAGACAATTGTTTGATTTTAAACCTCAACCGCAGTTTCCAATTCAAAAGCCAACCTGAGCCTCCATTTGCTTCTTCATCTGTTCGATTGTCATCTGCGAATCAGCCAGCTGCTCCTTCAGAAGCAGTTCATTTTCCCTGAATAGCCTGCTCAGCGAATCCAATTTATTCTGCAGGGTGTTGCATTCCTGAAATATCAAGTTCGTAAAAACAGGAAAAACTTGAAGGATGCAAAATTTGAAAGCTTCACAATAGCAACAGGTTACAAATATTCTTCCACAACTTTCAAGCACGGTCCCATACTTTTTTTTTTAACAAATGATACACGAAAGATGAAAATTGGGCAAAAAATCGGTAACCGCAATCCTTTGGATATCAATTTTGAAATTTTAATTTGGAGTCTTCTTCTAAATTCCACTATCATCAGATATGGTATGTTCATGATTTTTAGTGCTCTACAATGGAGATAGATAAAGGAGTTGTTTCCCGTTGTCAAAGACCATAATATTGCATCAAGCAAATGCTCAATTGACTGACCTGTTCCTTGGCGAGGTAGAAGTCGCACTGGTCGCGATATTTCCTGTTGAGCTGGCAGATTTCCTCGTCCTTTCTCTGCTTTTCCTCCTCGACTCGAGTCACTGCCTGTTCGTACCTCTGTCTCTCGGCATCCTTCAGCTTCATCTGCAAGTCATTCAGTCAATCCCTTCATCTCTCTTCTCGATCAACCTCCTTGAACAGCTCGCACTGTTTTCTTTCCAGCTCCATGGCCCTCTCTCTCGCTTTGTTCAGCTCGATTTGCACGTTTTCCAGCTCGTTTTCGGCCTTCTCCCGTCTCGACTTCTCATCACGCTTTTCTTCGAGCAACTGCAAAGAATCCGATTAGATTGAAGAATATATTGTTAAAAAATAAGCAATGATATGATAGATTAGATTATCAAGATCTACCATCACCAAGTTTTCTTTACAGCGTGTCCAATTCCCAATTCTTCCCTTACCTTATTGTATTCCCTCTTCTGTGCCTCGTACTTGGCATTTGCATTCCTGAGCTGTTCCAACTCGACCTGCAGAGCATCGACCTCGTTCTCCCTGAGACGCAGCTGGTTCTCCACTTGTTGCTGTCTGAAAATCCTCACTTCATGAATATTGTAAAGGAAATACAAGAGATGAATGTCACATTCAGTTGCGAGATTTAATGGAAATTTGCAAAAATGAGGACGTCAGGAACGAGATTGCTCGTTTCGGAAATTTATTCTTTACATTTTTGGTGTTCGAAAGAGTATTCCTTTCTCGTTTCTCTAGAAATGTGCTTATTTAAAACTGAATTACTAGAAATTTTTAGAATTTTCATATCAGGCATTTAAAGAAATTATCGCCTTCTGAAGATTGTACAATGTTTAATGTGCTCAAGAAGTTAAATGTCTAGTGTTGGAAGATAGATTCTTTCCGAACTATTCAATGCACTTCATCATTTTCAGCTCACTTTGACTTGGGGCTTATGCCAATTGCTAAATCGACCAGAGATGACTTCTTTGCCAAGAAGGGACGGCGAGTGCTCTTCTCCGAGGGCGTAAAGTAGTGAGAAATGGCTGCAGAGGCACTGAAGGAATCGTCCGAACGTGTAGGCGATGAGGCGACAGGCTGAAGGGGGCTGTCTGGCTGAGGGGGGAGCGATCTGCCCGAACCGAGACCCGACCACCAGGCATCGCCTTCGCACATCGACTCGATTGCCGAGAACTGCAATTCGCATCAGTCAATTTGCATCTTCCTTCGAAATGTGAAAGGATATTGTGTACTTTCTTCCTACATGTGCATAATTTGTGGGCGGGAAGAAAATGTGGTTTCTATATTTGTCAGAGCAACGCGGAGTATACAATAGTGGAAGGAAGTGCCGAGTCAGAATTAACGTGACATACCACAGGAGCCAATTTTCCGGCCACATCCTCTGCCTGGATAACTCTCTCCACCGAGTCGCCCATCTGGGTGCGCAGATCCGTCAGCAGGCCGATCATGAACTGCAACAGAGCAAGTGGATTGATTGATTGAATGGGAAGAAGTTATGAAGAAGCAGACAGACCTTGGCAATCTCGAAGGAGTCCCCTTGGGCAGCCCTCTCCACGTCGAGTGCGGGCACCAGGCCGTGCTGCTTCCTGTCGAGCAGGTCGAGAAGATCGGCGTACACCTTGAATGGACTGTCGTAGTCATCTCGGAACTGCACGATCGACTGCCTTCCATAGACCTGCTTGATAACCAGCGGCAGGTGGACGATCCAGAGCTGGATGAGCGCACTCGCCTCCTGCAGATTCCCGCATCTTCTTTTGGCCAGTCGGTTTACCTGAATCAAACCTTATTGCACTTATCAAGGAATTCACTCACTAGCTGATAACCAATTCATTTCTTTTCAGTTTTTTGAAGAGTTACGAACAGTTGGAGCTTTAGAATACATTGCAAAATATCAACTGCCCGAACTATCCAATCTTCTTCTTTCCACTTACAATCGCCAATATGGCCTTGCTGCAGTCGCCGTCAAGTTCCATTCGGCTCTTCGTGCAGCAAAGTCTTATTCGTTTGCTCTGAAAAGAATAAATTGTCGACATCGAAAATCGTGAATGCGAACAACGATCAAAGCGGACATTTGAAAGTGGAATTTCACTAAACTTTAATGATTTTTCAAAATCAAAACGACAATTTATGAATCAAGTCATTCCTGATTTCAAAGCAATCCATAAACAATTTTCAGAATGATGATAATTATTAGTCAAACTAATCTGCTCCTTACAATTGGGAGATTTTATAATTTTATCGAAGTTTAGCAAAATTCATCTTGATTTGAATTTTCGCGGGCTTGAAAAGAAGGCAAGGAAGAGAAGAAAGGGGAGAGAAAGAGAAATAAAGAAGGGTGTAAAGACCAAGAAAAAGATTTTGTAATCCTGATTCCTATAAGATTTTTTTTCCAAAATAACCGGCCAGAATGGATATTTTCGAGGGGCGTGTTAACATAAATTGATCAATTATTTGTTGTTTTTCTTTAATTTATTCGACCGCATTTAAAACAAATAAAATTTTCTGGTAATGGCATTGTCGCAAATAATGGAGAGTAAATAACAGAATCGGGGCTGTCTGAAGTTTGAAAGATCGAACTTTAACTTAACTTGAATTGAACTTTCAGACAGTTCAGTTCAGTTCGCACAATCCTGATTAAAAGGAATATTTATTTCAGTTGCAATTATCTCTCGCTATTTTTGGATGTCTTCGAGAGTTGTCTGTATCATGCCCATTGGAATTAAATTATTATTTCACATTTTATTGGATAAAATATCTACATGAAATCTGAGATTGTTGTAATTAAGCTTTATTTTATGTTAATTTTTTTTCGATTTCCCGCCATTCATTCGTTTGTGGATCGTATTCTTCAATAGCGTCACAGAAGTTTATCGGTCGGTATAAATCATCACTCTTTTTCTCAGTATTTTGAAATCTAAGTTAACAAATATTTCGTATAAAGATATGCAAAACCTCAGCTCACCCTCCGATCGCAAACAATTTTTCATTCGCAGCAACAAGCGAATGATGATGTCTTGCATAATTCATATCAGCAATTCGAGAAATTCGACTACCAACTGGAGCTGAGGGGTCAAAATACCAACAGGATTTGAATACATCACCATCACTAAATATATAATGATGCATTGTTTATTATACAAAATTAACGACTTCCATCCTCCAGTTATGTAAATTCTTCCATTCAGCGATGCAACTTCGAAATCACCTCGTCTTTCTGGAACCTCTCCGATTTCAATCCATTCCCGTTCATTGTCTGATAATCGATATATTTTTTTAGTTCTCCATCCATAACCATCAATAGCTGAATATCCATAATTACAATAATGAATATGCTATAATAATGTGACCGTATAAACTTTTATCGCATGTTATTGCTTGAGCACCTATAATTGGAAAAGGAAAAGCAGGTCCCGTTCGCCATTTTCCATCTATTAAAACCTGAATAAACTATTTCATGGATTTTCATTCGATCCTCTTACATCAACTCGATTCGTATCTTCCTCTGATTCAGAATTTTTTCCACCCAAATAATACAATTTGTGTTTGAAATAGGCCATAGATGCATATCCACGCCATTCAGGAGGATCTGGACCTGTAAAAGTCTTTGAATCGACCATTCATGGATTTGTTGATAATAAGACCTCTTAAAATTTGTCGAATGTTCGCGTCAAAAATTTCGAACGATTTTTTATACGAATCAATTGCAAAAATCTAAAATTAATGTATAATTTATCAATAACGATATATAATCACTTTATCACTAATAGTTGCCATCTCATATATATGTGAAATATTGCTAAATTTAGAAATATTCTCCATTGAGTAATCTTGTAAATTAAACACACAGATTCTTCCTTCATATACACTTTCATCTCTGTAGAGTACTAAATGAATAAAAATGTGTTATTTTGTAAAGAACTTCATCTTACGATAGAATAAAATCTGGTTTCCATCTAATGGCTCATACTTTACCGGTTTCCGAAATAAATTAATGAATTTTGTCATGATTCCATCCTAAAATAATTCACGATTAATGTTTTGAATATGCGTATTTATGTGTAACTCTGAGAAAATTTTCGTAACATCCCGAATCAGTAGGACATTTTAGAAGCTTTGAAATTCTTTCGGAAAATCGATTTTACCGAAGACTTTCAGAACAGGGCTGTTGCGGAAGTTCCGACTCCGACTCCGACTCCGCAAATTCCGGCGGTTTTTGGCGTCGGAACTTCCGACTCCGACTCCGACCTCTTGAGAATTTCAACTCCGACTCCGACTCCGACTCCGACTTTTCGAGAATTTAAATTCCGACTCCGACTCCGACTCCGACTTTTCGAGAATTTAAATTCCGACTCCGACTCCGACTCCGACTTTTCGAGAGTTTAAATTCCGACTCCGACTCCGACTCCGGCCAAAAATGATCGGAATTCCGACATTAAGAATAGAAAAATAGCCAATTTTCTGCAAATTTTTGAGCATCAAAATATCACCCAAAAATAGCATTCTGTCTTCAATTTTGCAACGAAATTCTAGCGTACCATTTGGTATTTCTTTAAAATATTCTTAACTCTCCAAAAATTAAAACAAAAAAACTCCTACTAGCATTTCAATAAGGGAATATATTAGAGATTATCAATGCAACTAGCAATTATGTCTTTCGCTATTGTGTATAAAGAAAGTTCCAAGGCAATTAGTTATTTATAGGAGAAATTTTATCCGATAAGCTGATTTTCCTATGAAAAAATTGCTAGAGGAATGAATTTTATTCACCTTCGCCTGCGGCGGGCTAAATAATGAAGAAGGCATTCAAATAAAAATGATCGCTCTCCAGTGAGAATCAGAGCTGAGACGAAATTGAAATTTTAAAATTCAAAATCGAAACTGGTCATTAAACTTTTCGAAATCGCAATCGAAATGGCTCAAAAACTCTCGAAATTTCGATTTTCGACTTTCGAAATCGAAATTTCGTCTCAGCTCTGGTGAGAATATAAGACGTAAAAATTTGTTAGAAGTATAATAAGGCATTAGCTAAGAATTTTTGGGCGTAATCTTTCGATTTGGTTAAATTTTAACAAATTCCGACTCCGACTCCGCAAATTCCGGCGATTTTTGGCGTCGGAACTTCCGACTCCGACTCCGACCTCACGAGAATTTCAACTCCGATTCCGACTCCGACTCCGACCTCACGAGAATTTCAACTCCGATTCCGACTCCGACTCCGACCTCACGAGAATTTCAACTCCGATTCCGACTCCGACTCCGACCTCACGAGAATTTAAATTCCGACTCCGACTCCGACTCCGACCTCACGAGAATTTCAACTCCGATTCCGACTCCGACTCCGACCTCGCGAAAAATTCAAATGTCACTTCCGACTCCGACTCCGATTTTTTTAAAATTCGATTCCGCAACAGCCCTGTTTCAGAATCTAGCCTCATGGGGAAGTTTTCGGGAACTTTCTCAAAGATATTTTGATGAAACCTCTGGACTATTCGCAGCAATAGCGGCTCCATAGGCTACGGCTTCATCTGGATTTATATCAAACTTTAATTTAGACCTCCCAAATTTGTTTTCCAACTTTCGTTGAATTTCAGGTATTCTAGTAGATCCTCCAACTAATATCTAGATCTTTCTATTTATTATCATATTTAATAAAATTAAACTTCTACCACATAGTCAAGCTGGCCTGGTAACAATTGTGCCATATTTAGTGCTCTGTCAACATATATCATTGCTTTGTCAAACAGATCGCTGCATAACTCTTTGAGCTTTTCCAATGATAGCATTACATCTATTGAAACATCATCATTTATCTCTAGCTAAATTAAAGCAAGTGTATACCATTTTTAATGAAATTCATGTTCCATACGTGAATATTAACTGGGTTCTTTGAGGATGATAGAAATTCTTTCGCATTCCTGCATTCGGTTCTCAATCTTTTGATCAGTCTAGGTCTTTTGGAAATATCATAATCTGAAGTTTTCCGGAACTCATCAATAGTGTACTTCATTATTCGGCTATCAAAATCTTGACCACCTAAAATCGTCCTTACTAAAATTCCATAGTGCTCTGCTACAACCTAAGTGAGAGTTCCCAGTTATAGCTTTCAACTCATACCCATCTTGCTTAATTTGAGCAATACTTATGTCAAGAGTTCCTAAATACGATTATAATGGTTTTTAGCTGATTTAATACCTCCTCCAAAATCGAATACTAATATTTTCGATCGTCCCAATTTATATTTCTCTATGTATGCAAGTACAGCGGCAGTCGGTTCTTGTAGCAAGTCCTTCAATTTCAATCCAGCCAATTCAGCCGCTTTCTTCGTTGCAGCTATTTGTCTATCATTGAAAGAAGCCGGTACAGTGACTACAGCTTTTGTCACTTTTTTATTTGTGTATTTCTAAAGATAAAGAGAATTATGAAAAAGTGAAATTTTATTAAATTCCTCGTATATGTCTTCCTCGATATATCACTCGTTTCCAAATAGACATGATAAAACGAAACTCAAATTTTACTCTGGCTAAATTTGACGAAATTAAATTTCTACAAGTTAAAGAGGTGCCAGACTTATCATAAATTATGTCATGCAATTGTAAATATCCTTACTTCAGCCTGACTCTTCAGGTACTTGAGTATTTCAGCCGAAACTTCTTCAGGCATTACGAATCTTTCATTAGGTTTTTCTTTATTCAAAACGTATCCGGCACAATTCTAAATTTGTCTATAATGAATGCCAAATATAGGAAAACCCTGAACATTTCTTGTGTCTGTATTGAATGTCCATAGATGTCGATCTTCAGCAATAGGCAGATTGTGTAAAATGTGCCACCCGATTAGACGCTTTGAATCTAATTGCCGAATTTAATATCATGATTTGAGATGAAATAATCCACCGTAGAGAACTCTGGACAAGTCACTTGTGTATTCCAAAGCCGAATTTCCAACGAGAATCTCCTCGTCTGTAAATGCAACCACAGAAGGAACAGTGTATCTCCCTGTGTTAACAATTATCAATCAATCAATAAGCAATAGACACAAGTTTACCGTCTTCACAATGGATTGCATGAGGTCGATCATTTTCAATGATTGCCACACAAGAATATGTCGTGCCCAGATCAATGCCGATATACATCATTTCTTAATTATTTTAGAACACATTTCATGCATTCGTGCTCAAATGAATAGAGAATCATAATTCATTAGGATTAGGCTCCATATTGATTATATGGATTTTTCTCTTCAAATGAGATTGCAAATTAAAATTTACGTTTATTTAAATTAACATTTTTTCATTGATATTTATGATTAAGAAGAACGGGAATTAATAATGGCAGAACGACGTAATAAATTTAACAAATACTGAAAAGGTATTGAATTGAAACTAAATAGATTGATGCTATGAAAATGGGTCATCATCAATTAGGTAGTGAAAAAGAGAGATTAACTGAGAGAAAAATACAGGCTATTTCAGTGAAACGTCGGGAAAATAAGAAAAAATACGCTAATTAACATTGACGCTGCTAACGAACAATATTATTTTTTGAATACATCCAACAACTGTTCGCAATAAATCGATTACTATTTCTACTATGTTTTGAAAAAGGTTACTTTGAAATTAATATAAAATAAATATTGGATTTGGTTACAGAATTTTTAAACCAAATATTTTGAAGAATATTTATTTCAGTTACAATTATCTCTCGTTATTTTTGGATGTCTTCGCGAGTTGTCTGTATCACGTGCATTGAAGTTAAATTATTATTTCACATTTTATTGGATTAAATTTCTATATGAAATCTGAGATTGTTATAATCAAGTTTTATTTTATGTTAATTTCTCCAACTCCCCGCCAGTTTTTCGTTTGTGGATCGTATTCCTCGATTGAATTACAATACTTTCCATTAGAAAATCTGAAATTCAAATTAACAAATATTTCGTATGAAGGATATGCAGAATCTCAGCTTACCCTCCGATTGCATACAATTTCCCGTTAGCAGCAATGAGCGAATGATCATATCTTGTACACTTCATATCAGCGATTCGAGAAATTCGATTGTCAACTGGAGCTGAGGGGTCGAAACACAGACAGGATTTATATACTTCATCACGGCTAAATATATGATACGTTATTCATCATACAAAATTAACGACTTCCATCCTCCAGTTATGTAAGCTCTTCCATTTAGCGATGCAACTTCGAAAGCACGTCGCACTTCTGGAATCTCTCCAATTTCAATCCATTCCCGTTCATCGTCTGATAGTCGATATATCTTTTTACTATTTTCTCCATCAATAACTGAATATCTATAATTACGATATTGAATATGCTATAATGTAACCGTATAAAATTTCATTGCATGTTATTGTTCGAGCAGAATTAATTGGAAGAGGAAAAGCAGGTCCCACTTGCCATTTTCTGTTTATTAAAACCTAAATAAATTATTTCATGGATTTCATTCGATATTCTTACATCAACTCGATTCGTATTTTCATGCATTTTAGGATCCCATCCACCCAAATGATACAACTTGTCTTTGAAATAAGCGACAGATGCACCATCACGCCATTCAGGAGGATCTGGCCCTGTAAAAGTCTTTGAATCGATCATTCATGGATTTGTTGATAAAACCTCTTGAAGTTTGTCGAGTATTCAAATCAAGTATTTCAAATGATTTCTTTTCGCCGTTAATTCCAAAAATCTGAAACCTAAGAAATGATTCAAAATAACGAACATAAAAATTCACTTTATTCTGTGTAGTTGATACTTCATTTAACTTATAATAATTATCGAATTTTGCAATCTCTTCTGCTGAGTAGGCATATGAATTAAACAAGCCTATCCTTCCTTCGTCTTCATCATTGTTTCGATACCAAACTAAATTATTATGAATCGTTTCAAAGTCTCTTAGGTTTCAACATAATTTCTTACAATAAAATAAAACTTTATGCGAATTATCGAATGAGGTGTCTCCACCAATCTGCAAATTATTCATATTTTGGGTTAATTTAATCATTGCATTATTAATCAATGTGATTTCACTTCCTTTCTGAAATTATAAGTTCCATTTTAATAATGAATAATTTATTTTCAAAATGTAAACTAAATGAAATTTTAGATCGCCTTATCCCCCAACGATTTATGACGGATTGAAGTCTTGCAGTAATTTGTAGACAGGAATCATGCATGAGGAAACCCTGTCGCACTGATTCTGTGTTCTCCCGTTGTAAAATGGCATAATTTAAAAGAAAAAAGTAATTCGTTACAGAAAATTCAATTTGAATTTCAACTTACGGGTTTGGAAGGAGGATTTGTAGAAGTTGGCATAGACCTATCACTCATTTCGACTGAATTTGGTTGACTTCGAATTCAATCAATGTCTATCAACGGCTTCTTCGCGTGTTATAAAACGAGCTAATATTAGTTAGTTAAACAAAATTTGGAAAGATTATACAAATGTAGGACGGTGGCCTAGTGATATTTCGATTGAGTTCGCTGCGAGTGGCTATTTTATGCAAACTCCTGCCTCTCCCAGTCAGGATCCAGATCTGATCCCTCACCTCTCCGGAATGCGCCGCTCTATCACTAAACTATATAAGGATGATTGTCTAGCTGAGAATTAACTTCCATGTGCGACTAATTTTTTTTAAATTAAAAATTTGTACTGATTTAGAAAATAACTCATACATTCGTGAGTAAATAGATTTTTAAAAATCAATAATCATTAGAAGCAAGAAAGCAAGCTTTTACGTTGAATAAAAAAATTGATAAGAGAATAGTGCTGTTGAATATTTTGCGAGAAAAAGTGTTATCATAAAATTCATAATTTGACAAATGATTGGGAATTAGAAATAAACAAATGAAAGGGATTTTGAATTGGTTGAACATAAATTTGATGAATTTCGAATGTCACCCAAAATGTCATCTCGCATTCAAATGCAACATACCCAGAAAAATGAGAGAGTAATAAATTTTCATTTGATAAAGATTAAAAAAATATTCATCGGAGTTTCAATTATCCCTTATCACTTTTGGATGTCTTCGCGAGTTATCTGTATCATGTGCATTGAAATTAAATTATGATTTCACATTTATTGAATAAAATTTCTATATGAAATTTGAGATTATTATAACCAAGCTTTATTTTATGTTAATTTCTCCGACTTCACGCCATTTATCCGTTTGTTGATCGTATTCCTCGATTGAATTACAAAACACTCTAAAATAAAAATTTCGAAATCTAAGTTAACAAATATTTCGTACAAAGATATGCTAAATCTCAACTCACCCTTCTATTGCATACAATTTCCCATTAGCGGCAACAATGAGCGAATGTTTATATTTGACATAATTCATATCGGTGATTCGAGATACTCTCGATTATCTATAAGATGAACGTTACCTCTTTCTCTGGGTTCTGACGTCGGTGCGAAGCCTTTCCTCCTTGTTCGCTTGCGTCCTCTCCGCGCTCTCTCCTTTTCTCTCAATATTTTCATTCTGCGGTTCGTACCAACGTTTCTCCTCTTCTCGCTATGCAACGTTCATCTTATAGATAATCGAGAGTACAAATGTTAATATGAAAAACTAAATTTTATCGTCATTGAATATTTTTTGTGTTTGAATAATAAAAAATTCACTACCATAAAAATATTCTCTAATCAAATCGTATTTTTAAATGTCGATTTTGCTGAAATATAAAAATAATTTATGCACAGTAATCATGAGTAATGTAGTGCTAATTGAAGTGAGATGGTGTCTTTTTTGTCATTTCGACATTTTTAATGGTTGGACGATTACGATCTTTCTATCACCGCTCAAAACGTCAAGTTACCTATCGGTATAAGAATATCGCCATCAAACACGAAAAAAACTCTTAATATACGAAGATTGAGACAATTCGATAACGTTTCCCTCTAATCGATTGATAAATATCATCGCAATCAACATTAATAGCGATCCAAAATTTACTAGAATCTTTCTCTTTGAACAGCAGAGCCGATTCCGTTGTTAGTTCTTACTGTTCACACATTTCTTAGTTCTTATTTATTATTGCTGAGCCATTTAGTAGGTCTTTTCAAAATCAAGTATTATTTAAGACGCATTCCTTGAGTAATTAGAACAAAGACTGGACAATTGCAAAAAATATTTCGAATTCTGATTCAACCCATATGGATTTAGTTCGAATCTAGGACACTTGCAATTGTCCGGATCCTTGTTACAGTTATTCGTGGAATGGCTCTTAAAATATTTTTGCAGATAAAATACCCTTATGTTATTGAAGCTATTTTCACTATTATTACTAGTAAACCAATCTCAATTCATCGCAGGGAACAAACAAGATAGTATTGAGAATTTAGCCAAAGGTAAGTCAAGATTTCTTTGTTCAAGTATTTACAGGGTGTGCGAAAAGTCTGGATCGCTTTAGATGTCGCGATCTGCGACCTTTTGTTTTCCTTCCTTCAGCCATGTTTTGGTTTTCAATTCTTTTATCACCTCTCACCTTTTCCTCGAGAAAAGTGAGGCATCCTTGCAACTCAAGGACCCGTGGATTTATATTTTTTATATTGATTTTATTTCCCTTTTATTTTTCTTTTAGTTAAATAAAGGTTTAATTACCCAAGTTTGAGGTTTACCATCGCCAACCAACACGTGCCTGTCTAACTTCGCATACTTGGTCTACTCACTAGCACACAAATTAATTCTCTAACCATTTTTATTAGATTTACTTTTAAAAGTCGTCACTGGGATGAAAATAACGAAACTTCTAGAAGCTTGAATATCACCTTCTCCTATACATAGTCTATCTATCTGTATATTTTTATTTTATTTCGTCATGAATCGATGATTTTTATAACGTAGAATTTACAATTAAAAAACGACTCAGACTTTTTACACATCCTCTCAGAGAACGGTTCCCCTGGGCAGGGGAAGCAGGGAAGTGTTTTTAAACTATGCCTGGAAGAAGTGTAGGTACATGGTGGAAGCATGCGATTAAAATGATAATCGCGGTCAATTTTTTTTCGATAGAACATGTGAAGAAATATTTGTCAACTTTGAAAGGTCGATGGAGCTTCATGAGTTGCAACAATAGTCTGTTAGATGGTCATTTTAGAGTTGATTCCTAAAGAAAATTTTTAACTCGAAACCCATTAGTACCTGTGAATTATTTTGATTGTCATTTCATTTTCCACTTGTTACACTCGCTCAAATATTGAGGTGATCTTCGTTTGTAAATATTATTATAGTCCATTGTAAAAAACTTGACAGTCGCAGTGCCCTTCGCACAAGGGGGCGGTGCGAACAGCACGCTTCCCGCTCGCGTCGCGGCATGCATTGCGAATTCATTATTCAAACTGGATTTCCACTTTCACTTATTTTTTAAACGTTTTCATCCGTGATTTTTATAATTATTCGGTAATTATCGATAATTACCTTTAGGTGATTCAATGAACAGCCACTTTTCACTTATTTTTCTCGTATTTTGCAGTGATTTTTTTTGAAAATTATTTTTTTAATAGATTTTTGAATTTATTCTTCAGAATTGTGATAATTATCGATAATTAGAACATAATTACAGATACAGGTTTTAGTTTTCTGTTTATTTCGTGTTTTTTCGTGACTTTTTATCGTTTTTCTCGATAAAATGATTTCTTGAGCATAATTTCTCAGCAAAATTATGTAATTATATCCTAATTATCGATAATTACCGAATAATTATAAAAATCACGGATGAAAACGTTGAAAAAATAAATGAAAGTGGAAATCCAGTTTGAATAGTGGATTCGCAATGCATGCCGCGACGCGAGCGGGAAGCGTGCTGTTCGCACCGCCCCCTTGTGCGAAGGGCACTGCGACTGTCAAGTTTTTTACAATGGACTATACCTCTGTTATATTAGACTTTAGCTGGTTGAAAAACAGGTAAAGCGACTTTACTTACGATAACATCATATTGAAGCATTATTGATATAGATACCCAAAATGCCTAAAGTTTAGAAGAAAACAAAGAATCTTTTTTTGTGTCACATAAAATGTGTGCTATTTATTATGTATAATAAGATCATAAAACCAATGCTAAATAACCCAGATGCTTCCGACAAATGGATGGAGAATGAAGAAATCGAACTCAAGGAACCTCCAATGCAGGAAGATATGAAAAAGAGATCAACTTCACAATCGGTAAGTTGTTATGTAAAGCTTATTACGTTTTACCTTATGCTATATTATTTTCCACCATTTGGAAAGGTAGTCACATTTATTTTCCTTGTAAAATGGTATTTCTGGTACTTTGAAAATAAATAATCCATTGCTAAAATGGAAGTGATAATTTCAGAAACGAAACGCAATGGTATTGAGTAACAATACAATGAATGGATTAGCTCGAAATATAAGTAACTCGCAAGTTGATGGAAAAAATTCATTCAATAATTCACATAAAATTTTATTTTACTGTAAGAAATTATGTTGAAAGCTAAGTAAGAGACTTTGAAACGATTCATAATCATTTAGTTTATTATCGAAATAATAATGGTAGATATGAAGAAAGAATATGCTTGTTCAATTCATATACCTGCTCAGTCGAAGAGATTGCAAAATTCCACTATTGGTATAATCAATATGAAGTAGCAACTACACAGAATAAAGTAAGTTCTTATGTTCGTTATTTTGAATAATTTCTTATGCTTCAGATTTTTGGAATTAACGGCGAAGATAAATCATTTGAAATATATGACTTGAATACTGGACAAATTTCAAGAGGTCTGCTCAACAAATCCATGAATGATCGGTTCAAAGAATTATACAGGTCCAGATCCTCCTGAATGGCGTTATTCTGCATCTGTGGCTTATTTCAAAGGCAAACTGTATTATTTGGGTGGGTGGGATTCTAAAACAAAGAAAAATACGAATCGAGTTGATGTAAGAAGATCGAAGGAAAGTCCATAAAATAATTTATTCAGGTTTTAATAGATGGAAAATGGGAAACAGGACCTGCTTTTCCTCTTCCAATTATTTGGGCTCAAGCAATAACGTGCGATGGAATTTTATACGGTCACATTATAGCATATTCATTATTGTAATTATGGATATTCAGTTATTGATGGAGTAAATAGTAAAAAGATATATCGATTATCAGACGATGAGCGGGAATGGATTGAAGTAGGAGAGATTCCAGAACAACGAGGCTTGTTCGGAGTTGCATCGCTAAATGGAAAAATTTACATAACTGGAGGAGATGGGTTATTAATTTTGTATGATAAATAATGTATCATTATATATTTAGTGATGATGAAGTATTCAAATCCTGTCTGTGCTTCGACCCCTCAGCTCCAGTTGACAGTCGAATTTCTCGAGTTGCTTATATGAATTATGCAAGACACGATCATTCTCTTGTTGTCGCCAACGGGAAATTGTATGCAATCGGAGGGTGAGCTGAGATTCTGCATATCTTTATACGAAATATTTGTTAACTTGGATTTCAGTTTTGATGGAAAATTTTGCAATTCAATCGAGGAATACGATCTACAAACAAATAAATGGCGAAGGGTCGGAAAATTAACATAAAACAAAGCTTGATTATAATAATCTCAGATTTCATATAGAAATTTATTCAATAAAATGTGAAATAATAATTTAATTTCAATGAACATGATACAGACAACTCTCGAAGACATCCAGAAGTTATGAGGGATAATTGTAATTGAAATAAATATTCCTTTTAATCAGGGTTGTACGAACTGAACTGAACTTCGAACTGTCTGGAAGTTCAGTTCAAATTAAATTAAAGTTCGATTTTTCGTAATTTTTTTTTTCAAAAAATTCTAGAAAATTTACGAAGCTATTTTTTAATTTTTCTTTTCCCACTATTAGATATGAGCCTAGGGGACATCTTTGCTTCGGGAACATGCTCCTGAAACTTGACTTGAGTCGGACAAAACGTACAGTGAAATTTAAAAATCGTTCGTGTGAGCTTCATAGGCCGTGATCATCAGCCTTCCACGCTGAATATGAAAGATTACCTTTTACTTGTTATTTTGTGATAGAAAGTGTATCGTTTTTCAGCCCAGCGCCGGTCGGCGCTGTAAAAAATCATTTTTTGAAATCTAAAGATAAATAAGTGCAAAGATGAAAATGTTAGAGCATGCATGGTTGTGAAAATTTCTTTGTTTAATTTTTGAACTATTCATTTATTAGTTAAATACATGATTTATTGTCTATTTCAAAGATAATTTTGAAAATATTTTGAGATTTTCATAGATAATTGTTGTCGTCATTCAGTTATCCTTTGAGGGATATCCAGGAAGCACCACGAGGAGGTAGACGAACTTTGCTTCCCGCCACACAATAACACACACACACCTGAAAAGTTAAATATTTAGATTTCTAAAATTGTATGAAAAAGGTTTTAAAACAGATTCTCCGTAACTCTCGAAACTGCTCGGACCAGAAACTTAAAATGTGCTTTGAAGGAGTATTTGAGTGTTTTCTGCCTATACTCGACCCGGAGAACACGATTTTGGGGCTTTTTCCCAGAGTTTTCACGTCCAGGTTCGGGTACGAGGGTCCGGGGGTCAAATTTCAAAAGTCATTCTAATATTCCAAAATCTATATCAGATTGTTCAGTTCGATGAGCTGAGTTGAATGGTGCAATATTTTTCAGATCTGATCTTCCTATCCCAAGTTACGGCTAAAAACAGTGCAAAAGTGCCAAAAAGCATGGATAGTTGGGGAAAAGTGGAAATTTACATACAGTGCCGTCGGTATTACCTCCTAATATTTTCACCGAACAAAGTACATGTCCTACTCATGCTAATTCAATAATTATTTCGAAAAAATAGCGGCGGCACTTGATCGAAAAATCGGCCCAAAGTCAGACTTGAAAATTTCGAGTTTTTAATTTTTTGAGTTACGCCCCCAAATCATATATCATTCGATAGAGCTCATCAAACTGAACAACTTTTGTGAAGACACCATATGGTTATCTATTATGGTATGCGTGATATAGCAGTTTGAATGGGTCTAACTATGAAAATGACAAAAATTTTCAAAAATTCATAACTTTTGTAAAATCAAACGAATTCGGAAAATCTTTTCGGAATATAGCAGTTGAGGGACAATACTTCATTTTTGCTTCCTAGAGTACCGCGCTATCACTTTATCATGTTACCATATGGGTCCATGGTATACCACCCATATGGTACCCGAGTGATACTATATCAAAATGGGTATTATTCGACTCGAAATCGGCTGAAGAGTAATATCCGAGTCCATTTCTATCAATTTCAGCAAGTGGTTTCATTATACCATCACTGTAATGGGTTATAACTACCTACCGAAAAAGACTAAAAATGGGATATTTTCAAATGATCATAAAAGGCGATGAACTAATCTGTTTTTCAAATGGCTTTCAGAATATTACTCAGCTCGATAAGGGCTTTCGTTTGATGTATAAGATGATGGGTTTTACTTACCAAATGGTAACCTGACTATATGGGTCGCTACCATTTGGTACAATACTATGTTTGGTATCGTTCGACTCTAAATTGAGTGGGAATAAATAATAGATGTCTCTAGCTTCAATTTGAGCTCAAGTGTTGGTAGACTACCTATGAAAATATTCTTGTAACATTTTTTTGAAAATTGACATTAAATTTTGGTTTTTGAGGTACCACTCCCACACGATAATAGATAGTCATGAGGTGTTTTCACAAAAGTTGCTCAGTTCGATGAGCTCTATCAATTGGTATACATGTTGTGGGGTCTAACCCTCAAAATTGAAATTTCGATATCTGGGTCCTCAACTTTGGTGCAATGGTGAAGTGCAGGGTCATACCTAACCTATCGATTTTATGACTGATATTAGTGTAATTTTACCTGGAGAATCCAAATATGAAATAAAATTTTGCTGGCAAATAACATATCTTCAAGTTATGGGAGATTTTGTGCAAAATATGCATGTTTTTGAAACTGCACTTTTGGCACTTTTTGACTTTGGGACCCCCTCCAGCACCCAGCAAGTGGTTGATCCCCTAAAGTCTATATATTTTTAGAAAATACATCCCATGGCCATATTTATCCTTTTTAAATTTTTCGAAAATCTTTTATAGCAAAAAAGTTTTATTTATACCCCCTGAGGGGTGCCAAATCGTGAAAATGCTCAACTTTGACCCCCACCTAGCTCCGCCCACTTTTGGGGGCGGGACCTAACTTTCCGATTTTTGTGATTAGGGTCCATGGGTGTATCCACCATATAAATTTGGTTCAGATCCGAGACACTTTTGCAGTTGTCCGGACCCTAGTTCCAGTTATTCGTGGAATGGCTCTTAAGAAGATATAATCTCAACCTAATAATATGAAATATGGGATTTTGGCAAAATTCACGAGTTTGAATGAAGTTATGAGTTAGTTTAGTCAACTTCTTTTAACCCCACCCCCTCCATTTCCGAATTAATATTGAAAAGTGAAGAATGCGAAAGTCCTATATTTTTACCAAAGACCATTTCAGTGTCCCAAAATCAATATCGCATTATCAAATAAGGTCAGTTCAAACTCGTATATTCCCTCCCTCCCTCTCACTGCTCTTAAATGAACAATAGACAAATGTGTAATAATGTAGGAGGAAATCATTTACCTCCTTGTTCCCCTTCTCGTCGCTGCTGTCCTTCTCGTCGTCGCTGTCCTCCTTTGGATCTATGGCGGTAGTCACCGACAGGCTCGAATTGTCCACAATAATGTTGTTAGCCTGGCGGTTGTTTATTCCGCTCTGCGTCACCGCTGATGAACCTGCAAATATCATAGTTATTGAATGAAAGATCATGGTAGGTAAGTTAGAATTTTGAGGAGATAAAAAATCCGTTTTCAACTTAATTCTAATTCGCTATTAAAATAGGCATTTTACTATGTCCATAACTCCTAATTCTCTATAAAAATGCTTTTTAAATTACTGGTACCCGGGGCGTTAGGCTCCGCTGGCTGGATACCTAGGATCGCTTTCACAACGTCCAATATCTAAAATATCTATAAAAATTTAGAAATCTTAATGTGCAACACAGTTTTTAAATTATTATTATGATTCGGATGTTTGATCCCATGTATCCTCTTTTTATTGTTTTTTATGGTCTGCCAGAATCAGTCTGGACATTGACCTCGTCCCTCGGTAAAAAAATTACCACCTTCTCTATCCTTTTTTCAAAAAATTCTAGAAAATTAGCGAAGTGATTTTTTCCTGCTTTTTCTTTTCCCACTACTAGATATGAGGCTAGGGAACATTTTTGCTTCCGAAACGTGCCCCCGGAACACGAATTGAGCCCGTCAAAATGGGCACTGAAGTTTTAAAATCGTTCGTTTGAGCTTCAAAAGTGCTCTTCATTGCTCCTCCACTGAACAGGAGTTGTGTTTTTTCAATGAAAAATATAAAAATCCAGACGACAACTAACGACAAGCGGTTTGAAAATTAGAAGCTTCAATAACGTATTGCAAAGCGATTTGACACTTGCTTCGCTGCTTTTTGCGATAAAATTGCAAAGTGGGCGTAGACCTATCAAAGTAAGAATGAAAAAAATTCACCGAAACTTCAGAATGTTCCCGAAACAAACGAAACAGTTCAAACAAACGTCCTTACAAAGCCGTTCTCTCTTTGAACTAGCCTTTGCTCTATTCACTGCGAAGGCAGGCCACGCAACAACTTGGGAAATATTGCAGAGGCTATTTCACCGCCGCGCCACTGTCCCGTAAACGCTGCACAACCTCTACGATATTTTTTCGAGGAGGGAAAAGAAAATTGGGGCGTGTGTACAAGCCAGGGATGTTCGCGGTGCGAAAAAAATCGCACCGCAAAAATTTTGAAAAACCGCGCACCGCACTGCAAGACAAATTTTTCAAACTCTCAATTACGAAGAAAAAAATTTTCTAAAGTGCTCAAATAGCCTCTAGATAGCTTCTAAATACATAATTTAATGATTTTGAGCTGAAATATGCATAGTTTTCGTAAGAAAAATGGTTTTGAAAAATTATGGATTTTGAAAATCGCACACCGCACCGCACCGCGAACATCCCTGGTAAAAGCGAGTTGCAAAGAATATGCAATAGCCAATTACTCACGGTCGAAAATATTCCCATTGACGTAGATTTGCAGGTGGGAGAATTTCAAACTTCACGGAGGGAAGTAAAGTAATGAAGTCATCATCCGCAAATCATTCTCATCGTTGAATTCACGCAATGCTAATTTGTGTATCAAATCTTAAACAAGTAATTCGCAGCAGCGAATTTTGCTCGTTTTCTACATTTCACACATTGTTTCTTCTTTTGCGTCTATCTATACTTTTATTCTAATTCTAATATTCAATATTTTTAATAGAAGATTGATATTCAAGCCAGCTCCCTACCGTTTCATTTGGTTCTATGGAGAATTAGCTGCTGCAACGCATATTTTACTGGAAAAATAATAAAGATAATAGATAAATTAATTTATTTTATTGCCCAAAATATATCTATTTCTAAACGATACTTACATCAAAATAAAAAGCTGATCTTCACCTGAAAATGATGTGCTAGCTAAAATACTTACCTTAACAGGAGAAGTTTGTCCTTTATCATAATAGAGAGTGATTTACGAGGAAAAACTTGATCTTTTCGGTTTTTACAATGGAAAAACATCTAAAAAAACTAAGTGTCCGAAATCTTTTTGCATCACTCTACAATGTATGCAGTAGTCCTTGCACTACGCAATTGATGAAATGGCTCAAGTCTATTATATGGGAATTTGAAAATCATCGGTATCGAGCAATAATCTAAATGTATACTTTTATAAGGCCAAAACAAAGGTATAAACGATTTTTATGAACGAGTGTCTGTAAGAATCAAACTATTAGAAAAGGGTGCGGAATAAGGGTTCGCTGATCGGGCTGATTTTCACATTGTTTGTTAATTGAGATATCGATATCAAGAATAAGAATGGATATAAGTTTTGGAGGAATTTAGAGGGGGAATATAGGAAGATGGCGAAAATGAATGATAAAATTTAGTCCTATGTTGTGCTAAGTCAGTGTGCATACTTGTTCTTAGATTCTGCATCTTTTCTCCATTATTTTCCGCTTGGAGTAGCCAAAACTGATCAAGAATAGACGTGTTATGCTACTTGCTCTGAACTCGTTGGCTAAGAACATTGATCGAAAGATTTTTGGAGTGACTTTGGAAAACGTCGATCGATAAACAGATTTTTACTTGAAAATTTGAGAGCAAGTTATGCAGTAAAGGTATGCGAAGCAGAGCTGAGACGAAATTTCGATTCCAATTTCGAATTTCGGATCGTCTACAATATTATTCCGAGGTGTTGTAGATAAATTATGAAAAATTCTGTAGCTTTTTCTTATAATGCTTGAAAGCCTGTAAATGCAATTTTATTAGCAAAATTTATGGTTAGTTGCTAATGCCATTTTGCTTTATCACTCTTCAAGTTCGATTCAAAAGCGAAATAAAAAATGTATTTTCTTTTTTCAAAAATTATGGATTTGAACATTTTCCAGATTAGAATATTAGAAATTAACATGTCACATGCCCATGATTTTATTCATTTCCCAGCTTTTTCCCTACACATATCGCCAAAATCATCGCAATGCCTTATCACGATCTACCATAACTCAACTAATAGAAACTCTTAGGCTTTAATTTCGAACATGATCTCTAGATAACGAGGAGTTTCAATTAGAGTTTTACGGTAGCTAACCTTACTTTCCAAAAAAAAACAATTCGATCACTGCAATTTTCAGCTTTCATGACTTCATCAGCCAATTCTGTGATTTTCGTTGAATCGTCATTTTTTACTTCCTTTTCTGCAAAAGCTTATTTTTAGTTACCATATTTTCAGATTCGCTTATCTTCGAAAAAATTATCCTATTTTCCAGTCAAATTCTAATTCAGAAGCTTAATTTTTTGACAAATTTCCTTGCAAAGATGTTCTTGAAAATAAATTTATGAGGCTATCAAGAGCCACTAAAGATCACATGACACGACACAAGCTTTTCTTTACATATCAAACTTTTTCAAAATTTCGACTCCTATCCTAATCTGAAATAAAATGGGCCAAATTTGGCATCATTCGATTCGTCGTTTAATTCTGAGCAACTTTTGTGAAGCGACCATGTAAACATTCCTAACTCCAAATTATTTTTAATTTCTTGCAAAGACCATTCTAGTCTTCGAGGGTGCGTTATGTTCGCAATACCAGGACGAATTTCGATATTCCAAATATTATCCTCCAATTTCAATTTTCTTTCATTTTACAATTTATTTACTGTGTTTCCCTGTCTACTTGCAGTGTTTATTGTTGTTGCTTCTGTAATTTTCGTTCTGTTCAAAGAAAACACTGCGAATTGACTGATCTCTTTCAGTCGATCTTTATTTATTTTTAGATTGCTGACCATTCTGAGGGGAGATCACTTGGGGGCGAAATACGCACTGACCGCTCCGCCTGCTCCCGCACCGCCTCCAAACACTCCAAAGTATGCGCTCTGCAATCAACAGTTTCTTTTAAATTTGAAATGAAGTCGAACTCTAGGGTCAAAATGCTAATTTATTCTAACACTTTAATCCTAGAATTGTTCATCCAAATTCGTACCTGTCCGGAGGTGCCTCCTGATCCGCCACCGCTCCCACCTGCTGAAATCAGACAGGATGATCATTTACAGTCAAGGATTTTGAAAGGTATTTTTTGCAGTTCTTAGCTTATTTTCAACAGTTGAAAAAATTCTCGATCGCAATAACTTCTCATCAAGCATTTGGAAAAGGATATAATCGCCTTCACAAATCTAATTCCTTTCAACAGAGTTCGGCTCTATTGTCGATACTCAGAAAATGTGCAAAACTTCAAAGGCATTTCACCTACAAAGTAAAATTTTCTTTGCAGAAATTCAATAAGTGAATTAGTCAGTCGAACAGGCATTATTTTTTCGTAGGGAAACGTCTTATCACGAAACTGCAAATGCTTGAAAAGAATGCAACTATTCGGATATGCATTCAGAATGGAGAGATTACTCTGCTGCAGTTATATCGTTTTCTTTCATTTGGCAAATTTTCAAGGCGTCGACAATATCTCCAATTTCACTCAATTTTCCTCATCATCTTACCAGCTCCAGGGCCGAAGTAGCCGCTCGTGCCTCCTGCAGCTGGTTTGCCCACACCGGAGTATGCAGAAGTCGTTCTATCTCTTCCTCCTAGAATTACAATTTTGGAATGATCAAAATATAAGTTCAGCTTCGAATTAGATAGATTTTGTTGCTAGATCAGTCATTTCAAGTTATCGAGACTTTGGATCAGGGCTGTTGCGGAAGTTCCGACTCCGACTCCGGCCTCGAGAAAAATTCAACTCCGACTCCGGCAAAATTTTGGTTAAAAACCGGAACTTTAATGTATTTTTGAATGGTATTTCAAATAGTAGAAATATCGCTAGGAAGTGATTTTCGCGGTTCAAATTGGTTCAAAATTGGAAAATTAGTTCATTTTGAAAGGTTTTGATTGACTATGTATTGACTATGTATTCAATTAAGTTTGGAGTAGCTTATGGGACAAAGCTATGTCCAACTTGAGAGAATTTTTCTAGAAGATTATATTTTTCTTTTAGAGAATTGTCTATCAGACGGCCTATTCCCACCTTCGCCTGCGGCGGGCTAATAACTTTCTAAAATATTATTCAAGAGAAATTTTGTCATATTTTGAAAACTAATTAATCGGCCGGGTTATACGTTCTTCAGTATAAGGTAGCAGAACTGACTTGTGTACGTTAAAAACTTGTTCATATTGGACTTCCACAAGCCTGTTAAAAATATAATTTACAATACGGGGAATACATTTTTCAAAAAGATTTAAAATCGTTGACTAATGAAGTTTCGTTTGGAATGTATTCTGTAAATTAATTCAAGTTAAGCGGTTTAACTGGTCTGTAGATTAGCTTGAAACACTATGGGATGGTGAGGAGTTAATGCTCGGTTCGACTAGATTTAGGAATTTTTCAAACCACTAACATAGGTACTTCTTGTTCTCTATGTCAAGGATTATAAAGATTAGTCCTAATTTGTTCATAAAATAGTTATATAACATTTCTATACTATTTTTTAATCAAATTAGGGCTTTTTATTTAAAGTTCCGACTCCGACCCCGACTCCGATTCCGGCGTTTTTGGGCGATTTCGACTCCGATACCGGCTCCGGCCTCGCAAAAATTTTAATTCCGACTTCGGCCTCGCGAAAAATTCAAATTTCACTTCCGATTCCGACTCCGAATTTTTTAAAATTCGATTCCGCAACAGCCCTGCTTTGGATTGAATATTTTTTAACCCTATCGAACTAGTGAGATTCACTGAATATGATAATCAATAAAACCAATCAAAAGTGCTACATTTTCTTTGCAGAAATATGAACATTTTCAGGATCTAGAAGATTTAAACCGAACAGTTGGATTAAGGTAATTAAAACGATGTTCAAGCAAATAAAACTTATGTCTGCAGAACTGTTCACATCGACTCAAATTCTCCTCCTCATCATCATCAATTTTGTTGGTTTGCTTACCGCCAGTCGCAGCCCTGCCCATCGCACTTGCGCTATCAGCTTCATCGACTAAACATTAAACTATCAGTGCTTGAAAGGGTTGATCCTCATCATTTTAATCTAGTAAATTTGAAATTTCGAGTTTGAGTGAATTTTTTTTTAAATCTTCTCAGAATGAGGAAGTCAAGCCCGAGGATTCGAAGGTGGTTTTTATGTAATCAGCTTACCGGCAGTCACGGTAGACGAACCTCCAGCCGGATCACCGCTGACTAAACGAAATTAATTTAGTGCTCGATACAATAGAATTTTTATGTTTTGGATTGATCAGAAATGTTCGAGATTTTCATTGAAGTAATGTTTGTAAATAAGTAATGATTTTAGATTTTTATCAATCAATCACTCACCGGCAGACATCGTCGAACTTCCTGGTGCAGCACCAACTGAAAGAAATGCATTTTTAGTGCTTGATAAAATTTGCAGGTTGATTCTAGGCAAACATGTAAGTTAGTGATTTGTAACTTGAGCTTTAGATTTGAGGACGGTCTGAGAGGCTTGCTCTCGAAACGTCACACGGTTGCACCATTCGATATGTTGTAGCGTTTTCAAACTTGCATACAAATATCAATTTTCGAGAAAAGATGCAATCTTTCGAAAAAAAAGCCTTTTGAAGTCCATTTTGTTGACTAACCAGCCGTCATCGTGCTCGATCCGCCGGCAGGTGCCCCTCCCACGGCGGTCATCGTGCTCGCGCCCTTTCCACCGATTGCCGTTCGAGTCGAGGTGCCTGGGGCAGCGCCAACTGAAATGTAGGATTTTTAAATTCTGAAAATTTGCAAGTGGCAATTTGCAAATCGTAGGCATTATCATGACAGGAGAAATGGCTAAATAGGTCAACGATTTTCATTCAAACCTGCGCATGATTTATTTTTCTGGTTCTTATCACAATCTTTTTCAAAAACGCTCGAGGCCAATTTTGGCAAACTTCAAAGGTTCGAATGAAGTTATGAGCAGGGATTAAAAGTTTGACCAGGGCCTAGCCAAGCTTTTAATCTCTGATTATGAGTTAGTTTAGTCGAATTCTTTCAACCCCACTCCCTCATCCAATTCCGAAGTGATATTGAAAGCGAAGAATGCGAGTCCTATTTTTACCAAAAACCATTTCCATATTCCAAAACCAATATCGCATTATCAAATAAGGTCAGTTCAAACTCGTATATTCCACCCCTCCCTCTCCCTTTCCCTTTTCTTAAGTGCGCATAGAAAAAATGTATAATAATGTAGGAGAAGATCATTTACTACCTTGTTGCTGTTGACGGCCGTTCGAAGCCGATGTGTTTAAAATGACGAATACAGTGGTTGAAGTGTCAATCGTTGTCTTGTTTGATTGTTGATTTTTCATGCCACTTTGACTGTTCGTCGCCGATCCTGCAAATATCATAGTTATTGAATAAAATGATCATGGCAGGTAAGTTAGAATTTTGAGGAGATAAAAAATCCGTTTTAAATTTAATTCTAATTCGTTATTAAAAATAGGCATTTTACTATGTCTATAAATCTTAATTTCTATAAAAACTGCTTTTTTAAATTACCCGAAGAATTGGTCGAACGTGACGGGCGGGTGTGCTCGGGCGATTGGGAGGGTCGGGGCGATCTCCTCAGTCTACCGATCTAAAACGTTAAAAATTTCTAGGAAAATACTTCTGTAGGTTTGTCTTCAAAACGAAAATTTCACGTGCACTCCCCTCTAACTTGATCCCATCGAATCCCGTCTCCTTGCAATTCCCTTTTTTCGCATCCTTACCAGGGGGATGGAAGAAATAGCATGGAGAAAGAAGAGATGATGCTCAATGCAAAATTGATGCAACATCAATTACTCTCCAACAGGGATGTTCGCAGTGCAAAAAAAAATCGTACCGCATCGCGAATATCCCTGCTCTCTAATGAATGTTTAGCGATCCCTTGGAAAATCTTGTTGAAGAATACTTACGATGCATCCCATTATCAGGGGAAAGGCGAGGAGGTGTGCGCTCTGGCCTGGATAGAAGTAAGCAGGGCTGGGCGGAATTCGGAAGTTTTTTTTTTTTTAAATTCTCTAAAATTAAGATATTTTCAAAGGATTTCAAGCCTTTTTATTCCCAAATCAGTGGTGATATTCTTTGCTCCTTAACTGCGAGTTACTAGCTACCAGCCCAACGTAAAAATATGAAGAACTCGCAGTTAAGAAGCAAAGAATATCACCACAGGATTTTCATAATAATCTTTGCAAAAAAAAGTAAAAAATGATGACGAACGAAAGTCCACTCGCGCGCAAAATGAGTGCAAGTGCGTAAAGACGTTGAGAAAAAATCGACTTGGACGCCTTGCCACTTTGCCAACTTTTCAAAACGATAAAATTTATCTGGTAGGGATAGGGTAAGGCAAGGCTAGGAAAATTTGGTATCAAAACGACTACACATCCTGATGACAATTTTGTTACCATGAAACCCTTAGCCTATCCTTATAAGATAATTTATAATTTTTGAAAAGTTGGCAAGGTTTCCAAATTGCCGAGAAAAGTAAGTTGTGGGTTTTATAATTTTATGAAGTATTCAGTTCGTGAAATTTGTTTCGCATTGATTGTTTTAATAGAATTTTACAAAAATCGAAAAAAGTAATTAATTTATGAACAAATAGAAAATTCCGAAAATTGCCCAATTTTTTCGAATTCGGAATTTCGCCTGGTCCTGGTTCACAAATCAAAATTTTGGCAAAATTCACTTACTATCTGTTTTTCTCTCTTCATTTCTCACGCTCTTCGCACCCAAACATCGAGAAGAATCTCTGGGCAATGCTAATTTTGAATTAATCTATTCATTCCCTATCATGCATCAGATTTTCTGTTTTATCAGGCTTGCTATTTAAAAAGTCACTATTTTGGTCAAGCATTGACAGAATGAACTTTTGACAAAATCCGGAACCGATATCGGAGTCAGAATAGAGAAGTTTTGAGACACCCGTGTCGGTTTCGAACCCTAGAAAAGGATCGATTTCGTTACCGGAAACGGAAATTCCTAACAACCCTTGATTTTGATAGAATTTTGTAAAAAAGTCTATCGTTTTATCTTATCAGAAACATCATGATTTTTCCGTTCCGTCGATGCCTTTCCAATTCTCCCTAAAATACCTAGACTTTTGTTTTAGATCGATTTTAAATGTTCTACTTCTGAACTCGATGAAAAAGGCCTGAGCTATACGGAATGGCCTGATACTCGCTCAGAATGACTAAATTCACTGAAAGATTGTAAAACTGAGAAATCGAGATGGTTTCAGGTACAAATCATTATATGACCAGTCGCGTGTATTTCTTGATGCAATAGTCGTTTTGGAGATTGAAAAGTAGAACCGTAAATGGCAGCTTTGATATGCTCTAAATTAACCCCATAGATTCTATGCAATATTCCTATCACCTGAAGAATGCATATCGTCGATCTTCTAGAATCCGAAAGGTGAAATCGTGAATCGGCTTCTTTTTCTTGTCATCAGGTTCATGTATCTAGAAATTGTTGCTATAAATAGAGAGCGCAAGCACATTTTCGAAAACCTATACCACCTGAAAGACCTCATTGTTCAGATTCTAAATCTGTTTACATTTTTGAAAACGGTCCCTCCCACACAAGTTGCGGTTATTTGATGCGGTCTGCATTTGTCTCGTTTGCTAGCAAATTCACTACAGGGCATGGGTCCCTTTCCTGCTTACAAAAGACAGGGAAGGAATGCCTTACTTGGCATTACTTTTATTTTTGATGATTTCTAAATATTTTCAAAGGTTTTTTTCGTATTTTTCTGATTTGGATAAGGAACCTATGGATGAAAATGATAATCTGTGACAGTTGAATTATCAATGAAGTGCGTTTGCAGGCTTCAGAACTGACTAATAAAAGATTAGTTACTTCTGTCGGTTATCTTTTATACATGGCGGGCACATATATGTGTATGTCAGATGAAGCATCCAATCAAGTGATTTGTGATGGTTACATATATCTGCAGCGAACATAAAATAGTCTTCTTATTATGTTTTCGACAGTGATATTTTGGTGAGTTTATCCAAAATTGATCTTATTAACATTTTAAAAATATATTCTGTGCTAAACATCTGCTCGTAACCTAGATACATCTCCTTCTCCTTTGTTAGTATTTTTGTTAAGTGTGTCTGTTTGTCTGTCCAAGCTTAGTTCTCGAATACTAGGCATGGTAGACCCAAGTGTTATACATGGTTGGAAAGGTCTTTTCGTCCTGATGTGCAACGTAAAAAACCCGGTGAAATTTGGTCCAGAAAATGGGTACTTTTACCCAAAAATGTGGTTTCCCCTGTATAAAGTCAGAAAAGAGAGAAATAGCATGTGACATGGAGAGAGCAAGCAAAAAGGAAAGGGGGGAAGAGAGGGCCCAGTGAATCATCGAATATGACAGGAGCTAAAGGCATGTTCCTGTGGAAGAGTGGGTATGATTCCCGACTCTCAGTGGCAAGGGTTAGTGCGAGAGGTGACGTGAGTGTAGTGTTCGGATCCTGCTGTCCGCAAAATGGCGAAATTATTTTTGCAAAAGTTATATAATACCTCAGGAATTAACTCTCCTTCCAAAATTCTAATTTTCCCCTAAATATTTTGTAAGGACTACACTTTTTGCAGACATTCGAATCTTTCATCAGAAATGTAAAAATTCCCAAGAATAAGATTTTTTGTCTGAAATTTAAAATTCGTAAATAAATTGTGGGGCAAATTTGGTATGAAATCAATCAAAATCTGTGCTGAATTTTCGAAGCAAAAGTTTACTTAAAATAGAATGTTTTGATTTGAACTGAAGTTATTTTAGACAAGAAGTTTAGATCTGGGCTGAAGTTGTTTCAAAAACATCAAAATCAAATAGGAGTTGAAATCATTTCAGAAAGAAAAAAGTTTAGAGCTGAACTCAATTTTAGAAAACCATCAAAATCTGTGCTGAGACCACTTTAGAAAAAAAAACATTTATCTAAATCTAAACTTCTAAATTCTAAATCATACTCTCTTAGTATTTTCAAAGTGTCTATTTGTCTGTTTGTGCACGCTTAGTTTTCGAATACTAAGCATGGTAGACCCAAGTATTATACATGGCTGGAAAAGTCTTTTCGTCTTGATGTGCAACATAAGGAACCTTATCGATTTTGGTCCAAGAAATGGGTACTTTTACCCAAAAACTATTTCCTTACTTACGAAGGTATAAAAAAGAGGAAGAAGAGAGAAATAGTGTGACGCAAAGAGGAACAACACGATACGTGGAGAGAATTTAGGAAAGGAATAGAGAGGAAAAGGGTGTAATTATGTGGTCAAGTGGATAGAGTGGTGATTTGTTTATAAATTGTAGCGGGCGTTCATAGCCGATTGAGATCAGGGGTGGGCCGGGAGTTCCGAATTCAGAAGTCCCGGCGTTTTGGCGATCCCGATCCCGGCTAAATTTTAGCGGAACTTTCGATTTCCAAAATAAGCAAAGTAGCCACTTTTTAGTAATTTGACAATGAAATGAATTTTCGACTAAGGTATATCTCAAAATTATGAACGCACTTTGCGTTCAAAAGCACCACACCCGCAATACCTGAATTATCCCGGTTCATTTTGTACGTAGATTCTCTAATATATTCCTCGCATATCTGCAAGGTTTCAGTTCGATTCGATTTACTATGCTGTTTCTACGATTTTTTCTGAAAGTATCCCTTAACTATGGAAATTGTCCAAAAATATTAAGAAAAGTTTCTTCAAAAATTGCTATTTCTGAGTATAGCTAACCTATCAAGAAACTGACAGAATGGCATGATAATATCATTATTAGGCTTCCAAAATATCATAACGATTTATAATGAAAAATCTATAGGAGTCTGGCACAAAATTTTTTTTATAAATTTCTTTAAATGGCATTTTTCCATAGTTAAGGGATTATCCTCAAAAAAATGGTAGAAACAGCATAGTAAATCGAATCGAACTGAAACCTTGCAGATATATGAGGAATACATTAGAGAATCTGTACAAAATTCGAGCCGGAATAATTCAAGTATTGAGGCGTAGTGCTTCTTGAATGCAAAGTGCATTCATAATTTGAGACACACCTTATAAGGTTTATTATACCTTGAAAATGCTAGAAATTAAACGAGACTCCCGATCCCGGTTCCGAATTTTTTTAAAAGTCGGTCCCGGCCCACCCCTGAATTGAGATATGATAATGCAATCATAGTTCAAAAGTTTCCTTTTCGCAAAACTATCCACTGAAACTTTAGTGATAAAATCCACTTTTTGATGAGAAAATGACAACTGGTGAAAAGAGATAATCAAGCACATGGGGAATCTGAATCTGATATCTTTCCTTTTAGTAAAATTGCTGAGTATATCTGAGCTTAGATCTCGATATCTGAGCAAGGAAGCCCATAGATGGTTCGAAGGGTAATCGTGATCCGTGTGCAACGTATAGTTTTTATCGCGATTTGATTTTTTAACTAGCATAAATGCTAACTTTTGACTTCGCCGTTAGTTTCTTCTTCGATGAAAGATTGAGTAATGGGTAGTCATTATCCGACATATCTTGGCCTTGAAAGGTGGTCTCCAGATAGTGGGAAATATCATCAATGGGATAATTGAGTGATGATAAAGAAATATTTGAAATGATTGATTGAATTTTTTAATTGGATAGTTTTAGCTGTATGATTTGATGGATTTTCAGGAGGGGAGAGCTATAAAATTAAAATTTTGATGGCGTGAGAGAATGAGCATGAAAACGCGAAATGGAACAAATACAATGCATGCTAATTTGAAAAATTTGGTTTTAGTGCTGGAGTTGTTGTGGTGTGTTGTCTTGGTTTGGTTTAGTATTGTTTTGTTTTGCACTTTTACGAAGCAAAAGTCCTAGACGAAGGGGGGCCGCGAAGTGGCCGACCGAAGTCTAGTTAGATTTATAAAAATCTGCTTAGAAATGAATAAATTTGAAAATGGAGTGAACTTTCTTAGTGACACGATAAAGAATCGAAACTTGTAGAATCCAAATGATTGATTAGCTTATTGCAGGCCATCTTCGAAGAGGCCAAGACCCAGGGCATCAGGTTCCTGTTCTTCATCAGCGAGTCCTCAGTCAAGCTGCACGGTTTGGATATCCACTGATTATGCTCGAAAATGGGTAAATGTCTCAGACCAGATCAGGCTGATGGAGTTGGAATACCAGATCCTGACTCAGGAAATCGACTACTTCAAGATGAAGAACACGGTCATGAAGAACCAGAGGGACACGCTCACCAACGTGGTCATGAAGGTAAGGAATGACGAGAATTAGATGCTACGAGCACTTCCCCTTGAGGATGGAGAAAATAGTTTTTCTGTGATTTCATCAAGAGATTAAAACCTTTTTCATACAATTTTAGAAATCTAAATATTTAACTTTTCAGGTGTGTGTGTGTTATTGTGTGGCGGGAAGCAAAGTTCGTCTACCTCCTCGTGGTGCTTCCTGGATATCCCTCAAAGGATAACTGAATGACGACAACAATTATCTATGAAAATCTCAAAATATTTTCAAAATTATCTTTGAAATAGACAATAAATCATGTATTTAACTAATAAATGAATAGTTCAAAAATTAAACAAAGAAATTTTCACAACCATGCATGCTCTAACATTTTCATCTTTGCACTTATTTATCTTTAGATTTCAAAAAATGATTTTTTACAGCGCCGACCGGCGCTGGGCTGAAAAACGATACACTTTCTATCACAAAATAACAAGTAAAAGGTAATCTTTCATATTCAGCGTGGAAGGCTGATGATCACGGCCTATGAAGCTCACACGAACGATTTTTAAATTTCACTGTACGTTTTGTCCGACTCAAGTCAAGTTTCAGGAGCATGTTCCCGAAGCAAAGATGTCCCCTAGGCTCATATCTAATAGTGGGAAAAGAAAAATTAAAAAATAGCTTCGTAAATTTTCTAGAATTTTTTGAAAAAAAAAATTACGAAAAATCGAACTTTAATTTAATTTGAACTGAACTTCCAGACAGTTCGAAGTTCAGTTCAGTTCGTACAACCCTGATTAAAAGGAATATTTATTTCAATTACAATTATCCCTCATAACTTCTGGATGTCTTCGAGAGTTGTCTGTATCATGTTCATTGAAATTAAATTATTATTTCACATTTTATTGAATAAATTTCTATATGAAATCTGAGATTATTATAATCAAGCTTTGTTTTATGTTAATTTTCCGACCCTTCGCCATTTATTTGTTTGTAGATCGTATTCCTCGATTGAATTGCAAAATTTTCCATCAAAACTGAAATCCAAGTTAACAAATATTTCGTATAAAGATATGCAGAATCTCAGCTCACCCTCCGATTGCATACAATTTTCCATTAGCGCAGCAATAAGTGAATGATCCTTTCTAGCATAATTCATATCAGCGATTTGAGAAATTCGATTGCCAACTGGAGCTGAGGGATCGAAATACAGACAGGATTTTAATACACCATTATCATTACTAAATATATAATGATACATTATTTATCATACAAAATTAACGACTTCCATCCTCCAGTTATGTGTAAATTCTTCCATTTAACGATGCAACTTCGAAAGAGTATCGTTCTTCTGGAATCTCCTCTCCAATTTCAATCCAATTCCGTTCATCGTCTGATAATCGATATATCTTTCTACTATCACGACCATCAATAACTGAATATCCATAATTACAATAATGAATATGCTATAATGTGACCGTATAAAATTCCATCGCACGTTATTGCTTGAGCCCAAATAATTGGAAGAGGAAAAGCAGGTCCTGTTTCCCATTTTCCATCTATTAAAACCTGAATAAATTATTTAATGGACTTTCATTTGATCTTCTTACATCAACTCGCTTCGTTTCTTGAAATGTTTTAACATCCCATCCACCCAAATAATACAATTTGTCTTTGAAATAAGCCACAGATGCATATTGACGCCATTCAAGAGGATTTGATCCTGAAAAGAATCATTCGGAATCAATCGATATTTCATTAATCTGCAGTCAAACTTTTTGAAATCTGTTTAGTTTTTCTTATAGAATTTTTCAATATATAC
Source organism: Diploscapter coronatus (assembly GCA_964036155.1). NCBI lineage: Eukaryota > Metazoa > Nematoda > Chromadorea > Rhabditida > Rhabditidae > Diploscapter > Diploscapter coronatus. The sequence goes on along the minus strand of OZ038422.1, from coordinate 81,359,376 downwards.
GCAAGATGCGCTTTTCATGATATTCTCGCATTTCTTATCTTGAGAAAATATGACGATGCCTAATTGTAGGATTTACAAGAATATTCAAATACTTTGTCCTCAGAAAGCCCAATCATTTGATTTCATCGACTTTTCGCAATGTTCAACAACGATGAACATTACAAAAAGCCGGGCTCATCATTTTCTTTGAGGCCCGAAGTTCTCGCAACAAAGCCGACTTTTCTTACTAACAAAGAATTGACCGGACGAACGTCGTGCAATAGCCGCCCGGCAGCCGCTCGGAAGCCGGGCGGCTAGCACACTGTCATTCGTCCGGCGTTCATCCGGCACCTCCCAGTGCCGGACGAATGCCGTGCGAACGCCAGCTGAGGGGGAGGTGCCGGATGAACGCCGTGCGAACGCCGGACGAACGCCGTACGAATGGCAGTGTGCTAGCCGCCCGGCTTCCGAGCGGCTGCCGGGCGGCTATTGCACGGCGTTCGTCCGGTCAATTTTTCTGAGAGTATTCAGAAAATAGCGCATGCTCTTATTTGTTATCACCCTATGATTTATTCATTTTTCATCCAATCCTACAGTATCTTATCTCTCCTCTTTTTCTCGGGACATGCGAATATCTATCACTTTCATGTCTTCCCTCTCCTTCTCTGCATCTGCATTTCGTCTCTGTCCAATCAGTGGTCGATTTCTCCTCTTCCCTTCCCTCTCCTTCCTTCTTTCTTATCTCCGATCCATTCAGTATCTTCTTTTGGCAGTTTCATCTCATTCTGTTTGAATCTCGTTCATCTGGAACTCTATCTGCTTTTTTCTCCCCTCCTCCCCAATATTAGTCTGTGTCAGTGTCTGCTTCTGCTTCTGTTTCTGTTTCTATTTCTGCAGCTCAATCACATTCTCTTCCCCTTCCATTCCCAATCAACCAATCACCCAATCGATGTATCCAGCAGAGTTCATAATTAATGTCTTCTCGCTTCGGGCGTGAGCCTCTTTATCTTCACACCCCTGCCTGTCTGTGCCTCTGCTCTCCTTCTTCCTTCCTTTGCCTTTGCCCCTTATCCCCTTTCATCACTTTGCTCATTCCTTATCTCCTTCTCCTGTTTCTTATCATTTTCCTGCAAATCCTTGTTATGATCTATCGAATTCATTTGTGTAGTAAACTACAAAATGACATGATGTCTTGACCCATCTTTTCCAATACCATCCCTCCTTATCCTCTTTGTCTTATCGCGAAATAGCTCGCGCCATCACGTCATTTATAAACACAACCATTTCAGTAGTGTAATTGCATTGACTAGTCGCATTCTCTATTTGCCTGTTGATTGTCTGAAGACAGTCCGACAGTCCGTCTCACAAGGATGCGGTTGCCGGTCAGGTGTGTGCCCAATGCCTGGCTGCTTCCGCTCCTCTTCCTACTCTGCTGTCACTGCCAGACAACTCTCTACCGGTCCCAACTGGCTGTTCGCGATGAAACCAGTGGAAAGAGCAGTTTGACTTTCGTCTTCGACATCACTGGGTCGATGTTCGACGATTTGATGCAAGTCCGAGAGGGGTCCAGGAAAATCTTCCAGGTTTGACATTTCTACTATTTCGCCTATGAAAATAATTTGAATAATTTTCAGACAGTTATGCAGCAACGCGAGAAGCTCATCTATAATTACATCATGGTGCCCTTCCACGATCCGCGTAAGTACTCTTTTTTCATCAATTTGCAATCGTCTGTCTTGTTAAAACTAGCTGCAATCCAGACTTATCAATGATGAAAAAGCTTAATGACTTTGGAAAAAATAGCCAAAGTTTATGAAAGATTTGATTTGCTAGTATTATTTCCGATCTTTATTACTTTCCTAAACTTTCAAAGCTAGTTGTCTGAGTCAAAATTTGTTCTTAGTCTAGTCAACTCACAAAGTATGAAGAGTATTGTTCCAGATCTTGGAGAGATCATCAAAACTACCGATTCGGCATACTTCCTTCGTCAGCTGGGCAAAATCTACGTCCATGGAGGAGGCGATTGTCAGGAACCGTCTCTGTCAGGTTGGCCAAATGTTTCCTTCTTATATTCTGACTTATTGATTTTTTGGTTATTCTTCTCTCAAATCAATGCAATGTTGCGAATTTCCTCACATCTTCTTCTTCTTCTGTTCTTATGCCTATTCTCCATCATCCCCATTCACACCTTTCCCTTTCCTCTGCTATTTGTGAATCTGTCTCGGGTTGTTGAGCAGTCATCCCTTCTTGTTGCTTCATTGCTTTCCCTCCTCTGCCCGAATATCCTCATTTCACCCCTCTTCGTTTCCTTTTTCTTTTGCCATGTAATTCTATATTCCCGATTCGTTCCTTCTCTTTAATCTGTCTGCTTCGCAATGCAATGTCCACTGTACTGCATCATCGCTGCATCTGATGCCCTCTCCCTCCCCTGCCTTCTGGACAACTGACTGAGTGAATGAGAGCGAATGGCTTATCCAGTCCCACAGCTCTAGACAGAGTAACGCGAAATTTCGAAAATAAGCAATGAAAAACAATGCAGAGAAAAGTGCGAACTAGGATATTGTCGTCTTATCTGCTCGTTCTCGGTTTTCTCGCGAAACTTCTCACTTCTCTCCTTGTTGTATTCTCATTCTTTGGTTGGGGGAAGTAGGAGTGTGCTTTTGCACTTTTGACAGTGGAATATGACCACCTGGATGCAATTTGATGTTCCTTTGCCCCCTTTCATTCGATGTGTTGGTTGTCCGACATGCTGTAAAATCGTAAGCAGCAAATTGCGAATGCGCGTTCCAATTCGCGAAACGATAACACGAAAAGTGCAAAGAGTCACAAAACACACGAATGCACACTTATTGAACTGATTTGAACAGGAAATGACAATCTATAGAATCAGAACTAGCTTACAACAAGTGATATTGAAATTTTCTCATGACGAAAAATTGCTAATCGAAGAGAGTTTAAAATTTTTATAAAATCTTTAAATTCTATAACACTTCATTTGCACTTTTTGTATACAGAAATTTTGCATATAAAAAAGAACAAGAACAAGAAGTAATTTATTTGCATCGACATTCGTAGCAATCAAAATAAGATTGATTCTATAATAAATGGTCAAGATTACTGCTTTAAAATTAAAAACAAAAATTACTTACAAGGGAACCTCTTTAGGGTCTCGTGGACCCTAAAAAGGTTTCCAGGTTCCCTTGTAAGGGCTTCAAAATCTTTCTTTATGAAGTGCTGATGTTCATTCATTTCTTCAAACGATAATCCATTTTCACGCAATGATTCCTGTGCAGTGCGCGATCTCATATCCCACTATTCATTGCCATTCTTTACTCGAAAAAATTTTATTGAAAATAGTCTGAAGAACATTGGAATTATTTCAGGCATCAAGAAAGCCCTGGAAATCTCTCTTCCGTCCTCGTTCGTCTACGTGTTCACGGATGCACGCTCGAAGGACTACCATCTGGAAGACGAAGTGCTCAATTTGATCCAAGAGAAGCAGAGCTCGGTGAGCCAATCAATTCATTTCCTTCTGCTTCTGTTTCTCATTCACTTTTTCATCAACTTTTCTGTTTCTCTTCTGCTCTTTGCACTGCTTCTTTCCACATTTTTACCGAACAGATCATTTATCACAATTTCACGTAAAAAATCTGATTTATTGCGGAAAGGGGAATAATATGAGGTCCATAGACCAATTTTATAATTAGTCATCGAGCTTGACAAAATAATAAAAGAATCACTAAATGGAAAATCATGCAGAATTTGCAGAGTTGATAGATAAGAAAAGAATGACTTTGAGAAAAAAATAATTTCAAATTAGATTGGCTCTTTCTACAGCTTGAGCATTTCTGCAGATCAATCAATTTATCACTTTTTATCCTTTAGGTCGTATTCGTCATGACTGGTGATTGTGGAAACCGAACGCATCCAGGATTCAGAACCTACGAGAAAATTGCTGCCGCTTCATTTGGACAAGTAAATTGGAAATCGCATTGTTTACTCATTATGCAATGCTCGTGCTTCAGGTATTTCACCTGCAGAAAAGCGATGTGAGCACTGTGCTCGAATATGTCAGACATTCCGTGCAACAGAAGAAGGTGATCTTATCAGATATTTTATAGAGCTTGATTACTACTAGTTAGAAAGAAAAATATGAAGAAGTAGATAGATAGTGCTTTTTTAGGATGAAGCTAATTTAAAACTTTCATGTTTTATCCATCCTTTTTCTCAATTCCCCACAACTCTCGGGTTAATTCCGCAGTTCCTAAGTTGTGATCACTGAAGATCACCTTTACCCTGATGCAATCGCGTTTCATGTTCAGGTGCACATAATGTACGAAGTGCGCGAAAAGGGAGGCACTGTGGTGAAGAAGGTGCCTGTGGACAAGCACATGACTGAATTGACTCTGTCGCTGAGTGGAGACAAGGACGACGAGGACATTCTCGACATTACTCTCAGGGATCCCAATGGTAGTTATTTGTCATTCTTTCATGAAAAGGCTCATCCACTTTTAATATTCATTTTCAATATTTTTGTAGTTCAGTTTGTGTGATGGAAAGAGAGGTTCAAAACACCCGACATAGGCTATCGTAGTTTATCTTCATTCCGTTGGGTTTTGATCGCTACTATCTTCACGCACTATTGCTCACACACGCGCAAAATGAACCATTAATTAGTTTGCTAAATGAGACGATAGTTCCTCATGCTGCTCTCCTTGCAATAGGAATTTTCAATTTTGTCGTATGTAGGAGTTGTTTTAATCTTCCCAATTCACGTGATAGCTCATTTTCGTATTGTTTCGTGTGACTCATTTCTCGCTGCAACTGCAGTCATTCTTCTAATCAGCCAAGCAGCCCTCCAACCCCATTCATATCTCTTTCTCTTCCCTCCTATTCCATCATCAGCTGTTTCTCACCTCTCAATTCAGCGTTTGTTTCATTCTTCCATTATTCATTCTGCCGCACAGCCAACTGTCAGCCATTTATAATTGTGTCGCCCCGAAAAATGCCTCCCTCACTTTTCACCTCGAAGCAAAAGGCGAAGGCGAAGCCAGAAACGATTCTGCTCTGCTCGATCGCGGCAATTAATTACTCTCCCAGTGCAATTTCATGCGAATGATTAGGGATGAAAAACGAACAATCGAAAATAGAATAAGACAGGATATACAAGTTTTGAATTGCAGGAAATACAGTGGACAAGAATGTGTACAATCGAGAGGGAGGGACGCTCGATTTGAAGAATGTCAAGCTCATTCGACTCAAGGATCCTAAACCCGGTGATTGGCAGGTAGATACTTTGCCCTTCTTCTATAAATAACGCCCTTATTTAAATATGACCATGTTTTCAATGCTCGATGCAGTTAATCAGCAAAAGACAGATTTGTAAAATTAGAATAGGTCTGTATTAGCCTTAAAAGTCCTAAGCCTCAAAATCTTTGAGTCACTAGAAAGCGGATATTCAAAAAAGCCGAGGATATTTCAAAATCTCGTCTGGATACATATTCTGCTTTCTCCTACGAATTAATTAATTTAGGTGATCACGAATTCTCGTCTGAAGCACACAATTCGAGTGTTCGGCCACGGCACCATCGACTTCAAGTATGGATTTTCATCGAAACCCATGAATCAGATCGAATCGGTTTGGCACATTTCACAGGCGAGCAATTGAATGACCGATTGCAGACTCGTCCCCGACCTGTGGCCAATCAGAACACATATTTGATGGTCAACATCACAGGTCTCATCCCCAAAGGCGCTGTGCAGGAGATCTCCCTGCTGGACTACTACGGCAATGTTATTCACTCGGCTGAAGCCACCCCTCACCGCAACAATCATCACATGTACTTCATTGGCCCGTTCATCCCTCCCAAAGGCCTATTCTTCATCAAAGTCAAAGGAGTCGACGAGGATGTGAGTTTTTGTGTGTCTATCAGATATGTTTTAGTTTTTGCTGAAAATAACTCTGATGTACTTCTAAATTAGTCAATATCAAGAAGTTCTGTCATTTTCGTCTGGTGGCATTTCATTAGTTGCTTTATTGTTTCACAATTTCAACAAAAAAAGAAAAACCGCCTAATACTTAAAATGGACATGAGTTTATCGATCAAGGAAATACCTTTCTTTGATTTCATCGTCAAATTTTGAGAACTATGTGTTCGAGCGAATTGCCCCCACAGCGATCGGCAGTGTGACTGTTGGAGGACCGCGGGGTTACATGGCTCCTTTCCAGACCGCTTTCGTTGGAAAGGTGAGAAAGTCTTTTCTAAAACTGGAATGACAATTGCATTTTGCAGGACGTGAATCTGACCTGCACAGTCGAGAGTCCTTCCCCATATCAGGTTTATTGGAGACGAGGCAACCAGAACATTGGGGGACCCCTCTTCTATTCGTATGCTTTCATTGCATTTTTGATACATAAAATCAGGACCTTTCCGAACGTACTTCTATCTTTCTTTTCAGGCAACATCTAGAGTTTTTTGGTTAATTTGTATACTTCCAAAGTCTTAATGTAAATCAGTACCTCAAGTTTTCTGAATTTCAAAAGTGAAATATTCGATGCCGTTTCTTTCTTTTCTACAATTCACGAAAGTTTGATCTTCAGAAGCACGGAAACGTCGATTTGGACCCTTCCCGGAGTCTCTCTAAAAGATGGTGGAGATTATGAGTGCTTCATTGTGTCTAACAATGGAAACCACAGCGTGAAGACATACTTGGAAATTCGAGGTTAGAGATTTGCCACTTGTTTATAAAATGCGATGAACTTTCTGCAGAATCGCCTCCATTTATCATCGGAATGCGGAACGAGTCAGTGCCGAACGGTCACCCAGCTTTCCTGCACTGTCCGACGCAGTCAGCCACCCAATCTGAAATTCGCTGGCTGCGACACGGCGTTTCTGTTCTCAATGGACCCAATACAGTAGGTTTTCCTCTATGTAAGGAACGAAATGTTCTAGGCTCTTGAAAATTTTCATTGTTACACTCTGGCAGTATATGAAGAGATAGCATGCAAGAATGGGATAATTTAGGGTGATAATAGAAACCCGATTTCTGTACACTTTTCTCCTATTTTGTAATTATATCAAATTTTCAAATCGTTGATATTCTTTTAGAAAATATGACAGATTCATTGAATTTCATTATGTGCCATCTTTCAAATGAGTTTTCTAAACCAATTCCATTTCAGCTGCTGTACCCGAATGGCACCCTTCGGATTCACATCGCTTCGCCATCAGACAGTGGATTTTACGAATGCCAAGCTAGGAATACGGGAGGAATGGCGAGCCAGACAGTATTCCTTAAGGTGAACATATTTCATCTATTGTTGCTAAATCATAAAACCCTTGATTATTTTCTCATGATATTGTTTCAACAAACGGTTCAAATTTCTTACATCACACAGAAGAAAAAAAACGACAGTGAATTTTTGTGATCACAAACTCGATGGAATGGATAATGATCAGTTTTATTCAATATTCAGCAGATAATACTCGCTTTCAGGTGTTGAAATTGCCGAAAGCAGCCGTGTATCCATCTGTGCTCTACTTTGCTCCTGGAACAGCGTTCAACATCAGCTGCAGGTTAAAGTTTCTTCAAATTTGTAGTCTTTTCTTTCTAACTTCACTTGCATAAGATTTCTGAAAGATCGGAATCACAGATTATGATATTCAAAAGCGAAGACTATCATTTATCACGATTTCTATTCCTGGAATTGCAGAGTGGAAGGCGACCCACAGCCAATTCCTCAGTGGTTCTTCAATGGCAGAAAGCTCGAAGCCAGTCACAAATACTACATCACATTCAAGAGTAGCTCTTCTACTCATTTATGATCTAATGCTTGCATTGCAGATGATCTGATCGTCCGAAGTGCTCTTCGAGAGGATGCAGGCACATACGAGTGCAGAGCCATTTCGCCTGCAGGATTCCACGGAGACTCGGCCACAGTGCAACTGGCCACGCCTCCCAAGATCTCCCTCACTCAGAGCAAGACCATCGTGGCCAGGGGCGATAGTGTCACTTTTGAATGCAAGGTGAGAAATTTATTCGGTATTGGAAATGTCTATAAACTTCTTTCGTGGTATTGGAAAAAGAACATTACCTACCTTATGAAGTTAAGAAAAATAATGAGATGAAAAATCTTCTCTTTGCAGCTTATTCCCATATCTTTTCATAGAAATTCTGTGATTCAGCTATTCAGTGCTAATTATTCCATTCAGGTGATTGAAGGACTTCCACTCCCCACAATTCACTTCCTGCGCAACGGCAGAGAGCTGCTGAAGTCGAGTCACGAGTACATCCACATCGATGGAGGCCGAATGACCATAATGGGCGTGCAGGACGCTGACAGCGGCACTTACAACTGTGTGGCTGAGTCCATTGCTGGCAGGGCCATCGAGACCGTCAAACTCGAAGTCGGAAGTCAGTCAACTAAACCTCATTTTCTGAATTTCGCATTAATTTTCTTGCAGGTGTTCCTTCCATCGTTCCTTCGCCTGAAATCGTCCACGTGAACATCGAAAAGCCGGTAATTAGTTTTATTTAGTTATTTAGTATCACTAGAAGTAGAAAAGAATATCGGCATAAATTGTGAAGAAAAGTCCTGTCTACCAAATTCCAAAACTTATATCTGAATCCAGAACATCATAGTTTTTTTCCTATAAGAAATACTAGTTTTCCAATTTCTACCTATCCGCATTCTTTTCATTGTGATCTCTACCCTAATTTAGGTGACTCTGCAATGTCGTGCAATCGGGCATCCCCCACCTACCATTGTCTGGCTGCGCGATGGAGTTCCCGTCAAACAGCTCAACAACCCTCGGTACACTCTCCTGCCCGATGGAAATCTACACATCACATGTACGAACATTCGATCTTCTCATTCTTATTGAGCAATCATTTTCAGCTGCAATGATGGAAGATCAGAGCACATTCACCTGCACTGCCACGAATAACTACGGAGCTCAGTCCAAATCTACAGCCGTCAGAATTACAGGATTAGGTAGGAAATGCGTTCTTTTCTCGAATATCACAGTTCTCGATTTCAGTGGCTCCTGTGCTTGGTCACGTTCCTCCTGAAGAGCAACTCATCGAAGGAAAGGATCTTCGTCTCTCTTGCATCGTTGTTCTCGGAAGTAATTTTTCATTTTATCTCTTCACTATTAAAGATGAAATTGTCAGCGCCCACGCCTCAGATCCAATGGTACAAGGATGGGAAGCAGATCGTCACTGGAGAATCGGTTATTGTAAGTTTTATCTTGATGAAAGTGGCATCCTGGAGAATCTCCGAGTCCTATAAGAATAGGTTTTATGGAGCCCCCCTTTCTACCTGTTTAAAAGCAAATTTTGCTTTCCCTTTGCAGGTCGAAGGCGGTGGCTCCTCCCTTCTTCTTCGCAACGGCAATCCGAAGGACGAGGGTCGATACACGTGTGCAGCGATCTCGCCAGCGGGCAATGCCACCATTCACATCAACGTGCAGCTCATCAGTAAGTCTGTCTGTTATTTGCAGTGAGCGTGTCCATCTCTCCCCCTTCCATGTCCCATCGTCTCGAGTTCTCTTGTGCATGGCCAAATCTCTCGCTTCAGAAAGACCCGAATTCGACGTGTGGATCGACCCGGCCACTGGAAAGCCGAGTGACTCACAGCAGAAGATTGTCGAGTGGAAAGAAGGGCAGAGCTTGGAGATTCCTTGCAAGGTATTCAGACTATTCATTCGTTCATTTATCATTTTTGCGCAATCTTCAATTCATCCAGGTCAAAGCGATTCCTCCTCCTGCGGTCACTTGGAGCCTCAATGGCAGACCACTTTCACGAGAGGATAGCCGATTTACCATCAAGGTTAGTCATGAAAGTTTGATTACGGTAAGAGATCTCACCAAGGTTTTATCCTGATAATGAACTGAAGCGAACATTTTTTGTGTAATTATCAATTCTTAACCTGGGTAGATCATTTTTCGAAAACTAGTCAAGATGAACTTTATAAACTACTTCCAGGAAGACAACACGCTTGTTGTGCACAGTCTGGACAAATCAACTGGTGGTCCGTACACTTGCAATGCTGTCAATGTCGCTGGAGACGTTGAGCAGGTTTTCCACATCTCTTCATTTCTCTTCAATCGTTCAATGTTCTTTCAGACGACGACAGTGACAGTGATTTCGATCCCGATTATCCAGCCCTCTCAGAGCAGTTTCAACATCATCCAGGGCACTTCTGTCACCATTCCTTGTGATGTCTTCATCGAACCTAAGCCTGAAATCACATGGTAAGCAATCAAATCGGCTTTTTAAGGTTATTTTTCATGTTCTACTTATGCAAAGTAACTCGCGTTCATTCACAAAACATAATTGAGCTCACCAGAATTCAAAACTACAAAATTTTTCAAAATTTGATGGCTGCAGGTATTTGAATGGTGAACAATTCACTGGAGGCACAGTTGGAGAGGATGGCTCGCTGACTATCGAAAATGTGGACGAAATCCACAAGTATGAGCAAATTTATGCTCTTGAAATAATGACGATTTTTACAGGGGCGAACTGAAATGCGTGAGCAACAACCTCGCTGGGCAGGACGAGAAGGTCGTCACGCTCACGATCCACACTGCGCCCATCATCGAAGGAAGCGGACAGGTAATTCGAATCGTTTTCATGAAACTAGTTTTTAACAATGAGCGACTATTTGAAAGCCATTTGGCATGCGCTAAATAGTATTATTTTGTAGGAGGTCGATATTTTTAGTCTCTGCTATTTCTCCTATATCATATGGTTTCCAGATTGTTTAATGAAAAACGACTTCACTCACCCCTCGATAAATAAAAAAGAACGATTCTTTATTCAGACGATCCATCGCATGGCCCATGTAAACGACACAGTCACACTGCCCTGTCCGGCCTTCGCGAGCCCTCCCCCTGTCAGAATTTGGTCGTACGAATCACAGAAAATCGACTCCATGCCGATTCCTGTAGGCTCATCTTTAACAATCCTTGACTTCTGTTTCATTCCAGCACGACATTTCAACCGATGGAGACCTCATTCTGCAGTCTGTTCAGTTGGACGCTGCTGGTCATTACAGTTGTTTGGTAGGTTACTTGAGACGTTTTCGTTTACTCTTGAAATTTTATTTTCATTTTAGGTCTCGAATTTGGCCGGGGACGATTCAATCACCTATCAATTGGAGGTTTGTTACCGATCATTTTTCACCTGACAAGGGGAGATACCAGTGCGTTACTCACAGATCCGTTTCGCTTTTCCCGAGTAAGTAGATTCGGACATACCGATCACGAATATCAGATCGAGAAGCGCTAAGCGTAAATTTTGACATCACAGTTTGCTTCGAAGTTTTCTCTTTCAAAGCTTTGCTGCAACAGCGAATAATGGCATTGTAAACGCTCGTTTCGCGATGTACACTACCTTTTCAAGTTTATTCTTATAATGCAAAGGAAGGAAGCAAACTTGAGTGTCAAGTCCTAGAGTTAGGATGCACGCTTAGCGTTGTTCGATCTGATATCTGTGATCGGCATCTTCGAATTGATTTACTCTAAAAAATAAAGCAAAGCTGTGAGTAACGCACCGATAGCTTCTCTTGTCAAAAATGATTCATTCAGGTTCAAGAGAAGCCGCGCGTTATCTCAGAAACAGCTCAAGCTTTCGATGTTGTGAAAGGAATGAGTCTCGAATTGCCTTGCAAAGCCTCGGGCTCACCTCCTCCTGGCAAAGTTTGGGAGAAGGATGGAATCAGGGTAAAATATCGACGTTTTTTGTTTCATGATGAATTATTCAACTGCTATTTACAGAAGAAGTGTAACTTTACCAAACTATTGCATTTATTAATTTTGAATTTCAAATGACATGATAAGTTGAGAACTGGTTGCAGATAACCGAAAGCGATACAGTGACTGTGGACTCGACTGGCACGTTGAAGATTGCAGAATCGGATGCATCGCACGCAGGCACTTGGACTTGCGTCGTCACAAACGCGGTCGGGGAAGACAGAAGGGATACGAATGTGGTTGTGCAAGGTAGCCATTTTGAGATTCTACTTTCAAGTCGAATATTCAACAAAACTTCCGTATTTATATTTTGAGAAGAAAATATTGCGTGTATATCTTTATCAAGATTAATTACTTTTCATTGTCATTATCGGTCATCATAATCTTTATCACACTGACATCTAAATGCCTCTTCATGTATTATCTCCCGTAAGATGTCTTTCATATTTGTTGACTGATATCCGACTTCTTAAACTCATACAAATGGTGTTTTTAACCGATGCAAGTTGCAGAGCCGCCAGTCATTCTGCCGACAACGATCAGCAACTACACAGCTGTGGAAGGTGACTTGGTCGAGTTGCAATGCAACGTGGAGGCCACGCCCCCTGCAACCATCCAGTGGATGAGAAAAGGGGCTCTTGTCACCGAAGGCACACCTGGAGTGAGGATTGAGGACGGTAGAGAGATTTATAAAATGGAACAAAAAATCAGTAAACCAACGAATTCAGACGGAACTCTTGTGATCGAAGAGGCGTCGAAGGAAGACTCGACTTCATTCACGTGCAAAGCTAGCAATCCTGCAGGAAAGGCAGAGAAAGTCATTCGTCTCAATGTCATTGGTTAGTTTTGTTAGTTTTTTTAACTACGATTCTGAGCTTTTTCACCTTTTATTAAAAGTCAAATATCTTGTACATCAGTTTCGCTTTGAATTCTTTTTTAACTTGTCTCTCCATATTTACGATTTTGAAAATTTGTTTCCCTTCCAGCCCCTCCCGATATCCCCGATCAGGACGTGATTGTGCAGGAATCAGTCAAGGTCGATCAGCCCTTCAGTCTCTATTGCCCCGTCTTCGGCACTCCTCTCCCGAAAGTCTGTTGCTTTCGATTGGGTTTCACCAATTAGTCGAAATTTCAGATTACTTGGCAATTGAATGATGCCCCGCTCACAGAGTCGGACAAGAATTATGAAATTTCGGAGGACAGAAGAAGACTTCATTTCGTCAAGGCTAGACATTAGTATATATTCTCCTTCTAAAATCATATTGTTTCAGGCTCGACCTTCCGATTCTGGTGTCTACAAGTAAGAAAGAAATTAAATTTATAAGAGAGAAATATTCCAATTCCAATTTCAGATGTATCGCTCGAAATCCAGCTGGCGAAGGGTCGAAAACTTTCGAAGTCGAAGTTCTCGGTAACCTCATGGCGATCTTTTGGTGAAAACTTCAAATTTTCAGTTCCACTGGCCCTGAATGAAACAACCTGGAAGAAGAAAGTGACTGTGAAGGAAGGCGAATTCGTGGAGCTCGGATGCCCCGTGTACGGACTGCCTGTGCCTGACATAAACTGGATCGTGAATGGAAGGATTCTCAAGCAGGGAGAGGAGGCCAGGGGAATCAAGCTGGGCGGCAATGGGCAGACGGTAGATTTCGCTGAATTAATTACTGGAAGAAGAGATGAATTTGCAGATAGTGATCAATGAGGCGAAAGTGGAGCACGACGGACAGTATCACTGCTACGCACAGTCCAAAGCTGGTTCCTTCGATGTCGACATCACACTCAATGTTCTGGGTTCGTCAACTTACAACATTTAGTTGTTTTTCTTTCTAATTTTTCTGAGTTTTATCATTTCTTCTTGAACTTGAATTGAAAAACTTTCAAAAGTATTAGCCTTTCCACTGATCTTCCATCTAAAATTTGCTGATTTTTTTTTACAAATAACAGTGATGATCGATCGATGAATTCTAAAATGGGCCGGAAGATGTAATTTTCTATTTACACTTCATTTTGCATCCTTTAGCTCCTCCTCGCCTCGGAAAAGATGAAACAATTGAGCTGATTCGAGGCAAAGCAGCCACCCTATCGTGCGAAGTCGAAAATGATTTCCAGGAGAAGTCTGTGATCAAGTGGACATTTGTGAGTTGGATCATACAAATATGGAATTGATTTGCAATGGATTCAGAACGACAGTCAGCCTTGGCCTGCCAACGTGCAGATTCCCCTCGACGGACAGAGAATCTTCCTGGTCGATGCCTCTGTCGAAAACACTGGAGGTTGTTTTATCCGCAAAAGTAGCCTTTAAAAATGAAATTTTCAGTGTATGTGTGCACATCGACAAATTCTGCAGGCACAAACACGAAGAAGATCACTGTTACTGTCATCGGTTAGTTGAGATTTATTGTCTGATTTTATTAACATGATTAAAACGATTCAAAACGTGTGAAAAGAACGGAAAATATCAAGTATTTACAGATTCTGAAAATACCACAAATTTGTCTTTTATTGGGTTTATTTTTCGTCAATTCATTAGAGAAGAACAGACTTTTTCCATTGAAAAATGAAGTTTTCCAGAACCGCCCGAATTCGTTGAGAAGGAGTACGTGGACAATGTGCAGGTGAACAGCGGCAGCACAATTGGTCTGTCTTGTATCGTGAGGGGCACCCCTCAGCCTGTGATCGAATGGAGGAGAGATGGACAGACTGTCACTAGCGGCATTTCTGACAACGGACAGAGAGTCACTGTCGAGGCACCTCCCTCCACAAGCAGAATGACTTGCCTAGTCACTAACAAAGGAGGATCTATTTCCAGGGATTTCTTCGTCAAGGTGCGATTTAAAAAATATATTCTTGCGCATTTGATTTCATTACAATTTTGCAAAATGGAAATCGATAAAAATTCGAGGTTGAACAAAACAAAATTCACATGAACTTTGCTTTATTCCATAAAAATTCTGAAAGGCAACTTCAAACCTCAATCTGCGACGTTAAGAGCAGAGTTTGAGATTAAGTTTCGCCGTCACTGGCAACAATCGCATTCTTATATGAAAAATACCTGACTCTAGCACTAGATATGCAAATTACTCCCTTCTTTCAGAGTGTCTCGGCCCCGACATTCAAAGACACGGGCGTCCGCACAGAGGTCGAAGTGACAGAGGGACAGACAGCCACACTGGAATGTCCTGCTGAAGGCGACGACTTCGAGATTATCTGGAGGAGACAGGGAAAGAAAATCGAGGTAATTTTTCGCTAAAGAAAATCGACTGAGAGAAGTAGATAATCTTTAATTTGTACACTGTTCAAAATTTAGACAGCATTGCATATCTTATTTCTTTTAATCTATCATTGATGAATCATGGAATTCGAATGACTTGAGAATGATCATATACCATGCCTCAAGATTTTTTTTTTTAATTTTGATAAGCACTACGCGCCATAGTCATGATTACTCAAAAATAAGCAAACCAATTTGTTAGTAATTATGAAAATTACGATCATCCTATCGTGTTGCCGTCCATAAGCACTAAACTTTTAACACGTCTATTTTATCGATGGCTATAAATAGGCTCAAATCAAATAATTACAGGCAAAGGACGCGATCTTCGCATTGGACAAGAAGAAACTAATCATCAACAATGCGAAGAAGGAGCACGAGGACACGTACACGTGCGTGTTGAAGAACTCTGCTGGAGAGGCCACCAGGGAGTTCGAAGTCACAGTTTTGGGTAGGCAATGGATGGATAGACCACTGAAATGAGGCTATTGCAGTTCCTCCGAATCTGAAGGGAGGCTTGGTGGAGAACGTGGAAGTGATCGAAGGGGAAGAGCTGAGACTCAGCTGCGAAAATGATGGAGGTTAGGTCTAGATGATGAAGATCAATTAGTTTCGGTATTTTCAGATCCACCTCCAAAAGTTGAATGGAAGAAGGTCGATCATGGAGACATTCCTGCTAGAGCTCAGGTTGAGTTGAATTTTCGAGTAAAATATGAAATGCTCATTTCAGATGCTGCATGACAACACAGTCATGGTGCTGGATGAATCCAAACAGTCAGATAGTGGAGTGTTCAGTAAGAAATAAATTGATAGTTTCTGAGAAGAACAATTTCTTTCAGCCTGTACTCTGACAAACAAGGTTGGAGTCGCAGAGAAGACATTTAATGTGAAGGTGATCGCCAAGCCACAGATCGACAAGGATGTCACCGAAGTCAACGTAAGTCATTTGTTGAAATTAATAATGCTTTTGTTTCGTTAGATTTTTGTCAAATATTGGATAATTGTCGTTTACATTATCACCGATCTTACTTTTCATCCAATAGTAACTGGACTTTTAGTCTTCTACTCACCATCTTCTAGTTTTTTAATGATATTTTGTCATTCATTTATAAAAAATTTGCACCGACCAATTTATTATTCCTGAATTCCGAGAGAAAATGTACTCGATTAAGGTGAACGTGAGCAGACCGATAACCCTGGACTGTGGAGTGAAGGACTCTGTCGGAGATGTGAGTGTTGTCTGGAGGAAACAGGGAGAGGACATCAAAACTGACGAAACTACTCAGGTTGGGACGAACTCATGAAAAGTCGCATTATTCTCTTTAAGCTATTGTCAAACGGCCGTTACCTGCACATTCCATCAGCGACTACGGGGGCAGAAGGCAGTTATCAGTGCGTGCAGTCCAACAAGGCCGGTGAAGGAATAAAGGAGTTCAAAATCGTAGTCCAAGGTTTTGGTTCCTTCGCTTTTCTTTCATTAGCACCTCAATTTTTCCAGTCCCTCCTTCTATTGTGAGTGAAGGCGGCGAGTTTTCTGTGACCGAAAACAACTCACTCGTTTTGCCCTGTGTCGTCAACGGATCGCCCAAACCTTCGATCATTTGGAGCAAAGCATGATTATCTCTAGGCTTTATAGGAATTATTTTATTTCTTTCAGGATGGACGACCCGTCGATGACTTGAAATCTGTCGAACTTCTGTCCGAAGGCCAGCAATTCAAAATCGTACATGCAGACCCTAGTCACAAAGGCTCCTACATTTGTCAGGTAAATTATACATCTTTGTTGAACTATTTGAAGATTGGTTTAACATAATTTAGAACGCTCCATTACTGTCGAATTTATCTTTTTAACAGATGTTTCAAATTTGGATCTTCTTATTATATTCTTACGAATATCCTTCCAGGCAAAGAGCGAAGTCGGCAGTGCAGAGCTGAGTTTCGATGTGGATGTGATAACTCGGCCCGTGATCGCGAAGGGCGTGAACGACACTGTGGAAGTGATTGAAGGGGAGACGGCTCACTTCAAATGTCCCATTGCTGATCCTAATTTCAATGGAGAAATCATTTGGTAAGTCGTATTTTGTTTAGATGGAATCATCGAACTCCCTTCTTCAGGCTCATAAATTATCAGCCAATCGATTTCAAATCAACACAAGGCAAGTATTCTCTGGCTCAGCAAGACAGAAGGTTGAATATGATGGGGTAAGTTATTTTTGCAATGAATAAACTAAAAATTTTTCTTGAAATATAGCAAGGGAGAAATGATTTGATTCGGATTTGTTGTTAAATTTTCGCATATTCCTCACTGTTTCAGATTTTCCTTTTCCATTACCATCTTTCATTCTCGAATCTTCACCATTCATTATAAAGATTGGTGTTGGAAAAAAGCTTCTAATTTCAGAGCGAATATGAGAGACGAAGGCGTGTACAGCTGCAGAGCCAAGAACGAGGCTGGTGACAACACTGTCGACTTCAAATTGGTCGTCCTCGTTCCTCCCAAGATCATCATTCTGGACAGCGACAGAAACAGGTTTTTGAAAACACGAACTTTTCTAATACCAGTGATGAAATTGCAGAAGCGTTGTGGAGAATTCGAGTCTGACACTTTCATGCCCGGCTACTGGAAATCCAGGTTTACTTTATTCTCCCGACAAAAACGATGCGTAATTTTCAGAACCGACAATCGTTTGGCTGAAAGACGGCGAATTCCTGCATCCGACCAACATCTCGCAGGTCATCAAATCTGCACACTTCGTTGGAAACGAAATCAAAATCGCTCGCATCAAGGTTTGATATTGTCTTTTATTGCATTGAGTTGATTTCCTCATGATCAATTTCGAACATATATGATCAGCCACAATTCTTCTTGCAAGTTCTGAGAAAAAACTACGATATAAATGGTTTAGGATGGGGACGGAGGTCGCTACACTTGCGAAGCCTTGAATCGTGCTGGCAGACAAGAGCAGGATGTGCTCGTCACTGTCATGAGTAAGAGAACTTCCTGATTTTCACATATTATCAAAATTATTTCAGCCCCGCCACGAATTGAAAAGGACGGAATTCCTTCGGAAATAGCTGAAGAAGCGGGCAAAGCTGTCACACTGCTCTGTCCTGCTCAAGGAAAGGTGAGTAGGAGTACTTTTATGCCATCGCCTCTTCTGAAATACTTTTGCACTATCAATAAAGATTCTTCATAAGATAAAATACAGAGTAAATCGCTACAATCAATTGATCCGACGAATACTTTTGTCGCGAAAATGTCTTCGGAAAATCCATGTTACTGCAGGATTTTTTCTCATCTCAGTATTTTATTTCGTGATGAGAAATTTTCTTTTTCATCATCAAAAACATGTTTTCCATAGTTTATTTTGGAATTTCCAGCCTCCTCCAACAGTGAAATGGTTCAAAGCAGGCAGGGCGATTGGAGATGAAGACCCGAATGTGAAGACGAGTCCAAACGGACAGAAGCTGTACTTCATGAAACTCAGGAAGGAGGATGCTAATAAGTAAGCAGGATTACGAAGACTTTTCGCCATCATGCAATGCAATTCAGGTTCACTTGCCAGGCTATCAATGCTGCTGGGGAAGAGAAGCGCGATTTCACTATCAAGTTGCTTGGTACCTTGATTTTTTTTTCTAAATTCCTTCAAATATCAACTTTTTCACCCCCGATTTTTATCTACCAAATAACGTAATTCTCTCTCTGAATTTCGAGACGGTTCATAATGCGTATTTTTTGCAGAGGCTCCATCGTTCAAGGGCCCGAATATCATGACGAAGGTAGAAGTGAATGCAGGAAGACCTGTCGAATTGCAATGTCCGGTAGAAGGTTCTCCCACTCCTATCATTTCATGGTTTGTATTGAGCTGTTTTTATATTCCTGCAAACCAATGATTGTCAATTCTCCCATATTCATTGAGTTTACTATGAAACGAGATTTCGGGGTATGTTGAGATTTTGAGCACTATACTATGAGAAGACTTTCTATAAAACATTAGTTTAATGATAAAATTAAAATATCATGCGTGAAAACTTGTTCAGGTTGCGAGATGGCAAGCCCCTGACAGCCTCTTCCCGTCACATTTTCCTGGATGGCGGAAAGCAGCTGCAAATCAGCAACACTCAGGCAGCAGACAAGGCAAGGTACACGTGCATTGCGTCGAATGCAGTGGGCAGCGACGACCTGGAGACGGAGCTGAATGTGATCTCGCCGCCTGTCATCAGCGGAGACATGCATCAGAAGCTGGAGGTTATCGAGGGGCAGAGAATCGCTCTCGAATGCGAGGTAATTTAGTTGGAAATTACTTTCTTGCACTTTTTTTTTCAAAGTCGTTTATCTTTGTGCAACATAAATGTAAACTCGCATCATCGTGATTGATAACATTATTTTGGCTGAAAATAATGAGCTTCTCATTTGCGAAATCGTAAAAGATCACATTTAATTGCGCACATTTGCCACACGGATATAATTTTGGACTTGAGCAAAAGTCCGATTCTTTGTAGAGAAAAATATTGAATATTCCAGGTGAACGATACGGAATCATCTCCAGTGGAGATCGAGTGGCAGCACTTGGGCGAGACGATTCAATTGTCGTATCTGCGAGGCAACAGCTATGTCCAGGTCGGCCACTCATGTCCAACTCTGTCAAATCCCGATTACCTCCCAAACCTGTAATCCATCCGTCTCTTTTGTGAGGGATTTCATGCATTGCACCCTTTTGTCGTGTCCGTTGTGTTTTTCCTCAATTTCCGATTCCTTTCCCTCCAGCCATTTTCTATTTTCGCATAGAGCAGCTCACAGAAATTTATGTGATTTTGGAGAAAATGGCTGCGAGACAAAATGCACTGCATGGCTGCACTCAATGTGCAGAGAAATCCAGATGAAATTGGAAATTAAACGGAGATGAATTTGATGGAGTCGTAAAGCAGGAAGGCAGGCAGAGATATATAAGAAATGGGAAAGATTGCAGATTCCGTCCTCGGGCAAGAAATTGTATTTGCTATCGGCTCGACAGAAGGATGCTGGAAGGTAGATTAAGGGGAACAATGATATTCGGAAAATCGGATCAATTGATGAAAATGAAAAGAAACTTAGTTCCGCAATCCCAAAATGATAAATTGTACACGTCACATATACGAATATTTAACGTCATCTCCATTACAGCATGAATCATCGACGAAAATTGTGAACCTGGAAAGTGGAAAAGTACTTTTCTATATTTCATTGAATGATCGGACTTTCACATCCATACAGTGAACGATAAGTAAACTTGCAGATGGTCGTGCATAGCGAAGAACAGCGCAGGCGAGGCGAGGAAGACATTCGACCTGAAAGTGCTGGTGCCTGCCTCCATCAACGAGCTCATGTCCTCTGACGCACTCATCACTATCATTCCACAGGCCCCTGTCTCCATTGTCTGCGATGTCGAGGGAGATCCTACTCCTCAGGTCAGGTCTAGAAATCAATTAAAAAACAACAATAACAACAATCAGAGAAATCATTGTTTTGCCAAGTTAATCCAATAATTTTCTGTTAAACAAAAAATGTACAAGAATTATAGTAGAAAATACAGGAGTCTTCATTGAAATTGTTGAAGATCGCTTGGATACTTATTGTAGTTTCCGGTTATTTGATTGACGAGATGAAGGTTCATCCGACCAAAATAATCATTTCATAAAGATCTCTTGGGTCCATTTTATTGCATTAGCAATGCGATTATTTCGCATGTCGTAATGTGCTTGGTGATGGATTCGATGAAACGAATATTCCCACACATTTTATTATTCGAAAGAATTCGTGTTGAAAACACGAAACGGATCATTTTCTTTCAACATTTTATGGCGAATCAATAGTTCTAGAGCAATTCTTCATGATCCAAAAATAATCACTTTCGAATTCAAAGGTTTATTTATTACCATTCATATCACCCGTGAAAATATACAATTAGAAAAACATTAACAGGGAGCAGAGATTTCACATGAAAATCTTGTCGCATCACAGTTCGTGGAGCATACACGCAGAGATATCGATCGATTGAGAAATTGACAATAGGAAATGAAAGAATAAAGAGGAAAATTTGCAGATCATTTGGAAGCACAACGGGGTGGAAATTCATGAGGACGATGCGAAAAAGAAACTGACGAATCAGAGGGAGACGCTGCTGATCGAGAACATGGAGGGAGAGCTGACAGGCACGTACAGGTGCGAGGCCAGCAACAAGGCCGGCAGCACCAGCAGGGATTATGTCCTTAGGATGACTGGTAAGGGAAATTGTGAAGATCTTGATAATTTTACGCTTGAGCTGGTCAGAAAGTCCTTGCCAAAATCTGATATACCAAGACGTCTAAGCTGCTGTGAGTTGTGTTGTCGTAAAGATGAAATCATATTAGGCAACAATAGTAATCCTATCGTTTGATTGAAGTCTTACAGAGAATTGCAAAATTCACGATAAATGTGTAATCAGGCACGGGAAGAACTCTCTGACCGGCCAAGCTATTCAAAAAGTCAGGTGTAAGAGAAGTCCACTTTCCAGGACCGCCTGTATTCGACAAAGGGCATGAGGAGAAGGACGTGGCTGTGGGCGACAGCGTCATTCTCTCCTGCAAAGTCGATGAAAAGGGCAGTGGAAATGTGGACGTCAGCTGGGTTTACAATGGAAATCCTGTCGAGAATGGCCAATTGAGCGACTCGATTGAAGTAAGCCGAGTCATTTTTAAGATTGGATTTGCCTATTTAAATGAAAAGTAATGTGAAAAATCAAGATATTATCGATCTAATGCGAAAGTTTACCAAATACGTAGTCTGAAAGGTTATAAAAAGGTTGTCCTCTAATTTTGATCATTTTTTCAGTTCACCTATTAGTTGCTATCCTTGGAGAAATGTCGTTAAGATGAAGTGAATGATTTATTCTTAGCTTTAAAAGTTTCGATATTTTTTGTCATCGCTTTTCAGTCTCATTTCGCAACGATAGATGGTATCTTGACTAAGTCTTGCACTTGAGTATAAGCGGAGGGCAGCAATTACAGTGATTACTCATAAGTGATTTGTCGGTTCAGGTAATGGACAGGACAATCAAGATCACAAACGCGAAGATCGCAGATTCAGGACAATGGATTTGTATCGCGAGGAATAGTGCGGGCGAGTCGCGGAAGACATTCGACCTGTCCGTTTTGGGTGAGCGTCCCTTCTCGTCTCTCAACACCCGTATAGTCATATATATCCGAGACGAGTTTGCAGAGTCCCCCCAATTCCTCGACCCCAGCGGCACGAACTCGTCGATCGTCATCGGCAGGCCTCTCCTCCTGGACTGCTCTGTGAGTGGCACTCCAAAACCTACCCTCGTCTGGATGAAGGTAAGTCGAAGGAAAGGGAGAGGGGCTATGAATGAGAAACGAGGAGAAGGAGAGTGGCAAGGAAGGTGCAGCTGAGCAGGGGCAGAATCGAGAGACCGAATGTCGAGCAGACCCCGTACTTGTTGCACGTCTTGCCTAAACAGGAAGGAATTGGCTATGAGCTGTTGTTGAGCTGTGCTAGAGATTACCTCCAGAGCATTCCAGACCCACCCTCCAGACTGGCTTCGAGTACATATCCATGATCTTGTACTTCCTATAGGCATTTTGGCATCTTCTATTTGCAGGCTTCTAAATCTTCTCTTTAGTGGCTCATCCCTTAGCCCTATTTTCCTTTCCCATTTCTCAGTCATTTATTCCATTTCGCTGGCTTCATTTCTCTTTTCATTTGACTCAACAAATGAGAAAATTGCCCCAAGAAAATGAAATGAAATTGGATGGAGCTAAAGGGAGGATGGATAGGTAAATTGGCTGGAGCCTAGAGATATTAGGACTACTCACGAGGTTGAAATCGTAGCAGCACAGTTGACATCTGTCCTCCGAGGCAAAGCCAGTGTCCTGATCGATTGCAGGACAATCGCAGACCATCAGATGAGGCGCGTAACGAGCACACGGGTTTTGACATTCATTATCCACGCAAATCTTCTCCATCCTAAATACATTTTCTTATTACTTTTTCAATTTCTATTATTGCATTAGTTTGGTGAATTCCTTCAATGCTTCATCCAAATCTCCAATCCCCCCTGTCTATTCATTCATTGTGTTTCTGCTTTCACATTTCACAGCTTGATTCCCCCCTCCAATTTATTCTCCTTTTGCACTTTCCTCTTCACACCCACAAGCACGCAATTCTCCCCTTTATTCTGCGCATTTCTGCATTTTTGCATGTGCACTTACTTTCTATCGCAGAAGGAGCCAGACTGCTTGGTGTGACAGACCGAGTTGGAGCACTTCCCAGCGATGCAAAGCCTGGCCATGTCCGTGTCGTCACAGGGCAGCCCTTCCAGCTCGGCCCCGTGCAATCGACATCGAGCACATGCTTCTCGCTCCCATCGCTCGCCATTCGATCTGCAAGTTCAGCATTCATTGTCGGAACTAAAGAACGTTTAGTTTGGAGCAATTATGAAAACATCGGATTTGGGTTGAAAAAATGTTCACAATTCAAAATCTCATCTCTTCCGATTCGAGAAATGCCATTTTTCTCCTGAAATTAGCGACCTTCTTGCACTAGGTTGTGCATACATTCTTCAAAAGAAATCGGTATGAACAATTCTTGAAGTACTTAGATAATGGCGAAGCTGATCTTCATGTTCTCTATTTTAATTCTTCTGATATACGCTGTCTAACTTATTCATGCTGCTTTGCTCGAATTCGTCGTTTTGTCGTTTATTTTCTCAAATTGGTCTCATTCCTCGCTCGTTTGGAATCGAAAAGGATACATCAGCCAAAATGATGAAATGAGGGAATCGAAAAATGGAAAGAGGATAAATGAGAAGCGAAAACAGAAAGCAGATAGAATAGATGAATGACTGAATGCTGGAGATGCTTCATGCAGCAATGCAGTCACAGAGCCATGTGCCATGCAGCGGTGACTGAGCTGCGAGGAAATTGTAGACGCGTGAGAACGACTAATTGCACACAGAAAAGAGCAAATGTTGAGGTGAAATTATGAAAGTAGAAAAGTTGAAAGTAAATAGGAAATGGAACATGGCGACCATAGGTTTTGAATGAATAAAGATAATCAAATGCTTATTGAGATTTGTTAAACTCGATTTAAATAAAGGCACAGTAATGAATAGATAATTTTCGATGCATCCGAGTGAGCAGAATATGCAATTGATTCGAACTAAGTCACCTTAGCATAAGAGATCATAAATTACTGCATTCTCAATAAAATGCGCACCATCAATTTATTTTTAATTACTTGCAAATGTTCGAGTACCTTAGAATGTTATGTGCGTGGGCAGGTCGGCACTGATTATCCGAATTTCCGCAGCAGAGATAGCAGAAATTGTCCTCCTCGACATCGCACTGGCATTCCTGCATTCCTTTCAATTTGCACGCGGACACGCATCTGAAAATAGACATTTGAGTGGGATGATAAAACGATATTTATGGCTGAATGATCGATTTATCGCACTTTTCCACTTCCAAAGGACATTACACTTTTGTGGAGCAGAGACAATGATAAACTATTTGCTAGCAAATATCACATGCGGATTGGAATCAGATGCAGGGCATTTTTGACATTTCTTCAAAAATTGTTATGCAGGTGCGTGAAATCATAAATACGAACTAACAATTATTTGTGTCCATCCATTCGAATTCTTCCGATTGAAAGCTCTTCGAAAATTTGTTAGGGAAATTAGGAAAACACTTTTGAAATTACTTCTGAATGGTTCAATGGTTGAATCGAGGAAGAGGGGAAAACAAAAAGGAAAGGAAGAAGAAAAAGCAGAGCATCGGTTCCAAGACATTTTTCATACGTGTAGATCTCAAAAATTACTGCTCATTTTGTAAAGTCTACTCGATCATTTTCGAGCTCTCAACATGTGGCTTTGATTCTTTCGGCAGACGGAAAGAGAACTTTATGACAAATAGTCTCGGCGCTGATGATGAAATGATTTGGCAGACTTTGAAGGGAATGCTTGTTCTACTTGATGCTGAATTCGTGCATGTAGGAGATTATGTCCGATTGGGAATTTCCAATTCTCCAGCCCTGGTGATTTTAGTCAGTTAGTCGGCCAACATCCCTGCAGTCCTGCAGTCTTTCAGTCCTCCCCTCTGTCATTCATCCATTATCATACATCATTTTGCCCTCGGGAATCCTCTGCCTTCCCTCTGCGAGCAGGCAGAGGGCTGCCTTCTCAACTCTCAAGTCTCCTTCTGACAAACTCGCAAATGCAACGACGCATGAAATTCACATATTAGCAAGGAGAACGAGAGCAGGCAAACGGCAGAAGGCAGGAGAGTGGGGCTAAAGAGAGGGGGGAGGCAAGGAATGTGTGAAAAGCCTTGTGACGGGTCGAGTCTGTGAGTCTGAGCACAGAGGGGCAGTTTCTAATCTGTTCGAGTAAATATTAGATATAGGCATAAGAAAGCAGATGCAGGTGTACAGCTGTAGTTGCGCATGCGCATTGTCGGCTGGAAAGCATTGAAATTACTGCAAGTATCAGGAATTTCACAAAGTTGTATATTGTACAGCTTGCAAATCTCTAATCTTCATTCATTTTTTCCGAGTTTCGATGACAGAGCAATGACACGAAGTTGGGAATTTTCTCAAAATTCAAAATTTGACATTTACACTGGCAGTGCCGTAACAGTGATACTCTAAGCATAGGTGTCACGTATCACATAAACTCTGATCTTCACGATTTTTTTTTACAAAAACAGTCAAAACCCAATATTTTAATGAAGATCAGTGCTTTCCAGTATGAAATTCTTGAAGACTAATTTTTCCAGAGAGTAATAGTAAGCAGCGAAGAGTACCTCTGTCATCCACCCGCCAGCTCGTTTATCTCGAGCTGCTCAGTTCTTTTCTCGCCTCTGCCTGTCTCTATGACAAATGTCCCCTTTCACACCTTCTCCACTTTCCTTTCCTCTCCTCTCGTCTGTTCCCTTCTCCTTCCTTTGTAGGTCGTTTGCCAACCACAATTCGTACTTCTCTGCTCAGTTTCTGTCTGCAGCCATTAGCGTCCTTTTCCCCTTTTTTCTTTCCTTGTTTTATGCCCTCTTTCCCCTTTGGCTGCATCTGCATTTGTGCAGTAGTAACCATAGAATCTTCACTTTTTCGACTCTTCCGACTCGTCACAACTCATTTCATTGAATTGCCCCTTGGCTGCATATTTTGGGCAGGAGAGCTAGTCATCGGAATGAGTTACTTGCTTACAGACAAGGAGCAGACGGCTATCGGTTAGCTGTTAGCTGTTGGCTGTTGGCTGTTGGCTGTTGGCTGTTAGATACGAGTTCCGATTGGTAAACAAACAGGAGATGCAGCAGATGAATAAGGAAAATAGGAGCGGGGAATGGGGACGGGAAAGAGGATTGAGTTATGAAAAAGCTGTCGTAGAAGTAAGCAGGTCCGCATTACAATGCTCAACAATACGCGCGCGCGCGCATCTTCTCCTTCTTCCTTTCTTCTCTCTTAGATGTGTGCGACACGCGATCGAGAGAATGAGAATAACTGGGCAGAATTGGAGGATGAAGCTGAAAAAAGGAAAGGAGAGAAAAAGGGGGAGGGCTACGGACCGGCAAAGGCTGAAAGCAGGCAAAAGGACTAGGGAGGGCAGAAAGACGGCAGCTAGATGCATGGATGCATTGCCAGAGGACTGCAATCAATTCATTGCCATTGCAAAACGAAACAACGAAACATGCAAACTCACAAATGCACATGACATTCGCATACTACGAGAGGTGAAATTAGAGTTCAGAAACTTGAAAAAAGCTGGAGATCATTTGAAAGAATGATGAAGAATTAACTCCGGCTATTCGACAACCACGAACACATCGAGATACATGAGGTAGACAAAATTAGGCAGGGAAGCAAGAACAGCATATTAGTTTTTCACAATTTCATCATGACTTGATGTTTTACGATTTCTACAATGCTCTTAATCTTTTTCTACCTTGACCAGATAGAATTTTATGATTTTTTTTTCCAAATTTTCATCGTGAACAATTCAATAGTTGACTTACGTTCCATTTCTACAGACCGTGGCTGCATTTTCTGAGCAGATGCTGCCTTCGACGGTGCAGGACTGGGACTGGGAAGCGCTCGCATCGACGAGGAATGTGGAGAATGGGGGAATGTAGAGTAGCAACAGGCACAACGACAGGCAGAGGGAGGAGCTACTGCTGAGGGAGACATGGAACTGTAGTAGGGCAAGGGGCATTGGAAGGAACTACATGGGATTCGGAATAGGACAGAATGAGAAAGGCAGGTAGATGAAGTAAAGGGGAAGGAAGGAAGGCAGGCAGGGCACAGCAGAGCTAAACTGAAAGGGAGGAGGAATAGAACAGAGCTGCGAGTAGAGAGCAGAGGGAGGGAAGGGGGAGGGAAAAGATAGAGGCCACGCCCATCTGCTATATCTGCAGCTGACTGGCAGCAACCAGGAAAGACTGAATATGAGCATGAGTGGGGCTGTGTGGCCGTGTCTAATAGCTCGAGATATCCATATCAAACTCACACACACACATACACACGTTCAGGAGGATCACTCTTCTGCATGCTAATGCAGTCCTCCAGCCATTGCATATTTATCAGGCTCCTTGCTGAAGGTATCAACAAATATATCCGGCAGAAGGAGAAGGAAAGGGGTGATGGAAATTCGTATGAAATGATTGATGCACAATTCGCAATTCGCATTCGATCAGATATGTGCAATCATTCAATCACACATGTCTACTGATTTACAATCCACCGAATGAATCACAGCGCGTTTAGCTTTGATCTCTGTTGCCCAGCTCGAGAAAGTTTATTGCCATGAATTTTGCTGCGGGAGAATAAGTTCAAATCGATATCGATTAGGAATCCTTACGTCATTATAAAGTGTTCTTTCGAAATGTGAGAGATCGACATATCTGACTTCTTTATTCATCTATTTTAATTGAATCGGATGAATCATAAAACTCGATTCTAAATCGCTATATCAATGTCTAATGAGAGATATTCTGAGATTTATCTGTGCACATGTGGAGTTTTACTCTCAGCAATCATAGTTTTATTCATCGTTATAAAACTAAGAAAGCCCACAACCTGGTAGCCTAGTAGCAAGTATCGAGGTTACCCAAAATGGCGATAATTTATTAATACGCAGAACACACTCACTAATAAACCAAGTAAAAGAGAAAAAAACGAAGACTAAATAAGATATGGGAAACGCAGGGATGGGATTGAATATGAGGGGATAGTCATGGAATGAAGAACATTTCAGAATGAGAGGGAAATCACTGAAGCCGACCTGCAAGGAGCCACGTTCCTCAATGAGAAACAGCAGCTCAGAATCGACGAGGCCAAGGTATAAATGTTATTGAACATATATAGAGTGATCAATGATAGTTAAAAATCAATACTTTATTATTACTAGAAAGAGCAGCTTTAAAATGACGAATGTGACAACATAGCAGAACTCTGCAATACAGTAGTTAGGGAGATAAGTGTAGGAATAATTTTTAATGTGATAGAATTGTGTTTCATGATTAGTTAAATTCGCCAGTTCCAAGTTTATGCTATAGATTTCTTCATACAACAACAAAACACATCTTCTTTTTTATTCTTCCAGATCTTTCGATAGCATCGAAAATGAATGTCAGTTTATTGCTCAGGTATAAAACTGACTTAATCTTTTTGAAGATTGAATCCATTTTAATTCTTTCATGATTACTTCAACTTCTATTACCTCATTGTATTTGGCGTCGTTTGATATTCAACATATCATATTATGAAGGCGCGATTTCAGGAAGAAGATGCCGGACTGATTAACTGCATTGCTGAGAACAAAATGGGTAAAGTGGAGAAGAACCTGATTGTCACAATTCTCCGTGAGATGAATCATTATATTGCATGACAAAGGCATCGCTTCAATTTCAGAGCCGCCCAAAATGAACAACGCATTCCTTTCGAAGGAAGTTATGAAAGGGGAACAGCTCACGATGGAATGTCCTATTGAGGTAGATGCATTACTCAGCAACAACAAGTGAATCAATGCATTCAGGACCCGACTGTCGATGTCACTTGGACCAAGAATGGAAACTCCTTTGCCACTTCAGAGAAAATACAAGTAAATCACATGACATGGAAAAATGAGAGGAAACTTATATTTTAGTTGTCCGAAAATCGCAAGAAGCTGTTCATTCTGGCGGCAGACGAAATCGACAGTGGACAATTCGTTTGCACTGCAAAGAATGAAGCTGGACAGGATTCTGCCACCTTCGTCACTACTGTCAATGGTATTGAGTTTTAAATTCGTAAAAGCTGTACTTGGTCACAATTGGTTGCTGATAATGTTATTCGAGAATTTATGAAATTCTAGAGATTTTAATTTTTTATGACTAGGCAAAATGTGTCTAGGGCTAATAGATGGTAGGAAACTTTCCCATTTTGCACCCTATTCCCTAGTTCTCTATGCCGCGAAGTTACGAAAATCTAACCTATCTCTAAAATTGTTTTCTATTTTCTTTCAAAGCAGAGTTGATCTGCATGTGACAAACATTTTTTTCCGAAGTCAAATTGTTTTCAATTGATAATTCTATATCTGCAGTGGCTCCCCGCATCATCGGTCCCTCGTTCCGTTCCCTGGACGTGCTGGCCAACCAGACTGTGGACGTCGATTGCGAGGTCGAAGCTACTCCAGCTCCTGTCATTTCCTGGCTGCACAATGGAAAACCCGTGGCATTCGTTGGAAATATTGAGGCTTGTTAAACTTTTATATTTTTGTATTTTTAATGTAGTCAACATTTTTCTCTCTTATCATATCATATATCATATAGCTATGCAATATTTCTTAGTAATTTTAGCTGCTGGAAGATGGAAGAAAATTGCGTCTGAAGGAGATTCTCGTGTCACAGGAGGGAAGATACACGTGCAGAGCTGAGAATGCAGTGGGCAAGGCTGAGGCTGACACTTATCTGTCAATTGCAGGTAAGTAGTTGAGACGAAGTATGGAACGAATTAACTCGTTCAGAACCGCCTCGAGTTCTCATGCAATCCGAGGAAATGAAGGTCGTACAGGGCAAGTCGATCACTATCAGATGTGAAGTAAGAGGATTTATTGCTTCTTGAAAACTGCCGAAGATAAAAATGGCAAGATTGATAGAGATTTGACGGGATAGGGTAAATTCGATGCCAGAATGTGCATCTCGATGTGCTGACAATTTTAATACAAAGTCTACCCTATTCCAATCCAACCTATTCTCTTCATATTTTTCAACTTGTTCTTAATCGCCATTATCTAGCATATTCAAAGTTCTAGATTTATTCGCGAATGACTGAATTAAATTGACTGTTCAGACATATGGTACAGAGCTGGAGGTGGAGTGGATGAAAGACGGAATGCCCTATGAAGTCCAGCACAAATCCAAACAACTCACCTCCATTCTCATCAGTCCGGCTGCCTTGAACGACAGTGGAAGGTATGGAATTTTGAATCAATACCAAAATAAGTATTTTCCCAATTCTAAGTCTTTTACTATTGAATTATTCAATAAACACTTAGAATTATCAAAATTAACTTTGTCTAACATAATACTATTTTATTGCCCTTCATTGTCAATAGAAATAACATGAAAACGAATAATGATTTGAATCTTCGAGGAATTTGTTAAAGACCAATATACTTGAAAAGTAACAAAGAATCCGACATTTCAGATACACTTGCATTGCATCTAATCGTGGAGGAGTCGCTCGTGCTAGCACACAACTCCATGTTCTGGGTATCCCTTCAGCCTTGACAAATTGTAGTTTTTATCCTATTTGAGTTGCTCCTGTAATTCCTGACGGAGAGCGGATTATCCAGGCAAAGGAGAATGGCAGCATAACGATTGACTGCAGCACTCCAGATGCACGGCCTGCAGCCACTTACACTTGGAAAAAGGATGGAGTTCTCTTGGAAGGTTTGAGAAAACCCTACTTCTAAATAAGAAAATTCCCTCACCGATTTTCTATTTTCTTTGTTATCCTTTCTTCTAACGATTCGACGATAAATACAGAAATCGATAGCTAAATAACAAAAGTTATTTAGACAAGACAGAAGGAACTCTGACCCTGACAGATCTGAAGAGCACGGACGGAGGCAAAGTGACCTGCACGGCAGAGAACGAGGCAGGAATCGCCAATGCTGATTTCGCTCTCGAAGTCCACAGCAGACCCAGATTCAAGGGACTCGTCACTGAAATCAAGGTAGGACAGTTGCAGTTATTCAATTGAAATGCCGATTTTCAGGTGATTGAAGGCGAGCGAGCTCGAATCGAATGCAAAGCAGAAGGTCACCCCACTCCAGAAATCAGGCAAATAATCTAATTAAAAATCGGAGAAGAGAATGCGACATACACTAGAAGATTTTTGTTTCTTTTCGTGTCTATCACATCACATTGACTCTATACCCTGTTTATTATCGTGTCAAAATTCGATTATTTTTAGATGGTTGAAAGGAGGTCGAAATCTCAACTCTATGTCGAATATCATCCTATCGCCTCGGGGAGAGACGCTAATGATTCTGAAGTCGCAACGGTCGGATGGAGGAGCATATTCCTGCGTGGCTAAGAATTCAGGTATGACGAATTCTCACTCGTCTAACTAATATCCGATAAAAAATATTCAGCTGGTGAATCGGAAGCATCTTTCACAGTCTCAGTTCTGACTCCACCGCACATCGACGAGCCCGTCGACCAGAATCCGAAGGTCATCGTTGGCAGGGAGGTCACTTTCTTCTGTCCTGTGCTTGGAAATCCACAACCTAAGGTTTATTGTTGATTTTTTCAAATAAATCGATAAAATTCCAGATTGAATGGCTGCATAATGGAAAACCATTGCAAATTGGTGGAAGAATCACATTGCTGGAAGGAAAGCATCTTCATATCACAAAGGCTATCGTATGTGTTCTTTACGAAATTATTTTTCTGTCATTTTAAAATTTATTATAGGCTGCTGATGACGCTCGGTACACTTGCAAGGTAGGAAATTCTTATTTCTTGTACTTTGAAATTGATAAATGATGTAATTTGGCAATCTGGAAATGTCGTCATGTTTTTATAAAGTGAACTGAGTGTGGATATCTCCAGATAAATTGTCTTTTTAAATGTGACAATATTTCCAGGCAAATGGCACTTTATCTGTAACAACATTTCCAAATATAACAATGTAATTTTAGGCCACAAATGAGGCAGGCGAATTACAAACACAATATGAGCCGAGACTCATCGGTGAAAAATCGATTTTCTAAAATTTAATTCTCAAATGGAATATTATAGCGAGGCCTAAATTCCATGACAACGGAACGTATGTCTATGAAGTGGTTGAGAATCAGAAGGTCACCATGGAATGCAATGTGACAACTGACACGAAGCCCGTCATTGATTGGTTCAGGTCGGTTGTGCTTCGGTTCTTCGATTCTTCCAAATTGATTGGACGAAAAATAATAAGAACGAAGCTCTGAAAGTCCTTGATTTTTCGCAGAAAGGATAAGTCGAGTACACTACTTTATTGAAGTGAAGAATCACTACTAGGATATTTTGATTATGCTAAGTTTTTCATTTTGTTGTTTTATGCGAAAACGATATCGTTTCATGGAAATTTGATGATCCTCATGATTGAAATTAGTATTTCAGAGGCGGCGAGCCACTTTACCTCAGCGAGAATATCCTTCTATCATCTGATGCTACCGTAATTTCTCTCCAACTTTCACGATAATTCGACTTTTCCTATTTGCAGAAATTAACAATTCAATCAGCGACTCTGTCGGACGGAGGCTCGTACCAGTGCAAGGCCTCGAACGAGGCAGGCAGCAGCGAAATCGACATGTCGCTCAAAATCCTCGTTCCGCCTAAAATCGACAAGTCAAATATCATCGGAAATCCTTTGGCTATCGTCGATAGACCCATCTATTTGGAGTGCCCAGTTGAAGGTAGAATAACTCGAGAAAGATCATTTGCATTGAAGGAATGTAGGAATCCCACCACCAACTATTGCCTGGTTCCAAGACGATAAGCCTATCAATTACACGAAGAATGGAAGATTTGTCCTTGCTCAGGTTAAATTTAAAACAAAAAAAAGCTTGAAGTTTATAATAGTAAAACTACTTTTCATAATTTCAATTAGGTAAACTTCTCTGAAAGAACTGATGTGTAACTATTGAAAACGTTTGACTTTCTTCTAAAATTAGTGAAGTAATAATTTCAGGCGAATCAAACACTCGGATTAGAGCCAGTGCGACGTGGCGACGAGGCTGTTTATTCGTGTGTTGCCACGAACAAGGGAGGCAGCGTGAGGGAAGATTTCCATCTGGAAGTGCTTGGTAAGCTATCGATCAGAAGACAGATAACATGCATCATGTTTAGTGCCTCCTGTGATGGATGTAACTGAAACACAGAATCAGACTCGCAGAGAGGGACAGTCGCTCATTTTGACTTGTCCAATCAGAGCTACTGTTGAAGTCGAAGATGCTGTTCAAGGTATAGTAGAAATGATATAGAATTGCAACATTTTGGCAATTTTGAAGATGTTAATTGGGTGAAGGATGGTCGACCTATCGATCCAAATGTCACCAACGCCAATATCAAGGTAAGAAATAACTTGTGATTATATTAGGCAGATCAGAACATTGTGTCAAGTGTAATGTTCCTAATCTTTACGAGTTGGAAACTGATTTGGATTAAAATTTCTCAGTGTTAAAGTATCTGCAAAAATGTAGCTAAATTCGTCATTAATAGATGAATAAATAAGATATGATAAATGAATATGACTTCTGACCATAACTTTTCGATCGATCTATTGCAAAAATTGTTCAATATCTTCATTTCACACTTAGCAAAAATTATTGCAATTTTAGTCAGTTCGTCAGTTATTATTTTAGATCTCTCGCGATGGCAGAACCCTGACATTGAATGCAGTTTCGCGGAAGGACTCGGGCATAATTTCCTGCGTGGCAATCAACCGAGCCGGCGAGAGCTCTGCCGAATTCCGACTCGATGTTCTCTGTACGAATTTAGTGACTGCCGAATGCCGTGCTCTCGAACATGACTATTTGCGGAAAGTGCATGAGAGGAGGGACATTAGCTATGCAAGGAGGCGATTATACGAGGAGTACAAATGGCACTATGAACTGGAGGATAGGAGAAGGAGGGAAAGACAGGAACAGTTGAAGAGAATGAGCACGACTAGACAACCACCTGCGGCTCGGTTCGAAATGCGAGTACCTCGCAGATATCCTTATTCGGAATATTCGCATGATATGCCATATTTTAATTCTTCCCGCAGATCGAGATTGCCAGAAATGCGAGGAATTAGAGTGAAGAATGTGAGGGCTGCATTGCGACGGTATAGAAGGCAACGCCATAGAAAGGCGTGCTACTTGCATTTGATATTCCATGATAGCGAAGAGTTAATTATTAGAAAGGAGAAGAAAACGAGGAGAGGGGAGGAATTGATAAATATGAATATGAATATGAATGATAGTGATAGAGTTGCTTGATGATAGTTGATGCATTGTATGAATCAGGAGTGCATGAAGATCAATATTTCGTCAGAATAGAAAGTTCATGCGCCTCTGATTATATTATTTATAGGATCTCTTGAAATGGTGCCTGTGATTATGTGTGATTTGGATTTGTTGTTCGTTGTTAACTTGTTTCCCTCTATTCTCCCCATTTAGGTTGTACGGCTGTAATAAATTTGCAGTGATGCTCATCGCATGAAGTCGTGGATTTGGATATTTGTGTTAATCCAAGGATTTGGAAAATTGCTGATAAATATTTAGCTCCACCCTCAATCGATGAAACGAAGGCCAACAAAGATCCCCACGTTGTCATTGGGAAGCCCATCGAACTCACATGTCCTGCTGCTGGGGTATATTTTGATCATAACCAGGGCGAGGCGAAATTTCAATACATGTGCTTTTGGCTACTTTGAACTCAGATTTTCTAATGCTAATATCATCCTTACTCTGATGATATTGAACTGAAATATAGAATGAAAGTTAGAACAATTTAGGACCCTCCTCCTACTATAAAATGGCTGAAGAATGGAGAAGAAATCAGCGG
This sequence comes from Diploscapter coronatus, assembly GCA_964036155.1. Lineage (NCBI taxonomy): Eukaryota > Metazoa > Nematoda > Chromadorea > Rhabditida > Rhabditidae > Diploscapter > Diploscapter coronatus. Next base: position 81,324,266 of record OZ038422.1, on the reverse strand, counting down.
TGAATATAATAATTCTATGGAAATGAGATAAACTAGTCATTTTAGAAAATGGAATTCGAGTAACAGACGGAGGTCGAACATTGATTATTGACGAAACTAAAGCAGAACATGCGGGGTTAGTTTAATTGTTTGACCAATCCAAAATCTTAATTATGATATAAATATTCGAATTCCCTAAGTTACGATGTTGCGATATTTCAGTGAATGGCAATGTGTGGCCGAGAACGATGCGGGCTCTCAGTCGCTGCACATCAATCTGAATTTATGGAGTACGTCTTCTGAATCGAATGATTTTAATCCTTTCTAATCTGAATCGAAGCTTATTTAATCGTTTTCAATTAACAACAAACAAACCTCATCAAATAGGGTTTTGCAATTATCTCGTTTCTAGAAGATAATTATAATTCGGTGATATATTGATTGGTTAATAGATTAATAAGTAGCTTTTCTTAGATACAATAACTTGCAAATGCAGATTGATAATTGTTCTTAATTTAGTTCCCTCTCAGAATTATATCACTCTGCATTTGCGTCCATTCGGGTGTTTCTGTGCCTTCCGCTTTCACTAACTCAGGATAATAAATACTTATTTCGCATAATTCTGTCAAATTATTTATTCGCTTGATAACAGAAATGCATGAAGCTTATGTGAAGGCTCAAGATTATTTTATTATTGCCAGTTATTTTCGTTGATTTAGTATCGAGCCTTTATATTCTACAATTTAAAAAACTCACATGAAGTTTGCTGTGATTAAACTCGATTTTTGAATGAATAGATACGAATTGGTAGTGAGGAAAACGATGAAGATCAGCCTTTCAGTTGATAAATTCGATATGATCAGATTTCGAGAAGGAACACTTGTTCGAAACATTGAAAATTATCACGTGGAATCACTTATTTCATATTTTAGTAACGATTTATAACTAATTTTTCGAATGTTTTATTATTAATTTTAATTCTCAGTCAAAACTATATTAGCTCTCTACCAATTCGTAGCAAAAATAAACTAAGAGAATATCATTCATCTGTTTTAGCTCCTCCTGTCGTGAAAGTTACATCTGACGGAGCTGTGAAGAAGTTGGATGAGACAGTTACACTCTACTGCACAGCTTCTGGAAATCCGCCTGCCACTTTGACTTGGATTAAGGAAGGCCAGCCTGTCATTCACAGTCCTGAAGGAATACGAATCTCTCAGAAGGTATGTTGCACTTCACGTGAGTATGATGAAAAAGAGTTACCATTTACCATTACAGGGGGCTAGATTGGACATTCCACATTTGAAGAAGACTGACATTGGAGAGTATGTCTGTCAGGTAGATTCATAATTTAGGGAAAATAATTACGAAAATGAATTTAGGCATCGAACGATGCAGGCTCAGCGACAGCGAGCATCCTGGTGGATGTGCTCGTGCCTCCCGAAATCAAACGGAATGTTGAAATGGAGCCGAGAGGTCTGTTCGGGCAGTCAGTCACAATTCGATGCGATGTCACTGGAAAACCCCCGCCAAAAATCAAGTGGATACTCAATGGAACGGAGCTGACTGGTGCAGATCCAAACGTCATCATTTCGCCTGACAAAATGCAACTTACTGTAGATTACTTGGTCCTTTACATGAAAACGAGAATGCATTTAGATCTCGAACATCACGATGGATAACAAAGGTGTATACTCTTGTCAAGCAGAGAATTCTGCAGGAGCCGATTCTCTTGAATACAACATCGATGTCATTCGTAAGTTGATTCAACTATCGCATTGATAAAGATGATTTGATGCCGAATAAAAATGGCATAATCTACAAAGTCATCATTTAAAGCTTTCAAGCTAGCATAAATTATTCGTTAAATAGTCTTCATGAAACAATAATAATTTCTACTAGATCAAAGCATAATTTTAAAAAATAATAATAATAATAATTTTCATGAAGTATCTGATAATACTGTAGTACTCGAATCATGACATTGCTAAATGCAATTTTATGATTCTATGAAATAACTGACTGACTTTATCATGCGCAAAATATATGGACATGATGAATAACTGAACAGAGTTTTAGAAGCTCCAGTCATTATGAATGGAGGCAATCGACAAGTTATCGAGGGTGAACTAGCCAAGATCGACTGCCAAGTGACTGCCTACCCCCCGGCACAGATCTCCTGGCTCAGGAATGGAGTCAGAATCGACACTGGAGTGCAGGGAGTCAGATATATCGTCGATGGAAATGTATTGAATAGATTTTTCTACTATTACGACCAAGTTAAACACTTCTAGATGCTGAGCGTTCTCGAAGCTCGTTCATCCGACTCAGGAATCTACGTATGTGAAGCCGTGAATGAAGGAGGAAGAGCGCAGCAGGCCTATACTTTGGAGATTTTAGGTATTTCATTTCAATACATTCTACCTAAACAATATTTTAGTCTCTCCGAAAATCACGAATGCATCGGCAGTGAATCAGTCGATTCCATCTGGATCTTCATACACACTCAATTGCGGGGCTAGAGGATGTAAGAATATTCATTCCATTCACCTATTGTCGAGTCCAAAATCTGGAAGGTCGAAAATAGGAGGATAAAGTAGAATTTTAGGACAATCTCTCGTTTTTCACATTCTATTTATCCCCAATTCTAGTACACTGAAAAATAATCGTACACAACTTTATACTTCCAAGATTACGCGGACTAGATAATGACGTCTTCTCATAAGTTAAATTCAGATCCCGAACCAATCATTACTTGGACGGTCGATGGAGTCGAAATCAGCGGAAACAACAGTGAATACACTATTGGTTAGCTAATGGATGAAAAATGAAGTAGAACGATTTTTACAGGCCTGGATGGCAGTCTGACAGTTGCAGCTGCAAGTGGAAGACTAAAGGCATTCGAGTGTACAGCCAAGAACAACGCTGGAGTCGATACTCTCGAGTTCAACATTCAGGCTATCAGTTAGTTTGTTTCCTACAAATATTCAAAGTCACTCAACTGCTACATCATGAATATTATCTCACTGAGTAGTACATATTTTAGAAGACTCTAATAATTTATATTGTGAAATTAAGCTAAGAGTTTAATCTAGAGCTTGATATAAAGTTCCTGAGAAGAATTTTTCGTTGATAGCTCTTCAAATATAATTGAATTATTTCATTCTTTTCTATGTTGCTAAAGAATAAAATAGTAATCGTCTATAGTCGATAGCAAATTTATTTTAGGTGCTCCACATGCCACGAAAGATGGGGAGAGATCTGTGAATGCGTCCGAAGGACAGCCTGTCGAGATGACTTGTGGAGTGGAGGCTGAGAATGCTGAGATCAAATGGACTAAGGCATCGAAAGCTTCGATCAAGTAATCATCATTATAAACTTCAGAATGGAATTCCACTGCTGCCAACAGCGATGCTGACTATAAGCGAGGACAAGAAGAAATTGGAGATTTCCTCTGCTCGATTGAGTGACGAGGGCCACTATCTGTGCACGATGCAGAACGAGGCTGGCACTGCCTCGCTCACAACTGTACTCAATGTCGGAGTGCCTCCACAAATCATCGAACGACCCAAGACCGAGGTCGTCAAGAAGGGGGACACCGTCACATTATGGTGAATTCATCATTTTTTTTCAAAATATTGGCAGAATTATGCAGGTGCGAAGCAACTGGAAGCCCAACGCCTATTATAAATTGGAAGAAGAACGGAACAGTCTTGACAAAGAGTGAGCGAATTAGACAAAATTGACAAGAAAAAGGCCATCATTATGAAATTGAAAGATTCTTTCGGAATAAGACAATGTTTTCAGCCGCAATCGATGAGAATAGCGATAAGAGAAGAAAATCAGCGATATTCGCCTCGATATTGCCTGAGGACGAAGGTATCTACACCTGTGAAGCTGAAAACTGGGCTGGAAAGGCCAGCACCGATGTCAATCTCAACGTCATGAGTATTCAGACTCAAATAGGATATTCATTCGATGTGCTTATTTTTAGTTTCTCCCGAAATTATTCCCGAGAGAATGAACATCTCGACTGATGCAAGGCAGATGGTGTTCCTGAGCTGCAATGCAACAGGGAACCCAGAGCCGATGATCAGCTGGGTGAAGGTGCCCAACACGCAGATCACTCCCAACGAGAAATACCAATTGCTGGGCACATCTCTGGCCATCAGGAATGTTCTGCCAGGTAATAATACACCATTGAGGCAGCAATTTGAACAAACGCGAAAATCTCCATCTATATCCAATTTAGTTGCTTTCTTTTATCATCGTCTCTTATTCATATAATTTATGAATCAATCATAAAGGAATCGTGAGAATATCCTTCTAGGGTGTGATTTTCAGAGGACGAAGGCTTCTACCATTGCATAGCCAAATCAGACGCAGGACAGACCCTGGCTCAGAGACGTCTCATCGTCAACAGTTAGTGTATCGTTAGAATAGCATCTCATTTCTAGGAATATCTCCTTGCTTTTGTATTGTTTGTTTTTAAACTAATGATTGGTTATTATCAAAGAGACAGGTTATAAAGTGAGCTTCAAGCGAATTATCCATGTAGAAAAGGTGACGATGCAATTGCTATTTTAGTTAGCCACTTGGCGTCATTCTCCTTTCCCTGCATGGAAAAATCTAGAATTTAGAGATACAAAAATAGACGATCTCATTTCCCTATCCCTTCTATATATTTAGTTTAGAACTTCAGTTCAACTATTATTTATTCTATTATAACGACTGTTTTAAAGTGCAGAACAAGTTATATTTAGGGCCAATGGGCCGAATGCCTCCAATTTGGGTTGAATGTGACGATGAAGGCCGACCTATCAGAACTGAATATATGGTAGACAGGGGCGATTCTCCTGAAGACACGCCTCAATTGCTGCCCTGGAAGGAAACCGAAGTCTCAATATATACTCAATATTTTTCATAGATAATTTGATAAACCTTTAGGATGTGTCGATGCATAACAACACAAATGGAATCACATACCGATGTCTGCCCGGACCGAGATCGCCCAGAACTGTCTGATCATAAATTAGTCCGAAGATATGATACGAAACCCCCCTAATTCAGATCCTCTTGGAGGAGGCACCCCGTTTCTTGATTCGACCGAAGAATCGAACAGTTCATGTGGGAACTACAGTGGAATTGAAGTGCAGGTACAATGTGATTTCTTTTATAATTCTTTATGTTATAATAGTGACATGATCAGAGTCAATAACACCAACAACAAGTTGAGGAATGAATTGATTTATTATCATAGATCCCAGTTAGATCATCAGTAGATTAGTATGCTAGTTCTGATGTTCATTACTGGTCGCAGACTACTCAACCCCGTCGAGAGTCTCTCGCCCAGCGGCGCCACCGCTGGGACTAGGAGTAGTTCTGCTTCTGGCCCGACTGCTCGCGATAAGACGAAACTGGATAATCACAAATATCAGACTCATACTGACTCGTCAATTAATATCTTAAATAAGACAGACTGAATGCTAATTTGGCTCTACCAAATTATCATCATTATTTCTGTGTATCCGATATTAGGTTACCACAATTTCCACTAAACCTAGCATAAAAACGATTATCTTTGAAATTCGGGTTATTATCAATGGCCAATGACTATGGTATCTGATATAAACCATTTTTAGTTGATTGATTTTAAACAAATTTTTAATAATAACAATTGTTTAGCGCTGTGGGTCCGCCAAGTCCAACTCTGTTCTGGGATAAGGATGATCAGCCCTTAATTAGTAAAGGAGAGCAGAGAGAATTCTCCATTCTCAGGGCTGAACTGAATGAAACTGGCATATTCAACTTCACGTTTGTTATTTGGTTCATTTTTCTTTTTGATTTTAGAATAATTTAGCTGCAATGCTCAGAATAGCAATGGTTTGGGAACGGTATGATATGAAATTATGATTCAATAGAGATTAAATTTACAGTCAGTCGCATATGTGAATGTGGTCGATGAAGATGTCGTTATTGATGAGCACGGCAACATCCGGAATGGATCATTGGCTGATGATGTGTCTAATGAGGCTTGAGATATAAAATCAACAAATAACAATTTTTCCTGCTGCAGGTGAATTACAATGTGACAGAGACTCAGGACACCGTCGTTGAAATATCTATGTGTGCGCCAGGATATGAAAATATCGACGGGGAATGCGTCTTCACGGGTAACTTCTTGTAACACTTACAGAATAAAATGGCGTACAAAGATGGGAAACCGAATAATATGAGATTTTTTCATTAGATGCACTATTTCGCTAAAAATAAATTGATCTATGAACATTTCAATATAGCATGAAGTGATCATTTTGCTCCGATAATATTCTTTTGAATTATTATAATGATGATGAAATTTATCGAACTTAGATGACAAAGAGAAGGATGTAGCAATCGCATTCAACGATTGCCCTGAAGGGTACAGCAAGGATAATGCGACTGGATTGTGTCAGGGTTTGGAGAGAAGAGGGAATTTGCTATAAGATATAATAATTGAGATATCGACGAATGTGCGGACAAGGATGCACACGTGTGCGAATATCGATGCAACAACACAATCGGGTCGTACGAGTGTGCCTGTCCCGATGGGTATTATCTCAATGAAGATCTCGAATGCATTGGTTGGTAATTTGATGATACAAGTTACATATTTTGGATATTTGAACTTTTCGATGGAAACATAAGGTCAGCAGCGTGGAAATTCAAGCCATGCGAAATAGTATGGGAAAGAAATCTTTCCTCTGCCATCTCTCATCTTACATTGATTTCATTACAAATCTGAACCTCAGATTCGGAAATGTAATTTTAATAGATTCATTATTCAAGAGGCGACAATTCCCTTCATGATTTTCAAATTGTAATTTCAGATGTCAACGAGTGTGACTACGAAGCGGAATGTGAAGCGTCGCAAACCTGCTTCAACCAATATGGCAGCTATTCTTGCATCGAAGACCCCTGTCCTGAGAACTACACCTCGGTTGACAATCGCTATTGCGCTCCCGACTGCGATAATTGCGATCTGCATCCAATTTCCATTCAAATGCTCGCTTTGCCTAGTCATTTGCCGAAAGGTAAATGGTATTGAATTATGGAAACATTCGGAAAGACATAACTTTATGGGGAAACGGAACGGAACGATGAGAAAAATCGTTTCTCTATCCAATCGGTCATTACCATTTCGACCACAAAATCTATTCAATGTGTTAACAAGTCATGTCATTTCTAAATCTCCTAAATTATATGATGCCACGATATATTAACTGTTATTTATAGGTACCCAAGTAGCTGATCTTCGCGCCTTCGACAAGCATGGCCGAGTTATTGAAGACAGTTACTTCACAATGTGGTATGATGAGGAAGGGTTGAGCAAAAGTTAGTCCCACTTTGAAAGACATTTCGATTCTTTTCGAGTTTCAGATAAAACGAAAGTCGAGGAGTTCTCCCTTCAAATGGGTCGACCTGGTTCTGCTAAATTGCATACTGTAATTCAACAACTTCATGTATTATTCGAAATGTTGGATTTTCAGAACAAAGTATTGACTGGAACAGCGAATTATGAATTGCGAGTCAAGGCCACATCAAGAAAACAGGGAACACCAACCAATTTCTTGGGTGAGTTTTCGAAATAGTTGAGAATATACAGTGGCGAACAGAAGTTTGAAGCAGTGCATGATTTTTGAAATTCTTCATATCTAAATTTTGATTGAGACAATTCCCATGTACACATGCAATTTTGTAAACTTTTGATGATAGCATCGAGTAGGAATAGCCCTCAAATTTTCGTTCAAATTGATTCATAGAAAACTCAAGAATTTATTATTATTATTTTGAATACCACACATTGTACCAAACTTCTATACGCCACTGTAGTTAGTAATAAATAGGAAAGGTTTCGAAACGCATGCTTAATTTGGCATATGGACAGGCTCATATGAATAGATTAATCCAATCAGTTGAAATATGCAATTATCAAAATTGCGAAATCGAATTACACGATAATATTTTACTCTAATTTACTCTAAACCAGACGACTGTTATACCCAAATGAGCTTGGACTCAAATATGCTTGCTCCTCACTACATTATGCTCGATATTTTCAGTTCTAATAAACATCGGCAAGCATCCGTTCTAACATCAGATGAGCAACATCAAATCATCTCGTTTTGCCTGAAGAGTCCTTCCCTCTATCCCCGATCGCCTATTTCCTCATTCACTGCATTCCTGTCTCATGTTGTTGTTCTAGTTGTAAATAAAGTTATCATTTATGTGAATGTGTTTGAATGATTCAAGAATGACGGAATGATGCTGAATCATCTCATTTTAATATAATTATGAATCATCAATAAATGAGAAATACACGTTGAATGGAGAAAATTAAGAATGCTGGCTGGCTCACTGCTGGGTAGAGGGAGGCTTCGCGAATCGGAGATAGGGTCTTCCGCTGGGCAGATCGACAGTGCGGATCGAGTTCTTCCCGAATCTCTGCTCGGCATCGTCTGCAGGCAGCCACGGCTGCACCATGCACTCGTCGCCGACGCGCCAACCCTCGGGAGTTGCTACCTGAAATGCGATAATTCAATAGTTGAAAGGCAAAAATAGCATACGGGCATTTTGGCGGTGAGCTGAAGGGAGTCGATGACGCGGAGAATCTCGTGGAAGTCGCGTCCCGTTGTGGCCGGGTAGAGGATCTGAGCGCGGAGTTTCTTGGCCGGGTCGATGAAGAAGACGGCTCGAGCTGTGAGGGGCAGGCCTGCGGAGTCCAGCTGGAATGGCAGAACATAGCCAATGAACAAAGGGAATAAAGGAATATGAGCAACCTCATCAGGGTCGATCATGTCCAGCTGTTTCGCCAGCTTCCTGTCGCTGTCCGCGATGATTTCGAATGGAAACTCTAAATTTTGAGCATAAATAAATGGCAACACTTTATGAATCTTTGCAAATGGAATATTTATGAGTGTTAGAGAAAAATCGATGAAAATAAAAGCTGTACTTCATCGCGTCTTTGACAGAAAATGCTCTTTAGCATGAATCATGTGAAAGAATAGCTGTGACGTGATTTCAATAATTGAACACTTGACATAAAGTTCCTGATTTATCAATTGCTTACTCTTGTGAGCCTCGATTCGAGCATAGCTCCTGATGTCGGGAATCCACCCTCTATGTGCTTCAGCAGAGTCGCAGCTCAGAGCAATCATCTTCACGTGGCGAGAGGCGAATCTGAATGTCCATGAGTTGCTCTGTAAAATGGGAATGACTCACTCATCAGCCAGCTGTGTAGCTCGAGAGAGCTCCGTCGTGCAGACAGGGGTGAAGTCCGCTGGGTGCGAGAACATAATCGCCCAACTGAAGAATAACTATAACAAATTGTTCATGACGGTTATTAGATGAGTGCGTAGCGTCATCCAACAAAGATTTTGTCGGATAACGCTCGCCTCCCGATTAGACTGTCTCGCGCGTATTTGAGATCTATTTTTTTTGTAAATATCACTATCTTCAAGACAGTAAAAAAGAAAAGTTTGCAAATCAAATCCTGATAGTGACGAGATCGTTATTCATTTCATGGATAGTGAAGCTACGTTACTGCACTCTATAAGCTAAACATGATTTCTGTGGATCCTTATTCTTTTGTGGAAAACAATTCTTTAAAATCGACTCACTGTTCATCCCCAATCCACTTGTGGAAGCTGTCGAATCCGCCCTTGTCGGTTGTCGCTGCGAAGTCAGGGAAAATCTCGCCCAGACGCATTATTTGAGCTGAAAACCGAGTCATTTTCATATAGAACTCATCGTGAGTGGAATTAGTAAGTGAATGAAAATTAAATTTAAAATGCTGTGAAAGAACAAAATTCATCGTAATACATAAATGGGGTATGAAGACCCATCTAAGCAACGTATAACAATATAAAACTCCCTTTATTATTTGAACGATAACGATAATAAAAATTCGCAAAGATCCTTTGGCTAATAGTTGAACACTCGTCTGCAAGCATATGGATAATCATAACAAGTGCATGATAATGGATAAAACTTTAGATGAGTTACTTATTGCCTATAATCTATCACGTTAAAATGAAATAGAACGATGCGAAAACTTCAATTCCTGAACAGTGTGTGATGGCCATCGGTGAGATTTAAAAGGTACCGTTACACAAATTTCAGAAATTAAAGCAGTTTTCCACAAGGAATGACGAAAAAGCATACAAAATCTTGATGAATGTCAAATTAAATCACAACGTACCCTTTCCCTTGAAGAATCAGCATTTATAAGAGCATGATTGTTTAGTCATTCAATTATTCACTCATTCAGTCCAAATCGTCATCGTGTTGCTGCATCTGAGGCCTGACTGGCGCGTTAACCTGTCGCCCCGCCCTCTGTGCCTGTCTCTGCCTCGGCACTGCAGGATTCATCTCGTCTTCTGCAGTCGCGTAGCCTTCCTCGTCCATCTGAAAACAAATGAAAGAAGTTCCAATGCCGACTGTAAATTGAATATTTTGTTGTTTAAAAATTTAAATGATAAAAAACTATCCTCCAGACTTTCACTAAAAGAAAGCAATGATTTTCTAGTGCATTTGAACTCCGAAACAGCCCATTTTATTTTTTTTTGCATGAGAAGAAGCACTTCTTGTAATACAGTAATTATTAAATTACATGTTTAATTCAAAGAAAGTCAAATCCAACCTCAACGTTCCTGACTGGTTCATCCATGTCAGAGTCGGAAAACACCTCCTCTTCTTTCTTCTCTTCCGATAACAGACCTGCAAATACGAGCTATTTCATCGAAAACATTCTTCGCCTTTCTACCTTTGAACAGATTTCCGAGCAATCCCATTCCCTGTCCGGCAGGAGGAGGCACACCGAAGAAAATCTGTCCGATTTTGTCGACGTAGGCTTTGAAGGAAGGATGCGCTTCTAGGGAGCCAATGTATTTCTCGACTAGGGTCAAGTAAGCTGCTGTCTGAAAATCTCAAGTTCTCATCACTGTTCACGTGAAACTCGGAACGAGCTGAAATAGGTCTTTGGGTTTGTGGAAGAGAAAACGAAATAAGTATCGCCCAAAGATGCACAAGATTTTTTGCCGAAGAAAAAAGGAAAATTTTTGCTCGTCTCTGATTGAGATAAAATAAATTTTCATGAGTGAAATATCAAAATCTAAGGGAAAAGTGCTGATTTTTGAAAGATAAAAAGCGAAGATGAAGCAAACCTGACAAGAAAAAGAAGAGATAACTTTCCAAATAGGTTTTGGTTGATTTGAATGGACTTTTCATGAATCTTTCGAAAGCAAAAATGTCATTCTATATCTAGAAAATGCATATAACTTACATTTCGTTTAGGAATGGTAATGATGAGGTGGTGGAGAAAGTTGAGGAGAGGATTTTCGTAGGGCGGCTGTGCAGCTCGAATGGAGGGATGGCGACTGGCGAAATACTGCAGTAGGGAGGAGGCTGTTTTGACACGATGCAGACACAGCAGCTGAAAGAAAAAGGAAATATGAATTAATGATCAGTTGATAAAGACAAACCTGCAGAACTGCGTGAGCCACGAGCACATCGGGGGAAAGCTCGTCAGGGTCGCTGTGATCAGTCGAAGCCGAGTCGATCAGGAACTGACCAAATTCCTCAACATTTCAAATTATTGGCCAATGCTCGATATTCGTACAAATCAAACATACAGAATTTCAAGCTGCTTTCACCTTATCAAATTTAAAGATCTCAAAAATAAAGAATGAGAGAAAATGTGATTGTAGATTTCTCTTCTCAATCAAACGAATGCTCATCTTCTGTATCAAACTGCAAAATCTAACATTTTCGATATATCGCTAGCACAGCCAGGAATGGGCGATAGTGAACTTTCAACAATTTTCGAAACGAGAACGAAATTTCGAGTTCCGAATTTTATCTCACGAAATCGAAAAAAAAAGTCTCGAATAAATTGAAAGGTTATTCTCCTACAAAAAATTCACTCATCCTTAAATGGCAAATGAATTTTTGAATATCTTTATCCTCGAAAGAAGCATAGATTACTTTAAAAAGAATTTTTATAAAAATCCAACAAATTTAATTTTACCTCGGGTTGCTCAGACAGGAGATAGTGCACGCGAGCAGCATTGAAGTCCCCTTCGGCCTCGAATTTCTTTGCCAGAATGTAGTGCAGTTCGGCGATGCCCCTCTTCTTCTCGCGAGATTTAGTCGCCACTTTCTGAGACCTGCAAATGTTTTCATAATCGCTGATTATTCGCATCGAATGGATTCCAAGAACCATTTGATGACAGTGGAGATGAATTTCTTGCGGAGATCCTTCGAGTCAGTCTGTCCCTCTGCAGAAGCGCTGCATTCATTCGAGCTGCTCACTTCATTTAGGGCATTCAGCGACGAGGGAAGCAGTTTCAGCAGCTGAAAATTCAATCCGATAGGGATAATATTTGATCAAAACAATTTTTTATCATGGATTCGTGAATTTCGATTATAGCTATTTCCAAACCTATTCCCTCATTTTCACGATATGTATTAATTATCGTCAACGTACAAAAAGAGACTATTCGAATGTAGAGGGAGAAGCAAATTCTGGCAGCCCTAGGACGAAGGTGTATTCAATGACAAGAGATAGAGATAGAGTTATAGCGTTTCCTCTGCATGCATCAGCTCTCGATGATCTTTTTTCGCGTCACTAATGCTTTCCGCAATTATAAAAAAACGATTTACCTGCTGAATGTTGTCGAATATCTTCTTGGAAGGAGCCACTCCACTGCTGTTCAGTGTGTCTGCATAGAGCTCAGCCAAATCCAAGCAGCTTGCAGTCTGTGCGCCTGAAGAGTTCATAACTTTCAGTGAATAAAATCCAATGAACTGGATTCATGCCTGCGTGCATTTGGTTGGTTCCCTGATAGAGCAATTCAAGCAGCTGCTCCCACTTGCTGGCCGCAGTCAGTCTGTAGCTGATCGTCCGATAAATCTGATGTGCTTCGTAGAACTCGCCCCTCTCCAGACAAGACAACAGTTTCGCTTCGAGCTTTGCTGTCGACTGGATGATTCAAATTTATTTCCGAGGTAAAAATACCAAAACTACCATGATTACTGCTCGATTTGCTCTTTATCCTATCCCTATCCCGGCAAGTGCAAACACAAGAAGACAGACTGCTGCTGGCAGCAGAAAGAGGGCCTAAAATGGAAAAAAAAAATGAATAATTTTGAGTTTAAGAAAAGCGAGTGAGAGAAAAAATATCCACAATTGCACGTAAACTCAGAGCTGCTTATTTCTTTCGGTTCCCACGTTTGTTGTATTTTTCAGATAATTTATTTTATCTTCAGACGAATAGTTTCTTTAAACAACAAAGTTGCTCGAGGCCATGAAATCATGGACAGGCCTGAATTGATTTTTGAAAATCTCGGGACTGAAAGGCTACTTTTTCGTAGGATCGAAACCGGACTTTGCCAAAATCATAGAAATTCTCTTATTTTCAGAACCGAAACGCAATTCAAGTTTTAACTTTCTTTTTCATAGCCCCGAATCACACAATCATGTTCATTGACGATGGCAAGCCATGCCTTCTTTACTCCCAAGATATGTACATCGCGAAGAAATAGTCCAGACGACGTTACGTCTTTCTTTTCTCATCTTTGTCGGTTTATTTTCTTGCAAGAGAAGATCTCTTTTGTATTGAAGAATGCGGAGAAGTTCAATTTTATATCGCATGGAAAGGCTATCATGTCATCAGTAATGGACAGAACCAAATGAACCCACTGCAAATGAAGTTGAGCTTCTTCATGATGCAATCTTATAGTGACGCAAAAAGTTGGCAGGAATTCAAAACTTTTCCCATACATAATCTCAACTAAGATCAGTATCATTGTTGTTTGAATCATCACTATTTTCTTTCACTCATTCACAATGATTTAGATCGATTGATCCACTAGAATTCGTCAACACAAACATGATCCAGTTCAAAAGTCAAAGAATTGGTGTTATTTTGGTAGTGGGGCACTGATGACCTCACACTAAGCGTAAGCGTGTAGCCTCAGAATGCGCGATGCGTCACGTGACCGATGTTCTCTACGAGAGGGACTTGTCACAATTCGTCAATAGTCCAAAAGGGTAGTTTCTAGTCATTGGTTAGAGTGAGTGCATGCGTTGCGGTGGTGCGACACAACAATTCACTAGATCTTTCTCTGTGCGTCATCACTCTCGTCTCTGATTGGTTGGAGAGTGGAGAGGGGCGTGACTTGATGAGTCACCCATATAAAAGAGGGCAGAGACGAGGCAGGGGTATTTCGCAATCCAGTTGCCCTGGGCAGCTCCTAGTAAATAGAAGACGCATTTTCGTATTTTTCTTCTTTGTCATCATTTATAAAATCGTCTGTGGTTCGGTTCTTGTTTTTCCATTTTGATTTGGGCGTTTCCGCAGCTCACTCCTTGTTTCGATATATACTCGCAGCCCTCGTATTCATGCATCAGTCTTCAGACATTCTCATGAGCTATCGCAACTACCCGCACCCAACCATGCTAATTCCCAACGAGGAGAAACAGCAGTCCCTCTTCGGAGCTCGTCTCCATCCATCGGACGTTCATCACCAACCCGAGAACAACCCATTCCAACGACAGGTTAGCATTTTCCCCTTTTCGCGTTGGCTCGCAAAATTGCATCATGTTGGGTAATTTTTCACCATCGTCGTATATTTTCGTATATGGTTAAGTGGTTTTATATGTCAGAAAGCAGACTCCTCTTCTATTGCCCAACATTGTGCGATTATGCGTGATGCTTAGCTATTTTCGAAGACTAAATTATGATTGTGAATTTTAAGGACTCGTTGGCATTGGCCAGCTCACTCCAACAAGCAGACAGAGAGCGTTACGGCCCTCACGACATGCTAGACTTTCTCGAAACTTCCATGGACATCGATCAGTACCTACAGACCTTCGAGGATCTCGATGTGCCTGCTGATCAAGTCGATCTCGACGACAATGAGTAATTTTTAAATTTTCCTAGTTTCGATTTATTAGCTAAGGCTGATAAATTTTACTTTATTATATAGCGAAAGTTAGAAGAAAAGATGTGACATCTTGCATCATCGAATTAAACTTCGCTCAGAGAATAACAATTAATTACAACTATTTCCAGACTCCAGAAGGCGCATATCATCTACGACCACGAACCGCACGATGTCTACGAACCATTTGCCCACAACGAGGAAATCATTCTGCAGCCAAGAGGTAAAATACTTACATCCTAAGCACTCGTTTATATGGATTAGTTTTAGCTGAGTCCGTAATCTCCTCGATCAGTTCGTACGATGCGGGGAGCGGCACGACCCCTCTCTCGCACGTAGATCCGCAAGAACTGAAGAATTCCGCACTCAGCTCGGCCAGACACATTCATAACATCAAGAATGAGCCGCAAGAGTGGGAAGGTACGAGATTAGAAACATTCAGTGATTTACCAAATACTTATTCATCTGTTTCAGACAATATGCCATCCACTTCGGCTGCATCTGCCGCCTCTCGACGTCGCTCATCTCGCGACCCAAATGAGGAACTCCGTTCATTCACTCCATCCACCAAGGCCAGAAAGTACAACTTGAAGCCTCCCACGGAAAAAGCCAATCCCCACTACCAATTGAAGAGGGCTCGAAACAACGATGCAGTCAGGAAGAGCAGAACGAAGGTAAATTAGTTTGAACTAGAGAACCAACGAACTTGTGTAATGAAAATATTTTCAGGCCAAGGAGGTCCAAGACATGATGAAGAAGGAGAATCAAGACATGCATCAGAGAATCATGGAGCTCGAGAGCACGATCACTGCGATGAAGAAGACGGAGAAGCAGGACAAGGAGCTGATCCGACAGATGATGCAGAAGATCGACAACTGCAACTGCAAGAAGACGTTCAACGCCCCCAGACACTAAGTAATGCGCGTCCGTGCTTTATAATTCGAATAGCTACCCGCTTTACTCGATAAAATCAAAAGAAAACCTATATATATACATAGATATACAGCTATGATTTATCCTAGTTAATCATCCACTCCGGTGTCCATTGTCAATTATCATTTCGGTTCTCTGTTTCCTGACTCTTGTTCTGAGTATCTCATCTAGAAATTCATCGTTTATCATCCACAAATCAGGCCTTGTTTCCTCGATTTCCTTAGCTGATTGTCATTCACTTTCCTCATCCTTTCTCTCTCACAACAATACGGGATTACTTGTCCCGTTCTTGATTCTCATCGTTTTTATTTAATCCAATCCATTCATAAATTATGACATTTTGTGTGGAATCGTGCATCTTCTCTCATGTATTTGCAATGTGTTTATTTTTCAGCATTCTTTATTTTGTCATCTCGCTAAACCATTACTTATTTGAATTTTAATAAATTTGAATGTGAATCGAATGAGGTGTTGATTTGATGACAAAACAAGCAAACAAGGGATGATTTCATTTTCCATCCCATTTCCATTTCTAATCGATCGATTCTTCCAAATGGCCGCATTCCAGTTGGCATTTCTAATCATCGCTCAAGCATTTTCAGTGGTAAATGCTTAGCAGTGATGATGCAAAAGGCAAAGAAGCAAATGGAAGAGAAGGAGAGAAGTGATAGAGTATAGTGATCAATAGACTCGCAATGTGACATTCTGACTTTGTGTGATTTGTGCTTCATTCTGTGCTTTTACTATAGTCCATTCTTTTGCATCATCATGATTTGCTATTGTAGTGTTTGAAATCAAATTGATCAGCTCAATGAGAAAATGTAAGAAATAAATGATACAATTTAGGTGAACTTTAAAATAGTTTTCTTCTTCAGAATGGAATAGAATTGGTTCGTCTTTTCGTGCCAAAAACAGTTCCAGACCAGGCTGCGAGTGTCTTCATTATTTGCTACGTGACTCTTCTCACTGTGACTCTGCTCACACTAATCATCTACTGGAAGGTAAGAAGGAAGATGATTTTCGAACTTTTACTGATGCACAAGTACAAAGACATTACTCAGTAGCCATCAAATCGTCAAATATTTCAGGCAAATTATCGATCCGTGCCTCAATACAAATACAAATTGATTGTACTGCCAACAGAGCGAGTCGACGGGGGCAACAGCTACAAACACGACATCTCTGTCTCAGTAAGTATATTACTTATTATTGCATAATCATTAATTATAATCAGTTTCATATTAAGTTGCTCATGATTATATATGTCGAGTTAGAAACACGGAAACCATGGAGACATTTTTCGTTTTATTCATCAAGTTTCATGATTCTAACTTAACGAAATTGATAATTAGTTTTCTTGCAACTCAACTTCGTTCATGTTTACATAAAAAAGAGCAGTAGGATCAATTATCATCAAAGATTGATCAATTGAGACAAAATTAAAATTAAAAAAAAAAAAAACGGAAAAATTAACATACATTTAGCAATTGAATTAGCGCCGATCTAAAATTATGCAGTGCACATGTAGTGTTTACTTTAAATTAGTATATCGATTGCATAACTTGTCTCAATTTATCGTCTTTAGCAATAGCATTTCTGACAATGGGATAATTGAAATAAAATGAACCATCGCTGAAACTGATGTTGCAATATTTTCATCGCATAACCTTCATTGCCCTAAAACCTTCCTTTCACAAATTCAAAACAGGTATAGAGAATTTTTTGAAAGCATATTCTTACTTATCACTACTAGATGATAAATTTAAACCCCATATTTTATTCGTGCAATTCCAGAAAAGCAATGTTTGTTTTCAGCGAAGCTCTTCATCTCAGTTTCTGACCAGCGAGGAGGGTTTATGGAGCGACAAGACAACAGCGGTCAGTCCTCCATCTCGCTCCTCTTCCCTTCCAACCACTCCTTCCAAGTCACATTCCCACTCCAATTCCCATTCGAATGAATAATTAATGCCTGTGAGCCTGTTACCCCGTGAGCCGTAGTCCTTCATCCGTACTTAAGTCCTTCAAAGTCATTCGATATTAATAAACGTGTTGGTTTGTTTCCTGTCACTGGTGTCCTGTCCTAACTCTGCCCTGCCTGTGTCTGCCATGTGTTTCTGTTTCGTTTCCATTCTCCTGCCACTATTCTGGCCTGTCCATTTGCTTCTCCTTCCCTTCCTCTTCTCGCCTTTGCCTCTGTCTCATCGCAGCCCTTTTCTTCTTTTCGTTTCACTTTGCTTCTCACTTTTCACGTATTTTTTGTCCGTTTCCACTGCTCTTTCAAACCGTTTTTTTTTTTACTATTTTCACCCACTCATTCTGACTTGTCTCATATCTTTTGCATTTCCGTGTTATTCGAGTCATTCCTATCGTTCAGATCGATGATTCGTCACATTTTTGTTATCGGTCTTTTGATAGCTGATGTATGCCATGCGGCCAGCGAAAGCATTCCAGGTTTGAAATTGATTTGATGGCAAAACAGACAGAGACGAAGAGGGGAAAGAATGAGAGAGGAGTGAAAGAGCGAACTATGAACTGGCCAAAAGACATGGTTGCTTATCAAAAATAAGAGCGAAGAGGTGAGGGACAAGCAAAACAAATGTCTCGAATGACAAGAAGGGGGATTAGTTGACTTAAATTTATGCAAAAGAATTTTTAACTCTTCAGTACATTTCGTTTTTTCAACAGATATGTATTAGGTTTGCTAAATTAATTAGACAGAAAGGCGATCTTCATCGAAAACTCAACGGTTTCATCATAGATATCAAAATTTTCGATGAAGATCAAGTAAAATCAATGTATCAGGACAGGGATATTTCGATCCAACTCATTAAAAGGGGAAATATAAGATTTAAATATTGAAGGTAGCAAATCATAAATTTTCAGCATTCAAGGTGTCAGACCAAGAGCTAGTGGATATTGTGAATAAGATGCGCGATTTGGACGAGAATAAGGCTAAGAAAGGACAGATCGTCGTCGACTATCAGGGACATACATTCACGAGGGATGCAAGTGATAATGCGCCCAAAAAGTAAAGCGCTCAAGAAGGATTTTACGAGAAAGTAGATTTTAGATTCTTCTCCAAAGTGGATGCCTCTCTTTTGCGCAAGCCTACATACGAGCAGTACCTGGGAATGATGAACAACTTCAATCGCCAGACAGGAATTAGGGAGCCCAATATGAGTGCGAACGAGGAGAAGCAAGAGACCAGTGCATTCCTCTCCGCTGTTCTCCAATCCAAACCCTGGAAGGCTCTCTTCGACTTCTTCAAAAGCAAAGGACACCCGGTTGCAACGAGTGATACTAGTTTCCGGCATTGGGTTGGACAGCTGTGGTTCGACCACTATTCCAGGGCTAGGGGCCAGGCCGATACGAGTGGATTCGAGCACATCTTCATTGGAGAGGTTAGAGTTTTTGAATGAAAATGAATTAGTCTTAATTTTAGGTAAAAAATGGAGAAATCTCTGGGATGCATAATTGGCTGAGAGTCTATGCTCTGGAGAAGGATCCGTCAGAGAACTTCGACTACAAGGGATTCATCGTGAAGCGATTCAATGTCATGTCTGCCATCAAATTCACCTGGGGCAATGAACTGAAGCGATCTGGCTCCATTCTCATCGGAACCAGTCCGGAATTCGACATGGCTCTTTACACTTTGTGCTTCTTATCGCGCAGAGGACGAGACACTTGCGATGTAAGCTTTTAGTTTGCGTTAATTTAGAATTTTTGACATTGATAATGATTTTGATCACGAAAACAGGTTGGTCTCTTCGCGAAAAAAATTCACTTGAGATAAAATTGGCTAAATTTAATCCTGATCTTGGAAGAAGTCATAAATCATCTTTTATCGATATGGAATTTAAAACTTGAACATATAATTGAAGTTGAATAGAAAAGCTCATGACATAAGCTAGATAAATTTGAATCACTTCTCGAATTGCAGATAGAAATTGATGGTTGTCCACTTTCCATAACGAGTTACGATATCAAGCAGAATGGAAAAGTTTACATTGGTAGCGTATTCCCAAGCGCTGGAAGGTAAAGAATTTTAGAAGAAAAATAGGAAATATGATAATTTTAGAATAACTGATCAGTGCCGAATCAGAAACGGCTAAGTGGAGAAATTGATCTCAATTCATTATGATCTTCAGAATAAATTTATTTGATTTTTCAATCTGAGCAACGAATGAAGCTTCCTGTAAAAAGACATGAAAAATTCGAGCATGTATCATTAAAAATAAGGTCATCAAACCGAGTCCTTTGAAATCATCATAAATATACTTTTTTTTCTAGATCATTCGAGTCATATAGTAAGCCTTTAGGTTATTTGCTAGCATGCATAAGATAAGACATGAGCACCAAGACTTTAGTATTTGGATGCTTAGACATAAAATGATAGTTAGAGGGATAGGCCCCTTACGGGTGGAAAGCTCCATGTACCTGATCGTAGCAGGCAGGTATTGAGATCAAGCCCATCTCTTTCACGCTATCTGATAACAGGGGTTTATATACGAGGCGTGGCTAGGACGACAGAGCTGTCTATCCAGCTAATGGATTCATAGGAAAGGGGAACCTCCTATATTTTACAATATGTTATTTTAATGAAATGCAAGTCCGAACTGTCTTTTTCACTAATTTTGAGCAAGATTCGTTGCACAGCATATCTTTTCTTTTATGTTAGGTATTTCTACTTAGAAAGAAGCTCGAATTGAGATACGAGACTAGAATACAATGTTACGCAGAAAATTTAGCAGTAAATCATTTCGAGAGGATGTCATTTCCATTTCATCAGTTCTACAAACCGGCAGATATGGTAAACCACTCCGAGCAAAGCCATCAACACACCAACATAAACTCGGCAAAATGATGAAGTCGCGATCAGATCTGTCTGTCGAGAAGTTCACCAAGTTGTCGAACTACGGAATCTTGATCTATGCAATCACACACACACACGCAGAAACTGCCTCTATTACGAGCTGCAAGCACAAAGAGAGGCAATTGCCTATCTTTGTGCCAGAAATGCTGTTTCTGCAACTCGTGACATGTCTGACTGCGTGCAGTAAAATTGACAGAATCAGAAGATCAAAGTGAAAATCATGAGATGCCTGCGGGCTTATGATCTTCTCTGATTGCCAAGCGCATTCCACGATGTCTCCCATGCTCTCTAGTCTTGCACAGATGATCTTGATCATTTCAGGGTAAGAGTGCATTCATCTACTCCGGATCAGCCATTATCAGCCTCTTCGTCTCCTTTTCGATGTTCCTCATCGCCAGCTACGTCTATTTCTTCATTTTCAAAAGAGTAAGTTTGAAGAAAGAAAGGAAGTCATAACTGGATCAGAATAAAATTCAAAAGATCCCGCTATTGAATCGAAAATCATTTACCAAAAATGGCTAAAATTCCTGAGCAGATCACGTTTCATAAAAACCAATAAATTATACAACATTTCACCTAAATTTCACAACCCTACGATTTTGTGCAAAGATAATTTATTTTGTTGCAGGTATTCCGAGAGGTGACGCAATTGGAAGAGTCTATCCATCAGCTGATGGATCTGGCTCTGTGCAACCACGTCCCCTTGCCTATCGTTAAGGAAATGTCCTTCACTGCTCTCGGTGCTATATTTTCATTACATCGAATCGACTTTCAATCAGAAAACCCGAAACACAGGGCAACTCAATTAACTCGATAATTTCAGATCACGTCATTCAAAACACCTACAACAAAACGGATGAGAAATCGACTGAGAAGAAGTAGAAGACTCGAGAAGCGCGAGGAAGCGATGGGTGGCGAGTCGCAAAAGCCCACAAATCCCCACAAAATACTCACCTCATCAAGTACAAATCCGTCCTGCACAGATCTTCATTATCAATAGTTTTGTAATAAATCATTAACTCTTATATATAATTTCATAATATAAATTGAGCAAAAAATCACTTTAAAAGAAATCTGTTCCAATAGAATAGTCAATTCGAATGCGGAGAACACGAATCTAAAATCCGTTATCGCTTTGCTCCAACTCCATTCTGGCTAAAGACTATCAGAGAAGGTACTACTTACTATTCCTATTACTGTATTTGATCATGCCATTTTCTGTCTGCCACACGAGAAATGTCCATTATCAGGCTACAGTCTAATGAAAATCAATTTCACTTCATTTATGCCAAGCCAAACTGGCTTATAACATTTGCCGAAATTATTATATTTTGGTTCGACAGAATTATCCATTATGTACGGACCATTAAATCTCTCTGCCTTATAATTCCAGTTATTCATTTGTTAAGATTGCCATTGACACTCATTTATTTGGTTTGATGAAACAATAAAGTAAAACGAAAGGAAGAGAGATCAAAATGTTATTGCTGTTCTGTGAAAGAAGTTGGTTTAAAGTCAAACAGACAAACAGGGACTGCACAAAAAAGAGATTCTAGTGCTAAATGCCGAATGTCGATTGATATGTTAAATGCAAACTTGTCAGAAGTCAATTTTGTTCTTTTGCCTTGTTTCTTGTTGTTTTGTCAACATTCCTCATAATTTTGCTATGGCAACCCCGTGTTCGTGTTGACTCCATTCTTTCAATTCTAATTCGGTATTCCAAACAGCCTTTGTCACAGGCTGTTGAATCGCAATTTTATCTGAGAGTTGTTTTTATTTGCTCAGGTATTATTTCATTTCTAAGGAAACTTACTTATTTTATAACGATCAAGTACCATTTTTCTAAATGTTGCTTTTATAAAATCGCGATAATTACTGGTTGTTGATAATAAGACAATAGATGAAATCGATCCTTGCAACGAGACTCCAATAACCCATAAATTACCCGCCGCTAAATAATTATGTATTTTTCAATAACTTTTATAAAGCTGCCTTGTTGCATGAAACCTAGATAGAACGCAAAGAAAGAAGGCAAATGCGAAGCCAAGAAAGGAACTATTGTCTGAAATTGAAATTTCATGTCATCCAAATAGGTTGTTCAAATATTGTAACATAATGTGTGACCTGAAAATATAGAATGATCAGCAATTTCTTGTGGAATTTTGCCATTGTTCGTGAAAATTTTGACGACTTTGAGTACAGAATACGATAATAATCGATGGTAATGTATAATACTCGAAGAGTAGTTAGTGTAACGAATATTACGACAAAAATATGCAATATTCCAAAACCGTGATAATCAAGGATCAGTGCATTGCTCCTGAATAACATACTGTACGGTCTTCCCCACTCCTAAATGTAATAATCTTGGATTTAGAAATTCAATTTAAAAATTCGAAATCCTACAGCGGCTAATTTCAATCTAGCTCTGTCTTGATCTTCAGGAACTATATAGAAGATCATGAAGATTCCAAAAACAGGAATCATTTCGAAATAGAAAATCGAGAAATAGTGCTTGAATTTTGACCAGGAATGACGACTATTGCTTGTTAGAATGGCTTGATGACGATAGTGGAACAGTAGTACAATCGTCGAATTGCAACCTGACCAAAGCTTATATTTCACTTTCTTCCAAAAATGATATGAACTGACTGGCAAAGGCTCCAGCGCCCATGCAGAGCAGGGCTAATGATGACAATTGGAAGTGCACTGCCAGAGGAGACACCGCAACTCCTGCGGGGTACGGCTGAAATGAGCGGTTTGTAATTCGATTGTTTGTTGATCTGCAGTTACGAAGAATATGAACGGTCCGCCAGCCAGACAGGCCAAATCATACACAGCCATGCTGATTTGCAACTGCAGCAGACAGAGTCGATAGCTCGAATGCAGGCCTGGCGACTTGTACAGAATGCAGTAGATGCATACCAGGTTGAGCAGCAGTTCAGGCAAGCAGAAACTAGATAACAGGTAGAAAAAAGCGGAAGGGTCATAGTCGATTATGGTTATGTTTTGCATTGGAGTTTGAACCAAAGTAGGAATCGAAATATCAGACGAATTGTTAGCTGCGACAATTATTGATATAGTCAAGCACACCAATTTTTAAGAAAAATAGTGTCGAGAGGTTTGATCTTGGAAATCTAACATGAGATTATTTCCCAGGTGAAAATTGGTAATCGAATTTTTTAATTAGTTTTATAGCTTATATGTCACAAGTTACATTCAACATATTATTAATTTTAAAATGATGAAAATGTCAATTTTAAAAGCGCATTCTTTGAATAACGAGAACAAAATATAAAGAGTAGCCGGACAATTGCAAAAGTATTTCGAATCCGGGCAACCCATATAGGTTTGGTTCGGATCCGGGACACTTTTGCAATTGTCCGGTCACTTTTTATATTTTGTTTTGGTTATTCAAAGAATGAGTCTTAAAAACTGTCAAATTAAAACGACTGTAGAACAATATCGAATCTAAGGTCTTTTTCTTCAAGATAAAATAGGTTTAACTGTGCAGGAGAGAAATTGGTGTTTGGTTGGGTGTTAGAATACCTTATTTGTAGTTCTCTACTAGTAACTCGCACTGCACATAATATTATGAATCCTTTATTGGCTAGCACTGGTTCAATACAGTAATACCAGATACAAAGGTAGAGAAAAGTAAGGCGTGGGTAAAACTGCGAAGGAAAAAAGTAACAACGAAAGGGGTGGATTTATAGGCGCGAGTTGCGCCAGAAATGACTCCGTCCTTTAAGACTAGGGCAACTAGGGATGGTTCTAGAGAGGACTTTCCAGCCAGAAATGACTAACAAATACGATTCATTAAATGAAACAAGTCGTTGGCGAGAACTATTGGGCTTGAAATGCTAATACCAAATAAGGAATATATACTTGAGATTGGGTTGAATGTCATGGAATGTGGAAAGGGGGGAAGGAGGAATAAAATAAAAGAGTTGAAAAAAGTGAAAAGTGAATATCGACAAATACAAATCGAGTTTAAACCAAAGTGAATGTGGGAGGTTTGACAAGAATTTCAGGAATAAAGCTACCAAAATATTGAATAGGTCAGATCAAAGAGAAAGGGAAGTTGCCCGTTGTGAATAAGTGAATGCAACTTGATTGTCGATGGTTAATAAGCTCATCCTGGTGTCTGCTGCCTGTCTGATTGCATTCAGGCGTAATTCGGAGCAGGGGCATAGCCGCTAGTGTGCACGTGGACAGTCGTCTGGGTAGGCCCAGGATCCCTGAAAAGGAGCAATTTTGCATTTTCTAGATGACAGTGAACTTACTCTTTGCAGCAGATCACATACCAAGCGTGAATAATTCCAGGAACGAAGAAGCACAGCGTCAGGATCTGCAGCAAGTTTTTTAATTTTCAGAAGTGATAAAGCGTCTTGTTTGGGGTAAAACCCACATGATTTTCCTTTCAGTCGTTTTCCATAATTTTTCACATGACGACAAACGTTTTATATGAACATTACAAAAAGCCAGCAATCCGTTCTACGTGAAATTTACTACATAAAATAGATAGCGTCATATTGTCTTAATTTTTCGATTTTATTCCAAATATCCCAACCTTTCCTAATCGACACACCTAACTTTTATCTTTCCTTTGCGGAAAATTCGAGAATGATTACCAGATTGATGCAGAAATCGGCGTTGCAGCCAGACTTGCAGAGCACAGCCAGCGGTGGAGCAAAGAAGGCGAGCACACCTAGAAGGAAATTGCACATGGCGAGTTGTTGCGGGCTGTTGCAGAGGAACTCAGCTCAGTAACTGAAGTGGTAATCCATTAGTGGACAGAAATTGACAAGAATTGAACAGAAACATTAGATACTATGCCGAGGCATATGGACTGACGAACCCAATCAAAATGTCTGAATAAATAACCTAACCTAAAAGGGTAAATTTTATTCTGTTAACCTCATCACAGTGCAATAAGTTAAACCCGTATGATACACAACAAAATGCTAGAATTCCTCAAACGAGGTATTTCCTTCCATAAATGAGTGCTTTCTGCTCGAATGCAGGCGATTTGATGGCCGATCCAATCGTGTAGAAGGGGTTCATCGAATACTTGATGTAGGTCTCATACATTTCCTGCAACACAATTCAACTTTTCAGAAGAACAAGCTAGAAGTAGCTACAAGGAGTTATATTTTGAATTTCAAGAAAAAAACATTTTCTCTACTCTACATAAAAAGTTCTTTTTTATCCTTTTTCTTGATTCTCTATATCACGTTCCGAAAAGGAAGGAAATAGAATAGAATGAAGCTAAAGAAACTAAATAGTTTCCCAGAATATTTGCACAACACTAATTCCGTCGTCCCAGCGCTTCAAAACGGACCTGGAAGAATTGCCGTATTCCTTCGTCGCATCTCTGCGTGTGGAGCATGAGAAATCGGATTCTGCCCATCGTCACGAATGCAGATACATTCCACTCGTTGAACTTGTCGATTTGCTGTAAATACTTAGGTAAACAACTTGTTGAAAAATCAAAAACTGAATTTCGAAATTTCTAGTTTATCAGTTTTTGTCTAGTTTGGGAGAATAGATTCGATATGCGAAATATGGATTGATACAGGGGAAATACAGTTTTCCCGCAATCAAGCAATAAACTGCCTATACTCGCATCAAAGGCAGATAGCATTTGATCGCATGGCTAATGTTTCGTGATATCAAATAGGGAATTAGATGATTCACAAAAATAGACCATTTTGATGAGCTATAAATAGAATCGTATGCACATGTTTGCCCATTCCATTGCATTTCGAAAAGAATTTCAGCTAACTTTGCATGAAATTCTAAAATTTAACGTGCCAATTGTTCAGAAAAAGGTATTTCCGATTTAACAAAAATAATAATAAGATGAGTGCAGAAAAACTGAAAAGCGCTAAAATATGAAGAGAGTTTAGGCAAATTATGCGATTGAGTCTTATTATATTCGTGCACTTATCGCAGAAAGATTTTTTCAAGAATATGAAAACCTGTTCAAAATTCATTTTTATGTGGCAAATACGGACGGGAAGAGAATGTCAAGAAAAATCTGAGACGAATCAGGAATAGAGAAGGGTAAATGTCTAACAAGTTTGAGAATACGAGACTCTGAATTCAACTATTTTTACAAACCTTGAGATGCATCGTATTGTTGATGAGAGCGCATTCGTCAACGACATCGAGAGCTGCATGGGCAATGAATTGATTAAGATGTCTGCAAATGGAGTTAATGAATAGTGATAAGGGAGGAAGTAGCTCAATTGATAATGAAAAGGACAAGAAGTAGGCTATCAGTCATAAACGTTTTTTTTAGAATTCAAGCAATAAAATATTCGAAAGAATTGATATTGTTCCGGAAGTTACGTATTGGAAAGGTTTTGAAATTTTTATTATAGATTTTGGCAAGTTCCCTTGAAATTGGAGACAAAACTTCATGCAAGAGTAGTAGCTTCTTGAAGAGTTTGATTTTAGTAATTTTCGTTGCAAATAATATTCTTTATACTTTCGGAGATTTTCTCAATTTTGTTCGATAATTTTCGAATAAACTCGGAATCAGAAACTCGCATTGTACAAACTTCTGCAACAGATTTTTCTTCCAAACTCTCTTATTCCAATTCTAGATATTATTTCAAAACCTCTTATTACAGTGCAAAATTGCAACTATCAATGCAGTTGGAAGGGATATTCCTGTGCAGATATTCATGAGAGTATTGGGATGCTTCAGTTTCTTTTTTTTTTTTTTTTTTATAAATACGTGGGCACTGGTGTTCTAATCAATCCTATCTGGCCCGCACTTTCTTCTACTCTTCCCTCCAACTGACCTGCTCTCGCTCTCTTTCTTCTTCTTATCAGAAGACGAGAAATCCATCTCGAATATGGGTTGATCCTCGTGACCGATGATCACAAAGTAGAACTCCTTGGCTGCTGTCATCGATCTGCAAACAATCAGATTTGAAGGAGAAAGCCATGCAAGTTGAAGAAAAATATGAGAAGAAAAGAAGATATTTCGAACTTTTCTCAAGTCTGCTCAAACCTATTCATTAGGAAAAGAGCAATTATGGGAGGGGTAATTAATCCAAAGATGTCGTTTCATGAAAAAAGAAGTTTCCACCACAAGGCATGGATGTAATTTAAAATTTTAAAAATCAAACTTTTAGGGATGGAGAAATGAAGTCAAACATTTTTGGCTGATTTTGGTCAGATCTTCACTTTGAAGACAAAACTTCAAATTTTCTGCCGAAACGTGAGATCTTCTTTCGAACGAAACCCGTAGTACAATTTACGAAGCAATTTTTGACGAAAACGAATTTCAAATGTTATTCTCGAGAATTCTAAAATTGTGACA
Source organism: Diploscapter coronatus (assembly GCA_964036155.1). Classification (NCBI taxonomy): domain Eukaryota; kingdom Metazoa; phylum Nematoda; class Chromadorea; order Rhabditida; family Rhabditidae; genus Diploscapter; species Diploscapter coronatus. Next base: position 81,296,160 of record OZ038422.1, on the reverse strand, counting down.
CGTCCAGAAACTACAAATATGCAGGAAATTTTCCAAAATCGCAGCAAGAATTCAAAGATGATGCATTGTCATGATTTTTGAAATTTATTGGAGCCGAAACATACACAATTCCAAACATCGCGAGGCTTTGAATCTCTCCCGGACTCGAAAATTTCAGGCTACGAGAAGAATAAAGTCGCGATTTGTGAAAGTTGTCGACAAAATCATGAATTTTCATACGCGAAATCGAAACGGATAATGACGAAATTCTGAAATCCTGTCACACGATCACTCTCAAAGGTTCCGGTTCAAAATTTTGTTCCAGAAGTTCCAGGTTTCGCCCGGGGTTTTCAAAATCGCGACAGAAAATCGAAAAATTGAAGTAGAAACATGGGAAACGAGTGCGGCAGCGAAAAATGGGAGTGGCCTCTCGATTCTTGCAATGTGGCGCTGTCGTTCCCACTTGTTAGATTTTAGGCCAGAGTTCTCGCATTTTCATTCGATTCTCTTTCGAAGACTTTGTTTCTTCCGTCCAATTTGCGTTAATTATCCCCTAATTAACTCTATTAGTTGCCCAATCAACCCATCTTGCATTTGAACTAGTTGAACTGCTTTTATGTCGCTAGTTTTCCTTTCCTAAAATTTGTTTTTCTTCTAGAAAAAATGTTTTTTTTTTCTCTATTTTATGCTAATTACTAGCTATCTCTCCCAATCGACCAACTAACCCATATATTCTATAACTTTAGGTTTTATATTCGTTTTCATTTTTAGAGACCTCATTTTTGTTCTGGATCTCATTTCACAATCCTTACAATTTCCTCGAAAGTCGCAACTCTTCTTTTGAAAATGTCTAATTAAGCGCCTAACTATCTCCGATAGTTGCTCACTTTCTGCCAATTACAAAATCAAAAATGTTATAGGGGTTGACTTACGATCAGCACTTTTCTTCTTCGTTCCTAAAATTCTCGTTTCTTTTCAAGAATCTTACGAATCACTAACTATCGTCTAGTATATTTTCAGGGCCTACTCTTTAAAACGTCCTTAGGCGATCCTTAATTCACCAAGATGGTTAGGGAAGACAGGTCCACCTGGAAGGCGAACTACTTCGTGAGACTGATCGAGCTGTTCGAGGAGTACCCCAAGTGCCTCATCGTCGGAGTCGACAATGTCGGTTCCAAGCAGATGCAGGAGATTCGACAGGCCATGAGGGGTAAGCCAGCCACACTTGACAGCAAGACATGACAGGACATTGCAGGACATGGAGTGATTCTGATGGGCAAGAACACGATGATCCGCAAGGCCATCCGCGGACACCTCAGCAAGAATCCCAACCTCGAGAAGCTCCTCCCGCACATCGTCCAGAACGTCGGATTCGTCTTTACCAAGGAAGATCTGGGAGACATCCGCAACAGACTGCTCGAGAACAAAAGGGTCAGTAAGCAATTCATAACGTTGTCAGAAAAATGAAACAGACGTGCAATTTGCGAGTTCTATCTTAAAAGTCGAAATGCAAATTCAATGTGCTTTCTGATATCGTCTCCAATTCACCCGGTTCTATGTAAATTATAGACACCATTTCTAAGAGTATGAACACTCGAAAAATGGTACAATTGCGTGGCTCCATTAGATTATGCATTCTACAATGAAAGTTCATATTTGGCTAGTTTATACGAGTTATAATTGTGGAACAATGATTTCGAATACTATTTTCCCACTTCTGTCTATGCTCACACGTTTCATGAGCCAAATGTGAATGTACGATTCCCTAATAAATTCAGTGATCCTCAATTCTTCACCAAAACACAGCATGATTTCAGGGAGCTCCGGCGAAGGCAGGTGCGATTGCTCCGTGCGACGTGAAGCTGCCGCCCCAGAACACGGGCATGGGTCCTGAGAAGACCTCGTTCTTCCAGGCTCTGCAGATCCCCACCAAGATCGCCAAAGGAACCATCGAGATCCTCAACGAGGTCCATCTCATCAAAGTTGGCGACAAGGTATGTTCCGAATGAGTGAGTGAAACTAGTCTCGAGCTAATTGTCGTCTTTAGGTGGGCGCTTCCGAGGCAGCTCTGCTGAACATGTTGGGCATCACCCCCTTCTCGTACGGTCTGATCGTGCTGCAGGTCTACGACAGTGGCACCATGTACTCGCCCGAGGTTGCTCCTGCTCTCCTCGTGACTAATTGATGTGATTCCCTTGCAGGTGTTGGACATGACCACCGAGGAGCTGCGCAACCGCTTCATGGCGGGAGTGCGCAACGTGGCTGCCGTGTCGCTGGCCATCAAATACCCCACTCTGGCCTCGGCCCCGCACTCGCTCGCCAACGGACTCCAGAACATGCTCGCCATCGCCGCTGCTTCCGATGTCACTTTCTCGGTATGTGAAGAATAGGTAGTCGGTTTGAATTGAATTGAGGATCGGAATTCCGAATTTCAGTTTAAAACGACTGAGAATTAGAAGTGAAAGGAGAACCTAATATAATCGGATTGTTTCAGGCCGCGGAGAAGCTCAAGGAATATCTGGCCGACCCGAGCAAGTTCGCTGCTGCCGCCTCTACTGCTGCTCCCGGTAAGTTGATGAGTTCATTTGAAATTACTCCGCAATGCATTTCCATATTTGAAGACAAATGGTGGGAAGATGTATGCTTAAGACAGCGAATGTTCTTCTGGCTTGCAACTTTGAGAACAGCGTGAAACGAGTTTATCTTTTGTGCAGCCCCGTTTCATCATAATTTATCCCAGCTTGGAAATCGCGCAAATCTTGCTCTTCATCTTGAAAATCATTCTGATAACACACATATAATAGTCTGAATTTTCAGCTGCTGCCGCAGCGCCAGCGGCCGCTGCCCCCGCAGCGAAAAAGGAAGAAGCTAAGGCCGAGTCGAGCGATGATGACATGGGCTTTGGACTGTTCGACTGAGCACTTCACCCACGCACAGTAGACAGACCGTCTCACGACAAGTAGATTGGCCGACCACTTTCCATCAACCAACTGTGTCCGCCTTCTCTTCCTTGTTGTTTTCGTTTTTTGTTAACTCTTTCTCTCATTTTCTCCTTTTGAGAATAAAAAAAATTATTTATTTCTCTATCCCATTATATTGTCATCAATAATGGTCACCATGCCATTGAGATATCTTTGACTCTTCTTGTTGGATTTTCCAAAACTAATGACTTCTAATTCAGGCATTTGTTTCCTTGTAGCCAAACAACTGGTGCTCTTTGGAAATGCTTCTCTTCAAGGATGTCTTCACTGGTGAGTTGACAACGTAAAATTGATGAGTTCTTGTAAAAGTAACCGAGTTGGTTGCTTTCAAAGTGCGAATAGAGTTTGCACTTGTATTCGTGAGAATAGCAAAGTAAAAAATTTGAAATTTGTAGAAGCAGCTTCAGTTATGATTGGTCCACATTTTTGTTAAAGCTGCTTTTACAAATTCAAATATTCGCGACCCTTGAGCTGCTGTTCAGGAAGGTGTCTCGTAGAATCGTCGTCAATTCATTGGACTGTCTTAGTTTAGTGGCTTGGCACGGTTCATTTCGAGCAACTTTCCAATTGACCAGTGGCGAGTTTTTCGCGAGAAATCATAATTTCTCATTCAAACATGTTCCGTGTTTTCAAAGAGCGCGTGCGTCTGCGGTATTTGGAAGCAATTACCTGAATGTGAACAATTTTCTCGTTTGCAGATGACGAGCTGTCCTCGGACTCGTTCCCAATGAAGCTCGTGGACGACCTCGTCTACGAATTCAAGGGCAAGCACGTTGTCCGCAAGGAGGGAGAGATCATGCTGGCTGGAGCCAATCCTTCTGCCGAGGGAGAGGATGGAGATGACGGCACTGACGAGCACGTCGAGCGGGGTATCGACATCGTTCTCAATCACAAGCTCGTGGTAAGTCCGTCGTTCTAATAAATTACAAACATGGAATTACCACATTCTTCCGACTTATTGAAAAGCAGTGATGAATGAAATTTAAGAAAAAAAAATTATCGATAAAATTCAACAAAAATGAAATCGGAAGTACGGGAACACACTCAAACATTTGGTTTCAAGGTGCTTTATTCACCATAGAGTGAGAATTTCATTTTATGATTTCGAATCAAGCAAACACTTTGTGTTTATAAGAATGAGCATACAAATAGTTGGTAAGTTAGAAAATTTTGTGACGAAACCAGTGAAATAACAGCGACTTAAATTTTATTTTTCATTTATTTGAATGATTTGCAGGAGATGAACTGCTACGAGGATCAATCGATTTTTAAGTCCTACATCAAGGATTTCATGAAGAAGGTGGTCTCTCACATGGAAAAAGAGGGCAAGAGCAAAGAGGACGTCGACGCCTTCAAAAAGAAGATCCAGGTAAAAAGGAGTCGAAAGAAGCCAGAAATTCTGATGAAAATTACAGGGCTGGATTGTGGGACTCCTCAACAAGGATCGCTGGAAGAGCCTCTCGTTTTTCGTTGGTAGGTTGCTCGAACCTTCACAACAAAATACTGCGATTAAAAATTTTAAGCAAGAATTTTGCGCATTTAGGAAAATTTGTCAAAGAAAAATACTTCTCTTATATATATAGTTGTATCATACAGAAGATTTTGAGCTTATCTTCTGGAAATTTAAATGAAGATCAGTTGATCAAACAATTTTTGATTTGACATTTCATGATAATTCCTCCCAAATCAAACATTATTCTTTTCAATTTTCATAAACTCATTCATTTGAGGCGAGAAAATGGCGGACGGAGCAGGCGAAGGCCAAGTGGCGATCATCGAGTACCGTGAGGGTGACGATGGAAATGAAGTGCCCACACTCATGCTCATCAAGGAGGCCATCGCTACCGAGAAGTTCTAAACAAACGTGCTCCTCCATCAAGCAATCTCTTCCCAGTCCTTCTCTTCTAAATTATTCCCTTTCCACTTGAGTCACTTTCCAATTGATTGTCCTTGTTTTGGCCGACATCATCAGTCCCCCCTTCTCTCAGCAGTGCGTGGGTGGGGGCTGCCTTGTCGAGCCATTGTTCTGTTGCTTTCAATTCGCCTTTCCCTTTTCTAAACATTTCAACCCATCTTGGTGGTCAAGTGTTCAGCATCAAATCCCCGTTTTTTTCGGTGAATTTCTGAAATTTTTATCCAGCATAAAAATCGGTGTGAAGTTTTATTCACGATATTGTTGATTTATTGATGATTCCATAGCCGTTGAATCGGTCTAGCATATCTGAAGACATTTATCTTCATGTATTTCATGCAGATTTGCAACTTTAGAATCGCTGTTAACCTCGTGAAAATTCTTTTCGAGAGAGAAAGACGAGTTCGTTCTGTCTCATAAAGATTCGCATTTCGCGAGGTTACCACAGTTCGAAAATTGCAATTCCTTTCATACTAATGATAATGATAGCTGATTTGCAGGGTAAAGTGATCTAAAATGGCGAAACGCACGAAGAAGGTCGGCATCGTGGGCAAGTACGGCACTCGATATGGTGCCTCCCTCAGGAAAATGGTCAAGAAGATGGAGGTGAAGAGAACAAGTTCTGGAGAGAAACTAATTAAGTTGATTGCAGGTGACCCAGCACCAGAAATACACGTGCAACTTCTGCGGCAAAGACGCTATGAAGCGAAAGGCCGTCGGAATCTGGACCTGCTCCAAGTGCCACAAGGTAAACTTGTTATTTCGAAAATAAAAAGTTGGTAAAATGAATATTTACTCGCTGATCTTATCGACGCAAATTCTTGTCCAAAATTTTTCTACTATGAAAAACATTGCAGTTTAATCTTTTCAAATTTTACTTCTATACACTTGCTCAAATTTCGACAATCAGATTAAATTATCTTGACATTCCAATGTTCCATCACCTGAAAATTAACCCATCAATTGACTCATTGACTTGTGTTGCAGACAGTTGCGGGAGGCGCGTACGTGTACGGCACAGTGGCTGCGTCGACCATTCGATCGACGATCAGACGTCTGCGCGAACTCAAGGAGTAAATCCGCCCACCCACTCGCTTCTTGCGCACACTCTGCTCGTTCAACTTTTGTTTGTTATCAGTTTTTCTTTACTAAAATAAATTGTTTTTTCTTCTAATAATTCACTCAATCTGTTCTTATTCCACAAACTTCCTAGCATTTTCCCCTTTGTTATTATCAATTAATGACAATTGGGCATTTTTAAAGCTTATAAAAGCTGCTAAATGGTTCATCAGAAATGACGATCCATTCAAAGTGGGATCATTTATAAATTTGTTCAATATTGCTATTTTTAAATCGAAAACCATATTGATAAAAATAGAAAGTCTTGCTCTGAATTCGGAGCGGACAATTTGTATGAACATTTGGAATTAGTTATGGATCAAACATTCTCTAAGTTATATAATGTTTACCAGTCCTAGGGAGGACGATCGTCAGAAAACCGTTGCGACCTACCCCCCATAATATTTTCTTAAGATTTGTGTATCTCTAACTCGGAAATCTCAAAAATTTTCTGTCTATGACGACGTCATTACTGCAATTTTACTCGTACGACCTACCCCCGCATATTTTCTTCGTCTGACGAAAGTGCCCCCTAGATCTGATGTTTACTGAAGTAGAGACTAAAAAATGAATCATAAAATTAAAGCCCACTACTTTTGTAATGCAAAATATAGAACGAGTAAAATGTAAAGGATATTAAACTTCTAAACATTTATTGAAATGAAGAAAGCATAATTATCGAAAAACAACATTTTACCTGAGCAAATCAGACATACACGTAAGGCAATATACAGCGTAATATGTAAAGAAACAAAAATTGCATGAAAATTGAATTGAAGCTTCTCAGAACATGAGATGAGTTTTACTTCTGCCCGTCGATATTTTCAGCCCTCCTCCACTTTTCTGCACTCCCAACTTCCTTCGGACAATGTACCATTCAACGAGCAATGCAAACGCTACAAGTCCTGCACAAATCAGGAATAATCGTCGAGCCCAGCTAAAAATTGTCGAGTAAAAGACGAAGAGTAATTGTCTCCCACCTCGGCACGGAGTGGTCTCTAACTTCCCCATTCAATTCGTGTAACTCCTTGAGCGCATATCCGATGTCATCCACCAAGTCAGCAATCACTCTAGCCATCGGCCACCCTTAACATCTCCTTTTCAGCCTCTACTCTTCTCCTTGCATCCACGCATGCCCCTTACCTTGTACAATGGCGTTTGTGGCCTCGCTTTGAATATTGCCCAGTGCAAAATTCAGCTTTGTCGAACCTGAAAGGCGTGACTTGAGTGAGAATAAAGTGAATTAGATGTTGGATTTGTTGGAAGTGAATAAAGACGGAAGCAGGACGAGAGGAGGCAGAATGTAGAGGATGGGGAAAGGAAGGGGGAAATGAACGTGCCAAGTGACGAAATCGTGTTAGATGCAGGAATGCAGAAATTCGTTCTGAGACACAATAACGTGAATGCACATGAGGAAGCATGGAATGCATTGTTGAATTTCGTGAGGAACTTTTCTTGAAAGTTATCTCACTTTTCAGAAACGCGCTTTTATTTATAGATGACCAAGTGCTATTGAACGATTCATTTTTCTCATTGCGCCCCACGGAAAATTATTGCACTTAGACTAGACCACATAACCTAATATGGTATAGGATGAAATTGTAGTTTGGTAAAGGAATATATAGCTTTGCAATGAAATTTTTAACTAGTTTTTAAATAAGTTAGCATAGTCATTAGGTGAACGAGTAACCTTTTTTACTCACCGCTATGAATTCGGACATAGGGAATCTTGCGAACGTCGTTTATGAAACCATCGATGACCAGCAAGGCAAGAACATTCGGGGAAGAGACACAGTCCTCCGATGGAAACCACCGCTCGAATACTTTCAGTGCATATACCTAAAATTCGTGGGATGGAGATCGGTTATTTATTTTGGAGTAGCTCAAGATATTTTTACTTGAGTTGAGTCGGGTCCTTCATTCTAGCCATTCCTCTTTGTTCCCTCCCTTCATTCTTGAGTTGTTCATGCATCGCTTCTCCCAGGTCATTGCATATTAAAGAATGAATGAATGGATAAGCAATAACAAGTAGACAAGGGTGCCGTAATGCAACTCTCAATTATCAATTCTCATTTTCAGGAACAAACAAAGAGGTCGAAAATTTCTCTCCAAAATAGCTCTCAAATGGCTGATTTCCGGTTTAGAAACATAAGATGAATTATTTACCCTGAGATATGTTCGTACATTGAGCAGAATGGCAGATACGACATCTGCTGAAATCCTGACGCAGTCCGAGTTGAACAGACAGGAATAGCCGTGGCTGGAGTAGATTTGAGAGGAAGAGGTTGGGGCTTCCAATTGACGCACTGAACTGCCACACATCACAATTCGAAATGCAACAAACATAGAGAACAGAACAGGACAGAACAACTTCAAGCCAATTCTGACTTGCTCGCGTATGCATTGAAGGACCAACTTACCTATGATAACGGCCAAAGTCGACTGATTTTTCTCATTTATGAAGTACGGCTGATATCTATAAAAAAAATTTTTTTTGTTTCACAATTAGTTTGCCATTTCTTATAAGTATGCACCTTCGATATGATTTTTCAACAGCGGCCAAGTCGGCAAACGCGAGGTTATTATGAACGTCGCATAGGAAGGGAGCCGCTGTGTCTAATGGAGGTTGGGGGCACGTTGACTTCCACTGCAATATTTACATTTTAGTGCACGTGAAGAAATCATTATTCCCATATTGGACATTTTTCGACAATTCCTATTCGAATTTTTGCGACAAAAATGCTATCTCATTTTTTAGGATAGACACTATTTTATGTCTACAAAGAAAGAGTCTATTAGGTAAAAATTGCTACCAAGAAACCGCGTGCAACGGAATGGCACATAAAGCTCAATAGAAGCTGGACATATTGCGCTATTTTCTTCAGCTTTACAATATCGTTATTCCGAATGTAGACGTTTAGCAAATCTATGGTCAAATAATCACACATAATCTATTCTGTCTAATACTTCAATTTTTTTGGTATCCATTCTCCCAGTCATAGAGCATTTGTGCACTGCTGCAGGCAGTAGCAGCAGCAGCAGCAGCAGAAACACAAAACCCATCCATCGTCCTTTGGGAATATTCCCATTTCTTCATTTCACGATCTCTTTTTCCCTCTTTGTTGCCTCTTCTTCTTATCTCATTTTATCCCTTTCCCCTCTTCTTTCTACCCATTTCGGAATTTTATTCTCAATTTCTCTTTTCATTTTTCCTCCTATAGCTGATTTGTACCTATTTCATACCCTTTCTCCGTTCCTAGGAGCAACAAAATAAATGGCAGCTAGTTGAAAGGAAGCAAGCAGGCAAGCTTAGCTGCTAGTGAGAGAATTCGAACAAAAAGACAAAAGACTAATGAGGACAGAACAACACTCCAAATAAAGGGCAAAAAGCAGGAAACAATGGAATGGTTCGAAACTTACTAATTGGGGATCGTGTATGGGGGAAGGAAATTCACATGGAGGGAATATGGGCAGAACGGGAAGTTGACCGGAATGGACCAGGACAGGAAGAATAGATAGAAGGGGATAGAGTGTGGAAAGGATCGTCAGGTAGGACATGTCATTTAGAACTGCCGACTGCCAAATACGAGCATTCGAGGCATTGCTGCAGAGAAGCTGCTGCTAGTCATAAAATGAGTCGGAGCAGTTGAAGGAGAGGGAATGGGAAGGGGAAAGAGCTGAGAAAGGAAAAAGGAGAACTGGCAAAGGAGCATAGGGGGACCGCCCCCCGTTGGAGAAGTCGCGGAGTAGAGCCACAATGAAACTGAGAGTAAATCACCCGAAATAACTGCCGTATTTGATAGAACAATGCTCGAAAATATGAGGGAGACCAGCTATAGTCGAAGACCGAATACTTGTCCTCTATTTATTCCATCAAAACAAATATGTGCTCACTTTGGATGCAAGGTAATTGTAGACTAGACGATAAAGCAAATAGACCAAACGAATAAGTTAGAATCGAAATACAACAATCAGCTAAACCCAATGAATTATAGCCTATGATGAAATGATGAAAGACCCTGTGAGTGGAAACCCGTTGAAGTTGCACTCGAAACCAATGCACCGATTCGATGAAGGTGAAAAATGTGTGAGAGAAGAAAGTAAGTAAGATGGATGGATGGGATTATCGAGTGACTGATTGATGACGGGATCGGAAGGGCTCAAGGTGATGAAGAGTGAGGGGGAGGAGAGTTAGGCATGAGAGGAGTAAGCATTCTCCCCTGCCAATCGCTTGCTGTTCGTTGTGTTGTTCCGGTTCGAATGGGTGTAGGAACTGCTTTCGTAGATCGACAGATAAAATGCGTTGCAGGCGAATTGTGAAAAATACAACAGGTGGCAGACCGCTAAAATGCAACAATTATTGCAGTAACATAAGTAACAAAAATCATAGAAACTTTTTTTATCCAGAACTTCCAAAAGTCGACATTATTGCTGTATTCTCTCTATTTGAAGGTCCCTATCTAATATAGTGTAGAGCACCCTAAGAATGCCAGAACTACATATTATATTCAATTAAGATCGACAGAAGAACAAGTTTACTTTTTTCAGGGTATGTTGAGTGCATCTATCACAATTTGGAATAATTAGGTTCTTTGAATGAAGTATATGATGGCTTGAAAAAGCCGATTTTCTTCGAAAAACTGGGGTTTGAGAATAGAAGAGCATTTCATTCAATTATAGAGAATATGGCACAATTATCATCGATAATTTGGGAATTTTATGTATCAAAAGAACTTTTTTAAGATATGAATATCATATATCACTCTTCTTAGTTCGAATGATGAATTTGTAAAGTTGAGACCTCAAAATGCTTACGCTCGATAGATTGACGGACTTCTAAACTCTGCTGGGCTTGAGCTGAATTAGGATCTTCGAATGTATTCCAGACTCTGAGAATGTAGGCAGGCAAATTGAGCAATAGATTCAGCACGGATATCGCAATTGACCTCATGATCAGAGCTGTTTTTCGTTTTATGTACAAAGCACGTTTCTTCGATGTCTGAAATTTCTATTTTATGACCGCATTTCATTGCAGGTGCAAATTGTTTTCGAAGACTTAATCTGATGAAGTAGGGATGTATTCAGCCATGAATTTTCTTCGGACTAATTACATGCAATGTCGAGGAATATATTTCTACCAATGTCATGTAACTAATTAAAATAGCAATCGTGTATGTATACAACTTGGTTTAAGTTGAAGATAAACCGGAAATACACAGACACAATAATATATGAATTCGCTAGTATAAAAATCATGCATAATTTTCAAAATTTGTTCTTGTGATCATTCAAAGTGAACTCATAAATGATATATCAAAAGTGTTGTAAATTAGCCGTATTTCCTATAATATATTTAAAAAGTGCTTGATCGAGCTAAGTTTGTTCTATTTCCCTCATATAGTGATTCTGCAAGCTCATAAACGGGAAACACTTTAATTTACCTGTTCATCGGTTGCAAGAGAATGTGTCAGCGCCATGCTTTGTCGTAAGGCAACCGTATCTTCCATGATTGAGTATCTAAAATATGTTTCTAAAAACTAGTCATAAATAAGCGATAATATTTTGAGTTATTTCGATGTTAAAATTGTTGAGTGCACACGATTTGTGTGACGAAAACTTTAGTGCTTTCGTTACGAAGAATTCCGATTGGGCTAATTAGCTTTCACAAATGACTAATTTCACCTACTTTCGAGGTATCGAGATGGCGAGTCGTCTTTCAGAAAGAGAAACATCGATCTAAAATTCCAAATTGATTTAAATATAGCTTGGCGCTCCTTTTAAATTCTAATGATATGTTCAAGGAAAATCTTTCCTCAATTTAGTGCGCATGAATGGATTTGAAAATGGTGAATTTTTAATGCAAATTAGTCTAATTACCGATGTGAACGGGGAATAGCAGTGGAAGAGAACTGTTGAATCGAGAACGAGTCTGGCAAGGCTGGGAATTGCGTAGAAAAGTAGAATATCTGTCGTGTGAGCCACCTAAAAGTGACATTTTGCTTTAGATTCTCACTTTATTTCACCTGAATTAATTGCTGTGAAATGTTTCGATCTTCCACGCATATCTTTCCATCCTGAGAATAGACAACGAAAAACAGTATCCATGACTCGGAAGCAATGCAAATGAATGCGAGCACGACTATGAAATTCCTCGGTTGTCGCCATATTGTATAGTAGTCCAATGGCTTGAATACGGCAATGCAACGAAGAACCGACAGAAGAAACCAGCACCTGAAATGGCCGAATGAATTTCAGATATTTCTTGTTCTCATACAAGGTTGGATGAAAGGTTTGAAAAACGCATGACGATTCCGACAATTTGACCTTTGGTATGCATAATCTTAGTTATCTTATATTCACATTTAGATAAAGTAGTTTAGCAAAATTTTGTGTTTGAAGGTGACACATCGAATGATAAATTCTCTTAAAATCTTATTCGAATAGAAGAATGGAAAGTGGATGGTAGAAGCATTCAAAAATTCATGCAATGATCTAAACTTATGCAATTAATGCGTGACAATTCACATCGTGGATTTATAATCGTTTTTTTTCACTAATAACGCAATCACATCTAGGCAGGTCTAAAGCCACAGTGTTCCGCTAAAATCTTGTTGCGGGGATCCCCTTTTGTATCACTTTTCTATAGAAAAATTTTGTCTGGCGATACCTCCTCCCCTAAAATTTCTCGCTTTGGTTAAAGTCTACCTGGGTCTGAGCGCAATACGAATTTCTATAGACGAATTTATTCCAACCATTAACAGTGAAACTCAAAAGTATATTTTTTCAATAAGAATTTTTATGCTTACCAGACTGAGAATGCCGATGTTGAATGCATTGAATACAGATCAGCCTAAAATATTAATTGATACTTCTATGCAAACTTATCAGAACCTTGCAAAGAGCATTGAGCAACGAATGAGGCAGGCCAGTTTTGTCGACTTTGTGGAAGAGAGCCTGTACGAACAGAGCCATGAGAGTGATTGAATCGCCGAGTGACATGGCTGCGAGGGGCAGGGCTGAGGTGCACTCGAACCGAGAACGGCGACGTCTAAATAGCTAATTTCGAAAACGGAAATAGAGGAAGACAAACATACTTGGCCAATCTGAGCAGCCGCCAGAAGACATATCCGTTCAGAATCATACCAAATATGGGCAGTAGCAGAATTAGCCAGAAATATGCTGTTGCCAAAGTCGTTGACATCAGGGCAGGAATTTGAGCAGGGTCATCGTTGATCAAATAGTTTCCTAAAATTGCCGCAGTAAAAACTTATGAAAGCAAATGTATGACGATTCAGATGAGAACGTAAACTCGAACATTCAAAGTCAATTCGGTTTATATAATTGCGAGGGGAAATATCGAAACGAAATGAATTTTGAGAAATAATTCTCCTCTAAAAGTTTCTCATTAATTTCAGCCATCGTAATGCGCTTTCTATTGCAACATATCGAGGAAGACACAGACATGTAAATAGAAAGACTGAAATAGAAGAATCATTAATCAAAGGAAGAGAAGGAAAGGATAAGGAATAAAGCTGGGGTGAAGACGTGGGAAACAGAAACAGAAACATTGGATGGAGGACAGGAATTTGCCAAATGAGATCGACCAAGGAACGCATCGTATTCGAGGAAGGAAGAACGAGAGCACAATGATCAGATCTTTGGAATTTTTGCCAACCACACTTTTGCATTATTTAATGTTCATGAAGATCACCAAGGATATGGGAAAGTGAGAAAGTTTAGTCATAGAAGCTTATGGCCAAACTAATATCAGGAAAGAACGAATCTGGAACTTTGAAGGTTCTAAATTTGGAATGCAAAGTCAGAGGATTTTTTCTCGGAATTAGGAGTCAGAAAACATTAGGAGCTCATTATTCAAAACACCGTCCATCCGTAATTCTTCTCACATAGATATTTTTAGCTCGAATAGCAAATGATTTAGAGCAGACAAATATGCAGATGCCAGATTCAATTTATTCATCACTGACACTGATATTCATTTTTAATCAGTGCTACTAGAGACCCCATAAAGAGTACTAAGTTGAATCGTCGTCTATCTGGAAAATTCATTCACTATTTTCACTTTATAAAAATCTCCGCCTACAGGAAGCGCCGAAAGTTTGAAAGCATATCTGGATTTTGAAGCTAATTGTTACGACCTCTCACAATAATTGTTGACCAAATAATAATAATAAAATTAACCAATCATGGTCAGAGCATAAAATTCATGCTAGAATTTTCAAAATGTGTGATTTCTAATGCATTCTATAACTACGTATTGTGACATCAAATGCTTCTAAACTTTGACGCGCATTCTGCATGAATTGAATGGACATTTCAAGTGGATGGTTAGTGAACTGATCTTCCTAAGAGGTTTACAAGAAGCTAGGTTTGCAGTAAAAATATCGTATAAGGGTCTGAAATTAATTATCAGAAAGTGAATAAACCGAATCTAAATCGGAAGAAACCGACACATAACGATACACACATAAACATCTGAAAGCGATTGAGTTAATGACCTCAAACTCTTGTTTTTGTCATTCTCTGCCCATTTTCACATGTCATCTTTGAGCGACTTCCCACGGTTGAACGGCTTAGCTCAGGATCGCAACAGTTAAAAACTCAGAAATTGGCTGCCAAGTGCCGAATACTTGAGAATCTTAGCTACGAAAGCGCTCTTGGGTTGTTGTTTTGTGGAAAGAAGTTGGCCTTTTACCTCATAAGATAGGAAAATAATATCGCCAATAATTTTCACCTAGATATGCAAAGGAACGAATATCCTTGCAGTGGAGGAGATGTGAATGAGTTCTCTGAATTGCTCAATCCAATCCCCGCCGAGTCAGAATTCCGAGTTCCGAACCCTGAGTCCTCTGGATTATCCTTATTCTCCCTCTGCTCACTATTTGTAGGCTAATTGACTGCATCCATCCCCCTCACGAATGCTGCATTTTATTTCAAAATTCCCATATCCTCACATGAGCGTTTTGCATCGTAAAAGCGAAATTAAAGGCGTCTGCCAAATTTAACAACTCATCCAATTTAATGCATCATTTTAGGTGCAATCATTCAGGAAAAAATTACTCGAGCAATTTAAAAAATAGCATCGTTTCAAATAACAAGGAAAAATGTTCTCATAGAATGAAGTCTTAAAAATATAAACGCGCGAACGGAAAACAAAATTATGAATATTTTAGCGATTCTCGAATTCGTTGTGCATAAATTTGCCGTGTCGCTTGTTTTGAGAAAACGTGAAGAGCCCCAATAAAAGCGATGATGATAACATGTAATGAAACTGCCGCTACGAAAAGAACATGATCAAAACCTAATTAGAAAAAGAAGAAAGTGGTGCGATTTGAAATAAGCCAAGGAAAATTGAGAATGAAGCCGGAGAAGGTAAGACATGAGGAGGGGGCTCTGAGTGAGAAGGGAAGGAGAAGAGGTTAGGGAGTAGGAAGGGCACGAAGAGAGGCAGGATGCATAATGAGCAGACTGAATCTCCATAGAACCATGAATAGATGAATTGCAAAGTGAAGCAAGTTGCGATACAAGAAATAAGGAAAGTTGGTAAGAAGAGGCAGGAAAGGAGTGAAATTGAGCAGGAAAATGAGGATGAGGGGATGAAGAAGGCAGGCTCTAATGAGACAGACAGGCATATCCAAGGGGATCACATAATGAAATCACAAATACACACATCCTAAATGTATCAACGATTAGACTTGACATGAGGGCTATTGCTTATTCCTGAAATAGCCATGCAAAGTGATACTTCGAAGAAAAAGTTGACGACTGGATGCAAAACAACATGCATAAAGTTCCAAAGTCCCTAAAGAATAAAATTTCAAGGAACTTCCGCTACTAAAATTATTCTTGATCTATGTTTTGAAAATGGATTTTGGCCAGTGAGGGAAAACAGATAGAATTTAAGCAATCAAGATCACACTAAATCTAGATTATCGAAATTGAGAAAGATCATTTGAGTTGAGATGAAATCGATATAATAATCTAAAAATTCCACTCCACAGTTTACAGATCATAACAAATTTCTGTAATGGATAAATTGATTTTAGGAAATTTCGATTATAAAAACGTGACTTTTATTTTTCGAGTACCATTGGGAAGAAAAAGTGATGAGACAAATTATGCGAGATAAAAGCAGAAAAAAAAACTTCAAAAAAATATAGGATAAATTCAACATTTTATTTCGTAATTCATTTGATCTCATTGAAACATTTTTAAAGTTTAAATAATTTAAAATATATTTGACAGTAATTATAAAATGCTAGACACAAATCCTGAATAGAAATTATTTGAACATTAAAAATCAATAAACACTGAGAAAATCGATAAAACAGACCTGGATAAAAATAAAGAAGCTAATGGCACGATATTGATTTTCAAACAAGTGAACAAAAGGTTGCGGTATTTCCTAACCAAAATTGCAACATTGCGACATTTCAGAATGCTCAAAAATGATGATTATACGAAAAACGAACAAAAGAATCGTGAAATTGAAAATTTGAATTTGTAATCGAATCGAAGTTCATCAAAAAATCATCAGTCATTTCCCAACTTTCATCCGGCAATGGCGGACGAAGTGAACAAAAGCTCGAACCCGAGCGACGAACAACAATAAATCTGAAAATCTCAACATATCTATTTTCATTTTTATTTGAAATAGACAATAAATCGCATATTTAATTGACAAATGAATAATTTAACAATTAAAGAAATTTTCATAGCCATACATGCTTTAACATTTTCATCTTTTCACTTATTTACCTTTCAGATAAAACTACGAACCCTACAATGAAGATGCATAAATTAAAGCCGTTGTTTCCCGTTGTTAAAGAAAATTATAGTGATCAGGGATGTACGGACTCGGATCCAGACAGTAATTAATGCCCGGTTCCGGTTCTGTACATCCTTGGTGCTAAACATTTGCTCGTAACTTGGATACATATGAATACATTTTCAATGAACTAAATATCGCAAAAAACTTTAATTCCAATAACTCGGTTGTTATCAGACTGTGTATCACCGATGCGAATGAACGTTATGAGCAATCTCATATCTTCCAAACAACTTATTTGAAATTGAACAGGTTTTCAGTAGCAATAGAAACGATATCATAACGTTAGTAATCATGAAAAATACTTGGTGCTACGAGGTGTCATTTGTGTCGTGTATAACCGACAAGTAAATACACGGATAGTTTTATTTCAGCACCCATCTTCAAGTTTTAGAAATCGATTTTTAGTCTGATAAAATTGCGAAGCATCAATTTAGTAGTTTCATTCTCCTTTCTTCAATGACCAATTTCAAACTCATTAATTGACGACTTTCTCATTCAATCAATACTCTTTTACTATTCCCATTTTGAGATAATACTATGGTGATTGTTTAGGTCTCTTAACAACGACTTAACAAAGATGTTAGCCAATTTACCAGTCGAAATTATATTGTTGATCTGCCAATATCCTGAATTCAAAGATCTGGGGCAATTGGCCTGGACTAACAAGAGAATGATGCAAATAATCAAGAAACATCTGCCGATATTGCTCGAAGGGAGAATTCTATTCTATCGTAGGAAAATATTCGTTATATAAGCGAAAATTCATTTTAGTATTTAGAATTTTATAGATACAGAAATGTTAGAGAAGGAAGAATTTGTCTGTTTGATTCACATACTAATTCTCTTGAGCAGATTGCGAAATTTACTAATTATTATGAGCCATATCAAGTAGCAACTACACAGAATAAAGTAAATTCTCATGTTCGTTATTTTGAATAGTTTCTCAAATTTCAGATCTTTGGAATTAACAGCAAGAAGAAATCATTTGAAATATTTGACCTGAATACTCAGCAAATTTCAAGAGGTCTTATCAACAAATCCATGAATGATCGATTCAAGAAATTTTACAGGTCCAGATCCTCCTGAATTGCGTGATAAGGCATCTGTGACCTATTTCAAAGATAAATTTTATTATTTGGGTGGAAACTATAGTAATCGAGTTGATGTAAGAAAAACGAATGAAAGTCCATGAAATAGTTTATTCAGGTTTTAATAGATGGAAAATGGCAAACAGGACCTTCTTTTCCTCTTCCAATTGAACAGACTCAAATAGTAATATGCGATGGAATTTTATACGGTCACATTATAGCATACTCATTATTGTAATCATAGATATTCAGCTATTGATGGTTGTAGATGGAGAAATCAAAAAATATATCGATTATCAGACGATGAACGGGAATGGACTGAAGTAGGAGAGATTCCAGAAAGACGAGGTTTATTCGAAGTTACATCACTAAATGGAAGAATTTACATAATTGGAGGACATAAGTCGCTAATTTTGCATGATAAATAATGTATCATTATATATTTAGCTATCCTACTACATTCAAATCCTGTCTGTGTTTCGATCCCTCAGCTCCAATTGACAGTCGAATTTCTCGAATTGCTGATATGAATTATGGAAGATATCTTCATTCGCTTGTTGCTGCGAATGGAAGATTGTATGCAATCGGAGGGTGAGCCGAGACTTTGCATATCTTTATAGGAAATATTTGTTAACTTAGATTTCAAAGTTATTCTATGGGAAGTTTTTGCAATTCAATCGAGGAATACGATCCGCAAACGAATAAATGGCGAAAAATAAAAAAAATTGCCATAAAATAAAACTTGGCTATAATATAATCCCAGATTTCATATAGAAATTCTATTCAATAAAATATGAAATAATAGTTTAACTTCAATGCACATGATACAGAAAATTCCAAAACATCCAATAAAGACGCCGAAAAATTGCAACTGAAATAATTATTCCTTCTAATCAGGATTGTACGAACTGAACTGAACTTCGAACTGTCTGGAAGTTCAGTTAAGTTCAAGCTCGATCACGAAAATTAGTCAGTTCAAGTTAAATTAAAATTCGATTTTTCGACCTTCAGACAAGCCTGATCCTGTCATTTACTCTCCATTATTTGCGACAATGTCATTGCCAGAAAATCCAATTTTTTTGTTTTAAATGTGGTTGAATAAACTCAAGAAAAACAGTAAATAATTGATAGCATATCGAAAATTGGTCAGCTTACGTTAACACACCCCTCGAAAATATCCACTCTGAAGTGAGTTATTCCGGAAAGGACGGTAAATAGAGATCATTTTCGAAATGCATCTCATTTCCAGTTAAAATATGTTGATTCAGTTCGAAATATGACAATTTAGACGTCGAGATTTGTCCAATTTATACATATTACTTGAATTGAGATCAGGGATGTACGGATTCGAATCCAGGCATTAATTACTGTCCGAGTTCCGACTTTAAGGACTTTTCCCAAATGCGGGAAGTTGTTCGGATCTTACAACTACTCTCTTAAATTCAAACTATACATGTAATATTAAATAAATTCATATTGCTATTCGATTTTCAATCATTTGATTCCAAATTCAACGCAATACTAGGTTCTTCGTTTCATCTACCCAAATATCCTTGATCACTTGCTCTCTATTTCCATCTCTCGAACTCTGGCATTTTCACGTACGAATTGTCAGTTGTCATTGGACAGGTTTGCGTGTCCCCTGCCTTGCATAAAGACAACCTGCTGTATGATGATAGCCCTTGCCTGACAGAAGACAGTCTGCAGTTCGATTGCATCTCATTCTTCAGCGATGCATCGATGCGTCTCTGCAGGAATGCAGAATTCATCGATCGTTTCGTTTTCATCTATCGGCTGAATTTGGCCTTCCTTTTTGGTTCTTCGCTTTCTCATCTTTTGTAGGTTTCTTCCCCTTGCTATGCCTTGTCAGTTCAATGTTCCTTTTTTACTTCACAATCAGCAATTGCAGTTGATTCCTCGTCTCTGATTGACCTCTCCTCCCTCTTCTTCTCTATTTTCCCTTGTTCTGGATCGTGTTCATATCATTCCCATTCCATTCGATTTCATCTAACCCTGAGTTGCCGTTTTCTGTTTGGTTTCTGCAAATATCTGCTTGTGTGCAGCTCTGTAGCTCTGTAGCTCTGTAGCAGCAAACAATTTCATTTGCTCTCATTCGCATTTTCTTCCTATCTTTTCTTTCCTCCTCTTTCCTCTTCTCATTTTATTATTTTGATCATTCCCGATTGACTCCTTATCTGGTTTGATTCATTTCAATGACTACATAACTGCATTCATTATTTTCTCTGTCCTATCTTAAATTCTCTTGCGCGTGGGTTATTCAGTAGTTATTACTCTTTTTCCAACAATTCTCTTCTATCGCTGAAATAATCTCTGGATAACCGAAAATATTGACGTTCCCAGTTTATGTCGTTTACATTTCTTCACTGTAATAATAGTTCTCACATGTTTTTCGATGTTCACTCTTTTCGTCGATCTTCGACCTCAACCTGTTATGTTGAATCACTGACCCTCTCTCTCTTTTCTAGTGGTTTGTCAATAACTTCTTGCTAGATATGAAAGCATTTTTCACGATTTCCCTCTTGCATTTTCAATTAAAATTATCTGAATATTTGATCGTTTTTTATCGAAATCATTTGCCACTTATTCTCATCATTTTCCTCTTTGATAACTAATTGAAACTAGTTCCTAACACTGTTGATAAATTCATATTTACCAATAGTAATTTTTACTAATTCAATTCACACAATAATCATTTATGCTGATTTGATTACAGTTTATGGGCCCGTCTGCCTTGCTGCGGGAGATTCGATTCAGTCTGAGCCATTTGACAGTCGAGCCGATTGGGTTTCTAGTCTTCTTCGGCTGGTCCTTCGCAAAGACTTTCCAATCTCCGTACATCTATCGCAAGTACGCTCTGCTCTCCTGCACTCTTTCTCTATGACGTGTTTCCCTTTCAGAATTTGTCAAGTCTATTATGCAGATGATTCCTCTGTCAACTGCAGTTTTCTAGTGTAAGTCGCCTCGTTTAGGTCTCTAAAATGCAAATATTTGAATCAATTCGAACTGTTTTCATCACGTCATGGTTTTTTTTATTAAAATGAGCGTGCAAACGTTAAAATCGATAAACATTGAAGATGGTGTAGAAATTAAAATTTCGGCTTTACAATTTTCATTGCCGATGTGAAAGGTTAAACCTACCTTTCAAGACACTACTAATTTTAGTATAGTGATTTCATTCATTCATAAATTACAGGGTGCGTGAAAAGTTCTGTTACCTTTCATTTTTGGAAAATTCGTATGGTCAGAATTATTAGGATAAATAGCCAAAATCTTTTTTACCTATTAGATTTATGCACTGGCTACACGAAAAATAATCTTATCACAAAAAAGTTTAAACTTTAATAATTTTTTGATCATTAAAAAACTCATTGTCATGAAAATCGAATTAAATGGGAAATATCGCTTTTTTGTCACCAGAATTAGTGATGACGATAATTCCTGAACGACTAAATCAATAGTCTGTCTATTAGGAAACATAATTAGTCAGCAGTTACATTAAAATATTCGATAAAAACTGACTAACTGCCACTTTTCGCAAGAGTTTCGCAGTTGAAATTGTAATTGTCTTATAAGCCAAAATTCGAATAAATTTGAATTTATCGCTAATTATAAATGTAGTACCTAACTGATACATGAAATTCATAAATGAATGTCATCCATACTCCCTAGGGAATGCAAAAATATAAAATTTAAGCTTCTGAAATTCTGAAAACCATCGTTAAATGTGTATTGAAAAAGATGTCAACACTTTTCGTGCACCTTGTAAAAAGAAGTTAAAAACTGTATAAAAATAGTGAAGGTCTGAATTTTTAGCGACGGTAATGTCGAAGATTCCGTGCAAATGCGCAATGCGGAGTGGTCAATCTTCATAGTTCTATCATTTCTGATACCAGTCATTTTTGCTGATATAATTATCGGTGAGAGCATTGGTTGTTCTTCTCGTTTCTATCAATTAATTTAATTAGGTTCATTCGGTGATCGGCATGGCCGGAAGCTCCCATTGCTAATTGCCATTGTCGGAGTGGGCATATCAGAGTATGGATACTTGCTGACGCTGTCTTCCATATCGACTCCGTTTTGGACGATATTAATTTTTGGATTCTTTGCTGGATTAACGGGATACATTTCAATTGTAGGTATTTCTGCTTATTTTTTGTTATAACAATATGTATCTTGATAAATGCAATTTCATCTGAGCTAATTTTTCCTGTTCAGATACCTATGACATGTTATGCATATTTGGCAGACGTGACGGAAGAACCCCATTTGCTAACCCTTCGAGCAGGCATTTATTCGGCCATTCAAACAACAGCTTCAGGTCTGGGTGGGTTCCTTGCAGCGGCATTTGCTTCTGTGGTAATTATCGCACCATCACCATCTTCTCGCATTATCAGAGCTGTTCTTTCAGCTCACTGTTTCCATTGCAATCGATGTCGAGCTCGTATTGTTGCTATTGTCCTGTTTCTACGTTCTCTATAGAATTCCACAAAAGCCTGGACTCCGTGAGATTGAACGTAAAACTCGAAAAGGTATGAATTTGACACTATGCCCATTTATGGGATGCAATTTTGCACATTGTGCGTGCAACTCTGAAAATAACTTGAAATATTTCGTAAATTGAGTCAAACAATTAGTCACATGCTCACGAAGGAAATGAGTTGATATTTTTCTGATATTCTGACAATTATAAACCCGGATAGGAAGTTATTTGAAGGAAGTATTTTCGAAAAGTCAAAATAGCTCGCGCATTTTTGATTGGCAGTTTAGTTTGTGGCCACTTTTCTCCTCGTTAATCCTAAAATTATTTCCTTACACGCACTCTTGCATCACCACAATTATTGGAAGCGTGGAAATTGGAAGAAAATTCGAGATCGAAAACCGAAAACAATATCAGGGAGAAAAGTAATTTCATTCGCAAAACTTATTTGATATGCTGTGAAATAAATAGCAGATAAAATGAAATGTGAATTTAAATAGTGTAGTTGTAATTGTGTGAAAATTGCAGTAGCGCCAATAGTGTCGAAAACGGTGACGAGAAGTAACAACAATAATGAGGAAAGGAAAAAAGCGGTGGGCAAGTCGGGATTCGATTACATTGCGGAATGGGCCAAGAGAGCTGTAGAGTTGCTGGTCGAAGGAGTGAAGGTCCTTGTGTAAGGCGTTTAGACATCAGCCATATTCATACATAACTTACTGATGCACAATCTGGACGGACACTTGATTGCAGGCAACCACGAGAGGGATATCGACGGAGTTTCATACTCATATCCATGGCTGCGCTGGTTGTTTGCTACACGACGGCTATTGAAACTCGGACAAGTAATTATTTCGTCATCATACCAATTGACAGTTAATTAAATTAGATTGATATGAAGTGCGCAAAGTGCTTACCAACTAATATTTTCTAAGCGGAATAAATAAAAGACTGATAAGGAAGTTCTCTATCATTTCCTTTCTTGATTTTCTTAATCTTTCAACAACAAAAATGAGGAACTATCCAATGAAGTTGCGTAGGATGAGCTTAATCTTGATGCTATGTGTGAAAATTCGAACGTTTCATTTAGATCTGATTATAACAATGATTTAATTAGATTTGAAGAAGACATTGCATTAACAGAACTTCTTATCTACCTACTAGTAACGCATAAGATTCATAATTATTTTAGCGAAATTTGAACGATTCGTTTTTAAAAATTTCTAAAAATATGGAAACCGTTTACAATTCGATTCAGGCGGAATAATCTACAGTTTTGTATTCCGTCGTACAGACGATGGCTCACTTGCTTGGAGTTTGAGGAACCTCGGTCTGTGGCAAGGGTTTGGCTATTTGATGTGTAAGTTGAAAAGAGGATAGGAGATGAGAGACCGCTGATTGGTCTCTTGCTCTTTACTGCTCTACTATTACTTCTGCTCACTCACGTCAGAGCGTATTTGTTCAGTATTGCTCGGTACATTGTTTGGACTATTTTTGTTCAAGAAAGTGCTGCGATGGAGTGAAACAGCCCTTCTATTAATAGCCCTGCTGTCGAGTCTCGCGAGGACATTGCTAATCGGTAAAGAGATTGAAAATTGGAAAAAAACGACAAATATATCAAATATTCCAGGATTAGCGGGAGATTCCGATGCTCTGATGTACATCGCAAATGCAGCAGGTCTGTTTTCGGGCCTGGCTCTGCCCGCAGTCGCAGGCTTCCTCATTCAAATTGTGCCTATGTCTGAAATCGGAAGAGTATTCTCGCTATTCGCTATTGGAGCCGATTTGTCTTGCCTGTTAGCCACCGTCATCTACTCAAATATTTATCGGTAATCGTGAATTTACATACTTGTTCAAAAAATTTTTCTTTAAAGTAAAGTATTAAAAAAATTATCATTTCAACTATAATATACTTCGAAAAAGTTACCGAAAAAGCGACTTCAACTGTATTTCATCTCAGGAATGCACGGAATTTCGAGTTGAAATTTTTCGAAGTGAAGCTTCATGAAATAATTCCAGATTGATGTTAAAATTTGAATTTCTAATTTCGTGAAGACGAAGTCGAAGTCAAAGATTAATGATAATTTGAAACGTCTGAAACATCACTGATTTTTTATTCAGTGCCACCGTTTCCTGGTCAGCTTCGTTTGTGTGGTTCCTAATGAGTGGCGTGCAGTTGATTGCCGTCCTCGCTATTCTCTGGGTCCATTTCCTGTCTCGTCGTCAAGGCATGGGCGCATCAAGAGTCCAACCCATTACTTCTGTTCGACATGTGAGTATTTTGGATTATTGCTAATGCGATTAAACTCCGATCTTCTGTTTTATTGTTTTAATCGTGGCATTTGACTCGCTTGTCAGTCATTTCCTTCTCCTCCTCCACCTCTTCTCCTCTTTCACATTTGAGGGCTCAGCTCTGCATCCCAACAATTTCATTTGTTCTGTGGGAGAAATATGATCATATGTCTGTGAGCATCCATAGCGGTTTCCAGTCGAATGGACGACATAATTGTAGTTGTAGTAGATCAATGACTGCAGTATCGAGAATGAGTTGACAGAGGGAGGAATGTCAGATACGCGCGGCAGATTCATCATACAAACTCGTGCATTGCCATCTTCCTAGTTTAATATCCACTTATCCTGATTCGCGAAAGCATTTAACCATCATTATTCAAGCTATTCTTTTTTTTCTAAAATAATAATCTTCAGACATTGTTGCAATTTTCCTAATAATGCACGTATGGTTTACTCTGCGAAAATGACGTTATTCTTTTACCAAGAATCACCTAAAATTATCACCGCGAATTATACGTTTTCCAACTTTATACATTTTCCAGTTTGGATCGAACTCTACAACCTTCCACATTTTCATTTTCACCTGCTCATTCCTGTCTTTATCTCCAAGTCTAATTGCATACTTTCAGCTGCCTTGGTTAATTCCTCTAACTTTCATCATTTCAACTTTCCATGCTCTTATCTATATATCGTAGTGTCGATGTGCACTTCTTTTTGTATTTTTGTGTACACTGATAACGAAAAACTCGAATGTCATTAGACTAGAAAACATGAAATCATCGGAAAAATGTCAAAAATAACAATATTTTTTTATTGTTGCGTTATCGTTGCTGACGTAGAATTTAGATTGAGAATTACCTGGCAGATTTAGGCAATCTCTCGAATTGGCGAGGAAAGCCACGCAAATGACCTGGAGATGATGAAAGAACGAGAACGCAAGGAGAAGAGCAAAATCGTGGTGAGAATTGATGGAAATTGGGGAGGATATAACTTGAAAGGATAATTGCAGAGATCGATTGCATCTGTGGCAGAACGAATGGAATCCGCAAACAGTCCTTCACTCTGGGAGAGCAGCGAGGACTTGAGACGGGTCGACAGAAACATTTCATTCTACTAGGAAATCACTATCTATACAAATTATTTTTATTTTTAACCGGGCTACTTCATTTTCCATTTCATTGTGTTTACAATATTGCTCAATACTAATCATGGGTGTGTCGGAAACTTTCATCTCAACTGAATATCTCAAGATTATTTTCGAACACCTATGACCAAAATACTTTACCATTTCCCTAAATGACGATGATCCCTAGGTAATCAAATGTCATATTCATCCCCATCTACAATATCCCTTGAGTTCGATTTCATCATTCATTACCTATTCTCCCCTTCCCTCCATACGCGTATAATGTGCCGTTTCCTACCCGCGTGCCTCTTTTCTGATCTCATTTTGTTTACTTTGAAGCAGATTTGCACCGAATCTCACTTAATCGTTTACTCATTCAATCATTCAGTTTATCGTTTCAAATTCTGTTTTTGTGTACATGCGCATTTGCATTTGAGTGACTTGTCTGAGATTATCATCAGCAACTATATTCTCCCCTTCCCACTCAAAACAGCTTCTTGTCTGTTTGAAATGCGAAATTCGTTAATTTAGCAGCATTTTCATTCGCGTTTCATTCACTCAAATGAGCATAATAGTTCGTGCGTACATAAATGGTCGTGTATCTCGAGAAAATGTCCATGTTTTTAGTGCGAATTATGCGTAGAGCCGTGACTAGTTATAATGAGTTCTCTTGGGCTTATTTGTTAACCTTACACGAACAAAGGCTAATGATTACTTACTACTGTATATTTACATGCAAGGTGCTGTTTTGAGTACAATCAAACTACATATTTATGAAATGACAATAATACTGTACAAAGATAAGCGAGAATTTTGCATTTTACATTGGGTTATTTGATGATGACTTAGTAGAATGAGGAACTTGAATGCAGCTAGGAAAAGTTGAATGTTTTCATGGAAAATATTGAATTGTGAATGTTATTATGATGGATAATAAATTATTGATGGATTTTGTGGGAAGTACGAGGGAGGCGATGCTTCTTCATGCATTTGTTCTCTGTCAACGTTGAGACACCTTCATTCGAAGTCTTACTTTGTTGTTGTAAAAAACACGATGAAACAATCACAAAATAAATATGAACCAATCAAATAAATACAATGAGTTGTAACTCGAAAAAGTCAGAACCTTGATACTCCAGCTTCAAAAACGCTCCTACTTCATACTCAACGAACCTTAGCATCGATTCTTTATGAAGTTGATCTTCTTGAAGATGGAATATTGGAAAGTTGAGACTTCTTCGAGCTACGAAAATATGAAAGAGGCAAACTCGAAGGAATGGGATCGATTACAAAATTGTTGAAATGAACATAGATGATAGCAGTGAAGAGAGAGTGGAATAGAGATCTAATAGATGGCTTGTGTGTGGAGTCTGATGGAGCAGTCTGAGGTCGATGAGAATGGTGATTTCTTGGATGTCGGATGTTGAACGAGGAAATGGTCGACTTCCTCTGCTTCTTACTGATCAAAGTCGGTCAACGAAGCGTCATTCGACCGTTTAAAGAACCTAAACTCGATGGATAAAGATATGGCATTTGACGTAGGGTGAAGTGAAGAAGTGAAACAATGCTTCAACAATTATTGCAATTTTCTAAATTGGTTTTTGAGAATTCAAGAAGATAGTAACTTCTTTTTTTATTTTCATGTGACTCATCGAAACACCGATAATTTTATCTGAAAAAAATCGAACCTAATAGACGGCTCCAGTCTAGACCATTTCTTCTGGAAAGGAAGAAACATTTGATGCGCCTGTGGATAGTCTGCCGACTCTGCATACTGCATCGGGGATGCATTCGAATGTGAACATAGAGCTGGAAAATAAGGAATATTTTAAGGATGATGAAATGAATGATCGTTTACAAAAATTTCAGAATAAACTATAAATTTGGTCACAATTTGTAGGATTACTATGCTCCAAATTCGTTGAGATTTCGTCGTAGACTTATGACGATTTTAGTCGAACCCTTCAAGAGAACTACCGCGAGACTTCTATTATACGTTTTATTGTAGATTTATTCATTTGCAAAAAATATGTTGTCTTCTCAAAAGTTTTCGTAAGTGTATGTGCGGATCTTACCGATAAATAGGAGAATTGAGATGACAAAAGCTAGCACAGAACGCATTTTATAGGGGGTACCTAAAGTGATAAAAATCATGACACATGTTGAAACTAAAACGAAAATAACTATATTGGGATGAATAATTCCGAGATCTAACGGATCAAAATACAATCGGAAATGTAATATCCGAATAGGTGCGAAGAGAAGAGGAGATGAAAATGATGGCTTATTGAAGAATGAAGAATGGAAGAGAGTAAAATGGAATGGCACAGGAAAGGCAAGAAGAATGGGAAGAAGATTGCCCAGAAAGTTTCAATTAACTGAAAGATAAATAGTTGAAGGGTAATGATGAAATACGTAAGAGAAAAAATTAATGAATCGAAAGAACGCATGCGATGCAATCAGAAGATGTGAAACAAGTAGTCACCTGTGTTATGATAAAGATCAGAAGAAGTGAATCAATGAAGTATTTATTTATTCCTGAATAATTTATCACGATAGAGACGAAGTTTACTATTTTAGAAAAAAGATTTCTTATTTCTGACTACACATAAATATATCTAGCATAGAAGCACTTGTGAAAGTGTTGTTAATATTGTCATTACTCATGAGCAACAACACAATGTTGATGTGAGGGAGATATAAATAAGGTTCAGATTCAGATAAATGAATTATTCGAGCTATTCGAGATGCTCTCGGATCGATTTCGAGGTAAAAGAACATTCAGATGAAGTGAAAGTGAACGGCGAAATGTCGAGAGCAAGGAGAGCAAAAACTAAACGAAGCTGAAGGAGAATAGCTACGAAGTGGTGACGACACAACTGAATGCGAATACAGGGACAGATGCAGAGGAGTGGCCTAAGAAATTAAGATAACGAGAAATGATGATGTAAATAACGTTACATTTGAATTTGAAGTCGAATTGACTAAAATAGCCAATATTGAAGAAAAAGTAACAGGTGATAATGTGATAAAGGACCAAATGCTGGGGAGGGAAAAAGGAGAGAGAATGGCATGCAAATGAACTCGAACCTAAAAGTGAAACTGGAGATGCAAATGAAGAGGGAAAGGGGTCGGGGAGAGAGGAGATATTGTTGGAAAAAAACAATTACGATGACCACTAGAAGCACTAGAGGAGACTGATCTGTATGCAGGAGTTGCACAAACACAAGCAGAAGAGAGGCATTCAACCATTGAGATGCAGCAGCCTCTCCTGCTACGAGCTTAGAATAGAAAAGAGAGAAGCGTAAAGACTCCGCCCACTAATTAAACAACCAACAATCCACATTTCGTCATTTACTACTTGCAGATGAAATATGAGGAAAGGGAGAACATCACAGAAGGTTGATGCAATCGAGCAGAAACACAGACAGATGAGTGGATAATCACAACAAGCACAACGTCATTCAAAACAGCAGGTAGATTGCGTCGATGATGCAAACAATATTCATAACTTAAAAATGGGATAAAAGAATGAAGGATAATCCGTTGGTGAACTTCCAGGCTATCACTTTTCCAAAGAGGCTAATCCCTCTAATTGATTTCGTGACGTACATATTTTCAACACGAACTACGCTATGGATATTATTATCAAATCCATACTAGGATTAGAAAAAGTGATGCACAGAAGAAATAAAATCCTCAAAGAAAAGTAAATAAAGTTGAACTTCAACAACTTGTTAAAAGTGCAGTAAATGGAATAATGATGATAGATTGATTGCCAATTATTTCAAACTGCAGGGTTGTGCGAAAATTTATGATTTTCAGATTTTAGATATTTTTCGTCCATTTTCTAAAATCTCAAAAGCCAATTCCAGCACGATTTTTGGTACTTTAAATTAGGAAAGTTAGTTTAAAATGAAATTCTCATTTACAAACTATGAAAATGCGGCTGGTAATGGTAGTTTTATACGATGTTCGAGATATGTTGAATACTCCCTAGAAAAATCATGTCTACGTTTAGCTGTCTTTGAACTTTAAATAATAAATGTTCATGTAATAACACGTTGCATCATCAAATATTATGCATACTGATGAAGGAATCAGAGATACGCGAACTTCGAATTTGAGCATTTTGAAACTGAAACTTCGACACCCAAGGGGTTTCTACCAACTCTTAATTCGATTTTGAACTTTTTGAAACAAAAGCTTCGACCTCGAAAAGTTTCAAATCAAAACTTCGTGCACCGCTGATCTGATTGTTCGACTTCCGAAATTAATGTGTACTCTAATAACCATGTTTATTGCTTAAACAGTATTATTCAACAGTAAAAATCGTGTAAAAATAAATAATTATTTAGTTCTCGGTTTCTTGAAGACAGGTTCGATGGTCTTTTCCTCGTCGTCCCCTTCCTCCTCCTCATCCTCTGTCGTCTTGTCCTGGAATATGGGCACTGGCTGATTCTTCTTGTAGGCCTTGTCGATCCACATCGGGTTCTTTGCTGCCTGAAAACAAATCGAACAATGAACTATAGAACTCTAATGCTTGAAAATATACATTGGAAATTTATTCAGTTGGTTTGCATAATTGCAAGACTACAAACTTTAGTCCATTAATCGTGATAATAATTCAACTCTCGCTTATGTTACCTATCAAAAGTGCAAGATAATAATTAATTCAGTTTTTTTATCTTGTAGACTCCTGCCAAAGTTAATAATTCAGATAAATACTTCTATTTTAAGTTATAGGATATATCAAGCTTCTTGTAAACTTTATCCACTTCATTCCTCATCAATCTGTAAATCTTATCAAACCTTAGAACTAGGATAGGTTGAACCGTCTAAACGCCCTATTCAACGAATTAATCATTCGTAAACAACATAGTGCATATCCAACCCTACTCACTAACCCTAATACCTGGAACAACTTTGATGACGAAATAATGGTTGAAGTTTACAAAAAACCGACTTACTATTTTTGAAGTGGAACTTCTAAAATAATGAAAATGAACTCACATCTTCTGCGTGTCTAAGAATGCTGGCTCGAACGTCGCTGTCCTCGAGGAATTCCTTGTTTCTTTGCGTTCCGATCTGCTTCGCCAAGTACGAATGCAGAGTCGAACCACTGTCTTTCACTGAAAATTCAAAAATGTAATCTCATTCCAAAAAAATTCAATACCTCTTCCATTAGCACTGGGTCCGTCAATGGGCACATCAGCCGGTTTTCGGAATGCGGGCCTCAGCTGGTTGTCTTTCATTCGCAGATACTTCTTCAGTCGAGACACTGTCACCTTCAATGATTTTGGTAATTTTTTCCTTTACAGTTCGGGTAAATACTCTAGTTTTCTTATTTAAACATTAGAAATGTTTCGCCAATTGTAGCAAATTCAATGAGCAAAGATTTTCAGATTAATAAATACTAGGAATGAAAGTTTTGATAAACTTGGTTATTGGAAAGAAGTCTAACCTCCTTCTCCTCGTCATCTTCCCTTCTCGGCTGGAACATCTCGAGAGCCAACGGAGAGAGGACCATCTCCTCCTTGATCACTTCCTCCTTCCTGCTTCGTTTGATCGGTCGCTTCACACACCCAATCACTCCACGAATTGACATTTTCTCATCGTACAGTATCCTAAACATTGAGCTATCATTATTCGCGATTTCAATAAATTCGAGCAATTCGGAGTTGTATGTTTCGAAATTACAATGAGAAATAATAATTTGGTTGGTTAGAGAAAAGAAAATCATCTAATAATACCGTCCTCTAGTTTCTTGAAACTTTGGAAATGTATTTGTTGTTATCGTAAATTGTGCTTACTTGATGGACCCGTCACTGAGACCAACGAGAATCTGATTGAGTTTTGGATGCCAGTCGATTCGAGTGCAAGACTAAAGTGGAAGATAATAATTTCGACAAAGCCTAACTATTTTACCACTCCAGAGAAATCAATCTTGTAGACGAGATCGAAGTTTTCCGTGTTGAAGAAGAGAAGCTTTCCGGGAATTTGGCTGTTTGGAGAGGAAGTGCCCGTGAAGACCAATTCACCACGAGGAGAGAAGCCACAATCCGTTCTGAAAAATTCAAATAACGAGGTAGTTGTTTTGCAAAAAATTACCCCTTGAACCCATTCTCGAGGTTGAACTTCTCTTGTAGAGGCTTTTTCGCATCCGACAAGGACCAGAGTTTGAGGGAGTCGTCGAGACCTCGAGACAGAATGAGCTTAGAATCGGGGGAAAAACAGATGCAGGTGATCGGGCCGCGATGGGCAGTGCGAACGAGGTACGAGGTGTTCACCTGAAAATCGACAGAATAGAAGAGTGCGAAAGAATTACTGTCCGCTTTTACCTCGGATACTGGCTCAGAAATTAGACATTTTCATAATGATGCATAAATGTATCGATATAATAATAATAATAATCTCATTAGATCTAGGAAGCATTTGATTAGACTCAAAGATAATAATCTCATTAGACCTAGGAAGCATTTGATTAGACTCAAAATATGTGGGGCGTATGTAGTAATAGTGAACTCGGAGTTGTGGTACTACCTCGCAGAAAAGAACATTTTTACTAATGGCAGATTAGAGATAGGAATTTATAAAGAAAGTATGCAGGGGGTAGGCCACATGAGATTCCTAAGTTTCACCATCCCTAGGACAGAATCTCATTCGATAAATCACAGTAATCTGAAGCAAGTTTGCAAGTGAATTTGGCGATATGTTCTTTAGAAATGCGCCTTAATTTCGGTTTCTTTGAAAATGAAGATCCTAGTAGTGAAATAAAATATAATTTCTAGGCTTACGTAAAAATTTCCATGTTTCCAAACTTGAATGGACCCGTCATCGCATCCGGCAGCGATCAGCTTGCCGTCATTCGAATAACAGCAAGTCTGAGGCATCGCTCGCTTTCCATTCGCTGTCTTTGTCTTGATCACCTGCAAATTACCCTTGGTTTTAATTCAACATCCCCTTAGAAAACTCACTTTGAAGTGTTTGTTGATGCACTTGGTTATCTCCTTGTAGTCTTCCAATCGCCAAATTCGCAATGTTCTGAAAATAGCCAATTATTTGAAATATTATGAGAGAAACTTCCTACCCGTCATCAGAACAGGAGATGAACTCCCCTTTGACGAGAGGATGGAAGCGAACTGCATTCACTGCGGCTGTGTGACCCTTTGTATTTGAAAGGTCAACCAGGTATTGATCGCCTGGAAATCGAAATATTGACTGAGTGAAATGAATAGCCAATTATCACTTTCTTCCTACAGAGTGAATAAATCACGAATTTTCTGAAAACACGGTCGTATGAGCCTTATCCTTTGGACAAGTCCTACGATTACGCTCGATGAAAAGAAATGATTGAGGAAGCGAAGGAAAAAGGCGAGAAAATGATGGAATTTCCAAAATGAATGGAATAAAAGAGGAATTAACTCGCTCGATCTACAAAATCTGCGCAATTGATAGAGCGATGCACAACGCTACAGCAAGACTGCAGATAGGCAGGACCAAGACCGAAGGACAAAGTTCATAAGTCCGTAAAAAAATGATGAAGGTCTCGATTAGAAGTTGGCAGAATTCTCAATGTAAATACTCGGTTGGAGCCAAAGCAAAATTTCGTCTAGTTCCTGATAAAAATTAAGGTTGAATAGGTGAAATGCGTTACCTCGAACAGTCTCGGCCCATTGCTTGCCCTTCCTGTCAAGCAGTCGAAGCTGGGCTCCTCCAGTCGCCACAACCAGGGTGTCTCCATTTCCACTGAACGCAACATCGTTCACGATGTGACTGAAACAAGCTGATGAATAAGATAAGTAAAACGATATTTGAATAAACCTTTCAGCAGGCATGACTTCTTTGTCGCAATTCATGGACATGTCCATCTTCTGAAAGTCGAACATCTTCACCATGTAGTCCAAGCCGCCAGACGCAAAGCGAACACCTGCTGGCTCGAAGCGCAAAGCTGAGACCTAAATCAGAAATTAGTTCTCCAATATTTGTCCATCAGCTGATCATTATATTCGTTTGTATTATCGCTAGTTTCTCATTTTTCTTGCACTCATTAATCTAAAAGTAGTAACATATACAAATGATGATGAGTGTGACTAGCCGATAGGGGATACAAAAAGCCGAGAAATAAATATGAAAACTTGGAAAGGTTTTGAATCGAACAAACAAATAAAATAATTCGGCTGTTACTGAATAGCGTTAATTCCTAGTGAAAATAAATTCCGATAATTAAAAACCCCAGTGAAAAGCTTTCGTCAGTTAATAATGCTTCTTCGCCCTCTCATCTCAATCCTTTGCCTATTTCACCGG
This sequence comes from Diploscapter coronatus, assembly GCA_964036155.1. Lineage (NCBI taxonomy): Eukaryota > Metazoa > Nematoda > Chromadorea > Rhabditida > Rhabditidae > Diploscapter > Diploscapter coronatus. The sequence goes on along the minus strand of OZ038422.1, from coordinate 81,262,012 downwards.
GGTTCAACAATAATCACTGGGATATTCTTGCTAGGATTAAGTATCAGCCAAGAATTTTGCACCTTTTGTCAAAAAAAAATAAGAATTACCGGTTTGCCCCCGTGATTGAGATTGGCTTCCATGGACGAGGGAATGAGCGCGACAGTCGGAATTCCATCGCCTTCGTACTCGTCGAAATCCGAATCATCGTCGCCCTCTGCAGAATTGCTCGAATCGGCGAACACACTCTGGTCAGGCTTGAAGTCCGGAGGCAACATCACCATTATGTCATCTGAAAAATTGACCGAATTAAAGTTCCGGGCCTTCTGGAATTCCCACTTGGAATAGCCTTTTCGATCTGAAAATCTCTCTATGAAAATAGCTTAATAAAAGGATTTAGGGAGATATCTAATATATCAAATTTCTTATCAGAGGATAGAGTAGCTTCTGGATAGGCTAATGGTCATCCTATCATTCCCTACTCCCCTATCCTTGTATCAATTTATCAGGCCTTTTCATAACGAGTGGGAATTGCAGATCGTCAAAATTTCGTTTCTTTCAATTTTACCTTCATCATCTTCCACTCCCGAACTCACTCCAGATTCAGCCTGCTTGTTGTCAGAAGAGGTCTGAAACTTTCGATGCTTATTTTGCAAAGAAGTAGGACGAATTACCTTCTCAGGTTTGGAAAATGTGCCGAATCCCGAACTCGTGGAGGGACTATCGCTCACTTCCTCAGGTTTTGGCAGGCCCCTTTCCTCGATAGTCTTCTTGGACAATTCGAGCATTTCAGTCAGGTCGAATACACGAGCCTTCTTCTCACTGTTCTTGCCCTTTCCATCATCACTCGACTGCTCTTCTTTCGATTCTAAAATTGAAATGCGACATTTCGAAAATGTCTTCTTCGAAAGAAAATTTCGTCTAGAAGTGGAAATCGAATTCGTTGTGTCAATTTACGAACCGTAGAATTTCAGACCTTTTCGTCGTGATAATTTATTGAAGCCTTCAATAGCAGAATTTAGATTAGAAGAAAAATAAAAAATGAAATTTTTATTTAGTCTTCGGGCATTGACCAACCTGATTCAGCAGGCTTGACTGGTCGTTCCGCATTTGCAGGATTATTCTGAGACATTTTGAAATTCCTGGCACGAATTTAGACCTGAAATTTCTGAAAGTTTCCCGAAAAAAATTTTTAAAAAGGATTTCGTTTAAAATCCACTACGCAACTTACTTGAATCGAACGGGTAAACAACGTGACTGGTCGATTTTATTTTCTGCAGCTGGCCTGTTTTGAGTCCGCATTTCTCCCTTTTCTCCCGTTCTCTCCAGTGAAAAACATTCACAGCACGAATTGAACTTACGTGCATAGTTTGAGTTTATTTTCAAATTATATATTTCGTCTCGTCAAAATTCGATATTTCTTGCGATTTTCTCAAAGATATTTTCAGGCATTCAAACCAAACAGAATGCCTCTGCCGGTGCTCTCCTCCTCCTGCCAGCAGATTCTTCGCCTGACTGTCTCTCCTGCAGCGGCATTCACAAGATACTACACAGTTGCTGCTGCGAAGAAGAAGTGAGAATTTATTCAGCTTGAACTTTAAAAAGATTTTTAATTCATTTTTTACAGGATCAAAATTTAAAAAAATTATTTTCAGTAGCTTTTCTTAAAACGACAGTTTTGTTAACGTTTGTTTGAAAATTTGTGTTTTTTCAGAAAAAATTTCTCTATACATTTTGACTAATTCTCTGAAATATTAATTTCTCTTTTATTTCAGTGAGATCGCTGATGTGCGCGAGGACAGGGACATCTACACGACTGCCCCCATCGACCCGAAAGAGCCCAAATTCGATAAGATTCTCATTGCCAATCGAGGTTTTTTGTTTTTTTGTTTAGTTCTTGAGCTGCAGTTCATTTCCCATTTTAGGAGAAATTGCTTGCCGAGTGATCAAGACGTGCCGTGCGATGGGCATTAAGACGGTGGCTGTGCACTCGGACGTCGACAGCAATTCGCTGCACGTCAAGATGGCCGACGAGGCCGTCTGCGTGGGGCCTGCTCCCACAAAGGACTCCTATCTCAAAGTCAACAAGATTCTGCAGGCTGTCGAGGACACTGGGGCACAAGCTGTATATATATTTTTTAATCTTATTCGAAGTCTCTTGAAAAATATCTCCTTTGGCTTTCAAATCTAATATTTCGCTGGGGGCTTGAGATTACGGGTACTCAAAAATGATGAATATTTAGAAACTAAGAAAAAAGATATGGAAAAACGAGTATGTGAAGGGGGAAAGGGAGTACGTTTGGATATGAAGGGATTTTCCTAGGTTTTTCTTTATTTAATCGAAAGATAGTTTTCCGAAATTACACCAATTTGCAATAAATTTCAGGTTCATCCTGGCTATGGCTTCCTTTCTGAGAATACTCATTTTGCTGCTGAGCTGGAGAAGGCTGGCGCCAAGTTTGTGGGCCCGAATTCGAAAGCCATCCTGGACATGGGAGACAAGATCCACTCGAAGAAAATCGCTGCTGCTGCCAGGGTAAATTTTTGAAATTATTGTCTACGAATTCTTCCCTTCGAATTTGCACGCCCTCTTATACTTGTCTGTTTAACTCTGAAAAAAAATTTACTTGACAGGAATAATTTACTCTTTCGTTCAAGAAAAGTTATCACATTCAGTTTCTTTCTCGTTCATGTAAGGCGATTTTGCAGGTGAACATGATTCCCGGCTTCGATGGCGAGATTGCAGACGAGGACATGTGCGTGAAGGTGTCCAGGGAGATTGGATATCCGGTCATGATCAAGGCTTCTGCAGGTGGAGGAGGAAAGGGAATGAGGATTGCCTGGACTGACAAGGAGGCCAGGGAGGGATACAGGTAAGAAAGAGAAGTGCATTTTGAAGAGAATAATGATTTGGTTGAAAACTCACTAATGGACGAAGCTGTACAAAAGGCAACTTTTACATGTCGATCGTTTTGTAGAACTTGATCTCTTACAACTTTGTTCGTCGTTGAGATGGCGAACTCTCCACAAATTCTAAATAACGAATTCAGACTGTCCAAGCAGGAGGCAGCCTCTTCATTCGGCGACGACCGCATGCTCGTCGAGAAGTTCATCGACAATCCAAGACACATCGAAATGCAGGTCTGTCGTATTCATCATTAGATTAAATGAAATTTAAAGAAAATAATGTGGAGTGGAAATTTTGTTGGTATTCCAAACAAAAATCTAAAAATTTGGATTCTGTCTCATTTCTCCATTCTAGTTGACAATAAATTGAATTGAATTACAGTTGCTGTGCGACAAGCACGGAAATGCTCTGTGGCTGAACGAGAGAGAATGCTCGATCCAGAGAAGGAATCAGAAAGTGATCGAGGAAGCGCCCAGCAGTTTCGTCACTCCTGAGATGAGAAAGAAAATGGGGGAACAAGGTTGCAATTTAATATAAATCAATTTAACAGCTCATCCATTTCACATAATTCATTCGTTTTTAACAATTCGTCTGCACTTGGGTGCATAATAGTTTTGATGAAGTAGGAAAAATGAGTGAACACTCGAAGAAATCTATTGGAAAAAAAACAAAGTGCTTCTGAATTTGACACAGTCACATGCTTGAAAAAGATCCAAGTCTCGTAAATTACATTAAGAGTAGAGATAGGATCTAGTAGACTAATTTTTTGTTCAAAATATGTATCACGATGTGCCTGTTAATACGAAATCATAATCACCCTACCATTATTACTATTACCTATTCCTCTATTCATTCAAGTCATCATTTCCCAGGCTTATGTCTTTTTGCAAACTGTCAAATTCAAGAAGTCCAAACAAATAAATAATCATGTGTGATTTGAGCTGTGCAATTGGCGAAGGCAGTCGGCTACGACTCTGCAGGCACAGTGGAGTTCCTCGTGGACTCGCAGAGGAACTTCTACTTCCTGGAGATGAACACTCGTCTGCAGGTGGAACACCCCATTACGGAGTCCATCACGGGCATCGACATCGTCCATCAGATGCTCCGAGTCGCCTATGGACACAAACTCACCATCAAACAGGAGCAGGTCCCCCTCAATGGCTGGGCTTTCGAGAGCAGAGTCTATGCCGAGGTCTAACTCATTTCCTTTTTTGCGTTTCTTTTAAAAACAAATACATGGAAATTTTAAACTGGAAGTGCTTCTCCGAGAATCAACTCATTTTTTCCCGTTTTACTAAACTCTCGTCTTCATATTTTATGAACCTCCCATGAAGTATTACTTTGAAATGTCAAATTTCAGTTTATTTAGAAACTTATCTGTCATTTGTTTGGAAAGGACTCTGGAGTAAAGTAGAGAAATAACTCATTTGGTTGTTTGCAGGACCCATACAAAGGCTTCGGCTTGCCCTCTGTGGGTCGTCTGACGCGTTACGTGGAGCCCCGTCACTTGGACGGAGTCCGTTGTGATTCCGGAGTCAAAGAAGGGTCGGAAATCTCGATTTACTACGATCCGCTCATCTGCAAGGTAAGCTTTGAATTTGTGATTCGTTGAATTCGACCATTTCAGCTGGTGACTCACGGCAAGAACAGACAGGAGGCACTGAATCGAATGGCTGATGCACTCGATCACTATGTCATTCGAGGGGTAAAATTTACACAATTTTTATCTCCAACAAATTCTGTCTTCGAATTGATCAGAGAAGTTCCATTTTGCGATCCTACTTTTCAACCAATTGAAAAATGGCTCATTGAAAATTTTGGAGATCATATATTTGAAAATTTCACGAGTTTTCACTAATTCTCCTCGGAACTTCCCATATCAGCCAGTGTCAGAATTGATCGAATTTTCTTTAAAAAAAAGCGTAAGAAAGTTTTGAGTATGAGTTTCTAAATTTCTCATCAGAGTTGGTGATTTCAGGTCACGAACAACATTCCACTTCTCCGAGATATTGTCGACGAGAAGAGGTTCCGCGAGGGCAACATCACCACCAAGTGAACACGCATTAGTCTTTCTATACTTATCTGTTGTCTCTCAGGTATCTGCCAGAAGTTTATCCGGAAGGCTTCCAAGGAGCGGCTCTGAATTCGGACGAGGCAGAGACGATCGTCTCGTTTACAGCCGCACTGCACGCAAAGAAACTGGCCCGTTCCAAGCAGGTCCTCAATATGAACAGACAGCAGACCACTGTCGTCAATCCATTCAGCATCACCTACAAGTCGGGACTATTCAACAGATTCTTGATAAATAGAGGAGTTCAGGTTCGTCGTGGAGCTGCCTCCGAAACACGAGGAAAGACCGAAGGCTCACGAAGTCGTCGTCCACTTCAAACATGCCGACCCCAACAAAGCCAGGGTATGATTAGTATTGTCCAAGTCCGATTACTTCACGAAAATGGCAAACTACTCTATTTTTATACGGGCAAAAACGAACAAGTGTGCATTTCAGGCATATGCATTGCTTCACGGATTCTCTTTCCTATTCTATCTTCTTCGCTCTGCTCTTTCTATAGAAAATCCTATAAGACGATGCATATGTTTGTGTTGCCATGCATGATTGTTAGTTATTGCGCGCTTAAAATCTCGTCATCAAAATGTCGGAGACCACAATACTTGCATTCATTTAAATGTTTTTTTTTTAAATTAATTTTCATCTCAACCATCAATAAAAAACCATAAAATTTCTTTTGTCAAGCTATAACTGAGAACACGAGTTTGTACAATTCTCATGAACAAATCTACAAATCTCAAATTTTCAGGTGTACGTGGATGGAAAGAAGATTCGAGTAAATGGAGATCTGAATCTGGCGCACCCTGTTCTGCAGCTGGAGGCAGACAAGCACAAAGTCGTCACTCAGGTCGTGAGCAAAGGGGCCGGGGAGATCACTGTTCTCTACAAGGGCACTCCCTTCAAGGTCAGGGTCCTTCCGGAACAGGCCGTCAACTTCCTTCAGTACATGAAGCCCAAGGCTAAGGTTGCAAATTAGGTATTTCGAAAGCGAGAATTATTGAGCGTCTTTCAGCTGGATCTGTCGAGCGTCGTGCTAGCCCCTATGCCTGGTGCTATCAAGAATGTCAACGTCAAGGTGAGTAAAGACTTTGTTGTCTGTTTGAAGGTATCGTTCGTTTCCCATAAAGCAAACCCTCTCACGAAAATATGTTAGTTCGTGAAAATTTTGAAATCATCATCAAAGCACACAAGCTGACGACAAATTTTTCCCATTTCCAATTTCGATTTCATCGGTAGCTACTTTCTTCACTTCTCATCAAAATTTCAACTTTCTATCGGATGAAGACGTGGTTTCTGATGGAGAAACGAAGAAAGTGACGACTATCGACGAAACCGAAATGCGAAAATTGAAGAACTTTTATCGTCGACTTGTGCGCTTCGACGATGATTTCTAGATTTTCACGAATTGACGAATTTTCGCGCGATGGTTTCACTTCGAATAAATATAAATTGCAAGGGCTCGTTAGATAAGATTTTCAGTAGGAATTTATCTCTACGATAGCAAATTTAAGGAAGGCGATATGGTGAGCGAGGGACAGGAATTGGTGATCATCGAGGCGATGAAGATGCAGAACAGTTTGCATGCAGGCAAGACTGGAAAGGTAAGTGACAGCTTGAAGATTTTCTCTAAATTTTAGGTAAAGCTACTTTTCGGGGAAGCCAAAATTTAAATACAACATTGCTTTTGCCTATTTGAATATGAGTATTGAATAGTTCGAAGTTTCTTTATTTGATGAAATTTCTCGAAAAATCGACTCGAGCCCTAAATCACTTTTTCTCCAGGTGAAGAAAGTGAACGTGAAGGTTGGCTCGACGGTGGACGAAGGCGAGGTTCTGGTGGAATTGGAGTAGAGCTTAGAAGTTGGGAATAAACGGGGAGAATAGAGAAACACTTCCATTCATTCATTCATCCAAACATTCTCAATTAGTTGTTAGGCATTTTATCGTCAAATTCGCAATTGCTGTTTTAGAGTATAGGTCCTTATGAGTTTATTTTAAAGCTTATCTTCTTTCTAGAAAATGTTATAGACGAGGTGTGCATGCAGGTGATTCACAAATTTGTATAATTTTTCTTAGAGCTATAAGAATAAAGTTTTGAAAATTTCGATACTTTGCTTTCTATTCTCGACTAACATGGATTTTATTTCCATTTTTTTTATCTTCGAAGATTTTCTCTCCCAAAAGTATGATTTTTATTTTGTTGAGGATGGAGAATGAATATCTGAACGCAATCAGCGATGAGCTGAGGGAAATCGTGGGAGCCTTCAACGAACTACCTTCAATTACGGACGACAGCATCAAAAATGGACTGCTCGGCCTCGTCAAGGAATTGGCTGAAATCGATATGAGAGTAAGTGCTTAGGAAAGAAAAGTCAAGAATGGATTTCTAACTTTTCTAAATTTGATGCACACGTTCATTGAATAGGGGTAGGACTGTGTAAGCTGATTTCGGTCTTAAGATGACGAGTACCTTGGGTAAAGCATTCTGAGGTAACAATCGACCTACAAAACCCTGCCCCTATTCGTTTTCTTATTCATCTAGTGTACTGCGTATTCAACTACGGCGCGCTCGAGAAGTTATACAATCTATTATGTTCGAGAGGAGATAATTAAACAGCAGATGATAGAGCGGAATATTTTTCATTTGCAAAGATTTGCTCACTCTAAACTTATGAAACGGAAAACTTTCAATGATATTTTATATTTTATTTGAGGTGGAGAAAGACAAGGATGTGCTGGAGAAGATGAAAGAAGAAAACGCATCGCTGCAGTCTCAGGGACTGAGCAATCTCTGGCAAAACACCAACCAGTTCTACGATGCTTACGATGCCAAGACCGCTACGTCCACGGCTAAGCCTGCACTCAAAGACGAGGTGAGAAGAGTGAAAATAGTCAACAAAGTGAAGCTAGGATGTTTATTTATTCCAATATCATATAAGGTGACACTTTCTCATGCTAGTTAACGAAAAATATTTTCATTTTTAATGATTACAGAACGCTAGTGAGCGGAAATACAGTTCTATACCGTATCGATTTTGGGCGGTTTCGATTTAATTTTCGAATTTTTTAAACTATTTCGTGCATTCCCTTTCCTTTGTGTGTGTGATCATGAATAATTATATGACAGTTGAGATCTTAATTTTACGTTTCTTTTTTCGTTAATGAATGTGATAGAGTGAATTTACAATTTTGCAGTAATCGGAAAACGAGCAAATATGTCTATTTCAATATCAAATAGGGCTAATAAATAAAAATTTTAGTGAACTCTTCAAATTGTTGCAAAATGAGCTTTCCAATTAGTTAAATAAGTGATCTTCAGCTAGAAGCTGTCCGAAAGAAGCTGGGAAAAAAGGTGAAGGCCGAAGAGGACAAAGAGGACGAAGAGATAGTGACCGATGTGAGGCATTCCGGACTCGATCCCATCACCAAGAAGCAGATCCAGAATCCCGTTCAGCACAAGGTACATTCCCAGTTTCCGAACTTTATGCTGTCCTAATCAAAATTAATAATTGAAGTCATCCTTTAGCGATATTTGTCTTTCATCAATCTTCCATTATTCAGTCGAACTTGTTTAGCAAGCATACAACACTAAAATAAGAATAAAAATTGACAATGTTAATAACTTAATTCCTCGTTCTGATATGCTGAAGGAGTTTGAAAAAGTTGTCTTAGCATCTTGTAATTTCTAGTAGTTATAACGAATTTCTGAAACGAGAATGCCATGTTAAAATTTTCGAGCACTTATGGGAAAAAATAGTAGGAATTGTAGGTGTGCAAACACGCATACGACAAGGACTCGATCATGGAGTACATCGAGCAGCAGAAGACGCTGCGCGCCAAACAGAACAAAAAGGCCAACAACCCGAACACTCAGACAGCTACCAACAAACCCATCACCTGCCCCTACATCGGTTGCAGCAGACTCCTGGCCGAGGACCAGCTGCAGGACTTCCCCGATTTCTTCACCCAGTGCAAATAAACTAAGGACCCAATCATGATCTCATGCATATTCTATCGGTTTTATTCATTTCTAAATACGGGATAAATTATTTTTGTCAGTATTTTTAATTGGGAAAAAGCAAAGGTTTCAGCTAACATGCTTTATCTTTAAGAAGATTTTACACGCTTTTATTTGAGTTTTATTCGTGGTATGTATGAACGTTTCCTAAATTCCATAATTATTCTTAATTTTTTCCTTGAGAGTATCGTACTTTTCTTTCTTTTTCCAGTCAATTTGGCTCCTACAAAACTCATCATGTTCATCATTCATAAACTTCTAAAGTTCATCAAGTGTAGGGTTCGGATAGGTTAGATAAAGGAAATGAGACTAGAAATGATCTTCTCGATAGGCTGATCATTGTGATAGCAAATATGCCCTGCCACACCATACTCCTAGTTCTATTTCATATTCAGTGGTGATGCAGTCTTCGGTGAACACTAGAAATGGGTGCATGATGAGCATGATATGGACTTGAGTGAGATCCGTTGATTTTGAATTCCTCTCGAATGTCTCGCCCCACTTCTGCAAATGTCGTTCTGCTCTCCCCGCCCACTTTGCGCAACAGTATATAACATTAGCCATGCTTATTTTATATTCGGCTCTCTTCTTCTAGAATCATTTTCTTTCGTGAATGAGTTATCAATTTAGGACGATCACTTGTAGTGTCGTTCGGAGGCAGTGAGCACAGGAGGCAGCCATGAATCGGCTTAACAGAGACCAGAAACAGAAGGTAAGCCGGAACGAAAGAAAAGACTAGAAACCCTTTCCTGCAGGTTGCGCAGTTCACCCAAATCACGAACCAGAACGAGAATGTGGCGATCAACTATCTGCAGAGGGTGAATTGGAGTGTGGAGCACGCGGTCGATGCATTCTTCATGGTGAGGCACATTGATAGACATGAACATGCACAGATTAATACAGACTAATTTAATATAGGCCATTTCTCAGAATCCTCCAGCACAACGTGGCAATGCAGCTGATAAACGCAAAATCGAGGGACTCTTCCAGCAGTACGCTAATGGTAAGAATTGCTGAGTTAGTAGAAATTAGGCAAAAATGGAAACTCCTTGAATTGTTCGCCTGAAAACAGTCATAATTTGTGAAAACTATTTTTGCTATGAATTAGGAATAAAATTATATATTGCGAACTATGGTGGCGGTCTTCTGGCTGATTCTGAATATCAGTAAATTCTGACGAAAAACCAAGGGAAAGATGGGAATAACGGAAACTAGTATTAGCTTTCCACCTGGATTCAGAATCAGCCGATTTCCTGCTGAATCATGCAAGAGTCCTATTCTCTCGAACGCTTTGAAGAATAGTCTGGTTGAAAGAACCTTGTTATATTATTTTAGAATTTTATCTGATGGGGATTTTCAGATCCACATGACAATATCGGGCCGAACAAGATGGGTCCGAACGGAGTGTGCAGACTGCTCGAAGATCTGGCCCTCGAGCCCACCGACCGGAAGGTTCTCATTCTCGTTGCCAAATTCAAGGTTGGAGTCATTTTCAATTAGGCTCGACTAGATTCTTTATGATGATGCAAACAGAGCTTTTGCGATGCACCGCAGACAGCTCTGAATGCAGAAAGGATGTGTTGTTACAAATGGGTCGTGTTAATTTAAGGCAGCATCTCAGTGCGAATTTTCCCAGGAAGAGTGGTTGAATGGGTTGACTGCTTTGGGGTTTGTGAAGATTCTCTATTCATTTGATTGAGGAGCTTCATTTGCAGAGTGGATTCGATAGATGCATTACGCAACAAGTTAAACGCCTTGGATGAAAAACTGGATTCTGATCAGGCTGCCTTCAAAGAGGTTGAACATTTTGATATTCGAGAACGACTTGAAAATAGCCATCTCTTCGAAACATACTTTATTGTGAAATGTTTTGATCTTGACCCCTATTTTTCAATAAACTAGAGAAAAAGGAATACCCAGCATCTTCGGTGGGTTATTTTTCTTTGAATAGACTATTTCGAGTTTGTGTGATACCCTCTATCATTTAGTCATTTAGGTATATAACTTCACATTCGGGTATGGGAAGCAAGTGAGTCAGAGGAACATGGACATGGACACAGCAATCGCCTATTGGCAGATTCTCTTCAAGGGAAATGTAAGAAATTACTTTCATTTCTTCAAAGGGGAATACATTTAGAAAAAAGATCTCATTTCCATCGAAACAATAATGATTGATGCTCAATCCATTTATTACAAATAACCTTTATCTCATCATTATTTGTTCAGTTCCTCCGTTTGTCGACGTGGGAGGAGTTTCTGAGGAGTGAGAATTCGGGGAGGGCGATTTCGAGGGACACGTGGCAACTGCTGGCCGATTTCCACTTCTCGATTCTGCCCGACCTGTCGAACTACGACAAGGACAGTGCCTGGCCCGTACTGCTCGACCAGTTCGTGGACTACGTCGAGAGGACGCAGCAACAGTCACAAGTCAACTGACTATTTGCCTTTTCGAAGACAGTCTTTCGCTTTTCCTTAAAAATCAAATTCGAAAAATCATTTAATCTATTTAAATTTAAGAAAAAAGTTTTTACTCGTTGAAACATCGAGACGTGCTTTCTTGATTCATCAAGTGTCTGTTTGGCTTGTTGAAACGAGGTCATTTTTTATTCTAGACAACATTCAATTACTCAAAGATATCATTTTGACCTTTAAAGTAGTCTAATAAAGACTATTTCAACAGGCCTATTTTGTGTTTTTCTCAATTCATAGAAAGCACACGAATCTATCGGTGCTTATCATCCAACATTCAATTGCTCATCTGCAATACTCGTCCCTTTTTCTCCAATTTTCCCTTCTCCTTCAAGCTCTGTTTGGGCTGCTCGATGACTGGTATTTTTCCGGTTTTCCCTGTGTATTTATCTCCACTCGGCTAGTTCATCTATTCATTTTCTTAATGTCAAGTACTTGAATTTGTTGTGTGATTTTTGATTTTAAAGATGATTATAAAGATCTGTTTTATTATTTTTACATTGATACAAGAACTGTTCAATAACACAGTGCAATATTTGTTGAAATACTCTGCAAATTTTTAAGCAAAGCAGTATTTCAGGTCTGATAGTTCAAATTCAGCGTGAAATGGATACGAATGTCGAAGAAATGTAAGTTTCCTTATCTTGCTGAGAATGGGAGGCGAATATTTTTGCAGAATGAAGAAGGCGCACTGTTCGGGAGTGGTCGTTGCAGAAGCAAATGGACTGCCGCTTGTGGCCAAGGGAACACTCGATGTAAGGCTTCTCCTCCTAGATATTCAGATCGATTGAAATTGCTAAATTTATGACAATTTGAAAGATTTTCAATAAAACGGTCACCCTCTCCAATTCACCAGTTTACCAATTATTTTTCCCTTTCCCCTTCCCGCATCCCCTAGCCCTAGACCCTGGTGATTTCTACAAATGGTGATAATAGTAAATTGGTGAATTATACGAGAGACCCAAGAAAATGCTCGTGCTTTGAAAATATTGTCATTTTTTAGTTGAAAAATGCAACGATATTCCCAGACTTACTGTAGACGTCTATTCTACGGAATTTTAATCTTTATCTTTCAGAAAGAATCCGCCCCTCTGGTGACAGAACTGATCAGTTTGGCAAAGCAACTCGAGCCGCACAACAAGGAAACGCCCGTAGTCACCGTCCAGGCTGAACAACACAAGGTGCAATTTATTTGCCAGATTTTCTCATCAGGGCTGTTGCGGAATCGAATTTTAAAAAAATCGGAGTCGGAGTCGGAAGTGACATTTGAATTTTTCGCGAGGTCGGAGTCGGAGTCGGAGTCGGAATTTAAACTCTCGAAAAGTCGGAGTCGGAGTCGGAGTCGGAATTTAAATTCTCGAAAAGTCGGAGTCGGAGTCGGAGTCGGAATTTAAATTCTCGAAAAGTCGGAGTCGGAGTCGGAGTCGGAGTTGAAATTCTCAAGAGGTCGGAGTCGGAGTCGGAAGTTCCGACGCCAAAAACCGCCGGAATTTGCGGAGTCGGAGTCGGAGTCGGAACTTCCGCAACAGCCCTGTTTCTCATCTTTTTCCGAAATAATTCAAATATCAGTTAGATAATTTTTGAATCTTGAAATTTATTATCAAACCATTCTTTAAAAATTTATAATGAGCTACAATCAAAGTGACAGCAAAATATGTATTTTACATAGCTATTATGTTCAGATCGTCTCTGTACAAGGTCCCCAATCAACAGTCGCACTCCACTTCAATTCCTGATCCACCAACACTCGAATTGTCTGCAATTTCCTCTGCTATCTCATCAACCTGTGATTGAATTTCATACTTATTATTTTGTATAGTTACTTTAGACAAACTATGATGCAATTCGGTACAATTCAAATAAATATTTTGGCGATTCTATGAAGATATATGTTGAATTTTGCTATCATGATGTTCTTATCAAAAAGAAAATTATTTTGTGAAATTCGATTATTAAGAGCCATTCCACGAATAACTGGAACTAGGGTCCGGACAACTGCAAAAGTGTCTCGGATCTGAACCAAACTTATATGGTGGATACACCCATGGACCCTAATCACAAAAATCGGAAAGTTAGGTCCCGCCCCCAAAAGTGGGCGGGGCTAGGTGGGGGTCAAAGTTGAGCATTTTCACGATTTGGCATCCCTCAGGGGATACAAATAAAACTTTTTTGCTATAAAAGATTTTCGAAAAATTTAAAAAGGATAAATATGGCCATGGGATGTACTTTCTAAAAATATATTGGTTTAAGGGAACCAACCACTTGTTTGGGGCTGGAGGGGATCCCAGAGTCAAAAGTATCAAAAATGAGTTTCAAAAATATGCATATTTTGCACAGAATCGACCATAACTCGACAATTTGTTATTTGCCAGCAAAATTTTATTTCATATTTGGATTCTCCAGGTAAAATTACACTAATATCAGTCATAAAATCGATAGGTTAGGTATGACCCTGCACTTCACCATTGCACCAAAGTTGAGGACCCAGATATCGAAATTTCAATTTTGAGGGTTAAACCCCACAATATGTATACTAATCGATAGAGCTCATCAAACTGAGCAACTTTTGTGAGAACACTTTGGGTCTAGCTATAATGGTATGTATGGTATGGAGGTTTGAATGAGTCAGACCCACAAAAATGACAAAAATTTTCAAAAATTCATAACTTTTGTAAAATCAAACGAATTCGAAAAATTTTTTCAGAATATAGCAGCTGAAGGGCAATACTTCATTTTTGCTTCCTAGAGTACCGTGCTATCACTTTACCATGTTATCATATGGGTCCATGGTATACCACTCATATGGTACCCGAGTGACACTATACCAAAATGGGTATCAATCGACTCAAAATTGACTGGAGAGTAATATTCGAGTCCATTTCTATCAATTTCAGCAAGTGGTTTCATTATACCATCATCGTAATTGGTCATAATCACCTGTCGAAAAAGGCCAAAAATGTGGTATTTTCAAATGAACATAAAAGGCGATAGACTAATCTCTTTTTCAAGCGGTTCTCAGCATATTACTCAGCTCGATAAGGGCTTTCGTTTGGTATATAACATGATGGGTCTTATTTACCAAATGGTAACTTGACCATATGGGTCGTTACCATTTGATACCATACCATGTTTGGTATCGTTCGACTCCAAATTGAATGGGAATAAATAATGGATGTCTCTAGCTTCAATTTGAGCCCATATTTTGGTAGACCACCTTTGAAAATATTCTTGTAACATTTTTTTGAAAATTGGCACTAAATTTTGGTTTTTGAGGTACCACTCCCATACCATAATAGATAACCATGAGGTGCCTTCACAAAAGTTGCTCAGTTTGATGAGCTCTATCAATTGTTATACATATTGTGGGGTTTAACCCTCAAAATTGAAATTTCGATATCTGGGTCCTCAACTTTGGTGCAATGGTGAAGTGCAGGGTCATACCTAACCTATCGATTTTATGACTGATATTAGTGTAATTTTACCTGGAGAATCCAAATATGAAATAAAATTTTGCTGGCAAATAACATATCTTCAAGTTATGGGAGATTTTGTGCAAAATATGCATGTTTTTGAAACTGCACTTTTGGCACTTTTTGACTTTGGGACCCCCTCCAGCACCCAGCAAGTGGTTGATCCCCTAAAGTCTATATATTTTTAGAAAATACATCCCATGGCCATATTTATCCTTTTTAAATTTTTCGAAAATCTTTTATAGCAAAAAAGTTTGATTTGTACCCCCTGAGGGGTGCCAAATCGTGAAAATGCTCAACTTTGACCCCCACCTAGCTCCGCCCACTTTTGGGGGCGGGACCTAACTTTCCGATTTTTGTGATTAGGGTCCATGGGTGTATCCACCATATAAATTTGGTTCAGATCCGAGGCATTTTTGCAATTGTCCGGACCCCCTTTGACAGTTGTTCTGTTTATTCATGGAATGTCTCTTAAGAGGAAGTTCTGTGAAATGTGATCTTCAAATTCTTAAAGAAGTTCAGACGATGGCAGCAATGAAGTCGATAGATTTGACTTTGGAATTCTCTGGAGGATCCGAATTTCTCGTGGATGGAAAGAAGCTGCATGAGGTGAAATTTTCATTCTTGACTTCATAAAAATAGATTTTAACTTTTGAGGTGAAAATCGAATTCGACGATTCCAAGCCCTACACAATTCGACGTCTCGTTGACTATATTCGACAGATCCTTCTAAAAGTAAGTTGTTTTCTCGGAAAAATGATGAGACGCTTTAGATACCGTATTCTCTCTAATAGTAAGGCATTTCAAAATGTCAGAACTACCTATTATCCAACTCAGATCATCGCAAGAAGTGTTTTATAATGCTCTTTAGTGTACATAAAGTGGATTTAGTCTTGATTTGAAGTGGTTACGACTATTAGATGATGAGTTATAGCTGTTTGAGAAATTTCAATGCTCCGAAAGTAGGGGATTGAAAGATAAAAAGGCATGTCTTTCAATTAGAGGGAATACAGTATTTTGGAAATCGATTTTGATCATTCTTTGTCGACAACTTCGATTTCATTACGGTACACTCGTCTCACCCCTGTATTAGTATGGGAATACTATATACCGAGATGACAAAATCTATTTGTTCTTCTATATTATTTTACCTTACTCTGTCACCCTCTCTATCCTTAACTATAGGCCTCAATATCTCGTCATATTGAAATTACTTTTAGTGTTTATGTAAAATTGGCAAATATTTCAGGATTGCAATCGACCAGAATTGCTGATCGACAATGGGACAGTCCGACCGGGTGTGTTGGTGCTCGTCAATGAAAGCGACTGGGAACTATTTGAGGGGGTTGGTATTTTGAATTTGGAATGTGAAAAATGGACATATCATTTCTCTAATCAAACCTGATCTAAAATTGAAGATCATGTGCCATTTTTGTGATTACTTTTTTTTTTTTTTTTTTTTAAGTTTACAGCGAATGACTTTGCAATGTGATTTCTCAAATTCATCAAAATTTGAGACATTTTTTTTTTTGCAGATAGACACGGAACTTTCGAACGGCGACAAAGTGACGTTCATTTCGACGCTGCACGGAGGCTGAGCGGGCTGATCAAGTGCAGCTGCTAGCTATCGGCTGCAATGCTATGCGAATGAGGAGAGGTGTTCATCCCGAATTTCGTATATAACTCGTTCACTTCATTTATTTTCATAAATAAATTATTTATTGAAGATCAGCTTAGGAATGGTTGGCACTTCTAGCATTTCGAATGCACAAAACTTGAAAGTTCACGTATCTAACAAATTCACTATTCTTTTCGTGCATAATCTGTGATTGTAGTGGTCGGATCATTTCGTTTTCATAACCTGTTCTCAAGTTTTTTTCCTAACCCTTAAGATTCATCTAAGTTTTCAGTGATTCACAATCGATTGAATCGCGCGTTTCCCCGCTCATTTGCAGGTATATTTTGAGTGATCGTCTATCGTCTCGGCTCAAAGTAAGCTCTACGTGGGCTGAGGGTAGGAAGGGGGTTGCCGATTTTGTTTGGATTTGTGAGTTAGCAGTGAGGAGGCAGGAGATGATAGAGGGAGATATTAGAGGATAGGGCGAGGCGAAGTCAAGAGGGAGACAAGAGAGTCTGGAAGCGCATAATGAAGCCGAGAGAGGATAGACAGGCAGACACAGTCTCAGTGGTATTTATCGTGGCTGTGCTCGGGGAGTTGACAGTTACTGTTGAAAGACACAGACAGACGAGCAACCATGGGAGAAGAGGTTGGTTTATTTTTATCGCTTAAAATAGCATCATCTTAATTTACTTCATCATTTAACTTATTTTTACGTATATATTGTAATAAAAGTTTATCAGTAGCTCGAAACTTTATTTTTATTCGCCATTAGAAGTCTCCTTATCCTTTTTCTAATATTCAGATGCCACAAATTTGAGTATTATATCTTGCAATATTTCTGATTTTGTCTGATTTGGTAAATTTTGAGGACTGGAATCAAGAGGAGCAACAGGTCCGTAAGCGATGGACCCTGGAGCAACTAAAGGGGGGACACACGTTCCTGTCGATGCAGGCAGCTACCAACAAGTTCGAGACGCAGAGGGGAATGACTGGATTTGGATGCCCCAGATTGAATATCGTCAAGGACAAGAAGGAGGGGTGAGAAAGATTCATTCTAAAAATTCGAAAAAAAACTATATATACAATTTTCAGATATATTGCGCCCGACAGAAGTTCTGAGAATGTGCTGCGAGTGCAGTGCGGTACTAATCAGTAAGAAAAGTTCCATAAATTGCTGAAAAGTACATCTTTTTTTTAGATATGCATCTCAGAAGGGAGAAACCCCGATTGGAGCCAACAGATGTCAGGTAGAATAAATTTATTCGATAATGGAAATTCGAACCTAATGATGATGACCATATTGAAGGTGCCGAAAATCGCCTACAAGAAGGAGTGGGAGACGGTTCTGGACAAGGAGGGAGAGAAGCTGATCCCCAAGCAAGCAGGCGACTACGGACTGGCCTCTCAGGCCGGCGAGGTCAGCATGGGAGCTCACCGCAACCAGGTCGCCAACATCCGAGGCAGACTCCCTCACGACAGACGCACTCACGGAGTTCTCTGCTTCCAAAATGGTTCGCGATTTAAGAAGTGGCAATCTTACAGAAATAGGAAAATTTTCAAATTTTCATCACTATTCCCCATAATAAACTTAGGCTAACGATAATTTCTATCACAACTTTTCCTATATTTCTGACTCAAGAATGTAGCATAAGTAAATTAGCGTCTAGTCTATTATCTCCACGACATGACATAATTATTGCATCATGCGTATTTCTTCTGTTTCAGGAACTAACCTGTTCGCCTCACAGATGGGAATGAGCAACCCGCCCGGAGTTGGAGCCGTCCGTCAAGCCACTCAGAGAATTGAGGGTCTGGAGATGAGCGAGGACATGATGAGGAAGGGCACGGAATACACTCCCTGGTACTCGGGACAGAACAAATTCGCCACTCAAAAGGGCACTGGAGGATTCCTCAAAGTCAGAGACGTTCTGCCGCACACTACCGTATGTGAATTACGATAAATCGAGGAATCAGAATGATGGTAAAATTGCAGGGAGGCAAGGACATCGAGGAATCACTCAAGCAGAAGTCTGAAGGAATTGTGCCTCTGCAGAGCGGCACTAACAGACATGCTTCACAGGTCGGTCTCTTTCTTTCTTTTCAATTCAATTTGACGAAATCCACCTATCTTTTATATGAGTTTTGTCATTTTTAAATTAGTTCTTTTTCTTCATTTTTGAACTTTCATTTGTGTTGTTTTCAGAGAGGAATGACCGGATTCGGAACGCCCCGTAACACAATGATGCGTGCTGGCTGGAAGAAGGAATGGTTAGTCTTCCTTTCTCCTTCCTATTGAATACAGTCTCTGTATTGGTTTACTGAACTATTCGGCACTCTAGCTGAAAAACTTGAACTTAAAAAACTGCCTACTGCAGAAAGGCAAAAAGACTGATGGATGTGAAATGGCAGAGGCAGAGAGAAGGGAGATATTTACAGAGGATGAGCAGAGGAGAGAGAGATGAAGATTGAGAGAGAAAAAATGAGAAAATACGAAATGGATAAACAGTTGAAAGAACTGACTGCCAGTGCTACAGTTGAAAGGAAGAAAGGGCTCTTGAGATTTGAAAAGATGGAAAATGAAAACTGAAGCAGAAGTTACTAATTTTTGAAAGGGGACAGTAATCGATAAGATAAGTAATTTGGGTGAGTTTATCAAATTCATAATACCGTAGGGTTATAGCTTCATCTAATCAGATGCTCTTTCGCTCGTCTTTCACATACCCTATCTTACGGTATTCGAAACTTAGGAACATTAAAAGTAATCAATCAAAGTTGACTGATTTCATTTGCAGGCTCGAGGAGTACGAACAGGCCCTGAAGGAGTGGGAAGAGACCCGACCACCTGGCTCTGCCTCCTCTGTGGATCCTTTCGGACACTACAAGAAGAAGTTCGAGGAGAGGGAGAGCAGCAAGCACAGCGAGGTCGACGCACAGAGTGTCAAGGTCGAGCCTGAGCCTGAACCCGAACCTGAAGAGGAGGAGGAGGAAGAGAAGGAGGAAGAACCTGCACCTGCTGCTGAGCCCGAGAAGGAAGAAGAGGAGGCTGAAGAGGAAGAGGTCGAAGAGGTAAAAATGATTAAATTGAAATTGTCGTGAAAACAAACTTGAACTATTCAGGAGGAATACGAAGAGGAAGACGTGAGTCGAAATGTTTTAAATTTTCACAAAAAATTGTTTGACAGCTAACATTCACAATACAGTAACTTTGATTCTTGAAAGTTTTTTTTTTCATTTTCTGCAAATATTTGGATCTTTGATGGGAAAAAGCAGTTTCATCGCAATGTTAGCTGTGAAATACGATAGCTGATAAAGTGATATCTGATTATTTTAGGAAGAAGAGGAAGAGGAATAGATTCACAAGTCAGTTATCAATTGAATTTGAACCGAGACAGACACCTGCTGTGTTGAAAACGAACTACTACGTCTTTTAGACTATCTACTTTCTCCCACATCGTCTTCCGTAGTTTAGCGACATTTACCGAACCTATCAAATTTATATTTTCAATTTGCAATTCTGCAATATATCATTGGATTATTATCTTTGGAAAATAAACGGTGGTCTTGAATTGTGTTGTTTGATTACAAAAGAAGAAATTTATTGATTGGATAACAGAAAATAAAGAAAACAACAAAACGAACTGTGAGAAAAGTTGCAGAGAGCAGGGGGCTTATGCCTTGACAGCGAACTTTCTCATGGGGAACTTGCGTTCCTTGGCCTGCTGCTTGGCGGTCTTTTTGCTCTGCTCGCTCTTCGTCAGGCGACGGCGAATCGCGCGAGTCAACTTCGGTCGCAGATCCAGAGGCTTGTACTTCTTGCCCTAAAGCCGAACAAAAATCAGTGACAACTTCGTGGAAGGATACATTCTCAAACAAGTGAACAAAAATGATCGATTTTTAGAAAGTTATCTCGTGATTCGTTTCCGGTGCTTTGAAGTCGTGTTTTTGTACGATTTGAGAAATAATTGTCAAAGAAAGACAATTATTTAATTTTCTCGTAGAGCAGTAAAGAATATCTTGCAAAAATCGTAAAATTCACAAAAATGATCTGGCTGACTAGTTCTTTCCATCTTTAATTCGAACTTTTCTGTAAAAGACACTTGATAAATAAGGTAGTGTAGCATTTTGCCATTGTTCAACCCAAAATTACCAACTTTCAACCGGGTATAGCAAAATTTGCCCTATTCCTACCTCTTGTATGGGATCACAAAATTTCAGGACTTTTTGTAAAAGAGCCGTACACATAAGAAATAGGGTTATGAGTATAGGTTTTGTAGGCTAGACTGAACAGTATCTAGAAATGCTCTACTCATGCTACATCATGTTTGAGACCAACATACCCTGCTTTTTCACACCCCTCTACTTTTAGCCATAGTTTTCATAAATGTACGCCTTTTACAAGAAGCTAATTTCAGAGATATGTCCTTACAAGAACTCGCATTTGGATAGAAAAAGGGATTACTTACAGCATAGTATTTCCTGAGCTCCTGCTTCTGAGTCTGGTTGATGATGGTGAGGATGCGGGCGATGTTCTTGCGGACCACGCGGATCTTGCTCAGCTTCGAGGCTGCGCCACCAGTCACTTTGCTCACCTACAAAACGACTATTCAATTTGTACGACAATGCAAGCGTTCATGAAAACTTCCAACTCTGAACAACGTTTTGCACAATCGAAAATGCTTTTTCTCTGGGAATAACCTCAACATGAATGTGGGTTCGAATGCCAAGGAAATAACAGAGATTGACAGGATATGTTCCTCAGCAAACATCTTTATCGGTAAATAAACGGTGTGGTCAAGCAAAAATTCTACTCAATTTTGTTTAACACCAGTATCATCGAGAAAGATTTTGGGAGTTATTTGGAAGACGTTTGAATGAACTTACGCGAAGAGAGGCGAGCTCGGTCTTCTGCTCCTCGAGGCTCTTCATCAGCTCCTCCTTCTTCTTGCCGCGCAGATCCTTGGCCTTCACTTTCGTCATTTTACCTGAAAATAGCTAATTGTTTTTTTCTCGAATAATAATCTTCAAATGGAAACGTGAATTATCGAATTTCGAAGCATGAAGAAAAATGAACTTGGGGGGTGAGGAGAAATTTTTCATACATTTCGAATTTTCAGGAATAGATTTTTTGTTGAAAATTTGCAGGATCTTTTCTTTTGCAGTAGATGAAACAATTAAAAGAATAGATGTCTGGATAGATTATTTTGAAAGGGTCAAATAAAGCATTATTATGAAGAATCGATAAATTGACAAAATTAAAAGATAATTAGTGACTAATTAGCATAGGATTTCAGGAGAAAGGATAATTATTTATTCAGAGAAAAAATTAGCCAATAAAATGGGGGATTTGGCAAAAGATTATCGTCGAAATGGGTGCGATCAGACGAATTAACTACGAAACCCTTAATTGACCAATTAATCTGCATAATTAGCGAGTAATTAGCATAAAATTTAAAGACAATTAACAAAGATTCCGCATGAATTTGAGCGAGAATAAATAATTCGGCCTAAAATCAGCAATGGGAGAATGCGAAGATAAAGCAAAGGCGGGGCACAGAAATGATGCATTGTGGGCGGGGCTTGTTCTTCAATGCACTGAAGAGCGAATGAAAGTAGAAAATTCACGGTTTTTTTCAAAATTTTTACCAGCACAAGTTAGCGATCTTGATTAGGTTGGAAAATTTGTATGAAGAATTTTCTGAACAATATTTCATGTTTTGCACAATATTATGTCTTCTCCAAAAGCAACAGTATCTTTACTAGCCTTTTATTCGAATAAATTAATTTTACACGAAATAATGAAAATGAAATTATAGACAGAAGCAAAAATAGCATCTAGCCTATGGGATATGCCACTTTGTAAAGATTTTTTAAGGAAAATAGTTTTTCCCAGCCTCAAACTTGCTCCTTACAAAAATGTCATTCTTTTGTCGCAGATAAAATCCCCTAGCAATGTACATATGTATGCATAAATTAGTGGAATGATCGAGAAATGAGATGAAAATAAATCGAAATCTGAAAAGAAAGCAAGGAGGAAAATAACAATCCAGCCCATTTATTTGGATAATTTAAAAGGAAAAGGTATTGAATTGGACAATAATTTCTGTAACGCCTGAAATTCGAGTCCAAAATGGGTATGGTATAAATTTATCATCCAATTTCAAATACATTGAAGCAGTTGACTAGTTGATTCATCAATGGATTAGAAGAAAATATTGTCAATTAGAAATCTTAGAGTTGATACTTATCTCTACTTTTCATTAATATTGTTTCTCTAAAAGCCCATAATTATATCGGAAATCCCAATCTAATCATCATTGTAAATTTGCCGAAAAGTGCTACATTTTAAAAGAAAATGCTTGTTTGCTTTATTCACGACTTTAAATTATTAAATTATTTTTGTTCAGATATCGTGAATCGAGCTTCATTCATAATAAAAATCTTATATCAATTCTGAAGAATTTATAATTATCTAAAGAAGGTAGTTCTCACGGCGCATACATTATAGAGGGAGGGAAAGATTGGAAATGAAAATACATTTCACTAACCAAAGAAATGTCACCGTTGTGATTATTGGAAAGTGTACTCAATTATTCTGCATTAGGAAACAAAGGAAGCTAAAGTTCACTTACAAAGTATTGCTTTTGATTGAAATGAAAATGTAACGCAAGTATGCAGAACTATGCATAGGAGCATTACACTCTCATTCAAATTCACTCATTCATTGACGGATCTGTTCATTCTTCATTGGCGAGGAATTCCTTCCTCCCTTCCAGGCCTAGTCACAATTGGTCTCGAGGCTTGTTCAGATTCCTCAAATTGCCCAAGAACTGGTTCGGAGTGATGATTTGGTCGGATCCTGAATAGTCTTTTTTATAAATTGACTAAAAAAAAGGTGTCAGTTGCCCGTTTTTATGGTTTTTATTTCAAGGTAAACATTTTAGAACTTGCTATTCATTCTAAAGTCGTGAAACTTTCACATTGAATCTCATGAGAATGATCTTATCGCGAAAGTATTCGTCATATGCAGGATTATAAGTGATTGATTCATCAACTAATGGCCTACCGATGATGACCTCCCAGGGTCTCTTGGCAGCAGAGACCTCGTAGGCAGCCCTCATTTCTGAGAAAGTCGCTCCTCCAACAATGTACACGATGAGTCGAGGGCCGCTGCGCATCTGTGACTGCTGGCCTCGCTCCTTGTGCCATTGGCCGTAGCGGGCGGACGTGGGAGCTCTGAACAAAAATTCTTATCGTTTGATGATATCATGTATGTTGCAGAATTGAATTCTTCTTCCTCCTCGCAAATCATGAAGAACAGTAGACGTCGACTCGTAAAGAATAACTGATAAAACAATGCACTATCATTTGACAGAGTGCAATAATGTAGTGATTTTTTTTTCGAACGATACAAAGTATTCCTTGAACAGAAAACTAATTGGCGAAATTCATTTCGTTATTGCACTAAGTTGTCCTTCAAATGAAATCGCTGGTAAAGAAGCAAATGCGATAACCTGAATCCCGAATTGAACTGTCTTCCAGCAACGAAGGGGAAGTGTTTCTGATCGAGTTTGTCATCGATGGCATCCTCCATGATGTCCTTGACGATGGGCACCCATCTGCTTGACTGATAGACCTGCTCGTTTGGACGCTCCTTCCGGGTCGGGGTCCAGGTCTTCTTGCGACCATTCTGAACAATTGTCATTAGGTCTGATAGTGAGAATAGAGTTGGAAAGGCAATCTTTATGAAATAGCGTAAACTTCCTACAAAACTGAATAGAAAATTAAGGTTAATTATTTAGAAGTAACTTTATAAACTGTTTCATTAGAAAAAGTAGATATGAATATGATTACCAAATCACTAGACTAAATCTTCATCCACTCACATCAATAAGAATGTTGAGTCCGAGCAGTCCCGCATTGACGATGGTCTCCTTGTCCGCATGCGAGATGTTGGCGTGTTGCAGCACTTTGTTCAGGTTGTCCTCAGTGATGCCTGCAACTCCCTTCTCTTCATTTCCAAGTCTAATTGGGTCTAACCATTCTTCCCAATGATGTAGAGCAGAATGAGTCTGAGTCGGTCCTCCACTTTGACAGCCGGATCGATCAGCAAAGGCACCATTATCTTCATCGCGTCCTTCACTCGTTCCCCGTCCACGTCCACTTGGGTGCTCAGGTCCTGCAAATTAATGAAGGCTAAACATATTTCTAAGAACTTGAAAATGAACAGAATTTCGATACTTCTACAGTACCAAAAGTTAGGATACTCGAGAAAAATGAGATATATACGATAGTAAAGAAAAACGAAAAATTCTATTAGGTCTGATATCATTTTTTTTTTAAATCAAGTTAATTTTCGTAGCAATTATAATATATCTAACCTGCTCAACTTTGCACAACTTGTCGACTCCGCTTTTATACTGATTCATGCATTCTTCTGCCAGACTCAAATGCGTGCTGAAAAACAAAATGATAATAAATAAAATAGATGAAAATGTACCTGAATTTGTTGAGCTCCTGCTTGTGCTGGGGCATTTTCTTGATGAGGAGAGACAGGTCCTTGATCGACTTGGCATCCATCCCCTTGTTCGCCTTCGTTTCACTGAACTTCTTCAATCCCTTTGTCACCTGAATTCAGCATTTCATTTCAAACCAGAACAGATAAAAATTTCAATTGTTCGCTAAATTTTATATATCAAAGATTGTTTTTTGGCAATTCTGTTTCGAAGTAAGCAAAAGTTTGTACTTCAAACACTACTATTCAAAAGTCTAACCTCGTTCGACACGACAGCAATATGTTTGTGCCGCAGTTCGCACCACAAGTCATCATTCTCATCCAGCAAAACCTGAAAATAGCGTAATTGTTTTGTTTACAAGAAAAAAGGAACCTCCTTCTCCATTCCCTCACTGCCTCCTGTCTCATATTTGTACACATCATTTTCGATTCCAAGCAGGTCATAGCACATCGCCTGCAGAGTCAATTCGTGCAGAAGAGGGGAAATCGCATCGAAACCTCGGTCTGAATTAGGAACAATATTTTGAAACAATTATCTAGAAAAATTTAATTTCATCCTGACTTGGAACTTGTTCGAAATTTTGACACCTGCACCCACGGACTTTTATTTGCAAGTCCGATATTTCATCTGCATATCTCATTCTTCATGATTATCAAAGAAAAGTGAAAAATTGGGCAAAATATTCGGGGGGAAAAATACGACGTTTGTGATTACGTAAGAAACAGTAAATGAACCAAATTTAAAACTCATACCAATGATAAGCAGTTGACTTCTGCCTTTGTCAGCGCCCTCGCCCATGGTCGGATCGTCTGCCTTGTAAGCATCCAGTTTCTGCTCCACAAGATGAGCCAATTCCACATTTCGCTCACAATCACTGCGATATCTGAATGATAAAAGATAATTTTGACAGGTGTCTATTATTCCAAAAATCTAAAAACAAAAAATGAAATAACATTATAGGAAAATGTCTCCTACAAAATATGTAATCTTACCTGATAGAAGGATATTCCCCGAGGGTGGCGCAGATAGTGGCAATTTGTTCGGCGATTTTCTCGAGATTTGAAGTGAGTCCGCCCTGCTTCTGTGCATTGTAGTACAGGAAGAACGTGTCTGGATTGTCCAATGTGAACACCTGCAGATTGCTGTTCTAATGTATGAGAAAGAGAATGAGCGCGAGTGTGTACCTGACTCTCATAAGGAGTGAATGCGATGTTGATCTCCTTGAGCGTCTTGATGTGCCTAGCCGCTGCGCTCTTGGAGAGCGTGTTGAACAGCTGGTCGGGACAGGCCTCCGTGAAGAACACGTGGGCGCATTTGTACTGGTTGCGCATAGAGTAATCGTAGATTAGCTGTTGAACCTAAAGAAGAAAATCGAATGAAAAAGTTTGAAAGCGTTGCAAATTTAAAAAAAAAAAAAAGTAAATGCATCAGTTTCACTTTTCTTGCGCGATAGATTTTCCTTCAAACAATAATCATTGCGCCCTGTTACTTTAACGGCAAAAACGTTTTTTCTCGATTTTTATTTTCATTATATTTATTCCACTCACTAGAAATAGCATAGAAAAAAGTGGAGAGATAGAAAGATTTCCTCTGTTAAAGGACAGGATAATGAGAAAATTATAAAACGTAAATCATAAGAGCAAAAAACAATGACAAACCGATTCTTGTGTGGGTGCAATCAAGTAAATGCCCTCTAGAGTGGGGAGAGGTTCGCGACGTTTCGTCAAATCCTCGACAATCGTGATGCCTTCTGAAAAATGGAAAGAATATTGAGAAATCAACGAAACGAATAATTTGCTAACCATCAAGGAGATTGTGCATCTTGCAGCAGGCAGACATCATCCGCATGGAGAGTCGATCCATAACGAGCGCATTCCAGTTCTTCCCGTCTGCCTTCTTCAGAGGTCGAATCACGTCGTCCAATAGCTCTCAAATAATGAGATCATCTTCAGGGAGTGCATTTCACAAACAAATTGAAGTTACTTTTCCTTATCCAAGCAATTTCTAATTTCCAATTGTTATTCTTTCATCAAAGAATAGAACTTTGAGATCAATCGCCAGAAGATAAATATCGTAATAAAAAGCGGACTTACTGGATCCGACGATCTGTTTTAGCGACATGTTCAGCTGCTTTCAACGAATGAGTCAGCCAAGCAGAGTCTCTCAGTTAGTGAGTTCTTAACAGTTCGCTCCTGAAAATGAAGCATTGCAAAACAACGATTTCATATATGAGAGTGGAAAGGATTATTATTCATTCAATAAGCCAAAAATGGAAATGGGAAATTGCGAAAGATGAAATGGAAATGGACTGAAACGAATCAAAAATAAGAAGAGAAAGGGGAATGGGAAAGAAGAAGGAAAAGGAAAAGGCAGAAGCGTGCGCCCAGTGGTGCAATGGAAATCAATAGCTGCCTCTGCCTAGACACTCCAGTCTTTCCATCTCTTTTCTCATTCTTTCAGTGTTTCTCTTTCATTTCTATGTCTCTCTATGGACATCTCTGACTCTTCTGCCGAAAGAAGCTTCACTTCCATTTATGAGCAAAGACACGAGAAACGAAGACAATCATAATCTAGAAGAGAAGAACAAGGGTGAAGATGAAATTGAAAATGGGAAATAAAAGAAGACAGAAGAATAGGAAAGCAGTAAAGCACATTGACAAATACACAAGTTACAGATGATCTGGAGAGGAGAAAATGATGATGATCAGAGCTAATTTCCCGAACGAAAAATAGCCAAAAAAAAAACCGATGAATAAAAATAAAAAGAAACTAAAAAGTAAGATGAATTTTAAATTCGTAACACATATTGGCAACATTGGTCATTTGAAAAGTCGAGAGAGTGAGAGAGAACGGAAAACAAAGTGAGTGTAATGGAGATAAAGATTGAAAGAGTTGAAAGAGGAAGAGAGGATCAGGGATAGAGCCTGAGGATCGAGGATAGAGGACAGAGCTGCACATTCTCCGGCAAAACAGCAGAGGATATTGGATTCGATCGACTGACTGCCCTGCCCTGCCCTGTCCTTCCTAGCTGCCTAGATAGCTCAGTCAATGCAACGCACCATGAAAAGCCGCTCGCAGAAGAATCTCGAAGTCGTAAGTCATTTTGCTCTTGCAGACTGCAGAGCCCTGCCCCTCATGCATTCATAATTGACAGATCCATCACGGTCTCGTTCTCATTGGAGATGGCACTGGAAAGGGCAGACCGGCTAGATTATTACTCGCTAAGGGTATAACATGATTTATGAGACGATGTTACGGTTGCACACGAGACTTTACTAAAGCTATGACGATCGTCTGACATTATTGATTGAAATTAATTCGCAAAATTTCAAATGATTACGAAGATATGCATAAATGAGTCATTTCAAACGTTAGAATTGATTCCTAACATTTGCTTGATCGTCATAGCATAGGCCCAATAAATGAATAGAGTTCACAAAGGGATAATTTAGATCAATTATCCATCCAATTGCCTACAGCCGAAGCTCCGTTGGCAGGAGAAGATTCAGATGTGGAGGCCTCTGCAGATGTGAAGCAGAGGACTGTCGTTCTCAAGAGGAAACCGGGCGGAAGTCTCGGAATATCCATAAAAGTAAAGGAGAATCCACTGAATGAAGAATGAAGACATAAGAGTTTAGGGAGGAACAGAAACTCAGATAGTGATTTCGAAGATTCTGGCTGGAATGCCTGCAGACGAGACGGGAGAGTTGTTCGTGGGAGATGCCATCATTCAAGTCAACGATACTTCCACACAAGGAAAGACGCATGATGAGGTTGGTCTTCATCTAAAATTTCATCGCTCAGTGAAAATTAAATATTTCGAAGTGTATAAACAATTCGAAATCTAATCTTCTATTTTATTAGGAAAGCTTAAAGATGAAATTCAGGTGGTTGAAATGCTCCGAAGCGAAAGTTCACAGGTGAAGCTGACGGTGCGACATGTGGAGGAAATCACTCCATTTCTGAAGTGAATAGGATGAATGAATGATATGACACAATTAGGCATGATGCAATGATTCAGGAGGAAGAGCAGTGAAAGCAAAGGGGAAAGTCCGTTCGAGAGACACAGGTCAAGGGACAGGGAATCGAGTGCGGGCAGGACGGGCAAGGCACAGTCGGAAGTGTCCGAGAGGGAGAGCAGACCTGACATCAATGACGACAAATGGACTACTGTTAGGTTGGTTGAATTCAACGATAGTAGTGCAATGCTAGTTGCAGAAAGATACAACTTCCTATGGCTTATGTCAGCACCTATTTGGAGGGAACGGACATTGTTAGGTAAATTAATGTTTTTTCTTACATCTTACAATAGCTATAGATGAAATTATGAACTATCGTTAATCAAAAAATTTTTCATTTATAATGAATGAGTGAAGATCAGCTTTTTCGTGAAAGAATAAAGATCGAAAATGCCTTATATTTGGCTAAAACTCATAACAATTGACTATATTTCAGATCGAATGCATTCGAGGTTCGCTCTGTGGACGGCAAATCGAGTGGAATTGTGCACTGCGAGGACGAGAAGACGTACAAGCAGTGGCTGGACTACATCCACAAGCACATCCAGGCACTCAATCACAAGAGCATCAAACTCAGCAACAAGTACCTCAGTCTTTGCGAGCAGGCAATTAGCACAATACCTAACACAGTCAGTGTCTATCATTCAGATCTCGTATATCGGCTGGGTGGATCAACTGATCGACGAGACAGAAAGGGTGGAAGGCAGCGACAAGTGGCAGGCCAGATTTCTCATCCTCAAGGGAGCCGATATTTGTCTCTTCGAAAATCCTCCACTCAATTCCGAAGATCTCAATCGATGCGTTTATCTCTACAAGTGTTACGATACGGCTGTCAAATTGGTAAGATGGTGAATTCGGACTATCAACATTTCGCCACATTTTCTCTGAAGATAAATTCGGCTAACCGATTGGACAAGCGAGAGAACACGATTTGGCTAGAGACAGGGGGCGACACAGCTCTGCCAATTCGACACTACTTTGCATTCGAGACTAAATTCATGATGACGCAATTCGAGGGATCGTTCAACAAATGCATCTATTCCAGTGTCTCTGCAATGCAGGTGCTCCAGAACAACCGACTCATAAATGTGGTTTTTCTCCCATTTAGACTCGCACATTTGCGTGTAGCTATGAAGGCAGACCATGCGGAATTGTGTTCGACATGAAACAGGGAATCAGTCTCTATGATATTCCTACGAAGGTAAAATGATATGAAATATTTCTGAACTTTCTTAATTATTTAGAGCTACGTTTGGCAATATCGCTTCCGTGATCTTCACAGCTCAACTGACGATGGAATCATGACATTCGAACTCGTATTCAAAGATGAACGATCTCTGGCTGAGAATAAGTTGGAGAGAAAAGTAGAACAAAAATTCGTTTAAATTATAAGTTGCCTTTTTAGGTAGTAGAATGCGATCAACTAATGACTTTGGTCTTCAATATGCACGCGTTCTTCCTTGCGAAAATTGTCGCTGCCGATCCAGATTTTCTCAAGAAAAATCCGTTAACATAAGGATCTCAGGAATAATTATTAGAGTTTTAAATTTCTAACTAAAATACTTCTATACTTGCAGCGCGATATTTACGGCTTGCATCATTAAACTTATGATTAAGAGTATTCTATTTCTGAATATAATATTTATTTTGCACAACAAATAAACTGTAATACTAGTCAATTTTAACCGGATCCTGAAAAAATCAGATAGGGAAATGAGGAATGAAGTGAAATGAATAAGGAGGTGAAAATAAGATAATGCAGAAATTTCGACTCATAACGTGATCGTTTTTGAATTATGGCAAATCGTTGAAGAAATCGTTTGTGAAAGCGAAAAATTTTGGCGCATTATGCACAACTACTTACTCGTATAGAGAAATGAAAACATAAAATAAATAAATGAATTAGTGAATGCATAAATGTACGATGCAATATTTGCATGATCATTCGATAGTTTGATTGCTCTGGACGTTCCTCGATCTTCGCAGACCGCGTCGCGGATTTATTCGTGAGGATTTCGCATCCTCCTTCACTGCACACCGAATCACATAGCTAAATTAGTCAATAGTTATTTTCGGCAGATTTAAAATCTTACATAATGTCCCCCTTTTCGAGTCGCAAATCCACACACGGATTAATGATAACATAGGAAATGAAATTTCTAGTCCCGAAAACGGCATCCGCAATCACTGTAATTCCATCATTTATAATTGATGTTTCGATTCGATTGCTAACCAGAATCATCTCCACGAATTCCCATCTTACGTTTCTGCGTTATCACATAGTCATACATGTCTTTGCTTCGCGACATTTCCAAATCCACAGACTTGCATCTTTCCTCCATTTCTACCGATACCTAGAAAGGGTACCAGTCATTTTTCTATTTCTATATTCCACTTACAGTTCTAGCATCCATTTCCTTTGTTCTGAAAATTCCAATCGGAACGTCGCCAACTGAAGCACATAGTTTCTGATAGAGCCGTCCATAAGTCTTGATCCACAGATCATCCTCAGTGATTTGGAACTGAAACATTACCTTTGTCCAAGAACATGGTAATGAAGTAAAGATTTATGGGAGCGGAAAATTATTTCTGGCGAAGGTGATAAACAACTTGAGAAGTGAGTCTAATTTGGAGTACAAAATGATAGGAAGAAGAAGTATTGCCTTTTAGCATTAAAGACGAGAATAAAATGACTTACCGAAGCCAAGTATCCACTGCCAGGGTTCTGATCAATTCCAATGAGGAGTCTCGTCAAGTCGACCACATAGGGTTTGATTATGGACTGATAAAGCAATCTGTCGAGCATGTTGGCGGAGAACACGCCTCCATTCGCGAACGGCAGGCGGAACATAAACGGCATGTGCGAGCCTCGCTTCCTTTCTTTCTGTAAATCTTGCATCATTCCTTCTTTCTTTCCAACGATTCGACAAACCTTTTCAAACCTGGACTGGGCCAGACAATAGGGGTTGCTAGTGTTGAACTGCACGAATCGCATATTGCTTGCGTGAGTCAGTTCAGTGATGATCCGCAATCGAGGGAACATCCTGTGGATCTTCTGGATAGTGACAATGGCCTTGCAATCGGCTAGATGAGCAGAGTCAGACAGATCGGCCTTGTCCTTCGCCACGATCACATGACTCGCCTCGCTCACTCCTGCTCGTAGCAACGTTTCCAGACTGAAATTTGCTTCGAATCATTTTTGACAATGAATTAGCATTCTTTCCTAATCCTAATCTAATTCATCTCGAATTTTTCTCGGGGCCAACTCAGCAATTATTATTGAATTCACTATGAAGTTCACAACTCTTGACGAATCTACAGATCCATATTTATGTTTATCATTATCGAAAATAACGCGATTTACCCTTATAATCTTTGCCAATAGCTATGTTTGTCTCCTCTTTTTTATTCCTTCTGCCTCTTTTTCTATCTCTGTCCATTCTACATTGATCAAATTTCGCTATGAGTAAGCATAAGTTAGCGCGAATAAAAAATGCCAAAATATATAACAGACTTACTTTGAAATTTTTCCGATTATGTAATAAATTTCAGGGAAGCAGGAAAGGAGATCGAGGAAGGTTGTGGCTGGCTGATCGCCCTCTTCCAGCTCCATGACCATCACAATCGGCTGCAGTTCATGAACTGGACGGTAATAGGCCCTAAATTAAATGCGTGAAGAAAAGAACCAAATCTGAGCAGGATTTAGGCTAAATTTTCCATGCCAACCCCTCTTAAGTAAAAGTTTCCAACCGAAATCTTGTTATGAACTTTACTATGAATCAGTTTAGTTTTCTGTAAAAAATCGATTTCCCAACCTTCTCTCTTGTAACCTTTAGTTTTAGCTAAAGTCTGGAAAGTAAACCAAATTTCACCTGAGAGGAACGATGAGATTGTATAGTCCAGAGGAGGTTCTTTCGATGGCGACGATGATCGGCTTGCTCTTCCAGTTGTACTGATGCGCTGCAGTGGCGTTTGTGTGCTCGCATCGTTCAGTGAGCTTCAAACAACAAAACGGCCTTTTCTCCTTCATCGTGTGACAGACTGAAATATTTCTGTGTATTCATTTCAAATGCGAATCATAACGAACCAGTATTCGAAGTGCCAATATACGATCGAACTTGAGGATAGGTGCGTTGCAGTTTGTTCTGGATACAGATTCCCGTGCAGCTGCTGCATTTCAGTTCATCGTCTTCACTCGAAGACGACAAATCCACTTGGCTCTGCAATGAATATATGATCACTTTCAGCGATTAGTGCAGATTGAAATTACTAAAGTTCATTATTACTCAATCTCGTTCTGTACACGGTAGAAGAGGTTGAGCAAGATTTTCTACATATGGAATTGAAACTAGAAATGATCAAAATGAGTGATAATTATCATATCAAATATGCTTTGCCATCCCCTACCCTTAATCTAATGTTAAATTTTTATTGTTAGATGTATTTTTCTAAACACCGTAAATATTAGAGCATTAATGATAGCAAGGAGTTCACTTTGGAAAGATAGAAAATAGTTTAATTTTTAAATCAACTAATAATACCTGTACAACCATAGCAATCGAGGGTTTCCTCTCATGTCTCCTGTGTTCCTCCTCGACCATGAGTCCAGCCTTCTCCTCCTTCTGTTTTCCCTTCGGAAGGAATGAGCGTTTGGGTTTCTTCTTCTGATCGTCTTCAGGCATCGGCATCTCCACAGCCATTGTTCCTAAACATCGCAAGTTGGTGAGCACCTTCACCAAATTCATTCCTCACCGATATTCGCAATAGAAGATGCGAAATTAGCCCGCTCTCGCTGCGTTCTCAGGCCTTTTGTGAAGTTGAAAAGCGACTCTTCGTTGGTGAGACCCATGTAATATCTGCAATGTAAAAATGAAAGTCAATATAAGTGATAATCGATAGAATCAATAGTCTAATTCTAGAATTCAACAATTTTTGCTGGATTGATAATTACCAAGGGTGTTGACGGTGTGGTGCGCTATTCTACTGCGCCGCCAACACCCTTGGTAATTACAGGAAATCGTTCAAACTTCAAAATTTATTTATATTGAACGATTCAACTTCCTCATAGAATTTTCGACAAATTCTCTTCATAGTTTAGAATAGAGTAGACTTTCGGGAAAGAATACCCATTTTTAATTTCAAAATCCTTCATCTCGTTCTAAGGATCTCTCAAAATATAAAAAGGACTTACAAAATATCTCCTTTCTGCAAAATGTAGTCCCTGCCAGGATTCAATCGGATTTCATTGTTTCGAATATCATTCGGTTTGACGGCAATCAGGCCGACACCATATCTGCAAACAATTCATGTTATCCTCCTCAAAAGAGCAAGCTGTAATTAGTCCTTACGTTTTATGTGCATTGAAGGAAGCATACGAGAATGACTTCCCAACGAATTCTCCGAAGAATTTGCTGTCGGTGATTCGAATGTTGTAAATCTCGTTTCCCGAATGGAATCCACAGATTTTCATCCAATTTTCAGTCGATTTCTGACCCTCTTCGCCTAAAATTTTGGATGTAAATAAAAGAGGCCAAATAAAACAAAAAAAATCGACCAACCTCGGGAGGTGTGTAGCAGAAGAGTGATGAAGGTAGAGATGGCAGGGCAAATGCAATTGTTCGCTATCAGGGCATACTTGAACTCGTCTTCACAGATCACAACTTCTGAATTTCGTAAAAATTAATTAAGATGAATAAATATCAGCTAGTAAAGATTTTTTCATCATAGAAAATATGAATTCAAAGCTCGATCTTGCCAAGTACCGAGCAAATGAAACAATGAATTACACAAATTTCAGTTTTCAAAATATA
This sequence comes from Diploscapter coronatus, assembly GCA_964036155.1. Classification (NCBI taxonomy): domain Eukaryota; kingdom Metazoa; phylum Nematoda; class Chromadorea; order Rhabditida; family Rhabditidae; genus Diploscapter; species Diploscapter coronatus. Next base: position 81,227,137 of record OZ038422.1, on the reverse strand, counting down.
CATTTTATAACATTGATATTGATGTCAACATATCTGCCAACTATGTGCCAATTTCTAGACATAAAATTTCGTTATTCACTTTTTTCAATTGTTTGATCGTTGACAATTAAAATTGAGATATAGTTGAGCAGAGATACCTGCATGTTCGACGTGCATTTTCGTTTCAGGCCTGAATATCTGCACATATTGCTTGACATCTGGGGCGAAGTCCTTGACGGCCCAACTCCTGAGGATGGTGTGCTCATCAGTTGTGACTTTCCTTTGCTGGTGACGAGCTGACAGAATGAAACACGCTTTGGCTGTCGATAGTTTCGCCCTCAAATTGAAGTAATCAATGACGAGACGTGGAATAAATCGAACCTCTCAAGATCTTCATCCTTCAATACAGACCCTCTAACATAGCAGACGCGACTGTGCCACAGAGGGATTTTAAGCAGCATCCTCGTCTGATCGTCCAATTCTGAAGGCGACAGAAGGACGACTTCGGTACGCTGAATTGAGAAAAATGAAATTAAATATTGAAACTATTAGATTGAATGATATTTTCTGATTCTTCATGATTTCTGCACACTAATTAAATGTAATCGGAGAAGACAATTAGTATATTTACAGAGGATAGGTTAAGGACATACACTCCTATCAAATATCACTTCATTGTGCCCTAGGCCGATGCTTATGAAAGAGTCACAACGATAAATTTATGAAACATCAGAAAGATAATTTAGCAAAATAATAAAAGATTAACTTCTACCTCATTTTCCGGATGTGCGTAGAATTCATCGAGGAAATCTCGGATTAGCTCGACTTCCAGGTGAGTGATCGTGACCACAACATGCGTGTCATCCTTCCCAGCCCATCCTGTGCCGTATTCACCTCCACTTCGCGCTCTTTCTGTAAAATAAAACTTGCTTTGAAATGGAAAAAAAATCTCAATCGTCGTAAGATACGCTGACTTTGCTTCAAATTTTCAACATGTTCCCCTCGATACTGTTTGAATTGTCTGAAAACTGCTTACCAGACCAAGTTTGTCCGAGTTCGTCGAGCTGCTTGGGAACCAACCCTAAAGCCACAATGATCAGAACCATCACACAGAGCTGGCTCATCCACACATCTGGGTACCTGCAAATATTAAATCAGCACTAGGATTTCGAGTAAATAAATTATCACCAGTCGCCGTAGCCGACCGTAGAGAATGTGACCATGACAAAATAGAGCGAATTGAAGAGTCCGAACTGCCTCTGCCCTGCTCGCTGCAGATGTTCGATGGAGCACATCCCTGTGAAGATGAGGCAGATCAGCACAGAGAAGAGCAGCAGCAATTGGCGAAACAGGGCTGAGTGGTTCATGAATGACGCCCGGTTGAGATCGTGCATCATTGCCTGAAAACTTAGAATACTATTCCTGCCTTTTATGTTTCAGAAGGGCATCAGAAGCTAAAATTGGAAAGAAATATGTATCAACACGAATATCTAATTCGATCCGTTGAGCCACCCATAAGATGGTTGCTAACACAAAAATTGGCTCATAAAATATGCGTCTACGTGAATGTGTAGAATAACATTCCATGTGAAAAAGTGTTAAATTTGAGGATCGGTTTTGGTGATGTCTTTTCTTCATCAAAATTTAGTCGCTTTAGTTAGCAAAAAAGAACATTTTTGCAAGAATAATTTATCCACCTGCAACGCTCCTTTCGCGAGCCAGCAATTCAGGAACACTGGAACGTACATTTGACGAAGTTCGGTGTAGAAGATCTGAAATATGAAATGTTTGGAACGTAAGTTTTTATATAGATGAACCTTCATAAGTGATACAAAGAAATTGAATTGGTCCATTAAATGTGTTAACTATGAAATAAGTAGTAAATTTCTACCTGTACGAGGAAAGGGAAACTGGTGATCATTTCGAGCAGGAAGTGGATGTTGATGAGCAGTCGAAGGATGTTGCCACGATACGACAAATAGAAGATGAGAATTGTCTCTACGATCGAAATGAAGGCTACGATCGTTTGCAGCAGCCATATCGTGTCGCTCGTCTCCACCCAGAGCAGATATTCGCTGAAAATGACAAATTGAACAGATTTCAAAGGGCAATGCTTGAATTATGCCATGGTATATTTTTCAATTTTAGAGGCTATGATAAAAGCTTGATTTCATATAATTCTTCACTAAAAGTTGTCTGGTGATAATTAGCCTTCAAAAAATATTGCAAGCAAAAATTGGAGGAAAGTATCGTATTTTCTCTAATAAAAACCAATAGATGTATTTTTCATTATGAAATGCTATATCAATTTTAAAAGGTGGATATGTAAACTGAAAATTGCAAAATAATAATATACATATTCAAATTGCATGAGTTTTTTAAAGAAATTTTCTTAAAGAAAATTTTGAATAAAAATATATTTTAAGATTTATAAAATCAGGTTTTAAGGATCTGTTTGAGAAAATACGGCAGTAAAATTAGATTTTATAGGAAAAATGTAAATTATAATTAGTTGAAAATGGCTGACTATTGTATTCCTTCTTCTTTAGGCGAAATCTGCACATGATCAGGCAACTTCCTCGTGTCGTTGATCACTCTCACGCAATACAGGAAACATGACAATAGTTTGATGAAGATATTGAACAACCGAATCCGCAGACCTAAACATTTTAATTTTCCTTATGTTATCCATAAACCATTTGGTTTTAGAATTAATGTTTCACTAAAGAACGATTTGTTTTCAGTTTAAATCTCAAGTCTATTCAATATCGAGATAAAGTTCTCATTTCCCAGAAGTGCATATCAATGTTTGCTCGTGGGAGTTTTATAAATAAAGAGAAAAGATCTTGAACTCACTAGACTTCTGGTTCTCGATGAAGTATTGCTGCAGTCGGGATTTGAGCGACGTGTCAACTCCATATTGCTGCCGCGCACTGAGAAGCATTTATGAATAATTCTTGCAATTATTGGTTTCTTTTAAATTTTGTATTTGTTTTTCACTTTCGAAATAAGCAGTAATTCCTTGGATCTCTGTCTGAAAGAATATTTACTCTATTTCAAGCAAGCTGCAGGCGCAAAGCCTCACACAAAAAGCTAATAGAAGAAAAAGAAGGAAATATGGAATGCAGGGGGGTGGAAGAATGGAAAGGAGGGGAATAGATAAGCCCAAATCAATGCAATGCCCATTCATCAATGACTAAGGGTCAGGTTGTCTGGCAATGCGAAAAATAAGCTGACGCATTCGTATTGAAATAGAATGATGGAAGAACTACTTACTCTTTTTTGTCGTGAACTAACGAATGCTGGAAGCATTTTTGACTGGAAGTATGGACGGGAAAGGACAGAATTTTGAATGCTGAAGGGCTGAGTGCTGAAGAATTAAATGCAGCAGACAATTCGAATTCGAAATAACTCAGCCGGGCAACTCGACCGCAAGCTGATTCTCTCTCTATTTTCACGGCATTGAAACCTTTGCCTCAATTTCTTCTCCGTCTTTCTGCTCTCTCTCTATTTCCTTTTCATCTCTCGCTTGTCACAGCTTCATCAATTTCTCGTATGATTTTCGTTTAATAGAATTTACGCGAGATATCAGGGATAATTCAGAAAATGCATCTAAAATTATATGCGTTGTCCATAAAAATGAGAAATCGATTTGCAGAAAGCGGACAGGAGAAGCATCTTCTCATTAGGAATTGCACAACAAAATGGAGTTGAGTGGAAGAAGGCAAAAAAGGAAAGAAGGAGGGAAGAATGAAAGGGAGACGAAAATGACTAATGGGCCGTTGAAGAAGAGTGAAGAACACCTGAGTTAGGGAGGGGGATCAACTTCGAAATGGAAGGCAGACTAAATAAATCGGATGTTAAAGAGGCTGCAAACTGCTAGAAAATGCGATGCCATGAAATACATACAAAATGAGAGCTAAATTGGGGATGTTGAAATGGGATCTGAACATACATTTCCTGCACGACATGACAATGTTGCGGCTCTCCCTCTGTGTGCATCCTTCCTTTGCAGATGATCTTCGCGTCTTCGTCTATTTCATTGTCCTCATTGTTAGTCCATTTTAAACCAAGTTCATCAACTAAAATCTTACATACATGGTTATAGGCATTATGCACATGCAGCGCAACTCGAGAAGTTTGCGTATTATAAAATATGGGCAGGTGAAAAGCTGAGTACTTTTGGAGAACGAAAAAAAACATTAGAAAGGAAACCAACACACAGGCGAGGTGTAAGAATATGAAATGGAGAAGGGAAATAGATTTGAGAAAGATCATAAGGATTCTTATGCACTTTCCATGTTACTGAAACTATAAGAAGATTTTATAGGCTGTAAAGATGAACATAAAAGGAGCTTGTTTTCTCGATAATATAAAGTGAGAGCATTGGAATGGCACGAGAAGGAGAATGCAGATATAGATACTGAAAGAGCACTGCGAGAGTCGGAGAACTAATTAATGCACATTGAACGAGATGGAGAATGCCCATGCTGAATGCGAAATAGAATAAGGAACTTAATCGAATTAATTATTAGAATGAAACAAAAACGACAAATGAAGCAGCAACTCAACTCAACTGAAACTGAAACTGAAACTGAAGAAAACTGAACTGCACATAAACTTAAACTACTGCAGATTTAGACACATGCAGAGTGAGTGGATGGGGTTGTTATGTTATGTTATGTTATGGGTGAGATATCCTTAGGGCATTGTTGGTGAATCGAGCCGAGTCTGAAGCAGAAAAGCAGAAGAAGAGGAAATAGGAAAAATCGGCAGAAGGAAGTGCAGAGGAAACTGAGCTGCACTGAATGACTGAGCGATCAATGAGAATGGGATAGAGACACGCGCAGATTACAACAACAACAGGGAATAATCGGCAATGGGACTACTGAACCATTGAAACACTCATCAGATCAGGTACAAGCGAATTGTCATTATTTATGATATGCGCTCACTCGTCTACTGCACAGTTGAGTTCGATCATCAATCATGATTGACGATGATAGTGCTTGCGGATTTGTTAAACCTAACAAACTTCATCTTCAGGCTATCAAATTTCAGATAAGGAACGCATATGAAAAGACAGCTTTTTATTAGGTTGAAAATACCTTGGTGAGACAGCGAAAAGTTGACTGATGGAATTTCGCATGGATGCCGAGCCAGGTGTGAGAGCACCGTCAATTGGGTCGAATGCGTCGCTCAGGGGATGTAACAAATGAGAACGGATTTCCTCTGTATCGTCCATCGGATCGACGACTGACCAAATGAAGGCCTGCAAAGGGTTTGTCACACTCACTCGTCAAATCAGAGATAGTAACTGCAAATCAAACGAAGTCGGAGGCTGAGAAGAATGGGAAAAGAATTTGCGGAATGGCCCTGGGGAGGGGGACTCAAACTCGCATAAATTCCTCGAGTCTCAGAGAACTCTGCAACGGCCAAAGGGCCTATTGATCTCTGTAAAAGAGCAGATAACGACGATGGGCTGAGACGACAACAAGTCGAGGGTGACGAATGAAGAAAGGAAGGGATAAAGAGGGAGCAGGAATGTGAAAGAATGAGGGACGAAAATAGAGGGCACGCAATTGGAAATGAATGAATGGACTGCAGAACTGCAGGACGACAATTGCAGAGAACAAGAATATGCAATCCAACTATAATTAGACACCACATTCTCAGACAAAAACGCTGGATAAATGCCCAAAATCGAACAACAATGTGGAAACGACGATAGAAAATTCAATTAGGGAGCAATTATCTCCCAAGGACTTCTACTCGAGTCTTCGTTTAGAAACATTAAAGAGACTTCTTTTGAGGCAGGAAAAAACTAGCGAAATTGCAGCACTGCAAAAACACCTATAAAAAGTCTGAGGTTAGGGATTGGGGATCAGGGGTGAGCGATCGTGAGTTTTTTCTTTTGCGATAGAGTTGTCATTTACCAAAATATCCCACCCAATTTTGCAATAGCGTTAGAGTTATGAAAATTACCCCAAAAAGTGCAATTGAGGTTTTTTCTAATAAATGCTGCGTTATTACCGCTCTTCCCTGCCAGGAATGGGAGAGGATAAAATTTGAAAAGTCAAAGCTAAAATTGGGATAAAATCCAGTACATTTTCGGAGCTCAAAGGATAACTATACGATATGACGAAATTAAAAGCAATCGTATTGTAGAATATTGCGGCACGAGTTCTGTCAAATCAGAGAGCGATCCTTTAGAAAGCGTGTCACCACTTTATAGAAATTGCGCCGTCATATGGTAGGCCCAATTGGAATCGAAATGAGCTATCAAAACGTCATAGACCGGAATCGGAAAGGAACTTGATCAAACCCGCTGAAATCGGAGATCAAGAAAATCGGCCTCGAAATTGCGTTCCATCTCTTCGGAAAACACCGAAGAACTGACCGAACCCGATGTAGGAATATCGTGAATACTAGTGGATCGAGTGAATCACTATTCCCTCTTTAAAAATTCCTTTTGTAGTTTTTCTCTTCTCCATCCTTGCATAGATCATCACTTGCTCAGCTTCAAACATCTCAATCACTCATTCAGGTTGTGTTGTATTGTTTGTGCCGCGTTGCCGTCAGTTTCCATTCTGTGGTTCCTTTATGTCTTCTTGTCCTCAGATGCTCTCTTCCTTCTTCATCGGATCTCTCTTTCATATCCCTCATTTTTCGGCTGCCTGGATACCAAAGTCACTTTTCGCTCTCCATTCAACCGGTGCATTTTCTTCGATTTGTCCTTATATTCTTCCCTATAATGTCGAATGCAAATCGTCGTCGCGGAAATCGAGATACAGCGAAGGACATCATCCTCGGATTAGCGTAGGCCATCTGATTCGAATCAACTAGAAAGAAATCGGTTTAGACCTTCTGGCCCTCCGCCTCGACAACCGAAAGAAGGAGCTGCCAGTTTGAAGGTGAGTTATTCGGAAAGAGAGTGCAGTTGATCAGGAGAAGTTAAGAGAAGATCAAATTCTTACGACGATCTGCGTCACCAATCATCGAGGGTCAGCCAGTCTGATATTTGTGAATTCTGGTTGCTGTGATTTCTTTGCGTTATACAATTAATCGAAAGCATTGCATAACTATGAGTGATTCAATGTGACTCAAACTTTTTTTCTTTTCGTCCAAAATGATTCATCAGCGCTCATGGGAGACATCCCGCATGCTGTGTCATCCTATTCTCGTTTATTTTCCCTATCAGAGAATTCAGTTATTCCTGATTTCTGCACGAATACCATATTTTCGAACCACTTTGGTTGTGCGTGAATTGCCTAACGTTTGAGTGAGAAAATGCGAGATTCAGAAGGGGCACACGAGAGGGGATGGGAGGAGCACGAGCACTGGCAATAGAAAGATACAAGCTGTACAGCCCACGGTGATTGTCGAGAGGAGGACGACAGACAACTCGGCCCTCAACAAACTGCAGTACCAACTGAACGATCTGCAACGACAGAACAGGGATCTCATATCCGCTGAACAAGTGAGAAACGTGATAACTTGAGGGTGCATAAATTTGTAATTGAAAAAACGCTGAACTCGAAGTCCACTAGCAGCATTGAAAGTTCGCTCTTAATTCCTATGCATAGCAGGGGGCGAGAATATAGTTATCTCTGTTCTCTGTCGAGTTTAATTCATACGTTTTATTAGTGAATAAACTCTCGATGGAATTTTTGCATAAAATAAGAACTATCAATGAATGAAATCGGATTTTTAGTACAAACAGCTGAATATTTCGTGATAGAGAACATAGGTGATCGAATACTTCTTCTACTATTGCCTGCTTGATTTTCTTAAAAAGACAAAATTGTTAACTGAAGTGAAGTCCAACTTTATGCACTCTCGATAGAGACGCAGATGCTGTTCGAAGGCCCTGCGCAATGCTAAATTTGAAGAAACGGAACTAAACTAAATGCTTCTCTATCTAGCTAAATTTATCTTGCAATATTTGTGTGATGAAAGTTGCATGTAAATGGGAGGATGATATTTAGATTAGAACAATTGTTATATTTGAAATGGTTTACACTTGGCACTGCGCAAGGGCCTAGGGCAGCACGACTGCAGTGAGAATAAGAATAAGATAATGAGTCAAGAAGAGCTTCAGGCTGCAAGGAAGCGATTGGAAGCGAATCAGAATGAACTGCACAGAAGACTCATCTCGAGTGAACCGGGTGTCGGGTATGAAAAATCAGCTTACATCATGATTTTTGAAATTTCAAGTTTGAAAGAAATGAAACAGGAATTGAAAGTTTTCGATTTTGAAATCGATCATTTCGAGCGCCTCTGATATCAGCCAAAATTCCACAACAAAGATTTAGAGCTCGAGACTTGGATGATTTACGGCGTCAAGTAGCCACTGTCGATGGAAAGGTGAGGGATTGAAATGGATTTCAATTCGAATGAATAATTTGAAGCTAATATCTGTGAGCAACGACCTAAATGCCCTACGTTCGGCAATCGACAGACAAGTCCACGATCTGATGGCCATCAACAATGAAGTCAAGAGCAGACCTGTTGTCGATCCTAATGTAATTTTGAAGAGATATGTTTGATTATGAAAACATTATTATAGAAAATAGCGAATTCGAATCAAGTGCTGGATGGGAAAGTTCGCGATTTGCACACACAAATAATGCAGCTGAAGCAGGCATTGGACCACGAGAAGACAGACCGCGCAAAGGAGGCGTCGACTCTCAACAACAAGTCAATGATTCATTAGCAAAAAGGGGGAAATGGAGTAGAAACAAAGAGAAAATTTAGTATATTTTGACACCGAAAATCTTGATCGATATCATTTCAATAGAATAAAAACCAGAATAAAGAAATCGTAGATTCTCGAAGAAATGTGAAAAAATTCTGCAATTCCAAAATAATCTATAGATGTATCATGATAAAAGAAAGTGTTGCAGCATTGCCCGCTTACAAGACATTATCAGACAGCAGGAACAGAGTCGAGTTGATATTCTTAATAGCCTTTCCAAGAAGGGTGACGTCGATAAGGTAAGAACACAAAAATTTAGAAATTAAAGGGAGAAAGCCTGATTAAAATTAGCTCGAATGAAGAAAAAAGTTCTAGCCTTGTTTGTAGTTTCTAACCAAAAATTCACGGGATAAGGTAAAATAAAGCAAACGATGATTTTTTCATACACAATATGACTTTTATAGTCTAGTCGCTCCCTCGTAAAATATTAATATTGGTGTGAAAAGCGCTCAACTACAATTTGAGTGGATTATTAAAAAAAAAAAGGTACAAAGAACCAGAGAGTGAATTTTTCAGGATAAATTGTCGGAGGAAACACGCAGACTCAACGACAGAATTACTCTGATCACGAACGAGGTGACGAAGAATCTGATGGAAACGCAACAGAGGATGAAGGATGATATGATGAACAAATATAACACCTTGGAAGCTGTTAGTTTGAAAAATATTGAATAAAGAAGAAGGCTGAATGAACGATGTAGGCATTGCGAGCGCAGAATGAAGCTATGAATGACATGGAACGAGATGGCAAGAGGAAATTCGAAGAACGACTCCGAATCCAAGGGGAACAGTTGGAAGCGCTCGGCAAGCAAATGCAGGCAAGGACGGATGATAGAAATTATAGAGCAGAACTAATTGATATAGGCTGAAAAGGCTAAGCAGAAGGAACGATTCGGAAAAGTGAACGAGGCTCTCGCCGCATTGGAACAACATCTTGAAATTGGTATGACAAACAAGTTATTCGCAACTCATCAAAATATGCCATTCTGCTTTAGGCAACAAGAAGATGGACAAACTCATGAGCTCGGAAGTAAACGCGAGGTGAGAACTCATTTTTCATAGCAAGACCAGCAATAATCTCGCATCGAGTAAAACTGGGCATGTGTTTCAGAAAATTGCATGAAAAGGGTCTTCTCGCGAAAATGACAGAAATAGAAGATAAACTGAACAATCACTTCGGAAATTTAAACAAAGCAGTGGACGATGCAAAGGCGGGCAAGGAGAATATCAAAGTGCCGGCGCTGGATATCGATGCTGTAAGCAGATTTGTGAGGGAAGCAGGGAGATAATCTGGTTGAATCTTAGCTGCGGCGAGAAATGGAAGCCATTGCTGCTGACAAAAACAAACTCAGCATGGAGGGACTTCTCAAACTCGAGGAGAAAATGAGCAAAGTTCAGCAAGGTCCGAGAGTATAATTGTGCTAGAAGTTTGACTGGGATATTTTAGATCTGAACCATGACAAGAAAGATCTGGCTGGTCGATTGAGCACATTGGGAGGAGATTCAGACGGAGTTAATAAGTAAGCGATCACAATCGACGTAAACCATAAGAAATAGCATGCAGATGGTTATGTATAATCAAAGTTTTATTGCTAACAACCATACGCATGATTTCCAGACTCCGTGCACAAGTCAATAAACTAGATGAAGTGCAGGAAGATATGGAAAAGGCTCAGGACAGGGTCAGGGACAAAGTGGAAAGGCAGATTCCTCAGGATGTAAGTCGAATAAGACATGATACAGAAGGGAATTGGCTAATTGCTTCAGTTGAATGAACTGTCGGCGAAGGCAGACAACATCAAACATCAATTGAACTCGAGGATCGACAAGGAAGAAGAGGAGAGATACATGGCCATCAAGGAGCTGCAAGAGGCGGTCTCGCAGATGCAGACCTCCGGTGCGATGGGGTCCGGAAAAGATGCGGGACCAGTAAGACTGATAATCATAGTGATAAATATGCATTTTTCAAAGACTTCTATACTCGTGGTTAATGATTAGTTCTCTTGAAATTAATTCCAAAACAAAAAGACGCCGAAATCATGCTCATGCAATTTTTGCAGATAAAGAAAGATGTGGAAGAATGTAAAATCGCGATAAAGAAGTTGGCAGAGAGCGTGGCGACTGTGAAGAATGTGCTCGACAAGAAGATTCAGGATGAAACTAGGAAGGTTTGTTAGAGAGGAAAATGAGGGAAAGAGAGACCGTTTGAAATGTGACAGATTGTGACGTGTTTATTTGCAGAGGGAATCAGACATGGACCAGGTAGGAAATGGAATTCTGATGGATATACTGGAATATCCTCTGATTGTTTTACACATTAGCAAAAACTCAAATATTCCGTTCATGTTGAACATGAGCCATATCTAAAGGTTACTGACGCCCCCTTTCTTGCATGGATGTGAAGGAAGAATTAGTAATATTAGAAGTGGGGCCTGTTTCCCATGAACGGACTATTTATTTCCTTAGTTGATGTCGTTCATCGACATTTCAGGTCCGTCGCTATCTGCAAGGAGAAAGCCAGTGACATCCACAACTCATTCACTCAGCCATCAGAAATCGGATGGCAGCAAACCAGACTGTTCTTTGTTCCTCCCTCTCCATAATTCAGTCCTCATCTCCTTTCAAGTTTCAAGCCTCTCTTGCTTTCCTTTTCCATACATTTGCATCACTTTCATCATGATGATTGTTCAAAATGCATACAAATAAAGAATGTAATGTTTCGATGTTTCTATTCACGTGGATTGAGGCATTGGCTGAAGTGACCAGGGGAGTGAGGAGAGTGAAGGATGGGGATATTTGATCTGCTTATAGACCTGAAGATGGGCGGAGTCGAGGAGAAGGAGGAGGGATGAGGAGCGACAAAGACGACGACAAAGAGAGAAGGCGAGGAGGCAACTGTATATCTGACTGTGTCCATCTTCGTCCATTCCATCCCACACCCATTTCCTCTCCTTTGCTTAATTGCCCTCCTGTTCTGACCATCAGTCGATCTGGATATTTTGAGGGTTCCGACATAAATGTCACTATTATTTGCCGTCCTTATATTCGCCCTTCCATATTCAGTAACAACTACAGGTTAGCCAAGTTTTTACCTCCTTTTACTCTCACATAGCGTCATTCCAAATGCGCTAAAGACCCTGTTTATTTGCTTATCCAAAACTTCCCCGTTTTGTAGCGTGATTTGTGAAAGCTAAATTTATAGCTGCTTTCTTTCTATATTCCGATCTTGCAATACTGTACCTCCATCTGCAGAGACATCTAAATCCTGGCATCATAATTCCCTAATTTTTCTTATGGATTGTATGCAATTCATTGAACATTCGTAATGAGATCATCGTTTCATTTTCTATTTTGGATGAACACAAAGATTGTTGCCAAAAAGAGAAGGCTGAATTGCATTGTTTCGTCGAAAAGCGAAATCCTTTCATCTCTTTTTCCTCTGCTTCTTTCGGCTTGTTCCTTTGTGAGGAGAGATTCCAGCGATGAGCAGCTTGACACGTTTCGAACGAGAAAAACGCCAATGAATCGAGGCAAAAACGGTGAGAAAAGAAGACGAGAAAATGCTGCAGGCAGGCTGAACACAAGGAAATTGACTCCTTCATTGTTGTTGCCTAATATAGACACAACCAGAAAGAGACATACAGACGGGCAGATAGACATAAACAGAAACAGCAACTACTGACTCGAGAATGCTGAACATACTATGAGATTGCCAATTGCAACCATAAGTCTAGTCTATCCTGCAAAATCAATTATATTTTGCCAAAGTCTTGATTGGTATCGAAACATCATGGGAAAAATATGAGACGAAATTTCCAAATTGCCAAACCATCCATTCTATCAACGAATTAACAACGATTCGATAAATAAACCACAACACAATCAAATAACAACTAAAACTGCTGACAATCCGTCCGTACACATATAGCCTGCTTTCACTGTTCAATATCCATAGCATTCTTCTCGATTTCATTCAACCTCCCTTTATTCCTTTCGCTTCCCCTTTATGGTCTTTTTTCATCCTCACAGCCTTTTTCACATGAAGATAAACATCAGCGGAATCGGAATCAAATTCATCGTGCACTCATTAGGTCGAAGGGCTGGAGGGAAGGGGAATTCGAATAACGGGACTGAGGCCTGGATGAGAAGAGGGAAGAGGGGAAAGTCAGACGCACAAAGAAGGCAACAGCCAATTGACAGCGAATAGTAAAGGGTAGAGTACGTTATAAAGGGCAGGGAGGCAAAGAGTCGAGTGGCACTCCATCAGACGTATACATGCGAATAAACTTTGAACTCACTGTCAAACATACTCAATTGATTCATTTCAGAATGCGTCGTCTCGGAATGGACTGCTTGGAGCAAATGCTATGGGGGCTGCAAAATCGGACAGGTCTGTTGCATTATCATCTGACAAATGTGAATTTATGATAGCTTATAAAGATGATCTTCATCGTCATAATTCGAATCAATATGATTCTTGCCTCATTATAATAGTAGCTAGCCAAAGTTTGGAAAAAAAAACAATATTTGAAAGTTTTTGTCCAAAATGCTCAACTGTTAAGATTCAGTCTGAATAAAATTTTGCAGAAAATAATACGTGCACTAATATGGCAATTTGAGGAGAAATTCAGCTGAATCTGATCACATTTTAAGGAAGCTTATCGGTCATATAGATTATCACACGTTTTCAACCTTTGGCTCGCCACTTTATATCAATCATTGTTTTATTTTAAATAATGACTTCAAGTCTATCGGCATATAATTATTTTTCAGATGGTACGAAATCGAGATGTGGCTGAACCTCCTCTGCCAGAATTTGCGTTAGACGGAATTGGACCTACAATCGTTAGGCATTGCCCACATCTTTACGAAACAAAACGGTGTCCAAAGTGCGACAGGAAGAAGGTAAGTATTAGATTTTTCTAACGGTATTCAACTCAACCTTTCCAACCTGACAAAGCTTCTTTTTCAGATATGTTAATTTTATAGAAGTTTTCCATGTCATTCACTCTGACTCTTGAAGTATTTGCAATGCGCAAGTTTAAATTAAAATCTGTTAATTTCTTATTTCTACATCAATCTGATGCAGAAAACACAACGTGGAAAATCGCTACTTCGCTTCTGTATTTCAACTTCATATCTTCTTGCTAAACTAGACAGTTTCTTCCTGAAATAGAAAGATCATTCTGCAAGACCATAAGTGGCTTAGAATAAAACCATTTTCTAAAATAATATATTCAAGAGGAGAAAAAACCTTCCAAAGAATCTCGAACCAAAATTGATGTGACTTTCAGAGCGAACGAGAAAAGCCGCAGAGGAAGGTAGAAAAAGTCAACGAAATAACAGAAGAAGATCTGGAGAGACAATTGAAAGTGGTAAGTGAAGGAAAGGAGGGAGAGAGGGAGGGAGGGAAAGAGGATGAAGCAGATCTGAGAAGGATCGAGGATAACAATGGATATTTAGATGAACAAACTCCAACATGGAAGCATCGACAGGACGAATGACAAACAACATGTTGCATACGATGCCAAAAATGAATCCGATATTGAAGGTTAGTAAAAAATAACAGCATTTGAAAAAGTGCGCATATTAAAGCCTAAACATTTTGACATCTTGCTAAAATGCAGAAAACATTGTAATTTAAAAATCGTCAACGAATTGGATTTTTATAGTTGGTCAACCTTTCAATTAACTATAAGTTTTTCATGCGTTAACGCTCAAACTGGCTGATTTTGAGACACCATAAGGGGGTAATCCGCGACGCTGATTATGGGCTTTCAGTCAGGAAGTGCTCATGTTCGGATATTCGGGCAGAAAATCCATAAATTCGTTTTACGAATGCAGAAAGCGCGCATACAAAACTGAAGTTGCAAATTAGAATACATAATTTCTCTATGAACTTCCTGCCTGAACGGTCGAACGTGGGTACTTTCTAATTTTATAGCCGCAACCAGGGCCACGGAATATCCCTAACCTCTATGGTATCAAAATCAGCAAATTAGAAAGTTAACACCCGAAAAACTGCTCGCCTGGTAAGATAATCTTAAATTTCAGATTTCGGCGATTGGAAAATCGAAATACCAACGATAAAAATCATGTCAACAGCCGAATCGACGACAGAGCGAATGCCCATCAGAACAGAGGAATTGACAACGATACAGGCAGAAAGCAGCAGTGAAAGTCTGAACAACCTGATCAGTGAGCCCGAAGCACAACGACCTGATCCAACGACTGAATACTACACCACAACGACCACTAAATTGCCTTCTACTACTACAACGCAATTCGTGACCGAAGAACAGGCATTCAAGATCGGCAGAGATCCTGAAGTTGTCACGAACAGGGCAAGCATACGAGAGGTGACTGAGGAGAAGAGGAAGCAGCAGGAAGAGCTCAACAAACTCGAGTCGTTCTTCGTCAATTCGCTAGTCATTGAACTACCGAGGAGGAAACAGCCAAACAATGCGATCAAAGCGAAGAATTCTGAGGAAGAAGGACCGAAAGGAGACATAACTGGAGTGCTGAAGGATATTGAAAAGGCTGCCAGTGGAGAGGCTCTGAAGGAGAAGACGACGAGAAAAGTGAAGAAGCTGAAGAAAAAGAGCAGGAAGAGCAAAAGCAAGGAATGGGAGGACTGGCACAGAATTAGCACGAAGAAGAAGTTGGCACTCAAGAGGATTACCGTAACGAGCAGTACAACTCCTAAGAGAACCACAGTAACCAGCACAACGACACAGCCGAGGACAGAGACGAGGAGTAGACCGACGGAGAGCAGCAGCAGCAGTAGCAGTAGGGAAGAAGTCTGGCAGAAGAAGAAAAACTATGTGCCGAACACGAGGAAACACGCTTCCGATATCACTGCACAACTCTACATGACTCACAAAATTGTCCAGGTCTATTCATTTCAGCATTAACCTATTACAGTAACTTCTCTGCCATTTCAGGCCATGAAGATGGAACCAATCGCTCCGCAAATCCTGCCTCTGTGTAAGTTTTTAGTGTCATAAATTAATAGCGAGATTACGATTTTTTACAGGGATAAGCGAGTTTTGAAACATTTCTCGTAAACATCTTTCCAACGAATGTTCAAAAAATCCCGTTCGATTTCAACTTGCCTAATCTTACGAAAATTTCGTAAGGAAAAAATGAATCATCCCACCACCGAAATAAGAACATCTGTGAGAAGCGATGGAATGTGCTGATAAGTAAGAGAAGGGTGGATTTGCGGATGAGGCAGAGACATAGAACAGCAAAAATCGGATTGTAAAATTAGAAGCGAGGAATAAAAAAGTGAAAAGAGGATGAACGTGATCTGACCAATTTGAAATTAAGGCCCGCTCAACAAGAGATGCTGTAAAATCGAAAGGGAGGAATGCAATGATGGTTCGATGCCGAGATACGTCCTCAGATATTATAGGCCGGTAAATGAACTAATGAAGGAGTCATATACAAATACAGGGAAAATAATTAATTTAGCCCGGCTCACCGAACTGCGAAGCCTACCAATATCCACGATGCTCTCAGGTAAGATTCGCAAAAATCACAAGGGTATAAGTGAGAACTGTAATTTGTAATTTTTAACACCTGATATTTTGGACGAATGATTATTTTCTTGCGGTAAAGAAGCTAAAATAAAAAGCTTTCTTCATTAATTATTGAAAAGGTGGCTTATTTATGCAAACGAGTTTGAATTTAGGCCGAGGAAATGGATGAGCGACCGATTCAGTACGAACAGAACTGTCAGGACTTGTGTTTCGAAATTGCGGAAAAGAGAATTTCTCCGCTATTTGCATTGAATTATGACGACGATGATTACAGCGAATTTTCATAGACATTTGCATTGCATTTTCGCATCTTTACTTAATTGTTAGTGATTTAGTGTTTTCAATCTGAATTGTTACGGGACACAAAAGTGCATTATTCTTTATTGTCTTTTACCTATCTGTATCTCTTCTGTAGTTCGCAATCTTCAGTTGTCATTTACCTTGCACATTCCTCCCATTTAGATGCATTTCCAAAGTTGATACTTTTTGTTACGAATTTGCGAAAAATTGAACATTTTAGAGAAAAACTATCCTTCTTCACGCGCTCAATTTCGTTCACTTTTATGTCCAAATTTTCGTCAGTCCACGATATTGAACTCGACATTGTGCAATAATTGTTGAACCCTTGTCTCAGTTAGGTATTGAGTTATTTTTCATTTTTACCGTCAATATATTCTGATGATTATGCTGCTCCATTGAATATCCTTATAAAGTATTGTTTTCTGATTAAAATTGTGGTTATCGATTTTCTAGGGAAGAAAAAAGAAGTGAGTCACTGCGACAAATAGAATAAAATAAAAGATAATGACGTGCATCGCGAATCAGGCGCTTCTATGCACAACGAACGAGAAAGTTTTTAGAAGTGATCACATCGAGCATAATATATCACCATGACATAAAAAAAAACTTGTGGATAATTACTATTTTTCTTCAGAAAAAGAAAAATTTGAGAATCAAGAAGACACAAGAAATATTTCAATTTTAAAACTGGAAAATTTTTGCGCGATTAATAACTTTTCTGAAAAAATATCAATAAAGACATATTTGAAACATCTCATCAATTGTTTATTCATTTGACTGATGGTCTGTGTATTGTGGACGATATGTTCTTGATTTCTGTAGTGGATGAGTTGATCTATTAGTTGGATGCGGCAATTGCGGCCGTCAATGCACATTTCTGAAACAAACAACTCGACTGAATTGGGTGAAAATTTCGCTTGGAGTGATTAGAGATTTTTGAAATAGCAGAAAACACGAATTTGATTGTAACCTGTTCAATTTTCTGTAAAATTCTTATCTTTTGAAGGAAATGTTTTCACAATTCATCAATATTTTCAAAAGTCATCTTGCAATTAGCTACTTGAACATTTCCTACCGTTTTTCATTTACTGATCGGATGTGAGCTTCCTACACGCTGTTCTTGTTGTCAGTGTTCCTTGCCTCTCCTTCCTCCTTTCCAGTCCCACTCCTGCTGTTCTCACTTCGATCCTTGTTGTCGATGTGAGAACGCTGTAACCTCTCCGAGTTTGTCGTGTCGTCCGTTCTTTCATTCAGAATTTTGTCGGCCTTCCTTTGCGAAACTAAAAATTTATCGTTTCATTAAAAAAATCACAAGCAAATGTGGTAAATGCGAGTAAAATGGTACGACACCGATGCTCATATAAAATAAAAGGAAATATTGACGAAGAAAGACAGGAACATTGATATCGTGCACATTAACGCACTTTGATTATGAACTTTCGATTGGTGTATTTTGAAATTTCAGGTTTAAAAATAAAAATTCTCACTCATTTCGACCTTCTCTCTCGTACTCTCATTTTCGACAGTTTCAGCGCCCGTCTTCTCATCCACCCGCATCGTTATCCGAGTCTTCTTCACTATTCTCTTCACGTTCTTCGGGCTCTTCGCTCCATTTTCATTCGCTGAAAAAATCGAGAATAAATATGTGGTATTTGTTGTTTTGAGAGGTAATTAAGAATGGTTTACTTTATATATCACAATACCTGATAACAAGATAATTTTATGACTACTGCCAAATTTTTAAATAAAATATGATATAACAAATAGCGACAAACGTTTGCTGATTGAAAATTTCTAAAGAAAAACTTGGACTAGTCATTCAAAATGAGAATTCGCAACAAAAAAATCGTTAAAAATGTTCAACCTACAAGAAGTGCCGGTCGAGCTCGTAGAAGACATGGAGAGTTTGGTTGTCTTGTTCTCTTTATGCTCTTTGTGTTCCTTGGGCGACCCAGCAGCCTTCGTGTCCTGATGCAGGACATTGTCCACAGGCTTCTCGTCTTCCGGTTTCGCGATCGGCTGCTTCTGCATTTCCGCGGTCGAACCTGACTGCAATTGTCAATGATTTCGACTGTTTATTTAGTGAATGTAAAATGCAAGTTTGATTTTCTTAAAATAAAAAAATCCTATCATCAATTAGAGAAATTTGACTAGAGTTAGAACGAAAAAGAAAGATAACAAGTCGATTTCGATCAAATACCTCTATTTTAAAATGACGCAAAATAAAATCTTATGCAAGTCTAAACAAGGCTTGACTAGGTGTAACTGTCTTTCTTTGCAAATTCGAAAATTCCCTACCTCCCTGTCGGATTTGCCTTGCTGCTTTTTGAGAATGCCCTCGAGCGATTTCTTGAATGTGGCAGGCATTCGACTCGGAGCCACTGTTCTGAATATCCTCGATAATTGATTGCAGCCAAACGTCAGTGGTCAATGTCCTCACTTCTCCTCCGATTTTGTCCCAAGCTTCTCCAGTGCAGGATCTTCAGCAGCTGTCTTCCCAACGTCCTGTGTCGTTCCGCCAGAGCTCGCTGTCGGATCAGTTTTTGTCGGCTGGAGAAAAAACCTTGTTAGGTAAGAGTGCAAGTATCTTTCTCTTCAATAATAGCAGCAAACTTCTCTTATGAGCTTATAACAAAAAAATGTTAAAAATTGCAAGTACAAATTCAGAAAGACGCGCAGAGCAAAGGAAACTGTCTTACATCAAAATAAGAATTGATAAAAGAAACGAATGATTTTAGAAAGCAAAGAAACTAGCGCATACCTGTTCCTGATAAGTGGACGGGCGAGTGGTTAGATTGGGAGATTGAGATCGAGTCTGGGTCTGGAATAAATTGGGCGGCAGAATGGGATCGTCGAGCGGGTTGAAGTCCACCTCGATCGCGTCATCGTCATCTGGGCGGTGGGGTGAGGCTTCTGCAATTTCATCTTCATTCTACTGAACTTGTCGTAGCGCAACTCAAATCAACTTTTCACCTCCCCTTATAAACATCATTCCCCTTGTGTCAAATTTTTAATTTCGCGATTTGTTCAATAAGTGTTTTTTTGCCTTCCAAACGCGGATTGGCCTCATCCATCTGCTTCATGGGTGGATGGAGATATGCAGAGCGAGTACTGGCTGGGGCGTTCTTGAGGGAAGTGTTGGTCTGCAAGGGTTGAGAGGACTCTCTGAGCTCTCTGCTGGGCGACTGTTTGGACTGCTTGCAGGGAGTCGAGGTCTGCAGCGAGCTGTCTGACAATGGAGTCGAGGCACGTCTGGTTCCATCTTTGAATCCTGCAAATTGATAAAATTAGGGGTTTTTAGGCTTTATCATAATAACACTAGGATGTTTTGAAGATGAATGGTAGAATTAGGGATAGGTTTGATAGACTAATTTTATGCTCATAATTCCTACTATAACATGAGGATCATTTTGATACCAAGCATGGCATGATTAGAATAGTATGAATAAAAATGCAATTTTGTAGTATCATGATAAATTTGGTGCGAGAATGATTCCAACCTCCACAACTGTGCAGTCCAGGCGTTGCAGGCTGATTCTGCTGGCTGACATCGGCGCGGCGCGTAGAAGGATCTTCGGTTGAGGATCCGGAGATTTTATTCATATCCGCGATTTCCTGCCTCTTAATGACGCAGTACAGCTCATCCGGGCCGAGATCCATGCCAGGCACTCTGTCGTAGTAGTGGCGCAGCTCCTCAACAATCAGACCTTCTTCATCTCCGCGAATTATCAAGGTTACCTGCTTCATGACGAGAGTCTTGTCGTCGGTCGAGGATTTGACGAATTGATGGCGCTGGTCTGCAGGCAGATGGACCACATCCGATGTGTCAATGAACAGCCTGGAATCAAGCATGTTTTTCATTGTCTTTGAGATGAGCCGTTCATACGCACGTATCGAGACTGTAAGAAAATAAGAGGGAACCGAGAGTAAAAACGAACGGACAGATATCTACGACTCACGAATGTCCCTTCCCTCTTTTGCAAAAATTCATCTTGGAGATAATGGCGAGTATCTCATTCATTTTTATAGGATGTTTAGCAGATTCGAATTAGAGAAAAACTAATTCTCATGAAGATCTTTCCTTGTGCTATCTTTAGAAAACCATACAGAAGGTAGGAATTGTGAAAATATCTGCAAATTACTTACATCTGATTGACGAATTCGACATTCTCCTTGAAGGCGATCGGCTGTCGAACTTGATTCGCCAATTCCAGAGCCTCTGCGTCAGAAATTCGGTCGCTATAAATGTAAAGATTGCATCATTAAAAGTGATAAAATGGTAACTTGGAAATGGCATATTTTGACAGTAAAGCAATGAAACTAAGAAAAATTTATTACCTATCTATGTTTAGTTTCGTCTAATATTGTCATTGTTTTTGCCTTATCTTTTCGTTTTTTGTCGTCAAAAACATCATTTTCGAATAACATAATTTCCTTCGTAAATCATCAGTGATAATGAAAATAATTCTAGTCTAGTGTCAAACGGAATAGATGCTTTGATTGGACTAACCGCATTTCGAACTCTTCAGTGGGTTCCCCATTGAGTTTGATGGCGAAAGTCGCGCAGTTTATGGCGAGTTCGTGGTTGCATCGCAGAGTGCCTCGCACTGCTGGCTGCAAGTAGACGTCGCACGGCATGTTCCTGAATAAGTCGAATGGTTTAATAGAAATTGCACTATTCCATTTTTTCCAAAAATGCTTCGACGATGAATACATACATTTTTATAAAGTTCTTTTCTCGTCTCTTCCCTAACACATGATTAAAGAGATTAAGTAAAGCCTTAAAAGTGCACAAAATTTTTTACAGAAAACATGATAGTCCATTTGCATGGAACCGGTTCGTCTTGGCAAAGTTTCAAAGCAACTTTTCAGTAATAATTACAGAATTTTAGCTAACCTCTCATTGCATCCGGGAATGGGGACGACTGAACGCGTGTCAGCCACTTCGAACCCTTCCTCATTGTTGTCAGTCTGGATTTTGAAGCTTCATTTCCTGTCTGGCTGCCTATTGACTAACCATTTTGACTGTGGCCATGCATCTGCCGTACATGATGTACTTGCCCGAGATCTGCTCCATGTAGAATTGTCCCTTGTGCAGTTTCGCTTCGTTTATGCTCCTGGGCACGTCAGGCACGTCCAAATGGCTCTCCATCATCTATAAAATACACCAAGTCTATCCCTAAAACGAACAAAATTCGTTCCCATTCAGAGAAAATTATTTAGAACTTCGAATGGTAGTTACCGTAGAAGTAAAATGAGTCAAATGAATTATTGAAAATTGCAACAAGAAAATGACGAACTGTTTCAAAAAAATAATTATTATAGTAGCGGAAGAGAAAGTAAATTGTATTTCTCCCGAAAAAAACATGAGCATTTTATAAAACAGCATGAAGAGTAAACTTCACGCAAATTGATATTTTCAACTTCGAATAATGCTAGTTCTGACCGAACAATTGACTTCTAAATGTTTTTTTTTTTAAGATCTACCTGCGCAGCCACATTGAATTGCTCAGTTTTGCTCCGCCAGCCCTCTCCGAAATACAGGAATTCAGTGACGAAAAGGACGAGCTGAGGGTTGGTGGTCACTTCCGCGAAGCGATAGGTCATCACCTGAAATTTGCATTAATCTGCATATTATATGCAAGTTGAGAGTTTGTTGTTTTCTTACTTATACAAGGAAAAAAGTGACGCTTCATCCAAGAATAGTTCAGAATTGGAAAACTAGAAATTCAGATAAACTCGAAAATTGCAAGATCGTATTTAGAGATCGCAAATAGTTGTACAAAATTTCATAATTGTTTCAACCATGGTGAAGTCGAAACGTGTTAAAATTTCAGTCACGACAATAATCTACTTTTCATTCACTTTAATGGGCAAATCTTCGAGAACGGGGTCTCCAACGAGAAGTTCCTTCAGAGGCGGCACATTTCCACTCAATCGCAGTCCGAAGGGCATCGATCCTTTCGAAGTCGTCACTGAAACGAAATGTATCGTTCTGTTCAGTCATCATTTCAATTTTGGCCTTGTTTGAGAGCTTGCATTCCCACCATAAATTCAAGCCAAGGTCGAAATCGGCTTTGACGTCACCGGTTAAACTCAACCGTGAAAATTAGCCTCGGAGCGAAGCAAAGCCGATCCCAACTTTGTTGAAATTTATTGAGTCGTGAATATAAATGAGAATGCTCACAGCTGGAGATGATGTCTCGATTGAGTCTGGGCTTGCAGAAATCGCTGCAGAACGGAGAGCGGACAGACGCATTCGAGTTGCTGCCTCTGCTGAGTGGCTGGACGGCAGAGAGGGAAGAGGGTGAGAGAGTGCTGGCTGTCGGCGCTGTGGACAGGTAGGCAGGACTCGTGAAGGAAGTGGAAGGGGATGAGGAGAGCGACGACAGAGAGCTGTAGCTGCAAATTAAATTGAACAATTAGAGCAAGATCGATAGGAATCAGAGTTTTCATTGAGATTCGAGGAAAACTTGAACGCCGACGTTTCCTTTACAGAATGCTGACATCCAAAACCGAAAATTGCTGCTGAATTGATAAGTTTTCTGTCTCGCATTGCAATGCATGGCAGGAATTTCACAAACAGGATGAATGCAGTGCTGCGCCCACAACAAACATGAAGATCAGTTTGTCGGTTTTCGACTAGAATCAGACTTCTCCAAATTCGAAAATTTCTGAACCCGAATTCGCCACGCCACGCCCCGCAATATTTCAAAAATTATTAACCCATACTTGCCCCGCAGGTTCGAATTTTTTTCAAAGAAATCGGACAGAAAACGAACAGTAAAACTTGGCGAGTTGACCAGGATTTTTTTAGTCAGGACGAGCCGCGCCACAAAGTCGTTCAAAAACTGCGCACTGCACTGTCAACATCCCTGTTCTTGATTCTTGAGTGAATGCAGAGCAAGATTATTGACGTCTTCTACTTGAATTTTCGATGTCCTTGCCTGTTTATGGAGTCAGGATCGATTCGTTCAAGCGACCGTCTCGAGCTGCGACTGCGACTCCTCGCAGTGCTCGAAGTCGAGCCCGTGCTGCTATTGCTGCTTCTCGATCTGCTCGAGCGTTCCTCGTTGTCAGAATCCCGATCGCTGTCTCGCTTCTGCCTGTACATCGTTGGCAATGAAGGTCGTGACTGCAACAAAATGAATGAGTGTTTTGAAAATAATATTCTAATTTTGCGAAATTAACTTTGAGAAAAAAGGAAGACGAGAAAAATCACGAAAATGACCGCCTTGTGGGCAATTACGAAAATTCACCACCTCACCACTTCACCACGTTTTTTTTACGAAGAAACTCCAAGCTCCGCCCCCTACTTTTTTCTTTTCCCTCTTGTGTCTAAAGACGTGGTGAATTTTCGTAATTGCCTAAAATCTAAAATTCATTATCGTTATGAAACTTTTTGAAGATTGGACTTACGAAATTACGATTTCTGAACTTATCGACTTGATGAGAATCAATTGATTTTCAAATAATTGATATTCATAAATGTCCCCATTTTCCAGACGGACTTTTCAATAGAACCTCGTTCGTGCGTCAATCACTGCATAATTTGCATAATCATCTCCTCTCCAACGCTAAAAATTCCCTTCAAACTTTGCCCCTGGTACAGAGAGACACCGACATATGAGTTTGAGCAGGTGCAATTAAAGATGTAATTTGAAATCGACTTCAGCATGTCCAAATGAAATCGTTACTCAGGCAACAGTAACTAAGAATTGACTGACATTCACAAACATAGACACATTCTCAAACACACTATGAATTTATGATAATTATCAATGCCGTTTATGCTTGAAAACTTTATAAACATCACTAGATTTTGAGGTTACAAATTTCATTATTGCTTTGAAAATTAATTTTGTTTCTAATTCTTGAATCTTTTTATTAGTAGGATGACAAATTTCAAGATAAAACAAGACATCAATTCATTTCAAGTTTATTTTGAATTAGAATTGGCGAGCCAGAATTTCATTTGAAATGAAAATTTGCAGATTACCTTGAGAAATTTCTAAAAGAAAACTCTAGTTCAATTGCAAATTTGGTTTACAAATTTCGAGAACGATGAGTCAATTTATTCGGTCGATCGATGACCTTAGAATGCCAAGATTTTATTTCAAACTAATTTATAACAACTCATAAAAATGTATTGTTTCTCTACTTCACATTTATTACGATAGTTTAATGTCATTATCAATAGGTTTGTTAATCGATTTCGTCACTGTATCTAATCTTGTAGTTCATTAACATCTGCCAAGTTTAGAACCGTATCATACGAGATGTTGTCAAGACGACCGTGTAAATTATCTCACATCTTCTTCACAAACACGAAATAATACCTGCGATTATCTGTAACTACTAAACTGAAAATCTAATTGTAAGACATCAGATATTTATTTCAGAATTCAAAGAGGCTTGCTTTATTTTATCTTGAAACTTTTAGTTAGTCTCATACGATGCTGGACAGAGACAAAGAAACCGTGCCTCTGCTTGAAAGCGATGTGCTGGAAGATGGGAGGAGGGACGATACAGCCATTGAAATGTAAATTTTATAGCTCTAATATTGAAATAGAAGCAAGGAAATGTCGCTATATCGGAACTGTCTAATCTAATCTATTCTAACTACTAGTATGTGTTTGAAGAAAAAGCTGAAGATATTTCGTTATTGTCATTTTTTAAATATCGATTTGTAGAAAAGCAAATTTTAGACCAGAGGTCGAATTATCTCATGGAAAACTTATGGAAAACGACAAGTTTCTCACACTTGAATCGACCAAAATCAGTCTGCTCGAACGGCTGAAATTGTTAGTCAATTTTATTGATACATACACAGATTTAGGGTTACAATAGATCCAGAAAGAATCGGACTGGTTGAAAAATAAGGAAATATTTTGAGTGGTGTGACATACTGAATATAATTTAAATTTATGAGAAAATATCTACAAAATCAGTTGTGATTGGAAAAAAACATTTCAAAATAATCATTGTTACGACCAGAAACTTGATAATTGCTTGTCACTTATAATTTTATATTTATCAACCGATAATCAATAACTTCAATTTTTTACCTTTGGAAAATTGTCGAACTTTCTATGATCCGATAGTGTCGCTGATGTTAGTTGATTTTGTGATATGCTAATTTGCATTGACGTTCATAGGCATTTTTACCTCTCTAGGATTCGTTTTATGAACGATTATGTTTCTCTAGCTTATTCACTATTTCTCATAAGCTTATAGTTTGTATCCAATTTTTCCAGGAGGGATATTGATAGAGCAGTCGTTCGTGCGTCACAAAACTAAAAACTACCGAATTTGCATAAATGATATTTGACGGAGAGATATTTTCTCTAACTTGTTCTAATCACCGAAAGTTGAAAATAGCACAGGGTTCGACATAAAATGATGACAATATTCTAAGAGCCTTATCAATGGAGGCGGAGCCCGCTCCCTTGATTCGATTATAAAATAAGTCCTAATTTTAAGTGGACAAGAGGGCCATTTTTCCAGAGAAGATAGTCCATTTTAGCTTTGAAATAATTTCGTGATTTATCCATCGTGCTATTTGAATTACCAAATCAATTAACGTTTGTTATCTCCAATCTAACACCATCCAATCTCTTGTTCTTGAGTACTCTTTGGTGAATCGTCGAGAACTAAAGACATTGATACCTTCAATTCGAGCTTAACCCTTCGATTCCCCATTCATCTTTTCATCAGAGCTTTCCCCTCTTATCAAGACACTCCGAAAATCATTCATTTGTTTTTGCTTCCGGCTTAGACAAATATTGTAATCAAAATCGTGTTCATATAAATACTCTTTTTTGACAACAACCTATCAATCAGTAATAATAAGTCTTTTTTAGTTTATCAATATATTTGCAGAACCAGCCCGTATTGTTTCAAAACAGAATTATTTCATAAAAATCTATCAGTCATAAATAAAATAATTTCAGAATGCGGTTGGTCGTATTGGTTGCAGCCCTTGTACTTATTATAGGGCTAACATCAAGCAAAGTGCTGGAAAAGAGAGAGGTAAAATTAAATCATACTCATCCTCTTGGCTCATTTCATTAGACGAATTTGCAGGTTTTTACACTAAAATTTTTAAACCCACTCTTTTAATTAATAAAATTCTAGACCAATGGAGCTGGTGGAATTAGTGGAGCTGGTAGTGCCGATGGTGTAAGAGGTAAAATTTATAATCATTATCATAAGACCCTGCAAGCTACTTGAAGTCTAAAGCGCAGAATGTACAATTTTGCGTCAGGGGAATTGCACAATGTACGATTATTTGTCACTCCATTCATTTCTTTATTTTTTCCCAATTTTTATGGAATTTTACGATTATTATTTTTTTTATCAATTTGGTCTACAGATGGATAATGGATAACATTAGGATAATTCACATCTGGGTGTTTGCGAAAATATGCCCAGTCACACTGAATTGTTCTAACCAAATAAAATTCCATGTTTCTTTCATTTCGTGATCCAAAGTGGCTGGATGGTCTAAAGTTCTTGCTTGTACTTGAAATTACCCAAAATGAAGTAAAAATATCACAAACATCACAACATCAAGAGAACCCAAAAATGAGAAAATGAATGGAATGACGACTAATTTTATATTGTGCAATTCGCCTGACGAAAATTTTTGGAAATTCATTTTGATTTCGATTTTGAAAATTGTTAGCGGTCAATTTCTATTTCAATTTTGATTTCGAAAATTTCAAAATTTAAACTGCGTGTATCCCTGGTGCATGTAATTTCAAAGGGCACACGGTATGCCAAGTGCTATCGTTCATGCTTGGGAAATGTGAGATTGATGGAGAGTGTGCTCTATTGCTGAATTCATTCGTTTTTGCCTAATTTGCTGATAAAATGAAACTGAAAAGAAAGAAGTTGACAAACATGTCGAATAGGACGAACCAAATCTTTCCTAATGATTGCATTTACTACCTAGCTATGCATAAGCTCACAACCACCTCGTATTATCAGTGATATCTTTCTATGACAATGGATGACCGTAATTAGTGCACTTGACTGAATGACGAATATAACCATTTCGAAATGTCTACTCCATTCTCTCGACATGTGTATCAACTTTTTCGAAAAATGTTAGCTTCATTTTATCACTAAATTGGGCAAGAATTAATTAGCAATGGAACGAACTTCTCATCAGTCTCATATTTCCCAAGAATGAACTATAATAGTCTTCTCAGACATTTACTGTTAATAGATAAACTCAAGAAGAAAATTATACTTTTAGATGCTATTTTTGATCTTATATAATTTATCAATTTTAGGGAAAGGAGGAGGATTGGGAGGAGTGATTGGAGAAGTGACTGGAAGATTGGGTGAAGCGGTTGGAGGATTGACTGGAACGGTTGGAGGATTGGCTGGAGGATTGGGAGGAGTGATTGGAGAAATGTCTGAAGGATTGGGTGGAGCGGTTGGAGGATTGACTGGAACGGTTGGAGGATTGGCTGGAAGCATCAGTAATACGCTGACAGGTAAGATTTTTTTTATCTGTAGCCGAATTCTTTACATAAAAGTTCATCATCCAAGTTTACCATCGAAAAATTCTCGATTGGCAATCTAAAAAGTTTAGCTACAATGTTTTTGGATGACGAACTTTCTCACTCAATTTCGCACACTATTTTCTCACCTCACAATCATCTTCCAATCGGATGACGAGCTCGCCATCCAATTCTTAGCTTTGAAATGGAAGTCGCCGTCCAAATTTATTAGATTCTAATCAAGCACGATTTATAAGGATTTTTAATTTTAAAAATTAAAGATATATATAGGGTCGTCATTCATGTTCATCTGATCCTTATGAACCAAAAATTAGGTAGAGATATCTCAATTTTCCTGTGGCAATAAAAAATATCCTTGATTGCCAATCGAAAATTTTGGATGGTGAGCTTCCAATCCAAAGTTCGCCATCGAGAGGCAAAAAGTTCGGCTACTGATCAGAGATATTATTTGTTTCATACGAGTGAGCAGTTGAGTCTATTT
The DNA here is from genome assembly GCA_964036155.1 of Diploscapter coronatus. Lineage (NCBI taxonomy): Eukaryota > Metazoa > Nematoda > Chromadorea > Rhabditida > Rhabditidae > Diploscapter > Diploscapter coronatus. The sequence goes on along the minus strand of OZ038422.1, from coordinate 81,198,541 downwards.
CGCTGTGCAATGCATACCTTCCCTTTCGCCACTATCTTACGACTATTACCTCTTTCTCTCCGCTGGAAAGAGAATTGTCGTAAGGTAGAGTGAAAAGGGCAAAATGCTAGCTTCATTTTATCACCAAATTGGGGAAGAATGAATTAGCAATGGAGTAAACCTCTCATCAGCCTCAAATTCTCCAAGGATGAACGATAATAGCCTTCTCAGATATTCACTCTTAATAGACACAAACTCGAGAAGGAAATTATGCTTTTAGATCCTATTTTAATCTGATATAATTTATCAATTTCAGACGCCTTCAAATACGGTGGAGGTAAGACTTTTTATCTGATCAGAGATATTATTTGTTTCATACGAGTGGGTAGTTGAGTCTATCTTGCTGTGCAATGCACATCCTCCCCTTCTGCCACTACCTTACGACTAGTCCCTCTTTCTCCCCGTTGGAAAGAGAATTGTCGTAAGGTAGAGTGCAAAGGGAAAGAGAAAAATGCTAGCTTCATTTTATCACCAAATTGGGGAAGAATGAATTAGCAATGGAGTAAACCTCTCATCAGCCTCACATTTTTCAAGCATGAACGATAATAGCCTTCTCAGGCATTCACTCTTAATAGACACAAACTCGAGAAGGAAATTATGCTTTTAGATCCTATTTTAATCTGATATAATTTATCAATTTCAGAACTCCTTAAGACATTGGCTGGTAAGTCTTTTTACCTGATCAGAGATATTGTTAGCTTCATACGAATGGAAAGTTGAGTCTATCTCGCTGTGCAATGCACACCTCCCCTTCTGCCACTACCTTACGACTAGTCCCTCTTTCTCCCCGTTGGAAAGAGAATTGTCGTAAGGTAGAGTGCAAAGGGAAAGAGAAAAATGCTAGCTTCATTTTATCACCAAATTGGGGAAGAATGAATTAGCAATGGAGTAAACCTCTCATCAGCCTCAAATTCTCCAAGGATGAACGATAATAGCCTTCTCAGATATTCACTTTTAATAGACACAAACTCGAGAAGGAAATTATGCTTTTAGATCCTATTTTGGCCATATAATTTATTAATTTTAGATATCATGCAGTTCATGTTAAGTAAGACTTTTTTACCTGACCAGAGATATTATTTGCTTCATACGAGTGAGCAGTTGAGTCTATCTCGCTGTGTAATGCACACCTCCCCTTTCGCCACTATCTTACGATTATTCCCTCTTTCTTTCTGCTGGAAAGAGAATTGTCGTAAGGTAGTGTGCAAAGGGGAAATGCTTGCCAACTGCCCATTCGTGTCAAACTAATATACAGGGTGTTCCAAGTGAGAGCCTAATTTTCTGATAAAATGAAGCTGACAATCTCGAAAAAAGGTTGACAGACATGTAGAAGAGGATGAACCAGACTTTTCCTAATGATTACATCTGTTACCTAACTATGCATAAACTCACTTCATTTTATCACCAAATTGGACAAGAATGAATTAATTAGTAATGGAGCGCACTTCTCATCAGCCTCATTTTTCAAGCATGGATGATAATAATCTTCTCAGACATTCACTCTCAATAGATAGACAAACTCAAAAAGAAAATTATGCTTTTAGATCCTATTTTTCATCTTATATAATTTACCAATTTCAGGCTGTGGCAACCCAGCCGAATGTGGTAAGACTTTTTTTTATCTGATCAGAGATATTATTTGCTTCATACGAGTGAGCAGTTGAGTCTATCTCGCTGTGTAATGCACACCTCCCCTTTCGCCACTATCTTACGATTATTCCCTCTTTCTTTCTGCTGGAAAGAGAATTGTCGTAAGGTAGTGTGCAAAGGGGAAATGCTTGCCAACTGCCCATTCGTGTCAAACTAATATACAGGGTGTTCCAAGTGAGAGCCTAATTTTCTGATAAAATGAAGCTGACAATCTCGAAAAAAAGGTTGACAGACATGTCGAAGAAGATGAACCAGACTTTTCCTAATGATTACATCTGTTACCTAACTATGCATAAACTCACTTCATTTTATCACCAAATTGGACAAGAATGAACTAGCAATGGAGCTCACTTTTCATCAGTCTCACATTTTCAAGCATGGATGATAATAATCTTCTCAGACATTCACTCTTAATAGGCAGACAAACTCGAAAAGAAAATTATCCTTTTAGATCCTATTTTAATCTGATATAATTTACCAATTTCAGGCGATAACTATTGTGATCTAATGTTCGTATGTGGTAAGACCTTTTTACCTGATCAGATATATTATTTGTTTCATACGAGTGGGTAGTTGAGTCTATTTCGCTGTGCAATGCACATCCTTCCCTTCTGCTATTATCTTACGACTATTCCCTCTTTCTCCTTACTGGAAAGAGAATTATCGTAAGGTGGAGTTCAAAAGGGGAAGGGGAAAAGGTCAGCTTCATTTTATCACCAAATTGGACAAGAATGAATTAGCAATGGAGTGCACTTCTCATCAGTCTCACATTTTTCAAGCATGAACGATAATAGCCTTCTCAGACATTCACTCTTAATAGACAGACAAACTCGAGAAAAAAATTATGCTTTTAGATCCTATTTTAATCTGATATAATTTATCAATTTCAGACGCCTTCAAATACGGTGGAGGTAAGACTTTTTATCTGATCAGAGATATTATTTGTTTCATACGAGTGGGTAGTTGAGTCTATCTTGCTGTGCAATGCACATCCTCCCCTTCTGCCACTACCTTACGACTAGTCCCTCTTTCTCCCCGTTGGAAAGAGAATTGTCGTAAGGTAGAGTGCAAAGGGAAAGAGAAAAATGTCAGCTTCATTTTATCACCAAATTGGACAAGAATGAATTAGCAATGGAGCGCACTTCTCATCAGTCTCACATTTTTCAAGCATGAACGATAATAGCCTTCTCAGACATTCACTCTTAATAGACAGACAAACTCCAGAAGAAAATTATGTTTTTAGATCCTATTTATCATCTTATATAATTTATCAATTTCAGACATCGTCGCACGTAAGACTTTTTACCTGATCAGAGATATTATTTGCTTCATACGAGTGGGCAGTTGAGTCTATCTCGCTGTGCAATGCACACCTTCCCTTCTGCCACTATCTTACGACTATTACCTCTTTCTCTCCGCTGGAAAGAGAATTGTCGTAAGGTAGAGTGAAAAGGGCAAAATGCTAGCTTCATTTTATCACCAAATTGGGCAAGAATGAATTAGCAATGGAGTGAACTTCTCATCAGCCTCACATTTTTCAAGCATGAACGATAATAGCCTTCTCAGACATTCACTCTTAAAACAAATATATAAATTTAAAAAATCGTCGTGAATGCTAAATTTATAATGACTAACGTTTCGTCCGAATATAGATGTAAATAAAAACTCCGGGAAGAAGATTTGGAAGAATTTTGCAAGACGTGCCCTACGGACAGTCCTACTTATATTTATAGTAGATATCATTGCCAATTTTTCGGCGATTCTACAGCGAGAGGCAAAAGAAGAGTAAAATTAACCCTAATATAAATTTGTTTTCAAATATTCTGAAAAGTGAGGTGTCTTTCGATCCTGCATTGGATCGAAGGCGAAATTTGACGCGCAGTCAGACGAGGGTTCGCTTTCGAAATGCGAATGATGCATTTGTCAGTCTTTTCTGTGGGTTGTTTTTTGGTCTTCCACATTTTTTCTTAACAGTACGTGGTCTACCTGATTTCACAATAGCAGTCCATCCATGAATCGTTATGTACGGAAGTCCAAAATCTGCTGCAGCTTTGCGAATCGACTTACTTTTGGATACAGCAGCAATGCATTTTTCTTTCAGCTCCTGAGCGTGGTATTCGCGAGGTTTTATCTGAAAAAGCTTGCAAAAATGTAATAAAATATTTGTGAAATAAATTTAAAAAATAGGATCGAAAAATCAGTAAAATAATTAAAAATGCAAGCTGGTCGAAGACTTTTATTCGCTACTGTACACAGATCAAATTGTACCTTGATGCGCAAAATATTTCTAGCAATAAAATAATTGTACATTTAGCTAAAAACCCCGGTATTACGATTCCTACAATCACTACGACCACTATGGCCACTACAACCGCTATGACCACTACGACCGCGCCATCATCTTGCACAGCACCAAGCCGGCAAATTATCTATTCTGACTATAAAAACGCATCGAATGTATCGTATAATTATTTGACACCGTGTAAAAATGGCTCGACAACATGGTAAGAGAAAAAGCGGAAATTCATTTCTAATTAAAGAATTATTTCAGCATCGGTATGTTGCGCAAGCAGTGCTACCAGGAGACGAGTGATAGAGCCTGCCCTAATTCGCTTCTATGCCTGAATAGCAGTAAGTAATATAACCAAGTTTATGCAGAAGTATCGAGCTTTCAATCGACTGGGCATTTGCATCAGGCAGAGAGTTCAACAGGCATTTTTGGTATTGCTTAGATATCATTCAAAAAACGTATTTATGTACAGCTTACTCTAGGCGAAGCAAGTGCGACGTCAATTGAAAAATATGGTATTTAAAAAAAGTTAATGCACTAATATTTTTAGCCATAAATGTGATAACGGTCTTCGATAGTCCTGCCGATAAGTGCCCGGGCGCTGGAGATGAAACGCTCCACGTGTATCCGTTGGGAGTAACATCGAAGGGCGACAACGCTGAAGGTATCGACTGCTCGTGCTACAGTGTCATTAATGCCGTGGCATTCAATTTCTATGTCAACAATGCCGCCACTCCACCTCAATATAAGATTGCCAAGAATACTGCAACTCCACAGCCCGCTGCTCCATTCGTTTTCACATTTGCTTTCTGTGCACAAGCATTTGCTTGAATGTGTTTTTTGGTGTTTTGGAGAAATAAATAATCTACTGTTGAATGTGAATGAACTTTCAAAAAGTTTAATTTTGAGATATTCTTATCAACGAATCAAAAATGAAGATGGTTTTGTACTTTAAAATCATGCCTCAAGAATAGTGTGCAGGCTTGAATTTTCCCCAATAGAATTTGAGAACTCACGGCATGCATGTCATGAATGCTTTAATTTTATTTATAGGATTAGTAGGCTTTCATATATAGCAGAACATAGGTTTTCACTTTACTTATATCTCATAATAAACATGCCTATGCAAAATATTGTCAATTTTCAATAAACAAACAACATCCATCAATTTTTTATAAATTATCGTATTTTTGTTTTCTATTATCTAGACATCAAACACTTAGTCAATTTTTGTATATTTTATTCACTTTTTTTCTATACTCTAGATAATGGAAGATTTTGTGCGTATTGCTAGGAAATGAGGGAGGTTGAGTAATGACAGATATCTCGAGCAAATTGTATATTCGAATTTTTTTTAAAAATTAAAACGTTACACACTGTAAATTTTCCTCATTTTCAAAATTCATCTTCTCTTTTGATGAAAAGAGCTTTTAATTTTGTGACTACTTTATGTTTATCGCTAACTTATAAATTTTAGAAGGTGACATATCATGAAACTTATTTATTAAATTTCGAATTCTAATTATTAGCTTCATTTATGAAAACTATTGCCAAACCTCGTGATCTATGGCATGCCTGACTGAATTGATTAACTGAAATTGCGGAATTACTAGAATTCAGAAAATAATCCAGCAAAGCAATAATTTATTATGTCAAACATTATTTTTTAGAATTTGGCAATTTTACTTACTCATCCATCGTCAGTTTCGCCATTCATGGTAAGTTAGGTTAAATTATTCGTCAAACACTATTTTCTAGCGTATGGCTCTGGCGCAAAAGTGGATCACATTAGTAATGTAGGTTTCTTCAATTTCATTCTTGCATAATCTCAAATTGTAGGGCAATGTAAATGGATCGGGGGTATCCCAGTTTTTCTATATCAATTTTATGAGATTGAGAATTACATTCGTTACATAATTTTGCTGTCTCCGCATGCCGATGTCATATGAAGTTGCATATTTTTGAACGCGTCATGTTCTTAGTGGAATTTTCAAGAATCTCAACATTCACTGACGCGATGAGTTCCTTTTCCGAGTGTATTTTCTTTTCTTCGATTATGTTGAAAGACAAGTTGCGGCATTCAATTAATTTATTCTTACTACTTTCTAAAATCCACGAATTATTATCGAAAATCAAGTTTTTGTCTGATATTGCTTCATTCACAGGCCAACATGAGTGATCAGAATATCAAGAGCGAGAAAAAGCGGGAAGATTTGACTTTGACCTACTTCTTCTCGGAGGAACTCGTTTCTCGCAGACTTTCAGTGAAAGTTTTCTTGTTCGATTCTACCAAGATTAAGGCAATCTCTACGCTGGCTTTCTGTGTAACGAGTATCGATTTTGATAACTTTTCTCCTTAATGAAAGACAGCTTCTATTTTTCTATGTTTTCAATCACCTCTTCCCCTATTCATTTTTATGCTTATTTTTCCTTTCCATTCAGGCGCTAAAACGAGATCTTTCAGCGATTTCATGAACAAATTCGCCTTGGCTTTGCATTCACTTCATCTAAATTGATTTTCCGATTCGTTAATTTTCAGAAAATAGAAATTTTTCGAAACTTTCATGCTGGAGTTAGAATGAAGTTGGCTATTATTCCTTTCCTGTTGGCAAAATTCTACGAATGTCGATCGTTCAAAACAGGAGATGGGTTGCTAGAAGACCTTGCAAGAAGAAACGATAATGAAAATGTGCGTTGTTTTTCGACGGACAGTTGGCTGACGACCCCGAGAGGCAAGAAGCGAATGGATCAAATCAGAGTGGGCGATTTCGTGCTCACCGCAAATCGGACTAATGTAAGACTATTTGTAAAAGTTGAAAGAGCTAAACAGAACCTCAAAATGACCTTGCACTATATCTCTCCATTTAAAAAAAAAAAAGATAATTCAGTGTCATTTAGACAACTAGTCGTTTTCTTGAACTTGTCTGAAAATATTCTTAGTTTTCTAAAATTCATTTGTTTAATTTAGGCTTATTTCACCCCAATAACGATGTGGATCCACCGAGATCCAGATTTGGTGACTAGATTCGTGACGATAATGACTGATTACGGAAAGATGATGGCTCTGACTGCGAGGCATCTCATGTACAGAAATGAATGCGAGGGTGAATTCGAGGTATTTGAAGAAGAATAATAATTACTTGGAATTCCAGAATTTTACGATGATTTTGTGACCGAGTTGCCTCTGAGCAACGAAACTGTTTATGCAGAGAATTTGCGGATTGGAGATTGCGTCATTTTGCTTTACAAAGTAGACTAAAACGATGAAGTTCAAATGAATTGTTCATTTTTGAGGGTCGTTGGAGACAGCAAAAACTGCAGGAGATCGAGATAACAACTCGAAAAGGAGCCTTTGCCCCGATGACAGAGAACGGGCGAGTCATTATCAACGACATGCTGGCCTCTTGTCACTCGGACTTGCGAGATGTCACTCAACAATCCAACTTATTCAATGTATGGAATAATCACTTCATCATGCATAAATTAAAAAAAATATTTCAGGCTTTATTATATCTGAAGCAGCAGATATCGAAATTATTCGGAATGTCTATGCATAACTACGTCAGTTTGTTCAAATTATTCTTAGGAGAAAGTAATAATTCAGGTCTACAAATCAGTTTTCTCTGAACTCCCACTGGATTTACTCCGATTAATGGTGCCATATTTGAAATAGTCAAATCAATATAAAAAAAATACTGGTATAAATACATGCGATAAAACGAGTAAATTTGTGTCTATCTTCATTATGCAATCGTTGCCTAACATCTATCAGTCAAAGTCTAACACAGACGGTCTTTGCCTCATTGTCAGTAAAGAAATGCATGCTGCGAATAAAACCTCCACTTTTATTTATTTATTTTTTTAAAATATAAAACCCTTTTTGAACGGGTTTAATTTATTGGGGTTTTCATTGACACTCATTTATTTGGTTTAATGAAACAATAAATTAAAATAAAAAGAAGAGAGATCAAAATCTTATTGTTGTCTTTTGAAAGAAGAGAAGAAGTTGATTTGAAGTCAGGCAGACAAACAGGAACTGCAGAAAGGGAAGAGATTCTAGTGCCAAATGTCGATTGATAGTCAGAAGTAAATTTTGTTATTTTGCCTTGTTTCCTGTTGTTTTGTCAACATCTCTCGTCATTTTGCTATGACAACCTCGTGTTCGTGTTGACTCCATTCTTTCAATTCTAATTCGGTATTCCAAACAGCCTTTGTCACAGGTTGTTGAATCGCAATGTTATCTGAGAGTTTTGTTTTTATTTGCTCAGGTATTGTTTCATTTCTGAGGAAACTGACCTATTTTATAACGATCAAATAGCATTCTTCTAAATGCTACTTTTATAAAATCTCGATAATTACTGGTTGTTGATAATAAAACAATCGATGAAATCAATCCTTGCAATGAGAATCCAATAACAAATAAATTACCCGCCGCTAAATAATTATACAATTTTCAATAACCTTATTATAAAGTTGCCTTGTCCCATGAAACCTAGATAGAACGCAAATAAACCAAGCAAATGCGAAGCCAAGAAAGGAACTATTGTCTGAAATTGAAATTTTACGTTATTATCGAAATAGGTTGTTCAAATATTTTGGCATGATGTGTGACCTGAAAATATAGAATGATCAGCAATTTCTTGTGGAATTTTGCCATTGTTCGTGAAAATCGTGACGATTTTGAGTACAAAATGCGATAATAATCGATGGTAATGTATAATACTCGAAGAGTAGTTAGTGTGCCGAATATAAAAAGACCAATATGCAAAATTCCAAAACTGTGATAATCAATGACCAGTGCATTACTTCTGAATAGCACACTGTATGGTCTTCCCCACTCCTAAATGTAATAATTTTGGATTTAGAAATTCAATTTTAAATTTTAAATCCTACAACGGCTAACTCCAATCTAGCTCTGTCTTGATCTTCAGGAACTACACAGAGGATTGTGAGGACTGCAGAAACAGGAAGCATTTCGAAATAGAAAATCGAGAAATAGTGTTTGAATTTTGACCAGAAATAACGACTATTGCTTGTTAGAATGGCTCGATGACGATAGTAGAACAGCAGTACAATTGTAGAGTTGCAGCCTGATCAAAGCTTATGTTTCGTTTCTTTATCCAAAAATGGTGATATGAACTAACTGGTGAGGACTCCAACGCCCGTGCAGAACAGGACTAATGATGACAGTTGGAAGTGCACTGCCAAAGGAGATACTGCGACTCCTGCGGGATACGGCTGAAATGAGCGGTTTATAATTCAAGTTTTTTTTATCTGCAGTTACGAAAAACATGAGCGGTCCGCCAACCAGACAGGCCAAATCATACACAACCATGCTGATTTGCAACTGCAGCAGGCAGAGTCGATAGCTCGACTGCAGGCCTGACGATTTGTACAGAATGCAGTAGATGCACACCAGGTTGAGCAGCAGTTCGGGTAGGTAGAAACTAGATAGCAGGTAGAAAAAAGCGGAAGGGTCATAGTCGATTATGGTTATGTTTTGCGTTGGAGTTTGAACCGAAATATCAGACGAATTGTTAGCTGCGACAATTATTGACATAGTCAAACACGAATTTCGAAGAAAAATAGTGTCGAGAGGTTTGATCTTGGAAATCTAACATGAGATTATTTCCCAGGTGAAAATTGGTAATTGGATTTTTGAATTCTTTTTTTAGTTTTATATGTCACAAGTTACATTCAACGTATTATTCATTTGAAAGTTATGAAAATGTCAATTTTAAAGAATACTCATTTTTGTTTAATTCGGTTGTATAGTAACGATCGTACAATAGCTGAAACAATTTTAAAATAAAAATTCATGCTTAAACATTGAAAATTGCGACAATTTATGCGAATGAATAATTTATTCAATTCTATCTAATCTAATATTTTTCTTCTAATCAGTCAGATTTGTTTTCCCTCTTCCTGTGTTTGGGTTTCTCGGGCCGGGCAACTCCTCTGCTGTCCCATTGATTGATGAGCTGGAGATCGAGGGGAGCAGTGGAGTGTTCGAGAGGAATGTTGCCTGGCGGAGTGACGAAGTACTCGTCCTGCACGAGGGCCGCATTGCCCAGTGTCTGCTCGACTGAAAGGGGCTCTTCTGGCGAGTCCTCATGCAGTCTGCACTCCTGGTCTTCCCACACTGTGTGCATTGGCTCCACTCCCTGCAAACTTATACATAGTCAGAAGCTTGAAAGGAAAAAGAGTCATGATAATTTGAATTGAAAAGATTCCTTCATAAATAATATAAATATTCAAAACGAATTTCAATTGTATGATACATTTAGTAATCTGACTAAAATCTTCATAATTTTAGTTTTATGCGCACTAGTGTCTGTGATATTTAGAGGGCAAATACTGATTATTTTGGAGTAAGAATAATTTATACGAAATGTATATGACTCAAATCGAAACTTGCACTTTGCTTTCATATTCAAAATCATTAGACAAGTTATTCAAAAATGAAGAATGTTATATCATCTATAATTAATTACCATTTGTTTGGCGTTCAGAATAGTCCTTTAGAAAATATTACTTAGTCTTCCTATCATTAGTCTAATGTCTATTTTCAAAACTCTAAAATTTCTACCTCGACATGAACCAGTTTGAGTCGATTGGCAATTCGAATGGACTCGCGCAGACTGGCAACGGCCTGCTCGTCCGAAAAGCGAACGAGGGAAAGCCTCTCGAGATGAGTCAGCAACGAGGAGGAGAACTCGGGCACTTTGTCCAATTCGGGATCGTTCACCTGGAGATGAAAACTGAATGTTTGAAAGATGGCTTTCATAGATATATTTTTCTTTTCATTTGCGGTTGAATTTATTTTGTAATGAACTACTTCGAAATTTACTCCGAAAAACTTTTTATCTGAATAAGAAATTGGAAAAAAAAAAACTTACAGCTCTGGTGATTGGTTCATCAGGAACAAGAATATCATCTCCAGGAAAAGGCGTCTTCTTGCTGCCTGCGCCACTTCCACTCGCTTGTCGATACTGAAGCTGCAATTGAAGACGGTGAATGAGTCGGAGAGAACGAAACATTTCTGAAAGAGTGAAATGAGTCGAGTGACAAAAAACTAACAAATATGCGACCAGTTAAAATAACTGTATGATGATAAATTTTGAAAAAATCCCTGAAATATAATAAATCTTTATTTAGGAATTCAATTCAACGAATTGAATAAAAACAACAAAATAAAACAACGCGAGTCTAGAAAATACGACATTCAAAGCCGACTATAAACTAATAATCAAGACCTTCATTTTTCTAGACCCATTTCAGTAAGAAAATTCAATTAACTAATAATAACGCTCACAATCACTCAGATGCCTTGGGTCGTTTCGCTGCTTCTTCCTGCTCATCCTCATTTTCCCCTTCCTTGTTCTCATTTTCCAGCTGTCTTTTTCCGTGCGTCTCTCTATTCTCCATGAATCTGTCGTATCCGATGAAAAACCAGTAGAACAAATCGTCGTATTCACCTGAAAATTGCACATGAATTTAGTGCTAAAAGTTTGCCAATTTTTAAATATTAATTTAGTTTCAGATTAAGTTATGAAGCAAAAGAATAACATGCTGCTTCTAATAGAAACTACGTTTCGAAGATGATTCAGTATTCATTAAAAATCATCATTCTTTGAGACTATAGAACAGGATGAAGATTTTCGAATCTATGAAATTGCAGGGAAAATGATGTAAAATAGGTAATATTTTGTAGTTAAAAAATGTTACCATTGTACTCTTTGTCGAGTCCGTACTGTTGGTATTCCCGCAAAGCGTAGTAGATGGCTTCGATCGTGGCCAAGCACGAATCGTCCTTCTTGTATTGAGGCCTCCAATAGGCTGTTCGGTATTTCTTCAACATAACGCAAGGAAGATCTGTAATGGTGATGGATATTTGCAAAAAAAATACTGAACTCAAAAATAGCTTCTGGTTAAGAATGAAATTTTATTTTTATCTCTTGTTAAATATGAATCTAAGTCAAAGAAAATAAGAGAACTGTAAATCACCCTTGATTTGCGGGAGCATTTTCATCCCATGGACCTGGTTCCATGTGCAGTCCAACACTACAAATCGCTTGATTTTTCCTCGCGATTTAACGAACTCCTCTATGCTCATTGCGTTCGGAGATGGATAGACAAGCACCTGCAAAAGAGCAGCATTTTATCAGGGTTTGACAATATAAGAATTTAATCGAACAAATTTGATGTCCGTTTAGATATTTGTTAAAGAATTACCGTAGCTCCTTCTTCGTCATTTTCGCTGTATTGCTGCACTACCTCGCTCCCATTCCTGTACGGATGACAATCAAATACTCTTGTCTGTTCAGGAGCAGCGATTTTGCAGTGCAGAGCTGTCGATTTGCTGTTCCTCTCTCCTTTGTGCTTCACAACATCGATGTCGCACGGCAACTGAAACATTTGAATTTGTCGAGGAATTATCAAAGAAGAATTATCTGGTTCATGAGATTATTCCAATTCTCACTTCTATTTGAAATCGAATCATAAACGAGTGAGGAAATAATTGAAAAAAAAACCACAGCAAAACTGATTTTATGGAACCAGTAAAATGCATATCGCGACACGTATTCAAATGAAATTTGATAGCATGGATGAAACAATGATTGTCGTAAGTTTCAATCTACTCGGCTTCGTTAGCAAAATGTAATAGTCGAAATGTACCTTGACATTAGGGGTGAAGACACCAGGCAGAGGAACTCTGCAATCGTAGCAGTAGTACATTCGACTCTTCTCGCATCTGTCGCAGATCTGCTTCTGCAGCCCTTTGATGTGCTCGTAGCTCGACAACTTCAGATCTTCTTTTCGTATCATCTGAAAGAAACGAATTCGATGTTTAATTTTCTTTAATTGCGTAAAATATTGCGCTTGTTGAATCTAACACATTCAGGTAATTCAATGATAGATAAACTGAACACTTCAATCGGAATAATCTTTATAGTCTTTCAAATCTTTCTTTTTACAAATGATGACATAAAATATGCAGACACGGCCTAGAATTTAAGACAACTCAATATCGAAATTGTGCCTATTTCAAACAAATCGCGGATGACTAGGAAAGGAGAAGAGAATATAAGAGTTAAATGATTGAAACAATAAACCATGAAAAACGTTAGGAATAGTTCCCTTGACTATCTATAGAATAGACGATGTTATACAGAGACAGCTGTTGGATTCTTTGACTGTTCAAAATACTTTACAGATAATTAAGTAGACTTTAAATGTGGACTCGAATGAAGGTGTAGACGATTCCAATAGAACAATGATAAGGAATATAGCATTGGTATATTTGTTTAGTTGAAAGCGTGAAATGGAGAAAGAAACCGTATGAATTAGGCCGAATCGGGGAAGATAAACTGAAGGAAGGGGGAGGAGAAGATACAAGAAACAGATCACTTGTCACTTGGATCTGAAGAGGGAAGCGAAGAAGCCTCGTTTTTTGGGCTGCACAGCAGGCTGATGCATGGACACCGTGGTTGCCAGAGAACGGCCACTGCCACTCCGGCGCAGAGCAGAACGCTGAGAGGACGTCGAGGCTGACTGCGGCGGCTGCTGCCGAATTGGGGCGGGTCTGCAAAGAACAAATGAAGTCAACCTTTGCACTACTCGACAAATTAAATTTCCAAAATTGTTAATGACAATTAAGATACAAATGATTTTCAGAATTCGAAATTCGAAGAAAAAGTTGATCTTGACTGTTCAATAAAACAATTTTCGAAAGTTGGTAATAAAGAAAGAAAATCAAACTCACTCGTAAGGCTTCTCCATGGGAATATCGGCAGCGACCATCTGTTTCATGTTGTCGAGCAGAGTCCTAATCTTAAATGGATCTGGCTCCTCGTGCTGCGAGCCGATGTGAATTCCCGAGAAATGGCCGGTGCCTCCCGAGGTGTTCTTCCCAAATCGATGCACTGTCTCACGCTCATACGCTCCACTCGTGCTGAAAGCCAGATAGTTAAACTCATAAACATTTGAATCAATGTACCTTGGGGCATTAGGATCGTCAGGAGCAATCAGAGAGAGCAGTTCTGGGTCATCTGAAAACGAATAATTATGTTGGTCGTTTTTTCACATTTTTTCTCTATATCTGAATTTTTAGCCAATCAACCCTTTCTATAATATCCATGTAAAAACGCAAATCCAACTATCATGAGTTTGTCGGAAATAAATAAACATTAGATTCAATTTCAAATAAGCTATGAAAGCACAAATATTACTAACATTTCAAGGAAAGTTCGCGAGCATTTAGGAATGAAATCATGGCTCTCTGCATAAAATTCAAATTTTGGAAAGCATAATGCAGTAATTTGCTATTTTATGGATTGTTGTTTTTCTCAAGGAGTAAAGAATAAAGCACGAACCAGTAACGTAAGCCCTAGCAACCGATGCCTGTCTGTTGCTGCAGTCGTATTTCTTCTTGGAAGTGTTGAAATTGGCTGTGCTCGTCGAGGGCATGTCATCATTCGAGAACACTCTGAAAATTTTAGCCATTTAACCCTTGGAAAGCTTCGAAAACGAGGAGAAAATAGTATGAGAACGTTGCATAAAGAGAAGACATGATGTAATTCCTCTCAAAATGCCTCGATTTTGATACTAAATACATCAATATTTTGGATTGGCATATTCTCATTCATCGGATGTTTTCTGTGTTCAATTTACTGGGTTTGGTATACTACTTCTCAAAAAGCTGAAAAAAACACACACCTCTGTTCGGGATTGCTGTTTTGGGGCTGGCAAGCACAGGGATGACCTCCGTGCTCATCGCAGCTGGCCCCTTTGTTCTGCTGATATCTCAAGGCTCCCAGACTGCAGAGACTCTTCGTCTCGACCACACTGCCTGCCAGAGCTTTCGTGCTGGCCACCTCGTCTCCGCTGTAGCACGACGCTCCTTCCCCATGACCAGAATACAGCGTGTGCACACTCTGCAATTCAGCCTCGCTCATCTCAACATTCCATCAAATGCTTCGATACCTTATCATCGTAATGATATTGCGAACCGGCCATAGCGCGAACACTCGCTTCCTCGTAGTTGAAACGTTCTCCAAGACTGTTCACACCTGAAATTATTCAGCTTTGATGATGATTTATCATTCTTTTTTAGTTATTTAGTGTATGGAGTTTCAACAATTGCTCAGATACTTTTCATGATTTTTAAAATATAATAAGCTTGTTTAGTATATAAAACAACGTGATTATTATATGTCAGCAATGAATTTCATTTCAAATTCTCTAGCTTATTTCTCAAACTGCGTTTATTGAATTTCAGTGACAAGAATCATGAGCCAGTGCTCTCTTTCAAAATTCAATAACGAGGAAGATTGAACTTGAAAGATACGTTCTAAAATGGCTAATTAGAAAATCAACACGCACCTGATTCGATGCTAGGCCGCCTGCGGCTGGGGTCTGCAGAGACGGTGAGTCTGGAAGGCTGATGAGCCGTGTTCGAGGACATTCCGCTGTGAATCGAGAGGGCGGGAGCCAGAGACTGGCCATCGCCCGTCTGCTGCTGTTCTGTCTCCCGTTCTTGTCCTCAAAATCACTATTTACCTCATCTGTTGTTTCAGACGCAAATTTTATTATACAAGACTACAAGTTGAGATGTTAAATTCTTCAAAGACTCACCTCCAGAAGAAACCCCAGTCCACAATTGCTCTTCTTCCAAACTGTCCATTTGAGGTCGGGGATTGCTCTCTGCCAGACCACAGGCCCCGTTTCTGCACAAGGAAAGAGGAATAACACCTGAAAGTAGAAATTTAGAGGCTAAGGAATGTCAAATGTCAAATCAGAAAATGAGACGGAAATTCTCATATACAATCTCATAAAGCAGAATATCAGAAATTTTGAACTCAATTTCCAGAAAAATACCAAATGAATAAACAAAAACATACCGTAAACGTATGAAAGAGCGATAGGAATGCCGACTCCGATGGCGAGCAGAGCGAGGACGGGAGAGACGATCAGGGAGCCGACCACACAGAGCACTGTGATGAGACGTCGCTTGGACTTGGGGTGGTGCAGGAAGCGCTGATAGACCTTCTTGCCCACGAAGATGGGCACTCCGAAGATGATGCCCGGCACGGAGATTCCCGCGATGAGGGCGATGCCCAGAGGAGCGCCCACCAGAGTGCCCAACTGCCACAACAACTTCTTCTTCCGCGTCCACGGCTTCTTGCCCCAGAACGTGCAGCCCGTGGGACTGAAAAGTGTCAGATTTATTATGGAAGAAATACGAGTAAATTGGTAGTTTTTTTTTGCGAGTAGCCATCAGAGGTGCACGAAGAGTTTCAAAAATTCCGATATTCTGTTTCGCCATTTCAATATTTACGTAATCTTTGAAGAATTTGCTGCAAATGACAAGACAGCATAAAATAAAAGGAGCTCGCGAAATACAATCTTCCCAATTATCATCCAACAAGATATACCTGAGATAGTGCAAATCGCTGATTTCTTTGAGACACAGCCAGCAGAATTCGGCACTGCACATCGCACAGACCTGAGAATGGAATGAAAATGAGAAGAAAGGCGATTACAGAATTACCATATGATTGCACGACCCGTCGTCGGCCTTCACAATGAATGTCTTGCAGCGAGGGCAGGCTTTGATATCGCCAGCTGAAAAGAAAACAATGAAAGGGTCTTGTAAATTTCTAATTTTGTCGAGATACAGTAGCGGACTAAAGTATTGGATCGCCCCATCATATATGCGCATATTTTCAGCCACCTGTCCGATTAAGATGAAACTTGGCACAAGTAAGAGCATATGTAAGACCTACAAATATGTCAAGTTTCAACAGGGTATATGGAGGCAACGAAATGCTTTTGTCCAATACTGTATTTCTTAGAAAGTAAAAAATCGACATTTCATTTTTTCTTAAAAATTCATTTGAATGAATCTTAAATGGTTACGTTTGAGTTGTGCCTCGATGCTATCGACAGTGATTCGCCTTGCAGCGGCTGCGTTGGAGGAACTGCCATTTCGACTGCCGCGAATGGGGAAAATCGAGTGGCCGCGCTGCTTGCGCGCCTCGTCGCAGGTCTGGTTCGCATGCCAGACGCCCTGCAAATGGAGATTGTGGACGATGGCAGGAAGAAGGAACCTACTTTGCAGTGGTAACAGAACAGAGTGCCGCATTCAGGTCGGCCACATTTCAGCTGGGGACACGCAGCACAGGAGGAGGCTATCACAGCGTATCTGAAAACAAAAAACATCTTCATAAATCCAACATTCTTAGAGCATATTTCGAGAACAAGTTTGTATCTGGCAAAATCATAATCTGTACAAAGACGACATTTCGATCAGACTTCTCCAAAACTCGGTCTGCAGAAAAAGAGTATGTCTTCATTCTTCCCCAGAAATTTTACTATTTTTTCCTGCAGATCGAGGTGTATTGAGGGGTATAATTTCGATTTCGAAACTTCGGTTCAATTTTTATCCTATCATCAATCAATATATCTCAACTTTTGTTCAAATAATACAACATTTCATTTTATGAATCGGTGACTATAAAATACATACTCGCAATCAGGTGAGGGACACCATCGAACATCAGGTTCGTTGAGCAAGTAGCGCCTTATACTGAACTGCTCGTATTTCTCGATTAGACCCGTACGAAATCCGACTATTTGGCTGAAATATGGGGATAAACGATTATCTGAAGTGAAGAGAATAGGGTTACCGAATATCAGAGGGGTGAAGATGAGAGCTGCATTCAGGGCATTGCACCTCCACGCGATTCTCCATTATTTCCATCTCAATATACTGAAACAAAGAGTTGATGAAATTTGAAAAGAAACTAAAATAAAAATGCTGCATACCTGAATGAGACAGAGCCTGCAGCTGCGATGATAGCAGCCGAGCAGTTTGGGGAAATTGACGGGTGGCTGTTTTAGGCAGCACAGAGGACATTCGCGGGTCTTCTTTCGGTCCTCAAATGAAAGCACATCATTTCAGATAATATGGTCTGGATAATCCGCCATGCTCGTCAATTTTTTTATGTGAATCAAATTATTTTTTGCAAGCATAGAAAGGACAAATGTCTATTTATTTTAAATGAGTTTTAAAAAAATCTATCCTACTTTTCCATCATCCTGTTCACTGGTTTTGTGAACGAGAGTCCCGTCCTTGCCTTCTGCCTCGTCATGTTCATCGCCAGTAGCAGCAGCAGAAGCAGTCTCGTCTTCTGTCTCCCCCAGCAGCAGATCGTATGCTTCTGCTCCTCCATCTTTTTCGCCAGTCTCGCAGAACCCCGCATCACTGCCTCGATATCTGAAACATTGGCTATTTTCTAGTGCCATAATGAGTTTTTCAGGAAAAAAACATCCATTTCATTCCTCACCTAAATATTGGGATGAATCATTTCTCTACCCCTTATCAAATCTTCAAAGACCATGAGGAGGATTTTTCTCGATAAATTTTATCAATGTTTTCATGCTACACTGCAGCACAACAACTTCGTCCATTGAAATCATTTTTTTTCTTTCTAAAAATTTGCAATGAGCAGACAAATCGTCGAAAGAAAGACGATGATTCACCACTTATTTCGAACTTCTTCATATGGAATTGATATACAAAAATGTAATCTTTCATGTATTGCAATTTTTATTCAAAATCACTACCTTCTCGTTCCAACAATTCTCAGGTCGCTGGCAGAAACGCTGGACATGGAGACTTCACCGCCTGCAGGCACTTCTTCGCACGACCAGCCAGAACGAGATCTGAAAATGTAATATTTCATGGTATAAAATGACAGGACGTAATAGCTTTTTTCCAACCCAAACATTAGTTGTCTTCTTTCGCAATCTCTTTTTTGCCCTTCTTTACTTTTTCTTTATCAATGTTTCAGTGACAAACACACACGCAATAACAATATTTGAAATATTTCTGTTTTCAATTGACACTGCTGTTTTGCGCAACGAAAAAGAGCGACTGTAATGTGGGTGAAAAGAGGCACAGGGCACATTGAAACAATTCAATGGAAATGGAAGGAGATCGAATCGAATCGAATCGAATCGAAGAGAGACGAATGTTAGAGAGCATTTGAAGAGAAAGGAATGGAGGAGGATGAAATGGGATAGAGTAGGGATGGGCGCAGGGCTGCTAGCGAAGAAAGCAGCTGGGAACGAAACAAATCAAAGACGAAAACAGATAGGCGCGCACGAAGTGCGGGGCAGAAACGGCGCAAATCAATGCATCGATGCAATGCGAGGGCAAGGGGTATCGAGCATATCAGAGTCACAGAGTCAGAGATAGACAAGAAAAGGCAATGCGATCCTTTTCCTTCCCTTCCTTTCTTCCATATCAGTTCTTTCGAAGTTTGTTCAGACGTTTTCTGGAAGAAGAAAAATACAGGATCCGCATGAAAAGTCAATACACAAAATATGGCTGATTGTGCATAATCAGAGATAAGGTTCGAATTAATAAGAATCAGGAATGACTGAACGACCTATTCAAATTCACAAATGGGATCTGGTTCATTCTCTTTCCCTTTTCATCTGTCAAAGTAGCTGAAGGAAGTGAATCTCATTTGCAATTATTTCATTAGGTTAGAAGTCCCCTTTGACTGCTCTTTCATTTATTCTTCTCTCCTCTTCCCTCCCCTTTCCTTTCATTGTCTTTCTGCGCATTACTATGGCTAATTTTCTTGAAATTGACTCCTTATGTTCACTATTTTCCCAAATGATTTTGCTCGATTACTTTTCTTAAAAGAATGATAAAAAAAGCGAACTAACATTTCTCAGACAGAACATTTCTGCATAAACAAAGCTCCTTTTTGAAAGGAAACCGTTTTCTACAATATCATGTCAAAAGTCACATGCCATAAGTGCGCTTTCAGCTAGTAAACAATAACTGTTTACTTTTCAACCATTTTGATAAAAAAAACGAAAAACAAAAATTCAATTAAACCCATTCCCAATTCACTGCTCTGCTCACTCTTTTTCCTGCACTTCTGCTAGGCAACGGGTTTCTTTCACTCGCACAAATAATACGGAACAAGCCCAAAATAGATACAACAACAACAAACGTGAAAATATGCAAATGGGTATATAGAGGTAGTCGATTGGATAAGGGACAAGTATATAATAGGCATGTGGAAGACAGAAGCGAGTCTAGTCATTGGGACAAATGACCCAGACACCACAGATACAGACAGATAGTAGGCAGGTTGAAGCAGAAGCAGACAGGGAAGAGATAGAGATGGGGTGGGGACAGAGACAGACAGACCCAGTCAGTCAGTCAAACCATGTCCTCCTTCTCCTTCTTTCCCCGCAATTTTCACACCCCGCACCCGCACAGTGCCGTGGTTCTCCTCCTCTCTTCTCTAGCCCAGCCCAACCGCGAACCGGTCTCTCATCCTCCTCCTCTCCTTCTCCTTCTCCAGCTGCCTTCCAACTTGGTTGCCTGTTCTTGTCTGCCTGCCTGCATGTGTCTGTCTGTCTGAAGGCTATGGCTTATTCTCGATCTCCATCTCAATCTCAATCCAATCCTCTCTTCCCTCTTCCCCTTCTCATTCTCCCCTATCCTTCCTTCTCTTTATTCAATACGCATCTAATGCATTATATTTGATTTGCGCAGTCAAATTCAATATGTGACAAGCATACAAATTAGAGACAAATCAGTGACCAGCATAATTGTTGGTTAGTTGATTGAAGAAAAAAGTTAAAAAAAAAAGTATCGTGATAAAAAAAAGCAAGATAGTTACAGATACAATGTTTAGAAGATTATGTTATTTTATAATTGAAGAAGGAGTCTTTGCACAAATCATCAAGCAAATATTTCCAAATATATGAGAAAGTTCAAGATAAACATAAATCCGAGACGGAATAATGGCCTTCTATAAGCTAGCCAACTGCCCCCGTTCGATCTCGCTTTCCCTTTCGTTAATCAAATTATCGTCACGGCTTTCCTCGTAGTTTTACAAACCCCTCCCCCTGCCCGATAATAAGCCAGCTATAAACAAATTTACGCGCTAAATAAGGGATTTCGGAAGAAGACATCGAGTTTAAAGCGATTAAAAATAGAAGAGAACATTGAACTGACCTTTCCCTGGCTCCGCCATTCGAATTGAAACTGAACAAACTGGACAGAGACAGGCGGGAGCCCGTGCGACGCCGCTTCGAGGTCGTTGATCCTGAAACTGAATTTTTCACAGCGAAAAAGAAAGGAGATGAAACCAGAGGTTTATCTAAAGAATAGTCTACCATTTTTGGAGTCAAAATTTGAAAACTTACGGAAAGATAATAACCAAATCTTTTTTCGTGATTTATCATCATCCTCCAGAATCAAAATGAACTTAGAGTTGAAATATTTCGTAAATACCAGTCATCGTTAATGTTATCACGAAAAGTTTTGAAAGAAAAAAGCTTCAGTACAAATGTGCCTACTGAAGAAAAGAAAATCGTGAGAACTTTGCGAATTGCCATAGGAACTCTTCTAATTTTCTAACAAACAAGTATAAATCTAATATCTAATAATCTAATAATCATAAGTATTTTTATGAAAAGTTTGAGCAAAACTTGCTACCTGACACGCAATTTCATATTTATTAACAATCGAACACAACGTCATTAGTCTGCGTTGTGCACCCCATTAGCAGGAAATTAAAGTGGGATCAATATACAGTAACTAGTACTAGTGGAAATGAAAATTAAATGAAGAAAGATTCTGCTCAGGATTACGGTTGTCAATTTTGACCCCTTTTCTCATTTTTATGTGTCCTGACTATTTGTATTGATTGTCAATAAACATGGGGCAGTGTTGATAACGATGAAATCACATAAATTTGTCTCATGAATCAATTTTTTTTAGAAAATTTACCAGTGTGTTCCTTTTCTTTACTACTCGATGTCTCCCTCGGTCGTCTCGCACTTGTCGGCACCGTAACAGCAGGAGTGCTTCCTGAACATTCCCACTTTATTTAAAAGTAATCATTATCATTTTCACTTATAACTTTTTCTTTTTAGAAATATCAGATACAGATAAAAAAAAGGTAGAAAAATCACGAGTTGTTGTGTTTTATGTGAGAATTTCAGCTGAATTGAATTTAAAAATGTAGCATCACGTATAGAAAACTCTAAATCAGATATTTTGCCAAGACCGATTAATTGAGATAAAATAAGCGATATATAAAATCGAAGGTATAAAGAATGCATTGCAATATATCAATATTCGTCAAATCGTTCCTTGAATCGACTAAATGTCTATATACGCTTGTAAGCAACGCGATCACTTTCATAGATCAAATTTTCGTTCCTTTGTCTCAAGTAATCCGGTCATTGACACATGCATTTCTTAATTGAGAAGATGTCAGATAGTGTGGCGAGATAAAATGATAGTAAAGTCTTGATTTGCAAAAAAAAACTCTCATATTCATTTCTTCTCATCATACATATGAATATTATGGTCTCATCAACTCCCACCTTTGCTAATGGACACATTCGAATCTGAGTCGGGATCGTTGGCTTCGGGACATTCCACGAGCGGGCCGAGTGCGTTCCCAGTGCCCGCTACAGTCACTGCAGCCATTCCTGAGCCTGAGCCTGAGCCAGCACTGCTCTGTCCACTATTCATACCCCCTGCTGACATCCTTCTGTCTTCTTCTTCTTCTGCAAATTCACTATCAGTCAATGAGCATTTTAAACGGAAGACGGTCATTATTATCGCTGATAAAGGCTTTACGTCTTTATCTGTGAAATGCGAAATGCGAAGGAAGAAGGGAGAAGGAAAGAGAATAATTGGCTGCATTAATTCTGTTAGATCGAGATAAAGGTTCGAAGTGAACAGTCAAAAGCAGAAAAAAGCAACACAACTATAGAGATACAGAGCTACAATCCAATAAAGCAGAATAAGGAAGCGAAAGGAAAGGCAGGGAATGGGAAGTGGAAAGTGAAAAGGAGGACGAACATCGATTGACGAGAAACGGCAGAAACAGAAACAGAAGCAGAAAGGCTGGCTTTGTCTGGTCGACAATTCATAACGAGAATTGGAGAATGCGAAAAGGAGGAAACAGGGAAGAGGATGAAATGAATGAATACAAAATGCCCCGACAAAATATATCTGCAGCCATATCCAAACAGACAGCCACGCATATTAGTCGGTAGACGGAAATTGGGGAAATTTATATGCGAAAATGCAATCAAATCACAAATTTCGACAGTGGGATGAGAATTTCGTGTGAAAAGTAGAGGGAATTATCGAATGACGAAGCGACGAATGCACACAGGAAAAACTAATATATTTGAAGTGAGAAGGGGGCAAATTACTAATAAAAAGGAAAAAAACGAAGAAATAGAAAATAGCTGCCAAAAGGAAGAGGAAAAAGAGAAGGAAGGAGAGAGGTGGAAAGAAGAGCGCATCATTGCATTGCATCGCAGACATTGCAGAGCATTCCCTCGCTTCTCTCCCTCTCCAACTCCTCCATCTCTCTGCTCAAAGTCCTCCGCGCTCTATTCCTCTTCCTGCTATTTCCTATTCGAGCAGAGGAATCCTCTTATTAGACATGAGAGGGGGGCGGCAGAGACCTTCTTGAGTAGGCCACCCTACAGAGAAACGGGGAGGAGAACATCTGAATAATATGTGAAGGCAGGCAGGCAGACAAGCAAACTGGCAGATGATACTGAACTGTGAATACAAATCGATACCGATAGATAGAAAGAAGCAGAATTGCAGAGGAAGACAGGCAGACAGGCATAGAGGCAGAGACAGACAGAACAGGGCAGCTTTTGTCATGAGACTGTCTCCTCACTACCTGCCTGATTGTCTGCCTTCGAGAACTGTGCAGTTAGAAATGCACACACAACTCGCAAACCAAACATTTTCCTTGGCACACATCATTTTTGCTCGAACTACAAGAGTGAAGATGACAAAAGGAACGAGAGCAAGGCAATTCAGACGATTATCGAGGACAATATAATCCAGAAATCAGAAAGTGAACTTCATCAGAAAATGAATTTTGTGCCATTTTGAAAATTTGTGAGAAAAGAACTCGAAAACTTTCCTGAGGAACGCAGATCGATTCGTAAAATTCTGAATCGGCAGGGAAAAGATCGATACGAAAGACATGATTTACGGTCTTCAAAAATCAGATACTAAATTTTATCTTTGAAGACTAAAGATGAATCAAAATCCGCGATTGACGCACAATATTTTGGCTAATCGGACGTTAATTCGGTGCGATTTTAGGATAAAGCAAACTATTGAGAAATGATGGATTGATGCAGCTTGCGATACCTGCACAGATTAGAAGCTGTGAGCACGCAAAAATTCAAGAAAAAATCACGAAACTCGAAAAATGGGCGAAAAATAAGCGGAACACGATCGATTTTTCACAATGAGTTGACGAGGGGAAAAGAGCGCAGAGAAGCGAGAGACGCAAAAGTGGCAGACAAATGTTCTTTTTTCATTCTTCATCGAGTGATTTAGAATTTTCGACAATTTTTCGAGTTTTTTTTTTCTTTTAGAGAAAGTTTAGGTTGGAATATCGATTTTCTGTCCGATTTCACCTTTAAATAAGGCTGAGTTTCGAAATTTTGAAATATTTTTCTTTCATTTTTCGCCAATGAAAAATTTCAAAATTTTTTGACTAATCATACCCATCTTTTTTCGCTTTTTCTGAACCAAATGTTATGAAACTCTGAATCGTGTATCATGTGGAAGTTTTAGAAAAAAAATGAAACTCGGTTAAAGAATTTTTTTAGAAAATTGTAGATTTCGTCTCGATTTTGTTAAAATCTTTGAATTTAGTTGGAATTTAAAAAAATTACAAAACGTCATTCAGGTACAACAATATGGGTCTGTTCAAGAAGCGACAGAGGAACGTAAAGAAGACGGGCCTGGCTCGATCGATGAAGAACCACAAGAAGCTGATGAACAAGTTGAAGAAGCAGGGCGCTGATGGGGACGACGTCGACATGCAGCAGGAGGTGGGAGAACTATTTTATTCTCAACATCTTGCGGCCATTACTCATTGAAAGAACGAATTCCCTACAATACACATTTTGTACCGCGTATTTAACGATTTTCTTGAATACACTGTTTGGCCAGTAATTTGAATACGCCGATGCGGTAACAAATTGAAAAGTATATATATATATAGAGAGAGAGAATAGAGTAAAAAGTTGGTAGATTAAATCGGAAATCAAAATGTGCAGTTCGACGTACTGACCATTTTGGTATTAAAATTTACCCTACTTGAACTTAATCCCCTACCCTCTTCATATCCGTTTTTCAATTTGTTGCCTCACCGGCGTATTCAGAAAGCCTATTTTTCACGATTAAGATTGTGTACAGGTGGACTATTTGGACCTCTATTTTGAGCTTTCTTTGAAAATTTCTACCGAAAGGAATTTACTAAAAATTCTGGAGCTAGACTGTCCAGTCTTGCCTAATCTCTTAGTCGAAATCTTTTTCAAAACAATGCTTGTACGTACTGTCATGATTCATTAGTATAATATGGGGGTTTTTCCCTGAAAAATATAGAAAGTTGTATATTTTCTAAATGAAACTAGTGAAAAGTAGAGCGGATTAAATTTTTCTTTATTATCCCTTCACTAAATAACGAAAAATTCCAAACTTGTGACGAATTATTTCAAAAAGTACGAAAAGGTATTTCAACATTTATTTACAAGCAAATGCGAAATGTTTGAAATGTATCACATGGATGAGGTGTAAGGGTAATTGCCGGTCAAAGGTACACTTCTTTCGGAAGATTTCGGAGGTTATTTGCCAAAGACGAGCGGCCCAGAAACGCTCCCAGGCAGGAGTCCTGGATTTATTAGACCCGCTGGAGGTGCTACGGTCGTGGTCCCGTGTCCTCGTCTAAATTCGAGATGATTTGTAATTCTTGTATAAATCAACTAGTGTTCTTGGTTAACCTGTGACCATGCCCATGCCCAGTTCCAGTCCCAGTCCCAGTTCCGGTCCCAGTTCCACCCCCTGCCATCATGGGGGAGAATCCTCTAGCAACCATCGGCCTATAATATACCATTGGCTGGTAATACACCGTCGGCTGATAAAACATCGTTCCCATCATCGAATTATAATAGTTGTAGTCCATCCCCACTGAATTATAATTGCAATAAGTTATAAGGCAAATAGTAATATGGACTATAATATCCATAATAATAAGGACCTGTTAAATTTAGACAACATTAAGTCTCATAACAATTTGCACTTACTCCACTGTGCGAAAGTCAAATCGAATATGAGAGATAGAAGTACGGTGAACAAGGAGACCATTTGGCGTTGAAAATTCATTCTTGGTGGAGTTTAAAATTTCGGCCACATTTCGACTACAGACCGTTCCTCTTTTATAGACAATCCAGGCGTGAAAGCGCCTCACTCTTACACTCTACTTTCAAGTGCTTTCTAGCTGACCTCGTTCTCCCTTTCCATCTTCAACAACCCATTCCCCCAGACATTCCCCTGATAGCCACTTTTTCTTTGAGTAAAAAAAGCAACACAAACCTGTTAGACTATAAAAATAACTACAATCAAGCATTGAATCGAGTATCCGTTTGCCAAATTTAGGCTGAACTCGTATAAATTTAAAAAGTGATAGGCTGAAAAAGGAACTGAATGAATGTTGCGATTTTGCAGGACGAAACTGAAGAGCAGGAAGAGCAGCAGATGGACGCGGAACAGGGGCCGCAGAAGCAGAAACCCATTCTGAAGGCTGGCAAAATTCGCAGAAATGCAACTCCCCTCGTCAAGAAGTAAGCTGATTATTTATCACTTTTGAATCATAGAAATGTGAATCGAGTTAAAATAATTGTTTATCAGTGAGATCGAAATTTACTGAATTTTTATTTTCTTTGTTCAACTTCTTGCTTTTGAGTGTACTAATTCCCGTAAAGTGGATAAATTATTCAAGATATTTATTTATTTACTGACCAGAACTGATCAAAAACTAAAATTAAAAAAAAAAAAAAACTCAAAGTCCCCAAAAACCCTCAACGATAAAGAATTTCAAAGACAAAGCCAAGGACGGAGCGTTGTCCAGCCCTGTTATTGACCTTTTATGGAGTAAAAATTACAGAACTGATGCGAAAGCGGCCCATTCGAATACAGTTCATGCGCAACATGTGAGCAAGAAGAAGCTCAACAAATTGGCCAAGGTATGCAAAACTAGCTGCTCAAAAGCAAGAAGCATTTGCAGGTCAAAAGAAGAGAAGGGAAGGCGAAAATGCTCGAGCAGATGAAGATGACATAGACAATTGTTGGAAGCTTCGATATTTTACCTGTTGATTTTCAATTGTTATATGATTTGTCTTTGAATATCATAATAAATGACTGAAAATATTTATTTCTAAAATAGGTAACAACAAAAAATCTTAAGAGAGTTTGTAAGATTCGAACAGTTTTATGCATTTCAGAAAGTCTGAAAAATCGCGATTTATGTGAAAAGTGCTCGTCAGATGGTACAAAAAACTTTTTGCTATAATAGATTTTCGAAAATTAAAAAGGATGAATATGATCATGGAATGTACTTTCTAGAAAATATATTGGTTTAGTGGGGTCAGCCACTTGCTGGGCTAGCAGCTTTAAAACAGCATAAACAGGGAAATTCCCCCGTTCGGGCCGCGTTCATGCCGAGTAGGCGCCGACACGGGCCCTATTCGGCACGAACGGGGGCATTTCTCTCTGTGTAGTTATCTCTTTATTTTCTCTAGAGGGAAGCAGACTTGGAACTTTTCAACCGCAAAAATTCATCATCTTTTGTCTCATTATTAAAGATAGTATTACAAAACTAAATGGGATAATTCATTGCATAAGAGATATTTGAGGTGAAAAACGTTCCAACATTTGAGAGGAAATGCTACTGCAAATATTTATGAAAAATGATAGCATGTGTATTCTAGTTTTTTCAATTTATTCTAGACACTCTTTCGCTGAACTGTCTGACGAATTTCATATCTAGTCGACTCGAAATAGCACATTTTAGTCTTCTTGTCTTGGCAACTTTTCCATTAGATAAAATTCATCATAAAAACAAGAAAATCAGTGTCTAAACTAACTCGGATATAGATTCAATTTGCATTATAAAGGGATTTACATAAGGAAAAATGACCTTCGCGTGACCATACAAAAGATATTTCACTTGATTTTTTATTTGATATAATAGCGAATGAAAAATCTCTTAACTAATTTTATAGATAAGATAATAAAATAGGATAAAAAGTCAGTCTAAAACCCTGAACTAATCCCTGAGAAGGTATAAATAGACTAATAACTAGTGTGGATACAAGAGAGAAGGAAATTTTCAAGAAAATTCGAAGTTTTACCTATCACGAAAACTTCCCGCAACTCAGCATCAATTATTCATTCATTTTATGTCGTCAAACTTCTGATTATTTATAAAATTAAAATTTATAGATGAATTGACTATGAATTTAGCAAGAGTTTTTTTTTCATAAAGTATAAGATTTTGACTACTTAAAAATCACTGAAAATTCAATGCGGAGTTTTGGATCGTCTTTCTGTAACAAGTGAAATTTATATCTTTTGTGAAAATTCCATCTTTTTAATCCTGTGTAAATTGAATTAGTTGTCTTTAGTATCGGATAAAATCGCTTCATCAAAAAGTGAAAGAAATTATAAGAAACGATGATGGTAAAATTTAATTTTACGGATTGAACAATCTCGAGAAGTTTCAACTCAGAAAAATCACCGCTTCAGAATTTTGCGAGGATAGTTCTCTTTTGCAAAATCTTGGAAAAACCGGTGAGGGCAAGAAAAAAACGATCAGGGAATTTGTGGAAAGGAGAAACTCCTTATCTATAAAAATTGGGGAATACATTTAGCCAGGGGCAATGGGTGAATTGGATGGGAAATCATGATGAACGAAATTGGGAGATCTTGCCTTTTGGCTAGAGGGAAGGAGGGGGCATTCAGAAAATTGGTCCTGCAGCAGCGAAGTGGTCGGTCTCCAAGGTTTGAACGTACAACAGTACCTGAAAAAGTTAGGTATTATTTCTCTGAATTTAGCAAGGTGTACAAATGAATATTTAAATTTCGTTATTATGCAATATTCAGTCGTCTGTAGATCAAAAAAGTATTTGAAATTCTGTTTGTTTCAAACACATTATGAATAATTTGCACAACTTGCTCTCAATCACTCGTCCAATCTCAAGTATACAAATATTTTTGCTAGGTCTATAATGGAATGAAATTTTTAGAAGTATAAACTCGGTACTGGTATTTTCGTTACAAGATTAATTTACGATCCTTTTTGGCCTTTCAGAATAATCGCCACTTCGTCAAGTAAAAAATTCGTCAACAGCTTATGGTCGACAATGATAGGGAATCTTTTCTCTCCACTATTATATAGGACGTGGCGAAGTGGCGAATAATTCGAATTGCCCTTTTCTAATATTTAGCAAGAAAAAGGGATTTATCTTAAAATAAATGTAACTAACCAAACGTAGATCATTTTCTCTCCTGGTAGGCGAGCTGCTCCCACTTGTTCGGCATGAACTTATGCACCAACTCCCAATGTCCTGCATTCCTAAAATCCAACGTTTTGGAATTAAAATTTTCTAACTACGATATTTTTTTCAGTTCCTTTTACAATTAGCATTTTTCGCTCCATATAACATGAGGTAAAAATTACACCAACAAAAATAAGCTGTGAGTGCATTTTATAATTTTCCCGCAAATTCTGCATTGACACCCTTATTATTGGTAAAACAGAGTGAGCATAATGGGGAGATATACCAGGTATGAAAAGTAAACAGAAAATGTGATACTTATCGTAATACGAGGTCTATCTAAAACCAGCCGACTCCGCCCCGCCCCTTCCCTACAATCTCTTCTCCCTGAACCTCTTTCCACTCACTTCTCTCTTTTACTTTCATACAGTTCAGTTGTTATCCCCTTTGAAGTTCAATCAATTAAATAAATTCGTTCTCCCTGAGTATAATTCGGTTTTACTATACACATAATCAGTAAAATACTGTAATTTTTAGAAATATCTTTTTCCTGAAAATTGTATTCTTGATGAATCGTACCCCCCGAGTGCGAGTATGTGATTGTCCCTGTCATTTTCCTGGACGGTGACCAGAATGAAGTCTTTCCTGGACAGATTCATCGCCCTCTCGACGTTCCATTTCTTCGACTTCGACTTGGAGTCCAAACTCTCCATCGTCCTCAGCGGTGCTCTCATACCGCTGAAAATTTAAAGAAAAATGAATGTTGCAAAAGATGAAATTTCTTGTCAAAACTATTATGAATTTCATAAAAACTAAAGATAAAAAGTTGTTTAATGTTGAAACAATGAATTTCAAGACAAAAATAGCCATAATTTAATTAAAAAGAAGAATTTAGATCATATTTTAGAGCCATAAAATTATGTGAATTAGAGATGAAATTTCGACTAAAAATTCAAAGACGGATAAACATACGCCCATCCCCCAGCGATGTAGATGTGTTTTCTGAAGATGGTCGCGGCGAATCCCGCTCTGCCTCTCTCCATATCGCCGTAGTACGACCAATTGCCACTCGTTTCGTCATAGATCTCCATCCGCTTTTCACAATTAACTCCATTGAAGCCTCCCATCGCTGAAGTTTTTTTTTTATTTTTAAATCAAATCTAGAATTAAAATATAGACATAATCAATTAAAATTCGATCTCCCACTTTATAACATTCGAATGGGGGAAAATGAATTCAGATCATTGTCTCTGAAATCTCAGCCGATTAATCAAGTTTTATTTTTCAAAATATTGATTACTTCCTTACCTAAAATTTTTCCTTCGTATTCGATGAGTACGGCATTAGCCCTTGCATGCTGGAGTTGCTGGACCTGCTCCCAGTTGCCCGTCAGGAAGTCCCACCTTTCGACACTGCCAATGTAGACGCCGTCTTCCGACAAGCCTCCGGCCACGTACAGCTTGTTGTTGTGGACCAGGGCAGAGCAACACGCTCTGGCCGTATTGAGGGAGGGCATCTGAAATTCAAACGACTATTTATAATCTTGGGTGTGGTTTTCTGTTCGAATTTATGATTTGGCACTTTGATCAGATAATAAAATTGGCAATAAAACCAGAATTTTTGGGGTCATTATCAGAATGTAGATAAAAACCGGCATTTAAAAATCATTTTGATAATACAAATTACGAAATTGTTGATTTTCCCATACCTCTCCTTTATAACCACTTTCGTAATCATAAGCTTCTACCGATGCGAGAGGATTTCCGCCGTGCATTCCTCCGATTATGTACAGTAGCGAACCTCGCCTGAAATAATTACCGTAATTCTAAATTTTAACCTCTCAGTTCTTTTCGATATCCCTACTTTCATTCTATGCTCTATTGATAACTGCGTTCCGCATTCAGGTTTCATTAAAAAAATAGAAACTACGGTACCTGGCGAATGCGTAATCCTTTCTTGCGACCTGTAGCTCCCTGATAAGTTTGTAGGACCTCGAATAGATGTCGTACACTCCAATCAGCGGAGGACCAGTCGAGTTATCTTTGTCCTGATCTGAAATTTTACACATCCTCATTTGTTATCATTGTCCATAGATTGCATGAAAATTATCAATTATGCAACGTGTCAAAATTTAAGTTTAGAAAACAATTTTTACAAGTTTTAGGAAATTCTCAAGGACATGTGAAAATGCAAGCTTGAAGAAAGAAATCAGCAATTTTTCAATGTACCCCCAAATTCTCTCAAAAATCGCTGAAAACCTAAAATCGAATTTCTACCTGCGATAGCAATTTTGGCATCGAATGGGACCTTGGCTGAAGAAGATCCAGATAGAGTCGACGTCGATGGTACTGCGTTGCTTTCCATGGCACTGACCGACCGTCCACGACGAGCACAGGAGATGAGACGGACTGATCGGAGAAGAAAGGATGACAAATGACCAGTAGTCAGTGGTTGAAGAGAGAGAAAAATACAAAAGAAGAGGGAGGAAAGATGTAGAAGGAATGGGCAGTGTCCGCTAGGCGGCACTGGCGAGAAAGGGAGAGAGAATAGAGGGAAAGGCGAGAGACTATAGAAAGATAGTCAATTGAATAGTGAGCCTCTAACACTAAATTTAGAGGCGCCAAATGAATTTTCGGAATAGATAATCATGGGATAATTTTATACCAGCATGATTAGTGGTATTTACCGGAGCAAAATGCTCTTTAGACCTCTGAAAATGGTCCAGCGGATGTAAAGTCATGATCATTTTTGTGGGGGCATTTTTTTCTGCAGCTGCTTCCTATTTTCTTCGGCTAATTATTTTCACTATTTTTCGACATGATACAACATTTGAACTTTATTCTATTCGAATTTAACAAATTTTGCGCAATTCCAATGAAAGACTTCATTATTCAACTTCGACTCATGATGGACTTCTGCACTTCTCTTCGTAACAATTAAAAAAACTTCATAAAAAGTTAAATTTAAAAAAGGACGGTTACGTAATTATATAATAGAGGTAATAATAATCGACACAGGATGGTAACTACTGAATGGCGGAGTACTATAGTTAAATATAGATGAGAGGATGAAATTTAAAAGAAATAGTGGGAAAGACACTCCGCCATTTAGTAATTGCTGTAAAGGACCTAATAATATGACGTAATATAAATGATATAATAATCTTCGAATTGATCGTATCCAATTATGAATTTCTCGTTATGCCGATTTGTCAGCATCCATTCTATCCCATCTTCTCGAATCTGAATGGCTGACTCTGGTAGAGATTTAAGGGATTTTTCTAAATCTATTGGTCCAACCATTCCAAATGAGTATTTCAATTTACCGATATTTCCCTTAAGATTCTCATAGAAGTGCTGAAATAACAAAATTATAATTACTTAATTATCAGGATAATTTTAAAAGTGCCTCAAAAATTACCTTTAGCACAATTTGCATACAGTTATTTGTCATGTTCACGCGGCTAATATCAAATTTTTTATATTTCATGTTGGCAAGAAATGCATCATCAAGTCCGAAGCATTTCATTTCACCATCTCCGAAGGGTTTAACGGACACCTTTTCAGCCTAAATGAACCAGATCGAAAAAATCTCATGAATAGCACTTATTCTACACCTACGTTTATCACAGTTTCGTGTCTGAATAATTCATAGTTCGGCTCAATTCCAACATCGTTGAAATATAAAATTGACAAAGATCTAACGCCTAAAATCGTAACTTCATGATGTTTACTATCAGAGTAAATATGATACCGTATTTTTTCTAATAGAAGCTACCCTTTGGAGGTCAACTTTGAGGGCCCAGAACTCCGAATTTTCGTTAGAAATGCATTATAAAAGTGCATGGATATTAGAGATATGGACTCGAAATTTGATCAAATGTATATGTTTCTTTCGATACGATTTGGGGGTGAATGATCAGCTAAATGCGAAAAGCTAGAGGGGAGCTTCTATTAGAGAATACGGTATAAATGAAGTTAGCATAACTTTTGCACTAATTTTTACAGAATCCCGAAAATAATATTTCTACTCACCTTTAGAAAAGAGTGGTGACGCAAAAAATTCATTGATGTTGGTAGGATAAAATCTGATATCTATTGAAGTTTTATTCCTAATAAAATAGCTATGAGTGTCAAAAAAATCTCTCATTTGTTTCCACGCCTCCTGAGTTACTCCTTCCTAAATAATCTGTATTTCGAATTAAAAATCAATATAGCACTTACCAATTCTAGTGAATCGACATAGCCATACTCATAGTAAGTATAGAAAAGTAGACCCTTGAGATAATCGAAAGCTTCTGTTTTCGTCCAAAATGCCTAAATTTATTTTTGAACATCGCAAATATTTCTAGAATATAAATTTATTACTTGCTCCATGAGAATAGTGATATCTAGGATAAATGGTTTACAGTCGAATACATTATCTGGATTATTTTCGCGATCCTTATTTATTTGTTTCTTAACTTCTAAAAAAAAAGTAAATAGATTATCTGATAAACATTTCAGTGATCTTTTCCAAATTTACCTTCAAGAGATGTTTTGAAAAATTCTTCGATTTTCATACTGGACCATTTTTGACGCATTTTTCGAATCTGCTCCTCAGTTGGTTGTGGATGTCTATCACAACATGGAGCTCGAATTGTCATGCTCGGATGAGATCGATATCCTAAACAATAATTATTTCTCTGATGTTAGGTTCAAATCAAATAATCAAAAAGACTTGCAGAGGAAGGAAGAAGGGGTACCCGTGAGATAAACTACTGTGCTCTGCGTCTCGCACTATTGTATATCATAATGCGTTCTTCGCGGATACGCGCCCCGTTTCCTCAGCAAATCTTTTTAAAAGCAATTAAGAATATGAAAGAGGTACTTTTCTCATAGGACAATTTAAAAGAAAAAATCTAAGTTAAGATATAAATCACGAGAAAAATTACAAGAGAAACATCATTTTCTGATATATGTAGTGACTGAATAAAATTTCATTATTGTCAATAGCATTATTATCTTACTTGTTTCCTTTCGATCATAGATATGTATATCGGCAATGTCGTTGAATTCCTGAAAGAATATATTATTTTATGGCAAATATATTGACCTCTTGAAAAATCTTCGATTTATCACGATTGTTGAAACTAATAAATCGATTAATTTCCAAGATTAAAAAATGGAAATACCAATTGGTGTTCGTCTTCAGGCACATAATAATCACCGAACTGGATGCTTATTCCAATCCTGTTTTTGCAGGTCAATCGCTTTCCAGCTGGATTTCTTCTTTCATTCGCAACGTCGTACAGATATTTATTAACCCTTTGAATTTGGCCCAAATCTCCAATCGGCAAATGCGAGAAAATAATTTGGAGAATTTCAGGTGGCAAGTCTACCAACGTCTTCTGAGATGCATAGACATTATTGAATATAAAATTTGTACAAACCTGAGGCAGATGTGACATTTGAATGATTTAGCAGAATAATTTTTCGAAGAATAGTTTTGATAAGACTTAATGTGCTCTTCAATTTTGGAATAGTTCAATTGAAAAATAGTCTTTCAGAAAAAAAAAAACAATACAGAAAAGATATTCCATCGATATTTTCAGGAGACAGAATTCGTTTCTCTCGCCAGCACTTTCACACGTATAAATTGTTGTGCTTTTAGTTGTGTGGCGTCAGTCAGAACTTGGATTACACACAAGTTTTTATTAGAATAATGTCAAAGTACCAATAGTTGAAGAAGACTAGGAAATTTACTGTCTCACCAGAACGCAGGAGACCCGAATCAATTGTGAGGTCAAAGGTGTAGACAATTCGAGGGCAGATCAGTGGTCGTGAAGATAGACAACTCTAGAAGGGAAGATGTAGAGGGTTCGATAGTTGATGAGCAAGTAGTGATTGTAGAGAAAAAAGAATGAGAAGTACAACCACTGGGAGTGGGCATAAAGGGAGGGGAGGGAATAACAGCATATGGGAGAGAGGTTAGAGACAAAGGGAAAATAGAAGAATGAGCAGCCGAATT
This sequence comes from Diploscapter coronatus, assembly GCA_964036155.1. Lineage (NCBI taxonomy): Eukaryota > Metazoa > Nematoda > Chromadorea > Rhabditida > Rhabditidae > Diploscapter > Diploscapter coronatus. The sequence continues at coordinate 81,163,113 of OZ038422.1, read as the reverse complement.
ATTCGAGCGATAGTATCGATGGACGCAGAGCGAGTGTTCAAGCTGGTCGCTGAGACGCATTCAACGGTTCGCTTCGCGACGGGAGAAGGCATCGTGCTGCACTTCAATGAAGAGTTCCACATCTGTCTGACGGCACTCAGGCAAATGGGGCTGACAGTTAACGAACACATGCAAATGGACCTTCAAGAAATATTGCGTGTCACCAGCGAACATAAATACGGAATAGTTGGAGAAAATGGCAACGGGGACCTCGACTTACTCAGAATGAATACATTGGCAAAATCACGAGCCTGATCAAATCTGATTATCGGTTCATTAGTGACACAGAAATCCGCCTGTTTGAAGAGAGCCTCAACAATCGCAACCTGCTAGACGGATTGACGGAAGAGCAAAGAGCGCGTTTTATTAATTTGGAGTCAGAAGGAGCCTTTTGAAAGCAGCCGTCATGCTAGCTGAGCAGCTAGAGGTTGCAAACAATCCCCGAGAATTAGCCAATTGCATCGAAACTGTCAAGGTCGAAGTGAACAACTTGGTGAGCATTTTCTAGAGTTGCATTAGAATAACTCTGGTCAAATACCGTATTCTCAGTAATTTAAATCTATACACTTCTATTTTGGAACCAAGCAAAAATCGAAAATCAGTTTTTAACGACGCAGATAAGTCGATTTTAATGATTAATAAATATACCAAAACTAAAGCTAAATAACCATTTTGAACACTTCTCCTTCATTTGCACATGTGTTTGAAATGATTTATTATGAATTATTGCATTGCTGAGTTTTGAAATGGATTTCTACATATTAGAGAGAATACGGCGTTAATTAATGAATGCAGTACCGGCCAAAAGAAATGCGCATAATGGGATTTTTGGGTAACTATCTGGTTCACCCCCTTGCACTGCACCAATCCTGTTAAAAATTGGTACACGTAATGTGGTCGATATATCACGAAAATCTGCCAAGTTAAGTCCCGATTCAGTCACATTTATAAGGTGTTGTGAATTTTTTGTTATTTTCGTGGATCTGACTCCTTCAAACCTCCATACCACGCATACCATTACGGCTAAACCCAAAGTGTCTTCACAAAAGTTGCTCAGTTTGATGAGCTCTATCGATTGGTATACATTTTGAATTTTTTCACAGGCATTTTCGAAAATCGAAATTTTCTGGTTTGACTTTGGACCGTTTTTTCGGTCAATTGGCCTGATTCAATTTTCAATTTTTTTACACGAGTAGAATGAGCAGGACTCATAGATTATTGCGTGAAAAAAC